>OY728164.1:1185049465-1190049465 GCA_963277665.1 Viscum album
GAATTTTTTAATCATGGATGAATTAAAAAAACCATTATTTTGAACTCACATTCAGTATTTACAATAATTAGTCACAATAAACAAAATTATTGATAGTCTTGGTCCAAAATAATAAACAAATGAATAAAATAATCAAAAACACCCCTATCCTCCCACTATAAATACCACCCCTTATCCTCACACCTTCTAAGCCTTGTATCTTGTCTAAATTCTGACCAAATCCCTTCTCAAGACTCTTCCTCACGTTTAAGACCTTCTGGTCTTACCAAAATACCAAAGCCAATTGTCTTAAGGAGGTTCCAAAGGAGATGATATTCGAGAGGTGAAATCCTTCTTCTTTCTCTTTTAATTTATTTTATTTTCTTATCCTCTACCAACCTCTCCTATAAAAAGTGGAATGGTAACTCCAGTATGATATATATACTTTAATTTTATTATGTTATTTTAATATCCATCATCAAATCTCTTCTCCTCTCCTTTTAATTCTAAAAATAAAAACATTGTCCGTGAGGTGTTGATTCACCGCCTTCATGGATGATGACTTTTCATTTTTCATTACCACCTTTAAGGCTGGTCATAAAACCATTTTTATGGTTAAAAAATATTATAATATGTTTATTACAACTTATTTAATGTTATGGAACTATTATATAAATATAATATTAAATAAAATGATACTAGTTTGTGATAGTCGTAAAAACCGTCAAAATAAACTAATCATTTTCTATTAATGTTTTATCTAATGAATCATCCTCCTAAAAAATGATATATAGGACAATTTAAAATACTATAATTATATTAATACAATTTAATTCCAATTCTATATAATTATTCCAATTTGATAAGAACTTCCATAATTATACACAAGCAAACTGGTCATGAAACCATGAAACAAACGCTCCTGAAACAGCGAAATTAAACATTATAAATCATATAAATTGACATAAATGATCTTAATAAAATTATAATAAATAAAATTTATGTTTAATATGTTATTAATTAAGTAATTAATGAATCTAATTTTATTATCCATGACATTAAGTAAAATTGAAGAATGCTTTTGGATATAAGGTAAGGGGTTTCTCATCTCACTATTATTTCTGTGAGAAATGCCCTCTTCACCACTTACTTCTTGTGTGTGGTGTATGTATACCTACCTTTGATATATAATATCATGAAACTTTTTATATTAATTATATTTCATGTTTAATTTTATGATTATTAATTTTATGGGGCATACAATTCGATTGATTATAAGTGGTATGGGTTTTTCGTCTCACTTTTTATTTCTCTAGGACATATGTCATATTTATAACTTATTTATTTTTTGTGGTGTATTTACTTACCATTATTTATATTATATAATTAATATATTTATTTTCTTGGTATTTAAATATTTTTAAAATGTTATTCTTTTATAGGGCATACAATTCAACTGATTACAAAGTGGTAAGGGTTTCTCATCTCGATTTTATTTCTATAAGATATGCCTTATTCATAACTTATTTCTTATGTGTGGTGTATGTATAAATCTCTTTGATATATAATATCATGAATCTATTTATCTTCATGGTATTAAATGTTTCATTTTATTATTATTAATTTTATGGGTCAGATAATTCGATTGATTACAAGTGGTAAGGTTTTTCTTCTCACTTTAATTTATGTGGGACATATGCCACATTCATCACTTATTACCTTTGTTTAATACCCCTTTTATTTATGATAATAATTCATTGAAAATTTAATTAAATATCAATATTTCTTATATCATGGATATGATTATTTTCTAAGTTGTATACCAATTTTTTATATGGTGTTTACATTGAAAATTATTTGATTAACTAGGGAAATAATGTTAAATCTATATATTTTACTCAATATGGATATTTTTTGATAATTAATATTGATTCATGAATTAAATATATCATTTAAAAATTTTAGTAATGCTTTGGACATGAAAACATGGGTGGGTCCCGGTTATAGATTGTAACACCCCGAAATGCTAAAGTAAGAACATTGTATTCAATAGCGTGTATGAAACGCAACACCAAGCATGTAAGAGACTATAATATCCTGAGACTTTATAATATATTTACTATTTTAAAAAAAATATATGATATATATTTAAATTCATTCAATACTTAGTTAGCTTGTGTCACACACAAGAACAACCTTGTTCGATAGCTTGTGTTACACGCAAGATTGAGTTTTACCGAGCAATAATATATTATTAAAAATATTATTATTTAATATAATAAGATATAACCTAGATATTAAATTAGAGGTTATGAATAGTTTTGACTAAATTATGAAAATATATGTTTTACATAAATATAAAATTAATTCATTGGTTACAAGTTAATTTGAAATGAATATAAGAACCAATTTAATATAAAGGGAATGTTTTTATAGAAAACCATTTCCATTCCCATAAAGATATTTTATATTAATAAATTAAATTAATTAAAATTAGTGACTAATATTAATTTAATATATATATTATATATTCAATCAAATATTTTTGGCATTCATCCAATATATTCTATAGTCAGAAGATAAGAACAAACCCAATATTTCGCATAAAAACAATATTTTTCTAAAGACACTTTTACCACCTTTTAATAGAGAACCTATTATAAATCCAATTTTTTTAGATTTTATAAATATTATATTTTAAAATAAACTTTATTTTTAAAATTGGAATGTTAAAATTGTCTTAGGGTGAATTTTTGGTATTTTTTTTAGGAGTTTCATTTTTTGATGAATAATGAAAATTACTGAATTTTAATTCAAAAAATTCTTTTCTGTATAACTTTTTTATAATGTTAAATTATATTTTTAATTGGTTTTAAAGTTTAATTAGTTTAATTTTACATCAATTAATCCAATTTATTTCATTGGAATCAATTTCACTTTGAAATTGGATATAAAAACATAGAAAACTTTTGAACATTTTTACTTTAAAAACCTGCAATGTCATCTCGTCTGTGGGATTAATTTTAAATTAATTTATTCCACTTATATGTTTAGAATTTTTAAAAATATATTTAATATTTTTAATCATCATAATTTATAATTTATAATAAGAAAAAATTATTTTTTTACCAAAAATATTAGTGAATGTGATTAAAACTAATTACAACGATTAAGAGACAAATTATCTTAACAAGGGACTAAACCTTAAACTTATGAGCCAAAATGACCTATAAACTTATAAAAAATCTAATTTATGGACATATTTAAACCCTATAATACCTTTTCTATTATTTGGTTTATTTATTGAGCCACTTTTAATTGGAAAAACGTGGGTGGAATTCCCTTTTCAAAAATTTATAAGAATGTCGCTCCTCCTCCACTATAAAAAGTCACTCACCCCTCCCAATTCCTAACACATCACAAGACACTTTGGATCGACCAATATCTACCCAAATAAATCCTAAACATACCTTCCCTAAAACTATAATCCTCACCTTCTACAAAAATCTATCCATGGAATCCCTTTGGTGCAAACAAAAAGGAGTTACCCGAAGAAGAGGTAACATCCTTCCTCAAACTCTTTTGTTTTATTTACATTCTCCATCCACTCAAATATTCTTATTCCAAGATTATATAATAACATCATTATCATAAATATACTTATATGTTTTTATTTTATGGTTTTTAATTGAGATTACATGTACATCCATCTAATGGGTAATAAAATTATCATTTACGTGTACGACGAACTACCACCTCACAAAATAATAATTGTTCATTTTTCCTTTACCACCTATCGTGGTGGGAATTATTATAGACATGATATTTACATATGATATATATGATATTTAAAATTTATTTATGATTTTTAATTTCAATATAACACACACCTTTATAATTTCCATTTTGTGGGAATATGATAACATCGTTTGTGGATGTATGGACAACCTCCTCCTCAAAGCGATGTGATTCGTTCACGCTATACATGGAATGTATAAATGATTTTTTTAGTAAAATAATGTGAGAAATATAATATATATATGATAATGAAATTATAATATATATATATATATATCATTTACTTTTCATTATTTTAAAATACGACAAGGAAATGAAAGTAGTGATTATGCGAACGTACAGCCTACCATCTCCATAAATAGTGCATTTCATTTTCTATCTCCAAATATTATGGATTATTATAAATACATATATAATGAATATATATTATATTTAAATAATTTTTTACATTATTTGTATTATTAAATAATTATCTAAGTGATAGGAACAAAAATAACAAGTTAAAACATCCCCGACAAACTAGGCAATTAACACACAAAATAGTGAAAATAATGACATATTATTAACAAACAGGTAATAAGATATTATAAGATGAAAATATATGATATTATAAATAAGATAATAGTTCTATTATAAGTTATTAACATGTTTAAACCCATTATGTATTATTTTAAATGACATTCACCCAAAAAAATGCAAGGTAAGGAATTTTCATCTCACTTTTTACATCTGTGAGATAAATGTCATTTTCACCACTTATTTGTGTGGTGTATCTACTACCATTTTTATATATTATATCATAAATTATTTTATAATAATGGTATTTAAAACTTTAATTTAATTTTATTCCTTCATGAGGCTTATGCTTTAAATGTTTCAAATTGGTATGGGAGATTTTGGAATGTTTAAATATTATTTTCCTCAAGAATAATTTTAATGATCTTTCAATGGTATTTCCATTATTTGAGACATAATTTATTTTTGTGCACCTAATTTCTTATATATAATGTTCATACTACCACTTTGACATATAATATCATGATACATTCATTCTATATGATATTTTGAGTTTTAATTTTAATTATTTCATTCAAGGAGATTTGAATTAAGCATTACCATGTGGAAAAGAATTTCATGACCCAATTTCTTTCTCTAGGTTATATTAATTACTCATTATCATTAATATTATAATATTATGTGTATAATCACATTTTATTATCATTTTTTCTATTTCCACTTATTTTATGTGGATTTACATTTGACACGCATAATTTATTCATTGGATGAGTCTAACATCAACATTATGGTCTTTTTAAGGGTTTACTTCACAATATCATTTTATTCGGGATAGTTTGCACTTGAATTTACATTAAAGGAAATTATTTGATTATTGCCTACAAAACCCTTTCACTTTGTTCTCCTCTGGTTATTCATGACCTTTTTCAAGTAATAATATCATTTTTCCACTCTTTGGTACTCGAAATGTTTTATAAAATGTTTTTTAGAAAACCTAACTTTGTTTCTCTCTTTAATTAGAGAACCTATTCTCTTCTAAAAAACCCTATTTTCTAAAAATGTTTTTTTTTAAATAACCATTCCAAAATTATTTATTAAATTAATTTTTACCCTTTTTGTCTTTTACTAATGTTTTCAAAGGAATATTCTTGTTTCTTTCAAAATAAGACATTTTTTTAAACTTTTTACCGTGCAAAAGGAATGTTCTTTTTACCTTATATAGAAAGTAATGATTTACCCACCATCATTTATTCTAAGCTTACTTTTCAATTTTAAAAGGTTAATTTTTGAATAAAATGTTTTTTAAAAAGTGATTTTTAAAGAAAATTATTTTCAAAATGTTTTTAAAAATAAAAAGAATATTTTCATCAAGAATATTTTTAAAATATCTTTTATAGTATTTCTATTCATCAATGAAAACAATCCTTTATTTATACTTCCTTTGGGATATGTTGTATTGATACCATCCTTATTCCTCGTATGTATGGTTTATGATTGATTTGTTTAAAGATAGTATTTATATTAACTTACTTGATTTATTTGGTAATCCCCTTGAAATATTCAATTTCCTATGATCATTAAACATTGAATTTCCCCTAATTATCCATATCATTTATCATGGATATATTTATTGCCTAAACTATATATCATTTTACATACGGTGTTTACTTTGACAATTATTTTATTATCTAAGAAAATATTGATAAATCTCTATTATTTATTCCATACTGATACTTGATAAGGAATATTGTCTAATAATTTAATCGATTACTTGATATGAAGAATTCGTTGGACATACAGTGATGGGTGGAGCCCAAACTTTATATATCCCCCCGATTCATTAAAAAGTTCTCATAAGACAAATTATTTTTAAAAATTAAACATATTTCTACCTATAGTTTTAAGCTATCTGGAGGATAGATCTTGTCGGTATAGGTTTTCATGTGCCTAAGACATGATGTCTAATAATTAAGAATTGCCTTCATTTTGATTCAGTTATTATTTATCCATGTGATTTTATGTCGACATATCTATGGATGCATTTTATTATCAGTTAATTGATTAAATGGCATGTATTGCAGTTATTTTCCTTGTAATATTGTTTATCCATTAGGTTTATTGATTACATGGCATGTGTGTTTAGTTATTACCTTTCCATATTGACCATTCCCATTGATTCATTATTACTTATATTATACTTGATCTTACTGAGCATTTGAGATCACCCTTATTTCATTTCCTTTCCCTAGGAATCTAAGAAGTGTTGTAATAAAGGTGTGAAAATATATCATAGATGGAATAAAGTTATTATCCATGAAATAAAAAAAATATGTTGTAATTAGTGTATTCATTTATAATAAATGACTCATGTATATATCTAGTTTACCAAGACTACTAAACTTTTTGGTCCTTCCAGATTTGATTCCTTGTAATCATGAAAATTTAATGGTATTAGACACTGGATCCAGTATTCTGGGGCCGGTTTTCTATATATATAGGTCCTCGATGCATCAATAGTCTCTTGAGATAAAAAAGTTAGCTAAATTAAATAGATTTTTACCCACAATGATTAAACTGTCTTGTGAAAGGTCTTGATGGTATAGGTACCATGATTCCTGAGATCATGGCATCCAAATTATTATGCATTTAATTCATTAGGATCTATGTGATTTTCACTAGGATATTATCCATGACTTCATATTATTCTCAAGTTACTGATTAAATGGAATTTTTTTACAATATTTTACATTGCCATAATGATTACACCTTATCCTCTCATGAAGGAAAAGTTATTGATTAAATGGAATGTATTTCAGTTATATGTATACCTTGTCATATTTATTATGTTTCATTTATTATTGATTCATGAAATATTATATTGTATTTAACCCTTACTGAGCATCTGATCTCACCCTTTTATTTGTTCTCTTTTTCCCAGGATATGAAGATGAAACGTTTTAATGAAATTAAGGATGCAATTAATTTCCTTTTTTATGTTTTATATTTGATTACCAATGTAATAAGGGTACCATGTATGTATCTAGTTCCTCAAGACTACTAATATGGTTGGTCCTTTGGGATTTGAATATTATATCTATCCAATGTAATAAAGTAATACACCGGCTCCAAGCTACTAGGGTATGGGTATTCAAAGTTGGTATTAGTGAAATATTAGTAGAGACCTTGGGAAATAGATTTTAAAATAAACATAACCAATGTTAAAGCTATGATAATTCCTTATAGTATTTAAAAACATTTATCATTAGAAGAATTTTTATTTTGTGGCTAAATTCTCATGATGATTATGGGATAACTCGGTGTGTGAAATTATTTAGTGGTGGAACCTAATGGATAGAAAGGAATCAATACTCACATAAAATATAGGGATTTCCCTACTAATCAAGTCAACACAGTTTATGTTGGAGTTAATCACATCATGACCATATTAGGATGTATTACTCGAATTATGATGAATACCCATACAACACCTATGTTGGATTGTTTCATGTGACAGAAGCCCCTATCTTTTAATAGGATTATTAATCAAATGGTATTTGATCAATGGATCAAGTCTATTTAAAATATATTTTTGGAATTGGGATGTGGTGAACGGAAAAAGGTAGTACTAGTGGTATATTTCCTTAAGGGAGATGTTGATCAATAGTGGTCGTTGATCTAGAATACTAAGGAGGAAGATGAAATAGAAGACATGGAATGGAGAAATTTTAAAGAAACTTTTTTTGAAAAATATTTCACTCATGAGTTATGAACTGAAATGAATATAAATTTCCTTAGCATAAAAAGTAAGAAGATGGTGTTGCGGAGTATGAGGCTACCTTCACAAGACTAGCCAGGTATGTTACAGATTATATACATGATTCAAAAAAACATGATTTATCATTTATTTGATGGTCTTAAGAAAATTCTAGGAAGGGCACTGGCTTCTCAAACATTTTCATCATATGATGAAATGGTATTAAGTGACATCAAAATAGAGAAGGAATGTTATAGATCCTATATGTTCAAAAGAAACTAAGAGAAGAATAGGTCAGCTGAGAACCATGAGAAAGGTAAAGCACTAAAGAATAATAAGGGAATGAAAAAATTTCAATCTTGTGAAAATTGTGGGAATAAAAATCTGGGAAAATGTCTGAAGGGAATAGGAGTATATTACAAGTGTGGTGACAAGGGTCATTTGTCTCATGATTGCAAGGGGAAACAAACTAATGATATCCAGTGCATCAACTGCAAAGAAATGGGTCATTATTCAAACCAATGTCTCAGGATCCATGGTAATCTACCATAGAAGAGGCCAAGGGTAGATTTTCAAGCTTATGCAATCACTACATCTGAGGTAGAAGTACCCAATGATGTGGTAGAAGGTACATTAATCCTATCTTAAAATTCAGCCAATGCTTTATTTGATTCTAGATCATTACGCTCTTTTATATCTACCCATTTTTTCATGAAAATTATATATTTCCCTTTTAATTTAATAAGGTATTTTTCAGTCAAAACTCCTAAGGGAAGCCTCATTACAACATATATGTGTTGGGTGGTCCCCATTATGGTGTATAAATGTGCTTTATTTACTAAAATTATCATCATACCTATGGTTTACTTTGATATAATCCTTGGTATGGACTAGATTTCAAAATATTTTGTAAAAATTTACTACAAGAAGAAAGAAATTACAATTTGTGAGGAAGATGTAGAATTCCTTATCTTTAGAGCAGAAACTTCATCATCTGACTCTTATCTAGATCCACACCCAATAGCTCTATTGAATGAAATTCTTGGGGAGTAAGAGAAAATAACATTTAGGGATGAATAATGTGATCTTAAAATTGAGGATATACCTATTGTATAAGAATACATTGATGTATTTCCTAAGTAATTACCCAGACACCCCCTAGAGCATGAAGTTTATTTTTCCATTGATTTAATCCCTAATGCAAAACCAATATCAAAGAATCCCTATAGAATATCCAATGTGGAATTAGTGTAGATGAAGAAACAAATAGAGGATTTGATTAATAATGGATTTATTCTCCCTAATTTTTCTCCATGGGGATCCCCTATTCTCTTTGTTAATAAGAAATATGGATCCATGAGGTTGTGTATTGAATATAGATAAATCAATGAAATTATGATAAAGAACAAGTATTTATTGCCTCGTATTAATGATTTATTTTATCAACTACACAAATCTCAATATTTTTAGAAGATTAACCTTCATTTTGGATATCATTAATTGTGAGTAAAGAAGGAATATATTCTAAATTCATATTTTTAGACAATATATAGACATTACAAGTTTATAGTAATTCCATTTAAGTTATCTAATGCACCCTTGGTTTTTATGGATCTGATGAATAAAATATTTGAGGAATATATTGATTATTTTATTTTGGTATTCATCAATGATATTTTGGTATATTCTAAAACCTATTAAGACCATGATAATCACTTGTGGATCATTCTTGAGACTCTTAGGGGGAAATTATTATATGGAAAATTTAGCAAGTTTGAATTCTAGCTTCAGGAAATTTCATTTCTTGGTAATATTATCTCTAAGGATGGAATCTCATATGATCCTATGAAGATAAAGGTCCTCCAAGAATGGAATACACCAATGAACATAGCCTAGGTACATAGTTTTATTAGTTTAGTAGGTCACTATCAGTGTTTCATTCATAATTTTTCCCGATTGGCTAACCTGTTAAGAAATCTAACACTTAAAGGGGTTAAGTTCATAAGGAAAAAAGAATGTGTAGAATTTTTTGAATAATTGAAGAGAATATTATTCAATACTCTGATTTTGACTCTACCACCAGGAAATGATGGGTTTGTAATATATAGTGATGCATCAAATAAAGTATTGGGTTGTTTCCTTATGTAAAATGATAAATTTATTGCATATACATCAAGTTAGTTGAAGATTCATGAACAAATTTATCCAACTCATGATATTGAGTTAGTTTCTGTAATATTTTCTCAAAAGATATGGTGACATGGTCTCTAGGGTAAAAAATGTGAGATATTTATGAATCACAAGAGTTTGAAATACATCTTTACATGGAAATAACTCGACATGAGGTAAAGACGATGGCTCGAGTTACTCAAATTTTATGATTTCTCAATACATTGCCACCCAGGAAAATAAAATAAGGTAGTTGATGCATTGAGTGGTAAAGATCATGGAGTTCTGACCAAGATGAGTATTGATAGAGATCAAATGTTTATAGATTTAGTAAAGATAGATATAGGAATTGTTAAAGAATGGGAAACATCACTCCTTTTTCAAATTATTGTTAAACCATCTTTACTAGAGAAGATAAAAAGTTCTTAATTTGATGATGAGAATTTTCAAAAGTAAATTAAATCCATTATGGATGGAAAATTTACAAACTTCATGTATGAGGATGGAATTATGAAATTTGGAAGGAGGATATGTGTTCCATCAATACCACAGCTAAAAAAGGAACTATTAGATGATTCTCATAGATCAAATTTCTCTATACACTCTCGTAGCACCAAGATGTATATAGATCTGAAAGAACATTTTTGGTGGGATAATATGAAGTAGTAAATTGCTGACTATATGTCAAGATGCCTAGTTTTTAAACAAGTGAAGGCTGAGAGATATAATCCTAGAGGATTCATGTAACCATTAACTATTCCTATGTGAAAGTGGGATGAAATTATGATTGACTTTGTCACAGGATTACCAAGTAAACCTAGAAGGAATGATGTAATATGAGTAATTATTGATCGTCTTACAAAATCGGCACAGTTTCTTACTATAAGAGAAGATTTACCTCTTGAACACCTAGAAATACTCTATATTAATGAATTTTTAAAACATCATAGTTCACCTATATTGATTGTATTTGATCGAGATCCCTATTTTACATCAAAATTGTGGAAAATTCTTCAGAAAGATTCAAATACTGAGCTTCATTTGAGTAATGCTTATCACCCTCAAATCGATGGATAGTCTAAAAGGACTATTAAAACATTAGAATACATTTTGATATCATTCTCACTTGACTCTCAAGATATGTGGGATTAGTATTTACCTTTGGTAGAGTTTTCCTACAATAATAGTTTCCATTCAAGTATTCAAACGACGTCATATGAAGCATTATGTGGCAAGTGATGTCATACTCCAGCTTGTTGGGATAAAGTTGGTGAGAGGAAACATATAGGCCCAGAACTTATAGAAGGAACAATGAAAAAGGTAAAGACTATTCAGGCTCATATTAAAGCAGCTCAAAGTAGGCAAAAGATTTATGTTGAATACTAGAGAAAGGATTTAGAATTTCAAGTGAGAGATCATGTCTTTCTGAAAGTATCTCTATGGAAGGTTGTAAAAAGGTTTACTAAGAAAGGGAAACTAAGCCCCAAGTACATCAGATCATTCAAAATTCTGGAAAGAATTTGAGCCATAGATTATTGATTAGCAATGCCACCATGTCTCTCTAAATTTCATGATGTGTTCTGCATATTATTGTTAAGGAAGTACATGCCATACCCAACTCATATACTCACTTATGAAGAAATATAATTGGATCCTAATTTGTATTATTGTAAAGATACTATCAAGATTATTGACACTATAGAGTAATTATTGAGAAATCGAATGACTTGAATAGTAAATGTTCTTTGTAGAAACCATAAAATGGAATAATCAACATGGGAATCTGAGGATGTTATGAAGAAAAAAACCCTCGTCTTTTCTGAAGGTAATATTCATGAAAAAAAATTTAGGATGAAATTTTCAATGGAGGGAAGAGTATAACACCCCAAGATTTTATAGTATGTATCTTATTAAATGAATTCAATTTATTTGATATCTTGCAATACATGCAACGTTGAGCTTAAACGAACAGTGATATACTATTGAAATATTAACATGATTGTTGGAATAGTAATATGACTGTTAGGAATAGTAAACTGGTCATTAGAATAACAACCTTGCCTCTTAAATTATAAATAAAATTTAGATCTCTCATAAATGAAAATATTATATTTATATATCATGGAATAAGTAAATAAATGTTTCAAAAATTATAAATTAAGTGTTGGAATTTTTGTGAAATTTAAATGTTTCTTTATAATTTTATAATTAATATAATGATTTAAATGAAAATTTATTTTCATAAAATAGATTCATAAATTAATATTTTATTGTATTATAATTATAAAATAATTTTATGAGACCTTAATTAATTTTTCAAAGTGTCATAAAATCAGTTATAATTTTAAAATAAATATTTTTTTGAATAAATGATGATTTTAATTAGAAATTAAATTTATCATATTTAGAAAATTATTTTCATAAAATGTATTATATTTTTTAAATCTACACATTGAAAAATGTTTAGGGTTAATTTTTGGTATTTTTCTGAAATAGTTGAATTTTTGTGAATAGTGAAATATAGTAATTTACGGTATTTAACATTTTAAGCCAAATACATGAATTGTTGATTCATGGATGATATAAGAAACCATTAGTTCTAACTTGAATGCACTATTTACTATATTTAGTCATGAGAATCAACACTATTGATAGTCTTGAGCCAAAATAATAAACAAATGAATAAAATAATCAAAAACACCCCTCTCATCCCACTATAAATACCACCACTCACCACCTCTTCTCCTCACACATTATAAGCCTTGAATATTGTCTAAATTATTCCCAAACCTCTTACCAAGACTCTTCCCCGTGTACAATACCTTCTTTTCTTACCAAAATACCAAATATAAGTGTCATAAGGTGGTTCCTAAGGAGACAATATTCGAGAGGAAAAATCATCCTTCGTTCTCTTTTAATTTCTTTTTTTTCTTGTCTTCTCATCATCTCCCCTATCCAAAGTGGAATGGTAACTACATTATATATATATATATATTAATTTTATTATTTTAATGTAATATCCATCATCAAATCTCTTCTCTTCTCCTTTTAATTCTAAAAATAAAAACATCGTCTTTGAGATGTCGATTCACTGCCTTCATGGACAATGAGTTTTCATTTTTCATTACCTCCTTCAAGGATGGTCATAAAAAACATTTTATGGTTAAAAAATATTATAATACTTTTATTAAAACTTATTTAATTTTCTAAAACCATTATATAAACATAAAATTAAATAAAATGATTCTAGTTCGTGATAGTTGTAAAAATTTCCAAAATAAACTAACCATTTTTCAGTAATGTTTTATTTAATAAATCATCCTCATGTAAAAAAATGATATATGGGACCATTTAAAATCATGTAATTATATTAATACCATTTCATTACACTTCTAGATAATTATTCCAATTTGAAAAGAACTTCCATAATTATACATAATCGAACTGATCCTAAAACCATGAAATGAATGCTCCCAAAACAATAAAATTAAACATTATAACTCATCAAAATGGACATAAATAAACTTAATAATTTTACAATAAATAAAATATATGTTTAATAGGTTATTAATTAAGTAATTAATGAATCTAATTTTATTTTTTGGGACATTAAGTACAAGTGAAAAATGATTTCAAACATAAGGCAAGGAGTTTCTCATCTCATTTTTTTATTTATGTGAGATATACCTTATTCACCACTTATTTATTGTGTGTGGTGTATCTATATTTATACTTGATATATCATATCATGAAACTATTTATATTCAGGGTATGAAATTTTTTATTTTATGATTATTAATTTTATGGGGAATGCGATTTGATTGATTACAAGTGGTAAGAATTTTTCATCTCACTTTTTATTTCTGTGGGACATATGCCATATTTTCCACTTATTTCCTTTGTGTGATATATGTACTACACCTTTTTTATATTATATCATGAATATATTTATTTTAATGGTATTTAAATATTTTTTAAATTTTATTCTTTCATAGTGAATACAATTCAACTGATTACAAATTGGTAAAGGGTTTCTCATCTCACTTTTATTTTTGGGAGATATGCCTTATTCACCACTTATTTCTTATGTGTGGTGTATGTATACAACCCTTTGATATATCATTTCATGAATCTATTTATCTTCATGGTATTAAATTTTTCATTTGACGATTATTAATTTTTATGGGGTAGACGATTCGATTGATTACAAGTGGTAAGGGTTTTTCATCTTACTTTAATTTCTGTGGGATATATGACATATTCATCACTTATTACCTTTGTATACTACCCCATTTATTTATGAACATCATTAATTGAAAATTTCATTAAATATACATATTTCTTATATCATGTATATGATTATTTCCTAAGTCGTATACCAATTTTTTATATGGTGTTTACTTTGAAAGTTATTTGATTAATTGGTGAAATAATGTTAAATCTGTATCTTTTACTCAATATAGATATTTATTAATAAGGCCTAATGATTCATTAATTAAATCGATCATTTCAATATTTTATGAATTCTTCAGACATGAAGACACAAGTGGGGCCTGGTTATAGATAGCCCCTCGATGCATTGGTAATCTTTTAAGATGAAAAAGTTGGACAAATTAAAAAGGTTTTTACCCATAATGATTAAACTATCTTGTGAAAGGTCTTGATCATAGAGGTACCATGATTCCTGAGATCATGGTGTCCAGATTATTAAGCATTACCTTCATTAAGATCTATGTGATTTTCAATATAATATTATCCATTAATTCATATTTTTCTCAAGTTATTGATAAAATGGAGTTGTTTCCAATCTTTTACACTACCATAATGATTATGCTTTATCCTCTCATGATTGAAATTTTTTTGATTAAATTTCATTTATTTAAGTTATATATATACCTTTAAATATTGATTATGTTTCATTTATTATTTATTCATGAAAGCTTATGTTATATTTAACCCTTATTAAGCATCTGAGCTTACCCTTTTATTTGTTCTCTTTTTCCCAAGATACGAAGATGAAATGTTTGAATGAGTTCAAGGATTAGATTAATTTCCTTTGTTATGTTTTATATTTGATTACCAATGTAATAAGGGTACTGTGTATGTATCTATTTCTTCAAAACTACTAAACTGGTTGGTCCTTTGGGATTTGAATCTTGTATATATGCCGACCGATAATTGATTTTTTATTAAAAATATGGGAGCCACCCCCATCAAACCATAAAATCTATGGAGGTCTAAAATGGTGAAGTCCAAGGGCATCCCCTTGAACAATGTTCCTGTACTCCACGGGTAGGGAGCCAAGACTGGAATAAACAATCATGGGATCTTGATAATTACACCCTCTTGAGAGGACATCCACCACCTGGTTTGCCTCTCTTTTGACATGTCACACCGAACAACCCTGACTGATCTCCACAGAGCATCTACGAATCATATACTTTAGCTGCCAAGGAGGAGTCACATTTCCATGAATCACCCGAACCAAAGTTTCGCAGTCCGATTCAACCTCTGAGATAGCTAGAGCAGGACTCTTACAAAGTGTAAGCCAGGAAAGTAAATCTCGTACTTCTACTCCTAGAGAGTTCCCTTTACCATACCAGCAACTGAAAGAAAACAGTACAGAGCCAAAAATATCACGAAGCAGACCCCCCCCCATGCATCTGGCCATTAAATCAAGAGCCATCCACATTGATTTTGTGGTCGTTCCTTGGTGGAAGCCATCTGATCCAGCAACCTTGAGTAATTCCGACCTCAGGTGGTCTATTGATAAGTATACACATAATTGGGAATCGAGTTCCACCTTTCACCAGTGAGCATAGCTCCTGAATCAGCACCTTCAATCTCATATGCAGAATAGGGATCGTGGGTCTATTATCCAACCGGGATTTATTCCTCGCTTCCCATAGAGTCCAAAGAATAGTCGTGACGATGAGGGCACGAACCTTGATATCCATCTCTTGACTTCCCAGAATCGAGATCCAATGAACAACAAAGTCCTGCATGGAATCGCAAGTAGGGTCGTATTGTCCCCAAATGCTCATTGCCGACCAGAGGGAGACTGCCCACTCACTCATGAGAAAAAGGTGCAAGGTCGACTCTTCTTTTGGTTGCGAACAACAGAAACATCGCGAGACCAGAGAGATCCCTTTTTTCTGAATATTATCCTCCATTGAGATTGCCTGGATAAGCACTCTCCAAACCAAAAAATTCATTTTTGTGGGTACCTCTTTGCACCACAAATGAAAGTCCCATTCAATGTGCGCTCCTTCAGGAATTAGGAGACCCCGATAATCCTAACCTCTGAAGTTCCCATTCCTCGATCTCGTGAAATAACACCTATCATCCTCTTCTGAAAAAGCAATTCCAGAAAGCGTTTACTTTTGTTCTTCATTCAGAATGCACTCAATAAGGTTAGGGAATTGCCTTGCCTCTTTAATAGACATATCTGATGCTGGACAATATGGGAAAAACAATTTCTCTCCTAACCAGTTGTTGTTCCAAAAATTAATGTCTCCTCTTCCAACAACCCAACAAGTATCACCCTGGAGGGTATCCAGATGAGAGCGTGTGGTTTTGGCCAGCCTGGAAAGTTTGTGATCATCCCACTCCTCCAAGCGTGGCTCGTATTTGGCACTCAGCGTCTTGGCCTAATTTAATAAAGTAAGGTAGCAAATTTGATCTACTTTGGTTTGGGTCTTTACACTTTGGTTTGATTAATTCACCCATAGTATTTTTAGAATTGATGAATTGTATCTTCCAAAAGTACCTCAATTCTTTTGTTGTGGAATTTTTTGATGATATTTTGGTGTATTCTCAAAGTAAGAATAACTATGAGGAGCACATGTAAATTGTATTGAGCACATTTCATGATCACCGATTATATGCTAAGTTTTATAAGTTTGACTTCTGGATACAGGAATTCTATTTCCTCAGGCATGTCATTTTGGAAGAGGATGTATTAGTCGACCCCGATAAAATTGAAGTAGTCATCTCATAGTAGTAACCCAAGAATGTTTTTGAGATACAACTTTTTATGGGATTAGTAATTTATAATTATCACTTCGTCTGATATTTCTTGAGGATTTCTTCTCCTATGACTACTCTGATGAGAAAGGGTGTTCCATTAATATAGAATGATGACTATCAGAAATGATTTCTAGAGATTAAATATCATCTCACTTTGGCACCTATCTTAATCTTTCCAAAACTAGGTAAGGGTTATGTGGTATATTTTGATGCATCTAGGTCTATTCTTGGTCATTTTCTTATACAAGTAGATCGCATTATAGCCTATGATTCAAGGCAATTGTGAAGTCATGAGAAGAATTATCCGACACATTACCTGGAATTAGTTGTAATTGTACATGCCTTAAAGGCCTATAATCATTATTTATTTAGGGAAAGGTTCACAATCTTCATTAATCATAAGGGTTTGAAATATATCTTCTCTCAATGAGAATTGAACTTGAGGAAATAAATATGAATGGAGTATCTCTAAATGTTTGACTTAGAAATGGTATAAACTCCTGTAAAAGGTAATTTTGTGGTAGATGAATTCAGTCAGAATTCATATAATTAAGTTGTCAAGGAGTCTTGTGACCAATGGCAGTAGATGAGTATCATTAATAACATGCATTTAGATGGTACCACACAGAATGAGAATGCAATTTTCTTCCCAATTAATATTGTCCCTGACTTAATTTATTTTTTAAAAGAGGCTCGGATATCAGATCTTGATTGCATCACCATTAGGTCAAACCTAAATGGTGAGGAAACTTTTAATAAATAGACAGAGGATGAAAAATATTTTTTATGCTTTCAAAACTAAATTATGGTGCCTCAATCACTCCAGGAACAAATTCTTTTAGTATATCACCATTATAAATGGGTTATTAATCCAGGTATTAAAAAAATATACAATGAGATGAAATCACATTTTTGGTGGTTAGGTATGAAATGCAAGATTACAGATTATCTTATGAAATGTCTAACTTGTCACTGGGTAAAGGTTGAGAATCAATGACTGGTTGGTATACTACAATCTATGATATGATTTTAATTTGGTGATGTTGTGTTTACGCTCTTTGGATGGATCTAGTTTTTGGAATGTCCTGTTTCAACTGCAATGGTTCTTCTCGGCGCACTCGTTGTCATCGTGAGGCTTGTACCAGAAACTGTTGAGGTGCATCGTGGTTCTGATTGGAGTAGATCCATGCCCATAGCGGCGTTTCTGTTTCAGGAAGACCTTGATACCCTCACCGGGGGCGTTTCTCTTTGCACGGGGTTGGGTCAGCCAGTCCTAGGTGATGCTGACTTGATCTTTTATTTTTTGAACTGCCTTTTGGACTTCTGTGGATGCGGTGGTGAGAGTGTCTTGAGTAGGATGGTGGATTTGGTCTAGGATGGTCCTTGTTAGAGGTTTTGGTTTTGTTGATGGTGGAATGTGGAGTTGGTCTGGTTGGTCTTTGTTGGAGGTTCTTTGGTTTTGTTGATGGTGGAATGTTTGTGAGCTCTGTTGGTATGGTGACACACCCGGACTCGACCACACATATCTGACTCTAGAGGAGATTCCAGATCTTCTGTTCATCATTGCAGCGCTTTACAGATTTGGACGTTTGAGAGGGTATGGCTAAGCCATCGGACTGGGCCTGTACTTTGACATAGGACACTTGCTTGCCATTCAGCCTTGCATCGGTAAAGAGCTTTCCACGGCCATTTGCTGTGGGGGGGTTGCTTCGTGTTGTTAGTTTGGTTTGTTTTTCTTGACCTTTGAGTTGTGATATGTTTTATGTCAATGATGTCTTTGGGTTCCCCCCCTTATTCCTTTAAAAGGGGGTGATGTTTTCAATAAAATAAAATAAAAATTGAAGGCCTTCGGGCCGTTAGATGGGTGGATGTATGGAAGTAGGAACATGATTCCATAAACTTTGACATAGTTCTACCAAGAATTATTTGGAAGCATGATGTTATTTGGGTGATTGTGGATTGACTCACCAAGTCATCACACTTCCTTCCAATCAAAGAGTCCAACATGGTAGAGGATTTTTCAAAGTAATATATTTGAAAAGTGGTCAGGTTACATGGAATTCTAATTTGGATGATCTCTAATAGAGATACTCAATTCACTTCTTGATTCTGGTGATTTTTGTAGTAGGATCTCAAAACTAAACTAACCATGGTATGATATATCATCATCATATAGATGGGAAATCTTAACGCACGATTCATACAATGGAAGATATGCCCAAATCTTGTGTCATGGACTTTTGAAGCTCATGAAAAGATCATATGAATTTAGTGGAATTATACTATAATAATATCTACCATAAGATGATATATATGGATCTGTTTGATGCATTATATGTTCTTCCTTTTCATTATCCACTATATTGGGTGGAAATAGGAGAAACATCATTGATTGGACCTATTCATGTTCATGAGACTATTGAGAATATCTATATGATTCAAAATCATATGTCCATGGCTCATAGTAGAAAAAAATTATATGAAGACCATCATCATCGACTGTTATCTTTTAATGTGAGTGATCATGTCTTCTTGAAAGTTTCACTAAGACTTGTTCATAAACACTTGGTGAAGTAAGTAAAGTTGGCTCTGTAGTATGTTAGACCGTTCAAGATTTTTGAATGGGTTATAAATGTAACATATTGGTTAGCCTTACTGCTTAGATTTAGTGTTTTCTATAATGTCTTCCATGTCTCTCAACTAAAGAAGTATCACTCGGATCCCAATCATGTGATCAGTTGGGACCATGTTGCTCTTGATCTATATACAAGTTTTATCCATGTACCAATTCAGATTGTGGATAAAAAAGAGAAGATCCTAGGGGAGAGTATACCTTTAGAATGGATACTATGAAATCATGGAAATATTCAATAGGAAACTTGGGAATGTGAGAAATAAATACCAGAAAAATGGTCCAAAATTTTCCAAAGCACTAAAAATATCCATCTTTCTCAGTATGGAAATCCTAATGGTGGGGAGAATGTAACACCTATGATTTAAGTTATGTCCTTATGGTCCTAATGATTTAAATCTTTTTTATGGTTTTAGTTGGGTTTGGGAGCTTGGGTGAGGTTCTTCAAGATTTTTTAGGGTTTTGGTTTTTTGGGTCCACCATGGCCAATAAAATGGCTATGGTGGTGGGTATGTCCCTTTGCAACACGATCTATACAAAATGCTCGGTTGTTGGTTGTGGTTGTGGAAATTATACCCTCAGTGGGACACAATGTAAAAAATCTAGATAGTCCTTACCATACAATGTTCCATGGCATGATGAGCCAAAAACAGCTTAGGTATGTACACCAAGACATATGGGTTGGCCATCGCATGTCTCCCACATGTCAACCATCTGAAGGCACCATGATTATTTTTGGATTCACCAAGATGTGGTAATGGTTAACTAGGTTTTTGAAATGACCGGTCTTAAAACCTATCTTGGGGAAAACTCATTGGATTCATGTCTAGTCATTTTGGTAGGGATTTTAATGCATTTTTTAGCAAAAATCACCTCATATAACCCTTATATTTCCTCCTTATATAAGGTTTTAGAATATGTAATTTTAGGGTGAACCTTGAATGAATTTATATGGATCATTGGAGGAGTTTTTGGGAGGTCTATTGATGGTGTTGTGGTCTTGTTTCTCTCTTGGTTTTGTGTGGTGGAATTGGATGACTCGAGGTGTGCAGCTTCTCTCCCAGTCTATTATTTTGGAACTTGATAGCTTGGTTTTTCCTAAATCGTTCTTGTGTTTCTCTTGTAAACTCCTTGTAAATTACATATTGAAAATCCCTATTGTTGAATGATTTCAAAATTATAGTTTTGAAATATGGAAACAATTATTTTTTCCAAAAAAATCCATGATGAAAATATGATTTCAATGAATGATTTAATTGGTATTTTAGTATAATTGGGTTGGAATGTGATCTTTGGGATAAATCATGGTTGTGAAGTATCACCATATATGTGGGACAGAGCATGGTCATGAAGTACTACCACCAATTTGGGTCACCAATTGACGGCTAGGTGACAGGATGACTCGCCGCTCATGAGTATAGGGAGGTCCATGTCATGTATGTGTGTGTGGGGGTGTGTGAATATGGGATGTTTATGCTAAGTGATAAGGAATGGTATTATGATTTGATTAATTTTTTATTATATGGAATTCATTTATGGATTTGTATAAAACTATTTATCCGATTCTCATCTATTTTATATAAAATTTGTTAACTTGTTCTTGTCCTATGGTGTGAGTTGGGAAGTCTATATGGATTACCTATTGATTGTTATACTCAACCCCTTATTGGGAACTTTAGTTCATTTGCAGATTTTGTTTACTGGGATATAGGAAAGGGCTTGGTTTCTTACTTCTCTAATGGTGCTCCTTGATGTTGTTGTCATAGTTGGTGGAGATAGATCTTGGAGTAGTGCATTTCTTAGTTGGAGTGATGCCACCTTGGTTCCAAAGTCTTCTGATGTTTGGAGTTTTTAGTATTTCCTTTTTCACTATTCTGTTATTACTCTGATATTGTTCCTTGGATGGTATTTTATTGAGTTGAATGGTTTATTTCTCATGCATCATTTAGTTGGTTTTTTTGTTATTATTTCTTCTCCAGTGGTTGTATTGTTCAAAAAAGGGAATATCATCCCCCAATGTTTAGGTAATCCCTTGTCATTTATTACCATCCTTTGGTTTCTTAGGGATATCACCTAAGGTTAGTAACAGCTTTGGCCTAGCCCAAGCCAATGGGTTGGGTAGGGATATTGCATTGAAAAATACCATGAAAAACGAGTCTAGATATTTATGGAAGATATGATTCATTAAATATATGAAAAATATTGGTGAATTTATAAGTCCAAAGATCATTACTATGTATTTGTAGTGACTGTAATAACTTCAAAAAAAATTGGAATATCCCATTTCCTAAATCTGAGTTGGTGATAATCAAGTCATAGATCAGTTATAGAGAACCATTCATCTCCATTAAATTGATTGAAAATATAATCAATATGAGGAATAGGGTGTCGATTCTTGATCATAAATTAATTCAATTTAAGATAGTCATAACATCAATGAAGTGAACCATCTACCTTCTTTATGAAGAGGACCAGAGAGGCCCAAGGTGATGTGCTTGGTTTAATGAATCCATTGCTTTATATTTCTTCCAGTTGGACCTTTAATTCATGAAATTCAATTGGTGACATTCTATATGATAAAATAGAAATATAACTCATTCCCAAAAGTATATCAATAAAAAAGTTGGTTTCCCATTTGGGTGGTAACCCAGAGAAATCATGCGTAAAGACATCAGGGTATTAATGTAATATAGTAGGAAGACTCATAGTCCCATTTTCTTTAATGGAACCTAAATTAATCACTAACAACTATGAAGATATAGTTCCATTTATTACCACCAAAGGTCCTACTCTACCGGTATTCATATCACAATTCCCTTTGAATAAGTGAACAGCACCATCTAAGGATGTGAAGGGTACTTGTTGGGTGTAACAATTGATATATGCTTTGAATTCCACCATCCAATCCATTTTAAAAATCAAATCGAATATATCCATTTCCAAGACTATAAACTCCCATAAAAAGTTGAACTCATCTATGTTAATGGGACATTATGGATATTTTAATCGTCTACATTCTAGTTATCCAAGATGTGTTTTGGTGCTCAAGACATGAGGTGTCATTTCCACATGAATCCCCAGTTGATTTACCACATGTGAAGCAAGAAAATAGTGGGATGTGTTGATACCAAAAAATAATTTCATTAGAGAAGAGTTGAGAAGAATGGTACCTCGCATTTTTTTGGGACCTAGTTGATCGGTTACAATTTTATTCTCAACTCCATATAGTTTCCGGTCAACTCCCACTAGGTAATCTTTGCTTCCTGGTTGTGGTGGTGTCTATTGGATGACTAAGGAATTACTAGAATTATCTTGAGCTGGTCAACTTTGAGGGAGATAACTATTTTGACGAGACCATCATGGTTGGTCATGAGTGGTCTAAGACTGATTTGATCTATATCCACATGTTTACTTCAAGGGTCTTGTATAATAATGCTTGAGGTGTCATTTTTTGCCATAGTTGTGACAGTATCAAGGAATTTTGATACAATCCAATTTCTTGTGAACAAATGATCCATGTTGGAAGCGACCTAGTCCCATATTGTGGCGTGGTGGAAAAGAGACTTGGTTAGAATTCTGATTCACCGGTGATCTACTTTACTAGGAGTAGGTTTCCATACTCTTATTTCCAACAATGGAGTTTCCACCAATGTTTGTGAAGATAAAAGTGGTTAATCCACTTCCATTCCTATCTATGTATCTTTTAATCATTTTATTCCCTATTGATAATTTCTTTATAATCGTCAATCAAGAACATGACCACTTTAGAATGAATATATGGTCATAACCCTTCCTCAAATATACGTTTCATCAAATGAGTTCTAGTAGCTACTTCTAGGGAAAATCAAACTAAGTTTATAAACTTAGCTACATATTCTGTCATAGTCATATTTCCATGCTTGATGATAAACAAATCCATCATTTTGGTTACTTTGAAGGTATGCTGATAAAAAAATTTATTGAATAATTCTTTGAATCTCTCCCAAGTAATGCCTTGGTTGAGTTTAGATTGAACATATAATTCCCACCATTTTTGTGTGAGATCCTCCAATATGTATATTGCTAGATTCACTTTTACATCAGCATAGATTACAAGGAAATTGAAAAATCAATTGATTCTATTAATGCATGCTTCCACTTGTTCAGTTCTCAAATCCTCCTGGAAAAAAATCAATGGATTTTGATTCTAAAACTACAAGGTGTGATCGATATGGCTTTGTTATGTGGTTCAATTCCCTTTTTCCGTTGTTTGGAATACTTTCACAGTACTCTATACAAGTTCCCAGTTCACCTATGGTTCAGGTGAAACCACATTACCTGATGCTCCCTCTTGTTGGTTTCTAAGTCTTATAACAAATTTCATTATTCTAAAATGTCACGACATGACCAATTGAGGATCGAACCGAAACTACCCCAAGCCTGCCTCCATAGGACAGGGGATAACGACAATCACTAAAAGACATGACTTTTATGGGAGGACTTTTCCTAATGTATCTATATGCATACATTAAACCATCTCCATGCAGAAGTGCAGAGGAATAATAATAAAAGATGCAACATATAGAGAATAAACCATGCATGTAAAACCTCTAGGGAATACAAGAGTATGGAAATGTAAAATGAAAATGAAAAAGGTGAAAAATAAATTCCAAACCATAAATATGTCCTAACCTGAAAAAAAAAATTGGAAAAGTAAAGTGTTGAGAGAGCTCGACTTCATATCTCCAAGACCGACCAGTGTACGCAGTCAAATGTACCAGGGTATCCCTATGCTCCTATGTAATCACCGTAGATCTGTCCTTCGTCAGCATAAGACATGACATGTGTGGGAAAATCCCATTCAAGGGTCAGTATATACATACCCAGTAGGATACCCTGAAATCTAAAGGGGGAGAATTTTTAGACATGATAAGAATAGACAGCTCAACCCATAGCAATAGAGTAACAAAACCTAACAATATAGATATAGATATGTGTGTGTGTGTGTTCTCATAAAAGAAACCAAAATTAGGGATAAAGGGGACCTTCTTCTCATAGTCTAGCCCAGGAAAAGAGTCTTCCATCAGTTCCAAAGGTCTATCGACAATGGCCAACATCTTACACATCTGCCTGAAGAAACATCTATGTCAAGACACAACTCTCCATTGTGTTGCATAGTCGAGGGGAAAAGTCTATAGGTAGAGGAATCATGCCCTGATACGACTAGACGGTTCCACTCTGATGGTAGAGGGCCCATGCCTTTACTCCATAGGAGGATTCCACTTGGGTGGTCAATAAAGGACCCATTCCTTGTCCCAGTAGGGGGGTTCCACTCTAATAGTCGAGGACCCATGCCCTTTCCAATATGAGGGTTTCACTCTGATAGTTTATAGAGGACCCATGCCCTATTCTGGTAGGACGGTGCCACTCTAATGGTCGAGGAACCATTCCCTACCCAACAGAAGGGTGCCACCCTGATACTCGATAAAGAACCCATGCACTATCTCAAAAGAAGGGTGTCACTCTAATGGTCGAGGAATCATGCCCTACCTAACAGGAGGGTGCCACTTTGATATTTGATAGAGGAATCATGCCCTATCCTGGTAGAAGTGTGCCACTCTAATAGTTAATAGAGGAATCATGCCCTTTCTTGGTAGGAGGGTGCCACTCTAATTGTAGATAGAGGATCTATGCATTTTCCATCAGAAGGGTGCCACTCCAATGTCTCTGATGATCCTGCCTGATCACTACCATCATCGAACATTGCCTAAAGAAGCATCACACTTGGAAAATATCACATCGTATCTAAAAAACCACTAATAAGGCCAACATTTCATTCTATGTGGAAAAAATTCAGGATAGGCTACTCGTGGTCCAAAATCCAAGTTCAAACGAAGAAGATACGAGAGGTAGAGGACCCATGCCCTGACTCTATAGGATGGCACCACTTGGGTGGTTGATAGTGGACTCGTGACTTGTCTTGGTAGGAGGGTGTCACTCTAATGGTCAAGGACCCATGCCCTACCCAACAGGAGGGGCCACTCTGATAGTCAATAGAGGAACCATGTCATGTCCTAGAAGGAGGGTGACACTCTAATAGTTGAGGACCCATGTCCTTCCTAACAGGAGGGTGCCACTCCGATAGTCGATAGAGGACCCATTCCATGTCCTAGTATGAGGGTTCCACTTTAATGGTTGAGGACCCATTCCTTTCCCAGTAGGAGGGTTCCACTCTGATAGTCGATAGAGGACTCATGCCCTGTCCCGACAGGAGGGTGCCACTCTAATAGTCAAGGACTCATGCCCTTCATAGTAGGAGGGTGACACTTTAATAGTTGATAGAAGAATCATGTCTTATCCTGGTAGTATGGTTTCACTCTAATAGTCGATAGAGGACCCATTCCATGTCTAGTAGGAGGGTGTCACTCCAATGTCTCTAATGATCCTGCCTGATTACTGCCATTGTTATACATCACCTAAAGAAGTGTCATTCCTGAATATCTCACATCGTATCTCAAAATCCACTATGAAGGGAACCATCACGTTCTACATGGAAAAAAAATGTCGGATAGGCTACTTGTGGGCCAAAATACAAGTCCAAACGAAGGAGATGTGAGAGGTATAAGTTTCCTCAAAACGGAGGGTACATAGTATGTAAGGGGACCCACGTGGCATGTGGTGCCACCCTGCTGTCTGGTTGTGTCCCTGGCTGTACATGGCTCATTGCCCATGTAGCCCTACACTACGTGTAAAGGGGATACATGGTGTGTCTTAGCCACCCATGGACCTGTTTGTGCTCATGTCCATATCCATGTAATCTTTACCATGAGGATGTACTCTGATACACAGCATGTCCTCTATCATGGTGTCCTACCCATGTATATCAACCCATGTTCATGTACCTTGGTCATGTTCTGGTATATGGCATGTACCTGGCCGTGTTCCGGTACACGGCATGTGCCTAGTCGTGGCTATGTTCATGTAATCCCAAAGTACATGCACGGTAACTAGCACTGAGTCACACACTATGTGGGGATCCCATGTGGCATGTGATATTTAACTCACCTAAAAACCCTAACTGCCGCAGTCTGGGCCCTACATGACATGTGTTTTTCAGACGACATGGCGTGTAGTTGGGTTTTCGTAGAAACTCTAGATCTGCTCTGGTATTCTGGATCTAGCTCCTCCAACACAAAATATGCCCAACGATCACTTATTTCTGAAGTTATTCACCTACGACCAATGATTTTGTCCCTTTGGTGGCTGGAAATCAGTGTTATAATCATCCCACGTGAAACTCGTTCACTACTGGTTGCGTGTATTGCCTCTTGCACTGCTTCCATCAAGATCTTGGATCCATATCTACAAGAAACATCACCCACATCCCACAAGCATCCAAATCCTTCCCCAAATCATCGATATGTTCATCGCATGTGAATCTTCCATGAATCCAGCGGTCCGATCATGCTTGGTCTCACCTGAAAATAGTCGAATCGCAACCTCGTGGTCCAGCGATAAAGAACACAAAGAACGGTGGGGGAAAACATAATAAACATGGATGAAACAATCATTGGCCAAGCATTCTTGTCCAAGGAATACAAATTGGGGATATCCAGGGTGTAAAACATGGTACAATTGGAATTAATCGAATAAATAAATTAAATTTGATTCATGGGTGCATGCAAGTCTCCAATTTGATGTAAATCAAAGAAATGAGAATGATCATGCTCAATCATTTGATCATAAGGGCAGAAATCCACAATTTAAGAGTTATACCTCAAGATTGGATCATTTGATGATGAAGAAAGTGATCATCAATGAAGGAGGAATATCTATTGTGTTTTTTGTGCTTCGATTTTCCTTGATCCAATTTATCATTGTTGTCTGATCCTAATTCCCCAATGACGGGTGGTGGAACTATCCTTTCAATGATCTCAAGGTTATGACACAAACCCTAGAAATCCTCCATAATAGCTTATTTGTAGAGGTTTTATAATTAGTTCATTTAAATTAAATAATTAAATTAATCATTTAATTTAATTTAAATGTGTTGTAATAATGGGCTCCCTATACCCAATTTGAACATTAATTCTGATTACCATGTCATATATACAGTTAGATATACATGATATATTCTTACTATTATAGTGTAGAATTTTCTGCATCCACAATTTAATGGTAATGTTTATAGATTAATTTTCATATCAAAATGTTATAGTAGATCCTAGGATATAATGAGAACCTTGAGATACTATGACATTAATCTTAAACAAAGTCCATATGGTCTAGATACATCTTACTGACTAGACACGA
Source organism: Viscum album (assembly GCA_963277665.1). Lineage (NCBI taxonomy): Eukaryota > Viridiplantae > Streptophyta > Magnoliopsida > Santalales > Viscaceae > Viscum > Viscum album. Next base: position 1,185,077,635 of record OY728164.1, read on the forward strand.
TAGATGTTTGACTATCAGGTGTTGGGGGCTCATAAGTATTGAGACTTCTTCTCATGAAGTTCTCACTTAGTGATCTCTAGTAGTGAGATCATAAGGACAAACCCGCCAATAAGAACACCACATGTTTTGGGAGTCATTGGTTGTTCCTATCTACGGACATGTGTATTGGTCTCCTCACTTGAGATCATTTCCAATGTGTTCCATTTGATCACATACTTTGATGCAAGGAAAAAACCATGATAATGAAATCATGGTGAGGTAGCTTGTTTTGGGTTCCTCATTAGTGGTATGATATTGGTTGAATGGTCAAGAAAGGATTTGTCACTTCCAGGTTGAGGAAGTAATATATCTCGGGCCTAGTTGATCAGGATGGCGGTGCCTTCATAAGTCTTTGTCCGAAGCAGTCAAGGGTAAATCTGTCTGATTAGATCAACAAATAATAAATCGAGAAAAAGGGTGAAGACATAAGAGTGTATCTTGCTTTATGAAATATTTAAAGACAAAGAGGTTATAGTATACAGTATATGTTTGTAGGTTGGTTTTCATTTCTATGGAAATACTTATCTCTTTAGGGGCTTTGATAGGTTGCTAGACACTGCTCTTGGTCTATAGATTTTATTCACTACTATTGAGATAAGGGCCTAGAGGGTCACACATAGTAGTATATTCAAGAATCATCCCTATTCATTTGAATAGGTATATTGGACATGGTGGACCCCTCCATGGTATCCGAGTGTTGTCCAAGTTATCGATCACTAATAAATAAATAAATTCATTATTATTCAAGTTAAGAATAATTGGGTTGAATTTATTTATTAAAAATTATTTACAAGTTAAGTAAATACGAGAAATAATATTATTCGAATGAATATTACTTTAATATTCTAGGTTCATTTAATATTAGACGGAATTACGAGTTGAGTTAAATGATTCAGTTTTATCACATAATATATTTTATATATATTAAAGGTATGTTATAAAATTATAAATAATATTTATGGCATAATTTAGTTTGTCATAATTATTATTTAGTGGATGTTAATTTTCTGGGGGTCAGGGAACCCTGTCGGGTATTTTGAGCATCCATTATATATTGTGGAGAGAGGCTTTGGCTCAAGGACTATTTGTTCATTTTTGAATAAAAACCTCTCTCTTGTCCCACTTTCTAGAGAGAGAGTATCTCTCTCCAATTGATGGTCCAAGAACAACTTCAAGCATCGAAGGTAGAGCATCACGATGATCGTCAAGACATCAAAGACATCATCAGATCATCGTGATAGAACCCATAATTTGACTATCGATGCTCCCATGGACTTTTGAAGCACGTGTGGACGATCTAGAGGGATTCTACCTTAGATTCTTCAAGAAACTATTACCGAAGACAAGCAGGTGTCGAGCGTGGATTCAGATCTGAAAAATGTATGTTTTTTATTTTATTTTTATTGCTCTGATTAATTATGTGAGATCCTCAGAATGTATACAGGCTCAGATCATCAGAGACGAAAAGTCTAGTCATCGCGATGATGAAAAATTTTATAATCTTCGGTCCACCGGCTTCTGCTGTGACCCTGGCACCTTCAATTGGCATCAGAGCGATCACGTAAATTTTTTGAACCTTGAAATTTTAAGTTTCTTAAATTTAAGTAGAGGATTTTATTTCAATATCATCAGTTCTGACTGTGAGTCAATTTGAGGTCAGATAACCAAGTTATGGTCATCTAAAAAAAATTATGGATCATTTGAGATTTATTCACGGGTATTGATTTTTGAAGAATTTTTACTGAATATGTTCATTCTACTGGTTTTTTGGATGTTTGATAATAATAATAATTATTATTATCATTATATTATATTTTTATAATAATTATAATTATAAATATTTATTATAATAATTATTATTATTATTATTCAAAATTATATTGAATAGACTTTGGAAAATTGCATATGAGGCCAAAAGGGGTGGCAGATGTGGAGAAATCCACACAATCAATCATTTTTAAAAAATTAAAAAAATGGGTGTTACCTGATTGTCAACATAAGACAATCAAAGAAAAAAAGGACCATTTGGGTCCCTCATCCTTTGGTCAGTCACATAGGGGTCCAACCGAGGTCACCAGCCCGCACGACTCCCTCCCAGCACCACCAACATCCTCCTTAAGTCGGTGTTGCCCCGCCTCATGCACCACCCCCGGTCGCACCTTCATCGACCGCCTCTCCCTATGGGTCATCGCCTGGCCTCCTCTACTAGACGAGTAGCAACCATTCGTGCCTCCCTTCTGCCGCACGATTCACCTCTACGGCCAAATCCATCGTCGCGGCCTCCACCCAGTGTGCCTGATCGGTGTTGTCCGCCGCCTAGGGCCTAATCTGGGGACCATCGGCCTCCCGTGCCTCTTGTGCAGCCGCCTCCTACAAGTCTGTTGGCCTCCTCAGCAGCAGCTCGACCAGCCACTCCCTCAAGGGCCAACCCTCCTTCATCTGGTGACCCCGTCGTTGAATCTCCCTCCTGGGTGGGCGGCCAGATCTGGATGGTCATCCAGCTCGCTGCTAGCCCAGCAGTCATAGCCTCAGCTGCATATCCTACCATGCCACCAGTTCTGGTGAGATCGGATGTCGTTGGACCCTCCTCCCATTCTTGGTGACTCATCATAGCCGAGATCAGATCGGCCAGCCGACACCAGCATCTCCCCTCCTACCGGTCAATACGGGCAAGCCACCTCTTCTCAAGCTTTTTGGAGCACCGCTGCCAACTAAGGACCAGTAACAGGTACCCCTCTAATTTGTCGGACCCAAATCACCCTAGAAGTGACCCAGGTGGGTCTTCCCAACCCAAAATGGGTCTAGGCAGACCTTTCTAGCCCAGAATAGCCCTTTACAGGCTTTTCACAGTCTTGAATGGGCTTGCATGGGTTTGGCTCGACTCGCACAGACCCTGCGCCGAGTTTTGAAGCTTGAGTTAATTTAAATTAATTAAAATATTAATTTATTTTTAAACAAATAATAATTTTAATTCTCAGAATAAATTAATTTAATGTTGGTATAAAATTGAAATAATTAATTTATTTAATTTTTGGCATTAAAATTAAATTAATTAGTGGACCGAATATAATTAAATGATTTTAATTTAATTAAGTCATTTAATTTAATTATAATTCCATCATACTTAAATTGTTGCAATTTAATTTTTCCATCGTGCTTAAATTTATACCGATTGGTCTTGAGAAATGACTCGACCTGAGTATGTCTGCATTTATTTAATTAATTATTTTAAATGTGTGCGATGTTTGTAATTAATTAAGATAGTATGCATATCGTCAATTATTTTCGGTCAAAATGTATACGGTCATGCGTGTCTATTTCATCTGATGTACATTACACCCCTAGTCCCCCTCACCTATGTGCGGGTATAATTATACAACTGGAGGAGACGGTGTACTGTGTGGACCGCGCTAAGATGAGGCAGTACGCCAAGATGAGGATGGTGTAAGATGTATAAAATGCCAAGATGAGGTGATACTCAAGATGATAAGCAGACATACATGAAAGGGGAAAGTTGCATCACGAGTCAAGCGACGACTCAAGTATGATGCCTCTGGGTCATGGTTGATCCATTAAATTTAAATAGATCAACTAATATTAGATTCTCAAGACCAGTCGGGTAGTAGATTTCCTTTATGAATTTATTTATTATTTTATGCATTTTATAATAGCAGGAAAATACATAAAATAATAAATAATTAAATGCATAAAGAACTGATGAATGTTTTTTCTATTAATGTTCAGTTGTGAGTGAGTCAAAATAATATGAACACGATTAATAAAAATGGATTATATTCGTTGAGAGAACAATAACAAAAACCCTCAAAGAAATATTAAGTCCTAACGGCCTTCTATCATTCAAATGTGGACAAAACTGGGTGTTTGGGGTGCTCATCATCTAAAGTTGAGTGTTCCTCTTACTATCAGGGAGTTCTTATGATAGTGGTGGGTTGACTTAACTAAAGTGGTAGTCAGGATCATCCAAAGCTAACTTGCAATCATTTTAGAGGTAAGTGTTGAGTAAATCAAATTATGATTTTAGAAGCACGAACTTCACTCAACAGATCGAGAAACCGCTAGTTAATGCGGTTTTCCAATCAAACACCTACCTTGAACCCTCCAAGTAGTGGTGTAACCAAAGATTGTAGACTATGAGGGGAGATTTAGGTAGCCATGTCACTAGAATACTCAAGCGATAGAGTATTACGATTCTAGTACAGAGGGTTCCTAGAATTCAATAAAATAGTGGGAGACATTTAATGATATAATTAATCAATAATATCTAAAGTGGTAATCAAGATAAAAGTATTATTTGCTATAATTTTTATTTTTTGTATAAAATGGAAAGCAATACCACAAGAAACACTATGATAAATCATGGACAAATTTAATGTTCAAACTAGCATAAATTTCCAAGTGTAGTACATGCACTTTCGCACAATACTACTATATCAGAAATTCAAGGTGTTGGTGTATCAAAACCTATTAAAAACTACCTCAAGAAGTGAGGGTGTAAGATTGCTTACAGGAGACACATGTATGAAGCATATAATGGTTATGTCATAATTTTATCACCAATGTTCGATGTTTACTACAGTTAAAACATCGGGATGTGGATGATTACACATGTTGTCTCATCTCTAAGAAGATTACTTGGAGAAAGTGAAGCGAATTGTGAATGATAGATAATTAAAGTGGCTTTGTGTAAATACAAAAGACATGTCATGATCATTCAAGGCATACCACTCTTACATATTTTTCATCCATATACTCCAGTTTAGTTTAAGGTTACTAAATGAGCGGGATGTTGTAATCACTTCATTGCCTTTTAGATAAGGTTCGCCAAGTAATAATAATATTAAAGACAGCTTAATATTTAGTTCTTATGGAGAAGAAATTAAAAGGTAAGGTGATATGGTCAATGGAAAGAGTAATGTCAAAGGCACCTTTGCAACATCCTTTAAATATAAGAGGTATTAACATGAGGTTATTTGTTTAACATATCATAAGATAAATCAATAGAATTTTAATGCAATGAACTAAATTGAATAAGCAAGTACCCACTTCTTCTTCATTGAATATTCATCAATTATAAGTATTGTTTCTGGCATACTTCTTGGGTATTAAATGCAATATGTTTATCGCATATGTGTATTGAAATTCAGTAACCAAGTAAGTAGTAGAAACGTTATAATAAGTAAGGTGTCTTCTCCAATTAGCTAAGAAATGGTGATTCCTAAGTCAGTGGTGAGAAGAACACAACTTCTAATTGCCAAGTGATAGATTCTAGTAGAACATTTTTAGAGTATAACCAGAACATTTATCTCATGTGTCCTTTGGACATAAGGAGACATTATTTGAGGTTCCAGAATGAATATTGTTTCTGGTGTTTAATACTCAACAAATAGTTCAGTGATACTTGAATCATAAGCAATACTTGATAAATATAAAATATAAGTCTTATATACTCAGTTGTGGAAAGATAATTCTTTGTCAAGAAAAACTAAAAGTGGACATCAAGGATATACCTGGTTTTTTATTTAGACTCAGCTGAGTTAAACACATTTGGTATTATCGATGTATTTAGTTTAGAGAAAGAAACCTTTAGAAATAAAGGCATGCCAAAAATCTTTCAGAATTAGTTCAAAAAGTGAGTGTGAACTATTCCAAGAGTAAGCTAGTGGTAAATATACTTCATAAGATTCCTTTAAGTAATTAAGAAATTTGATATTGAAGTATATGCATGGTCATAATATATGAGTTGCTTCAGGCTAGCATGCTGAAGAATATCTTGACCAAGAAATCATCGGTCAACATAATGTAGTGTGGAGTAATTCCTAAATGCACATTACCTTATCTACGTCACAGCATTGATGTTAATAAGGAGGATTGATGATGAAGTCTTACATGTTAACATTGATCAAAAAAATATAGCATGGATCAATTCCTAAATGTACATTTTTTATATCCGAGTCATGATGTAAGGAGTATCAATGTTACAACTTGCAGAAATTTGCATTATATTTCAAGACGTGCTTTGAAAATAACAGCGATATCTCAAAACCATATGCCAAATATCATGAAAAATGGATATCATATAAGTCATAGTATGATGTAAATCCATTATGTCATAAGGACATGTGTTTAGATGCAAAGATTTTTTTACGATATAAACAAACTTGCATCAATCTAAACACATTATGCATCTAAGTAATTATCCTAACTGTTTCTTAGGATATTACATAAATACCCAAGATAAAAAAGTTTTAGTCAAGTGATAGACTACATTTCTATAAGAGGGTTCACATCTCTATTAGAGATAGTGGGAGCCAGATTAACTTGAGTTTAGTCAATGCTAGAGATGCACATGTAGTTGGCATAGGAACTAAGTTCCACAAGGGAATATAGAACAAGAATGTTATAAAGACACATACTGCATAGGAAGGTTAAAACCATAGAGATGGTTTTATTTTCACTACGGTCGGTGATACAGTATATGGAAATCAGTTAAGATTAACAAGGTCAATTAAAATTCAATAATGGATTCCATGTATCAAAGTGAAAAGGGGGTTATTATTTTGAATACTGCGATGGGTATTCAAGTGATATGATACATGGATGGTACAAGCATTGTACCAATAAGGTTCGATTGATTATATCAAGTCATTATGCCTAAATCCATTAGAATTTTACTTGTCGTAGCTAATATCTATGATCATTTTATTAGGAATTGGAAGTCATGACCACCATTCATGGAAGGTGTCTATACGACGCAACCAAAAAGGGATGGTCACGTCATAGAATGCTAATAAAGGTTGTAAGTTACTGAAATCCAATTTAGGATTGAAGTAAGTAATGGGATCATAGAATATTCATTTGGAATGAATCTTTTCCATGTGTCTACCAGAGGTTAGTGGGAGCGCCATTGTTTTCCAAGTTTAATATGCTCGTCAACATATGGAAAATAGATATTGGTCTTACAATGAGTTAAGACCAGGATGAAAGTAATTCTATAATGATTGACTTAAAGTAGCAACCTAAGTTCTAGGGAATGGGATCTATTGAGGTATATCTAACAGTTGATTGGACCTAGTCAATCGTACATATAGTGACACGGTATTGAAAAATACAAGTTGGAGTAATTCAAGAGAAGAATTGTTGTCAGTGTCGCGTGGCATAAATCTCCCCAAGTAGACATGCAATGGAATGGTAGGAGATTAAGTGGTGAGTTGAGTTTCATATGCTTCAATAATGGATCAATCACATATGTCATGATATGTACATGAATTGATATTTCCATAATATACTTTATAATAGGCAAATATCAATTATTTTTAAGAAAACTGTGAGTAAATCAGTCAGTATTATCTAATTATACTTAGGCAAGTACAAAAGATATGTGCTTGGTATATGGAGAGGAAGGAAAACTAGTTGTGGTGGGACACAAACCCGTCTTCCTTTATATCAAATATCGAAGTTAGGATTAGGTGTTGAGCAAGACAAGATCATATAAGCTAGTGGTAGTCATACCTACAAAACCGAGTATGTTGCAGCTTCTGCGACAGCTAAGAAGCAGTTATTAAATTCAACAATTTATTCTAGTGCTTGGAATCACACCTACCAAGTAAAGTTTTATCATAATGATAAATTTGTTACTGGTACTCCCCAAGATGTCAAGTTATGATAGTGGAAAAAAGGGATATACTTGGGGTTATCATATCATGATAAGTTTTACTCAAGGAGATGAGATCACATATAGCAGAATAGCCACATGGCGGAAACGTGGTGGATCCAGCAACTAAAGTTGTGACTCAGCAGAAACATGATCTTTATCATGTGAGTGCTAACATGGTTAGTTAGCAAGTTGGATCTAGTGAAAGTGGGTGTATTGTAATAGTGGGTGCCCTAAAACCAACTTGAATACTACTTTTGATTATCATGTCGTATATACAGTTAGATATACATGATGTATTCTTAGCATTATAGTGTAGAATTTTCTATGTCCACTATTTAATGGTAATTTCCATAGATTAATTATTGTATCAAAAGGTTATAGGATATACTGTGCTATAATGAGAACCTTGAGATACGATGACATTAATATTAAACAAAAGTCATATGGTCTAGATACATCTTACTGACTGGACGCGGTAAATGTTTAACTATCAGGTGTTGGGGGCTCATAAGCATTGAGACATCTTCTCATGAAGTTCTCACTTGGTGATCTCATGAGATCGTGAGGAAATACTCACTAATAGGAATACCACATGTTTTGGGTGTCATTGGTTATTCATATCTATGGACATGTGCATTGGTCTCCTGACTTGAGATCATTGTTAGCGTGTCATTTGATCGTGTACTTTGATGCAAGAAAAATACCATGATAATGAAATCGTGGTGAGGTAGCTTGTGTAGGGTGCATCATTGGTGGTATGACATTGGTTGAATGGTCAAGAAAGGATTTGTCACTTCCAGGTTGAGGACATACTATATCTCAAACCTTATTGATCAGGATGGTAGTAACTTCATAAGTCTTTGGCCAAAGCAATCAAGGGTAAATCCATCCAGTTAGATCAACAAATAATAAAGATATAAAAAAGATGATGACACAAGAGAGCGTCCTTCTTTATGAGATATTTAAAGAAAAAGATATTATAGTACACAATATGTATTCGTAGGTTGGTTGTCATTGTTATGACAATCTTTATCTCTTTAGGGGTCTTGATGGGTTGCTAGACTCCACTCTTGGTTTGTGAATTTTATTCAATGCTATCGAGATAAGGGCCTAGAGAGTAACACACAATAGCATATTCAAGAATCCATCCTATTCAGTTGAATAGGTATATTGGACAGGTGGGCCCCACTATGGGGTCCAATTGTTGTCCAAGTTATCGACCACTAATAAATAAATAAATTCATTATTATTAAAGTTAAAAATAATTGGGCTGAATTTATTTATTAAAAAAGTATTTACAAGTTATGTAAATATGAGAAATAATATTAATCAAATGAATATTACTTTAATATTCTGAGTTCGTTTAATATTAGTGGGAATTATGATTCATTTTAAATGATTTGGTTTTATCACATAATATATTCTATATATATTACAGGTGTGTGATAAAATTATAAATAATATTTATTGCATGGTTTAGTTCGTCATAATTATTATTTAGTGGATGTTAATTTTTCAGGGGTTGGGGAACCCTACCGAGTATTTTGAGCATCCACTATATATTGTGGAGAGAGGCTTTGGCTCAAGGACTATTCATTCATTTTTGAATGAGAGTCTCTCTCTCCTCTATCTCTCTAGAGAGAGACTCTCTCTGAGTGACGATCCAAGAACAACTTCAAACATCAAGTCGGAGGATCGCAATGATCTTCGAGATGTCGAAGACATCGTTAGATCATCACACTAGCACTCGGAATTCGATGATCGACACTCCCAAGGATTTTTGAAGTGTGTGTGGAAGATCAAAAGGGATTCTACTTTAGATCATTCAAGCAATGATCATTGGCAACAAGTATATGTTGAGCGCTGCTTCATATCTGAAAAAAGGTATGTTTTCAGTTTTATTTTTGATGCTCTGATTAATTATGTGAGATCCTCAAACCGTATCAGGGCTCGGATTTTCAGAGACGACAAGTCTCTTCATCTCGATGATGAAAATTTTTAAAATCCCCAACCCATCGGCTTCTGCTGCGACCTTGGTACCTTCAAAACACACCCACCAACGGTCACTATATCTGAACACCCCGTGCTGACCAACTTTAGGTCATGCTTAGGGTAAAATTCACATTCCAAATTCAATTGTGGTCTCATATTTTTTATTTGAGAATTCATTTAAGAGTTAAGCCATTATTTCTTAAAAACCATAAATGTGTGATATAAAATATATTTAATATTTTTATAAAGTTAATTTCGGGCACACCGGGCCTCGAAATCACGCGTTGTCTCAGCGCGTGGCTCCAAAAAAAATTCTAAATATATTTCAAAGTCTTATAAGGAAAGAACAAGGTATCTATATAAAACCATAGTAACAATATCCAATCAGTTATGACAAGTTTCTTTAATTCTACATTACAGAGTATATTATAGCAAAATAAGCAATTTCATGGTAACATAATTTCAAAATCAAAATTTTGAAATAACATATGAATGGAGAAATCCTAGTGGGAAGTCTCTTTATTGATGCATGATATCGGACGCTCATTAGCTAAACCCGTGATGATGAGGTGAAAATACTCCTAGAAGTTTTTATCAATACTTTTTGTACATGAACCACCTAGGTAACTTGAAGTTCGGCATAAAAAGGTTAGCAACATATTTTTATGCTATAAATTTCAAGTTCGACTCATTTTATATCCTTGCTACAATCCATGTAGATGGACCATAACAAACAGATACCATTTGTAATATCTTCACCCAACTCATTGGCTTTGGATGGATCGAAATGGCACTAACCTTAAATAAAATCCCCAAGGCACCAAAGGTTGGTAATAAATTTCATGGGATTTGCCAAAACATGAGAGACGATTTTCTCATAAATGAACAACCTGTAAGCAGGCCAATATGATGCATGATACAAAACCAGAATAACTCCAATGTGATACCAAACAATAATCAAACAATGGAAGAGAAAAAACAGAAGTCTACAATCTCAAGACAATAAAACCCAAGGAAATTAGGAATCAATATAAAAATACACAGGCACCAAGGTGGAACCACTCCAAACACTAAGACATGACAGTCGCCTCAAGCTCCAACTCCATACATCCAAGTCCACAGCATCATGCAAATCCACTGATAAAATACGAAACCTTCCCCTTACTTATATCATGATAAATAGTGTATGCATATGCACCAAAGTGTATATGCAGGGGGTGAGTATACAACCCAGTAGGAAAACCCTGATACTTGCCCAAAATTCTATTAAAACAAGAAACATGTTAGTTCGCATTTTATTTAAAATAAATGATAGTCAGAAGCATGAAAACCAGTAAACAACATATATATATATATATCCAAAGGTTGTGCAAACTCACACAAAAAACACACCCATGGAATGACCCCATGCACCTATGCATAACATCAACCATTCAAACCACTACCTAAATGCCACTCCTAAATAGTCCAACTCGCAAGCGGTTTTCATCCCTCGTCCCAAGTCATCACTCGGCAACATAATCTCATGTGCCACAATATTGGCAATGCGGCCATGTCAAACCCACATGGACCTTTCCGTATGTTTATGAATACACACACTAAATTCATGTTATATTCTCATATTCAAAACCCTTATTTTAAAAATGATTTTCATTTAATCATTTAATCAAACACCTTGTGAGTGTTATCCAAAATTTTAGTTTTGAAGAACAACCAAGACAAGAGATTTACCAGAGTTTTCACAAAGGTGTTCCAATGAAAATAGAAGAAATTTATCTAGAAAACAACAAGCCTTCATGTTATAGGATAAAGTGGAAAAGGAAGAGAATCCACCTACCTCTGCACAGTTGGTGCATGAAGAATTATCTCATGACCTCGAAGATCTGGGATTTCTAATCCATTCCTTAAATGAATCCCAAAGTAAATTAATCATGACATGATCTAACCAACAGAATTGGTCAAGATAGTCCTGATCTAAGGTCTGCCTTTAGGGAAAATGGGAAGATCTAGGAGAGAGAAGAAGAATGATGATCGTACCTTCAATTTCCTAGATCCAATACGCTCCGATCTATTGGAATCAATCACCATAAAGAATAAGATTGTTGGAATCTCCTAGGAGAGTGCTGGAATTCAAGAGTCTGTGTTAGAGGAGGAAGAATGAAGGTTTTCGAGGAGGTTTCATGCCTTTAATTAAATTTTTGGATTTAATTGTTCCCATCACACGGCTAGTTCTCACGGTTTGGAAAAGTGTTTTCTAACCATGCAAATTGACTATGTCCCAAAAAGACCCCTCCATCTTCTGCATGATTACCTGGGGAATCCGCATGGTTTCTTCTAACCACGCACCCTCCAAAACCTCTCCAAAACACTTCAAAGACATCCAAAACCTTCTCGAGGCCTAACTCAACCATTTCATAGCTTAAAATATAGAATAAAATGGGGAAATACCTCAAACCATGGGTGTTATAGTATTGTTACAAAAACTCTATTTTTTCTTAATATAGAGTCTGATCTAAGAACTGTCAAAGAATTTATGTCATATTCATATTCATCTCTTTGGAAGGAATCTATAAATGATGAAATGGACTCTATAACCGGGAATAATAATTGGATATTAGTTTACATTCCTCAGGGTTCACAACTGATAGGTCGTAAGTGGGTATTTAGAAAAAAAATGAAAATTTAATGGTATAGTTGAAAAAGACAAGATTGGTAGCCAAGGGGTTTATTCAAAAGGAATGAATATATTATTTTGATGCATATGATCATGTGGATGGGACTATTTCTATTCAAATTATTCTTGATTTAGCTTATATATATAATTTATAAATTCACCAAATGGATGTTAAAACAGCATTCTTAAATGGTGAATTAGATGAAGAAATATATATAGAACAATCAAAAGGATTCATAGTACTATGAAAAGAAAATAAGGCTTAAAAATTAGTGTGGTCCCTATATGGTTTGTTAGGAATCCTAAAGGATTTTCTTGGATTTTTTACTATAAGGTTATTGTGTTGGATTCATTGTCCACACAAAGAGAATGGGGTCTGGAGGCAATTCGGAAGTGCGAAGGAAATCTAAAAGGAGCTTGCATAGTCAAGAGAAGGGTCGGAGATATGTTGGAGGCATCTTGTAGAAATGAAGGTGTTGAAGTTTCCCAACACAGGAAATACCACACTATGGTCAATAGGCGTGGTGAAGATAAAGAAGAAGACAGGTGTGACCATGCCATGGCTTATGGATGTGGTAGAGAAGGAGATGGCCAACACAGGAAGGCTGGAATGGGCCATGCTGTGGTGGTCCCCGTGGTGGAATTTCAGAGCACCTATACAACACGCTCAACTAAAGGTTGACCACATCATGGCACATGTCGTGGTGAGTGAAACACGAGAAATGTTTTTATGCCATGTCGCAGGGCAGTCACCATGGTCGAGAAGTTGTGCTTCATTGAAGAGCTGAAGATCAAAGGGGTCAACACAGCCAAGGGATACGGACCACACCATAGTGATGGGCGTTTTGTCCTGAGAGTCTACCTGTGAGCCACGGGAAAGATCATTACTATCGTTTTGGTGATCGTGGTGATGTTGTTTGCTCGAACGATGGAAGTGGCGAGTCGTATTTCTACAGGAGAAATCAAAACAGCCAACAATTCATGGAGTTGAGCATGTTGAAGGGTGTGTTAGTCTAGAAATACAAAGACCGTGTTGTGGTGTTTTAAGGAAATCTGTGTTGGTGCGTGTGTCGGATAGAGACACACCAAATACAGAGGATTTGACTCACATGATGCATGGACCATTTTGAATTGGTTTAATCATCAAGGGCCTCAAATTTAGGCCATGATTCAAGCATGAATCGAAGGGAGTTTGCAATATTCATAAGGTGCATTAATTGAGAATTAATTTACACTACAAAGGAGAGAGAAATGGATCCATGAATCAGTAATATGTTGAATTTGATTATGGATATCATGGAGAAATCATGGAGTTGTGGGCAATTTGAATGACCCATAATGATGTTAGTGGGTGTCTGATTCGTTTGGGCATGATCCCTTATAATATGAGGGATCATGCCCAAACAAATTGGATACCCCATAACTCCTTAATGATTTCTCCATGATCTCCAGCGATATTGGATGCAAGGTTCATCCATGGCCCCTCTATCGCAATATTGTCCACTTTGGCACATCGCCTCACGGCTTTGTTCTTCAACAGGGCTTAATGCCCATCAGGGGGGCTCACTACCACCTCACTCAAAAAAGGCCTTCTGATAAGGGGAGAACACATAAGACATATAATTCATGCCTAGAACTCCCCCAAGCCTAATGTGGGGCTTGGGTATGTCACTGTGGTGTGGCCTCACTAGCCACAAGCGTAGTGTTAGCCATATCACACCAGTAGGGCTGTTAAGCCCATGTTATGATCCCTAGGGAAGACATTGCTTTAGGGTTCTAACAATCTCCCCCACACGGTATGCCCTAAAGATCAAAGCTTCTCCTCCCTCTAATACTAGATGCAGGGTTTGATCATGTCTCATCTATCGCAATATTGTCCGCTTTGGCTCATTGTCACACAACATTGTTCTTCGACAAGGCTCACTGCCCACTGGGGGGGGGGCTCACTGCCACTTCACTCTGAAAATTCCTTGTGATAAGGGGTGTGCATATGAGTTATAATCCATTCCTAAAACTTCCCCACGCCTGATGTGGGACTGGAGGTGTGGCACCATGGCGTGGCCTCACTGACCACAGGCATGGTGTAGGCCAAATCACACCAGCAGGGCTGTTACGCCCATGTCATGATCCCTAGGGCAAGCATTGCTTTAAGGTTCTAACGTGGTTTAAAACAATCTCTAAAACAATGGCATGCGAAATTTAATGAAGAAATTTTATCAAGTGAATTTGTAGTTAACCAAGATGATAAATATGTTTATAGTAAGTTCCATAATAATCATGGTGTAATTATTTATTTATATGTTAATGACATGTTAATATTTGGAACTGATATGAATCAAGTAAATGAGGCTAAGTCCATTTTATCTTAAAACTTTAATATGAAAGTCTTAGGCGAAGCAAATGTCATTTTGGGAATCAAAATTGTTAGTGTTGAAGTATGTGTAACTTCCTGCCCCACTTCCTTGGTAACTTCCTGCCCCACTTCCTTGGTAACTTCCTGCCCCACTTCCTTTGTAACTTCTCTTTGTAACTTCCCTTTCTTTTCTATAAATGAGGGCCCTCTCCTCACTTTGAGGAGTGTGGGGATTTCTGATTTTACATGGTATCAGAGGGATTTACTCCCGACCCTCCCTCCCTCATTCTTATTATTTTTTCTCCCATCAGCCTTTAGGTTTTTTTTTTCCCCGTCCGGGGGGCGGCGGCCTCAAAGCCCCGTAGGGTTACCGCCGCCGTCCCGCGGCTTCCCGTCATCCGGCACTGCTCCGTTGCTGACGTCCCCTCCTGCGGCTTCCCGGCTTCGCCTCCTTGCGACGACCGACCCCGCCTCCCTCCGGCTTCCTGTCGCGGATCCCGCCTCCCTCCCGCGGCGCTCCTCCTGTCCAGCGGCCCTCCACGCGCCTCCCGACCGGCCCTCCGCGCGCCCTCCCGACCCTTCCCGGATTTTTCGGCCAGATCCTTCTCCCGGCAGCTCTCCTGCGGATTTCCCGGCGACCCTTCCGGCTGGCCGGCTGCGCCTTTCCCGCATTGTTCTTCCCGGCGGACCTCCCTTCCCCGGCTGCTCCCTGCCGGACGACTCCTCGCGCCGGCAGCCTCCCTTCCCCGGCTTGCGGCTCTTTCCGGCAGCCCGCCTCCTGTGCGAGTCTCCCGCCGGCTCTGTTGACGACCGGCCTCCACCCCTGCCGGCCTCCACTCCTGCCGGCTCCTCCAGCAGCTGGCCTCCATTCCTGCCGGCTCCTCCAGCAGCTGGCCTCCATTCCTGTCGGCTCCTCCAGCAGCTGGCCTCCATTCCTGCCGGCTCCTCCAGCAGTCGGCCAACAGCCCTGCCGGCCTCCCGTGCCACCTCTGCTCAACTGCTCCCTCCATGCCGACCTCCTCCTGCATCCTGCGGAATCCCCGCCTCCCTGCCCGGTGCCTCCTGCGGAATCCCCGCCTCTCTGCCCGGCATCTCCTGCGGAATCACTGCATCCCTTCGCCGGCATCCTCCTGCGGATTTCCCGGCGCTTCGACGACCGGCACCGCCATTGCGGATTTCTCGGCGCTTCGACGACCGGCACCGCCATTGCGGCTTCCTCGGCACTTTGACGACCGGCCCTCCCGAGCGGATTTCTCGGCGCTTTGACGATCGGCCCGACATTACGGTTTACCGGCGCTCTGACGACCGGCCCGTAGTGCGGATTTTCCCGACGCTCTGACGACCGGCACCCGCCAGTGTGGATTTCCCGGCGCTCTGTTGTCCGGCCCCGCACTTTTCCGGCGATGACCCATCATTTTCAGCGGCATCACATTACAATCTTGAGGGGGAGCGGCATCATCAACGATTTTATTATTTCTGTTTCTTCTGTTTTCGTCTTGTTTCGTCATCAAGCTGGGTATGTCCAGCTTGAGGGGGAGTGTTTGCAGCTTGTTGCTTGCGTTGTTTTTTTTTCATTATGTGTCCAAACTAGGTACACCTAACTTGAGGGGGAGTGTTGAAGTATGTGTAACTTCCTGCTCCACTTCCTTGGTAACTTCCTGCCCCACTTGGTAACTTCCTGCCCCACTTCCTTTGTAACTTCTCTTTGTAACTTCCCTTTCTTTTCTATAAATGAGGGCTCTCTCCTCACTTTGAGGAGTGTGGGGATTTCTGATTTTACAGTTAGGAATAATAATTTTATTTTTCTTTCTCAAACTCGTTATATTGAAAAGGTCTTAAAGAGGTTCAAACAATTTAATTATTCGGTGATTTTTACCCAATATGCTTTTTGGAGTAGGATGCTACCAAATCCTTTTAGGGGAGTTGTTCAACTAGAATATACTAGGGTTGTTGAGTGTGTCATGTATGCCATGACAAGCACAAGATCCGATATTGCATATGTTGTTAGAAAGTTGAGCTGGTATACAAGTAATCCATGTTATGCACAGTGGGATGTGGTTAAAAGAGTACTCAAAAATCTTAAGGGTACTATGGATTGGTGAATAAGTTATAGGGGAAACCCAAGGGTGTTGGAAAGATTTTTTGATGCAAGCTAGATTACAAATCAGGAGGATCACTCTTCTACGAGTGTTGGGTTTTTACACTTAAAGGTGGAGCGATCTCTTAGGGATCGAAGAAATAAACTTGTATAACATACTCGACAATGACTTTTGAGTTTATTGATTTAGCAACTACTGGAAAAGAAGCAGAATGGCTGAGATCACTTTTACTTGATCTACCATTGTGGTTCATGTCGAAGTCTTTGGTCGCTCTACATTGTGATAGTCAATAAATGTTGGCTAGAGCATATAGCAATACTTATAATGGAAATAGAGACACATTAGTCTCAAACATAGCTATATGGAGCAGTTGATACAAGATGGTATCATGACTATGGACTTTGTTGGATCGAGTAAGAATTTGGCTAATCCACTAACAAATGGACTTTCAAGGGAGTTGATGTGAAACACTTCCTAAAGGATGGGTTTAAAGTCCTTGCCAAAAATTCACTAATGATGGGACCTCAACTTAACATGTGATAACTTCACATGTATAAGTTAAATGTAGGAAATTCTATCGTATGTGTGGAGGAAACATCAAAGGTATATTACATCCCCAGAAAATGGTGTTTGGTGCCCATGAAAAAAGAGGGTGAGTTTAAAACTCTTCATGAACCAAGGGAACCGAACAAGTTTTGAAACATGGGAACCCTTAATGGTTTGCCTATGGGAATGTAGGAGTGGGGCCGCTCCAAAGAGGTTATAACTTTGGCTCTCAAATAATCATGAAAGAATAAGTGACGCGTGATCATAATGGTGTTTAAGAGTAGATGAAGAATTGAGAAATTTGAGCAAACTTGTATAGGACGAATCTGACTGATAATAAGAGTTACATGTTCAAGGCGGAGTCCATATTTTCTCTATTCAATTTTGATTTGTCTCTACTATATAAAGGGGTACTCCAATGCTTATAAAAGGAGGGTCTATATAATGAAAAATTCATTCGATTCCATCAATTTCAAGGAACTTCAATCCCTTTCAAAGATTGACATTCCTCTCCAAAAACAGTTTTCAAACCTTAATAAAAATTACATTTGACTTCATAAAAATTATATATATTTCCTATATTCATGCTTCCTAAACTTAGTTCCAACTGTAATCGAAGTTGAAACCTCTTCCATTTTATGGTTTTTTCAAAAAACTTTTACCAGAAGAGTCATCTGATTTCTCAATACATATTCTCTGGTAAGTCTTATACAAGCACCAAAGACTATGTTGGTGCGCAACAATAAAGACCTTTCATTACTCTCTTGATTCCAAAGCATCTTCAAAGGTTAATCTCCACTGAGTACAAATGTAGAGTAACAGACCACTCTTGTATCCTAAAGAGGATTTGGTTACAAGTCATTGTACTACTGAATTAATGGAGGCGAATCTACTCTTAAGGATAGTGATATCATAAAATGCATCGACAGGCTCCATCTGCTACCATCTAAACAAAGTTCATATATTTACCCACCAACATCCCCAGCACTAAAGCCCCACACCACTCACACAAAACATTGAGGCACTTTAAAAACCTATAGTTCCTCCACATGTGAGCAATTTTGAATCGTGCAACGTCAAACCATACGATATTCTTATGAGCAAAGCGTTGTGTTCATAAAACGTTATCATACATAATAAATGTCTAGTATATATTTATTTATATAAATAATATATATGAATTAAAAATTTTGCATTATTATTTATACTAGAAATCCTAGAGTATAAACGAGATTAATAAATGGAGCACCTTTAAGAGGGTCAGAAAATTCCTCCCCAACATTTAATTTGTTTTAAAACTATGCGGCCAGGAAATGATTGAGAATGTTATGTTCATAACATGTCTTTAATTGTTTTTTAAAATTTTCTATCTTAAATTTTCATTTATTTTTTGTTAAATAATTTAATATTAAACGTTTTATTTTTTTGTTGATTGCTTCCAGTTTATTTAACAAAAATTAAATGTTCTTTAAAATAAATAAATTTATACTGATTTTGTATTGAATAAAATAATTAAAAACTCTAATTACAAATATATATATATATATATATATATATATATATATATATACCTCAAATCCTCATCGGGGCACCATTTCTGTAATGGATGCCAGGTTGGAACAATGTCCTGACTCAGGCAACGCTGCGTCTTCCTCCTTGGTTGAAAAGGCTGGCCTATGCGGCGATCGAATAGCTGCGGTTTCATTGTTCAGCATCGAAAAAACTTCAATCATGGAGGGCCTGTCTTCTCCCCTTTCCTGGACGCACAACAGAGCCACTTGCATGCATTTCGCAAGCTTACACAAAGAAGATGAATCATCCAAGCATGGATCCATAAACTCCATGCACTTTCCATCTCTCCACAATTCATATGCCTGCAACAACAATAATATCATCTCTCCACAATTCATATGCCTTCAACAACAATAATATCATCCACCACCAAACCAACAACAAAACCAATGAAGATTCAATACATACATGATCGAGAAGGCTCAAATTCTCAAACGGCCCGTAGGAGCACTTGTTCGTCTTCCCGCCTATGATTTGCAGAAGCAGAACCCCGAAGCTATAAACATCGGATTTTGCTGAGTATATGCCCCGTTTCACATACTCGGGAGGAGCGTACCCACTGCATTTCATAATTTGTTCAGTCCTGAAACTACGAACATCCAAGGCATTCAAATGAATGATCTACTTACTATGTTCCTACGATCCGCCCAGTGTTGGCTTCATGCTCGCCCTTTAGGAAACTCCTTGCCAGGCCCAAGTCCGATATTTTGGGTTTCATATGTTGGTCTAGCAGAATGTTGCTAGCTTTCAGATCCCGGTGAATTATGGTGAGCCTCGAGTACTCTTGGAGGTA
Source organism: Viscum album (assembly GCA_963277665.1). NCBI lineage: Eukaryota > Viridiplantae > Streptophyta > Magnoliopsida > Santalales > Viscaceae > Viscum > Viscum album. The sequence goes on from OY728164.1 coordinate 1,185,097,378, forward strand.
TAAGAGCCCCTGAATGATGCCCTCGATGATTTCCATGCGCTTCCCCCAATCTAGCAGGCTCCGTTGCACCGGATCTGTATTCAAAAATGTACTCAACCATGTGAATTGATATCATTTTGTTAAGAAAATCAAAGTGGAAGAAGAGATGAATCACATAATTTCTTGTTTTTTTTAAATGCTTTACAAAACCAAGCACTGGCTTCTTCAAGCAAACACAGCAGGTGCGTTCCCTTTATGAACACCAGAAAAAGGCCTTACCATAGAGGAAGAGATCCAAGCTTTTGTTTGGCATGTACTCGTAGACGAGCATCTTTTCATCTTTTTCATCGCAGAAACCCAGGAGTTTAACTAAATTAACATGCTGCAGTTTTGCAGTGAGTGTGACCTCGTTTCTAAATTCCTCTAGACCCTGCTTTGATGTTTTGGAGAGTCTCTTTATTGCGATTTCTTTTCCTCTCTTTAATTTACCCTGATGATATGCAGAGACATTGTTAGAAACACCAAGATTTTTTTTTAAAAAACATGGACAAAATAAAAGAATTTCACTAAGGATAAATGTAGGTACAGACACAATATTTTAAGAAGACTTGATAATGAACTTGAATCCTCCATTAATAATATGTAACACCTAGGCACTCCTTGATGTATCTCGTGATTCTCTTTATGGTATTTCAATGCTCTCATTTTGGATTCATCATGTACCGACTATTGGATTGGTGTAGCCCAATCTGGTTTGGATATTGTTGGATCGAATGCTTCCGACCCATACTGCGCACCAGACCGCAACCTTCGCGGGTCGAGCTCCGCGGTGAGCTCGTTGGGGATTGTAGGGGGCAACGCGCCCCTACTCCGAGGGTCCGGGGGTCTTTGGCCCCCGCCCAAATTTTTGGGGGGCACTGTAGCAAAGCTGACCAACCGACACCGATAGGGCATTGTAGCGATGCAGACTTCCAGTCGTCATTCACTGTAGCTCTTTGGACTTCCAACCGGCAGCCACTGTAGCATTTTTGACTTGGGTGGCCGTCTTTCACTGTAGCAATGCGGACTTTCTGACGGTTGATGGAATGGTGTTTCGTCCTCCTTATTAGCTCATTTCAGGCTAGGGTTTTGGTGTTGTTAGAAACTCTGAGAGATCTCCTGTAAATAGTGCTCCCCAATCATAGTAAAAATTATACCTCTCCGTGAACGTGAGAATTATTCCCGAACCACGTAAATCTCCGGGTTCTCATTCTTTTGATTTTTTCCCTTTTACTCTTCTGCGAATCATTTCTGTTTTTTCGTTGTGATTTCCGACATTTCTGCATCACCAACTAATTGCTCTCTGCTGATGCATACGGTACTTAAAACATCTTCATTCTCTCTACTTCACTCGTCATAGAAAATAACTTAAAATTAAAAAGAGTGGAGATTCCTTCACAATCTTGCATGTTGAACCATTTCAAAACTTTCCTCAAGTAACTCTTCTGAGATAGAAAAATCATCCCATTATTTTTCTTTGGATAAATCTAAATCTCAAAAAAAAATAGATTAGTCCTAAGTCATTCATATCAAACTTCATAAGCAATTTTTTCTTCAACTTTCGGATTAGATCTTTGTTGAGACCTGCAACCAACATGTCATTTACATACAACATTTGAATAATAAAATCATTGCCCAATCAAACCCTTCAAATATGCGAAATGATTTGAATGAAGTCACTTGTACCTAAGATTCATGGTATAAGAATCATATCTCTTGTTCCAAGATCTTGACGCCTTCTTGAGACCACAAAGAGATTTGTTCAACTTGCAAGCCAAGTTCTTTTTGCCTTTTCCCATTTTGGTTTGCGCATATAGATTTTGTCATCAAAATCGTCATGGAAAAAAGTTGTTTTCGGATATAATTCTTCTAGATATAAACTATATGCAACACACATCGACAGAATCACCCTAACACTCGTAAATCTAACCATGGAAGAAGATATTTCATTGAAATGATTATCCTCCCTTTGAGCATAACCATTGACTGCCAGTCTTACACAATATCGTTCCACAAGTTATTTTCATCCTGCTCAATATTAAACTCATTTATTTCCTTCCATTAGATAATGGAACAAGATTCCATATTTTGATCTTCTGCAAAGCTTCAAGTTCTCCCTGCATCACCGTCATCCATAAAGTTAAATTTGGACTTTCAATCATCACTACAAAAGGAGATAACGTGACATCCTCTGTCAACAAACAGTATGCAATATTGTCCTCAATGACATGATTTGACTATCATATGAATACTTTTTTCTCCATAGTTGATTGTCATAGTTCAGACACGACTGGTTCTTGATCATCGTGTTCTGATAATGCTTCAAATGAAACAAGTTCTTTTGGTTCATCCTCCACCCTAACTATAATACTTTCTATATTCACTTCTTTCGCGTCTCTATCAACCTTCATTCACACCTTGTCTTCTGCAAAAAATGGCATCTCTGCAGATGATAAGTTGCGGGCAGTGGGATCTCACACCATCAACATATCCTAATAAAATACATTTCCTGAATCTTGAATCAAACTTTGATCTTTTTTTATCATTAAACAATGCATATACAAGACCTCCAAATGTATGTAATCGAGAATAATCGATGGGTTTACTAGTTCGAAACTCCAATGGTGTTTTCAGATCAATCGTCATTGAAGTAGACTGATTGATCACATAACATGTGGTCTTCACTGCTTCTGCAAAAATATCTTGGTTATTTCTATGATCTTCAACATCGTCTTTGTTCTATCCATCAAGGTTTCGTTTATCCACACAATTACTTCAAACAGTTGAGAAGTGCATACCACCATAAATTATATCTTGATGTCTTCTTGTTGACTGAAATCATCAAACTCATCGCTTGTATAATCTCTACTATTTCAGACCTCACTAGATCTTCTTTCTAGATTCAAGTTCCTTTCGTGCTTTGAATCTTCTGAAGACTTCAAAAACATTCGTTTTCTTTTTTATGGGTATACCCAAAATCTTTTGGAACAGTCGTCAATGAATGATACAAATTATGATTCTCCTCCCAAAGATACAATCGTCGCTTGCCAAACATCCAAAAGGATCAAGCCTAGGATCTCCTTGCTCCCTGTTGTTAACATTCTGAACACCTATGTTGCTTGTGCATAACACAATACTCACAAAATGGTAAAGCATCCGTTTGTAAGCTGAGATGAAAACTTTTGAACAACAAGAATCTTCAAGCCTCCTTCGAAAATATGACCAAGTTTTCAATGTCATAAGATCATCAATGCTTCCCTTAAGGTAGTTAAATGTGATACCTATCTTTATCTCTTTGTACGTTTCACCCAAAAGCATATTCAAGTTCTTTTAAATCTTCTTTGTCTTCGTCACCACAAGCACACATTTCACAATCTTCATCACCCCTTAGTGTGAATCGTGCATCCAATGTCGTCCAATTACCCAAAAAACAATATATTATTCTCCAGGCCCTCACATGGCGTGCTCCTTGGATAGTTTATATCATATCATTGTACACCTTCAGCTTTATTAACTGACTTCAACAATCTTCAAGTGTGATCATTTCTCATACACATAAGTCCTTCCAAATATGTTCATATTGATCAAACTATTCCCTTCAAGACATCATATGTCATGTTGTTCACAAGTCAATTATTCATGTGTCGTTGAGTTGTTGTCTACCTCCGGTAACCGTTGTTGATTCAATTAATAGTATATCTCTATTGTTAAAAGTACTCGTCATATTTCTGTGAGTGTTCTTTACTCCACTCTTCTTATTTTAACACTTTCTTTGAAGTGTCCTTTCTTGCCTCAATTGAAAGTTCTTCAAAAGGATGTATAAGCTCTTTTAGATCTTTTCTGCTTTCATCACCACAATCGCACCTTTCACAATCTTTATCATCTCTCAGAGCAAGTCATACATCAGATGTCGTCCAATTTTTCAAAAGACTATATTCTTCTTTAAGCCCTCCACATTGCGTACTCCTTGGATAGTTCATATCATACCATTGTACATCTTCTGTTTTATGATACCGGCTCGAACAATCTTTAAGTTGTGATTGTTTCCCATAAACACATGTCCTTCCAGATAAGTTCATATTGATCTAACTATTCTCTTCAAGACGTCGCATGTCACGTTCCACGGTCGATTATTCATGTGTTATTAAGATGTTCACACAACCGTTGTTGTTTCACTTAATAGTATATGATAGAGATATAATCTAGAGAAAGATGAGTTTGTGAGAAATGCTAGAGAATTCCTTACCTATATGATCACAGTTACAGTTTACAGCATACTCTTAGGAGCACCCTAGGGGAAACGGATTTCACTCCTAAGAGCTCTCTCCTCCACAGGCCAAGGCAAAGCTGCGTAACTAATCAAGTAATCGAATATCCTCCTCCCCATCAAACTGGACGTCTTTTAATATCCACAGGCTAACAAACTACTTAATGTCAAATTACAGCACTACCCCCCTCATGGTTCATATCATACCATTGTACATCTTCTGTTTTATGATACTGACTCCAACGGTCTTTAAGGTGTGATTGTTTCTCATAAACACGTCCTTCCAGATATGTTCATATTGATCTAACTATTCTCTTCAAGACGTCATATGTCACGTTGTTCCAGGGTCAATTATTCATGTGTTATTAAGATGTTCACGCAACCGTTGTTGTTTCACTTAATAGTATATGATAGAGATACGATCTAGAGGAAGATGAGTTTTTGAGAAATGCTAGAGAATTCCTTACCTATATGATCGCAGATACAGTTTACAACATACTCTTAGGAGCACCCTAGGGGAAACGGATATCACTCCTGAGAGCTCTCTCCTCCGCGAGCCAAGGCAAAGCTGCCTTCAACTAATCAAATAATTGAATATCCTCCTCCCCGTCAAATTGGACATCTTTTAATATCCACGGGCTAACAAACTACTTAATGTCAAATCACAACACTACCCCTCATAGTCATGAATTACACCCCATCCCACCCTTACGGGTTCCCCTCCTCTGGTATGTAAAACGTATGGGACGCTTGGGTCGACCCCCTAGTGGACTACCTTGAACCACTCTCTCTCCATAAACACTGTCTCACCCGCCCGCATTCCTATCACTTCCTCGAAATTTCACCATGTCCTCAAGGTGGAAATGAGGAATCTGAGCCTTGATCACCGGCACAGGTTCCCAGGTCGCTTCTTCTGTTGTCTGGCCCTGCCACTTTACGAGCCACATAAGAGTTCTTCCCTGAAATTTGGTAGCCATAATCGGCGCTATATATTCTCCATCTCCAACGAATTTGTCAGGTAGAATTTCTTCCACATAGTGTTGCCCAACTGCAGCTTTTAATTGGGACACATTAAATACAGGGTGTAACCAGCTGTATTCAGGAAGCGAAAGTCTATAGGCTACAGTTACAACCTGCTTGGAAACTGTAAACGGTCCATAATATCGAGCAGTTAACTTCGGGCTGATCTTAGTTAGTCCCTGATAGGAACTCAGACAAGAAGAACTTTATTAAAAAAAACCGGAGTTTCAATTCAGGTTTACCCTTTCACATGGACACCAAGTGGAATCTGACGCACCATTCCCGGGAGTCTCCGCTCCACAAGCCCCCTTGGCTTGCAGGCCAGGCTCCCAATCAACTCACTGAGTGACGCACCCAGGGCACAATCTCCCTTATATACTCTCCTCGACCATATAACAAACTAATAAAAGTCTATTTACATAACTGCCCTTGGCCAACTGTCTAACAGACTCCCAAGCATCTCTTTCTGGTGCGTCCAACCCTCTGGTAAGTATAGAGAATTGGAGGCTTGGGGGGTCTGTCAAGCAGGACCCTATCATTACCGCCCCCTTGCCCCCTTGAGAATCCACCTTATCCTTAGGGTGGAAATTAGGAAACTGTGTTTGAAGCACATCAGCAACTTCCCAAGTCGCATCACTAACCAGACAATCATGCCACTATACCAGCCACAAAGGTGTGTGGCCCTGAATCTTTTTTTTCCAAAACAGCTTCGGGGTAAACATCGTCAACAAAAAATTCACGACGCAATGGAGAGGAAATGGGAGGCCGATCAACGACCGCCTTCAACTGTGACAAATGGTGTTAGCACTGGGGGAGAAGAGGGAGAAGAGAGGAGAAGAATACTCAAGAGGCGTCTCCGCACTCCCGCCCAAGCCTCAACGGCCGAAGTCCCAAGCCAAGTGGTCGACTCACTCAACAGAATTCCCTCCTCCAATGCAGTTCCCTTTTTTCCTTTTTATAGAATAAAGGGATCTACAGAATATCCCCAGGATATTCCCCTGAGCCCACAGCATATTCCCCATACATTCCCCATATACCCTTTCTCTCTTCTAACCTCTTCCTGCTCCAACAATTACCCTTTAGCCCTTCTTCTTTCCAGGTGGTATAGCTGGTATTTATCACTCCACCCCCTTCAAATTCACCTTGTCCTCAAGGTGAGAGACATGATGGATTTCTGGTGCAACCCCTAATCCCATGTGTTGTACGTCAAAACATGCGTCGTCATAGTGATTGACTTGGTCCTGCCCCCTTTCGGCACAATCTCTAAGCAATCTTCCAAATCATCCTCCTGGATTTATGGTCTCGTATAAACTGAGTGTGCATCCTCTTATCAACCTGTCTGGCCAGGCAGATTGTCAGCAATTGGGTTGTTGGGCCACGTAGTCGAACCCAGCTGCATACCCCCACTTGCCAACAAGCTTGCGGCTCATTCCTCAACTCTTCTGCTCCCTTTCCCTTCTTGTTTCGACATTCCTGATTGAAGTCCAGCCGCACCTTAGCCACTTTTTCCGACTTCTCTCTACAAGTTGAGATCGAGGGGTGCTCGATGTTAACTCATCTCCCGGCTGCTTTAAAAGGGTTCCCCCGCAGCTGCGTAAGGGTCCTCTATTGTTGTTGCATAAGGATTCACAGTTCCTTAGGTTGCTCGATCTCCTGTAATGGTGGCTTCTCCAAACAGTCCCCTAAGAGTTGTGTCTCCCTTTCGCCAAGTGTCGCTAATCGCACGCCGATTTCCTGGTCCGTTTTCTGCTGCGTAGCAGAATGCACTGTGGCCGCCACGCCAGTAAGTGTCGGCGCATTGCGCCCTTGGCGCCGTAACATTTGACGATGTAGAAAACACTTCTCACAGTGCAGGTGAAAGAACAAGCGGAATTGCCTCTTTGCCTTTTTCGTTGCAAACCGTGATCCTCAGGCAAGCGGTTGTCAGTTGCATTGGCTTTTCCTGTACTTCAATTTCCGAAGTAGACGTAACAACTCTCGTCAGCGTCGACCCTCCGTTATATTGTAGTGGACAGAAAGTAGGTGACTCATCCCCCCATATCACTATTTCACCAGCCTCCTGTATCTGCGCTTTCGTCTTCACCGTCAAGAGCGAGGTTCGCTCCCTTTATTGCTTTTGATCCTTTCACTTTGGGCCCAGCATGAGACCTATTTTCATCACTGCTTTGTTGTACCACACTGGCTTCCTCGATTCGCCGGCGCCCACGCCAGTCGTCAGAGAAAGCGGCAGCTCCTCCAGCGACGACACCTTCTTGTTGAATTCCCGGAACACATCCAAGCCAGTTGGGTTCGATGTCCAAATCACACGCCCTACGGTTGTCTCCCTGTAGCCGCCCCCGGCAGGACGCATGTTGGTCGCCTCCATAGCCTATGTCGGCCGATCATATTCCAAAACCAGCGTCACCCGAGCATTTGTCGGCAGCAGTGTAGGAAACTCACTGCACACTAACTCAACGGCAACCGCATCCTCGCACCCCAGTTCCATAGTTCTTGTCATTGCCCCTGACTGCACCTCAGGCAGCTCCGATGCCAAGGGTGAGCTCGGGCTGTGGCGGCTCCTCTTGGCGATGCACCCCACAGCATTAGTATTTTTCAGACGTCTGCTTCCTCTTGCCAGTGGTAGATCCCTCCCCCAGTGCAGTTCCCTTTTTCCCCTTTTATAGACTAAAGGAATCTACAACATATCCTCAGGATATTCCCCTAGGCCCAAAGCATATTCCCCATATATTCCCCCCTATACCCTCTCTCTTTTCTAACCTCTTCCACCTCCAGCAATTGCCCATTAGCCCTTCTTCTTTCGAGGTGGTATAGCTGGTATCTATCATTGTCAACCCTTGAATAAAGGAAGGGGGTGGATGCTGACAGCGCACGCCCAAAAAAAGATCATAACAAGGGCTTACAATTTCTATCCTCAACCCACAAACAACCAATGTTATGAATAAAAACAAACTTCATCCAAAAGCCTTCATTTTTTTCTAGTTTTATACTTAAATAGTCTTAAGCGCCAGTTTAGAATGAAAAGAAAAGGTGGAGAAAGTAAAGGTGTGATTGGTTCACAGAAAATAAAGAATTTTCCAATTTCACCTTCCAATAAAAACAAATCTAAAACTTGAAATATTCACAGGATTTTGATAACTCCAATTGGGCTTTCCCTTATCTTTTCTTATAGAATCATCTCACTCACCTTCATCTGTGGCAGCTACAACCACTATATAAAATTTATATTTAATTATTCAGTTATTATTTTTCAGACTTTGAGTTTCAAATATGTAGGTATCAAACATATTTTCATAATTTTCGTTCTAAAAAAAATAAGTTTTCATTTTGATGTACAAATATGTTTTTTGTAATTTAGAAAAGTAAAAAACCACATTCAGAGGATGAAAATAGATAACAAATGAAAAATAGTTTCATGAATCAAATTGTTAAGGCAGGCCCTTGGAAGGTGTATACTAGCAGGAGCAGAACTGACAATACTAAGGGGCGCAAGCGCAGAACAGGCAACACACAGGGGGGGTTGTTAACAGTGGTCCAGTTATAAATGGGGCCCAAGGGGAGAGAGAAGGGATGTGAATACTTTTTTGTTAGTTACGGTCTGTTTGGTTTGGGCGGGAAAGTCTGGCTCTCCCGAGGTTCTTTCTGTTTTCAGCTTCTTTGTATTTCCTTCTTTCCATTCGGCTGTAAAGGTTAGTATACCATACTGAATATACTCCTGCATCCGTTTGTGAATTCTTGAGGGCCTAACAATTTGGTCCAACCTGGCGGATCCAAAGGACGACAGCATATAGTTCTTCCTTCATATAATTCTTACTTCCTGGACATGGAGACGCATCAACTCAGCCGTTAAGAAGGCGTCGTGCAGCGCCTCGGTCATCTGGAAATAACGTTGAACGAGGTTTTGGAGAAGCAGCAAGAAACGAAAGTAGAGCAGCAACATTGGGAGAAGGAGCTAGCCGATCAAGCGGAATTTCGTGCTATATGATGCACCATATGGAGAAACAACCTCAGCGAAATGAGTTACCGACGTCCGGCGATGTTGAATTTTCGAGAGCTCCGTCTGGTAGTCTCACTACGTCTACGTCGGACGATCTGCAACATCTTCGGTTGGGTACCTTAAATGTGTCTGGAAACCCCATAACGTTAGACACATTGAATCGACCCCGAACTGTAGCATTAGACTCGAACACCTCCGATCCAATGTAGTATGCTCAAAGTGTGGGGCTTCCGATGTTTGATGGTTCCGACCCGCGGGGATGGCTTACCCATGCTGAGCTTTACTTTCGAATTCAACCGACCCCTGAAAATCTGAAAGTGTCCCTCGCTCAAGTGTGCATGGATGGAATAGCCATCCATAGGTTTACGGTATTAGAGGAAGTATAGCTGATGGTGAGTTGGCCCAATTTCAAGACCGAGCTGATGGCACAATTTAGTGGGCTCGATAATCAAAATCCTTATGAAGAATTGTCAGCGTTACAGCAACAGACCTTCGTAGCAGCCTACATTGAACGATTTGAGTACCTTGCGTTGTTGGTTCCACAGCAACTTGAATTGCAGTATGTTGGATATTTTTTACAAGGCTTGCGAGAGGATATTCGCACTTGAGTGCGCATTCAAAATTCAAAGACTAGTTTACAGGCGATGAGGGTAGCAAGGCACGTCGAACTGGCAGTGGAAGATTCTGCTCCAGTCAGGGAAGGGGAATGTTCGGTCATCGCTTATCAGGGCTATAGGGCAATGCTTTTCGTTCATGAATTCCAAAGCGCAGCTACCTATAAGGCCCCGGCCTTAAACCTTACTTAATCTTGAGTTAATACAAGATTACACATTGAGGATCTTTTCAGGTTTAGAGTTTTAGAGAATTAGATCATAAAACTTGCATTACATTCCACATTTAAACAAAGTGGTTACATAAAAGACAGGATTCATTCTTCCCATCAACGGAAACATATTTAAAATAAAACATGGATTCTTTCTTGACACAACCTTGACACTATCATCACATCACGTACCTTTCCCTTGACCTGTGAAAAACATTTCAAAAACTTGGGATGAGCATAAAAAGCTCAGTAAGGGATATAAAAACATGAGTTCATATATACATAAGAATGAAATCATACTTTACCCATAAAACATAGGCACTTTAACATACCTCATCAAATCATGAATAAATCATAGAAATCATAAGACATAAAATGTAACTTGAGGCATTCATAACATTCTTACGTAGGGAGTAACCCTCTTGGTTACGTTTTGGAATACCCATCACAGTATATTCCCTAAATCTATTCGGAGAAACCTTAACGTTTCACTCCTTCACGTTACCCAATGCATTGGAGAGCTATATCGGGCTCACCCGCCCTTAGTTTATCACGGAATCACCCGTCTTCATAACAATGCCCAAGAACCATAACATAATCTTATCACATAAAACATGCATAAAGGAAACATAACATTTCCACCTTTCAATAACAAGATATCAATACAACACATTGATATAAATACATTATGAAAATCATTTTCAATACCAAAATAAAAGAAAAGTAAAACATGGTATTTATTTTTATTTTAAAAAGATGGTATGGCTTGTAGAGGAAGCCGAAACTCAAATAATGGTCACGGCGGCGGAGAAGTCGTTGTCGCCGCATACGTACGACAAAAACATTCCCTTTTGTCGTTTAATAAACACTTCGTATAAAAAAGATTCCTTTTGAATAAACGTAAAAGTCAAAGGGGTTTATACACCGTATAAAAGAAGGTTGTGTATAAAACAAAATATGGCTCAATGAAAGGAGATTGAGACGAAGTCCCTTACAAAGACTTTGGTTTAAGGATAAATCAATTACATAATTATGTGTGACAGACGAATACACCAAATATAAGTGGATATTAAGTGTAAAATAATCAAAGGTCATTCACACATATTCAAAGGATGACATATTCAATAACTACATGTTGAACCCAAAGAAATCGAAATTGGGTTAAGAAGTTCCCTTGACAGCCTAACAGCGTCACATCAAAATGAGTTGATGAGAGATAAAAAAAAAGGATATCTCATCACTTGGACATAAAATTTACATCAATAAGGATATATGAGAACATATCCCAACATAACAATATGTAAATTAAAAGACCCAACAAACGAAGTCTTTTAAAAAGAGGAGGGTGAAAGGTTCTCTTACCGACATGGGTATCTTTCGAAACATACACCTCGTGAAAGAAGGACAATACAACATTGATGTAAATACTCATAAAAGAAAGTATATTACACAATGAGTAAAATAATGAGCATTACATACACCACTCAAAGGAAATTATGGCAAATGTAGCATAAATCTCACGGGAATAAAAGTGAGATGAAAAATCCCTTACGAAAACTCGGCAGCCTAACGGCGCCACTTAAAACTTCCAAAAATGGATTGATGAGATCAAATAGGGTATCTCATCACATTACAATAAAATGTACAGCAAGAGGAATATAAAAGAACATCCCCCATCATAAAAAATAGGAGCTTAAAAGAAGTGACATAAAGGAGAGTACTTAAAAAGAAAGAAAGAGGTTAGATCTCTTACGAAAATTCGGCAGCCTAACGGCGCCACTCAAAACTTCCAAAATGGATTGATGAGAGAGAATAGAGTCTCTCATCATATGAACATAAAAATTACAGTAAGAGTAATATAAAAGAACATCCCAATCACAAGAAAGATGAGCTTAGAAGGAATGACATAAAAGAGTGTACTTAAAAAGAAAGAGAGGAGTGGGATCACTTACCTCAAGTCCAACTTGTCTTGTTCGTTTCTTTATATTCCTGAATAATAAACTTTGGTCAATTTATAATTGATTAAAGACCTCTTATAAATATTATTATTCAGTTCATATCACATATTTTAATGTTATAATAATTGGTTAATAATATGAGTTCATATCAGACGTTTTTGTCGATGTTTGGTACATGAGTCAAAAATTGAACTTGTTGGAAAATAATTTTCCATGTAGTTATAGGTACATCATATCCAGAATAGTATTGATGTTTTAAATATCATATATATCCAGTATATATTCATTTTATACTATTCCTTAAAATTTGGAGATAAAAATTAAAATCACCGTTCATGGAGACGGTAGGCCGTACGTACGCATGAACGTTACTTTCATTTTTTGTCATATTAATGGAATTAAAACAAAATGAGAGATACATATATATATGTTATAATTCCAGAATGATATCCATAATTTAGATGTAATATATTACATATATATCCATTATATATATGTACTTATATAATAGTACATAACATTTTGAGATAAAAAATGAAATGTACCGTTCATGGAGACGGTAAGCCGTACGTACGCATGAACGCTACTTCCATTTCTATTTCATATTTAATGGAATTAAAACATAATGATACATAATAGTATTTTAATTCCAGTATGGTATCATATATAATATCATTAAATATACCCTTTATACGTACCATATATAGTAATAACGAATCAAATCACTTTGAGGGGGCGGTAGTCCGCACTTCCTTAAATGAAGATATCGCGTTTACCCATAATGGAACCCATAAAGGTATGAAATAAATGAAAAATACAGAAGCTTAAGTAAAACATAAACATATTATATATCATATATAAATATAGTGTCATCTTAATGGCCACCTTTGAAGGTGTTAGAATAATGTTGAACAATTATCGTTTCGTGAGGCAGAAATTCGTCATCCACAGAAACAGTATGTTCTTTAACCATTAGATGTAGGTGTGTGTAAGTGTAGCTCGAATCCTTCTTATAACAACATCCTAGTATATTGAAGATACTGGATTTGTTACAAAATAAATGAATAAAAAGAGTTTAGGGGGTTGGAGAAGAAAAATAAAACAAAAGGACACAAGTGAAGACATTACCTTAAAATCGGGTAACTCCCTTTGGTTTGAGCTCAAAGGCTTCCTTGGGAAGACTTCTGCCCAAAGTGAGGCTTCAAGGAGTAAGAGAGGGAAGTGGAGAGACAAAATGGGCAGGGGTTGGCCGAGCCAAAGGCTTTGGAAGTATGGGTAAGGAGGTAGAGGTGGGGGCCTTTTATAAGAGGAGAGGAGGGGCACTCTTGTAAAGTTACAAAATGTTACTTTATTTTCAAAAGAGTTTCGGATTTTAAGGTCCTACATTGATGTATTTCGAGGATAAGGTGATAAGGGTTCGAAATCCACTTATCCAATAGGTTTTGGACATGTGTAGGTCTTAGATATTACATTATCTTTCCATTTTATTTAAATCGTTAAATAATGAGGTCATCGCTGCATCATCATGATGTCATAAATAATTTAATTTATTTAATGTCTAAAAATTATAAAAAAAATACTATGATGTAGGAAATCTTTTTAGCTTTCCAATGACTATTTATAGTCAAAAATATGACTTGTATAACCCCATGTAAAAATTGTTTTAGTAAAACATCTCATGTTTGTGTCATTTTTACTTTAACATTAAATAAAAAGATATTTATGTCATTTCCCAACCAAAGTGGCTCCATGGGGTCCCCAAGTTGACCCATGGATTGTCTTGGTAGGCCATGACACATCCAATGAGGGTAGGACATGTGTCTAGGTCATTTTATTTTATTAAAACATTATTCTTACCATAAACTACACTAATTACCTCTAATCGCGATTAAAAACTTAATAAGTTACTATTCACCAAAAAATTATTTTTATCCCATTGAACCACATTTTACTTATTAATGACAACCATGTATGTCGGATTTTTGAAATTCAAAACACAGAAGTGGTAAAATTTCATTTAAACGAAAAATCAGTTTTTATAAGTACCACTTAGTGGTTTCACTATTCATCAAAAATTGAAGTTTTTCAGAAAAATACCAAAAATTCACCCTAAGCTATATTTGATATTCCGAATTCAAAAATGAAGTCTATTTTGCAAAATTCAAAACATATAAGTCACATTAATTAATTTAATAATTAATTCCCGCTGTCATGACAAAAAGCGTGTTTTTATGAAACAATAAGTATCAAAAGATTGACACTAGTTTAAGTCCGATTTCAAAGTGAAATTAATTCCAACGACCACTATTGGATTTAATGGTAAAAATATATTCTAATTTCATTTTAAAACCAATTCAAAAGATAATCTAATCATATAAATAAATTAGATTAAAAAGAGGTTTTGAATTAAAATACAACATTTTACATTATTCATTAAAAAATGAACTTTATCGGAAAAAACCAAAAATTAACCCAAGGTAAATTTCAATGTCCCAATCATAAATAATATGTTTATTTTGAAAAATAGAGCTTATAAAATTGTAAAAAAGTGGATTTAAAAGGGGTTCGCCATCAAATGGCGGTTAATCGACCTTTTAAAGAATATTAGAATGTTTACGCTTAAAAACTGGATTCATTTGCATTTTTAATCCTCTAACATTTATTGTAAAGAGTAAAAAATATTTGACAAACATATATAATCATTTTGTAGTTAGTTATGTTCATTCCCGCCATTACAACGGCTAGGCATTAACTACCATTTAATATAATATTATTTTACTATTAGAGTGCAATGTAAGATTCTCAAGAAACTCGTTGTTGCGTATTGGGTACGCCATTGAGCATAGCATCCCCTTTAAAGTAATATTAATATTTTATTCACAAATATGGATAAATATAAAGATGTCATATTCTTTATTTACCTGGGGTGTTACACTACCACTTCCACGAAGGTTGAGGGACGATTGAGGGAAGTCCCTATAATGATTCTCCTAGATAAAGGGGCGACCCATAATTTTGTTTCACCCAAATTGGGTAAATTTGTTTGCTCTCGCGACAACAGTATTGAACGTAAAACCCGGGGATGAACATCGAGCACAAACTCAGGGAATTTGCCGACACGTACAATTGATGATTAGTGATTTTTCGTGTGTTGCTGATGCCCATGTGTTGGAATTAGGAGGTTTGGATTTCATTCTAGTAATAGCGCGGTTACGTAGATTTCATTTTGGGAGGCTATGACGATGCAGTTTCATTTTGGGGGTCAGAAATATTCTCTCAAAGGTGCTCAACATAGATTTCAGACAGCCACCTCTTTAAACAACCGCCACTCTCACACTGGTTTTCCAGCCCACCAGAGGTTGTTGCTAGGACGCAAGGAAGAGTGCCCAAAGACACTTCCCTCTGCACAACAACAACAAACTCCAAATGCTTTGTTGCAGGAGTTTGGTGATGTTTTCAGTGACCCTTAGGGATTGCAACCTATCACAATGATTCATCAAATAAGCAGCAAAGAAAATTGAGAAAGAGATGCTTGAATCAAAATAATTACCTTTTCTATTTTTTTTAGAGGACCGCCAAAATGGACGTTCTATCATCTGAAAAATGCCGATCAAAAAAATATCGTGGTTGGGAAGGTTAGGAAAGTGGAATCCGGTTAGAACAGGGTCAGGAACCTATGGCAGTCCGCCCTTATCGAAATCCACATTTTCAAAAAAAAATGAGATTGAAAAGCAAGTCAGTACTATGCTACAACTAGAGATTATCCGACCTAGCACCAGCGTCTTCTCAAGCCCAGTTTTGTTGGTGAAGAAAAAAGATGGAACATGGAGATTGTGTGTGGACTATAGGTCTCTCAATCGAGTAACCATATCAAATAAATTTCATATTCCGGTCGTTGAAGAATTACTTGATGAAGTGAGTGGCGCGAAGTATTTTTCTAAGTTGAACTTAAAGTCGGGTATCATCAAATCAGAATGCGGGAGAGCGATGTTGAAAAGACAGCTTTTCAAACTCACAGCAGCCATTATGAATTTTTAGTAATGTCTTTTGGGCTTTCCAACGCCCCGTCAACTTTTCAAGCGGTCATGAACGATTTTTTTTTTTGAGAAAGATCGAGGCTATGTCTCTTTTATTCAAAGCAAGCAAATAAAGGAAACCCGAGAGAGTGCAGGTATACAAAGCGTAGTGCCCAAGGCAAACAACTGGCTGCCTATCTTTTTCCCCAATCTCTCTGTTAGAATCCTCTCCTCTTCTGAGATTATATGTCATTCAGTCCTTCCTCGACCACGGCCCCGACCTCTCGATCTCCCCCTGCTTGGGGGAATTGATTGAAGCCTTTTAAGTAGAATCTCGACATCAGTGCTTTCTGAATCAGAACTATCTTGCCTCTCCTTGCATGAATAAGAAGAGACTTCTTTTGCCATTGGAGTCATCAGCTCCTCAGCCTCCATTACATGACTCGGAGAAATAGTATCCTTGTACGTTTTCCCATTTTCCTGCATCTCAATGGCACTAACATCATTTTTATCAGAAAGAGGTGCACAGCTACCTGCATTCAGTTGTTCAACCACCACAAAGGTTACAACCGGAGACTTTGTCTTCTTGTATGAGACAAGCTGGAAGCCCTCGCTATCCACCACAGGTTTTGAAGAAGCATGACATGTCTTAGAAAAGACCGATGAGTCAGATTCTAAAATTTGCTTACCCTTTCGGCTACATGGGGCGGCCAACCTTTCCTGTGAGAGCTTGTGATCAACCTCTTTTTGGATTTCATCTTCAGTAACTTCCTTCATCAATTTATCATCGCTACCTAGCTCCGTACTGGGAACAGTTGCTTCTTCTGAGAATATGGCAGCCCAAGATTTCGTCTTGTTCTCAGGTGAGTCACTCGTCTCGCAACCCTTCTCATCAACCTGTGACTTGCTAACATCTTCAGCAATGGTACTCTGAGCTTCTTTCTCATTGGTGCCTGTTGACAGCGGTTGTGGAAGAATATCAACCTTCTGAACGGATGCATTTTTCTTCTTTTTGAGACAATTGCTTATCTAATGACCCCGCAAGGAGCAGAAGCTGCAGACTTCGGAGCGTCTACAGTTAGCTGATTCATGACCTATTACATTACATTCCATGCAGAATTTTGGCATTTTTTCATAAACAATCTTTAACTCAATAATATCATCGTCTGTTGCAAGCATAATCTTTTCAACTAGAGTCGAACCCAGTTCAACTTCCACCAAGAACCTCACGAAATGGCCGAATCGAGCCACTTCCGTTTCTTTATCAAGTTTAATCGGAATGCCGATAGATAGTGCAATATCATATAAGATTTTGGGATGCCATAGTATCCAATTTAGACCATAAACCCTAACCCACATTTGAGTGGCGGAGTTGCCAACCTCAAGTGGGTTAAATTTTTTATCCCATTCCCTAAGGTGAATGATGCCCGGTTTGAGCGCGATGGAGCCAAAGCCCCAAGCTCGCCTTTTCAGTTCTTCCGTGGGGAAGAGTATATGAAAATATCCCCGTTCTAGCGAGACGCATTTATGGGACGAAAAACCCCAAATCAACGATATTCGTTCCTTAATTTCTTCAATTTTCAGAGGCTGAGAGCCTTTAGGAAGAAATAAACGGGCAATGATTGAGAAATAAACGGGCAATGATTGAGAACTCACCCATTTTGAGCCGCTCTGAAACGGCTTCAGGGTCCACTGTGATGTACACAATGTTTCCTTTTCTTTGAATTGAAGGATCAGCCACGCCTTTGCAGTTGGCAAACGCTCTGTTCACAGGAGCTTCCTCTGAACCAGTCCCGCCTGCCATAACCCCCAAAGACCCCTCCGGCCGAGAATCAGAAGGCTCTTGCCTCCTAGAGCCACCCGATCTTCCTGCATGATCCGCATCAAACACCCTCGCAGGTCGGTTCGGGACCGGATCTCGCACCTCCTTGGTCGACGTCTCAGATCTGGGCACAACCGACCCACCGAATCCTCCTGCGCCGGTTGTTCCAAACGTCGTCGCACCCTGAGTCGCCACCAGAAAACCGTTCAAGACCAAATCGGCCTCTTTGCACGTCCCAGTTTCAAAATCTTGCGCAACCAAACCGCTCCTCGGCTCTTTGCTCTCACCAAGCCCATCTTTCACCACCGCCGAGATCAGGCCATAGCCGTTCCAAACCAGATCAGTCGCCTCCTTGCGTGTCACTGTTTCCCGCGCAACCGGATCGCTCCTCGTCACATTGTTCACGTCGAGCCCATCCTTCGCCATCGTCGAGCTCATGCCATACCCTGTCATCGATCCGCCTCCATACCTATGGCTATCGAACCGATCTCGAGCAAGAAAAGCAATCGTCATGGAGTCCATATGCAAACCCTAGTGCGCCGCAGTAGGGTCGAGAGAGAGCATCCCGCCTCCCCCATGAACGATTTGTTCCGACCATTTCTTCGGAAATCTGTCCTGATTTTTTTAATGATATCCTCATTTATAGCTCTGACTGGCAGCATCGTTTGCAGCACCTTCGAATGGCTTTGCACTCCCTCCGACTTCCTCATTTCTTTGTCAACCCCAAAAAATGTTTATTTGCCCAATCCTGGATTGAATATCTGGGTCATGTTATTTCTCAAGATGGCATCTCCATCGATCCCACTAAAGTTCAGGTTGTTGTGGATTGGCCACAGCCTCTCTCCGTCAAGGAGGTGCGGGGTTTCCTTGGACTCACAAGTTATTACCGGAAGTTAATTCAGTGGTATGGTCAGATTGCCCAACCACTTACGGTTTTAACGCGTAAAAACTGTTTTCTTTGGTCCCTCGGTGCTCAACATGCTTTTGACCAATTAAAACCCCTACTTACAACAACCCCAGTGCTAGCATTAACCGAATTTATCAAACCTTTTGTGGTGGAATGTGATGCGTCGGGTCGTGGGGTGGGCGCTGTTCTTATGCAAGGTCGTCGCCCAACCGCCTATTTCAGCAAGGCTTTTGCTGATAAAACATTGGCAAAATCCACTTATGAGAGAGAGAGGTTATGGCTTTGGTGTTGGCCATACAACATTGGTGTCCTTATTTGTCGGGCAGCACTTTCACTGTTTTTTCGGTTGGGCCAGTCTTCTTGCCCTGGTTTCACCTACTCCAACGGTCTTCTCCACTACCATGGAAGTTTGGTTATTTCTGCATCTTCTCCATAGGTGCCTCATCTTCTGGAAGAATTTCATGCAACGCCCTAAGGGGGACATGCTGGATTTTATCGCACATATCGTCGATTAGCCGCTAATTTATACTGGATTGGTATGCGGCTTCAGGTGCTGGATTTCGTTAAGCAATGCAACATCTGCCAACGTTTCAGATATTCAACTTTGCCACCGGCTGGGTTGTTGCAACCCCTCAAACTTCCTACACTTATTAGGGCTGATATTTTAATGGATTTTATCTCCGGCTTATCAAAATCTCGTGGCTATGACGTGATTCTAGTGGTAGTCGACCGGGTATCCAAATATGTCATTTTATCTCAATGAAACATCCATATACAGCAAAATCCATGGTTGTTTTTGTCCAGGAGGTGGTTCATTTGCATGGTGTGTCGACTTCCATTGTGAGTGATCGCGATC
Source organism: Viscum album (assembly GCA_963277665.1). Lineage (NCBI taxonomy): Eukaryota > Viridiplantae > Streptophyta > Magnoliopsida > Santalales > Viscaceae > Viscum > Viscum album. The sequence continues at coordinate 1,185,117,059 of OY728164.1, forward strand.
CCATTTTTCTTAGTCATTTTTGGACAAAACTGTTTCACCTTCACCAAACCAAACTGAGACTTAGTTCGTCCTATCCACAAACCGACGGACAAACGGAAGTGGTTGACCGTTGTCTTGAAACTTACCTTCGCTGTTTTGCGGGAGAACAACCCAAATCATGGTCTTTTTTGTTACCGTGGGCAGAATTCAGCTACAACGCCTCATGGCATTCTTCTATCAACACTACTCCATTCGAGGTGGTGTATGGTCGGCCTCCGCCTACACTTCTGAGTTCGCAGCAGTCTGAAATTTGCGTGGATGTTGTTGCTACAGCTTTGGGGGGCCACGATGAGGCTCTTCGTCAACTCAAACACCATTTGAGTCGTTCTCAAAACTATATGATGCAGCAGGCTGACCGACATCGTCGTCACGTGGAATTTCAAGAGAGGGAACGCGTGTATTTGAAGTTGCGTCCCCATCAGCAGACCTCTCTGACTCACCGGATAAATCAAAAACTCTCCCCAAGATTTTATGGTCCTTTCCTCATCTTGAAACATGTTGGTCCAGTGGGTTACCAATTGGATTTACCATCAACGGCTCGCCTCCACCCTGTTTTCCACGTTTCGCAACTTAAAAAGGCAGTGGGTTCCCAGCTAATCCAGGCCTCATTACTCGTGGATTTCGCACCAGACTCGGTGAACTGGCCTGAACCGGAAACAATTCTTGCTCAACGCTTCCAACAGCGTGATCAGGAGGATATTCCCCAATCTCCTTTTCAGTGGCGCAGCCAAGGACGCCACCTCGGAGGATAATTATGTTCTCTGTAATCAATTTCCTTCCTTCCGGCTTGAGGACAAGACGGTATCTCAGGAGGGGGTGAGTGTTAAGGTGGGCCCTTTGAAGGTGTATACTCGCAAGGGCAGAACTGACAATACTGAAGGGCGCAGGGGCAGAACAGGCAACGCACAGGGGGAGTTTGTTAACGGTGGTCCAATTATAAATGGGGCCCAAGGGGAGAGAGAAGGGGTGTGAGTACTTTTCTGTTAGATGCGGCCTGTTTGGCTTGGGCGGGAAAGTCTGGCTCTCCCGAGGTTCTTTTGGTTTTCAGCTTCCTTGTATTTCCTGCTTTTCATTCGGCTGTAAAGGTTAGTATACCATACTGAATATACTCCTGCTTTCATTTTTGAATTCTTGAGGGCCTAACACAAATCAGCACATGAAACACAGCTCTCAAGTTCTCGGTTGAAATAATAGCATGGATTTTATAAGACGGCTTGATCGTTTGCATTTCTCCCGTAATATTTTTCATCGGACATTCGTGGAAACTATGGGTCATTCATCTTTAGGAGGATTTAGAGTTGATATTTGTTTAGGCTAGGTATTCTTCTTTTACTCTCCTAATCAAGATGGAAACAGTCCACTAAGTTTGCAAACAATCCACTTTTATATTTGGACAAATCATGAAGATTTTTTGAAGATTGCATCATCAATGCGAAGGAAGCGAGATAAATCAACGCGCAAAAAGCAGTTTCCATGTGAAACAAAAGGAAATATTAAAGACTAGCATGTTACCTTGTAAACAGACCCATACCCACCCTCTCCAAGCTTGGTTTCAATTGAGAAGTTGTTTGTGGCAGCTTCCATGTCAACAAAATGAAAAGCCCTCAGATGAGGGCCCTCGTTGCTAGGATATTTTTCCTCTCCGAAAAGTTCTTCGTCACTTAAATCCATCAACTCTAAAAGCAGCCAGAGAGTGAAATACAAGAAATCAAGATGGTGTCAATAATAATGGTATGTTTTTAACATGCTCCGTGTGGGAACTAACCTTTTGGTTTGCACCATGCCCGCTGCAGGTAAAAGAACATGAAAAATAGAAGAATACCCATGAGAACTGTGGGTGCAATTACCGCTAACCAATGCAATTTCTTTTGATGATCTTGAACATGACCATCAGCTGTATTTATTGCAATCGGTAAGATTCGCAAGTTCACCATAATTGACTCAAAATTATACAACGGTCTATTTGTGAAATTGCAGATCAGCCATCTTCCCTGATGATAAGTGTCCGTATCTAAAATTACATTGAAGGATGTAACTAAATTGGAAGTCTTATGTTTGAAGTTAAAATCGGGTTTAATTTCCCATTAGACACCTTCGGTCTGCTCCAACATTCCAATTAGTAGAAGATGAAGGATTGGAAGGAAAAGAAATGACCGGCTCATCATCATCAACCACAATCACTAATGATGTCTATGGGTGTCCAGAAGAAGGCACAACAGAAGAAACATCCATGATAAAGAAAATCAAAGAAAAAAATAATGTGACGGAGAATTGATATAACTATGATATAATAATTTAATACGATGAATATGTAAGTGAAGCAGACAAGCTACATAAGCATCTAATCAAAAATCTCAGCGTTTTCACAAGAACTCTGGATCAATGTCACCTGTCATTTTAGATTTGCAGTTTATTCAACCATAGGGTAAATTCTAATCTCAATGTTATAACTTTATAGGAAACTTGGAAGTCCAAGTATTACCTATTGAGATTGATCCTATATGAGAATAATAAAAATACTAGCATTTTATCACTTCTAAGAGCAATCATATATATATAATTCCACGTGCTTCCGGACGCGGAAAACTAAAGCCATAAAATCTACCAGCGGTTTGGGATAGCACCCAGTTCTCATCGTTTGAAACTTGAAAAACGCAGTAGCCCAGCAGGCCCTTGTCCTTGGCATAATTGACTTTTGTTTTTATGGCCTCCACATCGTCATAAACAATCCAGGTCGATGAAAAGCTGTAAAAATTCTCCGCGTAAGTAGAATTGTACACAGAATCAGCATGGCTGTTTCTAAGCAACCATTTAACAAACGAGTAGCCGACGGAACCATCCTTCATTATTGCCGGACCGGAGGCCCTTACACGGACGCCGGCCGCAGCAGCAGCGATTGTAGGAGATGCCACCGTCCAGGCATATCCATGATACGGCAACCCCAGAAGCACCTTGTTCGCCGGCAACCCTCCCTTCCGCACCCATTCCTTTACTCCGTAATCGGTATTTACCCGACTGGAAGGATCGTACAAAGCCGCATGAGCGCCAGTGAAATTGTCCCTCCCAGGCAGATAATAATCGTACGCCACGATGTTTACCCAGTCCAGGTTTTCCCGAATCGAATTTATGGGATAAGCAACGGCACCGATAACGGGCAAGTATCGAACGGCCATTGTCAAAAGCAATTGGGGGCTGTGTGTGCCCCTTGACTCGGCCTCTGCTGCGGCTCTCCACTCGGCCAAGAAGGTCGCCATGTCCGTTGCATTTCCACCGGAGCCGGAGGAAGCCCACAACAAATCAACGCCGCCGAAGTGGTACAGCCTGGCTGTTTGTATGGAGGACTCGATGAAGGATCGTCTGTGAATACGATCCCTGGCCATGTTGAAAAGGATGGTGGAGTTTTTTGAACCAGACGAGATAGACAAAAGCGTGGTGATGCTCGGGTTTTTGATTCGGACGACATCGGTGAAGGTGGAGAAGGATCGCTCCTTGGCGGAGGGAATGGAGATTTTGTAGGTGGAGGGGTCAATCCGAGCGAAGCAACAGAGGAGGTGAGAGAAGAGCGCCGAGTTGATGTCTTTAGCGAATAAGTTGCTGTCGATATACCAGTACCCGGATTTAATCCACTTCTGTTGTCCGTTTGAGCGGATAAGTAGTTCGTGGTGAGCAAAGAGGAGGAGGAGGAAGGTGATTCGTGAGGCCGCCATCAGCAAGCTCTGATTTTTTGCTCACCGTCTGAACCAAACCATATTAATAATTGGGCAGTTTGTTTAATACCAAATCCGTTCGAGCGGCGGTTAGTAATGTTTTTCATCTGTTCGGACTTGACTATGCTTAAGATTGTTTATAGAGATCATCTTTTCACATTTGATTTAAAACAATAATCATCTGTGTTTCATAATTATTATTATTGTTGATCAATTCACTAGTCACACTCTTAGACTCGTTTACTCTAGTTATATCACTGCTCTTGATATTTTTGGATACTAATACCGATGAACTAAACACCTTACGCAATAAGTAATCTTTTATCTGGAAATAATTATTTTTGTTATGTCATTTTTTAGATGGAGGAGGATTGTTTTCTCGAACTAAGGAGAACTTGTGAAGAGATTTCATTGTGCACAATCACACTGATCTTAGGAAATTCTATGAATCAAATTATACACTTAGGTTAAATTAGTAGTGATCGTGCAAAATCCTTTTATCTATTTGTTTTTTTCTAAACAAAACTCACATTGAATACTATTATTATTATTATTATTATTATTATTATACTTTCTTAACATGCACTAACCTCACAAATTAGTATAGCATTTTCATCGGGCTCTTAAACTCACCTTGTCAGTCCTCCTTAACATTTATCCAAATCGTGATAACAGATATTTAAATAAATAAATATCATTACATTATTCATCCAATAGATGAATAAACATTACAATCACAAAATTTGAACACACTGATAATTATTGTTTTAATATTCACCTCGCGTGTTCTAAACTCGAATATATGTAGTGATTGGCTTTGTGCAATCAACAATACTAGAATAGTTATTAAACAAAAAACCGGGAACAATATTTATTATTGTGATTAAATTCAAATAGAATTCAATTAAGATTCTGGATGCACTTAGTGTGCGACCCTCCAAGCCTTTTTCTTAATGACATCAGGTGAATTTGACTGAAGTCTAAAATCAACATCTAGCAACACGACAAGACAGTCATAGACAAAAAAGTTAATGTCACAACAACAACAATTTCATATGAACATTTACTGTGTAATATAATCTCTTTGTTCCAATGTCTCATCAAGCAAGTCGCATACTCATGTCATCAACTTATGCGCTTAAATATCTTTATTTGACTATCTAGAATGAACTCGTCGATAAACTATTATGATTATTAATTTAATCAAACAGTTCCATTTCAATCAGATGGTTAGAGATTGTTGGATTGGTGTAGCCTGATCCGGCTGGGCCGAATGCTTGTGGCTCATGCTACATAGTTGGTGGAATAGTGAATCGTCTTCTCCATTTGTAACCCATTTCGGGCTACGGTTTCTTACTAAAACACTATAATTGTGCTCTCGAATATAGTGATTTTCTGTCTCTCCGTGGACGTAGTGATTATTCCTGAACCACGTAAATCCCTGTGTCATTGTTCTGTATTTTTTCCTTTTACTCTTCTGTGTTTCATTGTTTCTATCGCTGCAACTCTCAATGTTTCCGCATCAGAGATATCATATTCCATTAACTTGGAAGAGACAGGTTGTAACGTCTCGTGTTTTGGACCAGGTGGAATTTCCAAAGAAATTTAAACTTTTTCCGTTGGTGCATAGATCGTTTTGAATTTCAAGAACCAAAATGGGGATCTGGGGGTTTGAATGTTTGTAAATGGCGTTTTCAAATATAGTTTATGTTTCAATGGAGGTCCTGAGGGTTCGGGCAAACACTGGAGGAAGAACGGATGATCAGGCTATTGAAAACAGTTGTTGCGAGTTTTACATGACATGTAACGGTTTCATGCGGTGTGGCCCGGTGGATTCGTAATGTGCAAGCTCGAGGGCCCGCCTCAAGGATTACATGACGTGTATTTGTTACACGTCCTGAAACTGTTACACAACATGTAACAATTACGTACAATGTAATATGCGGACAACCTTTTTAAAAAGGGGAGATAGGGGTTCGACCCCTCATTTCCCCACGCACAGGAGGGCACCGCTCGACATCACCTCCTCCCCTCTACTTAGGGATGCATGGATTTCCCCCATCATCAAGATTAATTATTTTATTACTCAACCGACCTCAAGGAGGTAGGTAATCATGGAGTCCAAGAGTATCACCACAAATTACAGACATGCAATCGGAGTGAATAAACCCAAGGTGAAGGTAAATGATAAGACTTTCACTAGGATCACCTTTGCTAGCCAAACAATGAGTCGCGAAGTTATGTTCTCTCCAAGTGCGAGTGACCTTCATGTATTGGCCAATGATCACTCTACATTTTCTAATAAAATAAACCAGATTCTATAGAAGATTGCCATCACCTTTGAATGCCTCCACCAGGATCTTGGAGTCAGATTCCACAACAGCCAGGTTATTATTGTACAACCTGCACAAGGAAATGCCACTAAGAAGAGCTCTGGACTCAACCTCCAAAGAGTTCCCCAAGCCATAGAAGGTGTTAAAGCCAAGCATCATCGAACCCCTTCCATCTTGAACCAAACCACCTCCCCGCATCTTCCCCTGCAAACAGGATCTGTCAATGTTCAACTTGAAGCCAACACTGTAAGGGTTCCATGCGAACTAGAAACCCGACAGAGCCAATCGGTGACCCTCAACAATACTTGTGTGATTCGAAAGAAGACCGACAAGGAGATCTGCGACCTGAACTCCCAATGCGAGTGAACAAAGTTCCGCCACCAGTGTTTTGACACACACCTGAATGTCGAGTAAGGAAGCACAACGACCCTCTATGGATTTATTTCATGCTTCCCATAGTACCCAACACACCACCACAAAGACCAAGCCTTGGGCTTTACTGAACAAACCTCAATGATCCGTCCCAAGGAACCAAGCTACAATGAAGTCATCAAAAGAATCCCCCCACACAAAATTTTACATACTTTTTCCAATAAACTCCCATATATAGATCTCCAATTCACTCCTAAAGAATAGATGCCATGAGGATTCATAACTGGAGTTCATGCAACACCAACATTTCAACTCTAAAACAACACCTCTTCTCTGAATATTATCATCAGTGGGAAGTGCATGATGCCTCGCATGCCAGACCAAAGAAATCATTTTAGATGGGATTTCTTTACACCAAATATTTTTGGCCCACACATCAACCACAATCTCCTCACAATTCAAAGCACAAAAGGCTTTGGCGCTGAAAAGACCAGACATCGTCACAGTGAAAACACACTTATCCGACTCCTCCACCAAAATGATGTTGTCAAAGACACACTATTACTCAGTCGAAAGAATCATGTTAATCAATCCCAAATGCTTGATTACCTCTCTAAATAAAATATCTGGTGTCGGGAACCCAGGAAAAAAGAGAGTTTCACCCGCCCAATTTTCCTTCTAGAACCTAATGTTACAACGACACACCACCCATCGAACTCTATCTTTTAGAATATTCAGATGCTCACACATACATCTCTAAAGGTTTGGTGACCACTTGAAGTTCTCCGCCCATCCTTTCCAATCACCCCATACTGATCAATCCCATACTTTTCCCAAAGAGAAGAGCCTTGAATGATCTCCCAAGACAACCCTGTATGCATAACATGCATGTTATCAACAAAACTCTGTAGATTAATACCTCCCTCCTCGATAGGTTTAGCCATCCTCCCCCAGGTTGCCCAATGGCATTTATTTTTCTGATTGGCATCCCAAATAAATGTTGTCATCATTTTTTCTAGGATGTTGATAGTTCCTTTGAGAGGTCTAATATCAGACAAAACATGCATCAACATGGATGTCAAAACACTATTCACAAGTGTAATTCTCACTCCAAAAGATAATAACATGTTTTTCCAATTGAAAATGATCCTGAAATCCGATTAATAATACCCTCAAAGAGGAATTTCTTAACCTTACCATTTGAGATGGGGGCCCCTAGATAAATCATGGGTAGATTTCTCCTTTTTATTCCCAGATTTTCTTGAATACGATTACTTCTCCTGTGATCACAAAATTTGGATATATACACACAGCTTTTGACCCGATTGATTCGTTGACCACTCCACCCACCATAGGTCTCCATCAATATATTGAATCCAATGATTGATTTTTTCCTTCCATTGATAAAGAACAACATGTCATCGACAAACATTAGGTGCAATACAATACTTGATCTGAGTATGTTCTTATAATGAATAATTTTCTCGTCTGCTAAATCATGCTTGATGTTTCTAGATAGAGCCTCCTAGGCTAAAATAAAAAGGGTTGGAGATATCAGATCCCCTTGACTTATCCTTCAAATTGTTTTGAAAAATCCAAAATTACACCCCACAATAGAGATTAAGATCCAGGGTGAAGCATAAAACCTGAAGAATAAATCACACGCCCAGTCCTTAAACCCCAACTAAACCATGACCTTATAAATGAAGTTCCATTCCATCTGATCACAGGATTTATCTATGTCCACATCAATCATGATATTAGAGCCAATACTTTTCTTTTTTGATTCCATCAGTTAATCTCTTTAGTAATGCCAATAGCCCCTTGAATTATCCTTCCCTTAAAAAATCCATGATGCTCATCAAAAATAATTCATGGCAGGACTAGTCTAAGTCATTTATTCAAAATTTTAGTGAGAATCTTATAAGAAAAATTGCATAAGCATATAGGCCTATATTTAGTAATAGAAATGGGCTCCTTGACCTTTGGGATCAACACCACATAAGAAGAACAAATATCCCTCAGAAGCGCAACACCTTTAAATAAGTATGGGATAGCCCCAATCAACTAGTTCTTGACAATAATCCACATATCCTTAAAGAAAGTGTTAGGGAATCTATTAGGCCTAGGATCACTTTCTGAATTCAGGATTAGTACTTCTTATTTGATCTTGCTTTCTCTAGGAATTGCCTCCAAAAAAATTTCTCTCTATCTGTTACCAGCTTTGGAATATTTGAAAAAAAAAATTCATCTCTACTCACCCCTGAACGCCTTCCATCTTCCATGATCACCATTCCTGCAAACAGCTACTCAAAGTGATTTTTTGCAATGCCCCCAAAAGTCTCTACATCTTTAGTGTAAGAACAATCCTCTTAATCAGAGATTAAATCTCATAATCACCCTCCATTCTTTCATACAAGCCTAAAAAATGTTGTATTCTGATCTACCTTATGGAGCCATAGTGATCTTGATCTTTCCCTTGAAATCCTTTCAACTTTCAATAGCTTCTCAGTCAAGAAATTTTGTTTTCTAACCATGAGAGTGAAGAGGTCATCATCCCATTCAATTTTCAGCCTCACCTATATTCTTTCAATGTCATTTTTGAGATCATCAAGGTTGTACTCATTGTTTCTTATTTCCAAATCCCACTCTATAATGTTCTTCTTCAAGTGCTTAAGGTGGTTATAAAGATCCATCCACACCCCATTTTGTAGGGGTATCCCAAGAATTATTCACCATCTGACCGAAAATCCCATCATTTTACCAACTCTAAGAGAAGAAAAAATGTTGCTCCTATCGTCTAACTTTGTATTTTAGTTGTATCAAGAAAGGAGAGTGATTTAACAAAGATCTGATGAGATGTCTGACCTCGTCCTGGGGAAAAGAGCCAATGCCCTAAATATTAGACAATCAATGATCCAACCAACTCCAAATTCCACTCCTACCCTTTTGATTATTGCACAATGTGAAAGTATCCCCCAAGAATATTAAGTCCATATGCCCATTAATGATCATAAAATCTCTAAATCTTTGCATAGCATAATTGAGATATCTATCCCCTCCTTTTTTCTCTGAGCTATCCACTATAGTATTAAAATCTCCTCTAATGAACCAAGGAAAACTCCCTCAATTTATCCCAGAAAGATGTCCCCATAAATCCCCCCTTTCTGAAGGATCACATTTTTCATACACACAATAAAAAGAAGGTTAACACTTTTAGTACTAATCTTGACAGTAATAATTTGGTTCATGAAATAAAAACATTCAATGTTGATGTTATTTTTCCAAAAAATACAAATGTGACTATTGAGAATACCCCTATGCAAAGCTTCTGAGAAGCCCAATCTCCTAATGTAATTGTTAATAACCATCCCATCCATTTTAGGTTCCAGCACCACCAAAAAAGAAACATTAATTCTACAAACTTCATTTTCAAGATATGTAGATTTATCCCAATCCTTCAGACCCCTCGCATTCCAAACAATAATAGATTTTATTTTTATGTGAAGAAGCATACCCAGCCTTGAAGCCCATACCACTATCCTTGGACTCTGAAATAGATTCAATTTTACTTGATTGGGAGTGCGTGATGCGACCACACTCCTTAATAGAAATCGCTAGAAAGGTAACAACAGCCCCTGATGTCGTAGGATCTTCATTGGTATACTCATCCCCATCCCCCGTCGAATATCTGTTTCGAGCATTGTCGGTCTCATTAGATTCGTAGCGGTAAGATCTCGACTCCGCTTCCTTCTCATCTCGGTTTATTTTACCATCTATGGCATTATTTTTGTGTGATATAATTCAACCTATTTTTTGGGAGTTTGTTTATTCCTTCATTTTCTCTCGAACCAACTCGATTCAAGCCTCGATATTGGATGAGTAGAGCATCCTAAGTATGGGGTAGGTGGTATATAGATTTTACATTGATGTTTCATCATTTTATAAAATACCATTATTGTGTCGCACGCCAGACTTTTCGAGCATCACATATAAATTATTTAATGCCTTAAATTAAACCCTAAGATCACCTTGTGATGTGTTTAGACCCCCTTGATATGGTTGGAGGTTATGACCTCAACTCAAACCACCCCTTAGGGTTGGTTTTCCTAATTAATCATTGAAAATTATCTTATCTACCTTGTGCTTAGACCACCCTTGGGGTGTGTTAACTTAAATGCTTGAAATAGAATGTTTGGCTCATGCTTTGAATCTCCTTGAGGTGTGTTGAATTATTCCACTTGATTGTGACACTTAAATTGAGTAAAATGAAGTGTTTGATGAAAATGTAATGTTTTCTAATAAAACCCCTCATTGAGGTGCATTGTCTTATAAACTAAAAAGGAAATGATTAATATTTTATATCTTGATTAGACTTATGGAATGGGTGTTTTCCATGCCCTTTTAGAATGTTGTTAGATGTACTAACATGTTTAAGTACGTGGCCTTCTATGCCATACTCAAAATGATAAATGGGAAAGGACCTCTTTTAGTGACTTTGCTTTATGTCATGACCTATTTATGAGACTAGCCTTCCTTTTTAGTTATAAATGAATTTATAAAAATGGAGTGCTTAAGTACATGTCCTATTTTATTTTTATAATCAGAATGATTAATGGGTTTGTCCATCCTTCTTAATAAAAGTTAAATGTCCAAATGATTAAATGAATGCATTGCACCTTGAGTGATACTTGGTTCTCCTAATTATATAATGATAAGGACATGATCATAGGTTACCTGATTTGTATATACACTGGGAATGATACTTGTTATGACTTGGATGGGCTCACTGGGTGTTTTCCTACCTTTGCATGAGCGATATCGGTTCCCTAGGGGAGACACCATGGATGGGCTCAAGGGATATATGATTATACCAGGCCACGAGTGATACTTGGTCCCCTGTGTGGGATACCAGGGATGGTCTCAGAGGGTTTGATTCATACCATACCGATAATGATAATTGAGATTCCATTTATGGATTGCCTTGGATAAACTCAGATGGTGATGGGTATTTATAGTTCCCCTGGAGCGATACTTGGGACTCCATTTATGGATTTCCTTGGATGGGATTAGGGTGCCTTTTATTAGATTCCAATGATAACTTTTATATTAAAGACTTATAATGCATGGATATTTTCAAGGATGTGTCTGCCAAGCCAAATCACACGCTTAGGGTGTGGTCTATCTCTTGATACTTGTTCCATGATGACTTATCTTCTTTACACCCATATCAAATCTGTACAGTTTAACCCTTTTCAAATATATTCTAGCATGGGCCGAAATAGGTATGGTCTGCCAGATGTCTCTGAGGAACCTGAGTTGACTTGTTTACTTTTGTTTATTATTTTCTCTACATGTCACACCTACACACTATCATATTTTATATTCATAGAATAGATTATGATTTAGAAACCGTTTGTGGTGGCCTATTGAGTATAGCTCACACCTTGCTCAGACAACCATTTCACCAGGGTATCCAAGTAGATCTTATGTATGCAAGTCCATGGATTATTGCTTATGTTGTGATTGTACATGGGAGTTAGGAGTATAGGATTGAGCTAGTACTCAGGATGCTCATGGAGATCACCCTCAGGGATTTTTACTCTTTTTCTTTATTCATGTACTCTATTATATCACCTATTGTACTTTCATTTCTTTAGATTTATGTAGTTGCATCTGGAAATTCATGCATGGTTGTATCTAGCATTGTCCATTTCATGTTGTTCTTTTAGTTATCATTTTTCTTATACTACTCTGTATTTTTTTATACTGCTTCTAATATCTATTTATTTACACCTGATATATCGTTGTGCAACTCAAATCATGAGAGTATATTCTCCACATCATATAATCATTTCACCCTCTCTTCTAGTCAGTAGCCTTTGTTATACAGGGAGGTGCGCTTGAGGTCTTGTGGCGTTCGGTTTAGCTATAGGTTTCATAGTCAGTCAGGTCAGGATGTTACACAAATCCTTTCCTAACTTGTTCAATTAATTTCATGTCACCTATGGAGCACCCAACATATCCTACCTCTCCGTGAGCATATGTCATCACAGTTTTCATCAATACATCAATGTATGTAATTTATGATATACATTAATTATAATTTCAAGTCTAAGGATCGATACACACATCTATATATGAGAACATCTAATGACACATATAACATGTGGAATTCCTTTTGGTAGGTGTGTCCTCATAGCCCCATCTCTTGGAGACTACCAAACATGAATTTCATGGGAAGAAGTCTGATATGTCTATGATAATACAACACCTGATAATCTGACTATTGAATAACATGTTAGATTTCACGTGATAAAAATGATTCTGCTGAGGTATGAATATAGTTTTTGGGACTTCCTTGTTCTCCTATGGCTATTTTGTTTGTTGCAACTTCACCCTTTTGAGAAAATCCCTCAAGAGGTGATATCACCAAGTATTTACCTTTTTTTCTTTTTCATAAACTTGAAATATTGGCTAATACCATAATTATATGATGATCACATTATAATACTTCACTATTTTGGAATAAATTCAAAATCAAGAATAAATTTTTATTAAATCACTTCTTAAACCACATCATAAGTCAAAACGTACTCAGTCTATATAGATATGGAAACCACTGGCTGTAATAAGTTTGTCTTTCCTATTACCTTAGCCTTACTGCGATACCATATCAAAATGATCCGAAGGAAGGCTAGTTTTCCATCCTCTTGATAACTAATATTCTCTCTTCTCCAATTATCGGGAACTTATCCATCATTCTTTTCTCCAATTCCATCTAATAGTTCTAACTACCAATCTATGTAGTTCCCTTAATTTCATTTGATACCTTCCAACTATACTTTACTCATAAGAAATATCAAACATTAGTACATATAATGGAATGTGTGATAAATTCTAAGAACGTAAGAATATGGAATTCTACACATTAGAATAATCTCTTAATATTCTTTCACACATCAATTTGGAGAGATTTTATATTGCATGACACAAACAATGATTATCTCTTGAATTTTCCTATCTTTTATTTTTTCAATACTATGTCAATGTATGTACTATGACTGGATTTAAGAAACCTGATAGATCTATTTCAAAAGGTCTTATTCCCTAGATTTTGGGTTGCTACTTTAAGTCATTTTTGGAGAAATATCTTTTCACTGGTCTTAATAAACTATCAGACTTAATATCTTTTTTCCATATTTTTCTATTATATTTTAACTTGAAAAAAGATAGTGCTCCCACTAACCTCTAGTAGACACATGAATCACTTTCATTCTTAAAAAAACAAACTCTCTTATGGATTTATTAAAAAAATATTCTATGATTATGAAACTTGATTCAATCCATAAATGGATTTATGTGACTCACATACCTTATTGACTTTCTTTGGTGTCTCCAACCCTTGTAGTTGTGTCATATAGACATCTTCCATAGGGTTACTTTCAAAGAGAGTGGTCTTGAAATCCAATCACCCAATATAATGACCACATAAGGTAAATATTATAAGTAGAATTTGAATCTATTTAACCCAATTATAGGTGAAAAGCACTACAAAAAAAAATACTAATATTAGACGGGGTTATTTTTTAAATTAGAAGGGGTTATAACCCATTATAAACATATTAGTGACGGTTATTCAAACCGCTGCTAATATGGCCACCTACTTTTCATTAGCGGTGGTTTATGGCAAGCGCTGGTATTATAAAATTAGCGGTGGTTCTATTAGAGGGGGTTAAAACCCCTTTTAATATAAAAAATTTAACTGCAAAAAAATTCATAGGGGGTTAAAACTGCCTCTAATAAAAAAATTCAAAATTCCAAATGAAATTTAGAGGCATTTTTAACCCCCTCTAATCGGGGGAAAAATATTAGAGGGGGTTATAACTACCTCTAATCAATAAATTTAAAATTTCAGGGGGAATTTAGAGGCGGTTTTAACCTCCTCTAATCAGGGGGGGATATTAGAGGGGTTTATAACTGCCACTAATAAAAAAAATTAAAATTATGGTGCGAATTTAGAGGTGTTTTTAACCCCCTATAATCGAGGGGGGGATATTAGAGGGGGTTATAACCACCTCTAATCAATAAGTTTAAAATTCTAAGGAGAATTTAGAGGCTGTTTTAACCACATCTAATTGGGGGGAAAACATTAGAGGGGTTATAACCGACTCTAATCAAAAAGTTTAAATTTCTAGGGAGAATTTAGAGGTGGTTTTAACCCCCTCTAATCGGGGTAAAAAACATTAGAGGGGGTTATAACTACCTCTAATATTATGTTTTATAACAAATAGAGGCGGTTGTAACCTCTTCTATATTAAAAAATTATTTTTTAAAAAACATTAAAGGGGGTTAAAACCGCCACTAATCTAATAATAAATTTTAAAAAATAATTAATAATTAATAATTTATTTATATTTTTTTGAAAAAATACACACCACCCCATAAAATCTACCCATAATAAATCCAAAAAATATAATATTAATAAATATATATTTATACGATAAATTATTATTATTGATAAAAACAATTAAATCAATCATGAAAATCTACATAATAAATAAGATACATAAATTTTATAAAAAAATAGATCACATCATTATTCAAGTGATTCAAAACCAACCATAAAATTAAGAGATTTTACCAAAATACAACTTATTCATAAAAATATCAAAACTTTAATAAAAAATCATCAAATTCACAGGATGAAAAGCACCACCCTTACCGCTAGATGAAAAGCACCACCCTCACCACCAGATAAAAAGCACCACCCTTGCCACTAGATGAAAATCACCAACCTCATCTCCAAACACACAAAGACATCAGCAAGTAATATCAACTTAGAGAAACAAAAAATAATAAAATTAAAGGACAAGAAAACAAAATCAAGCAAACAGATTTCCTTGCATAACAATTCAACATATATCATTTGAAAAACAAGGCTCAACACCTGCATATACAATACATTGGAAACATGGATATATATGTTCCATATCAACAAGAATTCATAAAAATTTTAGTCATGATAAAATTTTAACATGAAGCATGAGCATATTAGGATCAAACTCGAATTAAAACTAGCCTTCTACAAGGGATCACATTAATGGATGGAATCCTAGAAATGAAGAAGTTTGGTGTAACCATTCACCTGGTTGTAATTCTCTATATATGAGGGGGACCACCTACTAACATGTATTGTACAAAATCATCATTTGTAATAAGATCATTTTCCAAAATTGATCTGCATGGATGAAAAGAAACTCAGTGTAATATGTATACTTCAAAATAAATAAAACTATTATAGTGTTCACCTATTCACATTGGATGAAAATATAAAATATGAAAATCAAAGAGTTATTTACTTTATTTCTTAACATTATTTTTTTGTATGTGTTTTTGAATACTTTTCAAAAGATTTTTTGCATAGTGATTTAGGGTGCATTCAGGATTTCTAAGTCTTGAATAATTTAATTCAAGGAGGTGTGACATGCCACTACACATTAATTCTAGTCAAGATGAACTTTTAGTGGATTCATCATCCTGCTCTTGATGGTTTATTTTTTCTGAACTAATTATTTTCACCTATCTTCTCCCAAAAAATGATATCAAATCTTAGTTCGGACACACTCATCATGCTCAAGTATCTTAATTTAAGTTTTTAACTTGACATTATTTTATTCGGTTGAAGTTAATGTATCAGTGTAATGGAATCTAAACATAGAAAGACCATGATTGATGGGTTTTATGGAAAGGACTATAACTTATGTAGGATGTAGAAGGGATATTATCTTATCCAAAAGGATCTTGATGTTATATTAACCAGAATCAAGCTAGAGAATATAGAGAAAGATTAATGGGAGTAACTAGATTATAAGGTTCTTGAATTGATTAGGATGTCATTGGTAAGTAATATATCTTTTAACAACTGGGAAAATAAAGCAACAGTGGAGCTGATGGATTTCCTAATAGAAATGTATAAAAAAACAATATCATTAAATAAAAGTTTTATGATACAATGGTTTTTTGTCACTATATTATCATAAGTAAGACCTTTTTTAGACCATTTTAATGACTTTGACGTGATCCAAAGTCATCTTAATTCAGTGAAAGTCATTTTCACTGATGATGCTTAGGCATTGATTATTTGTCGTCGCTATCAGAGAGTTGGGAAGATATGGTCGCTATTGTCAATAATTCTACCAGAAAGTCAAACTTAGACTTTGAATATATAAAGTATTTAATCTTCAATGAAGATATCAGGTGGAGGTAGGTCTAGGAACCTACCAAAAATATATTGAATATAGAAGGTAGATGAGGTAACCCAACTAAAAGTGGATTTGAAAGAAAAAAAAGGTCCAAAGATGAAAATGGTGGTAAATATACTAGATCTAGACCTACTTTTTGACAATATGGTAAGAGGGGTAATCTCAAGAAAGATTGAAAATTTTAAAGAGAGAGTTATGTGAGATCAGTTCCAGTAAGTTCTATATCCTTGAATTCAATAGAAGATAGCAACATGTTGCTATTGAGTGTCAATTTTTTGATAGAATTATGGGTTTTTTATTATGGTTTGTCATTCCATTCCACATAAAAGCAAGGGTATGTGGAAAATAATTTATCCAAAGGATTCAACAATTTTTATTTAGTAGATTATAAGGCTCTTGATTTTTTCAGAAAGGGTGATGTGAATATCCAAATACAGAATGGAAACTTTCTAAATTTGGAAGAAGTAAGACATAATCTAGGTTTACAAAAAAATGATTTAAGTGGGATAACTAGATGAAGAAGGATATGGGATAATATTTTTTGATGGTGTATGGAAAATTACTTGAGGATTAGTGGTTATGTCAAGAGGAGTTAAGGATGCGTCCTTGTATCTAACCAAAAGTTCATATGGATGTTTTATGGTTAGAACTATAACTACTGGAAGTATGAAATAATGGTGCATTTGTATTATTCATCTCATTGTGAAGAACATAAAGGTTCTTAATGAAAATGGTGTACTGTAAATTGATCATACCAATATCATAACTTGTGAGAGTTTTATAATCACAAAACAAATAAAATTTTCATTTAATTTGAATGAAGGTAAGCCTCATAGTTGGAAACTTAAACTTGTTTACACTAATGTTTGGGGGACATCCCCAGTTCAATCTAATGGTGGTTCCTTATATTTTGTTAAATTCATTGATGATGAAATGAGAAATTTGTGGGTATTTTTTAAAGGAAAAAATCAGAGGTGATTAGCATTTTTAGTTAGTGGAAATCCATGGTTGATTGAGATACTAAAAGAAAACTCTAATGGATTAAGTTGGATAATAATGGTGAATGAACTAGAAGGGACTTCATGTAGTACTATCAGAAGAAGAGAATAAATCATGAGAAAAATATTCTAGGTACACTAGAAAAAAATGGTGTGGTTGAATAGAAGAGAAAAATATTGACTGAAGAGATTTTATAAAAACTATGGTTTAAAGAAATTTAGGCAAAATCATTAAAATTCATTGTTTACTTGGTCAATAGAATTCCATTTACACTAGTAGGAAAAAAGATTCCATAGTAGTTTTGGCCTGGAAAACCAATAGAAATTCATCATCTAGAAGTTTTTGGAAGTCTAGAATATATTTTCATTGATGCTAAGGATATGGATAAGCTTGAGACTAAGTCAAAAATTTGTTTCTTTATGGTGATGATAACTTTTGGTATTGGCTTTGAGATGATAATCATTGAAATATAATCAAACCTCAAAATGTTCTCTTTAATGATAGGGTCATGTACAAAGATTGAAACTTGGTAGAGGGTGAATTTGAGTTCAAAGAATCAACATGTCATACTATGGTTGATATGAATAGGGGAACTGGAAATTCCCCAGTTCTGGTGAATTTAGATGGTAAAGGAAATTTTCTAGGATTTAGTCTAGTGAAAGATATAAAAGAATTATCTATAGCTATAGAGGCATGTGGAAAAGCTCCAAAAGTTCAGAAACTATAATTTATATCACTATAAGATGTAGTATTAGAGAGTGAAGAATCATATATTGAGTTGTGAGGGACTTCTAAATTCAGATGGTTGGTATAAAGATATAGTCATGACTTTCACTATCTAATTTTAACTAATAGAGGAGAACATTAAAGCTCAAAATATGTGTCAAAACTTAGCTATTTTGATAAGTGGAAGTTATCTATGAAAGAGGAAATGGATTCATTGTATTCTAAAAAAACTTGGGAGCTAACAAATTTTCCATTATGAAAGAAAGTGTTGGGAAATAAATGGATTTTTTGATTGAAAAAAGAAGTGGATGAAAGAAAAAGGTATAAAGTTAGTTTGGTGGTGAAAGGATTTCAACAAAAAGAGGGAGTTGAATTATTTGAGGTATTTTCACCCATAGTAAAACACACTACCATCCTAATAGTATTAAGCTTGGTTATTGTCAATTATTTTTGTTTAGAATAAATGAATATAAATATTTCATTCCTTCATAGTGATTTAGAGAAAAATATTTATATGAATCATTAAACTAGTTTTGAGTTAAATCAGGACTTAGTGGGGATACTCAGAGCCAAAGGTGAAGAGTGATCATGATTTCCATAGTGATACCATTGAGGAGTAGTAGGAGGATGGTAATGGAATCTTGATACTAACCAAAGGAACAAAAATTAAAGAGAAACCTCAAATTAGAACACTGGTGGATCAAAAACCTTAATAGAATCATATACATGTGCAACTTTCTAATTAACATCACTTCCTCCAAATGATCTTATATGATGCAGTGAAGGTTGATATCTATTCCCCCCCATCTGCTTCATTAAAAACATCCTGAATAATATTTAAAAACATAATGCTTTAACATGTACAAATAATAAAATTCATCAAACATATATTAAAGACATGTTTACAGTTAACAATAAAAATCATAAATCATATAAATGGATAACTACTTCATACTTGAATTTCTCAATGCTTTGCGATTTAAACATTATCAAACATTAAAATAATACACTTGTGTTCATAAGCAAAAAAAAAACACCATAAACAATCAACTGGCTGCCTACAATCAAAACAAGAAGGCTTCAGTGTATGGTTTTTGAGTTTGGTGAACTGTCCAACAACAAGTTCACATATGGTATTGGTCTTCATCTCATATAGGTGAACTACTGGGGTATCAGTGATAGTTGTGATGTTCACGAAAATGGTGAACACATGGTTCTTTGACATGCCGTTTTGGAGAACATAGAGATTATTCATCCTGGATCCAAATAATGTCACCCTAGTTGTACAGACTTTGATAGTGGAATTGGAAATCTGAAAAAACCCAAGGCATTATAATGTTTGGAAAATGAACATTAACACTTGTATATATCCTGAATATTCTATTAGTTTAAAGTTCCCTTCTAACATTTGATGACATCATCATTTTTTGTGTCCAAACATTCTTAGCAGAACTACATTTGTGCTAGAAAGTTAAACACACTGCAAATAAGCTAATGAAAAAAATACCTTTCTAGCATCATTGGTTATGTTGAAATTCATTGAAGGAATATTGGCCCCCATTACTTTAAGAACACCAATGATCATAATCATTTGTACTTTTGTTTGGGCTAAATCATCTTCCTTTGTAATTTTAATTCGGCTTGACTCAACTTTGATTTCAAATTAGCAACCTCTTTTTGATATGTAGGATGAAAATCAGATATAGTGTCATTGATGCCTCCAAATCATTGAGCGAATGAGCTGAATACACTTGTCAGACATGCTCCCAACCCAAGAGAATGTACACGACCCAGATGCTCTTTCCCAAATACTTTTCTGAAAGCATCTTCTGGAGAAATCATTGACTGTTGTGATGGTTCCTCTTTAATTAAAACCAAACTCAATTTTTTCTAAATTAAGATGACATAAGTTTGGTTATGTCAAAAAGTAACACAACTTTAATATGAATTCTTACTCTTATTGTTTTTGCATTATCATTTATGTATGATCCGTCACTTTTTCGATGGACCACATCCCATAGATTGGCTCTACCAATCAAATGTCCAAATTTCTTCTCTTATAATAAAAAATATTATAAAAAAAATAATATGCAACTAATTTATAAAAATGTAAATGATATAATACCATCTCATCTTTCTTGCAGGAAAATGTTTTAGTTCCAGATGTATGTGGAATGGTTTGACTGCTATGATTTAGTGAATTTTTCTTACACATGTCCTAAACATATAAAGATTAACATTTTAGTAACATTTAATGAATATAAAAAAATTAAATGTTAAAATATGATGTCTATAAAAAAATATGAATGTACCTTGTGTTTTTTCTTATCAAAGATGAGAATATAACTTTCCCATTGCTCATTTTTTATACCATTTAGATAGTTCTAATCAACATTTTGTTCTTTAGTTGAGATAGAATCATAATTTTTATGAAACAAAATCCCTTTATTATCTCTCCATCTTATTCATATTGAAATCTCAGCAAACCACTTTGCCAACTTGTCATGCAAAAACTGAAAGTAGGGCTTTTCCAACAAAATAAAAACATTAGTTGTGAAATTATAAAATAAAACCTTAAAAATTCATTAAATCAATAAAAAATAATTACCATAATCAATCTGCATAACACATATTCTTTTATAGAATTTGGTATGCTTCACCAAGATTTATAATATATAGGATATTTAGTCCTAGATATATGTCCTATTGCACATAAAAATAAACCTCCTTATTCCCCAATTGGACGACCACAATCATCGAAGTTCACTATAACTTTTTCAATCACCAATGACCAAATTTTCTCCATTTGCAACTTTTTCACCTTTGTCACACCCTCCAATTCTAATAAAATAATGAAATAAGTTTAAAAATGGATTAAATAAAATAAATAATGCATAAAAAAAATTGGATGTACCTATAACATTGTGTATCCAACCATTTCATTTTTTCCCTCCTTACACCTATTGATGTCGGAGAAACATTCACATACATCTCATATTTAACACCAAAACCACTTTCAGGACTAGATAATTGAGGATTGTTGTTTTCATTGGACTCTGATAATGTGAATTTTGTTGATTGACCATAATCTGAATGTGTTTGTTGGGGGAAAACATCTTGGGTGATATGCACTCATTTTGAACTTGATGGAACATCTTCAGTCAAGGAAGTATGAACATTCACATCGATCTCTAATTATGTTGTATTTTGTTAATTTATATTTCTAACTCTAGGTCATTTTGAATTAGCATATCTATATAGTTATTACAAGCATATTTTTTTGAAGAAACAATTATATTGTGAATTCTATAACATCAGTATGTCTATAGTGGAGCCTAACTCCAAAATTCTGGTTGGTTTCCTTAAAAGCGTGAGAAGACAAGGGGACATGGAAATTTCACTAACCATACTTATATAATTCTTATTTAGTGTCATGAAGTTATCAAAAATTTAAGTTAAATATACAATTATGAAGACACATTAATTTTTTTGTCATGTGAAACATAGTAGAAAAAATTGGAAAACATAAAACATTAAAACATTAATTAGAGTTCAAATGTATATATTATTCCTTGATATATAAAAAAAATAAAACAAGAAGAGGAATTAATTGAAAAACAAATGTTTTGTTAAAAAAACAACATTTTCTCTTCTAACTATTTTAAGCAAAAAAGACAACACAATGGTTTCCCATGAAATGAAAAAAACAATAAGTAACCACAACATAAATGTACTTCTAGAAAAAATGAACACAAAATAAATATGTTTTCTCTAGTTAGTCAAAAAAATTTCAAAAATTCAGAAAAAAAACAAATGTAAGTATTTATTCCAAATTGTTTTCATATTCCTCCAAATTCTAAAATAAAGCATCATCATATTCCTATTCTCTTGCCAGTTAAATATTTTCACTTTCATTGTCGAAATATTTACTCAAATATTATTCTTCAAAAGGTTCATGGTCATGTATATGCTCATCATCTTCACCCATTTCATACAAATCTCTAGGCTTAAGATGCACCACAACACTCCATTCAGAAGATACATCAACATAATAAACCATTTGAACTTGAGATGCGTAAATGAAAGGTTCATGCTCTTCACATTCTCCATTTTAAATCAATTTACTAAAATTGAGAACATTAAAATACCAATCATACTTTCTAAAACCTTTATTAGTTGTTGTATCAGCCTGTATACATTTAAAAAGAGTAACATATTTTCCATAGTAATTGAGCTCAATAATATCTTTCAACTTCCCATAATATAAAAGATCGGCATTAATTCCATTTTCATCATGGAGACTTGAAACACATTCGGTTATAGAAGTCATGAACACTCTAGAATTTTGTGTTTTTAATCATTTTTCATGATTCATTGTATGAAACTTGAATCCATTAATATTTAATGAAAAAAACCTTTTAGCATTCTGAAGAGGAACTTGTGCTAGATGTTTCAAATCATCTGATAGAGTAACAACCACATCTTACAAAAATAACTAAAAAACAATAATCGTTAAGAAAATAATTTTCAATCCATATTTAATTATCAGAAATTCCTTTAACTTACCCATTTATAAAACCAATCGGCAAAGTCTTTACTTACAATATTATGCACTACAGAAGAGGAGCATGTTCGACTCCTCATTTTTCTCTTCACATGTAATGTGTATTACCTACAAGTAATTATTATTAACATAATAAGTCATAATACTTAAATTACTAAATACGAAAACATAAATTGATAATTAACCTATGAGTGGATCCACCTCTTCATAATTGAATAACACATTTCGGTGCGCCGGTTTCATCTCAATGGAATTTAAGACAAAATTAGTACAACTCCCAATTGGTCTTATGATCTTTGAAAAGACAGTATACACTTCATCATTGTAAAAATCCATTACTTAATCATTAACATGACTTGAACTATTGAATTTGGTCTCAATACCATCTAAATATCTTGAACAAAAAGTCAAATATTCTTCCGATATATACCTCTCAGCAATATAACCTTAAGGTTGAGCCTTATTACGAACATAAGACTTTAAATTCCCCAAATATATATATAAAATACACAAATAATAAGAAAAAACAAACTATTATGATGTGAAATAATATATGTATAAAATTTTAAATTAAATTTCAATGGGATACATCCATCGATATTGTACCGGCCCACCCAATCATAGTTCATAAACTAGATGCATGCACAAGTGAATCATGATAGTAAAAACTTATGGGGAAAATAACATCTCCAAATGAAAAAGTGTGAGAACAATTCTATGTTGGACATTCTAAATATCAATGGGATTGATAACCTTGCCACATATTTTTTGAAAAAATGCACATAACTCTATCAATATTGCAGACACATTGTTCAGCAACACATTATGTATTGCAATGGGAATTAATTGCTCTATAATGGAATGAAAATAATGACTTTTTAAACTGGATATTTTACGATATTTCATATTGATACATCTAGAAAGGTCGCTCAAATAACCATCAGGAAAATTCATATTCACTAAAAATTTAAAAAAGGCATATTTCATTCGATTTTTCATTATAAAAAGTCATGGTTGATATTTCCCCTTATCATTAGGCCACAAATCCCTTCTTATACCCATTGTTTGGAGATCTTTTCGAGCCTTAAGATGATATTTTGTCCTTCCAATTTCATTAAACAAAGTATAAATTACATCATCACATACATTTTTCTCATTATGCATGACATCAAGATTGTGACCTAACATGTTAGTCTCCCAATACAATAATTCAAAAAATATAGACTTTTCTTCCATTGTTCGGATCCATCCTCGTTGTTATTCCCTCGAGATTTCTTCCCTTTACCATCCTGTGTTATTATCTTTCCAAATGAGACATTTATATTTTCCACCTGTTTGAAAATATCCATGCCAAACAACACACTTAGAGGTTTTCAAAAATCCTTATTTATATCAAAACATAATCTCATCAATCAAAATTTATGACTATCACCAAGAAATCAACGATGCCCCCCAAAACACCACTTTATACTATGAGGAAAACACAATGAAGTTGTGTTAAAGTTACAAGTCAACCAAGCTAATCCAGTATAAGTATTTCATCCAGATAAGGTACCAAGTCTGGGAAAGTCTCTGATTGTCCACAGTAATGTTGCTCGCATTTTAAACTTTTTAGACATGAAGACATCATAGGTGTCAACTCCATCCACCCACAACTCATTAAAATACTTCAAAAGAGGTCTCAAATAGACATCTATGTCATTTCCCGACATTCATTTCTTAGGAATGATCATTGAAAGAATCATAGATGTTTATTTTATACACATCTGCGAGGGTAGATTATATGGTATCAATATTATAGGCCAGATACTATAACTTGAACTCATGATACCAAAAGGATTAAAACCATCAACTTCAAGACCCAAGTGAACATTTTGAGGATCTAAAGAAAATTTAGGATGTGTGACATTAAATTTCTTCCATGCTTAAGAATCTCTAGGATGCCTCCCCAATTTATCTTTATATTTTTCACTTTCATGCCAACACATATTCTTGGTAGTCTTAATAGACATAAACAGTTGTTGAAACCTTTGTTTAAGTGGGAAATAATGAAAAACTATTACTGGTTATTTATTTTTTTTCAACAACTTTTTCCTTCCACCTATATGTTTTACATTTATTACATATTTCTTTGTTCTCATCACCCCCCAATACAACATGCAGTCATTCAGACAAGCATGTATCTTAATATAATTAATCCCAAGTTTATTAATGATTTTCTTAGCCTCATAAAAAGAGTCAGGGATTTTGGAATATTCAAAAGCATCTCTTAGAAAATCCAAAATAGTTGTCATCGCCTTATCAGTTATTCCATATAAACACTTGATGTGATACGATTTTATTATAAAAGACAATTTGGAGTAATTTTTATAGCCTTCATATAATTCTTCATTCCCATCATTCAATAACTCAGAAAATTCTGTAGAAGTTTCAACCATGTTTACACCAAGAGATGAGTCAACTTCATTTTCAACAAGCATATTATCAAGCCCAAATGGATCATTTACCATTTAGTCTACAAGATCTAGAGGATAAATATTATGGGGAGAAGTCTAATTATCTTGTGCTCTACTAGATGGTAATTCAAATTCATTAAATTCTCCATGCCATACCCACTTGGTGTATTCAATCAGAAATTGTTTTTGATTAAAATGAGAATATGCTTCAACTCTGGTCAACCATTTCTTAAATTTTCAATTATGACAAATAAATATTATTCTTCCCTTGACATATTGATGCTCAAATGAAAAATAGAGAAATTTATTTAATCCTTCCGTATACTCATTATTTTTTCTTGACCAAGAAATCCATGATTTATCCATTTATAATGCATTAATTTAAATAGAATATATAAATTAAATATGTTCAAATATACATAGGAAAAATAATAAAGACCTAAATAAATTTTATACAATAGAAAACATCTAAAGAAAAATTCTTCATAAAACACTTTCATTAAAAAATATAAAATGTAAATCTATTTTCTATTTAAGAAAATTAAAAACTAATTTTTTTTAATTTTAGTTTTTTCATTAAAAAATATAAACAAAAAATATTCATTCCTTTTAACAATTCTAGAAAAAACATGAGAAGTGTGTTCAACAAAAAAACTCATACTTTAGAATAGTTTGGAATTACTTATTTAAAACTGCTCATAAACTTTATCATTTATGACAAATGGTTGAAAAAATAAACAATGTTTGTTCAGTTTCTAAAAAAACAATGCACTTTTATTTCAAAATAAACCACTTAAATAAGTGAAACTTATTATAAATAATATGTCTTATAGGTAGTTAATAGTAATAAAATCCATATACCAAATAATTCAGATAAAAATAAAATTTATGGTGATTATTCATGGGTATCAGAATGAATAGGAATATTTTTATAAATAATAAGTGGTTCCAAAAATACATAGTGGTTCCAAATATTTCAATTAACAGAATAAAATTAATGATGAAATTCTAGGAAACAAAATTTAGCATTAATTTCCTAAATCAATCTAAAGAAACCAAGATCAAAATTGAGCAGTTTGATTACCTCGATGATGCTGACCATAGCTTAGGTCTAGAATTAGTTACCTTGAGATCCAAAGAAGGGGGAGGGGAGCATTTCCACCCTTATGAGGGGGTGTTCTATTGCGACGGGAGTCAGGGATATCTAAGAGGGGGCATGGAAGGGAGGGGAGCACTGGGAGCCAGGGGAAGCTACTGAAAGGGGTAGGGAGCAGGGTGAAACCAACTGATGTGAGAGAGGGGAGCGCTGGGAGGGGCTGCCAGTAGAGGGGAAATAGGTTTATCAGGGTGGGGTGGGGCAATATAAGGAAGAGGGGCCAGGGGGGTTATCATAGGTGGGGGTAGGGAGATACAGGGAAGAGGAGAGAAGAGGGGTGAGGGGTTATCACGGTGGAGGGAAGAGTTATCACGATAGAGGGGTGGTGGGTTATCATGACAGAGGGAAGAGGGGAGAGAAGGGGAGCAAAGGGGAGTGGGGAGTGGAGGGGAGCGAAGTGGAGTGGGGGTTATCATGGTGAGTGGGGGTGGGGTGATATATGGAATAGGGGAGTAGAGGGGTTATCACAGTAGGTGGTGGGTGGGGTGATACAGGGAAGAGGGTAGCGGATGGGTGAGGGGTTATTGTAGGTGTGGGGGCAAGGAAATAGTAGGAAAAAGGGGAGAGGGTGTGGGTCTAAAGAAAATAGGGTAGGAGTTAATATTTTTGGGTTGATTTTTGTATCAAACCACCTCTAATTAGAAGGGGTTATTATTAATCCCTTCTAATTTTTATTTTGAGGGGGTTTATAATAACCCCTTCTAATTTTATGCTGCTAAATATCACCTTTTTTTGTAGTGAAGGTTTCATCATAGACCATGTATAAACAATTTTAGAAACCTTTAATAACCAATCATGCCTTATTAGTATCATATTGTACCATCCACGTCTAGTTTCTTCTTGAATACCCACCAATGAATTTACATTAACCAGAGAAACCACCAAAATACAGAATTGTATTTTGGAACATGGAATCCATTTTTGAATTCATATGAACTTTCCAATCTTAGGATGTTTCTATTTACTACTTCTTTATAGAATTCATTATTATTATCAAATAATACATCACCTATGTTAGTGAATAAAAAACCACCTCTTTGGTCTTAAATTTCATAGATTGTATATAGCTCTGGTATATCCCCCCCATTGAATCTTATAGAGTTAAGTTTTTCTATGCCAACTCATGTGCATTCAGAGTCTTAGCTTCTTTAAAGTCTATAATTCTCATACTATCTCCAAATAGAAGCACTTACCACTTATAGAAACATAATTGATCTTCACTAATACTTTTTTTTCTTGGGGATAGTAATATCTTGAGTAGCTATAAGACAATTAACTAAGATACACTTAGTATTTCCCATGATGTAAGTGTGATTGCTATAAACATTTATCATCAAAACACATGAATCCATGAAATCATGTATTTCCATCATATTAAAACTTATATGATATCCAATAGTCAATATGGTTGAAATATGGTTAGTTGTTTCCATGACCCGACCTGACAGGGCCTGGGTTATAACTCTCCAAGACCGCCTCCAATAGGCCAGGGGCTGATGACTAGCATTGAGTAGACACATCACACATATAGGAGGAATTTTTCTAATTCACCTATACACAAACACCCAAAAACACCTCAATAAAATATCAGAGAGATATAAAAACTAGAAACTAAAAATCATGAATACATCCATCACAAACTAGAGTACAACAGAAGTACATAAAGCATAAAGGAAAAAAACGCCCACCAAAGAAAACTGTAAAAGCATCCAACCTACTCAGAAGGAGGGGATCACTGTCAATAGAAACTACCAGAAAGCTCCTCATCCTAGCTCTAGTAAACACCTCAGTTGATCTAACTCACTAAGATCTTCCCATCTTGGGTCCTCCATAGACTCTGTTGAAAGGCATGTGGTCTGCACAAGATACAAAACATGTACGGGCAAAGACCATTCAAGGGTGAGTATAAAAATACTCAACAGTCACCCCAAAAACCCCAAAAGAAAAAGAGAGAAACTAAAAGGAAATAGTCCACTCGACTTAGCTAGAGGGAACCCCAATCGAGAGAGAAAATCCATCTTGAACCATCCTCAACTGTAGATGACAAGTCGGCTCAGTCTATAAGGGGTGTCAACCCCAACACATGACAATGCCACAAAGAATCCTAGAAATCACCCAAATATACTCATCTCAGACTCCAAGTCTCATGTGGTTCCAAGCTCATAGCTAACAATATTATTTTTACTCAAGGATCTAAAGGCAGAATATAAAACTAAGAGAAAAAACTCCACGTCCTCATCCATCCCAGATAGAACCCTCATGAGGGATACCCTTTATTGGGAAAAACCCTACCATTCATAATGGTACGTACGAGAGAACATGCTCCTTCAAGAACAACTTACTAGGTCCAGCTCTAGTGCCTGACACCAAAGGTCTTGTCATCGTTACCTTGCGCCCAACATAAGCTAAGGAAATCCAAGTGAAGAGGGTCTCCCCTCACTACTATACACACTTGAGAGAGCATTGCTCTAGACTATACACCCCATGCATCCTCTCTAATGATAGATAACAAAGGGACTCACACCTTACCACTAACCTGTAGTCAAGGGAATACTGCTCATAACTAACCTACGAAACCTCAGTATCTCCTGCATGGAGTGGCCCGCACATCAGTCCATAGAGCAAGCACTAACTACTAACTAAGTATCCTTCATATCAAGAAGAGGGTCCCAATCTTCATAACTATATCCAATAGCCAAGGTATATCCAAATCCAATGGAGGACCCACTCCCCGCTGCTGCTTGGAGATGGGGGAGTAAAAATCTGGGAGGAATCGCACCCTATAACGATAAGGGAGTACTAATTAGAGAAGGGAGGAACCAAACCCTGATATGTTAGGGGAGTAAAACTTCGTAGATCGAGGAACTACACCCTAACCTGGTAGGGGAGTACCACTTTGTAGCTAGAGGACCTGCACCCTGATTTGACAAGGGAGTACCGACTCTGCTAGCTCATTCACTATGGTGGACATGTGCCCTAACATGGTAGGGGAGTACCAACCCCAGACTAAAGGATCCTATCCCTACAATAACAAGGGAGTATCGACTCTATCGGAACAACACATATGTAGGACCCATTCCCCAGAACATTAGGAGAGCACTAACTCCTAGGACAGAGGACCCATGCCCTGACACGGTAGGAGAGTACCCACTCTATCTATACTTCATATATGAAGGACCCGCTCCCTAGTCCAATATGGGAGTTTCAAATCCATGGATAGAGAACCCGCTCCCTGGTCCAATATGGGAGTACCTACTATACCTTCCAAAGATTATGGAGGGCTTGTGCCCTAACACGGTAGGGAAGAACTGTCCAACTTTATGAACATCATGGGGAACCCATAACCTAGTCCATAAGGGGAGTAACAACCCTAGAAGAAACTAACCAAATGTAACAAACCTGCACCCACGACATGGGGAGTCACATATCTACCTAAGTATATAGGTAAGGGAAACTCTCACCCTAAAGATACATGGGAGTACTAGTCCCAACATCTCTCTTCACAAACTACACTGATCTCCAACATTAGCTCAACACATATTCACAAGAGTCTTTCTCGATTTATGTCACCTCATATTTGATATCCATAATGGATCCAAACATTGAATTCTATATAGAAAACCTCTTGGGATAGACTAATCAAAAGCCTGAATTCGAGTCCTAGAGAAGAAGATACAAAAGACGTAAGATCCCAGGAGAATCTCCTAGGAGTACATAGTGTGCACCGAGGCACACACGACATGTGAGCCCGCCTGAGCACCTGGATTTGTATCCTTTCCACACATTTTACCAACCCATGTAGGGTTACATGACATTTAAAGGAGGTACATGTTGTTTCCCTCTTCACTCACCCCCTGGTCATGTTCCACTTCTACACGTACTAGCCAACTGTGTCCCTTACATGCCACGTATCCCATACTACACGATGTATTCAGGCTAAAAAACCACCTAACCATGTAGTTTTCTCATGTCTATGTATTTTAACCCACACTTGTGTACTTTGGTTGTGTGTTAGTACATGACCATGTGTTTTCACATGACTAACCCAATTCATGTCCCATGGTCACACAGTTTGGGGTACTACACGGCTTGTAACCCTAGTACACGACGTGTAGTCCCCAAAGTTCATCTTCCTTGAAAAAGAAGGGACACAAGACATGTTTCAATAACCTACACATTGTGTAGATGGTAATTCCAATCGATAATTACCTGCAAAACACCTTGATTCATCCCGTTCTTTCCCAAAACTCACATATTTACCTAGCAGGGATCGATAACATTCGTATTTGGGCTCTAGAACCTTAGAAAAATGAACAAAGAAAGGGATCAAGACTAAAACTCAAATATTACTACCTCTATGGTGAAACACCAAAACTTTGGATGAAGAAAGACACTTGGATCATGCCGCTCTTCGATCTGGTGATGATCTGCATCAGAAATGGAGATTGACAACACCTTGCTTCATCGATTTGGATCATTTTTGTTCATCAACCAAAGGGAAGAGAGGAGGGTGAGAAGAGGAGTTTCACTTCTCCTTATTTCATTCACCTTAGGTTTGGGGGTAATTGGTTTTAATTAAATTAATCCAGTTAATTCCCCTTTCAATGCCACATCACCAAAACGACCTCGATTGAAACTCCCAACGAGGATGACCTTAGGTCACTCCTAGGGTAAAAATGATGTTTCGGACTCAACCACGATCTAATAAATATGATTCAAGACTCCACATAGGATTTATATAAATTTCAATGGAAATTATGCACATGCGAAAAAATATATTCAATATTTTTAATATCGTCGCATTGAGGCTCCTCGGGCCCTGACTTCTCGTGCTGAATTAGGGCCCGACTTTAGAAATATTCTCCAGAATATTCCAAAGACTTATGGGTAAAAACTAGAGTCATTGAATTCTCCCCACTTTAGGTCTTTTTATACTTGAAAATTGAAATCCTAAGTACAAGGGAAGAAACTGAGCTCTCCACTAAACTCCCACACCAGCGAGCTCACCAAGGGTTCATGTGCTGCTTACAAAGCATGCACTCCAGGGAACCAACAAGATCAAACAACTATTATGTCCAGATTCTACCAGGAAAACATTGTGAAACCAATGGACACATGTATCCTTAGTTGCGATAGGTGGGAAATCACCAAGTACCACGGTCCATCTGTAGTCATGGGGTCTATCGGTACACCACCTCGCTAACTTGAAGCAGATACTAATGAAAACCCACAGTTCACATCCACCCCTGGATGGACTATAAAAAAACATACTCAAGAATTTTTCATTCAAGGTTGGTGCTGAAAACATGAGGGTAATCATGAATGAAACAAGGTTTCCTAAGAGTAAACACTGGGTCTTACCAATCCCTTCGTCTACAAACCTCCAGCTACAACACAAATCAGAAAAACAGAAACACTAACACACCCACTAGTGGAATCCCAGCTATGTATGGATGATAGGTAACCAATACACACTACAAAAACATCATAGGGTTTAACTTTTCCACTAAATAATGGTTCTAAGCAAGTATCTCCCTCACCAAGGGCTGCCAAGATAAAAGGTTCAAGCAGAGAAACTCTACTGGCATGGCTTGGGCCTGATCCAACACTATGTCGCATAAACTCACCTTGAAGAAACAATTATAAGGAACCCATATACCACACCTAAATACTGTCTACTTTGGATGACACTGACTCTCCCACATAGTTTTGGTCACATCACAAAAACACATCTTAGTGGGAAAAGCATCCCTCTTCTTTCTGAGTTCAAAGCTATGTCAAACTGCACCACATCCTCCTCGAGCATGTTGCATACACGACTGATGCTAAAAACACAAGGGTACTAATGAAAATAAAGGGATACCTAAATGCACACCAGGTATTACTGGGCTATCTAGCACAACTACCAACACGAGGTTCTACCGATGCCCTGCATCACCCTAGTTAAATCCCCAAGTAAGAAGCAGAAATAAAAGAGTACCTAACAATAGTGTCTAGTAATTAGAACTTTAAAAAGTATAAAGTACATAAAGTGTACCTATATTCAACCTCATATATTCTAGGTCAAAGGACTCTATAGTCTGTAGCTATCCTCACCCACATCCTCTAGCCCCCTAAGCCTGGCACGAACCACCTGGGGGTGGTAGTGGAAACACCTCAAACTGCCTGCCACCTCTTTCCACTCTACGAGCTCCTTTGCCTCTTCTTCTACCTTGAATAACTCCTTGATCTAATAACTAGCTATACCAAGGTGACTTATCAGTCGAGTCCCTCTTAGTAGCATGGCGGGTCAGACAATCTCTAGCGAGATGTCTCCAACCGTCACAATCATAACACTGCATCTCATGCGGTTGACCTAATCCTCAGCGTTATTCCTACGCTATAGGCCCGTGTGCCTAGGTCTAGGCATGGGTATAACTCCAATGTCATGATCCTATCACCTAACACCTACTAGATCCTATAGACGCCTTAACCTCGTGACCACCAATGCAGGCCACATACACCTATCCCTCAGCCAAGAAACTCTCTACCACTAGAGCTCGCTCTAACACTCCAACATATGTGGGAATACACAACAGAGTCACAAATGACCTGATCTCCCGACACAAGCCCTACTCAAATGTTTTTGCTCTAAAAAATGGATCCCAAACCATATCAAAGGAGTATCATGATAGGTATGTGAACCTCAAGGAAAAATCTACCACTGTCATGGTACCCCGTCAAAGCTGTAGAAGCTCCTGGACATGCACTGATCTCAATGTGGTTGGGTAACATTTTTCCCTGAAGATTTGCTCAAAATCCACCCAATTGAGCATCACATCATCATGACTCTGCATTAACAAAATCCACCATCATCTGATTGAACCTTGCAGATGGATCATCACTAGGACCACCATCTGACCGGGTGGTGTCCTCACTAAGCAGAAAACTCACATGACTTCCTCAAGCCAATCATATGCTTCCTGGGGGTCTAGATCACCCAAATACCTTAGAGGTTACTGCCTTTGGAACTTGTGTATCACACTTATCCTACACACATCCTCATCTTGAACTGCTAGTAAAACCTGTTGCTCAACAGGTGGTGGCACCACTGGAAGACCACCCAAAGGCAATGCCTCGGAATTAGTGTCCTACACTGAAGCCTCATCACGAGGCGAATTTTCATCACAACCATGTCGTAGAATCCTATATAGTTTTAATCATAGAGGAATCCTAAAATATAATCAAGACACACCACAATTAAAGAGTATATATGGGTATTTTACTCAAGAAGGATAAGAAAAAACAAAAACCCAGTCCTATATGATGCACGTACCATTTATTTCCTAGAGACCAATTCCCTAATGTACCGAGTCAAAAAAAGGTTATCAGAGTCCTAGTGAATGGATACATCGACCGCCACACCAACACTAGAACCTATTGCCTGAGAGAAGAGCTTGAAACATCTAAATACTATCTCTATGCAACCCAAACCAAGCTCACAACACTATATTCCCAAAGTGGAAACTGCTTTGATACCACTCTGTCACGACCCGACCCGACGGGGCCCAGGTCGCAACTTCCCAAGCCTGTCTCCAATAGGCCAGGGGCTAGAGACTAATGCTGAGTAGGCATATCACATATATGGGAGGAATTTTCTAATGTACTTATACGCACACACCCAAAAACACCTTAATGCAATGATGCAAAGATATAAAAACTAGAAACTAAAAAGCATGCATACATATATCCTAAACTAGAGTATAATAGAAGTACTAAAAGTGTAAAAGGGAAAATAGTACCCACCAAAGAAAAATGTAAAAGCATCCAAATTTCTTATAAGGAGGGGATCACTATTAATAGAAACTACCAAAAATCTCCTCTGCCCAGATCTGGTAAACACCTCAGCTAATCTAGCTCACTAAGCTTCTTCTGCCTTGGGCCCTCTGTGGACTCCATTGAAAGGCCTGTGATCTACACAAGACACAAAACATTTGTGGAAAAAGACTATGTATAAGTGAGTATAAAAATACTCAGTAGGTGCCCCAAAAACCCCAAAAGAAAAAGTGAGCAACTAAAAGGAAATAGTCCACTCGACCAAGCCAGAGGGAACCCCAATCAAGAGAGAAACTCCATCTTAAACCATCCTTAGCTATACATGCTAAGTCATCTCGGTCTATAAGAGGTGTCAACACCAAAACATGACAACACTACAAGGACTCCCAAAAATCACCAAGATATACTCATATCATACTCCAAGTCCCATGAGGTTCTGAGCTCATAGCCATTAAAATGATTTATACTTGAGGCTCTAAAGGTAGCACATAAAACCAGGAGAACACACTATATAAGCTCAACCATCCCAGATGGAACCCGTTCAAGAGATACTCTCCATCGGGAACAACTCTACCATTTATAATGGTACGTTAGAGAGAATGCTCTTCATCGAGAATAACTTACTAGGTCCATCTCTAGTGACCGACACCAGAGGTCCTGTCATCGTTACCTTTCACCCAATGCAAGATAAGAAAACCCAAGTGAAGAGGCCCAACCCCCACCACTATACATAGTTGAGGGAGAACTGCTCCAGAATATGCACCACATGCATCCTCTATAATGAGAGAGAATAGAGGGACCCGAACCTCACCACTGCCCTGTAGTTGAGGGAGTATTTCTTCTAACTAACCCATGAAACCTCAGTCGCTCCTGCATGGAGTATCCCACACCTCAGTTCATCGAGGGATCACTAACTCCAAAATAAGTATCATTCATATCATTTGGAGGGGCCTGCTCCTCATAACTATATCCAATATCCAAGGGAGATCCAACTCTAATAGAGGACCTTCTCCCCGCTGCTACTCGGATACGGGGGAGTACTACTCTGTAAGTGAGGAATCACACACTAGAATGATAAGGGGTAACACTCAAATAAGGGAGTACCCACACCCTGGTACGACAGGGGAGCACAAATCCATATATTGAGGACCCGTACCCTAACCCAGTAGTGGAATACCACTCTATATCTAGAGGACCCACACCCTAATATGACAGGGGAGTACCAACTCTGCTAGGTCGTTCACTATGGGGGACTCGTGCCCTGACACGATAGGGGAGTACCAACCCTATACTAGATAACCCTATCCCTACAATAAAAGGGGAGTACCGAATATGATAGAACAAAATGTATGTAGGACTTGTGCCCTGGAACATTAGGGGATCCCCGAATCTTAGGATAGAGGACCCATGACCTAACATGGTAGGGTAGTTCCCACTCTATCTATATGTCATATATAGAGGAACTACGCCCTAGTAAAATAGGTGAATTCTGACTCCACAGATAGAAGACATGCACCTTAGTCCAACAGGGGAGTACCTACTCTATCTTCCAACAAGTATGGAGGGCCCACAACCTAATATGATAGGGGAGCACTGTCTAACTTTACAAAAATCACAAGGAACTTTCACCCTAGTCCATCGGGGGAGTAACAACCCCAGAGGAAACTATTAAAAGGTAACAAACCCACACCCATGACATGGGGAGTCCCATATCTACCTAAGTAGAGAGGTAAAAGAAACCCGCACCCTAAAGATATAGGGGAGTACTAGACCCAACATCTCTCTTCACGAACTACACCGATCTCCAACATCGGCTCAGCACAACTTCACAAGTGTCTTGATCGATTTGTGCCACCTCATATCTCATAGCTGTAATGGAGGACACCACCACATTATATATAGAAAACCTCTAAGGATAGAATACTCACAAACCTGAATTAGAGTCCCAGATAAAAAGATATAGAAGACGAAAGATACTAGGAGAATATCCTAGGAGTACACGACGTTCATCAGGGAACACACAACATGTGGGCCCGACTGATCACCTGGACGTGTATCCTATCTACATGGTTTATCAACCTATGTAGGGGTACATGATGTGAAAATGAGGTATACACCATCTCCCTCTTCACTCGGCCCCTAGCTGTGTTTCACTTCTACACAGACCGACCAACTGTGTCCCTTACATGTCGTGTATCCCATACTACATGATGTGTTCAGGCTAAATGGACACCTGCCCATGTAGTTTTCCCATGTCTATGTATAGGACCCCATTTTCATGTACTTTGGTTGTGTGTTAGTACACACAACTAAAGTTCATCACCATGTGTAGTTTGGTTATGTACTTTGGTTGTGTGTAGTTTTCACCATGTGTACTTTGGTTATGTACTTTGGTATACACCATGTGTTTTCACACAGCTAACCCAATCCATGTACCATGGTCACACGGTTTGGGAAACTACACGATGTGTAGTCCCCAAAGTTCATCTTCCCTAAACAGGATGGGATACATGACATGTCTCACTAAACTACACACCATGTAGATGGTAATTTCAGTTGGGAATTACCTACAAAACTCCCTAATTCATCTCGTTCTTTCCCAAAAATCATAGATCTACCTAGAAGGGATCAATAACATTTTTATTTGGGATCTAGAACCTTAAAACAATTCACAACAAAAGGGATTAAGAATAAAACTAAAATTCGCCTACCTTTATGGCGAAATGCTGAAGCTTTGGATGAAGAATGATGCTCAGATCATTCTACTCTTCAATTTGGTGATGATCTGCATTAGAAACAGAGATCAAAAACACCTTGATTCATCAATTTGGATCATTCCCATCCATCGACCAAATATAGGAGAGGTGGAGGGGAGGGAGGAGTTGTGCTCCTACTCGTGTTGTGTGCCTTAGGGTTGGGAGGAGGAATTGGTTTTAATTAAATAAAACCAATTAATTCCCCTTTCAATGCCACATCACCAAAACGCCCCCGATTTAAACTCTTGGTGCAGATGACCTTAGGTCACTCATAGGGTAAACATGATGTTTTAGACTCAACCACAGTCTTAGAAATCCAATACGAGAATCTTCATGGGAGTTATTTATGTTTAAATAGAAACTACGCATGCAATACAAAATATATTTAATATTTTTAATATCTCTGCATCGAGGTTCCCTAGGCCCCAACTTCCCACACCAACTCAATACCCGACTTCAGAAATATTCTGCAGAATATTCCAAAGTCTTACGAGTCAAAATCCGAGTCATTATATTCTCTCCACCTCAGGTATTTTCATCCCCAAAAGTGAAAGACTAAGAACAAGGGGAGAAGATAATATCTCTACTAGAATCCCACACCAGCGAGCTCACCAAGGGTTCCCGTATTGCTTATAAGCATGTACTCAGGGGAACCACCAAGACCAAACCACTCTTATGTTCAAATTCTACCAGGCCAACATTGTGAAACCAATGGGAACATGTATCCTTAGTTGCAATAGGTGAGAAAGCACCAAGTACCATAGTCCATATGCAATCACGGGGACTAGCGGCACACCACCTCACTAACTTGATGCAGATACTAACGAAACCCCACATTTCACATCCACCCCTGGATGGAATGTACAAAAACCTCATCAAGAATTTTTCATTCAAGGTTGAAGCTGAACACATGAGGGTACTCACGAATGAAATAGGGTTTACCAAGAGTAAACAATGGGTCTTACCAAGCCCTTCATCTACAAACTTCCAACTGCAACAAAACTCACCAAAACAGAAACACTACCGCACCCACTAGTGGAATCCTAGCTGAGTATGAATGGTAGGAAACCAATCCACACTACAAAAAAATTATAAGGTCTAACTATGTCGCTATAGAATGGTTCTAAGCAAGTCTCTCCCTCACCCAGGGCTGCCAAGCTAAAAGGGTCGAGCAGAGAAACTCTGTTGGAAAGGACAAGGCTTACTCTGCCACTCCATCACATAACCTCACCTAAAACGCACAAGTTTAAGGAACTCATCCACCACATCTAAATAATATATAATTTGGATGGCACTGACTCGACCGCACGGGTTTGGACACATCACAAAAATGCATCTCAGTGGGGAAAGCGTCCCTCTTCCTTATGAGTTCAAAGCTATGTAAAACTACACTACATCCTCCTTAATCATGTCGCGTACAATACTAATGCTAAAAACACAAAGGTACCAATGAAAACAAAGGGATTACCAAATGCACACCAGGTATTATTGGGATCTCTATCGTAACTACCAACACAGGGTTCTACCGACGCCCTACATCACCCTAGTTAAAGCCTCGAGCAAGAAGTGGAAACAAAAGAGTACCTCACTATAGTGTACAAAAATTACCATCGTAAAAAGTATAAAGGACACAAAGAGTACCTCTATTCATCCTTGAAGATTCAGAGTCAAAGGCCTTTACGGCCTATAGTTATCCTCTCCCATGTCCTCTAGCTCCATGATCCTGGCATGGACCACCTGGGGGTGGTGGTGGAAACACCTCGAACTACTTGCATCTTCCTATCTCTTTACCAGATCCTATGCCTCTTCCACCACCTTGCAGAAAATACTCTATCCAAGAGTTGGATATAATAAGGTAGCTCATTATCTAGATCCCTCTCAATAGCATGGCGAGTCAGAAAATCTCTAGCGAGGTGTCCTCGGTCATTGCAAGCGTAACACCATCGCTCCTGTGGTTAACCTTCTCCTTAGTGATGCTCCTACGCTACAGGACCACATGCCTGGGTCTGGGAATGGGTATGCCTTATACAATCTGATCCTACCACCTGTTGTCTACCATATTTTGCAGATTCCTCAGCCTTGTGACCACCACTGCGGGCCACATCCACCTACCCCTTAGCTAGAAAACTCTCCACCACCAAATTTCACTCCAGCACTCCAACATAGGTGGGAATACACAACGAAATCACAAATTCCATTATCTCTTGATAAAAACCCTAATAAAATTTCTATGATCTAAAAAAAATCCCAAACCATATCCATGAAGTATCATGATACGTCTGTGAACCTGAACAAAAACTCTTCCACTTTCATGCTACCCTACCGAAGCTGTAGAAGCTAATGGACACACACTGATCTCAATGTGGTTGGGTAAAAATCTTCCCTAAAGAGTCAATCTAAATATACCTAAGTGAAAATTTCCTCATCATGAAACTATATTACCAAACTCTACCATCTTTCAAATGAACCCTGTAGAAGGATCACCACTAGGGCCACCATCTGACCGGGAGGTGTCCTCACTAATCAGAAAACTCACGTGACTTCCTCGAGCTAGTCATCTTCTGACTGGGGGTATAGATCACCCTGATACCTTAGGGTTATCTACCTTTGTAACTCATGCAGAACACTCATATTTTGCACATCCTTGGCCTAAACTGCCGATAAAACCTGCTACTCAATAAGTGGTGGCACCACCGGCAAACCACCCAAAGGTAACACCTCAGAATCAGTGACCTGCACTAAAGCCTCATCATGGGGAGGATTTTCATCATAATAATTCCATAAAAAACTATATATATTTAATCATATATGTATACTAAAATAGAATCCAGATGCACCACAATTAAAGAGTATATCTGGGGAGCTGACTCAAGAAGGACAAAAAAAAAACAAAAACCTAGTCCTATATGATGCATGCACCATTTATTTCCCAGCAACCAGTGTCCTAATGTACCGAGTTGAAAAATAGGTTATCAGAGTCCTGGTGAATGGATACATTAGCCACCACACCAACACTATAACCTATAGACTGATATTTGTACTTGAAACATCTTAACACTATCTCCATGAAACCCAAACCAAGCTCATGACACTACAGTCCCAAAGTGTAACCCACTCTAATACCACTCTATCACAACCCAACCCGATGGGGCCTGGTTCGAAACTCCCAAAGAACACCTCTAATAGGCTAGGGGCTAGAGACTAGCGCCTAGTAGGCATATCACATAGATGGGAGGAATTTTCCTAATGTACCTGTATGCATGCACCCACAAACACCTCAATGCAATAGTGCAGAGATATAAAAACTATAAACTAAAAAGAATGCATACATATATCCCAAACCAAAGTAAAAAATAAGTGCTGAGAGAGTAAAGGAAAAAATAACACCCACTAAAGAAAACTGTAAAAGAATCCAACTTTCTCAGAAGGAGGGAATCACTCTCAACAAAAACTAATGAAAAGCTCCTCAACCCATCTCTAGTAAACACCTCGGTCAGTCTAGCTGACTAAGCTCCTCCTTCCTCAGGTCCTCCGTGGACTCTATTGAAAATATTGTTTTCTTAATAAGACACAAAACATGTGTAGGGAAATCCAATGAATGGGTGAGTACATGCACCCCAAAACCCCAAAATAAAAAGGGATAAACTGAAAGGCAATAGGACTCTTGAACTAGCTAGAGGGAACCCCAATTGAGAGAGAAACTCCATCTCGAACCATCCTCAGCTGTACATGACAAGTCAGGTGGGTATACAAGTGGTGTCAACCCTGAAACGTGACAACACCACAAGTAATCCAAGAAATTACCCAGATATACTCGTCTCAGATTCCAAGTCTCACGAGGTTCTGACCTCATAGCCAACAATATGATTTCTACTCGAGGCTCTAAAGGTATCACATAAAACCAGGAGAACACACTCCATGAGATAATCCATCCCATATGGCACCCATTGAAGAGATACTCTCCATCGGGAACAAATCTACCATTACTAATGGTTTTTTGAGAAAATGTGCTCCTTCAGAAACAAATTATAAGGTACAACTCTAGTGCCCAGCACCAGAGGTCCTGTCATCATTACCTTGCGCCTAGTGTAAGATAAGGAAACCCAAGTGAAGAGGCCCACCCTCACCACTACACAGAGTTGAGGGAGAAATTCTCTAGACTATACACCACATGAATCCTCTCTAATGAGAGAGAACAGAGGGACCTTCACCTCACCACTGCCCCACAGTCGAGGGAGTACTGCTCCTAACTAACCCGAAAAATCTCAATCGCTCCTATATGGAGTTTCCCACACCTCAGTCTATCAAGGGATCACTAACTTCTAACTAAGTATCATTAATATCAAGTAGAGGGGCCCACTCCTTGTAACTGTATCCAATAGTCTAGGGAGTTCCAAATCCAATGTAGGACCTGCTCCTCGCTGCTACTTAGATATGGGGGAGTACTACTCTATAAGTGAGGACTCGTGCCCTAGAACGATAGGGGAGTACCACTAAGAGAAGGGAGGACCCACACCTTGATACGATAGGGGAGTACAACTCTATAGATCTAGGACCCATACCCTAAACTGGTAGGGGAGTACCACTCTATAGCTAGAGCACCTGCACCCTGGTATGATAAGGGAGTACTGAATCTACTAGCTCGTTCATTATGGGGGACCCATACCCTGACACAATAGGGGATTACTGAACCCAGTCTAGTGGACCCACTCCTTGCAATGAAAGGGTAGTACCAAATCTATTAGAACAACATGTATGGAGGACCCACGCCTTGAAACATCATGGGAGCACCAAATCCTAGGAAAGAGGACCTATTCCCTAACAAAGTAGGGGAGTACCCACTCTATCTATACGTCATATATGGAGGAACAATGACCTAGTACAATAGGGGAGTTCCAAATCCATAGATATAGGACCCACATCCTGGTCCAATAGAGAAGTACCTACTCTACCTTTCAATGAGTATGGAGGGTCCATACCCTAACATGGTATGGGATCACTGTCCAACTTTACGAACATCACAGGGAACCTGCACCCTACTCCATTAGGGGAGTAACAACCCCAGAAAAAAACTAACCAAAGGTAATGAACACAAACCCCTGACATGAGGAGTTCTGTCTCTACCTAAACAGACAGGTAATGGAAACTCGTGCCTTGAAGATATCAGTGAGTACCAATCCCAACATCTCTCTTCAAAAACTATACTAATATCCAACATCATCTCAACAAAAATTCACAAGAATCTTGATCGATTTACACCATGTCGTATCTTATTAGTCATAATGGAGTCCACCATATCATTATACATGGAAAACCAATCAGGATAGACTACTCACATTCCTGAATTCGAGCCCTAGAGAAGAAGATACGAAAGAAGAAACATCCCAGTAGAATCTCCTAGGAGTACACTATGTGCATCGGGGCACACACAACGTGCGAGCCTACCTAATAAACTATCCATGTATCCTATATACACAATATACCAACCCATTTAGGGGCACATGGAATTTAAATTAGGTACACATCATGTCCCTCTTCACTCGTCCCCTGGTCGTGTTCCACTTCTACATGGACTAGCCAACCGTGTCCCTTACACATCGTGTATCCCATACTACATGGAGTGTTCAGGATAAACAACCACCTGACCATGCAGTTTTCCCATGTCCATGTACCAGACCCCTTTCCCATGTACTTTGTTTGTGTCTTATTACACGACCATGTGATTTCACACGACTAACCCAAGCCATGTCCCATGGTCACACGATTTGGGGAACTACACGGTGTGTAACCCTAATACATGGAGTGTAGTCCCCAAATTTCATCTTCACCAAACAGAAAGGGATAAAAGACATGTTTCAATGATCTACACATCATGTATATGGTAATTCCAGTTGATAATTACCTACAAAATTCCATGATTCATCCCATTCTTTCCCAAAACTCACAGATCTACCTAGCAGGGATCAATAACATTCGTATTTGGGATCTAGAACCTTAAAAAAATGTATAACAAAAGGGATCAATACTAAAAATCAAATATTCCTACGTTGATGGTGAAACACCAAATATTTGGATGAATAATGATGCCTGGATCATGCTACTCTTTGTTTTAGTGATGATCTGTGCTCGAAACGGAGATCGACAACACCTTGCTTCATTGATTTGGCTCGTTTCCATCCATCGACCAAAGAGAGGAGAGGACGGGGAGAAGAGGATGTGAAATACTCCTTATTTCATGATCCTTAGGGTTGGGGGGGATTGGTTTTAATTAAATCAAAACAATTAATTCCCCTTTCAATGCCACATCACCAAAACACCCCCGATCGAAACTCCTGGTGCGGATGTCCTTAGGTCACGCCTAGGGTAAACATGATGTTTCAGACTCAACTACGGTCTTAAAAATCCAATCTGAGACTCTGCATTAGATTTATTTACATTTCAATAGAAACTATGTGTTCACAAAAAATATATTTAGTATTTTTAATATTGTCGCACCAAGGCTCCTCAGGCCCCGAATTTCCGCGCTGACTCAATGTCCAGCTTCAAAAATATTCTCTAGAATATTCCAAAGTCTTACGGGTCAAAACCCAAGTCATTACAGTTGTTATACTATAATTTTTGAAATATTTCTTAAAAGGAATAATAAAAAACTTTCAATACATATAAGACTCTCCATCGATATTCCTTGTACTACCATCAGGTCTTTGA
The DNA here is from genome assembly GCA_963277665.1 of Viscum album. Taxonomy (NCBI): domain Eukaryota; kingdom Viridiplantae; phylum Streptophyta; class Magnoliopsida; order Santalales; family Viscaceae; genus Viscum; species Viscum album. The sequence goes on from OY728164.1 coordinate 1,185,160,955, forward strand.
TGAGTTTAAAGAAATGCGATTTGAGGAGTAGATCCAATATAAAATTAAATGATCAATGAATACTTGGTCATGATATTCCCCAAATAGACCACTCATCGGATCCTATATATTTTACCAAGTGTATCAATTACTTCCATTTTACATTCCTAAAATATCTTATAGGAATATCATGAAGTATATAAACTTACCTTTAGAATATCCTTATAATAGTTCATGCATTTATTACTGAACTAAATCTATAAGCTTTGTGAATATACCTTTATTTCTAAAGGTTTATTTGCCTAAAACTTAATAAGTAAGTGTTTCAAAATACCTAAGTGTTTTAACTCCTAATATTCTGAACACCATTCTAGGTATATACTTGGTAATCACTTAGTTTTACTTGACCAAGAATTATCATGCCACAACTTGGAATTACTAAGTCTTATATTTAATATTCATCATTAATTTTCAATATTATATATATGTGATTTAAGTATTTATAAACCATTAGTTAAGTATAAAATACCAAACAATATTTATTTCAAACATGAAATAGTGTCTCACTATGTCTATAACTGGACAGTGAGAAAAATATTTTTGGTAATACTCAATACAAAACAATAGTGAAGATGAGTTTCTATTTATCAAAATATGTTTGAGTTAATTCTCTTACAAAGATAAATGAAACTTTTCTAATCCTAAAATTTTCTAATATCATGATTACTAAATGGTTCTCATGATTCAAGGTGAATTTTACTTATGATGTTTTCAAGCATAGATAGTTTGTACAAAGTTAAATTTATAGAATGATGAAGTTAAAAACTATGAAAAGTTTGATGATATGAAGTCATGGAGTTCCTATTGTAAATAGGTTGATATTAGAAGTTGGTTAAACTCTAAAGTTGTGACATGAGGTGATAAAAGTTTTTTGTACATAAATATCACATCATTTTAGATGAATATTCAATACATAACATTGTGATCTATGCTAGAACTATAAAGGTTTAGTGTCTTTGGAGACCGAATACACAATATTATTATTTCATAATAGATATTCAAAATATCCCACAAAGATCTTCCCATATAGTAATATTTTTATACACACCTTACTTAAAACCTTTATTCATAACCTAGGGAAAGGGAACATAAGCAAGGGTGATCTCAAATGCTCTGTAAGGGTAAACACGAGAGATATCAATTGATGATCATATGAAACCATAAGATAAGAATTAGGGTATGATATTATGATCATAAATTAAAAAGTTCATACCCAATTTATCATGGATCATAATAAAAAATCATTTCATAAAACTTTATAATTTTAAAGGCACGAATCATAAGAGTGATAAATCATCATTAATCAATCATGAACCATGAGTTCAAATCATAATAATAAAAACATGTCATAAAAGTGTGGCACTATCATAGGCATAGAAACCATTTAATATATCAAGGATAACCACAAATACCATAAAATCATAGTGGACTGGGCATCAAAAACTATTTCACATATCATAATAGATAAGGAATCACCACATGTTTCCCATAATAGATCAGGAATCCCTGCCTATTTCCCATCATAGATCGAGCACATCAACTCATTTCCCATAATTATCTCATGAGATATAAATATTTACCCAGTGAATTGGAGGGTTATATAATTCTAGGACCACCCATAACATAATGAAAAACATACATATGTGTTCCACAAGATCATAAAACATTTATCATATCACAACCCATGGAAAAGAAATGAGTTTTATAAGTATTTCATCATTTCATCAAAGTATAGCATGTAGAAAAGAAACAAGTTTCTTAAACATGACATCATCAGTATTATAAACCATCCAAAGAAAGAATGAGGATAATATCATTGGATAATATCCCCAATAAATCATAATTAACATCAAGGATGTTATCATATATGAAAATTCCTTTAAAATACCATTGGAATATTTTTTGAGGAAAATAATCTTTTCATTTTGAAATAACTAATTTAAAATCCAAATATTTATAAAATATTATGGAAAAAAATTATTTGAAAAGAACCATGTAAACATATAAAGAAATATTCAAATCTTTTATTGGTCATGATGATGAGAAATTATGTTCATTCCATGTATATTAAAACAAATATTCATTTCACATTTTAGGTGAAAAGTTAAAAGTACCTTATTTTCAAAACAACATGAAGATTCATTTTATTTTTTTTATAAAAAGTTAAACATGGGTAAAAATGACTTTAAACATTCATAGGAGAATAATAAAACATTATTGAAATCATTTTAAAGAAAAAATGTACATGTAATAAAAATATTATCGACTAAAGAGTAAATAATGTCTATTTTTCTGAAAAATATTTTCCAGATCATTTTAAGTACCACAGAGAGAAAAATTGTATTATTACTTGAAAATTACATGAATAACCATAGGATAATAAAATTAAAGGGATTTATCAGATAAGTATCATAAAATTTCTTCAATGTAAATTCAAAGATAAATAATCCCATTTAAAATGGGATTGAAACATAAATCCCTTTCTTAAAGTCTCATCTTCCTACATACATGTTTGAACCTCCTCTTCATTGAAAAAACTATTTTGGAATACACCTTAATCCTTGAAATAATGGTCTTTTGGAAATATTAGAAGATATAGGTTGTGGGGAAGGAATATGGGAAGGTATTATGGTGGGGCTTGTTCAATATAGAAGGATTAAAAGGTGTGAATAAGAGAGGGGAAGATGTTTCATTTTATAAGTGAGGAGAGGAGAACTATTGGAATTACTTATAGTATTAAATTAATATAAATTAAGTTTTATAATAAATTGGATCCAAATTTATATATTTATAATATAAGATGAGTATAAATTGATATAATCTCTTACAATAATATTTAGATAAGTTTAAGAGATGTTTTAACCCTTATCTATTAGTTTTAACCCCTCGTTAACCCTTTTGATAATTACCATAATATCAAAGTTTTTTTCTCTTTAAGGGTAATAAATGATACCATAAAAGTAGAAGTGACCCATAAATTAGCCATATTTTATATTTTCAACTTTATTCCATTCACTTTTCCAAATATGATATTTTTATTAATTTTAAATCATTTAATAAAATATTGTTGATTATAAAATACCATTAAGGTCATTTTTGAAATTATTCATTTACATTGACTATAAAGTCATTGATATAGTTGTGAAATTAGAATATAAACCTTAAAAATATCCCAAATATGTTATATTTATCTCAAAAGTTCATGAAACACAATAATTCTATAGAGGCTCTATTTTTTCTTTGAAAAACTTTGAAATATTTTAAGAAATATTTTCAGAGCTAGGCATTAAGATGATGTGAGATTCTGAGGCTCGGTGAACCTAAAATTGATATTGTAAAAATATTAAATATATTAATATCACACACTCACAGTTTTAACCTAGGTAGTTTGGAATAAAAAGCATGATACCATAGTTGAATCCATAGCATGGGGTTTACCTTAGGTGTGACCTAAGGCTGTTCAGTGCCAGATGTCCAGTTGAGGCAGTCATTAGAAGGTGTGTTTAATTAAAATAAATAAATAAATTATTTATTTGTTTTATTAAATGTATAAATTAAATCCTCTATAAATACCCTCTTACGATTATTTTACAAGATTTATCCACATAATCCTTACTAGATATGATAGGAGGAGGAGAGTGTTATTTGTTGGCGGATCATCATCAAATGATGAATAGAGATCTGATTGAGGTGGATCGAGAGACATCAAATGCAACAGATCTTCCACATCACTACCGAACACGTCCTTCACTAATGATCGATCCATAAAAGAGGTAGGACTAATCAATTATAGTTTCTTCACTCTTGATTAAATTGTTAAAGCATGAATGTAATATGCTTATCGCTTGTTGGAGATTGCACGCCCGTCACATGAGCCCTATTGGAATTTATTTTTTTCAATTCAATAAATCTCTCATATTTCACATGTTATCACCCATATTAGTCCCTGATTTATAATTTTTGTCCAAGAACACTTGACTAATGATTGATTTACTTTGTTTATGTGCTTTATCCCCCTCTATTTTTCATGTTTATCACCATTGACCTATGAGGCCGCGGTCTGACATTGCTAGGCAGGTTTAAGCATGATTAAGCCCACAAATTCATGAAATATTCATGTATGACAAATGAATTAGTGATTTGAGGATGGATCAGGATGGATTATGGATTTTAGGTGATGTTTTTTGGATCTGGAATTTAGAGAGGTGATAAGATCGAGCAGTAGTGAACAGTGGGATACATGTAGTGTTGTAGGATTTGAGGGAATCATTAGATTTTTATTTCCAACCACCAGAGGTCCAAAATCAATGTCTTGAGTCTTTCCCTAGAAATTTTGGGTGGTGAATAGGCACAGATCATGGTGGAATTTGCAGATCTGTGATCCATGTGAGGAACCAGTTTTTTGTGTGGAAAACACGACTACACACCATGTAGTATAGAAAAATACTCTATGTATTCTTTGGATTTCCATGGTGAATATAGTTTCAATAGAAGTTAAATATCACACACTGTGTAGGTGGACCTATTTGTTGTGTGATCCTCACTGGGTGGCCAAGCCATGTGAAAGATGCACACACCCAAGATCTTGTGAGGGAGGACACACCATGTACTCTAGGAGTACACAAGCATGTTCTAGTACCTAGGAACGACCAGGTACATGGATAGGTACACGACACTACTTGACAGACGCATGCACACCTAAGAGAATATGGGTAGGCCCCGACTGTTCGATACATGTTGTGTGGTCCCCATACACACCATGTATGGTGATAGGGTCACTAAGTCGTGTCTAGAGGGGAACACGACTAGATAAAAAAGTGGGACCACATGCCATGTGGGCCCCATACACGCCATGTACCCTCATTTTTGAGGAACTTATATCTTCCATATCTTCTTAATTTTGACTTGGATTTTGGTCTGTGAGTATCCTATCCTAAGTTTTTTTCCACATAGAACATGATGATGGCCTTCATAGTGGATTTTGAGATGTGATGTGATATATTTCAAGTGTGATTATTCTTTAGGTGATGCTCGGGGATGACAGTGATCAGGATGGATCATCAGTGAGTTCATTTAGAGACATTAATTTCCTATATAGGGAGCAGGTCCTCCATACTCATTGTTAAAATAGAGATGATACTCTTCTATCACCCTGGGGAGTAGGTCCTATACCCATGGAGATGGTACTCCCCTATCACACCAGGCTGTGATTCCTCCATATTCATTATTCAGATAGAGACAATACTTCCCTATTGCACCAGGGTGCAAGTACTCTATCCATAGAGATGATACTCCCTTGTTGCGCCAAGGTGAGAGTCCTCCATATGAATTATACTAGGTAGAGATAGTACTCCCCTAAATGAGAACAAGTCCTCTATCTATGGGTAGGATACTACCCTATCACACCAGGGTGTAGGTCCCACTTATTTTTTACATAGATATAGATATGGTACTCCCCTACACAGGAATTGGCCCTATATCTTTTGTAGATTTATCTCCCTCGGACTGTGGAGCAGTGGTGAGGTGAGAGCTCTCCTCATGAATTATTCAGAAAAACACACGAGATGCTAAGAATCAATGATGAACCTTTGGTGCTGTTATTAGAATCATAAACCTAGGATGAGATGTGAGATGAAGATACCATCTCTATATCTCTCTAATTTGGGTTTCTTTATGAGCATATATCTAGGTATTGGGTTTCATTTCTCTCTTTCTTTAGGTTGAGCTGACTACTTTTATCACGACTTATGTTACTCCATATTTATTTTTTAAAGAATCATATTGGGTATGTATATACTCAATCCTGTATGGGATTTTCCCACATGTGCTATGTCTTATGAAGATGACTGAAAAGTCAGTGGTGATTTTAGAGGAGCCTAGGGATACTCAAGTGTATAGACCACATGTAGTGGTCGGTCTTGGAGATCATGAACAGGGCTCTCTCAGTTATTTTCTTTTCCAGTTGTTGTCAGGTTGGGATATATTTTATGGGTGGATGTGTATTTTTTATTTTAATTTTAGATTACACCGCCAAACTCTTTTCTATTCCCTAGAGGTTATTACAAGCATGTTTTCTAGTCTATATGTTACTATCCTATTATTATTATTCCTCTAAACTTCCCCATGGAGATGGTTGGGTGCATGCATACATGTAATTTAGGAAAAGGCCTACCATTTTAGTTATTCCTTATTGGAATTTTTCACCAGACCCTAGCCTATAGAGGTAGTCTTGGGGTTGTGGCAACCCAATCTTCCACCAGCCAGGTGGGATCTAGTGGTTCGGGTCATTACAGAGTGGTGTCAAAGGTGTAGAGTTTTCTTGGATTAGAAGGGTGATATAAAATATTCATGGTAGACTTATCTAGGATTTTAGACATTTTGAATACACTAACATGGAAAGGGAATTCATTTACCTAGACTGAGAAATTTCAGAGAACCTGTAAGTAGTTGAGGCTGAGGTTGATCAGTGCTCCTGTATCAAGACTACCAGAGGAGGGCATGAAGTAAATAGTGTACTGTGATGCCTATAGAGCTGGGATCAACTGTGTGTTGATGTATATGTAGACAATGATCAAATATTGGTATAGAGAGTTGATACCCAATGAATAAAACTATGAGACTCATGACCTGGATTTTGAAGCAGTAGTCTTTTCCCTGAGGATGTGAAGACACTATCTTCTGGGAGAGAACTTTTTTGTTTAATCAGACCATTATAGTCCTAGGTATGTCTTCACGTAGAGAGATCTGAACCTGAGATAGAGGCACTGATTGGAGTTCCATTAGGACTATGACTTTGAGATAGTTTATACTCCCAGTAAGGGAAATGTGGTGGCTGATTCCCTTAACAGGAATTCCCTTTCTTGTCTGATGGAGGAGGTTTCTGATCAGTTTTCTTCTTTGCAACTGAACCTAGTGGAGTAGAGGGGTAAAACTTATCTTCAGTCAATGGTGTTGACTCCTCCACTTCTATATTATGCGAGGGAATCTTAGTTAAGAGAAATAGACTGTGTGGTCCTACTTGACCAGATATCCTTGAGAGATTCACTAGATGAATTATTTAAAGGATGTAATCACATCATCCATTTCCAGGGATAGATAGTGGTTCCAATCATGTTGTGAGAGGAGATTATGATGGAGTTTTACACTTATCCTTTTTCCATACATATTGGTGTAAATAATATGTACATATACCTTCAATGGAATTTTTGGTGGGTTGGAATGAGGTAGAGAATCATTGAGTTTGTCTCTTGATGTTTCACATGTCAGCAGATGAAGGCTGATCACTAGGTTCTGACAGGTTTGTTGCAGTCTCTTGAGATCCTAGAGAAATTTGATGGAATATAAATGGAATTTGTGATAGGGATTCCATGGACAATGAGATTTCACAATGCCATCTGGGTGATATTTGACCGACTTACCAAGTTGATGCACTTCCTTTCCATTAGGGAGCAGAGTTCAGTGAAGAGTTTAGGGAAGTTGTATATATGAAAGACTGTCTGCCTCCATGGGATACCCTCAATTATTATCTCCAACCATGATTCAAGGTTCATATAATAGTTTTATAGAGTATAAATATTCACCCCCGTATATATGGGCAGACCGAACACAATATTTAGGTGTTGGAGTACATGCTGAGAGATTATGTGTTAGAATTTTTCTAGAGATGAGAGGATCACTTACCTTTGGTAGAGTTTTCTTATAATAATAGTGATCACTCTACTATAATCATGACACATTTCAAGGACCTATACATGAGACCTTTTAACTCACCCTTATGATCGACTAAGATCAGTGAGGCATCACTTATTGGGCCAAATTTGGTGTAGGAGATGATAGAGAAGGTCTAGGTGATCTGTGAGTAGATGAAGAAAACCCATAGTTGATAGAAATATTATGATGATTGATTTCATAGGCCATTGGAGTTCGATCAGGGAGACCATGTTTTTCTAATACTCTCCCCATGACGAGGATTGCATATATTCAGTTGGGGAGGAAAGTTATCCATAAGGTTTATTAGGATGTTTGAGATCCTACAAAGGGTTTGATAGGTTACTTACCACCTCATCTTACCCCCATAGTTGGAGAAGGTGTATGACATCTTCCATGTGTTACAGCTAAGGAGATACATGCATGCTCCTACATATGTTATTTGACTAGGGTGAGCTAGACATCAAGGATGGATCCACCTTTGTGGAGAACCTAATGGTGATCGAGGATAAGAAATATAGTATACTGTAAGGATGAACCATTTCTTTGGTTCATGTACTATGGTAGCATGAGCTCATGCATGAGAGCTCCTAGAAGTGGGAGATCTAGATGCAGGCTAAATATCTTCACCTTTTTGTTTAGTTTATACTTTTCAAGGAATAAATGTTTTGAATTATGTGATAATGTATATACTCTATTTTTTCCTTGTAAATCTTTGAAATATTTTAAGAAATATTTTTGGATATAGGTACTGAGATGATGTGAGATTCCAAGGCCCAGTGAGTCCGAATTGATATTATAAAAATATTAAATATATTAATATCACACATGTTAAATTTTTAAAAAACACTGGAATATCTCCTGAATGAATCCTCAAATTGAAAATACGAGACCAATGTTGAATTTAAAGCATGGATTTTACCTAGGCATGACCTAAGACTGTTCTGTGCTGGACGTCTGATTGCGACAATTGTTGGAGAGTGTGTTTAATTAAAATAAATAAATTATTTATTTATTTTTTCTATTAAATGACCTAATTAAATACTGTATAAATACCCTCTTATGATGATTTTATAAGGGTTATCCACATAACCCTAGCTAGATATTTTATGATGAGGAGAACATTCTTCATTTTCAGATCATCATCAAATGAAGAATGACAACTAGGCTGAGGTGGATCGAAAGACAGTGAATGTAGCAGATCTTCTCCATTATTGGAAAACATGTTCTTCACCAACAATCAATCCATAATTAAGGTAGGACTCATAAATTGTGGTTTATTACCTCTTTATTAAATGTTTAAATCATGAATTTGATATACTAATCTCCTGTTGATGATTTCACTCCCTTCACATGAGCCCCGTTTCCATTTATTTTGTTAATTCAATAAATATCTCATGTTGCACATGAAATCACCCCTACCAATCCCTGATTTTTAATCATCATTCTAGAATGATTGACCAATTATTAATTCAACTTTTTATGCGCTTCACCACCTCTATTCTTCACATTCTCCACATTATTCACCATTGGCCAATGTGGTCGTGGTTCGACATTACCGAGTAGGTTTGAGTGCGATCAAACCCCCAAATTCATAGAAGATTCATGTGTGACAAATGGATTGGAAACTTGAGGATGGATAAATATGAATCATATATTTTAGGTGATTCTCCATGGATCTAGAATCCAGAGAGGTGAAGAGATCAAATGGTGGTGATCGATGGGTGACGTGCGGCTTTGCGGGAGGACACACCATGCCATATGTACATACCCAAGACCCCGTGCAGGAGGACACACCGTGTACTCTAAGAGTACATGGGCATGTGCTGGTACCCATACATGACCGGGTACATGGCTAGGTATACGACATGGCCTGATAGACACATGCATGGCCAGAAGCACACATGCAGGTCCCGAGTGGCTAAGACACACCGTGTGGGCCTTGTATATGCCATTTACGGTAACATGACCACCAAGATTTGTCTAGAGGAGAGAACATCTATGAAGCAGAGCAGGACCACACACTGTGTGGTTCCCATACATGCTATGTTCACCCCCTTTTTAGGAACTTCTTCCTATCATGTATCCTTCATTTTGAGTTAGATTTTGGCCCATGAGTAACCTATCCTAAGTTCTTTTACATGTAAAATGTCATGGTGGTATTTATAGTGGATTTTGAGATGTGACGTGAGATGTTATGAGTGGAACACTTCTTTAGGTGATGATTGATGATGTCATTGATCGAGTGGGATCATTGGTTAGTTCAAATAGATACAATACTCCTCTATCTAGTGCATGAGTCCTCTATCCACCGAGATAGTACTCATCTATCACACTAAGGTGTGAGTTCTCCATACTAATTGTTCAGATATAGAAGGTACTCTCTTGTCACACTAGGGCATGGGTCCTTTATCCATGGAGATGACACTCCCTCGTTGCACCAGGGTGTATGTCCTCTATATTCATTATTTAGATAGAGATGAAACTCCCCATCATATTAGGGAATGGGTCCTCTATATATGGAGATTTTACTCCCCTATTGTACCAGGGTATGAGTCCTCCATACTCATTATACCAGGAAGAGACGGTAATCCCCTATATGAGTAGGATTCATATATCTTTGGGGATTGTTCTCCCCTATCACACTAGGGCGTAGGTCCCCCATATTCTTTATACATATATAGAGACATTACTCCCCTACACAGGTATGAATCCTCTATCTACTGAGTGAAATTGACTTTTTGTACCAGGTCATGGGTCCTCTATCTTTTGGATATTGCACTCCCTTAGACTGTGGAATAGGGGTGAGGTGTGGGCCCTTCTCATGACTTCTTCAGACAAACACACAAGATGTTGGGAATCAATGATGGTCCTTTGGAGCTACCAGAAGACTCATCAACATAGGTTGGGTTGTGAGATGGATACATCCTTCTATATTGTTTGGGTTTCCTTATGAGCATATATCTAAGTATTGGGTTTTCCCTCTTGCTTTGGGTTGAGATGACTACTTCTATCGTGTTGTCTATTTCTCCCTCTTTAGTTTTTTGGGTATCTTATTGGGTATGTATATAGTCACCCCTACATGGGATTTTACCGTAAATTGAATGTATTATACAGATGAAAGATAGATTGATAGTGATTTCAGAGGAGCATAGGGATACTCAGGTGAATCAACCGTGTGTGGTGGTCGGTCTTGAAGATCAGGAGCTGGGCTCTCTCAGTTGTTTTCTTTTCTAGTTATTGTTAGGTTGGGAAATCTTTTCTGAATGGGTGTGTATTTTTCCCTTTTCATTTTATATTACACTATCACACTCTTTTATATTCCCTAGAGGTTATTACATGAATAGTTGTTACTATAGATGTTATTATATTTTATTATTATTTCTCTACATTTCTACATGGAGATGGTTGGGAACATGCGTAAAAGTACTTTAGGAAAATTCCCCCCATTTCAGTTATGCCTAATCGACACTTATCACTAGATCTTGTCCTATGGAGGTGGGTTTAGGGTTGTGGTGGCCTAGTATTCTATCGGCCATGTGGGCCCCAGTGGGTCGGGTCATTACAAATTCACCCAAATTATATTTATTTTAATAATTTTAAAATTATTTATTTTAGTTTTATATTAATTGAATAATTATTGTGTTGGTATTACATAAACATTTAAGGTAATTATTCAGTAAATAAAAATTAAAAATAAATTACTATTATAAAAAAAATTAATTCACATTTCAAATAAAAATTTCTTACTATGCATAATATCTTTTTATCCTTATGATAGATTATTACAAATATTAAAGTCAAGAGCGTGACATTTTTGTATTTTGTCCTTTTCTTAAAATAATATAAAGGTAAAAATAAAATAAAAATGGAACCAAGTGGCCATATTTTATAAAATAAGATAGTATATGGTTGAAATTCCCTCAACTAATAAAATTTGGATTGGTTTAAGTTGTATTTTAAACCTTATATTTTGGTTTAACCCCTTAGTTAATTTTATCCTTAACCGTGGTAACAACCTTTTCAATCTTAAAGGGTTATAATTTTACTTATAAGGTAAAAATTAGCTCATAAATATCCAAGGGATTATATTTTAAACCATTTTCATCCCAATTATTCTTTTTTAAATATTTTTATTATTTTTAAATAATCTAATAAAATATATTTAACATAAAATAATATTAATGTCATTTTAAGAACTATTCACATAATTTGAATTTGAAAACAACATGAAAATAATAAAATTAAAATATAATTCATTTCACCATTAATAATACATTATTATTAACTATAAAATTTGTGTGGCACCATAATTCATCCAAAAAATATTACATTTTATGTTTTCCAAAATCATTTAATAAATTTTCTATTGCTTGCACATGCAGTATGTCAGCGCTGTGTAAGCATTTAAAGTAATTATACCATTAATAGAAAATAAAAATAAATCACCATCATAAAAATAAATTAATAATTTTTAAAACAATATTTTATATCAATTAAATATGTATATTTACTTACATCTATATCATGTAAACTTCTTTAATATGTTATTTTGACTTTTTTAGCCTTGCATAAGTATTGCACAAGAATTTGAATAAATTCACTTGTTATATAACTTAGAAATTCATCTATATCAATAAAAATTATAAATGATAATTCATATTTATTAAAAAAGTCAATAAAATACTTCTCCCTTCTCAAATATTATCTTTAATAATCCAAATTTTACTTTTCCAGTACTGTGTAAGCACCACATGAAAATAATTTTCATATTTATCATGAAATAAATTCTAATTTATATGTTTGATTTTTTTGTATTATATTTATAGAATATTATCATAAATTATTCATTCCATAATTTTAATAAATTTTTATATCATATTTATGTCTTGGTGATATCATAAAATATACCATATTTCATAAAAACTGTATTTTTACTATTCACCAAAAATTTAACTTTATTAGAAAAATATCAGAAATCCATCCTAGGATAAATTTTACTTGAATAATACAAAAATGAAGAAAATTTCATCAAATTAAATTCCTATAAGTTATATTAATCACTTTTAATATAAATGTTTAAAACACAATAAAAAATACTTTTTTAGAAAAATGCATTTTAAGCCCAAAAATGAACTTATACCAAAATCAATATAAAGATGATTCCAAAGTAGTTGATTTTATTATTTACAAATAAATGTGAATTATATTTATTTAATATCAAATTAAAATCCTGATGATACATTTCAATGAAAAGAAATAAAAATTTTATAAAAAAACTGTATTTTCACTATTCACTAGAAAATCAATCTTTTTAGAAAAATACCAAAATTTCACCATAATAAAATTTTGATATAATGATTTAAAAAATTATATCATATTTATAAAATTAAAAATTCTAAAAGTGGTATAAATTAATTATAATATTTTCTCACAAAAAAATAAAAACATTTTGAAGAAAATGTATTTTTGAATCATATAATGACAATACATAAAATTGAGTGCTTATTTAATTATAATTAATCAATAAATTTGTATAAATTAAGAACATTATATATATATATAATAATTTGGTTATTCCTATTCATATAAACCAATTTTGCATCTAGGTCATATCAGTCATATTTAAATAATAATATATCATAGTTCGTTTTAAGCTCAGTGTTGGATGCCAAGAAAGCTATTGAACACCTACAATTTTTTTAATGAGAAATATATTGTAAAATATTGGGGAGTTAAATTATACCCCCTTAAATAATTTTCAATCTCATAATTTTTATCTTGGTAAACCAAAGTTTAAAATTTTAAAATACCTTTGTTGAAAACCCATATCATACAAAAGGATAACAAAACTTCCTTTGAAGAGAGTAAGTAAGAAACATAAAGGTTACCCAAAATAACACATAACTGGGTTCTCATATAAGGTGAACATTTTTGGAAAGTTAAAATATATACATGGAGGAGAAAACTAACATCCAAAGACTAATAGAGAGTGATAAAGAATATGATGGTGAGAAAGTTAATAACCACAAAACCATAAATCAGTGAGGAGTGAAAAGACCATTGATTCATCATAAATAAAGGTAAAAGGATAACATTTTTATTTCAAGATACTTTTCCTAAATTTGAGATGTTCTTTTACCATCAATATATAGAACACATGGAAATGCACTTACTTGATATCTTTTCATAATTTCATCATTTGGTTTTGTTTTAATGAATTCCCACTTCATCACTTACTCTAAGAAATGAAATTTCAAGATGTTTTTTTTTCATGATTGAGGCAATAAAATTTTCTTTTTATAGATCATAATATCCATAAAATAATGAAAATTCATTCATTCGGTCTCTAGATATTTACCAAAACCAAAATGGTTAACACAAGTTATCTAATAAGGATAAATATAATACATTAATATCTAAATCCTAAACAATAACACCTAAATTTCACCTTAATCCATTCCATAAATAGTTAACCTTGAGAATCCTCCAAAATATGTCTAACAAAATTCAAAACCCAAAAATCTCAAAGATTTGATCACATATTTTTTTTTCAAAATCAACTTTAAAATTTATCCCTAGAAAACATTAAGTGGTTCATAATTTCACACAAAAAACATGTGAATACCTCGATTCTCTTAAAATATGATAATAACTTGAATAACCATAAAACCTTAATTAAAACATATATACTTCCAAAATTTAACACTATACTTATTCCACAAATAATATCATATAATATTGAATATACTCCATAAATGATTTTTTTAATAAACTTCATACAAGATAACCTAAATCACTTTATTATCAAATCACTAACCAATTTCAAGGCTACCAATATTATCCCATTTACTTCATCAATGTCAATCATCACTTTATCCCAACTAAAAATTATTAACTCAACATCATGCATGTTGAGTCAATAAGGTTTCCTTATGAATTTTCAATTCCTTCATGTTTGGGGAGATTATTGAGTCAATAAGGCTTCCTTATGACTTTACCAATCCTCATGTTTTGAAAATCACAAACACCTTATCTCAAAGAAAATTTATTTTTACACTATGTTTTACATTCATAAGGATAATTTTCCTTCCCTAAGGAATTTTACCCTTAACATGTTTTTCATTGTTCATTATCTTGTCTAAGTGTAAAATTTGGTTTCATATCTAAAACCTAGGAATCATATAATACTTAGATAAAGAGCATTTTATTTTTAGGATACAAATTCTGACTCTGAGTTCTCAGAATTCAGACTCCGAACTCTTATGAGCTCTGACTCCGAGTTCTTTGAATTCAGACTCTGATATCTTATGCGTTCTAACTCTGAGTTCTCTGAATTCAGACTCTGAACTCTTCTGAGTTCTGAATCCGAGTTCTCTGAATTCAGACTCTGAACTCTTCTGAGTTCTGACTCCGATTTCTCTGAATTCAAACTCTGAACTCTTATGAGCTCTGAATCCGAATTCTCATGAACTCTAACTCCGAACTTTGTAAGTTCAGTTTTTGAATTCTTGTGAATCCAGATTCCGAATTTCCTTGAAATTTAGACTCCATAATTCTATAGACTTCAGGTTCTGAATTCCTTAGAAAACAGAATCTGAATATCCTTGTATTATAGACACCAAATATGTTTTTGGCTAGACTCCGAACTTTTATTTTCTTACATTCTGAATATTTGATTTTGGTTATGTAACCATATATTTACTTACACTTTTTTTTGTTATAAAATTATGTCGTGCATTCAGTTACTAACTAACCATTGTTTGAGTGATACATGTATAGGTCCCTCCAAAATTCAAGGAAAAATATGACCATTGGAGGAGGGAGCTGACCGTTGAAGCCGTGCCTATAAATAGAAGCTTATTTGAAAGAGCTCACAATAAGTTGATTAATCTAGAGATTACGTGCTGCTGAATTGATTTCTAGAGAGAGAAAATTTATTGATTTGTGCGTACTGAACACATTGTTCATATTTTATTCATGCGACTCTGCATGTTACTGAGTACATTCGAGGGCTTTTGGGGATAGGAATACAGATGTGCCGACTACCTTAATGTTCGAGGAATTCCTTGATGAGGAAGGCAGAGGTGCTTATTACATTGAAGTTAAGGGATTGCGGGATAGCAAGACAGACTCCGATATTTATATTGAGGGCTTACCCTGGTGTGGGTAAGATAGACTTTCTTGAAAGTATAAATCAAGGGACCTTAATCCAAGGTTGTTGGATACCCTTCTCTTTGGGTTAAAAGACTTACTACTTGTTACTTGTTTGTTACAAGTTTTCCACTGTATTTTGATTGTTGAGGAAAGTATAACTATCTTACAATTCCTTATACTTGTATACTCTAATTTAGTAAGATTCTATATTCTTTAAGGTAGAATATTTATCTTTGTAAACTTCCATTAAGTTTCATTTTCCGGAACCATCCTTTCCAGAATCACTTTCTCGGAATCATATTTCTGGAATCTTGCAAGTGTGTAGAACTAGAGGTTTTTTGAATTACCTTGTTTAAACTTGTTAAACACAATCATATTTAAAATTTCTAAAGGAATTTTTTAAAGTATACAATTCAACCCCCTCTTGTATTTTGAGCACTATTAGATACTTCATTCAGTATCTATATTATTTTGATCCTACATTTGGTATTATAGAGTATATCATACTCCACATATAATCTCAAAAATTAGTATCAGAGGAGGTCTCTGAAATACTTATATTCACATATAAGTTTTCCTTTCTCAAGTTTTTCATTGTTCTATATTTTCCTTGCTTTGGAATATTTTTCTTGTTTACAAACTTTTATTACTAACAAGTTTGTGTGGAAAGTTTTTTTTAAGATGGTAGAAATCAACGTTGGTTACATTGACAACCTAAATCCAAAAAGACCACCTATTTTTGATGGAAATTATTACAAATATTGGAGAGATCGCATGAATACATTTATTATTAATACTCGAGTAGATAATCTTGTTATACTTACTGGAGGATATAAAATTCCAGAAAAGGAAGTTAGTACCTTCATCAATCAAGAAAATCATGAATATCAACTAAATTATAAGGTACAAAATACTTTTCTTTATTCCATGACTAGAAATATATATAGCCAAATTTCATCTTGTGAAGCAGAAAATTGTATATGAAAGAAGCTTGAAGTTGCACACTTTGGAACTTCCAAAGTTATCGAAACTAGAAGGGCCATGCTCAGAGTTGAATATCATGGTTTTTGATTTCCTTATGGAGAACCCATATGTAAAGTGCAATATAGATTCATGATTATTGTTAATAGTTTACAATCTATGGGTGAGAAAGGATTAGATGATGAAGCTCTTGTGGACAAGATCATAGTCATCATGCCTAATTAATGGGAATCTAAGAGAATATCTATAGATGATAATAGAAAGGTTACTCAGATTTCTCTTGATGAAATTTTTGGAAAAATTCTTCAACATGAGACAAGAATGAAGAATATGCTGATAATGTAAAGAATAATAATGGGAATAACAGTGTTTCTTTTACTACAACTTCAAATCATATGAAAGCCAAGACTCCTGAGAGAGTTACAAGATTTAAATCTAATAAGATTGTTATACAATCCGAATCTAGTGGAAGTGAATCTTCAAAAAATGAACTATCCAATCTTGCTAGAAGGATGAACACAATTTTTTGGTCAAAAGAACTTTCAATCCAGATATAATAAGAAATAAAGGAAAGATAAGAAAGATTCAGAAGTTACATGTTATGAATGCAAGAGAGATGGACATATAAGATCTGGTTTTCCTATGCTTAAAAGAAATGAAAGAAAGGAAATTAATTCTAATAGAAACATAAATAAGTACTAAAAAGCTAAATCTAAGAAAGTTTTTAAATCTAATGAAACCTGGAGTGCCAGTGGTGGTGACTCTTCTGATGAATCATCAGGTTATGAATCTTCTGGACAGAAGAATCTTGGTCTAATAGCCAGACTACCTATTGACAATCATTGCTTAATGGATAAGGTACACAATGCTGAGTCAATGACCAATGTTTCTTTAAATGAAAATTATAGTAATGATAAATACTATGAATCTTTGGATGAAGAATCTTCTTCTAATGAGGATAATATTTAACCTACCTATGAAGAAGTTTCTAGGTTTTCTAAGCTTCTTGAGAATACAAATTCTAAATTCAAAAAAAAGCTTGATAAGGAGAATTCTATGATTTCTATAATTACTAAGGAAATATTAGATCTTTCTAAAGATATTGATAAGAAAACACTTGATTTTTAAAATATTTCAAAAAATCTTGAGGAAGTAAATTCTGAGAAGGATAAACTTTCTAAAGATATAGAAAATGTAATTTCTAAGAAAAATGTTTTCTAGCCTAATTCTAGTTCTAAAGCTAATATTTTTGAAGACAAGGACTTAGTTATTAGACTGAAGTCCAAAATTTTTTCCTTGAAGAAGTGTTTTTCAAACTTTATCTTAGGTAAAGAAAATTTTGATAAGATGTATTCTCAAATCCGACCTCTAAGGAATAATTCTAGATTTGGTTATACTAGTTCTAAATTGATTTTTAGTAACAATTATTTTGTTCCTAAAAGTGATACATTCTGCACTAAGTGTTAGTGTGGTAGACACTGGGAAAAAAATTATTCCCTAAAAAAACTTAGTCCTTAGGATTTCATAAAACCTATTTTTCTAAGAAAATGTGGGTGCCTATAATTTTGATTTCTGAAATTTCTGGATCCAAGAAAGTTTGGGTTCCAAAAGTCTAACTCTTTTGTTTTCAGGAAAATAGAGAAAGTACCAACAACAATACATGGTACATGGATAGTGAATGTTCCCGGCATATGACTGGTAACAAAAACTACTTTTAAAAGATTATCAATACGAAATGAGGAAAATTAACTTTTGGAGATAATGCTAAGGAACAAATTATTGGTATAGGTAACATCGTTCTTCTTGGAAAAACTTTGATTTCAAATGTTTTGTTTGTTAAGGGTATTAAGCACAACCTCATTAGAATAAGTCAATTATGTGATGAAGGTCACCTTGTGAATTTTAGGAATGAAAAGTGCTTAGTACACAATTCCAAGGAAGAGTTTATTCTTTCTGCCAATAGACAAGAGAATGTTTACACACTAAACTTAGAAGACCTTAGGAGCCAAGACCTACCTTGAATTAGTGAAATGGAAGATCATTATTGGTTGTGACAGAGAAGGTTAGGACACTATAACCTTAAGAACCTATGCAAACTATCTAAGAAAAGACTAGTTAAGGATCTACTAGAGCTTAGATTTGATTCTTCAAAAGTTTGTGATCCTTTTCAATTTGGAAAGCAACATAAATCATGTTTTAAATCAGTTGGTGAAGTCTCAACCACTGATGCATTATAGTTAGTGAATATGGATATTTTTGGACCAATATAAACTGGAAGCATTGGAGGAAAATATTATGTATTTGTTCTAGTTGATGATTATACTAGATTTAGATGGGTCTATTTTCTAGAAAATAAATCTGAAGATTTTTATTATTTCAAAATTTTTAGAGCCCAAGTTAAAAATGAGAAAAACCTTCCTTTGATAACTATTCATAGTGATCATGGAGGAGAATTTCAAAATTTTTATTTTGAAACTTTTTGTAGTAGAAAATGCATTACTCATAACTTCTCAACACCTAGATCACCTCAACAAAATGGTGTAGTTGAAAGAAGAAATAGAATTATTCAAGTGATAATAAGAAATATGTTGAGTGAGTATTCTTTAGCCAAACATTTTTGGGCCGAAGCTGTAAGTACTACTTGTTATACTATAAATAGAGTTTTGATTAGACCTTTTCTTAATAAAACTTCTTATGAGTTATGGAATGGTAGAAAACCTAGACTTTCCTACTTCATGGTTTTTGGTTTCAAGGTATTAATTTTGAATACTAAAGATAATATATACAAATTTGCACCAAAATATGATGAAGGAATTTTCTTAGGTTACTCCACAACTTCTAAGGCTTATAGAGTTGTTAATAAAAACACTTGTACTGTTGAAGAAACAATACATGTCAAATTTGATGAAAATTATCCCTTTTTTTTAAACAACCCCAACCTACATCTTCAGATGTGTTTTCAAAAAATGATTATCAACCCTTGATAGAAGATCCTTCTGATAAAGAAAATTTCCAAGAAGATATTTCTGAAACATTTACCCCAGAAGATTTCCTACCCTATGTTGATGAACAGGTTTTACAAAACTCAAATAAGTTGTTTCTAAAGAATCATCCCAGTGATAGTATCATTGGTGATTTGAATCAACCTGTAAGGACTAGAAGTTCCTTAAGGAATGAAATATAACATGTATCATTCCTTTCCTAATTAGAACCAAAAAGTACTGATGAATCTTTAGGTGATGATGATTGGATAAAAGCAATGCAAGATGAACTAAATGAATTCGAAAGGAATAAAGTCTGGACCTTGGTTGAAAGACCTAAGGAAACTTATCTTATTGGAGTCAAATGGGTATTCAGAAATAAGTGTGATGAAAATGGAATCATAGTAAGAAATAAAGATAGATTGGTTTCTAAAGGCTATAATCAACAAGAAGGAATGGACTGTGAAGAAAACTATGCTCCAATAGCTAGACTTGAATCTATTTGTATTCTAATTGCCTTTGCAGCATTCTTCAATTTCAAACTTTTTCAAATGGATTTGAAATGTGCTTTCCTTAATGGTTATGTTCAAGAGGAATTTTTTGTTGAACAACCTCCTAGTTTTAAAGATACAAAACATCCTGAACATGATTTTAAACTTACCAAATCTTTGTATGGACTTAAGAAAGCCCCTTGAGCTTGGTATGATAGACTTACACATTTTTTGATTCAAAATAATTATGTTAAGGGAAATGCAGATCCAACCCTTTTTATAAAAAAAGATAAGAAAAATATTTTGATTGTTCAAATCTATGTTGATGTTATTATATTTGGTTCAACTCTGTAATCTTTAACTGATTCCTTTGCGGATCTAATGAAATCTGAGTTTGAAATGAGTATGATGGGTGAGTTAACATTTTTCCTTGGTTTTCAAAATTTCTCAAAAACAAGAAGGAATATATATATCCCAACATAAGTATATTAAATAACTTCTTAAAAAGTATGGATATTACAACACTAAAAGTATAAGTACTCCCATTGGTACCTCAAATTCACTTGATCTTGATGAAGTTGGGAAACTAGTAGATCAAACACATTTTAGAGGTATGATAGGAAGTTTACTTTATTTTATAGCTAGTCGTCCAGACTTAATGTTTTCAGTATGCTTATGTGAAATATATCAATCCAATCCTAAGGAATCTCATTTAAAGGCAGTGAAAAGAATTTTTCGCTACTTAAAGGGAACCATGGATTTATGACTCTTTTATACATCTGTAAAAGATTTTGTTTTAAAAAGTTTTTCAGATGGTGACTTTAGTGAATGTATAATGGATAGAAAAAGTACATCTGGAACTTTTAATTTCTTAGGAGATTCATTAGTTTCTTGGTCATGCAAAAAGCAACACTCAGTAGCACTTTCCACTGCTAAAGATGAATATTTAGAATCTAGAAGTTGTTGTGCTCAAGTGATATGGATGCAACACACACTCACAAACTATGGTATGACTTTTACCAAAACACAAATTTTGTGTGATAATACTAGTTCCATTGCTTTAAGTAAAAACCGTGAACAACACTCTCATGAAAAACACATTGATATTAGGTACCACTTTTTTAGGGATCACACACAAAAAAGAAATATCATTCTTCTATTTATCGGAACACAAGATCAACTTGTTGATATTTTTACAAAATCATTACCCTTCGATATATTTTAATACATTAAACAGAAGTTAGGAATGATAACCATAAGGTAATATTCCTCATTAACTTTCTGTTGAAATCAATCTCCTTACAATAATAAACTCCTTTCCATATGGGGAGTACATTTGTTTGTTAGTGTTTTTAAAATTTTTGTATTGAAGATTTTCGTACTCAAAATTTTCATAATGAAGATTTTCGTACTCAAAATTTTTATAATGAAGATTTTCATACTCAAAATTTTTGTAATGAAGATTTTTGTACTCAAAATGTTCATAATTAAGATTTTTGTACTCAAAATTTTTGTAATGAAGATTTTCGTTTTCAATTTTTTTTCTTTTCATAATCAAAATTTTTCAGAATCTAAAGTTCTTCAAGATTTTTTTTTCTCAATACGAATAATCTTCTTGGAAATCCAAAAGGTATGTTTCTTTTCTTAAGTTTTCATAATTATCATTTTCTTGCTGCTATTTTCATTTGTTTATTAAATTTTTTCGGATTCTCTTTTCCTTAAATATGAATGTTTTTATAAAATACCTCAAAAGATTGGATTCTATCAAGTTTTCCTTGTGGATATCATATCAACTACTAGATTTGATCAGAAGGATTTTCATCCATTGGATTGAGTTTGGAAGATGAATCATCGCATCAAACACCTATATAAAGTAACCTTGAAGGGTTGTCCCACATCGATCTCAAGCTCTCGCGTGCTGAAGTTGTGACCCTCTACTTAAGCCCGTTCTAAAATTCTCAGAGTTTTCTCAATTTCTAATGTCTGTAAAATAATCCTCTCAGAAAGATATGTCTACTGTCAAACCAATTTCAGAGTGGCAGGTGTATAGAGAAAGGTTGGTGCATCCGAACCTCTTTGATAAGTATGATTCAATTATTTCTAAGAACATCAAATTGAATGAATGGGAGAGTGTTTGCATATCGAAGCCAAGGGCTCAAGATTTGGTATATCCGGATCTGGTAATTGAGTTTTATGAATCAGTCAGTTTCTTTAAGGAAGAAGTCATAGAGAAGTTTTCCTTCAAAAGCTATGGAAAGACTTATGTTCTTTCATATACTAGGGCAACTAGTTTTATTGGAGTTCCGTATGAAGGAGAAGCTGAATTTTGTTCTCATAAGTTGTCAGATGTTCAAGGTAGCTTTGTAAAGGTGAAATCTATGGAATTCCTTGGTCTTATAGATGTCAAGACTCCGAAGATTTTTCACCTCTCTAAAAATAATCAGATCCTTAAATTATGGGTTCAAGGATTTATCATTCCGAGAAAAGGTGACAAGGACACATTGAAGAAGAGTGATATGTACATCCTAGATTTTTTGGTGAACCTGAGGAAGGTTAATTTGGTTAAGAATATTCTGATTATGATCGAGAATATCAAGAATAGAAATATGAAGGCTCAGATTATAATATACCCTACCATTATTTCTAAGTTGATTGTTTGGTGTTTATAATCTTTTAAATATCTTACAGTTCAAAACCTAGAAATTGAAAAGTCATGCTAGTTAGTGATGATACTTTTAAGAGGATGAACATTGATTTTCTAATGACTCCAGAGAATTTTATGACCTACCCAAGGAGGAAGCTGAAGATGTTATGAAGAAACAAGAAGTGGCTGAACCTTTGAGAAAGGTTGCAAAGAAGAGGAAGTTGAAGGAAGTAGAAGAAGAAGAGAAAACCCCAAAATCTAAGGAAGCTCAATCCGAACCTCCTAAACATAAGAAGCAAAAATCATATCCGGATGAGTTTGTAGAAAAGTGGAGGGAAGATAAGAAAAACTGGAAGGAAGGAGATCCACAGTTCGGCTTGGACCCTACTGAAGAAAAATCCCTGAAGGAGAAGATAGTTGAGTATCTTGAAAGGGAAGAGAAGGAAAAGAAGAAAATGAAGAAAATGAATGAAGTAGAGATTGTTCAATCTCTTTTGAAGGCTGTTGGGAAAGCATCTGAGAGTATCCCAGTACCAAAATCTTTCTTGGTAGAAGATTTACTTGAGACTTCGGGGAAAAATTTTGTCACTACGGAAAAAGAAAAAGAAGTAGAAAAAGTTGTGGAAGAAGAATAAGAAGAAAGTAGTAGTGACACTGAAGATTTCATAAAGCAAGTTGAAGACTTCCATGAGAAAGAAAGTCCATCCGAAAAATTGTCAATATGAACTTCAGAAGCAGAATCTTCAAGGCTTGATACACCTGGGAAAGATCAGAAAGAAGAGAATGAGAAAGATGAAGATGAAGTGAACAAGATGTATGAGAAAGAAAGTTTTAATCATCATTTTATTCATCCTGAAGATGCTGAGGTAGGAGCTGAGAAGGAGAAGTTAGATGAAGATAGAATTGTTTAGCTATCTGACAGTGAACACAAATATCCGAATGAGGAAGACATTATGAGAAGTGACAAAGGAAAACATGTGGTTGTTTATACACCTAATAAAGATATTGTGAAGAAGAAAGAAACTAGTGGATCATCGAAGAGGAAGGCAGTGAGTTAGAGAAAGAAGCCGTACCAAGCAAAGTTTCTGATTCGAAATCATCATCACTTGGACATGATTTTATTATATAGTCATTGAAAAATCTGGTTGGAACCATTTCAATTTTCCCAAGAAAGGACTCTAGATTCCAGATGATTAAACACACACTAAATCAGAAATCAGATTCAGTGTCCATGGTGATGGACAAGTGTGTCAAGCTTGAGGCTGATTTCAAGAATTTCTTCATTCACTACGATGCCCACAAAAGGTCCTGTAAGAAAATGGTTGTCTAGTCAAAGAATAAAGTTAAATATTTGAGAGAACTTAATGAGTTTCAATATGGTATCAAGGAGGCTTTTGATATAGAAGATGGTAAGATCAAGGATCTCACGAATATCTTTGAGGAAAAGCTGACCCTTGAGCAGAATACTCAGATTCAAGAAGTGAAGGATTTGAATGGGAAATTGTATTATGTTTCCCAAATATGAAAGAGAGAAAGAGATCTTTGGATTGAGATAGAAGAAAATCTTGTCAAGCAGGAAGAAGTCCTGAAGGATCAGGCATAGACTCTTAAGTCTCAGGAAGAAAGAATCCAGGCTTTAGAAAAGAAAACTAAGGATCAGGATCAACTTCTTAAGCAAGCAGAGGGAGATCATAAGGAGCTCAAAAAGATAAAGACTATAGTTAAGAAGTTGATGCTAAAGGAAAAGGAAGGATAACTTTGTTTCAATTTGATATTTTTCTGTACTTTTCTTCCTTTTACAAATTCTTTCTAATCATAATGAAATTTTTGGTTGCTTGTCTTTTGGATGTGTTGTACTAATCTTTCAGGTATCATAATTTCTTTTCCATTCCCTCAAATTCTTTTTTAAAATCACAAAGGGGGAGAAATGAAAAAGAATACTAAGTAAATAATAAATATCCCTAAGTAAGAGAGAGTGTATTTAAGGGGGAGTTTTAATTACAGAGATTTTCGTACTCAAGATAATAAAAAATATCTTTCCGGAAATCTATAATACAATCCTTAGTGTTCCAAATCCTAAGGGAAAGTTAGTCATATTCATCCTTGCCCATATGATAAGGGAGATAATTTTTTTTTGAAAGTCTAGAAAAATATTTTCTAAGTCCTTATTTTCTTTTTTGTAAGGATGTTTGTGCTTTACAAAAAGGGGGAGATTGTTGAGTCAATAAGGTTTCCTTATGACTTTTCTATTACTTCATGTTTGGGGAGATTGTTGAGTTAATAAGGTTTCCTTATGACTTTACCAATCCTCATGTTTTGAAAATCAACACCTTATCTGAAGGAATTTTTTTTACCCTATGTTTTACTTTCATAAGGAAAATTTTCCTTCCCCAAGGAATTTTATCCTTACCATGTTTTCCATTGTTCATTATCCTCTATAAGTGTAAAATTTTGTTTCATATCTAAAACCTTGGAATCATATAATAATTAGATAAAGAGAATTCTGTTTTTAGGATACAAATTCTGACTCTGAGTTCTCTGAATTCAGACTCTAAAATCTTATGAGTTCTGACTCCAAGTTCTATGAATTCAGACTCCAAACTCTTATGAGTTCTGACTCCAAGTTCTCTTAATTTAGACTGTGAACTCTTCTGAGTTCTGACTCCGAGTTCTCTGAATTTAGACTCCAAACTCTTCTGAGTTATGACTCCGAGTTCTCTGAATTCAGACTCTGAACTCTTATGAGTTCTGACTCCGAATTCTCATGAACTCTGACTCCGAACTTTGTAAGTTCAGGTTCCGAATTCTTGTGAATCCATATTCCAAATTTCCTTTAAATTTAGACTCCGAAATTCTATAGAGTTCAGGTTCTAAATTCCTTAGAAAATAAAATCCTAATATCCTTGTATTATAGACACCGAATATGTTTTTTGTCTAGACTTTAAACTTTTATTTGCTTACATTCCAAATATTTGATTTTGGTTATGTAACCATATTTTTTCTTACACTTATTTTTGTTATAAAATGATATCATGCATTTAGTTACTAACTAACCATTGTTTGAGTGACACGTGTATATGTCCCTCCAAAATTCAAGGAAAAATATGACCATTGGAGGAGGGAGCCGACCGTTGAAGCCATTCCTATAAATAGAAGCTTATTTGAAAGAGATCACAACAAGTTGATCAATTTAGAGATTACATACTACTGAAGTGATTTCTAGAGAGAGAAAATTTATTGCTTTGTGCGTACTAAACACCTTTTTCAGATTTGATTCGCGTGACTCCGAATGTTGCTGAGTACATTTGAGGGCTTCCAAAGATAAGAAGACAGAGGTGATGACTACCTTAAAGTTGAGGGCTTTCAGGGATAGAAAGAAAGACTTCAATATTTGTAAAGAGGGCTTACCCTGGTGTGGGTAAGACATACTTTCTTGAAAGTATAAATCAAGGGACCATTATCCAAGGTTGTTGGATACCCTTCTCTTTGGGTTAAAAGACTTATTACTTGTTACTTGTTTGTTACAAGTTTTCTGCTGTATTTTTATTGTTGAGGAAAGTATAACTATCTTATACTTCCTTATACTTGTATACTCTGATTTAGTAAGATTCTATATGATTTAAGGTATAATCTTTATCTTTGTAAATTTTCATTATGTTTCATTTTCTAGAACCACCATTTCCGGAATCACTTTCTCGGAATCATATTTTCAGAATCTAGCAAGTGCATAGAACTAGAGGTTTTGTGAATTACCTTGTTTAAACTTGTTAAACACAATCATCTTTAAAATCTCCAAAGGAATTTTTTAAAGTATAAAATTCACCCACCTATTGTATTTTGAGCACTATTAGATACTTCATTCAGTATCTATATTATTTCGATCCTACATTTGGTATTATAGAGTATATCATACTCCACATACTATCTCAACAATTGGTATCAGAGGAGGTCTCTGAAATACTTATATTCACATATAAGTTTTCCTTGCTCAAGTGTTTCATTGTTCTATATTTTCCTTGCTTTTGAAAATTTTCCATGTTTAAAAACATATATTACTAACAAGTTTGTGTGGAAAGTTTTTTTTAAGATGGCAGGAATCAAAGTTGGTTCCATTGACTACCTAAATCCAACAAGACCACCTATTTTTTATGGGAATGATTATGAATATTGGAGAGATCTCATAAAGACATTTATTATCAATACTGGAGTAGGTAATCTTATTATGCTTACTCGAGGATATAAAATTCCTGCCAAGGATGTTAGTACCTTCACCAATCAAGAAAAGCATGAATATCAACTGAATTATAAGGTATGCAATACTTTGCTTTGTTCCATGACTAGAAATATATATAGCCAAATTTCGTCTTGTGAAGCAGCAAATTGTATATAGAAGAAGCTTGAAGTTACACACTTTGGAACTTCCAAAGTTATCGAAACTTGAAGGGCCATGCTCAGAGCTGAATATCATGGTTTTTGATTTACTTATGGAGAATCAAAATGTAAAGTGCAATAGAGATTCATGACTATTGTTAATAGTTTACAATCTATGGGTGATAAAGGATTAGATGATGAATCTCTTGTAGACAAGATCATAGAAATCATGCCTAATGAATGGGAATCCAAGAGAACAACTATAGATGAGAATAGAAAGGTTACTCATATTTCTCTTGATGAACTTTTTGGAAATCATATTCAACACAAGACTAGAATGAAGAGAGATGCTGATAATGTAAAGAATAAGAATGGGAATGGTAGTGTTTCTTTAACTACAACTTCAAATCATATGAAATCCAAGACTCTCGATAGAGTTACAAGATCTAAATCTAAGAATATTGTTATACAATCTGAATCTAGTGGAAGTGAATCTTCAGAAAATGAACTAGCAAATCTTGCTTGGAGGATGAACAAGATTGTTGGTCAGAAGAACTTTCAATCCAGATACAAGAAGAAAGAAAGAAAAGATAAGAAATATTCAGAAGTTACATGTTATGAATGCAAGAGAGCTGGATATATAAGACCAGATTGTCCTATGCTTAAAAGAAAGGAAAAAAAGGAAAATAATTCCAAGAGAAACAAAAATAAGTACTACAAATCTAAAGCTAAGAAAGTTTTGAAAGCTAATGACACCTGGAGTGCTAGTGGTGGTGACTCTTCTAATGAATCATTAGGTTACGAATCTTCTGGACAGAAGAATCTTGGTCTAATAGCCAGAATACCTATTGATAATCATTTCTTAATAGATAAGGTACACAATGCTAAATCAATGATCAATGTTTCTTTAAATGAAAATTATAGTAATGATAAATACTATGAATCTTAGGATTTAGAATATTATTCTCATGAGGATAATACTTTACCTACCTATGAAGAAGTTTTTGGGTTTACTAAGCTTCTTGAGAATGAAAATTCTAAAGTCAATAAAAATCTTGATAATGAAAATTCTAGGATTTATATACTTACTAAGGAAATATTATATCTTTCTAAAGATCTTGATAAGAAAACCCTTGATTTTGAAAATATTTTAAAAAATCTTGAGGAAGTAAATTCTGATAAGGATAAACTTTCTAAAGATCTAGAAAATGTAATTTCTAAGAAAAATGTTTTCGAGCCTAACTCTAGTTCTAAAGATAATATTTTTGAAGATAAGAACATAGTTATTAGACTGAAATCCGAATTTTTTTCCTTGAAGAAGTGTTTTCCAAACTTTACCTTAGGTAAATAAATTTTTGATAAGATGTATTCTCAAATATGACCTTTAAGGAATAATTCTTGATTTGGTTATACTAGTTCTAAACCTATTTTTAGTAATAATTATTTTGTTCCTCAAAGTGATCCATTCTGCACTAAGTGTCATTGTGGTGGACACTGGGCAAAATTGTTCCCTAAACAAAACTCAGTCCTTAGGATTTTATAAATCCTATTTTTCTAAGAAAATGCGGGTGCCTAAAATTTTGATTTCTGAAATTTCTGGATCCAAGAAAGTTTGGGTTCTAAAATTATAACTCTATTGTTTTTAGGAAAATAGAGAAAGTACCAACAACAATACATGGTACATTAATAGTGGATGTTTCCGACATATGACTAGTAACAAAAACTACTTTGAAAAGATTATAAAGACAAAAGGAGGAAAATTAATTTTCAGAGATAATTCTAAGGAAGAAATTATTGGTATAGGTAACATCTTTCTTCTTGGAAAAACTTTGATTTGGAATGTTTTGTTTGTTAAGGGTCTTAAGCACAACCTCATTAGCATAAGTCAATTATGTGATGAAGGTTACCTTGTGAATTTTAGGAATGAAAAGTGCTTAGTACACAATTCCAAGAAAGAGTTTATTCTTTCCACCAACAGGCAAGAGAATGTTTACACATTAAACTTAGAAGACCTTAGGAGCCAAGACCTACCTTGACTTAGTGTAATGTAAGATCATTCTTGGTTGTGACAGAGAAGGTTAGGACACTATAACCTTAGGAACCTATGCAAACTATCTAAGAAAGGACTAGTTAAGGATCTACTGGAGCTTAAATTTGATTCTTAAAAAGTTTGCGATCCTTGTCAATATGGAAAGAAACATAAATCAAGTTTTAAATTAGTTGGTGAAGTCTCAACCACTGATGCATTACAGTTAAAGCATATGGATCTTTTTGGATCAACACAAACTGGAAGCATTAGAGGCAAATATTATGTATTTGTTCTAGTTGATGATTACACTAGATTTACATGGGTCAATTTTCTAGAAAATAAATCTGAAGCTTTTTCTTATTTCAAAAGTTTTAGATCCCAAGTTAAAAATGAGAAAATCCTTCTTTTGATAACTATTCATAGTGACCATGGAGGAGAATTTCAAAATTCTGATTTTGAAACTTTTTGTAGTAGAAAAGGAATTACTCATAACTTCTCAGCACCCAGAACTCCTCAACAAAATGGTGTTGTTGAAATAATAAATAGAATTCTTCAAGATATAACAAGAACCATGTTGAGTGAGTATTTTTTAGCCAAAAATTTTTGGGCTGAAGCTGTAAGTACTTCTTGTTATACTATAAATCAAGTTTTTATTAGAACTTTTCTTAATAAAACTCCTTATGAGTTATGGAATTCTAGAAAACCTAGACTTTCCTACTTCAAGGTTTTTGGTTTCAAGGTATTAATTTTGAATACTAAAGATAATCTACACAAATTTGCACCAAAATATGATGAAGGGATTTTCTTAGGTTACGCCACAACTTCTAAGGCTTATAGATTTTTTAATAAAAACGCTTGTACTGTTGAAGAAACAGTACATGTAAAATTTGATGAAACTGATCCCTTTGTTTTTAAACAACCCCAACCTACATCTTCAGATGTGTTTTCAAAAACTGATTATCAACCCTTGATAGAAGATTATTCTGATAAGGAAAATTTCCAAGAAGATATTTCTGAAACATTTACCCTAGAAGATTTCCTACCCTATTTTGATGAATAGGTTTTACAAAACCCAAATCAGTTGTTTCTAAAGAATCATCCCAGTGATAGTATCATTGGTGATGTGAATCAACCTGTAAGGACTAGAAGTTCCTTAAGGAATGAAATATAACATCTAGCATTCCTTTCCTAATAGAAACCAAAAATCACTGATGAAGCTTTAGGTGATGATGATTAGACAAAAGCTATGCAAGATGAACTAAATGAATTCGAAAGGAATAAAGTCTGGACCTTGGTTGAAAGAACTAAGGAAAATTCTGTTATTGGAGTCAAATGGGTCTTCAGAAATAAGTGTGATGAAAATGGAATAATAGTAAGAAAGAAAGCTAGATTGGCTACTAAATTCTATAATCAACAAGAAGGAATATACTATGAAGAAACCTATGCTCCAGTATCTAGGCTTGAATCTATTCGTATTCTACTTTCCTTTGCAACATTATTCAATTTCAAACTTTTTCAAATGGATGTGAAATGTGATTTCCTTAATGGTTATGTTCAAGAGGAAGTTTTTGTTGAAAAACCTCCTGGTTTTTAAGATAAAAAACATCTTGAACATGTTTTTAAACTTACCAAATATTTGTATGGACGTAAGAAAGCCCCTCGAGCTTGGTATGATAGACTTACAGGTTTTTTTCTTAAAAATAATTATGTTAAGGGAAATGAAGATCCAAACCTTTTATAAATAAAGATAAGAAAAATGTTTTGATTTTTCAAATCTATGTTGATGACATTATATTTGGTTCAACTCAGCAATCTTTAACTAATTCCTTTGTAGATCTAATGAAATCTGAGTTTGAAATGAGTATGATGGGTGAGTTAACTTTTTTCCTTGGTTTTTAAATTTCTCAAAAACCATAAGGAATCTATATATCCCAACATAAGTATATTAAATATATTCTTAAAAAGTATGTATATTACAACACTAAAAGTATAAGTACTCCCATTGGTACCTCAAATTCCTTTGATCTTGATGAAGCTGGGAAACCATTAGATCAAACATCTTTTAGAGGTATGATAAGAAGTTTACTTTACCCGACAGCTAGTCGTTCAGACTTAATGTTTTGAGTATTCTTATGCGCAAGATATCAATCCAATCCCAAGGAATCTCATTTAAAGGCAGTGAAAATAATTTTTCGCTACTTAAAGGGAACCATGGATTTAAGACTCTTTTATACTTCTGGAAATGATTTTGTTTTAAAAAGTTTTCCGGATGCTGACTTTAGTGAATGTAGAATGGATAGAAAAAGTACATCTGGAACTTTTCATTTCTTAAGAGATTCATTAGTTTCTTGGACATGTAAGAAGCAACACTCAGTAGCACTTTCCACTGCTAAGGATGAATATGTAGCAGCTGGAAGTTGTTGTGCTCAAGTGTTGTGGATGCAACACACACTCAAAAACTATGGTATGAATTTTACCAAAACACAAATTTTGTGTGATAATACTAGTGCCATTTCTTTAAGTAAAAACCCTGCACATCACTCTCGTGAAAAACACATTGATATTAGGCATCACTTTCTTAGGGATCACACACAAAAAGGAGATATCATTCTTCAATTTATCAGAATGCAAGGTCAACTTACTGATATTTTTACAAAATATTTACCCTCCGATATATTTGAATACATTAAACAGAAGTTAGTAATGATAACCATAAGTTAATCTTCCTCATTAACTTTCTGTTGAAATCAATCTCCTTATAGTAATAAACTTATTTCCATAGGGGGAGTACATTTGTTTGTTAGTGTTTTTCAAATTTTCGTAATGAAGATTTTCGTACTCAAAATCTTTGTACTGAAGATTTCCGTACTCAAAATTTCCATAATGAAGATTTTTGTACTCGAAATTTTCCTAATGAAGATTTTCGTTTTCATTTTTTTTTTCTTTTCATAATCAAATTTTTTCAAAATTTAAAGTTCTTTAAGAATATTTTTTCCTCAGTACGAATAATATTCCTGGTAATCCGAAAGGTATGTTTCCTTTATAAAGTTTTTGTAATCATCATTTACTTGTTGGTATTTTCATTTGTTTTTTAAATTTTTTCGGATTCTCTTTTCCTTAAATCCGAATGTTTTTATAAAAAACCTCAAAAGATCGGATTCTATCAAGTTTTCCTTGTGGCTATCATATCAACCGTTAGATCTGATCAGAAGGATTTTCATCCATTGGATTGAGTTTGGAAGATTAATTGTAGCATCAAATGCCTATATAAAGGACTCTCAAAGGTTTGTGTCATATCGATCTCAAGCTCTCGCGTGCTGAATTTTTGACCCTCTACTTAAGCCCGTTTCGAACTTCTCAGAGTTTTCTCAATTCTGAATATCTGTAGAAGAATCCTCTCAGAAAGATATGTTTACTGTCAAACCAATTTCGGAGTGGCAGATGTATAGAGAAAGGTTGGTCCATCCGAACTTCTTTGCTGAGTATGATTCAATTATTTCGAAGAACATCAAATTGAATGGATGGGAGAGTGTTTGCATATCGAAGCCAGGGGCTTAAGATTTTGTATATCTAGATCTTCTAATTGAGTTTTATGAATTAGTAAGTTTCTTTAAGGAAGAAGGCAGAGAGAAGTTTTCCTTCAAAATCTATGGAAATACTTATGCTCTTTTATATACTAAGGCAGCTAGTTTGATTGGAGTTTCGTATGAAGGAGAAGATAAATTTTGTTCTCATGTGTTTCCAGATGTTCAAGGTAGCTTTGTAAAGGTGAAAACTATGTAATGCATTGGTCTTACAGATGTCAAGACTCCAAATATTGCTCACCTATATAAAAATAATTGGATCCTTGAATTACGAGTTCAAGGATTTATCATTCTGAGAAAAGGTGACAAGGACACATTGAAGAAGAGTGATATGTATATCCTAGATTTTCTGGTGAACCTGAGGAAGGTTAATTTGGTTAATCATATTCTGATTATGATCGAGAATATCATTAATGGAAATATGAAGGCTCAGATTATCATGTACCCGACCATTCTTTCTAAGTTGATTGTTCAGTGTTTATAATATTTTAAAATCCCTTATAGTTCAAAACCTATAAATTGCAAATTCATGATAGTCAGTGACGATACTTTGAAGAGGATAAACATTGGATTTTATAATGACTATGGAGAATTTTATGACCTACCTGAAGAGGAAGTTGAAGCTGTTCCAAATAAACAAGAAGTGGCTGAACCTTCGAGAAAGGTTGCAAAGAAGAGAAAGTTGAAGGAAGTAGAAGAAGAATAGAAAAACGCAAAAGATAAGGAATCTCAATCCACACCTCATAAACCTAAGAAGTAAAAATCATATCCTGATGAGGTTGTAGCAAAGTGGAGGGAAGATAAGAAAAACCGGAAGGAAGGAGAGCCACAGTTTGGCTTGGACCCTCTTGAAGAAAAATACCTGAAGGAGAAGACAGTTGATTATCTTGAAAGGGAAGAGAAGGAAAAGAAGAAAAAGAAGAAAATGAATGAATAAGAGATTGTTCAATCTCTTTTGAAGGCTATTGAGAAAGCAACCGAGAGTATCCCAGTACCAAAATCTTTCTTGGTAGAAGCATTACCTGAGACTATGGGGAAAATTTTTTTCAGTTCGGAAAAAGAAAAAGAAGTAGAAAAATTTGTGGAAGAATAGGAAGAAGAATAAAGTAATGGTGACACTGAAGATCTCATAAAGAAAGTTGAATACTTCCATGAAAAATAAAGTCCATCCGGGAAATTGTCAATTAGAACTTTAGAAGTAGAATCTTCAAGGCTTTCTACACCTGGGAAAGATAAAAAAGAACAGGATGAGAAATTTGAAGATGAAGTGAACAAGCTATCTGAGGAATAAAGTTTTAATCATCATTTTATTCATCCTGAATATGCCGAGGCAGCATCTGAGAAGGAGAAGTTAGATGAAGATAGAATTGTTCAGCTGTCTGACAGTGAACACAAATCTCCGGATGAGGAAGTCGTTCTAAGAAGTGAAAAAGGAAAACATGTGGTTTTTGATACAACTACTAAAGCTATTGTTAAGAAAAAGGAAACTGGTGGATCATCGAAGAGGAAGGAAGTTGAGTTAGAGAAAGAAGCCTCACCAAGAAAAGTTTATGATTTGGAATCATCATCACTTGGACATGATTTTTTTGTACATTCATTGAAAAATATGGTTGGCACCATTCTGATTTTCCCAAGCATAGAATCTAGATTCCAGATGATTCAACACACACTAAATCAGAAATCAGATTTAGTGTCCATGGTTATGGACAAGTGTGTCAAGCTTGAGGCTGATTTCAAGAATTTCTTCATTCACTACGATGCCCACAAAAGGTCCTGTAAGAAAATTGTTGGATGGTCAAAGAAGATAGTTGAATATTTGAGAGAACTTGATGAGTTTCAAGATGGTGTCAAAGAGTCTTTTGACATAGAAGATGGTAATATAAAGGATCTCATGAATAGCTTTGAGGAAAAGATGAACCTTGAGTAGAATACTTGGATTCAAGAAGTGAAGGATTTGAATGGGAAATTGTATTCCGTTGCCCAAAGATAGAAGAGAGAAAGACATCTTTGAATTGAGATAGAAAAAAATCTTATCAAGTAGGAAGAAGTCCTAAAGGCTCAGGCATAGGCTCTTAAGTCTCACGAAGAAAGAATCAAGTATTTAGAGAAGAAATCTGAGGATCAGGATCAGCTTCTTAAGCGAGTAGAGGAAGATCATAAGAATCTCAAAAAGATGGAGACTATAGTCAAGAATTTTATGCCGAAGGAAAATGAAGGATAACTTTGTTGCAATTTGATATTTTGTTGTACTTTTCTTCCTTGTACAAATTCTTTCTAATAATAATGAAATTTTTGGTTGCTTGTATTTTGGATGTGTTGTACTAATCTTTCAGGTATCATAATTTCTTTTCCATTCCCTCAAATTCTTTTTGAAAATCACAAAGGGGGAGAAAGAAAAAAGAATACTAAGTAAAGAAGAAATATCCCTAAGTAAGGGAGAGTGTATCTAAGGGGGAGTTTTCATTACAAAGATTTCCGTACTCAAAATAATGAAAAATCTCATTCCAGAAATCTAGAATACGATCCTTAGTGTTCCAAAGCCCAGGAAAGAGTTAGTCGTATTTATCCTTGCCCATATGATAAGGGAGATAAGTTTTATTTTGAAAGTCTAGAAAAATATTTTCTAAGTCCTTATTTTATTTTTCGTAAGGATGTTTGTGCTTTCCAAAAAGGAGGAGATTGTTGAGTCAATAAGGTTTCCTTATGAATTTTCCATTCCTTCATGTTTGGGGAGATTTTTGAGTTAATAATGTTTCCTTATGACTTTACCAATACTCATGTTTTGAAAATCAAAAACACCTTATGTCAAGGAAAATTTCTTTTTACCTTGTGTTTTACTTTCATAAAGAAAATTTTCCTTCCCCAAGGAATTTTATTCTTACCATGTTTTTCATTGTTCATTATCTTATCTAAGTTTAAAATTTGGTTTCATATCTAAAACATCGAAATCATATAATACTTAGATAAAGAGAATTCTTTTTTCAGGATACGAATTCTAACTCCGAGTTCCCTGAATTTAGACTCCAAACTCTTATGAGTTCTGACTCCGAGTTATCTAAATTCAGACTCCGAACTCTTATGAGTTCTGACTCCGAGTTCTCTGAATTCAGACTCCGAACTCTTCTAAGTTCTGACTCTGAGTTCTCTGAATTCAGACTCCAAACTATTCTGAGTTTTGACTCCGAGTTCTCTGAATTCAGACTCCGAACTTTTAAGAGTTCTAACTCTGAATTCTCATGAACTCTAACTCCGAAATTTGTAAGTTCAGGTTCCAAATTATTGTGAATCCATATTCCAAATTTCCTTGAAATTTAGACTCTAGAATTCTATAGAGTTCAGGTTCTGAATTCCTTAGAAAATAAAATCTGAATATCCTTGTATTATGGACACCGAATATGTTTTTGGCTAGACTTCAAACTTTTATTTTCTTACATTCCTAATATTTGATTTTGGATATGTAACCATATTTTTTCTTACACTTGTTTTTGTTATAAAATGATGTCGTGCATTCAGTTACTAACTAACCGTTGTTTGAGTGATACATGTATAGGTCCATCTGAAATTCAAGGAAAAATATGACTGTTGGAGGAGGGAGCTGACCGTTGATGCTGTGCCTATAAATAGGAGCTTATTTGGAAGAGCTCACAACAAGTTGATCAATCTAGAGATTACATGCTGCTGAAGTGATTTCTAGAGAGAGAAACTTTATTGCTTTGTGCGTACTGAACACCTTATTCAGATTTGCTTCGTGTGACTCCGAATGTTTCTGAGTACATTCGAGGGCTTATGGGGATAGGAAGACAGAGGTGCCGACTACCTTAAAGTTCGAGGACTTCCTTGCTGAGGAAGACAGAGGTGCTGACTACCTTGAAGTTGAGGGCTTATGGGGATAGTAAGACAGAATCCGATATTTTTATCAAGGGATTACCCTGGTGTGGGTAAGACATACTTTATTGAAAGTATAAATCAAGGGACCTTTATCCAAGGTTGTTGGATACCCTTCTCTTTGAGTTAAAAGACTTATTACTTGTTACTTGTTTGTTACAAGTTTTCTGCTGTATTTTGATTGTTGAGGAAAGTATAACTATATTATACTTCCTTATACTTGTATAATCTGATTTAGTAATATTCTATATGCTTTAAGGTAAAATCTTTATCTTTGTAAACTTTCATTAAGTTTCATTTTCCACAACCATCTTTTTCAGAATCACTTTCTCAGAATGATATTTCCAGAATCTAGAAAGTGTGTAGAACTAAAGGTTTTGTGAATTACCTTGTTTAACCTTGTTAAACACAATCATCTTTAAATGTTCCAAAGGAATTTTTTAAAGTATACAATTCATCCCCCTCTTGTATTTTGAGCACTATTAGGTACTTCATTCAGTATCTATATTATTTCGATCCTACATTTGGTATTATAAAGTATATCATACTCCACATACCATCTCAACAAGGCACATATTAAGGTTTATCTTTCCCTTAATCACGTGTTATATAAAAATATCCTCTTACCACTAAATCACTTTTCTTGGTTATCAATACCATTTATCATATGTTTTCAAATTATTAAATAAAAACTACTGTGGAATAATCCTAAGATGTTTCATGATTCTTATAACCAGAGTATCATTTATATAACACTTCCTATAATAAAATTCTTGAACCTGAATACATAAACACTTCAATACTCTCACTTTAGTGATTGGAATAACATAAATCCTTCCTTGGTTTAGGAGTTAACCCTGGAATTTGGGAATTAACTCAGATAATTCCTAAGTTCCCCACATAGAAGACATTGAATTAATTGACAATTAATTTCTCCATGAACTTAATTTCTATATAGAAAACATATTCCCCTTACTTTGAAAAATTCTCCTAGGTTTTTATTTCAACATTATTAACATGAAGGAAATTGAACTTTAGTACCTCCATGATCATTTCCACATAAACTTTCATAAAATTCCATTTCCCTATTATTTTTTGTGTTAGGAAACTCACCTATGTTTATGTTTATAATCATTTATCATGAAAGATAATTAGGAATAATCACAAGTATTTTCCTTTAAGTTCCCATCTCATTCATTTTCTTAGAAATCATTTCTTTCTCCATCACATTCATTTTCAACTTAATTCCTCCTAGTTTCATCCATTTATTAAAACTAAAAATCATAGTGTGAGAAATAATAGTCATAGAGGGAAACCACATAATCATGAAAAATAATTTATAGGATGCCTACATAATAACACTTTATTTTCAATCTATGAAACATCAGGTTTAAAATAGGCCATCCATGATCATCATCTATTCAAATCCTTCATAAATGTTTATAAAGAAAATGTGAATTAACCTAAGCTTGTCCCCCAAGAGTGTCAAACTAGGTTTGTAGTAAGTTCACACTCACCATGCACTAGAATGATGTTTGAGATATAATCAACCACCTCTTTTCAAGGTTATTTTACCTAGATTCATTTGTGCCAAAACCATGTCCAATTTTAGTATATAGATAAATATGTTTAGCTATGGAAACCATATAATCTCTACCTTACCAAAACATTATAATATTATCCTATACTTAGACATATCCCCATGGTTTTCAACAAAGTTCTCTAATCCTAACTCTAAAGTTGACTAAAACCTACCATTGATACCAACTGAGGTGACCCAAACTTTTAATACATAAATATTACATTATTTTAAATGAATATTCAATACATAAAATTATAATCCATGCCAAAATTATAAAGGTTTAGTTTATTTGGAGACTAGATACACAATCTTCCTTACATGTTGAACTCAATGCTTGTTGACATCCCTTCGATACACAATCTTCCTATTTCACGAAAGATCTTTAATATCTTCCACAAAGATCTTCCCACATAGTACTGTTCTTAAACATAACCTACTTAAAAAA
Organism: Viscum album; assembly: GCA_963277665.1. Taxonomy (NCBI): domain Eukaryota; kingdom Viridiplantae; phylum Streptophyta; class Magnoliopsida; order Santalales; family Viscaceae; genus Viscum; species Viscum album. Next base: position 1,185,199,851 of record OY728164.1, read on the forward strand.
CCCTCATTCACAACCTAGGGAAAGGAAACATAGGAAAGGTTTATCTCATATGTCCAGTAAGGGTAAAAAAGAGAGATATCAATTGATGATCATATGTAAGCATAAAATAAGCATTAGGGTATAAAATTATGATCATAACTTACAAAGTTCATACCCAATTTCCCTTATATCATAATAATAAATCATGTCATAAAAATTTATCATTTGAAAGACATGAATCATAAGAGTGAGAAATCGTCATTAATCAATCATGAACCATAAGTTTAAATCATAAGAAAAAAAACATGTCATAAAATTATGGCAACATAATAGAAATAAAAACCATTTAATATGTCAAGGTTAACTACTGATACCATTAAATAATAGTATACTAGAAATCAACACACATTTCCCATATCATAATGGATTAGAAATCACCACTTATTTCCTATAGTGGATCTGAAATCCCTACCCGTTTCCCATAATGTATCGAGCACATCAACTCATTTACCATAATTATCTAATGAGATATAAATATTCACCCAATGAATTTAAAGGATATATAATTATGATCCAATATATTAAATAATTAAAACTATCCATATGTATTCCACAAGATCACACAACATTTATTGTATCATAACTCATGGAAAGAAAATGGGTTTTATAAACATTTCATCATTTCATCAAGGTATAACCTAGTAAAAGAAATGAGTTTCTTAAACATCTTTTCATCATAATCATAAAACATCCAAAGAAAGAATAAGTATGGTATCATTGAAACATATCCCCAGTAAAACATAATTAACATTAAGGATATTATCATAGATTAAAATTCCTTAAAATATCACTGAAATATTTCTTGAGGAAAATACCCTTTTCATTTTGAAATTACTTATTTAAAATCCAAATATTTATAAAATATTATAGAAAACATTTTCTTTGAAAAGAACTTTAGAAAATTTTAAAGTAATATTCAAATATTTGAGTGGTCATGACGATGATAAATTCTATTCATGTCATATACATTAAAACAAATATTCCTTTTATATTTTTGGTAAAAAGTTAAAAGTACCTTGTTTGGAAAATGATAAGAAGATCCATTTGAAACATTTTTATAAAAAGTAAAACATGGGTAAAAATGACTTTAAACATTCATAGGATAATATTAAAACATTATTGAAAATATTTTAAAGAAAAAATGGAAATTTAAGAAAAATATTCCTGACTAAAGAGGAAATAAAGTCTATTTTTCTCAAAACACTTTCTCGATCATTTTAAGTATCACAAAGAGGGAAATGATAATATTACTTGAAAATTCCATGAATAACCAGAGGAGAATAAAATGTATGTTATTTATCAGATAAGTATCATAAAATTTTCTCAATTTAAATTCAATCATGATAATTCCTGATTAAAATGGGATTGATACATAAATCTCTTACCTCAAGTCTCATCTTTCTTCATATGTGTTCAAACCTTCTCTTCATTGAGAAACCTCGTTTGGATTGCACCTTAATCCTTGAAAGGATGGTATTTTGGAAAGACCAAAAGATCTAGTACATGAGTAAGGAATCTGGGAAGGTATTATGGTAGGTATTGGGTGATATATAGGGTTAAAAGGTGTGAGTAAGAGAGGATAAGAGGCGTCCTTTTATAAGTGATGAGATAGACACTCTTAGAATTACTTCAAGTATTAAATTAATACAAATTAATTTTTATAATAAAGTTTACCAAAATTGAGAAATTTTGAATATAATATGAGGATAAGTTGAAATAATCTCATATAGTAATATTTATACAAGTTTAAGGTATTTTTTAGCCCTTATCTCTTAGTTTTAACCCCCATTAACCCTTTTTACAATTACCGTAATATCAAAATTTTCTACTATTTAAGGGCCAAGAATGTTACCATAAAAAGACAAGTGACCCATAAATGGGTCATGGTTGATATTTTAAACCATATTAAATTCACTTGTCCAAATATGGTATTTTTATGAATTTTAAATAATTTAATAAAATATTATTCCTTATAAAATATCATTAATGTCATTTTTAGAACTATTCATTAACTTTGACTTTAAAGTCATCAATATAGTTTTGGAATTTGAATATAAACATTTAAAACATCCCAAATAAGTTATTTTTATCTATAATTTTTTCAACACAATAATTCACCCAAATTGTATTTCTTTTAATATTTTTAAAATCATTTATTTTATTTTTCTATTATTTGAATAAATATTGTGATGGCTTTGCATAAGCATTTAAGGTAAATTTTCAACCACTAAAAACTAAAAATAAGTTAATATGAAAATAAAAACTAATTAATATTTCAAATAAATATTTATAATCATTCACAACCTATTTTTATCTTTATGACAATGTATAAGAGATATTAAAGCCAAGAGAGTGACATTTTGTATTTATCCTTTTCTTAAAATAATATAAAGACCATAATCAAATAAAAATGGAGAAAATTTGACATATTTTAAAAAATAACAAAATATTTAATTGAAATAACCCCAACCAATAAAATTTGGATAGTTTTAGGTGGTATTAAAATCCTTATCTTTTGGTTTAACCATTTAGTTAACTAATTTTATCCATAACCGCGATAATAATTTTTCCGATCTCAAAGGGTTATAATTTTAATTATAAGGTAAAAATTGCATCATAAATGGATTAGGTATGATATTTTTGACCATTTATAATCCTAATTTCACTTTTAAAATATTTTTATGATTTTTTAATAATTTAATAAAATATATTTAACATATAATACTATTAATATCATTTTATGAACTATTCACATAATTTGACTTAGAAAACAACATGAAAACAATTTAATTATAATATAATACATTATAACATAAATAATAAATTATTTTTTACTATAAAATTAATTTGAAACCATAATTTATCCAAAAAATATTACTTTTTATGTTTTTAAAATCATTAATTTATTTTTCTACTGCTAGCACAAGCACAATGCCAACATTGTGTAAGCATTTCAGGTAATTATTCCATAAATAAAAACTAAAAATAAATTACAATAATAAAAATAAATTAATAATATTCAATTATTCTTTTATATTAATTAAATATGTATATTTACTCACATATATTTCATGAGAACTTATTTAATACGTTATTTTTACTTTTCTACCCTTGTATAAGCATTGCATAAGAATTTAGACAATTCACTTGTTATATAACTCCAATATTCATATATATACATAAAAATAATCAATAATACTTCATATTTATTAAAAAAAATTATAAATTACTTATCCCTTCTCAAATATTATTTTTATGACATCAAATTTTACTTTTCCAATGTTTTGTAAGCATTGTGTCAGCATTGAAAATGATTTTCATATTTATCATGGAATAAATTATAAATTATATGTTTAGAATTATTTTTGTATTATATTTTTATTATATTATAATAAATTATTCATTTCATAAGTTTAATAAATTTTTATTTCATATTTATTTTTTGACGATATTATAAAAATACCGTATTTCATAAAAAATGTATTTTTTATTATTCACAAAAAATTAACTTTCTTAGAAAAATATCAAAAAAAATCCTAGGATAAATTTGATTTTATGAATCCAAAAGTTAATTCCATTTCTAAAAATTCAATTCCTATAATTTATATAAATTACTTTTAATATAAATGTGTAAAACATAATGAAAAATTATTTTTTTCTAAAAATGCGTTTTAAGCTAAAAAATAAACTTATACCAAAATAAAGTATAATGATAATTCATGTGTAATTAATTTGATTATTTATAACTAAAGGATAATTATCTTAACTTAATTTCAAATTAAAATTATAATATGAGTTTTCAATTAAAATAAATGACATTTTTATAAAAAATGACATTTTCACTATTCATCGAAAAACCAATCCTTTCAAAAAAATAGCAAAACTTCACCCTAAAATAATTTTGATATGATAATTTCAAAAATGATATCCTATTTATAAAATAAAATTTCTAAAATTAAAAAAGTTAATTATAAATTTTTATCACCAAAATAAATAAAAATTATTTTTGAGGAAAATGTATTTTTGAAGCCTAAAATGACTTTACTAAAAATTGAGTGTTTATTTACTAAGAATTAATCAATATATTTTTATTGAGTAAGAAAATTTTATATATATATATATCATAATATTTTTATTCATATTCATATCTTCTAATTTAATGGCTAGGTTATAATAGTCATATTTAAATAATAATATATCGTAGTTTATTTTATGCTCGGTGTTTCATGTTTAGTAATCCATCGAACACATAAAATTTATTTAATGTGAAATATATTCTAAAATCTCAGTGTGTTACATGATCATATATAAAATGATCAGATAATGACTTTGTAACTCCAATAAAAGAAGAAATCTCAAAAGGTTGCCAGATGAACATGAACAAAGTTATACTAGAAATAGAAATGTAAATTCCATCAGACATAGTGAAGTTTTAAGTGAGCCTAGAAGATCAAGACAAATGAACAAATATGACTAGATGTAAGAAATATTGTGATTTTTCTGAATAGATAAAATCTATTTCTACTGGATGGTGATATTTTTTAAGCTCACTATATAGAGAAATTTTAAGATCACCGGACTAACCACATCAGACAGAGAAATATATGAAGTTGTACCAGACTGAATTTAGTGGATCAAGATCTGTGAAAAGTTTAGTTATATATAGGATGAATAGATGGAGACATTCCATCTCATCCAATAGATCAATATATATAGACTTCTATGAGTCCATCAGATGGAGGAAACATGTGAAGAGCACCGAAAGGAGGAAGCCTATGCTTATCAGACTGAGAAAATATGATGAAGAAGATAAAATAGTTAAGTGTTATGAAATACCCAAATGAAAGACATATTTTCAATGTTACTAGATGGAGAATTATCAGATTTTATACTCTGGAAGGATCCTTGATGAACTTTACAACACTTTATAAAGTCATTGCTTATGACGATGTTGATATTTTCTTTCAATGTTAATAAATATAGCTGAGATTTAAGGAATTTTTAAAGAATTTTTTGACACCAGGGTTTGAAGAAACTTTGATGAAGAATTTTGAATCCAAAGTTTCAGAAGCTTTGAAAGTGGTCAAATGAAATTTGAGTTGAGTAGGAAATTCAAAATTGGAGCTTATACTTACTCCTTTATTTTAAAAGGAAGTATGCTTATATAAACGGGTGAAGGATCCTTATGAGAAGTTTCTATATCTATTTTAAAAGAGTGGAATTGATGAAGTTTTTGTAGCATGATTAGTGTCTTGGAGTTGGTTCCCTATAAATGAACTTCTTTATACTTTATGATAAACCTGTATTCATTTGATGAATATTAATAAACTCCTTACCACATCATGATTATTCTTCTGTATAACATAGTATGTGATAATGTTCTAAGAATAGTTGTCGCACTAAAATTTTATAGCAGATCCCTGCTATAATGATAACCCAGAAGTTCCACACTACTGGAAACAGAGGATATACCAACGGATTTTTCCCAACAGTTTATGAAAACCATTGGAATAGGGATGTTGATAGGTCTTTACCCAAAAGTTTCAATAAACTGTTGGAATAGAGTAGTTTATATGAGTTTTAACCAACAGTTATATAGAACCGTTGAGATATGTGAAGTTTTAGGAAGCCTTTGCCAACGGTTTTAAAAAACCATTGGTAAATATTACTTTTCCCAATAGTTTTAAAAAATAGTTGGGAAATTTTTCCCCTAAAATTGTCACCAGCCCCAATCCCCCATCCATCGGATTTCAGACCTAAATAACGAGACAAAGAGCTCTCTCACTCGGAAAATTCTTCCACCCTTCAACCAGATAGTTGTTTTGTTATGCACTTCAAATCTGTAAGTGGTACCTTAGGTTCAATGTTTTCCATCTATTTTTTTTGTTTTATGTTTTTATTTGGCCTAAACCAGAGGTTCGTGCACTATGGTATACCCAAGAATTGTAATTTGATTTGTTTTCTGATTTTGTTCTACACTTCAACTATTTTATCATGTTGAAGATATTTTAATTTTCCAACTATAATATAGTTATATGTTCTTTAGTAGATATTATCTTATAATCCCCGGGGAGTAGATACCCAATGAAATTGTTAAGACCCTTTCCTTTTACGATAATATGATGAGTGTATGATAATAGGAGTTTTGGTATAGACCCTTATGACTGGAACTTCTATTGACACATGGTGCTTGATCTATCAACATTTCACTATGATATTTCAATAGGATTGATAACGAATTATTTAGTGTCATGTTTAATATAACTATTTTCTTATTCACCAATACTAGGAGTATAGAATTAGACCACCTGTTAATATTTAAATGTCAAAAGATGTGTTTCATCATCTATATCAAGAGTGCAGTCATTAGAACCTGGTCAAAATTCATTAGACATGGATGAAATCATATTGATTGTGATGGAGGAAAACTAATGATCCTTTTTGGGATGTGATATCTTTTGGTAAGATGGTTAACATCACAATGTTTGTTGGTTTAGTGACTATTGCACCACTTAATGGGATGGTTCCCATTGTACAGTTTAGCCCATCATTTCCCAATATATCATTTTGTGGGTTAGTGCTTGTTTGATCAATTAATTGGTTTTCACCCATCGAACCATTTTATGGGATGGTTACCATTCATTATCATTTTAGATAATGGTTAAGAGATATGTTGTTTGTTCTATGGGATTGTGAAATAGAGTTTTCCAATCATTAGTATTCCATTCTAGATAATATTTGATGGTAAAAAATTCCTAGATTGTATGACCTTTTATATCATGGTAAGGGAAATATGATAGGTTATTGTTTACCCATGTTTTTATGGATTATTATTTTTGATAAATGTTATCAGGTTGTTCCATAAGGTATGGATTCAATATATAGGAAACTTACCATCATTTAAAGAATAAATTTTATTCACTATGCTTCCACTTCTAGGGGGGCTGTGCAGGTGGGGGTGGGCTGTGCAGGGTGGGGGTGTTGGGTGGGAAGGGGGGCTATGCAGGGAAAGTCTGCTGGGGTGATGTGTGTGTGTGTGTGTGGGGGGGGGGGGGGGTGTATAGGTGGGGGGTGGGGGTGGGATGTGCTGATGGGGGTGGGGGTAGGGGGGATGTGTAAGTTGGTGTGTGTGTTGGGCTTTGATGTTCTACATCTAATCTGTAAGTGATACATTCATTTTAAAGTTCTGTATCTACTGTTTTGGTTTTCTATTTTGATTTGGGTGTGTATTACTTTTGTTTTCTGTTTTATTTGGGTGTGTGTGTTGGGATTTGAAAGTGGCACACATATAGTGATTATAGTATGGTTTTGGTCTATAGGGATAAGTAGTAAAGTGAATCAAATTTGATTCAAAATGAATTATGTGTTAATATCATCCATAATTTTTCAGTTCTTAGAAGGCTTGGTATTGCTGGGAATTTTGTGTTAATATCATCCATATTCCACATGATTCACATCATGGTAAGAATGTATGATGATGTTGTTGATATCATAGAGAAAACTCATACACTCCAGGTTGTTTATAGTGGCATGGTTAGTCATGAGTGATAATTGGCTTCCTAAGATGACTGTATTAATACAATTTTAGGGTCAATTAAATATGGTTCTCACTGTACATTGTATATTATGTCTCTTTCTTGGACAATACTCACTTTTATGATGGTGGAGTGCTTTTCACTAGCCATGCTGGCATGTGTAGACATCCATAATATTGTTAGATAAGTCACAAGTTTAATTCAGTAATCTTGTTATCATTGACATACTTTATTATTAATCTCAAATTTAAAAATAAATGTTTTTGTCTATAATTTATGAAATTAAACCTTTTTACAAGCCATGAACAACCTATTAGTGTAGAAGCCTAAACTTTATCCACCCATGGGGTGCACTTGACTTGGGGAACTAATTGGGTAATGAAAGGTATGACCATAGAGGTACGAAGAATGAGTTATTGAACACGAGTGAATGATTTTGGATGCCTATAACACATAATGGGACCTGAGGCATGTGCCTCTTTTATGATACCTAATTAAAATGAATAGAAATAAATTTTAATTTAATTTTTAAGTACTCGTTCTTTGATTAATGAATTGGAATTCCTTGAAGAAACAAACCAAGGATTCAAGTTAAAAATATAGATTTTAATTCCATTTGGAAATCCCCTTCGATTCATGATGATTTGGTTTAGAATACCTTGAGGAAATATACCTTGGATTCATAGTGATTATGATCTAGGAAGCCTTGGGGAAGTCACCCTTGGATTCCAAACTAGAGGCCTATCTATTTACATAGGGTGGGAAATCCTTCCTCCCTATAAATCCATATGAATTCAATCAATTAGTATATCTTTACATTGTTTTAATAGTTCACTACATAAACTAGAAACTACTTCCTTTATTGTTTACTTAATTATATTTTCTATTAAACCTCAATATTATTGAATTGTTTATGATGAAATGACTTATAAAAATTATTTTTACAGAATAGATAGAAGTTGGATGTATGAAACCGATCATATCTCAAGCGATTTTCAAAACAATTTGAAGAGATTTTTAGATTTTGCATTTCACAATGCTTCAGATAGTGGTCACATACACTGACCATGTTCCAATTGTGTTGGAAGACCTTGGTTGAGTCGTGAAGAAGTCAGATACCACATAACCAAATATGGTTTTCAAGAAAACTACTTTGTGTGGTATCAAAATGGGGAGAAGATGAAATCTCAAATTACTGATGATCGAAATGAAAGGACTGGAATGGAGAATTTGTTAGATTACCGGTTTCTGTTTATTCGTCATCATGAAAAAGAAATGATTCCAACCCAATAAGACTTCGATATGAGCACACATGATGCGTCTAATGAAAATGATGTTGTTTTAAGGGTGAAAAAATTGAATGATGCTGCCACGACTCTAGTATATTGACAGTGCGATAAAATGAAAAATCTATAATTTTAAATCTGATTGTTTCATGGGAAAATTATGTATGGGATTTCTAACACAGAAATCAATTACATTCTTACATTCTTGAAGGATTTACTTCTAGATGATGCAGATATTCCCTCAATCCACTATATGGCATGAAAGTTAGTTGAGGAACTTGGATTTTCAAGAAAAAAAAAATTCATGCTTGCCCAAAAGATTGTAGTTTATTCTAGGAGGAAACCGCTGAATGAAATGATTTTATAAAATGTGGAACATCCCACTAGAAGTCAAAATCTGATGGAACACCATCACGCATTCCACAGAAAGTAATGTGGCACTTTCCATTGATCCCCAGACTCCAGAATCTTTTTATGTCTGATGACATATCAATAAAAATGAGATAGCATGATACCAAGAGAAATAAGACTAATGATGAGTTGGTTCACCCTGCAGATAGATTTTCATGGTAGATATTTGATGATCAATATTCTGATTTTGCAGCTGATGTGCGTAATGTGAGGCTGAGTCTTTCATACGATGGTTTTAATCCATTTGGGCAGATGCTTACTTCACACATCACATGGCCAGTTTTTATACACATTTATAATCTTCCCCCATGGTTGTGTATGAAAAAACCTTTCACTTTCATGAGTATACTCATATCTGGCCCTTCTGATCCCAGCATTGATATTTTTGTATACATGAAAACTTTAATAAAAGAGTTGAAACTTATTTGGGATGTGGGTGTGCGCACATACGATGCATGTTCAAAAGACATATTTCAAATGCGTGTTGTTCTTATGTAGAGGATCAATGATTTTTTGGCTTATGCAATGATATCTGGATGGAGCATGATGGGAAAACTATCATGTCCTGTTTGTATGAAGAATACATGATCCAGAAGAATGAAACATCACCGTAGTTTCAGTTTTATAGGACATCGATGATTCTTGCCAATGGACCATCCATATAGAAATAATCATCAAAGATTTGATAATACCACAGAGACCAATAATCCACCTCAGCGTATGTCTAGAACTGATGTGCTTAATGAATTGAAAGATTTTGGTTTTTCATTCGGGAAGGGTCAAATGAAATTTGGAAAGAGAAAGAATGTTTCCACTGAAACCTGTTACAATTGGAGGAAGTGGAGTATCTTTTTTGATTTGCCTTATTGGTCAACCAATTTTTTATGTCATTGTTTAGACATAATGCACATTGAAAAGAATATATGTGAAATATTTATTTCGATACTTTTAAATGTTAAGGGAAAGACAAAATATGATTTACTGTCTCGACATGACTTGGTGGATTGGGGAATCAGACCAGAATTGCATCCTGTGCATATCATTTAAAATAAATGGAAAGTTCCATGTGCTTCTTATGTGATGACACCTATGAAAAAAAATAATTTCTGGAAGTATTAGAGACTATTAGAGTTCTTGATGGCTATTCAAGCAACATATCTAAACGGGTCAACAGAAGAGAGTTGGAGCTAAAATATATGAAGACTCATGATTATCACATTCTTATGCATGAGTTGATTCCAATAGTAGTCCCTCATCTTTTTTCCAATAATGTAAGGGTGACTGTTATTCGGTTGTGCCATTTGTTTAGAGATATTTGTGCTAAGAAGTTGTCCAAGTCATTATTGAAAAAAATGTTGATAGATGCCCCATTAATTTTGTGTGAGTTAGAGAAAATATTTCCTCCATCATTTTTCACATGCATGCTGCATCTAACATCCATATTCCCACTGAAATACTTCTTAGAGGACCTTTTTCTTTTCGTTGAATGTATCCAACTGAAAGAAATATGTACACATTAAAGTATTATGTTCGAAAGAGGAATCATCCCGAAGGTTCTATCATAAACGGTTACTTGGCTCAAGAATGTATGGATTTCTGCTCAATGTATTTGTATGATCTTACTATAAGAATGAACAGACCAATGAGAAATGAAGAAGAATAGTATGAGAAAATTGAACCTAGTTTTCCATAACTTCCTTAAACAGAAGGAATTCCTTGATCATATACATTGAATACATTGAGCCTTGAAGAGGGGGAGATGTCACATCACATATTTTTGTTCAAATGTGATTTGTTTGATGACTACATCAGGTAACTAAATTGAATATGTATGTCTTAAATATATATCTACTAAAATATTCATATTTTTTATCTACAGAGAACATAAAACAATGATAAATAGAAATCATCATTCTTTATCTTTGAGAAGGAGGGAGACTTTTCATAGCAACGAGTTTTCTGCTTGGTTAAAATTGAAGGTAAAAGTATTACTATTTAAAATAATTAAATAAATATTTATTAAGTTTAATATTCATTTATATTGTAGGTATTGAGTTTGACTACTGACTTTGTCTTTGAGGAAATAAGAGATTTGGCTTTTGGTCCTAATACTGTGGTTCGTGACTGTAAATCAATTATTATCAATGGGTACAAATTTATTGTCACTGAACGAGAAAAGAACACGATAACACAACATGATGGTGTTATGGTTACTACCACAACAGATTGTTATGCTAGTGCATCAGATAGTAGACCGTGATTTGAAAATGTGGGTTATTATGGAGTCATTGAAAAAATAATAATGTTGGATTATTACTCTCATGGATGAGTCACAATGATGAAATGCCATTGGTTTGATTCGATGATGAGACATGGCACATTTATTGATGATTGTGAATTTAGAGTAATTAATATGACTCACACTCTTGCTACCGAAGAACCATATGTATTGGAATCAATGGATAAATTTTTTTTATGTCAATGACCAACTTTGACCTGAATTTGGTGTCATAGTTGAAGTAATTCCAATACATATTTTTGATGATGGTTATAATGGAATTGACACCATCCCTACTGCCATTGGAACCAATCCATTTATTTCTTTTGATGACTCCAATAGCTCAATTATCAGAGTTGACTGTGAACCTGAATTTGTGGTGGGAAATATATAAAATCATCTATTCATGTTCTCAATTATTTTGGTTTACCTTGAGTTGGGTTGTTAAGGTTGGTTCTATTCAACTTGATTTAATATTGAAACCTGCATCATCTACCTGAGCTAAATAAATTTCATTTTTCCTTAATTTTGACAATTTCTTTTCCCTATCATTTATTTTATTTTTTGGATTACACATTAGTTATCCTTTTCTATTTACTTCCATATTTTTTTTAAATGCAGGAAATGAAACCAATTGAAGAGAGGCAATGGAAACAGATTATGGAAAACAGTCGTCGCATGACCGAGCTGGGAATTCCACCACTAGTGCCTACAGTGAGTATTTTATTTCAAATATATTTATTTAAATTATATATAATTTCATGTGATTAATTTTTTTTAAACATTTTTTTCAGGATCCATATACTAGGCGACAATCATTTGATGAACAGCTGATTAGTGGACCCAGCACTCGGGGTGTTCATACAGGGGGGGGGGGGTGGTACGGGAGCTAGATGATCTGGTCGGCATACCTGATTATACCCTGACCCTCCCACTGACATACCTTCCATCCCACATTCTGATCTCGGTGTGTCGTTAGGGACACATGTGATATTTAGGCCTCCCATGTTTTCACTACCCTTTACATCTAACCCTCCTCACCCATCTGTACCATATCAGATGATGATTCCCACTCCCCATCCAGCATTTGGCCAGCCATCCCTGTCATCTTCGTTTACTACTGTTTTAATCTCTTTGGTCTTTTATATTCCATCTTATTTGACTCCTGCTCTGCTAGAGTTTGTCCCTGAAGAGCATACATTGGGACTCACTCCATCTGTACAGGGTGTTCCTTTAGTTTCTGTGGATCCAGCAGTGCCCATTGATCAGACTACCACAGGTATACTTATACAACGCTAACAAATTGTTACCCCATTATTTATTTTTATTATAACATGTATTGATAAACATTTGTTTTTCTTTCATAACATATACATCTACTAATAGGAGGCGGGGGTGGGGGTGTACATGCATGTGTGCGGTGTGGAATCGCCGCACACAATTGATGGTGGACTAGAATGAAGATAGTCAGATGATTGAAAAATCAGGGCAGCAATGTTGGAGTTTTTTTGGCAATGCTTTCCAAATACTCCAACATCATTCCTGTCAGCCATCTCTCATAGAGACAACTGCCAAATGAAGTCAAGGATAAAGCCTGGGCAGAGATATGGGTAAAAAAATCAGTTGTATTTAATGCAATATATTATTATTTTTATTTATATGAATTAATATTTTGGTTTCAGCTGCGGTTTAATTTCCCCGATGGTGAGGGTGCACGACCAGTACGTCTAAAGGATTTAGGAAAGCTTTGGAGAGCTTATAAGCATGATTTGTACATTGGATGGTGTGATAGAGTGGGAATAGAGTTGGAGGCGGTACCTGTCATGGATGATTGTCCATTAGAACAGTATCAAAAGATGATTACCCATTAGGCGACTAGCCAATTTATGGTATTAATCAAATTAGAAGTATTTAAAAGAAAATTTTCATGATTTTCGTTAATACTAATTATTGAATTTTATTTAGGATGAATCTGGAAGAAATAAAAAAAACATTGATGCTAAAAAATATGTCCACACATTGGGATATACTACAATGCCAGATCATGAGAGACAGCTGGTATGACACTTTATAATCTTTCTTTACGACTTGCACTTTCTATTACTTCCTCTGTAATTTATTCAATTTCTAAAGTTGTTATATAATTTTAGTTATGAAATTACTATTTTTTTTGTATCCTATTTTTAATTATGGTTTCTTACATTCAATGTCATTATAGAGGCATAAATTGAATATAGAAGGATGTGCGCCTCGAGCAAAATTGTTTTTATAGAGTAGAAAGAAGAAATATGGAAGTGCGATTAAAAAACCGACTTAGCAGCAGATTGTAAGTTTTACTTTGTAGATTTAAAATTTTAATATCTATTTTGTAACTTAATAATCTATTTATATTTGTAAAAATCTGCTTTAGAGGCCCTTGATGCCCATGAACCTGACAATTTTGGGCCAAACGATCACTTACATCAGGTGTTGGGAGATGAGCACCCTGGTAGAGTACGCTGCCGGCCTGGAAAGAGTATAGTTCTGACAAGCTATTGACCCTCCTTAGGTACGAGTTATAGTTCCACCAAGTTGCAGTAGGTTAAGGAACAGGCAGAACAAGCTGAAAAATAGGCCACAGAGATGGCAACATAGTCTGCTATGGAAAACACTGCATTTATGAAACTGATGGAATCTTTGCATAAAACACTTCCAACAGAGGCCAACACTGCTTATAAGAAATATATGTCATCGATGAATTATATATATGGTGAACCAGGTGGAAGTTCTAGTGGTGGTCGAGATGATGGCGAGGAGGAGGCCGAGGCGGAGGAGGAGGAGGGTGAGGAGGAGGCGGAGGTGGAGGAGGAGGGTGAGGAGGAGGCCGAGGTGGAGGAGGAGGGAGATGAGGAGGCTGAGGCTAAGTATGAGGGTGAGGAGGAGGGAGGGGTTAATGATGGGGATGACGATGAGGACGTGGGTAATGGTAAAGATGATGGTGATGATGGTGATGGTGATGAGGGACAGATTGATCCATTACATTTTTTACTGATATTACTGACCTTTGATGTTTATTGATTTGTTGTGACTAAATATATGTGTGATTAGGTAGGTCACATTATATTTATTTTTTTATCCATATATAATAAAACTTGATTTGATGATTTGCTGTGAAAACCCCCTATTTTAATGAAATTGTAATTTTTTAGAAGTTGATATAATGAAATTATTTTTTTAACCTTGAAAGAAATTTCTTAGAAAATATGTAAATACCATCCCATTAAACTGAGATAGCCCCCCCGGACAGCCCCACGGATAGCCCCCCCACCCTCCTCCCTGGACCCCGGACATCCCCCCGGACAGCCCCCCACCATCCTCCTTAGACCCCAGATAGCCCCCCGGACAGCCCCCCACCCTCCTCTCTGGACCCCGGACATCCCCCCAGATAGCCTCCCCACCCTCCTTCCCGGACCCCGTATAGCCCCTAGACAACCCCCCCGGACAGCACCCCCACCCTCCTCCCTGGACCCCGGACAACCCCCCAGACAGCACCCCCACCATCCTCCTTAGACCCTGGACAATCCCCCAGACAGCCCCCCACCCCCTCCCTGGACCCCAAACAATGCCCCAAACAGCCCCCCCAACCCTCCTTCCTGGACCCCGGATCCCAATCTAAGCTCTCTTCAAGATTCACCCTAAATCCTAACAGAAAAGAGGGTTTTAGAGCTTCGAAAGAAGATGAGAGAAGAGTGCAAACCCTAATCGAAAAGAGGAAGCAAGAAGAGGATTAGACTCACCTGAATCATCAATCCACACTTGAAGGCACTCAAAACACCCAAGTGACATGTACGAGTCAACCCTACCTCAAACCGAGGCACGGTGTGGCCAGTACCACTCAAAGTGTCTCACTTTTATTTGAAATGGACAACATTTTAAATGGAAACAACAACTGAAATACAGAAAACTGAACAAATGGATTCATATTGTGTTGATACTTTAGAACAACAATCCATGAGTCATTTATGACATGTACAAGTCAACACTACCTCAATTCGAGTTGCGGTGTGGCCTAAGCCACTCAAAGTGTCTCTCTTTTGTTTCAAAAGGACATCATTTTAAGTAAATACAACAACTAACATACGAAAAACTGACCAAAGGTATTTGGATTTTCTTGAAACTTTAGGATAATTATCCATGGGTTATATGTGATGTGTACGAGTCAACCTCGCCTCAATACGAGGGCTGGTGTGGCCGACACCACTCAAAATGTCTCACTTTTATTTGAAATGGACAGGATTTTAAGTGAAAACAACAACTGACATAAGGAAAACTGACCAAAAGCATTCGGATTGTGTTGATACTTTAGGAAAACGATCCATGGGTAATTTGTGACATGTAAGAGTCAACCCCGCCTCAATCTGAGGTGCGGTGTGGCTGACACCACTCAAAGTGTCTCTCTTTTGTTTAAAATGGACATCATTTTAAGTGAAAACTACAACTGACATACGAAAAACTGACCAAATGCATTCGGATTTTGTTTAAACTTTAGGAAAACGATCCATGGGTCATATGTGATGTGTATGAGTCAACTACACCTCAATAAAAATCACAGTGTGGCCGGCACCACTCAAAGTGTCTCTCTTTTGTTTAAAATGAACATCATTTTAAGTGAAAACAACGATTGACATACATAAAATTGACCAAATGCATTTGGATTATGTTTAAAATTTAGGGAAATGATCCATGGGTAATATGTGATGTGTAAGAGTTAACCCCACATCAATCCGAGGTGCAGTGTGGCTGACACCACTCAAAGTGAATCTCTTTTGTTTAAAATGGACATCATTTTAAGTGAAAACAACAACTGACATACGGAAAACCGAACAAATGAATTAGGATTATTTTTAAACTTTAGGAAAATGATCCATTGGTCATATGTGACATGTACAAGTCAACCCTTCCTCAATACGAGGTGCGGTGTGGCCAGTATCACTCTAACTGTCTATCTTTTGTTTAAAATGGACATCATTTTAAGTAAAAAAAATGGCATACGGAAAACTGACCAAACACATTAGGATTGTGTTTATACTTTATCAAAACAATACATGGGTCGTACATGAAATGTATGAGTCAACCCCGCCTCAATATGAGGCGCGGTGTGGCTGGTACCACTCAAAGTGTCTCACCTTTATTTGATATGGAAAACATTTTAAGTGAAAACAACAACTGGCATATAAAAAACTGATCAAATGTATTCAAATTGTTTTGATACTTAAAAAAATGATCCATGGGTCATTTTTTACATGTATGAGTCAACACCGACTCAATACGAGGTGCGATGTGTCCGGTACCACTCAAAGTGTCTCATTTTTATTTGAAATAGACAACATTTTAAGTGAAAAAAACAATTGGCATATGGAAAACTGACCAAACACATTCATATTCTGTTGATACTTTAGGAAAAGGATCCATGGGTCATTTTTTATGTGCAAGAGTCAACCCTGCCTCAATCTGATACACGGTGTGGTCGGTACCACTCAAAGTGTCTTTCTTTTGTTTAAAATGGATACTCTTTTAAGTAAAAACAACTAGCATATGGAAAATCGACCAAACACATTCAGATTGTGTTGATAATTTAAGAAAACAATAAATTTTTCATTTTTGATGTTTAAGAGTCAACCCTTCCTCAATCTGAGATGCGGTACGGCTGGAACCACTCAAAGTGTCTCTCTTTTGTTTCAAAAGGACATCATTTTAAGTGAATACAACAACTGACATACAGAAAACTGACCAAAGGCATTCAAATTCTATTGAAAATTTAGGAAAACTATCCATGGGTAATATGTGACATGTAAAAGTCAACCCCGCCTCAATCCGAGGGCCCGTGTGGCCAACAACACTCAAACTGTCTCACTTTTATTTGAAATGGACATGATTTTAAGTGAAAACAACAATTGGCATGCGGAAAACAGAACAAACGCATTATGATTGTGTTTATACTTTAGGAAAACGATCCATGGGTCATTTTTGACATGTATGAGTCAACCCCACTTCAATATAAGGCGCGGTGTGGCTGACACCACTCAAAGTGTCTCTCTTTTGTTTAAAATGGGCATCATTTTAAGTGAAAACAACAACTGACATACAGAAAACAGACCAAACACATTCGGATTATGTTTAAAATTTAGTACAATGATCCATGGGTTATATGTGATGTTTAAGAGTCAATAACTCCTCAATCTGAGGGCTGGTGTGGCCAGTACCACTCAAACTGTCTCACTTTTATTTGAAATGGACATGATTTTAAATGAAAACAACAACTGGCATACGGAAAACCGATCAAACGCATTCGGATTGTGTTGATACTTTAGGAAAATTATCCATGGGTCATTTTTGAAATGTATGATTCAACCCCACTTCAATCTGAGGCATGGTGTGGCCTACACCACTCAAAGTGTCTCTCTTTTGTTTAAAATGGACATCATTTTAAGTGAAAGCAACAACTAACATATGGAAAACCGACCAAACACATTCTAATTATATTGAAAATTTAGTACAACGATCCATTTGTCATATGTGATATGTAAGAGTCAACCACACCTCAATACGAAGCGCGGTGTGGCTGGAACCACTCAAAGTGTCTCTCTTTTGTTTAAAATGATTATCATTTTAAGTGAAAACAACAATTGACATATGAAAAACCAACCAAATGCATTCATATTCTATTGAAAATTTAGGACAACAATACATGGGTCATATGTGATGTTTAAGAGTCAACCCTGCCTCAATATGAGGTGTGGTTTGGAATGCGCCACTCAAAGTGTCTCTCTTTTGTTTAAAATGGACAACATTTTAAGTGAAAACAACAATTGATATACAAAAAATCAACCAAATGCATTTGGATTCTGTTTAAACTTTAGGAAAATGATCCATGGGTCATATGTGACGTGTATGGGTAAAATCCACCTCAATCCGAGGTGTGGTGTGGTTGGTATCACTCTAACGGTATCTCTTTTGTTTAAAATGGACATCATTTTAAGTAAAAACAACTGGCATACGTAAAACCAACCAAATGTATTCATATTGTGTTGATACTTTAGAAAAAAAATACATGAGTTGTATGTGATGTATAAGAGTCAACCCCACCTCAATTAGAGGTGTGGTGTGGCCGAAACTACTCAAAGTGCCTCACCTTTATTTAAAATGGAAAACATTTTAAGTGAAAACAACAACTGGCATATGGAAAACCAACCAAACACATTCAGATTTTATTGATACTTTATGAAAACGATCCATGAGTCATATATGATGTGTATGAGTCAACCCCACCTCAATCTAAGGAATAGTGTGGCTGGTATCACTCCAAGTGTATGTATTTTGTTTAAAATGGACATCATTTTAAGTAAAAACAACTGGTATATGCAAAACCGACCAAATGTATTCGGATTATGTTGATAATTTATTTTGGGGTTATTAGCTTCTAATTTCTGAATTCAATCATGTATGTGTTATAGAAAATGCAATTTTTTATGTATTCTTAATTTTGTATAACCCACCCCCCTAGACACCCCCCACCCCCGTGGACAGCTCCCCACCCTTGGACAGCCCCACCCATAGACACCCCCACCCCCTGAGACACCCCCAACCCCTTGTATGTCATATTATATATGTGTTATATATAATTTAGAATTATTTATGCAACATAATTCATTTTGTATGTGTTATTTATTTATAATTTAGAATTCATTACATAATTCATTCTTCATGTATTCAATTGAGAATTCAATTATGAATTATGTATTGCATAGGGTAATTGGGTTCATATACATGATTATAATTGTGGTACATTCCATGGTTATAAGAGTATCCTGTTTTTATGTGATTTTTTGTGCTATAGTAGGTGTTTTTTTTGCTGTTAAGATTGTATGTAGGTGTATGCAGTTGAGTGTGAAGTGGAGTAGATTTTAGGTGGCTGGTCTGCCAAATTCTGAAAATACACTATACCAATGGTTTACTAAAACCATTGGTATAGTGCTGTACATATTTTTACCAAAAATTTTAGTAAACCATTGGTAAAACATGAAAATGATAGTATTTCCAATGGTTTTACAAACCTTTGGGAATACTTGGATTACACTTCCTTTCCCAACGGTTATACTAAAACTGTTGGTAATGGGCTATCCCAACGCCTTACTTACCAATAGTTTGGAAAACTGTTGGTATATAGTATACCAATGATTTGGTATCCTTTACCAACAGTTTTAAACCATTGGTAAATACTTATTTTCCAGTAGTTCCATGACACTATTCTTGAATATATGTTCTATGGCCAGATGATATCATTTGAAGGGACACAAATGATACAGGCTATTAGGGGTGGTGACTCATGAAACTTTGAGAAACCTTCTCATGATGTGTTCCCTTGGTAATATCAAGGAGGATATTATGAGAACAAGACCAGCCTATAGGAAATCCACATTCATAAGTGTAATTTTATGTTCCTATATACGAACGTGTGTATTGGTCCTTAGACTTTAAAATTATTATTAATGGGTATTATGACTCATGCACTTAGATGTATTGATGAAAACCGTGATGACATATGTTCGTGGAATGGTAGGATATATTGGGTGTATCACGAGTAATACTGTATTAATGAATAATGCGAGAAAGAATTTTTCACTTCTATGGAAGTAGATATCTCAAGCTCTTTGATGGAAATTATATAGCCTAACTAAATCCATGGCTATCGTGTTATCTAGGAAAGTTCAATTCTAAGAAGTTAAAGAATGATAAATCGAGCACATGGGTTGATGGCACTTGCATGAAACCCACTTGATTATAGATATTAGAATAAAGGGATTATATTACATGGTAAGTGTTCGTATGAGGTGACATGTAATTATGACATCAACTTCTTTATCTTGGGTGCCTGACCCATTACGAGACAATAATCTTGGACTTTAGGCAAGCTCGCCTAATGTAAACGAGAAAGAGTCGTAGAGGGTCACACACTAAGTGTAGACATTATCTCAATTAAATAATTTATTATTTAACAAGTTGAATAAATATTATTTCCATCATGGTTTAATAATTATTCAAGTATGCCTGATCACATTTATTTCGTTGCTAGTTATTCAAGAGAATATATTGCGAACATAATATTTATTTATCAGTGAAAAATGTAGTTATATTTATTTAATAAATAAATAGTCATTATTCAAGACTCAGTAAATATTGAGGAGGATTGTCGGACCACGTTATGGGTCCGGTGAGAAATAATATTCAATATTATTTGGTTAAATAATATTTAAATATAACATGCAAGTTAGGAACATGTCATGGAAATAATAGCATTGCTATTATTATTTGACATGGGGTTTCATATGGAATAATAAAATAAGTAATGACACTTGTGATAATTATTTATTATTACCTAGTGAATTAAATTCCCTGTTATATTCTTATTCTCTAATTATCCAAGGGTTCATTCCATGAGCTAACCAATGGTTGTGTGCACAACATCCTTGGAGAAAAAAATCTATCGAGCCTAGATAAATATTCCCTCTCCAAGAACATTCTCAAGAATGAGAGAGATCCTCCTCCATTGGATCTAGGAGAACACTTTGGAAGTGATTCTCAATGAGATCAAAGGCGGACATCACAAGTACAAGGATATTCTGCACTATCACTTAGAGAATTCTTTAGCGATGTCTAGAGAAATGTGAAGCATGTGTATATCACTACTAGAGGATTCCTATCCTTGGATTATACATCGTAACGAAGACACACCTTAGACCCATGGTCGAACTCATCAATGAATAAAGAATCGCCTTGGAGGTAATTATTTAATTAAGTTAAATTAATTATAAACAAAATATGTCTATCCTCTCTTCTACGTTCTAGGTTCTCTCATTTTTCTTTTATCTTTGATTGAATTCTATGGATACTGGCGTTTATCATCGCATTGATCCTGAATTAATCATCGATCATGGAAATTTTCAAAGTTGGTTACACGCCCATCCTATGATTTCACTGCACCCAGAACCTAAAATTGGTATTAGTGCGGTCATATTTTCATTTATAATTATTTAAATAATTCGTTAATGATTTACACTTTAATAATTTAGTTTGTCAATTCATGTTTAATCGTTCTTGTAATATGAATTTTGAGACATGTTCTTCCTCTTTTATTTCTCACAGATCTAACAGAAACATATAATTTTATGATTAAAATTAAATCAAGGATCTCAACAGGAGGCACTGATGATTCTGTCTAGGTAACATGAAAGTACACGCTGTGTATTTTGAGTTACATACCATGTCATCTTCCATACATGCCATGTAATTTGGATCACACATCGTGTAGTTATGTTCAGTGTATCGGGAGTAATTCTAAAATTACTCAAGATGTGTGCATTAATGACACACAATGTAGTTAATTCTTACACCGCATGTTGACCATGATAGACTGGCATACAGTCAGCTAGACTACATCCCATGTGGCGCACTGGACACAACATGTATTTCCTTTGGGTCAGGGTCAAGTTGTGTATCCCATACACGACTTTCCCGAATGGTGACTGTATAATGTGGAGTAGACATAGTTTGTGGCCCACTGGACACACCATGTACTCTAAATATTTATGAAGTACACCTCATATTCCGTTTCCCCAAACTTGTACTTCAGATGTGTGGTGAAGAGGGTGCACACCATGTAGTCGGATCTACACGCCATGTAATTTTTCCAGATTACATAGATTTAAAAATTTATTATTATTTTATGTAACCATTGAGACATGTAGTTTCATGTGGGCATAAATATGGTACACAACATGTGATAGGTTTTTGATATATATATATATACAAATGTTTAATTAACACATGTGTAATATTCAAAGATCTGCACATCATGTATTAGTTGTATTACAATTATAATTATACATGCATGATACATGTCACAAAGAATAAAGTGTATACAAGTATAATACATACTGGGTAGTTTTGGATGGGTATTCACCGGGTTTCCTCCAAGGTACAAGTTATGTACAAGTTTATGGATGATAATCTCAAGGAAATTCAGAAAAGGATTAAGAAAAAAAAGGATTGATTAATTAAAGATAATGATTAATCGATTTGAGCGCAATTTATCTTAATAATAATTATTAAAGAATTGAATGATAGTTTTGTTAAATACATAATTCATTGCATGTATGTGGATGATCATGAGCTAGACCATACCTTTATATGTGATTGGTTCCCTTTTTAATTTATTTATTAAATTAAAATTGTTGGTCTGCATGCCTTCTCCCCATTAATATGTAGGGCCTACATTCCCATGGTTTCTTTTATGCAAACCCCATTTTACCCCTCACCTACTTATTAGTTAAAAGCATATTTAATGGATGAAGCTCCCAAGGTAGTAGAGGCGGTTCAAGTTAGGAGCCGAGGTGAAACTAATCCAAGGATATATAAAGGTGGATAGGTAGAAAGATGTAAACATGAACCTTAAATGGTTCAAGGTGTTTCTCCCCTAGGTTAGGGTTAGTTTATAAACTGATAGATAAACTAACCAATAGTAAATCTTAATATCATACCCTTTATTTATTTCTATTAGTTGTATGATTATTCATTATGGATGTTTGACGTGATCACATAATTAATGAACTAACAAGCATACAAGATGGAACTAAAATAAAATGGATTATGAGTAAACATTACGTATACATGGTTAATCACTTAATTATATCCCACTTAATATTAAAAAGCATGTGAAAAGATAATAAATTAAAATTTACACATAAAGGATAAAATCCCTCAATTAAATATTAAGTCGGTATAGGCTTCCATTACTTCAGTTAGAATCGAACCATAGTTCAAAGTTCTTGACCAACCCTAGTTGGGGTGATTTCCATTATTAGGGAATTATAATTTGAGGTTTTGGGTTGACTTAACATAGTTTACTTCAATTGTTGACCACTCTAGTAGGACTTAGTGTAATTGAGAGGCAAAGGTTGAGGAAATCCAAAATTAAGGATTTTAGGATTAGGGAGTCCACTCAACAGATCAAGGAGTTAAGAGATAATGCAGTTGGAATTTGGAATTCCTACCTAAAACCTTTCAAGTTTATTGACCAACCCTAGTTGGGGTAATGCGAAGGGAAATATGAATCCATACTGCTAAAAATGTACAAGAAATATGATATTCTGAATCCAATGGTGAGGGTTGTTGGGTTTCGAAAAAATAGTGGGAGACTAATAGATATTAATTAATTTATTTGTCTATATTTATCAAGATAAAGTAATTAAACTCTGTTCATATTATTTTTAGAAACAACATAAAAAATGACATCAAACATATCATTTCGATCCATACTCGAGAAGGAAAACCTTCTCACCGGTACTAATTTATGTATTAGAAGAGCCTTTACCAGTTGCGCCTAGAAATGAGGCGAGTAATGAGAAACACTCTATGTATGAGAAACATCTGAATGACACTATGGATGTTTAGTGCCTCTTGATATCATCCATGATCAATGAGCTCTTGAAGCAACATGAGGAAATGGATGCTTATAGAATGATGTCTCGCCTTTGGGATCTCTATCAAGAGAAGGCGAGACATGATAGGTATGAGATCTACAACGCTTTGTTCACTACTAATATTGGAGAATATGCTCTATTTGGACCACATGTAGTCAAGATTATTGGCTAAATTGAGCATCTATACATCTTAGGTATTAAATTCCTAGATGAGTTGCGTAAAGATCTCATACTATCATTAATTACCAAGGCCTTATCTAGTTTTATTGTGAATTATAATATGAGAAATAATGAGAAGAGCTTATCGGAACTGTTGACCCTGATTCTCCAAGTGGATAAAGACATGGGGCATGACAAACCTACAGTCCTTATAGTGAATAGGAAGAGGAAGGACAAGTAAAAGGGGCCTAAGATTTATAAAAATTCTAAAGTTCCCGAGCACTATCTGACCAAGAAGAAGAAGATCCAAAGGAATGGTAAGGAAAAGGAGGTAGTATGCTTTGAATGTGGAAATTCAGGCCACTGGAAGAGGAACTACACCTAGAGGCAAGGGGAAGCCAAAGGTTCATTCATTATTGAGTTCAATATTTCCATTTCTATACATTGGGTATTAGAGACAGCTTGTGGTGCTCACATCTATATTCAAATGCAGAAACCAAGTATATTTCATAAAATTTCCAAAGGAGAGGTGGATTTGCGAGCTGCCAATGGTGCAAGGCTGGCTACTCTTTCCATTGGTGACTACCACCTCACATTGTTGATGGGAATGATTTTGGTTTTACATGGCTATTATTATGTACCTACTGTTACCAAAAACATAATTTATGTATTGAGTTTAGATACATATAGATTTATTTTCATGTTCAGAAATAAATATTGTTACTTTTATAAGGAAAAAATATGTTATTGTATGACACATTTAAATAATGGTCTATATGTATTAAATTATGAGAACAAAGTATTGGAAATTTATAATGAACCAAGTTCACATGACTCATACAACACCTAGTTGTGGCATCACCACCTTAATCATGTAAACGAGAAGCACCTGACAAAGCTCTATCAAGATGGTTATTTAGACTCTTCTGAGCTAAAACCACTTGATATATTTCATTCTTGTTTACAAGGGAAAATGACCAAACCAGCATTTAGTGGATAGGGTAAAAGTTCCACAAAACTTCTAGGATTGGTACACACTGATGTGTGTGGACCATTTCCAGTAGAAGCTAGAGGTGGATATTATTATTTAATTAATTTTACTAATGAATTGAGTAGATATGGATATGTCTACTTAATGAGGTATAAATATAAGTCCTTTGATAAATTAAAGGATTTATAGAATTATTTATAGAATCATCATGGTAAGAAAATAAATAAGCTTCGATTAGATCGAGGTAGAGAATATCTTAACCAGGAGTTCATCAACCTTTTATGGGAGTCTAGGATTCTATCTCAACTCACTCCACCTTATACACCACAGTGTAATGGTGTAAGTAAATAGAGGAACCGTAACTTGTTGGACATGGTAAGGTTGATGAGAAGTCATGCAGATCTTCCATTATCCTTTTTGGAGATATGCATTGCAAAACATGGAATACACATAAAACCAAGTACTAAATAAGGTAGAAAATGAGATTCCCTTTGAGCTATGAAGTGGAAAGAAACCCACTTTGTCTCATACATGTGTATGGGGATGTGAGGCATTTGATAAGGTTTTCTCAGGCCACAAACTAGCACCCCAAGGCATGAAGTTTATCTTTATAGGGTATCCCAAGGAAACAAAGGGATAATACCTATACAACCCTCATACAAGAAAGTGATTGTTGTTAGATAGGACATCTTTCTTGAGAGGGAGCACATTCTCAAAAAGGATAGTGGGAGAAATATTGAATTCGATGAAGTTGATACTCAAAATACACAGGAGTTGGTATAAGAACAAGTTCCACAGGTCCCCATGGAAGAGGTAGTTCCTGAAACACAAGTACTATATAGGAGTACAAGAGAGGTAAAGGAACCATAGAGATATGGATTCCTTGTCACCGGGGATGGTGATTCATTATTGTTAGACAATGATGAACCTCTCTTCTATAAGGAAGCATAAGAGATATTAAAAGCTACAAGATGTATAGAAGCTATGAATTTTGAGATAGATTCCATGTATCAGAACCAAGTCATTGTTCTGGTCGATGCACCAGTGGATGTAAAACTAGACGTGGAAGGTCAAGTTAGTACCTATAAAGCAAGTCTAGTGGATAAAGGTTTTAAATAGCATCAAGGAATTGACTATGATGAATTTTTTTTCCATTTTCCATGTTTAAATCCATAAGAATCATACTTTCCATAGCATATTTTCATGACTATGAGATTTGGCATATGGATGTCAAAACTGAATTCCTTAACGAGAACCTTAAGAAAGATGTCTATATTACACAACCAGAAGGGTTTGTGACCCTAGTTTATTCTAAAAGGGTATGCAAGTTGCATAGATCCATTTATGGATTAAAGAAATTATCCAGATCATGGAACATTCAATTCGATGAATCCATAAGAGAATTTATTTTCATTAAGAATGAATATGAGCCATGTGTTTACAAGAGGTTTAATGGGAATGTAGTCATTATCCTAGTAGTGTATGTTGATGACATACTGCTTATTAGAAATGACATACCAATCTTGAAGTTAGTCAAGGATTGGTTGAACAAGTACTTACCCATGAAAGAATTAGGTGAAGTAGCCTATATTCTAGGGATCAACATCATTTGTGATAGATCCAAGAAGATTCTTGGATTAAGCCAAAGTTCATACATTGACCAAATACTAAAGAGATTTAGTATGGAACAATCCAAGAGGGGATTGGTTTCAATGTTACATGGTATACATATTTCCAAGAAAATGTGCCCCTCGACACAACATGAGAAAGATAGGATGAGTAAGATTCAATACAATTCAATGATATGATCTATCATGTATTCCATGTTATGTACTAGACTTGATGTTGCCTATGCATTGATCATGGTAGGAAGATATCAAGAAGATCTAGGAGAATAATATTGGACTACTGTCAATACTATCTTTAAGTATAAAATAATAACTAAGGATATGTTCTTGGTGTATGGAGGAGATGAGAAAATTATCATTAGAGGGTATGTTGATGCTAGTTTTTAGACAGATTAGAATTATCTAAAGTTGCAATCTGGATATGTTTTTTGTCTCAATGAAGGGGTTGTGAGCTAGAAAATTTCAAAGTTTCCAGTTTTCACTGATTCTACAACGGAGTCTGAATATATAAAATCTTCTGATGAAACCAAGGAAGCTGTATGGATTCTTAACTTTGTCCAGGATCTTGATGTGATACCTAGAAGTAAGGATCCCATTAAATTTTATTGTGATAATACTATAATGGTGTCTCTTTCAAAGGATATAAGGTCACATCAACGGACACAACACACACTCCAAAAGTATCACCTCTTGAGGGATTTCTATAAAGGGGTGAAGTTGTAGTGAGAAGAGTGTCCACAAAAGAGAATGTGGTAGACCCCTTGACTAAAGGCCCATCTCAACAGAAGCATGGATATCATGTGAGAGCTAGCGAACTGATGGTTGTTAGCATTTGGATCCAGTGAAAGTGGGAGTCTGTTAGAGTTGGTTCCCTAGAAACCAAATTCTTTGTACTTTATGATAAACTTGTATTCATTTGATGAATATTAATAAACTTCTTATCACATCATGATTGTTCCTCTGCGTAACATAGAATGTGATAATGCCCTAATAATAGTTATCGCACTAAAAGGTCATAGAGGATCCATGCTATGATGAGAACCTAAAAGTTCCATGACACCATTCTTGAATATATATTCTATGGCCAAATGATATAATTTAAAGGGACACAAATGATATTGGCTATCAGGGGTGGGGACTCATGAAACTTTGAGACACCTTCTCATGGCGTATGCCCTTGGTAATATCCAGGAGGATATTATGAAAACAAGACCCGCCCATAGGAAATCCACATTCATAAGTGTCATTGGATGTTCCTATATATGGATGTGTGTATTGGTCCTTAGACTTTAATATTATTATTAATGGGTATTATGAATCGTGCACTTAAATGTATTGACGAAAACCGTGATGACAAATATTCGTGGTGAGGTAGGATATGTCAGCTGCGTCATGAGTAATACTACATTAATGAATAATGTGAGAAAGGATTTGTCACTTTTACAGAAGTAGGTATCTCAAGAGCTTTGATGAAAATGATATAGGCTAACTAAATACATGTACATGGTTTTCTCTAGGCAAGTTCAATTCCGAGAAGTTAAAGAATGAGAAATTGAGCACATGAGTTGATGGAACTTGCATGAAATCATCTTGATTAGAGATATCAAAACAAAGTGATTATATTACATGGTAAGCATTCATATGAGGTGAATTTTTTTTGATACATCAAATTATTTCTCTTGGATTCCTTGACTCGTTGCTAGACAGTAATCTTAGACTTTAGGAAAGCTCGCCTAATGCCAATGAAAAAGAGGCCTAGAGGGTCACACACTAAGTGTAGCCAGTATCTCAATTAAATAATTTATTATTTAACAAGTTGAGTAAATATTATTCCTGGTTGTGGTTTAATAATTATTCAAGTATTCTTGATCATATTTATTTCATCACTAGTAATTCGATATAATATATTATGAACATTATATTTATTTATCGGTGAATAATGCAGTTATATTTATTTAATAAATAAATACTCATTATTCAAGACTCGGTAAATATTGAGGAGGATTGGAAGACTAAGTTATGGGTTCGATGAGAAATAATATTAAATATTATTTGGTTAAATAACATTTAAATATAACATACAAGTTAAGAATATGTCATCAAAATAATAGCATTTCTATTATTATTTGACATGGGATTTCACATGGAATAATAAAATAAGTAACGACACTTGTGATAATTATTTATTATTACCTGGTGAATTAAATTCCCCATTATATTATTATTCACTAGTTATCCAAGGGTTCATTCCACCAGTTAACCAATGGTTGTGTTCACAACATCCTTGGAGAAAAAAATCTCTTGAGCCTAGAGAACTATAATGCTACGACCCCAGAATCCTAGAGCTAGTGCATTATTTTAATACATTGGAATGATTACAAGGAATCAAGTCCCGAAGGGTTGATCAGTTTAGTAGTCCTGGAAAATAGATTACATACATGAAAGTTACATTACACTTTATAACATACAACACAACATAAATAATACTTTGAGAATGCCATTATTCCCTTAGATTTACCCTACATATCAATCATAATACACTTCTTTGAATCCTAGGAAAATAAAACATAAGAAAGGGGTGAGATCAAATGCTCAGTAAGGGTAAATAATACAGTGGAAACTATCATAAATAAGTATAAACATTTAAGGAAATATATAATAATAAAACACAAGACTTTTAAACTTAAAATTAATAATAATTTGTAAAAGATAAATCAAATAATTCCATTTACTTATTATCATGGATATTCTACTAGTTGAAAAATCACATGTAATATCAATAACTAATTTCATAATGATGGAATGCATAATTCCGGACATCATAACCACATAGTCAAGGCCTCGCGCTAAGACTACAATTTTTTTTTGTTCAAGGCCTTATTCCAAGACACTAATTTGTCTCATGAGACCTACCGATTCATAGAGGGGCTATATCGGGCCCCACCCATCACTTACTAAGTCCAATGCATTCCTCATATGAAAAGGGTAAAACATAACATAAACATTAATATTAAAAATAGCATACGAAATGTTAATAATTTAACTATAAACCATGAATGGTATAAAAATAGCACATCCACAGTCAAAAAAATCATAAATCATTCAATACAACATGGAAGATTGTATTATAATAAATCAACCTCAATCAAGAATAATATCTAATAAACGATGTTGAAATAGTTGAAATAATCAGTAAAACTCTTTGAGAGAAATATCCCTTTTTCATGAAATCATTTAAAAATCACAAAATTTATAAAGGAATACATTTAAAAGATATTTTTGAATCAAAGTGTCCCATACCACTTTGAAACTTTTGAAAGTAATTAACATTTTAAAACATTCATGTCCATATAAATAAATCTTTAAAACCATTTTGAAAACATGGACATTAATGAGAATGGTTTAAAAGAAAAAATATTTAAAACATTTAAAATGATGTTTTAGTTAAAGTGTACCTTAAAATAATCCTTTTGAAAAATATTTTATGAAACATGGACATGGATGATAAATATGTCCCAGTAAATACTTACACATAAACAATCTCGGGTAATAATGAGATTGAGGAATTAACCCTTACCTTGTACTTTCCTTTGGACGGGGGTACGTTTAACCTCCTATATAATGATCATAGTATGTTATTAAATTATAAAATAACCATATTAATTTTTATGATATCATAATTTATTCATTTATAACTTTATACTACCCATTTAATAATAATTTCCATGTTAAAATAACATTTCGGGTAATAATCGCTTTCTTTATCGTACGTGTTTTAACTTGTTATTCTTGACCGTATTACTTATATCATGATTTAATTGCTTCTAGAATATAAAACATTATTTATTAATTATATACATTCAGAATATAAATATGTATAATAGATAGATATATGAAATGGAAAACACCGTTTATGGAGACGGTAGGTTGTACGTATGCATAAACGTTGTTTCTATTTTCATATCGTATTGAACGGAAGTAAGTGAATGAGATATATGTAAATACACACACACACACACAGATATATATATATATATATATATATATATATATTTCCAGTAGAATTATTATTTCATATATTACATACTTATTAATAATATATATTTTTATAATCATCATTGAATGGTGAATGTGGAAATGAATCTCATCATGTCATTGAGACGGTAAGCCGTACGTACGCACGAGTGAAGATATCATTCTATTGATAGTGAAATAATATGTAATTCAATGGTATATTATATATAAAGAATCCATAACATGTTATATTTATTATTTAAATCAATTATACTTATTATTATACCCATCCAAATAATGAAGTGTTGAATAAAAAACTACACCACAACGTGGAGACGGTAAGCCGTACGTACGCATGTATAATGACTTTTTCATTCATAGGATGGATAAAATAACGAATATGGTTATACCATATTTATAATAAAATATTAGTATGTATAATATACTGGATTTATTATTTTATTTTGGAAACAACAAAGAAATAGGAAGTAAAATAAGAAAAGAACTTCAAAAGAGGTGATGGAATAATTACCTCTTCTTCGAGCGCTTCTTTTTGATTTGAACAAAAGGGATCCTTAGTTAGGATTTATGATCAAAGTAAGTCCTTTGGGTTTACGTGAGGGTAGTTGGGAGGATATTTGAGAAGGGTTTGGCCGAGCCAAATGTATTTTGAGGTGTGAATTTAAGATAAGGGTAAGTACCCTTTTATAAGAGAGGTGAGTGACACTTTAGGAAAATCTTGAAATATAAATTTATTATAAAATAATTTTCAGTTTCTAATCCCTCAAAATAGATTTATTTAGAGGATAAGGTGGGTATGGGTCTAAATCCTCTCAACCAATAGGTTTTAGACAGGTTTTTGTTACCATATTAACCTCATCTTTTAGATTTAACTCTTAGTAAAATAGTTTAACTTTTACCATGCCTTCTTGTATTTTTATATTACATGGTTAATATAATTACTATGAAATAACAAGTGAAACTCAAGTGGTACATTAATTACATATATAAAATTATATAAGTCCTTTATCCGATTATTATATTTTTAGGAATATTATATCATTTAATAATATAGTATTTGTTTTAAAAACTCATTTATGTCAATTTTAACACTATTTAGTATTTGGTTTTTGTGAAAGTCACAAAAACTTGATTACTTCAAAAACAAAAATACATTGAATCAACCCTAACATGTAATATTCACCTAAAAAAATTGTTTATGGCATAAAAAGTTTCAATTTACATTTATTTTAATATTTATAACATCAATTATTTAATATTTCATTAATAAGGTAATTACTGCATCATCATCGTGTCATAAATAAATTTCATTATTTAATGTCTAAAAATTATAAATAAAATACAATGATATAGGAAATATTTTTATATTTATAATAAATATTTATAGTTGAATTTATCTTATGTGTAACCCTATATTAAAAATGGTTTAATTATTAAACATTAAATTTAATACTTTTAACTCTTCTTTAAATAAAATATAATAAATGTCCAAATTTAACCCAAATGTATCAAAAGGATATTATTTTTGTCATAAGGGTGATTTTTCTAGAAATACACTTATCCAAAAGAATTAGGACATGTGTTGGGGTAATTTTAATATTATTTTTACCTTTAATTACCTTATTTACTTTTTAACTGTGGTAAATAAAATTCAAAAGTTACTATTCAAAAAAAATTATTTTCTTTCTATTGAACCACATTTTACTTACTAATTTAAACCGCATCTCTTGGATTTTTGAAATTCAATTCAAAGAAGTAGTAAAAATATGTTTTATTCAAATATGAAAATGTGCCTATAAGGTGGGTAAATGTATCTAGAAGGTGGGTAAAAAGACATTAAAAAGGTTCAATAAAATCTTATATATCTAATTTTATTATAAAATGACTCCAATTAATTACATTGTAATAATAGATGTATTATGTATCTATTTTGACATTAAGATATATTTTTAATTAAAAAATAATTATTTAAATGAAAAATTCAATTTTTATGTACTATGTAGTATTTTTCACTATTCATCAAAAATTGAATGTTTTCAAAAAAATACCAAAAATTCACCCTAAGCTAATTTTGATATTCCAAATTCAAAAATGAAGTCCATTTTACAAAATTCCATTTTTAGGATTGTATAAAATTAATTTTATTATTCTTCACAAAGGACATAAAAAGTAGTTCTTTTAAGAAAATAGCTTTTCTAAATATATAAATATTTTAATAAAACTTATACATTTCATTATAAATATATTTTATTTTTGTGAAAAAATTATAAATAAAATTTAAATTGTATATGTTTCTATTCATATTACAATATTTAATTGATAAATAAATGTATCGTTTAAATAATTATAATACTAATGTGTTGTTTCACAGAAACTCAATCTTGCATATAACAAAAGTCAAGTTGGTGTTGTGTGAAATATAAGCTATTAAATTACTTTAAAAAGATAACTTACTATGAAATATTGAGGTGTTACATTCTACCCTCCTATAAATTGCATCCTTGTAATTTGAAATTGTTCTTAGAAAATAAAAGTTTGAAAATAGAAAATACCTTTGTGGAAAACCCACATTAGAAATAGGGTTAATAAAATATAGTCTTAATAAGAGGGAAAGGGAAATGAAAAATTCACCACCAAATTAGGATTTAGAATAGGATAAAATTAGTGGAAATTAGAGACTAATAATTAGAGGAAACACAAATATTTATAGGGAGTGATTTAGGTCATCGATCACAAACAAGTGAACAATAAATGTAAAATTGAGGGCCTCAAATCCATCAATATATGGTGATTTAAAGTATCATCGGTTCAAAAAAACATAAGGTATTAGGATAACACATTTTTTAGATAATTTTTTTGAAGAGGAGGGATTAATTTACCATCAAGATAAGAAATTAAGAAAACATACTTGATTTCATTACCTGTCATAATCATAATCTCATCATTTGGTTGGGATTCGATCTATTTTGACTTCATCCCTTACACTAGGAAATGAATGTAAAAAAAATAATTTTTTTACACCTAAAGTGAATTTGATAAATCAGAAGGTCCAAAAGTATTCACTTAATTCTCTAAATGTTTACTGAAAACCAAAAGGTTATGTCAAAGTATCCAACAAATCATACTTTAACCTCATACAAAAAAAAAATCAAGTGTTCAACTTACTAAATTAAAATCTTTAGACTTATCCAAAATACTTGTGTCCAAACTCATAGTCTAAAATTTATAAAGAAGGTAAACATAATTAAGATCACTTTTTCCATGTAATAACATGTGAATACCTTCATCATGTATTCTATTAAAACATGGTAACACCCTGAATTACTATAAAACCTTATTGATTACATTCATGCTCTCTTATTCCTTATAGAATACTGGATACACTCCTTATATCCAAAAATGTTGTAAAATCCTACAATGATGAAACAATTAATTAGTTTCAAGGTAGTTAAGAATATCCAATGTAATTTATCCAAATCAATCATATCTTATTATGAAATAATTATCTTAGTTTTAGAAACATATTAAGGGTTATATTTCCCCCAACCATATATTTTCCAAAATGTTTAACTTGAAACTGTGTCACTTTACTTGGTACCATACAATCTCAAATACTTAATGAAATAGTACTGCAGTACAATCCTTATTTATTTACATAATTCATATAACCATTAAATCATTGATACAACACTCAATCAAAATAATTATTTATTCCGGAAACACAAATACATTAATTATTCCACGTCGACTATAGTAACGTCTTATGCTTGACCTTGATCCCTTTGATTCTTCTGAGCTATATTTTTTTACACTTAGGAAATTTATTTGCGTAATTCACCATTTCACTATAGTTGAAACACTAAATATTAGTCTCATATTTGTTACCTTTTCATTCCTTTTCTTGATGACCCTTTTCTAAAAACGTATAACAAATAACAAGTCCTTTCAAGCACTTCCTATGGTGATTCTTTCCAGAGTTATCACATATAAGAAAATCCTTATTTCCCTTATTCCCTTTATCCATCTTTCTCTCCACCATCCTTTTCTTCTATGGTTTCCCTTCAAATCCATAGGTTTCATATAATTCTTTACTTATCTTATTAACACATGATACTATTTCCTCATATGATGAGAATACATGAGAGGAAATTTCCCTTCTAGATGATGGATTAAGACCATGAAAGATATGATCCTTCTAACTCTTTGGATCATACATACTGTTGGAGTTCTCATTCATTTTACTGGGAACCATTTCTAAATGAAGACACAAAATAGTTTAGATCATATCATAATGTATAATATAAAAACTAGAAAAATTATCAACATTAATTGAAGATTTTCACACATCTAGTTTAATAATAATAAAAATGGTTTCTTTGATGACATATTTACTCATAAATCTTTCATAATGGTTTATAAAGAAAATGTGAATTATCTTAAAAATATCCCCTGGGAGTGTCAAACTAGGTGTGTAGTAAGGCCCGTTGTCATGTACCAGGATACCTCGGGTCAAGCCCGAAACTCCTTGTCATAGTTTTCACTCCTAGTTACATCTATGCCAAAACCACATTCACTTGTAGTATCCAGAAAGGGATGTATTTCTTGGAAAACCCACATAATATCTACAATACCAAATTTTTTGGATGTTATTCTATACTAATCCTCAAATACTATCTTAGGGTAATGTTATTTAATTAGAGTTTTTCTAAATCTAGTTTCCAAGGTTTTTGATAAACTTCCTATGATACTAACTATAATGCCCTAACCCCAGAATCCTGGATCTAGTGCATTATTTTAATACATTGTAATGATTACAAGGAATTAAGTCCAAAGGACTGATTAGTTGAGCAGTATTGTAAAATAGATTACATACATGAACGTTACATTACACTTTATAACATACAATAAAACATAAATAATCCTTTGAGAATTCCATTATTCCATTCGATTTACCCTACATATAAATCACAATTCACTTCTTGAAATCCTGGGAAAATAAAATATAAGAAAGGGGTGAGCTCAGATGCTCAATAAGGGTAAATAATATAGCGGAAACTATCATAAATAAGCATAAAAAATTAAGGCAATGCATAAGACTAAAATACAAGACTTTTAAGCTTAAGATTCATCATAATATGATAAAGATAAATCAAATAATTCCATTTACTTATTCTCTTGCATATTCTACTATTCAAATAATCACATGTAATATCAATAGCTAATTTCATACTGATGGAATGCATAATACCGGACATCATAACCACATAGTCAAGGCCTCGTACCAAGACTAAAAATAATTTTTTTGTCAAGGCATCATGCCAAGACACTAATTAGTCTCATGAGACCTACCGATGCATCAAGAGGCTATATCGGACCCTTCCTGTCACTTAGTAAGTCCAATGCATTCCTCATATGAAAAGGGTAAAACATAACATAAACATTCATATTAAAACTAGCATACAAAATGTTAATACTTTAACCATAAAACATGAATGGTATAAAAACAGAACATCCACAGTCAAACAAATCATAACTCATTCAATACTACATGGAAAATTGTATTATAATAAATCAACCTCAATCAAGAATAATATTCAATAACAGATTTTGGCATAGTTGGAAATGATTAGTAAAACTCTTTGAGAGAAATATCACTTTTTCATGAAATCATTTAAAAGTCACACAATTTATAAACGAAGAAATTTAAAATATATTTTTGAATCAAATTGTCCCATACCACTTTGAAACTTTATAAATGAATTAACATTTTAAAACATTCATGTCCATATAAATAAATATTTAAGACCATTTTGAAAAAATGGACATTAATGAGAATGGTTTAGAAGACAAAATATTTAAAATATTTAAAATGAGGTTTTAGTTAAAGTGTACCTTAAAATAATCCTTTTGAAAACTCTTTTATGAAATATGGACATGGAAGATAAATATGTCCTAGTAAATACCTGCACATAAACAATCTCGAGTAATAATGAGATTGAGAAATTAACCCTTACCTTGTACTTTCCTTTGGTCGAGGGTATGTTTAACCTCCTGTATAATGAACATAGTATGTTATTAAATTATAACAGAACCATATTAATTTTTATGATATCATACTTGATTCATTTATAACTTTATAATACCCATTTAATAATAATTTCCATGTTAGAATAAAATTTCAGGTAATAATCGCTTTCTTTATCGTACATGTTTTAACTTGTTATTCTTGATCGTATCACTTGTATAATGATTTAATTGCTTCAAGAATATAAATTTTTTTATGTATCATATATATTCATAATATAAATATTTATAATAGATAGATATATGAAATGGAAAACACCATTTATAGAGACGGTAGGCCGTACATATACATAAACGTTGTTTCTGTTTTCATATCATATTGAACAGAAGTAAGTGAACGAGATATATGAATATATATATATATATATCCAGTAGAATTATTATTTATTATATTACATAATTATTAATAATATATATTTTTGTAATCATTGTTGAATGGTGAACGTAGAAATGAATCTCATCGCGTCGTGGAGACAATAATCCGTACGTACGCATGAGCGAAAATATTATTCTATTGATGGTGAAATCATATGTAATTGTATGGTATATTATATATAAATAATCATTAAAATGTTATATTTATTATTTTCATCAATTATACTCATTATTATACCCATCCAAATAATGAAGTGTTGAATAACAAACTACACCACGACGTGGAGACAGTAAGCCATATGTACGCACGTATGGTGACTTTGTCATTCATAGGATGGATAGAATAATGAATATGGTTATAACATATTTATAATAAAATATAATTATGTATAATGTACTATATTTATTATTTTATTATGGAAACAACAAAGAAATAAGAAGTATAATAAGAAAAGAACTTTGAAAGAGGTGATGGAATAATTATCTCTTCTTCGGGCGCTTCCTTTTGATTTGAACAAAAGGGATCCTTAGTTTATATTTATGATCCAAATAAGGCCTATAGGTTTAATTAAGGGTAGTTGAGAGGATATTTTAACTGGTGTTTTCCGAGATAAATGGATTTGGAGATGTGAATTTAAGAGAAGGGGAAATACCCTTTTATAAGAGAGGTGATAGGCACTTTAGGAAAAACTTGAAATATTAATTTATTATAAAATAATTTCCGATTTCTAATACCTCAAAATGAATTTATTTCTAGGATAAGGTAGTTATGGGTCTAAATCCTCTCAAAAAATAGGTTTTATACAAGTTTAGGTCACCATATTAACCTTATCTTTTAGATTTAACTCTTAGTTAAACAATTTATCTTTTACCATGTCTTCTTGTATTTTTATATTACATGGTTTATATAGTTACTATAAAATTCCAAAAAAACATAAAGTGGTTAATTAATGAAATATATAACATTATATAAGTCCTTTGTCTAAATATTATATTTTTAGTAATATTATATCATTTAATAATATAGTATTTGTTTTAAAAACTCATTTATGTCAATTTTTTGACTATTTAGTATTTGGTTTTTGTGAAAGTCTTAACAACTTGATTACTTAAAAAAATACATTGAATCAACCCTAACATGTCATATTAACAAATAAAATTCGTGTATGGCATCAAAAGTTTCAATTTAAATTTATTTTAATATTTATAAAATCAATTATTTTTATTTTTCATTAATAAGGTAATTACAACATCATCATAGTGTCATAAATAACTTTAATTATTTAATAAATAAAAATTATAAATAAAATACCATAATTTAGGAAATATTTTTATATTTATAATTAATATTTATAGTCTAATTTATCTTATGTGTAACCCTATATTAAAAATGGTTTAGTTATTAAACTTTGAATTTAACACTTTCAACTCTTTTTTAAATAAAATATAATAAATGTCCTAATCTAACCCAAAAGGATCAAAAGGATATTATTTTTGTCCTTAGGATGATTTTGGTCTAAATACACATATAAAATATAATTATGACATTTTTTGGGGTAATTTTAATATTATTTTTACCTTTAATTATCTTATTTACCTTTTAACTGTGGTAAATAAAATTCAAAAGTTTCTATTCACCAAAAATATTTTTTCATCCTATTGAATCACATTTTAATTAATGATGGAAAACATGTCTATTATATTTTTGAAATTAAATTCACAAAAGTGGTAAAATTATGTTTTATGGAAATTTAAAAATGTGCCTAGAAGGTGGGTAAATGTGCCTAGAAGGTGGGTAAAAGACGTTAAAAAGGTTCAATAAAATTATATATATCTAATATTATTATAAAATGAATCCAATTAATTAAATTGTATTAATATATGTATCATGCATATATTTTGACATTAAGATAAATTTTTAATTAAAAATAATTATTTAAATGAAAAATTCGGTTTTTATGTACTATGCAGTATTTTTCACTATTCATAAAAAAATTGAATGTTTTCAGAAAAATACCAAAAAATCACCCTAAGATAATAGTGATATTTAGAATTCAAAAATTAAGTCTATTTTACAAAATTCAATTTTTATGAGTGTATAAAATTAATTTTATTATTTTTCACAAAAGGACATAAAGAGTAGTTCTTTTAAGAAAATAGTTTTTCTAAATATATAAATATTTTAACAAAACTTATACATTTCATTATAAATATATTTTATTTATGTGAAAAAATTATAAATGACATTTAAAATTTATAAGTTACTATTCATATTACAATATTTAATTGATAAATAAATATATCCTTTAAATAATTATAATACTAATGTGCTGTTTCGTAGAAACTCAATCTTGCGTATAACACAAGACAAGTTGGGGTTGCATGAAATATAAGCTATTAAATTACTTTAAAGAGATAAATTACTATGAAATATTGGGGTGTTAAATTATCCCCTCCTTCTATAAATTGCATCCTCACAATTTGAAATTATTTTTAGAAAATAAAAGGTTGAAAATAGAAAATACCTTTGTGGACAACCCACATCAAAAATAGGTGTAATAAAATTTTGTTTTAATAAGAGGGAAAGGGAAATGAAAAATTCACCGCCAATTTAGAATTTTGAATAGGAGAACATTGGTGGAAATTAGAGACACCTAATTGGAGAAAAAACATAAATATTTATAGGGAGTGATTGAGGTCATCAATCACAAACAGGTGAACAATAAATGTAAAATTGAGGACCTCAAAGCCATCAATATATGATGATTTAAAGTATCATCGGTTCAAAAAAACATAAGGTATTAGGATAACACATTTTTTAGATACTTTTTTTTGAAGAGGAGGGATTAATTTACTATCAAGATAAGAGCTCAAGAAAACATTCTTGATTTCATTATCTGTCATAATCATAATCTCATCATTTGGTTGTGCTTCAATCTATTTTGAATTCATACCTTACACTAGGAAATGAATGTTAAAAAAATGATTTTTTTACGCCTGAAGCGCATTTGATAAATCATAAGGTCCACAAGTATTTCATTAATTATATAAATGTTTACTGAAAACCAGGAGGTTAGGTCAAAGTATCCAACAAATCATACTTTAACCCTATACAAAAAAAAGTGTTCAACTTACTCAATTCCAACATTTAGACTTATCCAAAATACTTGTGTCCAAACTCACAGTCTAAAATTTATAAGGAAGGTAAATATAATGAAGATCACTTTTTCCAAGTAATATCATGTGAATACCTTCATCTTGTATTCTCTTAAAACATGGTAACACCCTGAATTACCATAAAACCTTATTGATTA
Organism: Viscum album; assembly: GCA_963277665.1. Classification (NCBI taxonomy): domain Eukaryota; kingdom Viridiplantae; phylum Streptophyta; class Magnoliopsida; order Santalales; family Viscaceae; genus Viscum; species Viscum album. The sequence continues at coordinate 1,185,240,504 of OY728164.1, forward strand.
CATTCATGATCCCTTATTCCTTATAGAAAACTGGATAGACTTCTTATATCCAAAAATGTTGTAAACTCCAACAATTATGGAATAAACAAACAATTAATTAGTTTTAAGGTAGTCAAGAATATCTAATATAATTTATCCAAATCAATCATATCTTATTCTGAAATTATTATCTCATTTTCGGAAACATATTAAGGGTTATATTTCCCCAAACCATATATTTTACAAAATGTTTAACTTGAAATTGTGTCACTTTACTTGGTACCATAGAATCTTAAATCATTAATGAAATAGTACTTCAATACAATCCTTATTTATTTCCATAATTTATATTGCCGGTACATCATTGATACAACACTCAAATGAAATAATTCTTCATTCTAGAAACACAAATACATTAATTATTCCTCATCGACTATAATAACAGCTAATGCTTAACTTTGATCCATTTGATTCTTTTGATCTATATTTCCTCGACGCTTAGGAAATTTATTTGCATAATGCCCCTTTCACTACTATTGAAACACTGAATATTAGTCTCTTATTTGTTCCCTTTTCATTCTTTTTTCTGATTACCATTTTCTACACACTTATAACAAACAACAAGTCCTTTCAAGCACTTCCCTGGGTGATTCTTTCCATAGTTTTTACATATAGGAAAATCCTTCTTTTCCTTTTTCCCTTTATCCATATTTCTCTCTACCATCCTCTTCTACTCTAGATTCCCTTCAAATCCATAGGAACCAGATAATTCTTTACTTATCTTATTAACACATTATACTATTCCCTCATATGATGAGAATACATGGGAGGATATTTCCCTTCTAAATGCTGGATTAAGACCATAAAATATATGATCCTTCTGACACTTTGGATCATGCGTAATGCTGGAGTTCTCATTCCTTTTACTGGGTGCCATTTCAAAATGATGACACAAAATAGGTTAGATCATATCATAATGTATAATCCAAAAACTTAAAAAATTATCAACATTAATTTAAAATTTTCACACATCTAGTCTCATAATCATAAAAATGGTTTATTTTCTGACATATTTACTCATAAATCCTTTATAATGGTTTGTAAAGTAAATGTAAATTATTCTAATAATATCCCCCAGGAGTGTCAAACCAGGTGCGTAGTAAGGCCCGTTGTTGTGTACCAAGATACCACAGGTCAAGCCCGAAACTCTTTGTCAGAGTTTTCACTCATAGGTACATCTGTTCTGGAACCATGTCCACTTGTAGTATCCAAAAAGGAATGTATTGCTTGTAAAACCCACATAATATCTACATCACCAAATTTTTTGGATGTTCTTCTATACTAATCCTTAAATTCTATCTTAGGGTAATGTTATTTAATCAAAGTTTTTCTAAATCTAATTTACAAGGTTATTTATAAACTTTATATGATACCAACTGTAACACCCCGACCCCAGAATCCTGGATCCGGTGCATTATTTTAATACATTGGCATGATTACAAGGAATAAAGTCCTGAAGGACTGATTAGTTTAGCAGTCTTGGAAAATAGATTACATACATGAACGTTACATTAAACTTTCTAACATACAACATAGGATAAATAATCCTTTTATAACACCATTATTCCCTTATATTTTCCCTACATATCAATCATAATACACTTCTTGGAATCCTGGGAAAATAAAACATAAGAAAGGGGTGGGATCAGATGCTTATTAAGGGTAAATAATATAGCAAAAACTATCATAAATAATCATAAACATTTAAGGCAATGCATAAGACTAAAACACAAGACTTTTAAACTTAAGATTCATCATAATATGGAAAAGATAAATCAAATAATTCCACTTACTTATTCTCAAGGATATTCTACTAGTCTAATAATCACATTTAATATCAATATCTAATTTCATAATGATGGAATGCATAATACCGGACAACATAACCACATAGTCAAGGCCTCGTTCCAAGACAAAAAATAATTTTTTTTTCAAGGCCTTGTGTCAAGACACTAATTTTTCTCATGAGACCTACCAATGTATCAAGGGGCTATATCAGGACCTGCCCACCACTTACTAAGTCCAATGCATTCCTCATATGAAAAGGGTAAAATATAACATAAACATTCGTATTGAAACTATCATACGACATGTTAATACTTTAACCATAAACCATGAATGGTATAAAAATAATACATCCACAGTCAAACAAATCATAAATAATTCAATATAACATGGAAGATTGTATTATAATAAATCAACCTCAATCAATAATAATATCACATAAAGGATGTTGATATAGTTGGAAATGATCAATAAAACTCTTTGAGATAAATATCTCTTTTTCATGAAATAATTTAAAAGTCACACAATTTATAAAGGAAGACATTTAAAATATATTTCTAAATCAAAGTGTCCCATACCACTTTGAAACTTTTTAAAGGAATTAACATTTTAAAACATTCATGTCCATATAAATAAATATTTAAAACCATTTTGAAAACATGCACATTAATGAGAATGGTTTAGAAGAAAAAATATTTAAAACATTTAAAATGATGTTTTATTTAAAGTTTCCCTTAAAATAATACTTTTTAAAACTCTTTTATGAAACATGGACATGGATAATAAATGTTTCCCAGTAAATACTTACACATAAACAATCTCTAGTAATAATGAGATTGAGGAATTAACCCTTAACTTGTAATTTCCTTTGGTCGAGGGTACATTTAACCTCCTGTATAATGACCATAGTATGTTATTAAATTATACTAGAACCATATTATTTTTTATGATATCATACTTGATTCATTTATAACTTTATACTACCCATTTAATAATAATTTCCATGTTAAAATAATATTTCGGGTAATAATTTCTTTCTTTATCGTACGTGTTTTAACTTTTTATTCATGATCGTATCACTTATATCTTGATTTAATTGCTTCCAGAATATAAAACATTATTTAGGTATCATATATATTCAGAATATAAATATGTATAATAGATAGATATATGAAATGGAAAACACCGTTTATGGAGATGGTTGGCCGTATGTACGCATAAACGATGTCTCCATTTTCATATCGTATTTAATGGAAGTGAATGAGATATATGTAAATACATACATACATAAATACAAACACACACACACACACACACACACATATATATATATATATATATTTCCAGTAGCATTATTATTTCATATATTACATACTTATTAATAATATATATTTTTATAAACATTGTTGAATGGTGAATGTGGAAATAAATCTCATCGCATTGTGGAGATGATAAGTCGTACGTACGCACGAGTGACAATATCATTCTATTGATGGTGAAATAATATGTAATTGGATGGTATATTATATATATAGAATAATTAAAATGTTATATTTAATATTTACATCAATTATTCTCATTATTATACCCATCCAAATAATGAAGGGTTGAATAACAAACTACACCACGACGTGGAGATGGTAAGCCGTACGTGCGCACATATGGTGACTTTTTCATTCATAGGATGGATAGAATAATGAATATGGTTGTACCATATTTATAATAACATATCAGTATGTAGAATGTTCTGGATTTATTAGTTTAGTATGGAAGAAACAAAGAAATAGGAAGTAGAAGAAGAAAATAACTTTGAAAGAGGTGATGGAATAATTACCCCTTCTTCAGGCGCTTCCTATTGATTTGAACAAAAGGGATCCTTAGTTTGGATTTATGATCAAAATAAGGCCTATATGTTTAATTGAGGGTAGTTGGGAGAAGATTTGAGCAGGGTTTGGCTGATCCAAATGGATTTTGATTTGTGAATTTAAGAGAATATGAAGTACCCTTTTATAAGAGAGGTGAGGGGCACTTTAGGAAAAGCTTGAAATATTAATTTATTATAAAATAATTTTCATTTTCTAATACCTCAAAATGAATTTATTTCTAGGAAAAGGTAGTTATGGGTCTAAATCCTCTCAAACAATAGGTTTTAGACAAGTTTAGGTCACCATATTAACTCTATCTTTTAGATTTAACTCTTAGTTAAATAATTTAACTTTTACCATGTCTTCTTGTATTTTTATATTACATGGTTAATATAGTTACCATAAAATTACAAGAGAACCTAAAGTGGTTAATTAATGACATATATAACATTATATAAGTCCTTTGGCCAAATATTATATTTTTAGTAATATTAAATCATTTAATAATATAGTATTTGTTTTAAAAACTCATTTATGTCAATTTTAACACTATTTAGTATTTGTTTTTTTTAAATTCATAACTTGATTACTTCAAAAAAATACATTGAATCAACCCTAACATGTAATATTCACCTATAAAATTCGTTCATGGCATCAAAAGTTTCAATTTAAATTTATTTTAATATTTATAACATTAATTATTTTAATGTTTTATTAATAGTGTAATTACTGCATCATCATTGTGTCATAAATAAATTTAATTATTTAATGTCTAAAAATTATAAATAAAATACCATGATGTAGGAAGTATTTTTATATTTATAATGAATATTTATAGTCGAATTTATATTATGTGTAACCCTATATTAAAAACGGTTTAGTTATTAAACTTTGAATTTAATACGTTTAACTCTTCTTTAAATAAAATATAATAAATGTCCTAATCTAACACAAATAGATCAAAAGGATCTTATTTTTGTAATAAGGCTGATTTTGATAGAAATACACTTATCCAATAGAATTAGGACATGTGTTGGGGTAATTTTAATATTATTTTTTACCTTTAATTACCTTATTTACTTTTTAACCGTGGTAAATAAAATTCAAAAGTTACTATTCACCAAAAATTATTTTCATCCTATTGAATCACATTTTACCTACTGATTTCAATCGCGTCTCTTATATTTTTGAAATTCAATTCACAGAAGCGGTAAAATTACGTTTTATGCAAATTTGCAAATGTGCTTAAAGGTGGATAAATGTGCCTAGAAGGTGGGTAAAAAGACATTAAAAAGGCTCAATAAAATTTTATATATCTAATATTATTATAAAATGACTCTAATGAATTAAATTGTACTAATATATGTATTATTTATCTATTTTGACTTTAATATAAATTTTTAATTAACAATAATTATTTAAATGGAAAAATCGGTTTTTATGTGCTATGTAGTATTTTTCACTATTTATAAAAAATTGAATGTTTTTAGAAAAATAACAAAAATTCACCCTAAGATAATTTTGATATTATGAATTCAAAAATGAAGTCCATTTTACCTAATTCAATTTTTAGGAGTGTATAAAATTAAATTTATTATTGTTCAAAAAAGGACATAAAAAGTAGTTCTTTTAAGAAAATAGATTTTCTAAATATATAAATATTTTAACAAAACTTATACATTTCATTATTAATATATTTAATTTATGTAAAAACATTATAAATAACATTTAAAATTTATATTTTACTATTCATATTACAATATTTAATTGATAAATAAATATATCGTTTAAATAATTATAATACTAATGTGTTGTTTCGGAGAATATCAATCTTACATATAACACAAGCCAAGTCAGTGTTGCATGCAATATAATCTATTAAATTACTTTAAAGAGATAACTTACTATAAAATCTTGGGGTGATACAAGAACTCTTCCCTCTAACTCTCTCAAGAACGATAGAGATCCTCATCCATCGGATCTAGGAGAACGCTTTAGAAGAAATTCTCAAGGCGATCAAAGGAAGACATCGAAAGCACAAGGATCTTCCGTGATAGCACCCAAAGACTCCTTCGGTGACATTTGGAGATATGTGGAGCATGTGTAGATCACCACTAGAGGATTTCTATCCTTGGATTCTACATTTCAACAAAACAGTATCTCAAAACCGCGGTCGAACACATCCACAAAGAAAGAATCACCTTAGAGGTAATTCTTTAATTTAATTAAATTAATTATAAAAAAAATATGTTGATCCTCTCTTCACCATTTTGGGTTCTCTCATTTGTCTTTTATCTTCAACTCAATTCCATGGATACTGACATTTATCATCGTATTGATCCCAGATTAATCATCGATCATGGAAATTTGTAAAGTTGGGTACACACCCATCCCGTGCTTTTGCTGCGCCCAAAACCTACATAGTGGACCAAGAAACCACTTAGTTAAAAAAGAGGAGTGCTAGAAAAAATGTACAAGATAAAGTCATATCAGATACATGTGCATCATATGAAGAAGCACCAAAAAGAGTTGTACCAGACTTAGATACATCAGACAGAGAATCATCAAATAGAGGTATCATATAGACACCTATCAGATTGAGGTGAATCAAACAATGATGAAATAGACTAAGTGGTACCATATAGAGAAATTTTAGTCACAGTTTTATTAAGCATCTTTCAAAGTTTTTAATTTTTAATTAGCACTGATCTTTAAGAAAACTTTTTAATTAGTGGGAGATGGTATAGTTTCTTATTGGGAGATAAAAGGAGCTTTATGAGAGTTAGATTATTCTAATTCACTTCATTATATATTGGATATCTATGGATTTATGAGATCCAAAATAATAAGGACCAAGTGACTATATTGGGATCGAACCTTGTAAAAACTTGTGTGCCTTGTTTTATTTATCTATCTTTGCATGCGGGTGAGGTTGAGTTATAAAGTTGAGAGGATCAAAATTTTAACAAGTTTTAGGGGTTAATTTCAAGATATAGGAAATTGAAAAGTATCACCACTAATTAAACCGCTACCTTCTCAGCAGTCTACACATTCCTAGGAACTTTAAGTGGTATCAGAGCATCTAGGTTCCCTATATAATATCCCTACATTCCTTATCATCGATAATATCAACCTAATTAATAGAAGAGGTATTCCTAAATTCAATGAAAAAAATTATCATGGATAGAAAAACAAAATGATACCCTATATTCTATCACTTTTTCTAGTGGCGATTGATTTAGATATAGTAGGGTTTCCACCCATGGAGAAAGGTGCTCCTATGGAATTTGCTGACAAAAGGAATCTTGAGGTTGATGAAAAATTCCTGAATTATATTCTTATGTCCTTGTTATAAAATGTTTATATGAAGGAAATGAGTCTGAAAATAAAAAAGGAAACATGGGAAGAACTTGAAAGCATCTTCAAGGGAAATATAAAAGTGAAGGAAACAAAGCATCAAATTTGGAGAATCAAGTTTGAAGATATAAAGATTGAGGAAGATGAAACTATTGATTAATACTTAACTAGAGTAAATGAAATTTTATACAAAATCAGAGGATTTAGGTATGTATTGGATGACTCAGCAACTATAAAAAAATCTTTGTGGAACTTTCAGACAGGTTTGATTTCATAAACCAACCCGATCCATCTCATTATTAGATGCCTGAGCTAACCCATGATAAGCCTAAAGGGTGTTCCTGATCCCCATGATCTGGAAAAGGTGTCTGGGAATCAAGGAAGTACCAATTGAGAATGATTTCTCCCAATAAATAATTAATAAAAACAATAATAGAAAATAAATAAAATTCTGGCATAACCCGTGAGTATTCTCGACGTCCACACTAGAGAAAAATAAAAAAGAAACAACCTAATATCAAAACTAGTAAATGAAGTAAACAATAGAGAGCACCAAAAATATCCCTCACCCTTTAAACAAACTCTCCTTAGAGAAAAAAAAATCCCACCTCTAATGGATTTTCTTCACCTACCAGCAGTTATTACTACCCCCATCCTTAGAAATCAATATAAGCCTAAGTGGCTGCTGCGATAAAATAAATTGAAATAAAAACTAAACTATAAACATACTTGTCTACTTGTGACTATATAGGACACCACCCACAAAAAAGAACCAAAATTCCCCATGGGAGAGAATATATAAGCTGAAACATGTAACTAAAAAATGATAGAGATATAGGTGTGAGCATAAGAATTGCCAATAGGGATGCCAAAAAGGAAAACACACCCTATGCTTACCTTTAAAGATAAAATAATTTCAATATAGTTTGAAAATAAAAATATTTAGAAATATTATTTTCCATTTCCTTTAAAATCAAGTTAAAAAATAATGATTCAAAAAACCATCTTCCTCTTTTATTTCCAAAATAAACCATTTTCTAAAGAATAAGAGATTTTCTAATAAACCATTTATAAGAAGGGATGATCTGATAAAGTGAGAGCCTCAATAAAATAATAATAGTAAAGAGCATATCATCAAGTGCTACAAAAAATTGGGGAGTTAAAAAATGATTTTTATTATTTTATACATGAAAAGGAAAACAAGCAGCATAGCATTTAAAAACATTACTATAGAAAACATGGGTAAATGAGAGAAATAACCATGAGAAATCCCTAAATAGCTTGGTTATTAGGTCCCTAGGATCCTCATATCCTCATTTATCAAGCCATAAAAAATATACCTTCTCATTAATAAGCAACTAGAGAGGTTTAATACAAAGTTATAGTGGTCCCCACTATATCATTATATGTTTAGTTAGTGTTGTAGTGTAAACCATCTATGAAGACCAAGTCAAATCCCTACCATCTGGCTAGCATACTAGTCCTTGGTCCACCCACTTAGGTACCTAGGATTCCCATGTTCCATGACCATAACCAAATAACATAAGGGGGGTGTAGTAGAAAAACCAAGTTTCAATCACACAACAATGAAAAATAAGTATACAACAACACCTCACCTCCCTACACTACCAATGTGAATCCCATTTTATTAAAATCATACCAACATTCCAATCACATCAAATCGAGTCCAATAAATGCATAAGATTCTAGGATTCCATTATAGTGCACCTACCTTTTATAAATGCTTTAAAAAGTGTCTATTGGGACTTAGATTTTAGAAATCAACATCAATCATTTGGAAAACTATATTAAAATATCATAGCTTTCACATTCCAACCAAACCTCACACTTAGACACATATACACCTTGATATATATATTTATATATTTATACCCCTTGTACCAATGAACGTATTCCCAATTCCATGTTTGAATATGTGTAAAAATTGCACTTGTATATATATCTATATATGTATATGTATGTAAGACACATTTAAAAGGAGGCAGATAATTAGAAACCATTTTTTTGAGCTCTTAAAAGACCAAAAATTCAGTTAATCCTTTATGGAAAACACAAATTAAAGGCTAAACCATTTTCATACTTTTAAAACCCAAGTATTCAAACTAATTGGAAAACTAAACAATCACCCAAGGTACCCAACATTTCAAACAAGCTTAAAAATATGTTTTTAATAAGGGGGTCCCATGATAAAAACTTAGAGAAATCATGGAAAACCAAAGAGTAACCAATTTAAATATCACAATAATTTTATATAATTTATATAATTCATAATATAATGAAAACACACATTTAAACACCCAATAAATCATAATTTCCAATTTAAAGGCCCAGGCATAGGGCAACCTACCTCAAATAGTGTCACCTTCACCAACGACAGCCCAAATCTACCTCAAAGAGGACCACAACACACTAAAAATATATGAAAAATCCAAAATTCACAAAATACCTAATTAAAATTGGGCTAAAGGATAATAAATTAAGAAAACATACCCAAAACCAATGGAGAATCCATCACCTTCAATGATCGTGACTAGAATGGTTCTTAATCGAGCCCCATGAACCCTATGAACCAAAAACCAACCAAAAAGAACCCCCATATTGGGTTAGGGTTTGGCTATGGTGCACACACTGTAAGTAAGTGGATAAAAGTTACAAAAAAATTATAATAAAAAGAGAATATAAGAGGGTAAAAGTTCACATGAGATGATCACATGAGGAATCAACATGAAAATTAGAAAAAATCAAAGGGAGGAGAGGAGGTAGAGTGCATAGTTGGGCAAGAAGAAAGGGGGATGGTGCACAATGAGAGGAAGAGGGGTAAAGGTAAAGGAAATAAACCCCTTTGAGAGTTTTAATTAATTAAAGGCAAAATGAGGTTTATTTTTAAAAAATACCCCCTGGACACTGTGCATGGTTTGGCCGCACGCTTGACCAAACCTTGTGCCAACCATGCACCTCTACTAGATGCCCTAGGCACACAAAACAAATAAGGAACTTAGTTAGGAAAATCATGTGCCAACTATGTGGTCAGATCTGTAAAATCATAGATTTACCCATATAGTATGAACACAATTTCTTCTAACTATGTGACAACCTTACACCTATACTGAGAAAACCAAATTTTTAAATTTTAAATCCATTTCAAACTGAAATTAAAAAATGAAGTTAAATATAATTAAAGGATTTAAAATAATTAATAAATCATGGTTGGAGTATAACAATTCCCACCACCATAATAATTTCTTCCCCTAGAGAGCCCCAAGAATATTTGGTTCGTCAATACAAAGGAAAATACAAACTACTACTCAAGGTGAGACCTAAAAACTTGAAGAACGAATAACCAAAATTCACCTTCCCTTAAAAATATGGAAACTCAAAATTCTAAAAGGGGATAAGTGATTACCTAAAAAATAAAACCACACATCCTAGGATACAACTAGAAATACCATAAAACCTGAAGTATCAAAAGAAAGAATGAGAATAGAAAGAGAATATCATATCTTTAAACACAACTCAAAACAAGGAATACCCCAACCCCTAACATAGAAACCACTAAAGAAAATCATCATCCTCTATTTAGGATCTCCACTAGAATCCATCACATGACCCACTTTCCTAGACAATCTATTTCTATGATTAGGTTTGGGTGGGGCGGGAATAAAGGATGACTCCATAAGAGAATCTTGAAGACCAATTTTACCATGAGCTCCTTCTATGGTATCCTCACCACCATATTGGGACTATGTTCAAACACTAATTTATAAGGCTAAAACTAATCATGAATCATGACATGAACCAAGCTATGAGAAATGATGCAAAAAATGATGAACACTAACACTTACCAATAACAAGATTTCAAAAATTCTCAAAGGAAACTTCTGTTGGAACTAGAATTCCTAAAAGAAGTACAAGAAAAGAAAATCCACCTGATAAAAAATCAATGTTACCAAGGGAGTATATTTGGATAAAGAACTTAGTAAAACCAAAAGTGAGTAATAAACTATCAAAAGAATAAAATGATCCTAATAGAAACCACTAACACCCAACCATTCTCAAAACCATTCTCAAGAATCAAAACATCTCAAGTAAGGCACCACCCAAAAACTTTAAACACTTGATAAAACCTAAAAATAAAAGGATTACCATCTATAATAAAGACAATTGGGACTAACCAATAAAATTAGGAAGACTATATATGACTGAGAATTCCCTAAACAAATAATTCATCAGATATACATGCCTCAACAAGACTAGCATGGGCTTCAGTATTGAGTTAAGGGAGGAAACCTAAGACTATCTCTTAGAACACCAAACCTTGGTAAACCCAAATGAATATAAAAATGTAGTATCCTTCCTAGTCATCCCAACTAATCACCTAATAATTTCTCATTAAAAAAGTGACACCAACACTAAGTCATGCACCTAATCAAAATAGATGATCACTAGAATAATCAATACTCCCCGAGTAGTTTTCAAGAGGAATAACCATACATATATTAATTATGAATTTTCTCAAGACCTTAGTTACTTCAAAATTTCAAAATCCAAACCTCAAAATTATATCCAACATTAATTTCCAAAACTAATATTCTATAATACAACCCAAGAAGGAATCCTAGAGATTGACTGCCCACTCTTTATTGACAATTTTCCAGAGCATACTCAAACTACATGAAACATGAATCCATATATTCATACCTCCCAATAAAAATAAAATGGTCCCAAAAATTAATCATAAATTGAAACTAAAAACATAACTAACCAAAACAAAAATATCATTACAAAACTACATTTTTCCCTTTGAAATTCCCAACTTTGAATTTGAAAGGTCAAAACTCATTTTTCAAAACATTCCCTGAAAACATTTCACCCCCTTTAAAAAATCTAACAAACATTATTTCAATTAACTTTCAAAACCTCTATTTAAAATAAACCTAATGATTTTAAATTTATAAATCCCACTTGGGAAAAATAAAAACACCACTTTCTTTAACATTTTAGAAATTCACATCTTAAACCATTTTTTCTAAAACCAAAGCATTTCACTAAAGAAAATGATTTAAACAACCCATTTTAAAACAAGTTTTCCGTACCTATAAAATAATTTTTATGGTACAAAGTCCATAAAAATACTTTTATTTCACGTTTACCCATTACAAAAGTCCCCTTTTATAATTACAAACTGATTTTAACAACTTAAAACCATTTCAAAACACACATACCCATTTTAAAAATCTTGAAAATTTACTTGAGAACCAATTTAAAATCCCAAACCATTTATAAACTTTAGTCAAAACCTAATTAATCAATAATCCACAACATAAAACAAACTAAGAAGGTACTAATGAACATGCACGAATTGACCACATGGCTTGGTAGACCACGTGTCAGCCACTATGTTGTCACTGTGAGTAACACAGAACCATGTTTATAGGTTATTTATGGGTTACCAATTTGTGTGATCTCACCATGTACCACCAGATCAACTCATGCTTCATCCCTAAAAAAAATCTCAAAGTCAAAATTAAAATCCCAACATCCCTTGGTAACTTAGGTTTTTTTATGAATGACGGTGATCAGAAACCTACCCATGACCTACCTTATAATCCTAGATGATCCTACCCCAATATACCAAACATCCCAAATAATAATGGATAATAATAATAGAGACAAGGTTCCTATTGAGAAAAGAATCCGATGATCTGATACTATTTTTTCATGAACAAACCTGAGCCGTCCCTCTATTGGATGATCAAGATGGCCTGCAATAAGGTACGGAGGGTGTTTATGATCTCCACGGGCTGGTGTAAGTGCTTGGGAATTAATGAAACACCATTTGGGAATTATTTCTCCTAATAAATAATTAAAAAAAACAACAGTGTAAAATAAATAACATTTCAGCATAACCTATGTGTATTTCAGATGTCCATGCCGGAGAAAAATAAATAAGAAACAACCTAATATCAAAATTAGGAAATGTAGTAAACAATACCAAGCACAAAACCCCCCACCCTATAAACACCCTCTCATTTAAGGAAAATACGCCCACCTCAAATGGATTTGTTTTACCCACAAGAAGTTATCACTACCCTCCGTTCATAGAAAGCAATAAAATCCTAAGTGGATGGTGTGATAAAAGAAACTAAAATAAAAACTAAACTAAAAACATACCTATCTCCTTGTCAGTATACAAGCCACATCCCACAAACAAGCACCACAAAACCCCATGGGAAAGAATATATAAGGTGAAATCTATAAATAAAAAATGATAAAGATATATGCGTGAGCTTAATAATTCCTAGTAGAGATTACAAAAGGGAAACCACACCCTATGCCTTACCTTTAAAGAAAAAAATCATTTCAAGATAGTTTTAAAATATAAATATATTAAAATAGGTTTTTCAATTTCTTTTTAAAACAAGTAATAGGCTAATGATTTAGAAAACCATTTTCCTCTTTGATTTCCAAATGAGACCATTTTCCAAATAATGATAGATTTTATAATAAACCATTTATAAGAAGGGATAAGCTAATAAAGTGAGAGCCTCAGTAAAATAATAACTGTAAAGATCATATCATCAAGTGCTATAAAATAGGGGGGAAGGCAGTAAAAAATTCTTTTTATTATTTTATACATGCAAAGGAAAATAAGAAACATAACATTTAAAAATAGTAGTATAGATAACATGGGTAAATGATAAAAAACACCATGGAAAACCCATAAGTATCTAACTTATTGTGTCCTTAGTATCCTCATACCCTTGGTGATCAAGCCATAAAAATATACCTTCTTGTGCTTGAGCTGATAGAGAGGTTGAAACCAAAGTTCCATAGGTCCCCACTATATCATCATATGTTTAGTTAGTGTTATAGCATAAACTTACTAGGGAGACTGAGTTAAAGACCTACCATCTTTCCAGCATAATAGTCCTTATTCCACTCACCTAGGTACCCAGGATTCCCATGTGGAATGCCCATAACTAACTCACATAAGGTAGGTGTAGTAAAAGAACCAACTTTCAATCACACAAAAACTAAAAAAAGCATACAACAACACCTCACCTTTCTATACTACCAATGGGAATCCCCTTTTTCTTAGAATCATACAAAAATTCCAATCACATCAATTTGAGTCCAACAAATACATAAGATTCTAGGATTCCATTAGAATGAACCTCACTTTTAGAAAATCTTTAGAAAGTTACAACCATGACTTAGATTTTAGAAATCGACATCGATCATTTGTAAAACTTCATTAAAATACCATAAATTTCACATTACAACCACACTTTACACTTAGACACATACAAACCTTTATACACACACACACACACACACACACACACACTATTTTCCTAATTCACATATTCCTAATGCAATGTGTGAATATGTGAAAATATGACACTTGTTTATATATATATACATATACATATATGTATGTAAGTCACATTTAAAAGTTTTCAGAGAATTAGAAACCATTTTTTTGATCTCTTTGAGAACCAAATATCCCATTAATTCTTTATGGAAAACCTCACCAAAATGCCAATTTTTTTCATAATTTTCAAACCCAAGTATTCAAACTAATTAAAAAACCAATAAATAACCCATGGTTCCCAACATTTCAAACAATGTTTAAAACATGTTTTTAATAAGAAGATCCCATGGAAGAAAATTAGGGAAATCATGAAAAACCAAACAGAAATCAATTTTAGTATCAAAGTCATTTTATGTAATTTATATACTTCATTATAAAATTAAAAAATACATTTAGACACCCAATAAATCATAGTTTTCAATTTAAAGGCTTGGAAATAAGGTAAACTACCTCAAAAAATTGTCTCCATCAGCAATGATGACCCAAATCTACCTCAAAAAAGTTCATGACACACTATAAAAATACAAAAACCCAAAAGTTACAAAATACCCAATTAAAATTAGTCTAAATAATAAGAGAAGAAGAAAACCTACCTAAAAACAATGGATAATCCATTAACTTTAATGGCCATAACTAGAACGACCCTCAATCAAGCCTCATGAACCCTAGGTACCAAAAAATGACCAAAAAGAACCCACAAATCATGTTAGGTTTTGGACATGGCATGAAAACTACAAGGGGGCGGAGAAAAGGTTCAATTAAAATATAATTAAAAGAGAATAGAGGAGAAGAAAAACACACTTGAGATGATCACATGAACAATCAACCTCAAAATTGGATAAAATATGAGGGAGGAGAGGATGTGGATCATACAACTGAGATAGAGGGGAGTGGTTTGGTGTGTGATAAGAGATAGAGGGGTAAGGGAAAGGGAAATAAACCCCTTTTAGTATTTTAATTAATTAATAGAAATGGGTATTTTTTTTAAAAAATACCCCTGGAAACTATGAATATTTTAGCCATATGTTTGGCCAAACCATGTACCAACCATTCACCTATACTTGAGGCCCTAGACACCCCACATGGGAAGGACACATGGTTAGGTAAACAATGAACCTACCATGTGGTTGGATCTATAAAATCATAGACGCACCCATGCAGTTTGCGCATAGTTTCTACTAATTGTGTGACAATTATTCACCTATGTTGAAAAGTCCAAATTTTAAAATTTAAAAATAAATTTATCCCAAAACTCAAAAACAAAGATAAATATAATTAAATGATTTAAAATAATTAATAAATCTTTATCGAGGTGTGACATTTCATCCTAAAGTCTCTACTTAAAATATAAATATGATTTATCCCTAGATGAATTACATTACATTCATATTGCGCATGAAATGAGGAAAGATCCTACATTAAAAAATAAGATTAAGGAAGAGATATATTTTAAACATATATGGAGGCTATAGATCCAAGAACCTAAACATAAGGTAATTATCATAATTGAATCATAATATAAGTAAGATTCATAATATAAGGAAGATGATGCTAAAATGAATGATACAATTATGTCCCTTATCTTTAAAAATATCTGGAAAGGTAGAGAAAAGTAAAAAGGAAAAATCTCACTTAAATGTTTTGGGTGGGGTTTCATTAGACATTTTTCAATGAACCATATAAAGAATAAATATAAATAATACGATCATGATGACTCTTAAGAAAAAATTAAAAGAAAAAGTGGGGTCAAACTTTTAAAAAAAGTTAAGAAATCCCTCAATAGAAATAAAGTTTCATCAGAAGAAACAAAAGAAGTATATTGAGTAAAATAGAAGAGTATAAATTTACTAAAAATAGTTTATTAGAAGATGATAATCTAGAGAAGTTAAGAAAATTCATGGATCATGTTAAAATAAAATAATATACTTAAAATAATGAAAATAAAAAGTGAAAATAAACCTATAGACAATATTAGCTAAGATCAGAAGTTATGGCATGTCTTGAGAAAAACATAAAACTTAAGAAATAAAATAGAATATTGAAGAATTAAAGTGAGAATATGAATTAAATAAAAGAATAATTTCTAAAAAAAGAATATGTACACATAGAATAAGTTAAGAATCTCAAGTTGAAAGTTAAGGAACAAAAGAAAATGATGAAACATCTTAATGAAAATCTTATTACTAAGGAAGAATATATATGTAAGAGTTAATCAACATGTCTCAAGGATAAAATTACCTTGA
Source organism: Viscum album (assembly GCA_963277665.1). NCBI lineage: Eukaryota > Viridiplantae > Streptophyta > Magnoliopsida > Santalales > Viscaceae > Viscum > Viscum album. Next base: position 1,185,257,189 of record OY728164.1, read on the forward strand.
ATAAAAGGAAATAGAATTTAAATAAATATTCATAGGTTCATATGATTACAATAACCATACAAGTTTAAGAATCAATAACTATATATCTTGTGTTGATAAAGGATGTGAGAAATATACCACATCAATAGAAGTTAAACATAACTACCAGAATAATGATTCCCCACACCAGGGAAATCAGATGCTATAAATTATGCTGAATCTTGGAAAACTTATCCTAGGTAAAACAATAATTCTATATAAGATCAAGGTTCAATAGATATTATTGGTGTTGAGGGATATACAGGCATAAGGTTTATAATTTTTTGCATAACATGTCCATCTCTAGGAGTGAGAATGAACTGAGGGGGATTAACAGTGGAAGAAAAGAGAGTAACATTATAAATTTAAAAGAAGAAACAAAATTAAAGTCATTATAATATACAAAGATCTCAAGGAAAAACTGATTTAATAGCTTGGAGGAAATTTACCGAAGGTGTAACCAACCTATTCACTATGTAAAATATTGTATAACAACACTTCTAGGTAAAATTTCTTATAACAAAAAATAAAAGGAAGTTGGAAAAAGTAAAATTGAGAAAACAAATTTTGTTGTTGAGACTGCACTAAAATATAGAAAAAAAATAAACCATGGATTCTTGGAAATGGTTGTTCCTCACATATGATCGAGGAAGAGAAAATATTAAAAAAATACTGAAGAACATGAGGGAGGAACATTCACTTTTGGAGATGATAAAAATAAGAGTAATTGACACAAATGATATTGAATATCAGAAGATAAAGTCAAAGGAAGTTTTGTTTATTTATGAGCTTAAGAACAACCTATAGAGTGTTATACAACTCTATGATGATGGTAAAGAATTTATCTTCCAAAAAGATTCATGTATCATTTTATGTTTGAAAAATGAAAAAAAATTCACCAAGGAGAAAGAACTAGCAACAATCTATTCTAGATTAGTGATCCTATTAATTATTTATATTTAAGTAATGAGGATTAAAATAAGTTATGGTACCAAAGACTTGGCCATCTTGGCTATAAGAGTATAATAATAATTTCAAAAGAATATATTGTAAGAGAATTAACACAACTGAGGAGGAAAGATGATTCCATCTATATAACTTTCTAAAACTGAAATATGGTTAGTGGAGGACTTAATAAATTTAAAATCCAGTCCACCCAACCACTTGAGCTCATACAATCTAATCTATATAGTCTAATGATACATTAATCAACATTGTGAGATTTATAATTTATTACTTTCATTGATGATTTAATTCAAATGGATATCATAATATTCATGAAACATAAATCATATACTATAAATTTATTTAGAAATTTTAGAAGGTAAGTTGATAAAGATATGAGTTTTTATATATTGAAGTCAGGAACAAATAATGGAAATAAATTCACAAGTAAATATTACTAGTCCTAAACATGGAATTAAACATCTATATCGTGCTCCCTACACTCCTAAAAAAATAGAGAAGTGGTAAAGAGAAAAAAAAGTTTAGTTGATATGGGAAGAATCATGTTCACTAAATAGAAACCATCAAAATTATTCTAGAGATAAGTTGTAAGTACAATTGTACACATTTAAAATAGATGTCTACTATGACCAAATAAAAAAGGACCCTCATATGATATGTGGTATAATAAAAATCCTATAGTGAAATACTTCAAGGTTTTTGAGATTCCTTTCTTAATAATGGTAAAAAATCTATATTTAGGAAAGTTTGATGAAATGGTGTAATAAGAAATTTTCATGGGATATTCATCCAATGGAAAAAGATACAAGTTCTAGAATAAATAACTGCATGAGTTAGTTGATTCCTTTGACATAAAAGTCATTTAAAACTAGTACACTTTAAAAAATTTGCTGAAGACGATGAGGATAGTGTAATTAAAGATAGAATGATGTCTTCTAGAGAATTTAATGGGAATTACGATGACTATAACCCTAATCTTGTGTAAGTAAATTCTGATCAGTTCAGTGATGATGAAAGTAAGAATAGAATAAAACCACAAAAATTATAGAATTTATAAAAATAAGTTTAATTGGATAATGTCATTAGAAATCAAGAATCTCCATTTCAAAAAAGAAGAAAATTATGATTTGAGAATTATACGTAACTTATCTAATAGGTGATACCACAATCTATTTCAAAAGAAATTAAACAAAAATAATGGTTAAATGTGATAAATGAAAAGTTGTATCAAATTGAAAAGAATAAAACCTAGGATATTGTTTCTCAAATTACTGTAAATAATGTTATAGGAACACAATTAGTATTTAGAAATAAACACAATGAATATGGATACATATTGATGAATAAATCATGACTTGTTTGAAAAGGTTATTCATAGGTGGAAGGTGTTGATTTTGAGGAAATTTACCCCCTGTTGAAGGACTTGAAACTAACCAAATGTTTTTGGCAATTGCTACTCATAAAAATTACAAAGACTATTAGATAGATGTTAAAACTTTATATCGAACAAACCGAACATTTTTGGAAATTTCTACTCATAAAAATTAAAAATACTATTAGATAGATGTTAAAACTTTATATCGAACAAATCAGTGGGTTCATACTTAATAATGATGTAACCAGGGAATATAAACTGAATAAATCTTTGTATGGTTTGAAACTATCTCCTAATGTCTGTTACTTAAAGATTGAAAGTTTCCTGATTCAGTTTAACTTTTCTAAAGGAAAATTTGATAAAAAATTATATGTGAAAGAAATGAGCACAAGTACCCAGGTAGTCATTTTTTATGTAGAAGATATAATTTTTATTGGTGGCAGGGAGAAATCTTGTGAAGAATTTTCTAATCAAATGATAAATAGCATTGAGATGTAAATTCCAAGATAGTTGAACTTATTTCTAGGATTATAAGTTCAATAAAAAGAAAGACACACCTTCCTCTCACAAGAAAAGTATGCCAAAGAGTTATTAAAAAAAATTGGCATGAAATATTCAATGGAAGTTTCTATACCTATTTCTATTAGTTTGAAGATAAGTAAAGATGAAGGTGGATACTGTCTGAATCAGAATTAATTTTGAAAGTTTATTAGAAGTTAAATTTATATTACTACTTAAATACTAGACATTTCATATTCTATAACTTTTTTTTTCAATATGTAAGAATGATATGAAGGAATCACACATACTGGAATCCAAAATAATCCTTAGGCATGTTAATGGTACATCAAATTATGTCCAGATGTATAAACAAAGTAATGAGTTTACCTATCTTGATTTCACTTATTTTGATTGGGTTGGATATTGTAATGATCAAAACTCAACATAAAAAGAAACATTATTCTTATGAGAAATTTTTATGATCTAGAATAGTAAGAAACAAAGTTCTACTGCTTTAAGTACAATAAAAGTAGATTATGTTTCTTCCACCTAGGGATATATGCAAATGATTTGGATGAAAGTTTAGCTGAAATATTTTAGGGTAAATGTTTAAAAACCATTAAATATTCTTTGTAATAATTATTATGTCATTGATCTCTCTAAAAATCATGTGAAACATTATATATTGAAGCACATTGATATTAAATATAATTTTATTAAGAAGAAAGTTTCTAGTGGAGATGTAATGTTTGAGTATATTTTAAAGAAATATTAAATTGATGAAATTTTCACTAAATTTATGCTAAAGGAAAGATTTTAGGAGTTAAAGATGAAACAATATATTCATCCACCACCATTGACTTAATAAAGATCTTAAGTTCCCCCCTTGTTCCTTTAGATTTTATTATCAAAGGGGAGAAGAAATATAACTACGTACTCTATTTGTTATTGAATACAATACTGGTGTTATCAAAGAAAGAGGGAGTTAATCTTTGGAAGTTACAATTCAATAAGTTGAGATGATTTAGGGGGAGTTTATTAATATAATGGAAACACAATTTCTTGTCATTAAGGGATAAAATTCCTTAAAAAAAATTGCTTAATCTAGCAGTTTGGTGTGAGGAAACTCTCTATTAAAAAGGATTTTGTTTGATAAAATTTGATAAAAAAGTTTTTGATAATGTTTCTAACAAATACAAAGGGGATATTGAAGACCCATTGGGTTATTTTTGTAATGTTTATTGTATTTATTATCAACATTTCATGTAAATGTTTTTTGCGTTTTAGGTGAAAGTGAGTTGCTACTTATCAGAAGAAGTTTGAGTTACTTCTCTTATAAAGTCAGACAATTATTTGCTAATACTCAATGTTTATGACATCATGATAACTAAAATTTTATCATGGTTAAATATGAATTTCACTCATAAAGTTTTTTAATATAGACAATTTTCATAAAGTTTAAGTTATATATTGATGGAGTTACAAATTGTGTAAAATTTGAATAAATGAAGTCAAAGAGTTCCTACTGTACAATGGTTGATATCTAAAGTTGGTTAAACTATAAATTTTTGGTTGAATATAAAATAATTAGATACATACTTTGTAACTCTAGTAGAATAAGAAATATTTGAAGGTTACCAGAAAAACATGAACAAACTTACATCATATGGAGAAATATTAAGTCCATCACAAATAGTGGAGTTTTGAGAAAATTGTTAGACCGATTCTAGAAAATAGAGTTGATCTATCATGACCCAACCCATCAGGGATCATCTATCCTACAATGAGTCAATTGTGTCACCATAATCCCACCTAAAATAGGTTAGGGGTTGGAAAAAAGTGCTAAGTAGGCATATCACACACATAGTAGGACTTAATTTAAGATACCTGTACATACAGACACATCTTCTAACACCAAGATAATGTAGAAAGGAAAGATACAACTAATACCAAGATGAAAGCATACATCTAAATCTTACATAATATTATTACACAAATACTGAAAATTAAAAGGGCCAAATACAATCCCATCCAAACTATAAAAGAGTCCAAAATGTTAGTAAAGAGGGGATTGCTACCAAATTCAACTCCTAGAATTGACTATGGTCTATATAGATCAATTATGATCTACTTGATCTTGGTCCACCTAGGAATCTATCTAAAGGCCCGTTGTCTGCATAAGAAATGATATATACAGGCAGAGCTCATGTAGGGGTGAGCATAATCATACCCAGTAGGATACCCTAAAATCACCAAACATAAAGGGGATCACATACCCTGATAGTCGATACCAAGATACCCGACCTAACCTAGGGATGAATGATAGAGTATCATACCCTAGGAAACATAGAGGTATACCTAAATCTATCAAATACTAACTCATAGAGGGGATTTCTTATCCTATTCTTAGGATGGGATGCCTCATCTCACCTTAATAGGGCTGAACCGAGGGAATGAAACCTATTGATACTCAGCTAGAATAAGATAACCAGGGCTAAATCTTACTATGATAGGGGTATGTGACATTCACTGGGAGTACATGGTGTGTACTAGGAGAACACGACATTTCTTACTAAGGTCGAGCTTGTTCGAGTATGTTCTCATGTTCATCAGCTAATGCTCATGTACTCTAATTGTACCCATGTACATTAGTTGTGCCCATTTACCTATTTGTGTCCAAGTACGCAGGCTGTCCCCATATAGCCTAGTTATTCTTATGTACTCTGGCCACATCCGAGTACTCTAGCCATGTATGAGTACTCTATACATGCCCATGTTTCCTGGACGTTCCCATGTACCTATTCATGACCATGTACTTTGGTCATGTCTAAGTACTCTAGTCATGTCCAAGTACCATGGTCACACTCACGTAGCTTGGTTGTGGTCATGTACCTAGATGTTCCTGTGTAATCAGCCATGCCCATGCCTATGTACCCCATGGGTACATTCTAGGTCATCAACATTGATTCACACAACATGTGATATTTATATCTATATTTAACACTAGATACCATACAAAGAGGTCCACACGACATGTGTTCATCTGAACTACACACCGTGTAACTCATAATTTAACAAAAACTTCTGTTTGTTCCAAGAGTCTCTCCCACACCATAAATTCCACCAATATTACTAAAAATTATTCCCATAGATCTCATAATTGAGGCTAAACATTCCTGATACATCATAGTTGGTTAAATTTCATCCACCCACCCATTCAGAAATTGATTCCTATTGCACTACATCACTGAATCACTAACCCATGAATGAAGAACACCTAATCCAAAATCCTGATCATCCATCATTGACATCAAACCTTGATTATTCCTTTATCCCTGAATCAACACCCAAATAAACAAACCATTTTTCCAAATATTGACTACAAAATGACAGATTTCTGGGTATTATTGAACCACTGGTCAAACGAAATACCAATGATCCAGTTCGAACTAAATATTATTATAGGACTAGATGAAAAAAATTATGAAAAATCTTTGTGTAATATTCACAATTTGAAAAAAAAATACAGTGGAAAGGATTAAGGAGATGCAGATGCAGGTTGATCAGAGTTCAGTGTCTGGAAATCAGGAAGTAAAGGTTGAAAAATATTCTGGTTGTGGAGGCAATGATGTCGAGTGAAATATGAGATAGGAAGTGAGTTCAGCCTCATAAGATGTGATGTTGAGTGAGAGCATGGGGAGTGTAATAAAACGTGTTGAGATTCCTATGTTCCTTGGAGTTGATCCATTTGGATGGATAACCAAAAATGAAACCTACTTCTAGATAAATCATACTCCAAAAGGCATGAAGTTCCCCTTATCATAACTATGTATGGAAGATGCATCATTATACTATCTCCTTTATTACAAGATCTCCATTTTGGGACTAAAGTGGTAACAATTGAAATCACCTCATATGGAACACTATAGTAAGGATATCAAGGGAGATTCTGTTCGATTTCTTAAATCTCTATAGAAAATGGGGATAATAGACGAGTACATGGAAGAATTCGAACAAGTGGTGCTGAGGATTCCAGATTTTCCAAAAATTTGGTTTATGACCTTGTTCATGGAAGGAAAACATCCCAATATTGAAAAAAAATCATTGAATTATGATTGGTCAAATAAGAACAAAATTATTAATCTCGATAATAAAATTGAGGGAGAATTGATCGAGGAAGGTTTTCTTCAAGGATAGTGAGGAAAACAAGTACTTTCTCTACTACCTTAGAGAGCGATACCACATATTCTCCTAGCTCCTTTTCAAAAACATGATGTTGATAGGAACATGAAAGAGGAGGAAATAAGTCATAGAGGGGTTGAGGATAGGTGGAGTGGGGTTAAACTAATAAGTCATCAAGAAAGAGAGGATTAGAATATGAAGGGGTTGTGCTTCAGATGTGTAAAACTTTTATTCCCCTATATTAGTGTTCAAATAAGAGATTATGTTTGTTGGTGTGGGAGATGGAAGATCCTGACACTGAGCATGAGTCTGGGGAAGAATAGATTTTGGAGGGAAAAAGTTTTGGATATTGTTGTATATGGGGGAGTCTATAGAATTTAGAAGCATGGGTTAGAGAAAAATATGAATCATTATTGTTTGTTGGAAGAGTTTCTAGAGTACTGATTGAGGTTCTTGTGGATAGTGGGGCAAGTCACAATTTTGTATCCAAATATCTTATTAAAGTGTCCAATCTGGAAGTCTACCCAACTAGGACATTCAGTATTAAACTTGGTGATGGTCAGAGAGTATTGTCACAAGGGGTATGTAAGGAGTTTGGGGTTAGCCTCAGAGACTTTGCTATTACAATTGAGGCTTTTGTTTTTGACATAGGAGAACCATACCAAATTTTGGGTATGAAATGGTTGAAAAATTTGGGATATGTGTTAAAAAATTGGAGTCAAATGACAATGGATTTTTTGTGGGAAGGTACTGAAGTTAAGCTTCAAGGGACTACTGAAATAGTTGAAAGACCTAAAAGCTTATAACTAGTGATACAAGATAGGGAAATTGTTGTTGAAGGATGGTTGTGGAAAACAGATTTAATGTTTTTGGATAAAACATCAGATTTGAGAGTAAAATAGCAACAAAGACAGTTAGAGAAACTAATGGTGTGATTTCAGATACTCTTTGACGAACCTAGAGGGTTTCTGCCAAGTATAGCTACCGATTATAAATAATGTTGGTTGAGAGAGAATCCCCGATAAACATACACCCTACAAGTTGAAACATTATTTAAAATATAGGGTGGAAAGATAGGTCACATACATACTGGAAAGTGGAATAATTAGTCACATTACCAATCCTTATGTGGGTTTGATTATTTTAGTAAAGAAAAAAGACAGGCATTGGAGATTAAGTGTGGACTACAAAGATTTGAACAAGTTAACAAATCCCAATAGATTCCCTATTCTTATTATCAAGGAACTATGGGATGAACTTAAAGATCTTGTTATTTTACTGAGCTGGATCTTACTTTTGCCTTTCATCAGGTCAAGGTCTGGGAGTAAGACATTAAAAAAATGGATTTTAAGACACATGAGGGGAATTATGAACACCTCATGATTCTTTTTGGGTTTATGGATGCACCAGCCACATTTTAGTCAACCATGAACCAAGTGTTCAAGCATTTATTGATGAGATTTTTTCATTTATTCTTTAATGACATTTTAATCTACAATCGCACTTGGGAGGAGCGTCTCCAACACTTAGAAAATGTGTTTCAACACATAATGGAAAATAAATTGAAAGTAAACCAGAAGAAATTTCAATTTTTTATCCTTTGATGGAGTATGAATAATGCAAAACGAGCATGATGGGGTGGTCCAAGTCTGAGCAGGTTTGAGCATAGAATGGTTTATCTATAAAATAATGCATATAATGAGAACAAAAAATGTTAATCCCACTCCACATAAGCCCATGGATAGCCTGTGGGGTTTCTTGCATTTAAAAAAAATTAAAATTATTATTTATATGTATTTAGATAATATATTTTTTTCTCATTTTTGGAAACAGTAGCATGTAATCCTATAGATAACCCACATTTAATATTTTTTTACTATTTATAGTGTCATCGGTGACCAGAATCACGATGATTGTCATGGTGTACATAAATTTATAGAGCACAACCTTTGTAATGTTGGAACACATAACCAAGCTAGCCTAGGGGATGGTTAACTACAACTATAACTTCTTTATTATGAGAGATGAGGCTGGATCTCCTCACCGACATGATCTCATCTCTGTTTCTGCCTAAAACCAGGGACCGAACCAAAGTAATAGATTTTTTCATGATATGGTGCCCTCAAAATGAGGTGCTCGATCATGAGTTTTTGGGGTGTTCCTGGTGCACTTCGGATGGAACTCGATGTTGGGGATCATGTGCAGTAGGGTGTTGATGATCTGCAGACTATTCGATATGGACCATTAGACGAACTATTAGTATGTATGCGTGGAGTGGAGGGTGGGGATGGGGATGGTGTTGTGGAAATGCTGGGAGAAACCAATGATAAATAATTCACAAAAGAGTAAAAGAGAAAAAAATAATGAGAATAAGATCGCAAGACCCAAATATTTACATGGTTCAGGAAATGATCCCTACATCCATAAAGAGGCAAAAAATTAACTATGATCAGGAACAAAATTACAAGGTACAATTAGAATATCAAGTACACATAAACCCTAACTCGAATGAGTTAATAAAGAAGACGATGTATTATTCCACTAACCACACAGTACATCCACTGGGCTATAATGTCATATCCACCCAAGTCCGCACTGCTACAATATTACAACCACCCAAATCCAAGCTACAACAGTTTTAGTGATAAGAATTCTATAAATCTATAGTTCCATTGTCTCCAAAGTCTCAGATGCAACAATGATCTGCTGGTGTCACCTGGTCAGGTCTACTACAATGTCACATTGAAGTCCACACTGCTACAGTGTCATGTTGGTGTCTCTGGTCAGTACTTCTATAGTGATTCAGCATTTCTACAGCCCCCAAAATTTGGGTTGGGGGGATTTGACCCCTAGAGATGGAGCGTTTTGTCCCTACAACCCCTAACGACCTTACCACAGAATTCAAATTGTGAGATTTGTGATCTAGTGTACAATCTAGGTCGCTAGAATTCATACCAACTTCATCAAAATAGATTAGTCTATACCATTCCATCAAATAGAGGGAGAGATAAAGAGTAAGGAAATGGTGAGGGCTATGACTAAGGTGAGGGAGGTGATGGAAGGGGAGGAAAATAAGTAGATGAAGAATAGGGCGACATTGTTGAAGAAGGAGGTCCATGATGCTACAAATATAAAGGTTTAGTTAGCCATGAATTTGAAAAGAAATAATTGCACAAAAGTGTAATATTTTTTTAATTAGGACCACAGATAAGCCCACACATACACAGGCTTACCCACCTTGGCTACATCCATGCGGGCTTAATCTATATAAGCCCGTGCTCGAAACGGTGAAATTTTTTAAGCTAAACCCACCCCGCATCCACCCCATATCCACAAATCCCATGGGTTGTGGGATCTTTTTTCATTACTATAGAGTATCTTGGCCATATAATTTCATGTGATGGGGTTAATATGGACTCTATGAAAGTAGAGTGTATCTTAAACTAGACCCGACCATAAAATGCTAAGGATTTTTATGGTTTCTTGGGACTCACCAGATACTATAAAAAGTTTATTGTAGGCTATAATAAAATACTAAAACCCTCGAAATATTTAACCCAAAAGGTTAGTTTTTTCTGTAATAACAGATCAGAACAGGCCTTTGAAGAACTAAAGTGCTGCATGGTTTCAACACCTCTGCTAGATCTACCTATTTTTTACAAGAATTTCTTTATTGATGTGATGCATAACTATTCTTATGAATGGAGTCTCTCAATATATTTATTCATTAAGGATTTAGGCAACTATAATATTTATAAGTTTTATTATGAAAAAAAATCACGACACTTGTGTTAGTATTCAATCACTGGAGGTAGTAATTGTTGGTACAACATTATGTAATTTAATCTAAATATAATGCACTCAAAAATTTAATTAATCAGTGAATACATACTGTCAATAACAATTTTGACTGGCTAAGATGCTTGGTTTGGACTTTGAAATGGTGTACAAAATGGGGAGGGTAGACCAGGCTGTTGATACTTTGCCTCAAAAAGCCATGAAGTTAACACCCTTTTACCACCACTAATACACCTATATTCAGGTATTTTAGAACCATTATGGATGGAGTTAGATCAATTTAAATCAAAGAAATAGTAGGATGCATAATTAAAAGAAATTATTTCAGCTATTGAGATTCAAATAGATGCCAAGACTGTATATTTTCTTCTTATAATAATATTATATTTTAGGGGGTCGACTGGTTCTTTCAAGACGATCAGTCCTTATTCTTAAATTTTAACACTATTATCATTCTTAAGTATTTGGAGGTCATGTTGGATACCTCAAGACATATAAAAGATTAGTATGGGGTTTATACTAGAGAGGCATGACCCAAAGTGTTTTAAATTGTGTTAGAGAGGGTGATACTTGAGAATGGTAAAAGTATTTAGATTATTTTCTAGCTAGACTGCTCCAACCATAATAATTATTATTATTGGGTTCTTTGTGAACCCAATCCATGAGCCCAAATTAAATATCCAACATTGGTCTTAAAACAAACGTTTCAAGATCAGGGTTGCAATGCCATTGACCGTTTGTCCATTCAACACTGTATGAAGAATTTATGGCCGGATTAAGGTTTTAATAACAATAATAATAATAATAATATTTTATATTATTATTATTATTATATTAAAAATATAAATGATAATTTAGAGAGGGGGTCACAAATCACAGCCCTTATCCACTATTCACGCAGCACCCACTCAAATTGGGTTATCCATTTTAATAATAATAATAATAATTATATTATTATTATTATCATTAAAATATATATAAAAAATATATGGGAAGGTAAATCAATACCTCCTCTAAAATATGATCATTTTATTTTAATCCATCATCCTTAAATGGTGAAGATGGTGGTAGAACATTTTGTGAACGAAATCATCTACTTGGATGGTTTCCCTAAGTCCATTCTTAGTGACCGAGACCCTATATTTGTCAGCAAATTCTAGAAAGAACTTTTTCATTTCGAAGGAACCTCCTTAAAGATGAGTTCAACCTGTCATCCTAAAATAGATGAAAAAACAAAAGTTAACAGGTGTCTTGAAACTTATTTACATTCTTTTTCCTTTGAACAACCTATTACTTGGCCTCATTGGATACCTTGGGTGGAATATTTCTATAACGTTGCTTCCCATTCTACGAATCGACTATCTCCTTTTGAGCTTATATATGGTAGGAAGATACCTATAGTACTCTATTATATTCCAAGGGAAACTCTTGTTGATCCAGTTACCACAACCCTTGGATATTGGGATGCAGTGATGTTACAACTTTGAAAAAATCTTTTTTGAGATCAACAGTTAATGATTCACTATTCTAATAAACACCATTGAGATGAATAGTTTTCTAAAGGTGACCATGTGTACGTAAAATTGGGACTGAATATTCAAAATCTGTCATCTAAAAAGATGTATATACAACATGTTTCTCTTTATTATGGACCCTATCCAGTTTTGGCACACCTAAGTGCCACAACCTACCACATTTCTTTGTCATTTGACACTCATATATATCCTATTTTTCATGTCTCATGGATTAAGTGATTTGTGGGGGGCTATCATGTTTAGGTGGTTTTGACTAATGTTTTTGATGAGTGATTGGTTTGTTAGATCAATATTGATAAGGTCTTGGATAATAAGACTTTTCCAAGAGCATCTAGAGGGATGTGTCTCATCAGATGAAAAAGGCTTGAAACCGTGGAATCTATATGGGAGGATGCAAACTATATTCTTTAATAGTTCTCAAACTTCCATATTAGGAAAAAATTGGAATTTGAGGAGGGGATAATTTTTAGCATTGGGAGATTAGGGTCAAATATTATAGATAGAAGGACTCCCATTTTTCATACTTATCATAGGAGGGGGAAGGCTCTTATTGATGATGACATGGTAGGGAAAGTTAGTTAAGTTAGTTTCTCATTTACTTTATATCTGGCTAGTTTAGTTAAGGGTGAGGGGATGTCTTTGGGGAAACATACTTGTTCCTGCTGGAGAAGGAGCTAGAGGAGAGGGGGATACTCTCCAGAAAAACCTGACACACATCATGGAGTAGATCTTAGAGGTAAACTCTCTAGAATCTCACTCATCTAAAGATACGTACAAAACTATATTTCTTGTTCTACTTTCTTATTGGAAGCTCACAAATTTCTTTGATCCAAATATTCTTCCATTACCGTGCTGAGTAAATATTGTTAGGCTAGAACACCTAACACATAGAAAACTGGATATACTCGATTATTGGAAGGAAGGTGAAGCCAATAATCATGAGGTCCAACCCATCCAACAATAGAAAAAAACCCATAATATTAGGTATCTAGTTTGAGTGGGGGGGGGAGGTTAATGATTGAATTCCAGGCTTGTTTAGACACATATTAACCAAAACCAAATCACCAAGGTTATAAGAGTCCTCCTATTTAAGTCGATTAGTTTTATCCAAATTAGGTTAAATACCATGAGAGGGGGGTGAATTGGGGTATGAGAGATTAAAACTATTTCCCCTTCAGATATTGTTTCATTGTTAAACAAAACACTCTTATCTCTCCTTCCCATAGCATAGTATGAAAAAAATTGAAATCATGCACGAGACATAGAAATTCTACTCGGTTAACCCTTACTGGGCTACATCCAAGGAGCATACAACAACGATGTTCCAATGTACCAAATCCACTAAGTATCACTTTCAAATTACAATTTTTGGGATAGATCACTTCTATTCCTAGGCTCACTGCCTTTATAATGTTTAGGGTCAACTCACTACTTTCCCAAGGGTCACTCTCTATGTATCTTTCTCTGGATCACTATTAGTGGAAAGGATCACCATCTTCCTCTTCTATTGGTCACTACTCTAGAAAGGATCCACACATTGTTTATGAACTTGTAGGTCCCTTCATTTTCATGAATGCACATATCCTCAATTGTAGGTAGATGCTCTATTAAAGTCTTGTTTTCACCCATAGATGAAATCCACTTTTCTGCATACTGTTAGTTTGTGAAAATTACTTTGGTTAATTGTTACTCTATGAACTACCCTAGTTCCTCTGAGAATTTTCTTGCACTACATGGCATGAGTGCTTTATGGACAACCTCTTCTTTTATAGACCACATCTTATTCTGTTGACCGCAAAAACTTTCGCAGACCACCAATGCCTCCGTGGATCACCTCTCCTCCCTTAGATGAACTCTCCTTCCACAAATCGCTTCTACTTCTGTGAACCGCCTCCTCTTATATGTATGGATGATGTTTCACAGACCGAATCTATTATGCAGTCTCTCTTCCTTTACGAGCTACAAACACAACAAAACCCTTTCTTGAAATCCTCTCTCGCGAACTATTATCCTTCACGAAATTATCCCTTACGAACTAATTCAGACTTCACCAAATTCTTACCGGATTGATGATGTTTTCTAATGAAATTCTCTCTATCTAATGATCTGATTAGCAGTACTTATATAGGAAAATAGATCTGAAAATCTCACTAATCTGAATCAACCAAATATTCGATGCGGTACAACCTTCACCGCGTACTGTGATATGCGATCCTCATAGAATATTTCTCCTTTATAGCGAAAAATGTCTTTAGCATATGATACCCTTTGTGGAATCCATAATCATTGCCTCATTCTACAAATTACAAGCCTCCTGTGAACTTTCATCCTCACACAAACTACGAGCCTACCGCAGACTATTTTCCCTACATGTTCTGCATAGTGCACTTAATGGTCTGTATAACACTGCTATGTAGAAATCCTTTTCCAAATTTCTATCACCCTTCCATGTACCTCTTTTTGAGGTCTGTGAAATGTTCTTCACAGTCTGCAAACTATGAACCCCTTTGTGGAAAAACTTCATTTTCTAAAATCAAACTCCTGATTTTGATGCACAAAAATTTGGAAAACACTAGGAAACTATGCCACCTTTAAAACCTACTTCAACAACAATAACCATACTAATTCATGATCATCTATATTTTTCAACAAACACAATAAACCCAAAAACACTAATATTGAACCTTGAGAGATATTTTCCCAACAATTAGAATAGGTAACCATGAGTTAATAGTCCTGGTGAAGAGACATGGAGTTGTTTTAAATCCCCATCTTGATCAATGAGGGCAGCATCCAACCAAAATAGAAGTCCCCCTTATTATAGTGTAAAAATGTGGAGGATTATTCCCAAAGACAACCATGAAAGGTGTTTTACCAGAAGAAGTTTCGTAAGCAGTGTGGTAATAAAATTCAACCCAAGGGAGCCAGAGTAATGAATGCTTTGGATGATCCAAAGAAAAACACCACATATAAATTTTCTAACACTGATTCAACACTTAATTTTGTCCATAAATCTAAAGATGAAAAGATGATTTCATTTTAAGTTAAATACTCTTCAATTTAACATGTTCCTTCTAGAAAAGGCTGGTAAAAAAGGGCTCCCAATCACTCATAATGGCATGAGGGATTCCATGAAAGTTAACAAATTCCTTAACAAATATTTTAGCAACTAAATTGACTATATAGGTGTTTGATAAAAGAGAGAGAAACATAGGAATTCTATTTATTTATAGCAATATTAGATGGTAATTTTAGGAAACATAGGGGAAGAAAAAATGGAGAATAAAAAATAGAAGAGGAAGGAGAAGAAATATTCAAGGATGCCCCTTAAACCTAAGGCATAACCCTATGGAAAAACTAGTTGCTCTAATCCAAAATACATCTATATACCCTAAATTCCCTAACCTCCCCTATTTAATACCACATCCCACTGCCTAACTGCCCCCAACCCCTTTTACAATTCTTTCCCTGACCTTTATTTATTAACCCACCTAGCCCCAAAAACTTTCAACACCAATTAAAATCCTACCCTAGGTAGGCTATCAAACCAACATTCCTATCAATTTCATTTTCTTAAAATCCACCTTGCCCACAAGGTGAGAAAACTTGATGAATTCATAGAAACAAGGCTAGAACAACCCCCCACAAAAGACATCTCTATGGTGGAGACTATGGTGGAAAATTTGAAAACCATGAAACTTGTTCAATATCAATTTCAAACCATGTGTATAGATGAAATTGAAATTTGAGATGTCCCTCAAAATCTACATTAGTTTTCAATTGTTGCAAAATCATTCTTCTCTATTCATCCCACACTACCTTGCTTATATTTCTAGCACTGATCTCTTCTTGCTTCACCTACTCTAGATTTATCTAATGTTCTATCGAGATAGTGGAGGTCATCATGTTTTCTTGTTGTGCACTTTGGAACTCATGAAGTTTCTTTAGTTTGGTAACCCCATGCTTAGGAATTGAAAGAATCAGCACCTCCACTTGTGTTTCCACTTGTTTGGTTAATGAATGAATCTCATCTTTTTCAGCAGCTTGTGTTTCCCTACCATCCAACTCATCCGCCTGCCTTGGTCTTCTATATTTGGTGTCTAGTTCCGGTCTACTTTCTCCATCCTTAACAATTTCATCCTTCCCTTCATCATCACCTCGACCTGAATGCCTCATCAGGTTCAACATTAACCGATACATAGCCATCTTCAATTCCTATATTTGGATGGTTATCCACTGGAATGAAGAATATTTTCATTACTCCAGGAACTATAGTCTATTATGAAATTCCACAACCTCCATTCCTAGTCCTATTACTCTATTCTCCATTATCGAGGTCATCTACTACTGTAATTTCTTCAATTACTTCTAGTGAGTAGACCGCGTCAACTACTCCGCACAAACTAGGACCAACCACATCAGGTGTGGCTGTTGTGTCCACTTCATCATGTGTGAGTAGAAGGATATCAAGATGCATCTCCTTCAAGTTACACAATTTTGGTTTCTCGATTAGTTTCACATGACTCACCTGGTCAAAAGCTGGAAGATGATTCTCACTACAGGTCAACACGTAGGTCTGTAAGCCAAGAATTCCATTGAAATCTCTCTTTCAATATTTCTCTCAATGAAAGCACCAAATGTTAGGTTAAAGAGATATAAAATAAGAATTATATTGATTTAAAACAAAAGTAGAGATGAATTGTAGGAAACATAGAAGGAGAAGAAGAAACGGAGAAGATAAAAGAGAAGTGGCATGAGAAGAATTCTTTAAGGATGCTCCCCTAAGACTGAGGCCTAACCCTCTAGAAAACCTAGCTACTATAACCCAAAATACATCTATATCCCCCAACTTACCCCAGTATACCTATTTAATACCCCATCACACCACCTAACTACCCCAAACCCTTTACAATTCTACCCCTGGCCTTTATTTATCAACCCATCCAGCCCCAACAATGTTCAAAATCAATTATAATCCTACCCCAAGTACATTCTCAAAACCACATTCCTATTAATAGGGATGTTTGTGTATAAATAAGTGAGCATGTTTGTTCAAAAAGTCAACAAACACAAAGATAACCAAATAAACTTATGATTTATATAGGGGAAAAAATAAAATTCATGGATACTTCCTCCCAAACCAAAATCAATAAAGGGAGCGATTGAAGAAGAACAGATTGACTCATGGATTCTATTGACACAAATCCATTTTTCATTTGGTAATGTATGTGTTTGATGACAATTACATTTGGGTTTTAAAGTTGTAGAAGGTTTTGGAGAAAATTTTATGTTTGGAGGATTTTTATGGATTCATTAAATCCATAAGTTTTAAAGTTAGAGGAGAAATATGTTTGAGAGATAGATTATACATGAAAAAACAATGGGTTTAATTGTGATGTAATTCCATGTAATGGTTTTACGCCACAGAGCATACTCTACGTCGTAGGTGGTGAAAACCCAAATTTTATTCACTATAGTTTTAAGGGTGTCTATGTCATGAATGGAATCATACACCATGAAGAGTGTGTAGGGTCGACCAGTTGACTTTCAGTATCACTAAAGTTATGAGGAGGCCTGATAGGAACACCACAATTGTTTGAAGAAACTCTCATGCTGCAAAAATATATTGAAATGAGGAAGGTGTGTGCAGGGGATTTTCAAAACCATTGGAAAATTCAGGATGCCTACACCATGGATAAAAGGATTTGTCATGGCTCTATTGAAAAGGAGACACCCACACCATAGTTGGACCTTATGTCATGGAGATTATGAATTAGGCAGTGTAGGTGATTTTATTTCTTCAAATCCTATAGGAGTCCATACCATGGTTTAAATGGTCACATAAAAATTGGTTCGGTGGGACAAGAAGTTAAAAGAGATCATGGTGTGACCATGGATTGTTAATGGAAGAGTTTTTATTTAATAAAAATGGTTTTGGTCATATGAAGCCACACTATCGAGCAGTGGATCACAACCACATAATTTTGTTGAAGATTGTTGGAATGACTACTATAGAAGGTCAGACTTTGGAGTCAATAATAATATAGTGATTAAAACTTCCATCTACTAGCCACTATAACATCATGGACTTTGGTGGCCGAAACCCTATAACAATATGGAATTATTTCCACCATTCACTGTAGAAAATTGGAATTCTTTTGAATTTAGTGGAATAGTGATCCATCTTATTTATTATTCCATTTAGGGCTAGAGTTTCTATGTGTGAAGATATCGTACTACCTGTAATTTTGATCCCAAATCATAGTGAAATTTTTGCCTCTCAATGGATGTAGGGATCATTTCTCGAACCACGTAAAACTCTGTGTCTATGATCTTCTTATCCTTCTTTTATTTTTTCTCTTTTACTCTTCTATGAATTGTTTATCACTTCATTGATCTTGAAATTTTATTAATGATTGGTATCAAAGGTTGATTTTGGATTGATTGATTTGAACGATGTCTATAGAATAAGAAAAGGTAAAGATTGACCACCTAGATGAAACTAACTTCATCTACTAGAGGATGTAGATCTAAGACTATCTTTACTAAAAGAAAATGCATTTTATTCTTCTGGGTTTAAATCCAACGAACATAGAGCAATCGAAGTGGGAGCTACTGGATTGAGAGGTTCTAGGAGCTATGAACCTTACATTGTATAAAAACATGACGTTCAATATCAAATAGGAGAAGAAGATGATTGAACTGATGAATTCTCTCATGAATATGTACGAGAAGCCTTATGTAGTAAACAAAGTGCACTTTATGTGATGATTGTTCAAACTAAAAATGGTTGAAAAGAGAATTATTATAGATCACATCAAAAAATTCAACACCATTATAATTTATTTGAATTTAGTGGAGATTGTGCTTGGTGATGAGGTATGTGCACTAGTTTTACTGTATTCATTACCTGAAAGTTGGGAATAAAATGTAATAGTTGTGAAAAATTATTTGGGGAATACAAAGTTGGTTCTAGAGGATGTACGCAACCTAATCCTCAGTGAAGATATCTGAAGAATAGAACTGGGAAGATTCTATGGCTCTACTCTAAATTTAGAAGGGATAGGAAGATATGCACAACGAGACAATCGTAGAGGATGATAAAAGTTAAGAGGAAAGATCCAAGACAAGGAAAAGGGGGTTGTCTCTTCTTGTTGGACTTGCAGGAAGAAATTACACAACAGGAAAGAGTATAGAGAAAAATAGAAGGGACCTAAAACCAATGGAGCAAACACGGTGGCTGAAGGAAATGGTGATGTGTTGCTGCTGAGCATGGATAACCCATGTAGTCTTTAATTTTAGACTTATAGGCATATTTTAATTTCACGCCAGAGAAGGTTTTCCTGAATAATTTTGTTTTTGGAAATTTTGTAAAGGTACATCTTGCTGATGATGAAACCCTACAGATTGTGGGAAAATGAGATGCATGAATCAAGACCAATAGTGAGAGTTTGCTGGTTCTAGAAAACATGAGGTACATCCATGGTTTAAGAAGAAATATTATTTCTTTTGGGTATCTTGATGATGAAAGCTTCAGTACCATGTTTATTGGTGGTTCCTAGAATATTACCAAGGGATATATGTCCATAGATCGTGGATTAAATACTGGTACCCTATACAACATGATAGAAACTTTCATGGACATGATTTCCTCAGTAAATGTTGTTGGGGATTCACAAATGTGGCACTACAGGCTAGGCCACATGAGTGAAAAATGGATGAAGGTTCTGGTCATAAAAGGGATGATACTAGATCTAAAGTTAGTGGATATAATCCTATGTGAATATTGTATCTTCAAAAACCAGAATAAGGTGTCTTTTGAAAAATGAGCTAGAACACTGAAGGCTCGGAAGATCGACTTGGTGCACACTAATTTTTGGGGGATTTCACCAGTATATTCCCTTAGAGGGTCACAATATTTTTTGATATTTATTGATGAATAAACAAGGAAGGTATGGGTTTAATTTCTAAAAAGAAAATATTATGTGTTTAAAGTGTTTCATAAATAGAATTCAATGGTGGAGAATGAGATAGGAAATAAGTTGAAATGTTTGAGGTCTGACAATGGTGGAGAGTATGATAGTAAAGTGTTCAAAGAGTTTTGTTCCAATAATGGAATTTTATGGGAGAATACTATTCTAAGTGCACCATAATGGAATGGTGTGGCTAAGAGAATGAATAGGGCATTGAATGAATGTTTCAAGAGCATGAGGCTGTACTCGGGGTTACCCGAGACCTTTTGGATTGATGTAGTAAACATGGAAACATATCTCATTAACAGAAGTCCATATGTAACAATGGTAGAATGTTTACCTGAGGAGATATGGTCTAGTAATGAGGTAAGACTCTCACATTTATGAGTCTTTGGTCGTTTGGTATATGTTCATATTGATTCTACTGAAAGAGAAAAGCATGATGTTAAGTCCAAAATATGTTTCTTTATTGGATATGGTGTGGAGGAGTTTATTTATTGCTTTTGGGATGATCTCAACAAGATGGTAATCAGGATCTAGAATGTGGTATTTAATGAAGGTGTGTTGTACATGGATCTCCATGCAGTTGAAGATAAAAATGGAAATAAATAATCAGAGTGAAAACAGAAAGTGGAGCTTGAAGGTTTACATGGGCATGAGACATCTAAACTGGTGGATCCTACTCCTCAAGTGGATTTGAGGAGATCAACAAGGGTGAGAAGAACTGTGTAGAGTTATTCACCATAATTACACTATTTTTATTCACTAATGAAGGAGAACCATAATGATTTGAAGAGGCAATGAAGTTGAAAGAGTCAAGCAAGTGGGAGTTGTCCATGAAGGAAGAATTTTTTTTCACCACATGACAACAATTCTTGGGAGTTGACACATATTCCACAAGGGAAGAAAGAATTGTAGAAAAAATGGGTATACTGGGTTAGAGAAGAACATTATGGAAATAAGTGGTACAAGGAAAGTCTAGTGGTGAAATGATTTAAATATAAAGAAGGTGTGGACTTCACTGAAGTCTTCTCGTCTGTAGTGAATCTTACCACCATCTGGGTGGTTCTCAGTATTATTGCATTAGAGTATTTATACCTTTATAATATTGATGTTATGACTATTTTACTACATGGAGATCTATAGTAGGAAATCTATATGCAGTACCAAGATGAATACATTGAGTCAGGGAAGGAAGAACTGGTGTGAAAACTTCAAAAGAGCTTATATGGGTTAAAGAAAGCACATAGGCAGTGGAACAAAAAGTTTGATGCATTCATTACTAAAAATGAATAAAAATGATGTGTCAAGGATCAATGTTTCTATATTAAGTATTTTGGTGATGAATATATTATACTACTTCTATACGTGAATGAAGTACTTATTGTAGGATCATGTATGCAGATAATTGATGAGATGAAAGGGAAGTTGGATAAGGAGTTCAAAATGAAGGATATTAGAGAAGCTAGAAATATTTCGGGGATGAAGATTAAGAGATACTGTGCAGTTGGAACCTTAATGTTATCATCGACTGAATACATTTGGAAGGTTCTAAGAAGATTCAATATGATGAAATCAAATCCAGTCTCTATTTACCTAGTGGGACATTTCAAACTATCAATGGATAAGTCACTAAAGACGACATAAGCTGTTAATTACATGTCAAAGGTTCCATAGATATCATCTATTGGAATCCTGATGTATGTCATGGTCTGCACTCAACTTGACTTTTCTCATGCAGTGGGTATTGTGAGAAGGTACATAGCTAACCCTAGAAAGAAAAATTGGAAAGATGTGAAGTGGATACTGAGGTATCTGAAGGGAATAAAGGAGGTATCTATGTGATTTGGAAAAGGAAATTCATTATAGGGGTATATGGATGTGGACCTTGGAGGTGAATTCTACAATAGGAGGAGTACCACATGTTATGTATTTACTTGTAGAGGAACTGAAGTAAGATATATATCCAAATTATAGAAGGTGGTGGCTTTATCCACCATAGAGACAGAATACATTGTTGTAATAGAAGTTGTAAAGGATATGGTTTGGATGAAAAACTTCTTGGATAAGCTAGGTAGAAATTGAGAGGAAAATGTATTGCATCATGATAGTCATAGTGTTATATGTCTTGCAAAGAACCCAATGTTTTATGGAAAGATGAAGAACATTTATTTAAAGTATCATTTCATCAGAGGTTTGATATAGGATGGGTTGTTGAAATTGTATAATATTTGTGGAACCAACAATCTAGTAGAAATGCTGACAAAGCTGATGGTAATGTAGACTTTGAGGCATTGTTGTGCCTCTATTGGTCTCCAGTGATGAATGGAGGATGAGAGGCAGAATATGGGAGGACACTATGGGAGAAAAAAAGGAAAATAGCTGGTATTTCATGAATCATCAGCTTGAAATTGAAGTTGTGTATGGAAATAATTCCAATAGTGAGTGAAGAAGAGGAGGAGACCAGATTAAGTAAGTTGTCTTATTCAGTGACATTGAATCAAGTTAATATAGCAAATCAGGCTCTAATTGGGAGATTATTGGATTTGTGTAGATTGATCTATTTTGGATGATGGTTGGGTTGAATACTTCTAGACCATACTACACACTATCCTGCAACTTCACGGGTTGAGATCCATGGTGAGCACGTTGGGGGTTGTAGGGGCAACATGACCCAACTCTGGGGGTCTGGGGGCTGAAGGCCCCTAAACCAAATTTAGAGGAAATGTAGCAACTATGACCCTATAATAGAGCTGATCGATTGAAACTGATAGGGAACTATAGTAGTGCATAATTTAGGCATGACTACTATAGCAAGTTGGACTTTGGAGTCAACAATACTATAGCGACACAGACTTCCAGCCGCTGACCACTACAGCATCTTGGACTTGGGTGGCCGCAACACTATAGCAATGCAGACTTATTTCCACCTTTCAATGAAGCATAATAGATTTTCTTTGCAGTTTTTGGAATAGTTATTCATCTTCTTTATTCTCCCATTTTGGGATAGGGTTTCTATGTGTAAATATCTGGTACTCCGTGTAATTGCACACCCAAATCATAGTGAAATTTTTTCCTCTCCATAGACATAGAGATCATTTCCCGAACCACATAAATCTCTATTTCTAAGATTTTATTCTCTTTTTTTTCCTTTTAATCTTATGTGAATCTTTTATTTCTTTGTTGCTCCTGACACTTCTACAACACGTATAGTACCGAATTCATGAAAAAATTACCTACCGTGAACCAATTCTATTCAACTCTTATATTGAGCATGCATTTAAGTTCAAATGAAATCATGTGTATGGATACTATCATATGAACAAATGAACTTACCATGTGAAGTGATGAACCTACCACATGAATAAAAGAAGTTCCCATGCAAACCAGTGAAGTGACCATGTGATGAAATCTAGTTACGGTGTAAAGGTAAGTAAAATTTCTCTATGTACTGACCATATTGTTATTATAGTGACCACATGAAAATATGAAATGAACACAAGAACAAGTCAAGTGACCATGAGAAGTAAAGTACCTACTATGAGGAGTGAAGTACCTACCTTTTGAATACAACTAACTTCATGAAGAGATGTAATTACCGCAAGAAGAAGAGTACCTACTGCATGAAGGAATGAAGTGATCGTGCCTAGTTGTCATGCTAACCAACCGTGCCTATTAACCATGGAATGAAGTGACCATGCCTAAGTGAAGACTAATCCACCATGTCTAACTTAAGCAGTGGATATTTTTAAAATCTCCAATGGATACTTTTCGAGTATTAATTGCAGAGCCAATGCAATTAAGACTATAATGAATGTTCTCCAATAACTACTTTGAGATTGAGTTATTTTTAAGAACTACTCATAGAAAAAATTAAAGCATGTATAGATAATAATAAAATAATTTCTGTGTGCTCCTATGATAAATAAAGGACTCGTTCAGAACACTTTATGATGCTGTTTTACTAAACCTTCTATGCAAACTCGGTTGATCCATTACAAAGATAATTTCAAGGACTTATGAACAATCAAAACTAATCAGACTGAGATGCATCAAATCTTCACTCTATTCGTTTCTCTTTCTATTTTAGCTAAAATTTTGAGATGTGTTTACTCTGTTTATTTGTAATTAAAAACTTCTATACTGAAATGGAGAGTTTCAGATGCTATTTTAATTCTTTTAATATGTAATCTCACACATAACAGTGGTAGAGGTAGTGTGCAACCTAGACTCTTTTTATACCATGAAGAACTATGGAAGAAGCTTGTGTATATCCTAGAATATCTTATTACATTTGTTTGTAAAACCCAAATCAAGTTGTAGATAAGTTTATTTTATAATAAACTATTTGGAAATAGGTGATTTTTAAGTGGAGTGGATTAAGTCTTGTCTTAATACTGGACCCCTTGTTTAGATTTAACTATGTGATTTCTTGTTTTATTTTACTTTGTTTTTCAAAACTTTTGTATATGTTTTATAAACTATATAGAAAAGCCTTATTTTGATAGTTAACTTTATTTTTTTGTTTTATATATGGTTTTTGATTCGAGTAGATTATTTTCAAAAGTTAAAGTATTTTCAAAATCACTTTAAGTGAGTTTTTTTCAAACTATTGAGAACATTTTTCATAGATCAGATTATGTAATTTTACAGTTTTAATTAACTGAATGTTTTTATTAAATTTAGGAATTTAATTTCTAATTTATTTAAATGGAAATTTTTAATTAGAAACTCAATTGACCCCCTGATTTTTCCTCTAGGACCAACATTTGGTATTGTAATTATTTCAAATTACTTTTTAATATGATCAAGTTTTATCAAAAGATTTTATTTTTTTATTAAATCTAAATTTCTATATTTATGGATAATAATAAAAAAGAAGGAAATACCACTAATAGGCCCCTTTATTTTAATTGAACTCATTATATTCAATGGAATATCAATATGAAAATTCATTTAGAAAGCATGAGTTTTGATATTTGGACCGTTATTGAGGAAAAATATGAAAAAATCAAAGATGATAGAACTGATTGGAGCGATGCCTCTAAGGTATCTCATGACTAAAATTTTAAGGAATTAGATTCATTATATTATTCTTTATGAGAAGACTAATTTAATAGAATATCATCTTGTTCTACTGATTTTAAAATTTGGAATACTCTTGTTATATGATGGAACCTCAAATGTTAATGAAATGTGTTTGAATTCTTATACTATTAAATATGACACATTTAAGATGAATCATAATGAATCCATTTATGATATGTATCTAGGGTTTAATGAAATAATCAAAAACATGCATGCACTTGGGAAGAAAATAGAATACATAGATCAAGTGATGCGACTTCTGAGATGTCTACCTGATTGGTGGAGATAAATTTCAGTTTCTTTCAGAGAATCCTATGACAATAGTATACTACCAATGAAGGAACTAATTGTAAAAATTATGATATATGAGTAGAAACTTAAAGTAAATAAAGAAGAGGAAAATGAACCAAAGAGGAAATCAGTTTCCTTCAAAACATATGACTCAAAAATGAAATAGAAGGTCAAAGTTGATAGTTCAAGTGATGATGAATAACCCTCATATAGTGAAGAGTAAATGACTCATTTAGCTATATGATTCAAGAAATTCGATATATGAAATTATTTAAAAAAACTATGAAGGAGTGTACAATAGAAAAGGAAATTGAAGAAAATGTGGAAAAGAACTATTCCACTAATGAGATAATCTGTTATGAGTGTAAAAGGAAAAGACACATCAAAAAAGATTGTCTCAAACTAAAATATAAGAAAAAGTATGAGGACAAAGGTAAATGGTATAAAAAGGACATGAAATCCACATGGAGCACCTCTAAATATAGTTTAAGTGGCTCTAACTCAATCAGAGAAGATAAACATGATAGAGATAACATGTGTTTTATGAAAAACACATATGAGGTACTAAATACTACTTCTATATTTCCTGAACATATTTCTAATCTTTCTGAGAATGAAAACATTGAATAAAATACTTCTAGAGAGGATTTTTTGAGTACTATAATATGATGGAAGAGGAATTTAACGAGTTAAAAGATAAATATAAAAGTTTAAATAAGAAAAATTCTTTGTATGATCACTTTAAATCTAATTTTGTAGTAGAAAATGAAAAAAATGATCAAATGATAAAAGAAAATAGTGAACTTAAAATATCCATTGAACAACTAAAAAAAGATCTGGAAAGATTTATGAATAGTGGAGAAACTCTTACAATAATGCGTAGTAAACAAACCAATTATAAATATACTACCTATATTGGTTACCAACCGGGATAAAGGAATATTTATAAGAATAAACTTGTTCCTAGAGCTACTTATTCTAAGTTTTTAAGGAGTTCTTATCCTTCTGGATCTAACAATGTTTTTATTTCTAAAAGATTAAAATATCTTTATAGAATACCTATTAAACTTTGGATTCCTAAAAATTTTATCATTAAAATTTCTAGATCCATGAAACTATGGGTGAAAAAATCATTTCTTGTTTAAATTTTGTTGTAGGAAACCTAATTGAAGAGTTCCAACAAGAACCTATGGAATTTTAATAGTGGATTTTCCAAACACATAATTAGGGACTATCTGAGCTTCAAAAACCTCATAAAAGTAGATGGTGGACATGTCACTTTTGGTGAAAACACCAAAGGAAAAAAATAGGACTCAATAAAATCAGTAACTCAAGTACTATTTTGATTTCTAAAGTTTTGTTTACAGATGGATTAAAGTGTAATATTCATAGAATCTTACAATGATGTAATGATGGGTATCATATTAAATGTGAAAATAATGCTTATAAAATTTATGATTCAAATCATGTTTAGTTATTACTGCTTTATATAATGATAATATTTATGTTATTGATTTGAATTCATTATTTTCTCAAAATATTTCTTTTTTAAGTGACTTTCATAAAGATTCATCAACTTGGCATAGGATACTAGTGTAACATCCCGACCCGAGGTCCACTTAACCAATGCCCCAAGTCGGTGGGTCACATAGACTCAAGCGCTCCTCCCCGTATGCTAGAGGTTTCCGAATAGTAGAGAGGGTGTAAAGTTGGTACAGTGGGGAGACTAAACCCTATTATTAGAGTGATACTGTCACGAACCAGCCCGAGTCGACCTTGAATTGGTCACAAGGGCTAGCATGGGACAAGTCCCAAGAGGCGTTATCGATCCTCCTGGGATGGAGAAAACCACCAAGGGAATAAATAGAGTACACAAGGGAACAATTTCGCCTATATATAAACAATCAAACAAACAACAGAAAGAAATGGACATCCCAAAATACATTAATATAAAAACTGAACTGAACATTATTTGTACAAGAAATTGAAAGTACAACTAAACCAATAACTCAACTGACCAAACCCGATAACCTACTAACTCCATGTGACCCTTCTGGTCACTCTCCAACATAATGATCACATGTCTCCCAAGGTAATTGAACTCAAGTTGAAACCTACACAAGGGCT
This sequence comes from Viscum album, assembly GCA_963277665.1. NCBI lineage: Eukaryota > Viridiplantae > Streptophyta > Magnoliopsida > Santalales > Viscaceae > Viscum > Viscum album. The sequence goes on from OY728164.1 coordinate 1,185,285,043, forward strand.
AAAGAAGAATAAGACTATAGCCGTGAGTATTAAAACTTAGTAGGTTATCCTGATATTCTATTCCCAATTCACATCCTTTTAAAATAAAAGAAACATCAATTTCAAGTTTTAAATATAAATATAAAGGTATGTTTTCCAAATGAGTTACCATGCTATAAAAAAAATTACCAGAAAAAAACTTGCATGTTTTATAAACAAGAAAGCTAGTAACAATTTTCAAATAGGTGCAACTTTAAAATGAAAATAGTTTTCAAGAGGGATACATTAAATAATTTAAACTTTTAAATAAATCACACACACTGATGAATTCATCAACCAAACACACCGTACGCCAATGGTGAGTACAAAATAGCCAATGAGCATAACTCACGAAAACACCCATAGGCACTAGTTAGTTGTGAGCCCCAGGCACCTCGTATCTCGGTGAAAGTAACCATAATAAATATCTATTCTCATGTACATGAGCTACTAGTAGGAATCATAACCATAACCTAGTGGTCCCCCAACATCATCATCATCATATTTTAGTTAATTTTGTCATCATCAATCTTGCTACGTGAAACATGGGCCAAACCCCACAGGATTACTAGCATACTAGTACACATCCACCCACCTAGATACACGAGATTCCCTTTAGTGATCAATAAAGTTACACATATTATGAAATAAAATTTTCACATCAAAATTACATTACCAAACCATAAACACACAAATAGCCCAAAAACATGCTTCACATTTTTTTTCATGAATCAATAAACCACTAAAAAGTTTTGTAAAACAATTTCAAGGAGTATAACGAGGCCTTTCACATAAAACCCATTAAAAATGCTCTTCTAAGGACATAAACCAATAAATAACATTAAAAAACAAATTTTGAATCCCAAAAACCAATTAATAAATCACTTTCATGAACCATAAAATGTTCCTAAAAGATAGAACATGAAATACAGATGGAAACCATTTTTACAAAAAAAATGCCAAATGGGCCTTTAAGCCTTTATCAAAACTAAAATTTGACCAAGGTATGCATTTAAATTTTATTAAGGAGGTGTATACACACAATTTAAAGTAGAAAACCACATTCATAAATCCCTTAAAACACTCATATTACACATTCAAACCACAACCATTTTCATAAGGATGTGAAACGGGCCATTTTCCAACAACTCGGGCCAAACCATGTTGTAAACCAAAACCCAATTGTTTGTAAAATCAAATCCAAATTGGAAAGAAATATAAGGAAAAAAAAATAAAATTTATCATTATTACAATTCATTTATAAGTCTAAAAAAATAATTTTTAAATCACACTTCACACATAAAAGACAACCGGGCAATTTACCGAACACGTGACATGCCCTTTTTAAAATAAAAAAAATTTATTTTAAGAACTTTACAAAGAATAAAACAAAAATTTCATGCCATATTTTATTAGAGATAATGTAACATGTTCAAAATACCATAAAACAGGTTTTAAACCTCACAAAATAGTTGCAAAATATAGCGAAACATTTTAACAAACACTTGGTGTGCACTCTTATGAAAAAACAACTCTACCTTTCACAAAATAAGGCTTAAACAACAATTTTTCGCACCAAGGAAATTATAAAAAGGATTAAAAACAATAATAAACATATATATAAAATTTTAAAAATAATAAAATGATGAAACTTAAATTATAAAAGCATATTCAAGGGATATCCTACCTCAAATCCTTGGCGCAATGGAAACGTACACCCAATATCACCATCAAGGGTTTATAAACCCTAAACCTATGATTAACAGACAAAAATGAATAAAACACCCATCAAAAATAATTGTATAACATAACCCTAGGTATAACATGACTAGGGGAGAATAAAAAACCAAGAAATAATGAAAGGAGGAGGAAGAGGTAGGAGAAAGGAGAAGGAATCTCACTTTTCCACCTAGAAAACTCTTAGTATTCCATTAGATATGCACCCTTGGAGAAAAGAGAATGTCTTGGAACTTCTTAGAGAGGATTATAAGGTATGGAATAAAAAATTAAATAAGAGTTTTAGGAAAATAGTATGAATTGAATGATTTATGGATGAAATAATTTACCTTCTCAATTCTAAACATTTTGAGAAAACCGATGAACTTTCTCCCTAATATACGATTCAAATGAGCTCCAAAGATGTAAAATCGATAATGTGGGTGAGGATAGGTAATTTTTAGTTTCATGGGAGGTTGAATCACCGAAAAATATTAAAAAATTAAAAAGATATAAAAGAAACAAATTATATTTTTAAAATTGGAAATGGGCTCATGGGGTGGCCCAATACCTAAATAAGTAACCCAAATCCACCATGCTTGTTAATTCTTAATGTGTCCAAAAGAATATGTAGGATTTAATATGTCAGGGGAGGAAAAATAGGAAGTGTAATGAGTCAAAAATGATAAAAATGAATTACTTATAAAAGAAACAAAATATGTTTTTAAATTTGGAAATGGGCTCACAGTTTGGCCCAAATCATGAAGTAACCACCCTTTCTACAAAACTCAAAAAAAAAAAAGAATTGAGGCACCCAAAGATGGATGATTAGATATAGATTAAACTTCAAAAATCAACATTAATATCAATCAATACCCATGAAAAGGGTCAGTATTTCCAATGAACCAGATCAAAATAAAGACATGAAAAACTTGGTGTGACAATTCTCCCCACCATTAAAGCTTTCCACCCCCAAAAAGACATAGCACATTCAAGCTAATTGATCAACACCTAAGGATTATTTATCAATATGGTCCAACCTCCTAATAAAATGAAACACCATCAACCATTAATGGAACTTAATCCTATTACCTCTACCAAAACACCAAATCTCAACCACTTCTTGAGAATCAACCGAAAGATCGAGTCACTACCTCCACAACCAAACCAAGAACCCAGTTGTTGGGCCTTCTACCAATGTACCCAAAAATCACCCAAACCAAAGAGAACTCACAAAAACCAAAGATTCTAGTGGATTATGGGATGGACTCCCCACCATTAATAAACAACTAACACTGGATAAGTTCTTAGGAGTCAAAATCAACAAGACTCGTAGTGGGTCTCCCTAATATTAGAACCCAAATTGCAATGAACAAACAAGAATTCAACATGAGCTAGAATCGAGCCTCACTCACAAAATCCCACCAAAATTCTCCTACAAAAACCTACCAACCCAAGTTGATAGGAACACAACATTAACATTTAAACCACCCATTCTCGAATGGAGGAGACAAGAACTGGGCCAACAGTCTCTGCACAGATCCAAACCCCCACCAATTAGGAAGGGGAGGGAAGGGGACCCAATCATTGGGCCATTGAAACCATAAAAGAAATAAAGTAACTACCTTACTAAAATGGTAGAGGTATGATCTTATAAATACTACCCACAATCCTAGGACTCCTGACAACGCACCATCTTCTCTCCGAAACCTATGGCTGGCGCTCTGATGGATGAAGCATCCCTTGACTCGCAGTCCAGCTTTGATAATCCCAAACTTGTAATACATCCCTTAGTTCCACACAGTACCACATAACACTCCTAATAAGAAACAAAATATAAGGATATTCCATGAAACTCTCTTCCTCAACAACAAATTTTTATCCAAACAAGAACATGGAGATACACAACATTATTTTCTCTCACTCTGAACAAGAAGCAGAATGAACAAGGCATACAAAAACACCTATTAAACATCACTGAGCACAACTACTACAACCGAGAGAATAACCATAAAGGGAATACACTATAAATTGAGCCCAAACAACTCTCTATTTTAACAAACGGGCTATGGTATCATTATAAGATGTGGATTTAACATTTGAAACAAATACTTAGGTTGATCAACTGGAAATCATTCTAATGGAGAAACATTTGTGGCCACATCACAACATCCAAAACAACTTTAGAAACCCACTGAACATTACCCCTAAACCGAGCCACCAAAAAGATCCAATCTCAAGATGCAACAAGAGTATGACTTCTAGATCATAACGAATCATACAGAATAGACAACACTTTTAAGACATAGGATAAACCATCCATATAACCGTCAGTTCATAACAAACACCACAATTTTTCAGCTCAAAACACTTTTGAAAAACAAATAAAATAACTTGGTGGATTTTCACATTCACCAATGGTGTTTCATCAAGTCTCACTCACATGAAAATTTACGTGCCACCCCAGGCACTCAAATAACATGCCATACCAGACATTCATCCATATATCCACAAAAAATTTCATGTGAGAACCCATGAAAACACTGAATGCAATAACAAAACATCATCATTACAAAAATAATTGTGTACCTTCCAAAGTCACATTAAACACAAAATCAAAAACCATTTTCAGATTTCATAATACAAGCCACGCTTCATCAAGAACCATTTGATTAAAAAAACAATCCATTTCATTTAATAGAACTTACAAAAACAACTATTCTATTCCAAATAGCCCTTTCCCATTTAATTTTTTTATCAAGGTCTATTTTCATAATCCGACAACCACAAAGGCTAAAACCCCTTTCCAGAAAACACTATCCGCTCAAAAACAAATTTCCAAAACCAATTCATCATATTCAAACACTTTTCAGCAGGCCAAAAAACCCAATTTAAAAAAAAGTTTCAGAATTAATTTAAAATTATTCTCACTTTCAAAACCTTTTATTTCAACAAAACACAAGTTTAGATTAGGAAAAATCCAATCCTGTTAAATCATTTCCACTTCCCCCCAAAAATTTGTTAAAAAAAAAACAACCTTACAAAACCATTATTATATTTAATTTTTGAAAACCCCTTTTCCCCTTTTCTAAATCCAATCCTCCCTTTAAAACCCATTTCCATAATTCTCACATAAGTATTTTCAAAACAAAAATTCAGAATTCAAGAAAGGTCCAAGAAACCCACAAAAGGGAACTAGTGTTAGTGGGTGACTTGACCATATGGTTGGCGGACATATATCAAACACAATACCAACATAGAGAGACTTATTAGAACCATGACCTGGGTCCACATGGCTTTATAGGCTCTGCGAGCTCACATAGGCCATTAGTCAGACTCCCCTTGTCATATCCCAACAGTAAACAATCAATAAGAACAATGGAAACTAATAAAACTGGACATCCTATGGAAACTAGAGGATCAGAGTTCGAGATGATATTCCCACAGTTACCCCTCAAGTCCAAAAAATACTACTCCATATACCTTTAAATCCCCTAAATAACAAGGGTACTCTAAAAAAATGTCTGCTAAGAGCCGACCTCCTCTAATATCATTTTTCACGAACCAGCCCGAGTCGACCCTGAACTGGTTACAAGGGCCAGCCCACGACAAGTCCCAAGAGGCATTCCTGATCCTCCCAAGATGGTAACAAGCATGAAGGGAATAAATAGAGTACACAAGGGAACTATTTCTCTCATATATAAACAATCAAACAAACAATGGAAAGAAATGTACAATCCAAAATACATTTATATAAAAACTGAACTGAACATTATTTGTACAAGAAACTGAAAGTACAACTAAACCAACAACTCAAATGACCAAACTTGATAACCAAATAACTCCATGTGACCCTAATGGTCACTCTCCAATATAATGATCACACATCACCCAGGGTAATCTAACTCAAGCTGAAACCTGCACAAGGGCTAAAAACAGAAAAAGACTATAGGCGTGAGTATTAAAACTCAGTAGGTTGTCCCGATATTCTATTCCCAATACACATCCTTTAAAATAAAATAAACATCAATTTCATGTTTTAAATACAAATATAAAGTTATGTTTTCCAAATGAGTTCCCATGCTATAAAAAAATTACCAGACAAAAACTTGCATTTTTTATAAACAAGAAAGCTAGTAACAATTTTCAAATAGGTGCAACTTCAAAATGAAAATTGTTTTCAATAGGTATGCTTTAAATAATTTAAACTTTTAACTAAATCACAAACACTGATGAATTAATCAACCAAACACACCGTATTATGATGGTGAGTACAAAATAGCCAATGAGAACAACTCACGGGAACACCCCTAGGCACTAGTTAGTTGTGAGCACCATGCACCTTGTATCTCGGTGAAAGTAACCATAATAAATATCCATTATCATGAAAACGAGCCAATATTAGGGAGAATACACATAAATTAGTGGTCCCCAAACATCATCATCATCATAGTTTAGTTAGTGTTGTCATCATCAAACTTTCTACGTGAAATAAGGGCCAAACCCCACGGGATCACTAACATACTAGTACACGTCCGCCCACCTAGATACCTGGGATTACCTTTAGTTCTCAATCAAGTTAAAAATATTATAAAATAAACTTTTCACATCAAAATTACATTAAAAAATCATAAACACACAAACATCCTGCAAATATGCTTCAAATTGTTTTTCACAAATCAATAAACCACTAAAAAGTTTCATAAAACAATTTCAAGGATTATAACAAGGCTTTTCACATAAAATCTATTCAAAAATGCTCTTTTAAGGCTATAAAACCCTTAATAACATAAAAACCAGATTTTTAATCCCAAAAAACAATTAATAAATCACTTTAATGGACCATAAAATGGCCCCAGAAGATAGAACATGAAATACAGATGGAAACCATTTTTACAAAAAAATGCCAAACGAGCCTTTAAAACTTTATCAAAACTAACATTTGACCAAGGTATTCATTTAAATTTTATTAATGAGGTATATAAAACCCATTTATAGCATAAAACATTCATAAATCCCTTAAAATACTCAGGTTACATATTCAAAACACAACCATTTTCATAAGGATGTGAAACAGACCATTTTCCAACAACTCGGGCCAAATTATGTTGTAAACCAAAACCCATTTGTTTGTAAAACCAAATCCAAATTTTAAAGACATATAAGGACAAAAAAATAACATTTATCATTCTTAAAATTCATTTATAAATCCAAACAAATAATATTTAAATCACACATCACACATAAAAGCCAGCTGGGCAATTTACCAAACACATGACATGCCCTTTAAAAAAACAATTTATTTTAAGAACTTGACATGGAATAAAGCACAAATTTCATGCCATATTTTATTATATCTAATGTAAAATGTTAAAAATACCATAAACCAGGTTTTAAACTTCAAAAAATAGTTTCAAAAGATAACTTTACATTTAAACAAACACTTGGTGTGGACTTTTATGACAAAACAACTCTACCTTTCACAAAACAAGGCTTAAACAACCATTTTTCTCACCAAGAAAATTATCCAAAGGATGAAAACAATAATAAAAATATATATAAGATATGAAAAATAATAAAATGATGAATCTTAAATAATAAATTCATGTGCAAGGGATATCCTACCTCAAATCCTTGGCGTAATGGAAACGCACACCCAATATCATCATCCGAGGGTTTATAAACCCTAAACCTATGACGTCCAGACCCAAATGAATAAAAACCACATAAAAAATCATGGTATAACAGAACCCTAGGTATAACATGACTAGAAGATAATATAATACCAAGAAATAATGAAAGGAGGAGGAAGAGGTAAGAGAAAGGAGAAGGAATCTCACCTTGCCACCTAGAAAACTCTTATTCTTCCATTAGATATGCACCCTTGGAGAAAATATAATGTCTTGGAACTTCTTGGAGAGGATTATAAGGTATGTAATAAACAATTAAAGAATATTTTTAGGAAAAATAGTATGAATTGAATGATTTATGGATGAAACAATTTACCTTCTCAATTCTGGATGTTTTGAGGAAACTTGAGAACTTTAAACCTAATATTTGATTCAAATGAGATCTAAAGAGGTAAAATAATTAATGGGGGTGATTATAGGTATTTTGGATTCTCATGGGAGGTGTAATAACTGAAAAATATTAAAAAAAGAAAAATATATAAAAGAAACAAATTATATTTTTAAAACTAGAAATGGGCCCACGAGGTGGCCCAATACCTAAATAAGTAACCCAAATTCACCATGATTATTAATTATTAATGGGTCCAAAAGAATATTTAGGCTTGAATATGTCAGGGGAGGAAAAATAGGAAGTGGAATGAATAAAAAATGATAAAAAAATGAATGAGTTATAAAAGAAACAAAATATGTTTTTAAATCTAGAAATGAGCTCACAGTTTGGCCCAAATCATGAAGTAACCACCCTTTATATAAAAACTCAAAAAAAGAAGAAGAAATGAGGAACCCAAATATTGATGATTAGATATAGATTAAACTTCAAAACTTAACATTAATCTCAAACAATACCCAGGAAAAGGATCAGGATTTCCAGTGAATCAGATGAAAACAAAGACATGAAATACAAGGTGTGATAGATACAAAAGATACAATCAATAAACATACAACAACAAAAGAATATATAACATACAAAAATAAATAAGGTAGCAGAAGACAGAATAACTAAATAACCAAGTAATAGTAAAAAGTCACTAGGTAGTGTCATATACATGGATGCATGGCATGATGAATGAAAAAGGGGAATAGGGAATAAGAAGATAAAAACATGTTATAAAAGTAAAAAAATAACAAAAACTGCTCCACTAGAATATCGAGTGAAATCAAGGTCCTCTGCTCCTAAGCTCCAACTATAAGTAAGCATATCATCAACCTATAGAAGGGATATTTCCCTTATTGATACCTACAGACAGACAATATTCTCTGGTACCAAAGGAAGCCTGAGTAGGGTGTGAGATAAAAATCTCAATAGGCCACCACTAATGGTGTCTACATGTAATCCTAGTAGTTTTTGTAACTACAAAATTTCCAGGTATAAACATAATAGGAAAAAAATGATAACATAAATAACAAGGCCGTTCAGGTTCCTAAAGGACACCTAGTGACTCTACCTGTTTTGGCTCACAAACGGATTGTATTCTAAAGAGTAACTATATATATATATTGTAATAATATATATAGTATAATTACATATTTCATCCACCTATATGGACCAAGTACGTGTGGACGTAAGTGTCCATATACATGGAATACTAGTTTCTTGCTGGACCAAGGATATAAATCAGACATTTATAACCAGTCTAACGATCCTATAAGATCAATAAATAGGGTACATTCCCTACATATCATAAATAATGGGATATGTCATGTTCGTCATTCGAGATGGTGAGTCTTCCATAATGATAGCACTCGAACAAGGGACACGATGTGTAAAGCCCAACATCCAACTAGTTTTAATGGTGTGAGACGTCATGCTAAACACCCGATGTAAGGGAGAATGATACTTTCATACTCAACCGATCCCTTACCATTGTACCAAAACCTCTATAAAGGAATAAAAAAATTTATAATATTAAGAATGATGCAAAAACTATCATTTCATATTCACCAATCCCACATATATATAAGGCATAATCATGTTTATAGACATATGCATGAGGCATTAGATCCCATGAATCTCATTTATCAAGTTAAAAGTAAACAAGGATTCACAATTCAATTAATTACATTTGATTGAACATGAATAGGCATGGCCATACCACCCTTATAAGTCATTCCATTTAAATTCTTAAATTCATTTTATGAAGGGAAACCATCATTCATTAGTCACTCCATATTTAATTTCCATTTAATTTGTTAAGTCAAGTCAAATAATTTTATATGGCTCAAAGGTCTGTTTAGAAGATTACATTGTCAACAAGGAAATTTCCTAGATGGGAAATTACAACTAAAGGTTGTGAAAAATGCCTATAAGGTGCCTCAGGTTCTATAAACATTCATATATCAAGGGGAATTTCATTTAAAAGCTAATATGAAGCCAAAAAGGTATCCTTGACATTTAATTTTATTTCTCATAAGAGAAAATTTCACTTAGCACACCCATGGGGTGTCCATAAATGGAGTAACCATCCCCTAAACTACCCAACAAGGTTTAATAGACATTTATTAAGGTGAAAGGATTAATTTGACATGAAGAACTCAATTTAAAGGGGATGCTCGACAAAGGTCAGTGTACGACACAATGACATAGCTATAAGGAATCAAAACTCAAAGGGAAAAAGAAATGACCACCTACCTTAAGGCCATAGATGAATCCTATCTTGATATCAGCCTTAGATTTAGAGTGGGTTGGAATAAATATGAGAAATAGTCAAACAACCTGAAAATAGGAAAAATGAGTTTTCACCTAAATAGAATGATGGATCTGAAAATTAACTTAGATAGGGACGGAGAGGATTTTAGAATGTATTGTGATAGATCCAATGCTTCTGATGATCTATGAATTAGACTTCGGATCTGAGAGTTGCTTCAAATACTAGATTGGGAGATTTTGGAGCTCAAAGGAGGGAGCTCATTTCAACTGCTGGAGGAAGAAGAGAAATGATAAAAAGGATTAAGAAGTCAAATGATGGATATTTTGGACTTTTCACCTCAAAATAATGGGGTTTATAGTTTAGGCATATTCAAACCATGTGAAAACCATGCACAAATCACTGCTATTAAGGGACACAACACATGGTTAGGCACACCATTTATCTAATCGTGCACAAATCATGAAAAAGAACTTTTTCCTAAAACCTAGTAGCACCACACAATTGTGTGCTTAGGGTCACACAGTTTTAGACAAACTGTGTGGCCCCCATGTGCCCACTGTTTGCAATCACACAATTTTAGAGAAATAGTGTGGGCTAGGCGACATAGTTTCCTCAAACTGTGTGGCCCATTATTTTACCAATTGTTTCATAATTCCAGGCTCTGAACAAGACCAAAATTCACCTGGGACCTTTCTTAGGTCACAGTACACATTTACCCTCATTAAACAAATGGTTCAAATTGAAAAAAAGATCCATACCTTCATGAAAAGATGGGTCATTACAACCTACCCACCTTAAAGAAACCCATACCCGAGTTAAAATTCTGAGTCTAAAGAGGTATTTTCAACAAAGAGTTCTGGACACGAAGCTCATATATCAGCTTCCCATTCTAAGGACTCATCCTATACTCAGTCGTGCTGTAATAGCACTCATACCAAAGGAACTAACCTGCCTCAGAGTGTATGCATGCTATGATCCACAATACTAATCGGATATTCCTTTAATGAAGAATCAATATCCAATTAAACCTCATTAGGATGAAATACACGTGATGAGTATTGATAGTATCAATGAAGCTGAGATACATGAAAGACATCATGCATATACCGGTATCTTTGAAGAAGTTACAACTGGTAAGTCACGGGTTTGATTCGTTTCACAACCTCAAAGGGTCCAATGAATCTTAGTGAAAGATTAAACTGCTTCTGAATATGTCTATACACCAACATGGTTGAGACTCGTAAGAAAACCCAGTCCCCAGACTCAAACTTGAGATGTCATTGGCATCTGTTAGTATACGACCACTATCTAGACTGAATTGTCATCATGTGTTTTCTGATCATTTAGAACTGCTCTATAGTCTCCTATGTGAGATATGGTCCAAGAATAGTTGTCTCCCCTGCCTCTATCCTACACATAGGTGAGTGGTAAGTCCTACCATATAAGGATTCATAATGATTCATCTCAATAGTAGCCTAAAAGCTATTATTATAAGAGAAATCGATGAGGGGAATGTGTTTCTCCCAGGAACCCCGAAATTTAAGGACACACATAGGAATCATGTACTCTAGAACCTAAATTTCACACTTCCTCTATCCATTGGTCTATGGGTGATAGGTCGTGCTCAAAAGCACCTGTGTACCCAAGGCCTTCTACAACCCCTGCTAGAACTATGACATGAAATGAGCATCTCTTTCAGAAACGATATAATTCAGAGCTCCATGAAAACAAATAACATCCCTGATGTACAAACTTCCTAGATCATCTACCTAGTAGGTCTCTCACACAGGTAAGAAGTTTTCGACCTTATTCAGATGATCAATGACAACCCACAATGTATCATTTTCACAAGGTGATCTGGGTAAACCAGTCATGATGTTTATAGAAACATCACCCCATTTCCACTTGAGAATGGAAAATGGTTGTAAAAGACCTGTCAGACACTGATGTTCCACCTTCATTTGCTGATAGGGGGAACATCGAGTGATGAAGCTGACAATCTTTCATTTCATACTAGGCCGCCAATACTGGAACTGTAGATCCTGATACATTTTGGTGACACTAGGGTAAAATGCCCATACTGAGGCATGGGATTCCCATATTAGATCCTCTATGATGTCTGTTGGGACCCACACACACCCATATAATAGTTAGGTGTCATCCATATTAATGGTCCAAATTGAATATGTATCATCATCTGAAATTATTTCCCTTAGGACAAAGCCCTCGGGATCATATAACTGCCTCATTCTCACCCATTCTAGAAGATTAGAAGTCACTGATAAGGCTGAGAGGATAGTCTGACCATGGTCCACCTAAACCTTAATGTGAATCTATAATAATAAGGCCATGAGATGTCATTCACCATAGGATTCTTGAACTGCTTGAGTCCGAGTTTTCCAGATCTGGGTGTCGGCCACTGCATTGCCTTTACCAGGCATGTAGGCAAGCTCAAAATCAAACAACTGTAGGTACTCAACCCACATGCACTACCTGAGATTTAGATCCCACTGTGTGAAGGTGTACTTGAGGATTTTGTGATCAGTGTATACCACAAAAATATCTCCACGTAGATAGTGTATCCAATAGCATAGGGCATGAAATACCGCAGCTAACTCAAGATCGTGCATAAGTTAATTCCACTCATAAGGCCTCAACTAACGAGACCTATAAGTGAAGATTCACTCTTCCTACATCACAATGGCCCCAAGACCAATACCTAATGCATAACAGTACACAATATAACTCCTACATGTATTTGGAAGAATCAGTATTAGTGTTCAAGTCAAATGACCCTTCAACTCCTGAAAGGATGATTCAAAAGGTTATGACCATATAAATTTCACACCCTTATTTTTCAAGACCATAAGCGGTGCTACAAGGCATGAGAAATCCTGGATGAAGTGTCTGTAATATCCAAAAATCCCCAAGAAACTATGAATTTCAAATAAGTTCTTGGGATGATCCTAGGAAACAATTTCTATCCCTTTATCTGGATCTATTGAAACTCCTAACTCCGAGATGATGTGACCCAAGAAGTGGACTTTATCGATCCAAAAGTGGAATTTACCGAGCTTAGCATAGATTTGATGCTCTCTCAGTGTATTTAGTATGATCTCAAGATAGTTGGCATGGTCATGTATGGAGCACGAATACACTAGGATATCTTCAATAAAGACTACCATGAATGAATCCAGATACAGGTGGAAAACCCAATTCATAAGAGCCATAAAGATTGTAGGTGTGTTCATGAGACTGAATGACATAACCAGGTACTCTTATAGACTATACCTACTACTGAAATATTTTTGAGGTATGTATGAAGTCTTGACACACACATGGTGATATTCCAACATCATATCTATCTTTGAAAACACATTCACTCCTCAGACTTGATCAAATAGGTCTCTATTCTAGGCAGTGGATACCGATTATTTATTGTGAGTTGGTTCAATTGGTAGTAATCTACAAAGAGTTTGAGGGTACCATCTGCCTTCTTGGAAAAAAGGATTTGTGAACCCCAAGGAGAATTATTTTGATATATATAGTTTTTAGACTCTATATCCTCCAACTACCTCTTGAGTTACAGAATCTCCTTAGGTGTCATCCTATAAGGAGGAATGGTCACTGGTGTTGCTCTTGGTAATATATAAATAGTAAAATCTACCTCTCACATAGAAGGTAGAACAAATAATTAGTTAGGAAATATGTATTTGAAATGATCCACTATAGGATGAAAAATAGCAGGTCATAACTGCGGGTCATCCAGGAAAAGACTATCGATATGAGCTATAAAACTACCCAACATATTCTACTTATGTCCTGCACGTGTCACACATACATCCAATTATCCCTTAATAATGTTCCTAATTCCCTATAATGATGAAAACGTCACCCTCCAATGATAGCTATCAATAAGGGATCAATAGGGAACTAACCAATCTATCATGATGATTACATCAAATCTCATCATATCAAGGATGGAAATATTCCATACAAAGATGTACCCACCTATCTCAAGGGGGAATCCCTAAAATGATGAGTTCCTTATAATCATATACCTAATAGGATATATATCATTATAAACCCATGAAAATGCTCAATCTTGAGGCCCATACTTCCCATAATAGCCTCAGATTTAAATGAGTGAGACACTCTTGTGTCAAATAAAGCAGACAATAAAGGGGAGGCTACTAGAATAGTACCTCATATAATAGAAGGTCTGGCACTTTGCTCCTTCATTGTAGGATGTACTACATGTAACTTTTCTGTACTATAGCCTTGAGTCACTACCTGACTATCCTAAGAGAGCCTGCTATAATGGGGATGAGAATCATAAGTCTGACTACATCTAACCCAACTACCACCTCATCCTAATCGACCGGTGGTATTCCAACTTCCTTCTTGTTGTGATCCTACTGGCCCCACTCCTAAACATGGAGTGGGAATAGATCCCTTCTCACTAGGAACTGATAGAAAAGTTCTACAGAAGCCCTAAATATGGACCATCCTTCCACAACCTCTACATTCTACTGGATTTTGTAAGCATTGAGGCTTCGTGTATCCTGACTTCCTGCACTAGTGACATATCAGAAAGCTTTTATCATGTGGAGCATGGATGCTACTACCACCATGATTATCCTCAAAGTGTCTCTTTCACCCAAAAGAAGAAGCACTGATAGATTTAGGTGTTGAACCACCCTGGATTGCACCATCAACTTACCTCAAGTTTCTCTCTATGATAAGGGTTTGGTTGAAGATCTCAAAAATTTTAATCAACCTAAACACACCGACCCATGATATAATGGAATATATTATCCCATCCTTGAATATCCTAACAGTCATAATATCATCACTCACTAGAGTAAGAGTGAACTACTACATCTCTGTGAAATGAGCAGAATACTCCATGACATACATGCTCCCTTGCTACAAGTTCATGAATTCTCTAGCACTGTTAGCTCACAGAGTCTAGGGAAAGAAATAGTCATAAAACACCATCTTAAAATCCCCCTTGACCATATCATATCACGATGACGATATGTCTAGGTGACTACATCCCACCACTTCTTGGCTGAATCATGTAGCATATACGCAGCAAGTTTGAATCTCCACTCTGAAGATGTTTCCAGATTCTTGAATATAGAAAGGATTTCTTTGAGCCAAGACCCTACAACATGAGGTCTGTTATCCCCCAAGAATGTGGGAGGTTGATACTTACATAATTCACAATTCAACTCTATCATACTCTGGGTAGGTCGAACTACAATTTTCATAGACTGCAACATATGTAGGAATCCTTCTCAGAACTGGGAGTTTGTTCCCATATTAGGTATAAGAAGAGGTTCCCCAAGTGGAATGGTAAGAGGAATCACTATTGGATCAAGGCCCTCTAACTCAGAAGCATGTTCATCACCACCTTCAGGGCATGAAGTTGGAGGATTTCATGGTGGCATGATACTAAAATTCCAAACACACACCTCAAAAGAGATTTAAGCAATTTAGAAGATTACAGATAGGAACTAGGATAGGTATAAATCCTTACAATAGAAATGATCATGCCTCTATACCTGCTCAAAAATCTAGTTCTATATTGTATAAGAGACCATAAAAAGCTATAATAACTATAAAAGATACCCCACTACCCACTACTAAATATCGGGTTCAAGTGTAAGTCTCTGTTTCACATGTATAGGATAACCAAGTTCACATTAAAAGTCATAACCATTTTAAATTGTATTTGTTCAAATAATTAAATCACCTTAAATGGTTGAATTATATGGGTTACCATTTCCGATCCATAAGGGATCATACTTCTTATAAACCAAAAATATGACATCCACTTAACTCACACCATACATGTTCCAGCCCATGCGACTCATGGTCCATGGCACAATGAGTCATAATTGACTGCTTAAGGTGTATGCTTTAACCTATCCAAGAAAACATTGTTAGGCTATGGTAGTCACTTTAAGTGTAAATCATGTTTTTAAATCCCTTTAATAAGTTTCAGCACAATTCAATAGATAATCAAGGCACTAATAATATGAAACAGGAAAAAGCATGCTGAAATTAAACATGGCATGACAAAATTAATGGCATATTAGTCCTATTATTCCTATAATGATACATGAACTAATGAAATTCCCTCATTTCATTGGTCCATGGTAAATAAATCTCATTCCAATCATATCAGTATCAATAACATCATAATACATTTGCATCACCCAATGGTGAAGTCATATCAACTATAAATGACTTAATCAGTAATAACAATTTCTCATCCCAGGTAATTTGGGTTTTACCTATACATGGGTTAGCTATGTCTAGGAACAAGGTCAATTCCAAAACCTTTTAACTCCTAGTCTCATTTCTAATATCCAAATAGTAATAAAAAAGAAAAATAATCCTCTGATACCACTTTGTAATGTCCTGACTTGAGGTCCACTTAACCCATGACTTGAGCCAGTGGGTCACACGACCTCAAGCGTGCCTCCCAGTACGCCAGAGGCCACCGACCAACAACGAGGGTGTAAAGGTAGTATGACGGGGAGAATAAACCCTCTTATCAGAGTGGAATAATAGATACAACCAATAAACATATAATAGTGGAATCATATATAACAAATAGAAATAAATAAGGTAGTGGGATACTGAATAATTGAAGAACTAAGTAATAGTCAAAAGCCACTAGGTAGTGTCATGTACATGGATGCATGACATGCTGAATGAAAAAGGGTAACATGTGACAGACATATACAAACATGCTACAAAATTAAAAAAAGAACAAAAACTGCTCCACTAGTATCTAAAGTGAAATCCCGATCTTCTGCTCCTAAGCTCCAATTATAAGTAAGCATATAATCAACCTATAAAAGGGAGATTTCCCTTATCGATGCCTATAGAAATATAATCTTATCAAGTACCAAAGGCAACCCAAGTAGGGTGTGCGATAAAAATATCATTAGGAAACCACCAAAAATGATATTTTTAATTAAATAAGTGCTTATAATTATATAGTGTGCAGGTATAAACAGAATGGGAAAACAATGCTGAAATAAAAAACCAGGCCGTTCAGGTTCCTAAAGGAAACCTCTAACAGCTCTACCTACTTTGGCTCATAGCGGGAATGGATTCTTAAGAGTAACTATATATATATGCAGTAATAATATATATATATATAGTATAATTATATATTTCATCCACCTATATGGACCAATTATGTGCGGACGTAAGTTTTTATATAACTGGAATACTAGTTGCTGGCTGGACTGAGGTGTAACTCAGACATCCATAACTAGTCTAACGAGTCTATAAGCTCATGAAATAGGGTACATTCTGTACATATCATAATGAGTGGGAGAATTCATTCTCATTACTCGAGATGGTGAGTGTGTCATCATGTCAGCACCCGAAAAAGGGACACAGTGCGTAAAGCCCAATGTCCAACTAGTGTCAATGGTGCAAGACATCATGATCAACATCCGATGTAAGGGAGCATGTTACTGTCACACTCAAAAGATCCCTTACCATCGTACCACAAACTCTATAAATGAATAATCACATTTATAATATTAAGCATGATTCTAAACCTCTCACGTCATATTCACTAAGACTATATAGATATATAAGGAATAATCATGTTTATAAACATAAGCACGAGGCATTATATCCCATACATCTCATTTATCAAGCCAAAAGTAAACAATTATTCATAATTAAATTAATTACATTTTATTAAACATGAATAGGTGTGGCTATACCACCCTTATAAGTCATTCCATTTAAATCATTGAATTCATTTTAATAAGGGAAACCATCATGCATTAGCCATTCCATATTTACTTTCAATTTAATTTGTTATGTTAAGGAAAATCTATTTATTTAGCTCATGGGGCCATTTATAAGATTACATGGACAACAAGGAAATTTCCTACTTGGGAAATTCCAATTACAGGTTGAGACAAACACCTAAGATGTGCCTTGGATTCTATAAACATTCATATATCAAGGGAAATTTCATTTAAAATATAATATGAAGCCAAAAAGCTATCCTCGAAATTTAATTTAATTATCCATAAGGGAAAATTTCACTTGGCACACCCATGGGGTGTCCATAAATGAAGTAATCATCCCCTAAACAATCTAACAAGGTTCAATAGACATTATTAAGTTTCAAGTATCAATTTGACATGAAGAACTCAATTTAAAGGGGAAGTTCGGCAAAAGTCAGTGTACGACACAACAAAATAGCTACAAGGAATAAAAACTCAAAGGGAAAACAATGTGACCACCTACCTCAAGGTCGTATATGACTCTTCACTTGAATCATCCTTAGATTCAGAGTAGGTTGGATGAGATATGATAAACAATCCAATAACCTAAAAAATGGCAATCGATCTTGCACCTAAATAGTACGATGGATCCGAAAAATAACTTATATAAGAAGGGATAGGATTGTAGAATGTTTTGATATGGATCCAATGCTTCTTATGGATTGTGAATCAGACTTCGGATTAGAGAGTTTCTTCAAAGCCTATATTGGGAGATTTTAGAGCTCATAGAAGGAGGGAGATCATTTCAGATATTGGAGGAAGAAGAGAAAAGAGAAAAAGGGCTAAGAAGTTAAATGAGGTGCATTTTGGACTTTTAACCTCAAAATAAGGGGGCACATGGTTTAGGGTATGGTTTTCAAACCATGGGAAAACTGTGCACAAGTCACTTATATTAAGGGGCATACCGCATGATTAGGCACACATTTTATCTAACTGTGCACAAACTGTGCAAATGGGCTATGTCCTAAGACCTAGAATCACTACACAACCATGTGCCTAGGGTTACACGGTTTCATAAAAATTGTGTAGTTCCTAGGTCTACACTATCTGCAATCGCATGGTTTCCTCAAACATTTCGGCCTAGTATTTAGCCCTTTTTATAGAATTCTAGGCTTTGAGTAAGCCTTAGACACTCTAGGGACCTTCCTTAGACTGAAATACATGTTTACCATTATTAAAAAAAGGATTCAAATGGAAAAAAACAATCCTTACCTTTGTGAAAATATGGTTCGTTACAACTAGTCATTTCAACATACACTCACTTAGAAAGCTAACTAGGAAATGATTAGTCAAAACTAGAATTCTCAAAAGACAACGTTTGTAACCCATGTCAAAAAGGAAAGTAACATAAAATCTATTTCAAACCAAAGAAAAAAGTTTCAACTTCTCAAGCCCTAGATTTGGTTCACATGGACTTGTTTGGATCCTCTAGAGTTTCTAGCTTAAATTGGAAGCACTATGCTTATATTCTAGTGGATGAACTTTCTAGGTTCACTCGGGTATTCTTTCTAGCTCACAAAATTGAAATTTATTCTTATTTTTCCAAGTATGAAAAATATATATAAAATATTAGTGGACTTACTATTAAGACCTTAAGAAGTGATCATGGTCATGAGTTTAAAAATTAAGATTTTGAATCTTTATGCTCACAACATTTTTTCTCCTAAGACCCCATGGTAGAATGGTGTAGTAGAAAGAAGAAACAAAACTCTTCAATATATTTTTCAAACCATGATTAATGAGTATGATTTAATTGTTTATTTTTGGGAAGATACCATAAATACAATTTTCTATGTTAATAATAAAATTCTTATTATACCACTTCTAACGAAAACCCCATATGAGTTATGGAAATAAAGAAAACCAAAAGTTATTTACTTTATAGTTTTTGGTGGAAAAGTATTTGTATTCAATACAAAGAGAATTTAGGAAAATTTACATCTAAAAATGATGAAGTAATTTTCCTTGGATATTAAATATCTAGTAAATCATATGAGGTATTAAATAAAAGGACTAAAATTGATGAAAAATTTATACATGTCAAATTTAATGAAACAGATCCACATGAGATTAAGACCCCTTTAGAGAACCTTTAGGATAACCTTTATAATCTAAATATCAATTCCTAAACCAATCCCAATGATTGTTATGTGAAATCTATAGAAAAATCACCCCGAATAGAAATGTTTGAACCTGAACCTTTAAAAGAGAATAGAGTATCATATACTTCTATTCCTGGATCTATTAAGACTCAAAGAGACCATCCTCTAGAATGCCATAGTTAGAGACCTTGATAGAAGAACGTGAACTTAATATTCTTTTAGAAATCAGGTTGAACATCCAGAATTTTTGTCACAAATTGAACCTAAGAACATCATAGAAGGAATAGATGATGAATTCTATGTAATGGAAATGAAAAAAAGAGATAAATCAATTTGATATAAACAAAGTCTAAAAATTAGTGAAAAAACAAAAGGACTTCCTGATCATTAGCACCAAACTAGTGTTTATGAATAATTTAGATGAGTCAGACACTATAATTAGAAATAAATAAAGACTAGCTACATAAGGATATAGTTAAGAGGAAGGTATTGACTATGAGAAAAAAATTTCATGAGTAGCTTGACTTGAAGTTATTGGAATGCTGATTGTCTATACAGTACATTTGGATTTAAAATTATTTCAAATGGATGTCAAGAGTGATTTATTAAATGATTATATAATTGAGGGTGTTTTTGTGAAACAACCACCTAGATTTCAAAACCCTTGTTTTCTAAATTATGTATATAAATTATCAAAAAATTTATGTGGTTTAAAACAACCTCCTAGAGCATGGTATGATAATCTCACTCATTTTTTATTTCAAATTTTTTCCAAGTGGAATAGTCAATGCTACTTTAGTTATTAAAATAATTTCAAAAGATATTTTAATAGCTCAAATATATGATAATGATATTATTTTTGGATTATCTAAATAATATTTGTGTACCGAATTTTCAAAAATGATGCAAAATGAATTTAAAATGAGTTTGATGAGTTAGTTAAAGTTATTTATTGGTTTTCAGAATTTTTAAAATAAGGTAATTTTTTTAAATAAAGGTAAGTATAGTAAGGATTTTTTGAAATGTTTTGGTATGGATAAACTAAGGGTAGTGATACTCCCATGAATATAAGTTGTTAACTAGATCTTGATGAAACTAAGAAACTAGTTGATCAAATCACTTACATAGGTATGATTGGAAGTTTATTATACCTAATTACTAGCCAACTAAATATTATGTTTAGTGTGTGCATGTGTGCACATTTTCAATCAAATCCAAAATATTCACATTCACTTTCTATGGAAATAATTTTTAAATACCTCAAAAATAAAACCAACTTAGTACTGTTTTATTCTAGAGGATGAACTTAAGTGAGTTATTTAGATGTAGATTTTGGTGGTTGTAGGTTAGATAGAAAAATCACTTCTGAAACATGTCACTTTTTGAGAAATTCTCTAGTTTCATGGTGTAGTAAAAAGTAGAACTCTATTTCATTATCTACTTTTGAAGATGAGTACATATTTGCAGACCGTTTTTGTGCATAGATTCTATGGATGAAACACACATTACTAGACAATGGATACCAATTCTAACATGTCCCTATAAATTGTGATAATACAAGTGTTATAAACATTTCTAAGAATTTTGTGTCTTACTATAGGAAAAAACATATTTATATAAGACATAACTTTTTGAGAAACCTTTTTCAAAAAGGTGATATAACTCTTAAATTCATTAGTACTGAACTTTATTATATATTTACAAAGTCATTGAATATTGAGAGAATGAATTATACTAGACATGAATTAAGTATGATAAAATATTTATAATTATTTAAATTTATTTTTTACCTTTATAGTTATTTAAATTCTTGTTACAAATGATTAATTCGTTTTTATTGACATTTTTTTGAAGTTAATGTGAAATTTATTTCACATAGTTAGCTATATAATCATGATTTTTTGTTCATATAGTTAGTATACCAATTATGACCAACTGGTCACACTGTCACTATACCTACTTTGGAACTTAACTCACATAGTCACTATACCTACCATGGAATATTAATCACACTATCACTATAGTTACCATGGAATGCTACTTATACAGTTTGTATACCTATCATGTCATCTAAGCTACCACGATCACACTATTTGTATACCTACTATATCTATTTTGTAGTTAATATTTTTAATGAAGTCTTTTATGAAATATTTTCCTAAAACTTTATTATGATTTTGTCCCTAAATGATTGAATTTTAAAATTTGAATTTGAATTTGAATTGACGCACATATTTCCATAAAACCCCTTTATTATTTTCGAAACCTCAACTTCTACCTAAAACCTCTTTAATGAAACCTATCCTTCCAACATGATCCTTATTATCTCAAAATTCTCATGTGAATACAAACCTTCTGAGTTTAAAACTAAATACGGGTATGCTGGGGATGAAGCGCACTACTGACACCGCACCACTTTCTGAATCACCTCCTGTGAAAAGATCAAAGACAAAGGAAGCTCGAGCATTGTAGTTAAGCCATGAAATTCACATTTAGTTGATTTTCCAGTTTCTACAGAGAAATAAATTGATTCTTAATGTATTAAATCAAGAAAATAACTAGTGTGGAAATTGATTCAGAAGGATGGGATGGTTGGTTCAAGGTAAACAATAAGCCTTTTTACCTAAAGCTTGTGAAGGAATTTTATGAATTTATAGAGTTTCTCCCTAGAGATAAAAGAGATTTCATTCGAACAATGATAAATGGGGAAGTTCTAGAATTTTCTTCAAAACATTAGGAAAAAGGTTTAGAAGTGTCACAAAAGGGTGATCATGAGGATTACCAAAGTTTTTATCCAATCAACCATACTCATTTCAAGTTTCAAAGTGCACTGGATAAACTGACTAGGAATGAAACACCCAAAAGATTGACTGCTGTAGAGATAAGTGGTGAATTCAAGCTATTAAATATGTTCATATAACATTTGATCTATACAAGAAAAGGAGAATTAGGTATCCTAAAACATCAATATCTTTTCTTCTTGATTTTGATGAAATATGGGATCCATATCAGTTTGGAAAGATATGTTATGAAGCACATTAATGACTTGTGTAATACTTCTTCTAAATTCAATTACCTACCTTTTACAAAGTTAATTTCACCCTTATTGGAGTCTAAAGGTTTAATACATAAGGGAGAGGAAAATATAACATCTTTAGATGGTCTATGTCAATATCAAATAAATTGTAGGAATGTGAGAGTTAATTAGAACCCCTGGAAGAAAGAATGGGTCGTTGAACCAAAGAAGTTGTATAAGAAATTTGACCCTATCAAATATCATGTTAGACCAATGGATATAGTAGATCCAGGTATTGAACCTAATTAAGTTGCTGATTATTTTGATGAATTAGAAATTTAGGAAGTTCAATAAGAAGAAAATGACGATGATGAGATTGTTAATCTTGATGAGGAAGCCAGAGTGGCTCATGAGGATTATAGAAGACTCTCTTATGTTATGTATTTTGGACCACCTGAATCTCCTTTACCATTAACATCACATGAATAATAACTACAATATGAGGACCTTGTTGATACTAAGGTATTTATCAATGGTTATAAGCCTGAATGGGATGAATCTAGTGAATTTGAAGAGGATGAAAACTACTTAGATGGATCTCTTGTGATAGGAAGTACTCCTAGATAGTCTATACTGGATGCATCTACTAAGGGAACAAAGTCCCCATGTTCTACTGTGTTTGGACTAGACTATCCAAATTCTAATGAGGATGATGATAATGGGGATAGTCCACCTAGACATGGTGGACCTACCATCCTTTATACTCAAAGGGTGATAGTAATATCTATTATAGTTGATATTGATTCTCAAAATAGACTTGAGATATCTCCTATAAGACCCTTAGTTGACCAAAATTTGAAGAAAATTTTCGGTCCTTCTCCCACAAAAAATGGTGAGGAAGCTTATCAAGGTGCTTCTCTAGCTGAGGATACTGAAAATATTGAGCATGTTGTTCACGAGGAAGTTGATTCTAGTGATAGAGCTGAAGATAAATATAAAAGATCTAGATTAGAGGAAGATATAAATGAGTTAGATGGTAGGCATCAGGCTTTTGATCTATTTAAATCTATTCCTTCTATATATTATATCACAAAGGATGATTTTGATGAGTTGAAATTAGATCTCATGGGTTTATTCAAAGAAGTATTCCTTGGTTTTAGAAATTCTTTAGAACTAATGAGAGAAGCATATTTATCCAATGTTGTTACTTTGGTAATATCTTATATTCAACCCAAATTTCATCTCAAGATGCATTTAATGAGAAATGAGATTGATAATTTGAAATCTCAGATAGGTTTTTTTCAAGAATATTTATCTAATATGATTTTAAATCTAGACCATAGGTATCTCAATTTAGTTTTTCAAGCTTCTACTTCTAATGCTCCACCTCCTACTCATGTCCAATCCTTTTTTGATCAAGGAAGAATTAGAGAAATAAATAAAGAAGAGATAGAAATTTGTGTTTTATGAGTTTAAGAAGACAAGGGAAGTGGTGTTTTATGGTTTTCAAACATATAATTCTAAAACCATGGAACTAGTCAAGAAAGATGTCAAATAGGACAAGAAAGATAGAGAAACAATCAAGAAGGCCATTGGTTTCTACCTAAGTTAGATATTCACCAAATCTGTTTTGAAGAGTATGTTTAAAAACCTTGTTTTAAATATTAATATGTCACCTTTGGCTCAGGATTTTAAGTCTCAAGTTGATAAGCTCATGATGCTTACCCCAGTGTTGAAAGCCTTCATGAAAAATAGATAGGAATTTCTTCAGGATTTGCAACATGGATCTCAGGAAGTGAGTGATTTTAACAGGCCAATCAGACCCTATCTTTACACTAATAATACAACTATCTTAGCTCCTCCAATCATTCCTATGTCCTTAGTCCCTTCCACTACCTCCTTTACCCTTAATTCCTTTGGCTTGACACCTAGACAAGCGGTCTAACACATCACTATTATATTAAAGCGTGTAGTCATTGGTGACCATGCTTCCACCTATACACATCTGAATACTTCTTCTGTCCCTACTTCTACATCCAAAGGAAAGGATCCTATCTTTCCTTAAGATATCCAAGATAATCTAGATTCAAATTCTGAGTAGAATTCCTGATAGGGACTACTTGTACCACCTTTTGTAATATATTTTAAAATATTAATAAAATACACCTCTTTATTCTCATTTGTGTTTCTATTTTGCATGTTATCTATTTATTATCACTCTTATAAACTTTTTGATAATCCCAAAAGGGGAAGTAATAATAGGGAGAAAAGGGATTTATAAACAACTTTCTTATACTCAGTTCATTTCTTATACTCAATTTATTTCTTATATCTGTTATTTATTTCATTTCTCATATTTATCATGATTTTTGATCATAAAAAATGGGATGACTATTGGAATATATCATCACCTTCTTATTTTAATGATCTCAAATCATGTTTATAATGTTATTAAAGAATTTTCTGCTTTATGCTAGTCAATTGTTTTTTTTGGAAAAACTTATGAAAATGGATAAGTCTGGACTTACTGTGAATATATACCATATGAAGACAATCTGCTGACTGTGAAGGTCAAGTGACCATGTAGTACTGAAGTCATGAGAAAACTATCTATTTTCCACCAATTATATCCAAGTCTTATACTAATCGTGCATTGGAGTTCAAGTGATCGCATGTGTACTAATCCTACCACATTAACAAATAAACTTACCATGAAAAGTGATGAACCTATCGCATGAAGAAAAGAAGTTATGTGTGAACTGATAAAGTGACCACATGAAGAAATATAGTTATTTAGTGAAGTTAAGTAAAATTTATCTAAGTAATTCACTAAATGTATGTGTCATTGTAGTGACCGCATGAAGAGATGAACTGACTGCAATAACAAGTAAAGTGACCATGAGAATTAAAGTACCTACCATGAGAAGAGAAGTACCCACCATGTGAATAAGAGTATTGAATGTATGAAGAGATATACTTACTATAAGAAGAGTACCTACTGCATGAAGGAATGAAGTGATCATGACTAGTTTTCATACTAACCAATCATGCCTAATAACCATGGAACGAAGTGACCGTGATGAAGTGAAGACCAACCTACCATGTCTAACTTAAGCAGTGGATCTTTTTCAAATATTCTATGACAATTTGCAGAATTGGTGTAATTAAAGCTGCAAATAATGTTCTCCAATAGCTACTTTGATATGGAGTTATTTTTAATAAGAATCAATCATAAAAAAGGGAGACATATACAAAGAATAACAGAAGCATTTGTGTGTGCACCTATGATACACAAAGGACGCATTCAGAACACTTTACAACACTCTATTTTCCTAAACCTTATATGCAAACTCAGTTGAGCCCTTATAAAAGACAATTTAAAGGAATTTTGAACAAATGAAGCTGATCAGACTGATCTGCATCACATCTTCACTCTCTTTATTCTTTTTTCTTTCTGTTTTATCTAAACTTTCGAACTATATTTTTTAACTCTATTTATTTGTAAACATAGACTCCTATATTGAACTGGAGAGTGATAGAAACTCTCTTTCAAAATTTTTAACTGTAATCCCACATATAATAATAGAAGAGGTCGTGTGTGAGCTGAACTCCTTTTATCCCATGAAGAACTGTAGAAGAGGCTTTTGTAGAGATTGGACTATCTTAGTATAGTTGTTTGTAAAACTTGATCCAGATTGTGAATTAGTTTATTTTATAATAAAATATTTAGAATCAGGTGATTATCAAGTGGATGGTATTAGGTCTTTCCTTAAGACCAAACCCCTTGTTTAAATTCCTCTATGTGATTTCTTGTTTTTTTATTTGTTTTTAAGAAATTTTGTATCTGTTTTCTAAACTATATAAAAAAACTTTATTCTGATAGTTAACTTTCATTTGGGTTTTATGTACAATGTTTTACTCTATCATATTAGTTTCAAAAGTTAAGTATTTTAAAAGTCACTTTAACTGAGTTTTGATAAAACTGTTGAGAACCACTTTGAAAGATTAGATTATATAATTTTATAGTTTTAATTAACTATTTTTTTTATTAAATTGACGGTATAATGGACCAGGATTTTCATACATGGATATTACATCTTTTTATATGAATATTAAATACATTACACAAACACATATCTAATGACCATAATAGTTTAGTGTCTTTGGATACTAGGTACACAATTTTCTAATTTGGTGAAAGATCTTCAATATCTCCCATAAAGATCTTCCCCTTTGGCACTCTTCACAAACATACCCTAATTAAAACATTTCTTCATAACTGGGAAAATAAAACATAAGAAATGGTGAGATTATATGCTTCATAAGGGTAAACAAGGGATATACATAAGCATAACATGAAAATAAGGATATGATAATATGAGAATAACATTTGAAAACCATACCATGCATATCAAATATCATAATCATGAGTCATGGTATAAATATTGGTAGTTCAAAAGACATGAATCATAATAGAATCAAAGAACATGAGACATGAGAATATAAAATTGGCATAAGATATAGATTTGTGGCATAAACATTAGCTTATAACATTGTGAATATGTATAAATAGAGACAAGTTAACTCATAAGTTAAGGACATGAAATTAGGCCCTTGCATAAAATTATAGTCATGCAACAAGGTCCATGCATAACTTTATGGACATGAAAGATTGGTCCACACATAACACTGTGAACATGTAGTCAGATTCGTACATAAAATTGTGAGCATTTAATCAGGTTCACACATAATATTGTGAACATGTAATCAGGTTCACACATAACATTTTGAACATGTAATTAGGTTCACACATAACATATTTAATCATGATTTATCCATTGTTGGCACTGAAATCTCATATCGGACCTCAAATGACTAGTTTTGGGTAAACCAAACACGCGAACCACCCCGAAGGACCATTCTGAGGATGATGAGAAAGTTGTGTGCAATATTCAACGAGTGAACACGAAGTTGAAATTAAACATGCAATAGACTTGTGCTCCAAATGCAACGAGAAGTTCTAGATATATTTATCAGGCCGCCAGCATGCCTAAGGACTATGCATGTAAGAAAAGGGTGTTTCATGAAAGAAAGAACCATTGCAAGCCAAAGGTGACATGAAATTAGACTTTTTGCATGGCTAAGACCCAGTGGAAAAGGATGAAGAAGAACACAACTCAAGTTCTGTGCCCAAGGAGTTTCGCTCCATTGGCCAAGAAATTCTGCTATAAATAGAACCTCACCCCCACCCTTGAGGGGGATCTCCGAAAGATGAAGCAATGATCTACTGTGTGAAACTCTCATTCTTCTGTGACAACATGAAAAAATAGTGATCATGGACTCTCGATGGTAGAACATTTTCAATAAAGACCTTTTGTGGGCCCAAAAATGACTTGTTTTGCTGTAGAGTTATCCTCACACAACTCCTCTTAAGGCTAGTCAAGTGCATACAAAGAGAAGTTGTGTGCATGAAACCTTGATCTACGTGAAACTCCAAATGGTGTACATGACTATGCCTCTTGACTTCATCAGTTTTCCTTATGCTATAGATCCCTACTCATGAAAAGTTTTGCAGGTAACCCAACCTAGTTGCATGAAACAACTTCCTGGTCCCCTACTTAATGTTCTGTATTCCTATAGTACAACCATTACCCTACATGTCACTTCTAAGAATAGGTACCCTAATATCTAAGCATAAGGACCCTAAAACCATCCTCCTGATTGAACACTCTTGCATGGTATTGACAACTCCATTCCCAACCCAAAAGTGCATGATAGGTGGTCACATAATCCCTAAGGGTGACATTCTCAAGGGAGATTGTTGACCTATCTTGGTTGAGGATCCTTATACCAGACCTTTACCTCACCTTCACATGGTCCTCCTTGAGGAATGAGACCTTCCACATCTAAGTAGCATGACATAAAACTATATAGCTCCATGTCCTAGTCTAATGACGTTAAATTATACTAAAACATCCTCAATGCATGATGTAAAACTATAGTCTTACCCTGTGTGATGAACACAAGATGCCTCATGTATGATCATCATTCAATGTCACATTCCCTCCATCTGTGGGATATGACTCTGATACTGGGTAACTTCCACCCATAAGCCCCACACCGTCATTCCAAACCATCATATTTGACACCCATTTTAGGCACCTCCCACACGTAATCCCCACACTGTCTTTCCCAACCATAGGCTGTAACACCCATTCCAGGAAGCTTCCACACGTAAGCCACACACTGTCTTTCCCAACTATCAGATGTGACACCCATTCCAGGAAGTTTCTATGTGTAATCCCCACACCATCCCTCATAGACACTCCTTTTGTGACATGATCATCCTTACCGCATGACATTAAACTGCATGGACCAGTACTATCACATGACCTTAAACTATGACATCGAGCTACATGGGTTTTAATCCATATATCTAAATAGGGTATGTAGGATGCCTCCTAGAGGTTTAACCCAAACAATGGTAAACTGATGTGTGATTTCTTCTCTCATAGGAACACACCTCCTTGATCCGCCTCAATTATACATTCTGATCAACCATCCAGTATCCATAATACGTTAAACTCATGTCTCGATCCACCTCAAATAGATGTTCTGATTCATCCCCACAAGACATAGAAATTGTGACCTAACCCATAATACCTACCATGTGAAATAAACATGGTATTACTAAGGTAAAAATCCTTGAAATACTTATAACTTTGGCGTCAATTACCACTTGATCGACAAAGGATGTTTTGGGTTCCGCACCTAAGATGCCTCATATGAGATGTCCTCATAATAGGAAGATTTACAAGTGACCAATGTGTCTAATATTCAGACAAGGCCAATGTGACTAATCTCCTAAAAGAAGGTTTCTACCCTATTGTAGGGTCCTGAAAAATCCTCCAAGGGAAGAAAATACCCCGAAAATCACTTTGCAGAAGGAATCAAGTACTCTTATAAGTCTAGCAAGGTGAATGGACTCAAATTGAGTATCAAATTTCTAAAGAAACTTGAAGGAATTAAAGTTTTCAAATAATTAAAAGTTTCCCACATACCATCATTAGGAAGGGTCCACAGACTACCTGGATCACGAACCACCGATACGTAGAACGATCCGCAAGGTGCTGGCCCGCAGAGCGATGGCCAACAAACCCAGCAGACTGCGAACCACATCACCGAAGGACTCATGCACATGAAGAACATCTGTGTACCATCTTGTGAACTCATCAATTCATTAATTAAGTAAATAGGTAGGGTTCCACAAACCATTATCGCGAACCATAGCCTTCGCAAACCCTAGTTGACCGAGTCTTCTGTGGGTTAGGATATCTTCTCATGGGCCTCCGCAAATGGTTATGCATTCCCATAGATATGATTGCCTCAATTCTCTATAAAAGGAAAAAATAATGAATTGAGAGGGTACGATGGGATGGAAAATGAAATCTTGAAGGGGACTTAGAGGTTGGTAGAAAGAGTTTAGAGAAGATTCCGACTTCAGTCTTAATTCAACAACAAAGCCCGAATTGCGAACCACACTCTCTACAGGTACAACTAGCCACAAACCATAAATGGGGGAAATTAATAATAAAAATAGAACCATGAACCTAAATGTTAGAATCGTGAACCATATAATTCTCTCAGACGAAAATCCCCGTGAACGAAAATCCCCCAAACCCTCCTTCAATATGGTGCTCTGCATAGTGTACCGCTACATGGACTAAGCCCAGCATCACGTACTGCATCAGTACATGGATGGAACCCAAAGCGGCATGATGGGCCACGTACCACTATGGTACATGGTGGTCTATACCCATGCCTGCGTATCACATCGGTATGTAGATGACTCCTCTACTCAGATACCACTATGGTATGCAAAGCCTCCCCCATCCCACATAAGAAATCAATATGCATAATGGGGAGGTTTAGGGTATTATTTCCTCTGGTTCCAACCTCACCCCTCCACTACCGTCCAGTCCTCCATAATCCCTCTGTGAACTAGTCCCCTGACATCAGGCCAAAGCCTCCTCCAAATCCACCAGACTCGTATGATCAGACCATCGGGTGCATCAACGTGCCCCTTTGAGTCTACATACCCATGGTAAGTGGAGTCACAAAGTATCTCCCCACAAAGGTTCAATCTTTGAGAATGTACATGGGTCTATATTCACATGGTATCCCATAGTCCAACCTTGGGATGCTGACGTAAACCTTCCCATTCTAGGGATTAATGGTGATCACTTGCTTTTACATTTAATGAGGAATAGTGATCAGTCGAAGGAGTTATGTTCACTTATCCTTTTGATGAGGATAAAACTCCTCCCCTTCCTAGAATTTATTTTTAGGCCCTCCCACTAGGGTAAGTCCCCAATCCTCTAAGGTCGGGCTGAATGACCTGTAATTCCATTTCACATTGAAATGTTCATGGCTCAGCACCCTCACCCATCATCGCCCCGACCTCTTTTGCCATAGGCTCTCCCTTTACCACCAATAGGAGAGGAATAATGTGGTTAGTTGGATCTCTCACATCCTCTTGTTTCTCACACCGATCATGAATCATGTGATCTTAGAGGTTTGTGATGATTACAACATCTAGACAATCTGAACTATGAGAACTCTGATTCCTAGTCAAACCAGGATATGTAGGATGCCTTCTTGAAGGCCCGAGCTCAAAGGGGTGACCTCCTATAAAGGGTCCACCCAATCATGTATTCTATCAAATGGGAATCCTCTGTGCGTAAGACCCAAAAAATATAAACTACAAGAAATCTGATTCCTGATCAAACTAAGATACATATGATGCCTACTCGAAGGCCCGAGCTCAAAGGGGTGCCCTACCATAAAGGGTCCACCCAATCATGTCTCCTTAAATGGGAAGCCTCCGTCTGTAATCCCCAAAAAATATGAACTATGAGAACTTTGATTCCTAATAAAAAGAGAATACATAAGAAGCCTACTCAAAGGCCTAAGCTCAAAAGGGTTCTCATCCAAAAGGGTTCACCCAACCATGCCCCCTCAAATGGGAATCTTCCATGCGCAATCCCCAACACATTCGAACTATGTGGGTTCTGATTCCTCTCCTGAGGATACGTAAGAAACCCATATTATGGGTCCGATACCAACATCAAATCACCTTCTTCCCCCTATATGATGATAAACTCTAGAGTTCCTTATTGTATGGCTCAAGTCAGCATCACCTCCATAGCATCAAATCCATATGTATGCCTATGATGATCATGCAAACTAAGGGTAGCCAGTGGACACACTCTTCAGGAATGAACCATGGATTCATGAACATATGAACACAACTTAAATATTTAAGATATTCATGGAACATGAAATAATCCTCTCTTAGAAGGGTGCAGTGAGCCTGACTTCACATCCTCTCAACCAATGGAGTCCTCAAGTGTCGTTGTCTGAATCATCAATCAATAACCACCTTCCTTTGGAAATATGGTCCATGAATCATGGATACCAGGGTTGTTAGGTGTTTCTGGCTCCACGAATAAACCTGTTGGAGACCATCTGAGGAAGTTATATCCGAGGAGGACCGATTACACAAGTACTTGACCCCACAAAATCACCCGCTGGGATCGACTGACTGTGGCATCTCCTTCGCAATACGAAATGGGTGAATTGACCAGTCCTCGCGGGGTTAATACAACCTTATTTTAAAGGATAATGATGAAAAATGGGTCAAAACAAAATAAATGGTGAATTTGATAGGAAAATGTCTCTAGAAAAAGGAATGGGTGATGATCCCCATCAGACCATTTCACCATCACCTGAGCGCCACCTCGAAGGAGGAACAAAAATAGTGAACCCAATGTGAATCCTTAACTAAGGTGGTGGTTATACACCAATGATAAAATAAAAAAGGATATTTCACATCATACCTTTTTTCTCGACCCTCTATGCATGAGAAGTGCCACCTCATAGGTAGAACAAAAATGGTGAACCCGACGAGAATCCTTAACCGAGGTGGTGGTCTTACCCCACTCAAGCCACTTCGCCCCACAACGAAAAATAAAGGAGAGGGGAAGGGGTCCAAGTTGAATCATTATATATGCATATGTTTACAAGAATGCTACTTTGATGGGGTTTTATGGTTTTTATGTCATATATGTGTGTTTAAGGTTCCCTCAGAGCAACCTTTGATCCAAATGACATCCCAAAAACTAATGCAGAAACGCGCATCAACGATCCCATAGGCGTCCAGGGACCCAACAAAGAGCAAGACCTCCTCGACTACCCAACATATTCAATGCTGGGTATCCAATACACTGATTAGAGAGTACCACCAAAATGGTACTCTCTCCATGATGGAGGCCACGAGACAATCCCTCCAGTCTGCAAAGGTTCGCCAGCTGCCTCCTCAGCCGCAACCAACACTCCAGCACAAGGCAGCCTCGGTGGTCATCTCAAACCATTTTGGGAGCATGTCCCTGGAACACGACAATGAGTACCGCCCTTATCTTATAAAGGAATATAAAGTCAATGCTGACAACTTCATCTCAACTGCATAGAGGTCCTACTCATGGGCCACCGCTAGAGAGCATCGTCGCCAACACCAGACAACCAGACCACCTCCTGCTAAAGAGGACCTTATTCCAAGGGCACCTTCCAAAGTCCAGAAGACCCAAAACCCTTAGGATGACTGCCAAGGGTGAAGAATATATAATTTAAAACACACTATCACCCAGGTTCATAAGGAGAAACTCCACCGTACTAATTCAGTGACATTAAACAGGCATACATATAACACTTCCCCCTACATTCAAGCCCACCATAGAAATAGAGTGGCACAATACGAGCATATGAACGAACCTACTAGTGCTCGTTGATCTCGCTATGCAGACAGAGTGGAAAACTATTGGTTGATGTAAATATATACCGATGCACAACAAGCCTACCATCTAAATAGGGCAGAAACTAGCTACACATAGGCACAAATACCTGCTGATGCATTTCAATCCCTCCATCCAAATAGGGAGGCAACTAGCTACACGTAGACACAAATACTTGCTGACACATTTCAATCCCACCATCCATATAGGACGAAAAGAAAATATGAGCAGAGTCAAATTCCTGCAAATGCATACAAAGCCTATGAGACAAATACTACAGCAAGCGAGAAGATGAAAATCCTCTCTCGTGAATATAAATACCACCAGTCAAATACAGTGGCAACTGGAGAAGACAACTGGTGGAAGACTCATTCCTCTATCCCATCACAGGAGAACTGCCAGTATCTACTGGTAACTCATGGAGGACCGGAGCAGGCACAAACTCATGATCCAACATTGGAATGAGCCTTTATACCCGTTCCAACCAAAGATGTATCTTAGTACATCCTGGAAATGATAAAAGATCAAATGTCAATTCTAGAACATATCATCCAAACATGCCAATACATTATTACATCGGTGGAAAAGGCGAGAAATAGTTCCCACGACCTGGTTTCCTCGAACGGAATCACTCACTCAAAAAATTATTTAGTCACTCCGAAGTAGTTATGCATCCTTGCTCCAGTCCAGAAATGCCTATGACAATATATCGTGACACATAGACAACTGAATCGGGAACAAATACTCGTTCTAACTGGGGGACATCGGTCCAACGTGGTGGCCTCTCTAGGGTAGACATATATTCCTGCCAAAACTCAAGATGCTCGTTAGCGTATCCCGATGACATCACGGGACCTCACAAGACTAGGAACTATATATTAAGGCCATTACCAATAGCAGATGTCCCCTGTTACCCGCAAGAGAGTTCTCAAAAATGAAATGCATGAAAGGCAACCAAAAAATGAAGAGCACATACCTGATCCTGCTCTGCTGAAAGCTAGGGTTCTTGACACCCTCAAACATATATCAATAAAATATCAAGACCCTGTCATTACATTAAAAAATTATGAAAGTGGAAATAGAAGTTGTGAAGGCCCTCCCCGTAATGTCACTACCAGCAACTATGAAGGTCCTCCCTAGAGCACCCATGGGGGCTCACTCTATGGGCTGGGAATGATCGATCACGAGAGCCTATCTTATAATGTGCATTGGGGTATCCCTCCCCTCGACCTGAATATCAGACAACAAGAAGTTCCTCCCCTTACTGTCATCTATCCTAATGGTCCTACCCAAGGTATACGCTTCAGATATGCTTCTCCCTATAGTCAGACATCAAGTCGTAATGGTAGTCCTCGCCATAATGAAAGTCATTGCAAAGACCCTCCACACAATGATAGTTGTTGTGAAGTCCCTCCCCATAGTAACGACAAGTAATGAGAAGGTCCTACCCTCATTGCGGTACATTCGGAAGTCCCTCCCCAAGATGTACACTATATAAATTCTCCTTGCAGCTAGGTAACAAGTCGTGATAGTAGTCCTCACCATCACAACAGTCATTGAGAAGGTCCTCCCCTCAATGACACCAAGCAGCAAAAAGTTACTCCCCTCACTGTATCCCACCCTGACGATCCTCCCTAGGGTAAACGCCGTAAAAAAAATCCCGCAGTTGGGTATCAATTTGAAATAGTATCCCTCTCCATTACAACACTAATTGCGAAGGCCCTCCCCGCAACCAAAATTCATACTGGCAAGAAGGTCCTCCCCTTTCCAGAACAAATGAGAGAAATACATTCTATGTTGATGCACTCAAAAAGATGGATTCAGACACATCAAGCAATCTGTATGTAATGAGTGATATTATTTCTCAACCAGAGGATGGCCTGGGGCCACGCTCATCTTCTAAGCCACCCCTGTGTTGTTCACAAATCAATAAGGCTCCCACCAGCCCAGTTGCTTAGAATGGAATTATTAAGAAGCAGTCGAGATGGGAATATCAATTAAAGGAATCCCTGGAAGAACAACAACAGGATATGTTGCTTGTGATAAGAAAACTAGATAAGGATAATATACCAGTGATGTATTGACCTACGACTACTTCTCACTTCGATATACCAGCAGAGTTTTCTGGGGAATGAATGCATGACATTCACCTCAATATATGGACAACCCTTTTCCAGCTGAAAGAAAAATTCCTTCCCTACGAAGGGTATACAGACCATGTCAATATGATATGGGAGCTTCACCATCTAATTGACTTGGAGGCCCTCCCGTCCACACGATAACCACAATCAGAAAGGCAAAAGAAAAACCTCGAACTAGCCTACCTCCATGCACTGAATAAGTTGCATCAACTCATTGGCGACGCCCCGACTGGAGTTCACATTCAAGGATGGGGAGAACAAGGAGATTTACACTTCACCCCATGTCCCGTTCAACAAACCCCATTGTAAATGACCTCTTGCAAAGTCATCACCCAAATAAAACAATCAAATGAAACCCCTGCTCATGAAATATGAGATACTCAACAAAAACCAGCCTGGAGTAAGTCTCAAAAGTGTCAGGACCGAAGAGATCAATCCATTGAAAAGCTTCTGATTCCGGCAACCAAGAACATCTAGTAGGTTTCCCGCCTAAGGGAAGCCAACCATAAAACAGTTCTCATGTATTCAAAAGGCCATAGACTCAGTGTAGGCCCAGTTCCATAATCAAATCACACCCGTGTAGGAGTGCGTGAAATCGAAAAGGTGGAAATAGTGGTGGCTACCACTGTGATGCGGGAACAACCTATCACGACCCGTCCTCGGGGCCCGTGCCGTGACTACCCCAAGCCTGCCTTCCATAGGCAAGGGGTTGGCGACTAGCACCAAAGGTGTAAATCCTGATAACTGGGAAGACATTGCATTTATAAAAGTATACAAAACACCACAGAGTACAAGCGGAAGTAAAACACTAAGTACAAAAAGGAAGTGCTGAAAAGTAAATGGGCCAGAATACAAACCCAATCGAAAGTACAACTATAACTAAATAAAAGTACAAAAGAAAAGACAAACAGCTGGAAGAATGGAAGAAGATCCTAGGTCATCCTCCTCGCATCCTACCTGAAGGGTAGGTACAGATAGTGCAGCTCCTAGATTGCCCACCATGGATCCTACCTGAAGGGTAAGTACAGATAGCCTCCACAACGCTCTCGCCCATCAACCTCCTCCGAGTGTCGTCTCGTCATGAAGTCCACCACTGGATACTGTCTCATCATGAGGTCCACCTCTGGGTACCGTCCAGTCCTCGAACACTCAGCCTCTGTCTGCGCTGTTCGTCATCTACAACCACACAACGAGGTGCGGGAATAGCCCGTGCAGGGGTGAGTATAACGATACTTAGTAGGGAACCCAAGACCCTCAAGGTCTCACAAAATCCAACAAGGATAACCACAAAGAAGGATCTCAATAGATAAACTCTACTTAGGTATATACCCTTACATATACCTAAGTTATCAAGTAACCCATCTCAATCATGAGGGAACACAAAGATTATGAAATCAACAGATAACCACTACCCAAGTATATGCCCATACATATACCTAAGTTATCAAGTAACCCATCTCAATCATGAGGAAACACAAAGATCATAGACTCAGCTCAAACCATGATTTTCATTATCAAAACCGTAACTGCTGAAGAGCCTCATCTCTAGAGTGTACAATGGTCTTGTCACGACTCCGAGGTACTGCTCACTAACCTAAGACTGCTGAGGTACTCCATCTGTCGAGTACTGTGGGCCTGATGCTACAACCAAGCACTTCCCACCATGGGTCTGCCGCTACAACCAAGCACTCCCCCTCATAGCCTCCAGAGGTACTCCTTCTGTTGAGTACCGCATGTCTGCCTCTACAACCAAGCGCTCCTCCGCCATGGGTCTTCCGCTACAACCAAGAACTTCCCACCATGGGTCTACTGCTACAACCAAGCGCTCCCCCTCATAGCCTCCAGAGGTACTTCTTCTGTTGAGTACCGTGGGTCTTCCGCTACAACCAAGCGCTCCTCTGTCTTGGGTCTGCCACTACAACCAAGCGCTCCCCACTGGGCTATCCGAAACTCACTGAGTCGATCGATCAGTCGTCGTCAAGTCTCAGTCAGCTACACGGTCTCCGTACTCCGCACACTCATCTCTGGGAGGGTCCTCTCCATGAGCTACAGGTCAATACTCCAAGTATCAAAAATTCCCATGAAAAAGTATCTCAAAGGACCGCCTCGTCATAGGGGTCTCAACACAACAGACGGCGCGTCAATCAGACGCCCGATCTGTGAGTTATTAGCCTTTCCGACCCAGGGGCCCGGTTGGTTTCGTGTGTGAACCAACTCATTCGTATCTCAACTGTACCCTGAACTCTCATAGGGTATACTCATAGGGACTATTTCTCAACGTGATCACCAATGCCACTGACGGTTCGTCAAACGGACGTCCGGTCTGAAAGATATTAGCTTTTCCGTTCTAGGGGCCTGGTTGGATTTTGGGTACAATCCAACCCGGCCATACACCAAGTGCATCCAAACCTTGGGCGAATTATTCCAAAAGTTCTGTCTCATCAAGAGGAATCCAGAAAAGTCGACGGCACATCAATCGGACGTCCGACTCTCAGGATATAACCATTTCCGCTCCGAGGGCCCGGTTGGTCTCGTATTCGAAACAACCCAATCGTACCCAAAGTTATCCGAAAACTTGAGTGTAATATACCAAAACCACTGTCTCGATCCAAGGATCACATCGCAACTTACAGTGCATCGATAGGAGGTCCTTAACTTAAGTTATGGGTGTTTGAACGGAAATAGTCCGAAATGGGGGTTCTGGGCCCGGCCCGGCCCCACCCAACCCCCCCTGGGTCGGCCGAACCAGGTCAACCCGACCCAGGTCCGGGTCCGGCCTGGCCCGGATGAGAGCGGTCCGGCCCATCTGAGCATGGCCAGGCCCGACCTGCGTGGCCCGGCCCAGCCTGGGCAGCCGGTTGGCCTGGCGCTTGCGCGACGTGGCGCCCGCGTGGCCAGCGGGTGCAGGGGTTACAAACCCCCGCGGTTGATGATCCGACACGGCTTTAAGCCACACCGCCCCAAATCCGGAATAGAATGACATTACGGTTCACATTCCATCACCACGGCTTAGCCGCGACGGTTTGCTCCGGCGTCGTGCCGCCGCTGCCGGTCGTCGGCGCCGGCGGGGCGCGCCGCCGCCGCCTTCTGCGGACCACCGGACGCACTCCGGTGGTCCGTTTCTCCTGCCGCCTTCGCCAAAAGTCCTCTCGGGACCCGATCATTACTGAGAAGAGATTCAAACACCATTTCAGCCCGATTCGTCATCACCCGTCGATTCTCACGTCAATTAAACAACTGCGGAGTCTTCGATTCACCTTTGTGGCCCCGATTCCGGCCGCGGTTTTGTTCGGCCTCTACGGTGCGGCGCAATTGCACCGTGCTTCTTCGCTGATGATCCTCCTTGTTTCTGCATGGTGCCTTTGCACCACACCACCTTCTTTCGAACCGCAATATCACAACAACAAATGGGGGAGGAGAGTCAGCCATGTTCGTGCGGTCTGACCTCCTTCCGTTAAGTTGATATCAAGCGGCCAAAATACACAGATGAAGAACGGAAAAGGATAACTCATGAACAAAAGAAATTAACCCCTACCTCGAAAAGACTTCACACGTCGTCAAGTCACCGAAGTCGATCGTCGCGGTAGAACGGTATCGATTCCATCGTCGTCGGAGTGACCCGAGGAAGTGACATCTCCTCTCTTGTCGTGGAGGAAGAAGAGGATGAAGAACCGTGATCGCTGAGTCATTCCATGTTGTGGGGTCGATGTTCTTGGTCAGAGAAGAACCGTTCTTCACAGAGAGGATGATGTTCTTCCACCCAAGAGGAACTTCCTCCATCCTTTACAAAAGAGCTCCTCCACTTTTCTTCCAACACAAAGGTGCCCAAAATAAAATAATAGGTTCATGCTATTATTTTATTAACACAAGCAATTTCAACTTTTCAAAATTCAAACTCTTAGTTAATTAATTTAATAGGTTCAATTAATTAATTAAGGTGTGTGTTGGCGAGATTAAATGAGGGAGAGAGGGAGAAAGTGAAGGGTCACTCCATTAAAGATGATTTTACCAAACTTAAGAGAGAGTTAGGGAGTTTAAGTGGAATGTGAAGGGGTTGCGGTTCATGTGGGCCCCATCTATCCTTTATTCTCTCATTCATTCTCACATGGGTAGTTAGGTGTCACCCTAACTTCCCCATGTAGGATAAAACCACCTTAGACTTAAAAATAAAATTGCTTCACAATTTTATTCATTCCTCATTTAATCTACAAATTAAACTTCTCCACCCGCAAAAACGAAACTTCAGAATATGTGTTCCTAAGAAATTACCGGTGCTGCGGTTTAATCGGTGCCCTCGAATTTCGATTCCGAGCACCAGTTCAAAAGTTAGAAAAACCCGCTCGTTCGTTCACTGAACGTACCTGAGCTAAACTTCAGAAATTGATTCCGGGCACACCGGGCCTCAGAATCAAGTGCCGTCAGAAACTGCGTTCTTGTAAAATCCAAAAGAAAATTAAGAAAAAAATTCCCTTGAATTTTACGGGTCTTTAAATTACTCCCATCTCAGGGCTTTACGTCCCCGTAAATCTATAACACAAACTGGGGAAACAAAAGCGGTACTGAGCACGCATCTAAGCCTTCCGCTCCCATGTGCTCACCTGGAGGTTCCCGTGCTGCCTACGAAAACGCACAAGAGGAATCGGCCGTACTCATAGGACTCGCTCTTGTCGATCCTAAACCTCTACTGGAACTCTGCAAAAGTCACCCCATCGCCAACTTCCATCTCCCCATGGTCGATGATGTGCGTTGGGTCAAGCACATATCTCCTCAGTTGAGATACGTGGAAGTCGTCATGCACTTGGTGCAACTGAGGTGGATTGGTCAAGTGGTAAGCCACCTCACTTACCCTGCTGAGGACCTGAAAAGGTCCGCTGAACCTCAGAGATATCTCACCACCTCAACTACATCTCCGTAAACCTCGTCGAGGTGAGACCCGTGTAAGAATGTGGTCGCCATCCTCGAACTCTAGAGGTCTCCCTTTCCTGATTAAAACTGAAACTCAAAACTCCTGCTTCCATGAGGGTAAGGTTGGCTGACCCAAGAATGATCGGCTACACCCTCCCATGCACGAGTTTAACCTGTGATGCCTGGGGTTTCCTTTTCGCTGACCAAGGAAAACCCATCCTGAAGTTTGCCTAATACCATCAATTTGAGTATGAACAGTGATTGCCAAATCCATACTCAAACTAATGTCGTAAGGCCTCGATGCTGCCACCAAGAGGTCCTAACCAAGACTCTCGCCTCAAGGGTTAGATCACACCATCAGCGTAAGTGTGACTATCGAGTCTCCTCCCAAAAGTATCTCCAGACGTGAGGGTCAAGTCAACGGCTTAACCGGAAACTCTAGGTTTGGGACTAGATTCACGGAAGGAATGGATGATTCGTATCGATGTCTATTACTACGGAAGCTTGTAGTGGACACAGACTGTCCCTCAAAACATTCATAGATCCATTGGGTCACTCTCCTTGACTGCATGCAGCTACTCTCTTTCCCTGCCCTCCAGCTCCCTGCGCCTGAAGGGAACAACAAAGGCAGGTGGTTGTAACATGTTGAAATGTACACCACCTCACGCTACTCTCCTAGCTCTGCCTCCACATCTGCTGCTTTGCAGATTTATCTGTCCTTAACATTTACTCTTCTTTAAACATTCAGACGCCCAAGTCTCTGAGACTGGCGCCAACTCGCTGCATTCCAACTTCTAACATTCTCTAGCTGTATTCGTTCAGCCAAAGAACATTCAACCTCAAGGTTCTCTCTAGCACCCTAACGTGAGTAGGAATGCATAGAGGAAAAAGTGCTGGCTTGAATATCCATAAACACACCATGCTCAGAGGTCCGAGCTCTATAGCACTGATCAAATCGAATTCATCGAGTACCCGGAATGTTCGGTACGCCTCGATGAATTCTCAACTACCGACATGTCGTCCTGCCGAAGTTGTATAAGCTCTAAAAAACTCTCTGCCACCTCCTCAAGCCAGTCCTTAGCCACCTGTGAGTCAGGTTCGCCTCAGATTTTGAGGTTATCTGATGTTAGAAAACGTGTAAGGCAGTAAGCCTACATGTGTCACCTACTGGTACCGCCGGTTGTAACTGCAGACCAATAAGTAGTGATGTATAGTTGACACACTACCCGAAGGCACTATCTCAGGAATCAGTCCACATACCGAATCCTCATTGCTATGTGGACCATCCTCATGGTCACTCAATGGAAAACACTAGTAGCCAAGTCCACCATCCACTCTATTGATGTCTCAGCTAGGTGAAAAACTCTAGCAATCGCCTCCAGCCAGTGCTCTGCTGTCTTGGAATCTTCCTCGCTTCGTAACCTCGGAGGCCGCTGCTACTGGAACTCGTGAAACGCGCTCTGCCAGCGTGCACAGTTCGCTAATAAGGCTGGTGGAATATGCTGCCCAACAGGTGGTGGTGCTGCTGGTACACCACCTCAGGGTTCCAACATAGAAAAAGGGCCCTGCACCGGAGCCTCGTTGCTCAGTGAGCCGTCATCGAGTACTCTCTCGGAACTCCAACTGACTGTCTGCATGGAGACATCCTGAACAGATACAACACGGTCAAACGATTTATACCTGGTGAGCTGACCTGGTTTGAGCTATCTTTAAAACTCTTGGAAACACACACGCAATCAGTGTTTTTCATGCACAAAGTCGGAAATCAGTAGTCAGGGTCCTGGTGTACGAATACGTCGGCTGCCGCACCAACACTGGACTCCCTGAACTGAAAACCACACTCAGTACCCTTAACACTATTGCTTCACAGAAAGAAAAATATCAGAGTCCTTAGTTCTGTGGTAGAACCGAACTCCTCTGATACCAATTTGTCATGACCCATCCTCGGGGCCCGTGCCGTGACTACCCCAAGCCCGCCTTCCATAGGCTAGGGGTTGGCGACTAGCACCAAATGAATAAATCCCAATAACTAGGAAGGTATTGCCTTTATAAAAGTATACAAAACCCCACAAAGTACAAGCGGAAGTAAAACACTAAGTACAAAAAGGAAGTGCTGAAAAGTAAATGGACCAGAATACAAACCCAATCGAAAGTACATCTACAACTAAAAAAAAGTACAACAGAAAAGAAAAACATCTGGAAGAATGGAAGCAACGCCTGGGTTGTCCTCCTCGGATCCTACCTGAAGGGTATGTACAGATAGTGCAGCTCCTGGATCGTCCACCACGGATCCTACCTGAAGGGTAGGTACATATAGCCTCCAAAACGCTCTCACCCGTCAACCTCCTCCGAGTGTCGTCTCGTTGTGAAGTCCACCACCGGATACTATCTCGTCGTGAGGTCCACCTCCGGGTACCGTCCAGTCCTCGAACACTCGGCCTCTATTTGCGCCGTCCGTCGTCTGCAACCAACACAACGAGGTGCGGGCATAGCCCGTGAAGGGGTGAGTATAACGATACTCAGTAGGGACCCTGAGACCCTCAAGGTCTCAGAAAATTCAACAAGGATAACCACAAATAAAGATCTCAACAGATAACCTCTACTTAGGTATATACCCATACATATAACTAAGTTATCAAGTAACCCATCTCAATCATGAGGGAACCTAAAGATTATGAAATCAACAGATAACCACTACCCAGGTACATGCCCATACATATACCTAAGTTATCAAGTAACCCATCTCAATCATGAGGAAACACAAAGATCATAGACTCAGCTCAAACCAGGATTTTCATTATCGAAACCGTAACTACTGAAGAGCCTCATCTCTAGAGTGTACAATGGTCCTGTCACGACTCTGAGGTGCTGCTCACTAACCTAAGACTGCTGAGGTACTCCATCTGTCGAGTACTGTGGGCCTGCTGCTACAACCAAGCGCTTTCCACCATGGGTCTGCCGCTAAAACCAAGCGCTCCCCCTCATAGCCTCCAGAGGTACTCCTTCTGTTGAGTACCGTGGGTCTGCCGCTACAACCAGGTGCTCCTCCGCCGTGGGTCTGCCGCTACAACCAAGCGCTTCCTGCCATGGGTCTGCCGCTACAACCAAGCGCTCCCCCTCATAGCCTCTAGAGGTACTCCTTCTGTTGAGTACCACAGGTTTTCCGCTACAACCAAGCGCTCCTCCGCCATGGGTCTACCGCTACAACCAAGCGCTCCCCACTGGGATATCTGAAACTCACCGAGTCGATCGATCAGCCGTCGTCAAGTCTCAGTCGGCTACACGGTCTCCGTACTCCGCACGCTCGTCTCCGGGAGGGTCCACTCCATGAGCTACTGGA
This sequence comes from Viscum album, assembly GCA_963277665.1. Classification (NCBI taxonomy): domain Eukaryota; kingdom Viridiplantae; phylum Streptophyta; class Magnoliopsida; order Santalales; family Viscaceae; genus Viscum; species Viscum album. Next base: position 1,185,329,304 of record OY728164.1, read on the forward strand.
AAATAATCCAAGTATCACAAAGTACCAAGAAGAAGTATCTCAAAGGTCCGCCTCGTCATAGGGGTCTCAACACAACAGACGGTGCGTCAATCGAACGCCCGGTCTGTGAGTTATTAGCCTTTCCGTCCGAGGGGCCCGGTTGGTTTCGTGTGCGAACCAACCCGACCACATCTCAACTGTACCCCGAAATCTCATAGGGTATACTCATAGGGACTGTTTCTCAACATGATCACCAATGCCACTGACGGTTCATCAAACGGACGTCCGGTCTGAAAGATATCAGCTTTTCCGTTCCAGGGGCCCAGTTGGATTTCGGGTACAATCCAACTCGGCCATACTCCAACTGCATCCAAACCTCAGGAGAAGTATGCCAAAATTTCCGTCTCATCAAGAGGAATCCAAAAAAGTCGATGGCACGTCAATCGGACGTCTGACGCTCAAGATATAACCATTTCCGCTCTGAGGGCCCGGTTGGTCTCGTATTCGAACCAACCCGACCATACCCAAAGTTCTTCAAAACCTTGAGTGTACTATACCTAAAAGACCGTCTCGATCCAAGGATCGTATTACAATTAACGGTACGTCGATCGAAGGTTCGTAGCCCAAGTTATGGGCGTTTGAACGGAAACAGTCTGAAATGCGGGGTCTAGGCCCGGCCCGGCCCGACCCAACCCCCCTGGGTCGGCCGAACCGGGTCCGGCCCGGTGGGGCGCGGCCCGGACCGGATTGCACGGCTGGGCCTGGCTTGGGCGGCCCAGGCCGGCCTGGGCGGCCCGGCCCGGCCTGGGCAGCCGGTTGGCCTGGCGCTGGCGCGGCGCAGCGCCCGCGTGGCCAGCGGGTGCAGGGGTTACAAACCCCCGCAGTCGATGATCCTGCGTGGCTTTAAGCCGCGCCTCCCCAAATCCGGAACGGCCTGCCGTTCCGGTTCAAATTCCACCGCCGCGTCTTAGACGCGACAGTTTGCTCCAGCGGCGCGCCGCCGCCGCTTTCTGCAGACCACTGGACGCGCTCCGGTGGTCCGTTTTGCCTGCCTCCTTCGCCAACAGTCGTCCCGAGACCTGATCTTTACTGCGAAGAGATTCAAACACCATTTCGGCCCGATTCGTCATCGCCTGTCGATTCGCCCGTCAGTTAAACAACTGCGGAGTCTTCGAATCACCTTTGCGGCCCCGACTCCGGCCGCGATTTCGTTCGGCCTCTACGGCGCAGTGCAATTGCGCCGCGCTTCTTCACCGATGATCCTCCTTATTTCTGCGTGGTTCCTTTGCACTGCGCCACCTTCTTTCGAACCGCAATATCAAAACAACAAAAGGGGGAGGAGAGTCGGCCGGGTTCGTGCGGTCTGACCTCCTTCCGTTAAGTTGATATCAAGTGGCCAAAATACACAGAAGAAGAATGGAAAAGGATAACTCATGAACAAAAGCAATTAACCCCTACCTCGAAAAGATGCCACATGTCGTCAAGTCACGGAAGTCGATCGTCGTGGTAGAACGGTATCAATTCTGTCGTCATTGGAGTGACCCGAGGAAGTGACATCTCCTCTCTTGTCGTGGAGGAAGAAGAGGATGAAGAACCGTGATCGCCGAGTCATTCCATGTTGAGGTGTCGATGTTCTTTGTCAGAGAAGAACCGTTCTTCACGGAGAGGATGATGTTCTTCCACCCAAGAGGAACTTCCTCCTTCCTTTACACAAGAGCTCCTTCCCTTTTCTTCCAACACAAAGGTGCCCAAAATAAAATAATAGGTTCATGCTATTATTTTATTAACACAAGTAATTTCAACTTTTCAAAATTCAAACTCTTAGTTAATTAATTGAATAGGTTCAATTAATTAATTAAGGTGTGTGTTGGCAAGAGTAAATGAGGGAGAGAGAGAGAAAGTGAAGGGTCACTCCATTAAAGATGAGTTTACCAAACTTAAGAGGGAGTTAGGGAGTTTAAGAGGAATGTGAAGGGGTTGGGGTTCGTGTGGGACCCACCTCTCCTTTATTCTCTCATTCATCCTCACATGGGTAGTTAGGTGTCACCCCAACTTCCCCATGTAGGATAAAACCACCTTAGACTTAAAAATAAAATTGTTTCATAATTTTATTCATTCCTCATTTAATCCACAAATTAAACTTCTCCACCCGCACAAACACAACTTCGGAATAGGTGTTCCTAAGAAATTACCGGCGCTGCGGTTTCATCAGTGCCCTCGGATTTCGATTCCGAGCACCGGTTCAAAAGTTAGAAAAACCCGCTTGTTCGTTCATTGAATGTACCCGAGCTAAACTTCAGAAATTGATTCCGGGCACACCGGGCTTCAGAATCAAGTGCCGTCAGAAACTACATTCTTGTAAAATCCCAAAGAAAATTAAGAAAAAAATTCCCTTGAATTTTATGGGTATTTACATAACCCCAGAACACAGGGTTGGGTGAATTTTTAAATCAAAGTAACCCCATAATAACAACAAATCCAGGCCACAACGCATCAACCAAAGAACAAGAACAACCCCAACCCATAGGGATTGGGGAATTTTTACCTCAAGTCCCTGCACAACAGATGTCTGTCTTCCACCATCTAGGATGAATGATGGAAAGAGGAGTCACCCATTGCACCCCTTCTCATGGTTCACACCCTTTGAGACAAAGGTTAATTATGAGGTCATACCATGGCTCCCTTCAGGTAAATCTTCACCGAGAACCCCGAAAAATACCGCAGAATGGAAGGAGAAAGTCCAAAAAAGGACATAGAAAGCATTCCTACCATTCGGCACCGGGTACACCACCCCCAATGCGGTATGCCTCAGTGAATGTGGTAAATTTCAAACCCATGAATCTCATAGGAAATGAAACATAGGGATAGGATGCAAAGGAAGATGGTTCCCTCCTAGAGGCATCCCACACCGAGCCTAATGGTGTGTATACCTGGAACTAAAGAGTGATCCTAAATCTGGGTGCCCTCTCAGTTAATCCAACATTACTGCCCGCACAAAACCCTAAAATGGAGAACAATAAATCCAAGGTCATCTATGACCTGCCTTTTCCCCCTATAAATGCATCCCTCACTCTTGAATAAAGGTTTTCCAAGTAAGAGGAATAAATGAAAGAGATCAGGTGAATTAATGTCGAGCTACGTTGAGGGACCTATCTCGCCGGATGTGTTCCAAATACGGAACATTAGTAGATGCTCTGAGAATAGGTTCCCTTGATATAGGAACTCATCTCAGAAAATGAATCCAATATCAGAGGTCCGTTAAACCTAGCCCTGAAAGGAAATAAAGACTTCCCCCCATTGGGAAGGCATCCAGAATATATCCAGGAAAACCCACAAAGGATACCCCCGGCTGGGTATCCACCCCAAATTCTAGGAGCGCCGACATGCCCAGTCTTGTCCATTGCCACACCAGCCCAAGATCAAGCCTGGTAGGATATGCATTAAGGGATCTTGAACACCATCAAGCAATTAATATCTATTCTAGAATCCATGGAGGGTCAGCACGCTCTGATACAACTAGAGCACAAACCCTAACCCAATTGGGTAAGCAATGTTCTGCCACCGCCAAACTTTGGAAACCTCGTATTACTAGTATTCAATGGATCGGGGGACCAAAAATAGTATTTAATGCACTATGAATCTTATTGTGACCCCATGATGATAACTCTAGAGTATCAAGAAGTAGTAAAACTCAGGTGCTTCGTACGAACCCTGCAGGGCTCAACCTTCGTATGGTATACTAGCCTACCAGCGAACTCAATCACAGGATGGGAGGACCACCGGTGATAGTTTCTCTTCTAGTTTAGTTTAACACTGCCTAAGATGATGGTCAGTGATCTTAGGAACTTCAAACAGTGAGAGAATGAAAGAGTCTTAGACTTCATTACCAGATGGAAAGGCCTGACTTATTCCTTGAACCAGCCACTTCCGCAGGATGAAATTCTCGCCAGATGCATCGATAACCTTCAGGATGAATTGTGAATGCCACTCATCCCTTTGAAGTATAAAATTGGGTTCTGAGACTTCTCTTCCATTTCACAAATAATATAAGACTCCTTGCAATGAACCAATATTAATTCCCACATTGTCCCATCAGTCCATTGGAAAAGAACAAGAAAAGTTGAAGCAGTTTCTATCATTCTTAATCCACCCCCAGCACCAGATCAAAATATGAGGCCCCCACCAAACCATGAAGGACCCCCTGGACACCAAAAAACACCCCTACCTCAGAAATATGAGTGAAGAGGTTCTAAAAGAAATTAGTTCAAAGAATGAAGAAATAAATTTTACTCATTCCAAGACGACCAGGTCTACAACTATTTTATATCTGCTATGAATTGCAACTTGCTCCAGCTACCAGAGCCAAAGAAAGCTGATGAAGTGGGTCTCCATGACCATCCAAATTATTTTCCCTATCACTAAATATTGAGACACACCATCCAAGAATGCTTCATTTTCAAAGATCTCCTACAAAAGATGGTGGATTTTAGGAAAGTCAAGTTGGGCCCACCGCCAGTACAAGTGGAATATGTTTCCACCTAAGACTCAAGAGAGGGAAAAAATGTAAAATAGTCACCAGTAAGAAGGAGAAAAAGTTTGATAATTGGATGACTTGTAATAACATCATCTGAGTCCATGGAATCCTCCAGGTGCAGTTGAAATAACCAATTGTGCCCCCAAAATCTCCTAATATATCACAACCACCCTCCTCGACCCTGCGGTCCTCTAAAGGCCATAAGGACAGAAAGCAAGAGAAAGAATATGAGCTAACTCCAAAGCCAATGTCAGAGTTGACGCATTCAAAATTCATACCAACAGACTTTGTACAATGGGTGCCGCCCTGCCAAATGGTACAATGGGCACCACCCCGCCAAACGACACCATCAGAAGGAGACAGTCAGGCAGAAACAGTTTCAGATCAAGAATTGATCTTCGTATCCATTAATTTCATTCACTTTATGAACCCCTCCTTGGATAGATACTATGGCTATGAACCCGAATTCCATGTGCCCAACCAGAGAGCTAGAGGGAGAGGCCACAAAGGCTGGAGGTTTCCGGGAAGGTATGATCATGACAGGAGTCATATTTTTGGACACACCATAAATCAAACCATTAACATCATGAAAACTCATGGAAGGACCCTACAGAAGACACAACAAGAACCAGAATGCTCCTTTACCCCCGTCGAAAGAAATCCAAGCCTAATTATCTTGGAATATACATCAGGGGAAGAACAGATATCAAATCGCACAAGGAATGTAGGTGGACCAGTTCGGCCAAACTTGGAAAGGACTGCAACACCACTGACCCCAATCACAAAGTCCGAACCATCCACGTCCAAAGAACAAGCCCCTAAAGTGTATGTGAAAGAGTAACCCTGAGCTGAGAAGTGACGACCTTTAGAGTAGAAGTATGATATTCTAAAGTATCTATCTTCAGTACCAGCAAAGCTACCAATACTGAAAGCGTTAAGTCTATCCACAGATCTTAGGGAGGTGCTCATCAAATCCTTACTAAGTCCCTAGGAATTTGAGGCTGAAGTAGCAGTGACTGATGTCTATCAGATGGAGACCAGTCCTGAAGAATGTAATGTCGTCATCTCCTTCACAGACATGGATAAAGATTCCATCATGCAAGGGAATATCAAACCCTTATACGTGTCTGGAAATATAAATGAATTGATGTATGGAGGATTTTCATTGAAAAAGGCTCTGGATTCAGTCTCCTCCCACTACGAAAGCTTCATCGTCTAGGCTATGATGAAGACAGCTTGACACCCTACACTACAACTCTGTTGGGATATGACAAAAGTGAGCATAAACCATTGGGATGAATCAAGCTTAAAACTCAGCTCAGAGACCTCATATAGGATTCCAAGTTCCTAATAGTACGACAAAGTATGGACTTCAACATCTTATTAGAGAGGCCTTGGATACATCAACATGATGTAATTCTATCATCATACCGCCAGTGCGTCAAATATTGCACTAATGGAAAAAACAAGACATTGCACGCTGATAAATCCCCGTTTGAGTCCTATGAGTCACATTATATCGACGCATGGTTCTATGAATTGAAAGAAAAAAAATCTTTTATCCAATGAAATTGATTGGATTAATGCCCCAAATGGATTGGAAACAGCTTATTAAAACTCCCTCTATAAGCTTTGGGACGAGTATGTATTACCCATCAACCAAGTTGAATGCACAACTGCAAGTCCAGATGCAGACTCAATTCTCTGCATGATTTCCACTATGACTACCAAGTCCAAAGACACGAAAGAGCGGGATGAATCCCATGATGTTAGGAAAAGCCATACCAAAGATACTCTTGACCTGTTCTCAGGACCCCAAATTGCTCCCGCCTCACTCACTAAGGAAAAATATGATTTATCTCCCAACATTGGAGAGTTCATCTCAAAAATCCTCTCTCCATCAGAAGAGGAAGAAGATGAAGATAAAGAAGAAGAAGAAGAAGAAGAGGAAGAAGACCTCAAAGATTCCCCTTCTGCATTTGAAGAAGGTGTATCAACCAAAATCAATGAACTTAAGGAGTTAAACCTAGGAACTGAAAATGACCTGAGGCCTACTCTGATCAGTGTGGCTATGCCGGTAGAGGAGCAGGAGCCATACACCTCCTTACTAAATAATAATCAGGATGTGTTTGCTTGGGACTACTTTGAAATGAAAATCCTTGATCTTGATGTCTCCACTCATCATCTGGGCTTACTAGAAGACCATTGGGGCTATAAGAAGGCATCCAGAAGGACCCACCCGATGCATGCTGCCAAAATAGAGGCCGAAGTTGACAAGTTGATCAAATCAAAATTCATATGGGAGGTACAATATCCGATCTAGATGGAAAAAATAGTTCCTACTGAAAATAAGAATGGACATATTAGGATCTGCATTGACTTCAGGAAACTTAATCGGTATTTCCAAAAAGATAATTTCATGGTCTCGATCACAGAATTGTTGATCGATGAAATGGACAAATATGAGGCTCTCTATTTCATGGACAGATATTCTAGATAGAACTAGATCTGAATGGCCCGATGAGATGAAAAAATTACTGCGTTTAGGGCCCCTGAGGTATTTTTCTGTTATAATGTGATGCCCTTTGGTTTGAAAAATTCTAGTTTCACATATCAACATGCCATGCACCACATCTTCAAGCCCTACTTGGGAAGATTTTCCGAGTGTTATGTTGATGATCTAGTGGTTAAATCATGATAGTGCTCAAACCACCTAGATAATATTGAATGTTTATTTAACAAATTATGACAACATGATTTAAAGATGAATCCCTGAAAATGTGCCTTGGAGTTACCTATAGAAAATTCCTCAGCTTCATCGTACTCCATCACAACATCGATGTCGACCCCAAGAAGAAAAAATCCATCCTTGGAATTTCCCCACCTTGCAACCTCACCGAGTTGAGAGGTCTATAGGGCCACATCTCCTACATTCTTCACTTCATAGCCAACTTGGTAGGTCAATGTTTACCTTTCACCAGGATTATGAAGAAAGGCATTACATATGAGTGGGATAATGATTGATAATAAGTGTTCAAAAATCTAAAAAGATATCTCTTAAGCTCGCTGGTGCTGATGCCACCAGTTGAGGGGAGACTACTCATTTTGTACATAACCGCCATGAAATGATCATTAGGAACCTTCCTCATATAGAATAATGATTATGGTAGAGAGAATAACCTATATTACTTCATCCGAAAAATGAATGATGCTGAAACTCAGTATTAAAAAATTGAAAAGAACTTCCTAGCCCAAATATTCGTAGTTTAGAAACTCAGGAATTACCTGTAGCACCATGAGGTCCAACTGGTCTCCCACTGCAACCCACTCAAATACATCCTCAATTTTCCCATGCTAAATGGATGCATATCATGATGGGTGGTCATCCTACAATAGTTTGAAATATGGTATGTATCTCAGAAGGACAACAAAGGCCAGACGTTATCAAACTTCCTAGAAGAGCACCCCTCAGAGGAAAAAACATCATTGGATGCCGAAATTCTAGATGAAGAAGTGTTTTCCATCCAGGAGGACCCCCGAACATGGGAAATGTACTTCGATGGTGCTTCCTGTAGCCTGAAAGGGAAAAGTATGGAGGATCCTAAGATTAACAAAGTGGGGCTGGGAATTATACTCGTATCCCCCAAAAAGTCCATCCTACCTTACCCTTTCCTACTTTTAGAAGGGTGTACAAATAATAAAGAAAAATATTAGGCCCTCATTGCAAGTCTAAAACTAGCACTCCATGTGCAAGCCAAACACCTAAAAATAAAGAGTGATTCAGAGATAGTCATCAAGAAAGTCAACATTGACTACGCCATTAAGAAATAAGTATTGGTCCCCCTGATGAACCATGTTCGAGAACTGATGGAAGAATTCCCATTATAACCAACGTTGAATTATGTCCCTCAGTCAAAAAATTCCCAAACCGACGCTTTGGAAAATATAGCCACTTCCTTGGCTGATCTAGAATGGGATGAAATGGTCATTAAAATTTCCCACCACCGGATGGACTTGCCATATATCCAAATAAATATGGATAAAATCGATGAAATTAGTCCCGTTCCTAAGCCTTACAGTCACACCACTAGTTGGATGACGCCCATTGAAAATTACCTTTGGAAGGGGGAACTCCCACCAAATAGGGTTGGAAGGAAACATGTTCAAAGATAGGAAGTCAACTTTGTCCTATACAATGGGGTAAACCAAGAAAAGGTTCTCTACAAACTGGGCCTCGATGAAGTCCTTCTTAGGTGAATTGATAGAGAAGAGTTTGCTTCTGTCATGAAAGAAGTGTACGCCGGAGCTTGTGAAGCGCACTAATCAGCAACTAAGCTCTCTCGCCAATTTCGAAGGCTTGGGTATTACTGACCCACTATGATACATGATTGTGCAATATTTTCTAAGAAGTTCCATTCCTACCAAGTTCATGCCAATTTCATACACCAACCCATAGAGTTACTTCATATAACTAAGTACTTATAGCCATTTTCCACCTGGGGGATGGATGTTATGGGACCATATCCTCCTGACACAACCAGAAAATTCAAGATCATACTCATAGAGACCAAATTCTTTTACAAATGGGGTGAATCCATACCCCTTAAAGAATTTGGGGTGAAAAAAATCATTAGCTTTGTGAAGGCCAACATCATTACCAGATTTTATGTCCCTCATACAATACTGACAGACAATGACACCAACTTATTTTCTGATGAATTTGACAAGTTATAGTAGGAGTATGGAATCAAAGACAATTGTTCATCCCGCTACCATGTGGCTGCCAATGGGAAGATAAAGGATTTCAATAAGACTTTGTCTAACATACTTGAGAAGATGGTTGATAAGGATAAGAAATTATGGCCAGACAAGCTTCTTCATGCTTTTTGGAATTACCAGACCATGACCCACACTGCCACCCAAGAAACCCCGTACTCACTAGTATACGGGATGAATATGGTTTTTCCTATCAAAATTCAAGTGACATCACTTCATATGACCATTTTCGATCAACTATCCATGGATGAGAAATCCTAGAGAAGGTTTGATGAGTTGGAACAACTAGATGAAAAAGGCTGCACACTTTACACCATTTGGAAATCTACCAAAATTGGATCACATGAGCCTTTAACAAAAAGGTTCACCTTCGATCTTTCCTTGAAGTAGAAATGGTGTTAGTCCTTAGAACCCTGATGATACTCAGGGAGAATCCCCCAAAGCTTGAACCAAAGTGGGAAGGACCATATGTCATACATATGGTCTATTACAATAGAGCATATTCCCTAATATCGATGGACAAATAGATCATCACAACACCCACAAATGAAAAGTTCCTTAAGAAGTACTTCACATAATGGAAATGCCCAGGTTAGGGTCCAAACTCTATGACCTTAAACTATGAGTTGTTGTCCTAACCAACATGATGATAAAATGTATGGTATTGACCATGGTCCAAACTCTAAGACCTTAAACTATGAGTAATAATACTGTGAATCCATGGTCTAAACTCTAAAACCTTAAACTATGAGTAATAATACCGTGAAACCATGGTCCAAACTCTAAGACCCTAAAGTATGAGTCATTATCCTTTCCACATGACATTAAACTATAAGGAACTCATCCTTGAAACATGAAATTAAACTATGACTCATGTCTTCACTGTAATACATTAAACTACATGGAAAAAATCATCCTAATCTCATGATAATAAATTGCATGATCTCTCATAGAACTTTGTATGGATTGATTCATTCCATTACAGGATACGTAGCGACCCTTTGATACTAGATCTTTTCCCAGACCCCATAAAAAAATGCCTCCATTATATCCTCTACCTCCCCACACTTGGGAAGGAAACCCTATGTCCACTCCTTATTTCTCTCATCGAGTATAACTCACGTGATATTAGGATCCATGGTAAGTATTCTCTTATTCAAACAAGTATAGATAATTATGGTGGACCTAACATCCGTAGAAAATGAAACAAAAATTCCCTCACATGTCCTTACACATGGACCGAGCCAGATCAGTATAGGGAATGTTTATAACTACGTATGGCTTGATTCCTGCCCTTACAGGATACGCAGTGATGCCTAGATTTGGCATCCCACCCCAAACATCATCAAAAAAATTCCCTCACATTTCCTGACACATCAAGCAAACATTTGTAGGGAAAATTATGAACTACATGTAGCTTGATTTCTGCCCTCGCAAGATACGTAGTGATGCCCGGATATGGAATCCTGGCCTATCCACCATAAAAAAACACCCCTTTCCCCATACGTAGGTCAGACTTGTATGGGGATTCCATGAAAGGTCATATTCGTTTGAAAATAAATAGTTAAATTCTTCAAGAGTTATGTGTGGACTAGTATTCGGTATTACAATATCCCACACATGCCCCCACTCAAGAGAAGTCAAAAGATCCTGCTTCCCCCTATACATATGAGTCAGACTTATATGGAAGCTCCAGTAGTTCATGGTTAGTCATGGTCCGGGTATTCTTTACATTACTAGGAACATCATTATTATTTTTCAAACACTATATTTTGGGAAAACATGGATCCCCATAATCATTTAAGGCTAGCTGAGATGGAATCCCACTATCCTGCAGACACCTTTATTTGACTATGCACATCATGCCCCAGAGGCTCTACATATGTTGCTCACAAAAAATGGCCATCAATCAAAGGAAAATTCATCCTTAAGATAGACCTATCCCATCCTAGTACACCCAATGGCTTCTAAGACCCATGTCATCCCTCCTGATTCAAGTTTCCCCAAATACTATGGTTTACACCTTCTATCATCACTCATGTTTATGGAATGACAGAACATCCTGATTTTGATTAACTCAAAACTATTAAATATCTTCATGATAGCATAATTGTCCTCATTACATGACTCTAAACATCACAAAATCATTTCCTCACCATGCAACATTAAACCGCAAGGCCAACATCATTCTTGTTTTATGACGTTAAATTGAATAGAAACGATTTAAGCCCAAAGTGACCTCTGATGTTGATTTGAATGTTCTTAGGTGATCACCCAAAATCCTCGTAATCCCTTGTTTCTCACACCGAGCATATATCACATGAGCTTAGGGATATTAGTGAGAGATCCACCATGAAATTATGGCAAAACAGTCAAGAAATTTGGCCCTAATAGCACAACCCTAAAAGGCATGTCACATTTCCCTTCCCTGAGAGGAACCCAACAACCTGTCCATACGATGTTAAATGACTGGGTACCCCAAAAATGGGACAAATGCCTCACCTTTCATATGAGTCAGATATATGTAAGGGATACCTATTTCTATGAGTAAATTGCAGCCCAAATGTCCCCAATATGTTTGGGTGCACTCATGCCATACCCCAAACTCCATCCTTTGAGTGATCTTGAATCCACATAATCATCCAAGGCTATCTAAGATGGAAGGAAAATGTCATGTGGAAACCTTTTCTTGACTATAAACTTCATGCCTCAGAGGATCTACATATTTCCCCCCAAAAATGGCCATCAATCAAAGGAAAATTCATCCCTGGGAGAGTCCTCTCCTATCTCAGTATGCCCAATGTCTTCTAAGACTCGTTCCATCCCTCCTAATTCAAGGGCCCTCAAAGTCATGGTTTACATTTTCCTCCCTAAACACATACTAGATATATCATAACATTTAGGACTAATTCATCTTTGGTACCTTTTGAGGTTTCTAAAGATACCCCATCCATATGCGTGAAGTTGATCTGCATACAAAAGAAGACTTCCCCCACTCATTTCCAGGTTTCCCCAAAGAAGTTCAGCTAAAATGCCCCCTTTTTTTTGATCAAGTGAACCCCTTATCTAAGGTCACATACCATATCCAGAAAGTTCCCAAAATGCCATCAGATATAGAAGGCCAGTGTCCTGTAGACACCTTTGATTGACTATGCACATCATGCCCCATGGATCTGCATACGTTGACCACAAAAACAACCATCAATCAAACGAAAATTCTTTCTCAGGAGAGTCCTTTCCAGTTTATGTATGATTGGATGACATTAATGTTCTATCCCTCCCCCAGATTTGGAAAACTTCTGGATAACAACTTACATACCTTCTTCTTTCCAAATGCCCCTGACAAAAAAAACTTCTAACTGAACTGACCATTCACCAGCTCTCCCTCACTCAAGTAAGAACCGTGCAAGAAAATTTCCCCCCCTCAAAGCTGATATAAATTCCCCTAATGTTTTTAGACACCATTACTCAGGACATCCACTCATGGTGGCTCCCAACATCAAAATAAATTCAAATTATTGAAAACCCTACGAGGCCATAGGAGATGAAAGTCCAATGTCCTACAAACACCTTTGATTGACTATACACATCATGACTCGGTGGATCTATATATGTTACCCATAAAAATGGCCATCAATCAAAGGAAAATTCATCCCTAGTAGAGTCCTTTCCTACCTCCTTATGCCTAAAATAGCTTTTGAGCCTTATGCATGTATAGAATCCAAACATATAGGGTAAAAAAAATCTATAATCCATATATGAAGGATATTATAGTAGTCCCGACTGACGATCCCAAATTAAGGACCTACCCCATTAATTTTGGTCAAATCTGTTTGACCTAAAACATTAGTAATGAGTTTGATTGTAAGGACTATGAACTACCAGTGAAAAAGATGCCATACTTTCCAGAGGGAGAATATGAAGAAGTCACCTTTGGGAAAAATTCAAGTATCGGTTTGTTAAAAATGTTGAGCCATTAAAAAAGGCATAAATCTTGTTAGGATAAAAACCCACAAAGGGTGGCCTAAGAAAAAGTCAATTTATTCCTGCTAAGCTCATGCTAATTAGGCTTAGGAAAAAATTAGGTTAATAATGAAAAATACACAAAAGTTCGTGAGGTTTTTCTATGAGACCTCAACAATAGTCAAAATATGATCATTTATTCCTACAACTCAGGAAAAAATTAGAGCACAATTCGATTATTTCAGTTTACTAGTTTCAAATCATGGGTTTAAAATTAATACCTGATTGAAATGATGTTTATATGATTATGATCAATTGAAATGACAGGAAAAGGAAAAGAAGAAGCATTCAAAGGAAAATTGGTTCCATCATATTTCATAAAAATATATGGTGGGAATCCATATCCTAGAGCCTCTCCTTGGAATCAAGATAGGATATTTACAAGATACGTTCAGTAGAGTCCCAGAGTTGCATCAATGATTGGTGCAACTCCTCAGTGTCTTGGAAAAGCTTCAAAAATTCTCAGTCTCTGCCTCTGCACTCGCCCATAGTCCCTCCAATTCCCTCATGGCTTGGAGTTCGGTCCTTTCTCCCTCTTTCATTTTCCATCGCCCCTCCTCAATGACGGCTACAGACTGGTCCCGCTTCTATTTGAGCTGCTCTAGTTTCTAGATTTGTTGCTTAAATTACTGGTCAAGTTGTTCTATCAAAGACCCTTTCTTCATGAGTTCGTTTTGAAACTTTACAACTGTTCTGGCATGAGTGGTGGCTTTTTCAATAATAATTTGTTGTGTAGCAGCCAGATAAGCTGTCAAATCTACCATGAAAAGTTGAGATTCAAGCGCACCAGTTACTTCCCGAGCAGCAACCACTTGCCTTAATATATCATAAATACCATGATAGTTAAATCCACCTAAACCCAGTACAACAAAATGGTAGTGTAAATTTGGAAATTTCACTGGAATCTCAGCCAATGGAGTCTAGGAAATTAATCTCCAAATGTTCCTCCATGCCTTTTACCGAGAGGGACGAAGATCGACCAGACTTTCTTGATTAGTACTAGAATCACTCCATGATGATGAAATGTAGTCAGGAATGAACATTAACAGAGAGGGACTTGATTCGGTAGCTACAACATGGATCGGACCTGTAATGGCCTCATCTCTGGTAATTGTAATGGATGACAAAGTATGGGTGTCTGCCGCTATTTCCAAGGATTGTAGTTGTGGTTCTAAGGATAGGGGGAGACAATTTCAATACCTTCTACCCCCATAGTAGTACCACTATCTAAAACAGGTGGCACTACATCTTCAACCATCTGTTGTGCTCTGTGGATACGTGGAAATACTGAATACCCAGGGCCATGCTCAGTCAAAACACTAGCCCTCAAGGCAGCCCTCAAAAGGATCCTAATTAATATAAGGCTTGTGGAAATATTCATTCCAGATAGTGATACTGGTCTTGAAATCCTAGGGGCAGGAAAATAACCCCTCTCAAAATTGGAAAAAGGGCACAATAACCCGCTCCAAATTTTTAGGGGATAGAACATCAGCCTCCTTGATTGAGACTTCCCCAGATCCACCATGAGCAGGCAGAATATCAGTTTCTAAAGTGACTCCCTATATAGGGGAAAAGGCCATTTGATCAAGATTGATTGGATCCTTGGTATTCAAATCCACTCCAAGATCCATGAAGTCTTGGGATTATCCACTATACTTGGCCCCTACTATAAAGACCACCCTATCTCTATCCCTGAGAGTCGGCTCAACATGGTCAAGTGAGCCCTCAACTTAGGGTGCTCTTCCATTATTGGGGAAAAGATTGGTCGATATGGAGCAGGCACACCTGAAAGGTCAAAAATACCCCCAGTCTCTTCAAATTTCCTTATTTCCCTATTTCAATCAAACACAAAAGATGAAGACCCTTCCTATACCCTAAAAGGGACAGGAGATATAGATTCCTGACCGGTCGTCGTCTAGTTACCGATGGGCCCTACGTCAAAATACATATATATACCAGTGAGTTGAAAAGACAAGGGTACTTTGTTCAATCACCAGGTGAACAGACAATTACTTGTGATTCCCCTTCGAATATGCTTTGATAGTTGGGAGGATTTCTTGCATTTCTTTGATTTTTAGGGGGATGGCTTCTGAATAAGATCCCCAAGAGGGTCTGGAGGATAAAATGCCTTCGAAGGGTCTGCAATAACTACTTCCATATTTTCTTGGGCTCTAGGGGATCCTTCCATAGCACCCCTACCATTGATAGGGTGCACTCCCAAATTGCAGTACCTCCAGGAGAATAAATCAGGGAAAAAGTTGTTTCTCAAGATCCTGTAAGCCCCTGCAAAATAAGAAGGGAAGGGGGAACTTTCAGCATATCTGTAATAAAATAATTTAAGGATAGACGTTGCAGCTAGAACAACCTATCCCGTTAACCACAAGAATACTTCCATCAACGCCACATGGTCCAACCAGTAATGCCTGTCCATAGGAGCATGAATACATTTATCCATTTCAGTCAAGTAAGCAGCCACCTCATTAATCTCTTCATTAGATAAAATACCGGTAGGAGAAATGGCTCCCCCAAAACCCAGAAGATCAAAGCGTTCCATATAAAGAAGAATCCATATGTCTTTATTTGAAGCTCTCACCCTCAATTCATCCCAGACTCTCTAGGTGTTCGGAAGTGAAGCCGTAATTTGGATGGCCAGAACTGGGGGATTGGTGTAAGGAAGTGGAGTGGGTTTCGACAACCGCAAATGTTTCCCGGGTGTCCCTGCAAACTCAGGGCCTTGATAAGAGGAACATTTATGAGGTGATGGGAGAAAGTAAGAAACTTTTTCCATGGAATCCGCAGTAGTTAATCCAAAAATTTAGTCATCCTTATCAATGATTTCTGGTCAAAACATGTAAAGTACCTAATGAGAGTACTTTCGACGACCACTTTGGGAGTGAATGATGGTCTCAAGGTCATTAAGGTAATGAATGACCCTCTCTGGATCCTCATCTAAATAAACATCAGCAGGTGCTGACACATAGCCAATTCTAGTAAGAGAAAATTCCCTAGTTTGGATGAGCCACCATAAATTGAAAGGGGACTAACCACGAGTATATGGATGAACTTTCAAAAGGTCTTATTTCCTCCAGGACATAGGAAAATTAGCCTCAGGGGGAATGGATGGTGAACTCCTGAGAGCAGCTCCAACAACTTTTTCAAATGCCCATGAGGTCACAACCCCATCTTTCACAACTTTCCTAGGGGGGATCCAAGAGGCCTTCTAAGGAATTTGCCTGGTTGAGAGTGTTTAGAAACTCCTTTTTGCTTCTCCTTTCCCTTTTCCTTGGAAGTTGTCATAATAGGAACTAGGTCAGCTAATTGTCCTTAGGGATATGATTTAACCTAGGCCTTAGCATAGTTCTTGGTATGGAAGGGCACAAAATCCCCAGGATCTAGAAGTATTTCCTGGATCTGGGTGTCCTACCGAGTAAAAATTATCCATAGTTGATAGGATATCATCATATTTTTATCATGACGAGCACTGTTGAGAGAAGGAGGGCACAAATTCTAGACAAAGTTGAATTAACAACTAAACCTTCAGGGTGCATAGCCCTCGAAAATAATCTCCCCTACAATACAAGCAACCAGGGTTCCTTCTCTCAAAGAAAAGAAGTAACCTCAGTTGAAAAATTCTTTAGATTCATTATTTTCGATAGTACCAGTAGGGAAATCATAAGGGTGATAAGAGAAACATTTGTAAATGTTGAGATAATCCATTAATTCCTGCTCATTATTTTCAGTTTTCTCCTCTTTATTATCTTGTGAAGCCCAAGCCACTGGCATGACCCCACTGGTACTATGAAGGTACGATTGGAGGGTGGAATGCGGAATCGGTAAACAATTGATGAAAGAATAACCTCCTATTTAGGCCCCCATTTAGCCCCAATGAATTTGGAAGGGCCCAGTCATTTGATAAGGTGGCCCCCATGCTTATTTGACCCATTAGGCCATAAATCTTGGCCAAAACTGGGATAGCTAAATTGATTCTTTTGAAAGTGGCCAACTGACCGACCATGATAAAAGTTGAGGCTCTTACACCACCAGATTCCCGCATTGGTAGGAGCCACCAGCTTAAAAACATGGATAAGAATGCCACTAGTCAAAATAATTGATCGACGTCAAGGATGATCCCCCATCCCAATTTATGAAAATTTCTCTCTTCTAGGGTGGGCTAGTAAGTACCCACTCACCTCCTAGTGGTTTTGGTAGGACAAGCCCTGGGTATTTGCGGATTGGTCTCTAGACCAATATTCTTAACAAAAGCTCCAAACCACTAATCAAAAGAAACATCTTGATTCAAATAAGTATCACTTTACTTCAGAAGCACCTTCACTTGGATAATGAGTTTCTTGGATGGGTGGGGGGATTTCCTCATCATCCCAAGTAGAGGAGGGAGGAATAAATTCATCATACATGTCCCTGATGATAGGGACTCCTGAAATTAGCCAGATGTCCCAAAGACTGATGCTGACCTCCCTATGGTTCAAATAGAAGGTATTGGTATCTAGACTCCACCTACTTAAGAGCTGTGAAATAAGGGTAGTAAGATGATGGGTGTATGTTTGAGAAACCCAAGTGGCCTCGTACAGTCCCACAGTCTATAGCTCAGTTCATAATTATTCGAAACTCTGGAGAACCCAAAAGGCCACCCCCAGTCCAAGTCAAATGAGCCTCTAGGGCAAAGGTCCCACTGGGACAACCAACCATGTTGCTCGTTCACTATATCCTTCCTCGTAATGCTCTGGTAACAGTAGGCCATCTGGTCAGGATTCCGCTGCACTCTCTATAAATTTTGAGGTGCGTAGTTCTGCAAAGACTAAGAGGTAGTATCTCTCTAAAGACACCACCCCTTGGAAGAAATCAATGCCTTCAGAATAGAGGTATTAATTATCCAGGATGTAGGCTGATCAGTTGGATTTGACATTGGGATCCCTGTGTCAGACAGTAGACTAAACCTGTAAGAAGGAAGTCGGTTTGAAGCCGAGTACTCTGGTTATCCCTCTGTAAGAAGATTCAATAGAGATTGGTGAAATGGAATAACCATAATTTTTTCATCAACCAAATCTGCCATGTTATTTGATCTTTCTTCAATAGTAGAAAGAGGGGTAGTAATAATAGCCTAAGAAGAAGCAGCTACGTCAGCAGTATCCTGTGAAGTAGCCATTGTCTCATGAATAGGAAGATCAAGAATTTTATAAAAAGTATATCCAATAAAAAATGTTGAATAAAGGATATGGAAGAATGGATAAAGGACATAAAATATTTCCACATAAAGATCTACTTACTGTTTCCAGAAATGGTACATGGAAGGCACATTCTACATACTACATGATACGCGGAAGAAACCCCGCCTACGGCTAAGGTACTCAGATGTATTTCACTTCGTACAACCATGGAACACAAACCATCCACAAGGAGTTGGCCTACAGATCATTGGTCAGAGAATATAAAGGTTCACAGAAGGTGGATACCGTGAACCTAGGCCTTGATTAAGTTAAGGTTTAGAAATTGTGGATTAAAGTTTAAGTTCTGATTATAATTCTTAAAGTTCGGTTCACCAATCCAAGCTCGGTATGAAAACACACAAGAAGCGTAGCATTATCCTATGCAGAATTTGGATTTTAATTTTAAATTTCTACAATTTTGTTTGTGAAATCCAAAATGTGGTTTGTGAACAGATAAATGGTGAAAATATTGGTTAACGGTATGAACAAAGTGGTTCGTGAATGGTATTTTCACAGGGATTATGGTATGCAAATATAGAGGAGGCTGAGGGATTCAAGAGCACTTTTCACCGAGATAAATGGTAAAAGAAAAAAGACATGGGGCCCTATATATAGGTGTGGTCCCCTCCTACCGGGGTCATCTGTTCTTCCGTGAACCATTTCTATTCAGGTTCACTTCTATATCATAATAGTCCCCTTTTCATTCCGAACAGACCCTATTTTGATGGGGGGGCATTTGTAGGGTCCTAAAAATTATTCCAAGGGAAGAAAATACCCCCCAAATCACTTTTTATAAGGAATCAATTACTCTTACAAGTCTAGAAAGGTGAATGGACTCAAATTGAGTTGTAAATTTCAGAAGAAACTTGAAGGAATTCAAGTTTTCAAAGAATTTCAAGTGGCCTGTGTACCATCACCAGGAAGGGTCCGTGGACTGCCTGGATCACGAACCACCGGTACGAGGAACGATATATGAGGTGCTGGCCCATGGAGCGATGGCCAACGAACCCAATGCAGAAAGACATTAGCTGACTTAACCCACCATGGACAAAAGTTTATTCAACTCCAATTTTGAGGGAAGATCTGCCTACATCAAGTCCTTTAGTTTATAAGGTACCTAAAAAATAGTGTCATAATGTGGGGAAGTGTAGGATATTGGATCCAAATTATTACATTTTAAAATAGTTATCTTTGGGGTTGTCTAAGTTGTCGATCCTAGATGCTTTAAGCCTGTCAAGAAACCTATGGGAGGCACTCATAGAGGATTTTTCAAGACCCAAAGAATTTAAGACTAAATTTACTGCTGCTGAAGTATATCATGTAGAGACAGATCCTATATAATTCCACACGATCATCTCTTTCATTGAACATGATACAACGACACATCAGACCTTTGTATGTATCTGACATGATAAATGATGTTGATATCCGACGATTCTTCATTGACAATGGCTTAGGAGTCAAACTCATTTCAATACAAACACTTCTTAAACTAGGTGACAATGAGTCTCACTTGTCCTTATCTGCCTTAAGGCTATAGGGTTATGATGATAGCGAGGAAAATCCTCTCAGTGAGATCAATCTTCGGAACAAATTTAGGGATCTCGTATCTGACTCAGAATTCTTAGTTGTTGAACAAGATACAACCTTCAACATTCTGATAGGAAGGTCTTGGTTACATCACCATATATTTATTACCTCATAATACACCCAATTACTCAAATATTTTATTAATGATCAAATTAGGAAGTTGAATGGTGATAAAGCCCCATTTGAATCCTATGAGTCACAATTCATTGATGCTGGATTCTATTAGAGGGAGGGGAAACAACCCATGATTGACAATGCTGCTCGAATCAACGCCCTGAACAATCTAGAGATGACCCCAGATAATACCTTCAAGCATATCAATGCAGAGTATGTGTTTCCCATTAATCAGATCAAAGGGACAGGTCTAAGTTCATATACATGTTTGATGAATTCTATGATATCAGTCATGGAAACTGAATTCGGTAGTTCTAGAGAGGTCATAAACCCTCTAAACAGTGACAAAATCATGAGTTAGAATTCCCTAATTCCAAACCATGAGCCTCAATAAATCACCGTCTCATCAGCCGGGTCAGAAGTAGTTTATTTTTCCTCTTAATGTCAAAATATTTACTCCTCCTCAGACTCTGAGAAAGTTTCTTCATCACCTACTTCCCCTAAGAGCAAGGAAGAGGTGGAACTGGAAAATAATGATGAAGAGAAAGAGGAGTAAGACCTCAAGGACCCCCCTCCATCATTTGAGGAATTTTTTGCTTCCACTGTTGATGAACTCAAAGAAATAAATATGGGTACATTAGAATATCCATGACCCACTTTGATTAGTTCAGGCATGAATTTCAAAGAAAAAGAGGTATATACCTCATTCCTGAAGAAACATTGGGATGTGTTCACCTATAATTACACAGAAATGTCATACCTTGATCCCAAGGTGGCCACTCATCAATTGGGATTGCCCAAAAAGTACCATGGATACAAACAGGTATCCAGGAAGACACACTTGACTCATGCCTCTAAAACTGAAGCTAAAGTGGACAATCCTATCAAGACCAACTTCATTCGACAAGTTCAGTATCCAAAATGGATATCCAAAATTTTCCCAATGAAGAAGAAGAATGAAAAAATTAGGGTCTTCATTGACTTTAGAGATCTCAACTGACACTGTTTGAAAGATGACTTCGTAGTTTCAATCACAGAGTTACTAATTGATACAATGGATAGTTATCAATCTCTCTCTTTCATGGATGTATATTTATGGTACAAACAAATTCAGATGGTCCTAGAAGATAAAGAATTCACCACATTTAAGGCCCTCTAGGGAGTATTTTGTTATTGGGTAATGCTCTTTGGCATGAATAATGTAGACACTATGCACCAATATTTCATGCATCACATATTCAAACCCTTATTAGGAAATTTATTTGAGTTCTACATCAAGGATCTTTTGGTTAAGTCCTGATAGTGTTATGACCAACTGGTTGATCTCAAGACCATCTTCAACAAAATAAGACAACATATCCTGAAGTCGAACCCCTCGAAATGTGCTTTCAGTTTTACCTTAGGGAAATTTCTCAACTTCATCATAAGCCATCATGACATTGAAGTCGACCCTGAGAAAACAATGGCTATTCTCGGTATGTCACCACCCTGAAATCTAAAATAGTTAAAGTTTTACAGGGAAACCGTGACTACATCTAGATATTTATAGCCAAACTTTCTAGAAAATGTTTTCACTTCACCAAGTTGATGAAAAAAGGGGTCATGTATTGGTGGACCAGTGATTTCCATGAATCATGTGAAAAAATAAAGAGGTATATCTTGAGCCCTTCAGTGTTAA
Source organism: Viscum album (assembly GCA_963277665.1). Taxonomy (NCBI): domain Eukaryota; kingdom Viridiplantae; phylum Streptophyta; class Magnoliopsida; order Santalales; family Viscaceae; genus Viscum; species Viscum album. The sequence continues at coordinate 1,185,351,223 of OY728164.1, forward strand.
TGTAATCAATTGAGGAGAAGTCTCTCATCCTATATGCAACAGCCCTAGAGTGATCACTAGTGACTTTACTTTCAAAAAATAATGATTTTGGGATTGAAAACAACCTTTATTATCTCAGTTGAACCATGTTCAATGATAACACTCATTATTTAGATATTTATAAAAGTTGTCTAGAGTTAATCTTCACAGTTCAAAAGGTGAGGCACTACTTGCACCAACATGAGGTCCATTTGGTCTCTCATAATAACCCGCTCAAATATATCTTTATTTGTACCATGTTGATAGGATTTTTGGCATGGTGGGTGGTTATCCTATAACAGTTTGATATACAATTTGTACCTCAGAAAGCAGTGAAAGATCAGGCCTTGGTAGACATTCTTGTAGAACACATGTATGTAGAAACTATGTCATTAAATACTGAATTGTTAAATGAGTAGATCTTTTCTATTCAATATGTACCCCAGTGTCATGAACCAGGTCAGGTCGTCATCCAACCCGACACCCAACCTGGTCCGTGACATGGCCTGAAGGGAATTCCCAATCCCCACAGGCTGGAAACTAGTGTTGGACACCACAATGAGGTTGTTGGGAAAGATTTATCCCAGAAAAGACATATAAACAATCGACATAAACTAAGAAAGGTAGTCAAATACTTGCAATTGAAAATAGAATAAGGATGGATAGTTAAACATACCTCCATGTGACCTCATGGGTCACCACCAAACACAGAAACAAGCTTACTGCAAGAGAGATCCAAAACTAGAACTTGGAACTGAAAAGATAAAGTAGGCGTGAACACTGAGATGATCAGTAGGAAAGCCAAAATACAACAACGCCCTATGCCACTGCCTTTAATAAGAAATAAAAATCATGCTAGTTTGAAAATAATGAATAATAAAATAATGTTTTTTTCTCTTTTTAAATTCAAATAACAAGCTTTAATTTCCAAGAAAAACATTTCTCTTTCCTTTTAAAAATAGGTTTTTAGCATGCATTAACATTTCAAAATTAAAGGAGACCAATTTAGATTAAAATATGGTTTTCAAAAAAGAGGAGAAAATCATGAAACAACTGAATTATAAGTCATATCACAAGAACCATGGGAAGTACCTAAGAATATAGTGTTATTTGGGGACCTAGAATCTTCGTTTCTCAGTGAAACATAGCTTAGAAGGCCATGAACCTCAGAAAATGTGGCTTATAAGACCACAAACCTCAATCATTCATATGTTTAGATAGTGTTGCAATCATCAAACCTACAATGAAATTGGGTCAAGTCACCTCCAGACCACTAGCCCACAAGTCTTAGTTCACCCACCTAGATACTCATGTTTCCCATTGTGCTCTATTTCAAGTGGTGGTGAGTTTTTATCAAGAAAACATAAATGTACACAACACTTTCTTTATCCAAAACTCATTCAACCTCTCACCACCATTATCCCTCCTTAAGTGCATTCCCCCTATTTCATGCCATACAAATCATAAGCATCAACACTGGGCACATATCACAAATAAAATCTTAACACTTGCATTACGTTTCTAAAACTAGGGGGAATTCCTTAAGAGGGGTTTTTCAATTTTGTAAACCATTTTCAAATTGCCAAACGGGCCCCATTAATTTATAAATAACATTACCAATCAGAAAACAATGATTCTCAACATCTTTAAGCTCCAAAAATCTTCTTATAAATCCATTTGTGCAACCAAGGCACCGAACTTTTAAAAAAATTCTTAAAATAAATCAAACCATTGGAGAGATGCAATTTACCAATTAACCCCAGATTTGTTCCAAAACTCATGCATTCTTAAAAACTAACCAAATATGAACTTCCCTCTTTTAAAAGTTTTGCACTAATCTATTTTTATTCAAAAATTAACCTTCACAACACACATGCTAGACACTTAGCAAAAACCACTTTAAGGATTTAGCATTTCAAAACAAATTTAGCATAAAAAGGGTATTACATTTTACAAACATGGTCAGGATCATATATCAACATGAAAAGAACATGTTGAAAACTTTATAAATTATGCATAGATAATTAAGAACCATTTTTCAAAAAAAACACTTCTAAGAATTCAGTGTGTCAATCTATAAAACATATCTAAAAGAATAGTATACATTTTAAATCGTAAAAGTGAACCATTAAATATAAAGGGATGTCCAACACTAAGCATCGCTAACACTTTTCATAGAATGTATATACTATTTAATCTTGAAAACACTTTTTAAAGCACTAAAACATTTATGGAATTCAAATTGATGGCATAGGAATATGGGACCTACCTCAAAACACACAGATATTGACAAGGGAAAACCAAGACCGCTTTACCTACATTCTTATAAATTTTCATGTATATGTATATACATAGGTCCTTACTGCTGATGAATTGAACCCCCAATGAAGGGACCACTAACTATACACATAATTTAATAAAGGATTTAAACACTTGAACAATTTATAAAACATTTGAAATATAACATCAAAGGCTTACACTAATAACACACTCAAAAAATCCTTTCTAAAACCAAGTGTACCATGAAGTAACACAAAAAAACATGATAAAACAGAACTCGCAGCCCTTGAATGACATAATAAACCAATAAAAAAGTTTATAAAACACTACGAAAACCCCAGAATGATTTTTCACAAAATCAAAACATTCATATAAAATAAACATGCTACTAAACACATAGAAATCATATTAAACCTTAAGTAAAACTATATTTGTACCAAGAAAACTAATCAATGAGTATAACAAACTAATTAAATAAGAAAATTAATCCACCAAACAACACATATATGCGGAAACACATACCTTGGGCATTGAAACTTTTCAAATGCGGTGCACAAACTCCATCGCATGACAACCGCACCACAAAAAACTCATATTGAAAGCTAAAAACAAGACAACAAACCAAATTCATCACAATTGGTCCCTAAAAATATAAATCCCCAATCTGCAACTCTACTAGGGGAAGAAAACAAACCATTAAAGTGGAACACACCTACAAAAGGGGTTTCAGGAGGTTGGTCGAACGTGACAAGGAGGGTTCCGTTCTAGGGGTCGCACAAGGGGAGTCTGGCCAGAGAGGCACCACTAGATAGGAGTAGGATGGGTGCGGCTCATCAGGTTCATTCGTCGTGTGGTTCGACCGAAAGGGAGGTAGCGTGAGGGAGGTCGTGCGCGTGGGTGGAGGCCGGCGGGGTTGTGGTGTGCCGGTTCGATGGTAGCCATTCTGGCAAGGAGCGAGGGGGGGGGGGGGTCCACACTGGAGGACACCGCGCCATGCCATAGGAGGTCGTGCTAGAGGAGGCTGCGCTGGAGGAGGCCACGCCAGAGGAACGCATGGGGAGGGGCTTAGTGGTGTGGGTAGGGTTAGGAGGGGAAAGGGGGGGTCCGCGCGGGGAGGGGAGAAGCACAAGAGAGAGGGAGAAGAAATAAAAAAAGAGGGATAAAAAAACAAAGGAGATGAAATAATAATAATAATAATAATAATAATAATAATAATAATAAATAGAAAGTAAATAAAATAAGAATTAAAGAGGAGAACAAAAGAAATAAAGAATAAAAATAACTAGAAATTATAATAAAAACAAGACAGTGATGTTAATAATTTTATAATAATGTTAATGATTTAATAAAAATAATAACCTAATTAAAATATTAACTAAAATAATAATAATAATAATAATAACCTATTTTAAAATATAAAATTAAATAATAATAATACTAAGAATAAAACTAAAATAATAAAACCAGTCGCAAAAATAATTGCATGAACTATTGAGTCTGGACACCACGCACAAGATCTTGCATGGTTGTTACATAGTCGCACGCCAGTGAAATAATAAAATTTATCATAAAACATTTTCTTATTAATGTTGGGAACTACACATAGTCACGCGCACGGTCACACACCCATATAAGATCAAAAATTTATTTAAAATAGAACTGGTTCAAACCGAAACTAAAAAGTGAGTCCCAAAATAATTAAATTAAAATGAAGCATCGGTCAGGGTGTGAAAATTCTCCCCACCATGAAACTTTCTACCCCCATAAAGTCCCAAAGGACTTAACCAATCAAATATTCCAAGCAAGACCATGAAAACACCTAAAATAAAACTTGGTCACCCAAAGATCGGGCATTAAAAACACCCATGACCTGAAACTAAAAATATCTAAAAACTATAATCACCAAGCAAAACAACCAACAAAAAGGAATTCACCTCAGGCAGAACTACAACATGGAACAACTCAACCCCTATCTCAGGGATCACTGGGGTCACTTGAGATCTCCAAGAACACTTGTTAAGTGACCTATTACCCGAGATACCCAATTACCATGGTCAAGGCTCGGCGGAGTGGTAGTAAGGGGTTTCCCTGCCAAGCGCACTTTGAAGACAAAGTTTTTTACACAAGTTGGTCTTATGGTGGTCTCCCCACCATATTAGGTTTCTCGTCGAACATTGGTTCTTCATACCAAAACAACTCACCAAACTGGACAAACAACTAACACTGGATTGACCATCCAAGCTCCCTATGTTTAACCAACCAACACAAGAGGTGACGTCGATGAGAACCGAGGTGGGTCTCCCCACCATTTTAGAATTTCCTAACACCACAGAACCCGCATAGGAATTACCCGTTTACTTTTAGCAATACTAACTGAACCCTTCATCACGAACCCGCCAACATAGGCCGGCCTGAATGAATGATTTCTACACTATCCAACATTCCATCACATGAGATGGTTTTGATAGAATAAACCTATAACCTAGTAGCAAACTGGAAAGGTGCGTGTTAAACCCACATGACAAAAGTATCTCTAAAAAAAGTTCAATCTTGACCCATAATCGGCTATAGGAAGGTTCATAGTGAAAGCATTCTAGCTTTACAAGGATATAAATGACCATAGAAAGGAGACAAGGGTTCATGCCCCTCACAACGAAAATGAATCCTTCAGAGGCAATACCACAGTAGGAAAATTTAAGTCATTCCCATCTCAACACTACGGACTTAAGTCAGACCAAACTCGCACCAAGTTCGATGAATTTTTTACTGCGTGCAAGCTTCACCCCGAGACCTATGGATGGGGCCCTAATGTATGAAGCATCTGCCACCTTGTAGTCATAAGCTGACCACCTATGAATAGAACTTCCTATGTTGGAAGAGTAACCTACATACTTATCCTCATGTCCCAAGTGGCCACTCTGTCAATATACCAATTAAGATCTGCAGCGTATGACTTAGAGTGCCCGTCTGACCACACTGGAGACAAGAGATTGAGCGGTATGTTACACGTGCGATGCAAATTGATTGAAGGGGAACTCCAAGAATGGGTCCCATTGGTTCACACTCCTCATCGGATGAGGAACCTTTACTTACCATAGTATAAACATGACCAACAACTTGTATAAGTTTTAAACTGATGGTTCCACAATACCTCTGGAGAGCATGGAGCTAGCTCATCAGAAAGGCCAACACACCTCCTTCGCCGCCTGTTGACTAGTCGAGCACCTATGAGATCAACCAATTTACCGCACCTTCACTTCTTTAGGTGCAACCTCAAGATGAAGTTAGTATTGAGGATTGCTCAAGACATCCTTATTCATATAGAAATGAGAAGATCGTTGTTTACTGGTCTATTCCTGCTCCTCCAAACACACTCGAGACAACTTACACTCACACAACATTCAGAGTTCCTCAAAAACTGAAGATACACCCAACTTTACAAAGAATTCAACAATACTCACTCGACCTCAACATCTACAAAAAGCTGACACAACTGAGCAGAACCCAACGCTGCCACTCCACTGAGAGTCTGGGCTGGACCAAGAACCGAGATACTTTCTGGAAACCCATGGGACATTTATAGGGGGCATATCCCGAACAAGAAACACAAAAAAACCTTCCACAAATCCAAACACATCGCAAAACAAAAATCCACATACAACACAAAAATCCAACAATTTCAATTTAAAACATCAATTAATTCTTAAATAAAAACACATGCTTGAAAAACCAAGCACATTACAATAAAACCCAACAACTCTTTTGAACTCATCGCTTTCACTCTAGAATCAAAACCATTTTCCAATTTCAAAAACCATTTAAGCACAAAAACCCATTTTCTAGGAAACAAGAACAAACCTTAGAAATAAATTACTCACCACTGATATTCCATGATGCCTCACAAATATGAATTTTCATGACACTCAGGCACCCATCCACATGATCCACCAACTATACATTAATCACATCCACATGCAAATGTGATCACCCATAGAAATACCACTGGAAAGAAACAAGGCTACTCTGATTTCAAAACAAAACATTCTAAATATCCGAAAATACCTTTTTTTTCAAAACCATTTCAAAAATTCAAGGCAAATTTCCAAAATGCATTCCATTTATAAAACAACCCACTTCAATTTCAAATAACCCAAGATGTTCTTTTAGAATTTCAACTTCAACAAATCAAATTCCAATTTCTAGAAACAAGGTTCAAAAGAACACACCCCAAAAATCATGTCAAACTCACATCAAGAGAAAAATAAGAGCAACCCCAAGGATTGCTTTTCTTTCGAAAGAAAACACTTTCACACCAACCCAAAATGGAAGCAAGACATCATGAACACTAAAACACCTGGATTGATAACTAGTGGTCATGCCTAACCCAGCTACATGGTTTAGCAGACCATGACCTAGGCAAGCGCCAACCACTAGGAGTGTCGAACCATAATCTCTGTCCTCACATGGGTTTCTAATCCATGTGAGACCGTGTATAGTACTAGTTTACTCCTATTGTCATTCCCCATCCACACAGAGAAAATCCAAAACTTAAATCCCGCACTACCCCTGGTTACTCGAGGATCAGAATGAGAAAAAGTTTGCGAAGCTCTTCTCGTACCTACCCCTCAAGTACCGAAAGTTCTATCCCCGATCTACCTTAAATCCCAAATAATAAGAACACAAACCTACTCTGATACCATTTTGTCACAAACTAGGCTGGGTCGTCATCTGACCCGATTCCTGACCCGATCCGTGACATGCACCAAAGGGCATTCCCGATATCCACGGGCTGGCAACTAGTGCTGGACACCACAATGAGGCAATTGGGAACGATTTAGCCCAGAAAACACATATAAACAATTGACATAAAATAATAAAGGTGGTAAAATACTTGTAATTGAAAATAGAACAAGGATGGATAGTTAAACACACCTCTAAGTGACCTCATGTGTCACCACTAAGCACAGAAACAAGCTTACTACAAGAGAGATCCAAAAATAGAACCTAAAACTGAAAAGATAAAGTAGGCATGAGAACTGAGATGCTCAATAGGAAATCCAAAATACAAAAATGCCCTATGCCACTACATTTAATAAAAAATCCAAATCATGCTAGTTTTAAAATAAGGTAGAATAAAATAATGTTTTTCTATCTTTTCAAATTCAAATAAAAAGCTTTCATTTCCAATAAAAACAATTCTCTTCCCTTTTAAAAATAGGGTTTGAGCATGCATTGACATTTCAAAATTAAAGGAGACCAATTTATATTAAAATATGGTTTTCACAAAAGAGGTGACACGCACGAAACAACTGAATTGGAAATCGTATCACAAGCACCCTGGGAAGTCCCTAAGTAGCTAGTGTTAGTTGGGGACCTAGGATCTTCGTGTCTCGGTGAAACATGGCTTAGAAGGCCACGACCCTCAGAAAAAGTGGCTTAAAAGGCCACGACCCTCAGAAAATGTGGCTTAAAAGACCATGACCCTCAGTCATTCATATATTTAGATAGTGTTTCAATCGTCAAACCTTCAATGAAACTAGGTCAAGTCACCTTCGGACCACTAGCCCACAAGTCCTAGTTCACCCACCTAGATACCTAGGTTTCCAATTGTGATCTATTTCAAGTGGTGGTGAGTTTTTATCAAGAAAACATAAATGTACACAACAATTTCTTTATCCAAAACTCATTCAACCTCTCACCACTGTTCTCCCTCCTTAAGCGCATTCCCCCTATTTCACGCCCCACAAAGCATAAGCGTCAACACTGGGAACATATCGCAAATCACATTTTAACACTTGCATTACATTTCTCAAACTAGGGGGAATGCCTTAAGAGGGGTTTTCCAATTTTGTAAACCATTTTCAAAGCACCAAATGGGACCCATTAATTTACAAAGAACATTACCAATTAGAAAACAATATTTCTCAACGTATTTAAGTTCCAAAAATATTCTTAGAAATCCATTTATGCAACCAAGGCACCACACTTTTAAAAACATGCTTAAAATAAATCAAACCATTGGAGAGAGTCAATTTACCAATTAACCCCATATTTGTTCCAAAACTCATGAATTCTTACAAACTAACCAAAATATGAACTTCCCTCTTTTCAAAGTCCTGCACTAATCTATTTCTATTCAAAAATCAACCTTCAAAACACACATGATATCCACTTAAGAAAAACCACTTTAAGGATTTAGAATTTCAAAACCAATTTAGCATAAAAAGGGTATTACATTTTCCAAACATGGTCAGGATCATATATCAACATGAAAAGCACATGTTGGAAACTTTATAAATTATACATAGATAATGAAGAACCATTTAAAAAAACACTTCTAAGAATTCAGTGTGTCAAGCTAGAAAACATATCTAAAAGAATAATATACATTTTAAATCGTAAAAGTGAACCATTAAATATAAAGGGATGTCCAATGCTAAGCATCGCTAACACTTTTCATAGCAAATATATACTATTTAATCTTGAATTTTTTTAAAGCACTAAAACATTTATGGAATTTAAATTGATGTCATAGGCATAGGGGACCTACCTCAAAACACACAGCTTTGGACAAGGGCAACCCGAGAACGCTTTACCTACATGCATATACATTTTCATGTATATGTATATACACAGGTCCTTACTGCCGATGACTTGAACCCCCAGGGAAGGGACCACTCACTATACACATAATTTAATAAAGGAGTTAAACACTTTAACAATTTATACAACATTTGAAATATCACATCAAAGGTTTACACCAATAACACACTCAAAACATCCATTCTAAAACCAAGCGCACCATGATGAAACCCCAAAAACATGATAAAATAGAACTTACAGCCATTGTACGACATAATAAACCAAAAATAAAGTTTATAAAACACTATAAAAATCTCAACATGGGTTTTCACAAAATCAAAACATTCATATCAAATAATCACGCTACTAAACCCATTGAAATCATATTAAACGTTTATTAAAACTATATTCACACTAAGAAAACCAATCAATGAGTATACTAAATTAATTAAATAAGAAAATTAATTCATCAAAAAACACATATATGCGGAAACACATACCTTCAGCATCAGAACTTCGCAAACTTAGGGAAAAAACTCCACCACAGGACAACCACACCACAATATCCTCAGATTGAAAGCTAAAAACAAGACATCGAACCAAATTCATCACAATTGGACCCTAAAAACATAAATACCTAATCTGAAACTCTTCTAGAGGAAGAAAAAACCCATCAAAGTGGAACACAGCTGCGGAAGGGGTTGTAGAAGGTTTGTCTAGCATGACAAGGAGGGTTCCGTGCTAGGGTTCGCATGCACAAGGGGAGTCCAGTTGGAGAGGTGCCACCGGACAGGAGAAGGAGGGGTGTGGCTCATCGGGTTGGTTCACCAGGCAGTCCAGCCGAGAAGAAGGTGGCACGAGGGAGGTCGTGCACATTGGTGGAGGCTGACGAGGTTATGGTGTGCTAGTTCTATGGTAGCCGGTTTGGTGAGGAGGAGCGAAGGGGAGGGGCGGTCCGTGCCGGACGAGGCCGCGTCGGAGGAGGCCATGCTGAAGTAAGGAAAGGGGAGGGGCTTAGTGGCACAGGTAGGGTTAGGAGGGGACATGGGGGGTCTGCGCAGGGAGTGGAGAAGTGCAAGAGAGAGGGAGAAGAAAGATAAAAAAGAGGGATATAAATACAAAGGAGAGGAAATAAAAATAAAAATAAAAATAAAAAAAATAAAATAATAATAATAATAAAAAATAAGGGAAATAAAATAGGAATTAAAGAGGAGAAAAAAAGAAAAAATAATAATAAAAATAACTAGATACCATAATAAAAACAAGACAATGACGTTAATAATTTTATAATAATGTTAATGATTCATTAAAAATAATAACCTAGTTAAAATATTAAATGAAATAATAATAATAATAATAGCATATTTTGAAATATTAACTTAAATAATAATAATACTAAGAATAAAACTAAAATAATAAAACCAGTCGCAAAAATAATTGCATGAACTATTGAGTTTGGACACCGCGCACAAGATCATGTGTGGTCACAACATAGTCCCATGCCAGTGAAATAATAAATATTATTATAAAACATTTAATTATTAATGTTGGGCACTACATACAGTCGCACACATGGTCTCACACCCGTATAAGACCACAAATTTCTTTAAAATAGAACTGGTTCAAACCACAACTAAAAAGTGAGACCCAAAATAATTAAATTAAAATGAAGTGTCGGTCAGGGTGTGACACCCAGACATAGGAGACATATTTTGATGGTGCATCTAGAATCCCAAAAGGGAAGAGAATTGAAGACCTCAAGCTAAATAAAATTGGATTAGGGGTCGTGATCATTTCTTTAGAAAAGATTGTTTTTTCTTATTCCTTCCTATTGTAAGAATGTTGTACTAATAATGAGGATGAGTATTAATTCCTCATTTCAGGCCTAGAACTAGCACTCCAAGTGGACCACCTAGTGGTGAAAGGTGACTCAGAGTTGGTAATTAAATAGATCAACCTGTATTAGGACATCAAAAAATAAGAGATAACCCCCTAACTTAATAATTTTTGAGGATTATTGGAAGAGTTTCCCTCAGATCCAACATTGACTCACATCCCACAATCACAAAATGTCCAAGCATATGCATTGGAAAATGCAGCTACGACATAAGAATATCCAATATGAGATGAAACAATCACTAGTATTGCACATCACTGAATGGTCTAGATTCTTTATCATGTCCACATGAAAGATATTGATTAAATCAGTCCTATCCCTAAACCATATGGTCCTACCACTGGGTGGATGATACCCATCATGGACCACCTTCAAAATGGAGTAATTTTATCAGAAAAATATGGGAAAGAGAAAATATGATGACAATCAACCAATTTCACTCTTTATGATGTCCCAAATCACCAGGAAGTCCTCTATAAACAAGAATTTGATAGGGAATTTCTCAGGTTCATTGATGGAGAGGATACCATTTTTGTCATAAAAGAAGTGCACACCAAAGCCCATGGTTCCAACCACTCAGGGTTCAATCATTCTCATCAATTATAGAGTCTGGGGTTTTATTGGCCCACTATGATATAGGGTTGCACAAATTTTACCAAAAAGTGTCATTTAGTCAAGGTTTATGCCAACTTCATCCATCAACCTCCAGAGTTTCTACACACAACCAAATACTCTTGGTCATTTTCCATATGGGGAATGGATGTTGTGGGGTCATACCATCTAACTAAAACCAAAAAATTCAAATACATACTAACTGCTACTGATTTATTCTCCAAATGGGATGAGGTAACACCCCTCAAAGAATTTGGGGTTGATATAATCATCAATTTTGTGAAAGAAAAAATAATTACCAGATTTGGTTTCCCTAAAACAATACTGATGGACAAGGACACCAATTTTGGTTCTACTGATTTGGAGAAGTTTTATCAGGAATATAATATCAAATCCAACCACTCGTCCTACTATCATGCAATGGTTAATGGGAAGATAGAGGAATTCAACAAGAGTTTATAGAACATACTCCCGAAGATGGTGGACATAGATAAAACGTCTTGGACTAAAAAACACTGGAATACCTTATGGGCCTATAGGATTAAAACTCATACCTCCACACGGGAAACCCCATATTCACTTGTGTATGGGAAAGAAGTAGTCTTTCCCATTGAGGTCTAATTGTCATTACTTCACGATTCCATATGTGATTGGTTATCTATATATGAGCAATCCCAAAAATGACTAGATGAATTTGAGTGACTTGATGAGAAAATATTAAACACTTTTCATCACTTATAGGTCCATCAAAATCGGATAGCGCAATCTTTTAACAAGAAAGTATGTCTTTATTTGTTCCTCTAAGGAGAACTGGTATTGGTCCTTAGGACTCCAATGGTACCAGGGAGGAAGCCTCCAAAGTTTGAGCCAAAGTGGGAATGAATTTATTACACACACAAGATACACTTTAATAGATCTTATTACTTGATCTTGATGGATGTAGAGATCATTAAAACCCCAACCAATGAAAGGTTTCAAAAAAAGTACGTTAGGTGAAAAAATAACCCCATACCTCTCAGTTTCAAGACCTTAAACTATGTAGTTGGTCTTTGTTGTATGACCTTAAAAGGCATGGAATCTCATCAATGTCACAATATGATAAACTATATGACCCCAACATCCTTAATGTATGACATTAAACTATATAGATTAATGTATTAGTCAAAATATTTTAAACCGAATGACAAATAACTTTTCACATGGTGTAAAACTTCATGGTTCACGTCCTTGTTATACGATATTAAAATGTATAGCATTTTAATCCATGCTTGAGCGGGTCACATTTCATGGTGTTGGTTTTCTACCACACCTTCATTACAGAACTATGTATGGATTGATTATCATCTCAAAGAGATACATAGTTATGCCTCGATCTTATTTCCTAAGACCAACCATCATTTTAGAAGACAACAAAGTCCCCTTTTCCCCACATCAAAACCCTATTGATGTGGGGAACTTTTCCTCTAGAACTACACATGTCTTGATTCCTATCATCACAAGATATGTAGTGATGCCCAAATTTCCATTCTTGGACCCAAGCACAACATTCCCCCTCTTTCACATCAAGTCACATTCATCCTCACCACATGACATTAAACTTCATGGGTTTCTAAAACTACGTACGACTTGATTCTCATTTAATGAGATACATAGGGATACCTCGATCTTATATCTTAGTCCAACCACCACACAATACAAAGTTCCCCTTTCTTCTCCTTGATTACATTTTCATGGTAAAAAATCTTTAATCATTCCTTTATTCTCTCACCAAGCATAGTTCACATGAGTATAGGATTTTTGGTAAGGGTCTCCCCCACAAAAAAGGCATATCAGTGTTTGAAAAAGTTACCAGGAGTATGTGCTGCATGACGTTATACTGCACAGTTTTTTTCCCTTGAATGACATAAAACTATACATAATTGTGAACCACACACAAGAGGACCACTATATTTGGTGTTGGTCTCCCACCACACCTCTTCTTCATAACTATGAATGGATTTATTCTCATTTTAATAAGATACATAGAAACTTCTATGCTTTATGTCTTGGGCACAACCACAGGGTAAAGAAAAATTCCCCCTCTTTTATGTACCTAATTTTGGTTCCCTCATTAAGTGCTCCACCAAGAAAATAGAGATTTACCATCCTATATAAGATTTAGATCTATACAAAGGGACTCTTCACTTCATGGCCAATGTTAGTCCAAATTCTTCCTTTATGCTCGAATACGTTCCTTCCACACATCATAATCCTAATCTTTGGAAATTTCAGATCTCCATAAACTTTATCCATCCATCAACAATTGAATGTCTGATACCCGAGGACACCTCTATCTTGACTATGTTGTAACACAACCCATAAAAAAGGTTTTTCAAAGAATGAAATATTAATCTTTAGGAAAATTATCTTATATCTTTGTAATCCCCAATGATGTTGTCCTCCCATGTCACCTCTCCTAACATGAGAAGCCCCACGATCTTAGTTTACCTCTTTCCTCCCTCACGTATGAAGTATGCCAGAATATCCTTGGTTAGCTAGGCCTCATACTACTCATCAGTTCCATAGTATTTTGGTCTTATTCATACGACCTAAAACTTCAAGACACTATATCATCCTTGTCATATAGCATTAAACTGCATGCTCTCTTAAGAACTACATATGACTTGATTCACATTCAAATGAAATATGTAGTGACACCTGAATCCAACATCTTGGGCCCAATCATAAGAAAAAAAATATCCCCTTCCCTACGTATGGGTTAGAACTATGTAAGGAAACATTTATCTATATTCTTAGGTGATTTTGGTATTGAAATGCGCCTTCCATATTCATGCAATTTCCTTCTACAGACCAAAATATGCATCCAGGGAGAATCATATCTCCATAATATTTAATTGTTCATCAGTAACTGAATGTCTGGTACTCGAGGAAAACTATTCCGTGACTATGCTGTAACATGCCCCAGTTGTATTTTCATAAAGTTTCCCAGCAAATGGGCCTGACAACTAGAGGATTTCATTTTTTGACTATGGTGTAACGTGCCCCAATTGTCTTTTCATAAAGCCTCCCATTAAATGGGTCCATCAAGTAGAGGAAAATTCATCTTTAGGAGAATCTTCTTTTATCTCCAAAATCCCCAAAGAAATTGTTCTTTCCTATATTTTTGTCCCCTCTCACTTCTCAGATCTGGAATCCCCTAGATTACAACTTACAACTTTCCCCCCTTAATACCTAAATATGGTAGAACATTCTTTATCCAATCACCTTGGAATGGACAAATACTAATATTTTGGTCAAATATAAAAGGACCTTAAATTATAGCATTCAATGTACTTGTTGTATGATATTAAACTGTAGAGAATAGTGTCCTTGTTTCATGACATTAAACTGCAGAGCATAACATCCTAGTCACATGACATTAAATTTTATAACAACATCCTTATCGTAAGACATTAAACTACACGATCCATGTCTTAGTCGCACGAAATGAAACTAAAAAAATATTAAACCCTTGTCATAGATGGGAATTTCCCTACCAACATCTATTATTTAATAGAATATACCCTCCTTCACACAAGCCAAATTCTTGTAGGAGCAATTTCTCATTCATTACCAATGTCAATATAGATACTCTCTTCATTCTCATATATCTTCCCTTGGAAAACCACCCTTTATGGTCTTGAGAAATTTGGATCTTGACAAAATTTCTAACCATTGGTAGTAGAATTTCAGAATTTCTAAGGATACCTTTGTTTGACTATGCAGTAATGCGCCCTAGTTGGATTTTTATAAGTCTTCTAACAAATTTCATAGTTTTTCAAGCAGATGATGCCTTTTTTTGATTATGTTGTAACACTCCCTAGTTGGATTTGCTTAAAATCACCCACAAAAGGGTTTGTTGACCTATAGCATATTCATCCTCAAGATAGACCTCCTAGATTCTCATAATCCCAAATAAAATTGTTTTTGAAACCTCTTTTGGAACTTCGTTCATGATCACTCCTCACATACTAGTCTCACATCATGTTTTAGACCCAGAAATCACCAAACCATAACTCAAAATTCCCCTTGGGCTATTTGAATAATGTAAAAAAATTATTGGTTAGCGCACCTTGTTTGGGTCATCATTCCAAAACTAAAGGTCAAGTTTAGTCAACCTAAAGCATCAGTCCTTTTAGTCTGGATTTCATGAATTTAAACTACCCACAAAAAAAGACACAATACTCACCAGGTTAAAAACCTGCAAAGGGTTCCCTAGATAAAATTTGAGTCTCATCTTGCTAGATCTATGCTCTACATGGTTTAGGCATGAATCGAGCAATGAACATATAAAATGCACAAAACCTGTTAGGCTGAAAACCCAAAAAGGGCGACCTAAACAAAATTCAAGTCTTTCATACTAATTATTCTTCATTGTACTTAGGAAAAAAATTAAGGTGATGAAAAAAAATATGAAAAGTTGGTAGGGTTGTTCATATAACACTAGAAATAGTCCAACTATTCTCACTAAGACCCATGGATTAGGAAAAAATTATTTTGTATTCCCATCCCTATCAATATGGTTATGAATCATTGATGAAAATACATATTTATATGAAATCCAACTTCAATGTTATGTTATAATCACAAAAGGAAAATAGGGATGAAGACATAAATAATTGGAGATGAAATATTTTTCATTTATCAGGTAAAGAAAACCAGTGGAGAATCCACAAGTTGAAGTCTCTCTGTCATACTTTATAGAAGACCGTCAACATAACTCTTCATTTTTTGGATGACCTCCTGAGCCCCATCATCATCCTATTGAAGCTCGACCAACTGAACAACCTTTGTCTCCTTGGCCTGATGGAGTTCTTCTGCCATGGTCACGATGGCAGTTGACCCCTCAGTTTGAGCTCCTTCTAGTAAATGGTGAGGTTTTTCAACCTCCCCTTGGGAAACATCAATTTATTATTGAAGATGTGATATTTTGATGGACTTCTCATTAATCTGTTGCTTAAATTCCTTTGATTTCTTGGAATGGTTGGCCTCCACCTAGGATAATGTATCCCAGAGATCATCGATGTTGACGAGAATCTTTGCTTTGATAAGGTGTTGTTGTAGCTCATGTCCTTAATCTCATCGGCGAATGATCTCCCTCACGACAATATGAATCATAAGATAATCAAATCAGCCATATCCCAACATGTTGAACAAGAACATAAGTCAATAGAGTCCCGGAGGGAGGTCATCATAAGGCATCTTAGAGATTATCTTCTAGATTTTCCACTAGGCAATACCACATGTGATACAGATGGAAATTTTTACCTCCAAATGTTATTCAGAGCCACTGAAGGGGAAATGTATTCTAGGATTAGTGAACTCAATGAGAAACCTTGTCCCACTCTCTCCAAGACAATAATAGCTTTTCTTTCTGATATGGGATGAATTTTCATGGAAGATCGTCCCTCAGACCTGGCTGCAAAATTTGATGGAACTAGAAAATGGAAAAGTCTTACTCTTAGCCTCAAAAAGATATAAAATGAAAGAATAAGTGGATGATTAAATTAGTTGGTGACACTCACCTAGTGACAGGTCAGTAGATAGGTGGATTTTACCTAACATTTTCAACCACAACAGTTTGAATCAAAACCTATTAAAGAGGGAAATTTTCCTGAGTCTACCCATAGCTCGCCAAGGGAGGCTCATGAAGATCCCCCCACCACTTCAGGATCCCCTTGAGCTGGTGCTCCCTTAGTAGTGGGAGTGGGATGGACTTTGACACCTTGTTGGTGAATCGCCACTGTAATGTTCTATATGGATAAAACTACAAAATTCAATCATCCATGTTTAAAACATCATGCATAGATTTTTTTTTCACAAAAATAAAGGCTCACGTTCATCCAATTCCTTATTAAATTCCTCAAACTCTTCTAAAAAGGCGGGAAGATTAATATATTTCAGCATGTATTAAAATTTCATGTTATGATTTCTCATGGAATAAATTAATGCCCTAATCTATATGGTAGTCTCTCCCTTGGGGATGCCCGAAACATTGATCTCAAGACCCAACACATCACCCAACTCCTCTAACCTGAGACCCTAAATAGCTTCCTCAGGGACAGCCGTAGGGTCAGTATCGGTCACCGCAAGGTCCTTTAGTGTATGAGATGAATCTGAAATATCATGAGTAAAAATTCAACATTCATCATATTACACCTTATGATTTTCACTTGACATTACCATAATCCTCCTCCCTCTCTACAATAGCAAGAGAAAATAATGTGTCCTCTGTCCTTGAAACTTTACCTACCAAAGAATTTAACTCGTTTGCAAGATTCCACATCTTATCCAGAGAATCCTCCTCAATTATAGAAGGATCGTCTCTAAGTCCCTTGATAGAGTATATAGAATTAGATTCTGCAACCATAGAAATGATTAAAAAATTGTTTTGGGTAAAGCAGAAGGAAATGATGTTGTGAGGAATTATCATCACTAACGAGGCACTTGGCCAAGGACTTCATTCTCCATCACTCTTTCTTTTTTGATGGAGGGAGGCTAGCTCTCGACTCCTCAAAAATGATTATTATAGGTGTTAGTATAAATTCTCCCTCCATCTAATCCTTAATTGTCCGTTGGACTCGGGATATGTCTCTCTATTTAGGATTCGATTCATTAGTTTTGAGTGGGGTGTAAGTCAGGCCATACTTTGGTGATGTGACCTTGGCCAATTTCCCCTATGACCGCTGCAAATTAGGGCGATGTTCCTCTTAGTAACAAATTTTTTTCAAAATAAAAAAAGGAATAAAAAAATAGAAAAAAATAAAATAATAACTTACATACTTTGGATCAACATAGTCACCCCACTCCTCAGAAGACGGGTGGTCAACCCCTTCGGAAACCCCCCATTTCAACATTTCCTCCATCTGTCTTGTTGTAGGAATCTAGTTTTGAGTTGCATAATTTGAATCTCTAGTTACTAAATATAAATTTTCACCTCAGTGGGATCATCCTCAAAGAAAATCTTGGATGGGGCTCGAACATCTCCAATTTCTAGAATCTGCAGCCCAACATGAAGGAGTGACCACACTTCCTCAACATCATAAGGCATACTCTGCCGAAATTGGACTATCTCCAGTCACACATATTCTGAGGATGTTTTGGCCTGCTGTGAAGATGAATTGATAATATTTGGTTTCACAGGATTCTTGACTCTCTCTGTCACAATTGAAGGATGGGAAAATGGAACCCAAATCTCTTATCTACGATGACAGTTGGACTGCCTTGGATCAACCTCAGTTGGTGTAGCTCTTTTGATCATGACTAGCAGACTATACTATGCATGGAGTTTTTTTGGGAAAGCTCAGGGTTTCATCAGATGTACCCTCTTGAGGAGGCAAAGCATCCTATGAATGAGGTGAAGAAACTTTAGGAGGGAAAGGGGCCTTTATACCCCACTTTACATATCCAATAATCATCACAACCTTGAATTGAGAGACAAATATTGTGAGAAATCTCCTGGGATATGATGGAATTTAGGTCTTGTAATACTAAGAGGTCAACCTAATGGATGCACACATGGGAGGAAAGTTAATTACTATTTGATTCATCTATATGAATATGAGAATCCACAGATATTGGGACACCATTGGGTGCCACTTTTATCGAAAGTACACTGGATGGGATATAGTTATTTGTTGCGGGAACTTGAATTGGCATGCAAATATTTATGGAGCATAGGCCTTACATATAACCTCATCATCAATTTGGGTCACTATCATGCCATATTTAAAGGCAATCATGTACAATCTCTGTTCTTTTCCAGCTTTTACATCATTAGTGAATTCCTTGATAGGTGGATATCCGTATGGGAAGAAGTTTAACTATTTTAATAGGTTTAGTCTCTTCAAGATTTCACCATGATTTAGGGATAGGGGATGAATACCAGAAATAACCTAAACAAATGGTCAAAACCAGTCCTCGGGAACTGTAACTTTTCTCAATATGAAATATGTGCTAAAGTGGACTATGAAACATCCCCACAACACCTAGAATGGATCTGCTATTCTGAAAGGGGTCTTCCCCATGTGAATATCCAATAGAAATCAGTGAATCTTTAATATGATAGGGGCTACTAACCATATGTTCTTCCTATCTACTAGCCTAGACATAATAACAAATATCTCTAGTCTCACACCATCGTTAGAGTCGCGGATAGATAACATATGGGAACTTAGACACATGGCTAAGAAGTACACAAGGAATGTGTTTTTAGGTACATCAGACTTGGGTTTGTACCTCCATCGTTCATACTCACCCTTTTCCAAGGATGTCTAGAATTTACCAGGAATGCCTCGCTTCTCCATCTTGGGACACCCTGTAGGATGTTTTCAGGTGGGTCCATCCCCCTATGGATCCAGAAAATAGTGAAACCATGCTTTATGATGGATATCCCCCCTCAGAAGGGGGTATTCATTCTTAATATCTCGAGCTATTTTCAAAATCTCATGGTCCAAGATTGGTGTTCTTTCAGTGTCGTACCACATCGCTTTTGGTCGGATAAATTCATCATACATGTCTCTAATAATTGGAGCCCCAAAGATCTTGTGGATTCCCCACTAGTTGATACCAACTTCTCCATGAATCAAGTCAAAAGAGTTCATTTGTGAGATCCATTAGATTAGCAATTTGGGGATTAAGTTAGGATTCTTGTATATATATGTCTGGGCTACCCAAATGACTTCATAAATACCCACGCTTTCAGCTCTGTTGAAAAGTCAGCAAAGGTCTGGCACACCTAGTACACCCACATCCACTCGGGTCTGACACCCCCTAATGGGTGAAGGTGTCGGTCTTCCCTCTAACCCTTCGACTATTCTGTCATATAATCACATAATACATATGAGTAAAAATGAAAATTTAATTTAGGCATGTGTGGATTCAAATCCAGAGCACATTGGCTATGATGCATGACACAAGATGTGTATGATTTCCCTGCATTAATGTACGTACCCATGCTTAATATGTTAGCAGTACTAAAGTTCCCATATTGTTGAAACTATAAAATATTGGTATAATTATTCATCTCCAACACAAAGACCTCCTTTAGATGACCGTAGTCATTGAGTGGAATATAGTTACTCTCAGGGTACTTGAAATGATACTTCTTCATATGCCTTGCCTAGTATGGTATAGTAGTATCGCGTAAGTCATAGTAGTCTAGCCTGATAGCTTTTTCCATCTCCTCGATGCAGTTTCTAGCTTCTTCATCAGAAACTTTAGTCTTCAGAGTGGCCATTGAACCTATAAGGGAGCACCAATATTTTCATTAAAAATAAGCATTGGTTTTATAAACTTAGAAATTTGGCCAAGGCATGAGCTCGCATAGGGTACTCACACCAGTCCCTCACCCAAGTGACCTCGTGGGGGTACCTCTCCCAGATGTATGTATTACATAGGTAAGTGCACACCTGGTTCGTGTGACCATAGATTTAGCAAATGAAGCTTAATTGGAAGGTCTGCGTGAAAGACTAGCACAATGAGAGTAGTGGTACGGAAGTGAGAAGAGAACTGCTGAGGATAAGTGACCCTATTTATTAATTTGGGATCCCTTGTGCATGGTCCGCGTATGCTCCCAAAGTACGCAATAAAAATTTATGAATTTTTTGCGCAAATGACCTACGTAGATGGCCTACAAAACCCATGGGACCTTTTCATCCCTTTACCTCAGGATCAAACCCTCTTTTTCTGATTAGATCAAATATTGGTAGGGGGATTTTGTTGACACTATGTTTCTTTACATATATGAAAAGGTATTAAAGGAAAATACCTTAAGGATAAGAAAAATAAGAGATGTGAAGAATGACAAGGGTTAGATATTTCACCAAAGCCCTCCACGTAGGTGCCCCAAAATAGCGTCAGCTCATAGGGTGAACCTATGCATAAGATTGTGCATCAGGTCTGTGGATTACCCTGTATAAAACACATGTGCAAACCAAAATATTCACCCAGGGTCCCATATTTTCCTATAAATAGGACCCTAGGGCTCCTCATTTGGATGATGAAAAATCCCAAAGAACTATCAAAGCTCTGCTCACCCCAGTCCTTTTTCTAGGACCTTAGAAACTTTCCAGGTAGCTCTCTAAAACCTTAGATAAGAGGTAATTAAGGGGGTAGTGGAATTAAATTCCTTACAGGATCTGAATTACAAGACACCTAGGCGAGGAACCCTTTTCCTCCTAGTAGACAAGAACTAGTGTAAAGACCCCTTCCTAAACCCAAGGCCTACGTGAGATACTTTCAAGGACACTTGAAAAGATCCTTGAGGCCTAGATAAAATCCTCACCCAAGTGTTGTTTCCTAGGTGGTCTGTCACCAAAACATATTTAGCTCATGCAAGCCTACCTACACGAAGCCATTCTAGTCTGCCTGGGTTTACCCTACGTAAGACCCCCTTGGCTCGCCCAACATTTACCCTGCATGAGCCACCTCTCAATATCTATTTCAAGCCACAAATGGAAGGGCCCTTCTTTATTTGGATTTATCATCTGATATGAACCAAATTGAAACCTCCACCAAAATTTATAGATGTGAAAAACCATAGTAAGAGGAACACTAGCGTGTCTCCTATTTGGATATGAATTCCTTAGGTCAGAGGTGTCTTGCACTTGTCCTACCTGATGGGTAGGGTCCTCAGGGAGAATGTGGATATGAATTCCCTCAGTCATGAGAACCCAAAACCAAGGGTAAGTGTTATGGACCTCCTAGTCTCAGGTATGAGGGTTAAGGTAATTTCCTTAACTCAGTGTCTCTAAGATCAAAAACGTACTATTCTAGGTGGGGATGGTGAGGATCACACTTTGTTTTCCCTTTGAGGATTAGTGAATTATCCTACTCTATTCTCTATAACCAAGGTTAAGGAAATCCCTCATTGAGAGATCCTTTATCCTTTCTTACATGACCTCTCATGCTTCATTCATTCCTCCTCCTCCAATACCATTGGTTGTGTCCAAATGGGTAGTCAGACGTGACTATCTAGGATACAATTACAGGAGGTAATTATCACATCAAAGCCCTTTCTTCTTATCTCATAGCCTTGAACTCTTCTACCAGAAGGAGAAGGATTGTGCGGTGTGTTAGACCTCTAGTTTCCTCTTATTCCTCATATTTGAGCATGACTAATGTGGGATTAAATGTTATCTATGATCACGATATACACAAAATCATATGCATGTTTTGGAAGAGAATATTTTTTGGATATTCCTCTCATCTTTCCTTTAGAGGGACTTCATAGGTGTGGGTCCTCAAATCCATTATCAAACATAAGGGCATCACTCAATGTGTTATCCCCTAGTCTTTCTTATGGGAGGTGGAACTCTTGATCCTCTTATCCTTTCCAGGTTATAGCTAGGAGTCAGTTTGAATATCCTAGTTACCTAATAATATAGAGATGGGCACATTCAAATTAATTTCTCTTTCCCTTTGGGCTCCAACATCCATCCACCAACAGACAAAGTGGATCGTGTGATATTTAGGTTTACTTCTTCCTCTTGTTTCTCACACCGAACATGAATCACATGGGCTTAGAGGTTAGTGGTGGTCATGACATCCAAACAATCCCAAAACCTACTAAGGGAATATCTTTATGTACAATCCCCCAAAAGACCACCAAATCTCCATAAGTCAAGACATTCCTCATGGCCTCACTCATATGGTCCTCCTATTTTTGTATAATCTCTAATCATAATCTAACCAATGGGAATCATTTCAAGTGCAATACCAAACTCAATCTTCTCAAAGGGCCGTAGTATTCCACTATGATACAAACCATTAGAGGGCCTCTATAGGTGTGGATCCTCAAAAATGAACTACGTGGGATTTGATTCTCATCCAAATGGGATACGTAGGAAGCCTCCCTAAGGTCCAAACCCAACACCCAAAATAAACCCTAATTCTATATGGGCCATATTCCCAGTATAGGATTACTCAACATGGGAGTCCATACCCCTTCCAAGTTCTCTAGGCCGCTTCGGCATAAGTCTCACATCATGATTTGACTAGAACCTTCCATCAAGGAATCTTTGCCACATGACGTTAAATTGCATGGTTTGGTCCTTATCATGTGACCTTAAAAGGTATGATGTGTCCCGTTAAGTGACACTGAACTACATGGGTTTTTATTCTTTTCACAAGGATATGTAGGAAGCCTATCTTATGGGTTTGATCCTGATGTCAAAACAACTCCTATCTTCATGGATGATGATACACTCTAGAGTGCCCCACTATGAAGCTCAAAAAAAGAATCGTAATTAAATGACAAAAAATATATTTAATAAATACATAAGAGGGTACCATTTGTGGATAACCTCAGATACATACAAATATTTCCATTGATGAAGAACCTAGAATACATACAGATGATTCTAAGTTCCATGCATGATAATAATTTATTGTTAATTCAAGGGTGAATCACATAAAACATTTTAATTAATGAAGGATTCACAAAAATATCTTAAATCTATAAGAGAGTCTTAGAGTAGGCAACAATTCCCCCTAAAAGGGTGTGATGAGCTGGACCTCCCATCCTCTCGACCAATGTGTGTCCCCAAGAAATGACGGACCAATTCCCAACAACCATCTTCTTTTGGATAGTAACCATTGGGTGTTTCCGGATACACAAACAAAAATCGTAGGAATCCATTCGAAAATAGTGAGTCTGGCATGAATGATTGTACAAAACTCAACCCCCTATAATCAATCATCAGAGACACAAAGTTTCATAAGAAAAAATGGAATTGGGGCATTAGGAATTTTTTTCCTTGTACCTATACTAATGGTTGAATCAATATGATTAGAGGAATCAAGTCTCAGGAAACCAGAAACCCAACGCTCACAGGAATTGGCCTAGGAGAAACATTGATGTGGCAAGCCCACACAACAATGCCTCTTCCATGGCTTCCCCTCGTCTTTGTCTATTGGGTGTGCACACACCATATCACCATCTGAGATCATCCATAGGAGGGTTATTGATGAACTCATGCTATAGTATGACTAAGAAGGAGTCATTCTCACCAAGGACATGGCCCGCCCGGACCTGGAGGAATCGATACCTCACCGACACCATCACCACTGGGGGTCGTATAGGGGGAAACCACCCCTGTTCTAATAGAGAACTGCTTTAGGAGTATCTCCCTAGAGTGATATGATGTTTCAATCCCCTACTCCATAGAGGTAGGGGATTCTCAACTCACACCATCCATGACTAATATTCGGGAACCACCTAGGAGGGATCCCCCACTAGGCCTCATCAACGCTAGCAATGATTGGTCCCTCAGGCAGAAGATCTGGTGGAATTCAACCCTACATCACCGACCCCAGTCTAAAGCACCCAACACCAATGTCAGGGGGAGGCTCAAGATGATGCCTAAAAGGGTAATCTTCTTCAGCTCTATTAGACCCTACCACCACCATCGCATCCCACTAGATCCATATGACACCCGAACAAGGATCCATTTTCGCCCGATTGGGATCAAGACCCCAGCCGCCTTATAGGTAGGTTGGGTTGAATTTTTCAATCATTGGTGAAACTAAAAGTCATTATAGGTCATTCTTCAATGAGTAAAATCAAATTGGAGGTCCTTCGCACTCTTTCAACAACCATTACAGAGGTCCTCCTGATACTCCTACTAGAGAACATGGATGTCCTCTCTATGCTGCTACCAGCCAAAGAAGAGGTCCTCCCCGATCTTTCACTAACAAACATGGAGGTCCTCCCCATGTCATCACCAACTAGAGTAGAGTTACTCCCCCTCTTTCAAAAACTAGCACGAAGTTCCTCCTTATACTCACGCTTCTCAACATGAATGTCCTACCCGTGTCGCTAACAACTAGAACAGAGGCCCCTTGTTCCTCCGAAACAGAGTTGAGGTCCTCCCCAGTCCTTACCAGTCAAAGTGTAGGTCCTCAAAACTCCAAAAATAGTCATCCTAGAGGTCCTCCCCATGTCCAAACCTACCAAATTGGAGTTCCTACCCACATTACAACCACCCACATGGAGGTCCTCCCCGTGCCGAAGACATACCATGACCTGAAGAATAGACCTAGGGAAGAAGGGAGAATACATGTCATTGAAGGTGAAATCCTAAAAAACATCAATTCATTGTTGACCTTGTCGATCTATCAAATTTTGAGGTGAAAGAAAACTCATTAATGGAGTCTCCATGCCAACTTCCACAGTTTAGGGAAAGAGCCCGATAGCTGAGGCTCACAATATTGAAATTTGAGGTCTACAGGATCCCCATATCCCTATGTAGATACTTGAAAGTGGAAGAAATTATGGATCCCTTCTAGGGGATCACACTACAGTCACCTCTGTCACCTCCACCTTCACTCATCTTTACCTCCACCCAAGAAGTGGGAGAGATGTCAGGTTTTGGGATGACACCTTCGGATGGAGAGCATTCTATCGAGCCAAAGATGAATGTTTCCGCTCTCTCACATGAGGTAGTGGTGAAAACCCACTTCTATAGGGATGTGATGATGAGGTTGGAACTGCCCCTGAGAGATGTCCCAACATGAAGTGGATGCTTTACTCATGCATTGGATCCTCTCCCAGTAATCTAGTAGCAAAACCGGTCAACATCACTGTCACTTCCCATATCTTAGCCTGCTCTGATCGAGGTTTGGGATAATCTAGAGCACGAATCTTCATCTGAGTTAGAGGAACCACATGAGGCTTTAGCTTCCAACTAGTTGTCTATGGTGTTTTGGCCACCTTCAACTCAAAAATTTGACATCCCAAAGTCCCTCACAGAGGACCAAGCCGTGTGTTTCCTTCAGATTATCTGTGAGATGTTTCACCACCTCCAAGATTTCCAGTTGTCCTACCCTGGTAGTTAATATCACCTCAAAGTCATAAACCAGTAGTGTCAAAGGGTTGAGATGGAAATGATCATAGTGTCTCAATGCCATGATTCATACGGTTATTACCAAATGATTCAACAAAGATGCATCAAGAGACTCACAGTGCTCCACCAAATTATGGAAAAAGTGTCTTTGCACATACAGATCATAGGATGGCGACAATACACTGCTCTACATTTGAACCATATCTTGCAACAACTCGGTCTATCCGCTGATTATGAGAGTTCCCCTCTGGCCAAAACCATGGTTAATATGGTTTTAAATGATTTTCCCAAGAATCATAGAGACAAGGGATCCAATTCATAGTAGGATAGGGAAAATACACCTCAAGGGGTGGTGCAGTACTAGGTATACTTCCCTATATGTGTCCTTACACATCAGCAGAGGTAGACACTTGGACTTGGAGATCATTCCAATGAGGTATTTCTACCCAACCATTGGCACCTCAACAAGGGAAAGGAGCATATTGAGCCCTCTGATCCATTCAAGGTTGTGATGAAAGCAGAGACGAAGCCTATGGTAGCAACCTTTATCCAATAGATCAAAGAGAATAAGAGGATCATCACTAATCTCATTATTGTTTAGTGCCAGAATTATGGAATCACCCCATGTGACCCCATATCTCCTCCAAAGGGGCAACAAATCCTCCTTAGTCAGATACCCCCAGTTGATTTTGGTGACCCCGCTCATCCGTTACCAGAGTACATGGAAAGTGACTAAGTTATGAGGTGTCTAACCCACCATTGAAGTGTAATTATCCTCCTTGGGAACCAGGTCATGTTGCCCCTCAGGTCAATAAACATGTCCCCCCATTGGTTCTTGGAGTCCCTCTCTAAGATAAGTACCCTTGCCAAGATGACTTGATAGCTACTCTTAGCACCCACATTGAGGACCCAGAGACACGACAGGTGGAAATCTCGCCTAATAGAGAGCCATACCCAGTATGGGTGGACAACATCTGTGCACCAATAGAGTTTGGAAATCCTATATTTGACCAGTTCAATGGTGTAGTTGACCCACTGCCTCATTTTTACCAATTTATTTTAAGGTGTGGACCTATGTTGAAAACCCCAGATCTACAATATTCCTCCAAGCTTTGGTGCTTCGTTCAGACACTAGAAGGACCAATGTTCATCTAGTACAACCAACTACCCATAGAGTCCATTTCTAGTTGGGAAGACCTTTGTAGGTATTTCTTCTACCAGTTCATCTCCAATACACACAATAAAAGTATTTTCAATCTCTTCAAGTGAAAGAAGGGGCCTAATGAGAAAGTTAAAAACTTTTTCTCCTAGTGGAAAGACCATACGCATTCACTCGACATGCCATTATCTCAAGAGTAGATGTTAACAATGTGTGTGAGGAATGTTAAAGGTGAATTGATCCCTACACCCATGATCTAGAACTTTATAGGTGGATTCCAAGAACTTTTTGATAAGTACCAATGTCTAGAGGAAGCCTTGCACCAAGATAGACAACAGTCGTGCTAGTTTCCTCTTCCTACTCTAGTGAAAAGACCTAAAAAAGAAAATAATATCATCGTTGTGCATGCATAGGCCCTTGATATAGTATATTTTTTATCCCCTTTTCCAAAAGATCCTCCCTGAGCATAACCCTATCAAGAAAATCCTCTCCCACCATAGAATCGTCAAGCACCGCCCCTCTAAATGTAGCCGCCTCAATGAGAGAATGTAGTTACAACCCCTCATCTGGGATGAGCTCCTAGAGTACCCATTCCAAAAATACGGAACCATAATTATTCCTTCATAGATTCATAGGTCCTTAGATGTTTCATTTGTTCCTTGGAGAAGAAAATTATGATGCCGTTAGAGTGAAAGTAGCCCTAGAAAGTTGGAATCACTAGTCGCTCTGATCATTTCCCATAATAAAGGATCCTTGTAAACACCATCAAGAAATGTTATGTGTTCAAAGATCGGCTCTAGTACCAAGTGAATCATGGTTTGGTCAGGTTAGGTGATGTTCCAGTTCAAGAGACACGTCTCCACCGACCCCGATAGTCTTTTGGTCATGATACATAGAAATATAATGACTGGTTAGCTCTCAAGAGAGTTGTTTGCACCCATGGTTATCACACCTCCTCCATCCACAACCTCTGAATCTGTGTTTCGGTCTTCCAAGTCCCAAAAAAAGTCAATGTCGGTGCAAGGGAGATCATAGTCCCATACCGATGCCAAATTCATATCTCACTCTCAGCGATTTCATGCCCCTTAAGTTTAGAAATGTGCTCAGAGTTCTCCAAAAAATGGAATACCTCATTGATGATGAGTATGAGTATTCCTCCATAAATGTCATTAAGTTGGTAGACTGCTTCATGATGCCTGATAGTGAGGAATTTCCTGAAAACCCCCTCGGTGCCTTCGAATGACTTCATCGAAGGAAAGGCTGAGGACATGTCGGACGTCAGAATGCTCAGGCTTACCATGTCATCCATGCTACAGAAACTAGACAATAGGTTTTATACAGAGCTTAGTAAGCATTGTCCTCCCAGCCTGCTCCATCAGGTATGTTTCCACAACCAACTATTTTAGTTGACCGATCATCTTAGTCACAACCACATCATGACTAGTTACATCCAGCCAAAGCTAGGGAAAATCTATCCGAAATTCAATCACTGGTGGTTCAGAGTGGGTCAAATAGTCAACAACAGAATATTTCCATCACTAGCTAGACCCTGGTTGTTTATCCAACATTGTTGTGACCCTTTCTAAGGAGAAATACCCTATGGAAAAAACATTCCTTTTTCATGAAAGTAAAACAAGTTGACGCACCTCACCGGAATACCCATGAGACTTTTTATCCTTGAGGCTCTCCACTTATCAAAATAAATGTGTGAGACCCTTAAAAAATCCCTAAAGAGAACTATCTAGTTTGACGTAGAGGTAGCTGTTGTAGGGGCCTGCAATACAGAGGAGGCCGAGTGAGAGGAATTTCAAGTCATCATATCATTTTCTAGGGAAGACAAGGGCCCCCTCATGCAAGGAAATATAAACCTGCTATATATTATAGGCTAGTTCAATGGTGTGAAGATTTTCCACTACCTAGTGGACACATGTTTTGGGATCAACCTCATCCCAACTAGTATGCTCCATAAGCAGGCTTGATATCATGCACTAAATTCATGGTAGTCTCACATGATACCACCTAAAATGCACTACTGGGTAGGACCTAGCTTCATTTGTAGGTGGAAGTCCCCTCCTTGTATCGCCAGTTGCCTCAAGTACTCTCTTAATGGTCAAGTAGGGGTACTCTAGAGTGATGTGTCCCTCTTTAACTCATGTGAAGCCCACTATCTGGATGTAGGCTACTACAAGAGAGGGAAAGTAGGTCTAGACCAATGGTGTTGAGTGAATAATTGCTCCTAATGATCTGATATCCACCATAGTCAGTCCATGGATAGACTTGGATGATGCCTTCATTCTCCCAATTTATTGGTTGGAGTCAATAACACCAGACCTAGAGGGATGTTTCATTATATCCAAGAAAAAAGGTTTTGGTATCCCTAAAAAGGAGCGCCCATAGATTACCTCTTATTTCTACATTGGATAGGACTGGGTGATACTAAAACCCATTACTTCCATGAAATTTCATAGGTTCTGAGAAGTTTTCCCTATGACCACCATTCCACAAAAATTTTACATGTTTCTCAAATCAGGGTTGAATATAAGGAATCTGAATCGCCACCACTACTAAGAATGGGCCTCGCAGTTGAAGGCTAGGAGGAATTGGCTCGACAACATCTGTCACCCTAGTTTTGGTAGAGCGGGAACCCCTCCCAGTGAGGATTCCATGTCTTCCCAAAATGGCACCAGTGCTTTCCCTGAGTTTTCTAGCTTGAAAGAACCACCACCTCTTACCGATTCCCCTCCCACAGACAATGAAAAGGATATGGAAGACACCCCCTCCTACATTTTAAGAGGGTGTCTCCACCATCATTTATGAATTTTCTTCGAGTTAACCTTAGTACAAAAGAAGATATGAGGATGATGATGATCAGTGCAACCATGTCTCCATAGGAGCAGTAACACTATGTAGCCTTCCTAGAATGACACATCGACATCTTCTCTTAGAGCTATGAAAAGATGTCAGGGCTAGACCCTTAGGTCATCATTTAGCATCTTGGCCTCCCAGTGAGTCATTGTAGGTTTAAGAATCCTCCCAGAAAGATGCACACATTTCATGGTGCTATCAATACTGGAAATTTTAGCTTTACCAACGGTTTAAAACTGTTGGTAAAGGCTGGACAACCGTTGGTATAAACTATACCAACGTTTTTTCAAACCATTGGTTCTTGAGACATAGGGATAGAAATATCTCAATAGTTCTATGAGAACCATTGGGATATGTCTGTAAAAAATTATTATATACTAATGGTTTCAGTATACCGTTGGTAATATGTTTGCCAATGGTTTTAAACCGTGAGTAATAGCATGAAGTATCTCTATATCAATGGTTATGTAAACCGTTGGTATAGACTTTTACCAATGGTTCGTGGAAAGCTTTTGGTAAATCTCAAGTAAAATTATCTATGCCAACGGTTTAAAAACCGTTGGAATATACTTATACCAATGGTTTTATGTAAACCATTGGTATAAGTTCTTGTTTTACACATATACCAACGGTTGTGAACCGTTGGAATATCTTTTTTAACCTATAGTAGAAAGCTGGATTACTAGCCTCCCTTGTACAGCTGCATCAATTCCACCAGTAGGTCCCTTGTGGAGCTACATCAATTACACCAGTAGGCCTGAAAAATTCACAGACAAAAAAATATCTTCATAATACATACACATATAACAAGTAACACAATACACCATTAACAAATATACCTGCAAAATACATACAAAATTCTGTATGAATTCATACTGAATTATATATAAATTCATACAGATTTCTATATGAATTCATAAATAATTCATCCAATACATAATTCAAACATAAATATGAATACCTCCAATTCTATATTTAATTACCCTCTACACACATACTGAATTAAAACATAATTCATAAGGTAATTACAATAGGTATACACATACAACAAGTATACCCATACACCATTAACACATAATTCATAAGTTAATTAAATACATAAATAATTCAATTCATAATTCTGGGGGTTGGGGGGCTCTTCAAGGGTTTGGGGTGGCTGTCTAAGGGGGGTAGGGGTGTCTAGAGGGGTGGGGGTGTCTGGGGGGATGGTGGTGTCTGGGGGGATGTGGGTGGTAGGGGGTGGGGGGGTGGGTGGGTAGGGGGTGGGGGGGGGGGGTGGTAGGGGCTGTCTAGGGTGGAGTGTGGGGGGGGGGGGCTGTCCAGGGGGTGGGGTGGGGGGGGGGGCTGTCAGTGGTGGTGGTGGGGGGGGGGGCTGTCCATGGCGGTGTCCCTGGGGGGGGTGGGGGGTGTCTGGGGGGGGGGTCCAGGGGGGTGGGTTGGTGTCCAGGGGGTTGGGGGGGCTTTCTAGGGGTGGGGGTGTCCAGGGGTTGGGGTGGTGTCCAGGGGGTTGGGGGGAGGATTTCTAGGGGGTGGGGGGGGGGGGGTCTAGGGGGTGGGGGTGATGTCTAGGGGGTGGGGGGGATTCAGGGGTTGGGGTCTATCCAAGGGGGGTGGGGTGGTGTCCACGGGGGTGGGGGGCTATCCAGGGGGTGGGGGTTGTCCAGGGGGTGGGGTGGGGTGGGGGTGGTCCATGGGGGTGGCGGGGATGTACAAGGGGTTGGGGGTCTCTAGGGGGTGGGTGGGGCTATCCAGGGGGGTGGGGGGCTGTCCACGGGGGTAGGGGGTGTCCACGGGGGTGGGCGGGGCTGTCCAGGGGGTACGGGGTGTCCAAGGGGTGGGTGGGTTGGCTAAGGGAGTAGGGATGTCCAGGGGGTGGGTGGGGCTGTCCACGGGGGTGGAGGCTATCCAGGGTGGTTGGCGGGTCTATCCAGGGGGGTGGGCGGGGCTTTCCATGGGGGTGGGCGAGGCTATCCAGGGGGTATGGGGTGTCCAGGGGGTACGGGGTGTCCAGGGGGTGGGGAGGCTGTCCACAGGAGGAGGGGCTATATAGGGGGGTGGGCGGGCTGTCCACGGGGGTGGCGGGGCTTTCTAGGGGGGGTACATGGTGTCCAGGGGGGGGGGGCTATCCATGGTGGTGGGGTGGGGGGGGGGGCAGTCCATGGGGGTGTCCAGGGGGTGGGGGGTGTCTAGGGTGGTGGTGGTGGGGGGGGGGGGGGGGCTATCCATTGGGGTGGTGGGGGTGGGGGCTATCCATGGAGATGTTCAGGGTGTGGGGTGGTGTCTGGGGTGGGGGTGTCTAGGGGGTGGGGTGGTGTCCGGGGGGGGGTGTCCAGGGGGTGGGGTGGTGTCAGGGGTGGGGTGGTGTCCAGGGGGGTGGGGTGGTGTCCAAGGGGTTGGGGGGCTTTCCCGGGGGTGGGGTGTCCAGAGGGTGGTGGTGTCAAGGGGGGTGGGGGTGTCCAGGGTGCGGGCGGGCTATCCATGGGGGTGGCCGATCTATCTAGGGGGTAGGGGGTGTCTAGGGGTGTTGGAAGGCTATCCACGAGAGTGGATAATTTTTGTCAAGAGTTATCAAAAGTTAAAGTTAAAAAAATAAGAGTAACATGTTTTGAATAAATTGGTGAAAGGTTATTGACATGTTACACCAACATTTATAACTCCATCTATAATAATCACATGCATAGTTGTATTTATCATAGAGATACATAACTGTAAGTGTATATCAAACTTAATTTTATCCACACTAAAGGATTTTTTCTTGTGGATTGTGTGGTATTGGATTATTTCTAAACCATAACATGGATGAAACTATTCTTATTGAGTAGTGAACCATTTAAATAATTTAGTTCATGTGGAAGTGTGATTTTTTTGTTTTTTAGAAAAGTGATAATTCTTTAACATAAGGAAAAGATTGTTTTAATAGAAAGGATAATTAAAATAAAAACATATCATTGATTTTTCCCCTCCCCCTCTCAGTGTGTAAGATCTTGACCTTATCATGGGTTGTCTAGGGGGTTGGGTGGGATGTCCACGGGGGTGGGAGGGCTAGCCACAGGGGTGGGCGGGCTGCCCAAGGGGGTAGGGGGTGTCCAGGGGGTGGGCGGGCTATCCAAGGGGGTGGGCGGTCTAGCCACAGGGGGTAGGAGTGTCCAAGGGGGTGGGAGGGCTGTCCACAAGGGTGGGGGGATATCCACAGGGGGAGGGGGTGTCCAGGGGGTGGGCGGGCTGTCCACAGGGGTGGTCGAGCTGTCCAGGGGGTAGGGGGTGTCCAAGGGGGTGGGCGGTCTATCCACGGGGGTGGGTGGGGCTATCCAGGGGGTATGGGGTGTCCAGGAGGGTGGATGGGGG
This sequence comes from Viscum album, assembly GCA_963277665.1. Lineage (NCBI taxonomy): Eukaryota > Viridiplantae > Streptophyta > Magnoliopsida > Santalales > Viscaceae > Viscum > Viscum album. The sequence continues at coordinate 1,185,384,866 of OY728164.1, forward strand.
GGGGGGGGTTTCCACAGGGGAGGGGTGTCTAGGTGGTGGGCGGGCTATCCACAGGGGTGGTCAAGCTGTCTAGGGGGGTAGGGGGTGTCTATGGGGGTGTACGGGCTGTCCACGAGGGTGGGCAGGACTGTCCAGGGGGTACGGGGTGTCCAGGGTGGTGGGGAGGGCTGTCCACAAGGGGAGGGGCTATCTAGGGGTTTGGGCGTGCTGTCCACGGGGGTGGCAGGGCTGTCCCATGGGTATGGGGTGTGCAGGGGGTGGGGGTTGTCTAGGGGAGGGGTGAATCAGTCACAAAAAATCATCAAGTCAAGTTTTATTATTTATAGATAAAAAAATCAAGATAATGTGACCTACCTAATCACACATATATTCAGGCACAACAAATCAATAAACATCAAAGGTTAGTAATATCTGTCAAAAATGTAACGGATCAATCTGTCCCTCATCACCATCACTATCATCACCATCATCATTAACCTAACCCTTGTCCTCATCATCATCCCCATTAACATCCCCGCCCTCCTCCTCGCCCTCATACTCAGCCTCAGCCTCCTCATCGCCCTCCTCCTCCGCCTCATCCTCCTCCTCACCCTCCTCCTCCGCCTCAACCTCCTCCTCGCTCTCCTACTCCTCTGCCTCAACCTCCTCCTTGAAATCATCTCGACCACCACTAGAACTGTCACCTAGTGCACCATATATAGAATTCATCGATGACATATATTCATCATAAGTAGTGCTGGCCTCTGGTGAAAGTGTTGGACGTAAAACTTCCATCAGTTTCATAAATGCAGTGTTTTCCCTAGCAAACTATTTTACTGTCTATGTGGCCCTTTTTCAGCATGTTCTGCCTATTCCTTAACCTGTTACAACTCGGTGTCACTATAACTCATACCTGAGGAGGGCCAATACCTCATCAGAACTATACTCTTCACAGGTTGGCAGCGTACTCTACTCGGGTGCTCATCTCCCAACACCTGATGTAAGTGATCATTTGGCCCAAAATTGTTAGGTTCCAGGGCATCAAGGGCCTATAAAGCAGACTGTTACAAATATAAATAGATTATTAAGTTACAAAATAGAGATTAAAATTTTAAATCTACAAATTAAAACTTACAATCTGCTGCTGAGTTGGTTCATTAACCACACTTCCATCTTTCTTCTTTCTACTCAAGCAAAACAGTTTTTCTCGAGGCACATGTCCTTCTATATTAAATTTATGCCTCTATAATGAAATTGAATGTAGGAAACCATAATTAAAAGTAGGATACCAAAAAAAACATTAATTGCATAACTAAAATTATATAACATTTTTAGCAATAGAATAAATTATGGAGGAAGTAATAGAAAGTGCAAGTCGTAAAGAAAGACTATAAATTGTCATACCTACTGCCTCTCATGATCTGGGTTGGACATATTTCTTAGCATCAATTTTTATTTATTTCTTCCATATGAATCCTAAATAAAATTCAATTATTATTATTAACAAAAATCATGAAAATTTTCATTTAAATACCTCTAATTTGATTAATACCATAAATTGTCTAGTCGCCCAATAAGTAATCATCTGTCGGTAGTGTTATAGACAACGAGCCTGTACCTGAGTGCTAAGGGATTTTGCTTGGCATCCAAGAGACCCAGGTTAAAAACTGGGTGAAGGTGAATTTTTGGGGGTACTGTTGCAGTACTGTAGCAGGACTGTAGCAGGTACTGTTCAGTAATGTCGCAGCCAGAACTATTCACCTGATTTGGGCCTTCGGGCCACCGGTTTGGGCCTACAAGTCTCCAGGGACTTTGGGCCATCAAAGGTCTTTAGGCCTCAGGACCTTCGGGCCACCAAGACCATGGAGTATCCCAGTTCACATAGAGCAGGACCTAGAAGAGGATCAGAGAAACAAGACTAGCAGTCACCAGAAGCAGAGCTACCAGATTGGAAGAATGAGAGGGTATGAAAACTGCCATCGGAACCAGGCGCCGTGCAACTTTGTATGGGGAAATGCTAGCTGATCTGCAATGCAAGTTGGGGAGGTAGGTGATCAATGATGCATAATCTAGGGGAGGGCCAGTTCCTATGGGTAGGGCCTATGGGTCTTGTATTGGGCATAATATTCCTTTGGGCCTTCAGGTCATGTATTGCGAGTCGTGTCGGGCCTTGTGCCTTGGGCCTACGGGTCATGTACAAGTTCCCCTTAATCCCTTAAAAGGAATATTATCTATAATAAAACAAAAAATAAGGCCTTAGGGCCATTCAGGCTGTCAATACTGTTCTAACAGACAATCATCCATGACAGGGACCGCCTATAACACTGTGCCCACTCTAGCATGCCAGCCAATGTACAAATCCTACTTATAAGCTCTACAAAGCTTGCCTAAATCCTTTAAACATGATGTCTGTGCACTCTCACCATCGGGGAAATTAAACCACAGCTGACACCAAAATATTAATTCATATAAATACAAAAATTAATATATTGCATTAAATACAACAGATTTTTTTACCCATATCTCTGCCTAGGCTTTATCCTTGACTTCATTTGGAAGCTGTCTCTATGAGAGTGGGATGACAGGAATGATATTGAAGTATTTGGAAAGCGTTGCTAAAAAATTACGACATTGCTGCCCTGATTTTTCAATCATATGATTATCTTCATTATACTACACCATCAATTGTGTGAGGCGGTTCCACACCGCACACATGCATGTACTCCCCCGCCCCCACATCCTATCAGTAGATGTATCTGTTATTAAATAAAAACAAATATTTTATCAATACATGTTATAATTAAAATAAATAATGGTGTAAAAATTTGTTAGGGTTGTACAAGTATACCTGTGGTAGTCTGATCAATGAGCGCCGCTGGATCCGAAAAAACTAAAAGAACACCCTGTACAGATGGAGTGGGTCCCAATGTATGCTTCGTAGGGACAAAATCTGGCGAAGCAAGAGTCAAAGAAGATGGAATATAAAAGCCTAGAGATAAGTAAGTAGAAGTAAAATAAGATGATAGGGATGGATGACCAAATGTTGGATGGGTAGTGGGAATCATCATCGGATATGGTATAGATGGATGAAGAGGCTCAGATGTAAACGGTGGTGAAAAAATGGGAGGTCTAAATATCCTGTGTGTCCCTAACAACACACCGGTATCATCATGTGGGATGGATGGTATGTCAGTGGAAGGGTCAGGGTCTAATTGGGTACACCGACCAGACCGTCTAGCTCTCATACCACCCCCTTTGTACGAACACCTTGAGTATTAGGACCAGTACTAGGCTGCTCATCAAATAACTATTACCTAATAGATGGATTCTACAAAAATTTTAAAAAAAAATTAATCACATGAAACTATATATTATTTAAATATATATATTAGAAATAAAATACTCACTATAGGAACTAGTGGTAGAATGCCCAGCTCAGTCAAGCGATGATTGTTATCCATAATCTGTTTTCATCGCCTCTCTTCAATTGGTTTCATTTTCTGCATTTGAAAACAAATATGGAATTAAATATAAAATGATAACTAATGTGTAACCCAAAAAACAAAATAAATGAGAGGGAATATGAGGATTAATGTATAATTTAACTAACCATTGTTTTAGGTGAGCTTGAACAAATATATAATGAAGTCAATAAATCATACAAGATGTAATAAATAAATTTAATTTTTAGTAGGATGGTTATTTACTAAGTGTCATCAGTCTATTAAAATCATGGAAAATTGATTCTACTAGATTCATAAGTGGTAAAGCAGTTTTCAAAATTAAGGAAAAATTTAATTTCTTTAGCTCAGGTAGATGATGAAGGTTTCAATACATGTTTTGCAGAAGAATACAAACCATCATATTCATTACCTGGTAAAATGTTAAAGATAGGTCTTAGAGTCATACAAATTTTATACAAATCACATTTGAAGCATTTAAATGTTCACCAAGTTAGAAATGTTGGTTTCATAGGTTTGAATATAGTTCAATTCCAAATTAGAAAATGCAATTAAAATAAAATTTCAACCAATAAGCATTAAAAATTCATATAATAGTCAAGTCAGATACAATATATTTGTAATCAATATTAAATCAATTCTAATAGTACCAACCTTAACAGCCCAAGTTGAGGTAAACCAAAAGAATTGAGAACATGAATGGATGATTTTATATATTTCCCACCACAACTTCAGGTTCATAGTCAAATCTGATTATTGAGATATTGGAGTCATCAAAAGTAATAAATGGATCATTTCCAATGGTAGTAGGGATGGTGTCAATTCCATCATCACCATTGTCAAAAATATGTCTTGGAATTACTTCAATAATGACACCAAATTCAGGTTGAAGATGGTCTTTAACATAATTTTTTTTTCTCCATTGATGAAAATACATATGGTTCATCAGTAGTAAGAGTGTGAGTCATATCAATTACTTGAAATCCACAATCATCAATATATGTCCCCTACCTCATCATCGAATCAAACCACTTACATTTCATTAGTGTGACTTGTCCATGAGAATAATAATCCAATATTATTATTTTTTTCAATGACTCCGTAATAGCCTACATTTTCAAATCGCAGTCTACTATCTGATGCACTAGCATAACAGTCTATTGTGGTAGTAACCATAATAGAATCATGTTGTGTTCTCGTGTTCTTTTCTCATTAAATGATAATAAATATGTACCCATTTATAACAATTCATTTACAGTCACGAACCACGATATTATTACCAAAAGACAAAGATCTTATTTCCTTAGAGACAGAGTTAGTAGGAAAAATCAATAACTAAAATATAAATAAATATTAAACTTAATTAATTATTGTTTTAATTATTTTAAACAGTAATATTATTAACTTCAATTTTAACCAAGAAGAAAACTATTTTCTATGCAAATTCTCTCTCTTTCTCAAAGATAAAGAATGATGCTTTCTATTTATCATCTCTTTATGTTCCCTGTAGATAAAAATAAGAATATTTTAATATATATATATATATATAAGATATAAATATACAATTTACTTACAAGATGTAGTCATCAAACAAAGAACAGTTGAACAAAACTGTGAAATGTGCCATCTCCCTCTCTTCAAGGATTAATGTCGTCAATGTATATGATCCAAAAATTCCTCCTATTTGAGGAAGTGATGGAAAACTGGGTTCAATTTTCTCATACTATTCTTATTTGTTTTTCATTGGTCTTTTCTTTCTTGTAGTAATATAAAGCAAATACATCGAGCATAAATCCATACATTCTTGAGCTAAGTAACCGTTATCGATAGAACCTTTGGGATGATTACTGTTACGGACATACGACTTTAATGTTTACATATTTATTTTAGTTGGATACATTCAATGAAAAGAAATAGGTCCTCTGAGAAGTATTTTAGTTAGAATATGGACAATCAGATGCAACATTCATGTGAAAAATGATGAAGGAAATATTTTCCCTAACTCACACAAAATTAATGGGGCATCTGCCAACATTTTTTACAAGAAAGACTTGGAAAAATTATTAGCACAAAGATATCGAAAAAAATGGAACAACTGAATAACTGAATAACATCCACCCTTAAATTATTAGAAAAAAGATGAAGAATCGCTATTGGAATCAACTCATTCAGAAGGATGTGATAATCATGAGTCTTCAAAGATTTTAGCTTCAACTATCTTCTGTTGACCCGTTTGGATATGTTTCTTGAAAAGCCATCAAGAACTTTAATAGTCTCTAGTACTTCCAGAATTTTTTTTGTAGGTGTCATCACATAAGAAGAATATGGAAGTTTCCATTTATTTTCATTGATACACACAGGATGCAATTCCGGTCTGATGCCCCAATCTACCAAGTCACACTGAGATCGTAAATCATCTTTTTTTCTTTCCCCTAACATTTATAAGAATCGAAAGAAAAATTTCATATATTTTTTTTCAATGTTCATTACATCTAAGAAATGACTTAACAAATTGGTTGACCAATAAGGCAAATCAAATAAGATACTTCTCTTATTCCAATTGTAACAGGTTTCAGTGGAAACATTCTTTCTCTTTCCAGATTTCATTTGAACCTTCCCATATGAAAAACTAAAATCTTTCAATTCATTAAGCACATCATTTCCATACATACGCTGAGGTGGATCATCAGTATCCATGGTATTGTCAAATATTCGATGATTATTTCTAAATGGATGGTACATTGGAAAGAATTGTCGATGTCCAGTAAAACTGAAACTACAACGATGTTTCAGTCTTCTAGATCGTGTATTCTTCATAATAATAGGACATGATAATTTTCCCTTCGTGCTCCATCCATACATCATTGCATAAGTAGGAAAATCATTGATCATCCATATAAGTGCAACACACATCTAAAATATGTCTTTTGAACATGCATCGTATGTGTGCACACCCATATCCCAAAAAAGTATCAACTCTTTTATTAAAGGTTGAATGTATACTTATATATCATTTCCAGGATCATAAGGGCCAGATATGAGTATACTCATGAAAGTGAAAGGTTTCTTCATACACAATCATGGGGGAAGATTTTAAATGTGTATAAAAATCATCCATGTGTTGTGCGACGTAAGCATATGCCCAAACATATTAAAACCATCACATGAAATAACCAACCTCACATTACGCATGTCAGATGAAAAATTAGGATATTGAGCATCAAATATCTGCCATGAAAATCCATCTTTATGGTGAACCAACTCATCATTAGTCTTATTTATCTCAGTATCATGCCATCGAATTTTTATTGATATTTCATCAGACATAAAAATATTCTGGAGTCTGGGGATCAATGGAAAGTGCCACATTACTTTCTGTATCACACGGGATGGTGTTCCATCAGCTTTTGTCTTCCAGTGGGATGTACCACATTTTATACAATCATTCCATTCAGCATTTTCCTCCCAGAATAAACCGTAATCTTTTGGGAAAGCATGAATTTTATTTCTTGAAAATCCAAGTTCCTCAACTAACTTCCATGCCATATAGTGGTTTGAGGGAATATATTCATCATCTGAAAGTAAGTCCTTAAATAAGGTAAGAATGTAATCGATGACAGTATTAGAAATTTGATACATTGTTTTCCCATGAAACAATCAGATTAAATATTCCAGCCTTTTCATTTTACCGAATTGTCGATATACTGGAGTCGTGGTAGCATCATTCAATTTTTTCACCCAAACAACATCATCATTTTCATTAGACAAATCATGTATGATAATATCGAAATCTTCTTGGGTCAGAATCCTTTCTTTTTCATGATGATGAATAAATAGAAACTGGTCATATAACAAATTCTCCAATCCAATCCTCTCATTTGGATCATCAGAAATTTGAGATGTCATTTTCTCCCCATTGTGATACTACACAGAGTACTTTTCTTGAAAACCAAAATTAGTTATGTGGTAGCTTACTTCTTCACATCTCAACCAAGGTATTCCAAAACACTTGTAACAGGGGCAGTGTATGTGAATACTATTTGAAGCATTTTGAAATGAAAAATCTAAAAAGCTCTCCAAATTGTTTTGAAAATCGCTTGAGATACGATCGGTTTCATACATCCAACTTCTATCCATTCTGTAAAAAAAATGTTATAAGTCATTTCATCAAAAACAATTCAATAAGATTGAAGTTTCATCGAAAATATATGTAAGTAAACGAGAATTTTTCACTTTATATGAAACCATAATTGACACACTACTCTATATGAAATTCATAATATAAAAGACAAAAAAATACTATATTTATAACAAAATATCTTTGATGAACTATTCATGAGTGTAAAAGATTATGTACACTTATGGAGGAGAATTACTCAAGAGTTGACTAAATTTTAGATCGAAGAAATTTTATATTTTAGTAGATAATTTGAGTGATCAGATGCATTTCCCAAGGGGGTAGGGGTGTCCAGGGGGTGCAGGGTGTCCAGGGGGGTGGTGGGGTTGTCCAGGGGGGTTAGAGGCATCCAGGGGGGGCTGTCTAGGGGGTCGGGGTGTCTAGGTGGGTGGTCTGTCCATAGGGGGTGGGGGTTGTCCAGGGGGTACGGGGTGTACAGGGGGGTGGGCGGGTTTTCCACAGGGGTGGCGAGGCTATCCAGGGGGTTCAGGGGTGTCCATGGGGTAAGGGGATTTCTAGGGGTGGGGGCTGTCCAGGGGGTACAGGGTGTCCAGGGGATTTCTAGGGGTGGGGGCTGAGCGGGGTGTCTAGGGGGTGGGCGGGGCTGTCCAGGGGGTACGAGGTGTCTAGGAGGTGGGATGGTTGTCTATGGAGGTGGAGGGGCTGTCTAGGGGGGTACGGGGTGTCCAGGGGGTGGGGGATGCCCAGGGGGGTGGGCGGGCTGTCCACGGGGGGTGGTCGGGCTGTCCACGGGGGTAGTGGGGCTGTTCAGTGGGGTCGGGGGTGTCACGGGGGGTGGTGGTGGGAGGGGGGCTTTCCAGGGGTGGGGGAGTCCGGGGGGATGGGGGGTGTCTGGGGGGTGGTGGGAGAGTGTCCAGGGGGGGGGGGGGGGGTGTAGGTTGTCCACAGGGTGGGTGGGTGGGGGGGATTTCTAGGGGGTGGGGGCGTCTGGGGGGATGGGGGGTGTCCGGGGAGTGGTGGGTGGGTGTCTGGGGGGGGGGGGGGTGTGCGGGCAGTCCACGGGGGTGGGGGGGGGGCTGTCCAGGGGGTACGGGCTATCCAGGGGGTGGGGGGGCTTTCCACGGGGGTGGCGGGGCTGTCTAGGGGGTCAGGGGTGTCCAAGGGTGTGGGGGATTTTCAGGGGTTGGGGGGGGGGCTTTCCAGGGGGTACAGAGTGTCCATGGGGGTGAGCGGGGTGTTTAGGGGGTGGGAGGGACTATCCAGGGGGTGAAGGGTGTCTAAGGGGGTGGGAGGGTTGTCCATGGGTGTGGTAGGGCTGTCTATGGGGGGGTCAGGGGTGTCCATGGGGTGGGGGGATTTCTAGGGGGTGGGGGGGCTATCCAGGTGGGTGATCGGGGTGTCCAAGGGGTGGGAAGGGATGTCCAGGGTAGTACGGGGTGTCCAGGGGGTGGGCGGGCTGTCCATAGGGGTGGCAGAGCTGTACAGGGGGTACGATGTGTCTAGGGGGGTGGGTGGTCTGTCTAGGGGGTTGGGTGGGCTGTCCACGGTGGGTTGTCGGGCTGTCCACGGGGGTGGCGTGGTTATCCAGTGGGGTTGGGGGTGTCAAGGGGGGTGGGGGAGGGGGGAGATTTCCAAGTGGTGGGGGCGTCCGGGGGGATGGGGGGTGTCTGGGGGGTGGTGGGTGGGAGTTCTGGGGGTGGGGGGCTATCCATGAGGGTGGGGGCTTTTTAGGGGAGTACGAGCTATCCAGGGGGTGGGCGGGCTATCCATGGGGGTGTCAGGGCTGTACAGGGGGGTTGGGGGTTTATATGGGGGATTTTTAGAGGGTGTGGGGGCTGTCCAGGGGGTATGAGCTATCCAGGGGGTGGGAAAGCTGTCCAGGGGGGTGGTGGGGGTGACGGGGCAATCCAGGTGTGTACAAGGTGTCCAGGGGGGTGGGTGGGCTATCCACGGGGGGTGGTTGGGCTGTCTACGGTGGTGGAAGGGTTGTCCAGTGGGGTTGGGGGTGTCCGAGGGGATGGGGGGTGTCTTGGGGTGGTGGGCGGGTGTTTGGGGGGGTGGTGTCCACGAGGGTGGGGGCTGTCCACGGGGGGAGGGGGTGTCCAGGGGGGTGGGCGGGCTGTCCACAGTGGTGGCAGGGCTGTCTAGGGGGATCAGGGGTGTCTAGGGGGTGGGGGGGGGGGGGGCTTTCCAGGGGGTGGGGGAGGGGAGGGGGGATATTCAGGGGGTACCAGTTGTCCAGGGGGTGGGCGGGGTGTCCAGAGGGTGGCAGGGCTGTCTTGGGGGGTACAAGCTGGGTGGGAGGGCTGTCCACGGGTGTGGCGAGGCCGTCCAGGGGGTATGGGGTGGCCAGGGGGGTGGACAGGCTTTCCATGGGGGTGGAGGTGGGGGGTTGTCCAGGGGGTACGAAGTGTCCAAGGGGGTGGGCGGGCTGTCCACGGGCGTTGTGGGGCTGTCCAAGGGGGTCGGGGGGGGGGGGGGGGGGTCTAGGGGGGCTTTCTAGGGGTGGGGGTGGGGGGGGGGGGGCTGTCCATGGGGTACGAGGTGTCCAGGGGGTGGGTGGGCTATCCAGAGGGTAGCGGGGCTATCCAGGGGGTACGGGGTGGGTGGGTGGGCTGTCCACAGGGGTGGTGGGGTTGTCCAGGGGGTATAGGGTGTCCAGGGGGTGGGCGGGCTGTCCATAGGGGGTGGGCGGGCTGTCCATGGGGGTGTAAGGGTTGTCCATGGTGGTGGTAGGGATGTCCAGGGGGTGGGGGGTGTCTAGGGGGGCTGTCCAAGGTGGTGGGAGGCTGTCCAAGGGTTGGGGGTGTCCATTCCCAAACCAAGGTCATAAAATCCAATCTTTACCCAATTGTAGCATGATTTCAAGCCTATTATAAATGAACTAGGAGACTTTTGGTGTAAACCATGAATATCATACATATAAATCACAACACACCCAATTGTAAACACACCACCAAATATCATACATGGATCAGATTTTGTGAGCCATGTTTCTATGGGACACTACTCATAAGAGTATGAGCCTTGTTATATCATTAGGTGATATGGAGTTTTATGAATGTTAAATTTGTATGAGATCAATATGGATAGTGGATAAGAACCTGAGTGATATTTCTTTGTAGAGATAACTTCTTCTTGGAAGGGTAAGAGTGAGTGTTGGTATGGAACTTCAAGAAAAGTCTTAATATTTGAAAGAAAATATACATTGGTTATATTTGATTCTTATTTTTTTTGTAGATTATTAGAGTGGAAAACCCACCCCTCCCTGGATAGCCCCCCTCACACCCGTGCAACCCCCTAGCCCCCCTGTACCCTCCCACCCGGATAGCCCCCCACCCAACCTGGACACCCCCACTACACCTGGATAGCCCACCACCCCTCCTCCCTAGACAACCAACACCCCCTCCCACACCTGGATAACCCACCCTCAATCCCCTTGGACAGCCCACACCCCTCCCCCACCTGGATAGCCCACCCACCACCACCCATGTACAAACCACCCCCCTCCCTGGATAGCCCACACCCCACTCCCCTACACCCCTAACTGGATAGGCCACCCCCCACCCCCACTGGACAACCCCCCCGGATATCCCATACCCCCTCCCCGAATTGGATAACGCCCCCCCAAGGACAACCCACCCCTCCCTGGACAGCCCACACCCCCTCCCCTGCATCCCTCCCCCCACTTGGACAACCCCTACCCCCACCTGGACAGCCCTCACCCCCACCTGGACAACCCCCCTACCTGGATATCCCACCCCCACCCCCACCTGGACAACCCACCCCACCCCCATCTGGATATCCCCCCCCCCACCTGGACAGCCACCACCCCACCTGGATAGGTCCCCCCCTCCCCACCTGGACATCCCCCACCCCCACCTGGACAACCCCCCCCATCTGGATAGCCCACCCCCTCCCCCACCTGGACATGCCACCCTGACCCCCCAAGATAGCCCACACCCCTCCTTGGGGCAGTCCATACCCCCTCCCTGACACCCCTATAGCCCCTCTACCCCCCCTGTATCCCCCCTACCCTCTGGACAACCCACCCCCCACCTCGATAGCTCCCCACACCTAGACATACCCTACCCATTTTGTATCCCCCTTAGGTTATTTTTATTTAAAATCATTTTATTCATTAAGAAATCCAAACTTCATGCATTATCCATTTCATTCCAAACAACCCATTCAATTTATCAAAACATGAAAAATTTAATTTATCAAAACATGAAAAATTCAATTTATCAAAACATAACAAATTCAATTTATAAGGCTCTATGGGTCACTTAGAAAATGTCATTGGGAAAAGGGGAAATAAACTACATTGTTAATTCCAATTTAAAAATTGGGTCATCCACTTAAGAGGTGCGGTGGTGTCTAGGAGGTGTGGTGGTGTCCGGGGGGGGGGGGGGGGCTATCTAAGGGGGTGGGTGGGTGGGTGGGGGGTATCCAAGGGGGTGGAGGGTTTCCAGGGGGCGGGGGTGTATAGGGGTGGTGGAGGTAGTGGTGTTGGTGGGGGGGGGGGTGTCCAAGGGGGGTGGGGGGGGGGGGGGGGGCTGTCCAAGGGGGTGGGGTTGTCCAGGGGTGGGGGAGTGGGGTGTCCAAAGGGTGGGGGTGTCCAAGGGGGTGGGGGGGGTGTCCAGGGGGGTGGGTTGTCCATGGTTGGTGAGGGGTGTCCAGAGAGGGTGGGGGTGGGGGTGTCCAGGGGTTGGGGGGAGGGATCTGTCCAATGGGTGGGGGTGTCCAAGGGGTGGGGGTGCAGGGGGGGGCTGTCCAATTGGGGGGGGGGGGGTCCAGGGGGTGGGGGGGGGGGGGGCTGTCCAGTGGGGTGGGATGTGTCCAGGGGGGTGGGGGTGGGGGGGTGTTCACAATTCCAATCCATCATCCAACCAAATCCAAAATCAAAATCCAATTTTCAAATAAACTAAAGTTCAAAAAACATAAAACAAACCCTTTAACCCTATACTAAACCAACCCCACTAAGAAAACCGTTTACCATGTTTGAAGTATATAACAAAAGAAATATAAAACAAACCAAAGGGTTCGATACTCCAAAGACAAAAATAACTGTAATTTAGCTGAAATAAAAAAAGGAAAAAGAAAAAAAGAGAAATAACACTAAAAATAAAGTAAAAACTTACTAATTTCAAGTGTAGAAATAAAAATTTGTGTTATTGAAGAAGGATATATGGCTGGAAGGAGTTTCGCGGCTGAGAAGACTTCAGGAGGAACTCTGGATTAGGTCTAAAATCAGGTCGAGTGGGAGATGGGGCACTAGGTATTTGGGAAAAAACTTTCCCAACAGTTTTTAAAAACCATTGGGAAAGCCTCTCTTTAACAATGGTTTAGTAAAACCATTGGTATATGTTAGTGGAACTAAAGATTTCCCAAAAGGTTTTTCAAACTGTTGGGAAAGCTTAACTATATTAACACATTTCCAATAGTTTAAGCAAGCTTTTGTCAAATGTGTCTTTTTTTACAGTATACCAATGGTTTCTTCAAACCGTTGGTATATATCCATTGGGAAAACCACCATTTCCAGTAGTGTATGGTTGAGGCTAGGATTTATGAGCTTATCAATGTCAACTTCATCAGTAAAGTTTAGTACCCCAGATGGCTAGACAACATCATCCCAGTCAGGAAGAAGAACAGACAAATTAATGTTTTTATTGACTTCGGGGACCTTTACCACCATTTCCCAAAGGATGATTTTCCCCTTCCAGTGAAAAAGTTATTGATTGAAACTATAGTAGGGTTATAGGCCCTCTACTACATGGTTGGATGCTCTAGTTATAACCAAATCTAAATGGCCCTTGAGGATGCAGAGTCCACCAACTTTAGGGTGTCACATGGGTATCTATACTATCAGCTGATTCCCTTTGGCTTGAGAAATGCAGGATTCACTTATTAGTGGGTCATGCACCATATCTTAAAGTCAATCCTAGGGACATTTATGGAATGATACTTAGATGATTTGGTGGTCAAATACTGCCAATGCCAAGACCATCTCAAGGATCTTGAGAAAGTGTTTGAATTCCTATGCTCCTATAATTTGAAGATGAACCCCTTGAAGTATGCATTTGGGGTTACCTTTGGAAAATTTCTCAGCTTCATTGTCAGATATAGAGGCATTGATATCAACTTGAAAAAGATCAAGGACATCATCCAAATGTCTCCCCCGTGCAACCTTCGAGAGTTGTGGGGTCTCCAAGGACACTTAGATTATATAATTTGATTTATATTGAATATGAATGGCAAGTGTAATCACTTGTAGAGCCTCATGAAGATAGAAACAATTTACCAGTGGGACGAGGAATTCTAGACAGCATTTGAGGAAATCAAACGACATCTACTACTACCTCCAGTTCTGATGTCACCTGTTTCAGGTAATCCTCTAGTCCTTTATGTGACCACCTTGGAATAGTCCATTGGCACCCTTATCACCCAAAAAAACAATTATTATAGAGAATATATTTTATAATATCTCAGTCACATGCTCTTCGACATGTAGACCAGATACACCCCTATCGAGAAGAGATGTCTCACACTGGTTTTCATAGTGTAGAAGTTGTGTCATTATTTGTAGCATCATGAGATATAGTTTGTGTCTTGAGTAGACTCATTGAGGTATATTCTCAATCACCCCATGTTGATAGGATGGTTGGAATATTGGTAAGTGATACTCTAATAGTTCAAAATCTGGATTGTTCCACAAAAAGCTGTCAAAGGGTAGGCATTGGAAGATTTCCAAGCCACCCATCCGACCCTTGGATGTTTATTTCCCAGATGAGGTTATCCTCTTAGTGGATCAGATAGTGCTCTATTTGAAGATGAATTTTGATGGTGCTTCCCAGATCTCGAATGGTAAAAGAATCAATGATCCCAATCTCGATAGAGTAGGTCTGGGGATCGTCTTTATCACCCCAGCATAGGTTTTCCTTCCATAATTCTTCCTACTATTAGAAGTATACACAAAAAATGAGGTAGAGTATCACACTATCATCACTAGTCTTGATCTGCCTCTTGAGATTTATTTCTCCCGTTTTTATTTTAAGGGATACTCTGATTTGGTCATAAAACATATCAATGGTGATTATATCATCATAAAGAAATAGATTTCCCCCTACTGGAGTGCACCCGTCAGTTTATGACCTAGTTTCTTGCTTAGCTAGAATTGACCCATATCCCTTGATCGTAGAATGTTCAAGTTGACACCTTGTCCAGTTTAGCCATGTCTCTTGCAGAACAGGACCAAGATGACCTGATCATTTATATGGCTCACTAGAGAGTCATTTCCCCCACCATTGCGGATGATGATGATAGGAAAAAATTAAACCAGCTGGTTGTTAGTTCTTCTATGCTAGGACCTTCAGGTCCCCCATACTAGAGGAAATTCCCAATTAGACAACTCACTTCATTGAGTATCTCCACCGTGGCATTCTCCTTCCAGACCAAGTCAAGTGTGAGCGAATCTGCTGGCATGAACGTCAACATCATTCCCTACCCAAAGGCGCATGAGCAGTGGCCACATAATCCCTAGGAGTGATATCCTCAAGGGAAACTATGAACCTATATTGGTTGAAGATCCTTATGCCAGAACTTCCCCTCTCCTTGACATGGCCCCCCTTGAGGAGTGAGACCTTCCACATATGACCTGAATGATGTAAAACTCTCTAGATCCACGTCCCAGTCATACGATGTTAAACTACACAAAAACGTCCTCAGCACATGATGTAAAATTATACCCTTACCCTATGTGATGAACAAAATATTCCCCATGTATGATCATCATGTGATGCCACCTTAACTCCATCAGTGGGATATGACTCTGATACTGGGAAGATTCCACAGGTAATGTAACGACCCCGAATTTTTGAATGATAGTTGTTTCTTGAAAATGTCTCTTATATTATATTATACACAAAAAAACAACATATCTTTTATAATGAAGTGATTATAAAGGGAAATGCGACCATCTAGATTTCACCATTATATGACCATTGGTCAATATGACCATTGGTAATTATACTCTTGGTAATAATGTTAATGTTATAATTAGTTCTTATAAGTATTAATGAAAAAGGATAATTAATATAGAAAGGAGAAGTGATAGCCTCAACCAGTATATTTATTCCCTATGAAGCACATTTGTCAAAACTTGGGAGGGAGGTATCATCACTGGGGGTTATCCCTTGACCAAGCCCAAGCCAAGCTTCAATAATTAAATCTTGAACAAAATCTCTTACAGGATAAGTTAAAGTTAGTGGAATTTACCACTTGGGTAATGTTATCTGAGCCTCCCCATGAATCTATCACCATCACACACTTTACCCTTAGGTCGTATATAGATGTTATAAGGGGTTATGTGTCCTAGAATTAGTGTGTAATTCCTTTTTATAAATAAAATTGTTATTCCATCAATTCCATTTTAAGAATATTTTTTCTTAATAAAAATAGGTTTAATTGAAATAGAATTTGATAAATTGACTTTTCAGACCCAAATTATACTTTTCTAAAAAGATATAAATTTTTATAATAAACTATGTTAGTTTGAATAATACTTATTTTAATTAAATAGTATGATAAAAACAATCTTATTTAAATTTAAATGATAAAATAATTTTATCTTTTATCAAGTGTCAGAAATTTTACTACGCATTTTCAATCTTTTATTATTTTTAATAAATAAATATTTTTATATTTAAAAGTTATAATTATCATATTTATAAAATTTTTATGATAAAATAAATATCATTTTTGAAATCATCACACCAAAATTAGGTTAGGGTGAATTTAGAATAATTTTCTAAAATACTTTATTTCCCCATTAATATTAAAAATATAGTTTGAGTTTTTGGTATGTTTAATGAATTCATAATTTTTTCATAATTATGTAATAACTAATTAACCAAAATCCATGACCTAAAATATTTTATTTTATTAATATCAAGTATTTCAATATATTTTAATCAATTTCCAAACATATAATTTATTTTCCAAAGTCTAAAATGGAAACTTTAGCATTAAAAACATTATTTTATATAAACTTTAATTTTCCATGACAAAAGAAGTAATATAAAATGATGATAGACTCTTGTGGAATAAAATGACATAATATATTACCAAAGTGTCTAAAACCATGGGAAAATACCATGGTAAATTCCATGGTTTTTTATTTTTCACACCTAGGTTTCAAAGGCCCATATTTGGAAATTAATAAAACAATCCTTCACTTTTTCTATAAATACACTTGATTTATCCATTTCATTTCACTCTCAATCCATCCTATATGAATATACGTTATTTTTACTAATCAATGATTCATCCCAATGTGTCCTCAAGTCCCCAATCCTCAAGTTTTAGGAACAACTCTTCAAGGTAAGGTAAATTTTCACTTCTCTTTTTCATTGAAGTTCTCCCTTTATGTTGTATGTCTTCCAATTTCCAAAATGTTAGTTCTGTGAATAAAGGAAGCATGTGTTGGTGGGTGATATATTAAAATTTATTTTAATAATCATTTCTTGAAACCAAGAGTGAGGTTCTTGCACATCAAATTTATAATTAATTTATTTAATATCTGAAGAAATAAATACCCGGGTTTAAGAAATTTCTTCATTGATGATTGTTAATCATCTAAAAAGGGCCTTGAAGATTTCCTTCATTGAGATTTTGATAATACAAGGGTAGAATCCCTCTACCAGTGATCCAAACATGCTTCAATGGTCTCCAAGTAATGCCACTCATTCTCCAGGTGCTATCATGGTGAATAGAATGTCTTGAATTGTTCGTTATTGATTGCTCCTTATTCGGTCTTGAAGAAATTATCTCTTGGGTTTCCCATTTTTGATAGGGATATAGGAGAAGGAGTTAAGATAGAATTCACTATACACAACAATTGTCTATTCCCAAACATGGAATTGGTTTCGAATATATTACACAATTGACGTAGCCGTTTATTTATAGAGATGGGATTTCAGTTACAAAATTTAATTGCATAACAGAAATTTAATATAAATATAACCATTAATGAAATCTCATTCCACATGATATTAATAATAATATTATTATTTTTTGGTGCGCCAACTTGGTCAAAATGGATAAATAATATTTACCAACTTGTAAATAATTATTTTATCACCAGAAACAGTCTTGGTCTATTTGAACTCCTCTTGTATTTATTGAACACCCAAATAAATATTTTATTCTCTTAAATAAATATTTTATTCACAAACTAGTAAATAAATAATTATTAAATTTTCAATAAAATAAATAAATATATTTTATTCCCAATTTGGTGAATAAATATTTATTTAATTTATGCGATCAATATAACTTAAATAAAATTATTCCTCAGTCTTGAGAATAATATTTATTCCATTAATTAAAATCAAATATAATTTAATCGATACCACTAGAAACAATTAGTGTGTGACCCTTCAGGATTCTTTCTCAATGGCACTATGCCGGCTTTCCTAATGTCTAAGATTACTATCTAGCAATGGGTCGAGGCACCTAAGAGAAAGAACTTAAAGTTGCAATGACGAAAACCACATATGAATGCTCACTATGCAATATAATCCCTTTATCACATAATCTCATCAAGCATGTTTCATGATGGTGTCATCAACCTATATGCTTGATACATCATTCTTTGAATATCTTAAATAAATTCATCATTACAAAATGCCCATTGAATTTAGGGTGATAGTTATATTTCAATCAAAGGGCTGAGATATCAATTTCCATAAATATGGAAGTGAAAAAATACTTTCTTGACTTATCCATTAATAACATGTCATTCGTGATGCACCCAATGTAACCTACTTCCTACTAACATATGGCGTTACAGTTTTCATAAAAAAATCTAAGTGTGTGAGCCATGAAATGCAATAATGATAATTTTAAAGTCTAAGTACCATTATACATGCTTAAAGATAAGAATATCCAATGACACCAAAACATGAAGAATTTCTACCGGTGGGTCTGTTCTCATAATCTTCCATCGTGGAGATTTCCTCATGCAAACTTAATGAGAAGAAGTCCCATATGCTCACGAGTACTTGCACCTGACGGTATATATACTATATGTACCCTTAAACTATGTTATCCAACTACAAAACTATATTAAGAATATTTTCATAGCACTTCAAGATTTTCATCAAAGTTGAGAACTACTATGACCTTATCAATGTAACAAATACTCTAGGAAATTATTACATTATATTCATGCATAATAATGAACAATATGTAATAATATGTTTAATTTAATATTTAATACATAAAATATTCATGTAATAAAAGTATAAACAGTTGGTTATAGGACACCAACTCTAACAAACTCCCACTTGGACTGGAGCCTGCTGCTTATGACTTTCAATCCGCTAGACCTCATATGATAATCATGTATCTGCTCAGTCAAATCTTTAGTCAAGGGGTATTTCGTGTTGTATTATACAGAAATATTTATCACTTCAACTTCACCTCTTTGAGAAAAACCCCTTAAGAGATGATACTTTTGAAGTATGCACTTCTCCCACTAATGTGACTTTGGATATTTTGCGAGAGACACCATTATAGTATTATCACAATAGAGTGTGATGAGATCTTTACTGCTAGGTACCACATCAAGATTTTGGACGAAATTGAAAATCCAAACTACTTCTTTAACTACCTTTGAAGTTGTAATATACTTGGACTCTGCTATAGAATCTTGTGACCATAACCTTCTTTGAGCTCTTCCTGCTCACAACACCTCCATTAAAAGTAAATATGTATCCTGTTTGTGACTTTATGTCATCTTGATCAGTCTAGAAACTAGATTCTAAATATCCTTTGATGACTAGTTCCTCATCTCCTCCATAAACTAGGAACATATCCTTAGCATGCCTTAGATACTTAAGGATAGTATTGACTTCCATCCAATGGAGGTCAGCTGAATTATCTTGATATATGCCTACCGCACTTAATGCGTTGGTGACATCTGCCTAGTACATAACATATCATACATGACTTACCCAATCGCTAATTCATATGGAATCCTTATCAATTTATTTCTTTACTCATAGGTCTAAGGGCACATTTTCTTAGAAATATGAATGCAACGTTATTCTAGAAATAATCCCCTCTTGGATTGTTTCATACTAAATATCTTAAATATCTTATCAATGTTTGTACATTGACCTAGGCTAAGAAACCTCTTGGATTTATCACAATGGATCTTGATCCCAACAATATACGCTATCTCACCCAAGTATTTCATGGAAAATTATTTATTCAAACATACCTTAGAAGACCTTAAGACTGGTATTTCATTTTCAATAAGTAAAATTTCATCAAGATATACTATTACAAAAACAACTACACTCCTACTAAACCGTTTGTAGACACAAGGAACACATTCATTAATTATAAAATAAAATTCTATTATGGCATCATCAAAATGAATGTTCCATGACCTGGATACTTTCTTTAATCCATAAATGGATTTTTACAACTTTCATATCTTATTGGCTTCCTTTGGAGTCACTTTAGGGTCCAAAAAATTCATAAAAGGGAAGTTAAATACTCCCAACATTTTGGTAAAGAAGATGGATGCATGTTTGATTGAAAATTTGAGAAGAAAAGTGAAGAAATAAAAATTTTCAAATGGATTTGGCCCAAAAACACACCAATTAGTGGGAAAGGTTTGTAGAAGGAATAAGTACAAACCACTGGTACGCGGATGGCCTATGATGCACTGGCCCGTGAGGCGTTGTCCAGCGAATGAAACTATTAACAGTGAATTTCCACCTGCGAAGTGAAGCCACCATGAATTGTTTTCACTAGAGAGAGTCTGACGGAGGTATGCCCAGCACACCATCCCCATGAACGATATCATTCATATATTAGGAGAATCCGAAGGTGTACCACAACCACCAAAAATCACAGTTGACTGAGTCATATGCGGGACAAATATCTCTCCATGGGCTTCCATAGAAGGTGTCGTGCGAGCCACAAGTATAGTTTCTTCGATGCTCTATAAAAGGACCACCAGGGAAAATGAAGTAAATAAAGAAAGAAGAATATGGGGAGAGAGCTCTAGGATGGGAGAAAAGTGGATGAAGAATGTAGAGGGTGCGGGAGAAATTTCTCCCGTACCAGAAGCAGTTCGCGGATTCTATCCCGCGAATAATAAACAGTTCACAGAATCCATCCCATGAACCATATGGAGAAAATAGTTAATGGATGTCCTCCCTATGAACTGTATTTTGAAAACCCTCTAAGACTAACCAACGAACCAATAAAAAATATAATAAAAATAGTTCACAGATTCCCATATACAGAATATAGTTTTCGGATTACCATATGTGGGAAGACAGTTTGTGGATGCCCATATATGGGAAAATAGTACAGGGATTCCCATATACAAAAGCTAGTACACAGATGGTCCTTGGTGGTCAGCTCTTCCGCGTACCATCCTACGCAGCCAGCTCCTTCACGAACAGACAATCGGTGGCTAGCTCCTATGCAGATCCTCCTATGTTGCCAAATCTTAAACGAACAACCCTATGTAGAAAAAAATTCGCGCCCACCGGTCTATACCATGGGGGCTGCGCCCCTGTACCCCTAATCGAGATCAATGCTGGGCTGCGGTCTCAGTCCTCCAGGATGGTCCCTTTGCAACTGTAACTAACCCCCATGAAAAATGGAGAGTCGCACCGCTAACTTCTCAGGCCGATTCAATGACATTTTCCATTGCACCCTTATGCCACCCAAACATCCGTCCCTTAAATAACTTGAGAATATATATTCCTCATGCACCTCCCAAAAGCCCTATCACCTACCTATTATTCCAGGTTGACCCAGAACTCCATGGATAATCACAACCTAAATGTTTCTTAAATTCCAGGACACTTCCTTTCCATCCATCAAACTCTGTGTCTCTGGTGATTCTAGATTCTCATAAACCTCCATGTCCATCAGAAGAGGAAGGAAAATATCCAATGGACACCTTTGTTTGACTATGCACATCATGCCTCGGTGGATCTATATATGAAGCCTACAAGACGACTGTCAATCAAAGGAAAATTTGTCCTCAGGAGATTCATTTCCTACCTCTGTACTCCTCAATGGATTCCATTCCCCATATCATTTCTCCTAATACGAGAATCCCTAGGTTCATGGTTTACAATTTCCTCCCCTATCATGTTTGAGGCATGTCATAACATCCCATCCTGATTATCCTCCAGCTAATCATAGTTCCTTCCCTACACAGTCCAAACTCTATGACTATAAACTATGAGTTATCGTCCTAACCACACAACGTTAAACTATATGGTAATAGTCCAATCCACATGATTTTAAACGGTTATACCATCATCCAAGCTATATGGAATTAAACTGTAGTATACTGGGTGATTTCGGATCTTCATAAAACTCCATGGCCATCAGAAAAGGAAGGCTAGTGTCCTGAGGACACCTCTCCTTGACTATGGACATCATGCCCTGGTGGTTCTACATATGTTTCCCACAAAAATGGACCATCAATAAGAGAAAAATTCATCCTTAAGAGATTCCATTCCTACCTCTGTATGCCTCAATGGATTCTATGCCTCATATAATTTCTCCTGATCTAAGATCCTCCAGAATCATGGTTTTCACGTTCCTTCCCTCTCATGCTCGAGGTATGCCAGAACATCCCAATATGATTATCCTCCTAGTTACTCATCATCCAAGATATATGAATTTAAAATATATTATACCTCATATGATGTTCCAGGTACCTCCCACTGAGGTAAGTCCCCAATCTTCCAAGGTAGGGCTGCGTGACCTTCAATGTCATTTTACATTGAAGGGTTCATTGCTCTGTGCCCTCACCCACCATCACCTCAATCTATTCTATCACGGGATCTCCCTCCCCCACCAACAGTGGGGGAGGCATGTGCATTGTTGTATATTTCAAATCATTTTGTTTCTCACACTGATAATGACTCACATGGGCTTAGAGGTTTGCGATGATTACAACATATGCACACCATATGAACTATGAGAACTCCGATTCCTAATCAAATCAGGATACGTAGGATGCCTACTAGAAGGCCTGATCTCAAAAGGGTGACCATCCAAAAGGTTCCACCCAATAATGTCTTTCAAATGGGCATCTCCCACATGTAATCCCCACACCATATGAACTACGGGAACTCTGATTCCTGATCAAACTAGGATAAGTAGGACGCCTACCAAAATGCCCGATCTCAAAAGGGTTCCCATCCATAAAGGGGATACCCAATTATGATTCCTCAAATGGGAAGCTTCCATGTGTAAGCCCCACACATCTTGAACTAAGTGGGTTATAATTCCTCTCCTGAGGATACATAGGAAGCCCTCCTTACGGGCCCGATCCCAACATCAAGTCACCTTCTGTCCCCCCTGGATGACGATAAACTACAGAGTGCCTTATAATATTACTCAAGTCAGAATCACCTTCATGGAATAAAACATATTCATGCTCATGGTGATCTTGAAAACTAAGGGTAGCCTGTGGACACACTCTTTTGGAATAAACAAAGGATTCACAAACATATGAACATGACTTAAATCTATAAGAGATTCCCGAAACATGAAACAATCCTCTCCCGAAAGGGTGCGGTGTGCCTGACCTCCCATCCTCTCGATCAATGGAGTCCCTAAGTGTCGCTAGGAAAATTGTCAGCCAACGAGTGCCTACCTTTGGAAAGAAGGTCCATGAATAATGAATACTAGGGATGTTGGGGGTTCTTGGCTCTACGAATCAACCGGTTGGAGACCATCCAAGGAAATTATATCCTATAAGGAATGATTTCATGAGTGCTTGACCCCCATGAAATCAACCATTGGGACCAATGGTTCCTGCAGGGTTAATTCAACATTATTTAAAGGATAATGAAACTGAATGGGTCAAAATAAAGGAATGGTAAATTTGATATGAACCCATCCCTATAGAAAAAGGTATGGGTGATTATTCCCGTCGAACCATTTCTGCACCACCCACAAAATGCGCTACCTCAGAGGTAGAACAGTCAAAAACCCTTCAGGTTATGTCATATAGACATCTTTCTAAAGGTTACCATTAAAAAAGTATTTTTTGAAATCCATTTTACAAATCTCATAGATATGTTAATATGAAATGGAAAGTATAATTCTGATAGATTTTAGCATTGAAACTGGTGAAAATGTTTCATCGAAGTAAATACCTTGATTCTATTTAAACCCTTTTGTACCTAGTCTCTCTTTATAGGTACTAACTTGTCCTTCCATGTCCATTTTTTATTGAATACCCATTTTCAACCAACATGACTTACATCCACTGGAGGATTAACCAAAATCTAGGTTCGGTTTTGGTACATGGAATCCATTTCATAATTCACAGCTTCTTGACACTTGAGAACATCTGTGCAACTTACTATTTCTTTGTAGGTTAGAGGATCATTATTATCAATTAATAACGAGTCACCATACTCAATAACTCAAAAAACATACCATTCTGGGACTCTAACCTCTCTTGTACTCCTACTTAGTTTTTATGTCTCTAGAATAATTTCTTCTTCCTTGAGGCTTTGTGGAATCTAATCATGTACTGACTTTTTTGTGCCTTGTGCCTTGACTTCATCAAAGTTTATCTCGCTCCCACTATCTATTTTGGATATGTGATCCTTGTCAAGGAATATGGCCTATTTTTCCACTATAACCCTTTTGTCTAAGGGGTTGTATAGGTAATATCCTCCCGTTTCCTTAGGGTATCCTATAAAGGTATACTTTGTGCCTTGGGGTGAAAGTTTTTTACCTGAAGATGCCTTAAAAAATGCTTCGCTTCCCTACACATTTAAATTCAATAACATGGTTTTTCTTTCACTTAATCTTTTTTTATAGAATACCATTTATCGATTTAGTTGGTACTTTTTTAGTATGTGTGCCGCTATTTGTAATGCGTATCCTCAAAAGTATAATGGAGGACTTTCATGACTCATCATTGATCTCACCATGTCCAATAATGTGTGGTTCCTCCTTTTGCTTAAATCATTCCACTTATGAATGTGTTATTATTAATTTATTCATAACTTTTTATTTACTCCCTTTACTTATTTTCAATGAAAAGTTCATAATTGGTGTGAAATATTCATGTTTTAATATTAAATATAATTTTGAAGCCTTATTTGAATTAATCCATATTCAAGTCAGTTTAATTTTTTAATCATAAATATCATACTAATAATCCAAATTGTGTGATTACTATTTTTAGGTTTCCTTATTCAATTTCAAGCATATCATTAGAAGGAATCTTTGGACAATTCGTCCATTTGAATGGTTATATTTTCCACACAGGAAGGCCCAAAGAATCTATGAGGAAACTGGACTAGCCATGATGATATAATTTCTGGGATCAATCCAAAATCCGAAATTTTATGAACCTCCTGAATATATAATTAAATATCCAAAGGAATCTGGATAAAAATTTCAAGGCCCAAATCCAACAAAAAGGGTCCCAAAGGATGCTTTGAAGTCCTGCCCACCATTCTGTCTAGGAATTAAAATCAGACCACAATTCTTAACTTTTATCCTAATTTAGACATCAATTAGAGATTAAATTTTGTAGTGTGAAATAAAAGATATAGTCGGCCAACTTCGTATAATAAATGGTTCAAATTTGATGGCATCTTCCTATTCAAAAACCCATTCACATTTCTGCCTTTGAAAAATCCTGGATAGAAATGGATAGATTAAAATTGTTTATTAAAACCACCATAACTTTTAATCCTTAAGTAAAATGGCCAAAATATTTTTAAGGTAGACTGTAAAAATTAATATCTACAAATTTGAAGAAGAATATTTCTCCATATTCAGCTCTCTGAATTATCAAATTGGAAAGCCAAGTGGATGGGAATATTTGGAAAGCAAACAGTCCACCACTTTGGGATATAAATACATCCCCCTCCTATCCTTGAAATGAGTTAGCATTTGATAACTTAAGGAGAAGTTTTGGAATGAATAGAGCCATTAAAATGGTTTCGGAGGGCTTTCATTGATCTTTTTTCAATAAGAGATACATCTCCTCCACTTTCTTTTTCTTGCTTGTTTTCAGTTGTTTTTATTTGTAATTGTGTAAGCATGTTTTCATTTCAATAAAATTTTAATGCATGTTTCTTCTTATTCATATCTTATATTCATCCAACTTATGTTTCATAATATTAATGATTTTAAAATAGTTTAATCTAATCAAAATAAACCCTTTATTTTTTTTAATTCAATCCAAAGTCTATATTTAACTTTATTCACCACTCGTGTGTGTGTTCAGTGCACAACTCATGTCTTATACCATTATTTTCATTCTATTTATAATTAATCATCATAAACATATTAAAACAGAGTAATAACCATCTCAATGGCTAAGTAAATCCTCCATTGGTGTGATTGAGAGATTTTGTTTGATTAATATTCATTAAATTAATATTGTGTATGTTAAACTTAAAATGTCATTGATTAATGACATGTTTTATTTAACTAGTGGTTTCCATGGATTATTGGGACCATAAAAACACTAAAATAAACAATGTTTGATTGATATTATAACCTTAAGTTAACTTAAGGCTTGGATTAAAATCTCAATACTTAGAAATTATGACCAAAATCATCTTGTGAAGTGGGTGCTAATTTAATACAATATAAAGAAAAGCTCAAGAATATCATAATATTACATCCCTAATGTTGAACTCACCCCAATATTTATCAAACTTTTAAATCAAAAATCATCCACCAATCATTCTAGTTAATATCTATGAACAAACCCCCCATTAAAATGACAAATAAATAAAAAACAATCGACTCTAAAATTTGTACTATCACTGATGATTCGACCCGAGTGCTACTATAGACATGATCAGAGCATCGAAACCTTAAATGGTTTATAGGAAAAATTGATCATGATTCAAATGAATCCATTTCCAAGGATGGTGAGTTAAGTAGTCATTTGTTTTTGATTTTTTTTAAAACAAAACAAAATAAAAATTAAAAAAAATAAACCAAAAAAATTCTGAAAATAAAACACAAAGAAAAAACCAACTTCCTCATCCTTCAAACCTTATCTGAATGCCCCATCGCCTCTCAAACAATCCCTCAAATATTTTTGACCATAAAATTTAGAAAAATATTTTCCAAATTTGGAGGAACATTAGGGATAATCAAATCACTCAAGATCTAGTCATTGTCCCAACAAGTCTTTGGTTTTGTGGGAAGCGAGATAATATTGTCTAGTGGAAAAAAACTATAGGCAACATGGTTTCTGGAAATCAGGGTGCCCAAAACCATCTCCCATTTGGATATAAAAGAACACCCTGGTTATCTCATTTAGTAGTTTGACTAGGAGGTGAGGTGCTACCATTTTGAAGTCCCAAAGGATTCCTCTAAACTTTTCTAGCAGTTTTGTAGAATATGGGAAGTGGTACTTCAACATCTATGGATTCCTCCCTCTCTATGGGGTTCTAAACTCCTTGTGATCACATGGAAAGGAACATGATGAATTATTGAGCTTCATGTTTGTATTATTTTTAATTATCATTTTAATTCATGGTTTTATGTTGTTTTTCTCCATACTATATTCTTATTTAATTGAGTTATGTACTGGTATGTCATTCCCAAACTCATATGATCATGTTTAAGGGTACCCCTTTATGTGATGTTTCACATACCATTTATCCCTTTTCATTACCCCTTTCAATTTCGTTGTTTGTGTGGTTTATATCAGTCAATTTAAATCATATAAACACTTCCATATCCATGTACTTTTATTTCATGGTATCAAAAATAAACAATATACAAACCCGGATAGCGCATCAAGTTCTTTGTGCATTTCCTTGGTGAGTTTAGGTTATGAAGTCAAACACAATTTACTCAATAATTAGTGGTATCTAGTGAATCATTTTTTGTCATGACCCGCCTTCACCAAAAGGAGGGAAGGGTCAGCAGATTGCCAGAACCTTCCTTATTTTAAGTGAAGGAGGGTCGTGACAGAATGGTATCAGAGGAGGTTGAGAGGTAAGATTGAGTATGGAGTTAGGCATAGTGAGTATTGAATGGGATGGTAGGGAAACAGTGTTGGGTGATTTTGGTGCATGAATTAGGCTAGGGAAGACCGGCTAGGACACATGATTTTAGGGCCCCCGTGATCCGGTGAAAGGACTCTGGACCTACCAAACGACTAAGTGAGGCCACACTGATTGCAGGGTAGAGACCCTAGGAAAGGTGCATGCATAATAATGACTTTTTTTCTCATGTTTCATGGGCGTCTTAGGGATTAAAAATAAATAAATAAGTCAAATAAAATGTAAGAACAATATTCTACACTACTTGGGCTTAGGAATTCCTTGTTTACCTTACAGCTATGGCACCTGGAGACGACCACGAGTGGTGAGGGAGATCGAGACCCAGGAGGTTGACATGGACAATCGGCAGAGGTCTGATCAAGAGGAGGAGTATGATTAGTGGAAGAAGATGCTTCGTGCTTTCCAGTGACAGTCCCTCGAGAAGAACGAGGGCAACACCTCTGACATGAAGACAGAAGGTTGGCTAGAGTAGCTGGTGATAACTTTCGGCTTGATTCGGGCTCCGACGGAGTACTGGGTTCCTCTGGCCAGGATCCAGATGTGGGGAGCAGCACGTTAGTGGTGGATTCTCTACCTGGGGGAGAGGAGAGAGGCTGAGGTGGCATGGGCTGATTTCGAGAAGGAGTTCCGTGCAGAATTCTTCTCTTCTACTATGAAAGCTGAGAAGAGGTTGGAGCTACTCTCCCTATAGCAGGGGATTATGTCAGTAAGGGAGCTGGGGATCAAGTTCAAGGATCTCCTCCACTTTTCTCCGGTCCTCTTTCCAGATGAGGAGTCTCGAGTGAGACGTTTAGAGGAGGCGCTCCGACCTTACCTCTAGTACGTTGTTACCCCCTTCACCTTGTCGACATACTTAGAGGTGCAGAAGAAGGCTGAAGTGGTGGAGAGGATGCACATGCTGGGAGGTGTGTCACGTGAGGGGATCCAGCTGGGATCATCGAAGGGAAAGGCCATCAGCAGCAGGCCTCTAGCATCAGGACCCTCTAGGTTTCGACCAACAGGGAGCAAGCCTCAGCAGTTCCAGTTCTGATCCCCGGGTCCTCGCCCTTTCCCTTCGGGACCAGGGCCAAGATGATTTGTCTAAGGGAGCCACAGGCACCTTCAGAATCAGTGCCCAGATAGAGTGTAGTACGACGGTGGCGTGCAGGTTCAGTACCCGCCTTAGCAGCATTTGTATCCAGCGAGGTCTTTCTAGCAGCAGCAGTAGGGTCAGCGAGCTCCTGCTCCTCCGAGGGCAGATGTTGCAGGGGGAGGCCGACCTCAGGGAACTCCTCAGGGACCTCGACCAGGGCATGGTCGAAGAGGTGGCTGATAACCTAGAGGTAGAGGAGCCGGGCGTAGGAAATTACAGGCCGCAGAGGCAGCAGTTCCAAGGGGACCGGAGGTCGTTCGAGGTACGATCAGTTTGTTCAGTACCCTTGCTTACGTCTTGTTTGATATAGGAGCTTCACACTCCTTTGTTACACCCTGTCTGGCCCGTGTTTTGGGTCTATATGCTGAGAGAATTCCAGTGCCCCTGGTGCTGAGCACACCAGTCGGAGGTCAAACCGACTTATCTTATGTTTGTCGAAGATGCAGACTGATGATAGGGCCACATCAGTCAGTCAGGGACCTCCTGATATTGTAGATACAACCATATGATGTCATCCTAGGCATTCATTGGCTATTATCTGTATGTGCCGTCATCCACTACTTCTGAGGAAGGGTTGTGTTTTCAGACTTTGGCGGCCGACATGTTACTTTCACCGGCGAGCGGAGTGGCCAGAGGGGCAGCAGGTGAGAGGAACCCCTCCTCTCCTTGTTAGTCGAGCTATTAGTATAGTCAGTGGATGCTGAGATGGTGGAGGTACCAGGGATAATCAGTAAGTTTATGTACGTCTTCCCTGAGGAGGTGACGACTCTACCCCCTCGATGTGATATCGAGTTTGGGAAAGACTTGCAGCCTGGTGGTCGTCCGATTTCGATGGCTCCCTACTGGATGGCGCCTTTGGAGCTACGGGAGTTGCAGATTTAGATTGAATATCTGATGAAGAAGGGTTTTTTTTTGACCGAGTGCGTCACCGTGGGGTGCTCCTGTGTTGTTTGTGAGGAAGGCAGATGGTGGTCTAAGGCTGTGCATAGACTACAGGAGGCTGAATCAGGTAATGGTCAAGAATCTCTACCCTCTTCCAAGGATAGAAGATCTCTTTGACCAGTTGAAAGGGGCACGATGGTTCTCAAAGATCTACCTATGGTCTGGAAATCACCAGTTGAGGGTGAAGGAGGGCGGCATCCCAAAGATGGCCTTCAGGTGCAGATATGGGCACTTTGAGTTTGTGGTCATGCCGTTCGGCGTTACGAACGCTCCAACTGCGTTCATGGAGCTTATGAACTTCATCTTCCAGGAGTATTTGGATCAGTTCGTGGTCATGTTTATTGACGACATCCTGATCTACTCAAGATCAGAGGAGGATCACGTTGAGCACCTGAGGATGGTTTTGGAGGTCCTCTGACAACACCAGCTCTATGGGAAGTTCTCTAAGTGAAAGTTTTGGATGCGAGAAGTACACTTCCTTGGGCATGTAGTGTTCGAGCAGGGAGTAGTGGTAGACCCATCTAATGTTGATGCGGTTGTTTCTTGGGCAGCACCCAAGAACGTGGTAGAGGTCCGTAGTTTTCTCGGACTGGAAGGTTACTATCGGAGGTTCGTACCCAACTTCTCCCGAGTTACAGCACCTTTGACAGCCTTGACCAAAAAGGATCAGGCTTTCGTGTGGAGTGAGCAGTGCGGGGCAGCCTTCAGAAATCTCAAGGAGAAGTTGGTTAGTGCCCCAGTGTTGAGGTTTCCAGAAGAAGGGGCGGCGTATGAGGTATTCTGTGATGCTTCAGGGTAGGGCCTCAGGTGTGTGTTGATGCAGCGGAAAGGGGTGATCTCCTATGGGTCTAGGCAGTTACGTCCCCATGAGCATAATTATGCCACCCATGTTCTGGAGCTTGCGGTGGTCATTTTTGAACTAAAGTTGTGGTGGCATTACCTCATCAGAGAGCGCTTTGTGGTCTTCATGGACCACAAAAGCTTGAAGTATATCTTCTCCTAGCGGGACCTGAACTTAAGGCAGTGAAGGTGGATGGAGTTCCTCCAGGATTACGATTTCAATATTTCCTAAACCTCAGGGAAAGGAAACATGGTGGCTGATACCCTAAGTAGTAAATCACAGAAGGAAGTATTTCAGGAATCTGAAGATTCTTGGAGAGCGATGAAAGAGTTAGCGCCCTTGCATTTGGATGCAAGGGTGGAAGGTGGAAGAGGTTGTCTATTTTAGATGACTGTAGTTCAATCCTTAGTGGTGCAGGTGGAAGAGTCTCAGTGGGGGGACTCGGAGGTGGAAGTGATGCGAGATCGTGTTTATCAGGGAAATGCTCCCGAGGGATGGTCGGAGGATGGTCATCATCAGATGCTTTTCTGTGGAAGGCTTTTCGTTCCAGATATGATGCATAAAGGTGTTCTCCATGAGTTCCATGGCTCAGATTTAGCGGTACACCCTGAGGTCTCAAAGATGTATCAAGGCCTAAGGAGACAGTTTTGGTGGCCCGGGGTAAAGCGGGCGGTGGCAGTGTTTGTGGCAAAGTGCCTCATGTGCCAGCAAGTAAAGGCTGAACATCATTTTCTTGGAGGGACGTTATAGACATTAGATGTTCCTTAGTGGAAGTGGGATGACATCTGGATGGAATTCATCACAGGGATACCCAGGACTCAGGGAGGCTATGATGCCATCTAGGTAGTGGTGAATCGGTTGACAAAATCAGCACACTTCTTGGAGATTAAAGAGTCGAGCCCAGTGAGCACCTTAGCCCAGAGGTACATCGATGAGGTGGTGCGGTTGCACGGGATCCTGAGATCTATTGTCTTCGATCGAGACACGCGATTTACCTCACGAGTCTGGAGGGGATTACAGCGTGCCTTTGGCACCCAGCTATGCCTTATCACTTCTTTCCACCCTCAGAGAGATGAGAAAATAGAACGAAAAATCCAGACATTGGAAGACATGATGCAGTCATGTGTTCTGGATTTTGGGGGATCATGGTTACAACACTTTCCTCTAGTGGAGTTTTCTTATAACAATAGCTTACACTCTAGTATTGGTATGACACTATTTTAGGCCTTGTATGGAAGGCCGTGTCGTTCACCCGTTTTCTGGACAGAGATTGAGGAAGCATCTTTTCTTGGGCCAGAAGTGGTGCAGGGCACCACTGAGAAGGTTTAACTCGTGCGTGAAAGGATGAAGGCAGCCCAGGACCGGAAGAAGTCTTATGTCAATCGTAGGAGGAGGCCCTTGGAGTTCGAGGTTGGGAATCATGTGTTCTTGAAGGTTTCACCTCGACGTGGTCAGTGAAGGTTTGGTAAGCGGAGTAAGCTCTCCCCTAGGTTCATTGGACCTTTCGAGGTGTTGGGACGAGTTGGTGAGGTGACGTATCAGCTGGCGTTGCCACCTCAGTTGGAGAAAGTTCACAACGTCTTTCACGTTTCCCAGCTTCGTCGATATCTACACGACGACTCCCAGGTCATCGATTGGGGAGAGTTAGATGTTGAAGATGATGCGACCTTCATAGAATGACCAATCAAGATCGAGGATCGTAAGGAGAAAGTGCTTCATGGGTGAACCATCCCCTTGGTTCGTGTGTTGTGGAGGCATGGTAGCCTGGAAGAGAGCACTTGGGAACGGGAGGCCCAGTTACGCATTCAGTACGTAGAGTTGTTTTGACTTCCTTGTTGTTTTTGTTCTGATCCTTGAGAGATTGTACCTTGTGATTTAATATATGAAATGCTTGTTTTGCTTAACTATTAGATGATCTGTTCCTTGTTCTCTCTATGTGTGTGTACGAATGTGTGATGGTGGGAAAACCTGACTGCTAATGAGGACGCATTATTGTGGATGCAATTAAACCCATGCGGGCGAGTCAGTGCCGCCTAAAGGAGATAATATCCTGACATATATAAGGAGACTCCCTAACTCATGTGTTGGACAGTGTGATCCTTGTGCTTGTTGTGAATGTTTGTGGTTGATAACTCTTGGGGGAGTAATTCTGGATATAGGGGGGAGGGTTCTGTTCCATCTTTCGAACAACTCAGGGGTTTTCCCCTGAGAAGTATCTTTAGAGGGTGGTTGTTTTAGACCCCACTTTTCTCCTTTCTGGGTTGTTCTTAAATTCTCGAGGACGAGAATAGTTTGAGAAGTATCTGATGTAATGGCTTGGGTTTTTGGGGTCTATTACTTGGTAAAAATCTGATGTTGAGGTGTTCTGGGTGGTCTGGAAGGCCATCCCAGCTTCTCGTGACTCCTAGCGGTAGCCTTGGCCTACCGATAGCCTCGGCCTACCGGTAGACCTAGCCTACCGGTGACCATGGTGTATTGGTATCCCTCGGCTACCGGTAGACAAGGGATACCGGTAGCTCTCTGCTACCGGTGGCTCTCAGCTACCGGTAGCTGTCGCCAACCGGTAGCTCTCGGATACCGGTAGCTCTCGGCTACCGGTAGCTCTCGGCTACCGGTAGCTCTCGGCTACCGGTAGTTGTCGCCAACCGGTAGCTCTCGGCTACCGGTAGCTGTCGCCAACCGCTAGCTCTCGGTTACTGGTAGCTGTCACCAACTGGTAGCTCTCGGCTACCGGTGGCTCTCGCCTACCCCCCACGGGTTTTCCAGTACCGCATCCTTTTTACACAAATTGGTTTTTAAACCATGTTTTAACCACTTTAAGACTATTTTAAATCCCATTAATGAACATTAATGGTGTTTAAATGAAATTATTGGTGAGGTGTGCTTCTGTTTTATCCGCCCCGAAGGGCAGGGACCTTTTAAGTTATGTGTGGGGTGGCCCAGCCGCGCGGTCAACCCACAATCCCGCTTCTTACGCGGTTTCAAGTTTTTCTTTCCGATCTTAACCATCCTAGGAATGCTGTATCTCAGACTTTATAACCTAAAGGCTTCTCCCTACGTTTCTTTTTCTCGATCACCCTGCGCTCGGAGTACCCTTCCTACCGACGAGTTGTAACCCCTCAAAGTTTTCCTTGATCACGTTCCATGGAGTTCCTGCTACTCACGCGAGGACTTAACGTCGATCCTTGATCCATCAGGTAGGGATTTTCTCCTTCGCCTCTCCTTTCTGTGTATCATGTGGGATGGGTATTCTTTTGCGCATGTGGAAATTGATGAAACTGAACTTAACAAAGATAATGAACCGACCTTTAAAGAATAAAAGGGGGGTGTGATCAACGTTATGATGTACTCTTTATGTTGTTATGTGTTGTGAATTGTATGAGACCATGCTCACTGAAAATCATGGCCGTTGGTGGTCTTTATCTGTGCACTATTGAACTTTAGCGCTCCTGGATGTTTAAATAACCATAACATGGAATTGGTTAATTATTTATACTCGGTTAAATAAATTGAAAGCACCCGGATCAACCATTTTTCTATGATAACCCTGGTTAAAGTATAGTGTAATTGAAATCGTGAAGTGTGTTAAATCTTTTAAATTTGAAAATACCTGCATGGGCCTGCCTTGTGTTGGTGGTAGCGGTTTGGTTGTTTCTTTCGTGGGCCGATTGCTGGGGAGATGTGGGTGGGGATGGGATCCCCTGTTGTTATAATTTTTCTAGTTGTGAATTTGAGGCTGTGTGATTACTCTACTTATATCACAAATTTGGGTGGGACCCTCTGTTGTTGAGAAACCGTTGGCTCATGGATTTTGGGAACATGGGGCTATATCTCAGGGTTTTCTTTGGTTCCCGTACTTCGAGGGATCTCACTTATCCCTTAGTTGTTGTGACTTTTCAAGAGAAATGGGTGTGAATGATTAAATTACTGTTGGATGTAACTTTTTCCCTTGGTTTGTGCTTATGCTGTTAGTTTCCCAGTAGTGCAGAAATTTATTTAAATTAGATTAATTGAACATGGAAGCAAGAATAGCTTAAATGGGGATTGGTTCTGGGGGTGAGTTGTGACTCGGCTGTGAGCAGTGTGCTTCCTATGAATAGGGACGAGTGTTCTTGTGCTTGGGTTGGATTTAGAAACTCTAGGTTGTGTTTAGTGTTTGTTACTTATACATATATTTTTAGTTCTTATGTTTCTTATTCGCGCCCCACCCAAGTTTAGAACTTAGTGCCAAACACCCCCATTTCATGGGGGAGAGTGTTTTTCCCAACACTTCTATTAATGGCTGGTTATTAGCTCCTTTCTGCTCCATTTCCTAGATATCCCAAGTATATTCAGTCAGGATGTGATGGCCTGAAGTCCATTATTAGCCCAAGAATCTTCAGGCGGGGTAGTTGTGGTGGTTGGCCCAGGTGTTTGCGGGCAGGTTGTTTCCCAAGTGTCTTCGGGATGAGGCCCAGGTGTCTTCGGGCGTGGCAGTAGTTGTTCTGACCCAGGTGTTTATAAATATGGTTGTGTGTGGTGGTTGTGGCCCAGGTGTCTACGAGAGGGATAGTGGTTATGGCCCAGGTGTGTGTGGGCGGGGGTTGGAAGTGGGACTACAGTGAGGTTGTGGCCCAGGTTTGTACGGGTGGGGTTTGGCAGTGGGACTGAGGTAAGAATGGCGGGATTGGTTTAATGCATAGGATTTCTTCAATAACCAGTGGGAAAGTGGCGCGGGGTACCCAAATAGTGATGTGCTATTACTATACTTTACTTGAATTGTGTTATTTGGGGAGTGTGCCTTGGTGAGGCTTGGGTGGATAGTTTACCTTATTAGGTGTTTGGTTATATGTTTTTCCATGGGGCATTAGAATTTCTCCTCACTTGTGCACAAGAGTCTTTGGTTTTCCCTACTGAGTGTACTTATATGCTCACCCTATGTATATAAAACTGCTTTCAGGTTTTTAGGAGGACATCAGGGATCGTGCGGAGCCGTACTGGCTTGGACCTTTGGGGCAGTTGCTGTTGTTGTTTTCCTTTTCTTGGTATCTTTTCACCTCTGGAGTTTTGTGGCTTGTATCTTTTACCTTTTAACATGCATATGGGAATGGTTTACTTTCATTCGTACTTTCACTTTCAGTTTTGGTGTTGTGGGATTCACTATCTTATCTCCTGATCCTATTAAAAGAAAAAGGGTAATGCCTTCCATTTAGTGTGTGATTCCATACCCTTGGTTCTGGTTTCCACTCCGGTACCTATTGAAGGTGAGTTTCAGGGGTCATTATCTCTCCTTTAACTTAAAGAAGGATGGGCCTAGAAATTTGCTGACCCTTCCCTCCTTTTGGTGAAGGTGGGTCGTGATGCGGGTCGTGACAGAATGGTATCAAAGGTAAAAGATACAAGGCACAAAACTCCAAAGGTGAAAAGATACCAAGAAAAAGAAAACAACAACAACAACTTACCCAAAGGTCCAAGCTAGTACGGCTCCGCACGATCCCTGAAGTCCAATTGGAAACCTGAAAGAAGTTTTATATACGTAGGGTGAGCATACAAGTACACTCAGTAGGGAAAACCAAAGACTCTCGTGCACAAGTGAGGAGACATTCTAATGCCCTATGGAAAAAGAGATAACCAAACACCTAACAAGGTAAACTATCCACCCAAGCCTCACCAAGGCACACTCCCCAAATAACGCAAGTCAAGTAAAGTATAGTAATAACACATCGATATTTGGGTACCCCGCTCCACTTTCCCACTGGTTATTGAAGACATCCTATGCATCAAACCAATCTCGCCATTCTTACCACAGTCCCACTACCAAACCCCGCCCACACACACCTGGGCCACAACCTCACCACAGTCCCACTTCCAACCCCCACCCACACACACCTGGGCCATAACCACTATCCCACCCATATACACCTGGGCCACAACCACCACACACAACCATACCCGCAAAAACATGGGTCAGAAAAACTACTGCCACGCCTGAAGACACCTGAGCCTCATCCCAAAGACACTTGGGAAACAACCTGCCCGCAAACACCTGGTCCAACCACCACAGCTACCCATACCGAAGATTCTTGGGATAATAATGGACTTCAGGCCATCACGGCCTGCCCGAAGATACTTGGGCTATCTGGGAAAGGGATAATAAAGGAGCTAATAACCAGCCACTAATAGAAGTGTTGGAAAAAACACCCTCCCCCATGAAATGGGGGTGTTCGGCACTAAGTTCTTAACTTGGGTGGGGCGTGAATAAGAAACATAAGAACTACAAATATATGTATAAGTAAAAAACAATCAACCCAACCTAGGGTTTCCAAATCCAACCCAAGCACAAGAACACTCGTCCCTATTCATAGTAAGCACACTGCTCACAACCGAGTCACAACTCACCCCCAGAACCAATCCCCATTTAAGCTATTCTTACTTCCATGTTCAAGTAATCTAATTTAAATAAAGTTCTGCACTACTGGGAAACTAACAACATAAGAACAAACCAAGGGAAAAAGTTACAGCCAACAACAATCTAAGAATTCACACCCGGTTCTCTTGAAAAGTCACAACAACTAAGGGATAAGTGAGATCACTCAAAGTACTGGAACCAAAGAAAACCCCTAGATACAGCCCCATGTTCCCAAAATATAGGAGCCAACGGTTTCTCAACAACAGAGGCTCCCATCCCAATTCATGATATAAGCAGAGTAATCACACAGCCTCAAATTCACAACCAGTGAAAGTATAACAATAGGGTATCCCATCCCCACCCGCATCGCCCCAGCAATCGGCCCGTGAAAGAAACAACCAAACTGATACCACCAACACAAGGTAGGACCATGTAGGTATTTTCAGATTTAAAATATTTAACACACTTCATGTTTTAAATTCTACTGTACTTTAACCAGGGTTATCACAGAAAAACGGTTGATCCTGGTGCTTTCAATTTATTTAACCGAGTATACGTAATTAACCAATTCCATGTTACAGTTATTTAAACATCCAGAAGCACCGAGGTTCAATAGTGCACAGAGAAATACCACCAATGGCCATGATTTTTAGTGAGCATGGGCCCGTACAATTCACAACACATAATAACATAAAGAGTACAACATAACATCGATCACACCCCTTTTCATTCTTTAAAGTTCGGTTCTTTATCTTCATTAAGTTCGGTTTCATTAATTTCCATAGGCACAAAAGGATACCCAC
The DNA here is from genome assembly GCA_963277665.1 of Viscum album. NCBI lineage: Eukaryota > Viridiplantae > Streptophyta > Magnoliopsida > Santalales > Viscaceae > Viscum > Viscum album. Next base: position 1,185,422,667 of record OY728164.1, read on the forward strand.
CCCGCATGATACACAGAAAGGAGAGGAGAAGGAGAAAATCCCTACTAGATGGATCAAGGATCGATGTTAAGTCCTCGCGTGAGTAGCAAGAACTCCACAGAATGCTATCAAGGAAAACTTCGGGGGGTTACAACTCATCGGGAGGAAGGGTATTCCGAGCGCAGGGTGATCGAGAAAAATAAACGTAGGGAAAAGACTTTAGGTTATAAAGGCTGAGATACAGCATTCCCGAGATAGTTAAGATCAGAAAGAAAAACTCGAAATCGCATAAGAAGCGGGATCGTGGGTTGACCACGCAGCTGGGCCACCCCACACATAACTTAAAAGGTCCCCACCCTTCGGGGTGGATAAAACAGATGCACACCTCACCAATCATTTAATTTAAATGCCATTAATCGGCATTAATGGGATTTAAAATAGGCTTAAAGGGGTTAAAACATGGTTTAAAAACCAATTTGCGTAATAGGGAGGCAGTGCTGGAAAACCCGTGGGGGTAGGCGAGAGCTACCGGTTGGCGACAACTACCGGTAGCCGAGAGCCACCGGTAGCCGAGAGTTACCGGTAGCCAAGAGATACCGGTATCCGAGAGCTACTGTTAGCCGAGCTCTACCGGTAGTCGAGGGCTACCTGTACCCCAAGGTCACCGGTAGGCTAGGTCTACCAGAAGGCTGAGGCTACCGGTAGGCCAAGGATACCACTAGGAGTCACGAGAAGCTGGGATGGCCTTCTAGACCACCCAGAACACCTTAACATCATATTTTTACCAAGTAATGGACCCTAAAAACCCGGGCCATTACATTTTTTCTTTATGACTAACCCCTAGGAGGTATCCTAGTATAAAATCAATAAAATTCTAGTTATAGTTGTTACAAACTAGGGATTAAAAGATCTAAACCTTATCTCTCGAAGTGACGAAGGATGAGCATTACGAGATTTCCCAAGGTTGATCACGCTTAATTAATTCTGTTAAATTTTTACTTTGTTTTATCACTTTCCATTTTCTTTTGGATTATTAAATCATCAACCCCCATGATTTCCAAAATCTAATTCCCTATTTTTATTTTCATAATCATAACCTTGTTTTGGAATTAATGATCTAAGGATTTATCGAGATACAACCTAGGGGTTTCTGAAGAAAAAATCAAACTTTGAGCATTCCCTTTCTCCTTAGATGACTGCCAAATCATGGATCTACTACCTCCCTCCTAGTTCCATAATCACATGTAATGACATTAAGTGAATCTTCTTAGATAAATTATTTCATAATTATTGAACTGCTTCTATTCGAAATGAAATAAGTGGAATCTATCAATTCTCTAATGAATCACCCCATGAGTACTGGGAGAGGTTCAAAAATCTTGGGGAAAACTGCCCACATCACCAAATACCTAAACAAATCTAGATCCAATAAATCTATGAGGGGTTATTGGCTATGGAGAAAACTCTCATTGATGCCATAAGTGGTGGTTCTCTTGTTAATAAAACCCATACAACTGTACGAGATCTCATAAGAAACATGGATGTAAACATGCAACAATTCCATATTCGAGCACACGATCAAATCAAACAAGTCCAAGAGAATCAATCCATAGAGCCCAATAAGACGACTACATGGATGAGTGAAATTGTAGGTCTTTTGTAACAACTAGTGGTGGCTGACAATTCACCAACCTCATCTTATCCACAATCTATATTCCCTGGACCTATAAAAAATTGTGGAATCTGCAGCTCACTATCTCATCCAATAGACACATGTACACTACTTCAAGAGAATCCATCTAATTCATTTGGACCAATGGATCTCAATGCATTATATTCTCAGAGGAACACCAAACCTCAACAATTAGGTCAGTTCATTAGAAACTTCAACCAACCCCACTCCGAGCCCATCTCTTATACCTTTAACCCAGGATTAAGGTATGGTAATCCCATTTCTCATCCCTCTCAGTTCCCACCTCAAAATCCATACCAATTCTAATATGGTCAAGGTGGTGGTAACTTCCAATAACCTTATCCTTTTGTTCCTCAACCTCAAAGGATCAATCATCATCTTTATCCTCATAGATTCTACTATCCTAATGAGCCTTCCCAATTCCCAACCCAATATTAGAACTTTCCCAAGAACCAAAATCATGGTAATACCAATACGGGACATGCATCCTCTTCCAAAAAACCATGGGAAAGAGATGTGAAATATATTACCTCCTTCAACCATTATAGCCTTAAAAATATTGAAACTAAAATTTATCAACTTGAATCCCACCTTATCTAGAAGCAACCATCCAATTCTTCCCAACTCCCAGCTCAACCACTACCTAACCCTAAGGGTAATGTAAGTGTAATTTCACTTAAATCGACAAAGCAAGTCACTATACATCATGATGAATCCTATAAATCCCGTTTAAATGTTGATATTGAAAAGTAAAATACCAAAAATATTGAATAAAAACCTAAGGCCACTCCCTCACCTCCTTCTATTCCTCTAAGGAACCCAATTCCTTTTCCTAAATCTGTCTCTAAGCCAAAGAATCCCTTTGAACCTGATTCTGAAATTCTTGACATGTTTAGATGCGTTGAAGTAAAATTTCCCCTCTTAGGATCCATAAAAAAATCCCTAAGTATAAAAATTTTCTTAAGGAGTTGTGCACTCATAAGAGAAGACTTAGGATCATTAATAATGTTTCAATAAAACAATCCATTCCCATGAAGTGCAAAGATCTAGGGACATTTATGGTTCTATGCCAAATTGGGAGTTCTAACATTGATAATTCACCTATTGACCTAGGAGCCTCAATAAATGTCATTCCAAAATACATATTATCCAACCTTGGTCTAGGTCCCTTGTGCCCAATGAGTGTTGTCATCTAGTTGGCCAATCAAATCACAACTAGTCCTGAGGGAATAATTGATGATGTCATTGTATAATTTCATGATCTTATCTTTCCAGTTGATTTCTATGCCCTTAACATGGAAAGTGATACAAATTCTTTACAATATCCTGTTATTCTAGGAAGACCTTTCCAAATGAAATCTAGAAACAAATTTATGTCCATGCTGGAATCTTATCCATGGAATTTGGTGACCAACTGGCCAAGTTCAATATTTTTCAAGCCATGTGATACCCATCAGAGAATCACTCTATATTCTACATCCATTATTCTGAAAGTATCTATGAGAGTGTGTTGATCCTTGATACATCATGTTCTTCTTGTTCTAATGATTAAGGAGTTTGTGAAATTTTCATCCTCATTAACCAAGTCATAAATAGAGAAGTTTATGTTGAAATTTCACATGTAAAATCCATTGATATAAAGGATCTTGAAAACTCTTTAGAATATCATATGACCAATGATATTCAGTTATCGAACTTGTATTATTATAAAGAAAATTAACTATCATGCTCATTTTATGATTCAAATCAGATTATCCAACATTCATCATTTACCATCCATGATTATGAAAATTTTGTTATATGTGAGGCGAAACTTGAACCAATGTGTTTATCTTATCCTGATGGCAGTGATGTTTGTGATATTTGTTCCATAATTAATAAAGTTATCACTAGTGAGGTTGAAATTGACCATTATTTGGAAAAAAACATTGATATTAATGATCTAGAAAAATCTATTCAATCTCATTTCATATTTGATCTTCATTACTATACATTGGAATGAATTGAAAAAAATGAATTAAAAACAACTGGGATCTCATACTCTGATTTTATATTGTCTGAACCACACATAAATGCACCATCAGAATTGAAACATCTTCCCGAATTTCCAAGTATAGAAAACCAGCTCTTTTTGGATAAAATCATTCCAAAAGTTGAAGACCAAAGAGAAGATACCCACATTCCCTTTCCACCCCATTGAATTATAATAACATAAAAAAGGATGAGAAGAAATTATCCAATGAACAACTAAGCCTTCTAAAAGATAAGTTTTTCTTGAAGCACACCAGAGTTGAGAAAGTTTGGTGACCACCATCAGATTATGTGTAGTCCACTACAACTGTCCCACTATAGACAAATAAATGCAGTGATGCTTAGGTTGAAACCTAAGTTTTATTTTTTTATTTTATGAAATTTTAATTTCTTGTTAGTTTTTCCTTAAATGTATAATGTTTTTTCTCTTTTAGTTAATGTACATTTTCCAAAGCATCACCAAAGAGGACACATTCTCCAAGATCCCCAACATATACATTTGACCCACCACTGGATGGAGATGGAGACCCACCAAATCCAACCCTGGTGACACCTACTTCCATTTAACTTCTCATCTCTCACCCTCTCTTTATCTCTCCCTCTTATTCTTAATCTCTCATTCTCATTTTTCCACCTTACTCTTCAAACTTTTTATTTAATCTTTCCCTTTTGTGTGGGGGTGTTTTTATAAAAAACTAATAAAAAAAACAAAAAAAGTAATAATTACTCACCATCTACGTTTGAATTTTTTACAACTATTTTAGGGAGTAAAAATACATGTTTTTATCTCAATTTATTATTTTCATCATAAAATTGGATAAAGAATATTTTTTCAAAACCAATAAATTTTGAATGCTCAATTTTTGATTTGGAAAATGATTCTTTCCTAACTATGAGGAACAACATTAAATTTCATTCCAAGGTCACCTATGACCATATTTTCAAAATGTTTGTTTTTCACCCCTGATTGTGAGTCTTGAGTTTGTTGACCTTTGAGAAAAATTTCCTACATTAGTGTCTATTAATATGATATAGGCATTTTTTGATCCACATGAGAATCAAAATATCCAAATAACCTCCCATTAACCTTACATTAATCCTCATTTTGAAATCCCCTTTGAGCCTATGAAAACTTTTTATTTGATATCCACATTACAAGTCCAATATCTTGTCCCACCCAATATCTACGTGGAATTACATTTCATAATTTATTGAAATTTAAGTGTGGGGGAATGGATTTTTTTGGATATCCATTTATTGATTTGAAACATGTTATCATATGCTTAAGGGAAAGCATCTATTTAATTGTGGGGGAGAGTTTGTCATTCGATGGGTTTGGGGAATGAATTTTCATTTATGTAATTTTGTAATTGTTATTGAAAAGTATTCAAAAAAATTGAAAAAAAACAAATAAAAAATGGGTTGTGTCATGGGCAGGTCAAAAATAACTCTTTCTCAACCTTGGATCATGTTATAAATATTAAAATTAGTGTCATGAGGAGATAAAACATGGGTTGGGAGATGAGTGTGATATTTTTTTTAAGTTAAACTTTCAAAAATATCAAAAAAAAAAAGAAAACGAAAAAAAGAAATAACACTTGCATTATATATTCTTGTGTTATTGGGAGAAGTTTTGTGTCTTGTACATATTTCACCTTTTTATCCCCTTAAAATTTTATCCATATTTTTTGTTCAATAATTCACAAAATAATTTCCTTTTAAATATGTGTTTCCATAAACATCCATGTCTTATTTCAAATTATGCATTTCTTTTTCCATGTTACTGTTTACCCCTCTTTTCCACTCTTTTTGACACTATATTTATACCGTCCCATAGCCATAGAAAAACCCATAAAAATGAAATCTTGATTTTTATGCACATTAGGATAGGGAATGGATGTTGAGAGATCTTTCAAACTCTAATATTTTAACTTTTGGTTGGTGAATGAGTGAAACTCCATAAATAATTTTTTATCATCCTGAGAGAAGTGAGTTCTGAGTGCCCACATTTTCCATTTCTAAATTTGAGCACAAAAAATTAATTGTTTTTGGAAATTTTTTTCTGTAACAATTTGTGGTAGAATTCAATATGGATGAGTGAAATGGTCTAAACCTCCCATGATTGCCGAAAATAAAATTTTAATATTTTTTGGTGAGAGAAAACGATTTAGTTATATTTTTATATTTTTTGTACATGAGGAAATAAACAAGACCAAGTATAGGGGATTTGATGTTATTGATTTATTTATAACTTTTTATTTACTCCCTTTACTGATTTTCTATGCAAAGTGCATAATTGGTGTGAAATATTCATGTTTTAATATTAAATATAATTTTTGAGCATTGTTTGAGTTAATCCCGATTCAATTCAGTTTAATGTTTTAATAATAACTCTCATTATACTGATTAAAATTGTGTGATTATTATTTTTTACAGTTCCTTATTCAATTTCAAACAAATAATTATAAGGAATCTTTGGAAAATTTGACAATTTGAAGGTTTATATGGTCCACACAAGAAGGCCCAAAGAATCTATTAAGAAACTAGACTAGCCATGATGATAGTCTTTTTGGGATCAATCCAAAATCCAAATTTGATGAACCTCCTAAATATATTATTTAATATCCAAAGGAATTAAGGATAAAAATTTCCAATCCCAAATTCTAAAAAATAGGCACAAAATATTCTTTGAAGTCCACCCCACCATTCTGTCTAGGAATTAAAATCAGCACACAATACTTGACTTTTCTCCTTATTTATACATCAAATAGAGATGATATTTTTCATTATGAAAGCCAATATATATACTGACAACATTTTAGAATAAATGGTTCCAATTTGATTTCATCTTTCTATTCAAAAACCCATTCACATTTCTGCCTTCGAAAAAGCAAGGACAAAAATGGACAGATTAAAATTGTTTATTAAAACTGCCATAACTTTGACTACTTAAGTACAATGGACACAACAGTTTGAGGTTAGATTTTAAACATGAATATATATAACTTTTAAGAATAATATTTCTCTATATTAATCTCTATGAATTATCAAATTGGCGATCTAAGTGGGGGGGAGTAGATTTGGAAAGAAAACAGTCCACCACCTTGGGCTATAAATACATCCCCCTCCTCTCCTTGCAAGGAGTTGGAATTTCATCACTTAAGATGGAGGTGTGGAATGACTAGATAATTTTCAAGGGTCTAAGATGAATTTCACTGATCTTGTTTCAACAAGAGATATATATCCTCCACTTTTCTTTTCTTGTTTGTTTTCAGTTGTTTTTATTTGTAATTGTGTAAGTGTGTTTTTTATTTTAATAAAATTTTAATGCATGTTTATTATTCTTAATATATTATTTTTATCCAAATTATATTTAATAATATTAATCATATTAAAATAGTTTAATTAAATCAAAATAAACCCTTTCTTATTTAGTTTTATAATTCAATCCAAAGTCTGTATTTAGCTTTCTTCACTACTTGTGTGTGTGTTAGAAACACGACTCATTTCTTATCCTGTTCTTTTCATTATATTTATAATTAATCATCATAAAAATATTAAAATAGATTAATAACCATATCAATGGTTGAGTAAATATCTCATTGGGGTGAGTCATAATTTGGGGACGATAAGTGATTGATAGATTTTGTTTGATTATTATTCATTAAATTAATATTGTGAATGTTGAACCTAAAATGTTATTGATTAATGACATGTTTTGTTTGAAGAGTGGTTTATATAGATTATTGGAACCATAAATACACTACCATAAACAATATTTGATTGATATTACAACCCTAATTTAAGTTAAGTCTTGTATTAAAGCCACAACACTTAGAAATTCAAATCAAAATTATCTTGTGAAGTGGGTGTTAATTTAATGCAATATAAAGAAAATCTCAAGTATATCATAAGATTACATCCCCAATGTTGAAATAAAAAAATGTTTTATCAAATATTTACATCAAAAATCATCCACCAATCATTTCAGTTAATCTGTACAAACAAACCCCCCATTAAAAAGAAAAATCAATTAAAAACAACCGACTCTAAAATTTATACAATCGTTGAGGATTCGACCTGAGTGCTTCTATACACATTATCAGAGCACCAGAATCTTGAATAGTTGATAGGAAACAATCGGTCATGATTCATCATGTAGGGAGGGTTGAGTTGGGATAAGATCCCAAACTCCCATAATTATTCGATGAATCCTTGATTAAGATATCCTCCACATCGGTCTGAATAGAGTTTCTTAATCTTCGTACCAAGCTAGTTATCAACTTCATTATTATATTCCTTGAATTTATCAAAAGAATCTAAATTATACCTCATTAATTATATATTTTCACATCTAATAAAATCATTAGTAAAAGTTATAAAGTATGAGTACCCACCCCATGATTCAACAATAAATGGTCCACACACATCGGTATGAACTAATTTAAGAAACTCTTTAGCCCTTTAACCTTTCCAAATAAATGGGGATTTGGTAATTTGTACTTGTAAACATGCATAATATACACCATGTGGTTTTATTTTGAAACATCTTGATGTAATTTTGTCAAGAATTTTTCATTTACATGACCCATACGGTGATTTCCAAAGTTGGGTGTGGTATGAGTCATGTGAAATGACTTAATTATCAATTTTCATTACTTGGTTCATGTAATCAAACACATAAAGACTATTATGTAAATGTGACTTACTATAAAAAAATTATATCTTTATAAAAGAAGCCACATTTATTCCACATTTATTTAAAAATTTGAAAATGAATCCATTTGTATCTAGTCTGGATATAAAAATAATGTTTTTGGTAACTGAAGGTATATAATAACAACCCTTTAAAACCAAGATCATTATGTTCGGAAATGTGAGGTGGTAGTCCCCGATAGTTATAACATTAGCTCCATTGGCTACTCATATATCTACCTCCCCTCAATAAATTTTTCTAAATATACTTGGTTCCTATATTTGAATACATATATGAGTACCACAAGCTGCACCTAATACCCAATTTGTAGAAATAGATAAACTGCACTCGATAAAAAAGTGTACCTAAAGCTTTCCCTTACTTATTTTTCTGGGTGTGTTTTTTATTCTAGTGTCCCTTCTTACCACATGAGAAATAGAAAAAATCTTGTTCCTTTACTTCCCCTTTGATCTTCTTCTTCTTGGAAGGGTGTGAAGAAGCTTTGAGATTAAATCACTATGCTTTCCCTTTCTGTTTCTTCACTATAAGGGTAGAAGGATTTTCACACTTCATATCTTTATCTACCTGGAAAAGTAGGATAAACAGATTTGGAAGAGACTCTTAATACTATTCATATTAAAATTCAAAAAAAAACTAAAGAATCTCTAAGGGAGTTATTCTAGAATGAGATCGATGACTTGTTATTTGGGTGTTTTAAACCCTAGAACCTCTAGAAACTCAATGGAGACAATGATATTGACTATGTGAGGCCCAATCGAGGAACCCTCTCCAATATTACTCTGAAATAGCACCTTGGAAATCTCAACTAATTTCTGTCTAGATCTCTCATGGTAAAGACCATGGAGGTGTTAAAGTATGCTATACACATCCATATTTTCGCGAGACTTCATGAGTTCACTAGAAATAGGTGAAATCATAAAACATTGAACATAAACTATTTCATTCATATGTTTTTTGTAGACTATGAACTCTTCATCACTCGCCTCTTGAGTAGGAAGACTAGGCATTGAAGATTTTAGTATGTAAAATTTCCGTTCATGGAATAAAACAACTTGAAGGCTTCTAAACCACTCCTAAAATTTACTTCCAGTAGGGAGATTGTATTTATCCAATATTGATCATAGGGATAGGGAGATTTTAATTTTATTATATAATAAAAAGAGAAGATTATTAGTAATTTTCTTGATTAAATATTTTCTAAGATATAATTAATTGATTTTATTAAATCTCTCACTATTTTATCAAGTCCTAACAACCCTCACCATTGAACTTGGAATGTATAGTTTCTAGGAAATTCTACTGGAAAGGATCCATATTCCCCTTTGCATGACCCCAACATGGTTTGGTCAAGCTATTTTGAAGGTATTTAGGTAGGAAAGTCTTTGCCAACTATGGGCTTGTATCTCCTTGATCCATTGAGAGGACTCCCCAATCCAGAAATCACGACTTAGATTTTCTCAACACTTTACTCTAAATTAAACCAAGTCTAGAATGAGCTACTCCTCTTGATGTAAAATAGTAAATTCAACCCAAAAATTTTATAGGAACTCACCTTATAAAAGTAAGAGTCCCAATAAGGGTAGGTCAAACACATAGTTATATTGAGTCTTGTTCCTAATCAAGTAACAAAAGGCTTAGTTTGACTTAATATTAGATTGAAATATTTTATTTTATTATCCATAAATTTTTATATTGTTTTATATTTTACATTTATTGTTAATATTTAAGTGTAAGTTTACTTAATTATTTAACCATGTTTGGATAAAACATTTACGCATAATCAATTTTATTCAAATTCCATCTTTGAATATTAATTCATTAATTTATGTGATTGCGGTCTTGAATCAATAAATATAATTTTAATTCATTATATAGAAAATAATTAATTAATTAAATGAACCGATCATGAAATTATGTAATGGTTGATTTAATGATCGGATATTAAATCAACCTATGACCTAGGAGAAAAACTCCTTATGCCAGAATTGGAATGAATACAATATTCCATGTATCCACCTATGTATCACCAAGTTGGTGTCATTATGGTTCCATCTTGAACTACCCCCATGCACCATGGAATGCTCTATTAATTAAAATTATTTATTACTCATACACAGCTGAGGGGAACCAAAGGATTGGTTAAAGGGTATTACATAAATATCATTGGGCACACATATCCTACATAATAAGGAAGGGATGGATGAATCGTAGAACATCTTTTAATTTAATATTAAATAATTGAAAAACCATGAAATACGTTTAATTAAATAAATTAAAACACATACATAGGTCTTGGTCAAGCTCATGAACTGTCACACATGCAATGAATATGAAAAATTAAACGACTAACATTCATTTATTCATTCTTTTATTATTTAAGATAAACATACTTGTATTAATAAATAAATAAAGTAATTAATTAATTCTCATTCATCTTAATGATAATCCAATCTTATTTGTAGATACTCAGCATTAATGGCATTCATGGAAAATAAATGGTAGAACCAATAATGAAATATTAATTAAAATAAATTAATTGAGCTTTTTAAAATTCATTAAAACCATTATTAAATTGTCAAACACACAATGGTATGCTAATAAATAAATAAAGGTTTTAATGCTATGGTTTAAAATTTAATTTAATTTTAATTTTTTCCATTAATGGGAGACTACATGGTGTGTATATGTAGCTACACACCATGTACCTCAGTTTCCGTATATCTAAGTCACACGCATGTGGCTTCAGTGTGTGAACTTGGCCAGAATACATGATGTGTACATGCCAATTACACACCTTGTATTTAGTTATTGTGTGCCAAGTTGGCTCAGTCAACACTCAGTGTGCAATAAAAGCACCGCATGTAATTAATTACTTAGTGAATCTTGATACATTGTGCATGGGTATACAACGTGTGCTCCGGCCACACGCTGTGGAACCCAGTTTTACCGACCAATGATTTGGAACTTCCTGATAACATCTCTAGTCGTTCTTCATTTTTTCTTAAACCTTTAAGAAAATGAAACACTGAACAAATATGATTAATATATCGATAAAAAGTTAATACAAATCGGGTTAAAGAACAAATAACATGAAATAAAATCTAACCATAATTGTGTGTAGATGGAAAATAAAATAAATATTTATAAATTTAAATGTGGCCACTCTGATACCACTTATTGGTTTTGGGCATAGAGGAAGTGTGAATTTGTGGGTGATATATTAAAATTTATTTTAATAATCATTGACCGAAACCAAGAGTAAGGATCTTGCACGTCAAATTTATAAGTAATTTATTTAATATATGAAAAAATAAATATACAGACTTAGTAACTTTCTTCATTGATGATCATTGATCATTAAAAAAGGCCCTTCCGGATTGCATTTATTGTCATTATGAGGATCCAAGGGTATAATATCTCTAGTGGTGATCTACACGTGCTTCAATGGTCTCCAAGAAATGCCACTCATTCTCTGGGTGGTAGCGCGGTGAATCAAATGTTTTGTGTTGTTCATTCTTGATCGCTCATTCTTTGGTCTTAAAGAAATTTTATCTTGGGTTTCTCATTCTTGAGAGGGAGAGAGGAGGAAGAGTCAATAGAGAATTCATTGTGCGTAACAATTCTCTATTCCCAAACTGGGAATTGGTTTCAAATATATTAAACAATAGACGTAACTATATATTTATAGAGCTTGGATTTTGGTCAAAAAATTTAATTTCATAATAACCATTAAATATAATTATAACCATTAATGAAATATCATTCTAGTATTATTATTTTTTGATTTTCCAACTTACGCAAAATAGATAAATAATATTCATCGAATCGTAAATAATTATTTTATCCCCGGACACGGTCTTGGTCCATTCGAACTAAAATTATATTTATTGAACACCCAATTAAATATTTTATTCTATTAAATAAATATTTTATTCAAAAACTAGTAAGTAAATATTTATTAAACATTCAATAAAATAAATAAATATATTTTATTCACAATCCGGTGAATAAATATTTATTTAATTTATACGATCAATAAAACTTAAATAAAATTATTCCCCAGTCTTAATAATAATATTTATTCCATTAATTAAATTCAAATTGAATTTTATCGAGACCAACAAAAAACAAAGTGTGTGAACCTATAGGAATGTTTCTCATTGGCATTAGGTGGGCTTTCCTAAAGTCCAAGATTACTTTCTAACAATGGGACAAGTCACCCAAGAGAAATAACTTAAAGTTGCAATGATGATAACCACATATGAATGATCACTATGTAATATAATTCCTTTGTGAAATAATCTCATCAAGTAGGTTGAATGAAGGTTTCATAAACCTATATGCTTGATAAATCATTCTTTAACTATCTTAAATAAACTTGTCATTACACCATGGCCATGGAATTTAGGGTGACAATTTTATTTCAATCAAAGGTATGAGATATCAACTTCCATAAATATGGAAGGGACAAATATTTTCTTGACTTTTCCATTAATAAAATGTAATTTGTGATGAACCCAACATACCCTACTTCCCACCAACATATGGAATGATAGTTTTATCTAAAAAATCTAAGTGCTCGAGTTGTGACATGCATTAATGATAATATTAAAGTCTAAGGACCATTACACACACTCGCAAATAGAAATATTCGATGATACCAAAACATGAATAATTCCTACGGATGGTTCTATTCTCATAATCTCCCATCTTTAAGATTACCAAGTGCGAACTTCATTAGAAGTAGTCTCATCCACTTACGAGTACTCGCATCTGAAGGTCTATATACTATGTGTCTCATCATAATATGTTATCCAACTGCAGAACTATATTAAGAATATTTTCATAGAACTTCAAGGTTTTCATAATAGTGGGGAACTAATATGAACTTATAAATGTGATAAATACTCTATGAAATTATTACATTATGGTCATTCATAACAATGAACAATATGTAATAAGATGTTTAATTTAATATTTAATTCATCAAATATTCATGAAATCAAATTGAAAATAGTTGTTTATACGAAATGAACTATAACACAAAATAAGTTAGTTTTTCTATTTTATTTTATCCATTTATTATAATAAGTGTCTTTTATGAGTGATATAACTTTTTCCCCTCTTATTTTCCCCTTTTCTAAAACCACGTTTTATAACCGTTATGCTGACGAATTTACTTCTCAAAATTTCTATTTTCTCCTCAAGAAACTATCTTTTATTTTATTTTTGTGAATAACCAAACCTATTTATTTTCCAAGGGTATTAACCTAGATGTAAAAATTATTTATTTGATTTGGGGATTAACATACATGAAACTCACATTCCCTTTCTGTGGGTTAAAAATGACATAATAATCTTGTCTTTAAGCACTTTTTAAAACACCATGTTTTTTAAATATGAAACCCGTTTCTTTTATTTTATAAAGGTTATTTATGAAATTTTTTATTATGATATATGTGTCTCACATTAATTAAGACATATGAAGTGTGTTCCCTGATATCACTCCAATGAATTGGGTAAAGAATTTAATCTCTAGAGATGACATGTTTTATGATACCTTGATGAATAACATTGGTAAATTTTATGAAACCTTGGTGAAAAAACTTGGTGATATGCTTATGAATGTCTCATTTAAATGTTTTAGACACATTTTCATGTTATGATTAATGTATTTTTTATTATGATATTCCTCATGTTCTCTTTCTCGTTCAATAATGATTCTCCTCATGTTCTTATAGATATTCTTCAAGATCACTTGTAAATTGTTTCTCTTGCTTTCCATTACTGGGTATTATGCTCACCCTTTCCTTTGATGTATGTCCCTAGGTTATGAGATACAATATATTTACTAACAATGAACTTTTTAATAATTATTTCAAGTGTATTAGAAAAATATTTTATGTTTTCATGTATTATGTACCTTTTTTCTAAGAAACTAAACTTTTAAAAATCCCTTGTTTGTACAATGTAAAGAAAATTTATGTAATAAAAAGGCGGGATGTTATACATAAGACTCACACCATCTTTCTCGACCATCAGATGTGACACCCATTTCAGGTTTCTCCCACACGTAATCCCCACATTGAATTTTCAAACCATCAGATGTGACACCCATTCTAGGTGGCTTCCACGCGTAAGCCCCACACCATCTTTCCCAACCATCAAATGTGACAACCATTCCAGGAATTTAATACATGTAAGATCCATAAAATTTCTTGTAGATTATCCTTTAGTGACATGAGAATCCTTACCATATGACATAAACTTCATGGACCGGTCATGCCACATGACCTTAAACTGCGACATCGAACTACTATGGGTTTTGATCAGTCTCTAAACAAGGCATGTGGGATACCTTCTAGAGATTCAATCCCAAAAATTGTAAACTCAGGTGTGAAATATTCCCTCTTAGGGACTCACCTCCTTGATCCACCTCAATAGGGAGTTCTGATCAACCATCCCATCTCAATAGGATGGTAAAATCGTGCCTCGATCTTCTTCAAATAAACATTATGATCCGTCTACATGGGACGTAGAACTTGTGACCTAACCCATAATACATACCCCATGCAATAAAAAAGGGATTACTGAGGTAAAAAACCTTGTAAGACTTATGAATTTAGTGTCAATTAACTCATGATCGACACAGGATGTCTTGGGTTCCACACCTAAGATGCCTAATATGAGATTCTCTCTTAAGAGAAAGATATATAGGTGACCACTGTGACCAATGTCTAGATATACCCAGATATTTCCAACGTGCACTACCCTGACCAAAAGTTTCTACCATGTTAAGATAGAATCAGTGTAATTAATTAGTGTCCACATAGAGATGGCACCGAGAATGAGTTCCACGAACATGACTTAAATCTTTGAGGAAGACACAAACTAGGCAGGGATATCCAAGGATTAATCCATGGAAGGAGGAAATGACATCCCATAATCCCATTTTGATCAAGGAGTATACATCACCAATTAAAGTGATGAAATTCACCCACCATTGTAAAGTGGGAATGTGGGGTAACAAACACGTTCATCATCCAAAAACTTAGTGAAAGCATCAGAAACATCCATATTTACCCAATGCATTTGAAGGAGATGTAGATATCACTCTTCACTTAATTAAAATCATACATATTAGTGCCACAATATCATAAAACATTCATCATATCATAACTAATGAAATTAAATGGGTTTCATAAACATTTCATCATATCATAACTTGTGGAAAATAGATAGGTTTCATAATCATTTCATCATTTCATCATACCATAACCCGTGGAAAAGGAAGTGTGTTTCATAAGAATTTTATCATAGTATGAACCATGGAAGGAAAATGGGTTTCATAAAAAACAAGTCATGATAACCATTCAAAAAAATAATAAGAATGTTATCTTCGGTTCATATCTCTAATAAAGAATAAATTACAACACATGATGTCATCTTAAATGGAGAATATTTTTTAAAGATAAATCACTTGGAACATATCTTGAAGAAAATAAATTTTGTTTAAAAAACACTTTTTAAAACATAAAACATTTTGGAAATAATTTTCTTTGAAAATAACCTTTAAAACTTATAAATAAGTATTTAAAAATCATTTAAAACATTTATTAAAGAAAAAATTATTTCCACTGGAAAACACTTTTAAAAAAATCAAACATTTTCAAAATCATTTTCACTTGGAAATAATTTATTTAGAATCTAAAAATTTCTCAAATTCTAAGGAAAAATTTTTATTTGAAAGGAAATTTGAAAACTTGTAAGGGAATCTTGAAAACATTGAACAATCATGACAATGAGAAATACAGTTCATGTCGTGCATGTTAAAAAAATTATTTCTTTTTATATTTTCGATAAAATCCAAAAAGACATTGTTTGGAAAATGACATGAAGATTACTTTAAGATTTTTTTAAATTAAAACATGGGTAAAAATGTATTTAATAAATCATTTTAATAATTTTAAAAACATTTTTGATTTTTTTAGAAAATATGGTTTTGGAAGAAAAAGGGTTTTCGACTGAAGAGATAAATAAAGATGGTTTTTCTTAAAACCAATTCTCAATTATTTGAAGTACCAAAGAGTGAAATTTTTTAATATTACTTTAAAATATCATGAATAACTAGATATGAATAAAATTCATGGGAATTATTGATATTTAGATCAAAATATTTCAACATTAGAGACTTAATCATAAACAATCCCTATAAACGATGAGATTGTAACATAAATTCATTACCACTTTAGTAACATTTGAAACATAATACCCATGAAAGAGATATATTCAAATAGATATGTAATCCCCATAATTTTATGAATAATAATCATAAAATACATTAATGAATAGTATATACACCACATAAAATAAATAGGTGGTGGATATGGCATGTGTCCTATAGAAGTAAAAAAGTGAGACAAAAATCTCTTATTGTTTTAGTAATATTTTGAATCATATGACCCAATAGAGAATAAAATAAAATGAAACTTTTAATATCATGAAAAATATGAGATTCATGATATATAATTTCAAATGGGTAGTATATACACCACACAAAAGAAATGATATATCTCTCAGAAATAAAAGATAGAATATAAATCCCTTACCTAAAGTATCGACTTCTTTCATACACATTAAAAAATACTATATAATAAATATAATTTTACTATAAATCTATTAAAAAACCATATATATATACATATAATACCATATATTATTTAATTAAGACCTTTACTTACCCTATTATTAATAATTCATTGTTAAAATCACGTTTTGGGTAATAGCCACTATGTTTTTTATATATGTTTTGATTTGTTATTTTTGGTAATATTTCTTTGATCATGGTTTCATCATCTCCAGAATAATAATTGTGACATAATTATCATATTTATACATAAATTATACTTTTAATACCAATCTTGGGAGATATTTTTGAGAAGTGAAGTATGTTTCTATCACAGAGATAGGAGGTTGTACGTACGCATGAATAACGTTTCCATTTTTTAACGATCATTATAGAAAGGAGGTAAGTAATATTTTATCTTTCTAGAATTATAATAATATTATAAATAACATATTATTCTTTTAAATATAATTATACATATAATTTATATGGTGTGGTGATGAAAATAGAGTCACAATGCTTCGTGAAGGTGATATACTACACATACATGAAATCCGTTATCATATTTTAGTCAATAAAAATGTAAGAAAGAAAATGATATATTTTCCTTTTAGGGTATTCATATACTCACCCTTTCATGGGATTGAACTAGAAATATTGTGTCTTATACAGACGACATACATATCAGTGATGACATTAGTAGAGCATAGTGACACTTGGATGCATATACCACATTCGGTGGTCAGAATTGGATATTAGGAGTCAGTCTCTCTTTGGTATTTTTTTAGTTATTGTCAGGTTGAGAATTCATTTATGGATGGGCATGTATGTTTACCCTTTTATTCTTTATATTATACTATTGTACTCTGATTCATTATCTAGAGGTTACTGCATTAATGATTATACTCTAGGTGTCGTCGTCTTTTATCATTCTTATGTGTTATTTCATGGAGACGGTTGTCAATGTGCATACGGGTACTTAGGATAATCCCTCTTATTTCAGTTTCTGCCTTCTTTGAACTTGTCTCAAACCCCTAGCCTATTAGAGGCAGGATTGGGGTTGTCACACCTGACTTGACACTAGCCAGGTAGGCCTCAGTGGGTCAGGGTCATGATAAAAATACTGAAATAAATGAACACTAAAATGTCATGTTAAAAAAACCAAATAATTATGGTGTAAAAAAATATGAACAAAATCAAAAAATCACACTATGAATAAATGTGAGTTCATATACAATCTATATTATAGATAAACCTAGCAAACATCTATATTAAATAATGAGAGATAAACACCTCACAAATACAAACTAAGATTTTATTTAAAACGATAATTGAGTTGTGATTGGGAGATGATCTGAGGACAAGGGGAGAACCCCCTTTTAAAGGATATCCTCCCTCCATGGCCCCTCCATTGTTTGGATTTTCCACCCACCCAAACAACTCCATTTCCCCCCTTGACAATTGAGGGGGGAATTGTTTGTTAAGACATACACTTGTAGTGAACTCTAAAATAGGAGACTCAGTACTGTATTAAAATATGAAAATTTTCAATAACAGTGGAAGAGGTAGATAAGTGGAAGGAGAGAGGAGAAGACTTGAGAGGCATCTTTGCACTCCCTCCCAAGCCTTAAGGATAGAAGTCCCAAGACAAGTGGCTGACTCACTCAATAAAATTCCTTCCCCTAGTGAATCTCCCTTTATCCCCTTTTATAGACTAAAGTGATCAACAAAATTTCCCTAGGATATTCCCTTAGGCCCATGAGATATTACCCATATAGACACCCTATAACATTTATCTCTTTTAACCTCTTCCTCCTCTAGAAATTACCCTTTATCCCTTCTTCTTTCCATGTGGTATAACTGGAATTTATCACTACCACCCCCTTCAAAATAACCTTGTCCTCAGGGTGAGAGACATGATGAATTTCTGGTCAAACCCCTAATCCCTTGTGTTGTACATCAGGGGCATGTGTCTGTATAGTGATCAACTTGGTCCTGCCCCCTTTCAGCATAGTCTCCAAGAAATCTTCCAAATGTTCCTCTCGAATTTATGGTCTTATAGAAACTGAGTGTGCATCCTCTCCTCAACATGTTTATCTAGAAATACTACTAGAAATTAGGTTGATAGGCTACATAGTCGAATCCAGCTACATACCCCCACTTTCCAACTAGCTTGTGTCTTATTCCTCAACTCTCCTACCACATTTCCCTTCTTGTTTTGACATTCTTTATCAAAGTCCATCCGCACCTTAACCACTTTTTCTGGCTTCTATTGGTCTGCGAGTTGAGATGGAGGGGTGATCGATGTTAACTCATATAACAACTTCTCTAAAAGGGTCCCGCCGTAGCTGCGTAAGGGTCATTTATTGTTGCTTCATAAGGATTCCCAATTCCTTATGTTTCTCAATCTTCTATAACGGTGGCTTCTCCAAACATCCCCCAAGAGTTGCATCACCCTTTCTCTAAGTGTCTCTAATCGCTTTCTGATTTCTTGGTATGTTTTCTATGTATATTAGAATTCACCATGGTCACCAAACTAGTAAGTGTTGATGCATTGTGACCTTTAAGTGTCGAAACATTTGATGGTGCATAAAACACTTCTTGCAGTGCAGATGAAAGATCACAAAAAATTTCCTGTTAGCCTTCTTCATCGCAAAATGCGATCCTCCGAAAAGTGGTTGTCTATTTCAATGGCTTTTAATGTACTTGAATTTATAAATTTGACATGAAAACTCTCATCATTTTTTACCCTATGTTATATTGTAGTGGATAGAAAGTTGGTGACTCATCCCCCCACATCACTGTTTCACCAGCCTCTCATGTTCTCAACTCATTCTTCACCATCAAGAGCGAGATTCACTACCTTTGTTTCTTTTGATCCTTGAAATTTGGGCTTAGTGTGAGGGATTTTATTTTCATCACTACTTCTTCATACCCCAATGGATTCCTCGATTCACAATTTCCTACTCCAGATATCAGAGAAAGTAACAGATCCACCAGTGACGCCACCTTCCTATTGAATTCCTAGAACTTATCCAGGCTAGTTGGGTATGATGTCCATATCACACTACCTATGGTTATATTTTTATATCCACCCCCAGTAGGATGCATGTTGGTCACCTCTATAGCCTATGTCGGCTGATCATCTTCTAAAACCAGCGTCAACCGAGCATCTATTGACAACATTCTAGGAAACTCACTGCACACCAACTCATTTTCAGTCATATCTGCCCACCCCTGTTACATTATTCCTGTCATTTCCCCTGATTGCACCTCTGGAAGCTTCGACACTAAGGAAGGGTGATCCTAGGCTGTGGAGGCTCCTCTCAGTGATGCACCCATAGTAGAAGTATTTTTTGGAAGTTTTCTTCCTCTTTTTAGTGGTGTTACCATTTTTTCTCCCATGTAATTTGAGTTTTAGCACATCATTAGAAGCAGATGAAGGGTGGAAAGTCAGACCAAATATTAAGATGACTTGCAATTACAATGAACTCTAAAATAGGAAACTAAGTGTTATAATGGAATCTCATACCTTACAATGAGGTAGAGTGATAAATTTATATATCAAAAAAGGAATATAATGGGTTATTCACACCAATATGGGATAAAAATACTAAGAAACATTTAACTCTTAACACTCACCCTCAATATGGGACATATATATTTATCATGCCTATCTTGTTACATAAAAATTGGACACATGGTCTAGGAACCCCTTTTGTGATGGCATATGCAAGTTGATCAGATGTGTGAACATAGATGATGGTGATCTTATTCTTCTCAAATATTTCTCAAATAAAATGTTAATCAACTTAAATATTCTTGGTATTCTCATGAAATACTGGATTTGTGGCAATCTTGAGAGTATCTTGATTGTCACAATAGATATGTGTCAGTTTCTTGAAAGGATACCCGATCTACTATAGAATTTTTTGTTTTCAAATTATCTATGTAGTCACATATGTCATTGAAGGATATTTTGACTCTACACTAGATTGAGAGATAGTTTTCTGATTCTTACTTCTCTATGAGATCAAATTTCCACCAATAAATACGGAAAAACCAGAGGTAGGTCTCCTAGAAGAGAGACATTCAGAATAATCTGCATTACAAAAAGCCTCAATATTAATATGTCCATGATTAGAATATAGAATACCTAATCCTAGTTCCTTTTTTCACATATCTAACAATGGGACGAACAACCTCCCACTGTATTTTTGTTAGATATTCCATAAAATGACTCACTTTTCTAATCACACAAGAAATATTTGGTCGAGTAATCATCAAGTATTTAATATTTCCAATAATTCATCTATATCTATTAGGTGATGACAACATATCACTATCAGTATGAAGTGACGTTTCTCCAGGTTTGAGAGGTGAGTCAACTGAGTGATATAGAGTCATAATAGTATCCTGAAGAAGATCAAGAACATGTTTTATCTAAGATATAAATATTCCTTTGTTGAGTCTGGATACCTCAATTCCAAAAAAAATATCACAGTGGACCCAAATATTTTGTTTGAAAATTTTGATGAAGAAAATATTTGAGTCGATCAATGTCGATAGCATAAATTCCAGTAATAACAATTTCACTCACATAGATCACCAAAAGGATTATTACTACTATAGAGTGATGATAGAAAATAGAGGAATCCTTTATGAATTGGGACATGCCAAAGCTAAGTATAACAGTGTAAAAATGGTTGAACCAAGAACATGGTGACTTCTTGAGTCTATATAGTGATTGAAGAAGGTGAAAAACCTTAGATTACTCCCACTGAGAAAAAAAATCATGTGATTTCTCTATATAAACCTCTTCATTAAGAAAACCTTTAAGAAAGTATTTTTAACATCCAACTGATGGAGAGGCTAGTGAGAGGCACCAAGAGTGATAAACAGGAAAACACATTCCATTTTAGCCGCTAGAGAGAAGGTGTCAAAATAGAAAAATCCATATTTCTATGCATAGAATTTGGAAACAAGGCTAGCATTGAGATGATTAAGAGAGCCATTGACGTTGACATATACTGTAAATATCCATTTCCAACCAGCCACTGACTTATTCAAAGTAAAAGGGACAAGATCCCAAGTAGGATTGTCTTCCAGAGACTGAAATTCATACTACATAGCATGTGACTAGCCTATATGTGATATGGCCTCAGAAAAAGTGCACATTATGGAGAGATCATCAAGTGTCTCTACAACATATAAGGTAGACACAAATAATCTCTGAAAAGACTAACATGATATTGATCCTTTTCGAATTGCAATAAGAAACTCCGGTGATAGAGGATCAGGAGTAGGCGAGTTATTAGGTGTGGTAGAAACCTCAAGTGCTGGGGTGGCAGGTGTTCTTGATCGTAGAGTATATACCTAGTCAAATCAGGATCCAATAACATCACTAGGAAGAGGGGGGGTGGTGGTGTATCTAGATTATATGGTAAAATAACTTTGGAATCAGGAATAAGAGATGGTGACGAGAACTCAGGAATAGAAATAACCGAGGATTCAATAAATTAAACATTGAAGAAGAAAACATAAAAACACAAATCAGGAGATAAGAATTGATATATGTGTCGGATGTAAGAATAGACAAGAAAGATTCATTTTAGAGTGTGTGCATCAAACTTTGTAATGGAGAGGTGAATATCCCAACCATCACACACACAAACAAAAATGCATAGAGGAAGATAATGAGGTGGTGATATTGTAAGTAAAGAATGGAATGGTTTATCCTCCTAAAGAATAGATTATGTAAGTCTATTGATAAGATAGGTGGTTGTGAGAATTTAATAAACCCAAAAAAAGTTGGAACATTCTTCTAAAATAAAAGTGCATGAGAAACTTCTAATAGATGGCGACTTTTTTGTTATACAACACCATTTTGTTGAGGTGTATCAGGATAAGAAGTTTTATGGATTATTCCATGATAATTAAGAAAATACTAGAAAGGTCCAGATAAATATTCACAGCCATTGTCAGAATGGAATCAATGAAGTTTAGCAGAAAATTGGGTTGTGATTTCTTGATGATAGGAGACTAAAATGGGAAATATTTCTGAAAGATTCTTCAACAAGTAGAACCAAGTCATTCGTGAATAATCATTGATGAATGTAACAAAATATTCATTGACCAATTTGGATGGACTAGTAATGTGTCCCCAGATATTAGAATGGACCAAATGAAAAGGAGTGGATGCATGAGGGTTTTGTTCGGGGAATATAAGTGACTTGATAAAGATTTTCATAATGAAAAGACTCATAGTTAAATGGAGGAAGGTAACCCATACCTGGAAAAAGTTTCTGAATAATGGGGGAAGGTGGATGAACAAATTGATAATGATGTTTTAGGGCATGAGTAGACATCGCAGGACATGCGAGAATAGGGGATGAGTCAAGCACATACACCCCTCCTTGAAGTCGTCTACTACCAAGCACCCGAGTTGTTGAATGCTCTTGAAATATAACCAAAATATGTGAGAATATGGCATGAAACTATAATTTAGATGTAAGTTTAATAATGGATAGTAAATTAAGGGGACAACTAGGAACAAAGGCAACAAAAGATAGTGTCGATGGATGAGTAACTGAGTAACTCCCATAACCATTGATTTGCATTGTCTAACCATCGACCACTTTAATATTACCACGAGTTGAAGTTGATTTGTTGGACCAAAGAATATCTATATCGCCAGTGATGTGTATTACTAGTGATGTGATCTGAGGCATCAGAGTCAAGAACCCAAGAGGTGGACCGTTGGGATAAATATGATGATGGAGTATCACCATGAACAACAATGGAGTTTAATGATACCATAGATCAGGTGATAAAAATTCACATTGAAAAGGTGCTGAAGGTGAAAAAAAGGGTTTGAGACATTACCAACAGTGATCAATCATGGAAGAAGGACACATATTAGGTGTTGAAAATTCACATCCTAAATACTTGGGTTCCAATTAGGTCACTCACAAAGGAGTTCCATGAGTGGTGGAGGGGCCTCGCTATGCATTATGAGGTGGTGCATGGGGAGGAAGTCTATAATAAGTTCTTCTTGTAAGGGGTTTAAACCCAAGGAGGGGTGTCGTGAGGGGGGATCAGTCTAGGAGGGGCACTTTGAGGGGCCCTAATACCTAGGTGTGGCACCACGATGGGGATCTGCCTAGGATAGAGGGCGCTGCATAGGAGGGATTCTCCCAAGAGAGAGGGCGTCGTGAGGGGGGATCCGACTAGAAGAGTGGGTGCTATGAGGGGGGATTATTCTAGGAGATGTTCCATGAGGGGGGGGGGGGAATGTGCAGGAGGTTCTTGGGATGGGGGTCTCCCATCAGATAGGGCCCATCTGATAGAGAGGAGTGACACACAAGGGATTTCGGGGAGCATAGGTACTGGGAGGGGGGGTTGAAAAAAATAAACCTAACCCTGATACTATGTTATAATGGAAACCCATACCTTAAAATGAGGTAGGGTACTCAATTTATAGATCAAAAAAGGAATAAAATGGGTTACCCACACCGATGTGGGATACAAATATTAAGAAACATTTTACTCTTAACACTTAGAATTATATTGCAATATGAAAGTCTGGGTTACAGTGGAAAAAGAGAAGAAGAGGAAGAATATAGGATAGGAATACTCGAGAGGGTATCCACACTCCTTCTCAAGCTTTAACATCCAAATTCCAAAACCAAGTGGCCAACTCAATCAACATAATTCCCTCCCCCACTACAATTCCCTATTCCCCCTTTTTAGACTAAGGGGATCTACAACACATCCTTAGGATATTCCCCTAAGCTCACAACATATTCCTTATATATTAACTGAAAACCCTCTCTCTCTTATACCCTCTTCCTCATACAACAATTACCCATTTTCTCTTCTTTCTAACTGGTATAGCTAGTATCTTTCATTGTCAACCCTTAAATAAAGAAAGGGGGTGGATGTCGACATGCCCAAAAAAATCATAACGAGGGCTTACAATTTCTGTACTCAAACAATAACCAACCAATGTTATGAATAAAAAAAACCTCATCCAAAAACCCTTCATTTTTTCTAGTTTCAAACTTAAATAGTCTTATGTGCATGTTTAGAATGAAAAGAAAAGGTGGAGAAAGTAAAGGTGTGATTGGTTCAGAGAAAATAATGAATTTTCAAATTTTATCTTCCAATAAAGAAATATAAAACTTGAAATATTTATAGGATTTTGTTAACACTAATTGGGATTTACGTTATCTTTTATCATTGAATCATCTCAGTCACCTTAATATATGGTATCTACAACCACTATATAAAATTTATATTTAATTATTCAGTTATTATTTTTCTAACTCATTCTAAAAAAATAAGTTTTAGTTTTGATGTACCAAATATGTTTTTTTTGTAATTTATAAAAGTAAAAAAATTACATTCAGAAGATAAAAATAGATAAAAAAGGAAAAATAGTTTCATGAATCAAATCAACACATGAAGAACAAATCTCAAGTTATCATTTGAAATCATAGCCTGAATTTTATATAACGACCTAATATTTTGCATTTCTCCTGTAATAGTTTTCATCGAAGGATTTAGAGTTGATATTTTTTTAGGATAGGTATTCTTATTTTAATATCCTAATCAAGGATGGAAACTATTTGATATGTCTGGGAAGAATACAGTTTTATATTTGGACAAATCATGAATATTTCTTGAAGATCGCATCATCACTACTAAGGAGTCGATATAAATAAATGCGCAAAAATCAGTTTCCATGTGAAACAAAAGGAAACTATAACGAACTAATGTTTTATCAATGAAATTCCATTACTATAATTATTTCTTATAGTATAAGAATATAATATTACATACATAACACAATAAAAACCTTATAAATGAATAATGAGTAAGATAAATGGTATCTCTAGAAGTTAAGGAACATATACTGATGAAATAGTAACTTGAACTTTAGAATAGTAATGTGACACTTACGAATAGTAAATTAGTCAATTGAGTAGTAACATCACTAATGAAATTATAAATAAAATTTATCCATCTTATAAGTTACAATATGACATAAATTTATCATAGTATAAGTAAGTAAACATTTTAAAAATTATTAATTAAGTATTGGTTTTTTTATAAGTCATGTATATTTAATTACTATTTTATGATTAATTTAATAATTTAAAAGAAAATTTTTTTATTCATAAAATGTATTTAAAAATAAGTATTTTTTATGACTTATGATTATAATATAATTTTAAGAGACCTCAATTAATTTTTCAAAGTGTTAGAAAAGAAATTTTAATTTTAAAATTTTAATTTTTTAAGTAAATTATGATTTTAATTAGAAATTAAATTTCACTTATCTAGAAATTTATTTTAATAAAATGGAGTTAATTTTTGAATTATACACATCAAAAAATGGATGGGGTTAATTTTTGGTATTTTTCTAAAGCATTTGAATATTTGGTGAATAGTAGAATACAATAATTTATGATAAATGCTAAATAAATGAATTTCTACATCATACTTGAGTCATGGATGATGTAAATGGACATTGGTTAAAACTCACGTGCTCACTTTACTATTATTTTCACAATAATCAATACTATTCATAGTCTTGATAAAAATATTAAACTAATGATTAAAATAATGGGAAACCCCTCCCCTCCTCCACTATAAATACCACCCATCTTCACCTCTTCTCTTCACTTATCTCAAGCCTTTTTTACTTATCTAAATTATGCTAAAATATCCTCATAAGCTCCTACCCACGTCCATAATCCATTTTTCACCTCAAAAGACCAAATCCACTCTTCTAAAGAGGTTCTCAATGAAGATACGTTCAAGAGATAAATTCCTCTTTTCATTTCTTTTATTTTCATTCAAGTTCCTTTCTTTATTTTTCTTTCCTCACCTACTTTCATCCAAATGTTATAATAAGTATTTTAACTTACATGTACTATAATATTGTTATGATAATGGAATAATTCATCTTTATCTCTCCTTTACCCTCCTTTTTTATTAGAAACGAAAACACTATATGAGATGTGTTAATTTATCCCATTTAAGGACAACAAGTTTTCAATTTCTATTACTGTATTCAATTATGGTCATGAAACCATTTTGATAGTTGAACTAAAATATAATATATGTATTATGTATAATTTTAGGTCCTGGAATATTTTTTACACATGATATTAATTTATAATGTAAAATGTGTTCAATGTGATAAAAACCCGCCAATTAACCAAAATAGTTATCATTAAAGTTTTATATAACGATTCATCTTCACTCCAGATGAAAAAATGAATTTATAACCATGTAATCTACTATATTTTTACTAATAAAATAAAACTCCAATTCTAGATAACCATTCTCATATTACATTTTTATCCCTACATGTATATAAGTAAACCAATCATGAAAACCAAAGAAACAAACGCTTCCAAACAAGGAAATTGAACCTCTTAACCCATAGAAAAGGTCATGAATGAACTTAATAAGGTTATAATAAATCAATTAAATGAATTATAGGTTAAATAAATATTAATTAATGAATTTAATTTGGTTATCTAGGACATTAAGATCAAGTGAAGGACACCATCATATTTAAGATAATGGATTCTACCCGAACATCCATGATTCCTTCAGGTTGCCCTATCATTATTTTTACCCAAATGAACTTATATGTTATTTTTATGTAAATATTATAAATTATTTTTAAATTCTCTAAAATCATTTATTACGTTCCATTCAACATTCTATTTTGTGGATATACATTCTTTTAAGTGGTTCCCTCCTCAATACTTCCTGATAAGCAAACCCGTTTAAGGGAACTTCCCAAATTATTACCCAATTTCAAGTGCACTCTATAATATGTTTTAAGGAATAATTATTTTTATAAAACCAATATTTTTATAATGAAAATATTCTTGTTTCACTTCTGGTTTTATATAAAATATTACACCGTTTTATATTTTAAGCAATCTTTGATATTTTCCTTAAATCTCACTAAAATGTTTTAATTCTAAAGTTTCTTAAATGATATCTTTGAATGTTATCACAAATTACCATGATATATGCCTATTATACCTTATTAATGTATATTCATGATATAATTCCTTTTATTCATTGACACTTTTATGATACACTCGTTTTTTATGCGTTATGACATGAATATGATACCCAATTCTTTCTGCGGATTACCCTTATGTTTATGTATGATTGATTATGTATGATTCTATATCTGGAAATAATATTCATGAACATGTTATGATGGGTGCACAAATATAGAACTCCAATGAATTAGGTAAAGTTTAGTCTCATGAGATTTTATGTGCAACGGTCTTGGCGGTTACCCTTGACTCGTGCTACCATGTGAAATGGTCTTGGTGGTTGACCTTGAATTGTGCTCCTCTATGTGAAATGAGCCTTGAATTGTGATAAAGTCATATTTTATGTTGCTATCAAATTACTATGAATCCATGTTTATATGATCCCATGTTTATATGTTATGACTCCATATATTCCATGCCTTTTTATTTCATTATGCCATGCCATCTAACCCATGTGTTAAAGATTTATTCTTATGTTTATTCCCTTATTGATATTTTTATCTCATACCTTTGTTCATGTTATCCCCATGTTATCTTATGAATATGTATGATCATAATGGAATTTATGAGCTCTTTATTATTATTAAATAAAGAAATGTTTTATTTAGTCCCATGTTTTCAGTTTTATGTACCTAGTCTTCCAAGACAATAGAATTTACAATCCTTGGATTCTAAAATATATGATTTTTTATTATACTTTAAATAATGTAATGATATGTGTAAAAAACTAGGGTCACTATAGAAACATTAAATAATAGAATTTTACTTTGTTAAAGGACCCATACCCACCCTCTTTGAGATTAGTTTCAATTAAGAAGTTGTTTGTGACAGCTTCCATGTCAACAAAATGAAAAGACCTCAGATGAGGGCCCTCGTTGCTAGGATATTTTTTCTCTCCCAAAATTTCTTCGTCACTTAAATCCATAAAATATAAAAGCATCCATAGAGTGAAATATAAGAAATATATATGGTGGTAATAATAATGATATATTTTTAACATCCTCAGTGTGGGAACTAACCTTTTTGTTTGCACCATGCCCACTACAGGCAAAACAACATGAAAAATAGAATAATACGCACAACAAATATGGGTGTACTGATTGTTAACCAATGATATTACCTTTTATGATATTTAACATGACCATAACCTATATTTATTATAGCCGGTAATATTCTTAATTTCACCATAATTGACTAAAAATTATCAAATAGTCTATTTGTGAAATTAAAGGTCAGCCATCTTCCCTAATGATAAGTGTATTTATCTAAAATTACATGAAAAAATATAACTAAATTGGAAGTCTTATGTTTGAAGTTAAAATCAGGTTTAATTTCCTATTAAACACTCCAACATTCCAATAAGTAGAAGATGAAGGATTGGAAGGAAAAGAAATGATTGGCTCATCACCATCAACCATGATAACTAATTATGTCTATGGGTGTCCAGGAGATGGAAAAACAGAAGAAACATCCATGATAAAGAAAATCAAGGGAAAAAGTAATGCGATATAGAATTAATATAACTAAGATATAAGAATTTAATAGTATGAATATGTAATTGAAATAGTCAAGCTACATAAGAATCTAATAAAAAATCATAGCATTTTCACTCTGGATCAATTTCACTTGTCATGTTAGATTTTTAGTTTATTCAACCATAGGGTAAATTCTAATCTCAATATTATAACATTATAGGAAACTTAGAAGACCAAGTATTATCTATTGAGATTGATCTAAAATAAGGATAATAAAAATAATATAATTTTTTCAATTCTAAGAAAAATCATATATATATAATTCCACATGCTTCAGGACATAGAAAACTAAAGTAAGCCATAAAATCTACTATTAATTTGAGATATCACTCAGTTATCATCATTTGAAACTTGAAAAATGTAGTAACCCAGTAGACCCTTGTCCTTCGCATAATTGAATTTTGTTTTTATTCCCTCCACATCATCATAAACAATCCAGATCGATGAAAAGCTATAAAAATTCTCCATGTAAGTAGAATTGTACACAGAATTAGCATGGCAGTTTCTAAGAAACCATTTAACAAATGAGTAGCTGATAGAACCGTCCTTCATTACTGTTAGACTAGAGGACCTTCCGTAGATGCCTACCACAACATCATAGACTGTAGAAGATGCCACCGTTCAGGAATATCCATGATATGACAACCTCATATGCACCTTGCTCACTAGAATCCCTCCCTTTAACACCCATTCCTTTACTCTATAATTAGTATTTACCCAACTAGAAGGATCATACAAAGCTGTATGAGAGCTAGTGAAATTGTCCCTCACATGGATAAAATAATCATATGCCCTGATGTTTACCCAGTTCAGATTTTCTTGAATAGAATTTATGGGATAAGCAATGACATCGATAAACATTTATATTAAATATTTATTTATTACCTTTTATAATAAAATAGAGAAATAAATGTTATATTTTCTAACTCAAAAATGATTTTTATTTAATAGTCAACTCACATGTTCTAAACTCAAATATATGCGGTAATTGAATTTATGCAATCAATGATACTATAATAGTTATTAAATCAAAAATTTGGAACAATATTTATTATTATGTTTAAATTCATATAGAATTTAATTAAGATTCTAGATACACATAACATGCTACCCTCAAAACCTCTTTCTTAGTGACATCACGTGAATTTTACTAAATTCCAAGATCAATATCTAGCAATAGGATAGGACACTCATAGAAAAATAAGTTAATGTTACAACAAAAACAACCTAATATGAATGCTTACTATGTAATATAATCTATTTGTCCCAATGCATCATCAAGAAAGTCACATATTCATGTCATCAACTTATGAGCTTAAATGACTTTATTTTATTATATAAAATCAAATCGTCGATAAAATATTATGGTTATTAATTTAATATGCAAGAAACCTTTTAAAAAAATGGAAAATAGGGGCTGAACACCTCATTTTTCCATACACAAAAAGGCACCACTTAGCAGCGCCACCTCTACTCTACTTAGGGATGCATGGATATACCCTAACGAATGTCCATTTTGAGCATCATCAGTCTCACTGGATGCATGGAATTAAGATCTCAACTCTATTTCCTTCTCTTAATTTATTCTTCCATGTTCGACATTATTTTGGTGCGAGCTAAT
Source organism: Viscum album (assembly GCA_963277665.1). Classification (NCBI taxonomy): domain Eukaryota; kingdom Viridiplantae; phylum Streptophyta; class Magnoliopsida; order Santalales; family Viscaceae; genus Viscum; species Viscum album. Next base: position 1,185,453,965 of record OY728164.1, read on the forward strand.
TCACCCTATTTTCAGAGTGTTTGTTCATTTCTCCAATTTCTTTCAAAACAGGTTGATTCAGGCCTTGATATTGGATGATCAGAGCATCCTAAGTACATGGTATGTGGTCTATAGATTTTATATTGATGTTTCATTGTTTTATAAAATACTATTTATTGGACTCCTCTTGTGTTAATTTTGTTTTAATGATCACAAATCCTATACATTCTATAAATTAAGTTTTATTATTGTAAAATATATTTAACTTTGGTATATAATGATTTATTTGATGAATGATTAAGTCTAATCCATTCTGTGAATATCACTTCTTAAGTCTGTATACAAATATTTGTCTAAGTCTGAGAAACCGTGAGTCTGCCACCGATTTTTTTTTTTGGAAAATGACCCAGACACTGTGACCAGACACCATGACCCAGACACCATGAACCAGACACCATGACCCAGAAATCGTAACTAGGTACAGATCGATTGAAGTCTGTGACACCAGTTCCTTACTAAGACACCAATTGAAATTTAGCAAAGGTCCAGAAACCGTGATACTTACACAACATCGGTGCTATCGGTTCCTGATCTCTATACAACTATGCCATCATAACTGTCTCACCGCTCAAAGGAAAAGAAGAAGACAATGCTTCGTGGAGACACCATTTAATGGATAAAATGCTTCATGGAAACACTGTTTCCAGGTGACACCGTTTCTAGACAAACTGTGACACCATTCTTTAATCTGTTTTGTCATTTTCGATTTAATTTATAAAGGTCATATTTGAGTATTTTAAATGCACTAACATAATTAATATTTCTTTGTAGACATATCAACTGATAGTATGAGGTATGAGGTTCAGAATAAATGTATCCTGTCAGCTTCAACACATGCACTCCAATAATAAAAAGAAAAACATTGCCCAGAAACAAAGTGGTGTAATATAGTGAAGAAGCACTAACCAACACATGCAACAAGATACATGTGAAGAAAAAATGAAGCATTCATGAATCCAAAAAATCTGAGAGACCATAGATCATAGTCAAGAAAATATTCTCAATATGAACTCCATGAAGAAAACGAGCCATATCTAATGGGAAACCAGAGCACCAGACTTGCGATACACTGTTTCTTGCAAGAGGACTCGATTCTTGCATCTGCTTCATCCGAGAAGTCTAGAGTTTCATAGAATAACACTCAGAGCACTTATAACCTTATCTCATAATCTTTTATTTGTTGTGTATTGTTTTTAGATTTCAAACAGTGTGTGTGTGTCTATATTAAAACACACATTGTCCCCTACACTAAACTGAAGGATAAAATATATCCTTCCTATCATATCTTTTTACACTTGTTTACTCCCACAAATACGTGTTAAAGAGGTCCCTGTGAGAATTATTAGTTTATACCCACAAAAAACTATGGATAAGGTTGTGTGACCTAGAAAATCCTGTGAACTATTTTTTACCCCAATTCGGGGTGTGGATCAAGTTTATTAATATAAACTACTTGGTGGTAGGTGATCACCAAGTGGATTGGATTATGTCTCAGCTTAAGAATGAACCACTTGTTTTATATCCACTGTATTTTTTAATTCAGTTTTCTAATTTTTATGGTATAATTCATAAATCACTAGATTTACATTGATAGTTAATCTTAGAAAGAATTTATAATTGTTTTTCCTTATTAGAATAGCTTCAGAAGTAATACTAATAACTAATATTAAGATTACTGAGAATTAATCAATCTTCAAAGAATTTATTTAAATAGCCAAACATTCATAACCGTATTACTTTGATTAACCGAGCTATATTTATTTTATTGGAGAACCTTTTAAGAATATTTTTATTTTTCAAATTTTTTTTATAGATACTCAATTCACCCCCCTCTTGAGTACTCTACTCAGACAAACATTTGGTATCAAAGGAGTTTGTTATTCCTATTAAGAATATATTTTTAAAACTATTGAAATTTGATTTTAGTTGTACTTTAAAGAATTGTAAATTTATGTTAATTCAAAATTTTTAGATCTTTCAAAGTATTTGTTTATTATGGATAATAAACTGAAAGGTGCTGCAACAAATAGAACACTATTATTTAATAGAACCAATTATGTCCAATGGAAAATCAAAATGAAAATACATCTAGAAAGTATGGGTTTTGAAATTTGTTCTTCAATTATAGATGAGTATAAGGTTCCTACTACTGATATAATCACTTGGGATGACCTAAACAAGACTTACTACAATAAAAATTGCAAATCCATGAATGCTCTATATTTCTCTTTAGGAGATGGGGAATTTAACAGAATTTCTACATGTAAAACTACCTATGAAATTTGGGATACTTTGTCTATTTCACATGAAGGAAATTCTAGTGTGAAAGAAATGAGACATAATACTTATAAAATTAAATATGATAAATTTAAAATGAAACCTAATGAGCCTATTTTTGACATATATCTCAGGTTCAAAGAAATTGTCAACACAATGATTTATCTTGGAAGAGAAGTCACTACTAAAGAACAAATCATGAGGATTCTCAGATTCCTACTTGATATATGGAGAGGAATCTTTGTATTTATCAGAGAATCACATGACATCAATAAGTTACTTGTAAAACAACTCATTGGGAAAATAATGATGTATGAAGAGGAGCTGAAAGTCAACATGGAAGAGGAGGATGAACCCAAAAGAAAATATGTTTCATTTATGACCACCACCTCTAAACACAAATAAAAAAGGGAAATTGGAAGCCTATGTAGAAAGTTACAGCAATGATAAATCATCACCTAATAGTGAAGAGGAGATGGCTCAATTAGGTAGAAGGTTTAAAAGATTTTACAATAAGAAATTTTTCAGAAAGCCTAACTTCAAAGGAAGATATGATCAAAAAGGAAGCTGAAAGAAATATTGGAAAAAAAATGACAAGTCTGATGAGATAGTATGATATTAATGTAACCGAAAGGGACATATAAAAGATGACTATCCCAAGATCAAGTAAAAAAATAAATATGAGGACAAATATAAAAAGTATAAAAAGGAAATGAAAGTAACATGGAGTGCTTCTGAGGACAATTCAAGTGACTAAGAATCTTCACATGATGAACATGCTAACAATGCCAATATGTGTTTTATGAAAAACACATCCGACGTAACACTAGAATATCCTGTACACAATTCCTATTATTCTGGAGATGAAATTGATTATGAAAATATGTCTAATGAAGAAATGTTTGAGTACTATAATATTCTTGAAGAGACATGTAATGAACTAAAAGTTAAATAAAAATATTTAAAGAAACAACATGCTCTTACCTCAACTATTAAACCTAAACTTACTGTAGAAAGGGATAAAAATGCTCAATTACTTAAAGAAAAAAATGCACCAAAGCTATCTAATGAGCAATTGAAAAAGGACCTTGAAAGGTTTACTAATGGTAAAGATTATATGATACAAATTCTTGGTAAAAAGATTGCTCCCAAATATACTACTTTTATTTTATATCAACCTGGTAAAAGAAATTTTGGATGAACTAATTTAGTTTCTAAATCTAGGACACACTACTTTAATCCTAATTCTGGAAAACATTCATCTAGTTCAAGTTATGATACACTCTCTACTGTTTCAAGATTTTCTATACCAAATAGATTTTATTTTTCAATCACATTACATAATGATTATAGGAAAAATATGAGATGAATATGGGTTCTTAAAGCACTAGTCACTAATATTACTGGACCAAAACAAATACGGGTACCAAAATCTGTTTTTATTTGACTATTTTATAGAAAAGTTTATTAAATAGATCAGGTAAAAGATTATGGTATTTGGACAGTGGTTGTTCAAGAAACTTGACATGGGACTATTCATGCTTTAAGAACTTAATAAAAATTTATGGTGGACATGTCACCTTTGGTGATAATGCCAAAGGAAAAATCACTGGCCTTGGAAAAATCGGTAACTCTAACTCAATTTTAATTTCCAAAGTACTTTTTTTATGGATAGAAATATAATCAGCTTAGTATTTCACAACTATGTGATGATGAATTTCATGTTAAATTTTAAAATGATGCTTGCAATGTTTTTAATTCTAAATATGAATTAGTGTTTTCTGCATTGAGAAATGAAATGTATACTCTGTTAACTTAGAGTCTTTATTTTCTCAAAATGCTTCATGTTTAACTTTATTTCATAAAGAGTCTTGTCTTTTTCATAGGATACTAGGACACTATAATATTCACTCTCTTAGAAAACTAACTAGAAAAAGTTTAGTCAAAGACCTACCCAAACTTGAGTTTCCAAATGATAAAGTGTGAAATCCTTTTCAAAAGGGTAAGAAACACAAAATTTTCTTCAAACCAAAGAAAGAAGTATCAAATTCTCAACCTCTTGAACTAGTTCACATGGATTTTTTGGACTATCTAGAGTTTCTAGTTTAAATGGGAAGCACTATGTTTATGTTCTTGTAGATGACTTTTATAGATATACTTGGACTTTCTTTTTGGCTTACAAAAGTGAATACTACTCTAATTTCACCAAATATGTCAAAACTGTAGAAAATCACAGTGGACTTAGAATTAAATCCTTAAGAATTGATCATGGCTGTGAGTTTGAAAATCAAGAGTTTGAATCATTTTGTTCAAAAAATGGCTACAGTCATAATTTATTTTCCCCTAGAAAACCTCAAAAAAATGGAGTTTTAGAAAGAAGAAATAGAACCTGGAAAGAGATTGCTAGAACCATGATTAGTGAATATGACTTACCTATTTATTTTTGGGCTGAAGCTATAAACACAACATGCTATATTATTAATAGAGTGTTGATTAGACCCATTATTAAAAGAACTCCATATGAGTTATGGAACAATAGAAAACCCAATGTAAGATACTTCAAAGTTTTTGGTTGCAAAGTCTATATCCTTAATACTAAGAAAAATCTTGATAAATTTGCATCCAAGAGTGATAAAGGAATATTTCTAGGATATTCAATCTCTATTAAATCCTATAGAGTGTTTAACAAAAGAACCAAATGTGTATAATAATACGTCCATGTCAAATTTGATTAAACAGGTCCACATGATCCTAAGACCACTCTAGAAAACCTAGAGGATAATGTTTAAAATCTGTAAATCAATTCAAAATCCTCTAACCATCCTGTAAAAGAATCAGTGAAAACTTACAATTTTGGAAATTCTTCAGATTTAAGTCATAATGAACCCGAACCTGCTGATAAACCTAAAATCACCAATCCCTCTTTTTCTAGAGTTGTTAGAACTCTTAAGAACCATCCTTTAGATGATGTTGTAGGAGATTTAGATAAAGGAACTCAAACAAGATCTTCTCTTTGAAATCAGGTTGAACATCAAGTCTTCTTCTCACAACTTGTACCTAAAAAAATTAATGATTCTATCAAAAATTAATTTTGGGTGATAGATATGCAAGAAGAACTTAATCAGTTTGAAAGGAACAAAGTTTGGTAACTTGTTGACATACCCAAAGACACATTCAGCCTAGGAACTAAGTGGGTGTTTAGAGATATAGTAGATGAAGCTGGTAACATAGTTAGAAACAAGACTATATTGGTTGCAAAGGGCTATAGTTAAGAAGAAGTAATTGACAATGAGGAAACCTTTTCACAAGTAGCTAGACTTGAATCCATTAGAATTCTACTTGCTTATACTGCACATATAAATTTCAAACTATATCAAATGGATGTTAAAATTTCATTCATAAATGGTTATATAGTTGAGGATGTCTTTGTTGAGAAACCCCTTGGTTTTACAAATCCTCATTTTCCAAATCATGTTTTTAAATTATCAAAATATTTATATTTTTTAAAACAAGATCCAAGATCTTGGTATGATAGATTAAGTATTTCTCTTATTTACAAAGGTTTTACAAAAGGAATAGTTGATCCTACTCTTTTAATAAAATGAATTTCCAATGATGTTAGTTCAAATTAATGTAGATGATATTATATTTGGATATTTAAAAAATTCTTTATGTATTGAATATTCTAAAATGATGCAAATCAAATTTGAAATGAGTTTAATGGCTGAACTAAAATTCTTTCTTGGATTTAAAATCTTTAGAAATAATGATTGTAGTATTTTAAATCAAACAAAATATACTAGGGATATTCTAAAACATTTTTTCTTGGATAACACTAAAAGTAGTGACACTCCAATGAGTACTACTTATAAGTGGGATCTTGATAAAGATGAAAAATATTTTGATCAAACCAATTAAAATGGAATAATTGGAAGCATAATCTACTTAACTGCTATCTAACCTCACATTATGTTTAGTATATGTATGTGTTCTCATTTTCAAGAAAACCCTAAGGAATCTCATTTAAATGCTGTTAAGAGAATTTTCAAATACCTCAAGCATACACACAATCTAGGACTGTTCAATCCCAGAGGAAAATCATTTGAGTTATTTAGATATTCTGATGCTAACTTCAGTGGTTTTAAGTTAGATAGAAAAAGAACCTATAGAACATGTCACTTTTTAAGAAAGTCGCTAGTATCATGGTGTAGTAAGAAACAAAACTCTGTTGCATTATCTACTACTGAAGTTGAGTACATAGCTGCTGGTAGTTGTTGTGCACAAATTTTGTGGACTAAACACACATTACTAGATTATGGATATCAATTCATACATATACCCATAAATTGTGACAATACAAGTGATATTAACAACCTAAAAAATCTTGTTTCACACTCTAGGACAAAACATATTTATGTAAGACATCACTTTTTGAGATACCATTATCAAAAAGGTGATATCAATTTGGAATTCATTGGAAGTGAATATCAAATTTCTGAAATATTCACCAAACCATTAAATTCTGAAAGAATAGATTACATCGTACATTAGTTGGGAATGATAAATCTTAAGTAGTAAATGTACTGTTTCACAGTTTATGGATTCACAAGTCACTGTATTAATATTATTATCTAACTCATACTGTTCTATAAGTTCACTATCTTAAAAGTTGATATTTCATGGTTACAGTCTCACAGTTACTATTTCTCGGTTACTGTCTGACACAATACTATTTCAAACAATACGTTCGCACTGTTCAGAAGTCACACAGTAAAGATTTCACCATGAAAACCTATTATGGTATCATCGTGAAAACCTGTTTCGGTCTCACCATGAAAAAACCTGTTACGATATCACCATGAAAATCTATTTCAGTCTCACCTTAAAGACACTTTATAGTTTTATTTACATATTATAACCCATATCACTATACTTAATTATTTCATTCTTTTACTTTAACACGCTTTTGAATTTACGATGCTTGATATCCCTAAATGATAAAAATGAAAGAATTTTTACTCCTTTCTTCACCTGAGCTCCCTTCTCTCAAACCGTAACCCATCCTTCAACCTTTCTCTCTCTCTTTAACCTTCATTGAATTCCCATAATGAAATGTATGTCCTCATCAACTCCTAAGAAGCACATATCAAAGAAAAAGATGAAAATAACATGAAAAATAGCACCCGAAGGACCTTTTAATCCAAACCAGGTGAACAGAATAGTGGTACCTAAAATGAAATCTACCCTAAGTGGATTCTATTAATTAATTATTTAGTATTAAAAGTTCTAAAAGATAAAGGATGGCTGGATTGGTTCAAAAAATCCAAAAGACTGATATATTCAAAGATAGTTTCTCAGTTTTACTAGTTCGTTCAATTCTCTTTTGATATAGAAGATGGTTTTGTTGTGAGAAGCTGGATCAATGGCCAAAGATATACCATTTCTTCGAGGTTATGGGTTTCTTGCCTAAGGATACCTCATGAGGGTATTTTTGAGGACTATTAGAGTGGTCCTCCACCTCCAAGTGATATCTTTTTTTTAGAATAATCCTTGAGAAGCTTTACTAGAAAAAAAACTAAGAGAAGAGCTATAGTTGCTAAGATAGATGGTGAAACCAAGCTTTTGTCTAAGTTTGTTATGAATCTTATTAGTCCAAGAAATTTAGATTTTACTAAACTCAAGTATCAAGATTTATTTTTGATACATCTTAGGGAGAATGGACAAAAGATCAACCTATGAAAGTATGTTATACTTCATATGTGTGAGTTTATAAAGACAACCTCAAAGTAAACCTCCCTGTTCCAATCAAGGTTAATCTCTACTATGATTCATGCTAAAGGGTTGGTTGGACAAGATGAAGAAGTCATTAAGGACTATGAATTTTGTATCTCAAAGATTATAGTCAAAAGAATGAAAATTAGTTGTAATCCATGGAGAGAAGCATGAGTAGAGGATAATGAGAGGGTATATGAAAAGTTCAACCCTGTTGAGTATTATCAAACACCTAAGGACATTTCTGATCCTAGTTTGGAGCTAGATGAAATCGTTGACTATCCTATTGAGGAAGAAGAATAAGTGGATGTTGCACCTATAGGAGAAACTGTCCTGGATAAGGAAGGTAGTGAACCTGTTCCTCATGTCTTAATTGAGAAGGAAGTATCTGTTCCTAAATAAATTGCTGATCTGGAAGAATAACCTATTTCTAAAGAAGATTTTGCTGTTAGTATAAGGGAAAAGGATGTTATGGAAGAACATCTAGAAGAATATATTTCTTTTGAGAAAGAAGCTGCTTCTAAGGAACACCTAGAGGAACAAGTTATTCTTGAGATTATCCCATATGCTGAATAAATAATAGATAAAGCCTTTTAGTTGGATAAAAAAGAAATGGGTGAGGCTATTGGGGATAAAATCTTGTAAATAGATCAAGGATCTAAATCTATTAGTTCTATAAGAGATGCATCTGTTGAGGGGGAGAAGCACCCAAATCTAGAAAGTTTTGATGTTCCTAATCCATTTGATCCAAGATCTCTGGATACTTGGTATAAATTCCATAGCTACTTTGATGTGAATGATTCCCAAGAAGCCTTAGTTAAAGGTATAGATCTGTCTACTATGTTTCAATTGAAACCAGTATCTGCTCTTGATGTTATATCTGCAAAGGAAACTAAGCCTGTCTCAGATTCTATTTCTGAACCTTCACAATAACTTTCTACCTTAGTGAGTAAGGATGATTTGAAATCCCTTGAAGCTAATTTTTTGGCTAGAGTTTAAAAGAGAATGAACACTCAACCTGATCATGTGACAAAATTGAGTGAAAGAGATGCTTCCCTATTATTAGAGAAGATCATTTGGAAGATTCAGCAAAAAATACTTTATGAAATTCAAAAAGTCATAGTTGAGATCAAATAGTTAAGTGATGAAGTGAAGTCTCTCAGATGTATGGTTGAAGATATTCAGAGAGTGATGAAATCAAGACCAGAACCTATTCCTCAACAAATTGAAGATGTTAGTGGTCAGATTCTATAGTAATTTGTCTCCCTGATTCAACCTAATCTAACTTCCTTAGATGAAAAGGTGGATAAAAGAAACAAGAAAACAATTCAAGAAATTCATGAGATTTTTATTGGTCTTAACAAGTTGACTAATGAGTATAAGGGATGTCTTTAGAAGGTTCTGAATCAACTGAAGTCCCTTACATTAGCTTTTAAAGATTCTAGTGCCTATGGATAATCATCTCAACCCTCCTTGGATAGTGATCTACTCAAAACGGTTGTTAAATAAGAACTCCAATCAGTGCTCAATGGTTTTGATAAAGAGTATCTATCTATAGTTGTCAAGAATAGTGACACAGTTCTTGATCTGGTAAGAATTCATTCTAATATTTCCAATGATTCTCAAGAAGAAATTACTAAGAAGGTGGATTTCTTCTTCTATAGGGTTTTCTCTAAGCATGATATGACAAACCATTTCAAGTACCTTATAGAGAATATGAAAATCCCTCCTTTCACTCAATCTTTCAAAACTCAAGTTCAAAAGATAAAGGATTTCACTCTTTGTTGGACAAGTTCATGGAAAATAAGGATGACTTTGAGAAAGAAATGTTTTATAGTGGTGAGATTATTGCTAACTTCATTAAGCTTTTGAGGCCTTATCTTCATGTGCATATCACTACTATTGTGGCTCCTACAGCTGCACCCTTGCGACCTGGTTTTCTTACCTTCTCATCCACTTACCTTGACTCTACCTTTATTTCTATATCTCAGGATCTGAGTCATATCAGACCTGTTATACTTGACCAACAATTGCCTCAGTCTTCCAATACACCTACCTTAGCCCCTTCTATTTTGGAAGGTCTCCCTCTACCTTCTCTATCAGTTGGTTCAATACCTTCTTCAACTTATACCTATTCTCTTTTGGATTCTTCTGATTCTCTTTCCAAGGGAAAAGAGAAGACATCCAGTGATGAAGAAAAGTGAAAACTATTTTTGATAGGGATTTTTTCTTTATTTTTATTGTCTACTATTTTTAATGACACATCTTTCTCCATCTAATGAACTGTGTACTCTTCATGTCTATTCTCTTATTTAATTTTGTACTCTTTTTGATAATCCTAAAAAGGGGAGAGACATGAACTCTAAATGCACACTAAGGGAGAGACACATCCACTAAGAACATATATCTCACTCACATGATTTGTGATCATCAAAACGGGGGAGATTTTTGGAATCCTATTGTGTAAATCATGTTTTTACTGAAAATTATATTTTTATTTGATTTTCAAAACACGCTTATGTCAATATACATATATTTGTCTAAGTATGAGAAACCATGAGTCTGCCACCAGTTCTGTTTTTCTGGAAAATGACCTAGAAATGGTGACCAGACACCATGACCCAAACACCCTAAACCAGACATCGTGACCCAGACACCGTAACTAGTTTTAGATCTGTTGAAGTTTTTGACACCAATTCCTTGAAAAGACACCATTTGAAGTTTGGAAAAGGACCATACACAGTGATCCTAACACCACATTTGTGCTACTGGTTCATGATCTCAATACAACTATTCCATAAAAACTATCTCACCCTTTAAAGGAAAAGAAGGAGACACCACTTCATGGAGACACCATTTCATGGAGACACCGTTTCATGGAGACACCATTTCTAGACAGACTGTGACACCATTCTTTAATCTCTTTCGTCATTTTAGATTTAATTTCTAATGGTTATATTTGAGTATTTTAAATGCAATGACATAATTAATATTTGTTTATAGACATATCGCCTAATAGTATGAGGTATGAGATGAAAAATACATGTATCCTATCGACTTCAACACATGCTCTCCAATAAAAAAAAGAAAAGCATGGCCCAAAAACAAAGTAGTGTGATATAGTGAAGAAGCGCTAACTGACACATGAAACAAGATACATCTTAAGAACACACAAAGAATTCACAAATCAAAAAAATTTGAGAGACCATATACCATAGACAAGAACATCTTCACAATACCAACTCTACAAAGAACACAAGCCAGATCTAATGGGAAACTAGAGCACCAGACTTGAGATACTCTATTTATTTCATGAGGACTCAATTCTTGCATTTGTTTCATCAAAAAAGTTCAAATATTCATATAATAACACTTAGAGAACTTCTAACCTTATCTCATCATCTATAGTTTTTTGTGTATTTTTTTAGCTTTCATGCAGTGTGTGTGTGTGTCTGTATTAAAACACACACAGTCTTCTGCACTAAACTGAAGGATACAATATATCCTTCCTCTCATATATTTTTACACTTGTTTACTCTCATAGATAAGTTTAGAAGTGGTCCCTATGTGACCTATTAGTTGATACCCATGAAGAACTGTGGAAGAGGTTATCTGACCTGGACAACCCTATGCACCATTATTTACCCCAATCCAAGGTGTGGATCAAGTTTATTAATATAAACTGGTTGGTGGTAGGTGATCACCAAGTGAAGTGGATTAGGTCTCGGCTTGAGACTGAACCACTTGTTTTATATCTACTGTGTTGCTTAATTTAGTTTTCTCTATTTTATGGTATAATTTAGAAATAACTATATTTACTTTGATAGTTAATATTGAAAAGAATTTATAATTGTTTTGCATTATTAGAATAACTTCAAAATTAATATTAATAACTAATATTAAGATTACTGAGAATTAATCAATCTTATAAGAAGTTATTTAAGTAGTCAAACTTTCATAATCATATTACTTTTATTGAATTGGCTGTATTTATTTTATTAGGGAACCTTTTAAGAATAATTTTTTTTTTCAAACAAATTTTTTTATAGATACTCAATTCACCCCCCAATTGAGTACTCTACTCCGACCAACACTATCATTGTGATGTGCGTCGAACTTTCTAAGTGTCGCATATGAATTATTTAATGCCTTAAATTAAACACAAAAACCACATTGTGATGTGTTTATACCCCCTTGATATGGTTAGATGTTATGAACTCAACCCAAACCACCCATTAGGCGTGGTTCACTTAATTACTCATAGAAAATTATCTTATCTGCCTTGTACTTAGACCACCCTTGGGGTGTGTTAACTTAAACACTTGAAATTGAATGTTTGGATTATGATTTGAATCTTTTTGAGATGTGTTAATTTTTTTTCTTGATTGTGATGCTTAAATTGAGTAAAATGAAGTGTTTTATGACAATTTCATATTTTCTAATAAAACCCCTCATTGAGGTGCACTATCTTTTAAACTAAAAATTAAATGATTAGTATTTTATATCTTGTTTGGCCTTATGGAATGGGTGTCTTCCATGCCCTTTTAGGATGTTGGTAGATATGATGGCATGTTTAAGTACATGACCTTCCATGCCATACTCAGAATGATAAATGGAAAAGGTTATTTTTTAGTGACTTTGGTTTATGTCATGGATTGTTTATGATATTGGACTTCATTTTTAGTAATAAACAGATTTGTACAAATGGTATGATTAAGTGCATGACCTATTATTTTTATAATAGGAATGATTGATGGGTTTGGACCTCATTCTTGATAAAAGTTAAATGTCCAAATGATTAAATTATTTCATTGCGCCTTGATCAATACAGGGTTATCATGATCATGGAATGACAAGGATGAGCTCGTAGGTTTCCTAATTTGTATATACACTGGGAGCGATACTTGGTATGCCTTGGACGGGCTCACTGGGAATTTTACTACCTCTGTATGAACAATACCGGTTCCCTAGGGGAGACACCGTGGATGAGCTCGATGGCTAAATGGTTATACCAGGCCATGAGTAATACTCGGCCCCCTATGTTAAATACCAAAGATGGGATCATAGGGTATGATTCACACCGTAATGAGAGTGATACATGGGATTCCATTTATATATTTCCTTGGACAGACTTAGATGGTGATGGGTATTTATATTTCCCCTAGATAAATACTTGGGACTCAATTTATTGATTACCTTGGATGGGTTTAGGGTTCCTCTTATTGCATTCTAACAATAACTTTTATATTAAAGACTTATAATGTATGGATATTTCTAAGTATGTGTCCTCTAAGAAAAATCAAATGTTTGGGGTGCGGTCCATCTCTAAATACTTGTTCCATGATGAATTATTTTCTTTACACCCATATCAAATATATATAGGTTGAATATTTTTCAAATACATTTCGGCATGGCCCAAAGCAGTTATGGTAGTCGAGGTGTCTTTGAAGAACCTGAGTAGACTTATTTACTTTTGTTTATTATTTTCTTTACTTATTATACATTCACACTATCATATTTTATATCTGAAGACCAAATAAATCTTTAAGCACTATTGGTGGTGGCCTAATGAGTATATCTCACACCTTTATTGGGGCACCATTATAGTGGGGTACCCAAGTAGATCTCATGTTTATAGGTCCTTGGATTATCAATTAGGTTGTGCTTGTACATGAGATTTAGGAGCACAAGAATAAGTTGGTACTTAGGATGCTCATAGAGATCACCCTTAGAGAGTTTTACTCTTTTAATTTATTCATGTACTATATTTTATCTCTTGTTTTACGTTCATTTGTTTATATTTATGTATCCTCATATAGACATGAATTCATGGTTATATCTGGTGTTGGCCATTTCATATTGTTCCTTCAATTATTATTTATCTTACGATGCTATATATTTTGTTTATATAACCTCTACTATCTATTTATTTACAATCTATATACCGATGTTCAAATATGATCATGAGGGTATAGTCTCACCAGTATACCATCATTTCACCCTCGATGCTAGTCGACAGCCTCTGACATATGAGCAGGTGCACTTGAGGCCATGTGGAGACTGGTCTAGCAACTGGTTTCATATTCAGTCAGGCTAGGACGTTACACAAATCCTTTTCTGACTTGTTCAATTAATGTCATGTCATTTTTGATGCACCCAGTGTATCCTACCTCTCCGTCAGCACATGTCATCATATTTTTCATCAATACATAAATTTATGTGATTTATGGTATATATTAATAATAATTTCAATTTTAAGGATCGATACACACATCTATATATAATAATATCTAATGACACATATAACATGTGGAATTTATATTGGAAGGTCTGTCCTCATAACCCCCTCTTTTGGAGACTACCAAATGTGAACTTCATGAGAAAAAGTAACATCTATCTATGAGAATACAACACCTGATAGTCAAAAATCATATGTGCCCTGTCAAACATATATCATCTAGACCATACGATATATATTTAAGAATATTTACATAACATCTCTAGGTTTTTATTATAACAGAGAATTGTTACTCCTTTTGATGCAAAAAATATTATAAGGACATTATCACATTAATGTCATGAAGAAAAACAATAATCAGGTGATAATATATCCCTTAATATTCAAGTCATTAAATATATTGGTAATAAAAAGTACAAATTTAGTTTTTTTAGGAAATAAACTCCAACAAACTCCCACTTTCACTAGAGATAACTATTGACTAACATGTTATATTTCACATGATAATCATGCTTCTACTGAGGTATGATTATCGTTTTTGGACTGCCACATTCTCCTATGGCTGTTTTTTTTACTAGAACTTCAATATTTTGAGAAAAGTTCTTAAGAGGTGACATCACCAAGTATTTAACTTTTATACTCTGTCATAAACTTTAAATATTGACTAATACCATAATTATAAGATGATCGCATTATAATACTTTACTATTTTGGTACAAATACAAAATCTAGAACAAATTGTTATTAAACTGCATCAGAAGTCCAAACATACTTGGTCTATATAGATATAGAATCCACTGGATACAATATGTTTTTATTGATTATTAACTTATCCTTACTATGATACTATATCAAAACGATCCAAATGAAGACTAGATTTGTATCCTCTTGATAACCGGTATTATTTCTTATCCAATTGTAGGGAAATCAACCATTGTGCTTTCCTCTAGTACTATAGAAGAATTTTTACTACTAGTGTATGTAGTTATCTTAGTTTAATTTGATACCTTCCCACCATTATTTACTCATAAGAAATATCAAACCTTTAAATATCATGGAATATGTGATAAATTCCATGCACTTATTATTATGGAATTATAATCATTAGAAGAATCTCCTAATATTCTTTCACAAGTCAATTTGGAGAGATTTTATGTCACATGCCATAGGTAATGATTTTCTCTTGAATTGTTCTATATTGTAATTTTTCAATATGATATCAATGTATAAACTATGACTAGATCTAAGAAACTCAATATATCTATTTCAAAAGGTCTTGTTACTTGGATTTTGGGGTTCTACTTTAAGTCATTTTTAGAGAAATATCGTTTCCTCAGTCTTAATAATCTATTGGAATTAATATCTTCTTTCTATATGTTGTCAATATATTTTTACTTGGAAAACTAAACTTCTCCCACTAACCTCTAGTAGACACATGAATCACTTTCATTCTTAATAAAACCAAACTCTCTTATTTCTTCATTAAATTAATATTCTATGATCATGATACTTTCTTCAATCTATAAATGGATTTATGTGACTCACATACCTTATTGAATTTCTTTGTTGACACCAACCCTTCTGGTTGTGTTATATATACATCTTCCATAGGTCCACTTTCATGGAAAGTGGTCTTAACACCCAATCACCCAATATAATGACCACATAAGGTTGTTATTAAAAGTAGAATTTGAATAGATTCAACACTATTATGGGTGAAAATGCTTTATCATAGACTATGTGTAATTACTATTAGAAACCTTTAATAACCATTCATGCCATATTTGTACCAGCTTATTCCATCCATTTCTACTTTATTCTTGAATACCCACTAATGAATGTACATCAACTAGAGAAAACACCAAAATACATGACTATATTTTGGAACATGGAATCCATCTTTGAATTCATATGAAATTTCCAATCTTAGGATGTTTACATTTACTTCTTATTTATATAATTCATTAATCTTAGCTACTAATATATCACCTATCTTGATGAATAAAAAACCACCTATTTGTTCTTAACATTTCTAGATAGTATGTAGCTCTATTACATCTCCTCCCACTAAATCTTGTAGAGTTGAGTGACTTTATACCAACTCATGTGCATCTAGATTCTTAGCTTATTTAAAGTCTAGATTTATCATACTATCTCAAAAGATAAGCACTTCCCACTTATAGAAACACAATTTATCTTCACTAATACCTTTTTATCTTAGGGATAAACAAATCCTAAGTATATATAATACAATTAACTAATATTCACTTAGTATTTAATTTTATGTATCTATAATTGCTATAAGTAATTCTCATCAAAACACATGAAGACATGAGATTATGGATTATCATCATATTAAAACTTATATTATATCCAATAGTCAATATGGTTGAAATATGGTTAGTTGTTATGCTTTAATTTTCGAAATATGTCTTGAAAGGAATAATAAAAATCTTTTAATACATTTAAGACTCCCCATCGATCTTCCTTGTACTACCACCATGTCTTTGATATGTATAAAGAAATTTGATTTTAGGAGTATCTCCACTCTATATTTAAATGATATATGAATACTTGTTCATGATATTATATAACTATCCCACTCATAGGTTACTATATATTTTACCAAGTGTATCGATTACTTTAATTTTACATTCCTAAAATATCTTGAAGAAATATCATGAGTATAAGAACCTACCTATAGCTTCTCGTTAGAATATATCACATGTTTCTTACTGAAATAATTTGAGAATATTTATGTCTACACCTTTATTTCTAAAGTTTTATTTTCCTAAAAGTAAATTTTTAAGTGTTTCAAAATACCTAAGTGCTCAAGATCCTAAGAGTATAAACCCCATTTGAGGTATATACTTGGTAATCACTTTTATTTTTACTTGACCAAGAATTACCATGACACAAATAGGTATTACTAAGTATTATATTTTATATTTATCATTAATTTTTGATATTATATATATGTGATTTATGTATTACTTAACTATAAGTTAAGTATGAAATACTATAACAATATTTATTTCAAACATTAAATAATGTCTCACTATGTCTATAACAAGACAGTTAGATAAATATATTTGGTAATACTCAATACAAAACAATAGTGAAGATCATTTGGATTGTTTTTTAAATTTTGTTATATTTTTTGGAAACATTTTGTGTGAATGTTTTTGTGTTTTTGGTGAAAGTGAGTTTCAATTTATCAAAATAAGTTTAAGTCAATTATCTTACAAATATAAATGACAATTTTATAATACTAAAAGTTTATAATATCATGATTAATAATTGATTATAATGGTTTAAGATGAATTTTACTCATGAATTTTTCAGGTATAAATAGTTTTCACAAAGTTAAAGTTATAGAACGATGAAGTTGAAACTGTGAAAAGTTTGACGATATGAAGTCATGGAGTTCTTGTTGTATGGACGTTGATCTTAAAAGTTGGTTGAACTCTAAAGTTGTGATATTTGGCAACCCAATATTTTTTTACATAAATATAAAATCATTGTAGGTGAATATGCAATACATATAATTCTGATACATGCTAGAACTATAAAGGTTTAGGGTATTTGGAGACCAGATACACAATCTTCTTATTTCACAAAAGAACTTCAACATATCCCATAATGATCTTCCCACATAGTACTCTTTTTATACATACCCTACTTAAAACCTTTCTTCATAACTTGGGTAAAGGGAATATAATAAAGGGTGATCTCAGATTCTTAGTAAGGGTAAATATGGGAGATATCAATTAATGATCATATGCAAGCATAAGATAATAATCAAGGTATGAGATTATGATCATAACTTAAAAGGTTCATACCCAATTTATCATGGATAATAATCATGAAAAATGTCTTAAATTTTATCATTTTAAAGGAATAAATCATAAGAGTGAGAAATAATCATTAATCAATCATGAACCATGATTTCGAATCATAATCATAAAACATTTCATAAAAGTATGACACCATCATAGGCATAGAAACCATTTCATATGTCAAGGATAACTACTATGACCATAAAATCATATTGGATTGGGCATAAACCTATTTACCATATCATAATAGACCAAGAATCACCACAAATTTCCTATATTGGATCAAGCATCCTTACATATTTCCCATTGCAGATTGAGAACATGAACTCATTTACCATAATTATTTAATTAGATATAAGTAATTAACCAATGCATTGGAGGGTTATATAATTACAATACCACCCATCACATAATGAAAACCATACATATGTGTTATAAAATATCATAAAACATTTATAATATCATGACTCATGAAAAATAAATAGGTTTCATAAACATTTCATCATTTCACCAAAGTATAACATGTGGAAAAGAAATTCGTTTCTTAAACATCACATCATCATTATCATAAACCATCCAAATAAAGAATAAGGATGGTATCATTAGATCATATCCCTAGTAAATCATAATTATCTTCAAGGATGTTATCATAGATTAAAATTCATTTAAATATCACTGGAATATTTTTTTGGGGAGAACAACCTTTTCATTTTGAAATCACATATTTAAAATCCAAATATTTATAAAATATTATGGAAAAAATTTTATTTGAAAATAACCTTTTAAAATGATAACGAAAGATTAAAATATTTTAGTGGTCATGATGATGAAAAATTATGTCCATGTTGTATATGTTAAAACCAATATTGCTTTCACATTTTAAGTGAAACGTAAAAATTACAATGTTCAGAAAATGATATAAAGATTACTTTAAAACATTTTTATAAAAACTAAAAAATGGGTAAAAATGACTTTAAACATTCATAGAATAATAATAAAAAATCCTTAAAATAATTTTAAAGAAAACATAGACATGGAAGAAAAATATTCTCGACTAAAGAGGAAATAAAGTTTAATTTTCTCAAAAATATTTTTTGGATCATTTTAAGCACCACATAGGGGAAAATGGTATTATTACTTGAAAATTACATGAATAACCAGAGGAGAAGAAAATTAAATGGATTTATTTGGTAAGGATCATGAAATTTATTCAATATAAATTCAAGCATAAATAATCCCAATTAAAATGGGATTGAAACAAAAATCCCTTACTTAAAGTCTCATCTTTTTATGTACGTGTTCGAACCTCATCTTCATTGAGAAACCAATTTTATCATACACCTTAAGCCTTGAAAGAATAGTATTTTGGAAATATTATAAGGTCTAGGTTTTGGGGAAGGAATTTAGGAAGGTATTATGGTAGGGATTAGTTAATAAATAAGGCTTAAAAGGTGTGAGGAATAGAGGAGAAGTGTCCTTTTGTAAACGAGGAGAGGGGAACTCTTAGAATTACTTAAAGTAATAAATTAATATAAGTTAATTTTAATAATAAATTGGATCCAAATTGATATATTTATAATATAATATTAGTATAGTTTGAGATAATCTCATACAATAATATTTAGACAAGTTTAAGGGATGGTTTAACCCTTATCTATTAGTTTTAACCCCCATTAACCCTTTTGATAATTACCATAATATCAAAGTTTTATGCTCTTTAAGGGTTAGAAATGATACCATAAATGTATAAGTGACCCATAAATGGGCTATATTTGATATGATAAACTTTATTCCATTCACTTGGAAAAAGATTATATTTTTATGAACTTTAAATCATTTAATGAAATATTTTTTATTATAAAATTTCATTAAGGTCATTTTTAAAATTATTCATTCACATTGACTTTAAGTTCATCAATATAGTTGTGTAATTTGAATATAAACCATTAAAACATCCAAAATATTATATATTTATATAAATAATTCACAAAACACTATAATTCTATAAAGATTCAGTTTTTTCTTTGTAAAAGTCTGAAATATTTTAGGAAATAGTTTCAGAGCTAGGTGCTAAGGTGACGTGAGATTCCGAGACCTGGTGAGCCTAAAATTGATATTGTACAAATATTAAATATATCAATATCACATGCTCATAGTTTTACCATATTTAGTGTCTAATTGAAAACTTGAGACAAAAGTTGAATCTTGAGCGTGGGGTTTACCCTAGGTGAAACCTAAGGCTTGTCAGCATCGGATGTCCAGTTGGGGAAGTCATTGGCAGGTGTGTTTAATTAAAATAAATAAATAAATTATTTGTTTGTTTTATTAAATTAAATAATTAAATCCTATATAAATACCCTCTTATGATGATTTTCCAATATTTATCCATATAACACTTGCTAGATCTGAGAGGAGGAGGAGATCATTCTTTGTTGGCAGATCATCATCGAATGATGAATGATGACCAATTTGAGGTCGATCGAGAGACAACAAACAAAAAAAATCTTCACCGTCATTGGAGAACACGTTCTTGACTAATGATTGATCCATAAACTAGGCTGTACTTGTCAATTATGGTTTCCACCCTCTTGATTAAATTGTTAAATTATGGATTTGATCTGTTTATCTCTAGTTGGATATTGAATTCCCTTCACATGATCCATGTTACTATTTATTTTTGTTAATTCAATAAATCTATACAGTTTCACATGCTATCACCCCTGTTAATTCCCAATTAATAATTTTTGGCCAAGAACACTTGGAAAATTATCGATTCACTTTTTTTATGTTCTTCATCCCCCTATGTTCTTCACTATTGTCCCACGAGGTCGTGGTTCGACATTTCTAGGAGGGTTTGGGAATGATCGAACCCTTATATTAATGACATATTAACATGTGATGAATTAATTGGAGATTTTAGGATGGATCAGGATAAATCATGAATTTCAAGTGATGCTTTGTAGATCTGGCATCTAGAGAGGCTATGAGATTGAGTGGTGGTGACTGGTGGGTGACATGAAACATTGCTGGATTTGAGGGAATCACTGAATTCCTATTTACAACCACAAAAGTGATGGAATCAACATCCTAAAGATTTTCCAAACAATTTAGGGTGGTTAATAGGCATGGGTTATGGTGGAAGTGGAAGATCTAGGATCCGCATGAAGAACCGGTTTTTCTATGGAAAACGCAACTACACACCATGTAGTGAAAAAAACATATAGCATATTCTTTGGATTTCTATGTAGGATAGGGTTTCATTTAAAGTTAAATATTACATGCTGTGTAGGTGGACCAAAAAACCGTGTGACCCTACCCAGGTGGCTAAGTCATGTTCAAGATGCACACACCCAGGATCTTATGAGGGAGGACACATAATGTATTCTAGGAGTACACATGCATGTGTCAGTACCTGCGTATGACCAAGTATATGACCAGGTACACAACATGACCGGGAAAACATTGGCACAACCAAAATCACACTGGTAGGCTTCAAGTGGCCAATACATGTCGTGTGGGCCCTGTACACACTATGTAGAGTGACATGGTCACTGATCCATGTCTAGAAGAGAACATGAAATGATATAAGAGTGGGACCACACGCCACATGGTCCCCATGCACATTGTGTACCCTTATTTTTTAGGAACTTCTATCTTCTGTATCTCTTCTATTTTGACTTTGATTTTAGATTGAAAGTAGCCTATCCTAAGTTTTTTTCATGTTGAACATGATGGTTGCCTTCATAGGATATTTTGAGTTGTGATGTGATATGTTTCGATCGTGATGCTTCTTTAGTTGATGCTCGACGATGACAATGATAAAGAAGAATCATCAGTGAGTTTAGATAGAGATGTTACTCTCTTATCTATAGAGAAATTCCTCCATAATATCTTTTTAGATATTGATAATACTCACCTGTCACACTAGGGTGTACATCCTCCAACCATGGAGATAGTACTCCCCTATCACACTAGGGTGTCAGTCCTCTATATTCATTATTTAGATAGATACATTACTCCCCTATTACATCGAGGAATGAGTCCTCTGTCCATGGAGATGGTACTCCCCTATTTTTCCCGAGCGTAGGTCCTCCATACTCATTATACCAGGTGGAGATGATATTCCCCTACATGGGTGCAAGTCCTCTATCTATGAGGAAGATACTCCCCTGTCGAACCATAGTGTGGTTACCCCAAATTTTGTACATAGATATAGAGATGGTAATCCCCTACAACGGTTTGGGTCCTCTATATTTTAGAGATTTCACTCCCTTGGTTTTTGGAATAGTGGTGAGGTGTGAGCCCTATTCATGACTTATTCAGACAGACAAGTGAGATTCTAGGCATCAACGATGGACCTTTAGAGCTATAATTAGACTCATTAACCTGGGCTGGGATGTGAGATAAAGACTCCCCCTCTCTTGTTTAGGATTATTTTTGAGTATATATCTATGTATTGGGTTTCATTTTCCTCTTGGTTTGAGTTGAGATGACTACTTCTATCGTGTCTTTTGTTACTCCCTCTTCAGCTTTTAGGGAATCACACTGGGTATGTATATACTCATTCCTACATGGGAGTTTACCATATGTGTCATGTCTTATGAAAATGATAGACAAATAAGAGGTGATTTCATAGGAGAATAGGGATACTCAGGTTCATAGACCATGTGTGGTGGTCGATCTTGAAGATCATGAGCAAGGATATCTATGCTATTTTCTTTTCTAGTTGTTGTCAGGTTGGGACATATTTTCTAGGTGGATGTGTATTTTTCCCTTTTCATTTTAGATTTCACTATCACACTCTTTTATATTCCCTAGAGGTTATTACATGCATTTTTTACTCTATATGTTACTGTCTTTTATTATTATTATTATTATTCCTCTTATCTTCTACATGAAGATGGTTGGGTGCATGCGTATAGGTACTTTAAGAAAATTCCTCCTATTTTAGTTATACCTTTTCAGTGTTTTTCTCCATCCCTTGGCTTATAGAGGCGAGATTGGGGTTGTTCTAGCCTGGTCTTATGCCAACTAGGTGGGCCCTAGTGGTTTTGGTCATTATAGACTGGTACCAGAAGTGCAAAATTTTCTTTCCTTGGAAGGGTACTATAGGAGGTTCATGGTAGAATTATCTAGGATTTAAGCCCCTTTGACTACACTGACATGGAAAGAGAATTTGTTTACCTAGACCAGGAAGTGCCAGAGAATCTTTGAGTAGTTGAGGACTAGGTTGACCAGTGCTCATGTGCCGAGACTACCAAAGGAGGGCATGAAGGATATAGTGTATTGTGATGCCTCTAGATCTAGGATCATCTCTGTGTTGATTTAGAGATAGGCAGTGATCACATATTGGTTAAGGTAGTTGAGACCTCTTGAATAGAACTACATGACTCATGACTTAGAGTTGGAAAAAATATTCTACACCCTGAGGATGTGAAGACATTATCTTTCAGCAGAGTGTTATGTTGTTTACTCAAACCCTCATAGTATTAGGTATATCTTCACATAGAGAGATGTGAACCTAAGAAAGAGGAACTGGATAGAGTTCCTATAGGAATATGGATCTGAGATAGTCTATACTCCTAGGAAGAGAAATGTGGTGATATATGCCCTTATTAGGAAGTCTCATTATTGTCTGATAGAGGAGGTATATGAGTAGTTTTCTTCTTTGTAGGTTACCCTTATAAAGTAGAGGGGTGAAACTTTTCTTCAGTAAATGGTGTTGAATCTTATGCTTATCTATCATGTGAGGTAGGTTCAGTTATGAGATGTTGACTGTGAGCTCATATATGACCATATATCCTTGGGAGATTCACCAAATGAATTATATGAAGGAGGGAATAAAGCCATCATTTTCTAGGGATGGATAGTGGATCCAGTCACGTTGTGAGAGGAGTTGATTAGGGAGTTTCACATTTCTCTTTTGTCCATACATACAGATGTAGGGAATATGTACAGAGACCTTCATCAGTAGTTTTGGTGGACTGGCATGAGGTAGAGTATTGCTGAGTTTATCTCTCAGTGGCTCACATGTCAGTAAGTGAAGGCTTATCACCATGTTCTGACATTTTTGTTATATCATATTGAAATATTGTAGTGGAAATGGGATGAAATATCCATATACTTTATAATAGGGCTTCCATGGATAAATAGAGGTCACTATGCCATCTAGGTGATATTTATATGACTTGAAAATTTAGAGAACTTCCTTGATACTAGGGATCAGAGTTTGGTGAAGAGTTTGCGGCAGTTGTACATGTGGTAGATCTTCCACCTCCATAGGATACCCTCAATGATTGTCTCTAAACACGATGTGAGGTTTATGTCACAGTTTAAGAGAGTATAACTTTTCTCCCCCAAATGAATGGTTAGACCGAACACACTATCTAGGTGTTATAGGATATGCTGAGGGCTTGTGTGTTTGACTTTGGTCAGAGATACGAGGATCACTTAACTTTGGTAGAGTTTTATTATAATAATAGTTATCACTCTAATATCATCATTATACCTTTCAAGGCACTATATGAGAGACCCTATAAGTCACCCTTGTGCTAGACTAAGATCAGTGAGGAATAACTTGTTGCGCCAAAGATGGTGCAAACCAAGATGGAGAAGGTCCAGGTGATCCGTGAATGGATGAGGATATCTTAGATTCAATAGAAATATTATACTAATTGACATTATAGGTCCTTGAAGTTCTATTAATGAGACGATGTTTTCTTGAGAGTCTATCCACAATAAGGATTATGGATATTCGGTCAGGGAGGAAAGTTATCCCCAAGGTTTATTAGGCCATTCAAGATCCTATAGTGGGTTGGAGGTTACTTATCATCCCACCTTACCCCTACAATTGGAGAGGGTTTATAACATATTCCTTGTGTTTTAGTTGAGGAGATACATACATGATCCTAAACATGTTATTGATAAGGTAGAGCTAGACATTGAGGATGGAGCCACCATTGTGAAGCACCCTAGAATGTAGGAGAGCTACTAGGAGCGGGAGAGACAGATGCGGGGTCAGTACCCAACCCTTTTTTTAGTTTGTAGTTTTTGGGGAAGAAAAGTTTTGAATTAGGGAATAATATAGATACTCTATTTTTTCCTTGTAAAACTTTGAAAAATTTTAAGAAATATTTTCAAAGCTAAGAGTTGAGATGATCTGAGATTCTGAGGTCTGGTGAGTCTGAAATTGATATTATAAAAATATTAAATATATTAATATCACTCACATTTAGTTTTTTATAAATAAGGTAATATATATTGAATGGAGTCTCAAATTGAAAATATGGGACCATTGTTCACTCTGGAGCATATAGTTTACCCTATATGTGACCTAAGGCTAGTCGGTGTTAGACGTTCAATTGAGGCATTTTTTGGTCGGTGCATTTAATTAAAATAAATAAATAAATTATTTATTTGTTTTATTAAATGACCTAATTAAATCCTCTATAAATACCCTATTATGATGATTTTACAAGGGTTATCCACATAACCCTAGGTAGATCTGAGAGTAGGAGGAGTGTGTTCTTCATTTTCGGATCATCATCAAATGATGAATGACAACCAGGTCGAGGTGGATCAGAAGACAATGAATGCATCAAATCTTCCCCATCGTTGGTGAATATATTCTTCACCAATGATCAATACATAATTAAGGTAGGAATCACCATTTGTGGTTTCTTATATCTTTATTATATTGTTAAATCATGAATTTGATATGATTATCTCTTGTCAGCGATTGCACGTCCTTTGCATGATCCCTCTTATTGTTTACTTTGTTAATTCAATAAATGTCTCATATTTCACATGCTATCACCCCTATTAATACCTGATTTATAAAAATTGGCCTAGAATTATTGTATAATGAATGATTCACTTGGTTTATGTGCTTTATCCCCCTCTGTTCTTTTCATTCTTCACCGTTGGCCTATGGGGTTGCGATTCAACATTACCAAGCATGTTTGAGTGTGACCGAACCCTAAAATTTTTGGAAAATTCACATGAAATTAATGGATAGAAGATTTGAGGATGGATTGAGATAAATCATGGATTTTAGGTGATGATATATGGAACCAACATTTGGAGAGGTTATGGGATCGATCAGTGGCGACCAATGTGTGACGTAAAATGTTGCAAGCCTTTAGGGAATCGCCAGATTTTGATTTCCAGCCATTGAAGGACCAAAATCGATGGTCAAAGGCTTTCCCCACCAATTTTAGGTTTTCAGAAGGAACAAAACTCAGAAGAAGTGGTGTATTTGGGATCTTTATGAAGAATAAAATTTTCTATGGAAAACATGACTACATGTCCTGTAGTACGAAAGAACACATGGTTCATTCTTCAGATTTATGCAGCAGTTACGGTGTCAGTTGAAGTTAAATATCACATGCCATATAGGTGTACCTACACACTATGTGACCATACCTGGGTGGCCAAGTTGTGTGCCAGCTGCATACACCCAGGACCTCATGCAGGAGGACATGTCGTGCACTCTAGGAGTATATGGGCATGTGCTGGTACCCGAACACGACCGAGTTCACAACTAGGTACAGGACACAACTTGATAGACATGGGCATGGAAAAAAGAACATGGGAAGGACCCCGGTGGCTGAGACACACTATTTGGTCCTAATACATGCCGTTCATGATGAAATGACCACCAAGACATGTCTATAGGATAACAAAACTAGGTAGTAGAACGAGACCACATGTCATGTGGTCCCCGTACACGCTGTGTACAACCCCTTTTTAGGAAATTATACCTATCATATCTCC
The DNA here is from genome assembly GCA_963277665.1 of Viscum album. Lineage (NCBI taxonomy): Eukaryota > Viridiplantae > Streptophyta > Magnoliopsida > Santalales > Viscaceae > Viscum > Viscum album. The sequence continues at coordinate 1,185,480,905 of OY728164.1, forward strand.
TTCATTTTGATTCATATTTTGGTATTTGAGTAACATATCCGGAGTATTTTTACACATAGAACACTATGGTGCAATTAATAGTGGATTTTGAGATGTGATGTTTGATTTTATGAGTGAAACGATTCATTAGGTGATGCTCAACAATGAAAATGATTCGGATGGATCATTAGTGAGTTTAGATAGAGAAAATAATCCTCTATCCAATGCGCGAGTCCTATATCGATGGATATAGTACTCCCTTGTCGTAATAAGGTGTGGGTCCTTCATACTCATTATTCAGATAGAGACAGTACTCCCCTGTCACACCAGGGCGCGGGTCCTCTATCCATAGAGATGATACTCCCCCACCACACTAGAGAATGGGTTCTCCATATTAACTATATAGATAAATACAATAATCCCCTATCACACTATGATGTGAGTACTCTATCCATGGATATGTTACTGCCCTGTTGTACCAAGTTTAGAGTCCTACATACTCATTATACCAGGTTGATACAATAATCCACTATATGGGTGTGAGTCCTCTATCTATGGGGATAGTAACCCCCTATCGCACTTGGGAATAGATCACCCATATCCTGTATACAAATATAGAGATGATACTACCCTACACAGTCATGATTACTCAATATAATGAGTGGAATATCTTTGTTATAATAGGTCTTTTTTCCTCTATCTTTTGAATATTGTGATCCCTCAGGCTGTGGAATAGTGGTGAGCTGCGATCCCTTCTCATGACTTCTTCATATAGACACACAAGATGTTGGACATTAATGATAGGCCTTTTACACTAAAGTAAGACTCATCAATATAAGCTAGGTTTTGAGATAGATACCCCCTTCTACATCATTTGGGTTTCCTTATGATCATATATCTATGTATTGGGTTTTGTTTTCCTCTTACTTTGGGTTGAGATGACTACTTCTATCATATTTTCTATTTATCCCTATTTAGTTTTTGGGGTGTCCTACTGGGTTTGTATATACTCAAACTTTCATTGGATTTTCCCACACATGTAATATACATTAAAACAAATATTCCTTTCACATTTTTGGTAAAATGTTAAAAGTACATAGTTTGGAAAATGACAAGAAGATTCATTTGAATTTTTTTTATAAAAAGTAAAAAATGGGTAAAAATTAATTTAAACATTTATAGGAGAATATTAAAACTTTATTGAAAACATTTTAAAGAATAAATGGAAATTTAAGAAAAATATTTTTAACTAAAGAGGAAATAAATTCTGTTTTTCTCAAAAGAACTTTATCGATCATTTTAAGTACCACAAAGAGGAAAATGGTACTATTACATGAAAATTACATGAATAACCAGAAGAGGATAAAATGAAATTCATTTATCAGATATGTATAATAAATTTTCTCCAATGAAAATTAAAGCATTAAAAATCCCAATTAAAAAGGGATTGAAACATAAATACCTTACCTAAATTATTATCTTTCTTCATATGCATCTGAACCTCCTCTTCATTGAGAAATATCATTTGGATTACACCTTTCGCCTTGGAAGGATAGTCTTTTGGAAAGAAAAAATCTCAATTAAATGGTTAAGGAATCTAGGAAGGTATTTTGGTAGGTATTGGCTAAGATATAGGGCTAAAAAGGTGAGAGTAAGAGAATTTAAGAGGTTCTGTTTTATAAGTGATGAGAGAGACACTATTGGAATTACTTAAAGTATTAAATTAATATAAATTATTTTTATAATAAAGTGGATAAAATTGATAATTTTTAATATAGTATTAGGAAAAGTTTAAATCATCTCATATAGTAATATTTATACAAGTTTAAGGGAAGTTTTAACCCTTATCTCTTAGTTTTAACCCCCATTAACCCTTTTGACAATTACCGCAATATCAAAATTCTCTACTATTTAAGGGTCAGAATGTTACCATAAAAATAAAAGTGACACATAAATGGGTAATGGTTGCTATTTTCAACCATATTAAATTCACTTGGATAAATATGATATTTTTATAAATTTGAAATAATTTAATAAAATATTTTTTATTATAAAATATCATTAATGTCATTTTGGAACTATTCATTTACTTTGACATTAATGTCATTAATATAGTTATGGAATTTGAATATAAACATTTAAAACATCCCAAATATGTTATATTTATATATTAAATTTTTGTAACATAATAATTCACCCAAATAGTTTTTCTTTTAATATTTTTAATATTATTTATTTTATTTTTCTATTAATTGAATATATATTGTGTCGGCATTGCATAAAAATTTAAGGCAATTTTTCAACCACCAAGAATTTAAAATAAATTAATTTTACAAGAAAAAATAATTCTTATTTAAAATAAATATTCATAATCAAACATAACCTATTTTTATCCTTATGGAAATGTATTAGAGATATTAAAGTCAAGAGAGTGAAATTTTGTATTTATCCATTTCTTAAAATAATATAAAGGTAATAATCAAATAAAAATGGAACCAAGTAGAAATATTTTAAAAAATAAGATAATAAATAATTGAAATCCCATGAAGCAATAAAATTTTTAAAGGTTTAAGTGGTATTTTAATCCTTATCTTTTGGTTTAAACCCTTCGTTGACTAATTTTATCCATAACCGTAGGAATAGTTTTTTCAATCTCAAAGGGATATATTTTTAATTATAAAGTAAAAATTGGATAATAAATGTATTAGGTATTATATTTTTAAACATTTATCATCCTAATTGTACTTTTTAAATTTTTATTATTTTTTAATAATTTAATAAGATATATTTAACATAAAATACTATTAATATCATTTTAGAACAATTCATATAATTTGACTTTGAAAAAAACATGACAACAATTTCATTATAATATAATACATTTAAACATAAATAATACATTATTATTTACAATAAAATTAATGTGAAACCATAATTCATCTAAAAAATATTACTTTTTTTTTTGAAATCATTTACTTTATTTTTTTAATGCATGTACAAGCACAATTCCACCATTGTGTATGAATTTCAGGTAATTATACCATAAATAAAAGTTAAAAATAAATTTCCATCATAAAAATAAATTAATAATCTTAAAAATATTCTTTTATATTAATTAAATATGTATATTTACTCACATATATTTCATGAAAACTTATTTAATATGTTATTTTGACTTTTCTAGCCTTGCATAATAATTGGATAGGAATTTGGATAATTAACTTGTTATATAACTCAAAAATTCATATATATCCATAAACATAATCAATAATACTTAATATTTATTAAAAAAAATATAAAATACTTCTAACTTCTCAAATATTATCTTTAGGATAGCAAATTTGACTTTTCCAGTGTTGTGGAAGCACCGTGTCCGCACAAAAAATGATTTTCATATTTATAAGGTAATAAATTATAAATTATATTTTTTTATTTATTTTTGTATTATTTTTGTATTATATTATAATAAATTATTAATTCCACAAGTTTAATAATTTTTTATCACATATTTATGATTGGGTGATATTATAACATATATCATATTTCATAAAAATTGTATTTTTTACCTTTCAAAAAAATAACTTCATTAGAAAAATATAAAAAATAAATATTAGGATAAATTTGAATTTATGAATAAAAAAATTAATTACATTTATACAAATTAAATTTTTATATTTCATATAAATTACTTTTAATATATATTCATAAAACATAATGAAAAACCGTTTTTAGAAAAATGCGTTTTAAGCCAAAAAATGAACTTATACGAAAATCAAGTATAAAGATGATTTATATGTAAATAATTATATAATTTTTAAATAATGAGAATTATCTTAATTTAAGTTCAAATTTAATGTATAATGGGAGTTTTTAAAGAAAATAAATGAAAATTTTACAAAAAATAGTATTTTTCACTATTTAGCAAAAAATCAATCTTTTTAGAAAAATCCCAAAACATCACCTTAAGATAATTTTGATATGATGATTTCGAAAATGATATAATATTTATAAAATAAAATTTATAAAATTTGAAAAAATTAATTATTATATTTTCTTCGAAAAAAATAAAAAACATTTTTGAAGAAAACGTATTTTTGAAGCCTAAAATTAATTTATTAAAAATTGAGTGCTTATTTCCTAAAAAATTAATCAATACATTGGTTTTGAGTAAGAAAATTATATTTATATATATATATATATATCATAATTTTTTTATTCAAATTAATATCTTTCAATTTAATGACTAGGTTATGACATTCATATTTAAATAATAATATATCACAGTTTGTTTTAAGCTTGGTGTTTCCTGTCACGAAAGTCATAAAACACTTAAAATTTATTTAAAGAGAAATATATTCTAAAATATTAGGGTGTTACATGATCAGACACAAAATGATCAGATAGAGACTTTGTGACTCCAACAGAAGAATAAATTTATAAAGGTTACCAGATTAACAAGAACAAAGTTATATTGGATAGAGAAATATAAAGTCCTTAAAACATAGCGAAGTTTTGAAGATGTCATCAGGCTGAGTCTATAAAATCAATCTAACCAAAAAAATTATCACATGGAAGAAATCCTATTATTTTTTCTGAATATATTAAATTTATTTATACCAGATGGTGAAAATTTTAAATCTCGTTAGATAGAGAAATTTAAAGATCACTGGACAAACTACATCTGAAGGAGAAAAATGTGAAGTTGTTCTAGATTGAGTTTAGTGAATCAAGATTTGTGAAAATATTGGTTAGATATAGGATGACTAGATGGAGACATTCCATATCATTTTATAGATCAATACAAACAGGCTTCTGTGAGTCCATTAGATGGAGGAAACATGTGAAGAGCACGAGAAGAAGGAAACTAGAGTTTACCAGACCAAGCTGATCAGGTGAAGAAGATCAGATAGATAAGTGTTATGAAATACCTATATAAAGGAAAGATTTTCAATGTTACTAGATGGATAAATATAGAATATTATACTCCAGATAGATCCTTGATGAACTTTAAAACACTTTATAAAGTCATTGATTATGATGATGATGATATGTCCTTTCAACATTAATAAATCTAGCTGATATTTAAGGGTGTTTTGAAGAATTTATTGACATCTTTGTTTTAATAAACTTTGATGAAGAATTTTGACTCCAAAGTTTCAAAAGTCTTGAAAGTGGTAAAATAAAATTCAATTTCAGATGGAATCAAAATTGTATCTTATTCTTCCTTCTTGATTTTCAAAGGATGTATACCTATATAAATAGGTGGAGGTTAATTATGAGAAGTTGTTGTAGTTTTTTAGAAAGAGTGGAATTGATGAAGTTTATTTATCATGAGTAGTAGATCAATAAATCACTTAGTTAAAGGAGAGGAGTACTAGACAAAATGTACAAGATGAAGGTGTATTAAAAACAGGTGCATCATAAGAAGAAGCACCAGAAAGAGTTGTATCAAACATAGGTGCATCAGATAGAGAATAATCAAATTGAGGTATCAAATAAACACATACCGGATTGAGGTGGATTGAGTAATGGTGAAACAGACTAAGTGGCACCAGATCGAGAAATTTGAAACAAAGTTTTATTGATAATCTTTCAAATTTTTTAAATTTTCATCGGCTCTGAAGTATAAGAAAACTTTATAACAAGTGGAAGACAATATAATTTATTATTGAGAGATAGAGGGAGCTCTATGGGAGTTGGATTATTTTTATTCACTTAATTATATAGTGGATATTCATGGATTTATGGGATCCAACACAATAAGCACTAGGTTCCCACATTGGGATTGAACCTTGTAAAAACTTGTGTGCCTTTATTTATTTATTTATCTTTTCATGTGAGTGGGGTTGAGTTATAAAGTTGATAGGGTAGAAACTTTAAAAAGTTGAAGGTGTTAATTTCAAGAAAAATGAAATTGAAAAATATCACTACTAATTCAACTCCCACCTTCTCAAGGATCTACACATTCATGGGAACATCAAGTGGTATCAGAGCATCTAGGTTTCCTATATAATATCCCTATATTCCTTATCATGCATAATATAAACCAAGTTAATATAAGATATATTCCTAACTTCAATGAAAAAATTATAATAGATAGAAAAACCAAACAATACCATATATTCTATCTCCTTTTTTAGAGGTGATTGATTCAGCTACAGTAGGGTTTCCACCCATGGAGAAAGATGCTCCTATGACATTTACTGACAAATGGAATCTCAAGGTTGATGAAAAATCTCAGAATGAAATTCTTATGTCCTTATTAGAAAATTTTTGTATGAAGATTATGGGTCTGTAAACAACAAAGGAAACATGAGAAGAACTTGGAAGCATCTTCAAGGGAAATATAAAAGTGAAGGAAATAATGCATCAAATCCAGAGAAGCAAGTTTGAAGATATTAGGATGGTGGAAGATGAAACTATTGATGAATAATTAACCAAATTAAATGAAATTTTCAACAACATAATATGAATTAAGGATATCTTAGAAGAATAAATTACTATAAAAAAATTATTAAATAACTTGAAGATAGGTTTGATGTCACAAAAAAACCCGATCCATACCACTGTTAGATGCCCGAGATGACCCACGATAGTCCCGAAGGGAGTTCCTGATCCCCATGAGCTGGAAAAAGTGCCCAAGAATCATGGAAACACTAATTTGGAATGCTTTATCCCAATAAATAATTAATAAAAACAATAATATAAAATATATAAAATTATAGAATGAACTGTACGTACATCATACATCCCCACTAGACAAAAAAACAAGCAAAAACCTAATATCAAAACTAGTAAATTCAGTAAACAACATCGACAACCAACCTCCCCCCCACCTTTCAAAAATAATCTTATAAAAGGAAAAAATGACCACCTCTAATGGATTTTCTTCACTCATTAGAAACTATCACTACCCCCATATGTAGAAAGCAGTAAAATCCTAAGTCGGTGATACGATAAAATAAATTGAAATAAATAATAAACTACAAACATACTTTTGTCTTTGTGAATATAAAAGTAATTTTCCACAAATAAGAGCTAAAAATCCCCATGGGAGAGAATATATAATATAAAACCTATAACTAAAAAATCAATGAGATATGGTGTGAGCATAATAATGCTCAGTAGGGATACCAAAAGGGAAACCACGATTACCTTTAAATATAAAATAATTTTAAGATAGTTTGAAAATATAAATATCTAAAAATATGGTTTTATATTTTTTTAAAGGAATTAATAGACTAATTATTCATTAAACCATTTTAATCTTTGATTTCCAAAATAGACCATTTTTCAAAGAATGAGATATTTTTTAATAAACCATTTATAATAAGGTCCATGATGATAAAGTGAGAGCCTTAATAAAAGCATAATAGTAAAGATAATATCATCAAGTTCTCCAAAAAAATGGGGAAGTAAAACATGTTTTTTATTATTTTATACATGTAAAGAAAAAAAAAGAAACATAGAATTTAAAAATAGTACTATAGAAAACAAGGGTAAATGAGAGAAAAAACCATGGGAAACCCCTAAAAATATTGGTTGTTGGGTCCCTAGGATCCTTGTACCCATGGTGATTAATCCAAAAAAATATTCCTTCTCATGCATGAGCCTCTTGAGAGGTTGAAGCAAAAGTTCTAGCGATCTCCATTGTATCATCATATGTTCAGTTAGTGATGTAGTGTAAACCTTCTAGGGAGACCATGTTGAATCCCTACCATCTCGCTAGCATACTAGTCCTTAGTCTTCCCACTTAGCTACCAATATTACCATGTGACATGCCCAAAAAAAATCACATAAGGGAGATTTTGTAGCCAAACCAAGTTTCAATCAAACAATAATGAAAAACAAGCATACAACCACACCTCACCTCCCTACAATACCAATTTGAATCCACTTTTCTTATAATCATACCAACATGAAAATCACATCAATTTGAGTCTAATAAATACATAATATTTCAGGCTTCCATTATAGTGCACCTCACTTTTATAAATGCTTTAGAAATTGTTGACCAGGCCTTATATTTTTGAAATCGACATTGATCATTTGGAAAACTACATTAAAGTATCATATCTTTCACATTCCAACCACAATTCACACTTAGAAACATATACACCTTGATATATATATATATATATATATATATATATAAATACCTCTTTTCACAATGCACATATTCCCAATTCCATTTGTGAATATGTGAAAAAAGGGAACTTGTATATATATCTATATATGTATATGAATGTAAGTCACATTTAAAAGGAGGAAGAGAATTGGAAACCATTTTTTTGAGCTCTTTGAGAGAAAAAAATTATATTAAGCCTTTATGGAAAACAAAATTGAAATTTCAAAATATTTTTATACTTTTCAAATATAAGCATTCAAACTAATCGTAAAACCAAACAATCACCCAAGGTGCCTAATATTTCAAACAAGCATAAAAACACATTTTAACAAGGGGATCCCATGATAAAAACATAGATAAATCATGGAAAAACAAATAGGAACCAATTTTAGTATCAGAATCATTTTATATAGTTTATATACTTCATAATATAATGTAAACACACATTCAAACACCCAAGAAATCATAATTTCCAATTTAAAGGCCCGAACATAGGGTAACCTACCTCAAATAGTGTCACCTTTACCAAAGAAAACCCAAATCTACCTCAAAGAGGTTCATATTAAATTAAAAAATATGAGGAAACCAAAAGTCACAAAATACCAAATTAGAATTGGGGTAAAGAATAAGAAAGTAGGAAAACCTAACTGAAACCAATGGAGAATCCATCGCCTTCATTGACCGTGACTGGAACGGTCCTCAATTGAGTCCCATGAACCCCTGGAACCAAAAACCAACTAGATAGAACCCCAAAATTGGGTTAGATTTAGGTTCTAGTTTAAAAAATACAAGGGTTAGAAGAAAATTTTCAACAAAAGTAGAAAAAGAATAGAACAGAGGTGGAGAAAATCTCACATGAGATGATCACATGAGGAATCAACATGAAAATCAGACAAAATCAGAGGGAGGAGATGAGGTGGAGCACATGGTAAAGGGAGAAGGAAGGGTTCTTGTGTGAGATGAGAGAGAGAGGGGTGGTGGGAAATTAAATAAAAACTATTTATGGCTTTAATTAATAAAATGAAAAATAATGTTTGTTTTTAAAAAATACCCCCTGGACATTGCACATGGTTTGGCTAAACGTTTGGATAAACCTTGTTCCAAAAATTTACCTCTAATGAAGACCCTAGACACCCCACATAGGTAGGAAACACAGTTAGGGAAACCATCTGTTGACCATGTGGTTGGCTCTGTAAAATCATAGATACACTCGCATAGTTTTCACACAGTTTCTACTAACCATGTTCCTATACTAAAAAACCCAAATTTTAAAATTTAAAAACCAGTTCAACCCAAAACTAAAAAACAAAGTTAAATATAGTTAAGAGATTTAAAATAATTAATAAATCATGGTTGGGGCTTTAAAATTCTCCCCACCAAGATAATTCCTACCCCCATAAAGTCCCAAGAATATTTGGTTGGTCAAGACAAAGGTAAATACAAACTACTACTCAAGACAAGACCTAAAAACTCGAAGATCGAATAACCAACACTCACCTTCCCTTAAAAATAGAGAAACTCAAAATTATAAAAGAGTATAATAAATCACCCTTAATAATAAAACCACACATACTAGGATAAAAATAGCAAGACTAAAGAATTTGAACCATCAAATTAAAGAATGAGAAGATAAAGAGAATCTCATGTCTCTAACACAACTTAAAACAAGGATCACCCCAAACCCTAACATAGAAACCACTAAATAAAATCAACATGCTCGATTAAGAATCTCCATGAGAATATTTCACATGACCCATGATCCTAGCCAATCAACTAATATGTTCAGGGTTGTGTGGGTCAAGAATAAACGATTACTCTTTAAAAGAAGCTTGAAGACCAATTTCACCATGAGATACTTCTATGGTATCCTACCCACCATATTATGACTCTATGAAAAAACTAATTTCTCAAGATAAAACTAATCATAAGTCTTGATAAGAACCAATATATGAGAAACGATGCAAAAATTGATGAATACCACCACTTACCAATAACAAGATTTCAAAATTTCCCAAAAGACACTTCTGTTCGAACTAGAATTCCTAAAAGAAACACAAGAAAAGGAAATCCACTAAATTATAAATAAATATCACCAAGAGAGATTATTTGGATAAATAAATTAGGAATAGTCCAATGGAGTAATAATCTAGCAAAAGAATAAAATTATCCTAATATAAACCACTGACACCCAACTATTCTCAAAACCATTCTCAAGACTCAAAACATCTCAAGCAAGGAACCACCCAAAAACTTTAAAAACATGGTAAAACAAATAACTTGAATGATTAACACCTAGAATAAAGACATGTGGGACTAATAAATCAGATTAGGAAGATAAAATATAACTTATAATTCACTAAAAAAATAATTCCTTAGACATACATGCCTCACCAAGATCAACATGTGATTTACTCTCAAGTGAAGGGAGGAAAACCCAAGACTATCTCTCAAAACAATGACCCTTGGTTAACCCAACTAATCATAGAAATAAAATATCCTTCCTAATGATCTTAACTACTCACCTAATACATTCCCATTCAAAGAAGTGACACCGAAACTAAGGCATGCACCTCATCAAAATGGATGATCACTAGAACATTCAATACTCTATAAGGAGTTTTCAAGGGGAATACCCAGAGAAATATTAATTCTAAATTTTCTCAAGAACTCAGTTGCCTAAAAATTTTCAAATACAAACACCAAAATGATAGCCAACTTTAATTCCCAAAACTGATCTTCTCTTAGACAACCTAATAGGGCACTCTAGAGACTGACAATCTACTCTTCAATGTGCCTTTTTTAGGGCATTTTCAAATAACATGAAACATGAATCCATCGATTCATGCCACACAATCCAAATAAAATAGTCCCAAAATGAATCATAAACTGAAATTAAAAACACAACTCACCAAAACAAAAACATTATTACAAAACTATCTCTTTTCGCTTTAAAATTATCAACTTTGAATTTGAAAGGTATAAACTCATTTTTCAAAACATTAACTAAAAGCGTTTCTTTCCCCTTTGAAAAATTACATTAACTTTATTTCAATTCACTTTTCAAACCTAGATTTAAAATAAATTGAACGATTTTAAATTTATAAATCCCATTTGGGAAAAAGAAAAACACCACTTTTCTTAAAGTTTTGGAAACTAGCCTCTAAAACCATTTTTTTCCAACAAAAATCATTTCAATAAATAAAATATTTTAAATAATCCATTTTCAAATCAAGTTTACATACCTATAAAATGATGTTTACGACAAAAATACCATAAAAATATTTTTATATAATGTTTACCGATCCCAAAAGTTCCAATTTATAATAACAAAATGATTTTAACCACTTAAATACATTTCAAAACACGCACCCCATTTTAAAATATTAAAAATTTACTTAATAATCACCTTAAAATCCAAAAACCTTTATCAAATTTAGTTAAAACTCAATTAACAAAAAACCCACAACAAAAAACCAACAAATAAAGGACTAGTGACCTTGCATGAATTGACTGCATGGATTGGTGGACCATGTGCCAACCATGAAACTGTCACTAAGGGTAACACAAAATCATGTTCGTGAGATCTGCATGGGCTACAAATTTATTTGAGCACACCATTTAGCACCAACTAAACTCCTATTTCATCCCCAAAATAAAATGTCCAAGTCAAAATTAAAATCTCAACATCTCCTAGTAACTCAAGTTTTGTAATGAGTGGTGGTGATCAGGCACCTACCCATGACCTACCTCCTAAGACCTGATGATCCTACCTCCATCTACCAGACATACCAAATAACAAGGGATACTTATCAGAGATCCAAGGCTTCTATTGAGATAAGAACCAAATGATATGATACTAATTTTTCATGAAAAAACCTAATTTGTCCCTCCGTTGAATGCCTGGGCCAACCTAAAATAAGGCACGAAGGGAATTCTTGATCCCCACAGGTTGGAACAAGTGACTAGGCATCAAGAAAACACCATTCAGAAATGATTTTCCCAATAAATAATTAATTAAACCAATAGTGGAAAATAAATAAAATTCTGGCATGACCAGTGTGTATGTCAGATGTCCATGCCAGAGAAAAATAAATAAGTCGTAAGCTAATATCAAAATTAGAAAATGTAATAAATAGTAGAAAGAAAAAAAACCTCTCTCACCCTCTGGAAACACTCTCATTCGAGGAAAATATTCCCACCTAAAATGGATTTTATTTACCCAAGTAATTATCACTACCCTTTATTCATAGAAAGCAGTAAATCCTAAGTGGATGATGCGATAAAAGAAACTAAAATAAAAAAATAAACTACAAACATACCTATATACGTGTGAGTGTACGCGTCACCTCCAACAAACAAGCACCATAGCACCCCATGGGAAATAATAGATTAGCTGAAAACTTCAACTAAAAAATGATAAAGATATAAGTGTGAGCATAAGAATTCCCAAAAGGGATGCCAAAAGGTAAACTACACCCTATGCCTTACCATTAAAGAGAAAACCATTTCAAGATAGTTTGAAAATATAAATATCCAAAAATATGGTTTTCTATTTTCTTTTAAAACAAGTAATAGGATAATGATTCAAAAAACCATTTTCATTTTTAATTTACAAACTAGATCATTTTCCAAAGAATGAGAGATTTTATAATAAACCATTTTTAATAAGGGTTGAGTTGATAAAGTGAGAGCCTTAGTAAAAGAATAACACTAAAGAGCATATCATCAAGTTCTATAAAATAGGGGTAATGTAGTAAAACATTCTTTTTATTATTTTATACATTCCAAGGAAAATAAGAAACATAACATTTAAAAATAGTACTATAGAAAACATGGGTAAATTAGTGAAAACACAATCGGAAACCCCTAAGAAGCTAGGTTATTGGGTACTTAGGATCCTTATGCCCTTAGTGATCAAGCCATAAAAATATCCCTTCTTTTCCATGAGATGCTAGATAGGTAGAATCCAACATTCCATAGGTCCCCACTGTATCATCATATGTTTAGTTATTGTTGTAGTGTAAACTTGCCAGGGATACCAGGTCAAAGACATACCATCTTTCTAGCATACTAGTCCTTGGTTCACCCATCTAGGTACCCAGGATTTCTATGTACCATGCCAATAACTGAATCATATAAGAGAGGTTTAGTAGAAAAACCAACTTTCAATCACACAACAATGAAAAACAAGCATACAAAAACACCTCACCTCCTTAAACTACTAATGGGAAACCCCTTTTCTTAGTATCATACCAACATGAAAATCAAATAAATTTGAGTATAACAAATACATAAGATTATATTATTTCATTGGAGTGCACATCGCTTTTAGAAAATATTTAGAAAGTACTAACCATGCCTTTGATTTTATAAATCAACACCAATCATTTGGAAAACTATCATAAAATATCATATCTTTCATATTATAACCACACTTCAAACTTATACACATATACACATTAATAATATATATATAAATACCCTTGTCCTAATTAATATGTTACCAATGAAATGTGTGAATATGTTCAAAGATGGTAATTATATATATATATATATGTATGTAAGTCACATTTAAATGTTTCCAGAGAATTATAAACCATTTTTAAGCTCTTTGAAAACCAAATATTCCATTAATCCTTCATGGAAAACTTGAATGAAGGAATTTTTTTTATACTTTTCAATACCAAGCATTAAAACTAATTGTAAAACCAAAAAATCACCAAGGTTCCAAACATTTCAAACAGAATTAAAACACATTTTTAATAAGAGGATCCCTTGAAAGAAACTTAGGGAAATCATAAAACACCAAAGAGGAACCAATTTTAATATCAAAATAATTTTCTATGATTTATTTACTTTATTATATAATTAAAACACACAATTAAACACCCAAGAAATCATAGTTTTCAATTTAAAGGCTTGGACATAGGGTAACCTACCTCAAACAATGCCACCTTCACCAACGACGACCCAAATACACCTCAAAGTAGTTCACGATGCACTAGAAAAATAAAAGAAACCAAAAAGTTACAAAATTATTAATTTAAATTAGTCCAAAAAATAAGAATGGAAGAAAACCTACCTGAAACTGATAGAGAATCCATTTCCTTCAATGGATGTGACTAGAACGACCCACAATCAATCCCCAGAAACCCTAGGTACCAACAATTGGAAAAAAAGAACCCCAAAGTTAGCTTAGGGTTTGTGCATGGTGTGAACACTTTAAGGGGGGATAAAATTTTCAATTAAAATAGAAGAAAAAGTGAATAGAGGAGGAGGAAATATCACTTGAGATGATCACATAAAGAATCAACATAAACATTAGAAAAAATATGAGGGAGGATAGGAAGTGGAGATGTTAGCGAGAGAGAGGGGAGTGGTTTGGTGTGATATGAGAGTGATAGGGGTGAGGTAAAAGGAAAGAAATTTCTTTGAGGGTTTTAATTAATTAATAGAAAAATGGGGATTTTTTTTAAATATACCCCTAAACATTAGGCACAGTTTGGCCACACAGTTTGGAAAACTATGAACCAACCGTGCAACTCTACTGGAGGCCCTAGAAACCCCACATGGGTAGAGGACATGGTTAGGTAAACCATTCTCTAACCATGTGGTCAGCTTTTTAAAATCATAGATGCACCCACACAGTTTGCATATAGTTTCTACCAGCTGTGCACTTATGTTGAAAAGACCAAATTTTTAAATCTAAAAACCATTTTATCCCAAAATCCAAAAACAAAGGTAAATATAATTAATTTTTTAAAATTAATTAATAAATCTTGATTGAGGCATTAAATTTTATCCTAAAGTATCTACTTTAGAAGATAAATATGAATTATCCCTCGATGAATTACATAACTTTCATATTGCACATGAAATGAGGAAATATTTTACCTTCAAAAAGAATATTAAGAAATATATTACTTTTGAAGATATGGGGAAGCTATAGATCCATGAATCTAAAAATAAATTAATGATCCTCAGTTAATTAGAAGACATGAAATATGATTCAAAAATTAATGATAGAATTATGTCCCTTATCTTTAAAAATTATCAGAAAGGAAGAGAAAATTATAAAGGAAAACAATAACTTAAATGTTTTGGGTGGGGTTTCATCATAATTTTTTTAAATATCTATTAAAAGAAGAAAAATTGATAATATGATCATGATGAATTTGAATAAAAACATTATAATAAAAAGTGGGGTCAAGCTTCTAAGGTTGTTAAGTAATCCACCATGAGAAATAAAAGTTTCACCAAAAGAAACAAAGGAAGTATGTTGAGTAAAAGGAAAGAGTATGAATTTACTAAAAAAATTTCATCTAAAGATGAAAATTCATAGAAGTTAAAAATATTTATGTATCATGTTTAAATAAAAGAATGTACTTCAAATAATAAAAAATAAAAAAGAGAATAAACATATATAAAATATTAACTAAGATCCAAACTTCTGACATGTCTTGAGTAAAGCATAAAACTAACGAAATAAGCCAGAATATTGAATAATTAAAGTGAGAAGAAGAATGAAAGAAAATAATACTTTCTAAAAAAGGAAGATGTGTACATAAAATAAATTAATAATATTAAGATGAATGTTGAGGAACAAGGAAAAATGGTGAAATATCTTTATGAAAAACAAATTGGTAAGGAAGAAGGGTAATGTAATTTTCAATAAATATGTGTCTAGGATGAAATTAACTTGAAGAAAATGAATGATAATTTAAATAAAGATTTATAGGTTCATTTGATTATACTAACCATAAAATTTTAAGAATCAATAATGAGAGATATTTGGTTGAGAAATAATATGAGAAATACATCACATCAATAGAAGTTAAACATAACCACTAGAAGAATTATTCCCCACACTCGGGGAAATTAGATACTATAAATTATACTGAATAATGGAAAACTTATCGTAGGAAAAAACCATACATCTATAGATAATCAAGGTTCAAAAAAATATTGTTGTTTCTGTGGGATATATGGGTATACGGCTCATAATTGTTGGCACAAGATGTACCTATCTAGGAGTGGGGATGAACTATGGGGGAGTAATAGTGGAAGAAGAGAGATTAACTTTCTAAAGTCAAAAGAATAATTAAAATTAAAGTCATAATAAGATATAAATATCTCAAGGAAAAACTGATTTAATATCATAGAGGAAATTTATGGAAGGTGTTACCAAACTGGTAACTATAAAAATGTTTGCATGTAAATACTTTTAGGGAAAATTACTTATACTAAAAAAAGAAAAGGAAGTTGTAAAAAAGAAAATTTAATAAAAATATTTTGTTATTGAGACTACACTAAAATATAGAAAAAGAAATAAATCATTGATTATTAGTAGTGGTTTCTCATCACATATGATCAAGGATGTGAAAATATTAAAAATACCTAATAACATGAGGGGGGGGGGGGAACTCACTTTTGGAGATGATAATTCCTTAAAAATAAGATTAATTGACCCAAATGAGATTGAAGCTCAGAAGTTAAAGCCAAAAGAAGTTCTATTTGTTGATTTGATTAAGAAAAACCTACTAAGTTTTAAGAAACTCTATGATGATGGTAAGGAATTTATCTTCATAAAAGATTAATATATCATTCGGTGTTTGAAAAATGAAAAAATGTTTACTAAGGGAGAAACAAACAAAAACAATTTATTCGAGATTTTTGATCCTATAAATTATTTTTATTTAAGTAATGAAGATACAAATAAGATATGGTACCAAAGACTTGAGAATCCCATCTAGAAGATCATGATAATAATTTCAAAATAATATATTATAAGAGACTCACCACAACTAAGGAGGAAAGATTATTCCATCCATACAACTTGTTAAAAAAGAATGATGGTTAGTGGAAGACATAAGAAATTTGAAATCCAGTCCACTAGACCACTTGATCGCATACACTCTGATCTATATAGTAGGAAGGGACATCAATGAACAAAGGGTGATTTCTAATTTATTACTTCCAATGATTATTTCACTTGAATGGATAACATAATATTATTGAAATATAAATCATATACTATTAAGTTGTTTCGGAATTTTAGAAGGGAAGTTGAGAAATAGATGGGTTTATAAATATTGAAGTTGAAAATAGAGAATGAAAAGGAATAAACAAGAAAATATTTCTAGCCAAACTTTAAGAAACATGGAATTAAACATCATTATAGTACTCGTTATACTCCTCAATAAAATGGAGTAGTGGTAATGTGAAACAAAAGTTTATTTGGTATGGGAAGAATCATGTTCACTGAATAGAAACCTTCAAAATTGTTCTAGAGAGAATATTTAAGTACAGTTGTACATGATTAAAATAGATGTCTACTTTGACCAAATAAAAAATGACCCCATATGAGATGTGGTATAATAAAAATCCGATAGTAAAATGCTTTATGGTTTTTTGGAGTCCTATCTTAAGAAAGATAAAAAATCTAGATTTAGGAAAGTTTGATGAAATGGAATAAAAAGTAATTTTCATAGGATATTCACCCAATAGAAAAATATACAAGTACTTAAATAAATGAATACATGAGTTAGTTGATTCCTTTGACATAAAATTAATTGAAAACTAGTACAACTCAATAAAAATGCTGAAGATCATGAGGATGGTGTGATGAAAGATAGAATGATGAATTCTAGAGAATTTAATGAAAAGGAAGATGACAGTGAGCCTAATCCTGTGCAAGTAAATTATGATCAGTTTAGTGATGATGAAATTAATATCAGAATAAAACCACAAATTCCATAATTTATAAAAATAATTTTAATTAGATAATGTTTTTAGAAATTAGGAAGCTCCAGTTTAGATGAGAAAAAAGTTATGATTTGAGAATCAGACACCACTTATCTAACAGGTGAGACCACAATTTTCTTCAAAATAAATTGAATATAAATAATGGTAAAATTTTATGACTGAAGATTTGGATCAAATTGAGAAGAATAACACCTTGGATATTGTTTTTCAAAATATTGTAAATAATGTTATAGGAAAAAAATTAGTGTTCATAAATAAACTCAATGAACAGGGAGACATATTGAGGAATAAATCATGACTTGTTTGAAAAGGTTATTCACAAGTGTAAGGTGTTTATTTTGATGAAAATTTTCCCCCATTGAAAGACTTGAAACTATCAGAATGTTTTTGGATATTGTCTCTCATAAAAATTAAAAATTATGTTAGATAGATGTTAAAACTTTTTATCAAACAAACCAGTGGGTTCATACTTGATAATGATGGAACCATGGTGTATAAACTGAATAAATATTTGTATCATTTGAAACAATCATTTCATGTCTAGTACTCAAAGCCTAAAAACTGCCTGGAGTGGTTTAAATTATCTAAAGGAAAATTTTATAACAACTTATATGTGAAAGAAATAAGTACATGTACCCTGATAGTCATTGTTTATTTTGATGATATAATTTTTTTGGTGGAAGGGATAAATATTGTAAAGAATTCTTTGATCAAATGATAAAGAACATTGATACATGAATGCATAGAGAGTTGAAATTATTTCTAGGATTAGTTCAATTTAAAGTAAGACACATCTTCCTCTCATAAGAAAGGTACACCAAAGAGCAATTACAAAAATATGGCATGGTGGATTCAAATAAAATTTATATACCTATTTCTATTAGTATGAATATGAGTAATGATGAAGCTAGAAATACTTGTAATCAGAAGGAATTTTGAAAGTTGATCGGAAGTTTACTCTATCTTGCTTCTTAGAGACTGAACATTTCATATTATGTAACTTTGTGTGTAAGATATCAAAGTGATCTAATGGAATCACACATATTGGCAGCCAAAATAACCCTTAGCTATATTAATGGAATGTCAAATTAGGGTTAGATGTATAAATTAAGTAATGAGTCATCCTATCTTGATTTCACTCATTCTGATTGGGCTAGATATTAAAATGATCAAAACTCTATATAAAAAAAACACTCTTCTTATGAGAAATTTGTGTGATCTAACATAGTAAGAAACTAAGTTCTATTACTTTAAGTATAACAAAATTATATTATGTTTCTTCCACCTAGGGATATATGAAAATGATGTGGATGAAAGTTTAGATGAAATATTTGAGGGTGAATGTTGATTTTTTTGATGATTCTTTATAATAATCATAGTTCCATTGATCACTCTAAAATTACTGTGAAACATTCCAGGTCAAAGCACATTGATATTAAATATCATTTTATTAAGAAGAAATTTTCTAGTGGATATTTAATGTTTGAGTATATTTTAAAGAACTATCAAATTGCTGACATTTTCACTAAGGTTATGTCAAAGGAATGTTTTGAGGAATTAAAGCTGAAACTATGTGTTCAGCCTACACCACTGACTTAAGAATGATTTTCTATTTCCCGCCATATTCCATTGGTTTTTATCGTTAAAGGGGGATAAGAAATATAACTATTTACTCTATCTATTATTGAATCCAAGGCTAGTGTTATCAAAGAAAGGGGGAGTAAAGGTATAGAAGTTAAAATTCTAGAATTTGAGATGATTAGGGGGAGTTTATCAATATAATGGCCTAAAAATTTCCTTCCATAGAGGCATGGAATTACTTCTAAAAACTTTCTTAATATAGAAGTGTGTTGTGAGGAAAATATATATTAAAAAGGATATGGTATGATAAAATTTGAGAAAACAGGTATTAATAATATTTCCAAAAAATCCAAAGGGGGGCATTGAATATCCATTAGGTTATTTTTGTAAAGCTTATTGTATTTATTGTCAACATTTCATGTGAATGTTTTTTATGTTTGAGGTGAAAGTGAGTTTATATTTATCAGAAGAAGTTTGAGTTTTTTCTATTAGAAAGTCAGATAATGATATGCTGATCCACAACATTTCTAACATCATGATCACTAAAATTTTCTCATGATTCAAGTTGAAGTTAACTCCTAAAGTTTCTGAATATAGACAATTTGTACAAAGTTGAAGTTATAGATTAATAAAGATGAGAAATATGTAAAATTTTAAAAAATGAAGTCAATGTGTTCCTACTGTATGAAGGTTGATCTCTATAGTTGGTTGAAATCAATTTTTTTTCAAACATAGAATAATTGGATAGAGACTTTGTAACTCTAGTAGAATAATAAATCTTTGAAGGTTACTAGACAAACATGAACAGACTTAGATTAGATTGATAAATATTAAGTCCATCACACATAGTGGATTTTTGAGAAATTTTTTGGACTAAGTCTAGAAAATCAAGTTGATATATCAGTGACCAACCCATCATGGGTCACTTATATAACAACGAGTTGAGTGTGACACCCCAAGAACACCTCGAATAGGCTAGGGGATATCGAAAAATGCTAAGTAGGAATATCACATACATAGGAGGCCTTAATTTAAGGTACCTGTACACACACACATATCTCATAACACCAATATAATATAGAAAGGAAAGATACAAATGATACCAATATGAATGCATACAACTAAATCCCACATCAGAGTATGACACAAGTACAAGAATGAAAGAGGTCTAAATACAATCCCACCAAAACTGTAAGAGTCAACCTACTAGTAAAGAGGGGACAACTACCAAATAAAACATCTGAAATTGGATATGTTTCATCTAGTTCAATTATTCTCTACCATCTCCTAGTACACCTAGTAATCTATCGAAAGGCCCAACATCTGCATAAGACATGATATGTGTGGGAAGAGCTCATATAGGAGTGAGAATAATCATACCTAGTAGGATACCCTGATATCAACAAACACAAAGCATCAAGAGAGATGTCATCTCTTCATTATACATGTCTGTACATCGAATAATGAAACATTAACAATAATAACCTATATATAATCAAGATAGACACCAAGTCTCAAAGTAAGGTCACAACCATACTACCAACCTAAGATTATACTGATGGATTCAAGGTAAGACTCTTGTAGGATAAATCACTCATCAGGTCTTGTTAACATCGATGGAACTCATCTAAGAGGTTGTGCATTTCAAGAATCTCCATGAGGAAGTTATACACTGGAACTCAGAATATGTTGATACGTAGGTAGGGGATCACACATAGGGCCTATGGGTGATACCTAAAACTATCTATATTAGCTCACTAGGATGGGGATCACATACCCTAATAGTCTATGACAAGATACTTGACCTAACCTAGGGATAAATTATAGAGGATCACACCCTAGGCCACATAGAAGGATACCTGAAACTATCCAATACCAAATCATATAGGGGGTCACTTATCCTTTGCATATAATGGGATGCCACATTACACACTCATAGGGATGAACTGAGGGAATGAAATCTACAAATACTCAGTTAGACTAAGGATAATGAGGGATAAAACTTATTATGAGAGGGGTACATGAAATTTACTAGGAGTACATGGTGTGTACTAGGAGTACACAACATGTACTACTATGGTCGGGCCTTCTTGAGTTTGTGCTCATCTTCATCAGCTAATTATCATGAAATCTAGTTATGCCTTTGTACACTAGTTATGCTCATATACCTAGTCATGTCTAAGTACTCAGGCTATGACCATGTAGCCTAGCCATTCTTATTTACTCTGGCCACATCTAAGTACTCTATCCATGGATGAGTACTTTGTCCATGCCCATATTTCTTGGTCGTGCCTATGTACCTGGTCATGTCCTTATAATTTGGTCATGTACGAGTACTATGGTTGTGTCCAAGTATTATGGTTGCACCCACAAAACTTGGATGTACTCATGTTCTTGGACATGACCATGTACCTAGACGTGTCCATGCCTGTGTACCCCATGGGAAAATATTGTGTCACCAACATCAAGTCACATGATGTGTGATATTTTTCTCTACACGTAACTCTAGCTTCCACACAAAGAAGTCCACACAACATGTGTTCATCCAAATTACACAATTTGTAACTCATAATTTATAGAAACATATATCTATTCATTGAGTCTTTCCTGCACTACCAATATTTCCAATTTCACTGAGAATTATGCATATAGATCTCAGATCTAGGGATGACCACACCTAATATGTTTCTAGTGGTTAGATTTCTTCCACCCACCAATTCATAAATCGATTCTCATCACACTACATTACTGAATCACCATCCCATGAATGAATAACACCTAATCCAAACTCTCGATGATCCATTATTTTCATTACACCCTGATCATTACTTCATCCCCAAATCCACACCCAAAGAAACAATCCAATGTGCTAAAGATTGATTAAACAACAACCAATTTCTAGGTATTATTGAACCTCCAATAATATGAAATATTGATGATGATAGTTCAAATAATTAGGGGAGAAGTACACACAATAGAAAAATGGGGAAATATATATCATCCATTTTTTGGGTTTTCATTTATCTATCAAAAAAGAAATTTATGATCAATGAATAATAAACAAGGATTAACAACCATTATAAATTCATAGTTCTATGAAGATAAATCAACAACCATAAATCAATGATTGACTAAAAAAATTAATTTTCAAGAAGAATTGATTCATATCCAAAACTAGACAATTAAAATGGGAATCAAACCAACACAAAAAATTCCTACCTCAATATTGGATCGATCATTGATGAAGAATGGTTCTATGTTATTGTTTTTGGTGATATCTAAGAACTACTTGGAAATCAGACCATTAATCCATGATCACATTGATTTCAATCAAAATATATCCCCCAAATCCCTCTCAAATACCAAGGGTTATGCAACTAACCCTATAATTTTTCTATTATGAGGTTTAAATATATAAGGATTGGTTTTAGGTCATTTAATAAAAAATAAATAAATAAATAAATTTATCTATTTATTAACCCACCTTCTAGATTTAATGGAGTTCTTATATTTCCCATATAAAACACCATTTAGGATATATCCCATTATTTTATAAAAACTATGCCTTAATTATATAGTATATTTAATATTTTTATTATATCAACACTGAGGCTCTAATGGGATTAGAATCCCACGCTAACTCCACACCTAGATTTAAAAATATTCATTAAAATATTCCAATGTTTTACAAGGAAAACACATAGTCATTACATTATCCCCAAATTAGGTATTTTCATCCTGAAAAGTAAAAAACTACTTAAACTAGTGAGGGTATTGAGGTATCATCTTATTCTCTTGCTCCAATGTGTTTTCCTAAATATTATCGTGCTTCCATCAGACATGAACCAAGGTAATCACTCACCCTAGAAGGATATTGTATTTCCAATAATCAATATTTACTGGGTACTAATAAAAGTATCTCAATCATTGATATATATATATATATCTTCAGTTGATAATGTGTGATTGTCCATGCACATACCTCCTCAACTGCAACACATGGAAGCCATCATGTACTCAGTTTAACTGTGGTAGTAGGTCTAAGCAATATACTACATCGCTAACCCTATGTAGTATTGAGAAAGGGATAATGGATCTCATAGATAACATGAAACCCATCCAAAATCAATAATCCTCACTAGGATGATTCATTTATAAACACATGGTCTAACTCATAGAACTCAAAAGGACTCCATCACCAGTCCACATAAGATTCTTTATAGATCTTGGTAATCCTCACCCCCCTCTAATTATCTACACCATATTTGTTGTATCTTTCCCCAATATTTGATTATGAGTGCTAAATCTCTAGGATCAGTCCTACATAGTGGTGACTTAAAGGGTCTCCCATACACGACCTTGAATAGTTCCTTACCAATGGTGGAGTGGTAACAATTTTTATACCCAAAATATATCAAGGGTAGGTGATCCTCTCAACCACAACCAAAGTTTAACATGAAAGCCTAAAGAATTTCCTCTTGAACCTGAATAGTCTGATCTATTTGGTCATCTATTTGGGTGTGAAATTACATGATCAACCATAAGTGATTCCCAAATTCCATATGAATTCCTCTCTATAATATTTAAGTGAAGTGAACATCATCGTCTAAAATGATCATCGAGGGAACTCCATGAAACTGGACTATCTCTTTCATGTAAAGGAATCCCAAGCTCTCCACAGAACTCTACTCTTAGATGGATGGGAAATGGGAAAACTTGGTGAGTCTATCTATGATCACCATGATAGCATCATGATCTCTAGTTAATATCTAATTTCTACCATGAAGTCCATCGATATACTATACCACTTCGACTCCAGTACCACAAGGGTTTTTTCCAACCCCATGGGAACCTAGTGCATGGACTTCACCTACTAAAAAGTTAGGAATCAAGATAAATACAAAAATACACACCTCTTTATCCCTAGCCACTAGAAATGATGCCTAAGGAATTTCTATATATTTTCCACCCCTGAATTCATCACTAACTAGAAGTTATAAAACTCCCTCAATACCTCCTCTCATAGTTCCACTAGTACGACGTTCCATCCTCAGAAAAGAATTATATGATCCCCACCTTCAAAAAATCCATCAGGGTTATGTTTAGTGGATAACTAAACATGTATGGTCTCATAGTAAATATCTCTAATCTGAACCTCCCTAACACGCTGAAGAAGCTGAGGGATAATAACCATCAACTAGAGGTATGAGTCACGATCCTCATTCATAAAATAAAACTATAATGAGGGAAACTACTCTGATTCCTTTATCAAAAACCGTGAACAATATCTTCTATTGAGAGAATTTTACATTATGTTCCCATTTCTAGGAGTCTAGACTATATTAAAGTCGAAATACTAGAGTAAATATTTCCACCACCTCTTTCTCAGGTAAATATATTTATATGAAAAGATATACTTAAGACTTTTGTGGTAAAAACAGCTGATAAAATTCTCTCCCATAAGGTAGTGTTTCCATGTCTTCAGGGAAAATAACACTACTACTAGCTCTAAGTCATGGGTCACATAGTTATGTTTATGAGGGCTTAGTTTTTTTGACCCATAGGTAATTACTACATATCATTGAATCAAAACACATTAAATAAAAGTTATAAAGGCATTACAAAACACCACATACTCAAAACCTGTCACGGCCCATCCTCGGGGCCCATGCCGTGACTACCGCAAGCCCGCCTTCCATAGGCCAGGGGCTGGCGACTAGCACCAAAGGCGTAAATCCCGATAACTGGGAAGGCATTGCCTTTACAAAAGTAAACAAAACACAACAGAGTACAAGAGGAAGTAAAACACTAAGTACAAAGAGAAGTGCTGAAAGGTAAATAGGCCAGAATACAGACCCAAAAGAGAGTACAACTACAACTGAACAAAGTACAACAGAAAAAGACAACAGCTGGAAGGACGGAAGCGACTCCTGGGTCGTCCTCCTTGGATCCTACCTAAAGGGTAGGTACAGATGGCGTAGCTCCTGGATTGTCCACCACGGATCCTACCTGAAGGGTAGGTAAAGATAACCTCTACAACGCTCTCGCCTGTCAACCTCCTCCGAGTATTGTCTCGCCGTGAAGTCCACCTCTAGGTACTGACTCGTCGTGTAGTCCACCTCTGGGTACCGTCTAGTCCTCGAACACTCGGCCTCCATCAGCACTGCCCGTCGTCTGCAACCAAAACAACGAGGTGTGGGCATATCCCGTGCAGGGTTGAGTATAACGATACTCAGTAGGGACCCCGAGACCCTCAAGGTCTCACTAAAACCGACAAGGTTAACCAAAAAGAAGATCTCAACAGACAACCTCTACTTAGGTATATGCTCATGCATATACCTAAGTTATCAAGTAACCCATCTCAATCATGAGGAAAACACCAAGATCATGAAATAAACAGATAACCACTACCCAAGTATATTCCCATACATATACCTAAGTTATCAAGTGAACCATCTCAATCATGAGGTAAACACAAAGGTCAAAAGTCTCAGCTCAAACCAAGATTTTCATTATCGAAACCGTAACTGCTGAAGAGCCCCGTCTCTGGAGTGTACAGTGGTCATGTCACGTCTCCGAGGTACTGCTCACTAACCTAAGACTGCTGAGGTACTCCTCCTGTCGAGTACCGCGGGTCAGCCACCCAAACACAGTAGTGCTTCCCGCCGGGGTATGTCATCCAAACACAGTAGTTCACACCCCCTAGTAGCCTGTTGAGGTACTCTCCGGACGAGTACTGCGGGTCTGCACTGTCACATAGGTAGTGCTCCGTCCTCCATGGGTCTGCACCTCACAAAGTAGTTCTCCATCCACTGGGCTAGTCGACTCACTCCAAGTCGAGTCAGTCAAGCAGTCGTCAGGTCTCAGTCGGCTACACGGTCTCCGAACTCCGCACGCTCGTCTCTAGGAGGGTCCGCTCCACGACCTACAGGTCGATACCTCAAGTATCTCAAAGTCCCATGAGGATGTATCTCAAGGGACCGCCTCGTCATAGGGGTCTCAACGCAACAGATGACGCGTCAATCGGACGCCCGGTCTGTGAGTTATTAGCCTTTTTGTCCCAGTGGCCCGGTTGGTTTCGTGTGCGAACCAATCCAGACGTATCTCAACTGTACCCTGAACTCCCATAGGGTATACTCATAGGGACCGTTTCTCAACGTGGTCACCAACTCCACTGACGGTTTGTCAAACGGACGTCCGGTCTGAAAGATATCAGCTTTTCCGTTCCAGGGGCCCGGTTGGATTTTGGGTACAATCCAACCCGGCCACTATCCAACTGCATCCAAAACTCGGGTGAAGTATGCCAAAAGTTCCGCCTCATCAATAGGAATTCAATGAGACTGACGATGCGTCAAGCAGACGCCCGGTCTGTGAGTTATTGGCTTTTTCGTTCCAGGGGCCCGGTTGGTTTCGTGAGCGAACCAACCCGACCACACTCCAACGACATCCAAACCTCGAGCGGAGTAAGCCAAAAAATCTGTCTCACATAGAGGAAACCAATAAAGTTGACGGCACGTCAATCGGACGTCCGAAGCTCAATATATGAGCGTTTCCGCTCCGAGGGCCCGGTTGGTTTTGTGTATGAACCAACCCGGCCGAACTCAAAGTAATCTGAAACCTTGATTGCGATATACTGAAACGACCATCTCGATTCAAGGATCACATCACAACTAACGGTGCGTCGATCGGAGGTCCATAGCCCATGTTATGGGCAAAAGACCAAAGACGGTCCGAAAACGGGGGTTTCGGGCCCGGACCGACCCGGCCCGAGACCCCCTGGTCGGCCCGAACCGGGTCGACCCGACCCGGCCTGGGCGCATCGCACCTAGCTCGGCCAACGGCCGAGCCGTTGGCAAAGGGGGGGGGGGCTTCCCCCTTGGTGTAACCGCGGCCCCCCAAATTAATTGGGGGCCGTTTAAGCTGGCTGGCCGGGGGAATTAATTCCCCCGGTTTGCCTTTGTCCGGCCGATCCGCACCGGCCAGCCGTTTCTGCCATTAAGGACCGGCAACGGCCGGTCCTTCTCCTTCGTCGACACCGGAGGCCCGGAACTGGCTGTCAGTGACCCTGCTCCACCGCGGCCCAGAACCGGCCGCGGCTTGGTTCGTCCGGCGTGGTGCAACGGCACCGTGCCCTTCCGCCGCGGCCCCGCTCCGGCCGCAGTGTCTTTGGTTTTCTTTGACGCAGCACGACGGCGTCACGTCCTTGTTCAACTTCACGGCGCGGCGCGACGGCGCTGCGCATTACTTGCCGTACGTTCCCGCGTGGTGCGATGGCACCACGCCATTCTGTCCCAACCACAAAGAATCAAACAAGGATAAAGGAGGAGGGTCGGCCGTGTTTGTGCGGTCCGGACCCCTCTCATTAATCGATACCATTTGGTCGTATAACTACGGAGAACGACAAACTAGAAATCACAAACGAAAATAATTAAATAAACCCCTACCTCGTGCAAGCTCGAATAGAGGTTCGTCGAACGAGGATTCGTCGCGGAAAGAGATGTCGTGGAAGAAGACATCACGGAAGAAGACATCGCAGAAGAAGACGTCGCGGAAGAACCGTCGTGGTAAAAGGCGTCGCGTAGCTGGTCTCCGAG
This sequence comes from Viscum album, assembly GCA_963277665.1. NCBI lineage: Eukaryota > Viridiplantae > Streptophyta > Magnoliopsida > Santalales > Viscaceae > Viscum > Viscum album. The sequence continues at coordinate 1,185,508,952 of OY728164.1, forward strand.
GACTCAGCGTTCTTCGATGGAGTTCGATGCGTTCTTCGCGTTCTTCATGTTCTTCGACAAAGAAGATGAATAACTCTAGCTTTCCTTATCTTTTCTCCCCAAACCTTTCAAGCAACAATGGTTCCAACCCCAAAATAACATAATCTTACCTCTTATTTTATTAACAAAACAAAAATTTGAATTTCAAGAGTTTAAAATTCAAATAACCACACTTAACTCACTTAATTAATAACATAAGTTATTAAACTTAAGTTTTCAAATATTAAATGTGAGTTGATGGGGGTTAAAGAATGTGAAGAGTTATGGAAGGTTAGGGAAGGTGAAGGGGTAGGGTTCATGTGGGCCCCACCACCTTCATAACCTCCCTTGGGAAGTTGGGTAGTAACCCAACTTCCACCCAAAGCCTAATCCACTTAGTTAAAATAAAAATTATAGTTTAATTTTTATTTCAACTTCCACAAATTCCAATAACTTACCGCGTGTAAATGCAACTTCGGAAGTGGCGTTCCTAAGCAATTACCGGCGCTACAGTTCCATCCGTGCCCTCGGAATTCGATTCCGAGCACCAGTTCAAAAGATAGGAATTCCCGCTCGTTCGTTCACTGAACATACCCGAGCCAAACTTCGGAAAATGATTCCGGGCACACCGGGCCTCAGAATCAGGCGCCATCAGAAACTGCGTTCTTGTAAAATTCCAAAGAAAATTAAGAAAAAATTTTCCTTGAAATTTCCGGGTCTTTACAAAACCATCCTTTGATAGTCTCAAGAAAAGGGTGATCATCAAAATCTATTGTAACTCATGAAAAGACTACTAGAATCACTTTTCCCACATGAAAGGGTTCCCCTTTTAGGTCAATGTAGTCAAGGGTGTCAAAATACCAGATAAATTGGACATGAATCTCTGGAAGTATCTTAACAACCCAAGGAAACTTCACACCTTGGTTATGATTTTGGAAGACTCCCAAGATATAACCACCTCAACATTTGCTGGGTCCACTGCTACACCCTCTTCTAAGATGGAATGTCCTAGGAAGTGGAACTCTAAAATCTAGAACAAACACTTCAAGAGATTCTCATAAATATAGTGCTCTCAGAGCATGTCTAGAACCATCCTCAAATGTTTTGTGTGCTCCTCCTCTAACATCAAGTATATAAGGATACCATCCATAAATACTACCATGAACCAATCCAATAAAATATTAAAGAACCAGTTTATAAGTCCCATAAACACTTTTGGTGATTTTTTCATGTTGAAGGGTATCACCATGTACTCATAGTGACCATTGCAACATCGGAATGCCATCTTTAGCATATCCTTGTCTTGAACTCAGAGCCGATGATAGACCAACCTGTGGTCAATCTTTGAGAACCACTTCAACCCTTTCAGCTGGTTTAATAGGTCCTTGATTCTTGAAATTGAATACTTATTCTTGACGGAAACATTATATATGTTATGGAAATCCAAACATAACCTCAATCCACTATCCACCTTCTTGGTGACCAATATTGGGGATGACTAGAGAGACACACTGGGTACGAAAAAACCTATCCTCTATAAATCCTGAAAGAAAACCTTCAACTCATGATAATCTACAGGAGAAATATGATATGATGGTGTAGATATTTATGTATTACCTTGGTGCAAATATATACATAAATTTATCTTTTTGTGGGTAGGTAAGCCTAACATGTCCTTAGGGAAAATATCATCAAACATTACCACCATGAGAGAAAGCTAAAATCTCATAATATCCACTACTCCAAGGGTAATACTAGAAAAATGATGTGTAATAAACTGTATCCACCCATATATAATCCCATCTTGATCTACCTATACTTACTTACCACTTAAAAAGGAAAACCTAATCCCATTGACTCAGATCCACTACATCCTTTGATGAAAATAGTTAGTCTATGGATGAACTGTGGAGAGCCAATCCATACCTAGAATGATTTCCTAGGGACTCATTACAACTATGAAAATATCCCACAATAAAATATATCCTCAAAGAGTTAGGTCAAACTATTTAAAGATGTTTGTGATCATTGAATCTCCCATGGTATGAGTCTCTAGACACAAGGACTGAGTCAAATGCTCCACTAGAATATCTAGATCTTAAACAAGGGATGTGGTAAGAAAAGGGTCGCTCATGCCTGTTTCTATCTATAGTGTAGATAAAGTTTATAAGACACATATCATACCTCAAATCACCACTGAGGCCTCTGGTTCATAAGCCTCCACTGCCTACAGTTTCCCACATCCCTATCCACTAGCTCCTTGATCCTACCATGAACCACCTAGGGGTGGTGGTGTCAACAGATCGAAATGTCGACCATATTTTACTACTGTCTTAACTCTTATTCCACCTATACTTCCCTATGTACCTCCATTATCTATCCTCTATCTCATCTTAGGTGGTCCATTGGATGTTTCCCTATCATTCATATAGTGTGTTAGACAATCTCATATGAGATGTCCCCACCCATCACAAGAGTAAGATCACCTCTACCTCGGTTGAATGGAACCATCCCGAGAGCCCTAAATTACAAACCATATATCCTAAGACTATATCTAGAAATGTATTATATTCCTAGACCATTAAGTCTACCATAGAATACCATTTTTGAAGTCTCAAATACAGGGTGCCCATTATCTGCACCAACTACAGACATCTGCTTAGTGAGAAATATCTCTATTAACAAGGCATGTTCTAGAACCCCAACATAAGTAGGAATGAAAAGATATACCACACCATCCTATATATCTTATAAAAATACACACTCTATATTATGAGCTTGAAAATATGCATCTCAAACCATATTCATAGAGTATCATGAGAGGTTAGTGAACCTTGTTGCATACTCTGTATCTATCATGCTGACCTACTCGAGCTCTAAAATAACTTGGATACATATTGATTGCATCTTATCCAGGTTTAAATCCTCTATAAAGATACATTCAAACTATTTCCAAGAGATATTGTAGATACCTGAAGCTTGACGTACATTGACATTACATTACATTTGCGGAATACTTAATACATAACAAAAACACACACAAGGATCGTAATAGTTTAGTGTCTTTGGAAACTCGGAATATTATCTTCTAATCCTGGTGAAAGATCTTCAACATCTCCCATAAAGATCTTCCATTTTTTTATACCTAAAACCTTTCTTTATATCCTAGGGAAAAGTAAACATAAAAGGGTGAGCTCAAATGCTCAGTAAGGGTAAACAAAAGAAATATCAATCACATCATATACATAAGCACATAACTTTTGGAAATCTTAACCTGTAAAAGAGATCATAATTTCATAACCTGGGATAACTCATGGCAGTGAAATTTAATCACAATAATCATAACTTAAAACATTAAACTTTGTGGCATGCACACATAATCATAGAGAATCATTTCCTGTTAGTCAAGACTCATTGCCAAGACTATCTTAGTGGACAAAGTCCCTTTCTAAACCGAGTCACCATCATTTCAGTCATGTTTCACTGAACCGGTATAACCTACCATTCCAGCCATGTCTATCTCATGAGATATAAAATATTTACCCAATGCATTGGAGGGATATATAGGTCCCACCCATCTCATAATGATACCATTCTTATGTGTGCCACAAAATCATAAATCATACATCATTACATAACCCATGTAATAAAAATGGGAATCTTAAACATCGTGACATCATAAAACAATTCATATAAGATAAAGGAATTCATAAAAATATTTCCATCACAACATAATCAAATCCATGTAATAATAGGGATAGAAACAGAACCCTATATTGTCTTAGATGGAAAATAATTTTGATAAAACTCTTGAACTCCATTCTTGAGGAAAATATCCTTTCTACTTCAAAAACATTTATCCTTTCATAACATGTCATACAATTTTAAACTAAAAGAAGTTTATTAAAAATAAACTTGAAAACTTTTAAAGGAAGCTTCTTGGAAATAAGGTTTTAAAAATCCATTCATGCCGTATAAGTTAAAAAAAACATTCTTCTCGTACTTTTGTCGGAAAAGTCAAAAAGTACCTCGTATGAAAAACGACAAAAGATTCCTTTTATATCTTTTACTAAAAACTCACCTAAGGGTAAAATAGGATTTAAAAAATTTTAGGTGAATGGAAATAATATTACATATTGAGGAAACATGGATGTGGATGATAAAATACACCCCAGTAAATGCCAAAGTATAAACAATCTCGGATAAAAATGAGATTGTGATATTTCCCTTACCTTAGGTCCGATTTGCTTCATAAGTGTCCTAAACTCCTGTATAATGATTTAAATAATGTCATTGAATTATTACAGAATCATATTCATTGTTATTATATCATATATGGTTCACTTATGACTTTATATTACCTGTTCTTTTGTAAATTCATGTTAAAGTAGCGTTTTGGGTAAAAAATTCTCATTTGTCGTTCGTGTTTTAACTTGTAATTATTCATATGATTTGTTAGATAATAATTAATTAATTCCAGAATATAAAACATGATTTATATATAATATATATTCAGAATATACATATATATAATAAATTAGTAAATGGAACGAAATACACCGTTCATGGAGACAGTAGGCCGTACGTACGCATGAACGCTATTTTCGTTTCCTTATTGAATTGAGTGGAATGAAGTAGATGACATACATATATATAAACATAAATCCAGTAGCTTTATAATGTCATATATTTAATTATTATTGAATAAATATACTTTATAATCATTCTTAAATGGTTAACATGGAGAATGAATCTCATCGCGTTGTGGAGACGGTAGTCCGTACGTACGCACGAGCGATGATATCATTTCCATAATTATTGAATTGAATTGGAGTGGATGATACAATATATCAGAATCATTATGATGTTATAATAACTATGTATAGTTATTCTTTACACCATAATACCCATCCATGTAAGGTGTTGGTGGAAAAACAGATTACACCACGGCATGGAGACGGTATTCCGAACGTACGCACGCGCGGTGATTTCGTTTTCCGTAGGATGGATAGATGGTGAATTAGGATTGTTTCATACTTATAATAACATATCAGTATATGAGTGATACTGATGTTATTACTTCATAATGAAGCAACCTAAGAAGAAGAAGTGGAAGAAGAAATAAAGGTGAAAGAATCGGTAACGGAAATTACCTCTTCTTTGAAGTGCCTCTTTGAGACCTCCTATTAGGGCACTAAAATTGGTCTTTGAGGAAGACCAGAACCTATAGGTTGTTGATATGGAAGTGTATAAGATAATTTGGCAGGGTTTGGCCGAGCTTGAAGGCTCAAAGTTGTGTGAGGAAGAGAGGGAGGAGGTGCCCTTTTATAAGGGAGGAGATGAGCTCCTTTGGAAAAACTAAAAATATTATTTTATTATAAAGTCAAGTTCGGTTTTAAATAGATCCAAATTGATTTATTTCGAGGATAAGGTGGTTATAGGTCGAAATACTCTCATCCAATAGAATTTAGACAAGTTTAGGTTCCTATTTTAACCTTATAATTTAGATTTAACATTAAGTTAAATAATTTTACTTTTACCATGTCTTCTTGTGTTCTTACACTATAAGGTTAATAAACTTACTATAAGAAGCGAAACGAACCCCAAATTGTTCATTATTAATATATATAACCTTATCTAAGTCATTTGGACGAACCATAGATTTTTAGGAATAAAATAACAATTAATAATATAATATTTGTTTTAAAAACTATTTTATGTAAATTTTGACACTATTTAGTAATTGATTTTTGAGAAACTCATAAAAGAATGATAAGTTCAAAAAAATTTAATTAAATCAATACTAACATGTCATATTAACCTATAAAATTAGTGGAATTCATAAAAAGTCTAAAATTTTATTTATTTGGGTATTTATAACATCAATTATGTCAATATTTCATTAATAAAATAATTACTACATCATCATTGTGTCATAAATAAATTAAATTATTTAATGTCTAAAAATTACAAATAAAATAAAATTATGTAGGAAATAATTTTATCTTTCTAATGAATATTTATAGTCTAATTTATCTTATGTATAACCCCATATTAAAAATGTTTAAGTAAATAAACTTTGATTTTAACTCTTTTAACCCTTCTTTAAATAAATTAATAATAAATGTCCTAATCTAATCCAAGTGGGCCTAAATGATAATATTTTATACTTAAGGTTGTTTTTGGTCGAGATACACTTGTACAATAGGATTAGGACATGTTTTAGGGTAATATTAATATTATGTTTACCCTTAATTACCCTATTTACTTTTAACTGTGGTAAAAAAATGTAAAAAGTTACTATTCACCAAAAATTATTTTCATCTCATTGAACCAAATTTTACTTACTGACATCAACCGTGTCTCTCGGATTTTTTAAATTCCATTCACAGAAGCGGTAAAATTAAGATTTATGAAAAAAATAATTTTTTTAACTTCCACTTAGTAGTTTTACTATTCATCAAAAATTGAAGTTTTTCAGAAAAATGCCAAAATTTCACCCTAAGCTATAATTGATATTACGAATTCAAAAATGATTTCTATTTTACAAAATTCCCAACATATAAGTTGCATTAATTAATTTTATAATTAATTTTCGCTGTCACAACAAGTAGCATGTTTTTAAGAGATAATAACTATCAAAATATTAACACTTGTTTGTGTCTGGTGTAAACGTGAAATTACATCCAATGACCAACATTGTATTGAATTGTAAAAATATATTCTAAATATACTTTAAAACCACTCAAATTAATAATTTATCACTATTAATTATTTCGATTAAAAAAGTTGTTTTTAATTAAAATTTAGTAATTTTCACTATTCATCAGAATATGAAAGTTATCCGAAAAGTACCAAAATTTCACCTTAGGCTAAATTCGATACTACGAATCCAAAAATGAAGTCCATTTTGAGAGATAAAATTTCTAAAATTTTAAAAGGTGGTTATTACTATTCATAACGGCTAGTTTTAATAATATTTTAATAGCATATCGTTGTTTAGTGAAACTCGGTATTGCGTGCTACACACGCTATCGAGGAAGGTCGCGATTGCGTGTAATACAAGGCAAGTCAAGGATGCGTGTTGAGCAAACTCCTTTTGGTGCAGCGTACAACACAAGACATTAATGAAATTAAAAAGAATATTTTTCATAAAATCTCAGGGTGTTACATTCTACCCCCCTTAAAATGAATTTCGCCCTCGAAATTCGTCGGGGTTATAAATGGTTTACTACTCGAAAGTTTCTTTAATAGAAACCCACATCGTAAAAAGGAATACCAAAACCAATCTTTAAAAACAAAAGTATGAAACGTAACGGTTACCCAAATAAACTAATCACTGGGGTTCCACATAGGTGAAAATATGGATATGGAAGAAAAATCTAACCATCATGTTCTGATGGAGAGTGGTAGAAAACATGGCTATGGAAAAGCCAAAAATCACAAATCCATAAATTTGTGACGATCTAAGGTACCATTTGATTAATCAGATATAAGAGCACTAGGACAACATTTTTGGTTTTCAAGATCGTTTCCCTAAAGTTGAAGAATTTGAATTAGAATAAATACTTACTTTATTTTGGTACAATCTCACTGTTGTTCGTGCCTTGAACAATTTCCAATTCATCTCTTAAATAAATGAAGTTGAATTTGTTATTCGTGAAGTGTTAGCAGATCATGTGATAGAATGACGGGTCATTCCATCTATCTCAAACAAAAGGTTAGAAAAAGTTATTAAATATACATAAGTCATTCTATAGTTAGATTAATCATATATGGTTCCTAAAATGGACTTATACTTCATATATCATACTGCTTAATATAATAAAACTAGTTTCTACTAACCAGGGACTTTCTGTAGGCCAGTGGTAGGCGATAAAGGCCAGTCGCACTTCGGTTGTGGGTTCGATTCCCACAGCCTTGTCCGACGCGATGGGTTGTCACCCGTCCTGTAGGTTGTCCTTTTTCTAAAACTATATTACTATAACATCCGATCAATAATATCGAAAAAACTTCTATCCTTAAACAATACTAACTTATGTCCAACATAATCCATTCCAATCTTTAGGATTATCCATAATACTGCAGTCCACTCTCATAACATAGTGAAAACGATTACCAGAGATTTAATACCATCGTTGATCCCCATATATCATAAGATATGTTTTGTTGGTCACATTCCAAACATTCAAAGTCATTAATGATGTATTCTCCTGAATACCCATTGAACCTTAGTGAAAACATGAATGCAGTTAAAAGTAAACACCTTCCACATACCAAAATCCTCAAAATTCTATATACTCAAACCATGATATCACTTAGTCCTTATATCAATCATGAGCTCATGAATACTGTCAAATATTTCATTTTCTCATTTCCCTTCATTATGCGCATATCATTATTTTTCCAAAAATATCTCAATCACTTTCCATGGTTACTGGTACCATAAAATTATTGAAAACCACAATAGACCAATACATAAATATTCCAATATTCCATGATACTATATACAACACTATTTTGGAATCCCATTACATAAACACTTAATCATTCCACCACATCGTTGACATATTCAACATCACCAATAGTGATCGCATGTGACTTCCATTTGTCCTTTGCCTTAAGTGGTTGCTCATGTTGATCATCACTAACCCTTGGATTAGGGCATTTATTAGCATAATGCCCCGTTTCCTTGCACTTGAAGCATTGAAGTGTTGGTGGTGCGTTCTCTGCAGTGTTTGATTTATTCACATCATTAAAAACCCTTTTTCCATTACTTTGACACTCAGCTGCTCGATGACCTTCTTTTCCACACTTAAAACATTTTCTAGTCCCTTTAAGACAATCTCCACCATGCTTCTTTCCACACTTTGTGCATAAGGAAACATTCATCTTCTTTTCACCATTATTTTGAGATTTCTCCTTGAACTCCATCTTTCGTTTCTTGTCAAAACTATGAGATGGATAAGTAACACCAACTTCCATTTCTACCTTGATATCACAACACACAATTTCTTCATAGCTACTGAAGTCTCTTATAGCTAATGCCCTTCGAAGATTTGGTTTTAAGCCACTGAATAATCGATCAACTTTACTTTCAGGTTGCATGATAAATCCAGATTCATACCTTGCAAGTCTTATAAAATTCTCTTCGTATATACCAACAGATTCATCATCCTTTTGCTTTAGTTCAAGAAACTCCTTCTCCATCTTTGTTCGAATAATACGAGGTAAGTATTTATTGAAAAATAAGTTTTTGGAATCGTCCCATTCCATGGACTCAATTTCATCTCTTTACCTCGTATTCTTGATAAGATTCCACCATTGATCAGCTTCACCTTCCAAAAGATATACTTCTAAGATGACTTTATCATGTTCAGAACATTAAAGAACTGAAAATATCTTTTCAGTGGTACTGATCCATTGTTCAGCAAGAAGTGGATCAAAAGACCCACTGAAAGAAGGTGGACGTTGCCTCATGAAGGACTCAATAGAATATTGTTCCTTTCTCTGCTCATTTGGAAGTCCAGAATGATTCATAGCTTGTGTAAGTATAGCAATAATATTTTTCACTCCATATCCCATAACATTTGTTTGTTCAGGAGGACAATCATTGCATTGTCCATTACAGTGATCAACACGGTTACTTCGGGTTCCAGCCATCATCTAAAACCCAAAAAGAATAGTGTAAGAGGAAAAAATCATGCTAGGTAAAACAACATAGTAAAGTGGGAGCACCCTCAATATCTAACATCTTAGGTTAAATTCTAAGATTGTTACCGTAGTTCTAGGACTATATCCTATACGTATACTTATCCTTAGGGGCATCCCTAGACATACCTTATAAATATCTCTAGGGATCTCACTAAATTTTTCGCATCCTAGTTTCCAAAGGTTGACTAAAACTTTCCTCTGATACCAACTGTAGAGACCCGAAGCTTGACGTACATTGACATTACATTACATTTGCGGAATACTTAGTACATAACAAAAACACACACACAAGGATCGTAATAGTTTAGTGTCTTTGGAAACTCGGAATATAATCTTCTAATCCTGGTGAAAGATCTTCAACATCTCCCATAAAGATCTTCCTTTTTTTATACCTAAAACCTTTCTTTATATCCTGGGGAAAAGTAAACATAAAAGGGTGAGCTCAAATGCTCAGTAAGGGTAAACAAAAGAAATATCAATCACATCATATACATAAGCACATAACTTTTGGAAATCTTAACCTGTAAAAGAGATCATAATTTCATAACCTGGGATAACTCATGGCAGTGAAATATAATCACAATAATCATAACTTAAAACATTAAACTTTTTGGCATGCACACATAATCATAGAGAATCATTTCTTGTTATTCAAGACTCATTGCCAAGACTATCTTAGTGGACAAATTCCCTTTCTGAACTGAGTCACCCTCGTTTCAGTCCTGTTTCACTGAACCAGTATAACCTACCATTCCAGCCATGTCTATCTCATGAGATATAAAATCTTTACCCAATGCATTGGAGGGATATATAGGTCCCACCCATCTCATAATGATACCATTCTTATGTGTGCCACAAAATCATAAATCATACATCATTACATAACCCATGTAATAAAAATGGGAATCTTAAACATCGTGACATCATAAAACAATTCATATAAGATAAAGGAATTCATAAAAATATTTCCATCACAACATAATCAAATCCATGTAATAATAGGGATAGAAATAGAACCCTATATTGTCTTAGATGGAAAATAATTTTGATAAAACTCTTGAACTCCATTCTTGAGGAAAATATCCTTTCTACTTCAAAAACATTTATCCTTTCATAACATGTCATTCAATTTTAAACTAAAAGAAGTTGATTAAAAATAAACATGAAAAATTTTAAAGGAAGATTCTTGGAAATAAGGTTTTAAAAATCCATTCATGCCGTATAAGTTAAAAAAACATTCTTCTCGTACTTTTGTCAGAAAAGTCAAAAAGTACCTCGTATGAAAAACGACAAAAGATTCCTTTTATATCTTTTACTAAAAACTCACCTAAGGGTAAAATAGGATTTAAAAAATTGTAGGTGAATGGAAATAATATTACATATTGAGGAAACATGGATGTGGATTATAAAATACACCATAGTAAATGCCAAAGTATAAATAATCTCGGATAAAAATGAGATTGTGATATTTCCCTTACCTTAGGTCCGATATTCTTCGTAAGTGTCCTAACCTCCTGTATAATGATTTAAATAATGTCATTGACTTATTACAGAATCATATTCATTGTTATTATATCATATATGGTTCACTTATGACTTTATATTACCTGTTCTTTTGTAAATTCATGTTAAAGTAGCGTTTTGGGTAAAATCGTCTCATTTGTCGTTCGTGTTTTAACTTGTAATTATTCATATGATTGGTTAGATCATAATTACTTAATTCCAGAATATAAAACATGATTTATATATAATATATATTCAGAATATTAATATATATAATAAATTAGTAAATGGAAAGAAATACACCGTTCATGGAGACGGTAGGCCGTACGTACGCATGAACGCTGTTTTCGTTTCCTTATTGAATTGAGTGGAATTAAGTAGATGAAATACATATATATACACATAAATACATTAGATTTATAATGTCATATATTTCATTATTATTGCTTAAATATACTTTATAATAATTCTTAAATGGTTAACATGGAGAATGAATCTCATCGCGTCGTGGAGACGGTAGTCCGTACGTACGCACGAGCGATGATATCATTTCCATAATTATTGAATTGAATTGGAGTGGATGATACAATATATCAGAATCATTATGATATTATAATAACTATGTATAGTTATTCTTTACACCATAATACCCATCCATGTAAGGTGTTGGTGGAAAAACAGATTACACCACGGCGTGGAGACGGTATTCCGAACGTACGCACGCGCAGTGATTTCGTTTTTCGTAGGATGGATAGATGGTGAATTAGGATTGTTTCATACTTATAATAACATATCAGTATATGAGTGATACTGATTTTATTACTTCATATTTAAACAACCTAAGAAGAATAAGTGGAATAAGAAATAAAGGTGAAAGAATCGGTAACGGAAATTACCTCTTCTTTGAAGTGCCTCTTTGAGACCTCCTCTTAGGGCACTAAATTTGGTCTTTGAGGAAGACCAGAACCTCTAGGATATTGATATGGAAGTGTAGAAGAGAATTTGGCAGGGTTTGGCCGAGATTGAAGGCTCAATGTTGTGTGAGGAACAGAGGGAGGAGGTGCCCTTTTATAAGGGAGGAGAGGGGCTCCATTGGAAAAACTAAAAATATTATTTTATTATAAAGTCAAGTTCGGTTTTAAATAGCTGAAAATTGATTTATTTGGAGGATAAGGTGGGTATGGGTCGAAATCCTCTCATCCAATAGAATTTAAACAAGTTTAGGTTCCTATTTTAACCTTATCATTTAGATTTAACATTAAGTTAAATAATTTTACTTTTACCGTGTCTTCTTGTGTTCTTACACTATAAGGTTAATAAACATACTATAAGAAGCCAAACGAACCCCAAATTGTTCATTATTAATATATATAACCTTATCTAAGTCATTTGGCCGAACCTTATATTTTTAGGAATAAAATAACAATTAATAATATAATATGTTTTTTAAAAAACTATTTTATGTCAATTTTGACACTATTTAGTAATTGATTTTTGTGAAAATTATAACAGAATGATAAGTTCTAAAAAAGTTAATTAAATCAATACTAACATGTCATATTAACCTACAAAATTAATGTAATTCATAAAAAGTCTCATATTATATTTATTTGGGTATTTATAACATCAATTATGTCAATATTTCATTAATAAGATAATTACTGCATCATCGTTGTGTCATAAATAAATTAAATTATTTAATGTCTAAAAATTACAAATAAAATACAATTATGTAGGAAATATTTTTATATTTCTAATGAATATTTATAGTTGAATTTATCTTATGTATAACCCCATATTAAAAATGGTTTAGTAAATAAACTTTGATTTTAACTCTTTTAACCCTTCTTTAAATAAATTAATAATAAATGTCCTAATCTAATCCAAGTGGGCCTAAATGATAATATTTTACACTTAAGTTTGTTTTTTGTCGAGATACACTTGTCCAATAGGATTAGTACATGTGTTAGGGTAATATTAATATTATTTTTACCCTTAATTACCCTATTTACTTTTAACCGTGGTAAAAAAAAGTAAAAAGTTACTATTCACCAAAAATTATTTTCATCTCATTGAACCACATTTTACTTACTGACATCAACCGTGTCTCTCGGATTTTTGAAATTCCATTCACAGAAGCGGTAAAATTAAGATTTATGAAAAAAATAATTTTTTTAACTTCCACTTAGTAGTTTCACTATTCATCAAAAATTGAAGTTTTTTCAGAAAAATGCCAAAATTTCACCCTAAGATATAATTGATATTCCGAATTCAAAAATGATTTCTATTTTACAAAATTCCCAACATATAAGTTGAATTAATTAATTTTATAATTAATTTCCACTGTCACAACAAATAGCGTGTTTTTAAGGGATAATAACTATCAAAATATTAACACTTGTTTATGTCTGGTGTAAACGTGAAATTACATCCAATGACCAAAATTGTATTGAATTGTAAAAATATATTCTAAATATACTTTAAAACCACTCAAATTAATAAGTTATCACTATTAATTATTTCGATTAAAAAAGTTGTTTTTAATTAAAATTTAGTAATTTTCACTATTCATCAGAATATGAAAGTTATCCGAAAAGTACCAAAATTTCACCTTAGGCTAAATTCGATACTAAGGATCCAAAAATGAAGTCCATTTTGAGAGATAAAATTTCTAAAATTTTAAAAGGTGGTTATTACTATTCATAACAGCTAGTTTTAATAATATTTTAATAGCATATCGTTGTTTAGTGAAACTCGGTATTGCGTACTACACACGCTATCGAGGAAGGTCGTGATTGCGTGTAATACAAGGCAAGCCAAGGATGCGTGTTGAGCAAGATCCTTTTGGTGCAGCGTACAACACAAGACATTAATGAAATTAAAAAGAATATTTTTCATAAAATCTCTGGGTGTTACAGATATATACCTTGTTATGAATTCAAGTCACCCAAATCCACCATTACCCTATGGATCCACGGAGAAGGATCATCTTTAGGATCACCATCTGATTAGAAGGGGTCTTGAAAATGAAGAAAACTCACCCAACTAGCTTGAGCCAGTCCTTTGCTTCCTCGGGGTCTAGTTTACCCCAAAACCTAAGGGTTATCTACCTTTGAAACTCATGGAGTTCACTCAGGTTTCTCATGTACCATGTCATCAATTCTAAAGAAAATTCATACTCAATGAGTGGTGGCAAGCTTGAAAATACACCCAAAGGTACCACCTCATACATAGGTCATTATATTGAAGTCACACCACCAGTTGGGTCATAATCACAATCCTATTATGGAATCCTAAATATCTTTCATCATAGAGGAGTACTTAAAAAGTCTAGACGTAACATGATCAATGATTATATCTAGGGAGATGACTTAATAAAAAAAATGGAAACCACAACTTATTATTATATGATCCATGTACTGATGCTTTATCTACAACCAATTCTTAAATGTACAAAGTCAACAAGTAGTCTATTAGAGTCATGGTGAATGGATATACTGGCTGCTGCACCATCACTGAGTTCCCTAGCCCGAGATCTGAACTGGAGACACTTTAACACTGCTAACCTAGTTTACAAACCAAACCCCACAATAAAAATATCTATGAACTCTAGTCCTAAGATTACTAGATCTGATACCACTCTATCATGAACTAACACATAGAGGCCTGACTAGTCGACAACGAGTCAAGTGTGACACCCAAATACCACCTCCAATATGCTAAGGGCTAGAGACTAACATCGAGTAGGAATATCACACACATTAAAGGCCATATCTTAAGGTAAATTTTCACACACACATCTCCAAACACCAAGATAATGTAGAAAATAAAGATACAACTGATACCTAGATGAATGCATACAACTAAATCCTACATTAGAGTATAATACAAGTACATGGAAGAAAAAAGGACAAATACAAGCCCACCAAAAATATAAATGAGTACAAACTATTAGTAAGAAGGGGACTACTGCCTAATGAAACTCTTGGAACTAACTAAGGTCCATCTAGATTAACTATTCTTCACCTAAGACTCCATTAAAAGGCCTGTCAATTTTATAAGACATGATATGTTTGGGAATATCCCATGCACTGGTGAGTATAATCATACAAAATAAGACACCTTTAAGTCACAAAAAATAAAGCATCAAGAGTGAATTAAACTCATAATCATGAAGGTATGTCAACCGAATAACGATACAATAGAAATAATATCCCAGATATACTCAAGATAGATACCAAGTCTCAAAGTAAGGTCACAAACATACTACCAGCTACTCAAGGCTTCAATGTAATACTCATCTAGGAGAACTCACTCCTTGGGTATTATTAACATTATTGTAAGTCGTCCAATAGGTTTTTCCTACCATGCTTCACCATGAGGAAGTCATACATTGGAACTTAGAAGATATTGATATACAAGTAGGGGATCAAGCCCAGACCTATGGGAGATACCTTCCCTATTTAGATTAACCTACTACAATGGGTATCACATTACCTAATAGTCAGTAATGAGATACTGAACCCAAAATGAGGATGAATGATAGAGGATCTCACTCTGGGACATACATATGGATACCTGAATCTATCTTGGACTAACTCGTAGAGGGGATCACTCATCCTATGCTTAGGATGAGATTCCCCACTATACCCTTATAGGGATTAACCAAGGGAACACACCCTTATGATACTCAGCTATAATAAGGAGAAATAGGGTTACAACTTACTCTGGGAGGGGTACACAGCGTGTACTGGGAGTACACGACATGTCCCACTAAGATCATGCCTACCCAAGTCCGTACCCATGTTCATCATCCCATTCTCATGTACTTTGGTTGTAATCATGTACAGTGGTCATGTAGGTGTAGTTTTCCATGTTTGAGTAATCTAGTTGGGACCATATAGCCTGGTTGTGCCCCTATACTTTGGTCATGTTTGAGTACTCTGGTTGTTTCAGAGTACTTTGGCCATTACTATGTGGCTTGTATGTGCTCTTGTACCTAGCCATTCCCATTTACTCTTGTTATGTATTAATATTTTGGTTGTTACCATATAGCCTGTTCATACCTATGTACCTGGACGTACCCATGTAACTGGTCATCTCCATGCCCATATACCATAGGGGTACACACCCAGTCACCATCATTGGATCACATGGCATATGGTTCGACCACATGACATGTGATATTTATCTCCATGCATAACCCTAGATACTACACAAAGGGGTCCACATGAAGTGTGTTCATCTGAAATACATTCCATGTAACTCATAATTTTCTAGAAAATCTAGTATGTTCTACATGTCTCACTTGTACCACTGCTCCCACCGATTCTGTTGAGAATCACACTAGTAGATCTTAGATCTGGGGATGACAACACCCATGATGTTGTTGGTGGCAAGATTCCATCATCATCATTGTACCCCAATCATGCATTTGATTATGAATCTATACCCATGGAAACAATCCATTTCACTAAATATTTATTGTTCTATGATCGATTTCCTAGTATTGTTGAACCGTCAGTCAAATGAAATACCGATGTTTACCATTCACTAAACGAGGGGAGAAAATCACAAAACACCAAAGTAAGGGAAAATATTTCATCCATTTTTTAGGTTGGCCTAGATCTCTTGACAGAGAAATCAGTGATCAATAAATAATAAACACAAATCCCCAACCATGATCAATTCCTAATTCTAGGAAGACAAATCAATAATCATAAATAATTGATCAACCCACAAATCAATTTTTTAGAACAATTGACTCATGTATGACTTGGGACTATCAAAATGGATATTAAAATAATAAAAAAAGAAATACCTCAATATTGGTTTGATCAATAATGAAGAATGGTTCTGCTCCATTTCAATTGGAGAGATCCAAGAACTCCTTGGAAACTAGACCATCAATCCACAATCACATCAACTTTCATTGAAATCTATTCTACATGGCCATCTCAAATCTATAGGGTTATGATGCCAACCCTAGTATTTTTCTATAAGGAGATTTAAATATAGGAATATTAAGTTTAGGTTATTTAATAATTAATAAATAAATGAATGAATTTATCTATTTGTTAACCTATCGATGACCGCTTTTAAACCAAACACCCGATACACATGAAAGCTATGTTGTGCCTAGAGTAAAACCCACATTTCAGATTTAATGTAGGTCTCATATTTACCATATGAAACAAAATTTGGGAGATATTATATTATTTCAAAAAAAATCTATGCTCACATGATATAATATATTTAATATTTTTATTATATCAACATTGAGTCGCCGTGGGCCTCAAAATCCCGTGCTAACTCTGTGACTATATCTAAAAATATTCATTAATAAATTACAAAGTTTTACAATTTAAAAACAGATTCATTACATGATTGAAAAAAGATGATTAGATGAAATAAATATTATTATTAATTTTGGAGAGAAAAAATCCATTTCTACCAGATGGTGAAATTTATGAAGTTCACTAGACAAAGAATGTTGAAGATCACCAGATGAACTATGTCAGACTAAGAAAAAAATAAATTTTTACCAGACTAAGTTTAGTGGATCAATATCTGTGTGAAGCTTGACCATATGTAGGATGACTAGATAAATACATTCCATATCATCAGATAGATCATGGAAGACAAACTTCTATGAGACTATTTGATGGAGGAAACATGTGAAGATCACCAGACAAAGGAAGCCTAATTTTACCAGACCAAGCAGATTTGATGAAGAACATCAAATAGAGAAGTGTTTAGGAAGACCTATATAGAGTAAGACTTGTCAATTTTACTGGATGGAGAGACATGATAGCTTATACTTCATATATATAATTGAGTAACTTTAATTTTTTTTAAATTATTGATTATGATAATGATTTACCATTCTTTCAACATTCATAAATCAAGATGTGATTTAAACTAGTTTTGGAAAATTCATTGATATTGATTTTTGAGGAAGCTTTGAAGAATAGTGTTGACTCCAAAGTTTTAGAAACTTTGAATGTGATCAAACAAAAGTTTAGTTGAGTGGGAAATTCAAAATTAAAGATGATGTTTCCTCCTTGAATTTTAGAGGAAAAATTATTATATAAAAGGATGAAGGCTCATTATGGATGTTTTTGTATCTATTTAAAAAGGTAGATTTTCTAATTTTTTTTCATCATGATTAGCCAACCGATAAATCATGTGGCTAAAGAATAGGATTACTAGAGAAAACTTACTAGATAAAGGTTAATCAGGCACAAGTGCATCAGATGAAGAAGAACTGAATAGTGGTATAATAGATATTGGTAAATTAGACAAATAATAAACAGATATAGGTATTATAAAAATGCCTACCTAACTGAGACACAATATAAATAGGTGAAATGAATTGATTAGTAATAAAAAAATAAATTCTAGAAAAAAAATTAGTGAACAACATTCAAAGTTTTTAATATTTCATTGGCTTTGAAGTATACAAAAATTTTGTAACTGGTGAGAGCCAATATAATTTCCTATCAAGAGAAAAAATTATATTGACAAGAGTTGTATCATTTTTATTTAATTCATTATATAGTGGATATACATGGATTGATAGGAGTTGACATGGTAAGGACTAGGTACCCACATTAGATCATAACCTTGTAAAAAATTGTGTGCTGTGTTTTACTTATTTATCTTTTCATATGAGTGAGGTTGAGTTATAAAGTTGAGAGGATCAAAAATTTAACAAGTTACATGAGCTAATTTCAATACAAAGGAAATTGATAAAATATCACCACTAATTTAGACTCCCCTTCTCTGTGACATACACATTCCTAGGAACATCAAATAGTTTAATTATAATCAATCCACTTAACAATCTAAATTTTTTTTCTTCTCTTTATTAAATTTTTAATCACCCTTTCTCATCAACTTAGAGAGTTAAACATACTTCTTGTAATGTTTTATAACTTCCTTGTTTCTTGTATTTTAATAAAAATATGTGAATGGTATATTTTATTTGTTTCTAATTCACAATCACACCCATATTTTGTGTTGATTCAATATAGAACTACATTCAAAAGGAAAGTTTTCATTAAGAATTTATTAGAAATACCTTAGCTGTTTATTGGTTGAGAGGATGGTAAGTCGGACTTATCTCAACATTTGGGGAGGATTTATTTCTAACTATGGTATTCTATTATAGATTTAAGTCATGGTCATATAACCTTCTATAATCCCATCTTGTGGATGGTTACCTCCATGACGATTATTTTTTCTCGACATGTATCAATGAAAATATTTGTATGTATTAGAGTTTATCCATTAAAAAGACCGTATGTATATGTTAGAGGTTCTATATATTTCTTTTTCTTGATGATTATGTTATGGTTTTAAGTCACACAACTGGGCACTTTGGAATTTATCACCATCAAGGGAAGTGGTAGGTATGGTAGAGTTGGGATTAGGAAAATGTGAGGGACTTCCTATGAATCCCTATAAAGGGAATCAAAAACCATGTAGTTCAGTTCCACTTAATGGGGAATGCCATACCTTTTAAGGTTGTATAAAAAGGACCAATGTTGTTTTGTTTAAGGTTGTGCATTCATGACTATGTGAACTTCCTTTTAAGGATGTAAATTCAAGACTTGCATACCCTGGTTAATAGGGATCAAAGACCATGTAGTTTGGATTTCATAGTTTAAGGTAATGTGATAAGACTGTACTATGTAGTTTAATTTTATACAATATGGATGTATTCTATGAATTTTAAATTCATGAAAATAGGACTTATAGGATAAATATTCCTAGAAATAGTTGATGTGGGACTTATGTATGGATGACACATTTTGAGTTCAAGTTACACGAAATATAACCCTTAAAAGATATGATGGCTCACATGGAGTACAACCCTTTGAGAAAAGTTTCACATAGGTAATGTAGAATTGTAAGGATGAGTTGAGGCTTACACATTGGATGCCGAGAGGTTCCTAGAAAAACTAAGCATGGATGCCACTCCGAGGTGCTTGAATTGATCAATGAATCATGTGAATGTGGTATTTTTAGGATTATATGTAGAAAGAGGCCTTGATCTTTCCACTATCTCATTGATTGGAGTCAAGGGGTCAGTTGGCGACTCTAATTGATCAGACATTGGATATAGTCCATCTAATATGATCAACATGATCTAGGTAGGGATTTATGGTTATCCTCATAATAGGATCCCTTATTGTTAAGGGAGTGTAAGATCATTACTACCCTGAGGGTTATATCAGTTAGATAGGAAAATTTGGGGTGGCGTTTTATGAAGGGAATATATGATCGAAGGGGTTCACACTGATGTATATATATTGACCTTGTAAAATTGATGGTTTTGGGGGAATCCTTTCTTTAATGGCCTTTTTAAGGTTTTATCCTTAGTAAAAGGAATCCAAAATGGTCATTTAGTGTAGATTCATCCAGGATATATGTCTTGAGTAAAGGAAAAAATTCAATAGAGGTCTGATTGTTAATAATTTGGTTACTTTGTGAAGTGAACATCCATGGGTTGGATGCTTTACACTCATGGACCATTGTCAGGAGGCTACAGTGTACTTTTGGAAGACTTATTTTTTCATAAATTTTTTTGTATTATGAGAATTTACATAGAATGGAATTTAATAATGCGTGTTCATGAATAATGACTTACAAACTTCTCTCCATGAACTATGTTTGTGGGGTCACTCTCTAAGGGAGCCTCATGAACCTCCCTCCATGAAGGGGATTCATGTATGTGATTTTAAAATTTACCTAATAAAGGATATTTTAATTTAACACTCAATGTATTTTTCTTTAGAAAGGTGATTCAGTGTACTATTACTTATTCATTCTATAGATTTGGCTCATGTATTTCATGTGGGGTATCTTCACAATTTCAATCAAAAAAACTATCTACAGACAATGGGATCACTGATAGGAAACTGTTTCTTTATTAAAGTGGAAAAAGTTCTCTCCAAAAATATAACTCCCTAATATTTATAGGCGACATTCTATAATTGTCTTCCCCAAAAAGATAGTCACCTAAGAATCATGTGACCACCTAAGAATCCCACTTATTTGGAATGAATGAAACCTAGATTAAAAAGTAACCATGAGAGCATGATGGGATTGCATCATCCCTCTATAAATGACATCTATTAATGATGGATCTTTGAAATTGAGAAGTGCCACATGAGTGTGAAGGAACTATTCTATCAAAAAATGATTATGTCACCCTATCGTAAATGGATTATATGCATGGGAATATTGTGTAATAACTAAGGATTTGATTCATGGTAGTCACAAGATTTATACGTATTTGTGAATGATTTTCTTTATGATAAAATATCTCTAGGAAAATTAAAATATAGGTTTATATTTTTACAATCTAGTTGAATATTGATACTTCATATCTGTCAATAAATTACCCCATCAAAATTGGGTCCGATCAGCATAGAGAAGGGTCAATTCCAAGGAAGTAAAGTAGCCTATGTAATTACCTCATGATGAACATTCAAGGATCCACCCTATAAAAGGGAATGGGAGAACTCATTCTATAATTTATATAAATATTCCTCAATATACCTTGGGGGAACTCCCCCTCCCCCCATAAATGATTCGCCTTACAACCTGACCTACTTCATGAACAACCTACCACACAAAGTATTTAAGGTATCCACATGAATCATTATTCCCACAAATTTTTTCACAATATCTCCATTCACACATGGGATTTATGGTCACATAAGAATTATGAAATATAATAAGTTCTTTGTGAATGTGTGAGTGTTCTGTGATCACATACTTGTTACGCAGAAATCTAGACTTTGAATTTTTTTCATACTTTCTTATATTGAAACCTAATTGTTTTTCTCCTTCATGGATATGAATCCAAAATAATGTGATCATGATTGATCCATTACCATGATGTGTACTAAAATGATTAATAGTGTTGAGGTTTAACAATACCAATGTGTCCACTTAAAGCATCAATTTATTTAAGAGATCATGGAAGAAGGCCTTTGGGACTACCTATTTTTGGAGAGGGTGATCGCATATTGGTATAGGCTACTAAGTGACAAACCAATCCACACACCACAATTGGGGAATCAACTGATAAGTTGGATAAATCACCATCGTGAATTTTACAAAGATAATATTTCACTAATCAAGTGTTTCATTAAAGAGGTTGATCACTCAGATTGTTACGTATTGAGATATAATCCCTTGAATTCAGTGGGAGTGTAAAGAATATCGAAGAAATAGGTGAAAATTTATGGGTATATCTTATAAAAATTGATGGTTATCCAAAGTCTCGGTTAGGTGTTGAGTTGGGACATTCAAAATAGAGGGGCCTTTGGCATGGGAAGGGGATAACCCTTAAAGGTATGATAGAGCTGCTCAAAGTTTAAACATGAGCTCAAAGTAGTGGGGAAATATAAGATTGTTTGGGTCTCACAAACCTATTCCCATCACAAAAATTACATCAATCTAGACCTGATCAATATATGGAGTTCAGAGATGAATACCTTCCATTAGGTGCATGAAAAGGTCAGAGTAAGCCTTTAAGACATTCCTATGATTAGTGGAACTCCTATTTTTTTGTGAAATATATGATGAGTTCATTCTCAAAACCTCTATATAGGATAATGAAAATTTAACTTCTATTATCTATTGAGTTTTACTTCTTCTGGAAAGGAATTCCAATGATAAATATCTTTTCTCATGAATCAATACCTTAATTCATGATTTCTTACACAAGGAAACACATAATAAAATCTCAAAAGATAGAGAGGCCTAGTGTATTTGGGAAATTAGATACATAACATAATAAATAAAAACAGGGGTACAATGAAATTATTTAAAAACTCCACAACATTCCCTTAATATCCATTGATATTATAAAACTACATGGGATAACCTGGAGATGCACATAAAAAAGGGGTGATATATAAATCTCAGTAAAGGAATAATCAAAGAATAACATGATGAAAGTAATACATGTTAGTAAAGAGGAATATAAAGGTGACATAAAAGGGTTGATAATGATAAACATGAACACCAAAGTATGATATATGATGACAACATCAAGGTAGCATAGTAATGTAGAAACACCATAGAACATGACCTCATAAACATAATTTAGGGATAAATAATGAGACATCATAACATAGTGTGATTTTAATAACTTCACATGAACCATAAATGATATATTATGATATAAAAATATTTCCCAATTCATTAGAGGGATATATAATTATGGGCCCACCCGTTACATTTATATCATGTACATGCATAAGTGTGCCACGTAGATTATAGAACATAAATATTCCTTTTATCACTTTTAATCACATGATTAAAGATTGTGGGTTATATACATGGAATTAACCAATAAATTAAGGATATTTATATCTAGGTGGATACCATTGAGTGGGAATGGGGATGAGTATTCACTACATAAATGTTTGTCAAGGACAATCCTAGGATAATTTCAGCACCACAAAGGTTCTGCATAATGATTCATGGAAGGTTTTAATGAGAGTTAAATGTTTTCTCTCATTACTTATAAATTATAATGACAGTATAATGTATGTGTAAAAACATATTCCAATATCAATAATTTCAAATAAAATGTTATAATACAAAGAAAGTTCTTAAATAAAGAAGAGAGAATCCCTTACCTTGAGAGGAAAATTCTAAAATAATGGGAGGAGATTATTAAGATATTGGGAACACCTTTTTAGGGATTTATATAGGGAAAGTAATCTTTTTTCTCAATGGTTTTTTAGTGAAGAGGAGTGCAAGTATGGGTGGGTATTTATAGCAAAATAGAGGGGAATTATTTATTAATCTTTAAACTTAGGTTTTGGACTCTATATGATAAAATAATCAAAACCACAAACCTTACCATGGTTTTTACCCATGATTCCTAGCAAATAAGATTTTATTTCAATATTTTATATGGATAAAAACCAAAATCTATAAAATAATACCCTTGATTATGTGGAAGCAGTTCATGTTTATAAAGAATTAATTTTAAAACATTGAAATATAATATAGGTCTTGGAGGACTCATTATGGGTATGTAAATCAATCAATTAATTTAAAAAATAAATTATTTTAAAGGATAAATATATATTTTATCTTGGATGAATTTTATGGCATTAATTACCTCAATTTTGGGTCATTATGATGTCATAATATTGAATGTATATTTATATAGTATTTAATTTTTACCCAAAAATTAAACCGTCTTTGAAGATTATGAAAATTTACCATTGGATAATTTATACATGTTGATTTCAAAAATAATATTTATTTTATCAGATTAATTTTCTAAATATAAAAATTTTCACTTTTAAATAAAAATCCTTATTTACTAAAAAATACTAGTTTTTATTTTATTAGCCACTTTCTAATGTATATAAAAATTAAATTTCAATTAATTTATTTATTTTATCATTTAAATTTAAATAATTATTTTATAATAAGAATATTTTATTAAAATATAATTTATTTAAAAAATACTAAAATTTATTAAAAGAATTTCTTATTTGAAACTATATATTTCCCAAAATTAAAATTAAAATTTCTTAATTTCAAAATATAATTTTTATCAAACTCATTATATAATCATTGATAAAGTAATGATAAAAAGTGATAAATATAATAATTATATTATTAAAAAGAAAATATAAAAATTTGTATTACTCGGGTTGAGATACTTAACACCTTATTGTACCAGTGTTTTCCCTAAGGGTAAAGTGTGGGATGATGAAACTTTCTTAGGGTGGTTTGGAAAACATGGTTTCGGATATGATCATGACAAGCTTAAACATAACCTATAAAATTTTCTTATAATGTTTCTATTATTGGATATTATCTTGGTCTTAGTCTAGGGAAAAGACTAGTGATTCCATCTCTACCAGAATCTCTGATAAATATGATTCATAGGGTATGATCCCACTAGTCAAGGCCATCAATTCTTTTATCCATGTCACTTTGATTTCATCATATCCATTAATATATACTAATAATAATTGTCATTGTACAAAAACTATAGTATCAATGATTATGATACCTAATAGTCTTTCAAATCTGACAGGATATAACTTATAATAGTCCAAAATAACAAAATTAGTGCATGTGTTTTCTATAAATTCATTACTTAATAAGGAATTTATTTATTTCAAAAGAGAATTTGCTTTATAAAACTTCAGGTCATTACATTATTCCCCCATTCTGAAATTTTTTCCTCAAAATTTCATTTCATATACTTAAATAAATGAGGGTACTTATATTTCATCACCTCTTATGGCTCCCAAGTTTCTTCCTCAAACTTTTGGATCCACCATAAGACTTTAACCAGGCGAGTTTTCTTGTTTTCTAATTTTTTTCCTCTGAAGTATATGATATTCACTGAATGTTCCTCATGTGAAAGATCATTCTCCAAGGGTACCAACTCTAGATTCAATAAATATGAGGAGTCTAGTATATACTTCCCTAAGAGGGATACATGAAACACATCATGTACTTGAGATAGGTTAGGTGGTAGTGCAAGTTGATAGGCCACAACTCTAATGTGATCAAGGATCTATAAGGGGCCAATGCATGTTGGAATAAGGTTTTCATTCTTCCCAAACCTCAATAATTTTTTACTTGTTGATATATTAAGGAACACCTTATCTTCAACCTCAAACACTAGGTCTCATCATTGATTATAATTATAGAATTTTTGTCAAATTTTCATGGATTTCATATGAAACTGAACAGTTTGAACAATCTCTATCATCTCTTGGATAATACCAGGTCCCATATGATTCTTCTCTCTAACTTCATCATAGAAAATTGGAGTCTGACATCTCTTCCCACATAAAATTACAAGGTTCCATTTGAATGCTAGAATGTAAAATACTATTATATGAGAACTCCACTAAGAGATGGTTCTGATCCCAACATCCATAAAAATAAATTGAACATTATCTCAATATATCATCTAGAGTTTTAATGGTTCTATTAGACTGAATATCCATATAAGGGTGATAAGCAGTACTAAAACTCATCTCCTTATACAATTTCTATTAAGGATTCTCTAGAATCTCAAGGTAAACCTTAGGCCTTCATCAGATAAAATAGATAGTGTCACTCTATGCTGTCTTACCACTTCACTTTTGTTTATCTTGGTAATTTGGTAAAGAGATAAATATTTTTTTATAGCAATGAAATGCACTAATTTTTTTGGGTGATCGACTACCACCCAAATGACATTATTGGCTTTAGATGTCCCGGGAAGTCCTATGATGAAATCCATGGTTATTTTTTTTTTCACATTTCCATACTTTCATGGGAAATGGTTGTATCGTACCCTTAGACTTTTTTGTTCAACCTTTACTTGATAGAATACCAAGAACCTAGAAACAAATTCTAAAATCTCCCTCTTTACGTTAACCCGCCATTTTTTTATTTAGTTCTCTACACATCTTAGTGATTCTTTTATGAATAGAGAAGTATGATCTATAAACATCATCAATAATTTCCCAATTAAGTTTTAGTTTTGATGGGACACCAATCTGGGTTCTAAACATTAAAACTCCATCTTTAGAAAAGTTGAACTCTTAAATATTCTCTACCTTTTTTATATCTTATTATCATATTTTTAGGCATCCTTGATCCACTCAAAAATGGATGGTTGAGTAGTTATTTGAGAAAGTAAGGATAAAGATAATTTTATCATTCACTTTTCTATCCTTTTCATGTCTAAGAATATTGGATCTCATTCAATCCTCATCATGGATAAGGTTTGATGAACCTTTCTACTCATAGCATCTGCCACTTTCTTCACCTTTCCAAGACGGTAATGGACTGAACAATAATAATACTTTATTAGATCCAACCACCTTTTTTGGGGCATATTGAGCTCCTTTTGTAAGAATATATACTTGAGTATTTTATGATCTGTATATATGTTACACATTTCTCCATAGAGATAATTTCACCAAATATTCAACGTAAATATCACTACAGTAAATTCCAGATCATTCTTTTGGTAGTTCTACTCATGAATCTATAAATAGTGGGAGCAATAGGCTATCAATTTTTTATCTTTCATGAGCACACAACCCAATATAATCTTGGAATAATCTATGTAGATAAAAAAACCTTACCAACTTGTGGGTAATCTGAGAACATGTGTAGTGATTATCCTCTTATTTAAATATTTAAATCTTTCCTCGCGTTCATCATTCTATAAAAACTTCACCCCCTTCCGATTTAGCTTTGTTTTTGGGATTTAAAATCATGAGAATTTTATAAAAAAATTGATGATAATACCCATCAAATACAAGTAAACTATGGATCTATATCACAAATGTTGGTCTAGGTCATCTTTAAATTGCCTCTATTTCTTAAGGATCTATAGACATCCTTTTTCTGGTGATATCATGCCCCATGAATATTACTTTCTATATAAAAAAATTTTATTTACTATACTTCACATACATTTTTCTCATTCACAAGTTCTTCAATACAATTTTCAAATTCTCCTCATGTTCCTCCTTACTTTTAGATTAGATAAGAATATCATCTATAAAGAATACGAAAAATCTGTCAAGGTAATTCCTAAAAAATCTATTCATCAATTCAATGAAGATATCTAGAGAATTAGAGAGTCCAAATGATATCACTATGAACTCATAGTGCTTAGACCTTTTATGAAAATAAGTCTTAGGGATATCATCATTCTTCAACTTTACTCGATCATATCTCAACCGAAGATCCACCTTAGAGTAATACTGTGCTCCACATAGCTGATCAGTTGAGTCATCAATCCATGGTAGAGGATACCAGTTCTTTATTTTGATATTGTTAAGACCATGATAATAAATAAAGAGGCTCATTGAGCCATAATTCTTCTTGATGAATAGTACCAGTGCACCCCATGATGAAGAACTTGGGGGATAAACCATTTCTCTAGTTTCTCCTGCAGTTTCATCTTCAAATCTTCAAGTTAAAAAATGGTCATTTTATATGTAGTCTTAGATATTGGAAATTATTTGAGTATGATATTGATTGAGAAATGATAATCCAAATTTATATACACATTTTAGATACATTTAATTAAGGTTATCATGTTTTATTTGATAATGTACTAGGTTTTGGTTTGTTTTTGTAGGAATTGGGAATTCAAGAATAAAAGGAGAAATGATGGAAAAAAGGAATAAATATTTATTACACATCATGAATATGAAGTACATAGTGTGTAATACTTAAGAAGGGTATCTTTTAGCCGAAGGAAATCTCATGAATCCCAAATAAAAAGTGTCAAACAAGTTCATGATGTGTTTCCTAATTACACATCATGAAAGATTTTAATTTCAATCCTGATATAGAATACAAGGCATGAACTCATTACACAACATGAGAAGTTAACCTATTTGCCACCAAAGATTCAACCTATAAAATCTATGAAGATCCAAAATATTCAGAGACTTTGGTTGATCATAAGTACATGATGTGAAAATCATTTACACATCATGTATGTGTCGAAGCATAAGAAACTTAAACTAGATACAAAAAATGAACCATTTACACATTGTGTACTGTTTGAGATCTATAAATATTCAAAAACTCCCCCACAAATAAGGAGGACGAGACATATGAACTATTTCTTCATTCCTTCTTTTTTATTCTATTTTTATTCTTGTTTGAATATACTAGTTTCTTTTACAATTTCAGGAATTCTATTGTTTCTAATTTCGATTTAAAAACTCATTTGTTGTTCCTTACTGATCTGAAGTTCTGATTCCAGTTCCGATTGCTGTGAAACTTCAATGTCATTAAATTATTCATTGTTTCTTCATTAAAGTTAATATTTAATTGATATTACTTGATTTTAATTATGTATTTTTTTTGAGTTTTTTATTTTTTATTCCAAGTATGTTGACCACTTTCTCACTTCTCTTTAATACCATCATATGTAGCTAATCTTATTAGGGTTAGTGGTCGGGAGTAGGGGTGGTTTAAACATAATGAATATCTAAAATAAAAACTGGGTAACACAATAACTAGTAACCAGGTTTAAAATAATTGAAAATATCATTTTTTTCAACTACCCAAACCATCGTAAGTGCGAATTGAACAACTATGACTTAGTTAGAGTTAATCAGGCTAGGACCAATAGGCTGTGATTATTTCCACCTCAAATCCAAGATTCCTATGCTTAGTTTTTCAATTACTCTGAACCAATGAGTATTTGACAACTTAGGTTGTTCCAATTGTCTGGACCAAGATCAATTGGTGTATTTTTCATTGCTTTTCTTCCTATGTCATAGGTCCATCTCAAGTTATATCTAATATTTTCTCTTAAATAAACCCTAAAATTGATCACAAAACCTTCATTTATTCTATTTTAAAACCCAAGATACTTAGTTTTAGTTAACCCAAAAACAAAGAGAGTGTTAGTGAGGATTACTAACCAATAGGTTCTTACCATTGGGTTTCTTGTCTAATAAGATATCTTTGCGGGTTCAACCTCAGACTTCTACTTACCACGCCTTAGTATTTGAGTGTATTTTGAGATATAAATTTCTAATCTGATCAATGATAGAAGGATTCAACAATTCCCTATAAACACATTAAATCTTGATGCCATTTCTGGGGATAGTTGTGCTTAGGTACAATGACCTTCAATACAAACCTCAGATTACCTCACCTCATACCCTTTCTTATTTTTTCAATCCACTTTTCTTTTTACAATCTTTTTCACTCATGGAATAGAAACCACATACTCTTCTTCTCGGTAGTGTATGAATCAAGGCCCTACAACTCGCTCGAGGATCCTTGAAGCTTAATAACTACTTCATTTCGATCTTGAGATTGATTGATCACTAGCTAGACACCGCCACTTCACAATGGCTGAGCATAACAATCTTACACCACCAAACCCACAAAATATTAAAAATTCCCCACTTGAAAATTATGGTGAGATAGTAGAATTATAGGAGGACACCATAATATATTATGTATTGGAATAAATTAATGGTTTTGCGCCTAGTAATGGGTGCCCTCTTATTCATTATCAAACATTCTAAACAAAACATAGACTCCTTCATATGATCCAGAACATGGGGAAATTTAGTGGACTTCAAAGTGAAGACCCTAATGATCACATTTCTAATTTTCTTAAGGTTTTAGATACCTTTCTCAACCAAGTAATATCATAAAACCCCATAAGACTGAGATTTTTTCCATTCTCATTGTGTGATAGATCCAAATGTTGGATAAAATTCAATTTCCCATGCCCATCATGACTTGGAATGACCTAGAAAAGAAATTCATAGACACGTATTTCTCACCCATCAAAACCTTGAATTTAGGAAATGAAATTTAAAATTTCAATCCAGAGGATGGAAAACCATCTTGGGAAGAATGGAATATATTTAAAGAGATCACTAACAAGATCCCACATCATGGACTTAATGTGTGGTCATAGTTATAGACATTATATCAGGGACTCTCTCCTACCACCCATACTGTTGTGGATACCACCACTGAAGGAGAGATCATTCCCAAGACACCTAATGTTGACATAAATCTATTGGATTAAATTTCACTCAATTACTATCTATTGAAAAGTGAAAGAGGACCACCTCGATTAAAAATCCCTCAGGTGGAATAAAATACTAGCCAAATATCCAAAGTAGAGGCCCTTACTAATAAAGATTAATCTTTTCATATTCCCACTTCACCACCACTACCTTATGATCTTGTGATGAAGATACAATATTACAATATATGAAGAGTACTTCACCCATATTAGGGCTACAGGGTAGGTTTAGAAGAGACACAATCCAAGATTTTAATTCTTTTAATTACAATAAACAAAATTAGCAGTACCAGTAACCCCAACCCTACCAACAAAAATACTACCAGAAGAGGTTGGCTCAATATACACAAAAAACTAATCAAGATTAATTTAAATAGAGGGGTGGAAAAGTGATACTAAAGAATTAGTAACCACCTAGGTACCCTCCACAAGTTACAAATCTTCAACCTCATCAACAATTCCAACATCCTTTTCCAAGAGGGAAATAATTTCCACTAGCTCAACAGCAAAAATTTAAACAAGATCTACTAGGACCACCACAATAATCCCAACCTTCTTAGTCCAATATTAAAAAACTACTCACATACTTCATGAAAAAATCATATAAATGGATGAAAACACTATAAATTAAAAAATAGAATTAAAGGGTGGCCCTCAGAAATCTTGAACATCAATTAGGGAAAATTTATAAGACACTATCAAATATATTACTGGGTACTTTTCCTAGTAACACCAAG
Source organism: Viscum album (assembly GCA_963277665.1). NCBI lineage: Eukaryota > Viridiplantae > Streptophyta > Magnoliopsida > Santalales > Viscaceae > Viscum > Viscum album. The sequence goes on from OY728164.1 coordinate 1,185,540,512, forward strand.
ATTCATATGATGGAGGAGGATAGAAATATATTTATTAGTAGTCGAAAGATGATTTAATTTCAGCATCCACGCGGAGGTGAGAAAAATTATTTAAAAGAATACAATATGGTTGGTCAGGAGAGAACCCAAGAGATAGAATTTACTAACAGAGCTCCTGTATATGGATTCCATGAAAAGGAAAATATATATGTGGCACCAACACAATACAATCCACCTTTACCCTTTCCAAAAATGTTTAAAAAATCAATTAAATAGGGAAAATATAAAAAAATTCTTAAGATTGTTAGACAACTTTACTTCAACATTCCATTTGTCGAAGAAATTACCTAAGTTGCTTCTTATGAAATATTATTTAAAGACTTTATCTCAAGAGAAAAAATTGAAGACTTAGGCGTTTTATCACTAAATGAAAAATTATCTTCACTTGTTCAATGGAATCTCCCACCCAAAATACAATACCTTGGAAGTTTCTCAATTATTTACACTATAGAAACATGCAATTTTAAAATAGATTTATGCAAACTTGTAAAAAGTATCAATCTCATGCCTATGAGTTCATTTGAAAAGCTAAGGCTCAACGAATTAAAACCAACTAGAGTGGAACTCCATCTTGCTTACCGCTCAGTCAAATTTTCTCAAGGACTGCTCAAGGGAATCCTAGTAAAAGTTAGAAAATTTATTTTCCTTATTGATTTACTCATATTGGGTATGGAAAAAGAAGGATATGTTCCATTAATTCTAGGGAGGCCATTTAATTTCACTTGAAAGCTTTTGATTGATGTTAATTAAGGGAGATTAATTTTTAGAGTCAGTGAAGAAGAAGTTATGTTCTATTTGGTAAAGATCACTAAGAAAAATGAGTAGTAAGTATATTGTCAAGAAATATTTCTTATTGATAAGAAATATGATTCTATAACTATTAAGGGAGATAAAAAAAAGCTCATACTAGTTGAAAATGGATATACTACTCACAAGAATGTTAATAACACTGCACCTCTAATGTGGAATGTCATCCAAATTTTCATCCCCTCTGTTTTAAAAATCCATTCTATAAGGGGTGTTTCATCACATTTAAAATCATCTAAATGAAAGCATGTATAGATATATACAATAAAAAAAACACTAAATGGGAGGCAAACCAAGATATGTTAGAATAGTTTTTCTTAAAATTAGGGAAGTTCATTAGTGCTAGAGAAGTTCTCCCTTCGACAATTTTAAAATTAGATATTGAAAATTGAAAAACTAAAAATTTGAAAATAAAATTCAGAAATTCATGCCATGTAAAAGAAATTCATGATGTGAAAATGTAGGGGATTGAAAAATAAATACCATAATATTTATACATCATTTCAGTAATATATTATGTGAAAAACCTAGGATAAATTTTTAAAAATAGTGAACCGATGGTTCATAGCTAACCCCCACCCGTACCTATCTTGCATGAACCCCAAACTCCGAAACCCTCAACCTCCCCACTCCTGAACTGCCCCTAAACTCCTTATCTCCTACCCATTCATCCTCCCACACCCTCCGGTCTACTCTTTATCTTTTTTTCAATATTACATCCACAATGGAATGCACCAAACACACATCACGGAGCATCAATCCTTCACCAACAATACACCAAACTATTATACTTAACCCACCACCATCAGATCTTATTCCCTCACCCTTCGAGCCACATTCGTCCACTCCATCAGTTATTAAAGATTTATAGTCCTCATCCATCCATTCTTAGGGTGCTTCTTTGTGCACACACCTGCATTCGTGCCTCCATTTTTCCACACCTGACCATTAGCTTTGCTTTGTCCACTTGAAAGCCATGCTGATGAGCTCTAACAGGACCTTAGACCTGGCTGTGTTCTAGCACATTCATTTCCCCAAGGAGTTACTCAATATTATGGGATGGATTCACCTATCCACCATCACAAAATTCTATGAGATGACATTATAGAAGGCATTCCTTTAGTTTTTGTCCATGTTGGAGCTCGATGTGGCCCATGTCACCTTTCATCTTAGTGGATGACCCTGGGAGTTGATCCTATGATATTTTGGCATTAGACTCGATATAAATATTGAGGATTAATTCACATCCCTTGACTAATTATCCTTGAGACTGGACCTGACCGAGGATTATGTAGTTGGGAATTGGCCATTAATCACCTAGGATCCATAGAGCTTCCACGACCCTCACATAGTAAAGAGCATCTAGCTATGGGGTGCTGCCTTGCAGATTCTGCATCAGGCTCTAGAACATGATCGTTTGGCTAGAGGGGATGATCATAGGAGAATAATCTAGATTTATGTACTAATTTTCACCTCATACATGGGCATCCTATCCATCAACATGGCTTGTCAGTTCATTCTTTAATATCAGACTCAGGTGCAGCAGGCCAGAGGCATTTTGATGGGAGGTAGTTTCATTACACACCTTTCACGTTATCTTAGTGTCATTGATTCATATCATCCTATTTTATAACTTGAGATGATGGACCCCATTTCCCCACTCATGCTCCACAAGATAAGGCTCTTGATAAAGGTTGAGGGGAGTCATACGTGAGACCCATAGTACATAGAAAATTCTTCCGTAGCCCCTACCCTAACTCAGGATCCTCCCACCCCTACTGATCCACCTGTTTCCATCTCTACTCTAGATACACCATATACTACCTCTATTTAACCACACCTACCACCATAGTTCTGCTAACTTCGACATATTTAGTAGCCCTACCAGTTCCATCAAAACATTATCCCATTATCCAGTATCTTATGGAGAACCAGTGCTAGATATGCCTCTGGATCTATATTCCCTTCCTCACTGCACCCCTTTTCAACACCCCCATCCCACCACCAACCCTAACTCTATACCATACACCACCATCCATATTCCTAGCATCATCATCTATTCATAACCTCATACCACCCCTTTCAACCTACCTCTTAAGATCAAAAACCCTACTGCTCAGTAGGAGTATCTAGTAGAGCGGGCCCGACAGGGCAAGGGACCTGCCCTCCCATATTTATTCAAGGTTCCTCACATTGATCTAGTTGAAAGATGTATGGTGATGGTATGGATTAAAACCTCCCCTACACCATCTTCGATCGAGCCTACTATCAACACCAAGACATATTTTATAGTGGTCAATCCTCTATCCTCTACCTCCATCGATGAGATATATTTGGCTAAGATGATCCAAACCCAAACTATTTAGGAGTGGACTTCCAATTCAGAGACTGGAGAGAAAGCCCCTGATCTTTATTCTCATCCTTATAACCCTCCCAAATTTTACATTGTAACTAGGTGTATCTTTTTGTATTTCCACTATATCTATTATTTTACTGATGTATCATTTCTTATATATATGGATGATATATTTTTTGACTTCACTATGTAGTTTACTTAATTTAATTTTATTACTATATTACATTATCCATGTCTATATTTACTGTATATTATATCGACGAGCCTGTTAGTCTATCCTCTATTATCCTGCTTGAGATCAATCAACATGTGGCTGACTTATATAGATAGGTTGAGGAGCTTCAACTTCAGATCCATGATAAGTAGGGGTCCCTTCTATAGCCTTCTCGAATGCTATTTCTACCACATGAGATTAATGGTCAATACACTCCTGATGTGGTTAATACCACCAATCACCCTAGAGAGCTCAATAATACCACCACTTATTCCTACCAAGGGAAGAGGACTTATGAGCCAATGGACAAAAATGACTGGTTTCTTTGTCTATCAGTCTAGATGATGATGTTATAGTCCAAACATTATGGGAGAAAACCTATATTTTTGTTTTATTTATTTTTTATGTTCTTAGTATATATGTTTTTCCTTTCATAGAATTTTTTCATAGTTCATTCCAAAATTCACTATAGTAACTTCTAGCATTTATTTGAGCATCTTTTTCCCATCCTATCAACTATGTACACCTACCTATTATTCTTATTACAAATTGGTTAAACCTTATGGAGTAATGGATTATCTAGTGAAGGTATTTTTTTCTAACAATTTTTACAAGAATCCCAATTTATAATCACCATCCCAAAAGTTTCCCCATAGAATGATTTTCATTTTAGGGAGATCTGAGTTCCCTAATTTTAAATTCCAAATTTCCATTTCATTTAAATCTATGTTATACTTATTATATCTCCCATATTTATTTCTAGAACAGTGTGTAAACTGTGTCATATTAAGTGTTGGGGATCCTTTATTGAGCTTTATTATCAATACACTTGGATTATTTTCTGTTTTCACTATTCTAGGAGACATTTCTCATTGAAATAATACTTTAAACTTGAAATATCATCACACCCATTTAAATAAAATACAAATATTGGTTAGAGATTGTGAAATCAATGTTTTTTTATATTTATATTTTTAGAATGATTGATTATTTGAGTAATATAATTCTAATTATAGATTCTTGAAATTTATTTTTATTGGATTATTACAGGATACTATGCCCTGAGTGATTGTCAGTTATTTTATACTCCCATTCTAGAGATAATTATATACCAACATTGTTATATTATTTTTTGAGAATATTTCTTGAGAGATACATGGGGAATGTAAACCTATCAGAACTTATATTGAGATCTTATTGAGGCTATGATTGAATAAATAAACTTTTAAAATAACTGAGTCAGTCTTTTTTTTATCCCTTTTTCTTAAGACTCACATGATAATTATTATTTCTTTATCCCTTAGTTTCCATAAATAACCTTGTTAGGAAGGAACCATTTCAAGCCTACTATCCATTCCCACCTTACTCTTGGTATGATGCATAATTGTCTTTTGAAAAAGTGTGGGGGAATTTTCACGGCTGATGTACATGGGATGTTGTTACTGAGGAGACATACGATGAAACTTTCACCATATTAATATGATATGGTTCATGATTACTTTTGGAATTTTTTTCTCTTACCCTATTCCTTTGAAAAAATAAATAAAAAAATTATGGGTCATCTACTAGGAAGGTCAAAAATCACCATTACCAGATCGATGGATCCTATTATGGATCATATGTGGTCAGGTGATGGATGTGAGATCTGGATAAATATGATTTTAGAAAAAAAATAAAATAAAAATAAAAGAACAAGGTATATTCTTGATACATACTTAACATATTAATGTACCCACTTTGAACTATTTGAAGCATGGAAACATTTTGTCTAGGAAGAGTTACTTAATTTCACTATTCATGACTATCATGAATTTTAATTTAGAGGTTACCCTCCTCTTTGAGCTGGATTTTTATTACTCTCCCACCTTCCCTCAGTGGTAGGGAAATTAGAACCTTATTGCTGAAACCCTCATGATTAATTTTGTATTTGTCTTTATAAAGTGGAGATGTTATAACCAATTCAAGACTATGGTTGAAAAAAATTATTTCGGGTATGATCAAAACCCTAGTTACATTTTACCTTGAGTGATGAAAGAAAATTTATTTTGAGGTAAATTAAAAATGGGTATATCATCGAAGTAACAATTATGAAATAGTAATTAAAGGAAGAAATAATCTTAATAAAGAACATGACTATGAGGCATGACTGATTTTATTTATAAGATTGATTATAGAGGACTTTTATTTTCCACTTTCACTTTGTTTTATTTTCCTGGTTTTAATGTATGTTTCCTATTTAATTATTTTCTTTTGGAATCCTTATGGAGATACTTTTTTTGAGGATAATTAATTGTTTAAGAATAAATTAATTTGATAAGATGAATTTATATAAAATTTTTGGATACATTTAATTATAGTTTAATCATTTTTCATTTTATAATTTACTTATTTCTAGTTTGTTTTTACAAGAATTATGAATTCAAGATTCAAAGGAGAAATGCTAAAAAAATGGAAGAAATCTGTATCACACATCATGAATATGAAGTACATGATGTGTACTCCTTGAGCAGGGTACTTGTGAGATAAATTATAGCCCATGAATCCAAAATAAAAGGTGTGAACCATGTTCACAATATGTATCCTGATTACACATCATGAAATATTCGAATTACAAACCCGATGAAGAATAAAAGGAGTGAACTCATTTCATGATGTGAGAAGTTCAAAACCTAATTACCGTAGAATATTCAAGACATAAAATCCATGAAGATCCAAAATATTTAGAGACTTTGGTGGATCTAAAGTAAAGGATGTGAAAACCATTTATATATCATGGAACTATTGAATAAAAATACACTTAAAGCCGATACACGACATAAACCATTTACACGTCGTGTATCATTCAGTCTCTAAAAAGATTCAGAGACTCCACTACCTACAAGGAGTTTGGGATTTCTGAACTATTTCTTCCTTCCTTATTCATTTTTTTCCATTTTTACTATGATCTTTCTCTAATTATTTATTTTATTATTTCAAGCATTAATTTTTTGTTTATTTGGATTTAAAAGAGTCATTTTTTGTTTCTTATTGATCCAATATTCTGATTTCAATCCTGATTACTGTGCAACATGAATTTCCGTTACATTCTTCATTTTCCCCCATTAAAGTTAGTATTTAATTGATATTTCATGATTTCAATTATGTATTTTTTGCTCTGAGTTTTTTATTTATTATTCCAAGCATTTTTCCAACTTTCTTTCTTCAGTTTAATATCTTCATGCGTGGCTAATCGACTTAGGGTTAAGGGTTGAGAGTTTGGGTGGTTTGAACCTAATGAAGATATAAAATCATAATGGGGTAACCTTATAGCTGGTAACCATGTTTAAAACAATTTTCAATCTCATTGTTTTGCAACTTCCATGACCATCAAAGGTGAAAATTGAATAACAAAGACCTAGTTAGAGTTGATCGGGCTAGGACCAATATCCTATGATTATTTCTTCCTAGAAGCAAAGATTATAATACTTATGTTGTCAATTACTATGGAATAAAAAGTCTTTTCAAGCTTAGGCTGATCCAATTTTTTTGGACCAAGATCAATTGGGGTCTTTCTCACTAATTGGCAGACTATGTCACAGGTCCATCCTAAGTAAGAAATAAAATTATCCTTTTCCTATACCCTGAAATTGACTACGAACCCTTCCTTAAATCTATTTTAAACCGAAGCTACTTAGTTTTAGTTAACCCAAAACCAAAGAGAGTGTTAGTGAGGAATATTACTGAAGAAACTTTGTGAGGAATTGGTTTTAACAATGTTTTTGTATTTTTTGGAAACCAACCTTTTTGAAAAAGAAAGTTTTTGTTATCTCGGAATCAGAACCATATCCATTGTAATGAATATTAATTTGATTTTGTGTATTGTATATATCTACATCATATTTAAATCATCGTATTCGAAATAATCAGAGGTAGAAATTATAGTTTCTTGGGATTTCTACTTTTTTTTAATCATAGAAAGAATGAAGTTAGTGAGTGGAGAAGTTGTAATGTTGCTAAAGAGTTTTTAAATAAGAAAGTGAAGTTATATGTTAAAAAGTTTTCATACTTTCTAAAACAAAATCAGATGATGCTTTGCTGATCAAGAAGTTCTCACAAATCATGAAAACTCTCAAGATAAATTATTTTGAATAAATGGGGGATAGGTTTGAATAATTTTAGAGTTGTATAATGGGAATTCCATTATAATTAGATTTCTATAATAATGAAATTTCCATCGGAATGGGAAAATACAACGTAGTTGGAAATTCCATCATAATGAGAATTCAATCAGATTCATGTAGAAGGATAAAAAAACCAGATTCACTAATAAGGATAAAGAATTCATATTGACTAAGAATGATATAAAATTTAGATTCCTTGAGAAATAAATAGAAATCAGATTCACTGAGAAAGGAATAAAATTAATATTTACTGAGAAAGAAACAGAAATCAGATTCACTGAGAAAGAAACACAAATTATATTAAGATGATTATGAAGAAGACTCAAAAAGAAAACTCCAAAATTTTTATGAAGAGTTGAAGAGGTAATCCTTGAAATTCAATTTTACATAAATCTTTAAGAAATATAAAAACATTTAAAGAATTAAAAATTGAATTTTCAATGAGAGATATTTTTAGAGATTTTAAAATTATAGGATGCAAGGAAAATTTTCAAGTTTTCCACTTTTTCATCTGAGTAACCTATAAATACTTAATCAGATCAATTGTTCATTTTGAACTTTCACACATACAAAAAAGGAATATCACTAAAGAAATCTAGAGAGAGTCATTTCTAGCCAGAGATATCATAAGGAGGATCAGACAACTGGATGTTGATTTACTGGATTGAGCAATATTGCATTGAGAAGATCGTATTCAATCAATCGAATCGAGTCAATCAAACTGAAGAATATCATATTGATAATTTGATCAGAGTTTGAGTTTTTCAGATTGAGAATGGGTTCATCATGTTGAGTCCATCATATTGAGAGAATCAGATATAGAATCATTATATTGAGATAATTATATCCAGACTGATTGTATTGATAAAATCAGATCTAGACTCATCATATTAAAAAAATCAGATCCAACCAAATTGGAATGAGTATTTAGACTGAACAATTGTATATCATTTTAAAAAAAGTATTTATTATTTTTTCTTACAATTTTTTTATAAGAAAAAATAGTAAACTGTTGGGATTTATTATAATCTGTTCTATTAGAAGATAGAAGGTGTCTAACAAGAACTGGCACAAGTTGTATTCACATATTCATAATAGTGGATTTCTATTAAACCATTGGAGTGGCTATAAAAATGATGTAGGTTCTCACACTGAGGCTGAACCTTGTAAATCTTGTGTTCTTTACTCGCTTTACTATTCTTTCATGCATGAGTATTTACTAAAAGTTGATAAGAAAATAAATATTAATAGTTTCCAAGGGTTTTGTTTCTAAAAGTTTTGAAACTTATAAAAATTATACAATGGATTCAATGCCCCCCTTATCATTTGTTATTAAATCCTTTGGAACTTCAATTGGAATTAAAGGGATGGTTCCCTTGTTGAATCCTTATCATGGATAATATCAGTTCTAACAACAGTAGAAGAATTTCTATATTTAAAGGAAAAAATTATTATGCATGAAAAATAAGATGATTCCTTATCTTCTATATCTTGGCCTGGAAGTTGTTGATGTTGTTACTATTCGGTTTCCACCTATTGTGAAAGATTCTCCAATGACCTTTGGTGATAAAAGAAATATATAAGTTGATGGAAATGCTAGAAATTATATTCTCATTTCTTTATCATAAAATGTTTATCAGAAAGTTATGGGTCTGAAAAATTAAAAATGTATGTGGAGCAAGCTAGAATGTGTTTTTTGAGGGAATAAAAAAGTTAAGGAATCAAAGTTACAAATCTGGTGTAGAAAGTATGAAGACATCACAATGAGAGATGAAGAAACAACTGATGAATGCTTCACCAGAGTAAATGAAATTGTTTTCGACATCATATGATTCAAATATCTCTTGTAAGACTCTATAATTGTGAAGAATCTTATGAGAAACTTTTCGGATAGGTTTGATTCAAAAATTTCATCTTTATAAGATAAGGACGATTTATCTCTTGATGAATTGCAGAAATTTCTTATTTCTTATGAAATGAAGAAATATCCCATGTTTAAAAAGAATATGAAAGATGAAATGGATTTTGAACCTATGATAATGATGAAAATCAAGGATGTTAAAGAAGATAATCCTTATAAGTCCAGTGATAAAGAGGATGATGAGTTGAATGAGAAAATAATGCCTCTTATATCCAAGAAATATCGAAGAGGAAGAGGAAAGTATGGAGGTAAACTTACTCTCAAATGTTTAGAGTGTGGTGGAATCGGACACTTCACTATGAATTTCCCCATGAAGAAAGTTGTTGAATATCGACATTATTCTAATGGAAAACCTTTATGGAAGAAGTGGAAAAATTTACTAAGAAGAAAAGACTTCCAACAGATACAAGAAGAAGCTTATTGGAAACTAAAGAAGTATGTTGAGTAAAAAATTTGAATCAAACTCAACTAAAAACAATTCTTCTAAAGATGAAAGTTCAGAAAAATTCAGAACCTTTATTACAAAAGTTGAGAAAAAGAAAAGATTACTCAGAGAGTGAAGAAGGTGGTGAAGAATATTGTAGAGATTATCAGCTCAGAACAAATTTTTTTTCTTGTATTGATAAAAAACTCTCAAGAAAGAAATTATAGTAATGAATAAATATTGTGAAGAAGTTGCTAATGGGAGAAAATATGTCATCATGCAGAAGGATGAAGGATTCATAGGGAGAGGCTCCCAAGGGGGCTCGTTTTTTGTCTTTCTTGAGCAGTGGTTTAAGAGAATAGATAACAGTGGTTCAGAGAGGGCTTCCAATACTATCATCTTGATGGCGGGATACTAGGGGATCTAGAAGGAACATAATGAGGTTCGACATAAGGGTATCTCGGGATCCTGTGTGGGTATTATATTCAAAACCAGGTATATGTTGACTTATTTGATTCATCTTTATCATGCATTCCAGGATGCGACTTCTATCATAAATCTTCTCACTGCAACTTCAGTTCCCAAAAACAACCATTTCACCAGGAATGGATGATGGGTACACTGGTTTCCCCATCATTAAAAACTCAAAATGAATATGGATGGCTCATGTAGCATGGGCATTATGTGAGTTGGGGGGGTGATCTGGGATTCATGGGGCTCGATGACCCCTACTTTTTGTGGAACATTTGGAAGTGGGGATGCCCTTTAAGCAGAGGCCTCTACAATTATTAATGGATTAATTTTATGTAGTCAAAATAATGTCCACCTTGCAACTATTGAAATAGATTCACTTACAATGTATAATGCTTTGTGCGGTATTGGGACCATTCCATGGACTATTGTTTACACCATCTGGAGGTGCAAGGGAATTTTGAGCAGCAGCACAAGGGTATGTTATACATTGAGAGAATGAAATTTTGTGGCTGACTTTTTGGATTCCAAGATAGCCCAAGGGGTTAGTATTTCTTACTTTTATAATCTTGGATCCTTTCCTCTAGAGGGTGTCAACCTTATTCTTGCAGATGACCTTGGTCTTCACTACTTTAGACCACCTCTATCCTTTTCTTTATTTTTTTTCTTTTTGTGGCCCTTTTTTTGTGATTCTTTTGAATAAAATCAATGATTTTTTTTCCTAAGTAGAAGGATGAATACATTCAGGAGATTTGAAGTTAGAAACTTATAATTGATGATCATGAAAAGATAATTGAAGATCTTAGTAAGAAACTAGAAGCTAAAGAAGAAGAGGCTAACAAGTTTCAATAAAAACTTCTTGATTCCAATAGTACCTCAAGGAAGATGAATTAAAACATTAACAAATATTCAGAAGTAAAAGCTAAGACTTATAATGTTGCCAAGAAGGCTCAATATGAGAATCAGCTGAAATATTCTCTTACCAAAAATTATATTTCATATGATTATTTTAACATTTCAGGTTCTGGAAAAGGTATTTTGAAATATTGGGTGGATAAAGGATGTGAGAAACCTATCAAATCTACAAAATTAGAAAACTCACTCAAAAGAAAAGATGGTCCACATCCTAAGTATGTTAGAGATGAAAGAAGTTACCAACCTCTCTACAAATAAAGATATTTCTTAAATAAAAAATCAATATTTGATGGCTATTTCTAGTTTTGTAGAATCTATGGGAATAGAGAATATAATGGTTGGAACAAATTCTCTCTATATAGAAGAATATTTGAGCAAAGTGGAAGAAATAGTGGAAGTATAATGATTAACTTTCCTAGATTACAAAAAGTTGAAAAAGTGAATTATCAAGATGTTACAAACTTTCCAAAAAAATCAATTTGAATATTTAGAAGAATTTTTTGGAATATTTTATAAAGATATTTATCATGATTAAATATGTATGAAACTCCTTCATGAATAATTTTCATATGACATAAAAGAAAATAAAGCTGAAAAGAAGAAAGTTTAAGAAAGATATTTTATTGTTGAGATAACTTTGGAAGCAAGTAAAAGGAAAAATCCATGCATACTTGATAGTGGTTTCTCTTCACACATGATAGGTGATATAAAAATCATGAAACATATTCAAAGTCATGATGGAGGATTAGTTACCTTTTGTAATGATATTTCTTTAAAAATTATATGAATTGGAATGATTGTGATTGAAGATAAAAATTTGAAATCTAAGGAATTATTATTTATTGACGGGATAAAACACAACTTACTTAGTGAAAGTCAACTTTGTGATGATAAAAAATAATTTTGTTTTTAGAAAATATATTTTTATCATCAAAAGTTTAAAATATAGAAAATTCATTAAAAAAATAGAAATAACCAGTGGGAATCTCTTCCAAATAGGAGAATTCAATAACTCATATTATTTGAGTGATGAAGATGAAAAACAATTGTGGCACTGAAGACTTGGAGACATTAGGAAGAAAAACATGTATAAACATTCTAAAGTTGATGCTATGTATAATGTGCCAAAATTGAAAAAAGAGATGAAGTTTTTTTTATTACTCTCCAAAAAGGATAGATGATAAAAAAAAGTCATAAGAGAATTGAGATTCATTCTACCAGACCACTTGATATTATTCATTCCTATTTATGTAGGCTGATGAGACATCAATCAAAAAAAGGAGATTTATAATTTTTCACTTTTATTGATTATTTCACTTGAATGAAAAAAGATAATGTTAATGAAGTTCAAGTTAGAGGCTATTGAGATGTTCAAATTCATTAGAAAAGATGTTGAGAATGAAATGCGGGTTTCCATAAAGAAGCTGAGAACAAATAATGGTACTGAATTCACAAACAATACTTTTGAAACTTATCTGAGAAATAATGGTATCAAAAATTAGTATATTTCTTTATATACTCGAAAATAAAATGGAGTAGTAGAAAGAAAGAATAGAAGCTTGGTGGGAATGGGAGTAAGTATGTCAGTAGAATAAAAACTTTCAAAGCTATATTGGAGAGAATCTGTTAGTACTATTATACATGTTAAAAATAGATTTTTGTTGAGAACAGAAAGAAACATGAATCCTTATGAAATGTGTTATAACAAAAAAACCTTTATTGAAATACTTCAAAGTTTTTGTATGTCCATGTTTTCTCAAAATCAAAAATCTAGATATTTGAAAGATTTATGAGAAAGCCGAGGATGAACCTTTTATGTGTTATTTAACCAATGGAAGAAGTTAAAAATGTTATAATAAACTTTTAAAAAAGTTGGTAGACTCATATGATTTTAAGGTAATTGAAAATCAAATTTTCTTAATAAAAAATGGTGATAATGTTGAGGAGGATAAATTGGAGAATTCCAACAATGGTTAAAGTAATTAAACACAACCTTATCAAGATTAAGAAGAATCATTTGATAAGGAAATTTCAACTAGGAATGAAACTTTTAAATTTACTACCTTACAAAAACATACTGAGTCTGAAAACATTATTGAGAATCAGAAGGCTCTAGTTCAGACTAAAAGGAAGTTTATATTATAAAATCTTATTTCACTTATCTCAAAAGTTGAACCAGAATCAATTTCAGAGGATATTCAACATAAATAATGGGTGGATTCTATTAATGAAGAGTTTGATAAGATTGAGAAGAATGAAACATTTTAAATTGCTCTAAGGCTAGAAAATAAAAATGTTACAAGAAAAAAGTGGGTTTATAGAAACAAATTGAATGGGAATGGAGAAGTTTCAAGAAACAAAGCAAGACTTGTTTGCAAAGGATATGCATAGGTGGAAGGTGTGGATTTTGATGAAACCTTTTCCCATGTTACAAAGATTGAAAATATTTGAATGTTTCTTATATTGGGTACACATAGGAATTAAAAAGTTTATTATATGGATGTAAAGTTAGCTTTCTTAAATTGTAACACCCTGAGATTTTTTGAATTATTTCTTTCCAAATTAATTTATCTTTTTGATATTTTTCATTTCACATGAAACTAGAAATAGTTATATATATATATATATTAAAACAATAAGTCAAACATTCATTTCACATGGCACCTACTTGGCTTGTGATACATGAAATACTTACTTGGCTTGTGCTACACACAATTACAACTTATCATGCGCTACATGCAACACCGACTTGGCGTACGCTACACGCAACACATATGTTTCTTCAAAATATCATTTTGTTTTTATAATTATTTAAATGAGATAATTATAACCTAGAAGTTAAAAATATTTATATGAATATTTATAAATAATTTTCAAATATTATTTGTAATTTTTTTATATAGGAAAAACATATTTGTAATGAAAGATAAGCTCTTTGGTAAAGTCCATTTATGTTTTACAGTACTATTTTCTCGAATGAACCAATTTTAATAATAAAATTAATTTTATAAACATTTAGAAATTTAATTTGATAAAGTAAACTTTATTTTTGAATTTATAATGTCTAAATTATCTTAGGGATAATATTTGGGATTTTTCTGAGAAACATCATTTTTGATTAATAGTGAAAATACTGTTTTTTAGTTAAAGAATACCTTTTCATTAAAATAATTATTAATGTTAAATTATATTAGAAATTTATTTTAAGGTAAAATTAGATCAATTATACATATATTAATATAATTCAGTTCATTATAATCAATTTCACTTTGAAATTGAATATAAAAACTTAATAAACTTTTGAACTTCTTTATACTTCAAAAACCCGTAATTTCGTTATGTCTGCGGGATTAGAACTGATCTTAATTTTACCTATTAAGTGAATTAAATTTATAAAAACTGAAATAAAAAATTTTAACAAGTATAATATTTATATTCGAATTATATTATGTTTATTTTTTACCAAAACTATTAGTAAAAGTGATTAAAATTAATCACAACGATTAAGGTAAAATTAAGTTTAATTAGGGACTAAAACTTTATCTTAGAAGACCAAATGACATAGAAAATTTTAGAAAAAACATTTTATGGACTTATTCAATACATAAACATTAAATTATTGATTTATGTTGGGTTTTAATGAATTTTTCTATGTAATAACAAGTGTACACCTAACTTGTTTTAAAAAATTCCTAGTGAGTCCTTTTCCTTCCCTATAAAAGGACCCCACCTCTTCCACAAACTCACACATATAAAAACACATAAGTTCATAAAATATATTCCCAATATATTTCATAAAAATACTCCTTTACTCCTAGAATCCTTATCTTGAGAAAGAGGAAATCCAAGGAATCCTTTTGGTACAAACGAAAAGGAGTTACCTGATTAAGAGGTAATGTCTTCTCTCAAGTCCTTTCTTTTAATTTTCTTTCAACACCCCCTGAAATTTATTTTTACATGATTTTATAAAAAAAAAATTATCCTAAATATATTAGGATATTTTTATTCTAATTTTTCAACCTAAACATACACACACATGCATCTAATGGATAACAAACATACTCTTTATGTGTACGATGATTTACCGCCTCACTAAATGATGATTGTTAAATTTTCCATACCACCTCTCATGGTGGAAATTATTATGAACAATATGTTTATATATATTATATATTATATATATTATTTCTTTAATATTATATATTCCTTTTCCAATACATATCTTTTTACTTTTTATTTGTTGTTAATATGATAATTTCATTTGAGGAAGTGTAGACTACCGCCCTCTCAAAGCGATGCGATTTGTTCACACACTACATGGAATGTATTAAGGATGGATTTAGTGAAAATATATTATATAATAAAACTAATTTAATAATTTTTTATATATATATATACTTATATTTCTTTTAATTTCTTTCTCTCAACATGACAATTAAACAGAAATAATGCTCATGCGCACGTACGACCTACCATCTCCATGAACAGTGTATTCCTTTTAATACTTATATATTATATAGATTATTATAATAAAAATATATTATATATTAACGATATTATATCTTTATTTAAATTCTGTAATCATAATATAAGTATAAGGACCAACAATATAATAAATTAAGAAACATGAAAAAAGTGAATATTACCCGAAGTGAAACCTTAACATAGGATGGTTAACAAGCATATAATATAAGGTCATAATAAAACCATATGGGGTATTATATATAATAATATGGTTATTTAAAATATTTATAATAAATTTATATTTATATACATGTGGTTTTAATGAGTACGATGAGATTCAAGGCACAAGGTAAAGGGATTTCATCTCACTTTTCTTTTCGTGAGATACATGCTATGTTCGACACTATTTGATTTTGTGTGGTGTATTTATTGAACATTATTTTATTATATTCATCTTATAAATAAATTTATGGCTATTAATATATCCATTTTATGACTTTATTTCATGGTTTTTAAGTTTTAAAAGTTACCAAATTGGTAAAAGAGTTTTGTCACAATTTTCCTTCTTTGAGACTTCTGTTTTGTTATGAACCTAAATTATTTTTTGAGGTGTATATAATTCTATTTTACATGTAATATAAAAAATATACTAATTTTAATGATATTTTAAGATTCATTTAATTTTCTTTTTCTTACCTAGAGAGTATGATCCTAAGTTACCATGTTATAAGAGTTTATTGAAACAATCTCACCGATTTTCGAGTTTGTTTATGTTTATGATTTATTTAATGAAATATTATAATCCATTCTCAAGAAAATTCAGGAATTATATTATCCTATTTATATTCATAATATAATAATTTATTGGTACCATTTATCTACTATTTGTTATGTAATATTGTTAAGAAAGTGTTTTTAGGAAATCCCGACTTTACACTCTCTTCGGTCGGAAATCTATGTTCCTTCAAAACCATGTTTTCTAAAAAGTATTTACAAGATTATTATTCTAATATAAAATTATAATTAAAATACATTTTACCATATTTTTCTTTTACCAATTTTCAAAGTAATCTTCTTTTCTCTTTCCGATCAAGACGTTTTTCTATCCTTTTTACCATGCCAAAGGAATATTCATTTTACCTCGTACGACATGAACAGATTTACCCGCCATCATTTCTATGATTCTTAATTTTCATATTTAAATAGTTAATTTTTTTCAAAAAAATTTCAAGATAATTTTATAATTTTTCCATGAAAATGGTTTTCAAAACATTTTCAAGATCCTTTTATAAATTTTCAAGAAAAATGGGTTTCAAAACATTTTTAAGATTATTTTTTAAGTTTTCAAGAAAAGTGGGTTTCAAAACATTTCCAAGATTCTTTTATAAGTTTTAAAGGAAAATGGTTTTCAAATTTTTTCAATATTTATTTATATGTTTCCAAATAATTTTCAAATAATTTTTTTTCAAAAAATGTTCTAGATTTATTTATAAGTTTTCAAAGTATTTTCAAAGAAATGGTTTTAAATTTTTTTTCAATATTTATTTATAATTTTTCTTTGTTTTTTAAAAGAAATGGGTTTCAAAACTTTTTCAAGATTTCTTTATAATATTTCGAAGTGTTTTAAAAGAAAAAATGTTTTAAAATGTTTTGAATATTATTTTATAAGTTTTAAAAGAAAAAGGGTTTCAAATGATTTTAAGTATTATTTATAAGTTTTAAAGTTATTTTATATGAAAATGATTTTTAAATGGTTTTATGTATTGAAAATATTTTTTCAAATAATAAAGGATATTTTCCTCAGGAAAAGTTTTTAAAAGATATTTTAAAATTATTTTCCTTCTAAGATGACATCCATTGATGTTAATTATTTCCTTTTAGTAAATTATAAAAAGGTTAAATTAATATTATTTCTATGAATGGGTTATGCTTAATGTCATGGTATTTATGAAACCCATTTCTCTTTCACTGGTTGTTTAATTTTTAAACCAACTTCTTTTTCACGTGTTATGTTTATAATGAAATAATTATGAAACCTTTATTTTTTCCATAGGTTATGACATGATTATAAGTTTATAGTACCCATTTCATTTCATGGGTCATGATATGATTATTTATGATCTTGTGGAATATGTATGTATGATTTCATTATGAGATGCGTGAGACCTAAATCTACCTCCAATGAATTGGGTAAATATTAATATCTCATGATATAGACTAATATGGTCTTGGTAATGAACCTTAACTACTAAGTTTTCCATGGTGGTGAACCATGACTACCAAGATAGTACGAGGAGTGAACTCATGCTACTAATATGACAAAGGGAGTGAACCATGACTACCAAGATGATATGAGGAGTGAAATCATGCTACTAATATGGCCATGAGAGTGAACCATGACTACAAAGATGGTATGGGGAGTGAAACCATACAACCATGATGGTCTTGGTAGTAATGCCTTGGCTACAATAAAAATCATATTATATGATTTTATGTCTGCCATAATTCCATGTTTTTTTCTTATGTTATGATTTCATGGATTATGTTCATTATTTCTTTATGATTTATGTCTTATGAACTACCATTATTTATGCCATGATTAATGTATATGATATTTATAAAGTTTATGATATTCTATTTTCATGAGAATGTTCTCATACCATTATGCTCATGATTATGATTACATATATCCCTTGTTTACCCTTACTAAGAATTTGAACTCACCCCTTTCTTATGTTTCTTTTCCCTAGGTTATGAAGAAAAGTTTTAGGTAGAAGTACTAAAGGTGGAGATCTCTATGGGTTACCATTCAATAGAATAGAATAATTTGTTTTCAAGTTTCCGAATACATTAAACTATTACAGTCCCCAGGCATGTATTTTTGTAATGTACTTAATATTCGTATAAAATGATTAATATCCATATATGTTAAGCCTAGGTTTATATAGTTGTTATCAAAGGAAAGTTTTAGTCAACCTTTGGAAAATAGGTTAATAAATCTTTAGGGAGATCCCTAGGTATATTTCTAAGGATATGTCTAGGGATGTCTCTAAGGATAAGTATAAAGATGAGTTAATGTTAGGAAATTGTCTTGGGATTTTGGTAAAGGATAGAGTGAGTGGTTTCTTAGAAATACATACTTGTTTGGATATATGTTATGTCCACTAGGTCAAATTCCCTAGGGGGGGTCTAAATCAGGGTATGATAGATTATAACTAATTCCCTTTCAGATCTTGTATCATTATTAAACAAAACACAATTCTCTCTTTCTCCCTTATCAATATATGAATCAAAATAAAATCTTTCACATGACACATCTATTTTACTTGGTTCAACCTCACTAGGATATTACCAAGGAGCATACAAAGGTGATTTCTAGATGTACCAAATCCATTAAAGGTCACTTCCAATTATAATGTTCATACTAGACCACTTCTATTCCCAGGGATACTTCCTTTACAAGATTTAGGGTCTGCTCACTGCATTCCTAAGGGTCACTCCTTATGTCTCTTTCTCTGGATCACTACCGGTAGAAAGGATCATCGTCTTCCTCTTCCTTTGATCACTACTCTTGGAAGGTATCCACTCATAGTTTATGGACTTTCAGGCCCATTTATTTTTATGAAATCATACATCCTCAAATGTAGGTAGATGCTATGTTGAAGTCCCCTTTTCACCCATTGATTAAATACACTTTTCCATGTACTTTTTGGTTAGTGAAAATTGATTTTGAGAACTATTATATAGATTTTTTAGACATACCTATGTACTTTGTGAACCATATTTCATTATTCATGAACTGTGCAGTAGGTATACTTCACAGATCAATACTCCTCGGACTACTTCCACTTTTGTGAACTTTTCTCCTTAGACCACTTCTACTATGCTTTTGCATACTATACTAGCTTCCGCCTACTGTCCCAGCTTTTACATACTGTATTTAATTCCTCATACCATCTTTTCTTCCACATAACATCTTTCTTTCCACATACCACCCACATAGTTCCTTCTTCGACGAACGACTTCTTACTTTGCGGGCTTCAATTCCTCAAAAAATCCTTTCATGGAATTGCTTCTATGAACTGATTCACCCATCATGATATACACCTCACGAACCTCTTTCAGACTACACCAAATTCCCAGAGCAAAGATGTTTTCTTATGAAAAATTCTCTGGTTAATGATGGGATTAACAGTTCATATATAGGAAAATAGATCCACAAAATCTATGAATCTAAGATTTACCAAAATCTTCAATGTGGTATCGCCATCACTGTGTACTTCTCTTTCTATGAACCATTTCTATATGTGGTCCATGTACCACATATCTTCCTTCATGGCAACCAAAATCAATATCAAAATTTTGAAAATGACAGCCTTCATGCATTCTTAAATCACCGCCTTATTTCCATGAATGGAAATCCATCCTGCACACCACAAGCCTTTTCAAGTACCGCATACCTTCACCATGAACTATTTTCTCCCCAAGAACCATTCTCATATGTGGTCTGCATCTTGAACTTCGTGGTTTCATTCCATTACAGATTTCATTCAACATTCCTCATACCACCATTCACGGTCCATGAATTGTCCTTCATAGCTTGAATAATGTTCAGTCATGCACATAAATTTTCCTTTTCGAAAAACCAAACTTCTGAATTTGAAGACAAAAAATTTGGCAAACACTATGAAACTGTGCTACCTTAAACACCTACATTGGAAAACATGAATCATATTCATTCATGGTCATCTAACCTTTTCAAAAAACATAATCACACCAAAACATACCGAGAAGACACCTTGAGAGATTTTTACCCAAAAATATCCCCATTTGGGTTTGTTGACAACACTTTCATAATTTGATATCTCGTTAACAATTCTTCCAAATTTTCCCATCATTTGATTCTTTTTCTTAATATAGTGATCAAGGATTTACTTAACACATAATTTATGCCCACATGAGCCATGCTCAACATGAGAAACAAGAGTATAATGAAAAGTTCATTAATGAATCACTTCATTCCATTCCTACACCATTATTTTGCTTTCATCACAATCATCAACTATCATGATATGTATCCTTTGATTGATCATGTCTAGTTTCATAAGATTTAATAATCCCCCTGTCACTGCTCCTCCTAACAACATCAACTCCCCCTATCTTTCTGCTCCACCTCGCAACTTCTCTCCATGTCTTGACTATGAAATTTTCTCCCTATTAATAGAACAATTTATCCCCCTTTTTCAATGAACCCAAAGGCCATTCTTATAGGTCTAAAATAGGGTAAATAACATATATTAACACGTTAGGGAAAAACACAACATACATCGGGGAGAGGGGGAATCCACATCCACACTTTTTCAAGTACGTGGAGTTGACTAGACTCCTAGATCCAGTCGATGCCTTTCAAATGATTATTTGGGTAAGACATTTCTTATAAAGTCCACAACATGTTTTTCTATTGGCACATACTCCAAATCCACAATCCCTTTATCCACCTTCTCCTTGATAAAACAATATTTTATTTCAATGTGATTCTTCCATGAGTGATGGACTGTATTTTTGCTAAGATTTACAACACTTGAATTATCACAATGGATTTCAATCAAAGAATTCACTTCAACCCCCATATCCCCATGATTTTGTTTCATCCATAATAACTATGTGCATGCTTTAGTGGCCACAATATACTCAGCTTCTGTGGTGCTCAATGAAATGAAATCTTTTTTTCTTTCTTATACAAGAAATATACAACCCACTAAGATATAAAGTACCTACTGAACTTGATTTCCTATCATCTGCTGATCCACGCTAATCTGTATATGTATATCCCAATAACTCTTTCTAAGATTTTTCATTGTACAACAAACAAAAATCCATAGTTCTCTTGATATACTGATGTATTATTTTCACTGCAAGCATTTGGATTTCCTTGTTATTACTTTGATATTGTGTTTCTTGGTATGTGGAAAAAAATTATCAGGTATTATTGCTGGTAAATACAACATACATCTAGTGATCTTCCTATATTATGTGACATTGATTGCTTTACCTTCATCATCCTGAGATAGTTTCATCCAAGTAGCCACTAGAGTCTTCATCTCCTTGGAATTATCCATTCTTAACCATCTCAAAACTTCCTTGGAATAGTTTTATTGAGAAATGAATGCACCATTCCTTCATTGTGTCACCTGTAGACCAAGGAAAAATTTCAGTTCACCAATAATTGACATTTTGAATTCACTTTTCATGAATTCAAAAAACTTTCTACATTGCGCTTTATTTGATCCTCCAAATATTATTTCATCGACATATACCAAAACCATCATCCTTTTATTACTATCATGATTGATGTATAGACTTTAATCAACTCGACCACACTAAAAATTTATCTTTTTTAGAAACTGATTTATCCTTGAATACCACGATCTTAGTTCTTTCTTCAAACCATATAAAGTCTTCTTCAGACAACAAGCTTTGTTCTCATCTCCAAGAATGAGAAAACCATATGGTTTCTCAATGTAAACATTTTCTTACAGAACTCCATTTTAAAATACTGACCTGACATCCATCTGGAACACTTTGAACTTTTTTTTCACTACTATATCCAAGAATAATCAGATTGTCTCTAGATTTAAAACTAGTGAAAATGTTCCATCAACATCGATTCTTTCTATCTGGGAGTAACCATTGCACACTAGTCACTTTTTTTTCGAATCAATACACCACATTCATTCATATTTTTATGAATGACCCATTTCTTACTAATGATATTCTTGTTTTTTACTCTTGAAACAATCTCTCATGTCATATTTTCTCAATTTGGTTAAGTTCTTCATTCATATCCTGAACCCAATTCTCATCACCAACAGCTTCACTAAAACATTTAGGATATACTTGTGATAAGCATGATGCTTTATATTGAGTGTTCATCTTCCTTGTCCACACTGGCACGATCTAATACCTAATTATGTTTTTTTCTATCAATTTCATCTATTATTACTAGTCTCTATATAGATTCTGATTTACCCTAATCCTTCTCATCATCCGAGTCTTCTTATGAATCTTCCTATAGAACTAGAGTATCCCCTGATCTACTTATTTCTTCATCACCATCATCTTGAGACTGATCATGTATTTTTTGAATATTCTACTTATTCTCTACAATAGTTACATCATGGATTTCAATAACTTTTCTTAGCCTCTTGTTGAAGCATTTATATTTTTATCTTTTCCTTGAGTAGCTATGAAATATCCCTTCATCTCCATGGGATTCAAACATCTTGTGTTTCTCATTGTTTTGAATAAAACATTTACTTATGAAGATTTAAAAGTAATTAAATGATTGATTATTTACATACCATAGATCATAGAGGTTATTTTCTTCTTTTGAACATAGTAATGCTCTATTTTATGTGTAAACTTATGTCGTCACTACTTATTTCCAAAATTTCTCTTGAAGGTCTTTCTAAATGAGAATTATTCTGTCCATGTTATTGATAATATGATTTATTCTCTCAACCATGCCATTATGCTATAGAGATCTCATAGATGAAACTTGATTCCTTATCCCATGTTTCTCGAGATAATACTCCACTTAGATATTTGTGAACTATATTCTATTATCTATCTAGATCCTTTAAATTTTATGATTTAACATCTCTTCAACTTCCCATCGATATCTTGTAATGCAACTGAACACCTCATAATTGTGGGTAATGATTGATACCATGATATTATGCTATAATAATCAATGAAGAGAACATAATATCTCATCCCATCAAGATAACTTGGTGATATTGGTCCTAACACATTAATAAACACCAACTCAAGAAATCTTGTACACATCACACATATGTGTACGATGATGTGATAATCTAGGAAGATCTTGAGTAGCATCATATTTCACTAGATCTTCTAAGTAAGTTTGGATCACATGGCCAAGATGCTTATACCATAGCTTATTTTCTTCTTCCATGGACAGAAAGCACATGTCTTCTTCTCCACTCATGAAATAGATATTCCCTTTTATATCCTTTCTTTATAACACAACAACACCATATTTTTCCTTGATGAAAAATAATTTATTGGAAAATCTTATGGCATGTCCTGAGTCACATAATTTACTTAAAGTTAAAAAGTTGTGACTAAGACCTTTAACAACCATGAAATTTGCATGTCTCGTGTCTTTTAACCCAAATTTTTCTTTCCTAGAGCCAATAATTTTCAACCCTTAATCATTACCAAATCTTACGATACCTTCCTTATCCTACCTAATTCCCATAACCAGATCCTTAGTTCTTGTCATAGGAGAGGTACATCCAATGTCAATGATCTATATCCTGGTACGATCTGATGCTTTGAAAACAATTTCTATAACCAGTTCCTGCTCAAATCTTTTCTTTTTGATCAATGTTTCTGACTTCATACCCAGTATGAATTGATACTCTTGGAATTCCTCGTAATATGACGGAGTGACTTCATCTTATTTAGATGCAAATTTATTTTTCATTTTCAACTTTTTTAATAATACATTTTTTTCCTCTTATGAACACACTCATTCTTCTTCAGCACATTCCTCAGCATTGCTGATGAGATATATATTTCCATGTGTCCAAATCCTCTACACCTAGAATAGTGACCATCAAATGATGAACTGGAAAGTTGAGATCTCTATGAATACCTCTGTTGGTCCTGTTCCCTTTGGTACCAATTTTCTATAGAACAAAAATTTTGTGATTGTCCCATATTTACACAATAGTAACATCTTATCAGAGGTACATTTCCATTAAGCAATATTGCACCACTAGTTATCACTGGGGTTCTCCAAATCTTTTGATTCTGGTTCATACCCAATTCAATCATCAATCTTACAGGGGGTGATTATGGTTTAACTTCAACTGTTATTTATTTCTATTTTTGATCAAGCCCCAAACCAGCCTTATCATTTGGATTTGATTGTTTCTTCTCTTCTACTAGAAAACAATGTTCCAATTTCATCATTTTTGTTTCTTGTGTCATCTATTTTCCCTATGTTATTCTACGAGTCAATGATTTTTCTTGATATTTAACACTTCGCCACAGAATGATGAATTTTTCTTGAAGTTCATTGATACATTTGATTTTATCTTTTCTAATTTTAGTAAAACTATTGATATCTCTTTTATTTTCTCCAATTTTGAGTTTGTACTCAACCACCATTTCTGAGATTTCTGGCATTAAAGACTTCAGTTTTTCAATTTCATTATTCAGCTCAGACTTCTCTTCTTCCTACTACTTTATATAGAGTTGGGTATCATGAACCACTTTGTTAGATTTCTTTTTTTTTGTAGCTCTAAACATATATCTCTTCAAAAGAAGCTTCTAATTAATCTTGAAGTTCAATTATTCCTTCAAATTATCCTTCTTCATTTTCTTTATCATTATTTATTAAGGAATTTATAAAAACTTCCACCAAAGCATCCACTTCATGATTCCAAAATTCTTCAAACTCTTCTTCCTTATATTCTTTTGAAATTTCGTCTTCTTTTGAAAGAAAATTCTCCTTTTTGAAGAATTTTATTTTATTACTTTTAATACCTTTCACATTGGATGAATACTTCTTTTGGGGATTTTCATCATTTTCTTCACTGTCACATTCAATCTTCTTAGGACACTTTGCTGCAAAATGTCCAATATTTCTACATCAAAAGCATTAAAATGGAAGTTTACCTTTGAACTTTTGATTTCCTATTTACATATTTGAGGAGAAAAATGTCATGACATCATCCAAATTTTCCTCCTCATGACTATCTTCAATTGACAGGTTCTTCATGGACCTGAATTTCACTTATTTAGACTTCCCCTTTTCCACAACATCGTTTTCATCATTTCTTATTTCACATTCAATAATAGTACCATGTAAGTTATCCATTTTCAAATCCTTTAGATCTTTATCTTCCAATACTGAAACATTCAGATTAAGCTGAGGTGGATGTTTTCTCAAGATACGCTTCACAATATTTATATCTTCAATGACTTCACCAATACCATGAATGTCTTCCACTACAACATTCACCGTGTCAAAGAATGTATCAACAAATTCATTTGGGTTCATTCTCAGATAATTATACTTGTTTCACAAAACCTGCTTCTTTGACTCTCTGACCTTTGAATCTCTTTCATAGATATTTAAAAACTTTTTCCAAAAAATCATGTGATTTTTACATGACATCACCTTCATATAAATTGTATTTTATAGATAACCCCCTAAAGCATTGATCCCTTTAGTAACATCAAAAAATTATCTTATTTTAGATTTAGATAAAGCACCACTATTTATATCAGCTGATATTCCATGCATAGATGTTGTGAAGACATCAATTCCCACTACTGAAAAAACGACCTATACCCACGGTTTTGGGAACCGTGGGCTGGAAAGGCGTCGGTATAGGGGTCACATCCTATACCTACGGTTGGAGAACCGTGGGTATGGGGGGGGGGGGGGTCAAAGTGTGCCACACCGCTATTCCAGCGTGGCACACAACAGACCCCATCGTTTTCAAACTGTGGGTATTTAAATTCCAAGAATGGCGCAGGGGTGATTCAAACCCGCAACCTCACGCAGCGCCTCAAGCCCACGCCCCACCAAGCGACCAACTGGGATAACACCACTATATATATATATAATTTCATTTTAATATATTAATATAATAGATATAATTGAAAATAAAAAGTCGTTGGGTTTTGAACCTGTGCTTCCCGTTTGCTGCACAGTCACAGCGACCAACCAAGCTAACACTGCAACTCATATATCAATATACTTTTGTTTTAATATATTAATATAACTTTTATAATCGAAAAATATGAATCCGCAAGTTTTCAAACCCGCGACCAATGCTGAGGGATATCACGGACTGACCAACTAACCTAACAACATTATTGATTTATATATATACGTCTCTTTACTTATATTCATATTACACATATATTTGAAAAAAATGTACCCGCAGGATTCGATCATGGGTCTGCCTCATGCAAACCAAAGTTCTAAACAGACCAACCTAAATACATTATTCGATTTAATGTTTTGTATCCGTAAATTTATATTATTCAAGATCATCAGTTCACCAAAAAAAAATTTTCTCCCGTGGAATTTTTTGTTACTGCCATAACGTGGGAACGATATACCCACGGTTTTGAAAAACTGTGGGTATAGGTCTTTGAAAAAAATACCACCTATACCCACGGTTTTCAAAAACCGTGGGTATAGGTCTTCAAAAAAACCTATACCCACAGTTTTTCCATGAACAGTCGATATAATGGACCTATACCCACGGTTCTCAAAAACTGTGGGTATAGGTCCCGATACTATCCCTATACCCACGGTTTCCAAAACTGTGGGTATAGGGGGGGCCTATACCCACGGTTCTGCACAAAACCGTAGGTATAGACCCATTTTCTAGTAGTTCATTCAATTCATCTACAGTATAAATTTGTTTTCGTAAAATATCATAATTACATTGTGATTGACCACCTCCATTTCTTCTATTGGGAGAGAAAATAAATGAATTTTAACCTTTCCCTTTAATACCAATTATTAGTTCCACTAGGTAAAATACCATAAGGGGGGGTGAATCAGGGTATGATATATTAAAACTACTTCCCCTTCAGATTTGGTTTCATCATTAATCAAAATACACTTCTCTCTTTCTCCCATAGAAATATATGAACTAAAATGAAATCATACATAGGAAACAATGATTTTAATTGGTTCACCCTCACTGAGTTATGCCCAAGGAGCATACAATATCGATGTTCTGATGTAACAAGTCCACTAAAGCTCACTGCCAATTACAAGAATCATGATAGATCACTTCTATGTCCAGACTTACTGCCTTTACAAGATTTAGGATCTTCTCACTGCATTCTCATGGGCCAATCCCAATGTCTCTTTCTCTGGATCACTATTGATAGAAAGGATCACCATCTTCCTATTCCTTTTCCCACTAATCTTGGAAGGGATCCACTTATAGTTTATAGACTTGTAGGTCCCTTCAGTTTCAAGAAAGAACACATCCTCAAATGTAGATAGATGATATGCTGAAGTCTGTTTTTCACCCATAGACTAAATCCACGTTTTAACATACTATTAGGTTAAAAAGAAATTTCTTTCATAAATTTTTATAGATATTTTTCAAGATTCCATTAGTCCTCCATGAACCACCATGATTTCTCCGTGAATTGTGTAGAGGGTATGCTTCATGAATCACCACTCCACAGACTGCTTCTTCTTCTGCGAACCGTCCTCCTTCGCGGACCGCTTCTCCTCTTCTTCTGCGTACCACCCCAGCTTCTAACAACCATCCCAACTTCTACATACCATTTTTATTCCACACATTTTATTTTATTCCACATACCATATTTTCCTCTATGTACCTCCTACTAAGTTCCTTATTCCAAGAACCACTTATTCCTTTGCGGGCTTCAATGCCTCCAAAAATCCTTTCACTGAATTGTTTCCATGAACTACTTCGCCCTTCATAGAATCCACCTATAGAACCTCTTTCCGACTTCATCAAATTCCGGGAGAAATGATGTTTTCTTATGAAAAATTACCAGGTTAATGATGGGATTAGCGCTCCTTATATAGGCAAATAGATCCGCAAAATCCACTATTTTGATATTTACCCAAATATCCAATGTGGTTCCTGTTAGAGTTGATTCCCTAGAAACCAACTTATTTTTAGTTTATGATAAACCTATATTTATTGGATGAATATTAGTAAACTTATTATCACATCATGATTATTCTTCTACGTGACATAGTATGTGATAATGTCCTATGAATAGCTGTCACACTAAAATCTCATAGAATATTCCTGCTATGATGAGAACATAGAAGTACCATGACATTATTCTTGAATGTATGTTCTATGACCGGATGGTATCATTTTAAGTGACACAAATAATACTAGCTATCAGGGGTGGGGACTCATGAAACTTTGAGGCACCTTCTCATCATATACGCCCTTGATAATATCTAGGAGGATATTATGAGAACAAGACCCGCTAGTAGGAAATCCACATTCATAAGTGTCATTGGATGTTCCAATATGCAGATGTGTGTATTTGTCCATATAATTTAAGATTATTATTAATGGGTATTATGACTCACACACCTATATGTATTGATGAAAAATATGATGAAATATGTTCATGGTGAGGTAGGATATGTTAGATGTGTCACAAGTAATACTGCATTAATGAATAATATGATAAAAGATTTATCACTTCTATGGAATTAGATATCTTAGGCCCTTTGATGGAAGTGACATAGCCTAACTAAATCCATGGACTTGGTGTTCTCTAGGAAAGTTCAATTTTGGGAATTCAAAGAATGAGAAATTGAGCACATGGGTTGATGACACTTGTATGCAACCCTCTTGATTGGAGATATCAAGACAAATGGATCATATTACACAGTAAGCATTCGTATGAGTTGACATGTTGTTGTGATATCAACTTCTTTCTCTAGGGTGACTTGACCTATTGCTAGATAGTAATCTTGGACTTTAGGTCATCCCACCTAATGCTAATGAGAAAGAGGCCTATAGGGTCACACACTAAGTTTATCCAGTATCTTAGGTAGATAAATTATTATTTAACAAGTTGAATAAATATTATTTTTGTTTTTGTTTTAATACTGATTCAGGTATTCCTAATCTCATTTGTTTCATCGCTAGTTATTCGAGAGAATATATTGTAGATAGTATATCTATTTATCAGCGAATAATGCAGTTATATTTAGTTAATAAATAAATAGTCATTATTCGAGGACCAGTAAATATTAAGGGGTATTGTAGGACCAAGTTATAGGTTCAGTGAGAAACAATATTAAATATTATTTGGTTAAATAATATTTAAATATAACATTCAAGTTAATCACATGTCATGGAAATAATAGCATTTATATTATTATTTAACATGGGGTTTCACGTGGAATAATAAAATAATTAATGAAAGTTGTGCTAATTTTCTATTATTACCTGGTAAATTAAATTCCTTGTTATGTTATTATTCTCTAATTAGATTAGTGTTCATTCAACCAGCTAACCAATGGTTATGTGCACAACATCCTTGGAGAAAATCTCTCAAGCCTAGAGAACTCTTACCACTCGAATAACGCTCTCAAGAATGAGAGAGATCCTCCTCCACTGGATCTTAGAGAATTCTTTGGTAGTGATTCTCAAGGTGATCAAAGGAAGACATATCAAGTACAAGGATATTTCATGCTAGCACCCAAAGACTCTTTTAGTGATGTACAAAGATATTTTGAGGATGTGTGGATCACCATTAGAGGATTCCTATCCTTGGATTCTACAACGCAACAAATCCTCACCCCATACCCATGGTTGAATGCATATCTTTGATTCAATTCTATGGATACTGGTGTTTATCACTTTATTGATCCTAGATTAATCATCGATCATGGAAATTTGAAAAGTTGGGTACATTCCTATCTTTCACTTCTGCTGCACCTGGAACCTATAAATGGTATCAGAGTGGTCATATTTTTAATTTATTTTTATTTAAATAACTCGTTAATGATTTATGATTTAATAATTTAGTTTGTCAACTCATGTTCAATCATTCTTATAATCTGAATTTGGAGATCTGTTCTTCCTCTTTTCTTTCTCACAAATCTAACATAAACTAATAATTTTATGATTAAAATTAAATCAAGGATATCATCAAGAGGCACTGGGGATTCTATCAAGGTAACATGACGGTAGACACCGTATACTCGGAGTTATATGCCATGTCATCTTCCATACGCACCATGTGATCCGGATCACACACCATGTAGTTGTGTTTAATGCATCTGGAGTAATTCATTAATTACTCAAGGTATGTGCATTAATGACATGAGGTATAGTTAATTCTTACACTACATGTTGACTAGGACTGATTGGCGCACAGTCAGCTGGACTACAGGTCGTGTGGCCCACTGGACACAACATGTAGTCCCTTTGGGTCAGGGTCAAGTCGTGTATCCCATACACGGCTTTCCTGGATGGTGACTGTGTAATGTGGATCAACACAGCATGTGGCCCACTGGACACACCGTTCAATCTAAACATTTATGAAGTACACATCACGTGCAATTTCACTAGGCGTGTACTTTAGATGGACGGGGAGGAGGGTACACACTGTATATTCATATCTACACACCATGTACTTTTTCTAGACTACACAGATTTAAAAATTTATTATTATTTTATATAACCCTTGAGACATGTACCTTTTTGTGGGAATAAATCTAGGACACATCATGTGATTGGTGTTTGATATATATATATACATAAATGTTTAATTAACATCTGTATAATGTTCAAAGATCTGAACATCATGTATGAGTTTTATAACAATTATAGTTCTGCATGCATTCTAAATGTCACAAAGAATAAAGTGTATACAA
Organism: Viscum album; assembly: GCA_963277665.1. Classification (NCBI taxonomy): domain Eukaryota; kingdom Viridiplantae; phylum Streptophyta; class Magnoliopsida; order Santalales; family Viscaceae; genus Viscum; species Viscum album. The sequence goes on from OY728164.1 coordinate 1,185,571,743, forward strand.
GTATAATACATGATAGGTAGTTTTGGATGGGTATTCACTAGGTTGCCTCTAAGGTACAAGTTATGTACAAGGTTATGGATGATAATCTCAAGGAAATTCAGAAAAGGATTAAGATAAAAATGATTGATTAATTAAAGATAATGATTAATCGATTTGAGAGTAATTTATCTTAATAAGAATAATTAAATAATTTAATTCTAGTTTATTAAATGCATAATTAGTGGCATGTATGTGTAATATCATGATCCAGACCAAACCTTTGTATGTGATTGGTTCTATTTTAATTTCCTTATTAAATTAAAATTATTGGCATGTATTCCTTATCCGCATTAATATATAGGGACTGCATGCCCATGGTTTCTTTTATATAGACCCCCTTTTACCCCTTACCTTCATGTGATTTAAAAACATATGTAATGGATGGAACTCCCAAGCCATTGGAAGAGGTTCAAGTTAGTAGCTGAGGCAAAACCAATCCAAGGAGATACAAAGGTGGATAGGTGGAAAGTTGTAAACACGAACCTTAAATGGTTCAAGGTGTTTCTCCATTAGGTCAGGGTTAGTTTATCAACTACTAGGTAAAATGACCAATAGTAAAACTCATGATCATACCCTTTATTTATTTCTATCATTTGTATGGTTATTCATTATGTTTTTGACATGATCACATAATTAATGAACTAACAAGCATACAAGATCGAACTAAAATAAAATGGATTATGCGTAAACATTATCTATAAATGGTTAATCACTTAAGTATATCCCACTTAATATTAACAATTTAAATGAAAAGATAATAAGTGGAAATTTACAAATAAAGGATAAAATCCATCAATTAAATATTAATTCATTATATCCTTCCATTACTTCAGTTAGAATCAAACCATAGTTAAAAGTGCTTAACCAACCCTAGTTGGGGTGATTTCAATTATCAGGGAATTCTAATTTGAGTTTTTGGGTTGACTTAACTTAGTTTAGATGAAGAGTTGACTTCCCAAGTAGGAATTGGTGTAACTGAGTGGCAATGGTTGAGCAAATCCAATATTAAGGATTTCAGTATTGTGGTGTCCACTCAACAGATCAAGGAGTTATGAGTTAATACAGTTGGCATTTGAAATGCCTACCTAAAACCTTCCATGTTTCTTAAAAAACCCTATTTGGGGTAATGAAAAGGGAAATATGGATCCTTTCTGCTAGAATGTCCAAGTAATGGGATATTTCAAAGCCAATGGTGAGGGCTATTGGGTTTTGACAAAATAGTGGGAGACTAATAGATAATAATTAATTTATTTTTCTATATTTATTAAGATAAGTACTAAAACTCTTTTCATCTAATTTGTAGAAAAAACTTAAAAAATTACATCAAAGATATCATTGGGATCCATACTCAAGGAAAAAAACCTTCTCACTGACACTAATTTCTAGGAGTGAAAGAGGTACCTTCAGGTTATCATTCTCCATGAGAGGAAACTTTATGTTCTGGAAGAGCCTTTACTAGTTTTTCTTGGAAATAAGGCAAGTGATGAGGAACTCTTTGTGTATTAGAAACATCTAAATGATTCTATATATGTTCAATGCCTCATGCTATCATCCATAACCAATGACCACTTGAAGAAACATGAGGAAATGGATGCTTATAGTATGATGTCTCACCTTTAGAATATCTATCAAGATAAGGCGAGATAGGAGAGGTATGAGATCTACAATTCTTTGTTCACTACTAAGCATAGAGAATCTACGCTATCTGGACCACATGTAGTCAATCTTATTTGATACATTAAGTGTTAGGATATCATAGGGATTAAATTCATGGATGAGTTTCATTCAAATATCATACTATCATAACTACCCAATTCCTTCTATAGTTTTATTATGAATTATAATATGAGAAATAATGAGAAGAGCTTATCATAACTTATAAACAAAACTTTCTGAGTGGATAAGGACATGGTGTGTGATAAACCCACAGAACTTATGGTGAATAGGAAGAGGAAGGACAAGGAAAAGGTGCTCAAGATTTATAAATAGTATAAAGCTCCCAAGAACCTACTAACTATGATGAAGAATATCCAATGGTCAGGCATAGAAAAGGAGGTAGTATGATTTTCATGTGGCAAGTTAGGGAACTATAAGAGGAACTGTACCCAAAGTTAAGGGGAATCCAAAGGTGCATTTTTTATCGAGTGAAATCTTTCCATTTATACACATTGGGTATTAGAAACAACTTTTGGTGCTCACATATGTATTAAAATATAGGAACCAAGTATATTTAGGAAACTTTCTCGAGGAGAGTTGGATCTATGAGCTACCAATGGTGCAAGGATGGCTACTCTTTCCATTGGTGACTACCACCTTACATTGCTGGAGGAAATGGTTTTGGTTTTACATGACTGTTATTGTGTACCTAGTGTTTCCAAGAACATAATTTCTGTATCGAGTTTAGATATAGTTGGATTTATTTTCATGTTTGAAAATAAATGTTGTTATTTTATAAGGAAAACATAAGTTATGGTATGGGACATTTAAATAATTATTTGTATATATTAAATTATGAGAACCAAGTGTTTGAAATTGATAACTAACCAAGTTCACATGACTCATACAACACCCAGTTGTGGAATCACCACCTTAGTCTTGTAAATGAGAAGTTCTTGGAAAATCTCCATCAATATGGATATTTAGACTCTTCTGAGCTAAGACCACTTGATAGATTTCATGCTTGTTTATGAAGGAAAATGACCAAACCACTATTTGCTGGACAGGGTGAAGGGGATACAGAGCTTCTAGGATTGGTACACATTGATGTGTATGTTCTATTTCTAGTAGAATCTAGAGATGGATATTCTTACTTCATTATGTTTACTGATGAATTGAGTAGATATGGCTATGTATACTTAATGAGGTATAAGTCCGAGTCCTTTGAGAAATTCAAGGAGTTCAAGAATTATGTAGACAATAAACTTGGTAGGAAGATAAGTAATCCTTGATAAGATCGAGGTGGAGAATATCTTTACCAAGAGTTCATCGACCTTTTACAGGAGTCTGGGATTCTATCTTAACTCACTACAACTTATACACCACAATGGAATGGTGTTAGTGAAAGGAGGAATTGTACCTTGTTGGACATGGTAAGGTCGATGATGAGTCATGGCTGATCGATAATGGATAATGGAAGATCTGCATGACTCATCATTAGTGATTATGTTCTAGTATCACATATTATAATGTGTATGTCACAATTTGCAATGAATATCCTAAAAATTTCATCATTAGTGATTATGTTCTAGTATCACATAGTACCAAGAGTTCATCGACCTTTTACAGGAGTCTGGAATTGTACCTTTTGGGGATATTCATTGCAAATTGTGATTATGTTTATCGACCTTTTTCATTAGTGATTGATCAAAGCGGGTGCTTAGACTAAGTCAAAGTACATACATTGAAGAGATACTAAAGAGATTTAGTATGGAATAATCTAAGAGGGTAATGGTTCTAGTATCACATAGTATACATCATTCCAAGAAAAAGTGTCCCCAAACACAACATGAGAAAGATAGGATGAGTAAGATTCTATATGATTCGGGGATAGGATCTATCATGTATTCCATGTTATGTACCAGAATTTAGGTTGCCTAAGCACTGAGCATGGTAGGTAGATATCAATGAGATCTAATATAATAGCATTGTACTACTGTCAATACTATCCTTAAGTAGCTAATAATAACAAGGGATATGTTCCTAGTATATGGAGGAGATGAGGAGATTCTCATAAGAGGGTATGCTGATGCTAGTTTTCAGACAGATCAGAATGATCGGATGTCACAATCAGGATATGTTTTTTGAATCAACAAAAGAGCTGTGAGCTAGAAAATTTCAAAGAATCCAGTTGTCTTTGATTCTACAGCAGAGTCTGAATATATACAGCTTCTGACGTGGATAAAGAAGCTGTCTGGATTCAGAAAATTGTTTAAAAGCTTGATGTGGTACCTAGTAGTAAGGATCTCATTACATTGTATTGTGATAATACTATAATAGTGGAGCTTGAAAAGGAGCCAAGGTTACATCAACAGACATAGCACATACTCCTAAAGTATCACCTCTTGAATAATTTCTATCAAATGGGTGAAGTTGTAGTGAGAATAGTGTCAATGGAAGGGAATGTGGAAGACCCCTTGGCTAAAGTCCTATCTCATCAGAAGCATGAATATCATGTGAGAGTTAGCAGACTAAAGGTTATTAGAAGTTGGATCTATTGCAATTGGGAGTATGTTGGAGTTGGTTCCCTAGAAACCAACTTCTTTATACCTTATGATAAACCTATATTCATTGGATGGATATTAATAAATTCCTTATCACATAATGATTGTTCTTCTACATGAAATAGTATGTGATAATGTCCTAATAATAATTGTCATACTAAAGGTTATATCAGATCCCTGTTATGATGAGAACCCAGAAGTGCCATGAAACTATTTTTGAATATATTTTTATAGCTGAATGATATCATTTGAAGGGACACAAATGATATTGGTTATCAGGGGTGGGGACTTAGAAAACTTTGAAGCACCTTCTCATGGTGTGTTCCCTTGGTAATATCTAGGAGGATATTATGAGAACAAGTCCCACTAGTATGAAATAAACATTCATAAGTTTCTTTGCATGTTCTTATCTATGTATGTGTGTATTGGTCCTTAGACTTTAATATTATTATTAATGGGTATTATGAGTCACACACTAATATGTATTGATAAAAACCATGATGACGAATGTTTGTGGAGAGGCAGGATATTTTGGGTACGTCACGATTAATACTATATTAATGATTAATGAGAGAAATAATTTTTCACTTCTACAGAAGTAGATATCTCAATCCCTTTGATGGAAATGATATAGCCTAAATAAATACATGGACATGGTTTTCTCTGGGCAAGTTCAATTCCAAGAAGTAAAAGAATAAGAAATCAAGCACATGGGTTGATGGCACTTGCATGCAACCCACTTGACTGTAGATATCAGGGAAAAGGTATTATATTACACGATAAGAGTCTGTATGAAGTGACATGTCATTGGGACATAAACTTCTTTCTCTTGGGTTTGTTGACCTATTGCTGGATAGTAATATTTTACTTTAGGCAAGCCCAATTAATGCCAATGAGAAGAAGTCCTAGAGGTCCATACACTAAGTTTTTCTAGTATCTCAATTAAATAATTTATTATTTAACAAGTTGAATAAATATTATTTTGGGTTGTGGTTTAATAATTATTCAAGTATTCCTAATCACATTTATTTCAACCCTAGTTATTCTAAGGAATATATTGTGAATGAAATATTTATTTATTGGAAAATAATGATATTATATTTATTTAATAAATAAATAGTCATTATTCAAGTCCCAATAAATATTGATAAGGATTGGAAGACTAGGTTACAGGTCCTATGAGAAATAATATAAAATATTTTTTGGATAAATAATATTTAAATACATCATAAAAGTTAAGCACATGTCATGGAAATAAAAGCATTGATAATATTATTTTATATGAGGTTTCACATGGAATAATAAAATATGTAATGACAGTTGAACTAATTATTTATTATAACTTAGTGAATTAATTTCCCTATTATGTTATTATTCTCTAATTATACAAGGGGTTATTCGACTGGCTAACAAATGGTTGTGTGCAAAATATACATGGAGAAAATCTCTCGAGCCTGGAGATCTATTCCCTCTCTAATAACTCTCTCAATAATGAGAGATATCCTCCTCCAATAGATCTAGGAGAATGCTTTGGTAGCAATTCTCAAGGCAATCAAAGGCAAACATCCCAAGTGAAAGGATATTCCATGCTAGAACCCAGAGACTCCTTTGGTGACATCCGAATATACTTAGAGCACGTGTGAATCACCACTAGGGAATTTCTATCCTTGGATTATATATTGAAACAAAGTCAAACCTCAGACCCATGTTTTTATGAATCAATGAAGAAAGAATAACCTTGGAGGTAATTCTTTAATTTAATTAAATTAATTATAAAAAATATGTTTATCCTATCTTTTTAGTTCAAGGTTCTCTCTTTTGAATTTTATCTTTCATTCAATTATTTGGATATTAAAATTTATTGTCGTATTGATCCTGGATTAATCATCGATCATGGAAATTTTTAAAGTTGGGTACACGCCCATCCGGTGCTTCCACTATGCCCAGAACTTATAGTACTGCATTCACCATGTGTTGCTACTTCCACGAACTGTTTCCCTACGTGTTCCACGTATAGCCTCTCTTCCTTCACGACAACCAAAATACCTATTGCCTTTTAAAAAAAACACACTTCATGACTTCTCAAATCACCACCTTGTTTCCAAAAATGAAAATCCATCCCGCGTACTTCAATCCTTATAGGTACCACATGCCTTTAGCATGAACCATTTTCTCACTATGAACTATTCCCATACACGGTCTGAATCTTACACTTCACGGTTTCCTTCCTTTTCTGGTTTCCTTCGATGTTCCACGTACCACCATTCATGGTTCGTGAATTGTCCTTACAAGTCTAGATACTATTAAATTATGCATGAAAATCTTCCTTTTCTAAAAATCAAACTCCCAATTTTGTGGCCCTAAAATTTGGAAAACACTAGGAAACCGCACTACCTTAAATATATGATTCAAAAAATGTGAATCATACTCATTCATAGTCATATGGCCTTGTTAGAAAGCAAAATCACACCCAAAATACATTGAGTGGACACCTTGAGTGTTTTTTACCCAACAATACTACAAGTGGATGTGGATCTAGAATAGATGTTCCGATCCTGACTCAGGGTAATCTAGTACACGACAAAAGGCCTTGCTGAACACCTAGTTTGATAATATCAGGAGATATGATTTGTGAATACACAAACCCTTCATGAACCATCATGAAGGATTTAAATATAAGTTGGCTACGAATAACCTAGGATGAACCTTGGATGTCATAGATCAAAGAATGTGTCATGATTTATAGATCCTATAAGTAATTATTTTCATGACTATGTGGCTTTGTACTATGATAAGTAATGCTCATACTATATTTCTAGTTTTAGTCAATGGAGGTAAAACAGATGGAACTAGATTAATATTGAATGTTATGGGTGATTTATTAATGAGAAGTCGAGTGGGATGATCACTGGAGTGAGAGATGTTTTGATCATGCCTAATCTGTTTTCACGGAACATGATTAATAAAGTATACCTTCACCAACTCTCAAACTCACCAAGGAAGATAAAGAAGAAGTTTTTTGATAGTTAGGGTACTATAGACTATGAAGGAATGAAGATTCAGTTTCCTCTATGTCAAGAATGTTTAAAGAATCACTTAAGTGAATGTATTATAGGAATGAGAAGATGTTTTGACTATGGTAAATAATGACACAAAGAAAGTGACTGTAAGAGAAAAATTAATATTTTGATTAAAGAAATGGATGAGAATATTGGAATACCTAATACATTATTGAAGGTTATGTTTTTTAAGTGTGAAGTAAACATTAATTATGCCACTCATTGTCCTAAGATGAAATCTCCTAAAAGGAACCAACAAGGTGGTGCGAGTATGGTTACATTACTGATGATGAAAATACAACAAATGAAAAGTGAAAGGAAAGAGGTATTGTATAATAGGATGAGGTATCCTTATTAGTGGCATAAGGATGAAGTTGGATAATAAAAGTTTTATGTATTTTTATTCAAGGAGTATGTTATATGAAAGGTGAAATTTATAAGGATTTTTCAGTTTATGTTTTTCACTACAGATTTACAAGAACACGTTGAATAGTTCCAATGGAATAAAAAAGTGATATAATGGAAAGGTAATGTCCCTAAAAAACACATGGTAAATGGAATGATAAACATTAATATGTTCCTTATTTTATGATAATGTTGTTTGGATAAAGATATGTGGGATATGAATAAGTATGTTAGAAGGTACTGATTACTTTGGAACTAATTAATGAATTTTTGACAAGTAGTTTATGATATAATGGATGAAGTTTAAACCGTCTTGGATTTATAGAATAAATCTAGTAATATATGGAATAATTAAGCATGCATGTTTTCCAAAATTATTTATGGTAATTCAGGTTATTACCATGTTTCAAGAGAATATATGATGAGGGTATTCACATGTTTGGAATGTGACAACCAAAAGTTACATTGTGATATATGGGGGAACCAATGTTAAGATTATTTTATGACTTTATTTATAAGTTTTTGGATTTTAATCCTTTATAAGGGTTAAAATGTTATCCATTCATGAAAATTTTAAGTTAAAATTTAGAGGGAGTATTTATGTATTGAGATTGTATTGAAAACCATAGTTAAAAGGTTATTTAGTGATTAACCTCATCTAAAGTATGTCCATCATATTTTGGAAATTATATTAGTATAATTTTATAAAAGGACACCAGGTATGTCGGGTGACAAACAATCAAGTTTGGAAAGGCCACTGGTCGTGAACCCATGACCAAAGGATGATAAGGGTTTCATGCCTACCACTACCCCACATGATGTATTGGTTATGTAGTATTATTTTTGATGAAATAGTAGTGATAATTTCTATGTTTAATGATTAATAATATTGATTTTTATGAATTGTTATAGATAAATAGTTATGTTTTCATTCTTTTATAGGACTAAATATCTACTAAAATTGTATTTTAGTGCTTCATACATTAGAGTTAATTTTTGGACATCCATTTCATAAAATAATGGTTGAATTAGAAATTAATAAAAGAACATATAAAGAATGAAATTTTGTTTATAGAAATATGTCAAGTAAGTATATTTCCTTTTATTCTTGGTGAATAAAATAATTACTCAATGTTAGGATAATTATTAAAAGAAAATTTGTTTTCATAATACCTTAGTTTTTTTTAAACCGATGGCCTTTTAAATCATCACAAATATATGACTTTGAGGCCCTCAACTTTTCTTTGATCGTTAAATTGTTTCTGATTGATGACCTCAATCACTTCCTATAAATATTTATTCTTTTCCTCCATGTCCAATCTTCACTCCCAACCTATGTTCTTCTATGTGGAAACCTAGTTATATTTTACTTTGGGTAACCATTATGGTTCCAAATTTCCCTTTTTAAGGTAAGTTTTAGTATTAATTTTTACAATGTGGGTTTCTATGAATTAAACTTTTAAGTATTAATCATTTTATAACAAAGACAAATTTCAAGGTAGAGATTCATTTTAATGGGATTATAATGTAACACCCCATGATTTTTTGAATTATTTTTTTTCAAATTCATTTATCTTTTTGATGGTTTTCATTTCACATGACACTAGAAATAGTTATATATATATATATATTGAAAAACTAAGTCAAACATACCTTTTACACAATACAGACTTGGATTTTTCTACATGAAATACTGACTTGGCTTTCACTACACACAACACCAACTTAACTTCCCATACACGCAACACTGACTTGGAATATGTTACACGCAACACAGATGTTTCTACAAAACATCATTTTATTATTACAATTATTTAAATGAAATAATTATAAACTATATGTTAAAAATAGTTATATGAATAGTAATAAATAATTTTCAAATATTATTTACAATTTTTTATATAGTAAAATCATATCGGTAATGAAAGATATGATTTCTGGTAAAGTCCTTATATGTTTTAAAATACCGTTTTCTTGAATGAACCACTTTTAATAATAAAATTAATTTTAGAAAAATTTAAAAATTGAATTTGATAAAATAAACTTTATTTTTTAATTTATATTGTCTAAATTATCTTAGGGTTAATTTTTGAGATTTTAAGAGAAACTTCATTTTTTGATGAATAGTGAAAATACTACTTTTTAGTTAAAAAGAAGCTTTACGTTTAAATATTTATTAATGTTAAATTATATTATAAATTGGTTTTAATTTCAAATTAGATCAATTATACATATATTAATAAAATTTAGGTCATTAGAATCAATTTTACTTTGAAATTTAATATAAAAACTAACTAAACTTTTGAACTTCTTTCTACTTTAAAAACCCGTAATTCCATCTCATCATCAAGATTAACACTAATCTTAATTTTTCCACTCATGTGAATTGAATTTAGAAAAACTGACAAATACCATTATGATAAATTTAATATTTACAGTCTAATTATATCATGTTGATTTTTGACCAAAATTATTAGTAAAAGTGATTAAAACTAATCACAACGATTAAGGTCAAACAAAGATTAATTAAGGACTGAACCTTACTCTTAGGAGTCCAAATGACCTAGAAACTTGTCCAAAACCCATTTATGTCCATATTTAGGCAATAAAACTTCCATTATTTATTTAGGTTGGTTTGGTATGACTTTTGTTAGGTAATGACATGTGTACACCTAACCTGTTTTAAAAATTTTCAAGTGATTCCTTTTCCTCCCCTATAAAATGCCACCAACTCTCCCCATACTCAAAACTCTAAAACCTATTTTGATAGGAAAATATCTACTAAATAAAATTTCCATAAATCCTAAATTAATCCTTTATGTCTTCCCTTGGGAATAAGGCAATCCAAGTAATCCTTTTGGCACAAACTAAAAGGAGTTACTTGATTAAGAGGTAACATCTTCTCTCAAATCATTTCTTTTAATTTCCTTTCGCCACCCCATCCAATTTATTTTTCCATGTTTTTATAGAAAAATAGTATCCTAAATATACTAGTATGTTTTTATTATATGTTTTCAACCTACACTTATACACATGCCTATCTAATGGATAACAAACATATTGTTTATGTGTACAATGAACTACCGCCTCACTAAACGATGATTGTTCAATTTTCCTTACCACCTATATTTATAGAAATTATGATGGAAAATCTATTATATATATATATATATTATTTATTATTTATTTAATATTATTTATTCATTTTACAAAAAATATCTTTTTTACTTTCCATTTGCTGGTAATACGATAATTTCATTTGAGGAAGTGTGGGCTACCGCCCCCTCAAAGTGATGTGATTCGTTCGCAAACTTCATGGAATGTATTAAGGATGTATTTAGTGAATATATATGATATAATAAATCTAATATATATATATATATATATATATATATATTTCTTTAACTTCCTTTCTTTCAACACGACAATTAAACAGAAATAGCGTTAATGCGTACATACGGCCTACCGCCTCCATGAATGGTGTATTTCGTTTCATACTTATATATTATATATACTATTATAATAAACATATAATGAATATAAATGATATTAATATCATGTTTTAAATTATTTAATAATGATATAATTTTAAGCACCAACACTATAACAAATTAAGACACATACAAAAAACAAAACGAATATTACCCGAAGTGAAACCTTAACATAGGATAATTAACAAGTGGGTAATATATTGTCATAATAAAACCATATATGGTATTATATATATAAATATGGTGATTATAAATATTTATAATAAATTTATATTTCTTATATAGGTGTTTCTAATGAGTACTATGAGTGTCAAGACACAAGGTATGGAGATTTCAACTTATTTTTTTCCATGAGATACATGCTATGTTTTCCACTATTTAATTTTATGTGATATATGTACTACCCATGATTTTATTATATTTATATTATAACTAAAGTAATGGGTATTTTCATATCCATTTTATGACCATTATTTCATGGGGTTTATGTTTCAAAAGTTTCCAAATCAGTAAAATAGTTTTTCCTCGATTTTCTTTCTTTGAGACTTGTGTTTTGTTATGCACCTAAATTATTTTTTTAGGTGTATATACTTAAATTTGACACATTATATCATGAATATAATAATTTTTATTATATTTTAAGATTAATTTCATTTCATTTTTCATACATGGAGAGTATGATACCAAGTTACCAAGTTATAAGAGTTTATTGAAACAATCTCACCGCTTTTCAAGATTGTCTATGTTTATGATTTATTTAATGAAATATTATGATCCATATCTCAAGAAAATTCATTAATTTTTTTATACTCTAAATATTAATAATATAATTATGTATTAGTACCATTTTTATACTCTTTGGTACATAATATAGTTAATTAATTGTTTTCAGGAAATCCCAACTTTACCCTCTCTTCAGTCAGAAATATATGTTCTTTGAAAACCATGCTGAATAAAAAGGGTTTCCATGAATATTATTCTAATATCCTAAGATCATTAGAATAAAATTTTAACCTTTTTTCTTTATATCAATTTTTAAAGGAATATTCTTGTCTCTTTTTGATCAAGTAATTTTTCTAACCTTTTAACTCTACAAAAGAAATATTTGTTTTACCACATATGACTTGTACGAATTTAACTACCATAATTTCTATGAAGCTTAATTTTAATATTTAAAGGGTTAATTATTTAAAAAAATAAATATTGTTTTATAATTTTTTAATAAAAATGTGTTTCAAAACATTTTTAAACTCCTTTTATAATTTTTAAATAAAAAAGATTTTGAAAACGTTTCCAAGATTCTTTTATAAGTTTTCAAGAAAAATTGTTTTCAAAAAGTTTTTAACATTATTTTATAATTTTTCAAGTGAAATGGTTTTCAAAACATTTTAAATCATTAGTTATAAGTTTTCAAAGTATTTTTAAAGAAATAGGTTTCAAAATTTTTTCAATATTTATTTATAAGTTTTCAAAGTATTTTCAAAGAAATGGTTTTAATTTGTTTTTCAATATTTATTTATAATGTTTAAAAGTGTTTAAAATTAAAAAGGTTTTTAAATTTTTTTGAACCTTATTTTATAATTTTTTTAAGAAAAAGGTTTTCCAATGATTTCATGTCTTCTTTATAAGTTTAAAAGGTATTTTCTAATATAATAATTTTCAAATGGTTTTAGGTATTAAAAATACTTTTTCAAATATGAAAGGATATTTTACTTAAGAAATGTTTTTAAAAGATATTTCAAAATTATTTTCTATCTAATATGACATCTGTTGATGTTACTCATAACTACTACAAAACTAGTCATTAACATCGCTAGAAATACCCATTATTTGTGCTAGAAAAGCACTGACAACGTGGGGGACATTAAAATCCTGAGACCTTTATCAGTGCCAAAAAAGAGATGATAAAGGGGTTATTTATCAGCACTAAAAAAGTGCTGATAAATAGGATCTTTATCAGCACAATTAAAAGTGCTTATAAAAGACCCATTAATTAGTTCCTTAATTTAGCACCACTAAAGGTAACCTTTATCAATTATTTTAAAATCATTGATAAAGGGACATAATGCAATATGCTATTACATAACACTACAACACCACTGTAGTGTGTTGTAACAACACACCACAACAACAAAAAACACACCAAAAACGCATCTGATATCAACAAAAACAAGTCCCCATTAATAATTTAAATGAAATGAAATTTAAAAAACAAATACTAGAAAAACACCATATTATAGATATTTAAAATATTGATTTATACAATTACATGTATAAAAATTATTACATACATTCAAAAACAATCCTAACTATCAATTTTACCATGTTTTTCATTGACTTTATTTGTCAAATTTCTAACATTTCATGATTAGTTTCGAACAAACCACCTCAACTAAAAAAAATCCACCTATATAAGAAAAAAATTATTATGAGTAATACTAAAAAGAAATAAATTAGACATAAATATGAAATAATACATTAATTCTACAGAGAATTATTTTAGTGTGAAAATATCAATATTACCTCTGTGATTGAGTAGTGGAGGGAACTTGAAATAAAGTGATAAATGTAAACACTATAGGAGTGAAAGATTTTGCGAGAGAAGAATTATTTGGATGTTTTGGTGAAGAAAGAGTTGAAAGATGGAAAAAGCACCCAAACTTGAACACAAGAATCCACCTTATAAAAAAACAATTATTAAGCGACTAATATTAGAAAGAAATAAATTAAAGATACATATGAAGCAATATATTAATTCTATGGACATTGCTTTTACTATTAAAACATAAATATCACCTATGTAATTGAGTAGAGGAATCATCGTTTCTCTTCCAACAAAGGTAGTGGAGGTAACTTGAAAGAAAGTGATAAATGCACTACTGTAGGGGTGAAAAGGCATTAAGGGGGAAGGAGCATGAATGTTGGATAGGGAACCCACAACTCGAACAAAATAATTCACCTTTATAAGAAAACAAATTTATGTGGGTAATACTAAAAATAAACAATTTAAACAAACATATTACACAATACATTAATTCCATAGAAAATGATTTTACAGTGAAAAAATCAATATTATCTTTTTAATTGAGTAGTGGAAGAATCGTTTCTCTTCCTACAAAGGTAGTGGGGGTAACTTTAAAGAAAGTGAAAAATGGACCACTGTAGGGGTGAAAAGATTTTAAGGGAGAAGGAGAAAGAAATTTGGACAGAGCACCCCCAAATTGAATAAAAGAATACACCTATATAAGAAAAAAATGCGAGTAATACTAAAAGGAAATAAATTAAACATACATATGAAACAATAATTTAATTATATGGATAATTATTTTACTGTGAAAACATCAATATTTCCTCTATAATTGAGAAGAGGCAACATCATTTCTATTCCTACTAAGGTAGTTGTGATAACTTGAAAGAAAGTGATAAATGCACCATTGTAGTGGTGAAAAGGTTTTAAGGGAGAAGGAACATGAAAGTTGTATAGATCCCCCACAACTCAATCAAAATAATCCACCTGTATAAGAAAAAAATTATAATGCTTGTAATATTATAAAGAAATAAATCAACCATAAATATGGAATAATACATTAATTATAAGGACACTGATTTTATTGTGAAAATATTAAGATTACCTCTTTTATTGAGTTGAGACAACATCATTTCTCTTCTTGAAAAGTTATAAAACATGGACATAAATATTTTAAATAAAAAAACTCATCAAGGAATAATGAAAATTAAATTAACATTCCATTATATAATTTTTTGGTAAAATAGAGAACTTATATCATAACATTACCTTTTCATCTATTCAAAGGGTTTCCTTTATTGTAATTTGTTCTTCTGAGGGATTGGTAACATCATCATGTGCAGAATACATTTTCTGCATGAGTAGTCCAACATTTAATTTAGATTAAGTTAATACAGTAGAGAACATATATATTATGAGGAAAAAACATAATATATTAAAAAAATATCTTATCATTGAACTCTATTTCTTATTTTAAATGTTTCAAGGATTTGGTTCCTCTTTCTAGAATCTAAATCCCCTCTTTGTGGTCCCCTATAATGTACAAGACATTGTTTATAGTGGGAATGGCATGAAATGATTGTGATTTCCCAATGAAAGGGTCATCATCGATTTAATTTTCTATTAAATCAAAAAATTATTTTAGTCTCTAGTAGGACAATAGACCAATTCTTGTTTGTTTGATTAGAGAAATAAATACTTTCACTGCTTGTGATTCCATTATGAACAACTCATCTTTTCTCCCATCTACACTGAAATCCACCATCATGAATCCAATTTCATCAACATTCACTCCATTGATATTTTCAACCTATTTGAAATGGAAAATAATCACTTGAAATTATGTATAATCCAACTTGTATATCTATTCTATAATGCCAAAATATGACATATTTTCATAAACTAGATTTTTTTCCTTGGAACAAAATATGTCCATTGCTTCATCCACAAGCATAAGAACACTATTTTTCATCTTACTAAAGTCATTGTGTTATTTTTTATAGAATGTATAACAAATGATTATAAACCCAACGTAAGATATAACATTTTCATTCAGTTCTCTAGCTATCCATTGAAGTCGTTCGACAGTTGAATTCATAATTTTAGATAACTCTTTATAAATTTGTTCTCTGAACCATCCTATAAAATATTGATTATGTGTATCTGATATCCATATTTCATCCCTTTATGGATTAAAATATCTAAGAATTTATTTGTGGGATTCAATGTATGGATAAACATATTCACTATTATGTAATATGTAATAATGTGATTTCTCCCACTATATCAAGGCAATTGTAACAAAAAATCTTCCAAAAATCCATTCTCCCATAAGGCGTTAACTATGATGATACATTGGGAGACTGATGCTTTCAACATCTGATAGGTAATCAGTATAGAATTCAGTAGCTTCTTCAATAATATATCATTCTGCAATACAACCTTCTATCCAAATTCAATTCTTGACATATTCTTTTAAAATACTCATATATCGTTCAATGGGGTACATCCATCTATAATGGATAGGATCACATAGTCGAACCTCTACAACCAAGTGAACCATCAGGTGAACCATTATATCAAATAATGGTGGTGGTAAGAAAATTTCTAATTCACAAAATATGATTTAAATATCTTTATTCATGATGGGAAACATTGTCGGGTCTGCAACTTTACTACATATGGATTTGAAAAAGAAGTAGAGTTTGGTTAATGTATGTCATACATTTGTGACAGAATGAAATGGAAAGAAACAAACATTTAATATTGTATCAAAACATGACATTTGTGTGATATTTAACCTTGTAACTTTAAATTAGTCATTGACACGACATTATTGATATTTGATGAATACCCCTGTGAAACTTTTATACTCATAAGGAAAAGGAAAATTTTCAATTTTTCCTATCTGGATAGATTGTAAGCTGCTAGAGGAAGAAAAGTCCACCTTTTAACCTTCATCGGTGCCAAATCTTCCCTTATCCCCATTTCAATCAAGTCCAACCTATCCTTGATTCCATCTTTTGTTTTTCTAGGAACATTTATTAACATTCTAATAACACTATAAAATACATTTTTTATACATGCATGACATCAAGAAAATTTATTCCATAGAAAAAATTCCAATATGATAATTAAAAGAAAATTGATCTCTTATTCCAACATGATTTTTTAAGGTTTTTCAAAAAATGTTTTCTGAAAACAGTTTCAATCTTTTTTACTTTTTTTGTACAGTTGATCGACCGTTTCTGGAGATGATGTTGTACCTTGTTCGATATTCCCATCAAATGAAATCATCCATGATAAATATTTATGTTATCAAGGTAAAAAAATTCATTTCCTAAAAACAAAATCTTAGAGTAAGGTTTCAACCGAACTAAGTATGTGTGTTTTTCACAAATGGGACACCCTAAATTCCCTTTAATGTTATAGTATAATAAATTTCTATAAGTTCGGAAGTCATTTATAGTTCCGTACAACATGGAACTCAATGTAAATTCTTCACTTCTATGAGCATAATACATTGTAACACTTGTATCCCACATCAATTTTAGATCTACGATCAATGGTGCCAAATCGATATCAATATCATTACCAGGTTTATTTGGTCTAGATATAAGTAGAGACAACATAATGTGTTTGTGATTTATACATAAACATAGCGGAAAGTTATAATTTACCAATGTAATGGGCCATGTACTGTGATTACTAATTTGTACACTAAAATTATTTATTCCATCTGTAGATAACACAAGATGAAATTTTCTCGGCTCATCTCCAAATTCAGGAAACTCATAATCAATTTTCTTCCACTGAGGATAATCTGATGGATGACATTGGTTCCCATCTTTAATTGTTGTATCTGCATGCCATGTTAATTTTCTTGCAGTTTCCTAACATCTATATACTATTCTAAAGAGTGAAATGATAGGAAAGTACTATACGTATTTCGAAGGACTTTATTCATTTTTCTTATATCGATTTGTGCAACACTTAGGAAATTTTATGAGTGATTCATGGTCCTTGAGAGACAATATGAAATCAATTGTAAAAGCATGAATTTTTTTATAGATCATCCCCATTGAACATAACATTAGTTAAACATCATATGTTCGACATTATAGTTCATTTTATTCTGGTAGAATATCTTTCAGAAGACAAAGTAGTTATGTAAAGTTGGTTTCACTCCATATGTTACTAGCTTTCAAATTATATAACTTCCCTACAACTGACAATGTTGTGTATTTAGTACAAATGATATACAATGGTTTCTTGGAAAACCTATTTAACTCCTCTAACATCTTTGGAAAATCACGAATGTCATTTTGAAATTCCATTGACATTTATTCCATGTGATCTCTATTATTTTTTACAAAGGAATTCATATAAAATGATTCATAATCCTTGGTATTATCCAAATCAATGTCCATATTAAGTTTTCCCCATGTTTAGTCCAAAATTTCTATCTTTGATCTATTTTGTGAAAAATAAAATGTTCTTCCAACTCTTCTTGACTAATTTTCCATGAATAAAAATAATTTAAACATGGAAAAAGGATTTTAGAAGGGTCGTCTGCATGCTCTCTTGAAAACTTGATGAAATATTAAACTCCATCTTCATATTTGTTTTCCAAAAGAATAACATGCATCCATTTTCATTTCATATCCATCCTATTGGGTTCATAAAATATTAATTTTATACAATATATAAATAAATACACATACGATTTTCATTATCAAAAGTGAAAGTCATAGAAAATTATAATAAGGGAAATATGGATCATTTCTACCAGAATATCTGATATTACAAATCCAATAATAATTAGTGTTAAAATGTGAAAAAATAGAGCAAGATAAAGGTAGATAATAAATGATATTATCACTAAATTTTATAGGTTTAAACTAGAAGATTGATAGAGTAATTACCCTAGCTTGAATTACACAAACAACACCAGGTGAGATCATCTTATGACCTTTAACACACATCAAAGTCACTAAAGGATGGTTTAAACTTTGGGTGTAAAAACCATAAATTGGAGGCCCCCCCCAAATAGAAACAATTAGTACCAAAGGTAGAACAAAATTCTAGCATGACCCTTGGGGTAAATGGACATGCAGACCCAAAATCAGTATTACCCAATATAGGCAAACTTGTTAGTCAAACAACTATGAAAATAAATGATGCAATAGTAATATAGACACACATACATGTCACGCAAGTATAAAAAATCAATCACTTATATTCTTTAAGAAAAATCAAATAGAAAAAAACATGATATTAAAATATAACATGAACTAAAGTCACTATAAAAATTCAAAAAGTGAAGGCTTGATGTGATAAAACCTCATGTACTTAACTCAGGATAGCCCCTTTGAATCTAATCTATAAGAAAACTAAGGACCATAGTAAATTATAATAGGAACTCGATCCTATGATACATATAACTGATAGAGGAAAAAATTATTTAGTAAGAAGATATAAAACATATCAGTAAAACAACAATGAATAAATCCAAGGTTCAGTGTCAGATATAAACCAACAGATCATACATCACTAGTCAATATAAACAACAGACCACAAATCATTACCTAAACAATGGATCAAAAAAATTGTAAACAATATATCATAAAAAAATATCATAAACAAATATTAGAAGAATAAATAAAAAATGGAAAAAAAATACATAAAGAAAATCAGAAGGACTACCTCGCTGGGTTGAAGAAAATATATGAGACCCTTTTCAGATGTTAGACGAGATGTTCAGAGGTTGTTGAGTGGTGTGATTTGACCTTCAATTCATCATGGAGGAGCATGAGTAGTGGGTAGCTTCTACAGAAAGCTTCTATATCATGACGGGTTCAAAAATGGTTAGAGTTTTTAAAATAGATCAGGATATTTTTATCAGTACTAAAAAATCACTGATAAAACTAATATTTATCAGCGCTAAACTTATAGCGCTGATAAATGTTCATTTAGTTGTGGTTTGTTTAGTGCTGATAAATCATTATCTTTATCAGCACGAGAAAGTGCTAATAAAGATTCTTTTATCAACTCTTATTACTGAAGCGTTGATAAAGGATTTATAGCTATAATTATAAAAAATTGTAAATATTTATAAATACTTAATAAATATATATAAATATAAGTATAATAAATATATTCTTTTTTAAATATGTTTATTATAATTTAACAATTATTTTTTTATAATTATAGAAATATTTTTAAAAAATATTATTTATATCATTAAATATATTTATATAATTATAAACATATATATTTAAAAGATATTTATAAATATAAATATAGTAAATATATTTATTATTTAGGTAAATTTATTATAAATTTAATAATTATTTAAATGTACATAATTATTTATTTATAATTATATAAATACTTTTAAATATGTATATATATATATTTATAATTATAAATATATAATTCTATAAATATAGTGAACACATATTTATAAATATATTTTTTACCAATATTTTTTTACAAATATTTTTTTAACATTATTAATGAATATCTAATTTTCAGTGTATTCATATATATACAAAATGAGTGAAATTGAATAAATTAAGAATATATGGGTACACTTTAACAATATTGAAAAAATGGACAAGTTTTGTGTGTGTGTATATTGTATATAAAAATGCATTAATTATACATATATGTGAAAATAAATATAACACACTATTTCCGACGCTTTCTCCGGGGTGCGCGCATCCGTCTGTGGAGGACGCGCAGCTGTTGCCCCGCATTCCCGCTTTCTAAAGGCGGGCAACATTCTCTCCTTATTCAGGGACGTCTGCTCCTTGACCGAAACTGGATGATGGGATGTCGGTTCTTCCTAGCGCGGATTCCTCCTCAGAACTCATCACCTAGACTGGGTCTCCCTCATAGATTTAATACGTTGTTCATGAATCTCATTCCCGATGCCATATCTTCATGGACGCCGGTTAATTACACTACTTCCGTCAAGACTTTCCATAGGGTCTTAACATGGTAGCGACCTTCGGTCGGAGTAGACGGCAACATCAGGCATGTCGGGGCATCTCTGGGTGCGCGGACAAAGGGGAACCTGTATTCTTCCTCATAAGAGGGCATCTCAAGGGTGCAGAACCCGAGGCGTGCATATGAGGTTTTCCTCAGCTTCCCGTGTTTAACACAGGGTATTCTGCGAGTTTAACGTCTTACGGAGATGGTTACACCAAAGGCGTGTCATCCGAGGTTTTCCTCAGGCATATCATGTTTATCACGAGTTATGCCGTGAGTTTAACGTCTTGAGGAGACAAAATAAGGGTGATCAGAACGTCCCATAGAGACGGATCGATGGTGGTGTGCCCCATAGAGGGGAGATGTCACACTGTAATGGATGATCTGAACACCACTGAGGGCAGATCAGGGGAAGTGCACCCCAGGATGGGGTACACCATGGATTACCATTGGTTGGGATTGAACCTCTTGGAGGTTTCCTACATACCCTGTGTAGAGGACAGGGATCAAAACCCACGTAGATCGAAGGTGTGATGAATCAGGGTGTACACAGAGGACAAGGACCCGGAGATATGATTGGGCTTATACATGGAAAGTGGCCCATGCACCGCTAGGAGCAGTGAGGAGGTGGATGGCATGATCCCACCGGGATGTGGAGGCCCGAGTGAGAATCATGATGGGTGATGGATGGATGAATGAAGTGGAGGTGGAATGAAATGGGACCATCGCAGGGGCGACAGTGAAGTTGGGATTGAGCCTTGAAGAGGCTTCCTACGTATCCCCGTGGCAGGGAATCAATGTCCGCGTAGTTCGGGATGGTGCCGGTGAACCGACGTGAAGTGGAACTTGGCTCGATGGATGTCTTCAGCGAACCAATGTAAAGGTGGACCTTGGTCCGATGCGTCAACGAATCGACGTGAAGGTGGACCTTGGTCCGATGGGCATCGTCAGCGAACCGACATGAAGGTGGACCTTGGTCCGATGCATCATCGAACCGACATGAAGGTGGACCTTGGTCCGATGGGAATCGTCAGTGAACCGACATGAAGGTGGACCTTGGTCCGATGGGTGGTGGGATTGAACCTCTGGAAGGCTTCCTAAATACCATGCCTTGACATGGATCAAATACCTCGTAGTTCAAATGATGGAATTCATCAGCGAACTGATGTGAAGGTGGACCTTGGTGCAATGAGAGATGGGCTTGATCCTCGGGGAGGCTTCCTACGTACCATGCCTTGACATGGATCAAAGTCCTCATAGTTCGGGTTGGTCACAACGGCTTACCGTCAAACTGGAATTGCAGTTTGACATCATGATGGACGAGGGCATGTAGTTTAACGTCATGCTGGACAAGGGTGGAACTCGACGTGAATAAATGACCGAGTGGTGGTCTTGAACCTCGTGGAGGCTTCCTACGTACCATGCCTTAACATGAATCAAAGTCCACGTAGTTCAGAATGGTGGGGGTCAGGGTCGGTGCTCACTCTAAGCCCACGTGAGTCATTCTTGGTGTGAGAAACAAGAGGCTGTAGGGACCTGACGATCACGTCGTGAAGGATGCATCCGTGAGAAGCGAAGAGGGGCTTACGCATTAGGCGGCCCATGGTGTTGGGACTTACTTCAGGATGGAGGCCCAAAAAAAAGGATGAAGATGGTTTCGGGCTTGATCCTCATGGAGGATTCCTACTTATCCCCATGGCAGGGAATCAAAGTCTACGTAGTTCTCCAGATGACGGATTACCGCCGATTGGGGGTTTCAATGGCTTACCGCTGGATTGGATCACAATGGCTTACCACTGAATGGGGTGTCAACGGCTTACCGCTGAATGAGATCACAACAGCTTACCGCTGGATAAGGATCACAACGGCTTACTAACGCATGAGGATGTCAACGGCTTGCCGCTGAATGGGGTCACAATGGCTTACTGCTGGATGAGATCACAATGGCTTACCGCTAGATCGGTCACAACGGCTTACCGCTGGATGGAATCACAACGTCTTACTACTGGATAGGTCACAACGACTTACCGCTGGATGGAATCACAACGGCTTACCGCTGGATAGGTCACAATGGCTTACCGCTAGATGGAATCACAATGGCTTACTGCTGGATAGGTCACAATGGCTTACCGCTGGATGGAATCACAATGGCTTACCGCTGGATAGGTCACAACGGCTTACTGCTGGATGGAATCACAACAGCTTACCGCTGGATAGGTCACAATGGCTTACCACTGGATGAGGATGTGAACGGCTTACCGTTGAATGGGGTCGCAACGGATTACCTCTGAATAAATATGTAACGGCTTACCGCTGCATGGGGTCGCAACGACTTACTGCTGGATTGGGTCACAACGGCTTACCGCTGGAAAAAGATGTCAATGTCTTACCGCTGGATAAGGATCACAATGGCTTACCGCTGGATAAGGATCGCAATGGCTAATCGCTGGATAAGGATCCCAACGGCTTACCACTGGAGAAGGATCACAATGGCTTACCACTGAATAAGGATGTCAATGGCATACCACTGCATAGGGTTGTCAACGGCTTACCGCTAAAAAGGAGTGACAATAGTGGATGGGGCTTATGCAAGGAAGTTGCCCGGGTGCCGCTATGGAGTGACAATGGTGGATGGGGCTTACGCTAGGAAGCTGCCCGGGTGCCGCTATGGAGCGGCAATGGTGAATGGGGCTTACGCAAAGAAGCTGACCGAGTGCCGCTATGGAGCGGAAATGGTGCATGGGGCTTACGCTAGGAAGTTGCCTAGGTGCCGCTAAGGAGCGGAAATCATGGATGGGGCTTACGCTAGGGAGCTGCCCAGGTGTCGCTATGGAGCGGTAATGGTGAATGGGGCTTAAGCTAGGAAGCTGCCCGGGTGCCGCTATGGAGCGGCAATAGTGAATGGGGCTTACGCTAGGAAGCTGGACGGATGCTGCTAAGGAGCGGTAATGGTGAATGGGGCTTACGCTAGGAAGCTGCCTGGATGCCGCTAAGGAGCAGAAATCGTGGATGTGGCTTATGCTAGGAAGCTGCCCGGGTGCCGCTATGGAGCGGCAATAGTGAATGGGGCTTACGCTAGGGAGCTGCCCGTAATGTCTTCCTCATGTCTGGCCATGAGGGAATCCCGACTCACTGGTGGGTTGAGGTTTATGATTCTACACCTATGCGCTAGTGCACAAGTGGGATAACACCAAGGGGTGTTGGAATTATGCCACTGTAATCATGGAATTAGGCGTCTTATGCTTGTAGCATAAGGCATCTCTCGTATAGGGCAAGAGGCATCCTATCATTTTTTATATAGGGAGTGCTACAGTTTATAGTCATGTAGATTGGAATGTTGGCATCTCATGCTAGGAGCATAAGGCATCTCTCGTATAGAGCAAGAGGCATCCTATCATTTGTTAGATAGGGAGTGCTACAGTTTATAGTCATGTAGATAGGACTGTTGGCATCTCATGCTAGGAGCATAAGTCATCTCTCATTTGGATTAAGAGGCATCCTATGTTTGGGACATAGGGATTACTACAGTTTAGAGTCATGTAGAAAGGACCGTTGGCTTATTATACTAAGAGCATAAGGCATCTCCTGATTGGAGCAAGAGGCATCCTATGTTTGGGACATAGGGATTACTACGGTTTAGAGTCATGTAGAAAGGATTGTTAGGCAGAAGGTGCCTAGAAATGGTTGGTGTTGGGTCTTACGCAAGGGCGGCCCTTTCTGGTTCAACCTGGCATAGGAGCCAAGTGATTGGGTTTGGAGGAGTTGCCTGAGGAATGGTTCAACTCAAGGTACTCGGGGAATTGATGATGAGAACCTCAACTCACGACATAGGAAACAAACCAAGAGGAATACATCAACTCAAGGTGTTTCATGGTGTGTGGAGGAGTGTATCGAATCATGGTATTTAATAGGTTGAAGGTGGGAGGATATAAGGGCGCAATGGAAAATCCCGGCATCCCGGCCCGAAAATATCGCAGTGCGACTCTCCATTTTTCATGGGGGTCGGTGACGGTAGCGAAGGGACCGGCCTGGAGGGCTGGGACCGCAGCTCGGAACGGACTCCGAGTAGGGGTGTGGGGACGCAACCCCACCAGAATGGACCGGTGGGCGCGAAGGTAGGATCCTCGCAAAGGATAGGTCTTCGCGAAGTAGTTTCGTGGAGCATGGCCTCGCGGAGCAATGGTCTCTCGCGAAGCAAAGGGGTCTCGCGGAGCAAAGGGCTCTCGCGGAGCAAAGGACTCTCGCGGAGCAAAGGGCTCTCGCGTAGCTTGGTCTCGCGGAGCCGCATCGTGGAGCATAGGCTCGCGGAGAATGGACTAATGGAGGATGGTCTTGCGGAGCAGCATCGCGAAGCATTGGCTCGCGGAGCATGGAATCACGGATCCTCGACTCGCGAAGCAGCAACGCAAAGGAAGCTGCTCGAGGAGCATGGCCTCGCGGAGCCGCAATGCGGAGCTCCGCTCGGACGCCCAAGGGGAGAAGTGGCCGTGGCCGTGTAGCGAGAGGGGGGAGCTGGGTATTTATAGGCAAGGGGCACCGCGAAGCCGAACTCTCACGCCGCCTCAGGTGCTTCGCGGCGGGCTCGTGAACGTCACATTCGTTCACAGAGAGGTACCGCCTCTGGAGCTTCTTGGAGGGCTCGCGAATGTCAAATTCGTTTGTAGAGAGTTACCGCCTCCGGAGCTTCGCGGTGGGTTCGTGAACGTCAAACTTGTTCGCGGAGAATCCCGCCTCCTGTGCTTCGCGACGGCGCTCCGCAATCACGGAGGCGGCTTCACGAATGGGCTTTGCGAACCAATTTTCCAGCCAAACTTCAAATGTCCATAACTCCTAATCTGTAACTTCATTCGGGCCCTATGACCTACCAAATCAAAGCTTGCGAAATGGACTACGATCTTGGATCATGTATGGAAGCATTTGGAAAATTTTGGGGACGCGTTTTCCGGGGTCTACACACACATTTGATCTATATTAAATTGAAAAATAAAACAACATTCAATTATATGTATATTTAGTACTATGAAATTAGTCAATATTTTTAATTCATATTAATTTTTAATTATATACCATTATTCAATAAATATATGATAATTTAATGTAAAACGCATAAATATTTTTTAATATATAATCAAATTTAAATACATTAATATATAACTATATATTTAATATATACAATTTAATAACATTAATTATCTTAATTATCTAATTAATAAAATGTTTAATATTTAAAAATGTATAATTAATCAATTCATTTTTATCAATAATTATTTAGTTAATAAAATTTGTAATTTTTTTAATAAACACAATTTTTATTTTTTTTATTTAATTATTTCAATTTTTCAGTGCTAAAAATGCGTTGATGAAATAAATATTTATTAGTGGTAAATATAAAGCACTGATAAAGGGTACCCTTTATCAGTGCTAAAATCAAAGAGCTGATAAAGGATACCCTTTATTAGTGCTAAAAATAAAGCATCGATAAAGGAGACCCTTTATCAGCGCTATAATTAAAGTGCTAATAAAGGTTTTCTTTATTAGTGCTAAAATAAAAGCACTGATAAATGATAAATTTATCAGTCCTTTCTTTAGTGCTGATAAATATTCTATTTATCAACATTTTCTTCTAGCACTCATAAATAACAGTGCTACTAAATGCCAGTTTTTTAGTAGTGCATTCCCTCTTAGGTCATGATCTAAAGGTTCCATTCATATTCTTTATATGAATGGGTTATGATTTATGTCATGGTCTTTATAAAACCTATTTCTCTTTCTTGGGTTATATGATTTTTGAAACCCGCTTATTTGTCATGGTTTATGTTTATGATGATATGATTATGAAACCTTTATTTTTTTTCATAGGTTTTGATATGATTATATGTTTATAATACCCATTTCATATCATGGGTTATGATATGATTATTTATGATCTTGTTGAACATTAATGTATGATTTCATTATGAGATGGGTGAGACCTATATCTCCTTCCAATGAACTGGGTAAAGATTTATATCTCCTCAGATAGACTAAGAAGGTCTTGGGAATGAACCTTGACTACTAATATTTCTATGGGGGTGAACCATAAATGCTAATATGGTATGAGGAGTGAAATCATGCTACTAAGATGGTCATGTGAGTGAACCATGACTACCAAGATGGTATGGGGAGTGAACTCATTCTACTATGATGGCCACGGGAGTGAACCATGACTACCAAGATGGTATGGGGAGTGAACACATACTACAAAGATGGTCTTGGTGGAAATTCCTTGGCTATTATGGAAATCATATTATATGATTTATGTGTCACCACAAGTCCATGTTTTATTACCATGTTATACTTTCATGGCATATGTTCATTATTTTCTTATGATTCATGTCTTATAAACTGTCATTATTTTTGTAATGATTCATGTATATTATATTTATGTAGAGTATGATCTTCTATTTTTATGACCATGTTCTCATACCATTATGTTCTTGATTTTGCTTACATATCTCCCTTGTTTACCCCTATTGAGCATTTAAGATCACCCCTTTCTTATATTTCCTTTTCCCAGGTTATGGAGAAAGGTTTTAGGTAGAAGTACTAAAGGTGGTGATATTTATTGAATATATTGAAGATGATTCAATAGGATATAAGATTTTGTTTCCATGTTTCCAAAGAAACTAAACTATTATGTTCTTCAGGCATGCATTTTTTTGTAATTTACTAAATATTCATCTAAAATTTTGTAATATCTATGTATATTAATCCTGGAGAACTATATAAATGGTGAGATTTTGGAATAAGTTTACATTAAACAACCTTGTTGGTTTATACTTGATGAGGATGAAAGAAAAGTTTTTAAATTGAAGAGATATTTATATGGGATGAAACAAGCCCCATGTTATTGGTATTATAAACATGAAAATTGTTTAAGATTGTTGAAATTTTCTAAAGGAAAAGTTGATAGCAACTTATATGTTAAATATTTTAACTCCAAATATCTAATTGTAATTGTTTATGTAGATGATATAATTTATTTGGGGATATAGAAGATGCTTGTAAAACATTTTCTGAGGAAATGACAAAGAGTTTTGAAATGTCTATGTTAGGATAATTAACTTTCTTTCTTTGATTACAAGTTCAAAAAAAGGAAAAATACATTTTCTTATCTAAGGAAAAGTATGTCAGGAAATTGTTAAAGATGTTTGTGATGGTAGAATCTAATTAAGTTTCGACTCATATTTTTGTGATCACATGGTTGAGTAAAGATGAATCCAGAATATGTGGGAATCAAAAAGACATTTGAAAGATGATAGGAAGTATTATTTACCTTACAACCTCAAGTACATATATTGTTTATACTGTGAATTTGTGTGCTAGGTATCAAAGTAATTTGAAATAATCATATATGTTGGAACAAAAAAGAATTCTGAGATATGTCAAAGAAACAAATTCACATAGGATGTTATAAAAAAGAAATAGTGATATGAAAATTCATGGTTATACTAATTCTAATTGGACTACAGATTGTAATGATATAAAATCAACCTCAGGAGGAAAAATTTTCTTTGGTGAATGTTGTGTGAGTTGACATTGTAAGAAATAAAGTTAAGTAACTTTGAGCACATCTAAAACCTAATATGTTACAACTACTAAATCTTTGTACTCATATGTTGTGGATGAAAGATCATAAAGAATATTAGAAAGTAAAATTTTATAAACCATTAAAGATACTTTGTGATAATCAGAGTGAAATTTATCTTTCTTAGAATCTTGTCCCAAATTCAAGATCAAATCATGATCTGGAAGTTATGAAGTCCTTGCACAGGGCTGATCTTAGTGTTTCATGGTTTTTCTCTATTTATTGCTTTAATTTAGTCGTTCTACTAGTCTTCGGAGTGTAGATTTATTCATTCTTATGGTTTGCGGCGTCTCCTTTTGCCTCCTCTCATTGGTTTCCCCCATTTTTTTGTTTTTCTTGCATCAGACTCTAGTGAGGGGGAATCTGCGATCCTGTTCTGAGAAGATCCATGCCCAAATTGGCATTTCTAATTCAAAGTGATCTGGATCTCCTCATTGGTGATGTTACTCCAGAGTGTTGTTGGGCCATCCAGTCCAATGTGATGATGGTAAGGCTTTTCAACTTTGATCATCTTCCATTTTCTCTTGCATCCGCAGTGTGGTGGGAGCCATGAGGTGTGAAGTGGGTTGAAATACATGGTGATTGGGTGTTGCGATTGCTATTTATAGATGATTTCTATGTTAATGGTGGTTGTGGGTTGTTTTAATGGTTTGACCCTAAATGTGGAAAGTGATTACACCTGGAATCGTTTTCTTATATAATGCCCCATAGGAGAATCCAGAGCTAGAATTTCATCTTTGTAGAGCTTTTCAGACTTGGTTGTTTGAGAGGGTATGGTGTCAGCCATTAGATCAGGCCTGTGATTTGACATAGGACACTTGCTCACTGAATTTCCTTGTAATAGTGGAAAGCTTCATTTTGTTCAATTGCTGGGGAGGGGTAGATCCCTGTTGCCAGTCTGCTTGTACTCTTATTTTTTTTCCTTCAGATGTGATTTGTCTAAGGTCATGATGTATTTTGGGTTCCCCCCTTCTTCCCTTAAAAGGGGGTTTTATAAATAATAAAACAATTTAAGTCCTTCAGGCCATTGGATGATAAAGTTTCACTTTATAAAAGAGAAAGTTTCATCTAGAGATGTTTTTCTAGATTATATTTCAATAATGTATCATATTGTTATTGTCTTTAAAAAAGAAATGATGAAATAATGGTTTGTGGAATTGAGGTTGTAACTTAATGTTCAACCTTCTCCCTTGTCTTTTTTAACCTAATAAGGAAGAATCCCCACTATGCTTTGGATTATGTTGACAAAGGGGGAGACAAAGTAACATCTTTATAATTTATAATAAGTTTTCACATATCTTTATTTTCTGAATATGAATTTTTGGTTATCATAGAATAAGGGAGAGAAAAAGAAAAGTGAGAGAAAAATAAAAAAGAGAGAAAAAGAATAAAGAGGTCAAAATAAAAGTAAGAGAAAAAGAAAAATGAGAGGGAAAGATGAAAGTGAGTGGGAGTTATCTTTACATGGCCTGAAAAATTTCTTGCAACTGAGGTATTTAATTCCTTAAAAAACTATAATTTATCTTGTATGTGTTGTCTGAAAACTTTTTCATAAGAAAGGATATGTTTTGGTAATTTCCAAAAGTTTAGTTGTGAAAAAATTCTGAGAGTTGAAAAGTTGTTAATGAGGGTAGTCAACAAATCCAAAGGGGGAGATTAAGGAAAATTTGTGAGGAATTGTTTTTAAAAAAGTTTTTGTATTTGTTTATAACTAAGATTTTTTTTAAATAATTATTTTGTTATCCAGGAATCAGACCCATATCCATCGTAACATAGATTCATCGAATTCAGAGTATTGTATCCATTTGCATCATATTCAAATCATCGGATCCAAAAAATTGGAGGCAACAATTATTGTTTACTGGGATTTTTTCTTTGTACTAATTATAGAGAGAAAGATGTTTTTGGGTAATGAAGTTGTATTGTTGCTGAAGATATTTGATTGAAGAAAGTGAATTCAAGAGTTATAAAGTTCTCAAACTTTCTAAAACAAAATCAGATGATGCTTTTCTAATCATGAAGTTCTCAAAATTCATAAAAACTCTCATGATAAAATATTTTGAAGAAATGATGGAGGTGTTTGAAGAATTTTAGAGTTCCAGAATAGAAATTCCATCAAAATGGTATTTCCATAATAATGAGATTCCCATTGGAATGGGAAAATCCATCATAATGGAAACAAATCCATCATAATGAGAATTTAATATGATTTACTAAGAAGGATATATAATTCAGATTCAATGACAAAGAAATAGAATTTAGATTCATTAAAAAAGAAACAGAAATATAATTCACTGAGAAAGAAACAAAATTCATATTCACTAAAAAAGAAACAAAAATTGGATTTACTGAGAAAGAAAAAAAATTATATTGACCTGATTACAAAGAAGACTCAAAAATTAAATTCCATAATTTTTATAAAGGTTTATAGTGGTCAAAAATGAAATTAAATTTTGTGTAAATCTCGGAGAAATTTAAAGGGGGTTGAAGAAGTAAAAATTGAAGTTTAAGTGAATGATATTTTTGGAGATTTTGAAAATTAAAGAAGAGGGGAAAGTATTCAAGTTTCCCAATTTTTTCATCCGAGTATCTTATAAATACTTTCTCAGATCATTTGTTTATTTAGAAATTTCACGCATGCAGAAAAGGTGAACTGTTGAAGAAATAAAGTGAGAGTTATTATCGGTTAGAGATCTCATAAGTAGGATCAGACAGTTTAATGTTGGTTTACCAAATTGAGCAAGATTGTATTGAGAAGATCATATTCAATCAATCAGATTGAAGAAGAACGTATTGAGAATTTGATAAAAGTTTTAATTTTTTAGATTGAGAATGGGTTAATCATATTGAGTCCATTTTATTGAGAGAATCATATCGAAAATCATCATATTGATAGAATTTGATCCAGACTGATTGTATTGAGAGAATCAGATCTAGACTCATCAGATTGAAAAAATTAGATCTAGCCAAATCGGACTAAGGATTCAAACTAAGAAATTGTGGAGTAGTTTCAAAAAAATCCTTTATTATTATTTTTGGATTAATTGTTTTATAATAAAACATTTTAAATTGATTGGAGTTAGTATAATGATTCTTATTGGGATATAGAAGGTGTCTAATGGGAGTTGGCACAAGTTGTATTCACTTCTTTATAATAGTGGATTTTCATAGAACCATAGGAGTGGCTATGGAAAGAATGTAGGTTCTCACACTAATGCCAAACCTTTTAAATATTGGGTGCTTTATATTGTTTACAAGTAATTCATGCATGAGTATTTACTAAAATTTTATTAGGATCCAAAAGTATCAAAGGCAGAAATTGTTGTTTGTTGGGAGTTTTCCTTTATCGTAATCAGAGAATGAAAGAAGTTGTTGAGTAAAGATGTTGTATTGTTGCTAAAGAGTTTTGAATGAAGAAATTTAAGTAATGAGTTAAAAAGTTTTTATACTTTCTAAAACAAAATATGATTATGATTTTCTGATCAAGAAGTTCTCACAAATCATGAAAACTCTCATGATAAAAGCATTTAAATAAATGGTGGAGATGTTTGAATAATTTTAGAGTTTAAGAATAGGAATTCCATCGTAATAGGATTTTCATCATAAATATATTTTCATTAGAATGGGAAAATAAATCATAATAGGTAATTCCATTGTAATGATAACTCAATTGTATTCATGAGAAGGATGTAGAATTCATATTCACTAAGAAGGATACAAAATTTAGATTCTTTGAGAAGGATACAAAATTTATATTCATTGAGAAATAAATAGAATTCAGATTCACTAAGATTTAAATAGAAATCATATTCACTAATAAAGAAATATAATTTGGATTCAATGAGAAAGAAATAAAAATTGGATTCTCTAATAAAGAAATAGAAGTCGTATTGATCTAATTACAAAGAAGACTCAAAAATAAAATTCCATAATTTTTATGAAGTGTCGAAGAAGTAAAACATGAAATTTAATTTTCTGTAAATCATAGATAAATCTAAGGAGGTTTGATGAATTCAAAATTGAAGTCTAAATGCGGGAGATGTTTAGGGATTTTTAATTTTTTAGAATCATGGAAAGTTTTCAGGTTTCTTTCTTTTGTCATCTAAGTCACCTATAAATACTTTCTCAGATCATTTGTTCATTCAGAACTTTCATGCAAGAAAAAAAGGTAGAGTGAAGAAGAAATCAAGTGAGAGTAATTTTCAGCCAGAGATATCATAAGGAGGATCATATAGCTGAATGTTGGTTTACCGTGTTGAGAATGATCATATTGAGAAGATCTTATTTAGTCAATCTGAGTGAGTCAATTAGAATGAGAAAGATCTTATTGAGAATTTAAGCACAGTTTGAATTTTGCATATTGAGAATTGGTTCATCATATTGAGTCCATTGTATTAAGAGAAATGGATCCAGTCTCATCGTATTGAGAGAGTTAAATCTAGACTTATTTTATTGAGAGAATCAGATCTAGATTCGTTATATTCAGTAAATCAAATCCAACCAAATAAAACTAAGGATCCAGACTGAACAATTGTAGAGAAGTTTCAACAACTACTTTATTCACTTTCTTGGATCAATTTTTTTATAAGAAAACATTATAAAATTATGGTAGTTAGTATAATCTTTTCTATCATGAGATAAAAGGTGTCTAATGGGATTTGGAATAAGTTTTATTCACTTCTTCCTTATAGTGTATCTCTATAGACCCACGGGAATTACTATGGAAAGGATGTAAGTTCTCACACTGAGGCCACACCTTGTAAATATTGTTTTATTTACCTGTTTTACTATTATATCATGCATGATTATTTACTAAAAGTTAATAAGGATCCAAAATAATCAGAGGCTGAAATTATTGTTTGTTGGGAGATTTCCTTTGTTGTAATCAGAGAAAGAAATAAGTTTCTAAGTAAAGAAGTTGTATTGTTGCTTAATATTTTTAAAAGAATAAAGTCAATTCAGGATTTATAACGTTTTAATTATTTCTAAAAAAAAATTAGATAATGATTTTCTGATCAAGAAGTTCTCACAAATCATGAAAACTCACATGATAAAATATTTTGAAGAAATGGTTGAGAATTTTGAAGAATTTCAGAGTTTATGAATGGGAATTCCATTTTAATGGGATTGAAATTGTAATGAAATTTCCATTAGAATGGGAAAATCCATCATAATAGGAAATTCAATCATAATGATAATTCAATTGGATTCAATGTGAAGGATATAGAATTTGGATTCACTGAGAAGGATATAGAATTCTAATTCATTGAGAAGGATACTTAATTCGGATTCACTAGGAAAGAAACAAAATTCAGATTCACTAAGAAAGAAACAGAAATTTGATTCCCTGAGAAAAAATATCATTCAGATTCACTAATAAAGAAACAAAAATAGGATTCATAGAGAAAGAAATAGAAATCACATTGATCTGATTACGAAGAAGAATCAAAAATAAAATTACATAATTTTTATGAAGAGTTGAAGAGGTCAAACATGAAATTAAATTTTGTGTAGATATAAAATAAATATAAGGAGGTTTTAAGAAGTAAAAATTTAAGTTTAAATGCCAAATATTTTCATAGAATTTGAAATTTGAGGAAGTAGGGAACGTTTTCAAGTTTCCTGCTTTTTTCATCTGATTCACCTATAAATAATTGATCAGATCATTTGTTCATTTAGAACTTTCACACAAGTAGAAAATGCAGAGTGCTGAAGAAATCAACTAAGATTCATTTTCCTCCACAGATATTGTAAGGAGGATGTGACATATGAATGTTGGTTTACTAGATTGAGCAATATCGTATTGAGAAGGTCATATTCAGTCAATCAAATTGAGTCAATCCAACTGAAGAAGATCGTATAGATAATTTGAGTAGAGTTTGAGTTTTTTAGATTGATAATGGGTTCATAATATTGAGAGAATCAGATACAGACTCATTTTATTGAGAGAATCATATCCAAAATGATTGTATTAATAGAATAAGATACAAACTCATCATATTCAGAAAATCAGATCCAGCCAAATTGGACTGTGGATTCGGACTGAACAATTGGGGAGTAGTTTGAAAAATGTTTTTATTATTTTATTTGGATCAATTTTTTATAAGAAAACATTATAAATTGGTATGAGTTAGTATAATAATTTCTGTCAGGATATAGAGAGTGTCTAATGGGAGTTGGAACAAGTTGTATTCACTTATTCATAATAGTGGACTTCCATAGAGCTGTGAGAGTGGCTTTGGAAATGATGTAAGTTCCTACACTAAGGTTGAACTTTGTAAATATCATGTTATTTACTTGAATAACTATTATTTCATGCATGAGTAGTTATTAAAATTTTATAATGAAATAAATCTTAACAGGTTGTAGGGGTTAATTTTCTAAAAGTTATGAAACTTATAAAAAGTGAAAAAATGATTCAACCCCCATTCTCAGTTGTTATTCTATCCTTTGAAACTTTACATACCCAATAGGTTCTTACCATTGGGTTTCTTGTCTAAAAAACAATATATGTGGGTTTAACCCCAAACAAAAACTTATTATACCTTATTATTTAATTGATGTTTGAGATATAAATTTCTAATCTGATCAGAACTCAGAGGATTCAATGAAATCCTAAAGATGCATAAATAAATCAACCCCATGACTTGGAAGAAAAATATGCAATTCTCTAGGAAACAAATCAACAGATTACCTTACAATGGAAATGCCATCATAGATGATATTTTCCTTAGTCTCAATCATTTGAGCTAGATACTCTTACTCATAAGTCAATAATATCCATTATTGAGATGATGATACCAAAGTAAATTTATTATCCACCTTGCACATGTATAGAATCAGAGGGTGATTTGCGATATGGAGGGTGATTTCCTTCTCTTGTAAATTTATGTGAGATCTATATAAGGAAATCTAATCCATACCCATAATTACATAAAATTCCATTAAAGAGAGTATAGGAAGGTTTTTTGGGAAGTTCAACCTATAAATATGGGCAAGGGAGAAGTTATATACCTATGATGTGATAATTTTCGAATTTTTCATTTTCATAGAGAGATCCAATTCTGTGTTTTGAGGTAGTGATTGAATAGTTCTACTAAACTTTTAGGATATGAAAAAATGTGTTGAACTGTAATAAAATAGAATATTCACTATTCTTGAATGAATAACCAACATACCTATTGACACATCATTATCAGGTTACACCTCAGAAGTTGCGATGACATAAGATTACTCTTTATCAGTAAGCCTTGGAGGTTTTTATCAAAAGTTATCATTGATAACCCTTGGTTCAGTGCATTGATATTCATGGTGTCCTTGTCACTTGTAGTTGAAACAATGGAAAATGGGATGAAGTTTCACTAGAGCATTCCTTTCTTCCATTACATTATTAGGTTTCTTCCATTGTAATTTAATAGCTATATGTCCTTCCTTCCCACACCTAAAGGATTTCCTTATACCCTTTAGGAAATTTTTGGGATGCTTCTTTCCACACTTTTGTCAAGTGGGAGGTTGGACTTTCTTTCCCCCATGATATTTCTCCATTACACTGCCGAAATTAAAATCTATTCACTACTTCCTATCTCCAAACACATGAGACCCTTGAGATTCACTAATATCCATTTTGAATTTTAGGGAACATCAGAAAATTTCCTCATTTCAATCAAATTCTTGAAACTCCAAATCTTTTTGTACAATCAACTTTAGCTTCCCAAAGTAGAAGTCAACTTTACATTTGGGGGAGATGATAAAGATAGAGGTGTATCATATAATTTTTTTGAAGTCTTCCTCGTATGCCCTGATTTATTAATCATCATTTTTCTAAAGGCTAAGAAAATACTTCTTCATTTTAAACTGGATAGCGTGAGGAAAATATTAATCAAAAAACATTTTATAGTATTCATTCGACTCCATCGCTTCAATATATTCATTGAGCCTTATATTTATTTTTCAATTTCCACCATCGACCATCTTCTCCTTCCATATAATAAAAATTAATTATAAAATTCTCTTACTCAAAGAATTTAAGGATAGAGAAGATATTTTAAATGGTGTTGATCCATTGTTCTATGATTAAGGGATCATAAGATCCATTGAAAGTCAAAGGCCTTTATCACATAAATGTGTCAATTGAAACTTTCTCTTTCTTAATGGGATGTGATTTTCCCCTTGATTCAAGTTTCTATTCAAAACTTGAGTTAATTGATAAAGTATTTTCATGAATTTCTTAACTCATAATACCATCGGGTGGGGCATATCATTTGGGTAGCTATTACAGTGCTGATCACATTGGTTTCTAACTCAGTTTCTCATAACCCCAACCATTGAATATAGGGAAAATTAAGGATGAGAATGTTAAAACCACTGAACACACAAAAGGTAAAATACGAACATTAAAGGGATAAATAATAAATGATATATATTCCTTAACCTATGAATTTATAGGTTTTAGTATAATCTATCCATGATTAATTTCCTCACATGAAATGTTATAGGCATATTTTCCCATAATAATGTTTTATAAGGATTTTGTGAATTTACCAAAGTATATTGTCATGAACCAAACCAGGTCAATCCTAAATTGGTCACCCAAGCCAGCCCACAACATGAAATGAAGGGTTTTCACAATCCCCATTGGCTAGAAACTAGTGTAGAGCATCAAAATTAAATAGGTGGGAATGATTTGGCCCATAAATGAAAGATAAATAAATAAATAAAAACTGAATAATGAAAACGAAAACTAGCAGCACTGAGAAAATAAAACATTACATACCTCCATGTGACCCTATGGGTCACCACTATCCTCAGACCCACATCACCCTATGTCTACCGAATCCAATCAAGAAGCAGCAACCAAAGATAAAAACAAAGATAAACTATAGGATTTAATATTAAAACCCAATAGGTGTTCCCAAACAATCTATTTACATATGCATTTACTATGAATAAAAGGTCCATCAATTTTAAGTTTGAAATAAAATGTATAGAACTAGGTTTTCACACATTTTATTCTTAAAAAAAATCACGATCCATTTCCCTTTTTCAATTAAAAACCAAGTTCCATTTTTAAGAAGAAAAAATTGGAATTTTAAAGGAGGCGATGTTTACACAAAAAAGGAGGAAGGAAGTGTAAAACATTTTCAAAACCTTTTTACATAAATAAATAATACCATTTTATCAATTTTAGCAATAAGGTACACTATGCAAGGAAATAATATCAACAAACATACAACAAAAGAAATGAAAAACACCACACAAGAGTAATGAACCATCACATGCATATCAATCATCTGTTATAGATAAATAAGTACCATACAAAATGGGAGAACCTAGGATATCATGAATAATCTAGAATATACTATACATGTGACTCATCCTGAAGTAATTCCCTACCTGATGACATCATAATTCCCAAATTCCAGGTCATCGCCCTACATGGCCTCACCGAGGGGCCCAATCTCATAGCAATAACAACAAAATATCCATCTTCTATGAGCCACTAGCCAGTGCGTAATCTAAACTAGTGAAATAATCATTCACTGAAAATTCTCTTTCTATGCAAGGTTACCATGTTCAGACTAAAAAGGGTGCATGTCAGCAAATACCAACCAATAAATCCAATGCATACATTTTCATTTTACACAATCAAAGCACACAATAAAATCACTCTTGAATCATTCCAAGGGATTTTATCCCTATTTCCTTCAACCATAAACATGTGAGGGAAGTCATATATAGGGACCACCCATTCCCCTCAACATCCAACAAGGTAAGAGGTGCATCCTAATGATATTTTATCAAATTAATTCTTTTTACAAAGGTACCAAACGGGCCTCAAGAAACCATTTAACACTAAACCATTTCTAAAATAACCAACACACACCACTTTCATTACCAAAAATACACTTAAACACTCATTTAAGAAACCCAAGTCACCATTTTAAATCTAAAACACATTTATAAAGGCTAAAAGGGCATTTCATCAAGTAATTCATGTAAAAAACCCAATCAAACCATTTATTGTAATACATTACAAGAAATAAACCACTCTAATTCAAGACAGACAATTTTATTAATAATTATCTATCAATAATTAATATAAAAAATAGCCGTGAAATTAAAGAAATATATTATTCTTAAATT
This sequence comes from Viscum album, assembly GCA_963277665.1. NCBI lineage: Eukaryota > Viridiplantae > Streptophyta > Magnoliopsida > Santalales > Viscaceae > Viscum > Viscum album. The sequence goes on from OY728164.1 coordinate 1,185,610,250, forward strand.
TAAAGGTCAGTGTATAGAGATCCTACCTCAAACATGACACTTTTGACGATGACCTCTCAAACCACCCCCTTTTCACTTACACGCATATGAATATATATATATATATATACCCCTAGATGCATTTCACATATTCACTACACCATGAGAGAATATGTACAAATATGTTGTATATATATATGCCTTACCCCTACACATGCGCGTAAGGCATCCTCATGAGCAATGAATCGAAATTACATCTATAAGGTCCACACACTCTAGAAAAGTTATCGAAAACTTGAAAATCACAAAACCCATAAAATAAAATTAAGCCAAAAAAAGGAACCATCATTATTTAGAAACCAATAGACTGTTCAAGAAATCAAGATTTTAAGAAAACACTATTTTGGAAACACCATCTTCATTTGAGGGCACATCCATGTGTGCACCTAGTGCACCCATGGATGTGCCAACATCCAATGGCACACCTAACATCCATGAAACCTTTAGAAATCACATCTGAAAACACAAATCACCATTTAACCCATACCCAACCATTTAACTCTAATTTCAAAATTCAAAAAGAGTTCATAAACCAAAAGAGCCCTTCCAAAGAAGTTTCAAACCATGCTTAAGGAAATCATTATATTCCACATGAAAATCCCAAGTCATAATTACATAAATTTTCTAAAGTGTTTCAAAGGGAAAGCATCACCCAACCATTTCAATTTTACCCCTAATAATTAAGAATAACTTTATAAAACATATTTAGCATAAGAAAACATATGCATAATAAGACTTTCACTTCGAAAGATATTTTTAGAAAATAAAATAATCAAGAAAACACCAAGACAATTTAACCAAGGGAATAAAAAATATATGAATCGTGTTTTTAAAAATTAATTAATGACACAAAAGCATCATATGTATTGAATTGGAAAGAAAAGAAATGGAAACACATACCTATTGAGTGAAAATGCGATGGGACTCTCGAAGAAGGAAGAATAAACCCCAAGGAGTAATCCATAACCCCGAGTATCCAAGAAAACTAAAACGAAAACAACCTTATTTATTAGGGTTTAGACAAATTGAATAAAAACTCCTAAATTGAAGTAAAAACACACCGGAGTAGGAGTGGATGCAGCCTCTAGAGAGGTGGTAGACACATCTAGAGAAAGCACCAGAGGGGGTTTATGCTGGAGGTAGGGGAGGTCGCAGGGTGTCATTCCATTCGAGGGGAACCACTGGAGGGAAGCAACTAGAGGTGGAAGGCCGACGCAAGGGGAATGCATGGGGGGATAGGCAACTTAAGGAGGAGGTTTTTATAGAGAGAGGAGAGGCAGTGATGGAGGATGAGGGTGCACAGGAGGTGGGTCACATAGGAGGGGGCTTTACCATAGGAGAGAAATGGGAGGGCAATATAATTAGGGTTAGAAAAAAAAGAAAACCTAAAACTAAAACTAATAATAATAATGATAATAATAATAAAAATTAATCATAATAATAATAATATTTAGAATAATATTAATAACATAATAATAATAATAATAATAATAATAATAATAATAATAATAACTTAGTGATAAAAATAAAAAAAATAATTATTTCATTTCTAATACTAATAATAATATAATAAAAATTATTATTATTAAAACATTCTTCTAATTTTATTTTCATGAAATTTATTTATTTTAAATATTGGGAAATTACATGATCACCTGGGATGACCACATGATTATCAATAACCATGTGGTGCCTACGCACCATCCCGAAACCCTCCAAAATTACTAAACTTTAAAAGTTTTAAACAAGCACTCAATCCTAACCTCGATGAGAATATTTAAATCTAATAAATAATAAAATAAAATAATTTTAAAGGTTGGGGTGTGACAATTCACCCCAGAAAAAAACTTTATTCCCCTAGAAAGTCACTAATTCAAAGGATAACCACAAGTCGAGTCCATTATCGATCACAACCAAGAGAATCAAGGATCCCGAGGGTGACCATTCTTCCCATAGGTCACACCTAGCTGATCAAGAAGAAACCAAAGTCCAAAAATGATCAGAGAAAATGAGAGGTATTTCCCCACCACATGAATCCCACTAACACAAAAACATTATAACCCATACAACTCCACCAAAACTGAAATGGGAAACCCATTACAGAAAAACCTGGAAACTGAGACCCTGGGGGTTAACTCAACCTTCACACTCTAACCGAACAACACCCTTAACATAGCTGGAAACTAGGGAACCCCAAATATATACTCCTTTAACTTCCCCTCACAACTAAACCACACCTCAATGACTTAAAACAGAAATACAATTACAAGGAAAACTAGAATACTAGGGCACCGAGATGAAGGAAATCCCTATAACAACGCTGCCAAAACTAAGAATCTCCCATGCTGATCTGAAACTCGAAACACAAACACATTCAACTTCCTTAGAATGAGAGAGACAACACCTATACTGAAACTTGGAGTTCTCAACCCAATCTAAGAGAACAACTCAACCAAATAGAGAACTTGAATACAATTACAAAAAATGATCTCCCCAAGCACTCATATATTCAGATAATCACTAATAATTCTAGGACCAACCCACACAAGGGAAAAATATACTTTTAAGAATAAAAGATTATAGAGGCCATATTAAAAAGAACACAACCACTAAGATAACAAAAGGATAAGTTCATCGCACTATCACCACAAAAGATAAACTTACAAAAGAAAGAAAATAAGAACAATGAAACTATAAATGTCTCTATTTCAAAATGATAGATAAAGAACTAGGCCTAGGTCTCACTTACCGTTGAAAACCCTAACTATGCATGAGCTTCAATCTGATACCTATGGCTGGGGATCTGATGGATGAAGCGTCTCTTGCCTCACAGTTAGGTACAAGCATCCCCTATAGTAACTTCTTCTTGAAGAAATGCTTCCAATAGCATTTATCCAAGTGACCCAAATGGTCACAATGATGGAAGGACTTCAGAGGGATGCAATAAAATGGATTTGAATGCCCAGACCAACCACACTGATGGAACACTAGAGATAAGTCTAACGAACTATAAGTCAAAACTAATGAGGATAACTTTTTAGGAATTGGTTCCTCTATAATCCAATCCTCGCTAGATGGGTAACATTCATGAATGATGAGAGACACCTGATTACCAACCATCTGCACTCTAGGAACCAACTCATCTAGGAACACTTCATCTACTAGATTCTTGAAATGATTGTCCTTATAAGAAAGGACCTGATCTTCTAATATTTGGATGAAGACCCCTAATTAAGAGAGAAGTATTCATCAAATCATGTGATGCTACCTCCGGAGAAAAGGAAACTGGTTTCTTAATGTGGTCAACATAGGCCTTTACCGACTGTTGGCCTTGTTGAATACCCACAATATCTTCCATTTTCTTCATCTTCACATCCTTAGGTATGTACCATCGGATGAAGAAAGATTTAAAAGCTTACCACATCATCTGGATGTACAATGATAGCGGGGAGAGAAGCTCCCATTCATCCAAATATGGACCTTCTAGTAGACCCAAAATGGTACGCACTCTGACAGATTTGTGAGGTCCCAATGCCCTAAAGACATGCTCAACCTCTTCAAACCACCTCACTACCTATAATAGACTTCAATCACCGTGAAGGATGGGTAACATTTGGGAAGAATCAGAAACTGGGTATGAATCATTAGAAACTTTGGGGGACTTTCTGGGTGGCATTTTCTCAACAACATGAGAAACATAAAACAAAATCCAACATCAATACAAAACATAATCATAAATAATATCTCAAGATAAAAAAACACGATGATAAGCCAATAACATACAATCATAACTAGAAATACCCTTTTCAAAATCTTCTTTTCATTTTAAATTTCAAAACCGCCTCTTTAAAGGCCACTTTCCAAATACCGAAACCCACTTTTTAGACCAAATTTAATTTCAAAAATCATTCCACCTTTCAAAATAACTTTATAAAAACTAATCCAAGAATTTAATTTCAATTAAAAACCCAAGTAATCCCTTGTAACATTGCACAAGTTTTCATATGCTTCCATCTATATGTGCCAACACGCACTTTACATACATTCCCTCACATGTGAAAATGTTCATGAGGATCACCCAAGTCATTTTCTTATCAAGTCTAAAAAACACCAAATTTAAAGCCACAAAACCTACAATTTAAAAAACAACTTTCATTTCCAAAAACACACTTACATAATAAAAATCCAAGACAAAGTACCACTAACACCAGACTTTCAGAGATAGGAATTAGTAGTTATGATTAACCCAATGACATAGTAGTGATCCGTGCCCCAAGTATGCGTCAATATCTAGGAGGAAATTATACCATGTACTTGGACTCCACATGGGTCACTACTCCATGTGAAATCCCAACATAACACCAGCTTGCCTATGTTGTCATCCCTTAATCCAAAACAAGAATAGAGGACTCAAATACTGAACTACCCGAGGAAACTCAAGTTTTTTCATGAGTGGTGGTGATTGGGCACCGACCCATGCCCTACCTCTCGAGCCCTGAAAATCCTAATCCCTAACTAAAAGACACCCCAAATAACAAGAACCTCATATGATACCATATTTTCATGAACCAACCCAGGTCGAACCTGAATCTGTCAACCAATCTGGCCCGTGGTATGGCCCGAAGGGAATTCCCAATCCCCATGGGCTAACAAATAGTTTCAAGAATCAAAATTAAATAGGTGGGAATGATTTAGACCATAAATTAAAGATAAAAAAATACTGAACAATGAAAACAAAAACTAGTATTGGGGATAAAAAAACTGTACATACCTCCATGTGACACTATGGGTCACCACAAACCTCAAACCAACGTCACACTACGTTGACCAAATCTGAGAAAGAAGAAGCACTCAAAGCTGAAAACAAAGATAAACTATAGACATGAGTATTACAACTCAGTAGGCACTCCCAAACAATCTATTCCCATATGCATTTCTTTTGAATAAAAGGTCCATCAATTTAATGTTTGAAATAAAATGTATAAAACTAGTTTTTCACAAATTTTCTTCTTAAAAAAATCATGGTCCATTTCCGTTTTTCAATAAAAAACCACATTACTTTTTTAGAAGTATACATTGGTATTTTAAATGAGGTGATGTATACAATAAAATGAGAGGAAGGAAGTGTAAAACATTTTCAAAACTTTTTTCTATAAACACTTGAGACCATTTTATCACTTTTATAAAGAATATACACTATGCAAGAAAACAAGATCAATAAATATACAACATGAGAAATGGAAAAACACCACATAAGAGTAACCAACTAGCACATTCATCTATGTCTTCTGCCATAGATAACTAAGTACCAGACAACATGAGAGAACCTATGAACTCGTGAATAATCTAAAATGTACTATACAAGAAACTCATCCTAAAGGTATTCCCTACCTGATGAAACCATAATTCCAAAATTATTAGTTGTCTCCCTACCTGGCCTGACTGAGGGGCCCAATCCCATAGTAATAACAACAAAATATCCCTTTGCTATGGGCCACTAGCTAGTGTATAATCTAAACTAGTTCAATAATCATTCACCAAAAATTCACTCTCTATAAAAGGTTCCCATGTTCAGACTAAAAAGGGGGTGAGTCAACAAATACTAACCATGAAATCCAACACATGCATTTTTATCATACACAATCAACAAACCCAACAAAATCACCAATAAATCACTCTAAGGGATTTTCTCCCTCTTTCCTTCAATCATCAACACATGAGGGAAGTCCCATTTGGGGAACACCTATTCCCATCAACATCTGACAAGGAAAGAGGTGCATCCCAAAGAGAGTTTTTAAAGTAATTAATTTTATAAAGGTACCAAATAAGACCCAAACAACCATTTAACACTAAACCATTTACAAAAGATACAACACACACCACTTTCAAAACAAAAAATCCACTTAGAAACTAATTTAAGAAACCCAAGTCACCATTTTAAATATAAAACACATTTATAAAGTACAAAATGGAATTTCATAAAGCAATTGATATGAAAAATGAAATCAAACCATTTATTACAATACATTACAAGAAATAAACCACTCCAATTCAAGACAAACAATTTTACTAACAATTATATATCAATAATTAATATAAAAACTAGGTGTGAAATGCAATAAATAAATGATTCTTAAATTCAAAGGTCAATTCAAAGGGATCCTACCTCAAAAATGCCGATTTTAATGACAACCTCTCTAACCTCCCCTTTTCCCTTACATACATACACATTTATACATACACACGCACACACACGCACACACACACACACACACACAGATATATATATATATATATATAAATACCCCTTTCATCATTTCACATATCCCCCAAACTATGAGGGAATATATACAAAGAGGGAATATATATACATGCATTTCCCTTGCACATGCACATAAGGAATCATCACTAGCGGTGACTCAAAATTACATCAACAAGGTCCACGTGTTCTTGAAAAGTTACCGACAACTCGAAAATCACAAAACCCTTAAATTAAAATTAATACAAAAAAAGGAACCACCATTTTATAGAAACCAAAAAACCATTCAAGAAATCAGGATTTTAAGAAAACACCATTTTGGAAACACCATCTTCATTTTAGGGAACATCCATGTGTGCACCCATGGATGTGCCAACATCCAATGGCACACTTAATATCCATGAAACATTTAGAAATCACCTCTAAAAACAACACTCACAGTTTAATCCATAACCAACCATTTCAATTAATTTCAAAATGGAAAAAGTTTTTATAAACCAAAATATCCCTTCCAAAGAATATTCGAACCACACTTAAAGTAATCACTATATTCCACATGAAAAAACCCAAGTCATAATTGAATCAATTTGTTAAATTTTTTAAAAGGGAAAACATCACCCAACCATTTCAATTTTACCCCTAAATCTCAATCATCCCTTTATCAATAACATTTAGCATATGAAAACATAGGCATAATAATATTTTCAATTTGGAAGCTATTTTGAGAGAAATTAATTCATTAATAAAAAACAATAATAATTTAACCAAGGGAATTAAAAAGATATGAACCATGTTTTTAGAAATTAAATAATAACACACAAGAATCATATGGATTGAATTGAAAATAAAAGGCCTGGAAATACCAACCGGTTGAGTGCGAATGCGATGGGACTCTAAAAGAAGAAATAATACACCCTGAAGAGTAATCTGCACCCCCTAGTATCTAAGAAAACCAAACAGAACACAACCCAATTTATTAGGGTTCAACCAAATTTAATAAAACCCCCAAAAAATTGAAGGAAAACACATCAGAGGAGAGGAGAGGATGTGGACTCCGGAGAGTGGAAACTCATTGGAGAGGGAGACATGGTCATAGATGGTACTAGAGGAAGTTTTCTCTAGAGGTAGGGGTGACCGGAGGGTGTTGTTCCATGCGAGGGGAACCGTTGGAGGGAAGCAGCTAGAGGTGGAGGTCCAACACAAAAGGGTGACATAAGGGGGAGAGGATATGCAAGTCAAAGGTCTAACCGGAGATAGGAGAGGCGATGATGGAATAAGAGGGTGCTCAAGAGGAGGTTCATAGAGGAGGGGGTTGCGCTGTGGGAGAGAAAGGGTAGGGGAACCCAATTAGGGTTAGGAAGAAAAGAAAAGAAAACCTAAACCTAAAACTAATAATAATAATAATAATAATAATAATAATTAATCATCTTAATAATAATAATAACTCAATAATAATAATAATAACAATAATAATAACTTAGTGATAATAATAATATTTATTTATTTTCTTAGAAAAATAATATTATCATCATTATTAGTATTAAAACATTATTTTAATTTTATTTTCATAAAATTTATTTATTTTAAATATTAGGCAATTGCACAGTCACCTGGACTGACCACACGGTTACTGCTAACTGTGCAGTGGTCGTGCACCAGCCCGAAACCCACCAAAATTACCAAACATCAAAAAGTTTAAACCATCACTCAACCCAAACCTCAACTAAAATATCCAAATCCAAGAAATAATAAAATAATTTTTTTAGATGTCGGGGTGTGACATATATCCCCAAGGAGTTTCACAATAGGTGTTCAATAAGACCTTTTTTTCATGAACATGGTGATGATATAGTCAAAGATGTGCCCTTTTCGGGGATATTAACCCTAACTACTTCTATGCCAGAGCGATATCCACTTGAAGTATTTAGATAGGGATTTTGTTTCTTGGAAACCACTTAATCTATACTATACCAAAATTTAGGGATATTTTAATATGTATAGTCTTATTACTATGGATTTCTCTCTAGTTTTCTAATCGTAATTCCCCAAAATAACTAGACCTTCCTCTAATAACAACTACGAAGAATAAAATATTTAATACACCTTAATTAATTATTTATGACATAAGGACACACATAATATAATATTGAAAGATAGAGAGTTAAAAACTCCATAACATGCCCTTAAAATCTACTGATCTTCTAAAACTTTACGAGATAACTTGAGGATGTATATAAGAAAAGGCTGAGCTATAAAGCCCAGTAAGGGAATAATAAAAGCATAGAATGATGAAATTAATACATTTTAGTCAATAGGCATATCAAGGTGACATAAAAGGTTTTATAATCATTTACATGAACATAAAATCATGATATAAGATGTTAACATCAAGAAAACGTAAGATTTAAAAACAATATAAAACATGAAATCATAAGAATAAGTTAGAGATAACTACTAAAATATTATAACATAATGTTATTAGGATAACATAACATGTACCATACATGGTATATCATGAGATAAAAACATAAAAAAATGCATTGGAGGACTATATAAGTTTAGGCCCACTCATCACATTTATATCATGTACATGCATAAGTGTGCCACATATATCATACAACATAAGGATTTATTATATAAATTTTAATCTGATGATTAAGGAGTGTGGGTTACATAAATGGACATATCCAATCAATGAAGGATGGTTATATCTAGGTGAACACCATTGAGTGGAAATGGGGATGGTTATTCACTATAAAAATGTTTGGCACGGAAAGTCATAGGATAATTTCAACAACATAGAAAATATACATAAAGATCCATGTAAGGTTTTAATGACAGTGATATGAAGTATATCAATACTTGAAAATAATAAGGATACTAAAAAATATGTGTAAAAACATATTTCAATATGAATAATTGGAAATCAAATGGCATAATACAAAGAAAGTGATTAAATAAAGAAGAGAAGAGAATTCGTTACCTCGAGAGGGTGCTTCTAAAATCATGAGAACACCTTAGGAGGGATTTATATAGGGAGAATTAACTTCATGATCAATGGGTTTTTAGTGAATAGGAGTGGTAGGATGGGTGGGTAATTATAGAAAAAGAGGGGGATTCTTAATTAATCCATAAACTTTGGTTTTGAACTCCATATGATAAAATAATCAAAACTACAAACCTTCCCACGATTTTTGCACGTGGTTTCTACCTAAGAGTAGTGTTTTTAAATATTTTATAAGTTTAAGAATTGAAATCCTTAAAATAATACCCTTATTGATGTGAAAGTGAGTCATGTTTATAAAGAATTTATTTTAAAACCTTAAAAATATATTATAGGTTTTGGAGGATTCATTAAGGGTTTATAAAATTAATAAATTAACTTCAAAAATAAATTATTTAAAATTATTAATATATATTTGGTCGTAGATACCTTTTATGGCATTCATTAAATCACCTTTAGTCTGTTACTATTTCATAATAAAAAACATATATTTATACCGTATTTAATTTTTACCCAATAATTCAACCACCTCAGAAAATTATAAAAAATTAACCATTGAATTTTTTTGATTTGTTGAGTTCAAAAAAATATATTTATTTTATCAAAATAAGTGTATAAATATTATAAATTCAAAATTTAAATAAGAATCTTTATTTACTGAAAAATACCAATTTTTACAATATTAACAACCTCCCGGACTTTATAAAAATTACATTGGACATCATTAAATTATTTTCTAATTTATATTTAAATAATTATTATCTAATTAAAATATTTTATAAAAATATCATTTATTTAAAAAATCCATTAATTTATCAAAAGTGTGTCTTTTTTTAAAGTATATATTTCCCAAAAATACAATTTTTATTTCTTCATATCAAAAGTATAATTTTTATCAAACTCGTTATATAATCATTGGTAAATTAATGATAGAAAGAAATAAATATAATCATTATTTTATTAAAAATAAAATATAATAATTTTTATTACTAGGGTCTAGGTACATAACTACTTATTGCACTAGCATATGCCTTAAGAGTAAGGCGTGCGATGGTGACATGTTCTTAGTGTGGTTTGACAAACATGGTATTGGTCGTAATCTTGATAAGCTTGAACTTCACATATAAATGATTTTTCTTGGGTTTTGATTTGTTGGACCATACCTTGGGCTTGATCAAGGGAAAATACCAAAGATTACCCTTATCGGTAATCCTCATAGTACTGACCCGTACCATGACCATTTTCCCTCTGTCCTTATTCTACACCATGTTGATCCTCTAGTATTATGCTTTTTTAAACTCCATGACTGGCCCATGTAACGCCACTTCACATCCTTGGTCAGGGAAACATTTTAGCTTGGCCAACTGACTCCATGATGCCTGGCTATTTTAGTGTCCCAATATTTAGGGATGAAATATTTTTTTATGAGCACTCAATAAAATTCTTCCCTATGGTGTAATATGGGGATTATATAATTAACACCCAAAAAATTGAATACATACCAAAAAACACCAAACACGTCATACAACACAACCAAAGGTGTCATGTCATGGTTCCAATTACATAGATAATTTTCTCTCCAACTAATTTCATCTTTATTCATCCCTCTTCATGACTTTATAAGATCCTTTAAGGGACTTCCAAACATTATTTTTATATATTTTTAAAAAAGAAATCCCCAAGAAATCCTCTAAAGGATTACTTTCAAGCCCCCTTCGTGTTTATTGAAAATTCCAAAATAAATTTAACACTTCTTTTTTCTTGGAAATTTTAAAAACTAGTTAGATATAACCTATACCACTTTCTAAACGATCTATATTTAAAGAGCTTATCAATGATTCAAAAATATCCAACTATAATCCCATGTGTTTCAATAATAGTGTTATAAATAAGTGTTAAATGAAATAATACATAGGACAACACTTTATTTAACTTCATTATTTCAATAAATTTTAATCAAAACTTCCCCATAATTAAGAATTCAAGCACTCTCCCCCATTCTATAAAATAATTTATACCCTTTTTAAATAGTAATAAACACTTCATAGAAATTTTCATCTCCCCTTATACATATAAACACCTTAACATCATTTTTCAATGAACCCAATGAGAACATATATGAAAGATCACAATAGAGAGTAATATATTTAATTATTTAAAACAAAGAAAAAGCTACTAACAATTTTTTTATGAATGAAATTTCCATGTGGGAGTGAGGCCCCTTATCTAACTTATCTAGTTGTAGGGAGTTATTTGGAATCTAAGATCCAACTGATATCATTCAAAATCAACCTTAGGTAGTTACTTAGTCATGATAACCACAATTTTTTTTGTATAGACACATACTCCCCCTTCTCTAGACCTTACTCTGCCTTATTCTTGATAAATAAATACTTAATCTTGATGTGATTTTTCTTTGAATGATGGATTATATTTTTCTATGATTAATAGCCATAGAGTTGTCACATATAATCACAATTAAAGATTTCACTTTAAATCCAATATCTTTATGCCAATGTCCAATTCAGATCAATTGAGTAAAGTCTAGAGTAGATGAAATATACTCAGCCTCCATGATTTTCAATCAAATACAGTCCTGAATATTTCTTATACAAGATATTATAGAACTTATAAGATAAAAATCACCACCTAATGTTATATTTTGACCATCAGTTGAACTTTAGAAATATATGTTAGTGCATCCCAACAAATCTTAGTGTGATCTTCAATAATTTAACAATTCATAGTCCATCATATAGTTGACATAGTGAAGTATCCATTTAAAATTTAGCATATAAATCTATCTGGGAAAATATTTGTAGTGAGAAACTTGGAATGTGGTAAAAATTATGTCAATATATGTGTCTAAGAGATATAATAAACTTCCAGTAATCTATCAATATTCTATCACAATGATCTCTGTTTCATCCTCATCCTTTGAAAATTTCTTCCAGGTATCCATATGAGTAGAAATTGACTTCAATTTTTTTATTTATAAACTTTTGATTATTTCCTTTTCATATTTTGATTTTCAAATAAATGTTCCATCCTTTCTTTAGATCACCTGAAACCCAATTAAAAATTTAAATCCTCAAATCGTAGACATCTCGAATTCACACCGCATAAATTCTGAAAAACTGTTTGTGTTATGTTTTATTTGAACCTCTAAAAATTATTTCATCTACATAAATGATAATCAAAATTCATCGATCATGTTAATTATTAACATACAGGTTATGATCAACTCCTCCTATTTGAAATCCAAGATTTTTAAAATTCTGGTCAAGATGAGAATACCACACACTCGGTGCTTTCTTTAGTCCACATAATGATTTATTCAAATGGAACACTTTTTTTCATCTTGATCATTGAAGAATACATCTTTTTTATTTAGTAAATACCTCCTCCTCAAGTAATCCTTTGAGGAATGATAATTTAAAATCTATCAGATACAATTTAAAGTTTCCTTTAATTTCTATAGAAGAAAATATTCTTATAGTTTTCAATTAGGCCATTATTTAAAATGTCTCATCCACATCTATACCTTCGATTTGGGAATAATACTTGCAAACTAGTTATAATTTTTTCTGAGTCACCCTTCCATCTTCATTGAGTTTATATAGAAATACCCACTTGGTTTTGATAAAATTTTTATTCTCCAACCATAGAGAAACTTCCTAAATTTGGTTCTTCTCTATTTGGTCAATATCTTCACGTATAGTTTTGGTCTAATTCTCATCCATTTTAGACTCATTAAAATATTTATTCTCGAAATGAGATAAAAGAGAGGTTTGATATTGATATTTTATTCTAATTATGATAACCAAATCTATATGATTATGGGTTTTCTATAGACTGGTTTTCTCACCTTTATACCTTTAAAGGTATTACCCCCCAATTTTGGCCTTTTGGAGCCAATAATCTTCAACCACTCATCATTACTAAAATAGAAAACTCCATCCTTATCATGCATAATGATAGACACATTGTATTTATTTTCTGTCATATGGAAAGTGCACTTGTTATCTAATATCTATGTTCAAGCTCTATTGGTTTCCCTCAAGGTAATTTTGAGTAAAATTAGCCTCCTCATCTTTCCCTTTCTTGGACCAAGCATATTGATTAATTCCCTTTAGTGGTGAATGGACATGTTCAACCTTCATATCTATTTATTCTTCCTCAAATTGCAATGATGTATATCAATTATGTATTTTTAGTTTTTTAGATTATTTCTCTAGCTATTGATCTTTCTTTTTTCTAGCTCTCCCTCAATACACTCCTTCATTACATTGATTAGAAATTCACTATGTTATGGACACACCCTTCAAACCAAATTCAATAACCATTAAAATCATAATAGGTATAAGAAAATATACTTGTCCGCATTTTTTATTCTTATTCTAAACAATGTTTTCCTTTATCCTTGAAAACAATGGACCTATGGTCAAGTCACAACTATTTTAGAGGATTATTTAAAAGATTACTTATCTTTTAAATATGCCATTGTACTTGAATGTCCTATTATAATTTCAGTGGTTTGGAAGCCTTTCTTGAACATAACACATTCATCATAAAATCATGACTTCACCTTTTAGTTCTATTGTTATCTTGACCATTTTTTTCATAGAATCAGTTAATCTATCATTGATACTATGTTGTTCTTCATTTTTGAGTCCTAGATCAACTTATTTATCTTAGTTTCTAGAATTTATAGTTTTTATTTTTACAATATCCACCTTTAATTATAACTTTTAATATTATTATTACTTGATATAGAGTTTAGATTCATATACTGCTCTATTTTCCTTCTTTGTTTTAACCCTCCAAACATTGATTTCTTTAAGAGTATCCTCAAGATCAGCTTCAAGGTTGACCCATCCCTCAATTGAATCACCTTCATCATAATTATCTCCCACTAGTGAACTATATACAATAAACACCACATATTCTTCAACAAGGTTTCTATATACCTCAACCTCCTCCATTTTGTGTCTCATCAAATATTTCATCTTCATGAGAGAACAAATTTTAACTCTTAAATAATTTACATTGTGATTTTCCCAAATTTTCTCACTTTTGAAAGGTTTATCCATAGTTTGTTCCTCCTCCTCATCTTGATATTTCTTAGGAAACTTGGAAATAATATTTATAACTTTATTGCATTTGAAACATGCAAGTGTAAGCTTGCCTTTTAATTTTTCCCATTTCCCTCTTAATATTAGAGTAAAGGAAGGTTATTACCTTATTAACTTCTTATTTTTCTATGTATTCTTTCACCAAAAGTTTATTTATTTACTTATACACCACTTATTGAGAAATTTATTTTGATCTAGACTCATTATCATCATTCCTCATTTAATCTGAAATGGGAGTACTATACATGCTATCTAGCATCTCATCATTTAGATATTTATCTTCAATAAATGATACATTTTCATTGAATCATGAAGGTAATATTTTTAGGGTAATTTTATAAATTTTTAAATCATCAATTATCTATATAATTTTATGAATATATTTGATAAAAAAATTTATCTAATAAAAAAGTCATCAACCATCTCATTTAGACTCATTCCTAAGTCTTCATTCTTATTCCACAACACCTGTAGTTTTACTTCTCAAAATTTTGAATAACTATCTTGAACATTGAGAATTGTCTACCACATATTAGGGTAGGTTAGAAATACATATCCCTTTTTTAAATAGGGTTAGCCAAAGCTCCCACAAAAGCATTAATGAACTTGGTGTCTCCACCCAGCTCCTTAAGACCCCTATCCTATAGGGATTTACTCTCTATACTAGCTATTATTCCATGTATATATACCTTTTATACATCCATACCCAATAATATAATGTAGTGAAACATCTTATTTGTCTATTACTGGAAATTTTTCCTATAACAACCTGAGATTTCATGTTATATTTCTCTTTAAATAAATTTAATTTCTTTGCTAACTTGATTTACAAGCAACTTTGAGTTTAAAAAAATCATGAAAAATGGTTAAAATATTATTATGTGTCAATTATATAATTTTTCAAATCATCATGTCATTATTATCTTAGGTTTTTTTTTGTATTTTTCTAAAAAGATTTATTTTTCAGTGAATAGTAAAAAATACCAATTTTTGTAAAACAATCATTTCTTATCTTTAAATCAAGTAATTTAAAAGTAAAATTAAATTTTGGATTCAGTATTAAAGTGAAATAATATCCATTTTAAGTAAAATAATCTAATTAGTTCCATTAGAATCATTATTTCACATGATTTTGAAATAATCCATTTTTAGTCTTAAAAACATATTTTTTTGATAAATTATTTTAAATCGGATTTTGTGTGTTTTTCAAAATTAATCATTGAAAATTATAGGATTTTAATTAGATAAAATTTATTCCATATTTTGAATTTGGAGATTCAAATTTTCTAAATAGTGCACATTTATTTTTAGGCAATATGAATAGTAATTTTGGTAAAATTTATCACCTTAGTGAAAGGAATTGAGGTTAAAAATAATGTGAAAAGACAGTAAAAATCTATCCAACACTTGAATTTATTTAATTTCATGGAAATAATTCAGCCATATCCATCTTAACTTCGAATACATGGAGTTTTTTTTTCAATTTCCCTTTGAAAATGACATTTATATTATTTTAAGTAAAGAAAAATGAAAAATGCCACTCTCTTGCCTTGGAATTTATATTATAAGTTCACATAGATATAAAAATAATAAGTAAATACATATTTAATTTTATTTAGTGAATAATGAAACTATTTTTATGATCGTAATTTATTTATAATTTTTAATGATTATATAATTACATTAAATTCTTTTATAGTGGTGATACAATGCATAAGAATGTAGTGAAAAAATCAAAGTAAATAATTTTAAAATCATTAAAACTATTTTTTTGATAAATTATGGTCCCAAAAAAATTTAGGTAATAATATTGTATTATTAATGTTTTATAGGATTATATTTCAATTCCATATTTTTATTGATGTCTTTAAAGTAAAATTTTGTGAATAGTTCTTAAAAAGACTTTAATTGTATTCTATGTTAAAAAATATTTTACTAAATTATTTTAAAATCAAAAAAATATAGAAATAGTAAAATTAGGATGATTATTAGTCTAAAGGATCACCCCTTATCATTTATTAGAAAATTATTACCATATAAGTACAATTAGAACCCTTTAATATTGAAAATGTCGTTACAATAATTAATGTTAAAATTGATTAATGAAGGATTTAAACCAAAAGCTAAGGTTTGAAATACCAATCAAGCCTAATTAAATTTTATTGATTTAACGGATATCAACCATATACTATATTAGATTCCAATTTTTTTTAACAAGGTTCCACATACAAATGAAAATAGATTTATTATATTTAAATCTTTTTATTATTCCATGTGTGTTGTTTCATTCACTATAAAAAGGTACCACTTATCCTATCTTCTATACAGAACCTAGAGCCACTTATATAGACCAAACCCTACGAAACACACTTCTTAAAATACTTATAAAAGTTATAGTGGTTCTTCTTGGAAATCCCTCCAAACTATAGCCTGATGTTGATCATCCTAGGTCAACACATACCACTATATATTGGATAAATCATGCAACATATAAGTTGTGATCTTAACCATCCTATCAAGGGGTGTATCTAGGTTCTTGAAAATAGATATCATGGACTCCAACCATTAACACACAGCTTGTGGACCACCATCCCCAAAAAAACATGGGTGAATGTTGTAGTTGAAATTCTCGCATCAACTCTTCCATAGTAGGGATAGGTCATCAAGATCCCTATATGGTCTACATGATCCATAATAATGCCTCTCGAAACTGGGTGGCAGTGCCCTATTCAGATATAATTGGAGGTTCTTCAAGTGGCACTATATAAGGTAATACTGGTGGCTCAAGTCCCACTACCTCTTGACCATGGTCATCACCACCCTCTTAGCGCACGACTTGAGGCCATCATGGTAAAATATCTCTACAATTTATAAGCACATGCCTCAAAAAATATTTTATAATTATAAACATCATAGAAATAAGAATAGTATAGGTACAAACCTTCATATATAAGAGTCAAACCCCTCTACCTACTCTTAAATCTAGGTTTGGTGACATATAAGACCACAGAGAATCACAAAGATACTTTATACTACCCACTACTATAACGTCCCTGACTTGAAATCCATTAACTAGTGCCCCGATCCAGGTCACCACATGACCGCATGCGCACCTCCCCATATACCAGAGGTTGCCGACTAGCAGTGAGGGTCTAATAAGTCACTTGGGGAGACTATACCCTCTTTACAAGATTAAGACACACTAGATAACAATTGAAATGATGGAAATAATAAGTAAATAAATAGAACCATGCATTATCACTATTTCCCAAACAGGGTAAAAAATGCAACCAAATGTTAAATATATCATGTAATGCTAATAGTACCAAAGTGAGCAAACCAAAAAAATAAAGATAAACAACTAACACCCCAAAACAGTTCCTAACTCTAAGTCTATATCCTCATCCATTCACAACCCAATCCCTACTCAACTCCCTAGAATAGCGCCTTTGCCGTTATCCTAGCCAACATCCATGAAATCTTCTTGGGTACCCAATGGAAGCCCGGGCAGGGTGTGAGTATAACTCAGTAGGTCACTACCAAGAGTCTCTACAAAATATCTAGTCAAAACAAATAGTGCATGAAAAAAATAATTAAATGAAAAGGTAAACAAAATACAACTCAAGTTCAATTAGTTAAAAATATTCAATTTAACCATTTTAATCACTCAATACATATTCTTCACTTGTTCGATGGGTTGGGCATTTACATCATTTACACAATGGCCTAAGCCAGTAAAATTACTATGAATAAGGGAATAATTCAATTTCTCTATCTCACTAGGGATAAAAATTTCATGATTCCTTACATTACACTTACCATGGAGCCTTGGTCCAGGTAGTCTCATTAAATGCAACCGTTAGGGGAATAGAACCTTAGTCCCCCTTCCCCATCTTGTGCATTATAAGGTGGGGTTTAGAGCCTTATTATAACCCGAACCATGGATGTAGATCCTTAATTCAAATACCCCACAAATAAAAATCCATTTTCACATGATTATCTATCCATTAACCACATAGACCATATCACAAACCATTCTAAAAAAATACACATAATGTTTACAATTCACATTTTATTCAACACACGAATCATCATCAAGCCTTAACCCAATATCACATTTACCATTTACTTAGAATAACCCATTTAACCCATTTCCCTTTTCATAACTTAAACCATTTATCATATTTAATAATTTTCATAGATTAATCCATTTCACATGGTTCATAAATTCACATGAATTATCCCATTTATGCAATTCCATTACAAACTCATAAGTCATTTTACACATTCACATTTTCCCAATTAACCCTTTTAATATTTTAACAAAAAATCCCTTCTGGAATTTCCAACAACTTGAAACACTGCCATTAGTACCTATTTATGATTTTAACCAACATTTCAATGCATTTATCATGGGATCTATTTCAATACAAGTGATCTTTAGGCTTAACATTACAATTTTCCATGTTCTAGAATATTGGCACACCCCATGGGTGTCCCTAAATGGTCTAATCAATATCAATGCATCACATGGATATAATGAGGGATCTTAATTATCATTTGACCAAAAAATTTACCAAATCATACTAAAGACATCAAAATCACATCAAGAGTGAAGCAATATCATAACCACACATAAAAAAATTGATAATAAAACTATAAGATATAACTTGTAGACCACCTTCCTCGAATCCGATGATGAATCCATGATAAAACTTAACCTTAGATATGGATTCAATCACCATTTTAATACAAAACTTAATATCCTATGAAAAATATATTTTTAGGTATTTTGAAGAAAAATAACAGAACCTCAATCCCTAATCTAGAAAAGAGTATCAAGAGGAGTTTTAGACTTACCTAGAGATTCAATTTGAAACCAAAAACACTCAAAACAACCCATAATCAAAGGAGATCGACCCTTGAGATGATTCGTGGGTTTAAATTTGTCACTAGGTTAAGAGGAGTAATAAATGAGGAGAAAACTGGGTGAGGAACATAAAATAATCAGGGGGAAATAGTAAATTTTCACATTTTAATGGGACACATAGTTTAACCACACAATCTTCCTAACCATGAAACAACCATAAACCATCCTCTATTAAAGAGGGGTAAAGTCGCACAATTACCTGGGGAGACCGCACTATTTGAAAAACCATGTGAAATTCATATGTCCAAGTATTCATGATTTGGCTTCCCCCATTTCATGGTTTTGCTTACCCATTCACCCCTCCTCGTGGATAGCATGGTTTGGGTGCATAGATTCCTCTAACTATGAGACAACCATGAAACATGAATTGGATGATCATTTTTTATTCCTTTCATGTCTCGAACCCTTGGAACACCCTCATGCCTCCTCATACACCTGATAAACATTCCATTAACCAAAATTAAGAAATTTAAGTCAAAATTTAAACAAGGATATACCTCCACTAAGTCTTGGATCTTATAACCTCCCCACCTAATAAAAATATTTCCTTGAACATCACTTCCTAGAATCACTAATCTTCTACAAAAAAGAGATCAGGCCACTAGGAATACATATCTGACTATCCTTCCCATGTTTCCTCCTGAACATTACTATGCTGCCATAAAACCCAAGCCAAACAGTCTTTCCCCTCAAGACGTTTCACTACGATCCACAATACGATTCAGATGCTCCTCAAAGGACACATTGGCCTCAAGATAAACATTCTCAACATCGATCATGTTAGATGGGTCAGTGTGATACTGATGAAGCTATGACACATGAAAAATTGCATACATACCACTATACCACTGTGGAAGATCCAATCGGTATGCCACCAGTCCAATCCTCTCTACAATCTCAAACAACCTCATATACCTGGGTGCCGAATTTCCCTACTTTTGAATTTGATGGTGACCCAACCTTGGAGACACCTGAAGAAACACACGATCAACCATCACAAACATAATAGGTCTACGAGATCGATCCACATATGAATTATACCTACTCTGAGCTATTACCATATGATTTAAAATTAACTAAACATACTCTAATGTCTCCTAAACAAGACTTATTCCCAAAAATTATTATCCCCCAACATCCATCTAACAAAATGAATATCTATATAGTCTACCATAAAGTGCCTCATATATTTCCAATTGAATCGTTGTCTGGAAACTATTTTTATAGGAGAACTCAACAAACACCAAGTGTTTCTCCCATGATCCACCGAAATCTAGGGCACAATCTCTCAACATGTTCTCAGGTACCTAAATAGTACACTATGGATACCCATCAGTCTGTAGGTGAAAATCTGTACTAAAAAATAACTGGGTACCGAGTACCTTATACAACCCTTTCCAGAATCACAATGTAAAACATGGTTCAAGATACGAAACTATTGATCTTGTAACCCTATGAAATCAGACAATATTTTGAATATAAAACTCACCCAACTCGTCAACGGTGAGGGTCTCTCAAATAAGTAATAAATTCACTACCTTGGTCATCTGACCCATAACTACCCAAATCACATCATTCTTTCATGAAGTCCTTGGAAGACCCACAAAAAATCCATCACCATGTTATCCCATTTACATTTCAAAATGGGAAATGGATGCAAAAAAACACCCGACCATTGATTCTCAGCCTTCACCTACTAGAAGGTAAGGCATTACACCACAAAACCTACAAGAACTTTATTCATCCTTGACCACCAATATTGCCTACAAAGATCATGATACATTTCGGTAAAACTAGGATGCACTTCCCACTTCGATGCATCAAAATAATGAATAAACCCTTATTGCATACAAGTTGGCACAAACACATGACCACAAACATAAACAATACCATCATCTTAAATAGTTCAACTAGAGGTTGAATTCCCACCTTTAAAATCTTCCCTTAAAGACAAGAATTATAGATACTTAGATTGAATTTCCTTAATCTAGCGTAGAAGCATGTACTCAAATGAAAATGATGCAGGTTCATCTTCCCTTGGCCATCATGCACCTCAAGATTCATCTTAGCAAAAAAACACCATCATCTTCCACTCAAATTTTGATTCCTGAACTGTCTGATTTTGAGTTTTCTCACTCAAAGCATCTGAAACACCATTTCCCTTTTATGATTAGTATACACTGTAAACCATTCCCCCCAACAAGTAATGCCACCAAAATTTTAAGTAATGAACCACCACAAACAATTAAAGATCATGTGTAGGGTAATTTCTTTCACGAGGCCTCAACTTATGTGACCCATATAAAACAACCCAATCATCCTACATCAACACTACCCCAAGACAAACACCAGATGCATAAAAATGGTATATTTCCTACTTGGATCAAGTAATATTAGAATCAGAGCGGTTTTCAACTACCTTTTTAATCCCTAAAATTCATTATCATATGCCTCAAAACACTAAAACTTGATACCCTTATTGGTATAACCTAAAAGTGGTGCTTCCAAACTAGAAAATTCTTTAATGAATCTATGGTAATAGCTGACCAACCCAGAAAACTTCAAACTAAAAAACATACTTTGGATGCTCCCAAGACACAATTGCGTACACTTTCACTAGGTATATGAACACACCTTCCTTTGAGATTATGTTCTCTAATAAATTCACCTTTTCAATCCATAAATGAAACTTGGATAGATTAGAATATATCATATGCTCTCTTAGGGTACTCAGGTTTATTTCAAGATGTTTAGAATGATCATCATTAGTTTTAGAGTACACTAAGATTTCATAGTCAAAGACAACTACAAATTGATCTAGGTAGGGATAAATGATTCAGTTAATCGGGGATATAAACACTTACAGTACATTGGTTAACCTGAATAACATCAAAAAAAACTAATACAACCCATGCCTTCTCCTAAAGGCAGTATGTGGTATATCATAAGGGCTCACTCTTAGCTGATGATACCTTGATCTTAAATCAATCATTGATAACACTGAAGAGTATATCAAATGGTAAAAGAGATAATTGATTTGAGAAATAGGGCATCAGTTCATAACTATCATCATATTCAAATTCCTATAATTGACACATAGTCGCAAGGACCTATCAACTTTCTTGGAAAACAACACTAGATATCTCCAATGTGATGGACTTGGGTGAATAAACCCCTTAATCTCTATTTCTTAAAACTAAGTTTTTAGTTCCTTATGTTATGTCGGTTCTATTTTATATGACAGAATAGAAACATGTTCTACCCCCAAAAGAAACAATACTGTGAACTCCACATCCCTCCCAGGTGGAAGCCATGATAAATATTCATGAAACATGTCTAGAAATTGATCCAACATCAGAGTAAAGACATACTTCTCTAATACCCTATCATCAAGAATAAGAAAATCCACTTAGGCTATGAGTTCACCAAACTACTAATAAACTGTCCCTATACGGCTTACTCAGATATCCCATTCACCATGATGTATATACATGTCTCCATAAAGTGATGTGAATGTCACCCTATGACAATAATTGCCAATATGGGGTTGGTATAACACTAGCTAATATATACCAACAATTAGATCAAAACCCGATGTCTAAGGAAGCAATACGTCCCATAGGAAATGGTACCCACCAACCTCGAGCACACACCCCTTACATCACTTGATGTTTTCTGATAATACCACTAATGGTTTATCAATCAAAGTAACCTCAAAATTATATTCCACTACTAAGACCAACACAACAACAAAATGAGAAGATATAAAAGAGTTTGTGACACCTGTATCAAATAAATTACTAGGAAGCATAGAAGATACAAGGATCATACCTAAAATAGTAAATGTTCTAACCTCACCACCACTAGGTGTAGACCTAACTACATGAATATAACCTTCTCCTCTACCCTGGGTCCTAGTATGAATCCCTGGTGCTGCAATTCCATGTTGTCATAGGAACTCTTGTCCTGGAGTACTATACCAACCACCTCTATCAGTACGGATGGTAGAGCTCCATCTCCCAACCTAATATAGAGTAACTGGCCCCTTCCAGTACTTTGAATTGGCCTTGATCCTCCATCTATTCTCAGCTATCAAGGATTCCTATGGAACCTCTGCACATGCCCCATTCTTCTGCACACTTGACACTCAACTGGTGGCTAGGGGCACTGACCCTGCATGTGTCTCGGCTTTCCACACTAGTAGAAAAACACATGGTTATCACCCAGAGAGACTGATCCTATCTTCTCACTACTCTTCACACAACCACCCTGGTGAATATTTCTGAAACAACACTTCCTTCCCTCAGAAGTCGCACCACTGGGCCATCCAATTGAGACCACATGTCCATCACCTAATACCTCCCTCGTGTTCCCTTATAAAATAAGTTCACATTTCACCATTTATTCGAACTTATTTAAATGGAATATGTTTACATGGGACTTAATATCATGTCTAAGTCTATCCTAAAAACATATTTTCGTAGCAGCCTCATCCCCTACCAATGTTGGCAAAAACCATTGCAATTATGTAAAGTAGACCACATAATCCATCAATGGCATAGTTCTCTAAAACAACCTCATAAACTCTACAGCCTACTCTTGTCTCAAAGGTCTCTAGATAAAACTATTCCCAAAAATTTTCTTGGAAGCCCTTCTATAGCATACCATCAGCCTGTTGGGTCTGGACCAAGATATCCCATCAATGCTTCACCAGTCCCCACAACTTATATGATTCCAACTTGACTCTATTCTTTAAAGTATTCTCCAAGTGATCCAAAATTGTTTGGATGAACTCTATATATAATTCTACTACCTCAAGTCCACCATCTTCCACAAATGTTGGAGGGTGTTGAAATTGAAATTCTTTGGTCAGATCAAACATACTAGGCATGACCCGCTCTAGGTACCATTCCATCATCTAAATAAAATGAGAAAAGGTCGCCAATAACAGCTACTTTCCTATGTTAACCTAAACTACCATAATTTCTTACCTCAATTCTAGAGGATCATTCTCAGTGACATCCTCTTATCGCCCAACCAGAACAAATCAATGTGTTGGTATCTTTCTATAATTTCAATCATTTTTCTTAGAAAAAATAATATTAAGCTTCCACATTTTACACAAAATAAGGCTCTCTACTAGCCACAAACAACCCATTTCTCACACACTACACCAAAAAACATTATCACACCTAGAAAACTACCCTCGATGATCCCTACCATGGGTCATTGATAAAAAGGGTTAAAAAAACACACATATTCACAAGTATTTCATTAGACACCTTTTTAAAACCATTTCTCACACTCCCAATGTAAATATTTCCTCTTAGGTACATTTCCAATTTTCAAAATTTGTTACAACCAATATGTAAACTCATTTACAACCTTTCATCCAGAAAAGTTCATTAACCATTATTTAAATTTATTTCCATACACCCATTTTCATAATCTTTATTAGACACCATTTTCTTAAAATTTTCAAGGAAGTAAAGTGTATTCTACCCTTCAAGTCTCACACACTCAACATGTGTGTGCCTATCATGATTCATTCCACCTATATCCCTAGGTTACTATAATGATTCATCAATGAAAAACCTAATACCATTCTAGAGAAGAGAAAAATATCATAAAATAGTCACATCAAACAACAGGTACATAACCCAATGGTGGAATGTCATTCAACAGTAACAACACACACTAAGAACAACAATCCCACCCTGGGCACTTGGGTTTTACCTCATACATGGGTCATATACTCCCAAGCATGGGCTCATTGTCAAGACCCAAAACATACTAATATCCCTTATACCATATCCAAATAATAATATAATTGAAATGAACCTGGATATAATACCACTTTGTAACATCTCCGGCCCAAAATCCACTAACTACTGCCTCGATTGAGGTTGCCACAATACCTCGGGGACGCCTCCCTGTATGCTAGAGGTTTTCAACTAGTATCAAGGGTCTAATACATCATGCGAGGATACTATACCCTCTTTACCAGAGTAATCCACAATAGATAACAAAATAAATAAGTGAAATAATATGTAAATAACCAGAAACATGCATGACCACTATTTCCCAAACAGGGTACAAAACACAACAAAATGTTAAATATGTCATGTCATTCTAATAGTTCCAAAGTGAGGAAACCCAAATATGTTTCCTGAAACCAATTCCAATTCCTCATCCATGAAAAAAAAATCCCAACTCTACTCCCAATCATAGGGCCTTTTCCCTTATTATGACCTATAACTAAGAAATATGCTTAGGAACCCAATGGCTGCCTGAGTAGGGTGTGAGTATAACTCATTAGGCAACCTCCAAAGGTGTCTAAAAAATATACAATACAAAAATATAGTGCATGAAAAAAATAATTAAATGAAAAGGTAAAAAAAATACAACTCAATTTAAATTAGTTTACAATATTCACATTAACCATTTTAATCACTCAATTCACATTCTTAACTTATTCAATGGGTTGGGAATTTACATAATTTACACAATGTCATAAGCTAGAAAAAATACTATGAATAAGAGAATAATTCAAGTTCCATATCTCACTAGGTATAAAAATTTCACATTTCCTTATGTTATACATACCTTGGAGCCTCAGTCCAGGTAGTCTCATCAAATTCAACTGTTAGGGGCATAGAGCCTCGGTCCTCTTCCCTAACTCGTGTATTGTGGGGTGGGGTTTAAAGAATTAGTATAACTCAACCCGTGGTCATAGATCCTCAAGTAAAATACCAAACAACAATCAATACATGTTCACATTATTCATTATCCATTAAACACATATACAATATGACACACCCTTCTCAAAAAATACACAATAGGTTTAAAATTAACATTTGATTCAACACATGAATCATCATCAAGACTTAACCCATTAGCATATTTACCAATTACATAGAATATCCTATTTAACCTATCGCCATTTTCATAGATTAATCCATTTATTATATTCAAAATTTCCATAGATTAAATAATTTCACATGGTTCATCAACTCAAATGAATTATCCCATTTATGCAATTCCATTACAAATTCATAAGTCATTTGACACATTCACTTTATTGTAATTAACACTTTTTCACATTTTTTCAAACAATCCCCTGTGGAATTTACAATAACTAGACACACTACCATTGGAACCTATTTATTACTTTAACCAACATTTCAACACATTTATCATGTTCTTTATTTCAATACAATTGAACTTTAGGCTTAATATTACAATTTTCCTTGTTCCAGAATATTGGCACACCCCATGGATGGCCCTAAATGGTCTAATCAATCTCAATGAATCACATAGGGATAATGAGGGAACTAAATAATAATTTATCCAACCATTTTACCAAATATTACTAAAGGAATCAAATGAACATCAAGAGGGAATCAATATCTCAACCACACATGCACAAAATCAACAATAAAACTATGGGATATAACTTATAGACCACCTACATAGAATATGAAGATTAACACATGATAAAGCTTAAACCTAGATCTGGATTCAATCACCATTTGAATAAAAAACCTAATATCCACTATAAAAATAGTGTTTTAATGATTTGGAAGAAGAATAATGGAACCACAAGCCATAATCTAGAAAATAGAAGTAAGGGGAGAAATAGACTTACTCGGAGCTTCGACCCACAACAAAAAACACTCAAAATGGCATAGAATAAATAGTTATTAACCCTTGGAAATATTTTGGGGTTTATGTTATTCACTAGGGACGTATGAAGAATTAATGGGGAGAAAATTGGGTGAGGAACTAAAAATCCTGAGAGGGAAAATGGTAAATTCTCACTTTTTAATGGGAAACATGGTTTAAATGTACAATTTTCCAAACTATGCACCAACTATTCACCAACCTCTATCACATTGGGGTGAAGTCACATGGTTACCTGGAAAGACTGTATGGTTTTAAAAACCAAGAACCAATTGTGGGGAATACATCTATCCAAATATGCATGGTTTGGCTTCCCCCCTTGCACAGTTTTTCTGAACCATTTACCCCTCCTCTTGGCTAGGATGATTTGGGAACACAGTTACCTCTAACCATTCACCAACCAAGAAAAATGAACTAGATGGCCAATTTCTCTTCCTTTCATGTCCCAAATCCCCAAAACACCCTCAAGCTTCCTCATACAACTGATGCATTTTCGGAATCATAAGATCACCTCAAGTGGACATTGGTGGTGCACTTTGGATTGGCGAAACCTCAGATCTCAACATTTTAGAGATTTGTTGGGACGTGGGGTTTGTTATCTCCAGTTAAAATATCACCAATTCATTGGAATTCTTTATTTGTTGTCCTAGGATTACAAGCATACTTTGTTCATGCCTGGTGTAGGGCTCCCCACTCCTTTGATAAGTGGCGCTTCAACCTAGTTAGATGGTCATTGGATGTTCACAAGTGGAAGGAAATCTCTGTGGCTACGGTTTGGGTCAGCTTTCCAGGCATTCCCCTTCCCTTCCAGAACGTCAGTCTCCTTATGGTCATTGGAGATGCTTTGGGTGGTTTTCTCTGCTCAAATGATCGTACCTGAAGTTTCTCAGATTCCTCGGTAGCATGTATCTGCTTGGAAATAGATATCTCACGTCCTCCCCTTGACAACATCTCCCTATGCATGAAGGATTCCTTCAGCTGGTCGCAACCCATCATCTATTAGGTGAACCTGAGGTAGTTCTCTACTAGCTATATCCAAGGTCACTCTATGAAAGTCTACAGGAAGCGTATTTGGGGTGGTCTTCAGGGATTCAAAAAGGTGGACCTGGATAGTGTCTCGCAGAAACGTTCATGTGCTGATCCGGAAGGTTCCTAGGTCCTGAGTTCAGATGGAGAGAAGGACCATGTCCATAAGGCTTCACCTTCAACCTCTCAAGGAGAATCTTCTAATTCTCCCTCACTAGTTATCTCAGGTGAAGGCAAGGCACTCGTTCCTTTTTATCAGTCAAGTTTTATCTTCTTGAAATATTATTGGGATTTCCTTATCATGAACCTGAAGAGGTTCCTCGAGTCTGGGCCCTTTCTCAGATCTCCATCCTCTCCCTGGTTTCCTCCTCCTTTTCTCTCTTCCTTTCCCCCAAGCTTTCCCATGTCAAAAATTCGGCCCCATCCTTCGACAACCTCGGCAGGCCTTCCTTCTCTTCCTTCTTGTACCCCTATATCATCTCCCCCCTCTTCTGAATACTGAGTATTCAACTCAGATGGAAGCTTGGCTTAAGCCTCCTCCTTAGACCCCCGTCATGGACGTGGATTAAAGTCTCCCTGCTCCCTAAAAACCTCACCTCCTCCCCTCTTACCTTCTCCTTCTAATGCGGGGAGGAGCATGCGGGCACAATCTAAGAAGCTGAGGGAATTCTCTCCCTCATACTCCTCAAAGTACAAGAGTTTCAGGGAAAGTGACGGGACACAATCTGTCCAATTATTCCTATCATCATATGGAATTTTCGAGGGCTCGGGGCTCGGGTGAAAACAGACTTCCTAGATTCAGCTACCCGGAAACACAAGGTCAGTGTCATGGCTATTATTGATCATAAGCAAAAATTTTATAGAATTGTATACTTCTCTAGAAGGCTCACGATGCATGATCACCTACATACAGAGCCAGCAAACCAACATATCTGAATTTTCTGGCATCAGAGCATCTCAGTTGATATTTTCAGGTTGGGTGATCAACATATTACCACAAAGGTATCTCATGATAAAGATGTTTTCTATATCTCCGTCATCAATGGGAGTTGTGACTCCCAACAATACAAGGTTTTATGGAATGAACTTTTACTTTTTGATCCTAGAAGTTTCCCCTAGTTTCTTGGTGGCGAATTTAACATTATTATAGACCCAGAGGAAAGTAATTAAAGAGGTACCTTCTCCAAAAGAGCTAGCATGGCTTTTGATCATTTCATGGCAGACAATGGGCTCCTGGATCTTGGTTTTTCTGGGGATTGTTATACGTGGTGTAATAATCAACGTGGTCTTCGTCGCTTGTGGAGTAAACTTGATAGATGCTTAGAAAACTTGCAGGCCATCTCAACGTTTCCCAATATCATAGTTCGTCACTTGGTGCGTGGTATTTCTGACCACTCCCCAATTCTTATCAATATCTCAGTGGGACAAGCTATACTAGAATCCTTCAGATACATCTAGCATTGGGTTATCCTTCCTGGATTTCATGAAGTTGTTAAGGGGTGTATAATGTTCCCACCCAGGGGAGTAGCTGGATTTCCTTTCACAATAAACTTAGAAGGCTTAAAGGCAATCTTCAAAATTTGACTGATACGGTCCCTCAAAGTGCCACAGACTTTGACACAGTCATGTAGGAAATTCAGTGTCTTGAAATCATCCTCGAGGGAGACTGGGATGATTGGACCTTCAATGATCTTACTTTGAATAAAAACATTTTCTCTGATTTGATTTTTTGTCCATAGCGAATGGCGAGGGAGAATGTGAGGTTTAGGTGGCAGGAGGAAGGGGACAGAAATACAGCTTTATTCCATTCCTGTACAAAGTAAAGGAAACTCTTGGTTCAAAACAACATTGAGATGGAGGATGGGTCATTCTAGAATTATAGAGAGGAGTTGGAGAGGCTTGCTTTTTCTCATTTTAAAGATCTCTTGGCGGGACTGAATCATTGCATTCTTGATAGTTACTCGGGGGGTGAAGCTGAGTTTATGGAGGCCATTGCGTCCCAAGTCTCTTCTCAGGATAACGAGATGATGGTGGCCATCCCAGAGGAAATAGAGATTCATGAAGCTATTTTATGCCTCAAAGGTGACAACACCCCGGTCCTGAATGAATTCCTAGGTTCTTTCTATAGGTATTCTTGGGGGGGTGGTGAAATCTGACATCGTTGAGGATATCCAGGATTTTTTCTGGGGTGGTATCCTGCCTAGAGTTTTCTGTGCTACCACCTTGGTGCTTCTTCCAAAAATTAATAACCCCTCCTCCATCCTCCACAATCGCCCCGTTAGCCTTTGTAATTTCCCCTATAAAGTCATTGGAAGCATCCTTAATTCCAGATTATCGACTCATCTTCCCCGATGGATTTCAATAGAGAAGTATGGTTTTTTAAGGGTCGCTCAATCCAGGCAGCAATTGCATTGGCACAAAAGATGATCTGTGATATTAATACCAAGTCGTATGGCTCCAAAATGGAGATCAATCTTGATATGAGCAAGTATTATGATCTGGTGGAGTGGGGATTTATCAATAAGGTCCTCTTAGGTATGGGTTTCACTCCATGGGTGGTTGATCTTCCCTTTATCTGCTTCAGTTCTTATTGGATGGCGGATCATTTTATGGGTAAATCCCATGGTTTTTTCAATTCAACCTAGAGTTTAAGGTAGGGGACCCTATCTCTCTGAGTATTTTTATTCTTTCCCAAGAGATTCTCAGTCTCTTTATCCTCAAATGCACAATTGTTAGCAAGATCCTCCCTTATAGAAGGAAGTGAAGAGTCCCCTTAATTTCTCATCTAATTTTTGTCGATGATACTCTTATCTTCTTGAATTCTTCTAAGAGATCAATTTGTGGGATTATCCATGTTTTGCAGGAGTACTTCCATTGGAGTTGGAAAGTTATCAACAAAAGAAAGAGTAAATTATTCATCTCAAGAGAATATACCCCCTCATAGGTAGCCTCTATTTTAAACCTTCTAGAGATTCACCAAGGAAATTGGCCAATGGTGTACTTGGGTGCTCCTTTTTCTCCATGTTGTCTCATAATTCAAGACTTTAATTATATTGTTTTCAGGATCTCAGAGAGTGTTCACAACTGGAAAAATAGATTCTTGTCATTTGGGGGAAGGATTGCCTTGGTCAATAGTGTTCTTCTTATTATTCTTGTTCATGCACTTTCTGGTGTAAAAGCTCCTAAAGGAGTTATTTCAAAGATTGACATGGTACTTGATAACTTTATTTGGGATGCCCGGGTGGAGGGAAAGTGTGTTTGGGTGTCTTGGGGGAGAATGGAAAGGCCCATTCTGGAAGAAGGAATTAATGTTCGCAGCCTTGCTGATACGCTCATTTTCTTACATGCCCAACTAGTCTGGGAGCTTCATGAACGTAGAACTTTGTGGGGAAAGACCATGGGAAGCCCCTCGATTGATGGTGAATTGATGGAGGGAAGAACAGTGTCTCCTGTTTTCCATGATTATTCCCCTTTATTCTGAAATCCATTCCCATGTTCGGTGGGTCATCGAGGAAGGTAAAGTCTTTTTCTGGCATGACAACTGGGCAAGTGATATCCTTGGATTTCTAGGATGCCCTGCTTACAACATATTTTATGAGGAGGCTAGAATATTTCCATCATTTATGGAGGAAATTCTGAACAAGGAACAAATGGATATGCTACACCTCATTGATATCACGGAGGGACTAGATAAATGTATTTTTCCCCATCAAGCTCAGGTAGTTTCTCCACTAAGGACTTCCATCGCACCATGATGCCTCAATCACAAGAGAATCAGTTGAATAACCTCCTTTGGTCTAAGGGGATTCCATCGAAGTATAAATTCATCACCTGAAGGATGAAACACGCTACAGTTGTTGAGGATGATAATGTAAAGAAATGTGAAATTGTGCTGGTTTCTTGTTGCATGTGTTGTGTTGAGCATAGGGAGGAAAGCATCAAACATCTATTCCTCAAGGGAAAGTGGGCTCATGCAGTCTAGTCGGACTTTGGTGGATTCACCACTGATCTCCATCCTTCTATTGATCCTTCTATTTTTGTTCATTGGTTTCATGGATCAATGGATAGGGGAGTGGAAAGAATATCAAGGCCAATTAGGTTTCATGCTGGGGTGTGGTGTATTTGGAAAGATAGGAACAAAGCTAGATTTGAAGGAATCAATTCATCCGGGAAAATCATTGTCATGTATACTCGTAGCCTGCTTCTCGACCTGACCAGGTGTTTGGATAATATGAGTGAGGTGCCTTTTCTCCAGGTTCTATATCTGGTTGTTTAGACCATCCCTACTAATAGTATTCCTCATGGCCATGGGGTCTTCTGGCAACCCCTCCCTTGGGTTTCAAATTAAACACAGACAGTTCTTGTAACATGGTAATTATGAGGGGAGAAGGAGTGGTTCGCGACCTCTGGGGATCCTTTGTGTTCTCTTTCACTGCCTACTTGGGCAGGGGTTCTTCTTTACAGGCAGAAACTCTCTATTTTCTCTCAGGCCTTTCCATTTGTAGGTAGGGGGAATTTGCATCACGGAAGCGGAAAAAAACTCTCTTTTCCTTCTCAAATCTCTACTCGGCACTATTAATTTCCCCTTGTCAATTTTATACTCCATCAGGAAGTGAAGAGAAATCATCCCTAACAATGTTCGATTGAGACACACCTAGAGAGAGGGTAACAAGGTGGCCAATCATCTAGCGAAGCATACATCTCATGGATCAAATATGACATGTTTCTACAACCCAACCCAGTTGACACCTGAGGGAGTTAATCTGGTTAGAGGGGATGCCCTTGGCCTTCATTATTTTAGACCCCCTAGATCTTTGCTTTCATTGTTTTCTTTTTCCCCTCCCTTTTAAATAAATATGATGATGATATATAATGTGTTAATCACAATTCATAGAGTAAACCACCCTTTTAGTTGCAATTTGTGTCACCATTTAATGATAACCATTTTATTTTTTTAAATAATCAATATTTTTACTCATTTATGTATATAATGATCCTATTAGTTGGGTCACCATTCCCATGATATAATGTACCACACTTTATAAGTTTAAGTTGGTTGTTCATGTAACTACAACCAGGTTCTTACCTTCGATCTCATAATATAACACGTCCATATATGATGGTTTGATTATATAGTTTACCCTTCCCAATTTATAAATTCTCATACACTTTACAAATTTTTATTGGCACCCATTTAATCACAAACATAATTGTTTCATCCCATACAACCAATGGTCCATAGATCAAACATTTCAAACTTAGTTAATTAAGGTTCCACCGTCAATATATATAATAAATTCACAATTTAGGTTAATGTGAACACTTTAATAACCAATATTTATCTTGTTTACCCTATAGGAATGTTAGTAAGATACCATACCTAGCAATAAAGGCACTACAACATGATATAGTTAATGCACATAGTAAAATAGATATGGCCTAGAATATGAACGACATGTAAATCCTCAAGTGACTATGATGATGCATGAGATGAAACCTCCTTGCCTCATCGGGGTAATGGTAAAAGAAAACACAAAATTATAATTAATGTCACAACTCATGTGAATCACCCAATAGTAAAATCAATGCAATTGTAATAGGCACAAATCTAGAACATCCATAGAAATTTGGCTTTTCCCTGTGCAAGGGTTAGCTACATCGAGAAACAAGCTCAGTATAAATTTTTTGAAAATCCCTAGTCTCTTATTAAATAACCCAAATAGTAAGAAAAAATAAAAAAGTGAATTTCTCTGCTACCACTATGTGATGTCCCATCCTAGTTCACTCGATAACAATAAATGAATCGGTGGCTACATGGCCTCAAGCACACCTCCCCATATTCTATAGGCTACTGAATTATAACAAGGTCCTATAAAAGTATAGTGGGGAGACTATACCCTCATGATCAGAGTTAAACATAGTGGTACAATAATTAGATAAATAAGCAGTTTAAGTAGATATAATAATAAGGAAGCATAAAAGTAAATGATCTAAGAATCATAAACAAGCTGATAGAAACCATATAAAATATCATATACAAAATGATGTTGATCATGTCATGGTGATATAAAAAAGGTAAAGTAAAATGGTAAATAGAGAACTAAGAATATATAATATTCTATAAAAAATAAAAGAAACCCAAGTTATCTACAATAGCTTCACAAGCATAAGCTCAGTCCTTTATTATCATACTCCATCCTAGAAAAAATTTCAAGTTTCTATAGTATGCCACTTACCCTTGTCTCTAACTACATCAATAAATTATTCCTGATTACTAATCGGTGAATTGAATAAGGTGTGATGTATACTCAGTAGTCCACCACCAATGGCATCAATAACAAATCTAATTTGTGCTTATAAGATGTAACAATGTGCAAGTATAACAATAAATAAGATGGTAAATGATAAAGAAATACAACCCAATATACTAGTAAATGTTTTCTTCAATCATCCTATAAGTATTAAATAACTATAAAACATAAAAAATCATCAACTATGGCCTATACCGACATATCAAGTATCAAGAATCTATAACACATGTCTACATCTCATGTATCAAGCAGTTATGGCCTATGCCAGCATATCATGTATCAAGAAGATATGACATATGTTGAATAATAATGTATCATGTAGCTATGGAATAAGAAAAATAATCATTTATCAACATAATAAAGGCCAATACATTGGACCACTGACTAAGGTTACCTCTTCAAGTCCACATAACTCATCCATAGAAAACTCAGTGCAATATAGAACTACTTGGTCTAGGACCTAGGATCTATGGACAAAGGTGTCCTGTTAAAGTCCACAAAACTAATCAATAAAAAACACGGTAAAGACTTGGGTATATCCCAAGGAGCATGTCTGAGGTTGTCCTAGAAGTCCATATCCAAGGTAACAATCCAAGGTATCCAATATAAATATCAAAGTGGGTCGTTGGTGCTACACAGTGATACCCCATATTAGTTTCATACCATTCTATCCACTATCAAAATAATTTATATAATGATTTAAGGTACCATTTTAGTGTCCACTACCTTTTTCCATTTTATTCATAATATTCATTTCCTTAACCAAATCACTAACATGTAAAACAATAGGGTTATTTTAGTGTCCATGCCTCATTACTAATAAACTTCATAATCATGTATAAGCCAAAATATTGTCTATTTCATTCCACAATTCTCATTTATTACATTTCACTACTCTTTTAATTTATAAATGATGTGGTACTAAATAAGTTACTCAACCTTTAATTGCTCATTTAATTTATATATGAATTATATTAACAAATGGTGAGCTTAAATCACTCTACAAGAGGCATAATAATAATCAATAGAATGAACCCACCTCAAGGGTGGTTTGGGTTGAGGTTGACAACCTCAAACCTCTCATAAGGGTGTCGTAACATGTTTAAATCATATTTTAAACAATAAATTTAAAGGTTTATTAATTTAATTAGTAATTCATAGAAAGTATAGTGTTCATCACAACGACAATAAGTTATAAACACCCAAACTTTAGGGAAAAGGTATAGAACACATACCTTAGATGGGTAGTACACTCCTCATCCATTATTGTAATTTTACTCAGTATAGAATGGAAAAAATAAAATAAGTAGATAAATACCCTAAAATAGGGTATGTTAGAAAACATAGGTTTAATATTCTATATGGAAAGATAAAATGATAAAATAAGACAATAGAGTCTGGGGATTACTTAGACAGATCTAACATGACCAACTATGATCAATTCAAAAACCATATTAAGGAGTAATCCAAAATCCTAAGTGAGGGATTATGAGGGATCTTCCAGTGGCCACTACTATGAAAAAAAAGGGGGAAATGATTTAGTGTAAATGATAGGGTTCTGTGCTATTTAATGGGATTCAACATATTCACAACATGAATGGAATTCACATCATGAATAACTTAGGGTTTTATTTTCTCTTATAAATAAATAGTTCATGTCCTAAATAGGATTCATGAGGTAAATATAATTCACATCCTATATAAAATTCATTGGTTATAGCTAGAGGAATTCACATCCTGAATTGTTTCTATATCCAAGCTCTAGCCCCTGCTACTTTCCTCTCCAAAAGTAAACCAACCAGCCTAAGGGCTCAGTTACCTAGGTCTAATCAAAAAGAAAAACTTAATGAGTGTTTAACTGAATTTTAAATAATCCATACCTCTTTGAAATGTTTGGAAGAAAAAAATCACTAACATTTTCAAATACTTAGATTTATTTATAGGGTTCTCACTAACATTGTCTAAACTAATCCCTATAATAACTAAACCTTACTTTTATACCAACGGAGGCGACCCAAGCTAAATAAACTCCCTTAAATATTTATTTTACATTAATAATCATTTTGTTCACAAAATAGTTGAAAAAACTGGATAACTGAAGGTTTAGTGCCTCAGAAGATTTGTTATGTTGACAACTTATTTTACAATACTCATCAAAATTTCTCTATAACCACCCAACTATAACCCCACTTCTAAACATGTTAAATGTAAAACCAATATTTATATACTAGAAAAAAACATAATAATTGGGTTAACCTAAAGGCTTAGTAAGGGGAAATAGTCATAATGGTTTGATTTTAAACATGAGTTAATACTTGAATAATAGAGAAATATTTGATAGAAAGAACATGGAATAATAATTTAAAATCATAAAACATGATTAAGAATTATGTATCATGGTATATTAACATAACACAAAATATCGGTAATAAAAATTATATCATAGAAGCATATAAGATAAATAAAAAATAACATGAAACAATAACATAAGAAAAAATAATATCTTTAGAACATAGTGGATCATAATCATTTTCCATAGCTTCTAAATATAAAATATTTTTTTATATGTGGAAAAATATATAATATTATTAAAACATTATGTGAAATCTCAATTATTCCCACCCATAAAAAATTTAATAAAGACACGTATACACACCCATTAAATTGTGAAAAAAATTAAGTTTGTCCACCATTTTAATAGTGATAAAATCTCTTCATTTCAACACATTAATTTTTTTTAAAATAAATGTGTTTAAACCTTATAGATGATGATAAAAACCAAGTATTTCATCCCTTTATATTGTGAACAAATACAACTATTTTGACTCTTTAAAATGTGAAAAAATAAAATAATGTGCATGCTTTATTATCTAAAGAGATTTAAAACATTAACCAATTAATTAGATGAAGATATATAACCCCACCCAACATCATACATATATATGATTTCCACTTAAAATAATATTATTCTTATTATAATAAATAACCCATAATAATAAAACAAATTTCAAAACATTTTTTAAATTATATCACAAAAAAATAAAATGACAAAAAACATGGTTAATTGATCCTAAAAACATTATCACCCAAAAGTAGTATTTAAAATGAACACATATAGGATTATTAATGAACTATTACACCATTACAGAAGAATCTTTTAAAAATGGAAGATAAATCATGATAATAGTTTTTATTAGAAAACATCTCTCAGTATCATCTTAACAGAGGTTATTTTCTTGTCACATTCAAAAAAAAATTGAAGATGAAGAGAAATATTCTCAAAAAATAACTTTCAATAAATTTATAATGAGGATACATTGAAATAAAATAATGAATATATAAAAAATGTAAATTAGAAGGAAATAATATAAAATACTATAAAATTAATCCTTTAACATATTTTAAAATTCATTTATTGAGAACCGACATTGTTAAAAGAATAATGAATTTTTTTAATATAAATAATGGTTTCTATATTGATCATATGAGATAAAAACAATTTCAATTTCCAATATGGAAAAGATAAAATTATAAGGATGTTAAAACATGTATATAGAGGAAAATCCATAAAAAAAGATATGAATTATTATTTACAAAATTTTATTTTCATAGAACCATAGATTCCTCAAGGAAGAATACTTGGGTATGAAACATTACTTCTCTAAAAAATAAAGTCGAAATAAAACTTCACATCATCATAAGTTAAAATAAATTAATCTTTAAATATTATAGTGCGTAGGATTTATTATAACCCAAGGAAAAGATTTGAGTCATGGAAACACCTTATTGGAATGGTAACATATGAATCAAAAGAACATAATAGAGTTAACATGAAATAAATAATAAAATATATTTAAATAAAATATGTATCAGGTTAGAGAATACACCATATAAAATAAATGATGATGTGAAAAATAATACTCTTCTAACCTATTTGAAAATATAGACAAGTTACGCTTACAACTTTGGTATCTTTTGAATTAAAGCCCAATGAAAGATAAAATGTGAGATGGATTTTTAAATATAAATATTTCATGAAAATTATGATTAATAAAATACATGGCCAATATAAACACAAAAAAAATAAACAAGTGGTGAGTGCGAATTATATATTAATGAAGCAAATTTGAGATGCAAAAACCCTTACTTTTATACATGCTTAGTCGAATGTAATATATTATATTATATAAAAAAATAACTATATTAATCACCTATTGAAGAATATTATTCATCCCTATAAAAATTCATAAACATAATTTATAATCATTTATTACAAAAATATTAGTTAGTTGTACCCTATTTGTATCATTAGATGCTATTAGTTTTGATTGTCTGTTTTGAACCAGTTTTTAATGGTGGTATTTAATAATGATTATAGATTAAATGTTAATAATTAAAAGATAATTAAATATACTAGGATATAATTTTTATAATTATTTTAAAATGTTATAATGTCATTTTATATGTATTTTAGTTATGACTCATGATGATGAGGTTGATGTCGAGCTTGTTACAATAATTTTAATGAACAAGGGGGTGGTATATTAATTAAGAGTTTGATATAACCATTAACTTTCTAAAAAAATTATCTAGTTATTATTTTAAAATATCACAATTAATTAATTTTCCTTATTTATCCTTGATATAAAATAAAACTAAAAATTTAAATATCTTACTTTCATGGAGGCAATAGTTTGTACGTACATGCGAGTGACATGTTTGTTTACATAGAATGTAAAGAGGTAAGAATTATTTGATATTTAATAAATAATAATATTGTTTTAAGTATCATATTTATTAATTATATAACCAATTATAACCAACCTTTTCATGTGGTTATGAAAACATATCATGTCTCTTATGGAGGCAGTAATCCACACGTAACACAAGTGACATTTTTTATTTACTAATGGTTGGGAGGAGTGTATAAAATAGATATTCAATTAGTATTATAAAATTTAATAATATTATTAATATTTATGATATAAAAAGAATGTATATATTTTTTTTGATGTGGTGAAATAAGAAGATAAATAAGAGAGCTTTGTTGAGAACAAAACAAGTCCATTTTGATGTTCTTCCTTGGGTAACACAATATAGTTCCACATCTTGGTATTTTTTAAAGAGCATAAATTATTGGATATATGGATGAAGTTTATGTGATTCTAGTGCATATTTTTAATAGATATAATTCTTTGGAAAGGGTTTAGCGAGGTGGGTGAAGTGATCCCCTTTTATAAATGAATAAAATGGAAGTTTTGTAATTACCCGTTACATTTTGAATGATGGCATGACACAATTCTAGGGTAAATGGATCAAATTTGTGGAATAATTAAGTTTGGGTGATATAAAGTTAGTAAAAACTCTTCCATTAATTTTAAAACATGTTTTAAATAAGTATCAATCCTTTTAACACTTGAATTTTATTTTTTACATTTCACTATTTTGGGTTTTACCTTATTAACTAATTGTTACCCAAGTAATCTATATTTTATTAGAAAAATAATGTAATAGATCAAATAAAATATTTATATTATTAACTTAAATTTATACTCCATATAATATAATTCAATTTCAATAAATTAGAAAACTAAATTCCAAATTAAATCATATGATATATAAAAAACTATTTTTTTATTAAAATGATTTTTAACCATTAAGTGTTCTGAATCATATATAAAATTAATCAATAATGAAATGAATGAAAATAAATTTATATATAATATTAAACATTATATTATAGTAATTTTTGAGATGATATTTATTTATTTTAGTTGATGAAAACTATACAATGTTAATTAAATAATTCTTTGAAAATAATAGTTTTATCATTATCACGAAATTTAACTTTATTACAAGTAATTTTATTTTTATTATTAAAAATTAAATTGACCTTATTACATACTATGAAAATTATTCTGTAAAATATTGAATCTGTTTTTTTAGATTTAATTTCTATAGGTTATGAAAAAAAAATTTAATATAAGAAAATAAAAACATTTTTAGAGTAAAATATTACTCAAGTTTGAAAAATATAATCATGGGTTTTATAAATTCAAAATTTTAATTATTAAATATATATTAGTTAAATATTTTTTTATTTTTTTATGTAATTCTTCATGATAATGTTAAAAATAATTACAATACAAGTAAAAATAATATTTTTTTAATATTTAACTAAAAATAATTTTTTTAAGAAAATCCAAAAAATTCATCCTAAGCTAAAAATATTATAGAACTTGTTGGCCCTTATAAAGGTACATTGTATTTGGGTATCTTATGAAGTGCTCGATGTACTCCAATCGATCACCTTATGTTTATTATGATTCAAATAAGTAGTCATGAAACTCACGTAAACCTCACGAAATATCTTGATCCTCTACCTAAACCTAAAACCTTATATAACACACCCTAGTGGTGTCACTAACCTTATAATTTTGATCCAAACCCTATTGAAAAGTGCCCCATTTTCAGAGATATAAAATTAAAATTTCCATAGAATTTTAAGGCTCATAAGGAAAATGGTCATACAAATCCCTTTCATAAGGATTATCATCCTCAAAATATATCTTATATGATCCCTTGATATAGGATCTAAACACTAACACCTAATTTCATGACACATTCTCAATTTTGAATAGTTATGAAACTACTTTATTAATACATGATCCAAAACCATATGATTTTCTCTAAACACAACTATAATGACACTACACATGCATCAATAATCGACTGAATGATGTCTGAGATGCCAAAAATGGTTTACTATAACCAATTTCACACAATATTTCATATTGGATCATCCACACATTCATCCCCTCAAAACAGATACTAGACCATTATAGCGGTCACAATCAGTCGACAATATGATGCATCCCTTGGATGACATAATGGAACATGTGAGATCTACTCAGTTCATTCAATGAAACCAATCCCCTATTAGTAACAAAGTTTCTGAATATATCTTTGAAAACCTACAAACCACCAAACCATTCCCCTTACCAAAACTAGATATGGTATAACCCACCCCCACCTTAAGTGATAGTAAATGCATCACCATACAAACTAAAACTATAATTTCATGATATCAAAATAAAACATAGATCACATGATACACAATATAAAATTAAAACACTAGTATGACTATCCTCACTAAAGGATTTTCCATACCATCATTATATTGACACTACGATACTATAACCCTGGAATCTTTTTGAGATTTCACTCACATGATCCTTGTACATAAAAACCCATTAAAATCAACCCAAAATAAATTAATATAGTTATATTTACATCAAAATACTCTTTACTATGTTGAACCTTAGATGAAATCACCAACCAGTGATACACATGCACCCCCAAGGGTATACCACCCTCATCCATATATCTAAATTAAATCCATCA
Organism: Viscum album; assembly: GCA_963277665.1. Taxonomy (NCBI): domain Eukaryota; kingdom Viridiplantae; phylum Streptophyta; class Magnoliopsida; order Santalales; family Viscaceae; genus Viscum; species Viscum album. The sequence goes on from OY728164.1 coordinate 1,185,652,041, forward strand.
CAGTGGCCCGAATTGATATCTCTCATTTTTCAAGAACACATGTTATATATCTTATTTATCCATAAAGGATTAAACTTACCCTATTTTTATCCCAACTCACCCTATCACTTCTTTTACACCCCTATATTTTATGATTTTGTTTTCAAATGAATTGGATTTTTTTACGATAGCTTGCGTTACACACAACATCAAACTTAGAGTAACCACAAGATACAATTAAAATATTATTATGATATAGTTATTTTAAGCTATTGGATTGGATTAAATGAATAATACTAACTAAATTATGAAAAATATATGGTTTACACATGAATAACATAAATTCATTGATTATCAATAGATGAGAAATGAAAATAAAAATCATTTGAAAGAAAGAGAAATATTTTTCTGAAATATTGTTTTAAGAGTAGAATGTATTTTTTAATAAATTAAATTAATCAAAATTGATTAATTATTTTAATTAAATGTATTTATTATATATTAAATAAAATTTATTAACATTAATTTAATATTTTTCTAATCATGAAATTTGAATAAACCCAGTTGTATACTTAAAAACATTATTATTCGAAAAAAAATCGACATGTTTTATGAACTTATTTTAAAATTAATTGTTTCCACTTATAGGTGTTTATTTTGATAAAATTGATTCCATATTTGGAATTATGCGGTTAAAGTATTATTTTCAGTTAATATTAATAGTAACCATGGTAAAATTTATCACCTCACCAAAGGGTAAATCTGGTTAATCTAAGTTAAAACAAGGTGATAAGGTCATAATTTTTCATCATAATTTTTATTAGATGAATTTAATTAAACCCTTATCACTTTATTATTAGAATTTAATTTTTTAAGGTAAAAATTTCCATGAATATTTCCTATATAATATTTAAATCAAAGAATGTTACAAAATGTCACTATCTTAGTTTTAAATATCTCTTATGTGTCCAAATAAGAAAAAAAGAATGTTATGGATGAATGGATGTTTCTATTTTGACCTTAATGAAATTATTTTAATGATATAAATTTATTTTTAATTTTTATAAATTATATAATGACCTTAAATGCTTATACAATACTGATGTTGTATTTCTTAAATTAATAAAAATATATAATATAGGATTTTAAAAATATTAAAAGTAATATAATTTAAATTATTTAATCTGTGACATGGATTTTTTAAAGTAATATGAAATATTATTTTTAGGTCAATTTATTATATTAAATTTAATACTTTTTTGTTATGTTTTTAAGTCAAATTAAATGAATAATGTCAAAATTGGAAATAATTATATTTTATGAAAATAATATTTTATTAAATTATATAAGAACCATAAAAATATTAAAATATGATTATGTAGATGATATATGGTTTAAAATTCTAACCAATTCCCATTTATTGGCCATTTTTAACCATTTTAATTGAGAATGACTTTAATTTATTTTATTCTTTTACGAAATTTCAAGAGTTCCCCTCAACTCAATTATAAAGTGACACCCCTACTTTCAATTATTCATAGCAATTTAAGACTTTTATATTGAAAAAAATCTTCCAATTTTTCTTCTCCACTCCCCTTAACATATTTTAGTGTTAATTGTATTCCCAAAAGACCTACCCTAGATCCTATAAGAAGAGATTTAAAGGCGTTCTTTCAAAGGAGAGGTAATCACCTTAACCGATAAATTTCTTTTTAATTATTATTTTACCTCATTTAAATTTTTTATATACCTTATAAAATAATAAAATATAAACCCAAAATATACCTAAATACTATAATGATTATTATACCATTTTTATTCACCCCCTTTCCATAAAATGGGTTGTGAAAGTATCGCTTGTGCGTATGCACATCTTACTGTTTCTACATAGTGGTACAATTCATTTCTCATCACCATATTTCATGGATGTATTTTTTGATTTGTTTAATGTTTATTTATAATAAATATGAAATAAATATACCTCTTTAACTATAATATCATATCTATGTTCTTACCTTCCAATATATTTAGAAACAATAATGTCACTCATGCGTACGTGTGGATTACCACCTCTACGAAGTGATGTGATTAATTTTTCATTTATTATTTACTTGGATAGTAATATGGATGGATTTAATGAATGTATATATATATTATATATATATATATAATTATTTTTTAATGTTTATTTATAAATTTCATTTCTTTCATTCTATGAGTTGAAAAATAAAAATAGTGTCCAGGTGCACATACGACCCACCATCTTTATGAATGGTGTAATTCACTTTTCAATGTCTATATTTTATAAATGAATCTAAACATGTATATAATGAATATATATTATATTTATATAATTATTAAAATTTTGGAGATTATGGAACCATTATCAAAATACAAGGATCAAAACTATCAAACCAAAACATACATGAAAAACGAAGTAGATATCACCAAGAACAGTGGTTTTAATAAAGAATTATTAAAAAATAGGTGATGGGAGGTTATAATTAGATCATAAGTGATATGATATATATAAATTTAATTATTTAACATATTTATAATCAATATATATTTATCTTAAAAGAGTTTCAAACATGTACGAAGGAAGTCAAAACTAAGGTAAAGGATTTTTTCTCGCTATTATTATGTGGGACACATGTCATATTCTCCACTTATTTTCATTATGTGGTGTATATAATAACCATGAATATATTTTATGATTATTATAATTAAAATTTATTATATATACATATCCATACCTAGTTCATTTTTCATGGGGATTATGATTGAAATGTTACCAAAGCGGTAAGGGTTTTATGTTTCAATCTCATTGTTTATCGAGATTATTTATGATTATGATTCCAATAATGAAATATTATGATCTAACAATAAATAAACTCAATAATTTTATTACAATATGCTTATTTGTTTTAATAAATGTTTTAATTTCATTTAAATAATCTTATTAACTTAAGATACTAAAAATATTTTTTAAAGGAAAACTAGCTTTATTTCCCTCTTCGGTTGAAAAATAATTTTCATCTATATCCATGATTTATAAAAACGTTTTAAAGTTGTTTTATACTATTTTTATATTAATTTTTCTAGAAATTTTTACCCATGTTTTAATTTTTAAAAAATGGTTTAAAATGAATCTTCTTGTCATTTTTTAAATGAGGAACCTTTTCACTTTTTACAAAAATGTGAAAGGAATGTTTTTATTTAACTTATACAAATTAATAGAATTTACCATTGACATGAAAACAAAATCATTTGAAGTTTAATTTCAAATTATCCCTGATTATTTTCAAAATAAATTATTTCCATAAATTTTTCATATATTTTTTTAGATTTTAATGAAATTATTTGAAAATGGAAAGGTTGTTTTCCTGAAGAATATTTTAATAAAATTTCAATGGTATTTCTATTCATCAAAGATAACAAAATTTTATTTCCCTTAATATTTACTGGGGATATGTTCCATGTATACCATCATTTTTAGTTCTATGTATTTTTTATATTCATGATGAAAATATATTTATGAATGATTTTCTATTTCCATAGTTTCTGAAACCCATTAATTTTTTATGGGTTATGCAATGATGAAATGTTTATGAAACCCATTTTTTTCATGGGTTCTAATATGATGTATGTTTTATTATCTTTTGGAACACATATGTATGATTTTGATTATATTATTTATGGGACCAATATCTCCATCCAATGCATGGGGTAAATATTGATATCAAATGAGATAGATAAGACTAGAATGGGGAGTGAGCCCATTTTAGTAAGGGATTATATCCATTATGATATTATTAGGAGTAAACCTTGACTACTATGATGGTTTGAGGAGTGAACTCAATCCACTATGATAGTCTTGGAAATGATCCTTTTATTCAAAGTAAATTATTATTATTTTCTTATATTTATACTAAAAAACTATGTCTTATGCCTATATTATACTCTCATGACTCATGTTATTTGATTCCTTTATGATTTTCATCTTATAAACAACAAATATTTATTCCATGAATCAATATTATGATCTTGGATATGAAGGGTAGGGATTTAAAATGTTAATCACAAGTTCTTATAATCTTTTTATCATTTTATACTTATGTGATCATTAAAATATTATTTATTTACCCTTATTGAGAATCTAAGCTCACCCTTTCTTATTTTTCCATTCCCCATGTTATGAAGAAATATTTTAAATATCATATGTTTAAAAAGTATTCTAGTTATCAATAACTAAGTGGGAGTGGATGTAATTTATTTATGAACCCATTGATTATGTATCCAAGTTTACAAAGGAATTATACCTATATGATTCTGGTGTGGATCATTATGTTATGTAATGAATATTCATATATTAAGATGAGATATTTGTGTATGAAAAGTATGGGTTGTTATATTTTGTATCAGATCTAGGATTAGTTAACCTTTAGAAACTATAATGATATAACTTCAGTGAGAACCTTGGGGATAATTCTATGTATGGGATAAAATTCTCAGGTTTTGGTAATGATCATAAATGACCTTGGTTAAATCTATGGTTTCATAGATGAAGGTGTCATGATTTAAGCATCCTATAAAAGATTTTTCATGATTATGTGGTTTTCTACTATGATTTTTATAAATAACACTATGCCTTTTGGTTCTAGTCAGTGGTTTTAACCCAAATAAATCTTATAAATGATAAATTTGATGAATAATGAAATGATTCTATTCAAAAGAAACCAAATGTTATGGGTGATAGAATGAAAAATATTGTTGTTATACTCAAAAATATTTCTCAAGAAATGTATCATTCTTTTCCTACAAATGATTAAATAAGTGAACAATATTTTGTTGATTCATTTATGATGTAACATCCACCTTCTTTTTGTGTGTCTATTAATACACTAGTGTTTGAACAAGGAATTAGTACCACTGAAATGATATTTTTTATCCTCCATTGATTAGAACATGATGATTTTATTCTTGTTTTTTTATCATTTAGAATGTGAAGTAGAAAATGGTGGAATCTTATCAAGAACATTAAGCAAGAATAAGAAATTGAATCTATAGAGTGGGATGAGTTTAAGAGATTATTTCTCAATACATACATTCCTTGTATTCTTCATATGAAAATAGAGAAGGAATTCGTTGAGATTAAATAGAAGGATGATGAATATTTTGGTACCTATGAGGAAAATTTTAAAATAATTATGAGGTATTATTATGGTGTTATCATCCAACCAAAAATTAAGGTTGATTGATTCTTTAGTGGCTTAAAATAAAGTCTTAAAAGGGAGTTATCCATAATGGACATCATTAACTATGAACAAATCGTATCATATGCCATCAAAGTGGATATTTTGAATAGATTTACCCATCAATATCAAGGTTTTGACAAGTAAAGAAAGATGGAATATAAATGAAATTATAATAAACATGGAGAGAATAAGATTATATTTTCCTTATTCTCAATGTGCAAAAAGAAACATGGAGGAAATTTTCTTAAAGGTAGTTGTAAATATTTCAAGCATAGAAAGGAAGGTCATTTTCCAATCAAATGCCGAAGTAGTGGGAAGAATTTATCTAATGATACAAATATAGAGAAAGACCTATAGAATGTACCATCCACACTCTAATTTTTTAAATGAAAAGAGTATAGAAATTATGATAAATTGTTCCCAAACCTAAAGGTTAATGATGATGATCTACATCAATAACATTATAATCCTAGATACAAAGGGAAATCTCATGTGCTCAGTATTTTTGATGAGGGATATAATAATGATATGGGGAATAGTATACTTACCCTATACTCTTGAAATATTAATATGTTATTTGATTTTGGATATAACCACACTTTTATATTATAAGAATTTTTTAAGGGTATTATAACATCACCTCAAATATTACATGTTGATTTAGCAATAACACACTATAATGGTATGATGTTCTTATATCAAGTCTATGATTCTTCTCCAGTTTATGTTTGTGGGAATGTGATTCCTAATAATCTTACAGTTATTCCTTTGGTTTAGTTCAATGTTATTTTATCCATGAACTGACTATTTCAATATACAAAACACATCAATTTTTTCAGAAGGGAAGTCACATTTGATATTTTAAACAAACCTATGACCATCTATCGATGCGAAGATAAATATGAACTTATAATAGAAATAAGATCCATCATATGGGACTTGATTTATATTAAAAAGGGTTATTTATCTTAGATGGATGGGGATAAAATAAATATCAAATATATGACTATTGTGTGAGAGGTTATTTATCTATTTTAAAAACAATTTCATATTTTTCCATAGAATCTGGATGTTGGGTTCTCGATCAAACTCATACAAGGTTTTACACTTATTTCAAAGAATCTATATATAATTCCCCTATTGAGTTTCGTGAATAGAAGAAGTATCCCTAGGATAATCTTGATAGGGGATTCATTTTTCCATGTCCATGGGGTGAACCAGTCCCTTTTGTTAAAAAGAATTATAGATCAATGTGACTCTATATTAATTATCGAGAAATTAATAGGATCAATATGAAGAATAAGTATTCTCTAACCATTATTTATGACTTTTTTGATCAACTTTGAAGAGCTCAATATGTTTTCAAGATTTATCCCCATATTTTATATCAACAATTAAGGGTCAAGAAGGAGGATATAAACAAGAAGGTATTTCATACAAGGTATGCACACTTTGAATTTATAATTATTGAATTTGGTATTACTAATTCTCCTTCTATATTTCTGGATTTAATGAATAGATTCATTATAGATTACTATTATTAGTTGTATAAGTATTTATAAATGATATTTTTATATATTCAATGATCAAGGAAGAGCATGGAGATAACTTGTAGATTGTGATGAAAATCCTAATGAAGGGGAGGCTTTATGAAAAATTTACCAACTATAAATTATGGCTTTATAAAGTTTCATTCTTGGGTCATATATTCTCAATAAAGGGTGTATAAGTATATCCTTTAATAATAAAAGTTAATAAACATTATCCCAGACCAGCCATTGTGATTGAGATCCATAGTTTTCATTATTTGGATGAATTTTATAAGTAATTTTTGGAGAATTTCTCATGGATGTCTAATCCACTAAACAAGTTAACTTAAAAAGGTTTCAAATTACTTTGGATGGAAGAATGTGAGGATAATTTAAATAAGATAAAGAAAATTTTAGTTAGTGTTCGTGTACTTAGTTTACCTTGTAGTGGAGAAATGTTTTTAATCTATTGTGATGCATAAAAGAAAATATTTGGATGTGTTCTCATGTAGAATGCTATGGTGATAAATTATACCTCATGATAATTAAAGGTTCATGAGAAAAATTACCCAAATCATTATTTGGAGTTAGAAGCGGTATTTTTTGCATTAAATATATGGATAAATTATCTTTATGGTGAAAGATGTTATATATATACTGATCGTAAAAATTTAAAGTATATTTTAATATAGTAAAATTTTAATAAGATATAGGGAAGATGTTTGCAGTTGATTAAAGATTATGTCTGTTCAATACATTACCATATTTAGAAATTGAACAAGGTGGAAGTTTCTATTAGTTGAAATAATCATGATAACTTATCTATGATGAGGATCATGAAATATTCAATTTTTTGAATTTTTAAAGGCTAGATATAAATATATTAAAGGATGAAGGTGTAATTATTTTTCTTAAATGAGTGTTGAACCATCTTTATAAGTAAATATTAAGGAGGAATAAAATGTTGATTTAGATCTGTAGTAGAAGGTTATAAATAATCCTGAGTTTAACCTTGATTATGATGGAATGATAAGGTTCATGAACTTTATATGAGTTCTGTCTACACTAAATTTGAAGGATTTATTAGAGGAAGCTCATAGTTTTTCATTTTATATTCATTATGGAATTATGGAGATGTAAAGAGATATAAAAGACTATTTATAGGGGGATGTCATGAAGAGAGATATTGTAGAGTTTATATCTCGGTTCTTGGTATGATATAAATTCAAGGTTGTGAGATAAAATTCTAGGGGGATGTTGCAACCATTACCCATACTAGAATGGAAATGGGAAAACATCACCATGGATTTTTTCATCAGACTCCCCAAAATTTCTAAAGGGAATATGTTGTATATAACACCCCAAGCTTCCATGGTACGTTTCCCTTTGAATAATGTAATAGCTTGCATTGTACGCAACTTTGAGATTCTAACACACCACGACCAATCAAACTAGCCGTTATGAATAGTAATACCAACTTTTTGAAATTTCATAAATTTTATCATTCAAAATGGACTTCATTTTTGGATTCTGAATATCTAAATTAGCTTAGGGTGAATTTTTGGTATTTTTATGAAAACTTTCAATTTTTGATGAATAGTGAAAACACTGAGTTATATTTTAAAATGGAATTTTTATTCAAATAATTATTTATTTTATTTAAATTTATTTTAGGTCAAAATATATACATAATACCTATATAAGTTCAATGTAATTAATTAGAGTCAGTTTATAATAATTTTAGATATATATAAATTTTATTTAACTTTTTAACCGTCTTTTACCCACCTCCTAAGAGCATTCACAAATTTGAATAAAACTTAATTTTACATCTTATGTGAATTGAATTTAAAAAATCATAGAGACACGGTTGATATCAGTATGTAAAATTTGGTTCAATAAGTTAAAAATAATTTTTGGTAAATAGTAACTTTTGACTTTTATTTACCACTTTTAAAAGTAAATAGGGTAATTAAGGGTAAAAATGATATTATTATTACCCTAACGATTATCCTAATTCTATTGGATAAATATAATTTAACCAAAAAAAACTTAGAAATAAAATATGATCCTTTAGGTTCACTTGAATTAGATTAGGACATTTATTATTAGTTAATTCAAAGAAGAGTTAAAAGTGTTAAATTCAAAGATTAATAACTAAAACATTTTTAATATAGGGTTATACATAATATAAATTCGATTATAAATATTTATTATAAATATAAAATGATTTCCTACATAATGGTATTTTATTTATATTTTTTATAAATTAAATAATTTAATTTATTTATGACATAATGATGATGCAGTAATTACCTAATTAATGAAATATTAAAATATTTGATATTATAAATATCTAAATAAATTAAATTTGAGACTTTTTATGAATTAAAATAATTTTATAAGTTAATATTACATGTTAGGGTTGGTTAGATGATTTTGTTTCGAAGTAATAATGTTTTTATGAATTTAGAAAAAACAAAATACCAAATAGTGTCAAAATTGACATAAACGAGTTTTTAAAACAAATATAATATAATTAACTGATATTCTATTCGTAAAAATCTTATGTTCAGAAAAAATAATTATATAATGATAAGTGTATCATTAATTAACCACTTAGGGTTCTCTTGGAAGTATATAGTATGTTTATTAACCATATAATATAAAAATACAAAGGGACATGGTAAATGTCAAACTATTTAACTAAGAGTTAAATCTAAAAGATAAGGTTAATATAGTGACCCAAAACTATTTAAAACATATTTTTGAGTGGTTTTAGACCCATACCAACCATATCCTTTAAATAATCTATTTTTGAGCCATTATAAACCTAAAATTATTTTATTATAAAATAATAGTTCTAGCTTTTCCTAAGGCGCCCCTCACCCCTCTTATAAAAGAGAACTACCCCTTCTCTCTAATTAACACTTTCAAATCCATTTGGCCCAGACAACCCCTTCTAAAATACCCTATAAACTATCCTACCTTCATCCTAGATGTCTTCCTTTAGTCATAAATCCAACCTAAAGAGACCTTTTGATCAAATCAAAAGGAATAACCCGAAGAAGAGGTAAATATTTCATCACCTCTTAAAAGTTCCTTTCTTCTCCCACTTCCTCTTTCTTTATTATTTCCAATATAAAATAATAACTCCAGTATAATATATATACAATTATGTTATTATAAATATTTTACAGTTATATTCATTATTCTATCCATCCTTTTATTGACTTTTCACCATACGTGCATACGTAAGGCTTACCGTCTCCACGTCATGGTATAGTTGTTATTTAATACATTATTATTCGGATGGGTATAATAATGATGTGTAATTGATGTAAATAATAAATATAAAATGATAATTATTCTGTATATATGATATACCATCCAATTATATATTATTTTAATATCAAAATAATGATATTGTTACTCGTGCGTACGTTCGGATTACCGTCTCCACGAACGCGATGAAATTCATTCAACATCGTATCCATTCAAGACTAATTTTCATTTGATGATTAAAAATAATGTTTATAGATTTGATATCATTCTGGATATGAATAATATACATCCCATCCATAACAAATATGGCTCACATAACAAAGAATATAAAGGAAATTGAATCCATTAACACCTGAAACGACGATAATACTAAGATATTATTAACAAAGCAATGTTAAAAGATCATATATGATATCATATTAATGTATATGATTCTTTTATAATTTAATAACAATTATTTCACCAATATAAAGTAGTTTAACCTACCCTCAACCAAGGAAAAGTACAAAGTAAGGGGTTTCTTATCTCACATTTAATTTCGTGATATTTCCATTGTTCGCCACTTATATATTGCATGTGGTGTATTGTGTACTGACATTTGATATATATTATCATGATTCTATTTATATTCATGGTGTTCTGAGATTCATTTTGTGGTTATTAAGTTTTGGTCATATGACTCAATTTATTACAATGAAGTAATGGTTTTTCATCTCACTTTTTATTCCTTTGAGATTCATGCTATATTGGCCACTATTTCCTTTTATGTGGTGTATGTGCTATCCATGATTGTATTATTCATGTAATATAATTTAATTTATGAGTATTTACATCTTCATTGTATGGTCCTTCTTTCATGGGTTTTATGTTTCATAAGTTACCAAATTGGTAAGGCAATTATAAATTTCAATTTCCACTCATTGGGCTTTATGCATACTTCATTGATTATTTTACTCTATGATTATGTGTGAAATAACTATTTATTATTTTTGTAGTAATTTTCACTACAATTTCTATGGATATACTTTTTATACACATAATCACTCCATTTATAAATTCTCAAGTCATTGATATAAACTTTATAAGAGTAATTTTAACTCAATCTCCATTTATTGAGTTAAAAATCCAATTCATTGGTGTTGTTTTTATAAGAATATGTGTAAATGTACTATGATTTATTTAAACTTAATATCCAATAATATTGAGTGTATTTATATTTTTCACAAATAATTATGTCATTGATTTATCCTTAACCTAAGGATACAGTCTTTATAAGGGATTTCATCTCCACTTACATTCCATTGAGTCTTCTTTGTTGTTCTGCACCAACTCACTTTTGTTTGTTGTATATACTGTACTTTGACATATTATATCATGAATACATTTATTCTCATGATATTATAAAGTTTTTATTACCTCAATTATTTATATTTAAGTGTATCTATTTTTGTTAGTAACTCTAACTAGAATATCATTTTAAATGTTTTAATGATTTTTTATTCTAAATATTTCTCATTAATGTACCTGTTTTAAAAATGGTTTTAAGGATTTATTTATATGGAAATTAAAGTTTTAAAATTAAAATTACTTTTAAATGTTTCAAAGTGTTATGGGAAACTTTGATTAAAAAATCTATTTTGAAATGACTTCTTGATAAATAGTGTGACTTTTAAATGTTTTCAAGAAACATGGGATATTTATCTCAAATAGTTTTGATAATTATTTTCATCTATGTCAATATCCTTAATTAATCTAGATTGAGGTTAATCTATTAAAATAAAATCTTCCATATTTTATTGAATGAGTTATATTTTACTGTGGATGTGCTATTTTTATACCATTCATGGTCTGTGGATAATGTATTGAAATTTTGTATGCTAGTTTTAATACGAATGTTTATGTTATATTTCAAAAATTTTATATGAGGAATGTATTCGACATAATAAGTAATGGGTGGAGCCCATTATAGATTCTCGATGCATTGGTAGGTCTCATAAAACAAACTAGTGTCTTGGAACAAGGCCTTGAAAGAATCTCAAGTGTAGTCTTGGCATAAGGCCTTGACTATGTGGTTATGAAAGTCTGGCATTATGCATTCCATCATTATGAAAGTGGCTATTGATATTGTATGTGATTATTTGACTAGTAGAATATCCATGTGAATAAGTAAATGGAATTATTTGATTTTATCTTTTCCATATTATGCTTAATTCCATGTTTAAAAGGCTTTTGGTTTAGTCTTATACATTTTCTTAAATGTTTATGCTTATTTATGAAAGTTTTTGCTATATTTTTATCCTTAATGAGCATATGAGCTCACCCATTTCTATGTTTTATTTTTCCCAGGATGTGAAGAAGTATATTATGACTGACCTGTAGGGATATTCTATGGGATCTTAGTGTTGTCTATGGAAACAATGTTGTTGTAGTTATCCATTTTATGATGTAATGTAAAAATTATGAATGTATCTAGTACTTCCAAGGCTACTAGACTAATCGATCTTTCGAGACTTGATCTTTTGTGATCATGCCAATGATATGTAATAATGTACAGAATCTGGGCTTCAAGGGTCGGGGTGCTATAGTAGGTATCATAGGAAGTTTAGTATAAACCTTAGAAACTAGATTTAGATAAACTATGATTAGAGCACATAGCCCTAAGATAAACTTTGAGGATTAGTATAGAATAAAATCCTAAAATTTTAGTATTATAGATATTTTTTGAGTTTTTTATGAAATTCATCCATGTCTGGATACGAGCAGGTAGAGGTAGCTCTGGCACAGATGTACCTAGGGGTAAAACCTGAAAACACCGCTTTGAGCTAGACTCGAACATGAACCGGTGCACGACAATGGGCCTTGCTGCACGCTTCATTACGAAACTCCCATGTTATATGTTTAGGATAATTACATTTTCTTTGCAAACATATTTCAAGGATTTTAATATAAGATGAGATTAAATGACCTTGGTTAATCCTATGGTGTTTCAAATTGAAAATATGGTGTCATGATATTCTTTAAATGATTTTATGACTACTGTTACTCACACAACGCTTTCTGGTTTTAATAAATGGATGGATTACAAGTAATTCATAGTAGCATTGAGAATGATGTACAAGGTAGGAATGGTGGTGGAAATGATAAACAAATCGGAATGTTGATAGGAATAAAAGATATTGTGTTCGGGACAAATCAGTTTTCCAAATATATGATCAATAACATATATATTAACCAACTACCGGAATCAACAAATAAGATAAAGGTGATGAATGATAAGAGCTCCAGTAGTGATGACCATGGAGATAATAATCCTTAATTTCCATCATACAATAAATCTAGAAGGAGACACCCAGGAAAGTGTCTCAATGAAACAAAGAAATCCTTTATGTGTGGGAAAGAAGGACATAATGTAAATAATTTCTGAGGAAAAATGAATATTTCTATGGAAGAAAATAAAAATGGTCCCAAGAATCCATTTACAGTCATTTGTCGTAAATGTAGGGGACCTGGCCATTACCCGAGTTAATTAACTATTCTATCAGATATTTTCTTGGTCAAATAAGAAGCTATGTAGAAATAAATTGTTGGAGAAATGTTTAAAAGTATTTGTGTACCTTGTTGATGGGATTACTTTGGAATAATTTTCTCTTGTATTTGTAACCCTGTAGTTTGTCCTGTGAAAATGATATTTGAGGAAGAATTATCTTTTCTCTTGTGGATATAGTTATAAAAAAACCATTTGGTTTTATATGATCATTGAGTTTGAGGAAATTACAAGTCATTATATTTTGGAAAGAAAATGCAAGGTATAAGATAACATTTGTGGTTAAATTATTTTATGGTTATTTTGAGGAATTTATCTCATTTTTGTAATTTTATAAAATATATTTTTTGAAAAAGGACAACACGCAGATCGTGTGACAACCCGCCGCGTCAAACAAAGCTTTGGGAATCGAACCCACAACCAGAGTGCGATTGGGATTTATCACCTACCACTAGACTACGTGAAGTCCCTGGTTAGTGTGACTAATTATTTTTAAGTAAATGATTTTATTGATCAATAATAAGTTGATTTGGAATCTTATGTCTTATCAAATGAATACCCTTAGTATAGAAAAATGATTTGGTGATTAAGTGATAAATGTTATTTTGGAAGACCTTTACTCTGTTGGGAACATTATATGCCTAAGGAAAATAGAATACTATGAGATTTAATATGAGGAGTAATAGTGGATTTTTATCTATGTTTTTATTGTAAATTTATAGTGATTTGAGTTATTTATGGAAATGATTAACCTATAATAAATAATATGTTATTAGGTTAATTACTTTTAAGTATGTGACTTTAAGAGTAGTCGATGTCATTTAGAGATACAATTTAACGTGGAAGACTACATAACCAAATTCTTCTATGTTTTGCATTTCAATATTAGTTCGGATTATATTGAAGGATTTCAAGGACAATTGTTTATTGAATGGTATTTATTTAACTTTAGGGTATTGTTGCTTTAATTTTATATATTAAGATTAGTTTTTCTTTCTCTAAAGGAATATCCTTTTGCGGGATTATCTGATCTTGTACTAACCGTTTTGGTTTTGATTAATCTCTAAAGACAAGTTAAATATATAGTTTATCCTTTGTGTATCATGTGATTCGCTATAAGTTGATTCTAGCTCTTCCGGTGTGACCAAGTCATCTTGAATACTCATCGTTTGAAAAAAATGAGTTAGTGGTAGAAATTTATTAAGGAATGAAACTCTACTTAAAAAGTAAGTATATCTCTTTATGTTCTCAGTCAATCTCATAAACAAATTCCTCATCTTTATGAAATGTAACTTAAAAAAAATGTTGTCTGTTTACTTTTACTATAGAGAAACTAATGACCGTTTGTCCCATTACAGGTTTGTGGTTTTCTTGTTGTTAACTTTCTTCTGATCATGTTTTCTATCCCTCTCCATCAAAACTTGACACTAAGTTTATCTTCCATATCCATGTTTTCCTACATGGAATCCTAGTATAGATTATCTCGGGTGACCTTTGTACTTCTCTTTCTTTCATTTAAAGTGATAGTTTTATTGACTCTTTTTCCAACGTGAGACTTTCAATTATGTTCCCAAGCCCAATTTTAAAAATTGTGAGCACACAATTTCAAAAAGGGGGGAAGAATGTAACACCTCGATCTTCCATGGTATGTTTCCCTTTGAACAATGTAATTTCTTTCATTGTACGCAACTTCGAGATTCTAACACACCACGACCAATCAAACTAGCCGTTATGAATAGTAATACCCACTTTTTGAAATTTTATAAATTTTATCTTTCAAAATAAAATTCATTTTTGGATTTGGAATATCAAAATTATCTTAGGGTGAATTTTTGGTATTTTTCTGAAAACTTTCAATTTTTGATGAATAGTGGAAAACACTGAGTTATAGTTTAAAATCGAATTTTTTATTAAAATAATTATTTATTTTATTTAAATTTATTTTAGGTCAAAATAGATACATAATACCTATATAAGTTCAATGTAATTCATTTGAGTCAGTTTATAATAATTTTAGTTATAAAAAAATTTTATTGAACTTTTTAACCGTCTTTTACCCACCTCCTAGGAGCATTCGTAAATTTGAATAAAACTTAATTTTACCACTTCAGTGAATTTAATTTCAAAAATATGAGAGACACAGTTGATATCAGTAAGTAAAATGTGGTTCAATAAGATAAAAATAATTTTTGGTGAATAGTAACATTGGACTTTTATTTACTATGGTTAAATAGGGTAATTAAGTGTAAATATGATATTATTATTGTCAAACCAGTCGTTTTTAAATTATTTATTTTATTATATATTTTGGGCATCATTTAGTTTGGGTCAAGGCCCGACTTAAAAATTTCGGAGTTCTTTTAAAAAAAATGCTGCTATTGGCCTTGACTGTGTCCAACGAACCGCGTCAAAGTCGTGCGGCCTCACCTGGGTCATCATGTGACCTCGCTCGGTTCACCAAACGACCTACCTGGTACATGATTAGATAATTAATTAATTAAGTTTAATGATCAATAAGGGATTGAAATTAAAAGAGGTGTTAAGGATGATAATTTTATTAAGTTTACTACTATTATCATCATCATACTATTAAAAATTTTCATGAGCCACGCAGGGTAACTGCCCAGTTAACGAACTCCTTAAAAATAAAAATAATCAAACAAGATTTAAAAGATTATTTTAATGATGATAAAAGGGTAATTATTATTATTATTATTATTAGGATATTAATATAGTTATTAATATTATTAATAACATTATTATTATTAAGAGAATAATAATTTTTTAATCTTGTCATTATTATTAATATTACCACCAACATATTTAAGTTGAATTATTTATTATTATGATTATTACGTTTTCTTTTCTTTTCTTTTAGTCACTTTTTTTTATTTTTTATTTTTTTATTTTCTCTTATTTTCCTTTTGTTTTTTCATCCCTCTTGCCCCCTTTCTCTCCAGCCCGTCACACCCATATCCCCTCTCCCTTCATCCCATCATTCCCCAACCCCCTAACCCTACATCCTTTACCCGCTGCACGCCCACCACCCTCCCCTTTGGTCGGCGCCTTTCCCTGTCGTTTCTTCTCCTGGACGAGCACCCCCCATCGACACACATCTTCTCCAGAAAAAGACCCCCCCTCCCCGTCGCACCCTGTCCCCCACTCAGAACTTCAAACCCCCCCCCCCCCTGTCAGAGACCTCCCTCACTGGCTTCCCCTTCCCGTTGCGCGAATCCCCCACCCCCTTGGCCTCTCCTTGGTCCATCGCACCCTATGGTCGTTGACCCCCTGGTTTTCCCCCGTTTTCTTATCGGACCCCTCCTACCCAGCCTATCTGCCACATCCCCTCACAGTCGATGCCCTCTTTTCTCCTTTCCAACTGGGTTTTCTAGCATGAAACACCACCGATGGCCTCCTCTTGTCTTCGTCTAGCCTCCCGTAACCTCACCTCTGGTGCGTTCGCCCTTGTCTAGTTGTTTCTTCAATATTGGGGCTTATCGGGTTAGGTTTTTAGGTTTCGGTTGGTTTAATTTTGATGAAAAGGGTTTTCTATTTTTTTAGGACATACCCATGTTGTTTGAGCTTTCACTTGACGTGGATTGACCATTGCACACCAATTTTGTAGAGTTTCTACACACTGGTAGGTGGTTCTCCGTCAAATTGTTATTTGATGAATTAATTTGGAATGATGAATTTGGTTAGCATATTATTTAATTAATTTTTGTTACACGAAGTTGGTTTCATTTGAAGTTTGATTTTCATTGAAATTTTTTAGTATATTGTTCATATAATTGGGTATTTTTTGCTGATAAATCTATTAGTGACTTTTGAATTGTACGATTATCTTATTAAGTTGTGCACGTCGTGAGAACTATATTTTTTATAGGACTTCATGTGCATTTGGTTGTGAAAAAGTTTTTGCTTTTGTTTAGTGGTTAATTCCAAGAGATTTATTTTAAATTGTTTTATAAGATTTTATTTATGGCCTATTAAATTATGTGGTCTATGCTATTGTGTTTTCATATGGGCTAAGGTTTTCCATCAAAACTATTTGGGTGGTGCAGGTCACACTTTAAAATTTTATTTGAGTGTATGTGATGTGTGAATGCATTTGAGTTCATAAATGGTTACTTTAGTTTGTTCAAATCCATTTGACACCCTTTTTACTAGTGCTTTATAATTTTTTTTATTTTATTTTTATGGTTTACTTAGTTATGAAAATGGGGTGAAATGTGTTTGAAAAATGTTTTAGTGTAATACTTAATTCAAATTGGAGTTTACATGTGTAAGTGGTGATTCGTTTAGTGGTGGGTGTCTTTTAAATTATCCATATCATTTATTTCAGTATGAAACCTATGATGATTAAGTTTTGAAAGGTTTTTGGTGTGTGTGTGGTTTTAAAAGCGGGGTTGGGTGTGCAAATTGAGATTTTGTGTGCGTAAATACCATGTTTGGATTCTTTGAATTAGTGTGACATGGGACATGAACTTGAAACTTGTTTGAGCACAAATTGGGAAGCCTAGGTAGCTAGGAGGGTGGACTATACTAGTGTGCTAGTGTTCTGGAGGTGACTCGACCCGGCTTCACTAGCAGGACTGACAATTGCAATGCTAACTAAACATATGCTTTTCTAAGGGTCGTAGCCTTCTAAGCCAAGTTTCACCGAGACACAAATATCTAGGGACCCAAGCTAGCTAACACACCTGCGGCCTCTCCCATATTAGTGATCATTGGCTACTTTATGCTCATCAGTGTGACACATTGGTTATTTTAAAAAGTAATGGCGTGTGTGTGTGTTTTAATTTAAGTTGTTCCACTTGAAACTGTTTTCCTTAATCTCATTTTCTTTAAAACTGTTCAATCAATTACTTCTTTGCTTTAATTAAAATTGCAAATGTATTTGTCATTTAATAATTATGCGTGGAATCTTTTTATTGGGTGATATCCTACTGGGCTCTTTGCTCACACCCTACATACACCTTTGGGTGTATGTAGACCTTGTTCTCTATGTATTCCAGGTTGATGTGTCATGCACAACGATAGTGGTTTTGGTCATTCATGGTATTCTCGTGCAGGTTGGTGTTTTTGATGTGTGGATGTTGTACTTTTCTCTTTCTTCGGAGGTTTGAGTAAGAGTTTTAGTTTCTTTTTTTGTCATTTATTTTTTGATTTTGGATCAAGTTGTAAACCTTTAAATTTGATTTTAGTTCAAGGGTCTATTTGGTTGTCATTTCACAGTTCTATTTTATTTATCTTCTCAATTTTTTTCACGTTTACCATTTCGGTTAAATTGTTCCTATGTGTTAGTTTTAATACTTGGGCACTTGTGTGAACCCGTGGGGATCGGGAACGCCCTTCGGGCCATGTCGTAGACCGGGTCGGGTGCCGGGTCGGATGGAAACCTGGCCCGGTTCGTGACAAAATGGTATCAGAGCAATTTTTCTCTCTTGGGACATTTTCTTTTGGGATAGAGTCACTTTTAGGTTGTCGGGACTCGACGTCTTGGCTATGAGTAAGGTGCATGGACAGAACACCTTGTGGTTGGACTCGAGTTACCAAATAGAGTTGAGATTTTTCTAAAAACTTTGGTCTGTGTAGTTAATTTTTTATAGGGGAAATGAAAAGGGAGTAGGGTCAGTGGTTCTAATGAGCTTGCAGGGTCTGGAAAGACATGTGGAGTCGGGGACATTGTCCTGGAATACCCTCTCTACCGGTGGTGTGATTGGCGTATGTCCGCCAACCATATGTTCCAATCACCCACTGACACTAGTTTTCTCTTTCACCGTTTCTTGTTTCTTTGTTTTGGAATTGTGGAAATTGGGTTTTTAAGTAAAAATTATTTGGTTTTGGAAAATGTTTTGAAATGAAGCACTTTAAAAAAGAAATGATGTATGAGGTTTGAAAGGTGTGGGTTGAATGTTTTGGATTTAAAAAATGTAAAGGTTTGGTTTTGAAAAATGGAAAGGTTTGGTTTTGATCCTTGGTGTTCTCTTGGGAAACCACATGCATGAGTGTATATGGAAAAATAAATGATCAATGGAATGAGCGGATGAATTTCTAGATAGATATGAGGTGGGTGTCGATGTGGCATGAGAACATGAATGTGCAAGGCCCATGGGACACCATTGGTGTTTGTGAAACCCACTAGCTTTGCTTATTTTCAAAAAGTTTTGTTAAATGGGAATCAGTGTTTTAGTAACTGGTGATTGTGTGGTGTGTCCTTGTGTTTTCAAAGTGTTGTATGTGAGCCATTTTGAGCCGATGATCCCTTTTTATTGATTTTTTTCTTGAGTTTGAATTTTTATTTTTTAAGCCGGTGTGCAAGCGTGTGGTTAGTGAATTCTTTTGAAAAGAGCTTCGGGAAGCCCTTGTAGTAGTTCTCCCAACATGTTTTGTGTTCGATTGTGGTATTCTCTGACCATTGCACCAGTTTGATTGAGTTCATGGTTTTCTTCCTCGACTTGTGTAGGCCCCCAAAAGGTGTTAACATGTGTTTGAAGTGCAGCCACGAGCAATTCTCTATTGGCCGATCCTCCGGTTGATTAAACCAATGAATTTATCTTTTTAGTGATAGTGATAAGTATATCCCTTTTTCCCTTTTCAGTTAAGTAGATTCTCTCGCAGCGGTATGACTGATGTGAGGGGAGTTGAAGGGAGTTTTGGTCTCTTTAAGTTGTCAGAGTCGTCGTATTTGAAGTTTGACGTTGTTGCGTCTGAAGGTTTCCCCTAGAAGCGGGGAAAGGAAATTCTAGCGGGGAAGGGTGAAGGTGGTTCAGAGTTATCAGTGCTGACTGATGGTTTGAAAGGTTCGTAGTTCTTCCATCGGCCACAAGAGTTATGTTTGGTGACGTCTTGCAGTGTGAGTTCTCTTTGAAAGAGCAAGGGTGTATTTCATAGGATCCCTCGGGAATCCCCGTTTTCATAGGAGCGTGTTCTCTCGGGGAGTTCTAGTTTTTTTCTATTCAATGGGGAGTGTTTTTTATGCGTCTTTCCGCTATATGTTTCCTGGTAAAGGTGAGGAGGAGATACATGTGCATTATCTAAAACCTTGTTCTGGTGGACATGTCGTGAGGGAGTGGTTGGATGTCATGATATGTTGTGTTTGTTTGTGTTGTCTTAGTTGTGGTATGGTCGCGTGTGACACCAAAAGGAGAAGCTCCATTCAGGAGTCTTAAATACTTTACTACGATGTAGTAGATACTTCAAACATCTGGGCTCCATCCATAGGCCTCGGAGTGAAGCTATCACACCCGGACTTTGCACTGGGTCATGTTTCAAATTTTTATTTTTTTATCTTATAATTTTATCTGCTTCTAATTATTATTATTCTTTTTATATTAAATGCAGGCCGATCCTGATTGGGGTTTGTGATTTGGTGCTGATAAATGAGGGTTTTGGCCTTGACTGCATCCAACGCACTTCAGTCAAAGCCACGCGGCCTAGTACGAGTCACCGCACGACCTCACCCCATTAACGGCATGGTCTTCTCTGTATTCAAGGCTGTTATATAAAGTGTAATGAATAATGAAATGGACGTAAAATAAAAATAAAAAGTTTTACTAAAATTTAAGAAATTTCCATAATGACAATAATAATAATATTGTTTGAGAATTTTATTATTATTGGTATTTCTAGTGTTAAGAAAACAAGATAATAGTAATTAATTAAGACATTATTAATGTTGCAACAATTATTATTATTGTTAATAATTAAATTAAGTTAATATCTTTTATTTTATTTGGCTTTGAAATTTTCCGTCGAGATGCGGGCTGAGTTCAGTTAAATTTGATGTTTTTATCAATAAATGAGTTTTTCGTTCGGGGCGCGATAACATGTGACGCACGGGTGAAGCATAGTTACAATGTCGTACGGCTTTGCCAGCGCCGCCGTGTGAACCGCCCATTGTTCAATTAACTAAATAAATTGATTTAATAACAGTGAAATACAATTAAATGTTTTAAGGAATAAAAATAAAAATAAAATGAGAAAAATGTGTTAATATTTTAATAAGTTGTTTTTTTAAAAGTTGTGTTTTAGTGATAATAATAATAAAACTATTATTATGGTTTTAGTTTATGAATATTTTTATTAATAATAATATTATTGTTTTTATTTGTTTTCTTTTAGTTTTTTTAGGGTTTTTGTTTATTCTTTTTATTTTTTTCTCATTTTCTTCTCCCACGCCTCACTCTTCCCCATCGGGCTTCCTCACATCACTCGCAATGACACCTAGCCACCCAGTGCATCACACCTTCATCGCCCCCTTATACCTTCTTATGCACAACAAACCTGACATGACCACCCTTTTTTGGCCAGCGAAACCCCCCAATTATGTCTTCGTCTCCTTGATATTTTTTTCTTTTGAGTTTGGTTGTTTATTTTTTCTAGTGAGAATATGTTCTGATTTTGGGGTTTTAACTTGAATTTTTTTTTCGGTAAGAATTCATGGTTGCTGGTTCGCATTAGGTTCTTTGTGTTGCGAATGACAAGCGATTGAGGTTTTGTGCCGAGTGTTGGGGTCTTCGATACCCGAGGTAGGTGGTTCCGTATTTAAACATTATCTTCTAAGTTAATTTTATTTCTTAGTTAATTTATAATATTACTGGATTAATTCTTTTGGGTGCGTATTTAGTTATCTTGAATTTTTTTATGCATTATATTTGTTTATCAGTATGTGTATGTGGTACGGGTACGTTCTCTATTTGAGAAATTGTTTTTTAGTCTATCGTTAGTGTTTAATAATATGTGTAGTTAGTTTTTCAGCTGTGCAAGTGGTGTTAAATGTGTTTTCCATACATTGTTGCGTGTGTTTGGTCATAAGGGAATGTTTTGTGTGGTTTGAATGGGTTGTTTCCATGAAAACCCACACTGAAATATCTGCTAGTGTTTTATAAATTTTGGGTTTGTTTTGTGAAAAGGCGCAAAGTGTGCAGTTTATGTTCTGGTGTAGCATTCATATGAGTTTTGTCCAAAAAAAGAATTTGAGTTCTTCTTTGGTGTTTAAAGTCATGCTTCATCTTCTGGATTTGTGTAATAAATTTTTTAGTGTTTTGTTTAATCGGGAAAATGGTCTATTAACTGTGAGATTGGGTTATTATTTGATGCGAGTGGTGCAGGTTGTGTTCTTCATGTGGCGTCTGGTGTGTTTGGTCAAGGTGGAGGGCTGAGTTGTTTCTTTTGTGTTAGTCATGTTATTTTTCTTTTTAAACAATTTTTTGAAAAATAATTTAATTTGTTTTAATAAATAATTATTATAAATGAAAAAATTGTTTTAATTGAGTTGGGTAAAGTCTTTTGGCGTGTGTACTTTGTCAAATGGTTTTCCGTGTGTGTGGAAGTGTGGTGTTGGGTTTATGTTACACCCTATTTATTTTATTTGTCTGAGTTTGACATGAAATGTGAAATTTGAACATCTTGAGCACAAAAGGGGAAGCCTGGGTACTAGGTGGGCGGACTAGATCTAGCGTGCTAGTGATACAAAAGCAGCTCTGGCTCGGTTTCACTTAGCTAGTATGACGATTACAACACTAACTAAACATTGGATGATGATTTGAGACCACTAGGTTATGGATGTGTTTCCCTACTAGTTTCTCATGCATGATAACGTATTTTGTTGTGGTTCCTATACTACTATTCCCTGAGACATGATGTTCTAGGGTCCCATTCCTTTTTTTGGTACCTTTAGGGTCTCTCCCACTTTTGGTGCTCCAGGAATAATATACACTCACCTTCGGCATACAGTCTAGCATTTGGGTGTTTCATGAAGGTTTGGGGTTTTCTTAAATGCAAGGGTGTTTTTATTTATTTATTTAAGTAGTTTTATTTTAAAGTTTTTTCTTTATAGAAATTATTTCTTTACAATTGTTCAAGCTTTGGCGTCATTTCATTTATTTATCCTGCAAATGTATTTTTCATTTAATGTTTACACTTGAACCCATTTTATTGGGTGACGTCCTACTGGGATTTTTTCTCACACCCTGTATACACCTTTGGGTGTATGTAGACCTTTTTTCTTGTGGTCTCCAGGTTGTTACATTGTTCTTAGTGAAGGTGGTTCAGATGTTATTGGTCTCCGCGTGCCGATTGGTGTTATTAGCTTGGGGATGCGACATCTCGTGTCACGGGGAGGTTGGTATTGATGTTTAGTTATCTATCCTTGTTGTGAACTTGGGGTTTTTAGTTGAATTGTAGACTTTAAACCTGTTTATAGTTTAAATGCATATTTGGTTGTCTGTTTCCAGTTTCAGTTTGTTTATCTTGTTAGTTTTTTTATCTTTTCATTTGGGTAAATCGTTCTCATGTAATGTTTTGATACCCGGTCACTTGTGCCAGCCCATGGGGATCAAGAACGCCCTTCGGGCCATCTCGTGGACCGAGTCGGGCGTCGGGTTGGACGGTGACCTGGCCTGGTTCGTGACAAAATGGTATCATAGGGGTAGTTTTTCTCTCTTGGGTTGTGTTCTTTTGAGATAGAGTCAGAGTAGACTAAAATTAAGGTTTTCAGAACTCGATGTTCAAGCTACAAGCAATGTTCTTGGACATCACACCTCATAGCGGGAATCGAGTTACCAATGTAATCTGAGGTTTGTATGAGTCTTAGGTTCTTGTGGTTAATATTGTCTTGGGGAAATGAAAAGTGAGTAGGGTCAGTGGTCCCAGTGATCTCGCAGGGTCTGACAAGCCATGTGGAGCTGGGGACACTGTCCTATAATACCCTCCGTGGCAGTGGCGTGATTGGCGTATGGCCCCCAACCATATTTTCTAGTCACCCGTTGACACTAGTTTTCTCTTTTACCATTCCCCGTTTCTTTGTTTTGGAATTGTGGACATTTGGTTTTTAAGTAAAAATGATTTGGTCTTGGAAAATGTTTTGGAAAATGTTTTGAAATAAATCACATTAAAATGGAAATGAGGTATAAGGTTTGAAAAGTGTGGGTTCAATGTTTTGGTTTTGAAAAAAGGAAAGGTTTGGTTCTGATCTTTTGTGTTCTTCTGGACAAACACATGTATGAGTGTTTATGGAAAGAGAAATGGTCAATGGAATGAGCGGAAGAATTTATGGATGGATATGATGTTGGTGCTGGTGTGGCACAGGAACATGCATGTGTGAGACCCATGGGACACCATTGGTGTTTGTGAAATCCACTATCTTTGCTTATTTTCAAAAAAGTGCTATTAAATGATAATTTGGTGTGTTAATAATCAGTGTTTGTGTGGTGTGTCCTTGTGTTTTGTAAATGTCGGATGTGAGACATTTTGAGCCGAGGATCCCTTCTGACTGATTTGAGTCCTGAGTATGAATTCTTATTTGTAAGTTGTATGCAAGTGTGTAGTTAGTTAATTCTTTTGAAAAGTACACCAGGGATCCCTTGTAGTGGTTCCCCCTGCACGTTTGGTGTTCACTTGTGGTATGTCTTGACCATTGGACCAGTTTGGTTGGGTCCATGGTTTTCTTTCTTAACTATTGTACGCCCCCATAAAGCGTTAACATATGATTGAAGTGCAGCCATAGGTAATTTGATGTTGGTCGGCCCTCTAGTTGATCAAATGAATCTCTTCTTGAATTCTATAATTGAACACACCTATCCTTTTTATAACTAAGAGAATCTTCTCGTAGCGGGATAACAGATGTGAGGGGAGTTGAAGGAAGTTTTGGTCTTTTGAGTGTCTGACTCGTTGGGTATGAAGTTTGACATTATCATGTTTGAAGGTTCCCCCTGGAAACGGTGAAAGGAATTAAAATGGGGAAGTGTGAAGGTGGTTCAGAATTATCTGTGTTTACTAGTGTCTTGAAGGGATTTTTAGTACTTCCATCGGCTTTAAGGGTCATGTTTGGTGACATCTTGCAGTGTGAGTTCTACTTGATAGTCAAGGGTGAAGTTTGACCTCATTAATTTGGAAGTTCTATTTGGAAACGGTGAAGGAGATTCCACTAGGGAAAGGTGGAATCAGACTGGAGTGGTCGGTGCTGACCACTATTCTAAATGACCTTTGGTCCTTCATTGGTTTCGTTTAAGAAAGGGTCCACGTTAGGCCACTAGTGTGGAAGACCCAGTCACATGGGGATGCTACAGTCAATTGCACGAATCACGTGTTGTTTAAGACTCAGTTTGAAGTCCCTCTCCGTATAATGTTCCTCTCTATAGCAATGGTCATGTTCAGGTGATGATTTGTGGTTTCGTGTTCTCATTCAGTGTGACAAAGGGTGATGTGCATTCAACATTTCATCTCTTGTGTTGGTTAATGTTCTGTGTATGATCAGTTGGATGTCGTAATGTGTTTTGGTTGCTGGTGTTTCCTCAGTTGTAGTGTGGTTGTGTGTGACACCAAAAGGAGAAGCTCCATTCAAGATTCTTCAATATCTGATTGCGAGACAGGATATGCTTCAAACATCAGGGCTCCATACATAGGCTTCGGAGTGAAGCTGGTGTGTGGTCAAGAACCCCCGGAGTGTATGGGACCCCAATTTTTTATCTATCATTAGTGTTGAAAGTAAATTCATTTTAAATTGTTTTCTGTGGTTGTTCCATTCTGAACGAACCGTATGAATGTGTAAGGTTTCCATGACTATACGGAGGCATGTTCGTCTGGTTTCCATAATGTCTTGGGGGTTGCGTTCCACTGGATGTAGTCGCTTTAGTGGTCCTTATGGGAGTCGGTTGGGTAAATCTGTCTCAAATTTAAATAATGCTCATCCAGGAATGTAGAAATGATGGTTTGTATTGGGTCATGCTTTTGAAGCCTCAGTAGTCAGGTCCCTCCCTCCCCGCCCCTTATGGTGGGGTGTTTGGTCACCATCGGGAAATTTTCAAAGTTCTAGATGTCATGATTGTAACAATGGAAGGTAGACCCATGTTGGGTCTCACACGAATGTCTCTATAATGAATCAGTGTTGGACTTTTCTTTAATGGTGGGGGGTCCGCTTGGACCTCCCCGTGTCGATTTTCCAGTCTCGTCTTGGGTGTTGGTAGGTTTTTAATGGTGGGGAGCCACTCGAGCTTCCCCATATTGGCCTTTTAGCTCTATTCCTAGAGATGACTTGGTAGTAGGTGATCAGAGTGTTCCTTGGATGTGCTTGGTCTTGTTTATTCATTCTAGGCTAACGGTGTGGTTTTTGTTCAATGGTGCTTGAGGTGTTTTTGACTTGTGAAGTTGGTTTCCAGGGGTGTGGGAGTTCCTTTCCTGATTTGTCAACTGGAGGTGTTCTAGATTTTTGGGGCAGGTGACACATATCAGAAAGACTTTTTATGAGTTTCTTGAGTTTTTCATTTTAGTCACCTTCTTTGAGCACGGTGTGTTTGCCTCTTTCCAATTGTTTTCATAAGGATTCTCTTTGAACCTTAAGGGGTGTCATTTTCTACTTTGGGTCTCAGCCTTAGTTGTTGCTTTCCGGGGATGGAAAGCTTTATAGTGGGGATAATTGTCACACCTAGACTTTGCACTGTGTCATGTTTTAAATTTTTATTTTTTTTATCTCATAATTTTATCTGTTTCTAATTATTATTATTCTTTTTATATAAATGTGGGTCGAGCCCGACTGGGGTTTGTGCTTTGGTGCTGATAAATAAGTGTTTTGGCCTTGATAGCATCTAGTGCACTTCGGTCGAAGCCGCGCGACCTCGTCCGAGTCACCATGTGACCTCGACCCGTTAACCGCACAGTCTTCTCGGTGTTCAAGTCTGGCATATAAAGTGTAATGAATAATGAAAAGGAAGTAAAATAAAAATAAGAAGTTTTAGTAAAATTTAATAAATTGCCTTAATGACAATAATAATAGTATTGTTTGAGAATGTTATTATTATTTGTATTAGTAGTGTTAAGAAAACAAGATAATAGTAATTAATTAAGTCGTTATTAATGTTGCAACAATTATTATTATTGTTAATAATTAAATTAAATTGATATCTTTTATATTATTTTATTTTATTTGGCTTTGAAATTTTCTGTCGAGATGCGGGTTGAGTTCAGTTGAATTTGATGTTTTTATCAATAAAAGAGTTTTTCTTTCGGGGCGTGACAACATGCGACGTAGGGTTGAAGCATAGTTTCAATGTCGTATGGCTTCGCCAGCGCCACTGTGTGAACCGCCCGTTGTTCAATTAATTAAATAAATTGAGTTAATAATAGTGAAATAAAATTAAATGTTTTGAAGAATAAAAATAAAAATAAAATGAGAAAAATGTTTTAATAATTTAATAAGTTGTGTTTTAGTGATAATAATAATAATACTATTTTTATGATTTTAGTTTAAGAATATTTTTATTAATAATAATATTTTTATTTTTATTTGTTTTCTTTTAATTTTTTAGGGTTTCTTTTTATTCTTTTTATTTTTTTCTCGTTTTCTTCTCCCTCCCCTCACTCTTCCCCGTCTGGCTTCCTCGCATCGCCCACAACCCCACCCTGCCACCCAGCACGCCATGTCGTCGTCGCCCCCTTCTACCCCCTTATGCGCAACAAACACGGTGCGCCCCCCCTTCTTTGGCTCGTGAAAACCACTCTGGTTGTGTCTTCCTCTCCTTGCTATTTTTTTTCTTTAGAGTTTGGTTGTTTATTTTTTCAAGTGGGTATATATTCTGATTTTAGGGTTTTTGCTTGATTTTTATTTCGGTTTGAATTCATGGTTGCGGGTTCGCATTAGGTTCTTTGTGGTGCGAACTACAAGCAATTGAAGTTTCGCACTAAGTGTTGGGGTCTTTGATACCCGAGGTAGGTGGTTCCGCATTCAAACATTATATGGTAAGTTAACTTTCTTTCTTAGTTAATTTATAATATTACTTGATTAATTCTTTTAGGTGAGAATTTTTTTATCTTGAAGTTTGTATATGCATTATATTTGTATAGCTGTATGTTTATGTGGTGCGAGTATGTTCTCTGTTTGAAAACAAGTTTTTTAATCTATCGTTAGTGTTTAATAATATGTGCAGTTAGTTTTTCAGCTGTTCAAGTGGTGTTAAGTGTGTTTTAGATACATTGTTGCATGTGTTTGGTCATAAGTGAATGTGTTGTGTGGTTTTAATGGGTTGTTGCTATGAAAAACCACCCTGAACAATCTGCTAGTGTTTTATAAATTTTGTGTTTGTTTTGTGAAAAGGCGCAAAGTGTGCAGTTTATGTTCTGGTGTAGCATTCATATGAGTCTTGTCCGAAAAGGGAATTTGAGTGCGTATTTGTTGTTTAATGTCATGTTTTGTCTTCTGGATTTGTGTAATAAATTTTTTAGTGTTTTCTTAAATCATGAAAATGGTCTTTTAATTGTGTGATTGGGTTATTATTTGATGTGAGTGGTGCAGGTTGTGTTCTTGATGTGGCGTCAGGTATGTTTGGTCAGGGTGGAGGTATGAGTTGTTTATTTTGTGTTAGTTGTGTTATTTTTTTTGAAATAATTTGTTGACAAAGAATTTAATATATTTAAATAATGAATTATTAGTAATGCAAAAATTGTTTTAATTGAGTTGGGTAAAGTTTTTTGGTGTGTGTACTTTGTCAAATGGTTTTTTGTGTGTGTGGAAGTGTGGCATTGGGTTTATGTTACACCCTATTTGTTTTATTTATCTGATTTTGACATGAAATGTGAAATTTTAACATCTTGAGCACAAAAGGGGAAGCCTAGGAACTAGGTGGGAGGACTAGATCTAGCGCGCTAGTGATACGGAAGCGGCTCTGGACCAGTTTCACTTAGTTGGTTTGACGATTACGACACTAACTAAACATTGGATGATGATTGGAGACCACTAGGTTATGGATGTGTTTCTCTACTAGTGGCCCGTGCACGAGAACGTATTTTTTTGTGGTTCCTGTACTAATTTTCACCGAGACGCGATGTTCTAGGGCTCATTCCTTTTTCTGGTACCTTTAGGGCCTCTCCCACTTTTGGTGCTCCTGGACTACTATACAATCACCATCGGCATACAGTGTAGCTTTTGGGTGTTTCTTGAAGGTTTGGATTTTTCTTAAATGCAAGGTTGTTTTTATTTATTTATTTATGTTTTTTTCTTTTAAAGTGTTTTCTTTATAGAAATTATTTCTTAAAAATTGTTCAAGATTTTGTGTAGTTTCATTTATTTAGCCTCCAAATGTATTTGTAATTTAATGTTTTCATGTGGAACCTTTTTATTGGGTGACGTTCTACTGGTCTTTTTTCTCACACAATGCATACACCTTCGGGTGTATGTAGACTTTTTTTCTTGTGGTCTCCAGGTTGCGACCTTGTGCTCAGTAAAGGTGGTTCAGATGTTGTTGGTATTCACGAGAAGGTTGGTGTTAGTAGCTTGGGGATGCGGCTTATCGTGTCGGGGGTGGTTGGTATCATAGTTTAGTTTTCTATCCTTGTTGTGCACTTTGGGTTTTTAGTTGAATTGTAGAATTTAAACCTATTTATAGTTTAAAGGCGTGTTTGGTTGTCTGTTTCTAGTTTTAGTTTGTTTATCTTGTTAGTTGTTTTTCTATCTTTTATTTTGGGTAAATCGTTCCCATGTAATGGTTTGATACTTGGGCACTTCTTCCAGCCCATGGGGATCAGGAACGCCCTTCGGGCCATGTCACGGACCGGGTCGGGCGTCGGGTCAGTTGGCGACCTGGCCTGGTTCGGGACAAAAGTTGGCGCGTGGCCAGGAACCCTGGGAGTGTATGAGACTCCAACTTTATTTCATTCATCGGTGTTGAAATTTAAGGAAGTTAAAAACTTTTCTATGGTTGTTCTATCCTGAACGAACCGTCTAACTGCGTAAGGTTTCCGTGACTTTGTGTAGGTGTGTTCGTCTCGTTGCCTTAGAGTCTTGGGCGTTGCATCCCACCGGATGTAATCAATTTTAGTGGTCCTTGAGAGTCTGATGGGAAAATCAGTCCCAAATTTGAATAGTACTCATCCAGGGATGTGGCGATACTGGTTGGTCTTAGGTCATGGTTTTGATGCCCGGTGGTTGGGCCCCTCCCTCCCCGCCCATTGTGGTGGGGTGTTTGGTCACCATCAGGAAATTTTCAAAGTTCTGTATCTTTGGTTAGTTATAATAGTGGGGAGACCCACATTGGGTCTCGTACATATGTCTCTTGAATGAATTGATGATGGAATTTTCTTTGATGGGGGGGGGGAGTCTGCTCGGACCTCCCCATTTTGGTCTTCCAGTCTTGCCTTGGGCGTTGGTGGGTTCTTAATGGTGAGGAGACCCTCATGCTTCCCCATGTTGACCTTTTGGTTTTGTTTCTGAAGATGGCCTAGTGATAAGTTATAAGAGTGTTCCTTGGATGTGGTTTGACCTTTTTGGTTCATTCTAGCCAAATGTTGTGGTTTTTGTTTAGTAGTGCTTGAGTAGTTTCAGCTTGTGAAGTTGGTTTTCGGGGGTGTGAGAGTTTCCTTCCTTGATCAGTCAACTAGAGGCGTTCTAGCTCTTTGGGGTGGATGACACATATCAGAAAGTCTTTTTATGATCTTCTTGAAGTTGTATTTGAGTCATTGTCACTGAGCACGAGGCTTTTTCCCCTATTTTCTTGATTTTTGTGGGGATCCCCTTTGAACCTTAAGAGAGTCTGGTTTTCTACTTTGGGGTTTCGTCCTAGTTGTGGTTTTCCGGGGACAGAAATATTTATGGTGGGGAGAATTTTCACACCCGTTGTTTTTAAATTATTTATTTTGTTATCTTTTTTGGGCATCAGGTAGTTCAGGTCGAGGCCCGACTTAAAAAATTTCGAAGTTCTTTTAAAAAACAGCTGGTATTGGCCTCGACTGCATCCAGCGCACCGCGTCGAATCCGTGCGGCCTCACCTGGGTCACCATGTGACCTTTCCCTGTTCACCGCATGGCCTTCCCTATACATGATTAGTTAATTAATTAATTGTAATGATCAATAATGGATTTAAATTAAAAGAGGTGTCAAGGATGAAAATTTTATTATGTTTATTACTATTATCATCATCATTCTATTAAAAAAATTTATGAGCCACCCGGGGTAACCGCGCGGTTGCTGGACTCCTTAAAAATAAAAATAATCAAACAAGATTTAAAGGATTATTTTAATGATGATAAAAAGGGTAATTATTATTATTATTATTATTATTATTATTGTTAGGATATTAATATAGTTATTAATATTATTAATCACATTATTATTATTAAGAGCATAATCATTTTTTAAGCTTTTCATTATTATTAATATTACCACCAATATATTTCAGTTGAATTATTTATTATTATTTTTATTTCTTTTATTTTATTTTAGTCACTTTTTTGTATTTATTCTTTTTTTCATTTCTTTTATTTTCCTTTTGTTTCTTTTCCTTCCCTCTTTCCCCCTTTTTCTCCATCCAGTCACACCCATCTCCACTCTCCCTTTATCCCATCGCGCCCCAACCCCCAAACCCTTCCTCCTCTACCCGCTGCACGCCCGCCAACCTCCCCTTTGGCCGACGCCTTCCCCTGTTGTTGCTTCTCCTAGCTGAGCGCCCCCCACTGACACACATCTTCTCCTGGACGAGACCCCCCCTCTCTGTCGTACCCTTTCCCCCGCTCGGAACCGTATGAACCCTCAGCTTCTCCTCGGTCTGCCGCACCCTATGACTGGCGACCCCCTATCTTCCCCCGTTTTCTCATCGGACCCCTCCTACCTAGCCTATCCAGCGTGCCCCCTCTCAGTCGGTTCCCTCTTTTCTCCTTTCCAACCGGGTTTTCTAACACAAAACACCACTTATGGCCTCATATTTTCTATGGCCAGCCTCCCGTAGCCTCGCCTCTGGTGCGTTCTCCCTCATCAAGTTGTTTATTCAATATTGGGGCTTGTTAGGTTAGGTATCTAGGTTGCGGTTGGTTTAGTTTTGATGAAAAGGGTTTGGTGTTTTGTTTTTAGGACATACCCATGTTTTTTGAGCTTGCGCTTGACATGGAGTGACCTTTGCGCACCAATTTTGTAGAGTTTCTACACACCGGTAGGTGGTTCCCTGTCAAATTTTTATTTGATGAATTAATTTTCAATGATAAATTTATTTAGCATATTATTTAATTAATTTTTTTTTGCGCGAAGTTGGTTTTATTTGAAGTTTTATTTTCATTGAAAATTTTTAGTAGATTTTTATATTATTGGGTGTTTTTTGCTAATAACTCTATTAGTGACTTTTGAATTGTTCGATTATCTTATTAAGTTGTGAAAGTGGTGCAAACTGTATTTTTCATAGGACATCGTGTGCGTTTGGTCGTGAAAAAAGTTTTTTCTTTAGTTTAGTGGTTAACGCTAAGCGATTTATTCTAAATTGTTTTATAAGATTTTATTTCAAGCCTATTAAATTATGTGGTTTATGCTATTGTGTTTTCATATTGGTTAAGGGTTTCCATAAAACTATTTGGGTGGTACAGGTCACATTTTAAAATTTTATTTGAGTGCGTGTGATGTGTGAATGTGTTTGAGTTTATAAATGGTTACTTTAGTTTGTGCAAAGCCATGTGACACCCTTTTTACTAGTGCTTTATAATTTTTTATTTTATTTTTATGGTTTACTTAGTTATTAAAATGGTTTAAAACGTGTTTGAAAAATGTTTTAGTGTGCGCCTTAATTAAAATTGGCGTATATGTGCATAAGTGGTGGTTCTTTTAGTGGTGGGTGTCTTTTAAATTGTCTAGATGGTTTAGTTGAGTATGCAACCGATGCTGATTACATTTTGAAAAGATTTTGGTGTGTGTGTGGTTTTAAAATAGGGGTTGGGTGTAAAAATTGAGATTTTGCGTGATTAAATACCATGTTTGGATTCTATGCATTAGTGTGACATGTGACATGAACTTGAAACTTGTTTGATCACAAAATGAGAAGACTGGGTAGATAGGATGGTCGATTAGACTAGTGGGCTAGTGTTTCGGAGGTGACTCGACCTGGTTTCACTAGAAGGACTGACGATTGCAATGCTAACTAAACATATGCTTTTCTGAGGTTCATGGCCTTCTAAGCCAAGATTTATGAGGGTCATGGCCTTCTAATCCACGTTTTCTGAGGGTCCTGGCCTTCTAATCCACATTTCAATGAGACACGAAGATCTAGGGACCCAAGCTAGCTAACACCCATGTGGCCTCTCCCATATTAGTCCTCATTGGTTACTTTACGCTCATTAGTGTGACACATTAGTTATTATAAAAAGTAAGGGTGTGTGTGTGTGTTTTAATTTAAGTTGTTCCATTTGAAACTATTTTCATTAATCTCATTTTCTTTAAAACTGTTCAAGAAATTACTTCTTTTCTTTAATTAAAATTTCAAATGTATTTGTCATTTAATAATTATGCGTGGAACCTTTTTATTGGGTTACATCCTGTTGGGCTCTTTTCTCACACCCTACATACACCTTTTGTTGTATGTAGACCTTGTTCTCTATGTATTCTAGGTTGAGGCATCGTGCTCAGTGATCTTGGTTTTGGTCGTTGATGGTCTTCTCGTGTAGGTTGGCGTTTGGGATGTGTGGATGTTGTACCTTTCTCGTTTCTTGGAGGTTTGAGTTAGAGTTTTAGTATCTTTTTTTGTCGTTTATTTTTGGATGTTGGATCAAGTTGTAAACATTTAAATTTGATTTTAGTTCAAGGGTCTGTTTGGTTGTCAGTTAATAGTTCTATTTTATTTATCTTTTCAGTTGTTTTGCATTTACCATTTCGGGTAAATCGTTCCCATGTGTTATTTTTGATACCTGGGCACTTGTTCCAACCCGTGGGGATTGGGAACGCCCTTCTGGCCATGACGCGGACTGGGTTGGGTGCCAGGTCGGATGGAGACTGGCCAGGTTTGTGACAATTATTACCCTAACACATGACATAATTTAATCAGATAAGTTTAATTTGACAAAAAAAACCTTAGGAATAAAATATTATCCTTTAGGTCCACTTGGATTAGAGTAGAACATTTATTATTATTTAATTCAAAGAAGAGTTAAAAGTGTTAAATTCAAATCTTAATAACTAAACCATTTTTAATATAGGGTTATTCACAAGATAAATTAAATTATAAATATTCTTTATAAAGAAAAAAATATTTCCTACATAATTTTATTTTATTTATATTTTTAGACATTAAATAATTAAATTTGTTTATGACACAATGATGATGTAGTAATTACCTAATTAATGAAATATTAAAATATTTGATATTATAAATATCCAAATAAATGTAATTTGATACTTTTTAGGAATTAAACTAATTTTATAGGTTAATATGACATGTTAGGTTTGGTTAGAGGAATTTTTATTGAAGTAATAATGTTTTTATAAATTTAGCAAAAACAAAAAACCAAATAGTGTCAAAATTGACATAAAAGAGTTTTTTATTGTTAATTAATATTCTATTATTAAAAATATAAGGTATTGAAAAAACACTTATATAATGATAATTGTGTCATTAATGAACCACTTAGGGTTCTCTTTTAAGTATATAGTAAGTTTAATAACCATATAATATAAAAATAAAAAGAGACATGGTAAATGTCAAACTATTTAACTAAGAGTTAAATCTAAAAGATAAGGTTAATATAGTGACTCAAACCTGTATAAAACCTATTGGTTGAGTGTTTTTCGACCCATACCCACCTTAGCCTTTAAATAATTCATTTTGGAGCCATTATACACCGAAAATGATTTTATTATAAAATAATATTTCTACCTTTTCCTAAGGTTCCCCTCACCCCTCTTATAAAAGGGCACTCCCCCTTCTCTCTAATTCACACCTTCAAATCCATTTGGCTCGACCAACCCCTACCCAAATACCCTATAAACTATCCTTACTTTCATCCTAGAGGCCTTCCTTTAGTCATAAAGTCAACCTAAGGAGCCCTTTTGATCAAATCAAAAGGAATAACCCGAAGAAGAGGTAAATATTTCATCACCTCTTTCAAGTTCCTTTCTTCTTCCACTTCCTATTTCTTTGTTATTTCCATTCTAAAATAATAACTTCGGTATCTTATATATAATTTTATTTTATTAAAAGTATGTTACAACCATATTCATTATTATATCCATCCTTTGAATGACATGTCACCATACGTGCGTACGTACAGCTTACCGTCTCTACGTCGTGGGGTAATTGTTATTCAATACATTATTATTTGGATGGGTATAATAATGATGTGTAATTGATGTAAATAATAAATATAACATGATAATGATTCTTTATATATGATATAACATCCAATTATATATTATTTCAATATCAAAAGAATGATATTGTCGCTCGTGCGTACATACGGATTACCGTCTCCATGAACGCGATGAGATTCATTCCCCATCATATCCATTCAAGACTAATTTTTATATTATGATTAAGAATAATGTTTATATACTTGATATCATTCTGG
Source organism: Viscum album (assembly GCA_963277665.1). Lineage (NCBI taxonomy): Eukaryota > Viridiplantae > Streptophyta > Magnoliopsida > Santalales > Viscaceae > Viscum > Viscum album. Next base: position 1,185,687,944 of record OY728164.1, read on the forward strand.
ATATTAATGAGATACATCCCATTAATTATAAATATGACTCACATAACAAATTATATATTGGAAAACGAATCTGTTAACACCTGAAATGACGATAATACTAAGATATTATTAACAAAGAAATGTTAAAAGATCATATATGATATCATATTAATGTATATAATTCTTGTATAATTTAATAACAATTATTTAACTATTATAAAGTAGGTTAACCTACCCTTGACCAAGTAAAATTACAAATTAAGTGATTTCTTATCTCACATTTAATTCCGTGAGATTTCCATTGTTCACCACTTATTTATTGCATGTGGTGTATTGTGTACTTACATTTGATATATATTATCATGATTCTCTTTATATTCATGGTATTATGAGATTAATTTGGTGGTTATTAACTTTTGGTCATACAAATCAATTTATTACAACAAAGTAAGGATTTTTCATCTCACTTTTTATTCCCGTGAGATTCATGCTATATTGGCCACTATTTCCTTTTGTGTGGCATATATACTATCCATGATTGTATTATTAGTGTAATATACTTTTATTTATGACTATTTATATCTTCATTTTATGGTCCTTCTTTCATGGGTTGTATGTTTCATAAGTTACCAAATTGTTAAGGGAATTTAAAATTTCAATTTTAACTCATTGGGCTTTATGCATACTTCATTGATTATCTTACTCCATGATTATGTGTGAAATCACTATTTATTATTTTTTAGTAATTTCAACTCCCCTTTCTTTGGATATACTTTTGATACACATAATCACTCCATTGATAAATTCTCAAGTCATCGATATGAACTTGAAAAGAGTAATTTTAACTCAATCTTCATTTATTGAGTTAAAAATCCAATTCATTGGTGTTGTTTTTACAAGAATATATGTGAATGTAATCTGATTGCTTTACACTGAATATCCAATAATATTGAGTTTATTTATATTTTTCACACATAATTATGTTCTTAATTTATCCTTAACCTAAGGATACGGTCATTATAAGATATTTCATCTCAGTTTACATTCCATTGAGGATTCTTTGTTGTTATAAACCAATTCACTTTTATATGGTGTATATAATGTACTTTGACATAGTATATCATGAATACCATTATTCTCATGATATTATAATGTTTTTATTACCTCAATTATTTCTATTCAAGTGTGTCTCTTTTGGTTAGGAACTCTAACTAAAATATCATTTTAAATGTTTTAAAGATTTATTATTCTAAATCATTCTCATTAATGTCCCTATTTTAAAAATGGGTTTAAGAATTTATTTATATGGACATTAAAGTTTTAAAATTAAAATTCCTTTAAAATGTTTCAAAGTGGTATGGGATACTTTGATTCAAAAATCTATTTTTAACGACTTCTTGACAGATAGTTTGACTTCTAAATGTTTTCAAGAAAAAGGGGGATATTTCTCTCAAATAGTTTTGATAATTATTTTTATCTATGTAAATATCCTTCATTATTATCAATTGAGGTTAATCTATTAAAATACAATCTTCCATATTGTATTGAATGATTTATGTTTGACTGTGGATGTGCTATTTTTATACCATTCATGGTTTGTGGATAAAGTGTTGAAATTTTGTATGCTAGTTTTAATACGAATTTTTATGTTATGTTTCAAACTTTTCATATGAGGAATTAATTGGACTTATTAAGTGATGGGTGGATCCCTCTATAGCTCCTAGATGAATAGATAGGTCTCATTAGACAATATAGTGTCTTGGAATAAGTCCTTGACAAAATATTATTTATAGTCTTGGCACAAGGCCTTGACTATGTGGTTATGAAAGTCTGGAATTATGCATTCCATCATTATGAAAGTGGCTATTGATATTGCATGTAATTATTATAGTAGAATAATATCCATGTGAATAAGTAAATGGATTTATTTGATTTTATCTATGCCATATTATGCTGAAGTTCAAGTTTAAAAGGCTTTATTTTTAGTCTTATACATTGCCTTAAATGTTTATGCTTATTTATGAAAGTTTCCGCTATACTGTTATCCTTACTGAGCATCTGAGATCACCCCTTTCTAAGTTTTATTTTTCCCAAGATGCGAAGAAGTATATTATGACTAACCTGCAGGGATATTATATGGGATATCATTGTTGTCTATGGAAACAATGTTGTTGTAGTTTTTCATTTTATGATGTAATGTAAAACTTATGAATGTATCTGGTACCTCCAAGGATACTAAAATAATCGGTCTTTCAAGACTTGATCTTTTGGGATCATGACAACGATACGTAATAATTCACCAACTCTGGGATTCTGGGGTTGGGGCGTTACATTGTATGGGTTGAAATTGATCACCTTGTGAATTCAATATAATTCATTAATATTAGAGAAGATTTCTCTTTATATCAAATTTATAGAGTTTACATCAATTAAGTTTTAAGGTTACATGAAGTAACACATTCTATTATATTAGATCAGGAATCGAGGTTTATGTCAGAGTTATAGAAAAGTCTTCACCAGCCTCTAAATATAGAGATAAGTTTCAATGCTGATTATCACCCTTAGATATATGCTTAATCAGCGATAACCATTCAAACCCAAGAGGATATTATGAAATCTTATTCTATGTATTCAAAGGTAGTTCATATCAACAAATTCCTCTAGTATACTTTTCCTATAATAATAGTTCTCACTCAAGAATTCATATGACTCCTTCTGAAGACATCTACAGAAAGAAGTGTTAAAATCCAACATGTTGGGATGATATTGTAGAAAAAAAGATATTGAGACCCGAGATAGCTAAGAAAATATTAAATAAAGTCATATCATTTCAATAGCACGTAATGGTAGCTCAATGTCAATAAAAAAGTTACGTTGACAATCGTTGGTTTGATATGAAGTTTAAAGTTGGAGAGAATTTGTTTATAAGAATTTATACATGGAAGAAGGCTGTTAGATTTTGAAATAAAAGAAAACTAAGACCTAGGTATATTGTCCCTTTTGAGATTTTTGGTTGATTAGGGATGGAATCATATAACTTGGTGCTTCCACCGAACCTCTCTCAAGTTCATAATGTGTTCCATGTATCTCTTCTGAGGAAGTTCATACTGGATCCATAACATGTACTAAACATAGAGGTCATACCAATAGAAAAATATCTTTATTATGAATAATAACCAGTATAAATCTTGGATCATAGAGATATACTGTTACGGACCAAGACTACTCGCCTGTAAAAAGTTCTCTCGAGAAACCACAAATTCTAAGAAGATACATGCAAATATTAAGATTTAATGAAAAAAATATCATCATTTATTTGTATCAGAGTAATGAATCTTGAGGGAGAATTTAATTTTAATGGGGGTAGAACGTAACACACAAATATTTTATTTCAAATTACTTTAATTTTTTCAATATCTTGGGAAACACACAACATTGAGTTTAAATGAACCATGAGATACTATTATAATATTATTATGTTATAGTTACCACATAGCCATTGGATTGGAGGGTATGAATAGGACAAAGTAAATTATTAAAAAAATATTTTTTATAAATGTATAACATAAATTCATTAGTTATCAATTAATTATAAATAAAAATAAAATCATTTGAATGAAAAGGAAATATGTTTCTGAAAAAATTATTTTTAATAACACAATTTATTTTTTAATAAATTAAATTTCTCACAATGGGACAATGATTTTAATTCAATTTATATGTTATATATTCAATAAAAATTATTATCTTTAATTTAATATTTTTTTATTAATTACATAAGAATAAATCTAGTTTTATGCTTAAAAACTATATTTTTCTAAAATCTTTTTTCATCATGTTTTGTGAACTAATAATAAATTTTTTATTTTTCCAGTTATAGGAATTGAATTTGATAAAATGGATTCCATATTTGGAATATGAAGGTTAATTTTTTTTAAATAGTCCCCTTTTATTTTTGGACAAAATGAATAATAACAGTCGTAGAATTTATTACTTCAGTAAGGCGTAAATCCTATTAATAAAATTTAAAAATAATTGAAAATGACATAATTTTTCAAAATAATTATTATTGGATAAAGTTAATTCGACCCTTATCACCTTAATCTAAAAATTTAATTGTTTAAGGGAAACATTTCTATGAAAATTACTTATATAATATTTAAATCAAAGAAAGTTAATGAATGTCACTCTCTTAGTTTTAAACATATATTATATGTCCAAATAAGGAAAAAATAAAGTTTTAAAAGAATATTAGAATTTATTTTGAGCTTAATAAAATATTTTCATGATATAAATTTATTTATAGTTTTTAATAATTTCATAATGACCATAAATGAATATGAAACATCAATGTAGTATTTCTATAATAAATAAAAAATATAATAAATGATTTTAAAAGTAGTAAAAGTAATAAAATAAATATAATTTAATGTGTTACATAATTTTTTATATGAATTTGACATATTAGTGTTAATTTAAATTATTATAATCAAATTAAAACTATTTATTTTTTTCTTTTATGTCAAATAAAATGAAAACTATCTCAATTAGAAATAATGATAATTTATGAAACAAATATATTATTAAATTACCTAAAAATAACAAAAATATTAAAATATGACAAGTGGTATATTATATAGTAAAAATATTCATCCCTTGTCCATTTATTTTCCATTTTTTAATATTTCATCTGAGAATGACTTTAATATATTTTAATATTTTAAAAATTTCCAAGAGTACCCCTCCCCTCAATTATAAAAGGAAACTCTAATTTACCTTTATCACACCAATTTGAGCCTTATACATTGACAAAAAAACTTCTAAGTTCTCTTCTACACTCCCATATAAACATTATAGAGGTGTTTTTCATCCCAAAAGTCCAAACCTAGAGCCCTTAAGATGATATCTAAAGGAGATGTAATCAGCTTAACCGATAGATTTCTTTTTAATTATTATTTTACCTCTTCTAAATCCAATATATTATTAATAAAATCATAACATAAATATAAGAAAATACTGAAATTTTATTATTATTATTAAAAAACCTTTATACACCTTCTTTCCATCAAATGGTATGTGAATGTATCGCTTGTGCGTACACACGATTTATCGTCCCCACGCAACGATACAATTCATTTCACATCATCTTTTTTATTGGATGGGTATTTTGATGGAATTAATATTTATAAACGATAATTATGAAATAATTATACCTATATAATTATAATATCTTATATACCTTCTTACAATCCAATCTGTTGGTAAATGATAATGTTGCTCATGAGTACATGTGGATTTCCACCTCCACTAAGTGATATGATTCATTTTTTATTTCCTGTTTACTTATATGGTAATAACAATGGATTTAATTAATATATATGGTATATATAATATAATAATTATCATTTAAATGTTATTTATTAATTACCTTTATTTAATTCCATCAGTCAAAAAATAAAAACAGTGTTCATGCATACGTACAACTTACCATATCAATGAATGGTATAATTTGTTTTTATATATGTGCCATTTATTAATGACTACACAAATGTATATAATTGACATAAATTATACTTATATCATGATTAAAATTATGAATATTATTTAATAATGATAAAAATATAAATACTAAACCCACTGAATTAAAAAATACATGAAAAATGAAGCAGATATCACCTGAAACGGTGATTTTAATAAATAATTGTTAAAAAGTAGGTGATAAAAGGTTATAAGTAGACCATAAATGGTATTATATATATGATTATGTATCTATAATACATTTATAGTAAATATATATTTATTATATAAGTGGTTTCAATGAATATGAAGGAAGTCGAACCTAACGTAATGGATTTTATTCTCACTTTTATTCTGTGGGACATAAGCGATATTCACCACTTGTTTCTTTTATGTGATATATATACAAACCATGAATGTATCTTATGATTATTAAAATTAAAATTATGTTATATACATTTCATATTTGGTTCTTTATTTCATAGGGTTTATGATTCAAATGTTACCAAAGTGGTAAGAGTTTTTTGTTTCAATCTAATTGTTTATCAGGATTTTTTTTATTATGCATATCATGATGAATTACTATGATATAACTAATATAAAAATAGTTATTTTTTTTATAAAATGGATATTTCTTGAAAATAAATTTTTTTCTTTATTTTTTCTCACATTATGTACTCAAGATACCAAAAATATGTCTTTGCAAAAATTGACTTGATTTCTCTCTTTGGTTAAAAAACATTTTTTTTCGCATATTAATTTTTTTCTAATTTTTTTTAAATAATGTGTTAAAAATTATTTTATTTTGATTAAATAAACATTTACCTATGTTTCTCTTTTTACAAAATGATTTTAAAGGAATCCTCCAGTCATTTTTCAAACTAGGAACTTTTTTTACTTTTTATAAAAATGTGAAAGGAATATTTTATTTTAACTTGTACAACATGAATGGAATTTCTTTCCATCATGAACACATAATACATTGAATATTACTTTACAATTATACATATTTATTTTTAAAGAAATATTTTTCCATAATATTTTGGAAATTTTTATATTTTAAAGAATTTATTTCAAAATGGAAAGGATAATTTCCTCAAGAATGTTTTAATAATATTTTAATGGTATTTATATTCATCAATGTAAAAAACCCTTGATATCACTTATGATTTCTTGAGGATATTATACAAGTATACCGTAATTATTCTTTCTTTATATGGTTTATGTTTTTTATGCAATATTTTTATGAAACCCATTCCTTTTCAATGGGTTATGGTATGATGAAATGATGAAAAGTTTTTGAAAACCGATTCTTTTCTATGAGTTATGATATTATGAAATGTTTATGAAATATATTTATTTTAATGGGTTTTGATATGATGAATGTTTTATGATATTTTGTTTTAAATATGTATGATTTTCATTACATTACATTTGGGATCTATATCTTGGTCCAATGATATGGCTAAAGATTGATATCTTAGGAGATAAACAGGACAAGAATGGGGAGTAGTAAGAGACTTTTTCCATTATTATAGTTTTGAGATTGAACCATGAATATCATGATGGTTTGGTTAGTGAACCTAATCCACTATGATAATCTTGGAAATTTTACTTGATAACTAAAGAAATTTGTTTATGTTCTTTTGTGTATGCCAAAAAAATTATTTTATGATTATGTTATACTCTCAGGGATCATGTTATTTGATTACTTTATGATTAATGTCTTATGAACTAACAATAATTACGCTATGAATCAAGATTATGATATATCATATGTAGGGTATGGATTCAAAATTTTAATCTCATTTTCTTATACCCTTATCTTCATATTAAACTTATGTGATCATTGAAATATCCATTTTTTACCCTTACTAAGAATATGACTCTAACACTTCATTATGTTTCCTTTCCCCAAGTTATTAATAATTATTTTAAATATTATATGTCTAAAAAGGGTGATAGTTATTAATAACTAAGTGGGAGATAATGTAGTTCATTTATGAACCAGTTTTTCACGTATCTAAGTTTCCAAAGGCACTAAACCTATATGATTTTGGAATGGATCATTATTCTATGTATTGAATATTAATTTATTAATATGTTATATATATATATATGTATGAAAAGTATGAGTTTTTATAACTTCTCTTTATGAACTACCCATTTAAAATGGGAAACACATTATCCATGGAAACCTCATTTCCAATTTCTAAACCAAACCCATGACCATTACCCTAAAAATGGATTCAATATTATCTATTGTGAATATTTCCAATAAATGAAAATAATAACCCCCTAATACTCTAATGTCCTAGAATAATTATCACATAATCCCAAAGAAAATTACAAAATTTATCTATTTTAATATACCATCAATGGTTTAAATGATTTAAAACACACCTGCTCCAAGGATAGTCTCATTGTGGCATTACCCATTATAGATGTATTATAATCAAACCTTATGTTTGAAAAATATATATAGAGAGAGAATATGTAACATCCCAAGTAAGTAATGAATAATAGATATTTTTATCTATGTCTATTAATGAATTAGATAGTGTTTTAAAGGCTTAAAATGAAAATAAATCCAATCTTAAGCATGGAATACACTAATATTCTTAAAAGATTGTTTTACTGCCTTATGATGGAAAACCCTTTTTAAATCTATCTTTTGACAATTTTATAAACTATGTTTGTCAAAATAAACTTATTCTTTATGATTGGGACATCAAAATTTACTTTGTGTGAATTTTTGATATTTTTTAGACAATGTTCATTTTTTAATGAATAGTGAAAAATACTGCATTTTACATCAAAACTTCTTTTTAATCTGATTTATTTATATGATTAGATTATCTTTTGAATTGGTCTTAATGTGTAATATGAATATATTTTTACCATTTAATCCAATGGTGGTCATTGGAATCAATTTCACTTTGAAATTGGACTCAAACTAGTGTCAATCTTTTGATACTTATTGTTTCATAAAAACACGCTATTTGCTCTGACAACAGGAATTAATTATTAAATTAATTAATGTGACTTATATGTTTTTAATTTTGTAAAATAGACTTCATTTTTGAATTCTTAATATCAAATATAGCTTAGGGTGAATTTTTGGTAATTTTCTGAAAAACTTCAATTTTGGATGAATAGTGAAACCACTAAGTGGTACTTATAAAAACTGATTTTCCGTTTAAATGAAATTTTGCCATCATTGTGTTTTGAATTTCAAAAATCTGACATAAATGGTTTTCATTAAGAAGTAAAATGTGGTTCAATGAGATTAAAATAATTTTTTGGTGAATAGTAACGTATTAAGTTCTTAATCACGATTAGTGGAAATTAGGGTAGTTTAAGGTATAAATAATACTTTAATAATATGAAATGACCTAGAAACATTTCCCAACCTCATTGGATGTGTAATTTACGACCAAGACAAGCCATGGGTCAACTTGGGTACCCCATGGAGACACTTTGGTTGGGAAATGACATAAATAACGTTTTATTAAATGTTAAAGTAAAAATGACACAAACATAATATGTCTTACGAAAAGAATTTTTACATGGGGTTATAAAGATAAGATTTTTGATTATAAATATTAATTGGAAATATAAAACGATTTCCTACATCATAGTATTTTTTATAATTTTTAAACATAAAATAAATTAAATTATTTATGACATCATGATGATGTAGCGATGACCTCATTATTTAACGATTTAAATAAAATGGAAAGATAATGTAATATATATGAACTACACATGTCCAAAACCAATTGGATGAGTGGATTTCGAACCCTTATCACATTATCCACGAATTATATCAATGTGAGACCTTTTAAAACCGAAAAACAGTTTCAAATAAAGTAATATTTCTTTACTTTCCAAAAGTGCCCCTCCTCTCCTCTTATAAAAGGCCCCCACCTCTACCTCATTTCACACACTCCTCAAGCCTTTGGATCGTCCAACCCCTGCCCATTTACTCTCTCCACATCCCTCTCCTCATCCTAGAGGATTCCCTTTGGGCATAATCCTTTCAAAGGAAGCCTTTAGGCTCAAATCAAAAGTAGTTACACTTTTAAAGGTAATTCATTCTCTCATGTTCATTTGTTTTATTTTGTTTCTCCAACCCCCTAAAATCTTTTTATTTACTTCTTTTGTAACAACAACAGTATCTTCAATATACTAGGATGTTTTTATAAGATTTATTTGAGCTACACTCTCACACAACTACATCAAATGGTTAAAGAACATACGGTTTCCGTGGATGGCGAAATCCTGCCTCCCGAAACGATGATTGTTCAATACTCATTTAACACCTTCAAAGGTGGCCATTATGATGTCACTATTTTTATATATGATATATAATATGTTTATGTTTTCCTTAAGCTTCTATTTGTTTCATTTTGGGCATACCTTTATGGTTTCCATTATGGGTAAACACGATATCTTCATTTTAGGAAGTGCGGACTACCGCCCCCTGAAAGTGATTTGATTCGTTAATACCATATGTGGGATGTGTAAAGGATAAAGTTAATGATATTATAGATGTTATTATACTGGAATTATAATATACTTATATATCATTATGATTCCATTCCAGAAAATATGAAATAGAAATGGAAGTAGCATTCATGCGTACGTACGGCTTACCGTCTCCATGAATGGTGCATTTCATTTCTTACCTCTAAATGTGATGTAATATTATAAATACATGTATATGATGAATATATATGATTTATATGTTATCCAAATCATTAATATCATTCTGGATATAATGAACCTTTGACCAAATTAACAACATGTAAGTGTAAGAAATCTATTTTTGACTTAAGAACCAAATACCGACAAAATGAACATTATTAACTTAAATGATTACATGATGTTCATAACATGGTATAAAAGGAATAATTAACTTGAAAAAGATTCATAATCAAGTAGAGATTAACTCAAGTTTATTATTCAGGAGATTAAAGAATGGTCAGGTCAGGTCGGATACGAGGTATGGGACTTCGTCTCAATCTCCTTTCGTTGAGGCATATTTTATTTTATACACGACTTTCTTTTATACGGTGTATAAACCCTTTTGACTTTTAATTTTATTCAAAAGGAATATTTTTTATACGAAGTGTTTACTAAACGACAAAAGGGAATGTTTTGGTTGTACGTATACGACGACAACGACTTCTCTGCCATCGTGACCGTTATTTGAGTTTCGGCTTCCTCTACAAGCCATACCTTCTTTTTAAAAGAAAAATAAATACCATGTTTTACTTTTCTTTTATTTTAGTATTGAAAATGGTTTTCATAATATTTTTATATCAATTTGTTGTATTGATATCTTGTGATTGAAATGTGGAAATTTTATGTTTCCTTTATGCATGTTTTATGTGATATTATTATGTTATGGTTCTTGGGCATTATTATGAAGACGGGTGGTTCTGTGATAAACTAAGGGAGGGTGAGCCCATTATAGCTCTCCAATGCATTGGGTAACGTGAAGGAGTGAAACGTTAAGGTTTCTCCAAAGAGATTTAGGGAATATACTGTGATGGGTATTCCAAACGTAACCAAGAGGGTTACTCCCTACGTAAGAATGTTATGGATGCCTCAAGTTACCTTTATGTCTTATGATTTCTATGATTTATTCATGATTTTATGAGGTATGTTAAAGTGGCTATGTTTTATGGGTAAAGTATGATTTCATTCTTATGTATATATGAACTCATGTTTCCTTTCCATGTTTTTATAACCCATACTGAGCTTTTTAAGCTCATCCCAAGTTTTTTTGAAATGTTTTTCACAGGTCAAGGGAAAGGTACATGATATGATGATAGTGTCATGGAAGTGTCAAGAAATAATCCATGTTTTATTTTAAATGTGTTTCCATTGATGGGAATAAAGAATACTATCTTTATGTAACCACTTTGTTTATTTGTGGAATGTAATGCAGGTTTTATGATCTAATTCTCTAAAACTCTAAACCCGAAAAGATCCTCAATGTGTAATCTTGTAATAACTCAAGATTAAGTAAGGTTTAAGGCTGGGGCCTTATAGAATAAATCATGAATTCCATGTTAAGCACCTAATGTACATCCTTGAATGTCCTATCATTTTATTTTATAGCCATCAACCATTCAAGATCCCAATTTTCTTCTAACCTCCTAGCCTAAATCCATTAGAGATTGAAAACATGATTCTCTAGGAATATTACACCTCATAACTGTTAAAACATATGAGATTTTCATGGTATCAATATCCTTAATACATAACCATAAACTCAAGTCTAATTTCTAGACTAGAACCATGATCATGCCACTATCTACCAAATACTACAAGGCCCACAAACCCATCCTGAGATAGCCACAATGTCTTCATTCCCAACCTACCCCCATCATTATTAAAAGAGAATTTAAATTCTTGATCTCATATTATGGTCAATAATTATCCAAAATCTATGTATATAACCATGCTCCTCTCTTATTGTAATCATCTTACCATGCACCAAGATCAACATGAATAAGTCACTCGTTTTCCCATAATGTTAAATGATGATCAAATAAGCCATAATAGAATATAATAACTCGTCTCCCCTACAAGAATAATAACTAAACACACACATAGGGCCCTTTTATGACCATTTTAGAGAAAGACATGTCATCATCCATTGCTGGTCTCTCTACAACTATCTTCAAATAATATAGGGTCACCCGTCAACCAAAACCTCCCACCTTGGAACAAAAAATACACACGAACTCATACTCAAAAACTCGTCATAAGGGACTTTTTACTTAAACTTAAAACATATTGGGTTTTCATCTACTAAGACCATATTTGTAGTCATATAATAATAAAAAACCTAAAAATATGAAAAAATTATCAAATAATAAATGTTTAACCAAAAGGTTATTCAGGAAAACACTGAATATTGAATTGTTGATGACTTAAATAATTAAGGCACAATCCATCCAAATCTCAATACTTTTACTTTTTTTTCAAAAAACATTTTCAATTTTCTAGATCAATTTCATAATACAAAATAGTAATACACATGATCATATTACCTACATGTCAAAAATTACGCACGAATCCATGCTATATTGTAAACTGAAGAAAATAAAAATAAAAATAAATAATAATATCACTCAAAAAATCATTCATGAAAAGACATATTTTTTCATTAAACTAAATAAGAATAAACAATAATCTTACCCCTTGGTAATTTAGCCTTTTCTTCTACATGGGTATGTTTTGATGAAGAAATATGTCCATCGTAATCATTGACTACATCCTATCTACCTCTCCTAGTAAAAAATAATAAGAAAACTAATAGAAAGTCCATGGTAATAATTTTTAATAACCCATCCTAAATCCCCTAAATAGAACCTATGTATGGTTTCCACATGACTTCAGGTCTATCTTCAAATATTCTTGAGCCTACCAATTGGTGGTATGAGTTTATATATAATTATTAGAGATTGTACCCTTTGTACCACCATTTATAATAAAATTTCAATAAAATAAAACTCAAATTTTATATGATTGAGAATAAAGCATTATAACACCCTAACAACCATTATAAATAGATAAGAAATAATATATTGTTATAATAATGGGACTGATTATTAGAATATAAACACACAATACAGATTTATCACAAGGCCAATAAATAAAACTATAAATAGAAAAAAAATGTAAGACTCAACTAATAACATAGATATTTCCCTATAAGAGTCTCCCAAAATCCAGTTAGCTACTATAGCTGGATATCTTGTACAACCTATATCCTAAAAGTAAAATATGAGGTCAACATGTGCACCAAGGTTCCCATATAGGGTGAAAGTAGAGAAGTCAGAAGGGTATCACCATTTTCCCCTAATATAATCTATGATATATAGTGTATTCATGAACAAAAAATAATTTACGTAGTAATATATAATATGAAAACAAATTCATCAATTCATTTAGTGAAAACTTGGCCTCCATGATACCTAACATCACTAGCTTACTCAAATTAGGGAAGAGAAATTTTATAGCAATTAAAACTAAAACTCAAACCTTGTCACTTATCATAGTTTCCCCTATATGATACTTTACCTCTACACTCTCACTAATTGTAGAGTCCTGTTACATTTACTAATCCCATACAATGTCACATACTTCTACCCTCTCATGTAGTTTGAGATCGAATAACACTTGTTATACAATGTTTCATTTTAATACCATCTTACATAGGGTGAGGTTTCATACCACGTAATTACCACATTCATCTCATTTATAATAAGGCCCCATATTGTGTCAAGAATACTACCCTCTCACAAAGGGTAGGGTTCTGTATTGTATCCTTACCACTACACTCTCACTCCTTTTATGGTCCAATATCAAATTATGACCAATAAAATCTCACTCATTATAAGGTCCCACATCACATCAATAGAACCATTGTCTCACTTATTAAAGGGTCCCATAACATGTATTATATCACATCATATACCTCCACTATTTCTATTTTTGTGTAGGATCATCACAACTGGACAACATTTATATATCATAAATGACCAAAAATTCATGGAATCCATTGACCTTTCTCTAACTCTCATTTAGTTAAGAGAACTTCCCCACCTAAATCTCTATTATAGGGTATCATGTCTAAATGAATATTATTTCCATAACAAAACTTTTAATTTATTTACATTAACTCAACCCTCAGGTAAATAATACCCCCAATTATTATTGGCCCCTAGGATATTCCTGGCACATAATCTTAACTAATAGGTCACACATGGATATGAAAAATGTCAATCCTCTCACTCGGGCTATGAACTAACTAATAGGGTCTTAAAGAAAGTTCAATAAATTACTACTATATTCATAACACCTAGATAATACATAATAACACTATGAGATCTATCAATAAAAACTTTATTTTTTTCTTTGAAATCTCCTCAATTAAATTCCACCAATAAATTACAAAAGATTCCACTTAGTTCACCCATATCATTCCCAAATTTTCACTAGTTATTTTTTATAGTGATTTCTACTAATTATCCAACCCAACTTCACATTATTATCATGCACCCTTATGATCCCCATGCTAATAATGGAATATGTCCCCTATTCACATTCACTGAGAGAAACCAATACTACCTAAAGGGTATTTCACCCTCTCCTGTGATATAAAATCATGGACAAAAAAATCCCAATAGCTTACAATATTCCACAAGGTTTATTCTATAAATCCCACTTCTCACACTCAATGACTCTCAAGGTTCCAAAGATATTTCAATATCCCTCCCCTTGAAATTACCCAACTACTACATTTTCCCATGATCTTAATAATCCATGATCTCATAAACCAACTGTCTATGAAACATCCTGATTCATTCATAACTTATATAAAATTTTGAGATAATCTTAGGGTCTCCAAATCTATTTTTGATACTACGAATCTAGGAATCATAGGTACTAGATGTATCTCAAAAAATAACTCATGTGTGGCATAATCTATTCATCATTTAAAGGATAAACCAAATCCTATTCCATCATACAAGACTCACTTTATCATTTTAATGATTTATCAAACCCAAACTAAGGAACACTCATGCAATGAATATATAGAAACACATATGGATTTGTATTAAATGGACCACCTACCTACAAAATAGAGCTACCATCTAAAAACCATGATCACATACCCCAAATAAAGGATTTAATGAATCCATTTCATAGTATGGATCCAATATATAAATAAAAAATAAATTAATAGTAAATTATAAAAAATAATAACTAGTTAATTAATCTAATTCAATTAGGTGTAATTATAAAAAATTCACTGAGCAGCCTCCCAAGGCTAAAACATGAAGGAATGAAATGCTAAAAACCAATGGAATGATTATGATAAAATGATGAAAAAATACCAATATTTTAAAACATAATCGGTTATGGATTCCATGTTAATTTGGTAGATAATCTTAAAAAAATCCACCATGAGACATTTATTAATTGAAATAGTGATAAACAAGGGAATTCCTACTTATTCATCCACCCTAATCCACCTTCTAATAATAAAATATCATTTTTCTATGATTCTTCCTTGATTTGGTGGAATATAATCAAAATCCATAGATAAAAATATCCAGTATGATAGGGGAGAATAAGAGGAAAAATTATAATAAGTGAGGGATGAAATTACTTAGCTTTATCATGAAAAAGCATGCCCTGGCTAACTATAAATCAAGGGTAATCTAGGGGGAATAAATTAGGGAGGAACAAGGGGGAGGTATCTCCCAAAAATCTCTCTCTCTCTCTCTATCTTGAGTGAAACATGAATAGAATAAAGGTGATTCCATCCTAGAAATGAAAAATCTTCCCCTCAATAGAAAACTATATGTATCTAACATGTTACCGATTTTGGGGTCATAATGTACCCATTATCCCTCCTAGAGAAACACTGCCTTTGGGTGTAGCATGAGGTACTTGATACACCCAAATTAGGTACTCACTAGGGTTGTTGCTTCCCAGAATCAAACTCACCATTTCTATGACCCTCTCTTGATCCCATGAACCACAAAAAAAATCTCTAACACTCATGTAAATAAACCCCTTAGGTGTTATAAAAACCTCATATTTTGACAGGGAATCTCCATCTCAAAATTACCTTGCACCAAAGATTTAAAATTAAAACCTTCACTTTATTCTATAACTTATAATGATTTTGGTTGTTATAATTTAATATGAAAATGTAAAGAAATTAAAAAATACTTTGAAACTGAAATAAATTTAAAAGTATAGAAACCTTTACATAGATATGTCTCTACTAAAAATTGAGAATGAACTCCATAGATCCTTAAGATTATGGTATTCTTAATAGAGAAATGTTGATAATGATTTGATAATACTCACCTCACAAATTATATTGAAAGAAAACCTAGGATCGACTTTCAAGAGAGAAGTGGAGATAGTGTTAGAAACATTTATCAACCTTCGCCTTTTTATATAGCTTCTTAAGAGTAAAAATGGGAGAAAACATGTGATTATTTGTTTTGGAGTGGGGAAAAATGGGAGTATGTGAGAGTATTTATTGAAAATGAGGGAGAATTTATTACTAATTTCTTAATATAGTCATTGGAATTTACATTATGGAAATTTTTAAAACAATTTGCATTACCATTTTTTCAAACCATTGTATTTGAAAATTAAGTATTTTTTTGACTTTTACATGTTTAATAACTAAAATATTTAAAATTATATTATTTTGGACATGAAAAGTTATTTTTTTATAATTATTTGTTTTTAAAATCATAATATATATTTTAGGATTTGTAAATATCAATAATGGGTTGAAAAATTAATTTAGTTTTGATAAAATATATTATTTTAATGAATAAATGTATTTGTGGTTGAAAATATTTTAATATTATTTTGTAAATCATTTTTTACAATAATTAATTCATAATTATTATGGTATACACATACTAAATTAGTACTATTTACCCTGAAATGTGCATGTCATAGAATTTTTTTTAAAAATAACAATTAGATAATTTTAATGTGAGAATATGAATATGGAGGTATTTTTATAATATTATATATATATATATATTTAAGAAAATTTATTATTATAGAAAATAACTTGTGTATTTTAAAACCATGGATTTAATGCTAAAAATTTAAAAAACACTATTTAAAAAATATATTATTTTATGGAATATGTATATAGTTATGTTGTTATTTATTAACAAATATTATTTATTTATATTAATTAATAATGTTGTTATATATTTTATTACTATTACAATTTCTATATTTACTATTATAATGGTTGGATTCCCAATGGTTAGATTCTTTTAGTAATATTTATTTTCAAATAATTTTATTTCCTTTTTACCACCAAAATCATTCACCTTATTATCTTAGTTACTAAATTTTTTATTTTTTTGTGTGTTATTTACTTTTTAATAAAATTTTATCTTATATATTTGTCATTATTTTTATATTATGATCCTACATAGTTCAAGAGAATGGTTATACCTTATATTGATATGTGTTTTGTAGAATTATTTGTGGCTATTAGAGTGAATGTAATTTTCTAGTTTTTATGTTTTAATATAATGTTGAAATAATAAAATGTTCCATGTGAAATTATTATTAAGATAATGTGTTTTTATGTTATTGTTTAATATTGAATCATAAATTCTTATCCCCAAAATAATTTCTTCCTAAAATATTTTGAAATCCTCAATCCATAAACAAATGTGGGTGATTATTCATTATTATTTCCTCATACTCCTATGTTTCTTCCAATAGCTTCGTATTCCACCAAAGTTCATTCACCAACATAGTCATCTGATTCATCATCACATCCTATCTTTTACCATGAATCAGGATAATCACTTCATTATTAGAAAATTTAGGTTCTAATTCTAATTATTTAGTGTTGAGTACATGTATTTGGTGTGGTATATACTCCCTCAATGATGAGGAATGGATTACATCATATACCATAGAGTGGTTGGGTGGAATTGAAAAATGATAATAAAATCCTAAAATTCTCTCTAAAATATAATAATGATAAATGTATTTAGGCCATTGAATTATCTATATACCACACCATATAACTCCCATCAATATAGATAACTTTAATCAGTAATGACAATATAATAGAAATTCCAATCATTTCCTTGGATTTCCAACACAAATTTGCAATCAACTTTGAGCTATAATTATATGATATTGTATTTCTCAAACATTATTAGTTCTCTCCTAAACATGTTTTAGATGTACCAGTTTCCTTTAAATTAATTCTAACAAGTTTTAGTACAAAATATTTATCACATATAAGGTTTCATATAGTTCTATTTGAATACTTGAATATATTTTATTCTTGAATGTATATTCATCCAAAGGTATTTATTGGTCCCATATTGAGTCTCCCTTGACTCAAAATCCTACATTAGGTGATAAGAAAACTTAATTTAAATACTAAATTTTTTATTATAAAAAATAATCATATATTTATTTTACATCATTTAAATAATTTAAATATTACATCTAAAATAAATACACGATCCCAAGAACCAAATGCCAAGTGTCTTTGAGAAATATCTATATAAGAAACTTAATTTACCACATTTGTAAACATTTATACATAGTTTATCCATAGTAATCTAAATTATATACTTATTATAAGTTATAATTATCTTCATATATCGGGTAATGGAATCCTAATAAAAGAGTTATCTCAAACAATTAGTAAGGAAAAAGTTATAAACATGCTATGAAGGGTTAGATCATAAGAATTTGATAAAAATTTAGCAAGGGAATATATTTTATTAAAAATATCATGAAACAATAAGATTTATCTATAGTTTATCATTAAAGGACATGTAATATCAATTTAACATATACTATAGAAAAATACTTTGTATTCATGAGTTAATAAACATGATCCACTGAGTATAATCATAGGCATGTGCTATGGAAATGTAAAATTCCATTCAAATATATAATAAAAAATAAATTTAGAACAAAAATAATAACATGGTGTCATAATATTGTTAATATATCAAAGATTGACCAATATTTAGTTTGTGATAATATCTAAGATGACCCACACTTTAGTTTGAAATAATTTCCAAGATATACACCCTTTAATTTTTGGGCATATCCAATAGGGCCCAAATGGAATTATCTCTTGAGATATGAAAACTTATATATTTTATTGAATGTAAATATAGGATCCTAAACATTATCCACATGTGTCTGTGAAATAAGATATTTATCATTCAATATATCATGAAAAAACATGGTAAGAATATTGGTTTTGAATCATTTCCTAATGGAATCTCATAACATTATATTATGATTCAACCAGTTTATACCAAAATTTAAATTTCACTCAAGGAATAATTCATCAAAAAATTTATATGGTTATTCATAAAATAAAAAAAACAAATGAGATTCATAATTAAATTGGATGATGGTAGTGAAACAATGAAAATGACATTTTAGGAAATATTTCATAGCACTGTTATATAGAGATGAAATTAAAAATAACATTCAAATATAATTTTACATAAGTTATCATGATATAATTTTTAAAACACTAAATAAAATTAATATATATATATATATATTATTGAGAAATAAATAATGATTTATATAGGAAATGTGGAGTGTAAGATAAAAACATGAACTTGAATGGAAAATCCTTTTTAATGTTTTAAAAATAACTTTAATGAACCCTACCACCTATAGATAGTAATAAATCATTCATTTCAAATGTGGTAATGAAAAATTATATGATTAAAAAAATAAATCGTATTTCAATTTAAAAAAAGAATAAGAGAACATTAGTTAGAAATGTAAATATGGATATGGAAGAAAAATAGAAAATTTCGAGAGAATTAGAATTATTTTTAACATCATAATTTTTTTAAACAAATATATCAACATAATTACCCAGAAAAAATAGAAAAGAAATTATAACATCATCATTGAATAAAATGAAACCATCTTATAATAACCAAAATAAAAAAAATGAGTAATGAAAACCCTCATACTCTAACCTCATATATAACAAAAAATATATCTTAATCATCCATTTTAGAATATAATTAATACCTATAACCCATATATAAAAATTTATTATAATTACTTATTAAAAATATATTAGTTATTTATATTTCATTTATAATGACCCAAGCCTTTTTCACATATTATTACATGATTTTAAACGTAAATATCCAAAAAAAAAAACTCAAAGATCACAAGTCCTAATGACTTTTGAATATTAAGACTATAATACATCAAGAAGAATCTAAAACAAAAAATTTCAATTTTATTATCAATAGTGAACTTCTAAATCACTTTTATCTCTTGAATCTGCATAGGATAACATCGTGGATACATAAAAAAAGCGATGAGTTGAAAATATTAGTAAGGAGATAAACATGCTATCAAAGCATAACATATGATTTAAATGAAAAAAATGATATCATCAAATATAAGGCTTTTGAATAATCATAGGGTTTCATAATATAAATTATATGGTATCATAATATCATGAAAACATAGGAATGTGGTAGTAACCATAAGCTTGAATTAAGAACAAGTGAAGGCTACCTACAAAAAAAACATAAGAGGGTTGATAGAGTACCATATTGGATTAGGTTAATACATTAATCTAATATATAACATATTAGGATAAAAGAAAATTACTCATTTCATTAGGGTTCTATATAATTACACCCATCATAACATGTACATTCTTATGTGTTCCACAAAAGGGAATCAATCATAAGGAATAATCATAAATCATTTGAGAAAGAAAAATAAGGCATTTATTACCCCATAAAATTATGGGAAAATATGATAGGTATATATTTAGGATACATATATACATAATTTAAAATCATTTCATAACATTTAATAGACAGATAATTCAAGTTATAGGGAAAAAGGTAATAACCCAAAGAAAAAGGGGTAGTTTAGAGAAATCACTTACCTTATGTTCCAGAATCGTAAACAAATTTTCTGTAATGTCCCAAATAATAAAATTAATTAATTAATTAATTAATTAATATCATTTTAAATATATATTTTATATAAAATATTTTTATTATGTTCATTTATAACCACTTATATGAGATATACATTTTAATTTCACTATTCCAAGGGCATTCATTTCATGGTTCAAAGGTCAGATCATTTAGGGATAATTATTGATGTTCTTATAAAATGGGACTAAAACACTAGAAGTTAACTGAATGGTTATTCAGTTACATTCAAATTTTTAAATGGTATCATGTTTCTATCGGTGTTCTAACATATGGATGATTCATTTAGTAAAAAAATGATATATGATTAGTTTATTTTAGTGGTTTTAACAACAATCAAAAACAAGTTTTGATTTATTTAATATTATGGCCATATATTTATTCCAAAATGTGAAAATAAATATTATATACATATTCAGGTTTTAAAAATAATTATATGTGAATTTAAACCTTTAATGAATTTGGTAATGGAAAATGAAATATCACCATCCACGGAGGAGGTGAACCAACATAATGCATACAATGTTTTTTGTTTTTAGAATAAGAGAAGAAGAGAAGATGATGGATGATATATATTCTATTAACACAATAACATTATAGTATGTATAATATATTGAAGTTATTATTACTTTCTTAATGGAATTGATTTGGATGATAAGGAGGAAGAGAAAAATAAAAGACTTTGTTGATTCAATTACCTTATCCTTTGGATGTATCCTCTTGGGCTTCCACAAAAGGAACCTTTGATTTGTTTATTTATGATACTAGAAACACTAGTATGTGGGGGAGAGGTTTTCGAAGATAATTAGGAAGATTTTTTTCAAGATACAAGGCTTATAAGGTTTGAAGAGAATGGGTTGTGATGGGTAGTATTTATAAGAGTAGGATAGGGGTGTTTTTTAATAAAATATTCATTACTTTATTATTTTGGCTCAAGAATACCAACAGTATTGATTCTTATGATTATATAAGATAAATTGTGAAATTGAGTTTGAAATAATGGGTTCTTAAATCATCCATTATAGAAAAAGTCATGTATTTAGCTTATAATATTAAATATCATATTTTACCATATTTTACTATTCACAAAGAAATAAAGTATTTTTGATGTAACACCCCAAGATTCCATGGTACTTTTCCCTTTGAATAAAGTAATAGCTTGTATTATACACAACTTTGAGATTCTAACACACCGTGACCAATCAAACTAGACATTATGAATAGAAATACCCACTTTTTAAAATTTTATATATTTTATCATTCAAAATGGACTTCATTTTTGGATTTGGAATATCAAAATTAGCTTAGGGTGAATTTTTTGTATTTTTCTGAAAACTTTCAATTTTTGATGAATAGTGAAAAACACTAAGTTATAGTTTAAAACTGATTTTTTTATTTAAATAATTATTTATTTTCTTTAAATTTATTTTAGGTCAAAATATATACATAATACCTATATAAGTTCAATGTAATTCATTGGAGTTAGTTTATAATAATTTTAGATATATAAAAATTTTATTGAACTTTTTAACCTTCTTTTACCCACCTCCTAGGAGCATTCGCAAATTTGAATAAAACTTAATTTCAACACTTCTGTGAATTGAATTTTAAAAATCTTAGACACATGGTTTATATCAGTAAGTAAAATGTGGTTCAATAAGATAAAAATAATTTTTGGTGAATAGTAACTTTTGACTTTTATTTACAACAGTTAAACGTAAATAGGGTAATTAAGTGTAAAAATGATATTATTATTACCCTAAAACATGTCTTAATTATATTTGATAAGTTTAATTCGACCAAAAACAACCTTAGGAATAAAATATGATCCTTTTAGGTTCACTTGTATTAGATTATGACATTTATTAATATTTAATTCAAAGATAAGTTAAAAGTGTAAAATTCAAAGCTTAATAAATAAAGAATTTTTAATATAGGTTTATAAATAATATAAATTCTATTATAAATATTCATTAGAAATATAAAAACATTCCCTACATAATGGTATTTTTTTTATATTTTTTAGATAGTAAATAATTTAATTTATTTATGACACAATGATGATGTAGTAATTACCTAATTTATGAAATATTAAAATATTTGATATTATAAATATCCAAGTAAATTTAATATTAGACTTTTTATGAATTACAATAATTTTATAGGTTAATATGACATGTTAGGTTTGGTTGGATGAATTTTTTTCTAAGTAATAATGTTGTTATAAATTTAGAAAAAACAAAATACCGAATAGTATCAAAATTGACATAAAATAGTTTTTAAAACAAATATTATATTATTAATTGATTTTATATTATTAAAAATCTAAGGATCGACCAAAATACTTATATAATTATAAGTGTATTATTAACGAACCACTTAGGGTTCTCTTGGAAGTATATAGGATGTTTATTAACCATATAATATAAAAATAACAAGAGACATGGTAAATGTCAAACTATTTAACTAAGAGTTAAATATAAAAGATAAGGTAAATATAGTGACCAAAACCTGTCCAAAACCAATTTTTTTAGTGTTTGTAAACCCATCCCCACCTTATACATTAAATAATCCATTTTAGATCCATTAGAAACCGAAAATTATTTTATTATAAAATAATATTTCTAGATTTTCCTAAGGTGCCCCTCACCCCTCTTATTAAAGGGAACTCCCCATTCACTATAATTAACACATTCAATGCCATTACTCTATTCCAACCCCTTCCAAATACCCTCTAAACTTTACTACCTTAATCCTAGAGGCCTTACATTAGTCAGAAAGACAATTTAAGGAGTCATTTTAATCAAATCAAAAGGAAGAACCCGAAGAAGAGGTAAATATTTCATCACCTCTTTCAAGTTCTTTTCTTATTACACTTCATATTTATTTGTTATTTCCATTATAAAATAATAAATCCAGTATCTTCTATAAATTTTGATATTATTATAAATATGGTACAACCATATTCATTATTCTATCCATCCTTTGAATGACATGTCACCATACGTGTGTATGTACGGCTTACTGTCTCCACGTCGTGGTGTAATTGTTATTCAATACATTATTGTTTGGATGGGTATAATAATGATGTGCAATTGATGTAAATAATAAATATAACATGATAATTATTTTGTATATATATTATATACTATCAAATTATATATTATTTTAATATAAAAAAAATGATATTGTCGCGCATGCGTACGTACGGATTACCGTCTCCACGAATGCGATGAGATTCATTCCTCATCGTATCCATTAAAGACTAATTTTCATTTGATGATTAAAAATAATATTTAGAGACTTGATATAATTTTGGATATGAATAAGATACATCCCATCCATAACAAATATGACTCACATAACAAAGAATATAAAGGAAAATGAATCTGTTAAGACCCGAAACAACGATAATACTAAGATATTATTAACAAAGCAATGTTAAAAGATAATATATGATATAATATTAATGTATATGATTCTTGTATAATTGAATCATAATTATTTCACCATTATAAAAGAGTTTAACCTACCCTCGACCAAGGAAAAGTACAAAGTAAGGGGTTTCTTATCTCACTTTTAATTTCGTGAGATTTCCACTGTTCGCCACTTATTTATTGCATGTGGAGTATTGTGTCCTTAAAATTGATATATATTATCATTATTATCTTTATATTCATTGTATTATGAGATTAATTTGGTGGTTATTAAATTTTGTTCATATGACTCGATTGATTATAACTAAGTAATGGTTTTTCATCTCACTTTTATTCCTGTGAGATTCATGCTATATTAGCCCCTATTTCATTTTATGTAGAGTACGTAGTGCCCCTGATTGTATTCCTTTTGTAATATAATTTAATGTAAAGGTATTTAAATCTTTATTTTATGATAATTTTTAATTGGGTTTATGTTTCATATGTTACCAAATCGGTAAGGGAATTTCAAATTTCAATTTCCACTCATTCGGTTTTACGCAAACTTCATTAATTACATTACTCCAAGATTATGTGTGAAATCACTATTTATTTTCTTATGTAGTAATTTACACTCCCATTTTAATGTATATAATTTTGAGACACATAATCAATCTATTGATAAATCCTCAAGTCATCGATATGAACTTGAAAAGAGTAATTTTAACTCAATCTTCATTCATTGAGTTAAACATCCAATTAATTTGGTGTTGTTTTTACAAGAATAAGTGTGAATGTAATTTGATTTATTTACATTGAATATCCAATAATATTGAGTTTATTTATATTTTTCACAAATAATTATGTCATTGATTTATCCTTAACCTAAGGATACAATCTTTATAAGGGATTTCATCTCCACTTACATTCCATTGAGTCTTCTTTGTTGTTATGCACCAACTCACCTTTGTTTGGTGTATATACTGTACTTTGAAATAGTATATCATGAATACCTTTATTCTCATGATATTATAAAGTTTTTATTACCTCAACTATTTGCATTCAAGTGTCTCTCTTTTGGTTAGGAACTCTAACTAAAATATCATTTTAAATGTTTTAAATATTTATTATTCTAAATCTTTCTCATTAATGTCCATGTTTTAAAAATGGTTTTAAGGATTTATTTATATAGACATTAAAGTTTTAAAATTAAAATTCCTTTTAAATGTTTCAAAGTGGTATGGGACACTTTGATTCAAAAATCTATTTTTAAACAGATTTTTGGCAAATAGTGTGACTTTTAAATGATTTCAAGAAAAAGGGGTATATTTCTCTCCAATAGTTTTGATGATTATTTTCATCTATGTCAAAATCCTTCATTATTTTCAATTGAGGTTAATCTGTTACAATAAAATCTTCCATATTGTATTTAATGAGTTATGTTTGACTGTGGATGTGCTAATTTTTATACCATTCATGGATTGTGGATAAAGTATTGACATTTTGTATGCTAGTTTTAATACGAATGTTTATGTTATATTTCAAAATTTTTATATGAAGAATTCATTGGACATAGTAAGTGAGGGTGGAGCCCGCTATAGCTCCTCGATGCATCGGTAGGTCTCATGAGACAAACTAGTGTCTTGGAACAAGGCTTTGACAAAATCTTATTTGTAGTCTTGGCACAAGGCCTTGACTATGTGGTTATGAAAGTCTGGCATTATGCATTCCATCATTATGAAAGTGGATATTGATATTGCATGTGATTATTCGACTAGTAGAATATCCATGTGGATAAGTAAATGGAATTATTTGATTTTATCTTTTCCATATTATACTGAATTCTAAGTTTAAAAGGATTTTGTTTTAGTCTTATACATTGCCTTAAATGTTTATGCTTATTTATGAAAGTTTCCACTATATTGTTATCCTTACTGAGCATCTGAGCTCACCCCTTTCTATGTTTTATTTTTCCCAGAATGCAAAGAAGTATATTATGACTAACCTATAGAGATATTATATGGGATCTCAATGTTTTCTATGGAAACAATGTTGTTGTAGTTTTCCATTTTATGATGCAATGTAAAACTTATGAATGTATCTAGTACTTCCAAGGATACAAAACTAATCGGTCTTTCAAGACCTGATCTTTTGTGATTATGACAATGATATGTAATAATGCACCGACTCTGGGATTCTGGGGTCAGGGAATTACAATTGGTATCAGAGAAAGTTTAGTACAAACCTTAGAAACTAGATTTAGATAAACTCGGATTAGAGCACAAATCCCTAAGATAGACTTTGAGGATTAGTATATAAAAACTTTCAAAAAATTTGGTATTATAGATATTTTGTGAGTTTTCTAAGAAATACATCCCTACCTAGATACGGCTAGGTAGAGGCGGCTCTGGAACAGATGAACCTAGGGGTAAAACCCAAAAACACCGCTTGGAGCTAGACTCGAATGGGAATCGGTGCATGACAACGGGCTATGTTGCACTCTTGGTAAAGACACTCCCAGGGGATATACTTAGGATAATTACATTTTATTTACAAACCGATTTGAAGGATTTTAATATAAGATGAGAATAAATGTCCTTGTTTAATCCTAAGGTGTTTCAAATTGAAAATATGGTGTCATGATATTCTCTGAATGATTTTATGACTACTGTTATTCACACAACGCTTTCTGGTTTTAGTCAATGGCTGGATTCCAAGGAAGTCATAGTAGCTTTGAACATGATGTACAAGGTGGGAATGGTGGTGTAAATGAGAAAAAAATGGATTGTTGATAGGTGTAAAAGATATCGTGTTCATGCCAAATTATTTTTCCAAAAAGATGATCAACAACATATATATTAACCAACTCCCCAACTCAATAAATAAAATAAAGGTGATGAATGATAAGAGATCAAGTAGTGGAGACCCTACAGAAAAGAATCCTCAATTTCCGTCATGCAGGAAATGTGGAAGGAGACACCAAGGAAAGTGTCTCAATGGAATAAATAAATGCTTTACGTGTGGGAAATAAGGACATAAAGTAAATAATTGATGAGGAAAAATGAAGAGTTCTATGGAGTAAAATAAAAATAGTCCCAAGAATCCATTTATAGTCATTTGTCGTAAATGTAGGGGACCTGGCCATTACCCTAGTGAATGCATTATTCTATTGGATATTTTCTTGGTCAAAGAAGAAGCTATGTGGAAATAAATGGTTGGAGAAATATTTAAAATTATTAGTGCTCCTTGTTAATGAGATTACTTTGGAATAATTTTCTCTTGTATTTGTAACCCTGTAGTTTTTCATGTGAAAATGATATTTGAGGATGAATTGCCTTTTATCTTGTGAATATAGTTATAGAAAAACCATTTGGTTTTATATGATCATTGGGTTTGAGGCAATTATAAGTTTTTATATTTTGGAATGAAAATGGAAGGTATGAGATAAAATTTGTGGTAAAATTATGCTATGGTTATTTTCAAAAATTTATCTCATTTTGGTAATTCTATAAAATATAGTTTATGAAAAAGGACAACACACAGACCGTGTGACAACCCGTCACATCAGAAAAAGCTATGGGAATCAAACCCACAACCAGAGTGTGATTGAGATTTATCACCTACCACTGGACTACGTGAAGTCCCTGGTTAGTGTGACTAATTATTTTTAGTTAAATTATTTTATTGATTAATAATAAGTTGATTTGGGATCTTATGTCTTATCAAATGAATACCCTTATTATAGAAAAATGATTTGGTGATTAAGTGATAAATGTTATTTTGGAAGACGTTCTCTCTGTTGGGAACACAATATGCCTAAGGAAAATATAATACTATGAGATTTAATTTGAGGAGTAATGGTAGATTTTTATCTATGTTTTTATTGTGGATTTATAGTGATTTGGGTTATTTATGGAAATGATTAACCTATAATAGAGAATATGTGATTAGGTTAATTACTTTTAAGTATGTGACTTTAAGAGTAGTCGATGTCATTTGGAGATAAAATTTAACGTGGAAGACTACATAACCAAATTCTTCTAAGTTTTGGGTTTCAATATTAGTTTGGATTATATTGAAGGATTTTAAGGACAATTTTTTGTTGAATGGTATTTATTTAACTTTGGGGTATTTTTGGTTTAATTTTAGAAATTAAGATTAGTGTTTCTTTCTCTAAAGGAATATCATTTTGGGGGATAATATGATCTTGTACTAACCATTTTTGTTTTGATTAATCTCTAAGGACAAGGTAAATATATAGTTTATCCTTTGTGGATCATGTGATTCTCTAGAAGTTGATTCTAGCTCTTCCGGTGTGACCATGTCATCTTGAATACTCATCATTTGAAAAAAAATGATTTAGTGGTAGAAATTTATTAAGGAATGAAGCTCTAATTAAAAATTAAGTATATATCATTATTCTCTTAGTCGATATTATAAATAAATTATTTATTTTTATTAAATGTAACTTAAAATAACATTGTCTGTTTACTTTTCCTACTGGGAAACTAATGACCGTTTATCCCATCACAAGTTTGTGGTTTTCTTGTTGTTAACTTCCTCATGATTATGTTTTCTATCCCTCTCCATCAGAACTTGACACTTAGTTTATCTTCTATATCCATGTTTTCTTACATGGAATCCTAGTATGGGTTATCTCGGGTGACCTTTGTACTTCTCTTTCTTTCTTTTAAAGTGATAGTTTTATTGACTCTTTTTCAATGTGGGACTTTCAATTATGCTCCCAAGCCCAATTTTAAAAATTTCTAGGACATAATTTACAAAAGGTGGGAATAATGTAACACCTGAAGCTTCCACAGTATGCTTCCCTTTGAATAATGTAATAGCTTGCATTGTACGCAACTTCGAGATTCTAACACACCGCGACCAGTTAAACTAGATGTTATAAATAGTAATACTCACTTTTTAAAATTTTATAAATTTTATCTTTCAAAATGGACTTCATTTTTGGATTCGGAATATCGAAATTATCTTAGGGTGAATTTTTGGTATTTTTCTAAAAACTTTCAGTTTTTTATGAATAGTGAAAAACACTAAGTTATACTTTAAAACCAAATTTTTTATTTAAATAATTTTTTATTTTATTTAAATTTATTTTAGATCAAAATATATACATAATACCTATATAATTTCAATGTAAATCATTGGATTCAGTTTATAATAATTTTAGATATATGAAAAGTTTATTGAACTTTTTAACCATCTTTTATCCACCTCCTAGAAGCATTTGCAAATTTGAATAAAACTTAATTTTAGTTCTTATGTGAATTGAATTTAAAAAATTATAGAAACGTGGTTGATATTAGTAAGTAAAATTTGGTTTAATAAGATAAAAATAATTTTTGGTGAATAGCAACTTTTGACTTTTATTTACCATGGTTAAAAGTAAATAGGGTAATTAAGGGTAAAAATTATATTATTATTACCCTAACACATGTCCTAATTGTATTGAATAAGTTTAATTTGATAAAAAAAACCTTATAAATAAAATATGATAATTTTGGTGTACTTGGATTAGATTAGGACATTTATTATTATTTAATTCAAAGAAGAGTTAAAAGTGTTAAATTCAAAGCATAATAACTAAACCATTTTTAATATAGCGTTATAAATAAGATAAATTCAATTATAAATATTCATTAGAAATATAAAAATATTTTCTAAATAATGGTATTTAATTTTATTTTTTATATATTAAATAATTTAATTTATTTATGACACAATGATGATGTAGTAATTAACAAATTTATGAAATATTAAAATATTTGATATTATAAATATCCAAATAAATGTAATTTGAGACTTTTTGTGAATTTGAATAATTTCATAGGTTAATATGACATGTTATGGTTGGTTATATGAATTTTATTTGATTTTATAATGTTGTTATGAATTTAGAAAAAACAAAATACCAAATAGTGTCAAATTGACATAAAAGAGTTTTTAAAAAAAATATTATATTATTAATTGATATTATATTCTTAAAAATCTAGGGCTCATCCAAAATACTTATATAAAGATAATTGTATCATTAATTAACCACTTAGGGTTCTCCTGGAAGTATATAGTATGTTTATTAACCATATAATATAAAAGTACAAAGAGACATGGTAAATGTCAAATTATTTAACTAAGAGTTAAATCTAAAAGCTTAGATCAATATAGTGACCCAAACAAGTTTAAAACATATTGGTTGAGTGTATTTCGACCCATACTAACCTTATACTTTAAATAATCCATTTTGGAGCCATTATAAACTGAAATGGTATTATTATAAAATAATATTTCTAGCTTTTTTAAGGTGCCCCTCACCCCTCTTATAAAAGGGCACTCCCCCTTCTCTCTAATTCACACCTTAAAAGCCATTTGGTTCGGCCAAACCTGGCCCAAATACCATTTCAACTATCCTTAATTTATTCTAGAGGCCTTCCTTTAGTTATAAATTCATCCTAAAGAGCCCTTTTGATCAAATCAAAAGGAAGAACCCGAAGAAGAGGTAAATATTTATCACCTCATTCAAGTTTTTTTCTTCTTCCACTTCATCTTTTTTTGTTATTTACATTATAAAATAATAACTCCAGTATCTTCTATATACTGTGATGTTATTATAAATATGGTACAACCATATTCATTATTCTATCCATCCTTTGAATGACATGTCACCATACATGCATACATACGACTTACCGTCTCCATGTTGTGGTGTAATTGTTATTCAATACATTATTATTTGGATGGGTATAATAATGATGTGTAATTGATTTAAATAATAAATATAACATGATAATGATTCTTTATATTTGATATACCATCCAATTATATATTATTTTAATATCAAAAGAATGATATTGTCGCTCATGCATACGTACGGATTACCATCTCCACGAACGCGATGATATTTATTCCCCATTGTATCCATTAAAGAAAAAATTTCATTTGATGATTAAAAATAATGTTTAGATACTTAATATCATTCTGGATATGAATAAGATACATTCCATCCATAACAAATATGACTCACATAACAAATAATATAAAGGAAAACAAATCTGTTAATACCTGAAACGAAGATAATACTAAGATATTATTTACAAAGCAATGTTAAAGAAAATATATGATATCATATTAAGGTATATGATTCTTGTATAATTTAATAAAAATTATTTCACCATTATAAATAATGTTAAACTACCCTAGATGAAGGAAAATTACAAATTAAGGTGTTTCTTATCTCACTTTTAATTCCATGAGATTTCTATTGTTCACCACTTATTTATTACATGTGGTGTATTGTGTACTTACAATTGATATCTATTATCATGATTAGTTTTATATTCATGGTAATTTGAGATTAATTTGTTGGTTATTAAATTTTGTTTGATTACAACAAAGTAAGGGGTTTTCATCTCACTTTTATTCCCGTGAGATTCATGCTATATTGGACACTATTTCCTTTTGTGTGGAGTATGTACTACCCCTGATTGTATTTATTTTGTAACATAATATAATTTATGGGAATTTAAATCTTCATTGTATGATACTTCTTTAATGGGGTGTATGTTTCCTATGTTACCAAATCAGTAAGGTAATTTCAAATTTCAATTTCCACTCATTCGGTTTTATGGAAACTTCGTTGATTACTTTACTCCATGATTATGTGTGAAATCACTATTTGTTTACTTATGTAGTAATTTCCACTCCCCTTTATGTGGATATAATTTTGAGACACATAATCACTCCATTTATAAATCCTAAAGTCATTGATATGAACTTGATAAGAGTAATTTTTACTCAATCTCCATTCATTAAGTTAAACGTCCAATTCATTTGTGTTGTTTTTACAAGAATAAGTGTGAATGTCCTCTGATTGATTTACACTGAATATCCAATCATATTGAGTGTATTTATATTTTTCACACATAATTATTTCATTTATTTATCCTTAACCTAAGGATATGGTCTTTATAAGGGATTTTATCTCCACTTACATTCCATTGAGTCTTTTTTGTTGTTATGCGCCAACTCACTTTTGTTTGGTGTATATACTGTACTTTAACATAGTATATCACGAATCCCTTTATTCTCATGATATTATAAAGTTTTTATTACCTCAATTATTTATATTCAAGTGTCTCTCTTTTTGTTAGAAACTCTAACTAAAATATCATTATAATGTTTCAAAGATTTATTATTCTAAATCATTTTCATTAATGTCCATGTTTTAAAAATGGTTTTATGGATTTATTTATATGGAAATTAAAGTTTTAAAATTAAAATTCATTTAAAATTTTTCAAAGTTGTATGGGACACTTTGATTCAAAAATATATTTTCAAACAGCTTCTTGAAAAATAGTGTGACTTTTAAATTTTTTCAAGAAAAAAGTAGGATATTTCTCTCAAATAGTTTTGATGGTTATTTTCATCTATGTCAACATACTTCATTATTTTTTATTGAGGTTAATATGTTACAATACAATATTCCATATTGTATTGAATGAGTTATGTTTGACTGTGGATGTGCTATTTTTTTATACCATTCATGGTTTGGGGATAAAGTATTGACATTTCGTATGCTAGTTTTAATACAAATGTTTATGTTATGTTTTAAAAAATTCATATGAGGAATGAATTGGACTTAGTAAGTGACAGGTGGAGCCCGCTATAGTTCATCGATGCATCGATAGGTCTCACGAGACAAACTAGTGTCTTGGCACAAGGCCTTGAAAAAATTTTATTTGTATTCTCGGCACAAGGCCTTGACTACGTGGTTTTGAAGGTCAGGAATTATGCATTCCATCATTATGAAAGTGGCTATTGATATTTCATGTGATTATTTGACTAGTAGAATATTCATGTGAATAAGTAAATGGAATTATTTTATTTTATCTTTTCCATATTATGATGAAGTTCATGTTTGAAAGGATTTTGTTTTAGTCTTATACATTTCCACAAATGTTTATGCTTATTTATGAAAGTTTCTGTTGTATTGTTATCCTTACTGATAATCTGAGCTCACCCCTTTCTATGTTTTATTTTTCCTAGTATTCAAAAAAGTATATTATGACTGACCTGTAGGGTTATTCTATGGGATCTCAGTGTTGTCTATGGAAACAATGTTGTCGTAGTTTTACATTTTATGATATAATGTAAAACTTATGAATGTATCTAGTACTTCCAAGGCTACTAAACTAATCGGTCTTTCGATACTTGATCTTTTGTGATCATTCCAGTGATACGTAATAATGCACCGACTCTGGGATTTTGGGGTCGGTGTGTTACATTTGAAATATACCAAAAATCAACCCTAACCATTTTTTGATGTGTAGATTCCAAAAAATTATATCCATTTTGTGAAATTAATTTTTTTAAATATTTTATTTTTAATATTTAACTATAATCCTCCTTTATTTGAAAAATAACATTTTTAATTTTATGATCACATTTCTAAACAATTAAAATATTACTTATGGTATCATAAAATTATATCATTATAATAAAACTTAATATTAATTAATAAATAAATTTCATGAAAATAAAATTTCTTTTAAATTATTTGATTTATTATAAAAGTAAAATTAAAACATTTTGGTTTTTAAAAACTAAAAATACATAATATATTATTTTGAAAACATTTATTTACATTTACCATGATATAAATATACCATATTTCATTTTATATAATACATAATTAATATTTTACACTTCAAAAAGTGAGTATAGTATTCTAATAGTTTGGATACTACTCCTAATGGACAGATTATTATTCCTAACTATTATTACTATTATAATGGCTAGAAAATTACTTCGGCAATCAGATTTATATCAAACATATGAGACACCAACTTTCTATAAATACTTGATATTTCATTCATTATTTATTAACTTCTATTTTATCTCAATGTTATATATATATATATATTTAAAATTCATATTGGATTACATATATTCTTCTTAATTTCAATATTTTCCTGCTGAGTGTGATTATTTTAGGGGATTGAGAAGATCCAAATTTTCCTATTATTATTATTATTATCTTATTTTCTATTTTTTGTCCCATTATAATACATTCAATCATTATAAAAATGTTATTACCTAAATGTAATTATAAAATTTATATAATAAAATGTTGTTTGTATAATTATGTGGTGCATATGTTTTATACTACATAACTAAATATGACACAATTATAAGAAGGGACATTCCATTATTAAAATTTTGGGCCATTAAATTATTCCCCTTAAGAATTTTCTCCCTCAAAATTTTGTTTTAGATACTAAGGTCAAAATATGTGGGGTTACTTATGCTTCATGGATTCCATCAATTCCTAGGTCTCCACCTTGTACCTATGGTTTTTTTATAATACCTTAACTAGGTGAATTTTCTTGTTATGTAGAACTTTATCTCTATGGCCCAAGAATTTCATTGACTCCTTTTCACAAGAGAGATCATTTTCTAGTTGTACCATATTTTAATAGAGAACATTTGAGGTATCTAGTATATACTTTATCAATAGGAATACATGGAATATATAATGATTTTGAGAAAGGGATGGTGGGAGTTCTAGTTGACATACCATAAATCTGATGTGATAGAGAATATCAAAGGGGTCGATGTACCTAGGACATATATTTCCCTTCTTCCAAATCCTCTGGATTGTCTTCCACAGAGATATGCATAGGAATAATTTATCTCCAACCACAAACTCTATGTATTGTCGATGATTATTAGTATAGATATTTTGTCAACTTTGAGAATTTGTAATGTGCTTCTTAATGGTCTTGACATTTTCTGCCATTTCATTGACAATTTCAGGTTTCATTATCTTGTGTTTACCAAATTTATCTTATCATGATTTTGCTCTACATATTTTCTTATAAAAAGATTCACATGGAGCCATTTAGATTCTGGGTTGGAAGATATTAATGTATGATAATTTTACTAGAGAAAGATGAAAACCACATAATTATTTGAAGTCTATCAAGCAAGATATCAACATGTCTTCAAGTGTCATGATAGTATGCTTAAATGTTACTTCAATTTTTTGGTGATAAGATAAGTGATCTTGAAATTAAGTATTTAGATTGTGTTGGTTATTTTTCTATAAAATAGAGGCAAATCTTGAATCTTGATTAGATACGATCAAAAGTGGTGTTCTATATGACCTCACCTATTCTATAATGTTTATACTTACATGTTGATAGAGTGAGAAGTCCTCTTGAATGGTAATGAAATGATAAGCCTTTATTATATGATCCACTATAATCCATATAGCATTATGTCCTCTTGATATCTCTAGAATACCAATGACATAGTCAATAGTGATGTTTTCCCATTTCCATGTAGGTGTCAGTAATGGTTGCATCATCCCATTACACATTTTCCTTTAAGAATTCACATACTAAGATACTAGGAATATTGATGTATATTTTTTGATCATACTATTTTTATTATCCCGCCTATATTTATCTTGGTGATCTTGATACATCTTCATGATCCTAGGTTGGATGAAGAAGTTTGAGCTATGTGCATAATTCAACAGCCAATTCTTTATAATACAATTTAATGGAAAACATATTAATTATCTAAATCATAAAAATAATTCTTCATAAATTTTGAATTGAATGTATTTCCCATGTAATATATTTATATTTTAAAAATAAAAATTGTTTGTTTGATAGCGTACAAGATACGCAACACCGAACTTAAACGAACAAAGAAATGTTATTTTTTAAATATGGTCATTATAACTTAGCTGTTAAATTGGATGTTATGAATAGGATTAACTGATATATGAAATAAATATAAGGATATTACTCAATATAAATGTTTTGATAAATGTTTTGAAAATAATCACTCAATTTTTGGTCAAGTCATTTTATTCTCAAAAAATACATTTTCTTCATAAATGAGTTTTCATGCTTTTTATGAGAGAATATTATAATTAATTTTAGGAAAATTTAGAAAATATATTTGAAAAAATTAAATTATTTTTTAAATTTATCATTTCAAACTTATCTTAGTATTAATATTTGAGAATTATTTGAAAATATTGATTTTTTCGATGAACATTGAAAGATAATAATTATTATTAAAGATTTTATTTTATTTTAAATGATTTATAAAGTAAAATTATATTTTAGATTATTTTTAAAATTTTATTTGTTATTTTTTATTTGAAATTATCCAATTATAGTTTTAAAATTAATTTTATATTTTAATTTAGTATGAAAACATTTTATATTTAAAAATGACATTATTATGTAAAATCATTTTTTCATTACATTTTTCTGGTTAAATTTTAAATATAATTCCACCACATATGTGTTTTTAATTTTGAAAAATTGATTCTATATTTGGAATCAGGATGTCCAAATTTTTTAAATAGGTCCCTTTTATTTTTGACCAATATAAATAGTAACCTTGGTAATTTTTGTTACCATAATAATGGGTAAATCAGTAATTAAAGGAAAAAAATAAAATTATATGGACTAGAAGGTGACCATAAAACTTGACTTAATTTTATTATATGAGTATAGTTCATCCATATTCATCCAAGATTTAGTTATATGATATATTCTATACGTTTGGATGAGACTAAGACCTTTATAATATTTTATTTCAAGAGAATTCAAACATGTCACACTCTTGTTTTTAATAACTATAATATTTTTAATATGGAATTTTCTAGAGGATATGTTCAAATATAAAAAATATTTTAAAATATAAAATCATTATCTTCATCATGGTATTTTATTTTAATTTTTAGGGAATAAATAATTACCTTAAATGGTTGCACAATAGTGACATGCTAATTATTTAATTAATGGAAAAATAAAATAAATGATAATAAAAATATTAAATGTTTTATAATATGTGATAATTAATATAATAATTTTTTATATAACCATTACATGTTGGGGATATTTTAAAATAATTGTTTCTAATTCTATGTGTTATCTTGATGTTATTAAATTCAATTTAATGAATTTTTTTAAAATTTTATATTATTGATATTTTATAGAAAATAATATTCTATTAAATAATATAAAATTACAAAAAATCTTATTTTTTACAATTAATTATTAAATGTTTTATGAAATCTATAAAGGTCTATTTATGGATCTTTTTTTATTTATAGTAAATATATTTACCCTCAAAGAGTAAAAAATATTGTCGTCTCAGTAAGTTTAAAAAGGGTTAATGTGGGGTTGAAACAAAAATATAAGGATTAAAAAATATTCACAACTTATCTAATTTTTATTTTATGATATAAATTTTATCCATAATCATCCTATATTCTAAATAAATATTTTTGAATTTATTTTTCATTAAAAAATAATTTATATTAATTTAATATTTTGAGAAATTCCAAGAGTTCCCCTCCCCTCTCTTATAAAAGGGTACATATTATTATCATTTCTTCACACTTAAGAATCCATTTTTCTTGGAAAATAAATGAAAAAATTACAACATATAATCACTCTCATCCTTATAGAGTATTCTTTAGGCACAAATCCAACATTATTTGTCTTAATGTGATTAAGAAAGCTGGTTGTCCGGAGAATAGGTATCATTTTTAATCAATCATTTCTATTTTATTTATTTTTTCACCTGCTTAAAATTTTATTAATCCAAGATAAAATAATAAAAATAGGATAATATCTATATTTATATGTTATTATGTTATTATCATAACCTATATCCATATCTACCTCCATCAAATGGGAAATGGATTCATTATTCATGTGTACGACATAATATCACCTTGTGAATTGATGTAATTATTTTTCCCTCATCATCTCTGAGGGATGGATTATAATGATGAAATTAATATTTATATATGATATTAATGAAATATTTGTAATTATAAAAAGATAAATATCATTTATCTTCTTACCTTTCTATCCATTAAAAAATGACAACCTCGTTCGGGCATACATGTGGACTACCACCTCCAAAAAGTGACGTGATTCATTTTCATCACTACTTCACAAGGATGATATATAAGTTTATTTAAAGAATTAGTATTATTTTTTTGATATTATTATAATTATTTAAAGATAAAATAATACTTACCTTCTTTCCATAATGATCATTGAAAAATGGAAACATTACTCATGCGTACCTA
The DNA here is from genome assembly GCA_963277665.1 of Viscum album. Taxonomy (NCBI): domain Eukaryota; kingdom Viridiplantae; phylum Streptophyta; class Magnoliopsida; order Santalales; family Viscaceae; genus Viscum; species Viscum album. The sequence goes on from OY728164.1 coordinate 1,185,726,568, forward strand.
CGACCTACCGTCTCCATGACTGTAACATAGTTCATTTTTCAGAACCATATTTAATGGTTGTGTTTAAATATTTAATTTTTTTATAAAAAATATAATTATTACACTATTATTATTCTTCATATTGTTTAGTAATGAACACTTTGACCATACTCAACCTATAGAAGTCATTTCTGATATATGAGCCGAATATAATCAAAAAGCCCGACATGAATTTAATTGTTTAAGTAATTATTATAGAAAGGTAATAAGTGAGATAAAATGAATAATAAAAATTAAAAATGGTTTTAATCAAGTAAATAATTAACCTAAGTTTATTATTCAATAAGATAAAGAATATACATGATGATTCAGACTCAAGGTAAGGGACTTCAACTCAATTTCCTTTCATTGAGGAATATTTTGATATTATGCACACATATTCGTTTATGAGGTGTATATATAGCACCTTCAAAATTTTATATCATGAATTTACATAATATAATGATATTTAAATTTTTTAATATTATTATTTCATTGGGATTATGATTTAATTTTTTTTCAATTTGGAAACGTACTTTCTTATAAAAATCCTCTTGTAAAGTTCATCTTTCAACTCTATTTACACAAGTAAAAAGGAATGTATTTTTTAATATATGGAATGAAAATATTTTTCCACCATCATGATGCTTCTATTATTTGAATCTTCCTTTACATGTTTACAATTTTATCCTCAAATAAATTATTTTCATTTATAAGTTCATAGGGTTTCAAAAAGATAAGTGGTTTTAAAATAGAAAAGTTATTTACGTCAAGAATTATTCCAAGTGATATTTAAAAATAAATTTTCATCTAAGATGAGATAATTTAATGATACTTAATATTTAATGGGGATATAATCCATGGTTAAGGGGTTTTATCTCAATTTCCTTTTGTTGAGGTGTATTTTGATGTTATGCACCCAAATTCTTTTATGTGTTGTATATGAATCCCCATTAACATGTTATATCATATACTTCTCCATTATCAAGATATTTAATGTTCTTTAAGTGTTATCATTTCTTGTTTCAAATGTTTACAAAGTTTTAAGGTACTTTCTTTTAAAAATTCTCTTTTAACTCTTTGTATAAAAGTAAAAAAGGAGTGTATTTTTTTAACATATACGACATGATTGTAATCTCCCGTGATCATGAATCCTCAATACTTTGAATTTTCTTTTATCATTTTACAATGTTTTATTAATGAAGTTTTTTTATTTATTACATGCTTAGTCTTTAGATTTTAAAAATTATTTTTTGTAAGAAAAGGGTATTTTGATATCTGAATGTGTTTTTAAACAAGGGTTTTAAATATTTTTTAAGGGTTTTATTCAGGATATGGTAATTGGATATTATTTATGAATGTTTGATACATATTATAGATTATAGTTAATACCAATATAACTTATACGATGGGTGTTCCATGATAGCACTCTAGTGAATTGGGTAATGATTATGTTCTCCAGATAATTTTATTAGAAGTTGTCCATATGGTTATTCCAATTTTTAAGGGTTGTATAAAGGTTAACTGATTATGATATACCAAATAACCTATATTAATTTTCTATAAATACTTATGAGTTTTTATGGAAATCATTTATTTAAAAAGGTAAGATAAATATCTTTTTTTTAAACAATGATTATAGATTTTTAGGGAAAAAGGTACGCTTTTAAGAATTTTTTTTGAGGCTTCATGTTTTTCACTAGACTAATGGTTTTATTCTTATTCTATAACTTATTTATTTTTTATACTCACAAATTTTTTTTAAAAAAATCATAGCTTTTAATTATGGGTAAGAAAAAGAAACAAGTCTAGTTGAAATCCTGATTCTTTATCATGAAAAGAAATCGTGTTTTATTTTAAAAAGTTTTGTTTTATGGGAAAATGGATACTGATTTATAAGTGTTCACTTTGTATACATATGGGTTTTTTATGTGAGATTTATGACCAAAATTTCTAAAAATATAAACCTAAAATATCTTTGGGAATGAAATAATGTGAATTCTATTATAAAGATACTAGATTATGTAATTTTTAAGGATGATTCCTTATAGTTGGTATTAAAGTAGGGTTTAAATAATTTTATAGGTTTAGGATGCTATTTAATCATAATTTAAAAGTCTTATATAACCACAATGGTCAGTATGTTAGGGAGAATCATAGTTATTTTGGATAAATTTAACGATTATGAGCTAACATGAATAAGGATATCTAATGTTTATAAGCCTCATAATATGGTATATTATGATTTTATTGATAACCTCACACCAACCTTTTTGATTTTAGTAAATGGGTGGATCAAGAAGGAACCAAATTACCAATGGATGTGAAGGAAAATAAAATAGTTATTTGAAAAAGAAACTGAATAGAATAGGAGCTGTAGTGAGAAGTCTTATGGTTACTCTTAACCAGCTATTAAGAGTAATGATTAACAACTTAAACTTAGTTGATTTTTCTAATGCATAAAATACAAGAGAAATGATTCCCTATGTAATTTCAAGTGATAATGATCATAAAGTTAAATATATTAAATGAAAAATGTGTCAATAATATGGAAATAATCACTCAGGAAAATGTCTTAAAAGAACTAGATGATGTTTTATATTTGGTTAGGGAGGCCATAAAGCAATAATCTACCATGAAAAAATGAAGTATTTAGTTAACACCAATAAGGGGAAATAATTTATTCCTAAGGTATTAATTAAATGTTTTAAATATGAGGAGAATGGTCATTATAAAAATTAAATTCCTAGGGGGAAGGATCATTAATGGGATCAACAAGACCATACAAATATATGTTTAGAAATATCTAATGCCATTATAGTTAAAGCTACAGAAACTCTAAATGACATATGAAAGGTATGGATTATTTCTTGGATTATGCTATGACATTGTTTAATCTTATGACATGATTCATATTTTTGTTTTTAGGAAATAAGTATTAAGTAATAATAATATGAAAAATCATTGTTAAGGTATTAGAAAGAACATTGAATAATTAAGATGTCTACATTTAAGAGTTATGCTGTAGTGGTATATTTAAGGATGATCATAAGTTTACAATAATTGACATTCTTTTGATGATGTGAGTAATTTTTGAGACTTTTATTGAGTCTTGATATATGTTTTAGATATATATAACCCATATGTTTATCATGTGAAAAAAGATATTTAAGGAAGAATTATATTTTCATTTTGTGAACATAAGTTTAATAGTTTAAATAACCTTTAGGGTTTATATGATAATTGATTTTGAGGTAATTATGTGATATTACAAGTTTGGGGATGAAAAATGAAAGGTGTGAGATAACATTTTAGGTTAGAAAATTTATTTAATAAGGTTATTTTTTTGGTTGTTTATCAAATTTCTGGGAATGTAATAAATATTATATTAATTTAGTTTTAGAAAAAGGACAACTTTCATGTTGGACAACAAACCATTGCATAAAACAAGTCTATAAGTCTTGAATCCTCAACCGAAGGGTGACAATGATGCATCTCCTACCACTGGCCTACATGATTTATTGGTTAGTATGATATTATTTTAACTTATTTAAATGATTTGACTCACATAGTTTAATTTTATTTTTTGGAACATATGTTTTATCATATAAATAACCATGGGATTGGATATTGATTTGGTGATTAAGTGATTAATGTTATTTTGGAATAAGATCACTATAATTTTTGGAAGCATTATAAGATTAAGGTATACATAATATTATCATATTTTAATTTAGGAATAAAGTTTAAATTATTTTTTGGAAGTATGTATGATTTTAATTTATATTTTATGATGATTCATGTTATTTATGGAAATGATTATCATATCTTAGATATTATATGATTAGATTATATACTATTTTTAATGAGATATTATGAGTGATTGATGTTATTTGAAGATAAATGTTAAATTAATATTGGAAGACTATGTGGGAAAATAATTTTTATTTATGGGTTTAAATGTTATTCTAGAATATTTTGAGGAATTTTGAGAATAGTTATTGAATGACCTAAGTTAATCTTTTTGTATTACTATTGAATTTTGTAAATTAATGTAGTTTTTATTTATATGATGGTTTATTAATTTTCAGAATTATCAAATAGTTTCCTAAAAATATTGAGTTAGTTAATATCTAAAGACATGAGGAATATATTTTTATTCATTTAGGAATTTTTTGATCCATATAAGTTGATTCTAATGCTTCAGGAATAAAAAAATCATCTTGAATACTCATCATTTGGAGAAAAATATGATTTTATGGGGGAAGTTGTTAAAGAATGAAATTATTCTGGACAAGTTTATTTCCTTATGTTCTTAGTCTACATATTAAAATAATTTCTTAACTTTATGAAAATAATTCTGAAACCCAAACATTATCCATTTACATATTTTATTGAGAAATCAATGGGCATTTAACCCATAATAGATTTGTGGTTTTGGGATGGTTAACTTTATCTTGACCATATTTTATATCATTGTCTATCAGTCCTTGGGAGTTATTTTTCCCTTCCATATCCATGTTTTCACTTCCCGCATATGTTCTCCTACTTATAATCCTACTACGTGTTATTCCATATGACCTCCATAGTCTTTTTTTCCTTTTAAAGCATAAGTTTTATTAATCCTTTTTACGATGTGGGATTCCAAAAAAGGTATTTTGAAAGGTAAAACCACTAATTTTCAATCTTGATTACAAATTTTGAGGAAAACATTTCTTTGGGGGGTGTGTAATATCCCTAGATATTAAAATGAAAAAGTATGTTCAATAGTATAAAATTTAAACAACACCAAACTTAAACAAACAATAAAATATTATTATTTAAATATGACTACTATAACCATTTTATTAAATTAGTGAGTATGAATAGGTTTATATAATTTATGAAATAAATATAAAGTCATTACTAAATATAAATTTATTGATAAATTATTCAAAAATAATCACTCAATTTTTAGTAAATTAACTTTATTTTCAGAAATATGTTTCCTTCAAAAATGTGTTTTTGTGCTTTTTATGAGAGAATATTATAATTAATTTTTATATATTTTAGAAAATATATTTTAAAAACTAATTTCTTTTTTTAATTCACCATGTCAAAATTATATCACGATTTTTTTATTTTTTTGAAAAATTTGATTTTTCAATGAATAGTGAAAATAATTATTATTATTGAAAATTATATTTTATTTTAAATTATTTATAAAGTAAAATTATATTTTGGATTAGTTTTAAATTTTAATTTATTAATTTTTTATTTAAAATGATACAATTATGGGTTTTAAATGAATTTTATACTATAATTTAGTATAAAAACATTTTATATTTTAAAAGAACATTTTTATAAAAAAACGTTTTCTTATTGCGTTTTACGGTTTAATTTTAAATTTAATGATTCCAATTATATATATTGAATTATGAATAATGGATTTAATATTTTTAATTATTATGTCTACATTTAGTATGTATTTCCCTTTTCTTTTTTATCATTATTAATAATAATCTTAGAACTTTTTATTACTATGATAAAGGGTAAATCAACAATTAAAGTAAAAAATAAAATAATAAGGACTAAAAAATGGACCTAAAACATGAATTAAATTTTATTAAATTATTCCATTTCATCCATATTCATCCAATATTCTATTATATGGTATTTTTTGTTAATTTGAAAGATATCATGACCTTTATAATATTTTATTTTAAGAAAAGTCAAACATTTCACACTCTTGTTTTTAATAACTACAATATATTTAGTATGGGTTTATCGAGAGGATATGTTTGAATATAAAAAATCATTTTTAAATATAAAAGGTTTATTTTCATCAAGTTAATTTATTTTTAAATTTTAGATAATAAATAATTACCATAAATGTTTGTACAACGGTAAAAAAGTAAATATTTAATTAATGGAAAAATAAAATAAAGGATAATAACAATATAAAAAGTATTATAATTTGAGATAATTAGTATGATAAATGTTTTATATATTACCATGACATGTTTTTAATATTTTAAAATATATGTTTTCAAATTATAAGTGTTATATTGATATTATTAAAGTCGATTTAATGAATAGTTCTAAAAATTGACATTATTGATATATTATAATATATAATATATTAAATGATATAAAATTCCTAAAAATCGTATATTTGGAAAATAAATTATGATATGGTTTAGGATATAAAAAATTGTCCATTTATGTGTTTTTTTCATTTATAGCAACTATATGGACCCTAAAAGAGTAAAAAACCTTGTTTTCACAATAAGTTTAAAAAAGGTTAATGAGGGGTTACCAAAGGATAAGGATAAAGAAATAGACAAAAGATATATTATTTTTATTAGATGAGATTAATTCAGAACATAATAATCCTATATTTTAAATAAATAACTTTAGAGTCATTTTGAATTAAAAATTAATTTATATTAATTTAATATTTTGAGAATTCCAAGAGTACCCCTCCCCTCTTATAAAAGGGAACCTCTTCTTATCATTTATTAGCACTTAGAAAAACATTTTTATCCTAAAATAAAAACCCAAATACCATAATAGAGTCTATACACTCATTATAAATGTCTTTTATTCGGCATAACACCAACCGTAGTGGTCTTAAGGTGATAAGAAAAGAAGGTTTTCTGAAGAAGAGGTATCGTTTTTAATCAAGCATTTCTATTTTATTTCTTCTTCCACCTCCCTAAAATCCTATTTCAACCGAGATGAAATAATAACACAAATATCATACATATACTGATATTTTATTATTTTATTTGAATAACCTATATCCATCTCCTCTTCCATAAATTGTGAAAGGAATTTATCGTCTGTGTGTACAGTAGACTACCACCTCACAAACTGATATAATTCATTTTTAGTCACCATATACCATGGATGGATTATAAAAATAGAATTAATGATTATATATGATATTAATTAAATATTTATTATTTTTAAAATATAATATACCATTTAACTTCTTACCATTCCATTTAATAAAAAATGATAACGTTGTTCATGTGTACGTGTAGACTACCATCTCCACGAAGCGATGCAATTCTTTTTTCATCACCACATCACATGGATGATATATATAAGTATATTTAATTAAGTAATGTGATATTTAAGATATTATGATCATTAAATTAATATAAAAAATACTTAACTTCTTTCCATAATGATCGTTGAAAAATGGAAATGTTACTCATGTGTACGTATGGCCTACTATCTCAATTTCCTTTTTCGATACATATTTTTATGTTATGCACCCATATTATTTTATGATGTGTATATACAAAATATTTAACATTTTATATTAGTAATTTATCTTTTTTAATTATATTTAGAGTTTTTTGAATGTTATTATTTCATAGTGCTTAATATTCAAATGCTTCCAAAGTGGTTAGAGAATTTCTTTTAAAAATACTCTTTTAATGTTCCTCTTTCAACTCTTTTTAAAAAAGTCAAATGGAATGTATTATTTTAAATATATGGAATGAATTTAATTTCCCACCATTATGAGGCCTCAGTTATTTTAATATTACTTTACATGTTTACAAGTTTACTTTCAAATAAAATGTTTTCATTTATAAGTGCGTAGATTTTTAAAAAGAGAGGTGAATTTAAAATGGAAAACTTATTTTGATAAAGAATTATTCCAAGTGATATTTAAAAATCACGTTACATATAAGATTAAATTTTTTAATGACACATTTTTAATGGGAATATGATCCATGGTTAGGGCAATTCATCTAAATTTCCTTTCATTGAGTCATATTTTGATGTTATGCACCTGTATTATTTTCCCAGGTGTATATACAACCCCTTTAACATGTTATATCATGAATTTATCTATTATAATGATATTTAATGTTTTTAATGTTATTATTTGCTGAAGATTAAGATTTAAATATTTAAAAAAAATTAAGAGACTTTCATTTAAAAATCCTCTTTTAAAGTTCCTATTTCAACTATTTTTAAAAATGTCAAATGTAATGTATTTCTTGTACATATACAACATGGAAAAATTTCCTACCATCACGACTTCTACATACTATAAAGTTTCTTTATAATTTCAAAAGGTTTTTTAAAATGTTTTTTTTATTTATTATGTCCACAATTTTTATATTTTAAAAAGTGATATTAATAAGAAAAGGGTATTTTGATATCTGGAACTATTTTGAAAATGGGTTTACAAGAACTTTCAAGGGTTTTATTCATGATACGGTCATTGGAAATTTTTTATTAAGGTTTGATCCCCATTATAGCTCACAGGTAAGACTAATATAGAATATATGATGCGAGTAATAATATAGCTCTCCAATTCATGGTGTAATGATTATGTTCTTCGGAGAATTATATTGGAAGTTAGTTGTATGTTTATTTTTATTTGTAAGGATTATTGTAAGGTTTATATAAGGGTTCCGTTGTGATGATGTCCCAAGTAACCTACATTAATTTTCTTTGATTTCTTATAATTTTTCATATAAATCATTTATTTTTAAAGGTAATCTAAATATATTTTGTTTGAAAACAATGATTATACCCTTTTTGGGGAAAAAATATATGTTTTTAAGAAAATAATTTTACGGGATATCATGTTTTCCATTGGACTAAAAATTTTCTTATTTTTATGTCCATTACATAGATTTTTATTCCCATTCATTTTTTTTAAATTTTATTTCACAGGTTTTAAGGATGGTTAAGAAAAAGGAAGAATTCAAGTTGAAATCATGATGTTTCTTTATGAAAAAAATAATGTTTTATTTTAAAGAGTTTTGTTTTATGTAAAATGGATAATGATTTATAAGTGTCCACTTTTTATATGTTTAGTATTGTTATGTAAGATTTATAACCTAAATATCTAAAAATATAAACCTAAAATATATCTAAGAATGAAATAATGTTAATTATTGTTTAAAGATTCAAGATTATGTGACATTTAAGGTCGGGTCCTTACATCCACTTTTCTTATAGCTTCCTCCCTCTTATGTATTTCCACATTATCTTTTTAAGAATATATTATCTTCTCCCAAAGGGATGTTTGTACCATCATTTGATAAAATAACAATGATGTTTCTTCCTTTATGATCCACATTTCTATTCATTGATTATTTAAGAAGATAGTGTCCTTTGCAGTTTTCATCATTTATAAGGTTTCAAGATCATTTCTACTTAGAGCATTCTCCACATTATTTTATTTCCCTAGATAGAAGTGGATTAAGTTTTAATAATCCCTAATCAATTATAAACATCTTTTTAGTTTATATTAATATCCTTCTATGTGAATATATATTTTAGGCTCTTATGATCTTTATATATCTCATACTTCTCCCCATAGAGATAGTGCCACCATATTTTCAATGAAAAGATCACTACGGCTAACTCTATATAATGTGTTAGATATTTATGCACATGAAATTTAAAATGCATTGAGGTGTAGGATATCAACTCCTCATTTTGAGTTAATACAAAATCTAAGCCCTTATTTGAGGAATTGTTATATACAAAAAAAGTTCCCCACTGGTGGGAAGTCTGAGGACTTGAGTAGTGATGTGCGTCCTTTTGAATTATATAAATCTCTCTTTTCATTCACTAGTCTAGAAAAAAATTACTCATTCTTTAATCAGATTGGTTAATGGATTTTACTATCATAATAATTATCTCAAAATCATTGATAATAAATAGTTAGTACAAGGAAACTATATATCTCTATTACAGATATAGGTTTAGGACACTATTCAATTTCCTTTGTGTTAGAAGGGTCTATAGATATCACTCTACAAGTGATAACATGTCCTAATAATGATACTTCCTCCATTCATAACTCACATTTACAATAATATTCATATATAATCTCCTTTAAAAAATTATTTAGAACTATATTCAAATTCCACTCTCACTCCTGCTTTCTTTTGAAGTATATCAAAATATTATCTATAAAGACTACCAAAAATTTTCTAAGGCAATCTCTAAAAGAACTATTCATTAAGTCTATGAAAATTATTGGAGTATTAGTTAGTCTAAAGGTCATTACTATGAACTCATAGTTTCCATGACTTGTTCTAAAGTCATTCTTGGGAATATCTTCCCCCTTCAACTTTAATTGGTGATATCCTAACTGAAGGTCCACCTTAGAGAAATATTTCCCCCCAAATAGTTGATCAAACAAGTTATCTATCTATTATAGGTCATACTTGTTCATTATCATGATTTTATTAAGTTAATGATAATCAATTTAGGGTAACATTAACCATTCCATCTTCTTGACTAATAGGATAGGTGTAACCCACGGTGAAGTACTTAGGTATATAAAATCCTTGTCCAAATTCTCTTGTAATCGCTTCTTTGATTCTTCCAACTCAATGGTTGAAATTCTATAGGGAGTCTTGGATATTGGAAAATATCTAGGAATATGTTCAATTGAGAACTCAACTTACCAGTCAAGAGGTGGACCAAGAAACTCATTATAGAATACATTAGTTTAGTCCCTCACAATGGGAATTCCCTTGAGCAAGATTATCTCCTTCATCTTATATCAATCATTTGGTCTAGATATTCTTGATCACAAGGAAGTAATATCCATAATTGAGAATAGTATTCCAAAGGAGATTAATCCTCCTCAATACACTTTTATAGAATTTGTGGATGACTTAGGATGTGAAGAGATATATCCATATGCTAACAGTTGATGTTGGATTTATATAAGGATAGATAATCCAAACATAATATAACATCAAAATCTACTAAAGGAATTATGAAAATAGTTTCTTGGATGTTTATTCGATAAACATTTAATAAGAAGGAGTTATATATTCAATATAAAATTATTTCCCCATTTATTGTTCTCAAAGATAACTCGAACCCCATATTATGTGGTGGTGTTTAAATAGTTCAATTATACTTAAAAGATTTTAAAGAATGTGTAAAACCATAATCAAAAAGTATATTAAATATTAATGAATGAATAATGAGTATACCTATAACCACATTATTTTCAGGATCTACCTCATCATTAGTGATAGCATATACCCTTACATTTTCTCTAGGACATAGAGGTTGTTTTCATTTATTGTCTATAATAACCTTCTACTTAGTTTATTGGTGTGTATAATTTCAACGTTCCTTATAGTTGAAACACTGAACTATAAGTTGAGTTTTGATCTGAACCTTCTTTTCTTTCATTTCATTAGTGGCTTTCTTTGTCAATATTCATTATTAAATAGCCTGATGCACATATTTTCCAAATTTAAATCATCTCCCTATTCCATTGAGATAGTTTCCAGGATTCTCCTTCCCAAATTTTTGACATGTGAGATGTTGGGTTTTATTTCCTCGATGAGATATATCCATTGATACTCCCAAAGAAAATTACATTTCATAATATTTATTACCAGCCCAAAAAGGCCATTGAGAATCTTTGGTCTACAACTAAACCTTAAGGGAATAATTAAAAATCTCTTCATATATATCAATTTCTATAATAGCCAATGATTTTCATATACTCATCATTAATACAATAAAAAATTCCACCATACATTTGGTGTTTCTGATGAAGATAGAGTCATACCATGCAATCCTTGTGAAGTTTTCCTTATATACCCTAGTAGGATCATCTACCTTTTTATTCATTCTAAGTAACTCCTTCTCTATTTTATGACAAATAAATGTGGGAAAATATTTATTAAAAGATATTTCCTTTAATCCTTCCCATTCCATGGAATCAATCATTCTCTTGGACTTCATATTCTTAATTAATGTTCACCACTGATCAACTTCCCCTTCAAGATGATATACAATAAGCACAAATTTCTCTTATCTTAAGCATTAAATGATAGATAATATCTTATCAATGGAGTTAATCCATTTTGTTTTGTTGGGGGAATCAGGATATCCTCTAAAGATAGGATACCTTTGTCACATAAAGGATTCTAATATAGATTTCTCTTTCTTATGATAATGAGGGTGTTCTACATGATTTATGTTATTACTCAAAACCTGAGTTAGATGATAAAGTAATCCCATGAAGTTATTATCTCCCACTCCCATATATTTGGGAATATAATTAGGAAATTCATCACATTTCCTATCACATTGGTTGTTTTCATGGTTCCTCATATTTCCAGTCATTAGATAAAATAAAATTAAAATATAAGAATACTCAAACTAAAAATTATGTAAAAATGTAAAGTATGAAAGTATTAAAAATAAATTATAAATGAAATGTATATCCTAAATTATGATTCTCTTAGTTTCAATCTAGTTTATTCATGATAATTATCTTATTAGGTTTTCTAACTTAATAATCCATTCAAGTCCTTTATAGTGGCTCATAAAAATTTTGTGAGTTTGTTGAATCATATCCCTGAGGAGTATTAAACTATGTGTATAGTAAGGCCTCTTAGTCATGAACTACATTAAAATCAAGATAATACTCGATGTGACCCTTTTGGGATTATTACACTTAGGTAAAACTATTCTATATCTCCATACACTTGTAGTATCTAGATTGGGATGTAATTTATTTGAAAACACTCACTCTATATTTCACCAAAATTTCAGGGTATTCTCTAATAATTATATATATCCTTATGTTTCTAAATAAATTATTCTATGACTAATCCCTAAAAATAACTATACATTAATCTGATAACAACTATAATTACCCTTGACTTTTCACAAATTAATACATGTTTTTAACATAAAAATCCCATAAACACAACCTAAAATCACGTGGCATAGTGTATTTGGAAGGATAGGTTCATAATACATCAAGAAGAAACTAAAACAAAAAATATCTATTTTATTCTCTATAGTGAGATCTTAAATCCATTTTACCTCCTAAAATTCTATAGGATAGCCAAAGAAATAAATAAAATAATGGGTTGTTCCTAAAAGCCCAACAAGGGAATAATAATTATATCAAAGCATAACATATTAGTCAAAACTCATAACATGATATCATAAAATAAAAGGCCCATGAATATTCACATGGGATCAAAACATAAAGAACAAGGTATCCTAAGATCTTGGATACATATAAAGGTGACAACAACATAAAACATGACATAAGTGTAAGTCAAGGACAACTTCCAAGACAATATCACATGCTAAAAAGATTCTTATCATGGATTAAGTTCACTACATAATACCATACATACCATATTGTGAGAAAAAATATTACCCAATAATTTTAAGTTCTATCTGGGTGCACCCATCATAATGTTTACATGCCTATGAGTTCCATAAAATGTAATCATTCTTAAGGCCTAATCATAAGTCATTTGATAAACAAACATAAATATTGTATTATGTGATCAAATTAAGGAAGAATAAGATAATTATTTATGTAATAGATATATATAAATAATTTAAAATCATTTAATAACATCAAATAGAGAGGTAGTGTGATTTAGAGTGGGAAAGGTCATAACCCCAAGAAAATGGGTGGTTTGAAGAGATCTCTTACCTTATGTTCCAGAATCAATTTTTACTTTACCATAATGTCCTAAATAATCAAATTAAATTAATTAATTACATAATTTATAACCTTTTACATCTATATATAATTTAATATTATTTTATTATGTTCAATTATACCCAAACTGATGAGTTATAAGGTTTAATTTTATTATTTTGAGGGCGCTCGTTTCATGGTTCCAAGTCTGGATCACTTGTGGATAATTATTTCAGTTCTTATCAAATGAGAATACAAATCCAAAAGAGAAATGAAATGGTATTAATGAAATTAATGAGATTTAAAAAGTACCATGTATCCATATGTAATCTGATATATGGACAGTTCATTTAATAAAACTTTAATGTTATATGGTTAATTTATTTTTTCAGTTTTGTGGACCATCACAAACTAGTTTAATTTTAATTAATATTATGGACATATTTTTATCCAATAATGTGGTATAATATATAATATAAATATTTAGGTTATTTTATATAATTATAATTGAATTTAAACTTTCCATGAAGTTGGTAATGGGAAATGAAAACTAATCATCCAATGGGGTGGTGAACCGACATAATATGGACATTATTTTCATTTTTAGAATAAGAGAAGAAGAGAAGATAATAAATAATAGATATTCCATTAACATAATAAAATTAAAACATATATATGATAATGGATTTATTATTTCTTGATTAATGAAATTTTTTTAGAGGATGATGAGGAAGAGAAAAATATAAGATGCAGTTGATGTTATTACCTTCTCCTTAAATGTCTCTTCTTCAGATTCTAATTAAAGAACCTTTGATTGGTCTTTTGATAAGACTGAAAACACTAGTATGTGGGAAAGATAATTGTAAAGATAATTGGGAATATTTTTGTAAATCTAAAAGTCTTAGAATGTTCTTGGATAAGGTGTTTTAAGGGGTGGTATTTATAAGGGGAGTTGAGGGGAGTTTTTGAATATTATATTCATTAGTTATTTTTTTCACTCATGAATACCAATAATGTTGATTACTATATTGATATAAAGAAAATAGTGAATGTGAGTTTTAACTAATGGGTTCTTACATAATCCATGATAGAAAAAGTCATGTATTTAGCTTATAATGCTAAATGTCATATTATAAAATATTGTAATATTCACCAAAAAATCAACTATTTTATAAAAATACAAAAAATTATTCCAAAATATTTTTCAACATGTAGATTTAAAAAATTTAATCAGTTTAATTTAATTAATTATTTTTATATGATAAATTTATTTTTAAAAATAATCATTATTTATTTAAAAACTATCTACTTTTATATTATGGTCAGTTTTCCGACCCTTTGAAATTTTACTTATGGTATCATCAAATTATATAATAATTATAATAAAACTAAATATTAATTAATAAATCCATTTTTTGTATGTAAAATTTCTTTAATTCATTATATTTATTATAAAATTTCAATTAAAACATTTATCTTTTACAAAAATAAAAATTCTTAATTTATCATTTTTAAAAATTTCTTTACCTATAAAAGGTATAAATATATCATATTTCATTTTATAATATACAAAAATATTATTTTACACTTCAATAAGTGATTATACTATTCTAACATTCATGTCACTTATAAAACTCTAAACATTTTTTACCTTAATAAAATCCCTTTTTTATCTTTTCTCAACTTTTTTTGAGTTAAGCCGTGTTTTGGTGAAGGCTAGTGGGCACTACACCCTATCTCAAAACACTATATCATACAATAGTGGGATATTTTATAATGGGTGGATACACTTTAATGGTGAATATGTGTTAATATTTCTTTTTGGGGGGGGGGTATAGTTCTACACCATAATGAAGACAACTAAGGGATTTGTGTTGCAACCTTCCCCATGGAAGGTTGTTCATGGTGGATACACGATGGTGCCTTATAACATATTGTATAGATGTGTCCAGGATGTTTTCTTCTAGATAGTCTAGTATTTTCTCTTTGAGTGATATATACTTAAAGATTCTATTAAAAAATTTATTTGAGGAATATATTTTTTTAATTAATGGGGGTACTTTGTTTCAGTTTTTATGATGGATTAGAAAGGGGTTTATAATGAGGTGGTCAATTTTTGAAAATAATTTTTTTCCTACTCCATTTGGAATCACTCTAAATATTTTTAAGGGATTCAAAAGGGATACTATAGATTAGTGTTCTCCCCTACACCACAATGTTTCAAGTCTAGTAATATTCTACACCATAGTCCTTCTCCATGTGTCATGGTGGTCTGTGCCCATTTTGTAGCCCCTTTTCCTACAATGTTGTGAGTTATTCCAGAGAATCTCTACATTTTGGTGATACACTATGTTCCATGGTGGATATTGGCATCACGCCTCAATTATAAGACACATATCTTGAACCACAGACCTTCCTTATTTATTGAACATTCTTAATCCTTCTAACAAAACTTGATGTTTTCTGGCAACCAACCTTGGATGTCCTTGGTGGTAAGGTGTTCTGGTTGGTGTGTGAACATTGTACGAGCGCCAACACCAATGAAAATCCTTGGCTTTGATGATGATAATTTTTTGTAGGTATTTCATAAATTTATTGCATGTCTTATATGGTTTATTGGCATGATTTTTTGGTGTGTGTGTAGCCTTAAAGAACCCATAACTAATGCTTGATCCCTTGAGGATTTTGTGTGTGTATCCTTGACATGTTATTATACTTCTTGCATAAGGATTTTGAAACTTTTGATACATGCTAATTTTATGTGATGTTTTATATTTTATATATATATGTATTTTATATAATTTTCTTTTCTAATATGCAGTTGAGTGTGAGGTTATTCCTATTTGGATTATCCTTTGAGTGGGATGTTCCATACATTGGTCAACATTTACATTTGGGCTATCCTATCTAGTATGATGTGTCATGTGATTTTGTTATATACTTTGAGAGGGATTTGTTAGACATTATTTAGCATGTTACATGATTTTTGAATATCCATTGAGAGGGTTGTTCAGACATTAGTTGGTATCTATTTAGGAAACTCTAGCCAGCAAGATGTGTTATACATCGTTTTGGAAAATTCCACCAAGGGGGTGTGTTAGGATGGTTACCGATGTTTCTACCAGCATAGTATTGAAGATGGTATATTCTCCCAGCATGGTCCCCAAACAGGTAGAGATGGTTCTTCTAGACCCAACATATGATTTGTGATTATGTGATATATTGTTATTTATATTTGAACCTTTTTATGATCATGGCATGAATATTTATATTTTATGCGCTGATGTTAAGGGTCATTGGTGCTATCCCACCAACTCTTATACTCACACCCTACTTAATCATTTTGGAGAGCTTGCAGGAATCTTGACTAGATACCCAATAACAGTAAATGTCCTTATGGTGGACGAATGAGAAGAAAAGTATAGATCAGGTGGTAGAACAGGACGAGAACAAGAGATCTCCATTGTTTCTTTATTTATTATCTCTTATTCTTATACTCGGTTTGGCTTTCTAATCTGAAATATTTTCATATGTGTATCATCTTTAGTTTCCCACATGTATATTGATTATGTTTATTATATTATATTTATTATTATCATTATTGATACTATGACACGATGTAGAGGGTATAGTCTCCGCATTATTCCACTTGATACCCTCATTTCTATTAAACAACCTCTTGCATATGGGAAGGCACACATGAGGTCATGTAGCATCTGAATTGGACCTAGTGTCTCAGGTTGGGATGTTAAAAAATGGTATCAAAGATCTAGTATTAAATAACTTTTTATTTTCTCTTTTACTTGAGTTTGGATAGGTTATAAAAATTTATCATGGTTGTGGATCAAGTAGGGGAACTATGTTAGTGTCTAATCAACAATGAATTGTTGACCTATGAGTTTCTATAATTTGGGGAAACTATGTTCACTATTATAGTTTATTAAATTCAGTATGGGATATGTGCATATTTTTTATATGTTATTTATGAGATCTTGGGTGTGTTCATACATCATGACAAGGCATGTAGGTTCACATGCCATATATATACCTATTCTTGTACTGTATATTAATTATTTAACTAATTATCTTGATTCTTACTGTCTGTTTAGGATAAATTTTCAGATTATGTGATATATCTGTTATTCCATGATGTTATGATATATTTTATTAGAATAAATTAGATAAACTAAGCATTCTATTGTGTTAATATATATCTGATGATTGTGACTAACATGTGGGAATTGAGAGCATTGGTTAGTGCTAGGAGGGGTATACTATGGGTTGGAGGTAGACTCATAGGAGGAACTTGCATGATCCTATAGACTGTCTAGGTATTAATATATTCTTAATTTCCTTTGTGATCTGGATTCTTCATTAGAGATTTTGATAGGAAAATCATCTATGGAAGTCGGGGATTCTCTTGTACCACCATATGTGGTGTAGGATGATGTACCTTAGTATTCTCCTATACCAACACAGGTGAATTATGCTGTAGAACCTATTCATCTGGGACTCTTTTGGATAGTTCATGTATAAGGTGGGTGAGTCTCCAAGACTATGGTTGATTTTCCTTATGAATTATTACTCAAGCCTCCTTCATCCCTCCAAGGCACTAGAGGCCCTCAAGATGCAGAGTACTGGATACATGTAATTGATAGGATCTTCGACCTAGTAGAGACCTTAAAGGATTTATAGTTTAATATTATAACCTTAATACATCATGGTGCAACTAGAAAGTGGTGGGATGTCATTTTTCAAGCCAGTAGATAGGAATGGAAGACTTGGACAACCAATAAGGATCTATTTTTCGAGGAGTTATTTCCTGAACCCTTGAAACTAGATTGTTCTCATGAGTTTTTGGATCAATAGAATTGTATTAGGACTATGCATACTTATTCATAACATTTCAATAAAAATATTTACTTTACTCCTCTACTGGTGGGAAATGATGTACCAAAATAAAGAAAGTTTGATATTGGTCTATGCCCAGATCTAAGGTGATTAGTCAAGGATTTTTATTATAAAACCTATGTTATGGTGTCTCATAAAGTACTAACAATAGAGAATGGAATCAAGGAAGTATTAGAATCTGGTATTCTCTTATCTATTAGTGGACTAAATGTTGCCTTCTCTAGCACAGTCCCAGATGCTTATTCTGGGATTAAAAAGCAGAAGTTAGAGGATGGATCACTAGGTAACGACTATCATTCGAAGTATAGCATGGGTTATTCAACTCTTTCTGTATGAGGAAACTACTCTAGGTGTTACATCTGCAGAAATAATGTACACCTTTTAAATGATTGAACCTCTTATCTCAATACTTATCACTAGTTTTGAAATATAGGACACCTTAAGTAGTTTTTTGACTAGGATTTGAGGATGCGTACTACAGGAGGAAACTCAAGACCTCAACAACAAGAGCATATACCATGGGGGTTCGTAAACCAAGTAACCTATGATCCTTAGAGTCATCATGGAGTGGTAAATAGATGGTATTATTAAATTTATTCATGTAAAGTGGATTATGGAGAGGGACCATACATATTTTGAGGTATGATCATGTTTTCTTCTTCTTTAGCTTGGTTATTGGAAGAAAATATTTTTCATTTCCATGTTTGGATGGATTGTAGCATGATATTGTTTTCTTAAACATTAACCCCTTGGGTTATGACTTTGAATTATTTTTTAAAAACAAATTAAAATCCTTGGAAACAATGATACTTCAAGGAAAAGTGGTTAGTGATCTTGTTCATGATTTTTTTTCTCTATGGTTGATGGAGCAAGACTACTTGAGATACTTCTTAAGGATGAAAAGTATTTATTGGGGGGGGGGGGAGAATTGTAAGACCCTAATCTTTTTTTACTTAATAAAATTTGTTCTTCTTCTTTCTACACCTTCTTTTTAGATAACCCATGTTTAGGTGAAGGCTAGATAGAACCATGCCATAGCCCACAATACCGTTCCATAGATGAGTGTGATATGATAAAATGGGTGGTTGCATTGTAATGGTGAAATGGTGTTAGGCTTATGCCATATGGGATAATGCTACACTTTAATTATTCCAGTTGAGGGATTTGCACTGCAACCTTCCCCAAGGATGTTTATTCATGGAGGTTGCACTATGGTGTCTTAGAACACACTGTAGATACTTGTCTGCACCGATTTCTTCTACTTGGGCTATTGTTATATAATTCAATAGGATATTATGGAATTTATTCAAGGAATCTATTTTGGTTTTGGGAGTAGGGGTGGGGGTGGGAGTGGGGGTGGGGTTGGGGGTGGGGGTATTTGATTTTTTTAGGGATTAATGATGGGTTTTAAATGTGGTGGTAAATCACTACAAATACCCTTTTTCCCTCCTCTGTTTGGCATATTTCCAGAGCTTTGAAGGACTGTAGAAGCGACACCATACAACAGTGTTCACCCTTATTCTAATACATTTCAATTCCAGTATGATGCTACATTGTGGTCCTTATCCCTACACCATGGTGGTCCATACCTACACTGTAACCCCTCATCCTTCACCATTGTGAGTTATTCCAAATTAAATATACAGCATGGTGAAATATTATATGTCAGGGTAGTTATTTTTAGTGCCCATTCATGTAGTAACTTATAGTTGGATATGTGGAGATTGATTCTCTAAAGAGACTTATTCATCTTCTTCCAACTAATATTGGATTTTTTCAGTGATTGACCTTAGAAGTCCTTGGCATGTGAACTTATTTATGTTGGAGTGAAAATAGTGTGTGGCTGACAACAACATTGAAAATATTTGACATTGACATTGATAACATGAGAGAGGAATTCCTTAACTTTAGAACATTTCATATATGGGTAATTATCATGATTTTGTGGTGTGCATGTTTATCTCTAAGGAACTTAAATATTATTCTTGATCACATGACGTTTGTGTGTGTATCCTTGACTCATGTTTGTGTTTTTTCATATTTATTATGATGATTTTGATACCTACTTATTTAACATGATGTTTCATCTTTCATATGTATTTGTATCGTATATGATGTTCTTATTCCTTCTATAGTTGAGGGTGTAGTTTGAGCCTATTTAGATTATCCATCATGTTGGATGTTCTAGAAATTTGCTAGAATGCATATTTTAGCTATCCAAGCTAGTGGGATATGTCACATACTTTTGGAATATCTTCCAAGAGGGAGGTGTAAGACATTGGTTGGCATGTTACATGTGTTTTCACTGTCCATAAAGTGAGATGTACTAGACATTGGTCAGTATGTACTTTGGATATCGTAGTTGGTGGGATGTGGCATGCATGCTTTTGGGTTATTCCACCAACGGGATGTGCCAGGATGGTTATCGATCTATCTACTAGCATGGTGTCTAAGCATGTATGTTTCTCTAGGTATAGTTCCAAAGTAGTCAGATCCAATCACCGTTGACTTGGAATATGATTTTTGATTATGTGAGATATTATTGTTTATATATGTAACACCCCAAGCTTCCACGTTACATTTCTCTTTGAATAATACAATAGTGTGTGATGTACGCAACATCAAGTTCAAGCACACCACAACCTATCGAACTAGACATTTTAAAAGTAGTTAAGAATAGTAATACCCACTTTTTGAAATTTTATATATTTTATTTTTTAAATTAGACTTCATTTTTTGGTTTTTAATATCAAAATTAGTTGAGGTTGAATTTTTGGTACATTTTGGATAACTTTCATATTTTGATAAATAGTGAAAAATACTAAATTTTAATTAAAAACAAATATTTTAATCAAAATAATTTATAGTGTTAAATTATACATTTGAGTGATTTTATAGTATCATTATATTATATTCTTATCATTTAATATAATTTAGGTCATTGGATGTAATTTCACATTTAAATTGTACATAAACATATGTTAATCTTTTGATAGTTTTTACTTCCTAAAAACTAGCTTAATGGTTTTGACAACGAGAATTAATTTTAAATTAATTTCTAAAACTCCTGTGTTTTGAATTTGGAAAAATGGATTTCGTATTTTGAATAAGGGGGTCCAAATTATATAAATAGGTAATTTTTAGTTTTAGATGTTAAGAATAGTAACTTTAGTAAATATTTTATTTACCATGGTTAAAAGGTAAATCTGGTAAATAAGAGTAAAAAATAATATTATAATATTATTAAATTATCCTAAATGTGTCCTAACCCTATTGGAAGATACATTTCCGACCATGGGCATCCTTGGGTCAGTTTTGGTACTCCATGGAGCCACTTGGGTGTGATTATGGCATTTTATATTAATTAATGTAATGTAAAGACAAAAATAACATAAACATGTATCTTTTAATAAAAAAATTTATATGGGATTATATAATTGATATCTTCAACTATAAATATTAATTATAAATATAAAAAGATTTCCTATATTATTATATTTTATTTATAGTTTTTAGACATAAAATAAATATATTTATTTGTGACACAATATTGATGTAGTATTTTATTTATTAATGAATGAGTCAAATAAATTATATTATAAATACAAAAATAAATATAATTTAAAAGTTTTTATTCCATAAACGAATTTTATAGGTGAATATGACATCATCTAGTTGATTCAATGTATTTTTTTATGTAATCAAGTTTTGATGGCATTCAAAAAAACCAAATAATAAATAGTGTCAAAATTGACATAAATGAGTTTTTAAAACAAATAAAATAATATTAATTGATATAATATTTTTAAAAATATATGTTTTTGAAAAAGGAATTAAATAATGATATATATTCCATTAACTAACCAATTGGGGTTCTTTTGGAAGTTTAGAGTAAGTTTATGAACCATGTAATATAAAAAAACAAGAAGACATTGTAAAAGTTAAACTATTTATCTAAGATTTAAATATAAAAGATAGGGATAATATGGTGACCCAAACCTATATAAAACCTATTTTTTGAGAGGTTTTAGATCCACCCCAACCTTATCCTAGAAATAAATCCTTTTGGATCCATTATAAACTAAATATGATTGTATAATAAAATAATATTTCATGCTTTTCCTAAAGTGACACTCACCACTCTTATAAAAGGGTACTTCCCATTCTCTTAATTTCACACCCCAAAGCCTTTTGGATCAGAAAAACCCTGATTAAATATCCTCCCATCTACCCTCACTTAAACCTAGAGTCATTAATTTCACCATAATCCAAACTAAGAAGCCCTTTTGATCAAATCAAAAGAAGCACTCAGAGAAGAGGTAATAATTTCATCACCTCTTTCAAAGTTATTTTCTTATTCCACATTTTCTTTATTTGTTGTTTCCATACCAAAATAATAAATCTAGTACCTTATACTTACTTTGAGTTTATTATAAATAATTTACGACCATATTCATTATTTTATCCAACCTATGAATAACAAAGTCACCATACATGCGTACGTACGGCTTACCGTCTCCACGTCATGGTGTAGTTTGTTAATCAACACTTCATTATTTAGATGAGTATAATAATGAGTATAATTGAGGTAAATAATTAATATAACAAATTAATGATTCTGTATATATGATATAACATTCAATTACATACTATTTCACCATCAATAGAATGATATTTTCGCTCGTGTGTACGTACAAATTACTGTCTCCACGAACGGGATGAGATTCATTCCCCATAATAAACATTCAAGAATAATTTTAATTTTATGAATAAAAATAATGTTTAAGAACTCAATATCATTCTGGATATGAATCAAATACATCATATCCATAACAAACAGTACTTACGTAACAAAACATATAAAGGAAAACAAATGAGTTAACACCATAAACAATGATACTACTAAAATATTATTAACAAAATCAATATTAGAAGATTATATATGATATCATATTTATGTATGTGGTTCTTGTATAATTTAATAACAATGATTTAACTATTATATAAAAGTTTAACATACCCATTACCAAGGAAAAGTACTAGGTAAGGGTTCATTCTATAATCTCTTCATTATCAGAGGTTGTTTATACGTGAGTATCTACTAGGACCTCTTTATCATCCACATCTGTGTTTCTTAAAAATGTATTTCAAAACATTTTTACTATTTCCTAGACTATGGGTTAAATTCATTTATACCCTTTTTTTGAATGTCTATAATTTTTTTTGAAAGGAATTTTTCTGTCTTTTTCCAAACAAGGTACTTTATGAACTTTTCGACAAATTAAGGTAAGAATGTTTTTTAACTTATATGGCTAGGGTGACTATCTTCTACCGTTATAACACCTTCCAAGCATCCTTTACAAGCTTATAAGAATATTTTAAAAATAATTTTTTTCTTTTATAATTATGTGACTTTTAAATGATTTAAAAATTTCTGTCAAATAGTTTTGATTTCATCTATGTCAACATCATTTGATGGATTTTACACTTGTTTGAAGTTGATTTATTATGATACAATCTTCTATTATGAATTTAAGGTTTTGTGATATGTTTGATTTTGGATGTGTTATTTTTATACCATTCATGGTTTATGGTTAATATATTAACATTTCATATGCTAGTTTTAATACGAATGTTTATGTTATGTTTTAAACTTTTCTTATGAGGAATGAATTGGACTTAGTAAGTGATTGGTGGAGCCTGATATATCTCTTTGATGCATCGGTAGGCCTCATGAGACAAACTAGTGTCTTGGCATAAGTCCTTTAAAAAATCTTATTTTTAGTCTTGGCATGAGTCCTTGACTATGTGGTTATGATGTCCAGTATTATACATTCCATCATTATGAATATAATTATTGATATTACATGTGATTATTCTACTGGTAGATTATCCAGTTGAATAAGTAAATGGAATTATTTTATTTATCTTTTCCATTTTATTTTGAAGTTTAATCTTAAAAGGATTGTGTTTTAGTCTTATACATTGCCTTCAATGTTTATGCCTATTTATAAAAGTTTCCACTATATTTATATCCTTACTGAGCATCTGAGATCACCCCTTAGGTTTTATTTTTCCCAGGATGTGAAGAAGTATATTATGATTGACATGCAGGGATAGGCTATGAGATATGAGTGTGTTCAAAGGGGACACAATGTTGTTTTTCTTTATTTCATGATGTAATGTAAAACTTATGTATGTATTTAGTACTCCCAAGTCTATTAAACTAATTGGTCATTCAATAATTGTTCTATTGTGATCCTGCCAATGTTATGTAATAATGCACCGAATCTTGGTAACTAGGATTAGGGTTTTACAGTTTGTATCAGAGGAAGTTTAGTAAAAACCTTGGACACTATATTTAGAAAAACTCTGATTATAGAACATTACCCTAAGATAGACTTTGAGGACTAGTATAGAAGAACTTCCAAGAATTTTGGTAATGTAGTGATTTTGTGAATTTTCCAAGAAATACATCCCTGTATGGATATGATCAGGTAGAGGTGTCTCTGGAATAGATGTACCTAGGAGTGAAAACTTTGACAAGGAGTTTCGATCTTAACCCGAGGTATCCTGGTACACGACAACGGGCCTTGTTCCACTCTTGGTTATGACACTCCCAGGTTATATGCTTAATATAATTCACAATTTCTTTACAAACCATTATAAAGGATTTCTATATAAATAACTCCTCAAAGATTTTTTTTATGATTATGGATTTTATCTATAAAATGTTTAATTTATGTTAGCATTTTACAATATTGGAATTATGTATTGCGATTCATAAACAAATATAGTGCATGACATTGTTTAGAAATGGTTCCCAGTGGAAGGAATGAAAATTGTATCATTGCATGTAATCCATGTGGGGATTTCCCTCATACTCAAGATAATTATAGTGGAGCTGGCGATTCAACTGGTTCTAAACAACTTATAACCACACTGGGACAACTCTCTCTAGTTATGAATAATAACCTTACCCATATAGATCACCCTGACCCACAACACGAAGGATCAATGTTAGACCTCTTTATGAGGCAAAAACCACCAACATTTAGTGGGACTACAAATACATTTGTAGCTGAACAATGGATAAGTTCCTTAGAGAAAATATTTCATACTTTGGGGAGTATTAAAATGGAAAAAGTTTTCATGGAAGTTTATCGCTTCACAGGAGATGAAGATCAATGGTGGTCATTAATTAAAAAAACAAATAATGATGAAGAAGTATCAAATATGGAATGGTGGGAGTTTAAAGAGATTTTCTTAGAAAAATACTTTCTTCATGACCATTAAGCAGATATGGAAATACAATTTCTGACTCTAAGGAAAAAGGAGGATGAGAATGTCGCAAATTATGAGGCTAACTTTACAAGGTTATCAATGTGTACAGAAGATTATATACATAACCCACTGAGTAAGATTGATCGATTATTTGATGGGTTAAAACCATTTCTCTGTCAAGAATTAGTCTCATAATCTTTCTCATTGTACGAAGATATTGTCTTATGTTCTATAAAGATAGAAAATAAATTCTCCAAGTCTTATGACTTTAAATCAAAGAAAAAGAATAAGAGATTTTATGAACACTCTGGAAATTGAAATAAGGGGAAGAAGGGAAAAGTTGAATTTTTATCCTATGGTAATTGTGGGAAGAAACACCTTGGTACATGCCTGAAAGAAATGGGAGTCTGTTAAAAGTGTGGTGAAAAAGGCCACCAAACTCATGATTGTAAGGGAAATAAAAAGGTTTTAAATGTTGAATTCTACAATTATATAAAAATGGGGCATTATGAAAATTAATTTTCTAATCACCAAGGAAAATTACCTCAAAAAATTCCAAGGGCGCAATGCCAAGCTTATGCAGTCACTACTGCTGATGTTGAAGATTCGAATGACGTGGTGGTAGGTAATTTAATGGTTTCCTCAAATTTAGCCAAGTATTTATTTGATTTTGGATCATCACATTGTTTCACATCTTCCCAGTTTTCTAAGAAAATTATATATTTCCAATTTTATTTAATAAGGTAGTTATTAGTTAAAACTCCTAAGGGAAGTATCATTATTACAATGTTTTGTGATTCAGTTCTCATCTGGGAATATAAATGTGCTTTATCTGCTGATCTCATCGTCATACCCACGATTGAATTTGATATAATCCTTAGTATGTATTGTCTATCAGACCATGATGCAAAAATTTATTGTAAGAAGAATTAGGTTACAATTTTCTATGATGATAAGGAGTACCTTATCATTAGAGAAGAAACGTCATCATCTAATTCTTTTCTAGATCCACCCCCAGTAGCTCTACTAAATTCAATTATTGGGGAAGAAGAGAATGAAATAACTATGGGTGAGGAAGAGAGTTTTTAAATAGAGGACGTACCTATTGTAAAATAATATGTTTATGTGTTTCCAGAGGATTTACCTGGACATCCTCCAGAATAAGAAATTGAGTTTTCCATTGATTTAATTCCTGGTTCAAGTCCCATATTGAAGATCCCTTATAGAATGGCCACTATGGAATTAGTGGAACTAAATAAACAACTAGAGGAATTGATTAATAAAGGATTTACTCTCCCTAGTGTTTCTCTATGGGGAGCCCATGTTCTTTTTGTAAAGAAGAAATATGGATCTATGAGGCTGTGCATTGACTATAGAGAGATAAATACTATAAAAATAAAAAACAAGTATCCCCAACCTCACATTGATGATTTATTCTATAAACTTCATAGAGCTTAATATTTTTCAAGGTTTGAACATCGATTTGGATATCATCAGTTGTGTGTGAATAATAAAGACATTCCGAACACAATATTTTGTTTCAGGTATGGGCATTACGAGTTTACAGTAATGCCTTTTGGACTGACTAATGCACCCTCTGTCTTCATGGATCTAATGAATAGAGTTTTCAATGAATATCTTGATGACTTTGTAGTGGTATTTGTTGATGATATCTTTTTTTACTCCAAAATCTAGGAAGATCATGAAAATCACTTACGCACTATTATGAAGACTCTTAAAAGAAATGTATTATATGGGAAGTTTAGCAACTATGAATTATAGATTTAGGAGATTTGTTTTCTTATGGAATCTATATTGATACTTATAAGACAAGAGTAATACAAGAATGACCAGCACCAACGAGTATAACTGAGGTACATAGTTTTATTGGTTTAACATGTTATTATCATCATTTCGTGCATAATTTATCCTGTTTGGCTAAACCATTAACCAAGCTCACACGTAAAGGGGTTAAATTTTTTTGGACAAAAGAGTGTGAAGAATTTTTGGAATAACTGAATAGAATATTAGTCAATGCTTCTATCTTGACTCTACCATTGGGGAATGATGGGTTAATTATTTAGAGTGATGCTTTAAATAAAGGACTTGGTTATGTCCTTATGTAGAATGATATAGTTATTGACTATGCATCACAACAACTAAAAATTCTTGAACAAAACTATCTCACTCATGATCTTGAGTTAGCAGCTATAATCTTTGCTTTGAAGATATAGAGACACTATCTATATGGTGAAAAATATGAGATATATACTGATAATAAGAGTCTGAAGTAAATTTTCTCACACAAAGAACTCAACATGAAGAAAAGACGATGGATTGAACTACTAAAGGATTATGATTTCACTATACACTACCACCCGGGGAAGCCAAATAAGGTGGCGGATTATTGGAGCAGAATGTATCATGGAGTTTTTAATAAGATAAGATTTGAAAAGGGTCTTATGTTCACGGATCTAGTATTGATGGATATGGGAATAATCATTGAAGTTGAAACATCAGTACTTTTTCAAATAATTTCCAAACCATCTTTAATAGAAAGGATAAAATGTTCTCGGACTGATGGTGAGGAGTTTCAAAAGAAAATTAAAGCTGTGAATGATGGGATATTGATTGACTTTGTATATGAAGATGGAATTTTGAAATTTGGGAAGAGACTTTTTGTTCTTGACATAATTGATCTAAGAAGGGAATTGTTGTATGATGTTCATAGCTTCAATTTCTCTATACACCCCGGTACCACTAAGATGTATATGTAGGTTCCGGGTGTAGGGGAAGCGCGTTGGTGGATTTTCCCAACATAAATTTTAGCATTAAACAATGTTCAATCCGAGATCTATCACAATAATAAAACACCGGATCTTCATAATAGAACAAAGAACAAAAATAAAGAAAAGGGTCCTGGAACCATAGAGAGGATCAACATATGTTGGTTATAATTAATTTAATTAATTGAAAAGAATTACCTTGATAGAATTATTTCCTCCTTGATGTTTTCTAGTCACATTTCAATGTGATTTATCGTTGCATCACAGAATCAAAGTGTATACTTCCTCTAGTGGTGATCCACATGTTCACCACGTATCTCTAGACTTCGCCAAAGGAATCTCCGGGTGCTTGCGTGGATAATCCTTTTCTTGCATTGTCTGCATTAGATCACCTTGATCTGATGGAGGAGGATCTCTCTCGGTCTTGAGATAATTCTTGGAGGAAGTATTTCTCTCAACCTTGAGAGAATTTTCCAGAACTATTGTGCACAATGATTCATGGAAAAGTGTTTCGGTTGTGAGGATATTTATAATCAGGTTTGAGGTTATAGAGTTATAACAATAAATAAATGCGTTAAACGTTTTATTTATTTCATTAACTCTTATTAAAAACCCCCATGTCAAATAATTAATTCCATGACATGTGCCCACACTGATTATAATAAATATCATTTAATAGAATAATATTATTTCCTCAAAATCCTGACTGGAAAAACTACACGGCGTGTAATCATTAATACACGGCGTGTACTTGTTTTTCATTTCCTTTCCAAAATGAAAACTACACGGCGTGTATATTCAATTTACATGGTGTGTATATCTTATTTTTCATTTTATTCTTCCTCTAATATTAAAATGATTTATTATTCCTTGAATAATTATTAAACCACATACGATAATAATCTTTATTCTACTTGAGATACTTAGATACACTTAGTGTGCGACCCTCTAGGCCTCTTTCTCATTGGCATTAGGCAAGCTTGCCTAAAGTCCAAGATTAATGTCTAGCAATGGGTCAAGGAACCCAAGATAAGGAAGTTGATTCCACATTGGAGGGTCACCTCATACAAACTGTTACCATTTAATTTAATCCCTTTGTCTCGATATCTATAATGAAGCGGGTTGCATGATAGTGCCATCAACCCATGTGATCGATTATTCTTTCTTTGAATTCTTGAAATTTAACTCACCCATTCCTTACCATGGAAATGGATTTATTTAGTCTATATCAATTCCATTAAAGATCCTGAGATATCTACTTCTATTATGGAAAAAGGGGAAAAATCCTTTCCCTCATTATCTATTAATGCAGTATCACTCGTGATGCACCCAACGTATCCTACCTCACTGCGAATAGTGTGTCGTCACAGTTTTCGTCAATACATCTAAGTGCGTGAGTTGTAATATCCATTAATAATAATTTTAAAGTATAAGGACCAATACACATATCCACAAATAGTAACATCCAATGACACTATGAAATGTGGATTTCCTACTGGCGGGTCTCGTTCTCATAATATCCTCCTAGATATTAACAAGGGCATACACCATGAGAAGGTGCCTCAAAGTTTTATTATTCCTCACCCCTAATAGACTGTATTACTTGTGTCTGTCAAATAACCTCATCCGGACATAGAACATATATTCAAGAACAATGTTATGACACTTACGGGTTTTCTCATAGTAGGGATCCGCTATGACCCTTTAATGAAACAACTATCCTTAGGACATTATCATATGGATTGTCACGTAGAAGAACAATCAAGATGTGATAAGGTATTTATTAATGAATAAAGTGAAATGTAGTTGGTTCTAGGCCACCAACTCCAACAGACTCCCACTTGGACTACATATAACTGCTAAAAACCTTTAACTCGCTAACTCTCACGTGATATTCATGCTTCGACTGAGATAGGCCTTTAGTCATGGGGTCCTCCACATTCTCTTCCGTGGACACTCTACTCACTGCAACTTCACCCATTTGACAGAAATCCCTCAAGAGGTGATAATTAAATAGTATGTGATTTGTCCGTTGATGTTACCTTGGTTATTTTGCAAGATCCATCGCTGTAGTATTATCACAATACAACGTGATAGGATCTTTACTACTAGGCACCACATCAAGATTATAGACAAAGTTATGAATCCAGATGACTTCCTTGGCTGCATTAGAAGCCTCTATATATTCGGACTCCTCTATATAATCGGCAAAAACTGGATTCTTTGAACTCATCCAACACACAGCTCCTCCATTGAGACAGAAAACATATCCAGATTGTGACTATAGATCGTTCTGATCTGTCTGAAAACCAGCATCAACATACCCTCTGATGAAAAGTTCGTCATCTCCTCCAAACACCAGGAACATATCCTTAGTTCTTCTTAGATACTTAAGGATAGTCCTAACAATAGTCTAATGTTGTTCTCTTGTATCTACTTGATATCTGCCTACCATGATCAGTGCATAGGAAACATCACGCCTGGTACATAACATGGAATACATGATGGATACTATAGCTAAAGCGTATGGGATATTACTCACTCTATATTTCTCTTGTTGTGTCCAAGGACACATTTTCTTAGAAATATGTAGGCCATGTGACACTGGAACCAATCACCTCTTGGATTTTTCCATACTAAATCTCTTTAGTATCTAGTCAATGTATATACCCTGACTTAGTCCAAGTAGCCTCTTGGATCTATCATGAATGATCATGATCCCTAGAATTTTGGCTGATTCACCCAAGTCCTTCATGGAGAAACACTTATTCAACCAGTCCTTAACTAACTGTAATACTGGTACATTGTTTCCAATAAGCAATATGTCATCAACATATACTATGAGGATAAATATCGCATTCCCATTAAACTGAACGAAATTCTTTTATGGCTTCATCAAATCAAATGTTCCATGACCTGGATGCTTTCTTTAATCCATAAATGGATTTTTGCAACTTCAAAACCCGTTTGGATTCACATAGTATCACAAACCCTTCTAGTTGTGTCATATAGACATCTTCTTGATGGTTCCAATTAAGGAATACTGTTTTGACATTCATTTTCCAAATAGCATAGTCATGGTATGAAGCTATGGAAAGTATGATTCTTATATATTTAAACATGGTAACCGGCAAGAAGGT
Source organism: Viscum album (assembly GCA_963277665.1). Lineage (NCBI taxonomy): Eukaryota > Viridiplantae > Streptophyta > Magnoliopsida > Santalales > Viscaceae > Viscum > Viscum album. The sequence goes on from OY728164.1 coordinate 1,185,758,160, forward strand.
TTCATCATAGTCAATTCCTTGACATTGTCTGAATAATTTATCTACTATCCTTTCTTTATACGTGCTAACTTGACCTTCCATGTCCAGTTTTCTCTTGAATACCCATTTTCATCCAACAATATTTACATCAACTGGCTCATCAACCAGAACCCAGACATGGTTCTTATACATGGAATCCATCTCAGAATTCATAGATTCTAGCCATATTGCAGCTTATAATCTTTCTACTACTTCCTTGTAGGAGAGAGGTTCATTATTTTCCAACAATAATGATTCACCATCCTCAGTGACTAAGAAAACAAATCTCTTGGGTTCCCTTACCTCTCTTGAGATCCTACTTGTGTTTCTAGAACCTCTTCCATGGGGACCTGTGGAACTTGTTCATGTACCAACTCCTGTGTATCTTGAGCATCAACTTTTTCAAAGTCAATCTTGGTCCCACTATCACTTTTTAAGATGTTCTCCCTCTCAAGAAAGACGGCTTGTCTGGCGACAATCACTTTCTTCTCTTGAGAGTTATATAGGTAATATCCTTTTGTGTCCTTGGGATATCCTATAAAGATACACCTCATGCCTCGGGGTGATAGTTTGTTGCCTAAGAAGGCCTTAAAAAATTCTTTTCATCCCTATACACGTGTATGCAACAAAATGGGTTTCTTTTCATTCCATAACTTGGAGGTAATTCCATTTTGTTTCCTTAGTTGGTACTCGGTTTAATGTGTATGCTGCATTTTGTAATGTATATCCCCAAAAGGATAATGGAAGATCTACATGACTCATCATTGACTTCACCATGTCCAACAAGGTGTGGTTCCTCCTTTCACTAACACCATTCCACTATGGTGTATAAGGAGGAGTGAGCTGAGATAGAATCCCAGACTCCCATAGAAGATCGATGAACTCTTGGGTCAGATATTCTCTACCTTGATCTGATTGAAGTTTCTTTATCTTCTTACAAAGATGATTCTCTACTTCATTCATGAGTTCCTTAAATTTATCTAAGGCTTATGAATTATACCTCATTAAGTAAACATATCCACATCTACTCAAATCATCAGTAAAAGTAATGAAGTAAGAATATCCACCTCTAGCTTCTACTAGAAATGGTCCACACACATCCTTGTGCACTAATCCTAGAAGATCTATGGCCCTTTCACCTTGTACACAAAAGGGCGTCTTGGTCATTTTTCCTTATAAACAAGACTAACATCTATCTAGTGGTTTTAGCTCAGTAGAGTTCAAATAACCATCTTGGCAGAGCTTTGTCAAGTGCTTCTCGTTAACATAATCGAGACAGTGATTCCATAATTGGGTGATGTATGAGTCATGTGAGTTTGTTTCGTTATCGATTGCCAACACTTGGTTTTCATAATTTAATACAGAAAAACCATTATTTAAATGTTCCATTCCATAACATATGTTGTTCTTATAAAAGATACAACCCTTATTTCCAAACTTGAAAATAAATCCATCCATATCTAAACAAGATACAGAAATTATGTTCTTGGTAACAGTAGGCACATAATAACAGTTATGTAAAACCAAAATCATCCCAGTTGGCAATGAGAGGTGGTAATCACTAATAGCCAACGCATCAATCCTTGCGCCATTGGCAGCTCGAAGATCCTCCTCTCTTTTGGAAATCTTTCTAAATCTACTTGGTTCTTTCATTGGAATACAAATGTAATCCGCACAAGCTGTATCTAATACCCATTGTGTAGAAATGGAAAGATTACACTCGATAACGAATGCACCTTTAGTGTCTCCACGCCTCGGAGTGTAGTTCCTCTTCTAGTGGCCTTGCTTGCCACATGAAAAACATATTGCCTCTCATTCCTTTCCCTACCTCTGGATCTTCCCCTTCTTGGAGGGATGATGCTCGGGGGCTTCGGACCATTTATAAGTCTTTGACCCCTTTTCCTTGTTCTTCATTTTTTTATTCACCATAAGGACTATGGGTTTGTCACGCACCATGTCCTTATCTACCTAGAGAATTAAGGTCAGAAGTTCTGATAGAATCTTCTCATTGTTTCTCATGTTATAATTGAAAATTAAGCTAGAGAAGGTCTTGGGTAGTGATGATAGAATGAGATTTGTATGCAACTCATCCAGAAATTTAATCCCTAAGATGTCCAGACATTTAATGTTTCCAATAATCTTGACTACATGTGGCCCATCTATCACAGACTCTCCAAGATTTGTTGTAAATGAAGCGTTAGAGATCTCGTATCTCTCTTGTCTCTCCTTCTCTTGGTATAGATCCTTAAGGTGAGACATCATGCTATACGCGTCCATGTTTTCATGTTGCTTCAAGAGCTCATTAGACATGTCCGAAAGCATGAAACAATGGACATTTGTGGTATCATCCATATGTTTTGCATAGAGAGGTATTTCCTCATCATTGGCCACTTTCCCAAGAACAACTGGAATAGGATCTTCGAGCACATACAATTTCCTCTTGTGGTGAAGGATGACGCGTAAATGCCTCTGCCACTTTTGGAAATTGGTGTTGGTGAGAAGGTTTTCCTTCTTTAGTATGGTTCACAATGATATGTTTGAAGTCATTTTTCTGGTCTTTTCTACAAATTAAGATGATAAAAGGGTTTAGTCCTTATAAAACTGAGACAAATAAATAAATTAATACTTATTAGTCTCCCACTATTTTATAGAAAACCAATATCCCTCACCATTGACTTTGGAATATTCTATTACCTGAATATTCTAGTGGAAAGGATCCATATTTCCCTTCACATTACCCCAACAAGGGTTGGTCAATCAACTTGAGGGGTTTTAGTTAGGCATTCCAAATGCCAACTGCATTAACTCGCAGCTCCTTGATCCACTGAGTGGACTCCCCAATCATGAAATCCTTTTATTTTGGATTTCCACAACCTTTGCCTCTTGGTCACCCCAAGTCCTACTCTGGCAGTCCACCCTTGATGCGAACCAACTCAAGTCAACCCAGAACCTTGAATTAGAATTCCCCGATAATTGAAAACCCCCAACTAGGGTTGTTTAAGCACTTTGAAATATGGTTTGATTCTAACCAAGATTATGGAAGGCTATACCGACTTAATATTTCTTTGAGGGATTTTATCCTTATACAGAAATTTCCATTTTATTATCTTTGATTGCATGATTTTTAATATTAAGTGGGATATACTAAAGTTATTAACCATGTCTAAGATAATATTTACACATAATTTGGTCTTATTTTAGTTCCATCTTGCATGCTTGTTTAATTCATTAATTTTGTGATTGTGACAACACACCCACAAAAAATAAACCATGCAACTGACAGAAATAAAATAAATGGTATGATCATGAGCTTGTTCTATTTGTTACTTTATATAGCGGTTGATAAACTAACCCAAGAACTAGGGGTGAAACACCTTGAACCTTTCAGGTTCGTGTTTACAGCTTTCCACCTGTCCACCTTTGTATCTCTCTAGATTGGTTTCACCTTGGCTCCTAACTTGAGCCACCTCCACTAGTTGGTAGCTCCATCCATTACATGTGCATTTATCTCATACACAGGTGAGGGGTAAATGGGGTTTTTAAATAAAATAATCCTTGGGATCACATGACCTACATATTAACGAGGATAAGGCTCACAGGCTAAAAAATTTAATTTAAATAAATAAATTAAAACAAACGATTCACATAAAAAGGTCTTGGTATTTTTCATGATCATCCATTCATGCAACGATATTTACGCATAAATAAAACCAGTATTGAATTATTCAATTATTCTTTCTTAAGATAAATCATGCTCAAATCAATTAATTATCTATAATTAATCAATCCTTTTATCTTAAACCCTTTTCTAAATTTACTTGAGATTCTCATCCATCGTAATTGTAAACAAATAAATTCACTTAAAATTATCTTTGTACGTAACTTGTACCTTAGAGGCAACTCAATGAATTCTCATTCATTACACAGATGTTAAATTAAACACACATATATAACACCTATCACATGTTCTGCCTCAAATTTATGCCTGCACTATGGTACATGTCTCAAGGGTGTGTATAATATAATAATAAATTTTAATAAATATGCATAATTTGGATGAGTACACGACATGAAGTTCTGACAAAATGGTGTGTACTTTTGTTCACCGTCCATCTGAAGTACATTCCTGGGGACATGGCGTGTAGATGTACTACGGAAATTTTCAGAGTACACAGCGTGTTCTTTGGGGAACACTCTGTGTAGTATCCACGTTACACGGTTTCCAACCTGGAAAGCCATGTACGGGGTACACAGTCCAAACCTAACCCGAAGGGACTACACACCGTGTTCAGTGGACCACATAGCGTGTAATCTAGAAACCATGTTCTACCTTTTCCTAGTCAACACACGGTGTCATTTATGACTTAGGTATACTCCAATACACGACATGATTTGGCGGACCAGTCTGATGCATTGAACTTAGACTACACAGCAAGTACTTCCGAATACACACCGTGTATTCTTGTGTTGTACAGACATGAATGTTTGGAAACTCCGGATGAGATCCTATATATTATTTTAATCAAAGTTAAAAGAAAAAATGTTTCTGTAAGGTGAACGAGAAACGAGATAGGAGGAACATATCTCGATATTCAGATTTAAAGAACAATTAACTTGAATTGAAATAACTAAATTATTAAATCCGTAAATCACCAACAAAAAACTAAATAATTATAATCAATTACATCACCACTCTGATACCACATTTATATTTCAGGTGCAACGGAGGCGCGTAGGTGGATTTTCCCAACATTAATTTTAGCATTAAACAACGTTCAATCCGATATTCATCACAATAATAAAAAACCAGATCTTTAGAATAGAACGAAGATCGAAAATAAAGAGAAGTGTCCCAAAACTATCGATATGAACATCATATGTTGGTTATAATTAATTTAATTAATTGAAAATAATTACATTGATGGAATTATTTCTTCATTGATGTTTTCTGGTCACGTTTCGATGTGATTCATCATTGCGTCATAGAATCCAAGTGTATACTTCCTCTAGCGGGGATCCACATGTGCACCATGTATCTCTGGATGTCGTCAAAGTAATATCTGAGTTCTAGCATGGACAATCCTTTTCTTGCATTTTCCACCTTAGATCGCCTTGATCCGATGGAGGAGGATCTCTCTCGGTATTGAGAGCGTTCTTAGAGGAAGGATTTCTCTTAGCCTTGAGAGAATTTTCCAGAATTTTTGTGCATGATGATTCATGGAAAAGTTTTGGGGTTGTGAGGATATTTATAATCAGGTTTGAGGTTCTAGAGTTATGACAATAAATAAATGCATTACACGTTTTATTTATTTCATTAACTCTAGTTGAAAACCCCCATGTCGAATCATTAATTCCTTGAAATGCACCCATGCTGATTATAATAAATATCATTTAATAAAACAATATTATTTCTTCAAAATCCTAAATGAAAAAACTACATGGTGTGTAATCATTAATACACGGCGTGTACTTGTTTTTCATTTCCTTTCCACAATGAAAACTACACAGCATGTACATTCAATGTACATGACGTGTATATATTTTTTTCATTTTATTATTCCTCCAACATTAAAATGATTTAGGCTTCCTTGAATAATTATTAAACCACATACGGTAATAATCTTTATTCTACTTGAGATACTTGGATACACTTAGTGTGTGACCCTCTAGGCCTCTTTATCGTTGGCATTAGGAAAGCCTGCCTAAAGTCCAAGAATACTATATAGCAATGGGTCAAGGCACCCAAGAGAAGGAAGCTGATGCCGCATTAATGTGTCACCTCATAAAAACACTTACCATGTAATTTAATCCCTTTGTCTCGATATCTCTAATCAAGAGGGTTGCATGCTAGTTCCATCAACCCATGTGCTCGATTATTATTTCTTTGACTTCCCGGAATTGAACTCACCCTTACCTTACCATGAACATGGATTTATTTAGCCTATATACATTCCATCAAAGGTCCTGAGATATCTACTTCCCTTATGGAACATAAGGTACAAATCCTTTCTCGCATTATCTATTAATACAGTATCACTCGTGACGCACCCAACGTATCCTACCTCGTTGCGAACAGTGTGTCATCACAGTTTTCATAAATACATATAAGTGTGCGAGTTGTAATAACCATTAATAATAATATTAAAGTCTAAGGACCAATACACACATCCACAGATAGGAACATCCAATGACCCTATGAAATGTGGATTTCCTACTGGTGCGTCTCGTTCTCATAATATCCTCCTAGATATTACCTAGGGCGCACACCATGAGAAGGTGCCTCAAAGTTTTATGAGTCCTCACCCATAATGGCCTGTATTATTTATGACCCTCAAATAAAATCATCCGACCATAGAACATATATTCAAAAACAGTGTTATGGCACTTCCAGGTTCTCATTATAGCAGGGATCCATTATGACCCTTTAATGAAACAACTGTCCTTAGGACATTATCACATGCATTGTCATGCATAAGAACAATAAAGATGTGGTAAGGTATTTATTAGTGAATAAAGTACAAATTAGTTGGTTTTAGGTCACCAACTCCAAAAAACTCCCACTTGGACTAGATCCAACTGCTAACAACCTTTAACTCGCTAGCTCTCACATGATATTCATGCTTTGGCTGAGATAGGCCTTTAGTCATGGGGTCCTCCATGTTCTCTTCCCTGGACAGTCTACTCACAAAAACATCACCCCTTTGATAGAAATACCTCAAGAGGTGATACTTATAGAGTATGTGATTTTTCCATTGATGTGACCTGGGTTATTTTGAAAGATCCACGACTGTAGTATTATCACAATACAACGTGATAGGATCTTTACCGCTAGGCACCACATCAAACTCCTGGAAAAATTTCCGAATCCATACAGCTTCCTTGGCTGCATCAGAAGCCACTATATATTGGGACTCCACTATAAAATCAGCTACAACTGGTTTCTTTGAACCCTTCCAGCTCACAGCTCCTCCATTGAGACAGAAAACATATCTAGATTGCAACTTCAGATCGTTCCGATCTGTCTAAAAACCAGTATCAGCATACCCTCTAATGAAAAGTTTTTCATCTCCTCCATAAACTTGGAATGTATCCTTAGTTCTTCTCAGATACTTAATGATAGTCTTAATAGTATTCCAATGATGTTCTACTGGATTTTCTTGGTATCTTCCTACCATGCTCAGTTCACAGGAAATATCAATCCCGGTACATATCATCGCATACATGATGGATCCTATAGTCAAAGCTTATGGGATCTTACTCATTCTATCATTATCTTGTTGTGTCTGAGGACACATTTTCTTAGAAATGTTTAGTCCATGTGACACTAGAACGAATCCCCTCTTGGATTTTTTCATATTAAATCTGTTTAGTATCTAGTCAATGTATATGCCCTGACTTAGTCCAAGTATCCTCTTGGATCTATCACGAAGGATCTTGATCCCTAGAATGTAGGCTGCTTCACCCAAGTACTTCATGAAGAAACACTTGTTCAATGAGTCCTTAACTGACTGTAAGACTGGTAAATCGTTTCCAATAAGCAATATGTCGTCAACATATACTACTAGGATAATGATCGCATTCCCATTAAACTGCTCATAAACACATGGATCACATTCATTCTTAATGAAACCAAATTTATTGATGGCTTCATCAAATCAAATGTTCCATGACCTAGATACATTCTTTAATCCATAAATTGATTTATGTAACTTGAAAACCTGTTTGGCTTCACCTGGAGTCACAAACCGTTCTGGTTGTGTCATATAGACATCTTCCTGAAGGTTCCCCTTAAGGAATGTTGTTTTAAAATCCATTTTCTAAATCTCATAGTCATGGTAAGCTATTATGGAAAGTATGATTTTTATGGATTTAAACATGGAAACAAGAGATAAGGTTTCATCACATTCAATTCCTTGAGGCTGTCTAAATCCTTTAGCCACTATCCTTTCATTATAGGTGCTAAATTGACCTTCCATGTCCAGTTTTCTATTGAATTCCCATTTCCATCCAACAGTCTTTATATCAACTGGATCATCGACCAGAACCCAGAATTGGTTCTAATACATTGAATCCATCTCAAAATTCATAACTTCTATCCATCTTGCAGCTTCTGAGCATTCTACTGCTTCCTTGTAGGAGATAGGTTCAACATTGTCCAACAATAATGATTCAACATACTCGGTGACTGGGAAACCAAATCTCTCTGGTTACCTTACCTCTCTTGAGCTCCTACGCAGTACTTGTGTTTTAGGAACCTCTTCCATGGGGACCTGTGGAACTTTTTCACATCCCAACTCTTGTGTATCTTGAGTATCAACTTCATTGAAGTCAATCTTGCTCACACTATCCCTTTTGAGGATGTGCTCCCTCCCAAGAAATACATCTTGTATGGCGACAATCACTTTCTTATCTTAAGAGTTATATAGGTAATATTCTTTTTTTTCCTTGGGATATCCTATAAAGATACACCTCGTGCCCTGGGGTGCTAGTTTGTTTCCTGAGAAGGACATGAAAAATGCCTCACATCCCCATACACGTGTATGCGAAAAAATGGGTTTCTTTCTATTCCATAACTCGGAGGGAATTCCATTTTCTGCCTTAGTTGGTACTCGTTTTAATGTGTATGATGTAGTTTGTAATGCATATCCCCAAAAGGATAATGGAAGATCTGCATGACTCATCGTTGACCTCACCATGTCCAACAAGGTGTGGTTCTTCCTTTCACAAACACCATTTCACTATGGTGTATAAGGAGGAGTGAGATGAGATAGAATCCCAGACTCCCGTAGAATATCGATGAACTCTTGGTTCAGATATTCTCCACCTCAATTCGATCGAAGTTTCTTTATCTTCTTACCAAGATGATTCTCTACTTCATTCTTGAATTCCTTAAATTTATCTAAGGCTTCTAACTTATACCTCATTAAGTAGACATAGCCATATCTACTCAAATCATCATTAAAAGTAATGAAGTAAGAATATCCACCTCTAGATTCTACTAGAAATGGTCCATACACATCTGTGTGCACCAATACATGAACCTCGGTGGCCTTTTCACCTAGTCCACCGAAGGGCGGCTTGGTCATTTTTCTTTGTAAGAAAGCATGAAATCTATCAAGTGGTTTTAGCTCAATAGATTCCAAATAACCATCTTGGTAGAGCTTTTTCAAGCGCTTCTCGTTTACATGATCGAGATGGTGATTCCACAACCGGGTGATGTATGAGTCATTTGAGTTTGTTTCGTTATCGATTTCCAATACTTGGTTTTCTTAATTTAATAAATACAAACCATTATTTAAATATTCCATACCATAACTTATGTTTTTCTTATAAAAGATACAACCCTTATTTCCAAACTTGAAAATAAATCCATCCATATCCAAACAAGATACAGAAATTATGTTCTTGGTAACACTAGGCACATAATAATAGTTATGTAAAACCAAAATCATCCTAGTTGTAAATGAGAGGTGGTAATCACCAATAGCCAACACAGCCAGCCTTACGCCATTGGTAGCTCAAAGATTCACCTCTCCTTGGGTAATCTTTCTAAATCTACTTGGTTCCTGCATTGGAATACATATGTGATCTCCACAAGCTATATCTAATACCCAATTTAGAGAAATGGAAATATTACACTCGATAACAAACTCACCTTTAGCATCGCAATGGCTCTAGGTGTAGGTCCTCTTCTAGTGGCCTTTCTTACCACATACAAAACATACTGCCTATCATTCCTTGCCCTGCCTCTGGATCTTTCCCTTCTTGGATGGATGATGCTTTGGGGCTTTGGACTGTTTATAAGTCTTTGACCCCTTTACCTTGTTCTTACTTCTCTTATTCACCATAAAGACTGTGGATTTTTCATGCCCCATGTCCTTATCTACCTAGATAATTAAGGTAAGAAGTTCTGATGGACCCTTCTCATTGTTTCTCATGTTATAATTGACAATGAATCTAGAGAAGGACTTGGGCAGTGATGATATGATGAGATCTGTATGCAAGTCATCTGGGAATTTAATCCCTAAGATGTTTAGACATTCAATGTAGCCAAAAATCTTGACTACATGAGTCCCAACTGGCATAGAATCTCCAAGCTTAGTTGTAAACAAAGAATTGGAGATCTCATATCTCTCTTGTCTCTCCTTCTCTTGGTAGAGATCCTTAAGGTGATACATCATGTTATACACGTCCATGTTTTCATGTTGCTTAAAGAGCTCATTAGAGATGGCCGAAAGCATGAAACACTGGACATATTTGGCATCATCCATATGTTTCACATAGAGAGATATTTCCTCATCACTAGCCTCTTTCCCAAGCGCAACTCGAACAGGCTCTTCCAGGACATACAATTTCCTCTCGTGGTGAAGGATGACGCGTAAACACCTCTGCCACTCATGGAAATTGGTGTCGGTGAGAAGCTTTTCCTTCTCGAGTATGGTTCACAATGATATGTTTGAAGTCATTTTTTCTTGTCATTTCTACAAATTAAGATGAGAAAAGGTTTTAGTGCTTTATAAAACTGAGACAAATAAATAAATTAATACTTATTAGTCTCCCACTATTTTATCGAAAACCAATAGCCCTCACCATTGACTTCAGAATATTCTGTTGCCTAAATATTCTAGTAGCAAGGATCCATATTTCCCTTCGTATTACCCCAACTAGGGTTGGTCAAGAAACTTGAAGTGTTTTAGTTAGGCATTCCAAATTCCAACTGTATTAACTCGCTGCTCCTCGATCCGCTGAGTGGACTCCCCAATCCTAAAATTCTTTTATTTTAAATTTCCTCAAACTTTTCCTCTTCATCACACCAAGTCATGATGTGGCTATCAACCCTTGATGAGAACCAAGTCAAGTCAACCCAAAACCTTGAATTAGAATTCCCCGATAATTGAAAGCACCCCAACTAGGGTTGGTCAATCACTTTGAACTATGGTTCGATTCTAACCAAAATTATGGAAGGCTATACAGACATAATATTTCTTTGAGGGATTTTATCATTATACGTAAATTTCCATTTTATTATCTTTGATTACATGCTTTTTAATATTAATTGGGATATACTTAAGTGATTAACCACTTCTAAGATATTATTTACGCATAAGCCAGTCTTATTTTAGTTTTATCTTGCATGCTTGTTTAATTCATTAATTGTGTGATCGTGAAAACACACCCACAATAAATAAACCATACAACTGACATAAATAAAATAAATGGTATGATCATGAGCTTGTTCTATTGGTTATTTTATCTAGCAGTTGATAAACTAACCTAAAACCTAGGGGAGAAACATCTTGAACATTTTAGGTTCGTGTTTACAACTTTCCACATGTCCACCTTTGTATCACCGTGGATTGGTTTCACCTTGGCTCCTGACTTAAGCTTCCTCCACTATCTTGGGAGCTCCATCCCTTACATATGCATTTATCTCACACGCAAGTGAGGGGTAAAAGGGGTTTTTACATAAAATAATTTTTCGGCATTCAGGCCCTACATATTAATGAGGAGAAGGCTCGCAAGCCAACAAATTTAATTTAAATAAATTAATTAAATGAAACCACTCACATACAAAGGTCTCAGTCTAACTCATGATCATCCATACATACAACGATATTTACGCATAAATAAAACTAACATTCAATTTTTTAATCATTCTTGCTTAAGCTAAATCATGCTCGAATCAATTAATTATTAATTTAATTATTCAATCATTTTATCTTAAACCTTTTTATGAATTTTCTTGAGATTCTCATCCATCATAACCGTAAACAAATAAATTCATTTAAAATTTTCTTTATACGTAACTTGTACCTTGGAGGCAACCTGAGGAATTCTCATTCATTACGCAGATGTTAAATTAAACACATATATATAAAACACTTATCACATGTTTTGCCTCAGCTTTATGACTGCACTATGGTACATGTATTAAGGGTTTGTATAATATAATAATAAATTTTAATAAATCTGCATAATTTGGATGAGTACACGATGTGTAGTTCCTACTACATGGCGTGTACTTCTGTTCACCGTCCATCCGAAGTACACACCCAGGGACATGGTGTGTAGATGTACTTCAGAAATTTTCGGAGTACATGGTGTGTTCAGTGGGAAAAACGGCATGTAGTATCCGAATTACACAGTTTCTAGCCGGGCAAGCCGTGTATGGGGTACACGGTCCAACCCTAACCCAAAGGGACTACCTGTTGTGTTCTATCATGACCCGACCCTACCAGTATCGAGCCGCAACTACCCCAAGCCCACCTCTATAGGCCAGGTGTGGCGACAAGTGCCGAAGGTGTAACAATATCAAGGAGGCCTTTTCCAAAGTACCTGTACACACACACACAGCCCACTCAATACAAAAGTGTAGAGTGAAAAGGAAACCAAAGTATGGACTACAATATCCCAACCAAAGCATGCATCGACATCTAAATAGAACAAGTACAGTTCTAAAAGGTACTAACAAGGAAACTGAACAGAATAAGGGAAAAATATGGGCCCAACCCGAAAGGTTCCACAACCCGGCAACAGGTAAACAAAATTAAATAACTAGCGAGTCCCACACCTAAAAACTCTATTGCGAACCCGGTATGCGGCCCAAGCTCATGTGCCCTCTACGCTCCTCTGTAGTCATGATCGACCTGTCCGTCATCTGCAAGGGAATACCCGGTGCAGGCAAAGCCCAAGAAAGGGTGAGTATAAAGGTACTCATTAGGATGCCCCGAAAACTTGAGGGAGCAACAAAGGAGGCACTAAAGAGGTGAGCAGTATACAGAACAAAAAATAATGAAAGAGTACAGTAAATAGAGTACAACTCAACCTTACAAGAGAAAGGAAGAAGACTTGTCCAAACGCAAGGAGCTAGAAATGGGGGGAAGATGAAATTCTTGTCGAGTCTTCACAACCTATAGCAGGAGAGTAGACTCATCCAACCAAGAGAAGATAGACATAGAAAGAATGTGGCATACCCTGTGCATCTTCACCCTACCTAGAAGGTGAGTAACTTAACCCAAGGAGTGGGAACAAAAGTAGGGTGTATATATATATATGCTCAATAAGAAACACGAACGAGTGTGTAAGGGGATCTCCATCTCCAAGCTCAGCCTAGGAAAATTCACCAACATTTCCAAGGATACCCATCACTGATGCCCAAATGTCCCTCACATCAAAGTCGTCTCATCGCTAAACCGTAAAACCAAGCATCCCACTCTGGTAATCACGGAGAAAAATCACTGAATAGCCTCATAAAAAGGGATGAGTCTGAAAGAAGTCATCGGGTAACCCACTGCCCATCCCAGCTGGAGGGTAAACTCTAAGGTCAATGGGTAACCCACTACCCAGCCCCGCTGAAGGGTAAACCCTGATACGTTGGTGGGTAACCCACTGCCCAGCCCCACTGGAGGGTAAACACTAAGGTCAATTGGTAATCCACTTCCCAACCCTACTGGAGGGTAATCCCTGATACGTCGGTGGGTAACCCACTACCCAGCCCAGCTGGAGTGTAAACCCGGAACTGGTCTGATAACTCTGCACCGCTCATGTCATCACTAGGTGTCACTAACATTGCTACCGGGCGTTGGTTCATAGTGCGTCAAAGGAACCACTGACCAACGACCTTTTATGCTTCCACATTTAATGAGATCTTGAATGAGGCTCTGCACGCCCAAACATATTATACTATTTCATTCCTCGCAGAAAAACATGCCGAATTGACTATTTATACGCCCTGAACGGACGTCTGGTGAAAAAGTTGAAAAACGTTGCACACAGCTTCAATGACGGACCCTATGCCCATGCCTCAACTCCGACTTAAATGCTTGAAACTACCCTGGAAAAATGCTTCTCGACTCCAGGGTTACAACGCCGCTGACAACGCCTAAAACGGACTCCAGATGTGCTCACGCCATCCGAAACAGGAATCTCAGTGAGGCGGTAAATAACACTTATCAGACGTTTCGCTCCACCGAGCCCACATCTCAGGAATAAAAAAATTCCCCAAGAACATCTCAAAAACTCTGTCTCGATACGAGGATCACGTTTCCACAGAGGGTATGAAAATATGATACTCAGCCACCCGGTCCACCCCTACCCGCAGTTCACTGTGTGGGCCGCGCTACTTCACCCGAATAGGCATGATTCAGTCCGGATTTTCCCCCCACGGGACCCGTGTTTCGGGGGTCACGGTCTGCTCCCGGGGTCACGACAACCCCGGTCTCATGCCGCACGCCAACCGGCGAAGCCAGCTAGCACGCCCCCTCTCGCCTGTACCGCCGCTACACTAGGCCGCCGTCCCGCTCGCCCGTGCCAGCCACCAGGGAGCCCGCGCCGCCACCTAGGGATCTGTCGCACCGCCACCATCCCGGACTACTTGAGAAGCTGTCACCGCCAGGACATTCCAGACCACCGCGCGGAGCTGCTGGACCACCCTGGAACCACCAGACAACCGGATTTTGGGCCAGAAAACTTCCCGGGGTCACCCCGGACACCCTGGGACTCGAAATTTTGATCCAAAAGAATCGTTGGAAAGATCGGATCTAGACCTACTCAAATATGGCCTTCTCTCGATAATTAAATAGAATTTCAATGATATAAATTGACTTCAAAGAAGATGTGGGAATTTAAAACAAAAACGCAATGATCCTACCTCACAGGGCATAGCCCGTCGCTTCACAAATGATCCACCGGAGCCACAACCACCTTGGAGAGGTGGGGAGAGGAGCTTGAAGAAGGTGAAGGTTCTTTATTGGGAGAGCTTCTGCCAGAGAGATTCTAAGGGGGAAGAAAGGGGTGGATGTGTTTAAGTAGGGAAAACTTAATTAAAATTTAATTAATTTTAAACACCCACCAGTAGGCCCGTACCTGAACTCTCGACAGGGTTGAGGTTAAGCCACTCCTAGGGTAAAAATCCATGTTCTGAGCGCAACGGTGGTCTCAGAATTTTAATCTGATCCTCTGTTCAGAAGTTATAAAGTTCACGCCCGATGCTGCTAAATTAAAAAAACACCACGGGTGGCGTTTTCCACAGAAGGGTTGAGCCAGTGAATGTTACACCCCTCATAGTGTAAACGGCATGCTCCGGATTCAACGGTTCCCTCAGTTCTCCCATCGGAGCAACTATTTAAGAGTTATTCTGTTTATTTGGCGTGTCTAATGTGAACACACTTAAAATTTAATTCCAGCTACATCAGGGCTCAGAATCACACACTGTCTGAATTCCATGCTGTAGAATAACATTAAGAAAAAAAATAAAAGTCTTACTATCTCAAAAAACGGGTTCTTACATCATTACCTCCTTCAAGTTTTTCATCCCCAAAAAACAAAATTACAAAAATAACTCAGGATACTAATCTCGCATCTGGCTCTCCCGTTCCTAGGTGCTCTCTTGTATACTCCTGTGCTTCCACAACACTTGAACCAAAGGATTTTTCTTTCCACATAGAGTCCGCTCCTATGAGTTCTCAATCACCAATGGGTGCTCCGCAAATATGGATCCATCCTCAATGTATAGCTCTCCCCAATCGATGACTTGTGTGGGGTCGTTCACGTATTTCCTCAGCTGCGACACGTGTAATACATCATACACTCTCTCTAGTTGTGGGGGTAGAGCAAGATGGTAGGCAACCTTGCCAACCCTGTACGTGATCTTAAAAGGCCCAATGAACCTTGGGGATAACTTTCCTCCCCGACCGAACCTCCATGTTCCATGCCACGAGGAGGCTCTAAACAATACATGGTCCCCCTGCTTGAACTCCAAATGTATGAGAAGATAGTTTTCATAGGACTTTTTTCTGCTCTGAGCCATCCTCATCTGCTCATGAATGACCTGCACCTTCTCCGTCATCGATTGCACCAACTCTCGGCCCACGAGGGAGGTCTCACCAACCTCCGTCCAACACAATGGTGACCTTTAGGGTCTCTCGTAGAGGGCCTAAAAAGGTTCCATGCCAATAGTAGAGTGGTAACTGTTGTTACACATGAACTCCACCAAGGGAAGGTGATCCTCCTAGCTTAGGCCAAACTCTAACATGCACACCCTGAGCATATCCTCCAACACCTGGATAGTGCACTCGGTCTGCCCGTCCATCTGGGGGTGAAACGATTTACTCATCCGCAGCTGAGTGCCAAATGCCTCCTACTGGCCTCGCCACAATTGTGATGTAAACCGCGTGTCATGGTCA
Source organism: Viscum album (assembly GCA_963277665.1). Classification (NCBI taxonomy): domain Eukaryota; kingdom Viridiplantae; phylum Streptophyta; class Magnoliopsida; order Santalales; family Viscaceae; genus Viscum; species Viscum album. The sequence continues at coordinate 1,185,774,362 of OY728164.1, forward strand.
GAGACTATCTTCGAGGGTACTCCATGAAGGTGGACGATCTTCTGAACATACTGCTGCCCTAGACTCTCCACCGAGCTCTACCCCCTGATGGCAAGGAAGTGCACCGACTTTGTGAGTCGTTCCACTATCACCCAAATGAAATCACGTCCCTTCATTGTGAGTAGAAGCATTGTGACTAAGTCTATAGATATGTCATCCCACTTCCACTCCGGGATATCAAGGGGCTACAAAAACATTGCCGGAACCTGATGCTCTGCCTTCACCTGCTAACAGGTAAGACACCGAGACACGAACTCAGCTATGCTCCGCTTTATTCCAAACCACCAAAACTACCGCTGAAGGTCTCTGTACATCTTCCCCACACTGGGATGTACATCCAAGTGAGAAGTGTGTAATTCTCACATCACCTCCTCCCACATCTCCACTGGTATTACGACTCTCCCTTGGAACATGATCTCGTGATTCCCTCCTTCGGAATACCCATCGGGTGCGTCGCCCATGGATATATGATCATGCAGTACCTCACTATCAATATCCCCCAGTTGGGACTCTCTCACACACTCAAGGAGCGAAGGAGTCAGCATCATCGACTACAGAAAAGTCTTACCCTCATACTCCACTAAGGTCAGCTATAGGGAAACCAACTACTCTGAAGTTTCCCTCACTAGATGAGCCTGGGACTTCCTATTAAGGGTATTTTCTACTAAATTTCACTTTCTTAGAGTGTAGACTATCTTGAAATCATAGTCCTGCAGAAACTCCAGCCAACGCCTCTACCTCAAAATCAGATCCCTCTGAGTGAAGATGTACTTGAGGCTCTGGTGGTCTGAGTAGACCACAAAACGCTCACCTAGAAGGTAGTGTCTCCATAACCTCAAGTCAGAGACCACTGCTGCCAGATCTAAATCGTGAGTCACATAATTATGCTCATGGGGCCTCAACTTCCTTGACCCATATGCAATCACTGCCTGTTGCTGAATCAGTACACACCCAAGCCCATCTCCTGAAGCGTCCCAATAAACCATGAACTTGATGCCCTCCTCTAGAAACTTCAATACTGGAGCACTAGTCAGCCTCTTCCTCAGCTCCTTGAAGGCCTTATGTCACTAATCATTCCAGGTTAACGGTCGTCCCTTCCTCGCCAATGTGGTCAAAGGAACATCAATCCTGGAGAAATATTCCATGAACCTCCTGTAATACCCTGTTAAACCAAGGAAGCTCTGAACCTCTGACGCATTCTTGGGTGGCTCCCAAGCAAGCACTACCTCTATATTTGAGGGATCTATGGCCAATCCATGCTCCGTAATGACATTCCCCATAAAGTGAACATCACGAATCAATAACTAACACTTTGAGAGATTCCCATACAGCCGATGCTCCCGGAGTAAGTCTAGGACCATCCTTAAATGCTCTGCATGCTCCTCCTCTGTCACAGAGTAGATGAGTATGTCGTCAACAAAGACAACCACAAACCGGTCCATGTATGGCTGAAAGATCTGGTTCATCAAATCCATGAAAATGGCGGGGGCATTCGTCATGCCAAAGGGCATCACCAGAAACTCGTAATGCCCATAACAACAACTGAAATCCAACTTCGGGATGTCAGCCTCACGAACCCACGACTGGTGGTAGCCAGATCGAAGATCAATCTTGGAGAACCACTTTTCACCTCTCAACTGGTCGAAGAGGTCATCAATCTTCAACAAAGGGTACTTTTCCTTTATCATGGCCTGATTCAGGTGACGATAATTCACACAAAGTTGCAGACTCCCATCTGCCTTTTTTCACAAACAAAATCGGAGATTCCTAGAGGGACACACTGGGCCTGATGAATCTCTTCTCACGAAGGTCCTCCAACTGAAGTCGTAGCTCTTGATGATCTGTGGGTGCCATCTGATATGCTACACATGATATCGGGGTAGTCCCCGGCTGCAAGTTAAAACAGAATTCCATCTCTTGCCTTGAAGGTTTTCCTGGGAAATCCTAGGGAAAAACATCCATATAGTCCTCTACAATGGTAGGGATTCAGGTTCTTATAGAGTCTACTACTCTGAGAGCCATGCTTTCCAACTGGTGAGAAAAATTTCATGGTCTCCTACTTAGAGTACTCATCTACTCTTCCATGAGGTCTCATTCACCTAGAATGGTGAACCTCATCCCATTAGAATAGATGCATCTGACTAGTCTGTGCTGACAATCAATCTGGGCGTGAACCATGGAAATCCAATCCATGCCCAACATTATGTCATAAGGTCCCATCGTGATTACGAGTAGGTCCCACGTAAAAATCTCTCCTTCAAATGATAGTTTGAACTGTCTTCAGATAAAGGTCACCAACGAGGCACTTCCTGTAAAAACCTCGAGGCTAAGTGCCCGTGTCAGTGCCTCTACTGGGAGATCTAGCTCTCGTACCAAAAGTAGTGATATAAAAGAGTGGTTGGCGCGTGTGTCTACTAGTACTGAAGCAAGCATAGAGTAAACACAAAGCATACCTCAGACCATCTCGTGTGCTGGGGGGTCACGAACACCCATAGCTCGAAGCTGCCCACGACCCCTACCACCAGCTCCCTAAGCATGGTGTGGGCCGCCCAGTGGTGGTAGTGGAAGGATCTTGAAACTTCATCCCCCACCCCCAGGTCCTGCCACTCTGCCTACGCCGCCTCCCAAAGGACCACCCTGTCCTTGCCTGGGAGATCCCTGGTCACGGAACTGCCTCTGCCGCTACAGTGCACCCACTACCTGCCATGAATACTCCGTATGCATGGTCGGGAAGTCCTTTGCTAGGTGACTCTGTCTATCACAAGCATATCACTAGCTCTCTCCGGACTACCTTGGTGCTCTACGTAGCCACTGCGGTGTACAACCCAACCCCTGAGTCTACTCACGGAAGGGTCTCCTCGACTGAGGCCCTGCTCTCTGCCGCCTCCCTATTACTGAAGACTCTGCTCTGAAGCGGCCACTGCTAGGCCCTGCCAGCTGGCATCCCTCATCCAAGAAGATCTCTATCATGTGATCCCACTCTATAACCCTGGAATAAGTAGGGATGCACATGATTACTACACTAGCACAGATCTCCCTGCAAATACCATGCTCAAATTTCTGCACCCCAAAGTAACTATCGCAGATCATATCCTATGAGTAGCGTGTTAGATCGGTAAATTGGGTCGAGTACTGCACCACGGTCATCCCCCTGGCTTCAGCTCTAGAATCTCCGAAATCCAAATGGATCATAAACAAGAGGGGGAGTACTCCTCTCAGAAGAGCTTCTAGAAGCTATCCCACGTGATAGACAACTCATCGTGGGTCTGCGTAACCAACCCCCACCAACGCCCGGCCGTCCCGAGGAAAAGGATGGAAGCCATGGCTACCACCTGGTCCTCTAGCGTCCATACCAGCATGAAAATTTGGTCCATAGACTCTAGCCAGTCTTCTGTTGCATGGGGATCTGGGTCCCTACAGAACTTCTGCGACCGCTGATGCTGGAAGTCTCGGAGCGCACTCAGCCTGCGCTCAACCTCGGCCTGTGCTTCCGGTACTAACGACTGCTCTCTAGATGGAGGGGCTACTGCTGAACCACTGGGTGGAAGGGGATCACGTGAGGGTCCCTGAACTAACGCCTCGTCGCTCACCAGGTCGTCATCACGAACTGGAGAGGGTAACCTGGCTTGCTGCTGTTGTGGGGGAATCCTGAAAATTATCAAGGATTACCATGATCAGATGAGCATATATATAAAATTGTAATAACAAAGGGGAGCTGAATCAAAAAAGACAATCAAAGACTCAATCCTACCAGATGCATGTTCAAAAGTTTCTTGCAACAAGTTTCTTAGCATGCTGAGTCGACAAGTGGGTTATCAGGGTCCTGGTGAATGGATACGTCGGTCGCATGTACCATCACTGGACTCCCTGGTCTGAGAGACTCTCTTGATACACATCGACACTATTTCCCTATATCCCAACCAATTCATTTTTAGAGATGTCCGAACAACACCCCAAAGAATGAACCATCTTTTGATACCACTTTGTGACGACCCGACCCTTCCGGTCTCGAGCCGCAACCACCCCAAGCCCACCTCCATAGGCTAGGGGCTGGCGACAAGCGCCGAAGCTGTAACAATATCAGGGAGGCCTTTGCCTAAGTACCTGTACACACACATACATCCCACTCAATGCAGAAGTGCAGAGTGAAAAGGAAACCAAAGTATGGACTACAGTATCCCAACCAAAGCATGCATCGACCTCTAAGTAGAACAAGTAAAGTTCTGAAAAGTACTGACAAGGAAATTGAATAGAAAAAGGGAAAACATGTGACCAACCTGAAAGGTAAATTGGAATCATGTAAACAAAAGTAAATAACTAGAGAGTCCCACAACTAAAAACTCTACTGTGACCCCGGTATGCGGCGCAAGCTCTTGGTCCCTATATGCTCCTTCGTAGTCATGATCGACCTGTCCGTCATCTGCAAGGGCACACTATTTGTGGGAAAAGACCAAGTAGGGGTGAGTATAAAGATACTCAGAAGGATGCCCTGAAAGATCGAGGAAGCAACAAATGAGGCACTAAAGAGGTGAGATGTAGACAGAAAAAAGAATAGTGAAAGAGTATTGTAAATAGAGTGCAGTTCAACCCAATAAGATAAAGGAAGCAGACTCATCCAAATGCAAGGAGCTAGAAATGGTGAGAAGATGAAACTCTCATCGAGTCTTCTCTACCTATAGTAGGAGAGTAGACTCATCCAACCAAGAGGAGATAGACACTGAAATTACATGGCATACCCCGTGAGTCTTCGCCCCTTCTAGATGGAGAGTAACTGAACCAAAGGAGTGGGAACAAAAGTAGGGTGTATATATATATGCTCAATAAGAAACCGAAACGAGTGTGTAAGGGGATATCCATCTCCAAGATTAGACCAGGAAAAGTTGCCAACAGTTCTAAGGATACCCATCACTGATGCCCAAATGTCCCACACATCAAAGTTGTCTCATCGTTGAACTGTACATCCAAGGGTCCCTCTCCGGAAATCATGGAGAAACGTCATTGACTAGCCTCATAGAAAGGGCTGATTCTGAAAGAAGTCATCGGGTAACCCACTACCCAGCCCAGTTGGAGGGTAAACCCTAAGGTCAATGGGTAACCCACTGCCCAGCCCCGCTGGAGGGTAAACCCTGATACATCGGTGGGTAACCCACTTCCCAGCCTCGCTGGAGGGTAAACCCTAAGGCAAACTGGAAACCCACTGCCCAGCCCCACTAGAGGGTAAACCCTGATACGCCGGTGGGTAACCCACTGCCCAGCCCCGCTGGAGGGTAAACCCAGAACTGGTCTGATAACTCCACATTGAATGTGCCATCACTGGGTGTTACTAACAACGCTACTGTCTGTTGGTTCAGAGTGCATCAAAGGAACCTCCGACCAACGCCCTTTTATGTGTCCACATTTAATGATATCTCGATTGAGGCTGCGCACACCCAAAAAAAATTACACTGTTGCAATACTCATGGGAAAACATGCCAAATCGACTATTCATACGCCCTGAATGGATATTTAGTGAAAAAGTTTCAAAACGCTGTACATAGCTTGAATGAAGGCCCCTGGTCCCACACCTCAACTCGGCTTCAATGCCTGAAACTACCATGGACAACTTCATCTCGACGCCAGGGTCACAACACCATTGAAGGCGCCTAAAACGGACTCTGGATGTGCTCGCACCATCTGAAACAAGAATCTCGGTGAGGCACTAAATAACACTTAATGGACATGTCCCGCCACCGAGCCCCAATCTCGGGAATAAAAAAACCCCGAGACCATTTCAAAACCTCTGTCTTGATCCGAAGATCGTGTTTCTATAGACGGCACACAAATCTGATACTCGGTTCAAGAGTTAGAGGCCTTTTAACGCCAACAGACAGAGACGGGGTGGGCCCGACCTATTCGGCTGGTCCACCCCTTTAGACCGGCGGTCCGCGGCTCGGCCTCCCAGACCGCCCGGTCAACCGCAGCCCGTAGTTCACCGCATGGGTCACGCTACTTCACCCAGACCGGCAGGAGCCGGTCTGGCTTTTCCCCCATGGGACCCGTGTTTCGCGGGTCTTGGTTCTCTCCCGGGGTCACGGCGACCCCGGTCTCACACCACACCCCAACCGGTGAAGTTGGCCAGTGCACCCCCGCTTGCCCGGACCATCGTTGCACTGGGCCACCGTCCCGCTCACCCGCGTCGACTGCCAGAGAGCCCGTGCCGCCACCTGGGGAGCCCGCACAGCTGCCTGGGGATCCTTCGTGCCGCTGCCATCTCGGACCACCTGAGGAGCCGCCGCCACCAGGACTCACTAGACCACCGTGCGGAGCTGCCAGACCACCCTGGAACCACCAGAAAACAGGTGTTTTGGCCAAAAAAACATCTCAGGGTCACCCCGGGACTCGAAATTTTTATCCGAAAGAATCATTGGAAATCTTAGATCGATCCCTACTTAAATATGGACTTCCCTTGATAATTAAATAGAATTTAGATGCTATAAATTGAGTTCAAAGTATATGCAGGAATTTAAAATGAAAACACAATGATCCTACCTCGCAGGGTGTAGCCCGTTGCTTCACAAATGATTCGGCAGAGCTGCAACCACCTTGGAGAGGTGGGGAGAGGAGCTTGAAGAAGGTGGAGGTTCTTTGTTGGGAGAGCTTACACCAGAGAGATTCTAAGGGGGAAGAAGGGGGGTCGATGTGTTTAAGTACGGAAAACTTAATTAAAATTTAATAAAATTTAAACACCCATCAGTAGGCCCGTACCCAAACTCTCAACGTGGTCGAGGTTAAGCCACTCCCAGGGTAAAATACATGTTATGAGTGCAACGGTGGTCTCAGAATTTTAATCTAAGCCTCCGTTGAGAAGTTACAAAGTTCACGCCTAAGGCCGCTAAATTATGAAAACTCCCCTGGTGGCGTTTTCCACAGAAGGGTCGTGCCCGTGAAAGTTGCACCCCTTTAGGGTAAACGGCATGCTCCGGACTCAATGGTGCCCTCAGTTTTTCCATCCAAGAAACTTTTTGGATTTATTCTATTTATTTCTTGTGTCTAGTGTGAACACGCTTAAAATTTAATTCCGACCACACCAGGGCTCAGAATCACACGCCCTCTGAACGCCCTGCTCTGGAATAACTTCAAGAAAAAAAATTCTAAGTCTTACAGGATCAAAACCCAGGTTCTTACATGTTCGATGGACCACACGACGTGTAATCTAGAAAAAGTTTTCCACATGTTCCTGGTCAACACACGATGTTATTTATGACTTATGTATACTTCAATACACTGCCTGATTTGGAGGTCCAGTCTGATGAATTGAACCTAGACTACACGACGTGTATTTCTGAATACACACCGTGTATTCTTGTGTTGTAGGGACAGGAACGTTTGGCACCACCGGATGGGATCCTCTATATTATTTTAATCAAAGTTAAAAGAAAAATTGTTTATGTAAGGTGAACGAGAAATGAGAGAGGAGGAACAGATCTCGAGATTCAGATTTAAATAATGATTAAATTGAATTGAAATAACTAAATTATTAAATGTGTAAATCACCAATGAAAATTAAATAATTATAATCAATGATATGACCGCTCTGATACCACTTGTAGGTTCCAGGCGCAGCAGAAGCGCATTGGTGGATTTTCCCAACTTTAATTTTAGATTTAAACGACATTCAATCCGAGATCTATCACAATAATAAAATGCCGGATCTTCAGAATAGAAAGAAGAATGAAAAGAAAGATATGGGTCCCAGAACCATCAATAGGATCATCATATATGGGTTTAATTTATTTAATTAATTGAAAAAAATTATGTTGATAAAATTCATTCTTCGTGGATGTTTTCCGGTCACGTTTTGATGTGATTTGTCATTGCATCGTAGAATCCAAGTGTATACTTTCTCTAGTTGTGATCCACATATGCACCACGTATCTCTGGACGTCGCCAAAATAATCCCCATGTGCTATCATGGAGAAGCCTTTGCTTGTGTTGTCTGCCTTATATCGCCTTGATCCGATGGAGGAGGATCTCTCTCTGTATTGAGAGAATTCTTGGAGGAAGGAGTTCTCTCGAACTTGAGAGAATTTTCCATAATTGTTTTGCACAAAGATTCATGTAAAAGTGTTGGGGTTGTGAGGATATTTATAATTGGGTTTTAGGATATAGATTTATGACAATAAATAAATGTGTTACGCATTTTATTTATTTCATTAACTCTTATTGAAAACCCCCATGTCGAATCATTTATTCATTAACATGCACCCACAATGATTATAATAAATATCATTTAATAAAATAATATTATTTCCTCAAAATCTCGACTAGAAAAACTACATGACATGTAATCATTAATACACAGTGTGTACTTGTTTTTCATTTCCTTTCCAAAATGAAAACTACATGGCATGTACGTTCAATGTACATGGCGTCTATATCTTGTTTTTCATTTTATTCTCCCTCCATCATTAAAAAGATTTAGGCTTCCTTGAATAATTATTAAACCACATATGGGAATAATCTTTATTCTACTAGAGATACTTGGATACACTTAGTGTGTGACCCTCTTGGCCTCTTTCTCATTGGAATTAGGTAGGCTTGCCTAAAGTCCAAGATTAATGTCTAGAAATGGTTCAAGACACCCAAGAGAAAGAAGTTGATTCCGCATTGATGTGTCACCTTATATGAATTCTTACCATATAATTTAATCTCGTTGTCTCGATATCTCTAATCAAGTGGGTTTCATGCTAGTGCCATCAACCCATGTGCTTGATTATTATTTCTTTGATTTATCAGAATTGAACTCTCCCATACCTTACCATGGACATGGATTTATTTAGGCTATATCAATTCCATCAAAGGGACTGAGATATCTACTTCCGTTATGCAGTAGAAGGGAAAAACCCTTTCTCGCATTATCTATTAATGCAGTATCACTCGTGACGCACCCAACGTATCCTACCTCACTACGAACAGTGTGTCATCACAGTTTTATTCAATACATCTAAGTGCGCGAGTTGTAATACCCATTAATAATAATCTTAAAGTCTAAGGGCCAATACACACGTCTGAAGATAGGAACATCCAATGACACTATGAAATGTGTATTTCCTACAGGTGGGTCTCGTTCTCATAATATACTCCTGAATATTACCAAGGGCTCACACCCTCAGAAGGTGCCTCAAAGTTTTATGAGTCCTCAACCCTAATGGCCTATATTATTTGTGTCTCTCATATATTCAAGAATTGTGTTATGGCACTACCAGGTTCTTATCATAGCAGGGATCCACTATGACTCTTTAATGCAACAACTATCCTTAGGACATTATCACATGCATTGTCATGCAGAAGAACAATCAAGATGTGATAAGGTATTTATTAATGAATAGAGTACAAATTAGTTGGTTATAGGCTACAACCTTCAATAGTATATAGATTTGAAGGAACATTTTTGGTGGGAGATCATGAAGAAGGAGATTACTGATTATGTGTAAGGATGTATGGTTTGTCAACAAGTGAAGGCTGGAAGATAACATCCAAGAGGATTCATGAAACCTCTTCCCATACCTGAGTAGAAATGGGATGATATTACAATTGACTTTGTCATGGGGCTACCAAAGACTCCTAAAAAGGAATGATGCAATATGGGTAATTGTTGATCGTATTACAAATTCAGTACATTTTCTTGATGTAAGAGAAGATTTACCACTTAAATGTTTAGAAAGACTATATATTAATGAATTTTTAAGACTTCATGGTATACCCTATCGATTGTTTATGATCATGATCCCAATTTCACCTCAAGATTTTGGAAGAGTCTTCAGAAATCCCAAAATACTGAACTTTATTTGAGCACTGCCTACCACCATCAAACTGATGGAAAATTAGAACGGACTATTAAAACCTTAGAAAGCATGTGGAGATATTGATCACATGACTTTCAAGGTATGTGGGATCCCTATTTACCTCTAGTGTAATTTTCCTCTAATAATAGATTTCATTCAAGTATTCGGATGGCACCATATGGAGCGTTATATGGAAAGAGATGTCACACACCAACTTGTTGGGATGATGTTGATGAAAGAAAACTCATAGGACTAGAACTTGTTGAGGAAAAAATGGAAAAGGTGAAGATTATCCAAACCCACATCAAAGCAGCTCAAATTAGGCAAAAGAGCTATGTCGATAACTGAAAGAAGGATTTGTAATTTCAAGTAAGAGATCATGTTTTGTTGAAGGTATCTCCATGGAAGGGTGTTTTAAGATTCGGTAAGGAGGGTAAATTAAGTCTAAGGTACATCAGACATTTCAAAATCCTAGAAATAATTGGAGTTATAGCTTATTGTTTGGAAATTCCTCCAAGTCTCTCCAATGTTCATGATGTGTTCCACGTATCACTGTTGAGAGAATACATGCTTGACCCAACACATGTACTCACTTATGAAGAAATAGAACTGGAACTCCATCTATCTTATTGTAAAGAGCCTGTCAAAATTATTGATACCAGAGAGCAAGTGCTGAGAAACTGAATAACTCATCTGGTAAAAGTTCTATGGAGAAACCATAAGATGGAAAAGGCAACGTGGGAACCCGAGGAACTTATGATGAAGAACCAACCGAATCTTTTTATACAGTAGTATTCAAGAAATTTTGAGGATGAAATTATTTGAATGAGGGAATAATGTAACACCCCAATCTTCCATAGTATGTTTCTCTTTGAATAATACAATAGCATGTGATGTATGCAACATCTAGTTCCAACGCACCGCAACCTATTGAACTTTTTGTTTTAAAAGCAATTATGAATAGTAATGCCCACTTTTTAAAATTTTATAAATTTTATTTTTCCAATTGGAATTCATTTTTGGATTTGGAATATCAAAATTAGATGAGGGTGAATTTTTGGTACTTTTCTGATAACTTTCATATTTTAATGAATAGTGAAAATACGAAATTTTAATTAAAAACATCCTTTTTAATCGAAATAATTTATAGTGTTAAATTATAAATTTGAGTGGTTTTAAAGTATAATTAGATTATATTTTTATAATTTAATATAATTTAGGTCATTGGATGTAATTTCACATTTAAATTATACATAAACAAATGCAATCTTTTGATAGTTTTTACTTCTTAAAAACCCTCTTATTGGTTTCGAAAATGGGAATTAATTTCTACAACTTATGTGTTTTGAATTTTGAAAAATTGATTCCATATTTGGAATCATGAGGTCCAAATTGTGTAAATAAGTAATTTTTAGTTTTAGATATTATGAATAGTTACATCAGTAAATATTTTTTTTACCATGGTTAAAGGGAAAATCATGTAAATAAGAGTAAAAAATAATATTATAATAATATTAAATTACACTAGCATGTTTCATAAACCTATTAGAAGAAAATGTTCTGGCCATGGACATCCTAGGGTCAATTTTGGGACCCCATGGAGCCACTTGGGTGTGATAATGACATTTTATATTAATTAATGTAAAGTAAAGACAAAAATAACATAAACATGTATCTTTTAGTAAAATAATTTTTATATGGGGTTATATAATTTATCTATTATGTTATAAATATTAATTAGAAATATTAAAATATTTACTACATTATGATATTTTATTTATAATTTTTAGACATAAAATAAATATATTTATTTATGACACAAAAATGATGAAGTATTTTCCTTCTTAATGAAAGAATCAAATACATGATATTATAAATTTTAAAATAAATATAATTTGAAAATTTTGATGCCATAAAATAATTTTATAGTTTAATATGGCATATTAGGGTTGATTTAATGTATTTATTTTAAGTAATAAAGTTGTGATGACATTCACAAAAACCAACTACTAAATTGTGTCAAAATTGGCATAAATGAGTTTTTAAAAAAATACTATATTATTAATTGATATAATATTATTAAAAATATAAGGTTTGGCCAAAGGACTTAAATAATGGTATATATGTCACTAATTAACCACTTGGTGTTCTCTTGTCATTTTATAGTATGTTTATTAACCATGTACTATAAAATAGAGGAAGACATTGTAAAAATTAAACTATTTAACTAAGCGTTAAATCTAAAAGATGAGGTTAATATGGTGACCTAAACCTCTCTAAAACCTATTGGTTGAGAGGTTTTAGACCCACCAATACCTTATCAACAAAATAAATCCTTTTTTAGCCATTATAAACTAAATATTATTGTATAATAAAATAATATTTCAAACTTTTCTTAAAGTGACCCTCACCTCTCTTATAAAATGGTACTTCCCCTTCTCTTAATTTCACACCTCCAAATCTTTTTTTCTCTACAAAAACCGAATCAAATATACTCTTAGCTACCCTAAATTCAAATTAGAGGAATTAATTTGATCATAATCCAACCCAAGGATCCATTTTTATCAAATCAAAATGAATCATCTAAAGAAGAAGTAATAATTTCATCTCTTCTTTGAAGGTTCTTTTCTTCTTCCACTTCCTATTTCTTTGTTGTTTCCATACCAAAATAATAACTATGGTACCTTATACTTAATGTGATGTTATTATAAATATGTTACAACCATATTAATTATTCTATCCATCCTATGAATTACAAAGTCACCATACATGTGTACGTATGGCTTATCATTTCAACATCGTGGTGTAGTTTGTTATTCAACACTTCATTATCTAGATGTGTATAATAATCACTACTAGAATTAGGGGTTTTAGAGACCGCCAATAGCGGTTGCTAAAAGGCTTTAGCGACCTCCTAGCGACTGTTTTTGGCGGTCGCTTTAGCTTCGTCGGTAAAACCCATTAGCGACCGCCAATGGCGGTCCCTAATGCTTCACAACAACACAGCAGCCATGCGGGTCCTCTCCTCTCAGCATATGTTCGAAGGGGACACAAAGCTTCCCCTCACCGGCCATGGCAGACACACGACGGCGGTGGATGTTGGGTTATTTAGGTGATGAGGATGAGGCCACCGGAAGTCCGAGGAGGGGTTCGAGATTGATCCGCACGTAGACGGCCGTCACGGGTGTGCTGTTAGGAAGCATGGAATGGCATGAAGAGAGGCGGCGGCGTGTGGAGGAATGTGGCGGCGTGCGGAGGCATGCGGTAGTTCGGATTTGCAGTAGCCTGCGGGAAGAAGAAGATGGCAGGCGGGAAAATTCCCGCTACAATTTTAGATTCATATTAGCGGCTGCTTATGGCGGTCGCTAATACCATCTCTAGCGACCGCCAATGGCGGTCGCCCGCATCAGGAGGCTCCAAAACACAAATTTCTAGTAGTGAATGAGTATAATTTATGTAAAAATTAAATATAACATGTTAATGATTCTGTTTATATTATATACCATCCAATTAAATATGACTTCACCATCAATAGAATGACATTTTCACTCGTATGTATGTACGAATTACCGTCTCCCAGAATGGGATGAGATTCTTTCCCCATCATAACCATTCAAGAATAATTTTAATTTTATGAATAAAAATAATGTTTAATAACTTAATATAATTATGGATATGAATAAAATAAATCCTATCCATAAAAAATATGACTTACGTAACAAAACATATAAAGAAAAAACGAATCAGTTAACACCCGAAACAATGATACTACTGAAATATTATTAACAAAACAATTTTAGAAGATCATATATGATATTATATTTATGTATGTGGTTCTTGTATAATTTAATAACAATTATTTAACTATTATAGAGAATTTTAACGTACCCTCGACCAAGGAAAATTACAAGGTAAGGGTTAATTCTACAATCTCTTCATTATCTGAGGTTGTTTATACGTGAGTATCTATTAGGACCACTTTATCATCCACATATGTGTGTCTTAAAAATGTATTTTAAAACATCTTTAATATTTCCTAGACTATGGTTTAAATTCCTTTATACCCTTGTTTGAATGTTTATAATTTTTTTTAAATGAATCTTTCCTTCATTTTCCAAACAAGGTACTTTATGACCCTTTCAACAAATTAAGGTAAGAATGTTGTTTTTAACTTATACGGATGGTGCAGCTATCTTCCATTATTATAAAACCTTCGAATATTCCCTTACAAGATTATAAGAATATTTTCAATATAAATGTTTTCTTTTATAATTCTGTGAATTTTAAACTATTTCAAAATTTCTCTCAAATAGTTTTGATTTCATCTATGTCAACATACTTTTATGGATTTTACACTTGTTTGAAGTTGATTTATTATGATAAAATATTCTATATTAAATTGAAGGTTTTGTGATATGTTTGACTGTAGATGTGTTATTTTTATTCCATTCATGGTTTTTGGTTATAATATTTACATTTCGTATGCTAGTTTTAATATAATTTTTTGTGTTATGTTTCAATCTTTTCATATAAGGAATGCATTGGACTTAGTAAGTGACAGGTGGAACCTGTTATAGCTCCCCGATGCATCGGTAGGTCTCATGAGACAAACTAGTGTCTTGACACAAGCCCTTGATAAAATATTCTTTGTAGTCTTGGCACGAGGCCTTGACTATGTGGTTATGATGTCCGGCATTATGTATTCCATCATTATGAAATTATCTATTGATATTACATGTGATTATTCGATTAGTAGAATATCTATGTGAATAAGTAAATGGAATTATTTGATGTATCTTTGCTATTGTATTCTAAAGTTTATTTTTAAAAGGCTTGTGTTTTAGTCATATACATTGCCTTAAATTATTAAGCTTCTTTATAAAAGTTTCATTTATATTTTTATCCTTACTGAGCATCTGTGCTCACCCCTTATGTTTTGTTTTTTCCAGGATGTGAAGAAGTATATTATGATTGACCTGTAGGGATAGGCTATGGGATATGAGTGTGATCAAAGGGGACAAAATGCTGTTTTTCTTTATTTCATGATGTAATGTAAAAATTATATATATATATATTACTTTCAAGGATACTAAACTAATCAGTCTTTCAAGACATGATATTTTGTGATCATGCCAATGTTATGTAATAAGGCACCGACTCTAGGAAACTAGGTCCGGGCGTTACAATATTTGTATGGTTTTATGATCATGATATTCATTTTTATATTTTATGTACTAATTTTAAGAGTCATTAGTAGAATCTTACTGAGTCTTGTACTCACACCTTACTCATAAATTTTTGTTCACTAGTAGACTTTATTACTAGAGACCCAAAAAAGGCAAAGGTCCCTATAGTGGATGGTAGATTAGAGAAGTATGGATCTGGTATTGTATTGAGATGGGAATCAGAGCACTCTGTTATTTTTTTATTTATTATTTGTAGTTTTTATACTTTTTTTACTTTTGAACTTGTTTATCTATATGTCACATCTAGTTTTCTATATGTACTCTGATTATGTTTATTATAGTTGTGTTATTATTATTGATCCTATGACATAATACTGAGGGTATAATTTCCCCATTGTTACACTTAAGACCCTCACTACTAGTCTATAACCTCTTTCATATAGGGAGGCATGCATGAAGTCACGTAGCATCTAGCTCAGACCTGATGGTTCAGGTTAGGATGTTACATTATTATTATTAACTATCAAATTATTATTTTTAATGGTCAAATTACTATTCCAGCAATTAGATTTATAACGGTCATATGGGATCCCATTTTTTTTAAAATGAAATGACATGTCTTAAACATTATATATTCTAGTGAATTTAAACTAGAATTCACTTTATTTCATTCCAATGTATCTTTTAGGTTTAGAGTTTTATAGAATTGGGTCATAAATCAAACATAATAAACCATACAAGTGGAAAAATCTACTCAATGTCTATTTATCCCATAAAACAAAACTTTTAAAATGGAACACATTTTATTTTCAATACATATCTTAAATTTTTATATCTTGACCTAATCCTTTATCATAATCAAACTAAAACCATATGAAAAACATTTTAAAATGTGGTATGAGCATAAAGATTTTAGTAAGTGAAATAAAAATATAGAAGAAAATATTGGTCCATGAATACTTATAGAAATTTTCTTTTTACAAAATAAACATTGGGCTCAAAATAAACAATTTCTTACCCAATAAATCAATCTATCCACCCAAATAATTTCATAAAAAAATTATTAAGAAATTAAACTCATAAATTTTTCTTTAAAATGATGAAAAAATCATAATAACACTTTCAAATATATATATAATTTAAACCATATGAAGTAGTACACACTTTACCTTGTGAAATCATAATATTTCCATAAAACCCCATAACAATAATAGAAAATAATGTAGGTAAATTGGGGAATTATTTTTATATCACCCTCACAAATAGAATAACCTTAATAGTTACACATTTAATAACCATCATGGTTACACATAAAATAACCTTCCTGGTTACAATTGGAATAACCATCACAATATATTCCAATAATATTTTGAGAGAAACCTAATCGGTTAAATATATCCATTTAACCAATGTATAGAAGAGATATAATAGTCTAACCTATTCTTAGTTTTTGATGGATCAAAACAACCTCATAAAAAATTCCTAATAACCATAACATAATACATAAAATATTTAATAAAAAAATTCTTTTCACCCATAAAAAAACATTTTCAGATAAAGATATATCCCTTTACTTTAAATGATAATTTTCAAAAAAAAAATTCCCAATAAAAGGTATGTAGGGTTTGTATTTGAATTAAAAATTAAATCTTAAAAATGAATTTAAACATCAAATAATGGTTACGATGGTGGTAAAATTCATTGTCACCATATACATTAAAATAGAACATTAATTTTATCTTTTTTTAAGAAAGTCAAGACATTTCACAAAAATATATCTTAGAAAATTTTTGAAATAAAGTAAATAGAAACATAAAATATCCTTTATAATTAACTCATTTACATATAAATATATCCACAAAATAATTTTAAAAAATATGAACATGGAAGAAAAAGAAGAGTTTAAAGGGAAACTTTTAAAGATGATTTTTTTAAATAAAGTACCTTACCTCTAATCTAACTCATCATGTACATTCATTATCATCCTAAATAATAAAATTATATTAATTATTTACTATATTAATAAATTTTTTCTATTTTATTATTCATTTTATTGTATCCATTACCATGTTATATATAATCACTAAATTAGTTAAGTTCACCTAAGTCATTTTGACAATATTCAGTTTGTAAGTCCAAAATGTCTTTAGTGGGTTAACTATGGTGAAAAGGTTAATTATTTAATCATATCTAGAATATTAATCATGATATAATTAAGATTTTTATACATAAAATATACTTTTAAAACGAATCATAATTGTGAAAAATGATCTACATTACAATAATAGATATGGTAGGTTGTACGTACGCATGAGTAATATTTCCATTTTTCAACGATCATTATATAAATATTGAAATAATTATTTTATCCTTAAATAATGATAATTATATCATAAATATAATTTTATTTATCTTAACATACAGATATATATCATCCATGTGATGTGGTGATGAAAAAAAATCACATCACTTCGTGGAGTTGGTAGTCCACACGTACGCACGAACAATGTTATGATTTTTTCGTGAATGGAAGGTTAAGAAGATAAATGATAAAACTAATTCCACAATAATAACCAACCATGAGATACAGTGATGGAAAATTAATTACATGAGTTCGTGAGGTGGTAGTCTACCGTACACACTAATGATGGATTAATTTCCCATTCGATAGGGTTTGGTGAAGGATTTAAGTTATTAAATTAGAATAATAACAGCTCACTATATAGAATTTACATATGTTATTATATCATAATGGTCAAGGAAAATATGAATGATGTGTAAGAATAAATAAAACAAAAACACTCTGTTAAAAACTATACCTCTTCATTAGACAACCTCCTTTGATTTACATCTTAAGATATATAAGGTTGGTATTATGCCCAATGTAATAACTATATAATTAGAGTATGGATTATAATAAGGTATTTTGTAAGGTATTATCTGGACCAAATGGTTCTTGAGTTATGAATAAATGAGAAGAATAGGTGCCTTTTTATAAGATAGGGGTGGCACTCTTCTGATTTCTTTAAATATTGAATTCATATAAATTAATTTTTATTTAAAAATGAATCCAAATTGATATGAATGAATGATAAGAAGAGAGTGAATGAAAATAATATCAAAAAATAAAATATTGACAATTTTGGATCACATTTGTACCCTTATATATTTTTAACCCTTTATTAACCCTTTTCAAACATAACACGAAAACAAAGGTTTTTTTACTCATTGAGGGTTAAGATAATTACTATAAATAGAAAAATGTCTCAGAAATAGAAAATGGTGGATAATTTAAACCATATAATAATAAATTGGATGAAGATACTATTTTTTATATTTTAAATCATTTAATTAAATATTATTTTCATAAAATATCAATAATGTATTTTTTATAGCTATCCATCAACTTTGACATTAATAACATCAATAAAACAAAATAAATTAGAATAAAATATTTTAATATATCCATAAAATGCTATATTTATCAATAAAATTAATTTATCTCATAAATTATTTCAAGTTACATTAATTTTAATATTTCTAATATCATTTACTTTATTTTTTCCATTATTGAATTATTTCCATGTCAACGTTGTGTAAAAATTTGAAGTAATTATTCCATCACTAAAAATTAAAAATAAATTACCATGATGAATATAAATAATTTATATTTAAAATTACTATTTATAACCAAACATAACCCCTATTTATCCCCATGTTAAGAATATTATAGTTATTAAAATCAAGAGTGTGATAATTTTTAGTTTTCTTTACATAAAATATTATAAAGGTCATAATCACTTCCAAATGAAAAAACGTCATATAAAAAATATTGAATGATTGAGGAAGAAATATAATCATCCAATAAAATTAGGTCAAGTTTTATAGTTATTTTTTAGTCATTATCATATTATTTTTAACTTTAATTACTCGATTTACCCTTTACTATGGTAACAAAAATTAATAAGGTTGTTATTCATAATATCTAAAAATAAAAATAAGATTTTTGCTATATTTGAATCTCTAAATTAAAAATATAAATCCATTTTTCATGATTTAAAACCTATAAGTAGAAGAATTTAGTTTAAAATTAAACCGGAAAAATGTGAAGATTTTTTTTTAGAAAAATTCCCTTTTAAGTATACTTTTTTATACTAAATTCAAGTATAAAATTCATTTAAAAAATATAATTGGATTATTTCAAATAAAAATTTAATAATTAAATTTTAAAAATAATGAAAAATTTTATTTTTCCATTGTAAATAATTAAAAATAAAAATATTTTTTTTATAAAAAATAGTATTTTTTACTTATTGAAAAATAAATAATTTCAAAAAACTCCCAAAAATTAATTCTAAGATAATTTTGACATTATAAATTCAAATATTAAGTTCATTTTCTCTAATTAAAATAATATAAATTGGAAATAAATACTTAAATAAAATGACATAATTTGTAAAACACAATTTGGTTAGAAATGAAGCATTCCTTTTGACAGAAAATATATATAATATTTTTATAATGAATAAAACTCTATAAAATCAAACTAACGAATATATGCTTGAATGCTTAAAGAATTATTTATTAATTTTTTTGGATAATCCATTTTTGAAGGTTGATGGGAAAAATTTACATAAGTTGTAGTCCCTTAGGAACTAAGACTTAATACATGGCCATTTCAGACCCAAATACCAAACACCCAACAACACTCCCCACCCATCTAATACCAATTATTGCTCCAAACTGAACAACCTATAAAGATTCTCAAAAAGAAATCCCAATGCATCACTGCATGGGCCTGGTACTGATTGTAAATCCATACCCTCTCATTCATCCAAATGTGATTGCATTGAAGTTGGTAGTTTTATTCTTTGACCTCATCTAGGACTACAACTGAATATCTAAATATTTCTTTTCAATCTAGTAGACTATCGTCTGAAAAATTCATCAACAAAATGATCTCTTCCTTTCACTCTATCATCGAACACAATGCCCACCACATCTTCAGGGATGACCCATTCCATTGTCATTCCGTCGAGATTCATCTATCCGTCGATGCTCAAAACCGCCTCACATGTTAGCTAAGAGCCCCTCCCATTCGTCTAAGTTTCCCTCACCCCATACATCACCAAGAAAGACCCCTCGACCCTTTACCATCAAAGAACCTTCCTCCTTTCACATCACTAATTCCACATTAGATCTTCCCTCACATATCCTTCATCAAATACCCCACCAAACTTCCCAACAACACCACAAACTTTCCCACCTTGTGTGCCACACACATAGTGAGTGCACCAAAGTCCCCACTTAAATTCCAACCACCCAAGATAAATGGGTTCCACTATAAATTGATCCTATCATAATTTAAGTTTTTATAGGTCTCCTTTACCACTAGGTTAGACCTCAACTACAACTAATGAAAATATGATAATGTTTTATATCAACTATACCTGGGATGTTATAATAAATAGCTCATATTTCATTCATTCTTCATTCACTTGTATTTTCACTCCATGAAAAATATATTTTCATTTTCAAAATGAATATATCATTACTAATATTCTGATTCATTTATATAGTGTTTTTCATGATTAATATTATTCTGGAGGATCAATCATATTCAAATTTTCCTATCATTATTATTATTATGATATTTTTTCCTATATTTTGTGCAATTGAAATAATTTAAATTATTATAGCCATTTCATTCACTAAATATAATTTTCAAATTGATATAATATTTTTTTTGTGTTTCATCATTTGGTGGATGTAATTTATATTGAATAACTAAATATGATACAATTATATGAAGGAATATTCATTTATTAAAATTTTGGTTCATTACATTTTTTTAATTATCAAATATTATTATATTTGATTGTTTATTTCTTAATAAATCCATAATAGTGGTGTCAGTGTGTGTTTATAAATTCAAATTTCATCATTCTAAGTTCATTATAGGTAAAAAAATATAATTTTAAAAATTATTTATGAAGTATTAATTATATTTTTTATTTTTATTTTTTTATAATCCATGACAATTAATTTAGTTACTAGATTATATTAGTAATTTTTCTGAACAAGGGGTGATATCTTAATAATAGGTTATATATTACCATTACCATTCTTTAACCAAATATAATAATTATTTACAAGTTATTTTCTAATATCAGTAGAATTTATGTGTTCTTAGTTACCCATGATATAAATTTATAGCATTGTCCATGTATGTGGCTAAAATGACCCACATGAGAAAAATATATATTCTATTGGAGAGTATTATTAAGAAGGTGATTATTTTTGCGTAATATAATTTTTTTCAAAATAATAATGACATTATTTAGATGTTTTTAAGGTTTGTAATCCAATTTTAGTATAGTATGTTAAGGAAAAAAGACTACAAAAAATGTAATATGTCAATTTCATAGAGGTGGTAGTCTGAACGTATACACAAGTGTCACATTCATTTATGTAGAACATAATTGAGGTAATAATTGGTTTATAACTTATAAATATTAATAATTCTATAAATATAACATCACTATGAAAAATGGATCACATCGCTTATGAAGGTAGTAGTAGGATTATAACAAAATCAACATTTTAGTTTCCTAAATGATTGGGAAGAAGGTTGAAGAGTTATATTCCATAATTATAAAAATATTTAGGAATATTATTAATTCTAATATTATCATAATTTCATGGATACAATTGGTGTTATGGGGTAAAAATAGGAAGAATTAAGTGATCTTGGTTAAAAACAATACCTTAGGTAAAACCTTAAGTCTCTATAACATCGTCATTTAGAAAGAAGAATGATTATAGGACAAGGGAGAGAGTTTAAGTGTGAATAAGGAAGATTTTTAGTGAATCTGTTTCTTTGTAAATAGTGATGATATTTTGTGGAAGTGATTCCCTTTTATAAGTGAATAAAATGGAATTTATGTAAAATCCCATTACAATTTGAATGATTGAATAACACTATTTAAGGGTCAAAAGCTCCAAAAATTTGTTAATAAAAAAGTGTGGGGTGAGCTAAGGTCAAGAAAACCACTACTACACATTTTAACACATGTTTTAAACTTGTTTAATGTCACCGGGAAAAACATTTCAACAACCATAAAATTGGGTATTATCAATGAATTTGGCACCAAAGAGAGATTTTTACCTTTCACTTACCTTGGAGTACATTTATTATAGGGAAGTCCATGTGATTGTCATTTTAAACCCACCATGGGTTAGGTATAAATAATTTTAACATCTTCGAAAGGTAACCTCACTCAATGGCTGGAAGAGTGTTCCTAGTAAATCACGTCATTATTTTTAAATTTTTAATTAGTTTATGGTGTATACATGTACTATAAATTTTCTCAAAAAGATCAACACTATTATAATTTTTTTTGGAGTGGCACTATTATTGAAAGAAATATAATCACCATTTATTAGGAATAATGTTGTAAAATTTATGATCTTGGGGGAATTGGTATTAAAAACCTTTATAATTTTAGTCAATCCCTTTAAGCCCAATTTATCTAGATAATTATTTATGAGAAATCAGAATCTCTTGGATTTATTAGATTTAGATTTTTGAGCAGGATGAAACTTGGGAACCAGAATTATGTAGAATATTCAGTTTAGATGGCCTTCAAAAAGATATTTTCCAAAATTTCTCTAAATTATCATTGGATTTTCTACAAGAACTCTTATTTGATTTTTTTTCTCCAGAATTGGGTAGATATTCTACTTGTTGATATTATTAGTTATACTAATCAATGTGTTGACATAAATTCTAATATTAAAGATCAAATTGTCAATCTGGATAGTCTTCCTGATTCCATCATGAGTGTTGTTATAAATTACAATTTTATAAATCATGACTATGTGATGATTTGGGAACCAATTTTGAATAAAATTATCATTTCTATATTTTATTACAAAAGTGAAATTAATGTAAATAGGAACTTCTGGATAAGTAGCTATAACAAAATAAGGATTCGGCCTTCCCAATTCACATTGATTTGGAGAATGGTCAGCTCTAAACATCCTTTGGATTCCTGCCTATAATCTGTAGGCTTATCCTTATGTTCTGAGTGTTTCTTAGGTAAAAAAGGAAATATGTAAATATTATATTCTTGTATTGTAATGCTATAGTGGATTTATGGAATCCCATTTTTGAGTTGTTTGAGGTTCATCTCTCTCATTCTGAATCTATTCAGTAATTTTTCATGGCATGCATCAACCTTGATTTCTCTCAAAAAATGATAAAAATATTTATATATTCCTCTAGTAACTAGTCTATATCATCTTGGTTTATAGTAACTGGTGAAGGTATGACCAAGATCATATCAACATATAGTTTTACATTATCTAAATTTTTGTGGTATAGATGAATGAAAAATGGATCTAGAATGGGAACTATGACAACTCCATTCATTATTTTTTTATTTTAAAGCGTTTTTATATTAAAGGTAAATTTTTTTCTCCTAATGTAACTCTAGAGGTTATTCGAAACTTACCTTTCATTGGATGGATCAAATAAAAATCTAATGGTTCTTTAAGATATAATCCAAGTCTTACGGGATATGGTGATATTTTTTCAGATCATAATGGTATTGTTATAAGCTATTTTTACAGATCATGTAGAATTACATCTTCCATTGAGGATGAAATTATTGGATAGATCAAAGCGGTGGATATGGAAATGCATCAAGGATAGAATAACTTAAGGTTTTAATGTGATTCTACCATTATTGTGTAATCCTTCATCTATGGTAACAACCATTTATCCTGGAAGGTGACCAGACATTGGATCAATTTCCTATACACTCTCTCAACAATGAATTATTTTATTAACCATATTTTTTGGGAAAAAACTATCTTGCTTATAGACTTGAAAATAAAGGGGTGAGTATGTGTTACCTGAGGATCCGATACCTCTTTCTCAAAAAAAAGTCATAAAATCCATTCCTTCAAACTATTGTAATCTTCTTTTATTATCAATAAAATTGAATTATCCATTTGGGGATGATCTAATCTCTTTAAAAAAACTAAGAAAGATGTAGTTTTTTTAAAAAAAAATTAAGGTATCATTTATTTCAATATTTTTATTTAAAGAACCAAAATTTAGGCACTATATAACATAATTCAATTTCTAATTAAGAGGGAATTAAATTTTAAATTAAGCTTTAATATATAGAAAATATGTTTTGTAGAAAAATGTTTTTTCCCTTAAGTGTTCATAATGTTATTTATTATTGATTAGAAATTAAATAAGTTTGAATACATTTATATATATGTTTAAAAATTATATTAGACTCAATATTTATAATATAATAATTTATTTTACCTGATAAAAATTACACAATGTTAATATAATTTTTTTTTGAAAATTATAGTTTTGTTGTTATCATGATAATTAACTTTATTCTTAGTAATATTATTTTTATGCCTAAAAATGAAATGGTACTTTTTATATAATTTCTATATATTTATTTCAAATATAAATAACCTTTATCAAATAAAATTTTGAAGGGTGGAAAAAATTATTTTTCATATTGGCACTCATAATAAGTAAAAATAATGTTTTATAAAAAGTATATTACCAGGTATTAAAAGCCCTTTGTTTTATTATATATATTTATATAATTTTCATAAGTTGGTTTTTTATTATTTTTACTCTTTAACATTACTACTATAATATAAAAATAAAATAAAAATAATTTTATTTTATTAAATTATCATGGTTTTAATTTTAGATTGGTGATTCATTTAAGATAAGACACTCAACATGATTTAAGGAAAAGTATTTACCAAAATCGTGGGCTGTTACATTGTATCATGGTAAAATAATTTAATCTAAAATTTTTTATTAATAGGAATAAAAAAATTTGTGGCTACTTTTCTCTCATTGCAATGTCAAGTGCCCATATAACATCCTCAAACTTATAATTATACCACAAAATATTGACCAGGTGAGCGGTATTATTCTGTATTTCTTTATCTCTTCAATCCAAAATCTCCACTGGTTCTTCTTCATATGATATATCATGTTATAATTTCATATATTTTGAGTTAAGTACATTTAAAGGGTCTTGTATGTACTCCTGAAAAGTGATACATGAAACATATCATGTTCTTGGGAGAGGTCTAGTGGGACTACTAAGTGATAATCTACAACCCTTACATGATAAAAAATCTCAAAGGGACATATATATCAAGGTATCAACTTTAGTTTCTTCTTAAATCTCATAAACCACTTCTAAGTAAACATCTGAAGTAATTTATTATCACAAACTTCAAACTATAGATCTCATCAAAAATTATCTTAATAATTATTTTTTAAACATTGTGTCGCTTTCATATACCACCAAATGGTCTGAAAATTTTCTATTATTTATTGGATAAGATATGTTCCTATCATCTTCCTTCATCCAACTATATTCTAGCATGATGGATTCCAACATCTCATTGTAATAAGATCCTCATATAGTTCCATCTAAATGATGAAATAAATTTTTTAGTTATATAGGAACTATAATAGGAGAAGGTGTTGATCCCAACATCAGTAGAAATCCATTGAACATGATCTCAACATATCATTAAGAGTTTTAATTATTCTCTCAGACTAGAAATTTTTCAGTGTAATTACCTACAAATTATAAATGATATTTGATTCCTGAATAAATGGATGTTATCTTTTATTGTATAGTGTTATATACAAACAACACATAGGAAAAAATAACCAACAACACATTATTTCAAAAACAGAGATCAATACATTAGTCAATAATTTAACCCATTAGAATTTAAAATATTATAATGGGATAAAAAAGAAAAAAAGTACAATGAAAAAATTTGTATTATTTCAACCTACTAGAATCATCTCTCCCGTGAACAACACTATGGAAAAGAAACAAAACATTAGTAAACTAATCGATATAATAGAATAAGAAAATATGAAACAATTGGAGTAATTATAGGTAATGATCAATGAATAAATCAAGAGGTATTTATAAGAGGAAATATTATCATTGGTATAGTAATGTGATTGTTGCAATAGTAACCAGGCCATTAAGAATAGTAACTTGATCCCTAGGATTGGTAATATTATCACTTGAATACTTATTCATCATAAAAATAATAAAATGTAAAATAAATAATATTTATCAGGAGTAGTTTAAAAAATAAAAATAAAAAATTAATTCTAAAAAATAAATACCAAGATTAAAAACTTTATGAAATTATAAGCATATTTTAATAAATTTTATTTCATCTTATTCTGTAAAAGTAATAAATTATATATAAAAAATAAAAAATAAAAATGTTATAAAATTATTATATCAAAATTAATTTTATTTTTATAATTATCACATAAAAATTTCTCATGGTTTAATTTTTTATAAATTTTTAAAAAACTTCAATTTTTATATGAATAGTGAAAATATAGTTCTTCAAATACTGCATGTTTTGTTGCATAATAATGTTGTAACAATGTCCTAATAAATATTAAATTGGTTTTATAAACCCAAAATAAATTTAACTTGATAAATGGGTCATTTAAAAACAATAAAATTAATTTACCAACCTAAAAAAGTGATTTCCAAAGTTTAAAATTCTTAAGTGTCCCTTTTAAATAAATATGTTTTTTATTTTTCTTCTCACCATTAAATTAAAATAATAAATATAAATTATAAATTATTTTAAAGTACTAAAATAATGTTATTTTATTAAAAAAACTCATAAACTTCAAAAATATTATGATGTAATGGTTTCAATTGGATATAATAAATTATTCATTATTTTAAAATAAAATACCCCTCTCCTCATGTATAAATAACCCCTCTATATCCCATTAGAAAACCACTCCACTTATTCTTACAAAGGCCTATTATATTCCTAGATACCATCTATTAAGACCTTTAAAATTATTTTGGGATTTTATTTGGTAAACTAACTCCAATAATAAAAGGTGTTTAGTGTCATATAATAGATGAAACATCGAGAAGAGGGTATGGTTTGATCAAATTTTCTTCTCATTTTCCTCTTCTCTTCCTCTTTTTTCTCTATTACATTCAAAACCAAATATTCTAAGATTAATTGATTTGTATGTTAATATTATATTAATAGTGGAAACTCAGTATAATTATTATATTTATGACATATTTTAGGTCATATATCTATTTCTTCTTTATCGACAATGTCTCATCAATGGCCGATTAACCGCTTATATAGACATTAACAACTCTTGGATTATCACCAATTTCATTGATGGATATTTTGAATTATATAAAATAAATAAATATATAATAACATATATTTTAATCTTTTGGAATTAATTTTACTTATATATAAATTTCTGTTTGAAAAAAGAATTAAATTAAAACAAAATAGGATAATATAATGAAAAAACGAAATTAGAATAATTAATGTTTAACAAAAAGTATTATAAAATTGAATCCACTAATTATAATGGATAAATAGTGATAGAAATAAATTTAAATCACATATAGTTTCATGTTTTTTAATATCTTTTTATTATATATCTAGTGTAATTGAGACAAAACATAATGAAATTTATGAGAAGCGAATTATTGAACCCAACTCCCTCTCTTTTTCAGTTATTGCATCATTCAAATTATTTTTAGTCAAATAATTTTATAACATCCATAATATTTCATTTAACTATTCTTTACATTTTATTTTGAAGATATACATGTTCCTACCTTATTGAAATGATTTCTATGCAAATTTCAAAGATTTTACTAAAATACTTTATTCTTCCAAAACACATATTTGACTCCACTAGAGTTGTTACTTCTTCGTATAAAAATAAAATTTAAAATAAAAATATTGTCTATTTTTTAATTTTATAACACCAAATATTTTTACATGATGTGTGATATTTGAAATCTCTATAAATCCTTTTCCATTCCATGAATTTATTTCTTGACTATTATTGTTTTATGTTCTCTTTCATATGGCATGCATGATTTTTAGAAGTTTATGATGTGATGGGTGGACCCATAATTAACTTAACCCCCAATGAATTGTGTAATGTGATATATATCATGATATTATTTATATTTTTTGGGAACACTATGATAACATTTCTCATAATTATGATGTTATAATTGATATACATATGTTTTGAATGAAAATTATGTGAGAATTTTTCACAAAATTGTGTTGTATATGAGCACTATGTTATAATGATTCATAATTTTACATATGAAAAATTCCATGAATTTTTCAAATGATTCACTCATGCTTATGATGATGATCCCATTCTTATGATATGATAATGATTATTATGCTTAACCATGTACTATTGATTCATGTCTCTTATTCCTTTTATGTTATTCCTACCCTAACTAGGATTTTAGCTCACCCATTTATTTGAGATATATCCTCAAATGTTTTCTTATACTATTGAAAATATAAGAGTATTCAGAGGACTATGAACAATAAATTAAATAATAGTATGTTTTTTCCAGATAATTAAATCCATGTCATGATATTATAAGTTGAAGTGGGTCTAAAACAATTATACCTGGGGATAATAATCCCTAAAGGGATCTATTTGTATTAACTCAACTTATACCTTATTTATGAAAAAGTGGACTTGTTTCGCACCAGGGTTGATACTATCGATGGATATTCTTTGGTTTATTATAATATCTACACAAACAATTATTAAAGATGTGTACCTAAAATAATTATTAATTTTAATGTTATGAAATATTAAAGTATATGATCCTAGAATAATTTTTTAAGAAAAATACTAAACATAGGGATCCCATAAGATATTTATTTTTATTATTTTTATCATGAGAATAAATTGTTTATTAATTTTTTTTAGATTATGGTTTTTTAGACATTTTTATTTTATAAAATTGAATCAATATGGAGAAAAAAACGAGAACAATAAATTATATTATAGACAATGGAATAGTTTTTCAGATGATATTCCCAATGAACTAGTATGTGGAGTTAAAAATAAAATAATGATAGTTACATAGTTATCATAGGTTATGAATAAGAAACTGAACCTTGTGGAATGTTTGTCTTCATTCGAGAAGGAATAAATAGACATTGATTCCTTTATGCATTAAAAACCACCTTCATTTAACAGGTCTTTAAGACTAATTATCACAGAACATTGGGTTAACTGAATGGAGTAAATATTTTCTAGGATCTACTACTCTGAGATGAAGATTTCTCTATTAATCTATCATTTAGACAGATAAGTTGATCAATGGAGGGTGATGATAAAGAATATGAATCCAAAATATGAAATGGTAAAAATGGAGTGGGAATAATTTATGAAGATATTCCATAACATTTAAATCCTTTAATATCTTTGAATAAATATGGAGTAATAATTTCTAGAGATTATTAAAATAGAGGGTGAATATTTCATGTATTATATAGAGAATTTTATAGGGATTTCATGATACCACTTGGGTTTCTTATCAAAAATGATAAAAACATTTGGATAGATTATTCAGTGGATGAAAACCAAACCTATGAAAGGATCAAGATATTCAAGAATTTGGGAGATATGAAGTAGTAGATTGATTTGATCTCTATCTAGATATTTATTTTGAAGAATGGTCCCATGGATATAAAGTTAATAAGAGAATAATGTATTTTCATAATGATGGATTGTATGTCAAAGGAGGAAAAAAGATCCAACCACCCACATGTCAATGATATGGGAAGAATAACACTAGGAATTGAATCAATGGTATAATTAAATGATTTAAGTGTCTTAGATAAGGCCACCAAGATCATGAATTTTTAAGAGAGATGAAGAAGCTGGCCAACATGATAGAGGAATGAGATATACATCTCAATGAACCATATATGGTTTAATGTATTGAAAGTAAGGAGAGAGGGTACTACACATGATAGTTCAATATAGAATGGGAATTTTAGGGTAATCAACATCAACAACCACCAAAGTTTAGGTATCATGGGAAATCTTATTCCACCATCACCGTTAAGGTGTAATAAGAAAATCAATTTGTATAAGGTAAAATTATTTTTCACTCAAGAATGAAATTTTATTATTTAATTTTAGTTTTATAAATTCTTTTATATCCTATAAGTTTTCTAGAACTATTTAATCACATATATAATACATTTAAGTAAATATATTCATAAAAACACCAAGTTGCGTGATCATCAAAACCCAAGTATTGTACAGATATCATATTAGTATATTTGAGATGATTATTCTAGTGAATAAAATAATTTTTCCCTTAGTGTAGTTTGATTCTATACTAGTAATATATTTCATCTGATTATATAGAGCTCAAATAAACTTCCAAGAAAAGGAAATAAATTACACTATTATGAATCATTCCATTATCCTATATAAATACAAGAAAGATCATGAATCTCTAGTATAGAATCCATCAATGTTGTGGGTTATGATACCTAGGGAATAAGAATATCATTCCCAAATAGATGATTCAATTGAAAGTAACAAACATAATGATATGAGAATTTTTTGGCAATATACTAATGAATTTCTTAAAGAGTTTCACAGAATTCCCCCAGATCATGAGGTAGAGTTATTAATAGAGCTTATACACAGAGTGACTCCAATATTCGAAAAACCCTATAGGATGGACCATATATAACTAGAGGAGATAAATAATACATTGAAAGTAAATTTAGAAAAAGGTTTCATATGTCCTTGTGCATCACCATTGAGTGAATTGGTTTTATTTGTTAAAAAAATGATGGATCTATGCTGTTGTGAATTAAATGCCAAGATCTCAACAAGATAACCATAAATAACAAGTATACCCTTCCAAGTTTTGATTATTTTTTTATACAAATATGATGAGAGGATTACTTCTAAACATTGGGTTTTTGTTCTTAATATGATCAAATGAATGTGAAGAAGGAATGTATTCAAATGATAACCTTCCATTCAAGATATAAACACTATGAGTTCATATATATTCCCTTAATAAATACTAATTCCACTACCATTTTTATCAAACATATTAATAGAGTTTTTAAATAAAACTATGAAATATTTTTGGTAGTGTTTATTGATGATATTATAATATACTCTAAGTGAAAAGAGGAACATGAATAGAATATAAGGATTGTTCTAGAGACATTAGGAATATAGAAAATTTATGATATGTTCAAAAAGTGTGACTTTTGGATGTAATAAGTCACATTCATGGGAAATGTATGAAAAGTGAGGGATTTTTTGTGGATCTTTCAAAAAAGAAAAGAAATTGAAGAACGATCTAGATACACTGGTGTTACAGATATTGATTACTTTCTTGGATTACCTTCGTACTACAAATGATTATTGGGAAATTTATTGTGATTGCCTTTCCCACTAACTAAGATAACATGGAAATGGGTAAAGTATGCTTATACCAAAGAATTTGAGGAAAGATTTAAGGATCTTAATAAGAGGTTAATCCTTGCACCTATACTCATACTACCCTCAAGTGGAAAAGTTTTTGTGATATAAAGTTATGATTCAATTAAATGTCTGGTTTGTATACTCCTAAAAAATGATAATGTGATATATGCATCAGTACAGTTGAATATCCGTGAGAAAAAATCCCCAACACAAGATCTAGAGTTAGAAGTTATGATCTTAGATTTGAATATTTGTAGGAACTACCTATATGGTGATATGTGTGAAATATATACAAATTAAAGTAGTTTAAGGTATATAATCAAACTCAAAGATCTCAGTATGCATCAGAAAATATGGTTAGAGTTGATCAAAGACTATAATTACTCTATTCAATATCATCATATAATGGCTAATAAGGTAGATAATTATCTTAGCATAAAAGAACTTGATAAAATTTCTATGATGAGGATTGAGAAAGACCCTACCTTTATGGATATGAAAAGGATTGATCTAGAAATCATAACATTGAGGAAGATAGACTGCCTTCCCCAAATGACTTCCCAGATATCTATCTAAGAGAAGATCAAGAAGGGAAAAGGGTTTATTTGGATCTTCAAAAGAACATGGATCCACTAAAGGAAGGTAATAATTATAAATTCCACATCAATGAAGATGGTGTCATTTTGTTTAGAATAAGACTTTTTGTTTCTTCATCACCTGTGTCAAATAGTGCTATTGAATATTTCACATAGCTCATATTTAACCATCTATCTTGGAAGTACCAAAATGTACCGTGATATTCAAAATAACTTTTTTGTTTGATAGAATAATGAAGGATATTTCTTATTACACCTCAAAGCGACTGGTATGTTGGTAAGTTAATGTAGAGCAACAAAAGTACAACAGGATGATGCAACCATCGCCCATACCAATATAGAAATATAAAAACATAACCATGTACTTTTTAAATAGTCTCCAAAATATATCCAAAGGAAGTAATGAGATATTGGTTATGGTGGATCGACTCAACAATACTTCCCACATCATCATTATTATGGAAGATTTCTCACTTGTTTAACTTTCCAAGATATATGTAAAGTAAGTGGTGAGGCGATATGGGGAACCAAATTCCATTTCTAATCATGATTCAAGGTTCACATATAAAGTTTAGAGAATTATCCAATATTCTCTAAATATTAAATTGAATCTCAGTACCACCTATCACCCCCAAATGGATATCCAATATTTAAGTACCATTCAGATACATAAGGATATACTATGATATTTCTTAATGGAATTTAAAGAATAATGTTATTAAAATATACTATTTGTTGAGTTCCCATACAATAAAAACTTCTAATCAGGTATTAAAATGGCCCCATTAGAATATATATATGGGAAGCGATTCAAAACTTCTATAAGATGGTATTATTTTGGTGAACAAAATCTACTTGAACTCGATCTTGTGTAAGAGATCATAGAGAATGT
Source organism: Viscum album (assembly GCA_963277665.1). Taxonomy (NCBI): domain Eukaryota; kingdom Viridiplantae; phylum Streptophyta; class Magnoliopsida; order Santalales; family Viscaceae; genus Viscum; species Viscum album. The sequence continues at coordinate 1,185,807,298 of OY728164.1, forward strand.
TCAAACTATCCAAAAAAATTCAATAGATTATTAGAGTTGGAAAAAGATCTATGATATCAAACATCGATGGGATATTTAATTTCATGTTAGAGGTAATTTTTTCCTTCAAATATCACAATTGAAGAGTTTCATGTAGTTTAGAAACAAGGGAATGCTCAACCCTAGGCTTATTTCTCCCTCTAAGATCCTTGATCACATATGAGCTATGGATTATCGTCTAGTGATTCCACTAAACATGGATTCATTTCATGATTCATTCCATGTATCTATAATGAGGAAGTATATTTTCAATCCCTCACAAGTATTGAATCTATTGGTTATACAAATAGAGTAGGAATTCTCTTTTGTGGAGTGGTTGATGAAGATCTTGGATGATATAGAAAAATATCTAAGTGATAGGACAACACACATTGTAAATGTGTTGTGGTGTAACCATAAATATGAAGATTTTACATGGGAACTAGAGGAAACAATGAAATAGAGTTACCCTAATCTATTATAAAATGATAATAGGAGTTGATATTTTAGGGTTTAAATTTTTAAAATAGAGAATAATGTAACAACCAAGACTATAGAATTGGCATTTGATTCTTGAAAAAATGTGTGTTATATTATATTGTGTAATATTATACAATAACTGAAAACACATAATTTCATTAATGATCATCATTAAATTAGTCAACAACTAAACCTATTAGAATTTCCAATATTACAATGGAATAAAAAATAGAATATAGAAAATGTAGAATGGGAATTTTTTATTATTAAAATTATTTAGAATTATCTCTCACATCAACAAAACCAAGGAAAAGTAAAAAAACATTTGTAAACCAATAAAAAATTTCAAAAACAGAAACATGGAACCTAGGGTGTAATTTTATTTAATGATGTTTCAAGGAATGTATAGGTATTTATAGGAGGTAATATGACTGTTGGAATAGTAGCATGGCCATTAAGAATAGTAACTTAACAGTTGGAAAAGTAATTCGACCTCAAAATAAAAAGGTGAAACATAAAAAAAATTATCATAAGTATTTTAAGTAAATATAAATATTTTAATTCCATAAAATAATTAACAAGATTGAAAAATCAAATAAATTATAACCATTTTTTCGTAAAATATATTTTAATTCATTTTGTAAAAATTAAAAAATTTAGATTAAAATTTAATATTAACTAAGATATATAATTATTTTAATAAAATGAATGTCAAATTTTGGAATTATAACTAAAAATTTCCAATGGGTAATTTTTTTATAATTTAATGTGAAACCTCACTTTTTAAATGAATAATAAAAATACATTTTTTAATACATCATGTTTTATGACATAATAATGGTGTAAAAATGACTTAATAAATAATAAATTGGTTATCTAGATCAAAAATAAATATATTAATATTAATGTGTCATTAAATATAATATAATTAATTTCAAAGCCTAAAATGTAATATCCAAAGTCTAAATGTCTAAAGTGTCTCGTTTAAATAAACATATCTTTATTTTTCTACTTTCTATTTGGTTAGACTAATACATTTGAATTATAAATTGTGTGAAAGTACTCAAATCATATTATTTTATTCAAATATATTTTATAATTCCAAAAATATTAATATTAAATAGTTTACCTTGGATATAATTATTTTTTCTTTATTATAACATAAAGTACCCCTCTTCTCAAGTATAAATACCCCCTCTCACTCCCATGGTAAAACAACTTCACATCCACTCACCAAAGCCAATTCCTTACCCAAACACCCTCTCTTAAGACCATTATAATCCTTAGGGTTTTTATGAAGTAAGAAAAAATGAAAACTTCATGGAGTTTAGTGCTGTAGAAAAGAAGAAACACTGAGAAGATGATAAGGTTTTGTGAGAAAACCGACCCGAATACCCTCTAAAACTGGTGCCTGGACCAAATTTCCATATAGCCAAAGGGGGTTTTCATTCCCCACAGGCAGGAAAATAACACCCATGCATTAACAAAAAACAAAAGGAATGATTTTCCCCAACCTGATCCAGAAAACATGACATATATATGTATATAGATAAAACAATCAATGAAAGAAAACAATAATATATATATCATAATAGATACATAACAACGGAAGTGGTAAACTTATAATGGTAGAAAAATAATCTTCAAGTGATGATTCCAACTGCAAAGGATGAAAAAACTAAATTAACTACTCCAACAGTCTCTATGTGATAGCATGGGAAAAATCCCACCATCACACCACTAGCTAAAAAAACCCAAATGACAGAAGACCTCACCGCCTTACTGTGATGCCTTTCCTTTCCATGCATTAAAATACATGAAAAAGTCTATGCACTATTAAAGGGGTGTAAAGGGTGTGATCTAACTAGCTTAGTAGGATCCCACCCAGGTGTTCCACATCATGTATTTGAATAATAATCCAAGAATAATCAAATTTAAAGAAAAAAATGCATGATATAAAGGTTATCGGTTATTATATAAAAATCAAGGGAAAATAATTTAATATCTCCCTTTTCCAGATTTCCAAATAAGGTAGGTAAATCAGTTTCGAATAATTTCATATACATATATCAAAACACATATATCAAGTAAAAAAAGCATGCAACACATATCATATCAAATCCATTATTGTTTAACCGAAATAGTATGAAACAAACCAGCCCAAATTGGAAAAAGAATAGGTAACATAATTCCAAGGATAACATTAGGACATGAAACCTAGGAAACTCATACCTAACATTGATAATAATGCACTTATCAAACCTCTAGACATATTCATCAAAACTAGAGAGTATAGGAACACTGCAGAAAGTGAACCCCCCAAAGGATCTAACAAATACCTAAAATAATAAACCTAGGAATAAGAGGAAAACCCCATGAATGGACCCCCCTGATAATTGATGAGGCCTATTAATATACCTTTCACTAATAAACTTGAGTCTTCTTATGTTCTCTCTTTTCATAACCAATTCATCAATCTATTTTCATCAAAACCATGCATTGAAAAAAATTTAGTAAACCACTTCACAGTGATTTGAAAAACCCTTTTCCTTTACCCAAAACCATAGGAAAGACATATTTTATAAAAAAACCCATTTCTACACTCACAAATCAAATTAGTAAATCATGAAATTTATTTATAAAACAATTTATCAAAACCAAAGTAATGCAGTTCGCCAATATAGGCTAGAGACGAAACCACCTACCTCAAAAATCAGGTCACAAATACTCACAATGGGATCCATCAACGAGGAAAAACCCAACAAATATAAGGGGGCCTAGAACAAACCAAAAAATCTTAAATTGATTCAGTTTAACAAAAGGGTTAGTAGAGAAGAGGAAACAATACATACCTCAAGAATTCACATTCGCAACACCACAACCAACAACGGATTTCCCTCAGAACAAGATCACACGGTGAATATATAAATAGTCAAGAGGAATCATCACCATGGATTAATAACTATATAATGTAATGCGAAAACACTACCATGATAAAAGAAAATGAATACACAGAAAGTATCTATTTCTCAGAGAGATTCAACACAACCACCTAGATGATAAATCACCAAACAAATCAATCTTAAATGAATGGAGGTCGCCATAATTGACGGAAAATGCTTATAGGTTGAGTGAAAGTAGGGATGTATGTAACACCCCAAGCTTCCATGGTACGTTTCCCTTTGAATAATGTAATAGCTTGCATTGTACGCAACTTCGAGATTCTAACACACCACGACCAATCAAACTAGCCATTATGAATAGTAATACCCAATTTTTGAAATTTTATAAATTTTATCTTTCAAAATGGACTTCATTTTAGGATTCAGAATATCGAAATTAACTTAGGGTGAATTTTTGGTATTTTTATAAAAACTTTTAATTTTTGATGAATAGTGAAAAACACTGAGTTATAGTTTAAAAACAAAATTTTTATTTAAATAATTTTGTATTTTATTTAAGTTTATTTTAGGTAAAAATAGATACATAATACCTATATAAGTTCAATTTAATTAATTGAAGTTAGTTTATAATGATTTTTGATATATAAAAATTTTATTGATCTTTTTAACCGTCTTTTACCAACCTCTTAGGAGCATTCCCAAATTTGAATAAAACATAATTTTACCGCCTCTATGAATTGAATTTCAAAAATCCGAGATACACGGTAGATATCAGTAAGTAAAATGTGGTTCAATAAGATAAAAATAATTTTTTTGTGAATAGTAACTTTTGACTTTTATTTACAATGGTTAAAAGTAAATAGGGTAATTAAGGGTAAAAATGATATTATTATTACCCTAACACATGTCCTAATTCTATTGGATAAGTGTTATTCGACCAAAAACAACCTTATGAATAAAATATGATCCTTTAGGTCCTCTTGGATTAGATTAGGACATTTATTATTATTTAATTCAAAGAACATTTAAAAGTGTTAAATTGAAAGCTTAATAACTAAACCATTGTTAATATAGGGTTACACATAAGATAAATTAGATTATAAATATTAATTATAAAGATAAAAATATTTCCTAGATAATGGTATTTTATTTATATTTTTTATACATTAAATAATTTAATTAATTTATGAAATAACGATGATGAGTAATTTCCTAATTAATGAAATATTAAAATATTTGATATTATAAATATCCAAATAAATTTAATTTGAGACTTTTTATGAATTAAACTAATTTTCAAGGTTAATATGAAATTTTATGGTTGGTTAGATGAATTTTTTTAGAATTAATAATGCTGTTATGAATTTTGAAAAAACAAAATACCAAATAGTGTCAAAATTGACATAAAAGAGTTTTAAAAAAATATATTATATTATTAATTGATATTATATTCCTAAAAATCTAAGGTTCTGTCAAAATACTTATATAATGATAAGTGTATCATTAATTAACCACTTAGGGTTCAATTGTAAGTATATAGTATGTTTATTAACGATATAATATAAAAATACAAAGAGACATGGTAAATGTGAGACTATTTAACTAAGAGTTAAATCTAGAAGATAAGGTTAATATAGTGACCCAAACCAGTCTAAAACCTATTGGTTGAGTGGTTTTAGACCCATCCACACCTTATACTCTAAATAATACATTTTTTATCCATTAGAAACCTAAAATGACTTTATTATAAAATAATATTTATAGTTTTTCCTAAGGTGCCCCTCACCCCTCTTATAAAAGGAAACTCTCCCTTATCTCTAATTCATACCTTCAAATCCATTTGGCTCAGCCAAAAACTACCTAAATTACATCCTAACTATCCTCCCTTCATCCTATAGGCCTTTCTTCAGTCAAAAAGCCAACCTATGGAGCCATTTTGATCAAATCAAAAGGAAGAACCCGGAGAAGAGGTAAATATTTCATCACCTCATTCAAGTTCCTTTATTCTTCCACTTCCTCTTTCTTTGTTATTTCCACTATAAAATAATTACTACAGTATATTTTATATACTTTGATGTTATTATAAATATGTTACAACCATATTCATTATTCTATCCATCCTTTGAATGACATGTCACCATATGTGCATATGTACGGCTTACCGTCTCCACGTCGTGGTGTAATTGTTATTCAATACATTATTATTTGGATGGTTATAATAATGATGTGTAATTGATGTAAATAATAAATATAGCATGATAATGATTCTATATATATGACATATCATCCAGTTTTATATTATTTTAATATCAAAATAATTATATTTTCACTCGTGCGTATGTACGGATTACCGTCACCACGAACGCGATGAGATTCATTTCCCATTATATTCATTCAAGACTAATTTTCATTTGATAATTAAAAATAATGTTTATAGAATTTATATCATTCTGGAAATAAATAATATACATACCATCCATAACAAATATGACTCACATAACAAATAACATAAGGGAAAACGAATCTGTTAACACCCGAAACGACGATAATACTAAGATATTATTAACAAATCAATGTTAAAAGATCATATATGATATCATATTAATGTATATGATTCTTGTATAATTTAATAACAATTATTTCACCATTATAATGGAGGTTAACCTACCCTTGACCAAGGAAAATTACAAATTAATGGGTTTCTTATCTCACTTTTAATTCCGTGAGATTTCCATTGTTCACCACTTATTTATTGTATGTGGTGTATTGTTTAATTACAATTGATATATATTATCATAATTCTCTTTATATTCATGGTATTTTGAGATTAATTTGGTTTTTATTAAATTTTTTTCATACGACTTGATTAATTACAACGAAGTAAGGGTTTTTCATCTCACTTTTATTCCTGTGAGATTCATGCTATATTGAACACTATTTCTTTTTGTCTGGAGTATGTATTGCCCCTGATTTTATTCTTTTTGTAATATACTTTAATGTAAGGGTATTTAAATCTTCATTGTATGATACTTCTTTCATGGGGTTTATGTTTTGTATGTTACCAAATCGGTAAGGGAATTTCAAATTTCAATTTCCACTAATTCAGTTTTACGCAAACCTCATTGATTACTTTACTCCAAGATTATGTGTGAAATCACTATTTATTTAATTATTTAGTAATTTTCACTCCCCTTTATGTGGATATACTTTTGAGACACATAATCACTCCATTTATAAATCATCAAGTCATCGATATGAACTTAGTAAGAGTAATTTTAACTCAATCTTCATTCATTGAGTTAAGCATCCAATTTATTGGTGTTGTTTTTACAAGAATAAGTTTGAATGTCCTCTGGTTGATTTACACTGCATAACCAATCATATTGAGGGTATTTATATTTTTCACACATAATTATGTCATTTATTTATCATTAACCTAATGATACGGTCTTTATAAAGGATTTCATCTCCACTTACATTCCATTGAGTCTTCTTTGTGGTCATGCACCAACTCACTTTTGTTTGATGAATATACTGTACTTTAACATAGTATATCATGAATACCTTTATTCTCAGGATATTATAAAGTTTTTATTACCTCAATTATATTTATACAATTGTCTCTATTTTGGTTAGGAACTCTAACTAAAATATCATTTTAAATGTTTTAAAGATATATTATTCTAAATCTTTCTCATTAATGTCCACATTTTAATAATGGTTTTAAGGATTTATTTATATGGACATTAAAGTTTTACAATTAAAATTATTTTTAAATGTTTCAAATAAGTATGGGACACTTTGATTCAAAAATATATTTTTAAATAGCTTCTTGAAAAATAGTGTGACTTTTAGATGTTTTCAAGATAAAGGGGGATATTTCTCTCAAATAGTTTTAATGATTATTTTCATCCATGTCAACATCCTTAATTATTTTCGATTGAGGTTAATCTGTTACAATAAAATCTTCTATATTTTATTGAATTAGTTATGTTTGAGTGTGGATGTGCTATTTTTTATACCATTCATGGTTTGCGGATAAAGTATTGAAATTTTATATGCTATTTTTAATATGAATGTTTATGTTATGTTTCAAATTTTTCATATGAGGAATGTATTAGACTTATTAAGTGATGGGTGGAGCCCGCTATAGTTCCTAGATGCATCGGTAGGTCTCATGAGACAAATTAGTGTCTTGGAACAAGGCCATGACAAAATCTTATTTGAAGTCTTCGCACAAGGCTTTGACTATGTGGTTATGAAAGTCTGGCATTATGCATTCCATCATTATGAAAGTGGATATTGATATTGCATGTGATTATTCGAATAGTAGAATATCCTCGTGAATAAGTAAATGGAATTATTTTATTTTATATTTTCCATATTATTCTGATGTTCAATTTTAAAAGTCTTTTGTTTTAGTCTTATACATTCCTTAAATGTTTATACTTATTTATGAAAGTTTCCGCTATATTGTTATCCTTACTGAGCATCTGAGCTCACCCCTTTATATGTTTTATTTTTCCTAAGATGAAAAAAGTATATTATTATTGACCTTCATGGATATTCTATGGGATCTCCATGTTGTCTATGGAAACAATGTTGTTGTAGTTTTCCATTTTATGATGTAATGTAAAACTTATGAATGTATCTAGTACTTCGATGGCTACTAAACTAATCGGTATTTTAAGACTTGATCTTTTGTGATCATGCCAATGATACGTAATAATGCACCGACTCTGGGCTTCTGGGGTTGGGGCGTTACAGTTGGTATCAGAGGAAGTTTAGTACAAACCTTGGAAACTATATTTAGATAAACTCTGATTAGATCACATATCCTTAAGAAAGACTTTGAGGATTAGTATAGAAGAACTTCCTAAAATTTTGGTATTATGGGGATTTTGTGGTTTTCCAAGAAATACATCCCTATCTGGATACGAGCAGGTAGAGGCGGCTCTGGCATAGATGTACCTAGGGGTAAAACCTGAAAACACCTCTTTGAGCTATACTCGAATGGGAACTGGTGCACGACAACGGGCCTTGCTTCACTCTTGGTTACAACACTACCGAGGGATATGCTTAGGATAATTACATTTTCTTTACAAACCTATTTGAAGGATTTTAATATAAGATGAGTATAAATGGCCTTGGTTAATACTAAGGTGTTTTAAATTGAAAATATGGTGTCATGATATTCTCTAAATGATTTTATGACTACTGTTACTCACACGATGCTTTCTAGTTTTAGACAATGGCTAGATTCCAAGTAAGTCATAGTAGATTTGAGCATGATGTACAATGTGGTAATAGTGGTGGAAATGAGAAGAAAAATGGAATGTTGATAGGTGAAAAATATATTGTGTTCATGCCAAATCAGTTTTCCAAAAATATGATCAACAACATATATATTAACTAACTCCTGGACTCAACAAAGAAGAGAAAGGTGATGAATGATAAGATCTCCAGCAGAGGAGACCATGGAGAAAAGAACCAACAATTTCCATCATGCATGAAATTTGGAAGGAGACACCCAGGAAAGTGTCTCAATGGAACAACGAAATGATTTATGCGTGGGAAAGAAGGACATAAAGTAAAGAATTTTTGAGGAAAAATGAAGATAACTATGGAAGAAAATAAAAATGGTACTAAGAATCCATTTATAGTCATTTTACATAAATGTAGGGGACATGGCCATTACTCGATTGAATTCCCTATTCTACAGGATATTTTATTGGTTAAAGAGGAAGCTATGTGAAAATAAATGGTTGGAGAAATGTTTAAAAGTATTAGTGCTCCTTATTGATGGGATTACTTTTGAAAAAATTTCTCTTGTATTTCTAACCCTGCAGTTTGTCATGTGAAAATGATATTTGAGGAAGAATTATATTTTCTCTTATGGATATAGTTATAAAAAAAATTGGTTTTATATAATCATTTGGTTTGAGGAAACTATAAGTTATTATATTTTGAAATGAAAATGAAAGGTATGAGATAAAATTTGTGGTTAAATTATGTTATGGTTATTTTGAATAATTTATCTCATTTTAGTAATGTTATAAAATATAATTTTTGAAAAATGATAACACGCAGACCGTGTGATAACCCATCACGTCGAAAAAAGCTATGGGAATCGAACCCACAACCAGAGTGCGCTTGGGATTTATCGCCTACCACTGGACTACATGAAGTCCCTGGATAGTGTGACTAATTATTTTTAGTTAAATGATTTTATTGATCAATAATAAGTTGATTTTGGATCTTATGTCTTATCAAATGAATACCCTAAGTATAGAAAAATGATTTGGTGATTAAGTGATAAATGTTATTTTGGAAGACCTTCACTCTATTGGGAACACTATATGCCTAAGGAAAATAGAATACTATGATATTTCATTTGATTACTACTGGTGGATTTTTATCTATGTTTTTATTGTGGATTTATAATGATTTGGATTATTTATGGAAATTATTAACCTATAATAAATAATATGTGATTAGGTTAATTACTTTTAAGTATGTGAATTTAAGAGCAGTCAATGTAATTTGGAGATACAATTTAATGTGGAAGACTACATAACCAAATTCTTCTATGTTTTGGGTTTCAATATTAGTTTGGATTATATTGAAGAATTTTAAGGACAATTGATTATTGAATAGTATTTATTTAACTTTAAGTTTTTGTTGGTTTAATTTTAGAAATTAATATTAGTGTTTCTTTCTCTAAAGGAATATACTTATAGGGGATCATCTGATCTTTTACTAACAATTTTGGTTTTGATTAATGTCTAAAGACAAGGTAAATATATAGTTTATCCTTTATGGGTTGTGTGATTCTCTAGAAGTTGATTCTAGCTCTTCCGGTTTGACCAAGTCATCTTGAATACTCATCGTTTGAAAAAAAATGAGTTAGTGGTAGAAATTTATTAAGGAATGAAACTCTACATAAAAAGTAAGTATATCATTTTATGTTCTTAGTCAATCTCAAAATTAAATTCTTCATCTATATGAAATGTAACTGAAAAAAAAGTTTTCTGTTTACTTTTCCTACTGGGAAAATAATGATCGTTTTTCCCATTACAAGTTTGTGGTTTTCTTGTTGTTAACTTTCTCCAGATCATGTTTTCTATCCCCCTCCATCAGAACTTGAAACTTATTTTATCTTCCATATCCATGTTTTCTTACATGGAATCCTAGTATGGGTTATCTCAGGTGACCTTTGTACTTCTCTTTCTTTCTTTTAAAGTGATAGATTTATTGACTCTTTTTCAGATGTGGGACTTTCAATTATGTTCCCAAGCCCAATATTAAAAATTGAGAGGACGTAATTTCCAAAAGGGGGAAAAAATGTAACACCCAAATCTTCCATGGTACGTTTCCCTTTTAATAATGTAATAGCTTGCATTGAACGCAACCTGGAGATTCTAACACACCGCGACCAATCAAACTAGCCGTTATGAATAGTAATACCTAATTTTTGAAATTTTATAAATTTTATCATTCAAAATGGACTTCATTTTTCGATTTGGAATATGAAAATTAGCTTAGGGTGAATTTTTGGTATTTTTCTGAAAACGTTCAATTTTTGATGAAGAGTGAAAAACACTGAGTTGTAGATTAAAACCAATTTTTTTATTTAAATAATTATTTATTTTATTTAAATTTATTTTAGGTCAAAATAGATACATAATACCTATATAATTTCAATTTAATTCATTGGATCCAGTTTATAATAATTTTAGGTATATAAAAATTTTATTGAACTTTTTAACCGTCTTTTACCCACCTCTTAGGAGCATTCGCAAATTTAGATAAAACTTAATTTTAATGCTTCTGTGAATTGAATTTCAAATATCCAAGAGACAAAGTTGATATTAGTAAGTAAAATTTGGTTCAATAAGATAAAAATAATATTTGATAAATAGTAACTTTTGACTTTTATTTACCACAGTTAGAAGTAAATAGGGTAATTAAGTGTAAAATTGATATTATTATTACCCTAAAACATGTCCTGATTCTATTTGATAAGTGTAATTCGACCAAAAACATACTTAGGAATAAAATATGATCCTTTAGGTCCACTTGGATTAGATTAGGACATTTATTATTATTTAATTCAAAGAAGAGTTAAAAGTGTTTAATCCAAATCTTAATAACTAAACAATTATTAATATAGGGTTATACATAAAATAAATTAGATTATAAATATTCATTAGAAAGATAAAAATATTTCCTAGATAAAGGTATTTTATTTATATTTTTTAGACATTAAATAACTTAATTTATTTATGATACAATGATGATGAGGTATTTACATAATTAATGAAATATTAAAATAGTTGATATTATAAATATCCAAATAAATGTAATTTGAGACTTTTTATGAATTAGACAAATTTTCTTGGTTAACATTACATGTTATGGTGAGTTAAATGAATTTTTTTCAAAGTAATAATGCTGTTATGAATTTAGAAACAACAAAATACCAAATAGTGTCAAAATTGACATAAAAGAGTTTTTTTTTAAAATATTATATTATCAATAGATATTATATTCCTAAAAATATAAGGTTCAGCCAAAAGACTTATATAATGATAAGTGTTTCAATAATTAACCACTTAAGGTTATCTTGGAAGTATATAGTAAGTTTATTAACCATATAATATAAAAATACAAAGAGACATGGTAAATGTGAAACTATTTAACTAAGAGTTAAATCTAAAAGATATGGTTAATATAGTGACCCAAACCTATCTAAAACCTATTGGTTGAGTGGTTTTCGACCCATAACCACATTATCCTTTAAATAATAGATTTTTGAGCCATTATAAAACAAAAATTATTTTATTATAAAAGAATATTTATAGATTTTTCTAAGGTTCCCCTCACCCCTCTTATAAAAGGGAACTCCCCTTTATCTATAATTAATACATTCAAATCCATTTGGCTCAGCCAAACACTGACAAAATACCCTCTAAAATATCTTACCTTAATTCTAGAGGCCATGATTTAGTCAGAAATCTGACTTACTAAGCCATTTTGATCAAATCAAAAGGAAGAACCTGAAGAAGAGGTAAATATTTCATCAGCCCTTTCAAGTTCCTTTCTTCTTACACTTCCTATTTCTTTGTTATTTCCATTATAAAATAATTAATAAAGTATATTTAATATAATTTGATTTTATTATAAATATTTTACAACTATATTCATTATTCTATCCATCCTTTGAATGACATGTCACCATACGTGCGTACATACGGCTTACCGTCTCCACATCATGGTGTAATTGTTATTCAATAAATTATTATTTGGATGGGTATAATAATGATGTGTAATTGATTTAAATAATAAATATAACATGATAATGATTTTTTATATATGATATACCATCCAATTATATATTATTATAATATCAAAAGAATGATATTGTCGCTCGTGCGTACGTACGGATTACCGTCTCCACAAACGCGATGAGATTCATTCCCCATCATATCCATTCAAGAATAATTTTCATTTGATGATTAAAAAAAATTTTAAAAGACTTTATATCATTCTGGATATGAATAAGATACATACCATCCATATCAAATATGACTCACATAATAAATAATATAAAGGAAAACAAATCCATTAACACCTGAAACGACGATAATACTAAGATATTATTAACAAAGCAATGTTGAAAGATCATATATGATATCATATTAATGTATATGATTCATGTATAATTTAATAACAATCATTTCACCATTATACATGAGGTTAACCTACCCTTAACCAAGGAAAAGTACAAAGTATGGGGTTTCTTATCTCACTTTTAATTCTGTGAGATTTCCATTGTTCGACACATATTTATTGCACGTGGTGTATTATGTACTTACAATTGATATATATTATCATGATTCTTTTTATATTCATGGTATTCTGAGATTCATGTTGTGGTTATTAACTTTTGTTCATACGAATCGATTGATTACAACGAAGTAAGGGTTTTTCATCTCACTTTTATTCCCGTGAGATTCATGCTATATTGGCCACTATTTCCTTTTATGTGGAGTATGTACTGCCCTTGATTTTATTCCTTTTGTAATATAATTTAATGTACGGGTATTTAAATATTCATTGTATGATACTTCTTTCATGGGGTGCATGTTTTTTATGTTACCAAATCGGTAAGGGAATTTCAAATTTCAATTTCCACTCATTCGGTTTTATGCAAACTTCATTGATTACTTTACTCTAAGATTGTGTGTGAAATCACTATTTATCTACTTATGTATTAATTTCCACTCCCCTTTATGTGGATATACTTTTGAGACACATAATCACTCCATTGATAAATCCTCAAGGCATCGATATGAACTTGATAAAAGTAATTTTAACTCAATCTCCATTCATGGAGTTAAACGTCCAATTCATTGGTGTTGTTTTTACAAGAATAAGTGTGAATGTCCTATGATTGATTTACACTGAATATCCAATCATATTAAGTGTATTTATATTTTTCACACATAATTATGTCATTGATTTATCCTTAACCAAAGGATACAGTCTTTATAAGGGATTTCATCTCCACTAACATTCCATTGAGTCTTCTTTGTTGTTATACGCCAACTCACTTTTGTTTGATGTATATACTGTAATTTGACATAGTATATCCTGAATTACTTTATTCTCATGATATTGTAAAGTTTTGATTACCTCAATTATTTTTATTCAAGTGTCTCTCTTTTGTTTAGGAACTCTAACTAAAATATCATTTTAATTGTTTTAAAGATTTATTATTCTAAATCTTTCTCATTAATGTCCATGTTTTAAAAATGGTTTTAAGGATTTATTTATATGGAAATTAATGTTTTAAAATTAAAATTCCTTTTAAATTTTTCATATCGGTATGGGACACTTTGATTCAAAAATCGATTTTTAAACAACTTCTTGACAAATAGTGTGACTTTTAAATGTTTTAAAGAAAAAGTGGGATATTTATCTCAAATCGTTTTGATGATTATTTTCATCTATGTCAACAGCCTTCATTATTTTTGATTGAGGTTAATATGTTACAATAATATCTTCCATATTGTATTGAATGAGTTATGTTGGACTGTGTATGTTCTATTTTTTTATACCATTCATGGTTTGTGGATAAATTATTGACATTTAGTATGCTAGTTTTAATATGAATGTTTATGTTATGGTTCAAAATTTTTATATGGGGAATGTATTGGACTTAGTAAGTGATGGGTGGATCCCGCTATAGCTCCTCGATGCATCAGTAGGTCTCATGAGACAAACTAGTGTCTTGGCACAAGGAATTGACAAAATCTTATTTGTAGTCTTGGCACAAGGCCTTGACTATGTGGTTATAAAAGTCTAGCATTATGCATTCCATCATTATGAAAGTGGCTATTGATATTGCGTGTGATTATTCGACTAATAGAATATCCATGTGAATAATTAAATGGAATTATTTGATTTTATCTTTGTCATATTATGCTGAAGTTAAAGTTTAAAAGGATTTTGTTTTATTCTTATAAATTTCCTTAAATGTTTATGCTTATTTATGAAAGTTTCCACTATATTTTTATCCTTACTAAGCATCTAAGCTCACCCATTTCTATGATTTATTTTTTCCAAGATGCGAAGAAGTATATTATGACTGACCTGGATGGATATTCTATGGGATCTCAATGTTTTCTATGGAAAAATTTTGTTGTAGTTTTCCATTTTATGATGTCATGTCAAACTTATGAATGTATCTAGTACTTCCAGGGCTACTAAACTAATCAGTGTTTAGAGACTTGATCTTTAGTGATCATGACAATGATATGTAATAATGAACCGACTCTGGGTTTCTGGGGCTGAGGCGTTACACTGTAGAATAATGAATGAAAACTAACTTATACAGTACCTTAAAATTCTAATTCACGACACATACATGGAGTGTAATCCCATTACACATCATGTAATCCATGACACTCAAGTGTGCTGAAAAACCCACCGCCTTTTTATTAGAAACCTGGTTTTCACTATTACACAATTTGTGAAATTTATATGGTGTATACTCTTTCATAATATATACTCAACTCATGACATGAGCCTAGAGATCAAATAAATTACGTTTCAACAAGTTACATAGTGTGTAATCACCCAACATACTACAAAAAAATTGATTCTTAAATGGAAACGCAAACCACCTTGGGCATTATTCGAACTCAAGAAGAACCTCATTAAACCATTACTTGTTTATACCCAGATTCCATTAATTCAAAAAAACATACATCCATGAACATTAAGTTATTTTCTATAGAATATTATCTCTATCCTCACAAGTCCAAAGAGGCACACAATTAAATAGGAAAATAATTAAATATAATGGAATTACCTGAAATTGGGTAATGGGATGTTATAAACTCACCACTATAAGACTATACATCCCTGGGAAGTCATGTGGAAGTATAAAGTCTAGTAAAGAGGTGTTTTGATAGATACATTATCAATGAATCACACTCTCAAGTCTCATGATAATATGATCCATGAAAAAATAACACTCTAACCAATGGAATTGATTTTCCATGAAAGACTTTCCCTTGAGAGTCAATGATATCTACTAGCTATTCTACTATAGAAACATATGGAAGTAACTCAATATCTTCCCAACTCAGAACATGAGAGGGATCATGATGATATTTCATGAGATGTGATATGTAGAAAAAAACATTAATTCCTATAAACTAAACCAGCAATACTAAATGATAAGAAACCTTCCCAAGCTGCTCAGGGACCTTAAATGGTCCAACGTATCTTGGAGCCAACTTTCTCTATTTTCCAAGTAGATGGTGACCCACCTAAGTAGAAACATCCAAGAAGAACCATATACCTATGGAAAAATCCAAAGGAGGATTCCACTAACCCACATAATATTTATATCAACTTTGAACTATAACCAGACACTGACATATGTCTTGAAAACCTTCAGACGTCTTCAGAACCAAACTCAGTCTCACTAAATAAGATTCTCCCACCTCTACCCAAAATAGTTGTGATATGTACGGGTGACCATACAGAGCCTCTAAAGTGGCAATTATAATTGATAGATGATAACTACTATTATAAGAAAACACAACTATTCCTAAATGGTTATCCTAAGATCCTGCAAAATCCAAGACATAGGCATGAATCATATCCTCTAAAATCTGAATAGCATACTATGTATGACCATTTTTCTATGGATGGTTAGTTGTACTCAACCTGAATAGAGTCCCCATCACCTCTTGGAGACTCCTATAAAACCTCAAAGTAAACCTAGTATCCCTATCTAAAATAATGATATAAGGATCTCCATGTAACCTTTCAATTTCATGCATATAGAGCTTACCCATATCATAAACTTTTACGATGTACCTAATTGGAATGAAGAGAACATAATTTTAAAACTGATCAATCACCACCTAGATAAAATTCCTCCCATGGGGTTTCCATGGTAATTCAACAAAAAATCCATGGATACCTTTTCCCATTTCTAAATCAGCCCCAAAGTATGAGGAAGCATACCAGAAGGTATAAGATGTAATGCCTTTATATATTGGAAAGTGTAACAATGGGAAACATATTCAGTAATTTCATGTTTCATTCTAGACACCAGAATTTCCGTATCATTACATAATACATATTTATAATTCATAGATGAATGACCCTTGAAGAACTATGACAATGAAAAAAAAGATCTTTTAACTAACTAGGGGATGACAAACTGATCCCCAAAATGATGAATACCATGTGAAGAGGGAGACCAACTAGAAATGGTCTCCCCACCATATAGGGTTTCTCGAATTTCTATAAACACATCATCCTACAGTTGTCTCAGTATAATAAACTCAAGGTGAGATGATGATAACTGAACACTATTCATAACCATACCTGAAACATCCTCCTGGGTATCCAGATGAAATCGATCAAAGATACCCATAAGATTTTACTCTTCATTCGATTCCAAAATAGCAAGTGATGGAACTTTATTTCTAAGAGTGTATGCAAAAATATTCCCCTTCCCTGGGGTGTAGGATATGTCGAAGTCAAACATATGAAGGTATTCCACCCACAGCAAATGCCTTTGATTCAAATATTTCTGAGAAAATATATAGCTCAAACTCTTTTGTTCAGAAAAGACTATGAACCTCTCCCCAAAAAGATATTTCCTCCATCACTTAAGCACATTCATAACTATAGAAATATCAAAATAATGAGTGGGGTAATTCTTCTGATGTGGTGGATGTTAAAGAGAGCTTTAATCCACCACATGATCATGCATTATGATCACAGAAACCAAACCAGTTCCAAATGCATCACAGAAAATCACATAACCCATACTGGACTCAGGTAAGATCATAATAGAAGCTGATGTCTGAAGTCTTTTCAGTTTCTCAAAAGAAGCCTAAAACTTTACATCCCATGTAAATTTCACCCCCTTCCTGGAAATATTAGTCAAAGGTGACACCAATATAGATAAATACTTGATGAACCATCAATAGTATCAAGCAAGACCAAGGAATATATGAATCTCAAAGATATTCCATGGCTATTCCCATGATAAGACAAGATTCACCTTCTTAGGATCAAAAAATAATCCATGTTTAGAAATATAATTCCCCAAAAACATCATTCTTGAATACAAAAATGGTATTTTGAAATATTTCCATATAAAAAATGAATCCTTATGATTTCTATAACCAAACTAAAATAGTGATCGGGCTCACGATCAGATCTTAAATAAACCAAAATATCATCCATGAACACTACCGCAAAGGTGTTGAGATACTAATGGAATATCCAATTCATGAAAGATATAAAAACTATAGGAGCATTAGTCGAACCAAATTACATCACAAGATATTCATATTGTCCATACATACTACTGAAATCTGTATTCTGTATATCAGACTCCCTAACTCTGAGTTTGTGATAACCCTACCAAATATCAATCATTGAAACCCACTTTTCCCCCTTTAACTGATCAAAAAAACCACCCACGTGAGGAAAAAGATACTTGTTATTAACCACTAACTGGTTCAAATTCTTATAGTCCAAACATAGTTGGAGTGAACCATCTGCCTTCTTGGAAAAGAGCATTGGGGCTGCCCTAGGGAAAACACTAGGGGGAACAAAAGCCTTCACCATTAGATTGTCTAATTGAACCTTGATCTCTTTTAGGTCTAATGGTTTTAATATGATAGTAAGGTATCAAAATTAGCTTTGTTCCCAAAAATAGTTAAATCATAAACTCCACATCCCTCTCCATAGGAATCTTGTAGAAATAATCTAGGAAAAAGTCAGGCAAATCCTGAACAATAGGAGAAGGTAAAAAATTGAGGGAATGTTGTTGGGATGAAATGAAACAACATAAAAATAACTCCTGAGCTCGGGCTGGAAGTTCCTTCAAGACTATACCTTAGATCCCAAACTTCTTGAAACGCCCATGAGATCCCATCATACACAAGAAATGAGACATTCCAATGATAACAATCATCCTCAGAATGATGTGAAACAAGAAAATCCATCCCAATGATGATGTCAAATAGATCCAGACTAAGAATAATAAAATCCCAGACTAATTTTACATCATCTATTGATAAGACATGAGAAATACACTAAAACCCATTCTATTTTCTCTTACTAGAGGTGTTTCTAACTCCATAACAAGGGAAATGAGTTCCATTGGAAGTTTAATCTTACCAAAAAATGACCAGATATTAACGAGTTGGAAGAACCAATATCAAATAAACCAATGACTACTGAGGTTGAAATAAAGATGGAACCGATTATTTTCACTAGACCTGAACCACCTTCTATTAGAAACTCATATACCATGTGAAGGTGCTTCACTCATAAGGCCTATGGTTGGAGACTTATAGTCTTATAAGCATATGAATACCCCCACAAAATCCCTTAGAGCCAATGATCCCGAACCATATTGATGAGTAAACATATCTTGGAAGAAATGCTACAGATGACCATAGATTCCACAAATGTTACACATATTTATAGTTGAAGGACATGAATTCCTAGTGTATCCAACTTTGACACACTGATATAAAGTCAGTGTCACACTACAATCTGTAACTAGAGTTTCCAAAGAGGACGACTATCGAGAACCGCCCCCACCACTCCTAATATGATCTTTCCACTTCCTCCTTTTCGCTATATCACTATTGAAGATTCCAATAGGAAAAATAGGAGGTGCAGGATATCTAACCTTGCCTGAGATATTCATATTTTCAATTATTTCCTTATACACAGTCTCCACATAGGTCTAAAGATTCAATATATATAAATGCAATTTAATATCTTATCACAAAACCTATAATTAATTATTATATTTTATCTGGATATCATTTAGTGTTGACATGCACTAATTTTTTTCTAAGCTGATTTATTTTTCACCATAGGTTGTAAAGAATGAACATATGAAAACTCAAAATTACCTGTAGGATTTGCGATCAAATATCAGATTGGGGGTATTTATTATGAAGATTTTGACCTATGAAGAGACAATTTATAGGAAAATGATGGAAAATATGAATATTGAAAACAAAGTTGGATATCTCTCACCTCCTATTTATCTAGTGATAGCTTCAATAGTGGGTTTGGGAAAAGGAGGAAGTGAAATGATCATCACAGGAGTGATGGTGGTGGTTCTTGATAGCAATCCTCTTTGGAAACTCTAGTTGTATCTATTAGTGTCCCTATGACTTTCCATCAATGTGGAATGGTTGGGTACACTAGTAATTCTTGTCCTTCGCCTACAAATATTTATAAAAGTTGTGTAATTTTAGTTCATCTATAGTGTTTTGTCCAGTATATATCTACTCATTGATATTGTTAGCGATCATTGGATACAAGGGATATTAAGGGGTATTAATATTCTTCAAAGACTACAAGGATCCAACCACAAGCCTCATGAGTAAAGAACCTTCACATGGTAGATGGGTTTCCAAAAAAAATGGTGTATAGGTCTAGTGATAGGGATTGGTTCCATATTTATTGAATCCTTTGCAGTGATTTCTTTATTTGACATTAGTTCTTCTAACTTGTTTATATCTATTCATTTATTTATATGATTAAACAACCAATGGAACTCATATACCTTTTAAGAAATCAAAATTTTAGATGAACACCTAAAAAATAGGGTAAAATGGTTCATAAGGAATTATAACACTATATCAAGAGAGAAAAGGAGAAGAGAATGAAGAGAATTAAATCCCTAACTAATGAAGTTGCAATGAGACCAATGATGATTGATTTAGATCTTGGAAAAAGGGTGGAGACCAAATCATAGGAGAGGAAAAAAATCTCCCATGAATACTAGTAGGAGAGCTCATGTAAGAGGAAGAAAAGAGGAGAAACCCTCTTAAGTAAAACAAGGGACACATCATCATTTTGAACCTCTTAGAAGGATACACAATTACATAAAACCTTGAATAAACTATATAGGACCCATCATCTAGGCCCCACAATTCATACAGTAAAGGTGAAATGTTTCCCAAACTATGTATAGAACATAAAAATCCCCTCTGTTAAAAGTTACAAAATTTTCACATAGCCATGTCTCCCATCCTACATAGTTTTTTAAACTGTGTTCAGTGCACCTAGAGGGACAAAAAATGTCTATTGGTAAGCTGCATGATTTCTCCAAACTATGAACCTCAGTATGTGCACCCTAAAAATTTGTGTTATCATCCTCTAATGCACCCAAAACCCACTCAAACTCCTGAGGGACTTTCCAAGCATTAAATCCCATCTAAAGAAAATGAATTGGGTCAAGAAAACTCTTTGAATTAAGTTTGAAGATCAATAAAGAAGTTGTTCTGACCACCAAACTCCAAAAATTCAATCAAGTTAAGGATTTTTACCCACTCCAAAAACCCAGTACGTTACACCACCCTTTAATTTGTGAGAAAATCCAAGAATCCACCCCCTTTAGTTTTTCATAATATTCAAGAAGGCCCATAGAACATTATCTCATGAGATACAAAACACTAACCAATGTATTTGAGGGTGATATTAGACTTCACCCATAATCTTACATACATATGTGTGCTATAAGATATCAATTATTAAACTAATCTTGAAAACTCATGGAAAGAAAATGAGTTTCATGTCATTTCCAAATGGTATCTCATAACATGATGTCAAAATTCTATCAGTTGATACCAAAATTTCAATTACACACAATAGGTATTTCATAAAGGTACTTAGAATTTTATTTTTAAAATATAACTCCATCGGATTTATATATTTATAGAAAAATTGAAGTGAAATAATTAAAATTTTCTTTTAGAAAATATTTATTCACATTTTTGTATATATATGAAATTAAGAATTACTTTCACAACTCAATTTCAAGAAGGAAAAATGAAAATAATTTTAAAAAACCACATTAAAAGAATTAAAAAATTTATTTTTTGGAAATTATATAATGATTTTATATAGAAAATGTGTTGTGCAAGATAAAACTTCAAACCTAAAGTGGAAATCCTTTTTAACATTGAAATATTTTATTTATTGAATCTCACATAATAAAGATATAGATAAATTATTCATTTGAAAAGTGGTAAAGATAAATTTAAGGAGTAAAAAAAATTAATCATATTTGGATTTCAAAACAAGAATAGGAGAACATTAATAGGAAAAGTAAATATTAATTTGAAAGAAAAAGAGCTCATTTGGATATAATGAAATTTTTTCTTATGATGAAATTTTTTATGGGGAAATAAATAAATCAATGTAATTAAAAAAAATAAAATAGGAAATGAAATATAATGTCATAATATAATATTATAACACTATTTTTAACAAATATAGTTATAATGAAATTGTTATTACTCAAAATAAAAATTGAGTAAAAATACCCCATTATATTTAATACCACATAACCAAAAATGCTCTAACTTCCTGTATAAAAAACAACAATATTAATCACCACTATTAGAACCTTTTCATATCTATAGACCTTTCATAAAAATAATTTATTATCATTTACTACAATATATTACTTAGTTATATTTTATATTCATCATCAGATGTTATTATTTTGGATTGTTTGATTAATACTAGTTTAATAATAGTAGTAGAGAGTCATGTTTATAGATTAAATGTTCATCATTATGATATCATTATAGGTATTGTAATATATTTTTCATAATTATTTATATTTATCTTATTTCATTTAATTTGTTTTTTTGTTACGATTCATGATGACGAAGTAATTAATGAGCTTGTTTTGGTAATTTTGATGAATTGAGGCTTATATCTTAATAATAGGTTAGATATTTCCATTACCATTCCAGATAAAAAAAATTATTTACTTGTTATTTTCAAATATCACTAACATTTATGTTTTCATTGTTACCCATCATATAAATTTATGTCATTTTTATGTATTTTGTTAACCTGGACTACGTGAGAACATGTTATAACCTATGGGAAACTACTATTTAGAAAGTGAGTATATTACCATAATATCTTTATTAGAGATCCATATTGACATTATTTATATGTTTTAGAGGGTTTGAACTAGATTTTAATATAGTTTGATAACCAATAAATTTCTTTATGAAAAAGGAAATATGCCACTTTCATTGAGGCGTTATCCTCATAGACGTACTAGTGACATGTTCCTTTACATATAACACAAAGGATGTATGAATTCATTTATATTTTTAAAATATTAATAATTATTTAAATATAATATTTATTCTCTAGATAACTTCTTTATGTCATCCATGTAAATCAGTTATGAATAATAGATCATGTCACTTATGGGTGTGGTAGTCCACAAGTAGGACAAGTGACATTTTCATTTCCCAAACAATTGGGTGGAAGTTATAAAAGTTTTCTTTCATTAGTGTAATAAAATTTAAACATATGATTAATTCTGAAGTTATCATAAATTCTTGAATATATTATCTTTTAGGTGGTAAACAAAGAAAAAATTTAGATATATATTTTTTGAGAACATTACCTCTACCTTCGGATTTTCTCCCTTATCTAACACATTAAGGCTCCATAGCTTAGTCTTTTGGAAATACCTAATATTCTAAGATATATGGAGAGATTTGAGGAGAGAATAGAGGATATTTTTTGTATATATAATTCTTTGTAAAGGGTGGTGAAAATTGTTAGAATTTATATCCTTTTATAAATGGAAATTTTAATTTTTTAAATACCCGTGACTTTTTCACTGATGATATGACACTATTTGTAACAACCCTTATTTTTGGAATATATTTTCCTAAATTATTATTATGTTCAGTTTCTTTCACCACACATAACTCTAAATTAAAATGAGTTGTGACATATTAGATGAATATTATTAAGAAAATTCAACAATAACAAAAATTATACTAAATAAAAAATTGTAATCAATTATAAATTTATAAAAACAAGGATTAGTAACACTTAATACTTTAAAAGATAATTTTTGAATAACAATGGTTTTTCATTATATATTGTATTTTCATCTAAAAGTGAAATTTATAAATTTTATAATTTTATTTTTTAAAAATTAATGACATTATTTAATTCATCTTTTTAAAATTATCCTATGATAATTTTTATTTTTTTATAAAATAATTTATTTTTTTATAAAATAATTTATTTTTTATAAAATAATTCATTTTTAGTGAATAGTTAAAAATACAGTTTTCACTAAAATCATAGCGTTTATGACTATACCAAAAAGTAAATATTAATAAAAAAAACATATAAAATCTATTTAATGTTCAATGATTAATTTAAAGAGTAAAAATATACACTTAAAAATAAAATTCTGAATTTATAAAACCTATGTTTAAAATTTTATAAACTTATGTAATACTTCCTGATAAAAGAAATTGTTTTAAGTATTTTATTTTAATTAATTTTTTTTCATAAAATTAAGTTTTGGATTTCATTAAAAGACAAATAAGTTTTTTATAACAATAAAATTTATATCATGGAAAAAACACATTTATAATTTAATCCTATACATAAATTTTAATCATTAAAATACAGTTATTCTAAAAATGGGTTTTATGTGTTAAATGATCTAATGTTAAAATTGGTTTTTCAAAAAATAGAAATTACATATGATAAAATGGTTCTAATATTTGGAATCATTAGTTTTAAATTATTCAATAAGTTCCATTTTTTATCCATTATATGTTAATTACTTTGGTAAAAATTGGTTACCACAGTAAATCAAAGGGTGGTAAATGTTAGAAATCAAAGAAAAAAGAAATTTAAAACATGTTTAAAAACATGTGTGAAATTTAATTTTTAAAGTATTATACACAATTTTTATTCCAAAACATCATAATTTTCCATTTTTAGAGAAACGAGACATGCTTAACAAGTGATCCCTTTATATTAAGTTGTGATAATTATAAAAATTTTAGTCTAATGACTTATAAAAGGGGCTTGTCATGTACCCTTAAAGACTAATATAAATTTTGGGTTCCTTTTGAAAATATTTTCTTTTTAATTCTTTTATAATTCCCTTTCACTTATTTTAGCTTCTATTCACAATAATTTGTCCTAAGAAGTCCATTTCTATGGAGTCCTCCAAGGGAAAACTCAAGTCCTCAACATGAGTAATTTTTTTACTAACTTCTTTTATTTTCTATCTTACTCTCAAAAATAAAATTTTATCATTTATATATAATTTAATAATTATTTTTTAATAATTTATGTTGTTATTATAAGGTAATAATTATAAAAAAACTTTAAAATTTTCAATTACAAATAACACAAACATCATTCTTTCGTGTCTGGACAACTCCCTCTATAATGTAACGTACCTTATTTTTTATATTTTTTATTTTTTATATATTTTACTCACCTAAAATATAATTCAAAAAAATAAAAATATATAAATAATATCTTTATGATTATTTAATAAATATATTATTCCAAAATAAACCACTTTCATAACTATACAACATGTTCACGTTTGGGTTGGTCTAACCACCTTCTTGAATGATGTTATAAAATAATATCACAGAAGACTGTGATACATTAATAATTTATAATATATGATCTAAATAATTAAATATTTATTTTATTTTGGTTCTATAATGGTAACATTATTATTAAAATCCTTAATTAATATTGTATTATTTTTTATTAAAAATCATCAAAACATACTTGTAACCAATTCCATCTATATGACCCTTAACTAAAAATCTAATAGAATTAAATTATTAGTTAATAAAATAACATGAAACATGAATTAAAGTTCCTTTTATGATATATGAATAATGAAATTTGGGACAATAATGAATAACAACACCTCTATTATGAAACTAATTCATAACAATCAGGATTACTCACACAAAATATTAAAAATAGATAATGACTAACAAATATAAAAATAGAGATTAAATGAAAATGATGTTTTTAAAAGGTTACATATATCAATAATTTTCTAAAATAGGTGGTGAATATTTATATATTTGTTATACAGGCGGTTAGAGTGTGATCAACTAAGCAGAAAAACAAGGAAAGGTTTAATTTTCTAAAATTTTATATGGTTGAGACATATTTCTTATTATACACCATGTTTTATTTTCAATGTTGTATAAATATTAAATTTAATAGTTTGAATCATGATATATTCATTATTATTGTAATTTAATGTTTCATTTGAAATCATATCCTTCAAGGTGTTTTGACACAAATGTGTCTAAGTTTGTAAGGGGTTATTATCTAAAATTAATTTCTATTAGATACATTTGAATCGTGCACTTAATTTAACTTATATGATATATATTATCCCTATTTAAATCATTATTAATTAAAATAATATCCATTAATTGTAATATAAGTTCAACATAATTCTACCTCACTTTCAAGGGGTTTTTATTTCAATGTTATTCAATATTTAATATTTTTATTGAATCAAGTTATTTCTCCTTGAATCATAAATTATTCACATGATTATGATCATCAAAGCCCCTATTATCTTTCCAATTACATTTCTTTATTTTTATTTACCTTGATATCTAGGCAAGTTACTTCTTTTCATCATAATCATTTCTCTTGATGAAATACCATCTCAAATAAATGTTTGACATTAGAAGGAATAAATTCAGTTCTTACCAATAGATTTCCACCCATTACCATATTTTCCATTTGACCAAAGTTATCCTCTGTTTTTGGGAACTATTATATGGATTATTTTCTATGATCATAAAAATTATATTTACCTTGTTTCGAATTTTAAATATAATACTCTTTCTAGGATGTATATTTTTAAACAGTAGTATTTCAAAATATTTAAATGTATTTCATCTTTTCAAAATATTTTTTTTATTATCCATACTAAATTAATTTTGATAAATTTTTGTCTTTTAAAGGATCTATTAATGATGTTACTTTTTCAAAAAAAAATTCAAAAAAATTAACTTCACCTTTTATGAAAATATATTTTGAATATGACCCATAATATAATCTTTTATGAATATGTTGAAATTGTCTTTTAGAATCTATTTTTAACTCTATCCTAGTGAGCACATATTTCTTACACCATTATCATTTTACAATAATCTTTTATATATGTTTTCTTTTTCTTTTAGAAGATATTATTTATCTCCATGTTTTATAGAATAATTTATTTTAAGTTACTTCAAATGATTAAAGATATTTCTTATTTCTAACATGATTTTTTAAATGTCTAAAAAGTGTTTTCATATATGTAATTATTATTTGATATATCTTATTATTGAATAATGATATTATTCAAATGATATGACCCAACTTACTTTCCTAGATGTATTATTAAATGGTATTTTCTATTAAAGAAGTCATCCATCACTACCTTTTTCTCTAATAGTTATTAACGGTTTATAAACCCAATTTTTATCCATATTCTCCCTTTTGTGAATACCATATTTTCCATCTATTTGACTAAAGGGTGTTAAAATAGAATTCATATATCAGTTTATTGGGTAAATGTTTTTAGTTATACATATATACTTTATCTATATGGGGAAAACACTATATTCTATATTATCTTTTTGGATGGGTATTTGCGTATAATGTTATTGAATATATTTGGGTACCCATTTACTTTCCATGAGTATATCATGTTTTTACTATTGATGTAATTGTGAATGTTTCCTTTATAAGATTCCATTTGAAAGTGATATAAATCCCATTTTATTTCCTTGATTTAAATATGATGATGATTTATTTCTTATGGAACACATATGTACGGATGATGATAGGTGGGGTTTTATATCACCCACCAATGTAATATTTTACATTTATATCTCATGAGTAAGTCAGGAATAGACATAATGTTTTTTTTTAAATATGTATGGGCATAATTAATTTTATAATATAGTGAGGCCTGATCATAATTAATTTTTTCAAATAGGTTTGCGCATAATGAGTTTTCTCATAAGGTCTCCCTATGTATATAGTAGGGTATATCTTGACGTTTTTCCCATGTTATTACATATTTTTTAGATTCATTTCCTTTCAAGGAACTTTAAATTTCATTTTTATGACTCATTTATATGATATTAAACACATTATTATTATTCCATAACTTATTTGATGATTTATAACCTATGATTGGGACCTTATGTTCCTCTTATTCTGACTTTAGATCTTTGATTTTTATCTCTTATGTCTACCCTTACTATTAATCTAAACTCAAACCTTTATTATATTTCCACTCCCTAGGTTATGAAGATAATTGTAACATATGAGAAATATAAATGGAAGTATAGTATTTTTTTATTATGGAGAAATTATCTGAAGTATTGTAAAATAATTGGATTGTATAGCTAGTCCTTAAAGACACTGAACAAAATGGTTCTCCATATTGTATGATATTTTTTTTGATATGTAATAATAATGTTAAATTTATGCATGTATATCTTGGAAAATCTCACTTGTTTTCAATGTTAATTTGTAAAAGTATGTGTTTTTAGCACTATAGTTGGGATTATGGGTCTTGGTATCCTAAATTGGTATTAAAGGATTGATTATATATTTTTCGGGATTAGTTTAGTTATTTTTTAGGACAAGGTATCTTTAGTGAAGTCATTTGGGATAAATCTAAGGGATAATTATATGTAAATTATATCATCCTAAAATGTTTTGTGAATTAGATATTGAGGGGTTTTACTAGTAACAAAATCCATGTATATATATTAAAAGTGGATATAGGATCTAAAAATGTACCAAGGGGTAATAACCTTGAAAATGGAATGTTGGGAACTAACTTAATCATCACCTAGTGCATGATAAAGAGAACTAAATTCACACCTAGTTTGACACTCATAGTGAATATTCTTTTTTTAATTACATGATAATTAGTATCAATTATAAATGATATATTATGTTAAGGAATTAGGATCTGATATATGAGAGAACCCAACCTAAATAAATCCATATTGAAATATGAGTTATTTAGGTTTATGGGAAAGATAATTTGATTTTTTTGGGAGAAAGATACTTCTAGGATGAGTTTTCATGAGATAATTTATGATAATTCTATTATGATGTCACTTTTTTATTAATCATATTAACCCCTTTTGGTAATAGTAATGGTTGAAACTTGAAGTAATAAAATTAACAATGAATTCCATGGACAATGAAAAGATTGTATTAATAAGAAAAATAATGGGATAAGAGTTAGAGTAAGAATCCCTATGATTAAACCTAACTACATATCAAAAATTATGATTAATGACATTAACATAGTTGAGTTTCAAAACACATCAAACAAGAGAATGATGAACAGTTAGGGAAGCTTAGATGACAAGGATGTAGATGGAAAGAATATTCAATTTCCTACATGTCAAAAATGTGAGAAGAGAAACATAGGTAAATGTATCAAAATAATTGGAAGATGTTTTATATATTTTAAAGGAGGAAATAGAGAGAAAATTTACAAAGGAAAAATGAATAGTATATTCAAAATGATTTTGGGGAATAATTTTCATCCGAAGGTACCATGTATATTTCAATGAATAAAAAGTGGAAAACATGAGGATTACCATGTCAATATCCTAACCCAATGGTTAATAAGGATGATAGGAATTATAAATTTCCATGATAAAGGGACCAATAAAAAACCTTTGTAACCAAAACAACTATAGTGATTTTTGAAAATGATTTGGAGTGGGGAATACCAACCATCCACTTACTAATTGAAAGTGTTGTATTTGTATCTTGTTCAATCAAGTCCTTTGTAATTAAAATTTTTAATAATGAAACAAAAAAGTCACCTCAATGACTTGATGTTAAATTATAAATAAAATATTATAGTAGTGAAATTATTTAATATCATGTTTATGTTTATTGGAATGACCTTTATACAAATCATATTACCCTTCTCTCAAATAAATTTAGTGGATTTGTTCTCTTCACTTGGTGGAAAATTAATTATAATAAGAAGATGATATTTTATATTAGAAAATTATAGTCTATTAGTTCAAGGATGATTTTTAATATAATTTAGAATGAAAATATATAATATGGAACTTGAAATTAATTAATGATAAACTCTAGGCTCAATGATTATAAAAACTCAATATTAATGATAAGATTGTTCTGAGAAGAAAGATGGGTTCTAAATTTTTAAGGTTGATATCTCTCCACAAATAATACCCTAAATTGTGTTTGTATTATAGATACCGTAAAAAATTTCCATTGGTATTTGATAAATAAAATTTCTAGGGAGATATTTATTTTATGGAGGTGAATGAAACACACCAAGATTTTGGAAAATAATTTTCTAAATTAATACTATATTTGATATCTTACCCCCCATATAACACCCAACAAAAATAATCCCTAACATATTAAATTAATATTATTAATAAAATTTGAAAAAAATAAAACTTATAGTAAATAAAATGATTTTAATTAAGTATAAATTCATACAAAATAGGATTATAAACTCGTATTGTTTAGAAAGGTAAATTTTTAATAAAATCATTTTTCGTTTATATATTGTATTTTTATCTAAAATAAAATATATACATTTCAATATTTTTATTTTGGAAAATGAATTAATTTTTTTAATTCATTATATGAAAAATATCTTAATATAATTTTTATATTTTTTCAAAATAATTTATTTTTCGGTGAATAGTTATAAACACAGTTTTAACTAATAGTGTAGCATTTATGACTATATCAAAGACTAAAAAAACTTTAATATATATAAAATGTATTAAATGATAAAAAATGTATTTAAGGTGTAAAAATATACGTTTAAAAATTATATTATGAATTCATAAAACCTATGTTTAACCTTTTATTAACTTAAGTAAAATTTTCTAATAAAATAAACTATTTGGGTCATTTCATTTAATTTAATATTATTTTTTACGAAGTTAATTTTTGGAAAAAAAATTATATCTATATTAAATTTTAATTTCATATAATAAAACAATTTAATCCTAATAATCAAATATATTTATAATTTTATATTACACATAAAGTTTAAGCTTTAAAATACTCTTTTCCTAAAAATGGGTTTTTACGCGTGACATGATATATTTTTAAAATTATCTTTTCATAAACATATAAAATTTATTCCATAAAATTTAAATAATATTAATAATTAATATGTAAATTTTTTTTAATGAGGCCCATTTTATTATTAGTAATTAAAATTAAATTACTTAGTTAAAAATTAGTTGTCATGATAAAATCAATGATGGATAATGTCAAAATTCTAAGACTAAATAACTTAATGACATGATTAAATCCTATGTGAAAATGAATTTTTAAGATATTATCAACCTTATCTCATCCCCATATCCATTATTTTCCATTTTAGATATGCATGACATGTTTAACATATTTAATCTTTATTTTAAGATTTTATAATTACAAAAAATGCCATTCTCACCATTTATAAAGGGGGACTACCACCACCCCTTCAAGAACACTATAAATTTTGGTTTACTCCTAGAAATATTTCCATTTTCCTTCCCCTATAATATTATTTTACTTCCTTTCTATTCTATTCTTAATAAGTTAACCTAGGACCTTTATTTTCAAGCACCAATTTAAGGGAAAACTCAAGTCCTCAAAGTGATTATTTTTTCCTAAATTATTTTCTTTTCTCACTTAATATACCAAATATTAATTAATAAATACAATATAAAGTCATTTTATTGATTTTATACTGATTTCTACTATTCTATTGAACTAACTCTTAAACAACTTTACCCTTTTCCATTTCAAAAAGAAAAACGTCATTCATGTGTGTGTGTAGACTACCGCCTCTACAAAATAACATATCTTATTTTAACTATAGTTTCTTTATTATTTATTAAAAAATACCAAATTACTATTAACCGCCATAAATTTATATAAATAATATCATTATTCATATGAAATAATGATATTATTTCAAAATAAACCACTTCCATAACCGTAATTGTCCATTAACTATGTTATGTTCTTGTTCAGGTTAGTCTAAAAATATTCTAGAATAATGATATAAAATAATTTCATGGATAAATATTTGAACTTAATAAATTATTATATATGATAAAAGAAAGAAAATAATGTTTTTTGAAGGGGAAAATTAATACTAAACTGAATAATTATGATATAATCATTTGTTTGTTAAAAATAATCAAAAAATACTTGTCCCATATTTCATCTAAAATAATATTAGCTAAAAATCTCACAAATAGGAATTTTAACTATTTAAAATATCATAAAATATAAATTTTAATAATTTTTTTTATCTTGTAATGATTTATCATGGGATAATAATGATGAACAACACCCATATTATGAAACTATTTCAAAATGATCAAGATTACTCACACCTAATATTGAAAATTTATAATAAAAAAATATACATGTAGAGAATAATTAAAAATAATGTTATAAAAGTTTATGGAAATAAATATGGAACTAAAATAAGTGGTTTATTTTGTTATGTTTTTTAATACTATAGATTATAGTGAGATCAACCAAGAGGAAAAACAAGGTAATGGTTTATTTTCTCAAATCTTTATCCCTTGAGACATATTTCTTATTACAAACAATGTTTTCTTAATAATAGTGTATCTACTACCAATTTAATATTTTATTTCCTGATTTACTAATCATAAATGGTATTTAATTTTTTAATTGAAATCATATCCCTGAAGGGGCTTTACTGGAATGTTTCTATGGTTGTAAGGATTCATTATCTTAAATTACTTTCTATAAGATACATTAGTATTATACCCCTAATTTTATTTATATGGTGCAAACGATGTATATTTGGTTCATTAAACAATAAAATATATTTCATTCATGGTATTATAAGTTTTATTTTAATCATCATATTACTCATATGGTTTCTATTTAAATTTTACTCATTCCATAACAGTTTTCTCAACTTGAATACTTTCTCCATGAGTCATAAATCCTCAACTTAATTATGATCATTTAATCCATTTTTATCCTTCCAATTCTATTTCAATAAATTGTTTTCTCTTATTATCTATGAAATTTACTTATTTAAATCAATATCATCTTTCATGATGATATAATTTCTCAAATAAATGTTTTGTGTTGGAAATAATTACTTCCATTTTCTCTAATAGATCTTTTACTCCATATGCATATTTGTCTTCCCATAAAATTTATGCCCTATTTTTGAGAACTCTAATATTAATTATTTTCTAAAATCCTCATAATTATCATTAACTCATTTCAAAAGGTAAATATAATACTCTACTTATGACGTAGTATTTCAAATAAAATTATTCAAAAAATATTAAAAATGCTTTCCCATCCTCTCAAAATCAAATGTTTTATCTTCAAAATAAAATTTAATTTGATAACCTGTATGTATTATAAAGGATCAATTATTGAAGTTTATTTTTCAAAAGTAAATGTTTTACAATATTTTCACTAAAAATTTATTGAAAATTAATTTTTAAATTGACCTGTAACTTTATCTTTTAAGTAAAATAGTAAAATGTCTTTTAAATTATCTTTTTAATGATTTCTATATGGAAACATATTCCAACACATTTGATATATTATTTTAAAATTTCTCTATTTATTTTATTGTTTTCTAAAAATAATATTTTTATCATATTTTTCTAAATTATTTCATTAAAAATGATTTCAAATCATTTGTAAGATCCAAAACTTTATAGAGTTACCTTGTAATCATTTCAGGTATTCTTTCACCCATGTTTTGAATATAATTTGGTTGAATTTTTTCTTGTTTTTTAGAATTTGAAGAAACTTGGATGTTTATAGGGATATGAACGATTGGTGCATGGTTTGGTAAAACTATGAAGTCTTCCCCAGAAAACCATTCACCCTTTTTCGGAGCCACTAGATGTGGTACATGACTTGACCAAACCTTGAATCCACCCTCCCCAAACCATATACCTTGAGATAGTGGTGGTTTTCATGGTTGGTGCATGGTTTGTCAAAATTTGTGAAAATTTGGAGAAATTGTGAACCCCATGAGTATGTTAACATAGTGAAGGTGCACAGTTTGGTAAAACATGCACCTCCACCCAAGAAATTGTGCAAGCAGAAATTAAACCTCTGAATTTTTTATAAAAAATTCTCGAATCACCTAGTTTTCATTCCCATTCACCTTGCTTGACCTAAATCAATTTATTAGTATTTTTGGGGATATTTAGAGGATTACAAGGCTCCTAAAACCCCTTTCATGGTGAATTGAATATCCTATGAAAGGAATTGAAACCAATAGGGTATGTGATATTTTCATCATTTGGGTTCCTCTCTCTCTCTCTTGTCTTTATTTTCCTTTGTAAAATAATGATTTTAATTTGTTATCAATAGTTTATATATAGGTTTTGATGGATCTTTTTCATTGGATATTTTTCCTATATTTTGGTCCTAGATCTTCCTCTCCATTGTGAATTCGAACATTATATATCAAATTGAGGGTTATGGTTTGGATAGAATCCATTAATGGTTTTCAAGTAGGTGGTTTAATTTCTTTTTCCCATATTCTTGGTTTTGATTCATGTGTTTTAGTTGTACCAATTATTTTCCACATTAATAAATTTCAATTGAAATAAAAATAACAAATTGATTTTACCATGTGTTTATGAGACCCTTCAAGGATCCTGTGGGCCTGTTGGAGATGATGAGATTAGATTGATGGAAACCCATGGGGCGTTCAAAATATCACTGAATGATAAATCTTGAAATGTAAAAAGGTGAATAATGGATGTGTATATTTTAGTTAAATCCTTGATTCATGGTTGATAAATGGTATTATGAAATTTGTTGAATAATGTATTATGAAAATGGTGGATAAATTGGATGATGAAATTGATTGAAAAACGGATTATGAAAATGGTTTATAAAATTAATTATGAAATTGGTTGAAAAATGGGTTATGGAAATGGTTGAAAATGGGTTATGAATGTGGAAACATGATTTGTTAAATTTTTGAATGATGTGAACACTAAGTTATGGGTTAGGGAATGCTTCTCCAAATACCCATGGGGTTCTATACTGCTCTTCTAGGTCCCTGATATATATATTTATTTGTATGTGATCACTGAGTTATAGGATATGGGTTACTACTCAAAATACCCATGATGTTCTAGAATTATTCTCTAGAACCCCAATATATGAATGTGAAATTGAAATTAAATAAATAATGAAATATGGTGAGAGAATGTATCGTGATATTCCTATGATGTATGATTCAGACTCTGACATGGGTCTAGGAATGTATTATTGGTTTGGGTGTCACCATGAACCTGGGGGCCTAAATGGTTAATTAAACAATATCAAATGTGAAAATTATTTACTTATTCATTTTTCTTTACTATTTATATAACTACATACACTATTATAGATTAGATATTTCTTTAGAAACTATTAGTGATGGATTACTAAGTTTTACTCACACCCTACTCAGGATGCCAGATTAGAACCCAAATAGACTTCATGTTTGTAGGGTAGGACAAAATAAAGAGCCCTATATTAGATGGGTGAGTTAGGATTCAGGATGGATCTTGGATGAGGAAACTAGAAATTATTTCAAGACCCATTTGATAGTTATCAGAATGTATTTATTTTTGGTTTTTATTTTACACTCGACCCTTAAATGGAACTAAGTATCTACTTCTTTGGTGTATGGTCATCTTTTTATATTTTGGACTCATAATTTGATGTTTTGTGATTATTGATTATGATATTATAATGCTTGTTGTATATTATATTTTGGAAGTTGGTTATTGATTTTCACTATTGTTTTGCTTTGATAAGGAGGGTATAATCACCCCACGTTACATATTAGACCCTCATTTCTAGTTTCCCTACTCTGGCATGCGAGGAGGCATGCCTAATGTGATGTAAGAAACCAGGTCAAGGCATTAATATGTGGAACTCAAGATGAGACATCACAAAGTTCATATGAGGAGTTTATTTTCTTTTCTGTGTATCACTATTTTTGAAAGGTAGAAAGGAGGCTAGGATTAGTCGGACCTTAATAATGAGCTTGTACATGGGAGTATCTGGCCTATGTGTGGGGGAAAACCCAAGTACACTCAGTGGGATTGTTGTTATTAATGTTTGAAATTATAATTTAATGTTACCTTGGGTGATGCACTTGTTGTGTGATTTTATTTTTTATGAGATTCTACTCATGGCTCAGTATGGTGTGGAGGTGGAGAATACATTCATCATTTTAGGTCCTCAAGATTTTATGTGATATGCATCATTTTAGGTATGTATTGAAAACTAGGTTTTGGGTGAATGGTTGAAATAAAAATACTTTTATTTATTTGGTTAGTTTAAAAAAAATGAAATGGTGCCTAATAAAAAATTTATAATTTTAAAACATTCTAAATGTGGTAATTTTGAATGGATAAAATAGGTTTCTAATGAGGAACTTGAATTATGGAAGTGTTTACTCTATATTATCCATGACCCATGTGAGGGATGGTAGAGGGTAGTGATAGTGCTTCAGTTTTGACCATGTGGCAGAGTATAAGGGATGAATTATTACAGCATTATATGAATACCTATTTTGTAAATGTGATAACGATGTATTTTGTGTCCTAAGGCATGTGTTTGGAATTGTATAGACATATCTCCAAGAATATATTTGCTGGTATGATGATAGGAGGAAATAAATGGAAATGTACCTCCAATAGTGGAACTAGAGGCTTTGATAGTTCTAGGTGAATGAGTGAGAGAGAAGTTCTATGATAAATTTACTCACTTTATATAGTTTTTTTATATAGACTCGGGGTGGGATGTACGAAATATGTATAAATAGAAATAGAATTTCCAGTTGTAGTACTATTCGACCTTAACTGGAGAGGGTGGAACTGAGGTAGCTAAGTTCTATATTGAGTCTATCTTGACAATCCATGACCATTTAGAGACTCATGTGGATAAGTGAGTTAAATTTTCTACCTATATGTTTCATAGATCAATGAATATCATGTGGGATAATCAGATCTGGATGAGAAGTAGAAGAAAATGGTGTGGAAAGACTTTTAAGAGATGTTCTTGGAACACTTTTACCCAGAGAAACTCAAATTCAAGAGAGAGGTATAGTTTATGTGGTTGACCCTAGGGGTATTTCTATGATGGACTATACTTGTCGCTTCATCAACATTTGGTGCTTTGTCCAACCATTTAAAGGAGATTATGAAATTGTTGCAAAAACATTTTTAAGATGGAATTAAATGTGAGATTAAGTCATAGGTTTGAAAATTTCAATTGAAGATTTTTTTTGAGGTGGTGAATTAGGTTCTTATTTATAGGGGAATCTAAAATAGGATTCCATTTAAATAAAGGTGGTTTTTTGTGGATGACCATGAGTTAAGTCTTTAGAGAGTAGGAAACATTGCTATAAGAACATAAACTAGGGAAATGACAAAAACAATTATCAAGAGAAAAGGATTAGTTACCTAGAGGAGTGACCAAGTATACTGCCACTAGTGTGGTAGCTTTGGTCACATTCATAGCCAGTGCATGTGATCACTAGTGAAGTATTAAGCCTATGGCTTTGTGGGTAACTTATAGAGGTATTGTATAAACCCTTGACTAATGGGTAGTAATGAAACAACTTGGCCGAATCATAGTACTAAAAGGGGTAATCTTCACCTTATCAGTTGGTAATTTAGAGTTATTATGGTTGTAGATGTTTAGGTAGTGGACATGGTACATCATGGTAATAACACCCATATCAACAGAGTACTATGAAATAGGGGACTCAGACTACAACTTAGGGTATAGGGGTGAGACATCTACTTGTAGTTCAGCTTGCACTTGTGGATAGAAAGTTTAAAATATCGATAGTCAGATATACTATTCTTATATATTATATGCTTGATAGTACTTTATTTGATACAATATCCTCATATTCTTTTATATTTTCTCAACTTATGAATGGATTGAGTATAAAAGTGGAGTTTGCGAGTGAGGTCATGATGATTGATACACCATTGGGAGTATGGCTGAGAGACATCTGTTTATGCAAGGGGTGTTCTCTTGAGGTGGGTTAGTGTCATTTACTTTAGGATCATTTTATACATGAAATGTCAAGTTTTTGACTTGATTTTGGGTCTGCGCTGGTCGGTATTGTACTGATCTCACATTGATTGTTACCACAGGATAGTGACCTTTACATTTCTTGAGGGTGGCATTTATGTTTATTGTGGAGAATGGGATATCCATGAAATCTAGGTAGGGATAGTTCATTAGAAATTAAAGGATCTCACTACCTAGGTTTCAAGTCTTTTTCTAGATGATGGGGGTGTGAAACCTTATGTCTTTCTACCTATAGTAGACCAGTTTCATGACGGGTTTCCTAAGGAATTCCCAGGGCTTCCACTTGAGAGGTATGTTGAGTTTATAATTGAGATTAGGCCGGGTGTTAATCTAGTTTCTATTCAAACTTATCAAATAGAACCGACATATATTTAGTAACCATAGAATCAGTTAGAATAATTGATGGATAATGGATTCATTCATTCAAGTATGCCACCTTGGGTTTTTCCATTTTTTCTAAGAAGGTTTATGAGACATTGTGTTTATATGTTGATTACCATAAGTTAAACCAGATTTTAGTGAATTATTGATATCCTCTTTTGTGAATCGATGAACTATTTGACTAGTTGGTAGGATTTTGTGTGTTCTTCGTGATTGAATTGAGGTAGGGGTGTCATCTGTTGAGAGTTAGAACTTCTTATATACCGTAAACTACTTTGAGAAGTAGTTATGGACTATACGAGTTCATTATGATGTTGTTCGGGAAGAAGAACCTTATAGTTGTGTTTATATCCATGATAAACCAAATATTTCACCAATACCTAGATTATTTTTTGGTTTTTGTTGTTTTTTACATCTTGGTGTACTCTAAGATTCATGATGATCATTCCTGACATCATGAGATCATTCTGAATAAACTGAGTGAGAATTATCTATATTCCAAGATATCTAATTTTTAATTATGGATCAATAAGTTATATTTATTGGGCCACATAATCACTGAGGAAGGTGTGCCAGTGGACTTATAGAAGGTATAAGGTAGTGGTTTATTGGGAGCTTCCCAATAATGTTTTTGATATCCAAATCTTACTGGGTTTGGCGGGTTGTTATTGATGATTTATCCAAGACTTTTTCCATTTTATAGAACTAATTTTGGGATTGAACAAGAAGGGGATCAAGTTTGAATGGTTTGGATCATGTGATAATTCTTTCTAGGAGTTGATTAAGTGTTTTACAACCACCCTAATCTTGATCCTAATATATTTGGGTCAGGAGTATACCATGTTTTCTGATGCCTTTGGGATCAGGCTTAGAGAAATGTTGATGCGAGGAGATCGAGTTGTGTCATATGGGTCACGATAGCTAAGGACACATGAAAAAATATTCCCTACACACGATATAAAGTTAGCTATGGTGGTTTATTCTTTTAAGTATTGGTTACAATACCTATTGGATGAAAATTTTACTATGTATACTGAAAAAAAAATGTTTGAAATACATATTTTCACAATGATATTCAAACCTCTGACAGTGAATATGGGTTGAGTATATGCTGTAATTTAATTTTTAGATAGAATATACATAGAGAAGTAAAATAGTGTTCCTAAAACTTTGAGTAGGAAAACATAGACTCGGGCTATTCAGGAGTCTAGTTTTGAGTTCAATATGGTGGCCTAGATGGATGATAAACATATTGAGGTTCAAGAGAGCTAGGAGATGATAACTTTTTTCTCATTATCATTTGATTCCAAACTTCTGAGATAGATCAAGGAGAGTCAGTATGATGATCCATAGTGTTTGGCCTTGAGATTAATCCATGAAGGTGGAGAGTCACCTTTCGATTGGAATATATATGAGAATGATATCATCTATGTTTGAAATTGTGTTTTTCTTACTATGTGTACGCATGAGGAGCTAATGTGTGAGTTTAATTCCATGGAGTGGGTGTTTCATCTTGGTTTGATTAAAATTTACCATGACCTAAATCGATAATATTGGTGGCCGAGTATGAAAAGGGGGATTATAGGGCTTGTTACATGATGTTACACCTATTAGCAGGTGAAGTTTGAGCAATAGCGACCAGGTGGTTTGCTACAACCATTGACCATTCCATAATAGAAATGGGACAACATCACTGTGGACTTTATGGCGGGCCTTCCAAGGAACCCTTAGAAGAATCAAGTGATTTGGGTGATTTTGAACTAGTTGAAAAAGGTTACCTATTTATTGACTATTCAAAAAACTTTTACCATGGATCGGTTGGGTGAGATTTATGTTTGAGAGATAGTCTATTTTCATGAGGTTTCACGTAGTATAGCTTCAAACCATGAATTATGCTTTACTTCTCACTTATAGCAAGGCTTATAGAGGGCATTGGGTACCTAGGTGTTTTGGATCATGGCTTTCCACCCAATGACAAATGTAATATCAAAGCGCACAATCTAGGTGCTAGAGGACATGCTGAGAGCATGCATCTTGTATTTTTATGGGTCTTGGGAGAAAAAATTATAACTTCTTGAGTTCTCTTATAAAAGTAGTTATTAGGATACTATTCATATAGAACTCTATGATACACTTTATGGTAGGCCATACATATCTCCATTATATTTTATGGAGGTAGAAGAGTCTAATTTGTTGGGACTAAGTCTTGTGTTGGCGACCTCAGAGCAGGTTCAGCTGACCTAACATGATTTCCCATGTTCCCATGCTCATGGGGTTCCCTGAACAAAGTGCACCCCATTCACCCCCGCTCGACCTACATGATTTCCCATGATTTTGGAGGCTCCATAGATGATTACTAGGATCATAAAACTCCTTTCTTGGAAAATAAAAGATCCAGAGAAAGGAATCGGTACCTATCAGGTGTGTGATCTCTTCCCC
Organism: Viscum album; assembly: GCA_963277665.1. Lineage (NCBI taxonomy): Eukaryota > Viridiplantae > Streptophyta > Magnoliopsida > Santalales > Viscaceae > Viscum > Viscum album. The sequence goes on from OY728164.1 coordinate 1,185,848,097, forward strand.
ATTCGAGTTCCTCTCTCTCTCATCTTTTTTCCTTTAGAAAGGAATGATTTTCTGGTATTGTTAATAGTTTATATCTAGATTACCATCGATCATGTTTTTTGGATCTTGATCCCTGATTTTGGTCCTAGATATTCCTCACCATAGTGAATTCAACTATTCTACATCAAATTTAAGTTTATGGTTTTGAAATAATCCATCAATGATCTCGTAGTAGGTGGTCTAATTGCTTTTTCCCATAGTTTTGGTTTTGATTCCTATGTTTTAGTAGTACCATTTCTTTTCCATGTTGAGAAATTAGAATTAAAACTAAATTAAAAAATTTATTTTCCCATGTTACTATGAGAAGCTTCATAGATCCCATGATACTATTGGAGATGAAGAAGCCATCTTGATGGAAACCAGTGAGGTGTGAAAAATATCATTGAATGATAAATCTTGAAACGTAAAAAGTGGAATAATGGGTGTATGGATTTTAATTAAATCCTTGATGCATGGTGGGTAAATGGGATTATTAAATTGGATAAATAATGGATTATGAAAATGGTTGATAAATGGGATTATGAAATTGGTTGAGAAATGGATTATAAAAATGGTTGATAAATGGAATTATAAAACTAGTTGAATAATGGGTTATTGAAAATGGTTGATAAATGGTTTATGAATGTAGAACCATAATATGTGAAATTTTGGAATGATGTGAACGCTGATTTGTGGGTCAGGGAATATTGTTATAAATACCCATGGGGTTCTAGAATGCTACTCTAGGCCCCTAATATAAATATCTTTATTTACATGTTATCACTGAGTTTTGGGATAGGTATTGCTGCTCTAAATAACCATGGGGTGATCGACTGCTGCTCTACACCCCCAATGTATGAATGTGAAATTGAAATTAAATAAATAATGATAGACCATTTGAAAATAGATTCTGATATTCTTATGATGTATGGTTCAGAATATGTCATGGGTCGAAGTAGGTGTTATTGGTTCGGATGTCGCCATGAACCCATGGGAAGAAATGGTTAATTAAATAATATTAAATATAAAAAATATTAACTTATTTAATTTTTGTTTACTTATTATATAACTACATGAATTTTTATATTCTAGATATTATATTAGACACCATTGGTGGTGTCCTACTGTGTTGTACTCACATCCTAATCAGGTTACCTAATTGGTACCCAAATAGGCTTCATATTTGTAGGAAAATATAATGGAAAGATACCTATGTTAGATGGCTTCAAGATAGAGCATAGATGAGGGAACCGAACATGATATCTTGTACCATTTGGGAGTTTTCAGTGTGTATTTGTTCTATATTTTCATTTGAATCTCACCAATTATATGGAATGACACATCTACTTATTATGGTAATGGTAATTTTTTCCTATTTTAGATTCATCATGTCATGTTGGATGATTATTGATTATGGTAATATCTTGGTTGTTATTTATTATCATTTGGATACTATTTATTTATTTTTACCTTTTTATATTCTTTGACAAAGAGGGTACGGTTTCTCCACATTACATATCAGACCCTCACTGCTAGTCAGCAGCCTCTAGAATATAGGGAGGTATGCATGAGGTCATGTAATGAACTGTTTGAGGCACTAGTATGTAGTACCCTAGTCGGTACATCGCATCATTAAGAATGTTTATTTTTTCACAATGATTTTTCTAAAAACAAAATAGTTTTTTTAATATACATCATTTTCCATTGATATATCTTATGATTGATCATAAGTATTCTATAATTAATATAATAAAATCTCTTTATCAAGATGGATTATAACATTTTATTCTCCATCATAGAATTGATTCATCACTCCTTTTATCTTTACTAGTCATTTAAGGTTTATAATATAAATATTTCTTCCAATTTTTTTGTGAACACTATATTTTCCATCTCTTTGATTAAAGGGTGTTCACAAATATTACATATATTTATTGATTGGTAAAATTATTTACTAAAACATATACCCTTTATTTATATAGTGTAAGTATCATATTCCCTATTTTCTTCATTGAAGGGAATTTAACTAGAATATTACTGAATATCTTTGGATTTCTATTTATATTCTGTGGGTATACCATGTTATGACTTTTGATGGATTTTGTAATATTTTACTTTTATGATTAAATTTTAATGGGATAAAAAACCTCTTTTCTTTCTATGGGTTTGATATAATGATGATTGATTTATTATGGAGCATATATGTAAGGATGATGATGGTTGGGGTATTATATCACCCTCTAATGAATTGGTTTACATTTATATCTTATGATATTGTCAAGAATTTTGATAATGAGTTTGTACACATATGTTTGGAAATAATTATTTTTACATAGTCTGGTGTGGAAATAATGTGTTTTTTCACATAGGTGTGTAAATAAGGGGTTTTTTCAAAAATATTTTCAATAATTATGGTTCTTTCATATCATTAAGTTGTTTTTCATGTTATGACCCCTATCTAAATGGCCTTTATTTTCAGGATATATTATATTCCATGTTTATGAATCTTTTTTAAGATTTTACCCACTTTCTGTTATGTGATAATTTATTCCATAATGGAAAATATATTCTTTAAAGGGTATAATATTGATATGTATTATCATTATACACATATTCTCATCGTATTCACCCTTTTTATCTTTTTTATTTATCACTTATGATTACCATTATTGTGCATCTGAGATCACCCCTTTCTTATGTTTCCATTTTATAGGTTATAAAGATGAGTGTATCCATTGATAAGTCTATAAGGGATACTAGTATGGTTTGAATATGGGGAAACATTCACAAGTATTGTGAAATAAATTTCCTATATAGTTATTCCTCAAGGAAAATAGACAAAAATGTTCTCCATGACATATAAACTTATTGAGGTATGTAATAATAATGTGAAATTTATAGATGTTTAACATGGATAATGTCACTTGTAATTTAGGAAAATTTGAAAATGTACACCGCTTTAGCACTAGGCTCTAGAGTGTGGGTCTGGGGTACATCACTATTCAATGGTAAAATTCCCCAATAGCGGGGGAAATGATTTTTGGGGTGATTTAAGGCTGACCAATCCTCTAATACTCATTTTCACACATGGTTTAAAAATGATTAAAGTATTTTACCACTAGATTTTTTATATTATAATGGTAATTAACTTCATTCCAATTAATATTATTTTTTTTTGACTATAAACAAAATGGTATATCTTATATAATTTTTATATGCTGATTATAAATATAAAATTCATTTTACCAAGTAAAATTTATAATGGTGAGAAAAAAATAATATTTATATTAACACAATAGATATGTAATAACAATTTTTTAGAAAATTATATTCTAATTTATAAAACTACATTTGTTTTATTATATCCCTTTATATCATTTTAAAAGGTGGTTACTTCTTCATGTTAACTTCCAATATTATGGCAATAATTACATGTTAATATTTAATAAATTCATTTTATGAATGTATCTTGGTTTTAATTTTAGTTTTTTGTTTCATATAATAGAAGCTACTCAACATAATTACAGGAATGTATTTAATAAAATCATAGGTCCTGACACATATTCTTTTAATTTCAAGTGAGAATGGATTTAAGAAGACCTCTAGTTTTTGGATATTCCTTTCATATTTCCCATGTGTTTGAAGATATTTTTTAGCACTTAAATGTATCATAGTGTTTGGATACTTATGAAGACTCCTTAACAATTTCAATGTTAAATGAGGGCCATGACAAAATATAGTTGATATTGGTGATCCATGAAGCTATAAATATTCATTAATGTAGAGTTAGTCTTGATTTTTATGGGTTATATTATCCTTTTTTATAGGATATGTGTATACTTTTTATGAGGACCCGCAATAACCCATATTGAACCATTCTTCTTTGATTCATTTGGAAGTGGAGTAATATATAGAACTATAGTATTGTTCCATCTCAACATTGGAATAAGGATAGGTTACATGAAATACATAGGTTTTTTTCTCTCAATATTTAATTTTTAGAACAACATGCATCTTCAAACATAGTTATAAATTTCCCACATCATATTTTCCTCTTAGAAATGCTTCCTTATATCCTTGTACACCATATGGATATAAGGTTTTATAGATAAATTTATGTTATAAGATTTATTTTGATGTTATCTATTTAGTTCATGTATTGATGAAACTCATATTATCTTTCCAAACATTAGTAAAACATGTTCATATATATAGTCTATAAATTTAACATCATTCATAGTTAATATCTTATTTTATAAATTTTTTTCATCATGTTGTTGCATCTTTATCTTCCCTAATAAGGAAGGCTAGACATTCATTTGGAAAATAAATATAGTTTTCACTTCTATAACAATTTACTTATATATATATATATAATAAATCCATGAATATTTAATCATTTACCATCCTCAACATGGACAAAACTATATGATTCATCCAACTCAATGTGTCAATAACCTTGTTTCCCTTATCCATGTTATAGTGTATCATGTAGTCATTTTCCTAAGAAGATTGGGAAATCACCATTGTCTCGTGTTGAGAAATTTTTATGTGAATATATAATTTATACTCTAGTTACATATATATATGTCCCATAGTTCATTATAAGGAAGTTTTTCTATATGTTAAAGGATAAAATAGAATTTCTAACTCAATAAAATTGGTTGGATACATTTGGTCATGGGTTTTGAAATTATCATGATGCCTAAGAAACAAGCTTTTCATTTTGCCTCAATACATCACTATATATCAAAAATCCTCTATTCCCATAATTTAATTTTAGTACTAGTTTATTATCTAATCTATTCATTAATTCCTTCAAACATTCTTATTTATTTCACTATCTGAATTTGACCTATTTACATAATTACATAGTAAATAGGTATGATCATAATACATTTTTTTAACCAATATATGATAGTAAAAAACTCAACCAAAAATATTATATATCTTAGTTAAATTCATTATAATTTTCTATTCATTTACCACATTAGTCTATGAAGGGTCTATAGATATCACATTCTTAGAGATAGTGAGGCTATGAAAATAAACTTATTTGGTTAATAATTCACACAGATTAAATTCCAAAAAACAAATATTTTTTCAATTATAACCTAAAAAAATCTAAAATTGTTCTCGTGATCTTCATAGATATCATTTAATATAAATATATAATTAAGAAATATAAGAAAAAATTAATCAAGATAATCTTTGAATACTTTATTCATCAAATCCATAAACACAAAGGGTGCCTTAGTTAATCAAAATGGAATTACTGTAAACTCTTAATGCCTATACCTCATAAGAAATGTATTATTAGTATATCATCCATATTCACTCATAGTCGATGAAAACCATAATAATGATCAATCATTTAGAATTATTGATAACCTTGATATTGATATAATAAGCCATCAATTCATGATAAATGATACTTTTCATTTAATGTAATGTGATTGATTTATCTGTAGTTGATGAAAAAAATCATTGAAATGTACAAATTTTTTAAAAAATATGATTAGTAAACCCCAAGGTGATAAACTACGGTGTATGTAACACCCCCTAATTTTATATATATGAAACATGAATTATTCAATATATTTCCCTACATGAAACCATAGTCTATATGAACCGTAATATAATAAAACATTATAACATAGCCGTTAAAATGAAAGGTATGAATAGTAATAAAAAAATATTGAAAAATATGTATAATTTATTTATTAATTAAAATTTATTTATTAATATGTAACAAATAAGTATTTAATTTTCAGTAAATCCATTTTATGCTTCAAGAAATCAGTTTTCATAAAAAAATGTTTTTATCACATTTTCTAGGTAAAATTTATAATTAATTTCTAGATTTTTTATTAATTTTATATGAAGAAATTAATATAAATTTTTGAAATCAACATGTAAATATTATCTTAGGGTGAATTTTTAGGATTTTTCTAAAAAAATTATTTTTTAGTGAATAGTGAAAAATATAAATTTTTAAAACTATCATTTCATTTCAATTAAAAGTTCCATTATGTTTTTAATTTGACCATAAACTAACATAAGAATCCATTAATTAAAAATAATAAAATTAACTACATAAAAAACATCATTATACTCGGTTTTTTTAGAGGTTCATTTTTTAGCATAAAACACATTTATCTAAAAAAATGTTTATGTGTGTGTAATGTGTTTTTTTATTGATATAACTAATAATTATATATTTATCATTATTTTAAATTAAATAAATATATTAAATATTAAATCATATATTTTATAATTAATTTTATGGGTTTTATAAGGAATGGAATATAATTAAATAATATTTTATTATTAAAGGTTTATTATTATAAAATTGGTTTTCATTGTGGGTTGTGTGATTATTTAAACTTAAATTCCTCCAATTACATAAACTGAATCTGGTAAAATGGATCCAATATTTTTAATCATCATAAATAATATTATATAATAAGGTAAACCTAATTTTTGGTCAGGTGAATAGTAAAAATAGTAAAAAATTTACCATGGTTAATATTAAAACTGGTTTACCTAGGGGTTAAACCAAGAGATAATGGTAGTATTGAAAACCCAACCTTTTTAATTATTATTAAATAAATATATTTAAAACTTATAATATCCCACCTTATAATCCATATAAATTTTAATCCACATTCCTATTAAACATAACTTATATCATTGAAATATTTTAAGAAATTCCATGTGTGTCCCTCCACTCACTTATAAAATAGATCCTCTTATCCACCCATATTCACATTATTTAAGATTAAAATATCAATACATACATAATAAAAAAATTATAATAATTCATCAACTTATCCTAGAGCTTTTTTTATTATCCTAAGACCAATCCTTCAGGGCTTAAGGTGTATGATAAAGGAGGTCACTCAAAGAAGTGGTATAGATCTTATTCAATCCCTTTAAATTTTATTTCCTATTATAAATCCTATAATAATGTAGTATCCATAAAAAAATTATATATATATATATATATTAAATACAATAAGATTCTATTAGGGTGATTTAACAACCATTTTCCACCCATTCTTAATCAAATGGTTGATGAAAGTATCACTCATGTGTACGTATGGACTTCCACGTCCACAAAAAGATGTGATTCATTTTCCACAACCACAATTCATGGTCAGTTATTATGATATTTTAAATATTTATATATTATATATATTTTATAATATTTATTCTATAAGTATTAATTAACATTTATATTCCTTTCATTCCATTGATGGAAAAATAAATACATCATTTATACCAACTTATGGACTATCGTCTCTATGTAGTGATGTAATTAATTTTTCATCACCGAATTATATGAATGGTAATAATTATGAATATATTGAATATATATGATATTTATATCATTATTAGTATTATTTATATGAATTAACCATGATCTATGTGCATGTACCATAACCATTAAACCAAAACATACATGAAAAATGAAGCAGTAAACACCCAAAATGGTGATGATAATGAAAGATTGGAAATCAATGTGTGATATGATGTTATATAGTTAACCATGTATGGTATTATAAGTATTATTATGGTTCTGGGATTTAATTATAATAAAATTTAAATTTTTTATACATTAGGTGAGAGCACTTATGATGAAAGACAGACTTGAGGTAAGGATTTTATGTTACAATATTAATTTTATCAGGATTGTTTATGCTTAGATTTTCCAATGATTAAATTATATGATCAATATCTTAAAAATAATATTTATTCTCTTATCCTATGGTTATTAATATATATATCATTTTTACATTTCATTTTTCATGCATTAATTATTGAAGAGATTGAAAAAAAGTTAAGGAAAAAATTAATTTTCCCCTTCAGTTGAGAATCCTCTCTTATATGTATCTATTTAAAAAAAATCAATAATTTTTTACTATTATCCAAAAACTATTTAAATTAAATTTTAAAAAAATTATCATTACTTATAATTTTTTTAAATAAATCTTCTTATGTTTTTCCAAATGTGGTATATATTATAATTTATTAAAAATATAAAAGGATTTTTTTAACAAACACCATATAAACTATTTCCCCTACCATCATGAATACTATTTTCATTAAATATTCCATCATAAATTATCTTTTTTTAATAGAAAATTTATTTCTTAATATTTTTCAAATTTTATATTCTAAATAAGTGATTAAAATAAAAAAAAATTAGTTTCCTCAATAAACATCCTAGTGATCCTTTAAAGTTATTATTAACAACATACTTTGATGTTTCTTATGATTTAATATGGAAATGATCTAATATTAACATCAATATTCTTTTTCTAGATGGTTTATTATTATTATAAAGAAATTTTTATGAAAACTCTATCCTTTTAATGAGTTTCAATTTCATGATATGATGAATATTTTATGATATTATAGCACACATATACATGATTTTCATTATGTCATTGGTGGGCTTGTAATTATATAGCCCTATAATTCATTATATCAATAAGAATATATCATGATATAATGAGGGATGAAATGGGGAGAGAACCATGTTCATTGAGGGACTTTGTCCATTAATATAGTCTTGGAAGTGAACCTTGACAAAGGAAATGATAGAATGAGAAGTGAAATGAAACCCCTATGATAGTCTTGGTAGTGATCCTTGACTAAGGAAATGATTTTATATTTTTATGTGCATTCAAAAAAATTATTCCATATTCTTATGATATGTTTTCATGGATCATGATTTATTATTGATGATTCCACACTCTTATATCCTATTTGTTTCAATCGATAAAACATTGTGCCATGTTTCATGATCATGATATATGAATTGATGGGTATGATTTTATAATGTGTTGATCCTGGTATTGTACCCTTATGCTTATATTATGAAAAATTATGATCATTCATTGGAATCTCTTATGTTTACCCCTGATGTGCATCTAAGAAAACTTTATTATTTTCCCCTTCCTCTAGTTATAGAGAATGGTATTAATTATGTATTTCTAAAGAAGGGTTCTAGTTGTGAAGGAGTAAATGGGAAATTATCTAGATCATTTATATACCAGTTTTTTGTGTATCCATATATCTAAATACACTATTTTTTTATCCATCATGGATCATATTGGTATATAATGGATAATTTCTACTAAAAAGATACAACATTTACATATGAAAGGTATGGGTCTCCATAGTTGGTATCAGAGAAAAGTTTGATAGTTTTTAGAAACTAGGATGAAGAAACTTTCAAGAGAACACTTAGGATAATCCTAAGTAAAGTATAACATCCTATTTATGATAATGAAATGAGTGTGGTTTTTTAAATCAAATGCATACTTGTCTTGATACTACAAGTGGACATGGTCTTAACGCTGATTCATTTAGGGGTTATAGCCTTGAAAAGATTTATTCGAGCATATCTCAGATATAATTTTGGTATGTGGTAAAATATCCTTAATTAGCACTAGTATTAGAACTCTCATGAATATTATTTTGTTAAATCACATTTTTAAGTGCTATTATATTGTATTTTAATAGATAATGACCACGAATGAACTAGTTTAAACCTAAGATGTAATAGATTGAAATGAAGGTTTCATGATCTAGATATGTTATAAAAGATTTCGTGATTATATGATTTCCACCTATGACTATTGTTTCTCATGCTATGATTTTTGGTTTCAATCAAAATATGGTGGTAGGATAAACCATGTTAACACTAATTATTATGGATAATTCAATGATTATCTTCCTGAGAAACCGAATGTTATGGAAGATAGAATGAAAAATCATGTTTCTATACTTATGGAACATTATGAAGTCATGAATCATTATAATATTATAATATTATAAGGAAACATCAACCTTCTTTTAGTGGGTCCATTGATCCAATAATTGATGAGTAATGGATCAATAAAATAGAAAAGATATTTTATACTTTCTAGTGCTTAGAACATGAAAAGGTAATATTAGTTATTTATTGTTTTTTAGGTGAATCATATCAATGCTAGGATCTTATCAATAATATGAGGTACTAGTATGAAATTTAGAACATGAAATTAATTTTTAATAAGTAATTTCCCCGTATTCTTTATATGAATATTGAGAGGGAACTTCTCGAGTTTAAGTAGAAGGATGGTGAATCCATTAGTACCTATATGGAATATTTTATAAATCCTATGAGGAACACTTGTAGTATTAATATTGGACTAGAAAGTAAGATTAACCAATTCTTATGTGGTTTAAAATCAAGACATCAAAGGGTTTCCGTCATAAGGGACTTTAATAGCTATAAAGAAATCATTTAATAATCTATCAAGGTGGAAATGGAGATTGGATCCACACATAAGTCTCTTTGTTTTGATAAGAAAAGAAAGATTTAATTCAAAGGATATTCTAATAAAAAAACATAGAGGGAAGAATATCATTTTTTTCATTATTCCAAATGTGTATAAAGGACCATGGATGGAATTTTCTTAAGGGTACTGGTAAATGATTGGATTTTAGAAAATAATTCTTTCATAAAATGCAATGTCTATATAATGGGAAGAAGTTACCCAATTTTGAAAATATATATAAATCTATATTGAATAGACCACCCACACTCCAATGCTATAATTTCAAGGATTAGAGACATTATGATCACTAGTGCTCAAAATTGTGGGTTAATGATGGTGATCAATGTCAACAACCTCTAAAGCCCAATTAAAAAAATAAAATCTCATGTGATCACTATTATTGATGTGGGGTGTGATAAAAAAGTGTAGAAATTTACACTTACCATCCAATATATAACTACTAGTGCCTAATTTGATTCTAGTTATTTTGAGTCTTTTATATCTAAAAATATTCTATGGGTATCACATTACGACTTGAATTATCAGATGTAGAAATAGTAGTAAAGACTACTAATGGTACGATGATCACATATCATGTTTATAAATCTTCCCAAATTGATATTTGTGGGAATTTTCTCCCTAAAATTATTGTTATTCCCCCTATAGTTGAAATTTATGAAATTCCAATCATGCATTGGATTTATTTAAATAAAGACTATATCAATTGATGAGGAAGGGAAATAATATTTGATATTCCAAACTGACCTATAACTTCTTATAAGTGTGGGTATAAACAAGTACTTAAAAAATAAATTACATCCATTACATGGTTTTTGATTTATATTAAAATGGTCTATTTATCTCATATGGATGGGAAGAAACTCAATATAAAAGATATGAATATTTTAATAGAGTTGGATGGTGTCTTTACGAAAGTGTTGCATAGTCTTCCTTCAAATTATGAAGTCAATTTTTCAATAGAACTCATGCCTAGTTCAAAACCTAGATTATATAATCCATATATAATATCCTTGATTGAGTTGAAATAATTAAAGAAGAAACTCCAAAAGAATCTTGATAAGGGATTCATTCAGACAAGTGCGTCACCATAGGGTGGACCTATACTTTTTTATAAGAATAAAGGTGAATTAATCCAACCATACATTGATTATGAGGAATGTAAGAGGATCATGATCAATAATTAGTATCTTATACCTCATATTAATAATTTTTTTGATCAATTATAAGGATTTCCATATTTTTCCAAGATTGATATTCTATATGGATACTATCAGTTGAGGGTTAAAAGTGGAGACATACCCAAGAAAAGTTTCTATTTGAGGTATGGAGACTATAAATTTATAGTGATTCCATTTGGTCTTACTAATTTCCATGTTGTATTCATGGACTTAATGAATATAGTCTTTAGATATTACCTTGTTCTATTTTTTGTGTCCTTTATAGATGATATTATTATATATTCCAAGAGAAAGGAATATCATAAAGATTACTTGACGATTTTATTAAAGACCCTAATGGAGGATAATGTATGAAAAGTTTATAAACTATGAATTTTAGCTATATTAAGTTTCATTATAGGGTAATATAATCTCATGTAAGGTTATATTGGGGGATTCAATAAGAATGAAGATATTTAATATTGTTCCAGAGGAAACAATGTGACTAAGATCCATGGTTTTCATAGATTAGATGGATATTATTGGATCTTTGTGAAGGATCTATCATGGTTTTCAAAACCACTCTCCATGTTAACTTCGAAGGAACTTAAGTTCATTTAGACTAAAGAGTGTGATGAAAATTTTAAGGATCAAAAGTGAAGGTTTGTTAGTGCTTCCTTGCTTACACTACCTTGTAGGGGATAATATTTTTTTATTTATAGTGATTTATAAAATAAATGGTTTGATATGTGTTATCATATAGAATAATATGGATATAAATTATGTCTCATGCCAATTTATGGTTCGTGTGAAAAATTAACTGACCCAAAATTTGGATTTAATAATGGTAATCATTGCATTAAGGATCTAGAGGCATTATCTTTATGGATAAATGTGTGAAATATATACTAATCATAAAATTTTGAAGTTTATATTCACATAGAAAGAGTTGAATATGCACTAAAGATGATGGTTTGAGTTGATTAAATATTATGACCGCTCAATACATTATTACACAAGTAATGTGGACAAGGTGGCTAATGCTTTATGTCAAAACGATAATAATAGATTATCTATGATGAGGATAAAAAAATATAAAATATTTATGGATTTTCAAAGTATAGGATTTGAAATCATTAAGTAAGGGGTGAAATGTTATATTGTTAAAATAAGTGTTCAACTGTATAACCATGTAATGATTAAGGAGGCACATTAGGAGGAAGTGGAGCTATAAAAGAAGGTGAGAAATGTTCCTGAGTTTAACCTTGACTACGATGGAATGTTAATGTTTAACAATGATGTATGTGTTTCATAAATATAAGAAATGAAGAAGGAACTATTGGAATAATCTTGTAGCTCATCATAATCTATTCATACTAGAAGTATGACAATGTATAGAGATCTAATAGAGTATTTCTAGTGGGACAACATGAAGAGAGATATTGTGGAGTATGTATCTTAGTGATTGGTATGTTATCAAGTTAAGGTTGAGACATAAGATTCTATGGGGATGTTAAAACCATTACCCATACCAGAATATAAATAGGAAAACATCACCATGGATTTCATTTTAAGACTCTTGAAAACATATAGGTTATAGTTCTATTCAGATTGTATCTGATCTCATTATGAATTCAGTCCACATCATTGATATTTGATAATATTTATCTATTGACCAACTTTCTAGGATATACATTATGGAAGTGGGGACGCTATATGGGGTATAATATTATATTCTATCTGATCAGTATATGAGGATTACCTTGATGTTCTAGAAAATTATTTAGAAACCTCTAGATACAAAGATTTATTTCAGTATTGGTTATCATCCTCAGATATATGTTCGGTCTTAGAGGACCATTCAAACCTTATGGTATATTTTAAGACAATATTTTATATATTTTAATGGTGGTTGGGATCAATAGATTCCTCTAGTTGAGTTTTCATATAGAAGCCACTACCACTCGATCCTTCATATGGCTCTTCATGAAGCCACATGTCTAATGAAGTGTACAAATCTGATATACTTGGACGAAGTTGGAGAAGAAAAGTTATTGGGACCTTAAATAGATAAGGAAATAGAATATAAGGTTAGATCTAATCAAAAACACATCAAGGAAACTCATAGATGAAATAAGACTTATTCTGACAAACATTAATGAAATCTAGGATTTGATATTAGTGAGAAAGTATTCCTGTGAATTTCTCTATAGAATAAGTTTATGAGATTCAAAAAAATAGAAATCTAATCCCTAGGTATATTTTTTTCCTTTGAGACTCTTGATCAAGTGGGGAAGGTAGAATATCACTTGGAACTCCCACCAAATCTCAATCAAGTCCATGATGTGTTCAATGTATATATCATAATAATTACATACCTAATATTTTATATGTATTACACTTAGAGGTTATACCATTGAATCATGATATTTATTTTAAATAACAACCGATAAAAATCATGTATCATAGAGATAAAGTTCTCCCGAACAAGACTACTCGATTTTCTTATGCTTTTTTGGAGGTATTATTAATTTAAGGAAGATACATAGAAACCCAAGGAAATTATAAAGAAGATATATCCTCATTTTTTATACTAGAGTGATATAATTTATATTTTTTAATTCATTTTAATGGGTGTATAATATAACTCACCAAGACTTTATATATATTAAATATGAAGAATTCGATATCTTACCTAACATGCAACCCCAAGTCTATAAGAACCATGATATAGTAAACTATTATAACCTTATGTTAAATTGGGAGCTATTAATGGAAATAAAAACATTATTAAAAATATGTATAAGGTTTTTAATAATTAAAATTTATTGGTTAATGTGTAATAAATATGTATTCAATATTCTGTAAAGTCATTTTACATGTCAAAAATATGTTTTATTAAGAAATGTATTTTATCACATTTTGGAAGATGAAAATTATAATTAATTCATAAAATTTTTATAAGTTTTATGTTAGGTAGTTAACTAGTATTCACCCGTGCATTTGCATGGTGATATAACACAATTCTTAGATTATGCGTTCACATGGTAATTTGATTAAATGCTTTTTTAAGAATATAATACCATATTTCAATGTTAATAATGAACAAGAATATTCAATATTTTGAAACACAAAATAATGATACTTATTATTAGAATACAATTGGACAAAATATGGGGACATAATTATGATAATAGATTATATTTTGCATAAATTCAGTTGAAAATATGAAGAAGAATCTATAAAAAATAAAAAATTATTTTCAGCATGGATATATAAAATAAATGGATGAAAAGAACATTGAAATTGACATTTGAAATTCTGATAATGATGATAAATAATGTTGTAATTGAGGTCATACTAATGTAAACAATAAAACATGGAATAAATGATTAGATTTCAAAACATATTATCTTATAGTAATGAAATAATACATATATGTTGAAAACAATATTGAAAACAGTAATCAAAATAATGACCAAATAATATTTATTACAAACCAAGACACTTTGAATCGAAGTAAAGGTGAGTATATAGATAAACAATACTTTATATAAATTAGAATAAAAGACAAATGTGCATAATGAGTTCCTACCAGAGAATGTATATCCTTGAGAAAGGACTGGAATGTGATCTCTATGTCCAATTACATGTAAGAACCCGGATCTATTTTCAAGTATGTTTTTCCTTTTTTCTGGAGTTTTGGAGAAAAATGAATTTTCTGGAAATTTCATAAGTACACGCCGTGTACTTTCTGAGTACACGCCGTGTACTCTTTCCCTGGCTCGAAGCCATGTGTTGGCCGTGTCCGGGCCACACACACGGTGTGTAAGGCTGAGGTGGAGGCCGGTTATTTCAGAGTATGGAAAAAATTAGAAGTACACGCCGTGTACTCTAAAAGTACACGCCGTGTACTTTATTTTTTTTCATGAAACGGACCGGGGTCGCATCTAACCCTCATATTCACCTTCTTCTCCAGTTTTCGGCCGTTCGAAGCGACCCGTACGGCCAGATCTTCGACGGATGAACGCCTCGCCGTCCGTTCTCCGATTCGAGCACGGTCAGTTGTTTTGGAAGCACAGTGGTGAGTTCTTCCTTCTACTTTAGCCTTGTTTTATGATTCCTCCTCATTTCCAAGTTATCATAGGATGAGTGTTTTGTGCGTTTTCTCAGATCTACGTCATTCCAAGGGGATTCTGTCGTCGAGGTTCATGTATATCGATCTCCTAGGATCGAGGTAGGTGGTTTGTGCATTTCCATTGAAAGTTAATGAATATTATGTGCAAATTCCACCAATACCCATGAACGGGGTATTGTGTGTTGTCTGTTTTGCCTTTGTTGCTTTCCTGCTTTGCTTGATTACTTTAGTAGAGGTTATTGCTTGTGATTAGGGTATTTTGTTTTTTCTCAGATTGCTTTGCCATGCTTCTTCTGCCTGTTTGGTGTTTTACCAGTTTCCATGCCTAGTTGTAGGATAGTGGAACTGTTGTTTTTTTATTATTGTTGAGCCTTAGTTTCTAGCCAAGTAGTTCTTGAGGTTTACTTGGATGATGTGCAAACGCTGAGCATGTTCAGATATACTCAGGACTGTGGGAACCTAGAGTCATAGACCAAAGAAAGAATTGACAGAAGGGCTTCTCCAGAGTGTCTTTTAATTACGATACACGGGCTATATGGGAAATTGACGTTGATTGATTCCCCAGAGAGCCATTAGCACGACGTAGGCCATAGGGGGAATTGACGTTGAGTGCTTCCCTAGAGATCCTTTAGCACGATAAGAGACTATAGGGGGAATTGATGGTGAGTGCTTCCCCAGAGAGTCTGCTTAATTTACGTAGCTAAACCAGAGGGGTGAGACTGTGTGTGCCTCCCAAAGGGTTGCTAGTACTTAGAGGTTGAACCATAGGGTTTAGACTGTGAGAGCTACCCAGAGGGTTACCTGTTTACTTTTTTTGCTGGCTGCTTACTTGTGTGCCTTACTTGTTAGAGCTGTGGATTGTAGCTGTTGTAATTTTCTGTTTACTGCTTCTTGTTTTAGTACTGCCATGTATTCATTGACTATTAGGCACAGATCTTTGGGTGGTTTCCTACTGGTATTTTATCTCACATCCTATTTGGGCCATGCTTCTGGGCCCAAGCAGACTATGTTGCTGCAGGTATAGATAAGGGCAAGCGTCCTTCTACTTCAGGATCTTGATTGCACCGGGAGCTGGGGAGCATGGGACCGAGCCATGGCTCGCGATGCTGAAGAGCTTACTTTGTTTTCTTTTTCACTTGGTTTCAGTTGTATTTTAGCACATTGTTGTGTTTGTTGTTTTCCTTAGATACTTGTACCTGCTGCATCTTTGTCATCATAGCTATATATTTACATTGCTTCCGTTGTTGGTTTCTGTTGGTATGCATGTTGTTTATTGCTTCCGTTGTTGTTCTTGTTTTCTTACCTTGTATACCTTACCGAATGAGGGCATAGTTTCCCCCACCGACTCAGCATGGCCCTCGCTGCTAGTCGTCAGCCTCTGGCGTTCGGGGAAACGCGCTTGAGGTAATGTGGTGAACTGGGTACAGGGCACCAGTGGAGGGGCTCCGGACTCAGGACGTTACATTACATGAGGTAGTACACCCTCACCATGAAATATTTATTGGAGTAAACACTCTAGCAGCCACTACATCCTCATGGAGGGTACCCTTTAAGTAACAGTACCTTAACAACTACAGAAAAGGAAGAATACCTTCTTTTGACCTTAAACAACCTAGAGGTGATCTCGAACATGTTGATGTATAAACCAGATCTGAACAACATCAACGATGAACCGGTGGAATGGTTCACTGATTTCTATTTATGAGTTCAACTATAGTATAACGATTTGTGACAAATGGATGTAAAAAGATTCATGACCAAACTAAAAATAGTTCAATAAAATAAATCTATTTTTAACTTACAATTATATTTGTGAGGAGTTTTTGTGGAGTAATAGGTAATAATACAAGAGCTCACAACCTAAAAAATCAGCCAACATGTCTATCTATAAATATAAAAAGTGCTTAAAATTAACAATACATACTTCTAAATAATGAAATATATGAATGGAATGTTCAAATGATAGATGAAAATAGAGATAGAAAGGGATGGTTTACTTCAACATGATACCATGAATGTATCCAATACTGAACATGGAATTCACCACAATATCAGGTTTTTCCAGTGTGAACTCCCCTTCATGAATTCACAATGCATCAGGCTCCTGGCATGGGATGAAATTGCTGTAGAATTTTATTTCAACATAAAAACACACTGAAATGTAAACACCCCATTAAGTAACATAATAAAATAGCCTGCATTGCAATGAGAATTAAACAGAACTGGAAGACAAAAACAATATATATATTGATTAACATATGATATTGTTATTTCATGAAAAAATAATGTCAAACAAAGATAGTAAAAATTAAACAACCTCACACAAAAATTCTAAGAAAATATACCAACTAAAAATAAATAAAACGATTAAAGACTACATACTATAGTAAACATCACACTTTTGCTTATGAGAAAAATAAATCAATTGATTAAGGTCTATAATTCACATCAGGTACACAAAGACAACCTTAATTCAATGAAGAGACATAATATCTGAATAAGTTCAGATATTTTTTTTAAAAATGGTTGGGTCGATGACCTTTTATTGAATAAAAAACGGACACAAAGCCGATAGTTTAAACATTTAATCAAATATCTTATCACGAGGTCCATAGTTTTTTCCTAATCTTCTTGGTGATCCTTCATTCATTATCTACAAAGATCCCCAATACATTCCCAGGCCACACCCTCTTCCACGACCCCTAGAGTGCATAACTTCCAATTTATGTGCTTCCTTCATAGAAGTTTCACTGTATGTGTCATCCGAGTACGAGACCTCAGATGGAGACTCATAATTTCTTGGCATCAAGTCATCATTTCCATGTCCCCACCCATTTTTTCTAGTATATATTCCATGCTTCCAGGATTTAGCCAGCTACCAAGTAATCCATCTCATCCTCATCACCTACATGATGGTGTATTTTTTCCATTGGAGCCACTTCTTCTGTCTTTTTCTTGGGGAAAGTATGCATCATTGGTGAAGAGTCCAAGGTTTTATTCTTACCCCTTGGACACCACCAGATCTTCATCAGGTTTACCTGCATGGCTAATAATAGAGTAATAGTTAACAAGAACAACCTGCACCTTAGTAGAATGTTCATCCCTATCATGTGTAGCTGATGGACAGATCATAAAAGAAATGGAAGCCAAACGGTCTCCTGTAATTGACTTGTTAATATCCTTAAGAGGGTCTGAGGTTTTATTTTCTACTTGTATAGACATTGATATCTTACCAGGATGAGTTTCATAGTATTTTTTGACATTAGTGGGGGAGGATTTACCTACCAGCATGACATCCAAATGCACAGTGGAATCAATATAAGAGGGGCCAGCTAATTTCACCTCTGTCGAAATGCCTTCAACTCCCCCTCAGAAGGAGATGCATCTTGATATGTAGGGAATATTGTTTCTTACAAACCTCTAACAATGGAAACAAAGGATTAAGTATGCACTACTTAAACATAGTACATCATCCAGTTTTCATGAAAATGTTTCACAATAGTATACTGTAACTATCATTCAAGCTTGTTTTTTGGTTTTAAAACTGATTTGTTATTAATGTAACCTCTACTGATAGGTAAATAGTATATGAATATGCACATCAAAAATAAAAAAAAGTTGTAGTAATTATGTAATCACCCTAGAATTATAACAGCACAGAGGTCAGGATGTAAAAACTTTCCAGGGTTTTAAAAATATAGTAGACCAATACAATGGAAATATATCGAAGGCTTAGAAATAATAGGTGATTATAGATAGAAAATCACTAAATATCACAAAATTCATATAGTGAGTAAGATATAATTTCAAAACATAGAAGAAAAACTCAAAATGTATCCCCTAGTATGATTAAAAGTCATTACAGTTGTCAAGAAAAGTGAAATTTTATAGTAAATAATGTAGTGAGATTCTTATTTAAATGTCATACTTTAGTTATTTGATGGAATATGTCTGGTCCTCATTGACTCTAGGTAATCTCTACTCAGTCCTAGGGGTGGATACTGAGAATTTGAGAATTAATTATGGATAACATAACTATATTTTAGGCATATATAATATCACGTACCACTACTCAAAGGTAGATATGAATTGGAAGCCATATAAACTTGTGAGAGTCCACAGTTGAGCAGTACACATTACGATGCAGATTCCTGGAATCCAATACTTGCATCCCAACTAGTGCTGAGTGTTGAAGCCTTATATAACAGATTTATTACGTTGAAAAAAACCACGAAACTCATATGAAAATTTTATGTTCATGAAAGAAAAGAAACATGAATTATAAAAAATATTATTACCAAGTTTAATTAGTTTAAAATAACTAAAACCATTTAAAAAGAGTTGATACATTTCATTGGAGGAAAAAAAATAAATCAATAGAGAATAATGGCAAGATTATAAATGTGTAAAATTACCAATGGTAGCTTAGTAAAAGGAAAGTTATATCAATTATCATAACAATAATTAGAATAAACTAATCATCCTGTTAAATTAAAGAGATCTACTTTAGTAATGGATTAATATGTTTTTAGGTTTCAAATTATCTAGTATATAATCTCTTTGGCATCTTTATATTCCTCGAATAAGGTTTTAAAGGAGGGATTCTTATAAACAAGGATGATATCACATTTATCTATGAGGACATCAGAATTTTCATCTTATGTTCGAATAAAATCAAAGATTAATATATTGGAATATGTAAGCACTAAAATCATTGGAAACAAATATGAGAAGTCAACCCTAGCAGAAACAGAATAAATTCTATAAGACATTAATCTAAGAAGAAAAAGGATTCTGTAAGCATGTAAGTTTTATTAAATTAGTAATCCTATGTTTATGTGTGGGTACATTGAGTAAAATAAAGCATGGAAGATAATAAAATAGAAATCTAGGTATTATTGAAAAGAAATTAATTTTCCTGGTATTTTACTATATGATGTGGTGCAACAGAAAGATGTCAATGCTGATAGATATATAGTCTAAATGAAAAATAGTAGTCTAGATGGCTCTGTTGAATTAGGACAAGATAAATATAGTATTTTTTTGGAAAGTTGTTAGTATGTTCCTGAAACTTAAAGAACAGATATCTTTGGAAGCAATAGTAGTTGCATGTTGATTTACATGTTCACTTATATTCAATGAATAGCTAGATGTAACGGTGAAGAAAATTGAATATGTCACAGGTGTAGAAGATGTAGAAGAATATTATATCAAAATTAGATATTAACTTGAATAGACTCATAAATGTGTATTAAAGAGAGCATTAATTCACATCTTGTCTAACTATGACTTGTATCTTGCATCCCTTTTGATCATCATCCACAGAAACACTAAAAAATGTAAGGGAAATGAATTTAGTTAATGTATTAATTGTGTTTAAAAGTAATGAAAATTTGAATTAAAATGTTGAAGGGAAGCTCATTTTTCATACTTGTAACCAAATTTAAGTTGTTTCACTTTTTTAGATAACATAAAAAAAATGTTATCCTTCTCTCAAATGACTAGAATTGAAAGAAGATATAGATAAATGAATGATAAATCCTACTAATTTGAGATAACATTATTAAAAATAATAATACTCATAATATAAAATAGTTGAAACAAATATACATAACAAAAAATATATCAAACAATGATTTCATAGAAGATGAAGAAGAATAATATACCAAAAAATATTGATGACGTGAAAAAAAACAATAAATGAAACAATATGTAAATGGAAATATAAATAATATTGAGAATAAATTACCTCGAGTCTTTGATACCATTATATTAAAAAACTAGAGATGGTGATAAAGAAACATGAATTATAGAAGTCATGTAATTTTATTCCATATTGTTTTAATAATCATTCAATATAGAATCAAAGTAGAGGTTATGGGTAACATTGAAATTGGTAGAACATGAATAAAATAATGAATAGGTGAATAAATATTGGATAAAAGAATGAAATATATTCCCTAATTTGTGAATTGTAAAACAAAAGTACTGTAATAACATATATGAAAAAAGTTTTCAGCTGAGGGAAATACTAATAATTGAAGAGGAGATTATTTTGATGATATTATGAGAACATACCTGTTGCGTTGATATGGATCTGTAGAAACATTGGTGAATAAATATTGTTTGAAATGTTTAAATGAATGTTGTAATTTGTGGGCCTGTAAGGGGCTCTCGACCTAGGGTTTTCTACCTCTCGCCGCGGCCAGCTCCTCCGCTGCGGAAGGCGCGACGACTCCTTCTCACGCTTAGTGGGTTGGTGGGGGACCTCCGCTGCGCGGCGCTGCATGGTTTTCTCTCCGGAGATGGAGATACTCTCAGGCTTCAGTGGTTGCTGGCTCTGGTCCGTAGGTGTAAGACTGATCTTGTCGACGTCACACTCTACGGAGCGCTCCTGGATCAAATCTCGGAAGTTTTCTGGTGACCGGTGGTGTTTTTACTCGCATTCGAGGGTCGCGTTCTTACGTCGGTAGTTTGGGCTCAGTCCCCTCTCAGGTGAGTTCGATGGGGTTTTCGTTGCCTCTTTTTTAGTTGGTGTGTTTTTTGGTGGCGGTATTTTCAGATCCATGGATGTTTTTCTGTTCATCATTGACGGTTTAGATGTTTGGTTGTTGTTGGTGGATTTGTGGGATGTAATCTGTGAGTTAGTGGTTTCTTTAAACGTATTTTCCTAGAAATCCAGTGATGTTCTTTGCGATGCGACGAGGGTTTCTGCCTCATTGGAATCGGTGATGAGGGTTTCTTCCTTGTTGAATTCGGTAAAGGGGTGTTGGTGCGCTGGTGAAGTGATGGAGGTGGTGGTTGCCGGTGAATGGACTCACTGGTGTCTGAATGTGGTGGCGATCAGCTCCGACGACGATTTCACACTGTAGGTTTCCACGCTTCTCGAGGTGTGCGGACCGAGGTAAGCATGTGATTTGATGAAGCCCAAGGCGGTGCGTGGATCGAGGCGTTGAAGGTGGTGTTTTTAAAACTTTTGAAGTGTTTCGTTTGAATTTTGAATTCCCTACTGTGGTCATGTGGATTTGAGATGTTTTGGGTACCGGTAACCCCTAAACCGATTTTAGGGGAACCGGATACCCTAAAACCGGCCATTAGAAAATAAAAAAAAATGATTTGCAGGATGTTGTAATTTGTGAATGGAAAAAACATATGTATTCTAATGACATAAGAAAATTTATTAATCAATGATAAATACTAAAAATAGTACAAAGAAACTAAATATAGATGTTTTGCAGTAGATCACATCAAATGAATAGGAATAAATGGGTTACCAGAGGGAAAATCAAGGACCAAAATTGTAGAATGCATACATTGACTAAGATATATCAGTGATGAAGCTGTTGCACATGGATATAGGAATGAAATGTAATCTATAAGAACACTATGTATGGACAATTGGGAAACAATTGAATTAACAACCCAAAAATATCAATGTATGAGTAATATGGAGTTACATCTAAACAATCTGGAAACAATTATGTTTGAACAACTTATAAGCATGTATGTTTTATGAAACCAGTAAGAATATTTATTGTGGTATAAAATAATACATAATCTTGTTATACCTAAATGCATACATATTCTGGAAGAGGGGGGTAGAATCAACCAAGAAAAGTAAGAGTTTTTATAGCTATACACAGCTTCCTCTTCTTGAATTGATATCTTCATATCAATAACAATATTCATGAGACTAATAGCTCAAATAGTTTAAACATGACACCCCTTTATATGAACATTAATTTAACTTAATGATTCCCAAGAATAAGCTTCACAAACAGTGGTTGTAATGAACAAAATTGATCATAAAAAAATGAAAACTAACATAAGGTAATAATCTTAAATCCTTTTTAGTGAAAAAAAAGCATGAAAAATACCCAGTTAAGATCCTAAACATTATAAAAAATGAAATACAGACATGGGACTAGAACAAATGAATCAAAATCAATATAGAAGATGATTCATACATGCCATTGGGTCACTTTAGAGGATATGGGGGAAGGTAGGGAGGGAGTAAAAACTCAAGGCATTCAATATAACCTTGGTTCTGAAATGAACACTCTAATATAATAGAGTTAAATAGATAGAAGAAGAATATTTTTCATAGAATAATCCAACCAATGTGATTTTTTGGAAGCATAGAGGAGGAGGAGGTAGAGCAAGTGGAAGTGAAGCTGGTGGATTTGCAGGTGTCGGAGGAGGTGAAGGCCAAGCAGGTGGATGCATAGTAGTGGGAGCTAGAGCCATAGCAGACAAATGCATAGGAGCCAGATTTTTCAGAGCTAGATGCATAGGATTTGGAGGAAAAGGAGATGAAGTTGTAGGAGGTGGATTGGTCATTGACGGAGCAGCAAGAGGGGGGATGAGTTTGGGAGCGGAGTTGGGGAGGCAGAGAGTGAACATACAGGAACCATCGGTCGTAGAGGAAGCAGGATCCACTTCCAAGAGTGGGGGTGAAGGTAAGGTGTGTGTGGGGATGGAGGCAGAGGTGGTTTCGGAGATGTGATTTTGGGGAAGCTGGATACCTGTAGAAACCCTAGGATCTATGGAATGATTTTGTGAGGGAGATAGGCGCGCTGGATGGTTAAAAAATTCACTAAGATGTGTATTTTGGAGACGTCGAAACATGTGGAAGTGACACGTCAGCTAGAGGAAAGACATATTTAGTATATATAATAGATATCATATTTTAAATCATCATGTCAATGTTATCTTAGGGTTAATTTTTAGGATTTTCTAAAAAGATTAAATTTTCAGTGGATACATACTTAATTTTTGTAAAAAACAATCATTTATTTTATAGAAAAAGTCCAATTGTGTTTTGATATTTATCAAAAATTAATATATTTATAATTTAATTATAAATAATCTAATTAATTACATAATAATAATCATTATACAATGTTTTGATAAATTTTCATTTCCGGTCTTCAAAAAACTTTTTTTTAAAACTATTTTTATTTGTGTAATGTGTTTTGGTCTTAATAAATTAAATTAATATCAAATTGTTAATTTTTTTAATGAAATATATATATATATATATTATATTTTATAATATATTTTAATGTTTATTTAGGGTTTTTGAAAGAATAATGATGTAAGTAAATTATGTTTTATTCTTAAAGATTTATTCTTCTAAAACGATTTATCATTATCGGTTTCTTTTCTTATTTAAAATTAAATTATACAACATATTGAAATTTAATCCTATAAAATGGATTCATTCTTATGGAATCATAATATTTATATAATATAATATAGTCAAATTAATTTTTTCCCAATTTGAATAGCCAAAATAATTAAATTTTGTTACCATGCTTTGGGTGGAAGGAAGTTTATCAGGGGATTAAACCATGAGATAAGGGTTGGATTTCCAACCAAAATAATATAATTTTTATTATTTTATGTAATTAAAAGTTATAATATACTAAAATTTAATCACTGGAAATTTCGTTCCATATTTCAATGAAAACTACCTTATATCATTGATATATTTTATGAAATTCAATGTGTGTCTCTCCCATCACATATAAAAGGATGCGTATTATTATCCCTTATTCACATATTTTGAGACATGGATCTTAGAAATCCATACTAAAAAATTATTATAATCCTTCCCTTAATATTGGTGAATTTTTATTCCTTTAATACCAATCCTTCAAGAGTCATGGTGTAAACCAAAGGTGTTATTTCAAAGTAGAGGTATAGATATTAACAATTCTCTTTAAATTTTAATTCTTATTATACTTTATATAAACAGTTTGTATCCATAAAAACTTGAATAATTTAGTATCATAAATATAAATATATTTTATTATGGTGAATAAATATCCATTTACCACCTCTTCTTAATCAAATGGGAGATGAAAGTATCACTCGTGCGTATGTATGGACTACCACATCCATGAAGTGATGTGATTGATTTTTCACTACCATCATTAATGGATGGTTACTAGGATATATTTAATGTTTTTATATGATAATTATTTTATAATAAGGAATATATAATAGTAAATTAATATTTAACTATCTTTTTCTCTATCCATTATAAGTTTAAACATCACTTCTGCGTATGTACAGACTACCATCTTCACATAGTGATGTAATTATTTTTTTCATATCCTATTTATATGAATAGTTATAATTATTAACATAAATAATATAAATGATATTTATATCATTATTAACACTCTGTATATTATGGAATCATGATTTATGTTCATGTACCATAACCACTAAACCAAAACATTCATGAAATAAAAATTTGTTAACTTCCGTATTGATAGTGATAAAGAAATATTATTATTAAACAAGTGATAATATATTATAAGTAATATATTTATGGTATTATAGGAATTATTATGGTTTTTATATATAATTATAATAAAATTTAAATTTATTATACATGATTATATAGTCCTTCTGAAGCCAAACAAACTTGGGGTAAGTGTTTTATGTTATAATCTCATTTTTTCTCGGATTGTTTATTCAAAAAATTTATGCTAATGAAATCATACGATCTAGCACTTGAAAATATTATTTATTTTATTTTCCCATATTTTATTATTTCAAATTTTTCATGAATTTTACACTATTTATATACTAAATAGAGAATAAGAATGTTTTTTAGGAAAACAAACATTGTTTCTCCCTTCAGTTAGAAAATATTTCTTCTATGTAAATATTTTCTTTAATTATTTTTATAACAACCCCACTCTTTATTTCATTTTTAGACATGATTTATTACATAATATTTCACTTAATACAACTCATAATATCAATAGGTATAGTGTATTTGGTAAATTAGGTACATTACATAACAACTCAAAACATGAAAAGAAACATCTTTATTGAAAACTTCATTAAAATAACCAAAATGTTCCTCTGTACTTAATACTAAATTGGATAACCTGAGGACATACATGAGAAAGGGGTGAGGTAAAAATACCAATAAGGTAATAAACATGGAATAACATGAGGATAATAATAAATGTTAGACAAGCCATATCAATGAGTAATAAAGAAACATGAATAATAAGGCATGACATATCATGATAATCATAACATGGAAAATGTGGCAATAACTTAAAACACTGCATCATAAATAGATCAAGGATAAATCTGCCAAGACCCCATGGTGGAAAAATTCCCATAATATAATTAGTTAAATCCCATATCCTAAGATGACATATCATGATACTAATCATTACCCAATGCATTGGAGCACTATCAGGGCACACCATTCATAACCATTTCATTCTCATGTTTATGTGTGCCACATAGATCATATAACATAGTTTCATTCAACATCATAATTTAGTAAAAAATATAATAATGTGGAATAAATACATGTAAGTTCCCAATAAATAAGTTTATGTGCATCAATATGGATACCCTTGATAGATAAATGGGTATGGTATTTAATATATGACAATTTTGACATGGAAAATCAAGGCGCAATTTCAGCAGCATAACTACGTCATATAGAAATTGATTAAATTGGTTGATGAGAAAGAAAGAGGTATCTAATAATTTATACATAAAATGGATAGTATTAGGGATATTTAAGAATATATCCTAACATATTAAAAAGGAATTTCTAAGACATAACATAAAAGTAATGCTTGACAAAAGAGGAGGGTGAAATATTCTTACAAAATTTCAGCATAGTAACAGGTGTACATAAGGGTTTATAAGTGAGATAAATGATACTTAAAGGAATAAAATCATTTAAAAATAACATTTAAAGTAACGGAGAAAGGTAATATTATATCAAAACTTAAGAAAATGTAAATCAAAATGGAATATCATAAATTAAGTGCTTGATAAAAGGAGCAGAGAGAGAATCCCTTACTTGGATGTGAGACTAAAAAGGGTTAAGATGTGCTTCTTGGGAGCTTGGAGGCACCTTTTTAGGACTCTAGTGAGTAGAGGGAAGAGTGTGTACTAGCTTTAAAGAGTTTTAGTTAAGATAAATGTGATCTTGGGTGGGTTTATATAGGAAAGGAGGGGGATTTATTTATTATTTTGGTTTTGGACACTACATAATGAAATATTTCAAATGACAAACCATCACATGGTTTTTTACCATGGTTTCTATGAAAAGGGAGTGGAATAAATTATTTTATAAGGCCAAGGTCTTGATATAATAAAATATTTCCCTTGATTATGTGGAGGAGAGTCACACTTTCAAAGAAATGATTATAAAATCTTAAAATATTTGATAAGTCTTGGAGGATTCACTAAGGATTTATAAAATAAATCAAATAAAAATAAAATCACATTTTTTGAAAGGAAAAAATATATATTTTAGCTATTATACATTTTATATTATTTATTACATCACTATTGGTCTATTATGATGTCATAAAACACAACATATATTATACTGTATTTAATTTTTACAAAAAAAATTGTGTGCCTCAAAAAATTAAAAAAAATAATTGTTGTATAATTTAGATGTCCTTATTCCAAAAAATGATATTCATTTTATCAGAATAATTTTATAAATATGAGAATTTTCACTTTTAAAATAAAAATATACATTTACTGAAAATGATGGGTTTTTATCAATAATAGTTTTCGAACCCTAAAAAATTACATTTGACTTCATAAAAAATTATATGATCATTTGTATTTAGAAATAGTAGTTTAATAATAATATTTTATTAAAATATTATTTATTTAAAAAATAAGTTAATTCATCAAAACAAATTTCATAATTGAATTTTAATATTATTGAAAAAAACATTTTTTTCTTTTAAAATCATTTATAAAGTAAAAATAATAGGAAGAAAATATATTAAATATTATATAAAAAACAATATACATATTCCTAATTCTAGGGGTTTAATACATATCCATTTATTACACAAGAATATACCCTAGGCATAAGGTGTGTGATGGTGGGTCTTTCATGGGGTCGTTCGGTGGACATTGTTTGAGTCATGATCTCGTTGAACTTGAACTTGTCTTCTAAATGGTTTCTCTCATGCTTAAGTTGTTGGATTTAAACTTAGTATTGGTCTTGGGAAAATCCAAAAAATGTTTTCTCCCATGAAATCTCTGATTGATGGGATTCATAAGGTATGATTCTACTGGGTGAGGCCATCACTTCCTTTGTCTGTTCAAAAAGGATTTATTAAAACCCTATATTTATACAAGTCATGTCATCACTATTCAATGTTTATATTATCATTGGTAAAGATACTTAATGGCCATTTATCCAATTTCATATAAAAAAATGCATGTGTTTTCTATATCCATAATAAATTTAATTAAATCAAAAGGGGGAATTTTATTCACAAACATTCAGGTCATTACAATATACCCCATTTAGCAATTTATCCCTCAAAAATTCATTTTCCCACACTGAAATAGATGAGGGTAACTCTACTTCATCACCTCCTCTAGTTCCCACATTTCTTCTTCAAACATGTGGTTTATACACAACACTTTGATGAGTGGAATTTTATTATTTCGTAGAGCTTTCTCTCTACCATCTAATATCTTCATCGGTTGCTATTCATAGGAAAGATCAGTATCCAATGGTACCACCACTGGATTGAGTAAATGTGATGGGTTTGGTATGTACTTTCTTAAAAGGGGTACATGAAATACATCATATACTTGTGATAGGTTTGGTGGGAGTGCTAGTCGATAAGTCACTGCTCTGATGTGATTAAGGATATAAAAAGGGACGATGTAACATGGACTAAGATTTCTCTTATTCCAAAATATCATCACTCTATTCCATGGAGATATACATTGGAATACCATGTCTCCAACTTCAAACTCTAGGTCTCATCATTGATTGTCATCATAGCTCTTTTGTCAACTCTGAGAAGTTTTGATGTGCTCTTGGATGGTCTTAACCTTCTCCACCATTTCTTTAACCATTTAAGGACATAGAAGTTTTCATTCCCCAAATTCATACCAACATGTTAGTGTTCTTCACCTTTTCCCATAAAGGGCTTCATATGGGTCTATTTGGATGATCGAGTGGAAACTGTTGTTATTAGAGAAATCCACCAAAGGAAGATGTTGGTACCATCTACCTTTGACATCCATTGATAAAGATCTAAAAATTTCCTCAAGTTTTTGGATAGTCTGCTCAGATTGTTCATCATTTTTAGGGTGATAATATGTACTGAAGTTCATCTCTGTGATTAGAGCATGCTAGAGACTTTTCCAAAAATTATAGGTGAATCTTGGATTTGGATCAGACACAATCGATAGTGGTACTCCATTTATCCTTACCACTTCATTGATGTATATCTATTCCAGCTGATCCAGTGATAAATACTCTCGAATCGCGATGAAGTGTGCAGTATTTTTAAGAAAATACAAAAAAACTCAGATATCATTATTTCCCTAGGATATCTTTGGAAGTCTGGTGAAAAAGTCAATGGTGATGTTTACATATTTCCATGTTGGTATGGGTAATGGTTTAATTATCACCTTAGACTTTGGACTTTAATCCTTCACTTGCTAACATACTAGGCACTTTGATTTATAATCAGTGATCTCCTTCTTCATGTTATCCCACTAATAGTGCTCTTAGAGATCTTGATACATCATTGTGTTTCATAGGTGAATAGATAAATTCAAACTATGTGAATCATCCAAAAGTTATTTCTTTAACTCATGATTTGATATAACACATAGTCCTGACCAAAATCTCATAATTATATCTTCATTAACATTGAGCTATGATTATTTACCTTTTCTGATAGTTTCCACTTTCTTCTGAATTCCCACGTAAACTTTTTTATCATCCTTTAACCATTCTAAAATATAAGGTTGAGAAATCATTTATGAAAGGACTAATTATGTTCCTTTCTTTATGATTCTAATTTACATATTCTTAAAATCAAAGAAGATTTAATCCTTCTCAATTCTCATCAATGATATAATTTTTGGGTCCTTTCTACTTAAATCATCCTCCACCTTATTAACTTTCCAAGGATTGTAGTGGATTGAGTAGTTGTAATCCTTAAATATATAGTTCTCTTTCTATGTGAATATATATTAGATACTTTTGTGATCCATATATATTTCACACTTATCCCCAAAGAGATAATGCCGCTAGATTTTCAACAAAAAGATCACACCTACCAACTTCAGATCATGTGTGGGATAGTTTTGATCATGAATTTTCAACTTCCTTGAGGCGTAAAAAATGAATTTTTAATTTTTCATCAACACACATCCCAATACCGTTTTTTAAGAATAATTTAAAATTAAGAAAATATCTCTAATTGTGGGTATTTAAATCATAATGGTTGTGATAAGACTCCTTTTCAACTCCATGAATATTTCTTAATAATCATGATTCCTAGAAAATTTGTCTCCCTTTCAAGTTATCTTGGTAAGAGTGTATGTAAATCTTAATATATTTCTCAAAAATCAGTGATAATATCTAGTTAACCTAAAGAAATTATGAATGTCTATCATAGATGTTGGCCTCAACCATCCCTCGATTTCTTTTGTCATTGGTGGATCCATAGATAACCCATTTATTATGACGATATTTCCCATGAATGAGACTTATTTCAACTATAACTCACACATTTTTTTACTTTTCATAGAGCTTCTCTTTTCACAAGGTCTTTAGTGCAGTGTTCAGATACTCTTCATTCTCCTCATTGGTTTTGGAGTATATTAAAATATCATCTATAAAAACAACCCCAAATTTTTTGAGGTATTCTCTAAAGAATTTATTAATCAAGTCCATGAATATTTCAGGGGAATTAGTGAGTCTAAATGGAATCACTATGAACTCATAATGCTCGTACCTTGTATGAAAATCAGCCTTGGGGATATCCACTTTCTTCACCCTTTCTTGGTAATATACCAATCATAGATTCACCATGGTGAAGTATTGTGCTCTACATAGATAATTTAATAAGTCATTAATTCATGGGAAATGATACTTGTTCTTTAACATGATTTTTTTGATCTCATGATAATCATTGAAAAGGCGCATTAACTCATCGTTCTTCTTGACAAAGAGGACTGGTGCACCCCATGGTGAAGCACTTGGGCATATAAACCCTTTATCCAGGTTCTCCTATAGTTGTTTCTTTAGCTCCTCAATTTCCAAAACCTCCATTCTATACTGTGTCTTGGATATTTCCCATTACCCAGGTATAATCTTGATTGAAAATTAAACCTAACTATTATGAGGAAGACCAGAAAACTACTCCAGAAACACATCAGTGAATTCCCTTAGAATAGTCATGAATTTAAAGATGTTTCGTCCCTTAGACTCAATCATTTTAGCTAGATATTCTTACTCATATTTAAATAATATAAATTCCTGAGATGATAGTGAAAAAGAATATTCCTCCTCCTCCTTACACTTGTATAGAATTAGGGGTCGATTCATCATTTGGAGAGTGATTTGCCTCTTGTGGCAATTTATGTTGGCTCTATATAGGGAAATATAATCAATGACCAGAATTTCATCAAATTCCACCAAGGGAAGTATGAAAAGTTTGACAGGATGTTAAATCTATAAATTTTGATATGGGAGGAGTTATATACATGGGATCCAATAATTGAACCATTTTCTATTTTTGCTGACATCTATACTTCCATTCTTTTTTTTGGTGTTTGAATAGTTCTACTAAACTTTCATGATATAAAGGAATGATTAGAACCAGAATCAAAAAGTACGTTCACTATTCTTGAAATAACATCTAGCATATCAATCACCACTTCGTTATCAGGATCCACCTTAGTAGTGGTGATGGAAAAATCTTTCCCATGTATCCTTGGAGGTGGTTGGTTGCCTCCGAAAACCATTACCTTAGTGAACTGGTTCGCAAAGTTCTCTGGTTCCTTACAATTAAAGCATTGAACAATGCGTTAAGGGTTGATCGGATCATTCCTTTCCTCTATCACATTGGTGTGTTTATCCTATAAGTAATTATTAGTTAAGTTCCCTTATCTTCCACACCTAATGCATTTACTTGTTCCGCTTAGGCAATTTCTAGGGTGCTTCTTTTCGCATCTTTGATAAGTGGGGTGCTAGAATTTATTAGCACCATTGGGTTTATCCATCAGACTACCAGAAAAAAAATTCACTTTCTGTTTCTTATCAACGTGATAACCTTGATAATCACAGATCTCTATCTCTACTTTGAGGGATAATCAAGAAATTTCTTTATAGTTATCAAAGTCACGGATTTCCATGGTTTTTTATATACTAGGATTTATCCCACCAAAGAAGCAGTAAACCTTGCATTCTGGGGTAAGAACAAAAATAGAGGTGTGTCATAAATGTCTTGTGAGGTTTTCCTCATATTCCTCAACAGATCCATCATACCTTTTCATGAGTGAAAGTAAATCTATTTCCATCTTAAGACAGAGGGTGCGGAGAGAATATTTATCAAAAAAAATCAGAATTTATTCCACTCTATTACTTCGATATATTACATAGGCTTCATATTTGTTATTAATGTCCACCACGGATCATCTTCACCCTCCATATGATAAATAGATATAATAACCTTCTCTTGTTTGTAATATTGAAGGACAATGAAGATCTTTTTTATGGAATTGATCCATTAATCCATGATTAAGGGATTAGATGATCCATTAAAATTAAGAGACCTTTTTCACATGAATCTCTCAACTGCAGGTTGCTATCTCTTGGGGGGTTGTGTATTGCCCCTATTCTATGTTTCTATTCCGAACATGAGTAAATTGAGAGAGTACCGTGAAAAAGTTTGAAATTCCAGCTCTATTGAGTTGGGCATCACATTGGGGAAATACTCACACTGCCCTTCATATCAGTTGTTAGAATGATTCCTCCAATTTCTAGACATTGGCGAGAATAAAAGGAAAATTAAGGATGGGTATATTAAATAGTTAAACACATAAATGGGTAATTTAATGACATTAAATGGATAACATAAATTTATCTCCTTAACATATTA
The DNA here is from genome assembly GCA_963277665.1 of Viscum album. Taxonomy (NCBI): domain Eukaryota; kingdom Viridiplantae; phylum Streptophyta; class Magnoliopsida; order Santalales; family Viscaceae; genus Viscum; species Viscum album. Next base: position 1,185,881,710 of record OY728164.1, read on the forward strand.
GTTTCTAGGCTTCAGTCTATTTTATCCATGATCTATTTACTAACACGTATTCTTATGGCAATTTTGTTCCCTTAATAATGGTTAGGAATGATCTTATGAAATTACAAAATATTATCCCTCAGTAGTGTCAAACTAGGTGCAAAGAAAGTTTTGTTTTTGTGTACTACGTTACCCTAAGTAAAGCCCGAAACACCTTGTTATATTTGTTACTCCTAGGTACATATATGCCAGAACCATATCTAATTTCAGTATCCAAATAGGGATTTATTTTCTTAATAAACCACTTTCTCTAAAATCACCATGATTTAGGGATGTTTTAGTACACTTAGTCTTATATATAAGGTTTTTCTCTAGGGTTTTCTAATCCTAATCCCAAAATAACTAAACATATCCTATGATACCAATTATAACAACACTACTCTTTATTTAATTTTTAAACATGATTTATTAAACAAAGTTTCACTTAATACAACTCTGGTTATTGGGAGGTATAGTGTTTTTTTAACACCCCAAGCTTTCACGATATGCTTCTCTTTCAATAATGCAATAGCTTGCATTGTACGCAAGTTCGAGATTCTAACACACCGCGACCAATCAAAGTAGCAGTTATGAATAGTAATACCCACTTTTTGAAATTATATAAATTTTATATTTCAAAATGGACTTTATTTTTGTATTCGGAATATCGAAATTATCCTAAGTTGAATTTTTGGTATTTTTCTGAGAACTTCCAATTTTTTATGAATAGTGAAAAATACTTAAAAACAAAATTTTTAATAAAAATAATTTATAGTGATAAATTATACTATTGAGAGGTTTTAAATTATAATTAGAATATATTTTTACCATTTTATCCAATTGTGTTCATTAGAATTAATTTCACTTTGAAATTGGACATAAACAATTGTCAATCTTTTGATATATATTGTTTCTTAAAAACACGCTATTTGTTGTGATAGTGGGAATTAATTATAAAATTAATTAATGAAACTTATATATTTGTAATTTTTTAAAATAGACATCATTTTTTAATTTTTAATATCAATTATATCTTAGGGTGAAATTTTGGCATTGTTCTGAAAAACTTCAATTTTTGATGAATAGTGAAACAACTAAGTGGTAGTTAAAAATCTAATTTTTCGTTTAAATGAAACATTACGACTTCTGTGATTTGATTTTCAAAAATCCGACATACATGGTTGTCATTAGGACGTAAAATGTGGTTCAATGGGATTAAAATAATTTTTTGGTGAATAGTAACTTTTAAGTTTAATTAATCGCGATTAAAGGTAATTAGTGAAATTTAAGGTAAAAATGATATTATAAAAATATGAAAATACCTTTACACTTGTCCTACCCTAATTGGATGAGTCATGACCGACCAATACAATCCATGGGTCAACTTGGGGACCCCATGGAGCCACTTGGGTAAGAAAATGACATTAATAACTTTTTATTTAAAGTAAAAATAAAATTGTCACAAACATGTGTTGTTTTACTAAAAAAAAATTTATAAGGGGTTATAGAAGTCATATTTTAGACTATAAATATTAATTGGAAATATAAAAATATTTCCTACATCATGATATTTTTTTTATAATTTTTAGACATTAAATAAATTAAATTATTTATGACACCATGATGATGCAGCGATTACGTCATTAATTAACGATTTAAATAAAATGAAAAGATAATGTAAAATCGAAGGCTTACACTTTTCAAAAACCTATTGGATGAGTATATTTCGAACACTTATCACCTTATCCCCGAAATATATCATTTTGGGACCTTTATAATCTGAGAAGAATTTCATAATAAAGTAACATTTAAATCTTTCCAAGAGTGCCCCTCCTCTCCTCTTATAAAAGGCCCCCACCTCTACCACCTTATTCACACCTTCAAGCCATTTGGATCAGCCAAAATCTACCGAAATACTCTCTAATATTCCCTATATTACTCCTATAAGCCTCACTTTGGGCAGAATTCTTTCCAAGGAAGCCTTTGGCTCAAATCAAAAAGAGTTACCCGATTTTAAGGTAATGTCTTCTCTTGTGTTCTTTTGTTTTATTTTGCTTCTCCAACCCCATAAAATCTTTTTATTACTTTATTTTGTAACAAAACCAGTATCTTAAATATACTAGGATGTTTTTATGAGAATTATTTTATTTACAATTACACAAACCTTCATCTAATGGTTAATGAACATACTGTTTCTGTGGGTGGCAAAATACTACCTCACGAAATGATGATTGTTCAATCTTCTTTTAACACCTATCATAGTGGCCATTATGATGACACTATTGTTTATATATGATATATATTATGTTTATGTTTTCCTTATGATTCTTTATTTCTCATTTATGGCATACCTTTATGATTTCCATTATGGGTAAACACGATAATTTCATTTTAGGATGTGCGGACTACCGCCCCCTCAAAGTGATTTGAATCGTTAATGCCAAATGTGGGATGTATAAAGGATGGAGTAAATGATATTATATATTATATTATACTGGAATTATAATATACCTTTATATCATTATGATTTCATTCCATTAAATATGAAATACAAATGAAAGTAGTGTTCATGCGTACGTATGGCTTACCGTCTCCATGAACGGTGCATTTCATTTCTTACCTCTAAATGAAATGTAATATTATAAATGAATGTATATACTAGATATTTATGATATATATGATATCTAAATCATGAATATAATTCTCTATATAATGGATATTTTACCACATGAACAACTTGTAATTATAAGAAGTTTATTTTTGACTCAAATACCAAAGATCGACAAAACGACCGTTATTAACTTAAATAATTACATAGTGTTAATAACATCGTAATAAGTGATATAAAAGGAATAATGAACTTGAAAAAGGTTCTTAATAAAGTATAGAATAACTCTAGTTTATTATTCAAGAGGTTAAACAACAATCGAGTCAAGTCGGACACGAGGTAAGGGAACTTCTTAACCCAATTTTCGTTCTTTGGGTTAATCTCCTACTTTCAAATTATGTCATGATATTATTATGTCATATCTTGTATTTGTATTTTCTTTATGTGTGATTATAGTGAATACACATAATAGATCTATTTTATTTAAAAAATTATTTTTGTAAGGTACTTCATCTCAATCTCCATTCATTGAGACATATTTTGTTTTATAAAAAAATATCTTTTATACGGTGTATAAACCACATTGGCTTTTATGTTTATTCAAAATGAATCTTTTTTATATGAATCATTTTACTAAACAATAAATGAGAATGTTTTTTTTTTCGTACGTATGTGGCGACAATGACTTCTCCGCTGCCGTGACCATTATTTGAGTTTCAGCTTCCTCTACAAGATATAACTTTTTTTTAAATAAAAAATAAATACAAAGTTTTAATTTTATTTTATTTTGGTATTGAAAATGGTTTTGAAAGTGTTTTTTATTATATCAATGTGTTGTATTGATATCTTGTGATTGAAATGTGGAAATTTTATGTTTCCTTTATGCATATTTTATATGATACGATTATGTTATGGTATGTGATATGTTTAAACATGTTAATATTAGGAATGAATTGGACTTAATAAGTGACGGGTGGAGCCTGCTATAGCTCCTCGGTGCATCGGTAGGTCTCATGAGACAAACTAGTGTCTTGGCACGAGGCCTTGAAAAAATCTTATTTGTAGTCTTGGCACGAGGCCTTGGCTACATGGTTATGATAGTCTAGAATTATGAATTCCGTTATTATGAAAGTGGTTATTGATATTGCATGTGATTATTCGACCAGTATACTATCCATGAGAATAAGTAAATGGAATTATCTCATTTTACTTTTTCCATATTATGATGAAGTTCAAGTTTAAAAGGCTTTTGTTTTAGTCATACATTGCCTTAAATGTTTATGTTTATTTATGAAAGCTTCCGCTATATTTTTATCATTACTAAGCATCTGAGCTCACCCCTTTCAATGTTTTAATTTTCCTAGGATGTGAAGAAATATTTTATGACTGACCAACAGGGATAGTCTGAAGGGGATAGAAGTGTGGACTATAGAGACTATGTTATTGTGATTTTTTACTTTATGATGTAATGTAACATTTATGAATGTATCTCGTGTTTCCAAGGCTACTAAACTAATCAGTCTTTCGAGACTTGATCTTTTGTGATCATTCCGATGTTACGCAATAATGCACCGACTCTGGGTAACTGGGGTCATCACGTTACAGTTTTTCAGAAATTAGGTACATTACATAACAACTTAAAACATGGAAGTCAACATCTTTATTGAAAAATTCTTTAACATGCCCAAAATGTTCTTTTGTACTTAACACTGCAAGGGATAACCTGAGTACATACATAAGAAAGGGGTATGGTATAAAGCCTAGTAAGGAAATAAACATGGATTAAAATGAGTATAATAATATATTTTAGGCAAGGCATATCAATGAGTGTAAAGGAATATGAATAATAAGTCATGATATAGCATGATAATCATAACATGGAAAATGTGGCTACAACTTAAAACATTGCATCATAAATAGTTCAAGGCTAAATCTGACAAGACACCATGGTGGAATAATTCCCATAAAAGAATAAAATAAATCCACTATCACAACATGAAATATCACAATGTTAACCATTACCCAATGAATTGGAGAGCTATCAGGCCTCACCTTTTATAATCATTACATTCTCTTGTTTAAGTGTGGCATATAGATCATATAACATGGTTTAATTGAAAATCATAATTTACTACATGATATAATAATGTATAATAAATACATTAAAGTCCCCAATAAATAAGTATATGTGTATGAAGTAGAATAACTTTTATAGATAAATAGGTATGGTATTCACTATAGAATGATTTTGGCATGGAAAATCATGGTGTAATTTCGACAGCAAGACGAAATCATATAGAAATTTATAAAATGGTTTGATGAGATAGAAAATGGTATATAATAATTTATACAAGAGATTTATAGTATTAGGAATATTTAAGAACATATCCCAACATATGAAAAAGAAATTTAGAAGACATAACATAAAATTGATGCTTGATAAAAGTGGTGAGTGGAAGATTTCTTATAAAAGTTTACCATAGTAACGACTGTACACAAGGGTTCATAAGAGGGATAAATGATATTTATAGGGATAAAATAATTTAAAAATCAAATTTATAGTGATAGGGGTAGGTAATAATGTATCCCAACTTAATAAAATGGAAATCAAACGGGCTTGTTATAAATGAAGTGTTTGATAAAAAGATGAGAGAGAGAATCCCTTACTTGGATGTGTGACTCCAAAGGATTATGAGAGGATTCATGGGAGCCTAGGGGTTCTTCAGGAGGACTCTAGGGGGTATAGGTAAGAGTTTTAATATCTTTAATGAGTTTTTGTGAAGATAAATGGGAGCTTAGGTGGGTTTATATAGGAAATGAGGAGGATTTCTCTATTATTTTGGTTTTGGACACTACATAATGAAATATTCAAAAACAAAAACCATCCCATGGTTTTTTCCAATGGTTTCTATAAAAGGGGAGTGGAATAAATTATTTTATAATTCCAAGGGAATAATATAACAAAATATCTCCCTTTCTTATGTGGAGGTGAGTTACACTTTCAAAGAAATGGTTTTAAAATCTTAAAATATTTTCTATGTCTTGGAGGATTCAATAAGGATTTAAAAATAAATAAAATAAACTTAAAATAATATAATTTCAAATTAATAACATATATTTGGACTATTATACCATTTATATTATTTATTATATCACTATTCATCTATTATGATGTCATAAAACACACTGTATATTTATACGGCAATTAATTTTTATGCAAAAAAAATGACTATCTCAAAAAATTAAGAAAAATTAATCATTGGATAATTTTGACATCCTGATTCCAAAAATTATATTCATTTTATCAGAATAATTTTCTAAATAATTGATTTTTCACTTTTAAAATAAAAACCTGCATTTATTGAAAATGATGGGTTTTCTTCAATAATAGTTTTCAAACCCTAATAAAATTTACATTTGAATTCATAGAAATTATATGATCATTTAAAATTTTAAAAAATAAATTAATAATAATATTTTATAAAAATGTTATTTATTTAAAAAATACATTAATTCATCAAAATATATTTCTTAATTGAATATGATTATTAACCAAAAATACTATTTGTGATTTAAAAATCATTTACAAAGTAACAATAATAGGATGAAAATATATTCAATATTCTATAAAAAACTAATTTACATATTCCTAAATCTAGGGTCTTGATAAATATCCCTTTATTACACCATCATGCACCCTAAGAGTAAGGTGCGCGATGAGGGGGGTTTCATGGGTCCATTCAGTGAACATGGTTTGGGTCGTTATCTCGATGAGCTTGAACTTCTCCCTTAAATGGTTTCATTCACGCTTAAGTTATTATATCTCATCTTGGGCTTAGTATAGGGAAAATCCCATAAAATTTATCTCCCTTGTAAGCTATGATAAATGGGATTCCTAGGGTACGATCCTACTTGGTGAGGTTATCACTTCCTTTATCTGTGATAAATAGATTTATTAAAACCCTATATTTATACTAGTTATGTGATCATTTTTCAAGAACAATATTATAAATAGTAAATATACTTAATTGTAATTTAAATCCAATTGGACATAATAAAACCAAATAATATCACATGTTTTCTATATTTATAAGACATTTAATTAAATCAAAAGAGGAATTTTATTCATAAATGTTCGGTTCAATACAGTTTTCATGAATGTTCTTAATATTATAAAAAGATTATTTAATGTCATTTTTTAATATATATTACTATAATTACCATTATTTTAAAGTAACCTTGTTACCATTTTCTAAATTTTCTACTTTTTACCTTTTATATAAAATATGAAATGAAATTTTGTTAATAAACTCCACATGAAAGGCTTCCCCCACCATTATGAATACTAATTTATTAAATATTACTTTATAAGTTTCCTTTGATAATTGTGAAGAAAATTTTCCCTTAATATTTTAAAAATAATTAGATTATAAATAATGGACTTCAATTAAAAATGATATTTTCCACCAGAAATGTGCTAATGATATTTTAAAGGTTTGTTATCTATAACAATATCATTTAATGTTTCTTATAATTTAGTGTCTGTATGATCCAATTTTAACATATTTATTCTTTCTATATATAGTTTATGATTATGATGATGAAAATTTTATAAAACCCATATCTTTTCAATGGGTTATAATTTGATGATATGATGATTTCTTTATGATCTCATGGAACACATATGCATGGTTATTGTTATGGGATGAGTGCACTGAAAATTATATATCCCTCTAATACATTGGGTAATGAATGATATCTCATGAGATAATAAGGACTATAATGGGGAATTAAACCCAATTTATTAATGGAATTTTTGTAAAAATATAGTCTTTGGAGTGAACCTTAACTAAAGAAATTATGGAATGGGGAGTGAACTGAATCCACTATTATAGTTTTAGAAGGGATCCTTGACTAAGGAAATAGTTTTCTATGCTTATGTTCAAGTCACAAAATTAAGTCTTATGTTTATGATATGATCTCATGGTTCATGATTAATTATTGATGATTCTACACTCTTATGTATTATGTATTTTCAATTGATAAAACTCTATTATAGGTTTCATGGTTATGACATATGAATTCATGGGTATGATTCTATAATTATTTCTTATGGTATCATACCCTTAATATTATTTATTCTCACTTATAATCATTTGTTGATATATATTATGTTTCCCCTTATTTAGAACCTAAGATCACCCTTTCTTATGTTTCTCTTCCCAAAGTTATGCAGAATGGGTTTAATCATTTTTTGTTTAAAAAGGGTGATAATTGTGAAAAAACAAAAGGTAAATGATTTAGATAATTTATGAACCATTTTTTAAGTTTCTTATTTCCAAATAAAATCAACCTTTGTGGTTTGGGTGGGGATCATATTGACATGGAATGGATGTTTTAAATAATAATATGTATTTATGTATGAAATGTTTGGGTCAACATAATGTATGAATCCCTTATCAAACAAATCTTATAGTTGGTTCTAAAAATACAACATTTAAACTAGGGAATTCTATAGGGATGCTTCAATATGTTTTCATCATTAATTATTTCAATTAAAAATTCAACATAATTTTTAAAGTGGATGTCTATATGATTATTTAGGGAATACGTCAATATATTCTTACACAAAGGGTATATCCTCTATTTTTAATTTGTCATTACCATCCATATATTTTTTCCTTCTTCTTCTCCTAAAATTACTCTAAGTTGAAGAATATAAGTTTATTCCTAAAAAGACCCAAATAAAGAATTTTATCCCCTAAAATTGAGGTATTTCATGCCTCCCTTGAAAGTTAAAATTATCTTGTCTTAGTAGTTATTCTTACATTATAATTTGGGTGAAATAAATTCAAGGGATTATATAAAATTTAACCATAGGTATAATAATCATGTTTGAATCTAGATAATATCAATACATTTTAATTGAAATTTCTCAACATATCTTTATAAAAATAATATTTCCACTAAGTGTTTTGATAGAAAACTCCTTCCTTAATCTATTAGAGAATGATTCATCAATCTTCATAAACATGAAAGATAGAAAATATTTTGTCAATATAGAGTTAAATAATGTGTTAGTTGTCTTTGAGTTTATGAACAAGGTACCTATTATCAGATCATTTAATAAATCACATACATTATAGAAAGCTCATAAGCCCATGCATGAATGGGAAATCCAAGTCGAACAGCCATACGAAGGTGGAGAGTAGATTTCATGATGATGATTTTGTAGAGGATCGGTTTTAAGTAGTTAGTCTGGGTTGTATGTGATGTTTGAAGCCTACGGGCAATGAATTTCTCTAAGGCCTATGGTCCATGTAATACTTACACCTAAAGTCCTTTTAAGGGTTCCACCTCACCCCTTGAAAGGTTTATTATCCATAATCAATAAAAAATGAAGTCATTCGGGCCATTGGAGGAGGATGATAGAACATGACACAATATCCTCATATATTGACTTTTTTTGGGAGAATAACACCCATAAAAGGCTTACCATTATTTCATTAAATAAATGATCAATATTGATTTATAGGTTGTATACATAGTCTATAGATTGTCTTTTTATTCTTATAATGTTTTCCTAAAACATAGAATAATTTCCCTCCTATAGTTTTCTTAAATTAAGCAATTTTCATTCTATATCAGCTCAGTTCACATATAGAATATATACTCAAAGAAAGTCACTTTAAAATAGTTATATTCTATAATTTTTTTTATCATCCTCCTTCATAGTATTTTGAATTAACTACCAAAATTGATCATAATCCCCCATTGGATAATATACAACCATAATGAAATTCTCCCTCTCAATACATCCCAATATTAGGAATATATTTTATATGGAATGGATCAATTATTAAACTTTTAATAGATTATTTTTTCTATTGAAGGGTAGATATTTCTTCCACATGAAGCGGAATATAATTTCTACACCATGTTGTGGAGAAATAGGTTGTTCCATATAGTAATGTTTTTAGTTATAACCTAAGTGAAATACCCTAATATAGTGATATATTCCTAGCTCCATCACCATCCACATTACTTGCTCAAGGGGGGAAATCCATATGTTGATTATAGGTGTTGACCAAACTTTAATTACTTCAAGTATTACCCTTTTCTAAATAATTACATAGAATCAATTTGTTAATAAAAATAATAAAAATATTTAATAACAATATACAATAGCTAAGAATTTTTTATAAATTTAGGTAATGTATTATTATAATATTTTAAGAATATATTAAGGGGTTATAAAAAAGTTATGATGTAAATTCATGTTCTTAAAAAATTTTGTTCTAATGGTTTTTGCTAAATATATTCTGATAGAAACTACAACACCATGATTCTAGTGACCCATGTATAACAATTATTTTATTAAATTCATATAGAATACAAGTTATTAGATTACAAAAAAATCCAATAATTTTTTAGTCATAAGAGACTAGATACATACATGATTATCACATTACATTTGGAAAAATAAAACACATAATAAACTTTGAATAAAATTATTAGTATACCTATATGAATATCCTTTAAGAATTTATAGTACTCTTCATGATTTCTTGAGGAAAATAGAAAAAAATAAAGGGGTCCCATAAATTCACATTAAGAGTTAGCATACCTGAAAAGGTGAAATTATATAATTAAGGAATAAAAAAATGTAGGAGTAAATAATAAAATATATGCTAAATAAGCATAATATATCCTTGGAAAATATAAAAAACAATAATAACATAGATAAAAATAAATTATTTCACAGTAATGGGATGCATAAATAAAACATCTTAATTTTTTTACAAGGCCTCAATAAGGACATCATAATCATACCATTAAGGACTTACACTAAGGATTCAAACATGATAGGGAAGGAAGAAACCAAATACTAAAAACTATTTTTTCCATGAGACCTATTGATACTTTGAGGGGATAAATAAGTAAAAATACACTCATAACATTGTAATTCAAATGCATCCATCGTATAAAATAGTTTTGAAATCAATTCATATCATAAGGTTATAAATGAAACAACTTATATACACATGTCTAAGCTATCAACACTTGTCCTTATAGAAGTAATGGTTGTATGAATTGTTAACATTTTCTGAATCAATGTATATCTAGGTTAATATCAATCAATATAGTATTAATTATAGTATATTCACATTATAATAAAAATTATATATGATAATGGTGTTGGGTGGTTGGATATATTCATTATATAGGGTCATCAATATGAATTTTTCTATGAATGAAATGTTTAAAGACCAGATAAATTATATAAAGAATAACCTACTAGATAAATGGTGTTTATGATATTATATTGGTTTATGATGGTGGTATAATAAATGGAAATGGTACATTCATATTAAAAATACAATCATGAATTTCTATTAATGAAACATACAATCATTATATATGTATATATATAAAAATTTAAAGTTATTTTGAAAGGTAAATGGAGATAACGACATGTAAAACCTTTAATATAAATATTAGTTAAAAAATCTTGAGAATAAAATACTTAAATTATTAAAATGTTGTTCATATATAATGATAAATGTAGTTGAGGTTGTGAAAATCCTTTCCTTACTAAGTATATTATGAAGAACTCATAGTACAAGGTTTCAAGAGAGAAATTGAAGTAGGGTTTGATATGCTTATCTAAAAAAATATCTTCCTAGAGCTTCATAAGATGGAATATAAGAGAAAAAAAATTATCAATGGATTTGGAGTAGATATAAATTATAGTATATGTGATATTTTTATAGGAAATGAATGATGATTTTTTATTTAATTATAAATATAGGACTTGAACATTTTTTTGTGAAAAAATAGAAAACCATTAGCATTATCATGGGTTTAAAGCATTTTATTTTAAATTTAACACTTGTTTTTTATAGTTTAAAAAAAAAATATAATTTTTATCCCATAAATTATATTACATTTAACATGAAAAAAAATATTTATTAATAAATAATTTAAATTAAAATCTTAAAATATATTTTATTCTATGGAATAAACATTAGAGATTTAGATTTTTTATTTTACATTAAATTATTTTATTGAATAAACAATTTTTTTGTTCATTAAATCCTTAATATTATACATTAAATAATTTTCAAAAAATAAATAATTTATAATTATAACCATAGAAACATACTATATTTTTATATTTCATAAATAATTTAACTATCTCAAAAACATTTATGAAAATATTCAATAGATTATAATGATGTGATCATTAAAAATATAAATTCCATTTTTTTTAAATAATATTCTTTAAATGTGAAATTTAATTATTAAATGTAAACAATTATTTATTTTAAAATCATTTTTTTGGTACGAAAACGATAAAAACTCATTTTTAATAATTTTTTAATCTTAAAAGGTATATATATATATATATAGTTATATAGTTATTATTTAATTAGTATATATAATTTTATATATTAATTATGGTTTTCTATAATTTATTAATATTATAATATTTGTATTTACTATTATAATTTTTTGAGATCAATTGTTCAATTTCCAACTATAATATTTCTCTTCTTATAAATTCCATTCATTATCTATAATCATTCCCCCCATTCTACTTGTCTCTAAAATACCCATTCCACTAGAATTTGTTTTCTTAATAGAAATATACTGTATATATTTTTCATTGTTTTTAATGTGTGATACTCTAGAGTTCATGATTATGGTGTTTCCCTATATTTTTATGTGTTTTGTAGATTTATTTGTGGCCATTAGTGTGAATGTAATTTTATAGTTTCTATATTGTACTATAATGATGAAATAATACAACATGAATTATGGAGTTCTTATTATGATGAAGTTTTATTTAAAATTATAGAATATTGGTTCCTAAAAAATAATAAATAAATTTATTATCTATATATCTCATCACGCTCATACATTATGACTTCTTTATATTCACAATGGTGACAACTTGATAAGGATATTTATACTCTCAATGGTGAACAATGTAGTCACTACTTAATATCCCATGAACTGTTTAGTCCTTTGGATTTATTTTTTAGATACTTCATCATATATAGACATAGTAATAGGAAAATCCCAAGTAGTAATGCGATGGAAGTTGAATTCTTAAAAATAATAAATAATATGGTTAAATAAAAGAAAACCAAATTAATAGTTATAATAATTATTATTGAAATGATTAATCAATTTAAATAGAATATTTTTATTATAATTTTTATTTTTTTAAAAAATGTTAGAGTGACTCTCAATTTTTATTATTTAAATAGTAAATATTTTTAATATAAATGAACAAATCTATATAATAAACCTAATAAAATTAAATACATTTCATGTACAAATGTGTATAAAAATATGTACTGTGGGACCATCGTTAAAAATAAATACTTAAAATATTTTTTAAACCAAACATTCTTAATTTCAATTTACAGTTCAGAATATATTCAAATAGTTCAATCATTGGTGTCACAATTTACATTATTTGATTACATTTTAAAAAAAATCATCCAAAAAAATAACTATTATCTATGCCATCATCTAAAATATTTTTTTTAAATATCAACAATAGAAAGTTTTCTTATTGGATATGTAAAACATTTATCAAACTTGGGATGAAACTATAACATCATTTATCAGGTTTATCTCCATTGTGACCAAACAGGGTTTCCATGTACCTCAATAATGGCTCCCCATATGCTATAGGTTTCAAACTAGTATAGAGGGTCAACATAAATAGGTGGGGAGACTCTACTCTAAGATATAGAAAACTCTCAAAAAAAAGAAAATAAATATCAAGGAAACATTCATCACAATAAATAATTTTATAAATGATATATACCCATGAAAAATAATTTCAATAAGAAATATAAAACTTTTACTATATTAAAATAAGTTATTATATAAGTCAAAAAATTTATATTACATAAATATTGATATCTCTTGGGAAAATAATTTTACATCATAATATAAAATAAACCAAAGTAATGTGACATCTAAAAAAATAGTCCATGAGTCGTAGAAAAGACCCATATTCAAACTTTTACTAAGCTCCACCAGCTCATTTATACATTGTTCTAGGGTTGTTTACCTTACCTGTGAAATATAACATGAAGAATGATAAAGTACTAAGGTGTTCATAAAATTTGTTAGTACAAATCATTATCCCAACAAAAATAGGTTCCTTAACAATTCTAGTATATAAAACTATAACCTCAATATAGATTAATAATAAATAAATAAATCACTTTTCACCTTTTAATGTTATCAAAAACCAAACCATGGGTGACCATATGTACTTGGACCAATGTAGGAATTGTAAAATATACATATTTTTTAACACAAATTGAGAATGAATGATTCATCACTCCTCATATAATATTCAGAGTTAGGATTTATCACCCTCTATAATCACAAGGTGAATTATGAATCACCATAACAAACCATTAAGGAGAATAATCATTTAGAAATACATAATAAAGGGTGAAAAGGGAATTTATTAGTGAAATATAAATCATTAACCTCTAGTAGATGAAAAAATAAAAAATCCCAACATGGGTGGGGATATAACACTAATATGGAATTCAAGTGGATGATATATAATTAATACCACACAACAAGTGTGGATGATTCAGCACTGAAATAATCTCATATGATGGTTGATTCTCTATTGAATCAAATATCTAGTTAGATGATAAACCATAAAGAATAAATCTTAGGTAAATTATTTGATACTAAAATCACTTAAATGTTGTCTAGTTTACAAAAAACATCAATTTTACAGGTTAAATATTCACCACCATTATAATTTCCTAAGTGGATGATGCACTATCGAGACTACTTCAATAAGTGGAAGATTCACTACCAAATCAGAAACCAAAATAGATGATCTACCAATAAAATCATATCTAAATAGAGAATAAATTAAACCATTTTATTAATGTTGTAGTAAATTATGAATCACTAATCCATATTGACTGAAAGATATACAACAACAATACAAGTGGTGGTTCATGCACCACCACTAATCAACATTATATGGAAACAAACCCACCACATACCAAGAAAACATAAAAATGAATGATTAATAACTTAAATTCAACATAAATAATTTAAAATTATAAATATCATCTTGGGTTATGATCTAAATACACTAACTCACTTAGTACAACATGCCTTGGAAAACTCACCCATTTCACGATGTATCTTCAAGATAATCACAACTAAGGTATAAACTTGTTCACTACTCTAGAATACTAGGGTTTATAAACAATAATAAGAACCAATAATATATATAAATTAATAGTTTTTTTATTAATCCATATGATAATTTGTCAATTATGATCATTAGTGGAAGAAAACAACTATTATAGGCTAGTTTCAGTTTTCTTGAGATTCCCTCACACTATAGGGATTCATAAAAAACTAATTTAAATTTATAGAATAAATATTAATTTTTAATTTTTCCAATTTCATATAATGCATTCTAGAAGAATAAAAAACTACTAGGAATGAAATAGACCACATAACATAGTTGAGCAAGGTCTTCTTTATAGGAAACCACTAGGAAATGATTGGTTTCTATGAGAAATACCAATAAATAAGTATAAATAATGAAACATATAATAAAATAAAGAGAAAATAAAAAAAATATATGAGGAGTCATATCCTTACTACTAAAAATATCTAAAAATTGTCATAACTTTGATCTGAGCATGAATAAAGGAAAAACACCACATGAAGAGGAAATTGGAGGAGATTGAAGACAAGGGAGGTTTTTAGGTACTATAAAAAAAAGAAAATTAAGAGAAATTATAATTTCAATTAAAAAATTTATAATTTAATTAATTAATTAATATATTCTCAAAAACCCTAGATAGATCTAATCGGGTACCTACTTGAACACCAGTGTATACCAAGTGGTTACCATGTACTTACTCCAATACCACTAAACTTCTGGTGGCCAACATAGATCCACTATTATAAAGTCTCATGTTATTAAGGTATGTAAATTCTTGAGGAAAATTGAAATTTCTATTTTGTGGATGGTTTATTTTGAGAACCTATACTCACTATAGAAATTAGAAAATTTTAGAATATTATAATATTTATTTTGGATGTGGTTTTAGGATTTTATGGTAGTATGGTTCTCATAAGTTCAATGGTGATAGTTCTGGGGTAGTTTAGGTTGGAGTAACAACATGTGCTAGCTGATGAAACCCCACTAGCTAGCCGGTGTGGTGGAAATTATCCTAGAAATCCTACTGGGGACACTAGTGAGATCATGGAAGACATGTTCAAGCTATTGGATATGTTTTAAGAGTGTTTTAATCAGGGACATATTGGTAATTTACCACTCATGACCCTCATGTTTTACTAATATGGGGGAGGGGTGCAGGTATTCCATTTTAGGATGATTTTACCTCCCTTTTCCTCTCATTGACACCTTTTAAAGAGGTGATGATTACAGGTATTTTTAAATGATGAATCGAGATATGTTCATTTGGATGATCCCATTTTTTATTCCCCTTAACCACACTTTAATTTTTTATTCCATGGGATTGGGATTAAGTTATGGTTTCATTAGTGCAAGGTGAAATCTTTTTCACATGATGGGAACTTCATGTGGCTTGCATAGAGGACATCCCAAGACACTATTTTTCATTCTTTAGTTTTCATTTCCATGATGGTAAGTAATTTCCCTTATTTTCATGGGGGTTTTGATGAAATTGGATAAAATGTATGGTTTATTGGGTGTTAAATTATATTAATTTCATACGTGATGGTGTTAATGGTATGATCTGAACCCTCTAGGTGTAGTTGGTCAAGGTTCAAGTTATGTGATGGAACTTAGTGATATTTCTGAGGATTATTTGATATCAAATAAAGTTAAATAACTAATTATAGATTTTTATAAATAATTATTTGTGTCATATTATATGATTTATATTCCCTAGAGCAAGGTAGAGGGTTTTCAAGGCATGACATGGCTTTGAACAGGTATATATGGGCTTGGTAGTGGTGTTGCAAAGTAGTGTATTAGTGGTAACTCTATTTTAGAGATAAGTGTCCCCTTTTTATATAAGATTATATGACTTTTATATATTAGTTTCCTATTTAAATAATGTTTCATGGGTTTGGATAGATGGATAGGGAATGTGGGAATTTTGGGCATGGGGTAAATAATGGTGTGCAATGTCTTATACTCAGATGAGTACACCCTATCACTTTAGATGAATGAGATTTCCTAAAAAATATGTTTCCAAATGGGAAAGTATGATGATGAGATGTCATGAGTCCACTGGAATGTATTGGGGTTTGTTATGGTATGTTGGTATTCTAGAATGGTTTCCCTATGTCGAGTTGGCCTACGTGAGAGGGCTTAGGAATTGTGCTGAAAAGTGATACGGTGACACATCTCATGTGAAATTGGAAAAACCCCTTGAGGTTGGTGTGGAATATTGGTGAGTGATGTGTGCAGGATGAGTACTTATTGACTTTTTGAGCAATTATAGGTGGTTCTCCTATGAGTTTTGACTATTTCATATCCTTTAGGAGATATAAAACAGGACCTAGTAATGGTTCATGAGATTTTATCATTATTTGGACATATGTTTTATAAGGGGCCTAGAGTGGATTAGATTTGGATCTTCCACAATTGGTGGGACTGAGAGCTATGGGATCATTCAATGAGGATGTAAAAGAACAAATAGTTTCAATTAGTGGAGTTTGTGGGCTATAGTGTCTCCATTGAGTGATGATCGTGAGATAGTATCAGCAAGGTGAGATCAGGATGGGTGTAGAGGATCCAACAGAAGCCCTGAGTAGGGTATGAATTATTAAAGATGAAGGTATATGACCAAAGTGACTACCACCCTAGGATAAACTAGAGACACGGTGTTATGGGATATGTCCCTAGGTGATGTTGTGAGTGCTGATGGATCTCTCCTCAGAGGCTTGGGTCATGGAAACTGATGAAAGTTTCCTTAAAAATGATTGTGTTTTTGTTCTTGATGTTACCTAGAGTCTATAGGATGGGTCAATGTGAATAATGTGCCCTATTATTTTGATTATTTGGTTGAGTACCTTTCTATTCATGTCTTGGGATAGTGTGATGATTATTCCCTATTTATTTGGGAATTGGTTCAGTGTGATAACTATACACTAACATTTGGGTATTGGTTTTAAGGCATTTTTAGATGTTTTTTTGGGTCTAAGTGGACTTTTTGAACCTTATTTATAGTTTCTTGGTTCTTTTTGGGTAATTTTATGACAAGATATAAAACATATGTACCTATCTTGAGTGTTAATGGATGGGTCGTGTCTTTTGGATGGATGAACATAAGCAATGTTTATGGTTAGTGGGTCGAGGGTTTGGTCACTTCCCTACCCTGAGTCTTTGGGTATGGGATGGGAATCAGTTATGGGATGAGACATGATGATGGGATTCCATCATACTAATGAAGAAAGTTTTATCAGGTTTTATGATTTCCTGGTTATCAACTAGTGGCCTGATTCTTGGAGATTCATGGTGTTTTGGTTAATATATGATGTCTGAGGTGATTGTGTGACATATCTATTTTATTCCTCATGTATACATGTATATAATGGTGTATGATAGAGTTTATTAGTAATATCCTTTTGTTATATATTTTCAACACCCTACAAAGGCACCTCAGTTCATGTGCAGACCTTATGTTTGCCTTTAGATTTTTCATAGGATGGGCAGTGGATTGGGTTGGTGCAGCTTGATGGGTTTAGAGATAGAATATGTGAGATTATGGATCTAAATATAATTATTATGCATGAAATATACTTTTAGGTTTATTTTTATTTGGTCATGTCCCAGTGAGAATTCACATATTTATGTTTTATGATTTTCGAATGAAAAAAATGATATATCATTTTTTTTATCTAGATTATGAATACTCTAATTATGTGTGGATGTTTTGGTTATTTTTTCACAATTATATGACTATAATTCAAAGTACTATTCTCCTAAATTTATATATGAGGCTCTCCTCACTATTTTTTATCCTCTAGCATAAAGTCAGGAACTATTGATGTGACATGACAACCCCAACTCTGAGTAATTTTGAGTGACCTTGGAGTGGGGTGTTACAATGTGTCCTTAGAGATTTTTTTTGGGTTTCCCTACTCTTTAATGAGATAGTAGGTAGACTATGAATGTTTCAAATCTTCTAATATCCCTTGATCTATTAATTGATGAACATCATTCTAGTGGTATTTCATGGTTACCCAAGGCACAATATTTTTGTCATTGATCTGTGCTTTTATAATTGATATGATTATTGAATAAGATGAATTACCTAATATATAAATTTCGGGTTTCGATCTAGGAACATTGGAAAGAGTCCATGTACATTAATTTTTATAGGTATGCAGTACTTAAATGACATTTTCTTACTTATGTTTGATTATATTTTTCTACAAAGGTTCATTTGATTAAAGTGTTAATAACAACTTATATGGTTTTTTCATATATAACATGGAATGAAATCTTAATTAACCAAACATTAGGAATTTTATTTGATGTAATGGAATGAGGGTAATGGTGAGTAATTTTATCCAGTGGTGATTATGTAGTCACTTCATCAAGGTTTTCATGAGGACCCTTAGAGGGTCAATGTATCTATTGGATGCCTCAATAATGTAACACTGGTGGGTTCAGTACGAGAATTTAATTTTAGAATAAATATTCAAGTACAAGAACAAATTTTCTTGAGTATGAGGAAACACTATGGGGTTATTAAGTAAGGAACAAGTGGTATTCTATGAATTGGGATGTGAAATGTTTGAAGCATTTAAGGTTTACAAGAGGGGTTACTAGGAAGAATGTTTTGGATGTCTAGAATGATTTCTTCATAGGATACACCTTTGGTAGTGTAGACGATGCATGGAAGATTGTAATGCTTCTATAATTATTCGTATGATGTGAATAATCATATAGTTTTCTTGAAATTAGTGATATTTCTTGGTTTGTTTTATGATACTTACAAACATGTGAATCATGGGAAGTGGGTTAGGTGCCTGAGAATAGGATAAGTGTGACATTACTCATTGGAGCATGAATCTATTTGTTAGACTAGGTTACATGGGAGCATATGGTGGTTGGGTTTTGTGTCGACCATGGTAGATAGTGGAAAAGAACATTTGAGAAGGTTCTTGGTGAATCAATCTACCTTATAGGGGGTTAGTGGTTTTGGTGAGATATTTTAGGAAAGGTTGTAGTGTTTGAGGGAATCTTTGCACATGGGACTTATGGTATTAGGTTTGGTTGATAATTGATGAATGGAATATTTATTGTTTCATTGATAATATTTTTTATGTCTAAACTTGAGTGATGTATAGTAGGTATCACTATGGTGGTGTTGGTAAAGATTCACCCTTAGTGTGAGGTGATCGTTGCATTTGATGAGAAGCGTACATGCATGGAGGCCTAAATATTTTTATGATAAATGAGATATTTCCCTCGGTGGTGAAATGTGACATTGAATATTGATCAACATACCATTGTATGGTCGATCAATTCTTGTTACATTACAAAAGTTGGCATGGATGGGGTAACGGGGCCTGAGAGGAGTGATGCACATGAGGTGTTAGGACCCATATCAAGTCAAAACTCATAGAGAATTTTAAGTGAACCCATATGGTGGAAAGATCACCATTGGATGGTTTGAGGGTTTGATCCTCACTTTGGGTGAATTTAAATTATGATCATAAGTATGTTTCTAGTGAATTCAAGATAGTAAGGGGTTGGTGTTTGGAGTTTTCCCTCAGGAATGATCATTTTTTCCAGGTCCAGTCATTTATTTTAGTGAAGGATGAAGTGTTATCCATTGATTTTGGGTAGTTGGTTTGGAAAATGATGATAATGAAACTATTATGGTTGGGAACATCAATTCAGTCATGGGTGACTAACTATTGGGTTGGAAGGGTCATGGATGTGGTGAGACTGGTCTTGGACGACTGAGGTAGCATCAGAATATCGATGCATGGGTGAAACTAAGTAAGCTTGGATCCTTACTAAAAATCATCTTTAGAGTCTGGGTATGGTGTTGGTTAGAGTCAGTGTGTTGACATGGGGTTCATGGTGGTTATTTCATGATTCGAACTTCTGTTGGATCATAGGTGTGTTAGTGATCGTAGTGAGATAAAGACAACATGAGTAGGTGGTTGGTGGCCATATCATGGGATTACATCTGATTTTAGATTATGAATTTAGTGTCATTTCCTAGAAGATGTTATGCACCTCCAGTTGTTAATACATGATGATCAGGCATTGAAGTTTGGTAATGAATCAGTGTGAGCATCCTAATGTTTTTTAAAAAAACTGATTAATTTTTTATATACAATTTTGCATAGATTTTAATTCCATGTGGTTGAAACCATATTGGGATCATTGGGTTGGATATTATATGTGTAGTATAATGGTTGGACAAGAATTTTTGGGGGAATTCGGTGTAATAGGGATTGGTGTTGGAGTTATGTATTGGAAACACAATAGACATTTAGGGATAGAACATAGTGAGTTATCATTTAAAAGAAAATCAGGATAAGATGATAAACATGTTTTGAGGTTCTCATGAATTCCTAAAAAAGATAAGAATTATGGTGGGGATTTTGTATTGAATCACATCCTTATAGATTGGAAATTCCCAAGGTAATTTAAACTTTCCATTTGGTGGATCATTTCTTTAGAACCTATATCAGGGATCGAAATCCAAAAATTTGATCATATTAAAATAAATCATTTGGAATTTTTTGAGGTTATAGTGGTATCTGATTTCATGGGAGGGAAACATAGGAGGTCCCATTATGTTTGGGGCTACTATAGTAGCACCATTTATCTGGTGGGGTAGGTAGTACCCCTACCGGTCTCATGACTACCTAGTGAGTGTAGGGTATCTAGAAGGTAGTAAACACCATCCATTTGGTGGGGGGTTTTAGGGGTGTATTATCCATAGGCATATCGGTAATTTATTAGTCATTCCACCTATGTTTTTAGGTTAACAAGGAAATCAAGGAACAAAATTCTTGGATAATTTTCCTCCCCCTTACATATCCTTTACCCACCTATGGAACAAGATGATTTTTACTATTTTATAATAATGAATCAAGGTATGTTCATTCAATTTCTTCCATTTTTTGATTCCCCATTTACTATGATTTAATATATAGTTTCTTAGGATAGGGTCTTAGGGATGATTTAATCGGATCATGGTGAAATTTTCCAATAATGATTGGTATTTCTCATGGATTATATAGTGGATGTCTTAAGACACTATATTCCAACTATTCATTGTGTTCATGGTGAAGGAATGACACAACACTAATTTTATTTATGGAATGATTATTTTTTTTAAATTAATGCATACCTATGTGTTGAATAAGATGTATTTTTATGATTTGGTACCAGGGGTGTGCTACGGACCCTCAAGGTATAGTTGGTAAAGGTTTTGGTGTTTTTGGCAGTTCATAATAAGCTTTCTAGAAATTATTTCAAATAAAATTAAATTAAATAAATAAATATAAATGTTTATAGTTAATTATTTATGTCATATGATTTGAGTTAGACTCTCAAGATAAATGTTGATACTTGTAAAGGCTTGGCGGGGCATGACATAGGCATGCACGGGCCTAGAAGAGTTGTTACAGAGTAGTGTGTGCTTGGTAACTTTGTTTTATAGCTAGGTAGTCCCGTTTGATATAAGCTCACATTTTTTGAATTTTTTATTTCCCTAATACATGAATATTTTATGGGTTTATTTTGATGTTTATAGACTAGGGATGCCTTGGTCATGGAAGATTGGATAGAGATCAATGTCCTATACTTAGATGAGTGCTCCCTTTCACATGAGATAATTGAGATAACCTAATGACTGTGTCACCAAATGGGTGAGAGTGATGTTGTGATATAATAAGACTTCCAAATGTTCTTTGGGTATTTTATGTGATGAAGGTAGTCGCTGATGGTCTCACTAGGTCTATCTTGATAAGTTTAGAGGGATTAGGCCATACGTTAATGAGAGATATGGTGGCCCACATATTTTGAGATGGAATCTCCCATTGAGGGTGGTACTATCTCATGGTGAGTGGTGTGAGATGGATGAGTCCTTAAGAACTGGACAATCTATGATTGGAGGTTTTTATCTAGGTGTTGTGTAATGAACTAACTTAGGTTGACCCAACTCATCACTAGAGCCACCCCACTACCAAGACCAAAGAACAATCCCATTCACCATGGGTTGGTGAAAATCACCAGGCCTAACCAACTATTTCTTGGGAATTATTTTTTCATAGGTAAAATGGAATGATCAATCCATAAAATGGTAATACCACACCGATATCATCAGACTCAATAGAAAAAGATAAGAAGATACCATAAACAAAAACATTCATCACAGTAAAAACATACCATAACATTACATATACATATATATGGTATCTCAAAAAAATATTGAACTCAGGAGAGGTTAAAAATACAAGAAAGTCCCAAGAATACAACATAATAGATACAAAATACCAAAAATGACTTTACATGATCCAATAACTATGGAACCATGTCACCTCAACAAAACACCGGATGACAGTAATCAAGAAGATCCACCTTGGAACATGGTGCCCTTTCCTTTACCCATGTCCTGCAAAAAAAAAATATGAAAATTCCCAAAAGGACCAAAGTAGGGTGTGATGCATAAATCCCATTAGGATCCCACCATGGATATATTTAATTCTTTTACCCATGAAAACAAATAAACTAGTTTGGAAACATTTTCAAAACTAAACCACTTGAAAACAAACCAACTTCAAGTAAACCTTTAAAATCACTTTGGTTTACCTTAAAAATTGTTTTCAAAAAACAATTTCAAAAAATAGATCAAATAAATAAACAAGACAACAAGGTAAAAAATGCTCAACGTAACTAAGAAGGCATAATAATGGTGAACATAAACATCAATATCATATAACCATATAAATGGAAAATGAACAATTAGGAATTATAAGTCTCATCACATCAAAATAAAACTAATAAAATGAATAAAGAATATAAAATAATCTAGAATTAGAAATCAGCACATAGGGATTTAACCATCAGGATTATTGAGAGAGAGTAAACAAATATACTGCCTATTTAAGAAATGGAAACTCTCTTAGTCTTCCTTGGGCCCAACATTGATGATCTCATGGTCTTTCTACCCAAAGGCTCTCACAGTACCATAGAAACCAAATTAGAGGCTCCTACAATCCTCCATTTTATATAACACATGACCAATTAGACAAACCAATATGGAATCTCAAACAGTCTTCCCTCCTTAGGCTCAGATGGTCCCTCAAAAAAACCCCTCACATACACCTTTGTTAACCAATGTTCCACTCTATGCTAACACATCCACAAACAAGTGACCATAACAATCAAGTTATAATATAAGCCAATTCATAACCCAATAAAAAACCAATTTTATGAAAAAATATTTTCAAGGTGAAATCATTTCTAATACCATTTTAGATTTCCTTTGAAACCCATAAAAACACTTTGAACCATTTTAACAAACACTCAATATGCAATCAAGATACACTCATTTAGAAAACCCCACTTTAAACATCCAAATTTCCAAATCAGTCAATGAAACATATCAAACATGAAATTATTACCAACAATAAATCATTTAAATGGAAATTTTAACAAAAAACCCAATGAATATTAGATATTTAATGGTACTCCATGTAAAAATCCTCTAAATAGATACACCTACATTGGATTTAGTCCAAAGATCACCACCCTTGACAAAGAGAACCTCGAAGAGGTAGAACCAATCCTCACACACCTACTCAACATGAAATCAAAATCAAACCTCCATTAAATACCCTTGATTTGGCCAAAACCATCCCTAGGGTTCCACACATTCACAAAAATAAAAGAACAAGGTTTGAGGAGGGGAAAATAAAAAGAAATCATGAAGAAATTGAGTTACCTCAAGACAATACACTAAGATCTCAAATATAAATCCACACAAATGGTGAGAAAATAAGCTCCAATATAAGGTAAAATGGCTATGAATGATGGAGGAGGATAAATAAGGGAAGAAATCCTTAAAAATAGACAAGGGGGAAAGGTAAAAAATTCAATTTTTTATTATATGGATAGGGCCACATAGTTTGGACACACAGTTAGGAAAATCATGCACCAATCATGTGGGTGCCACTTTCCAACCAAAATAGGATGCACATTTTCACCTAGGGTGTCACGCGATTTTACAAATTATTCTCAAACCATGTGAAGCCACACTATCAAAAATTATAGCCCCATTCACATAGTTATCTCATAGTTTGTTCAAATCACATGTTAACCATGTTCCCTGTTCTATGTCCCTAAAGACTCCCAGTTTCAACCCCAACACTTGAAAACTCTAGGAATACACTCAAAGATAAGTATAACTCAAAATTATTTCCACCAATGATACATAGGGTGTAAAAAACTCCTCATCGTGCATCTTTCTTCCCCCAAAAAGTCCTCAATATTCTCTAGAGGAGAACAGGTGAGTCCATTGATCCCCCAATAAACCTTCACACTCCCATGTCTCATGGATATCACTACAAAACTACCATAGAACATGAAAAGATGGGATCACCATCCCACAAAGAGCATTATTTAGAAAATCCATGACATAAATAAGTTGCTCCACAACGGTGGAATCAGTCTCTAACTACAAATATTCCCACTCTAACATATGACATGGTTTCGTATGGTATTTATTTATCTAGGAAACATAAAATACATCATGGATTGAGGTTATAAATTTTGGAAGATCCAACAGGTAGGCTACCTTACCAATACTCTCTTTAACATGAAATCACCTGACATAATGTGTTGCTAACATCCTCTACTTTCTCATTTCATGGTGATCTAGATGAATTGATACTGTAAGAAACCCTTGACAACCTACCTAAAACTCTAATAGATTATTCTGATGGTTAGAATATGGAATATGGTGTCTTTGATCTATCACTATCCATTTTTGAATCAACCGTACTATCTCAGCAGTCTCTGAGACAAGGCCCAATTCAATTAAAGAATTCCCACCCACCTTGACTCATCACAATGGGGATTGGAATGGCCTCCCATACAACACCTCAAATGGTTCAATTTGAATAAAGGCCTAATATCTATTATTATATAAAAAAATTGACAATAACAGGCGCCTTTACTACAAACTAATTAAATTAATCCCACATGCCCAAAACATATCCTCAAGAGTTTTGATGGTCTGCTTAGACTGGCCATCCATCTATGGGTGATATTTGGTGCTCAACCTCAACTGGGATCTCAATACCTCCTAGATCCCCTTCCAAAATTGAAATGTAAAATCGGTATCCTGGTCTGACACTATAACCAAGGACACTCCATGAAGACGAACAACATATCAAAGTTACAAGTGTCTGAGGTCCTCTACCTTTGTTGAATCTATGATGGGTGGAAGATGGGTTGATTTAATCACATGTTTGATAGTCACTCAAATGGAATTTTGCCACTTGGATTATGTGGTATTCCAATCATGAAATCCACAATTATATCATCCCACTTCCACACTAGCATAGGAAGTGGATGCAACAACCTGGATGGTCTCTAATTCTCATATTTGATCCTTTAGTAGTTTGGCCATCTGGAAACAAAGTCTTCCACCAAACATCTCATCCTAGGAAACTAATATATGCCTATGAAGTTATATAACATCTTGGTTGCCTTATGGCGAATGGACCAACAAGAATGGTGTGCTCCTACATCACCTCATGCCTCTGACTCAAAGGAATTACCAGTCGGTTTAAGAATAGAATACAACCATTGGGAAACCGAGACCAACAAACTGAGGTGTCCACAGCATTTTAACGCACTATAAATATGATGGTATTCAGTTTCAGATTCCTACTAAATGTCACCCAATTAATGAGAGAGGTTTTAATTTACACACTATACAAGAATACCTTCCCTCTATCCTCTTATATATCTAGTCTCATATTAGAGAACAAACTCATCATACCCTAATTATCCACTAATTCCCTAATTCCTGACACTAGAGTTTTCCTTCTCATCTCGTTGATAATCACATTTCCCTTCATAGTCATATACAAAATCTCAAAATATAACTTTTGAAAGTACTCCACATAGTGCATATTATAGAAGTTTAGTTCCCTCTTAGTGAAAATTTACTTTAGGATCTTATGATCCAAATACATTTTAAAACACTCTCCAAAGAGGTAGTGATGCCACTTATTTAGTGAATTCATAAATATTATCAATTCCAGGTCATAGGTAGAGTAATTTTGTTCATGTTGGAATATCATCCTCAATCCATAGGCCACCACTTGGTCATCCTGCATCAGCACACACTATAATCCCACACCGAATGCATAAAAATAAACTACATAATCTCTCTCAGGCTCAGGTAGAATAAAAATAGGTTTATATGTCAAAAAGGACTATAACTACTCAAAAACACACTGGAACTTCTCATCCCATTGAACCTTTACTCGTTTCTTGGTCAAAGTTTTCAATGGAGAATCTATCTTGAACAAGTCCTGAAAAAAAACATCTATAATACCTAGACAAGCCTAGAAATTTACATATCTAGAATAAATTCATGGTCTTGTCTCAAGATATGAATACTCAAACCATCTCTAGATCTATTGAAACATCTACCCAAGAAATTACATGTCCTAGAAACTTCACTTATTGAATCCAAAACTAGCACTTAGAAAACTTTTCATATAAATTATTCTCTCTAAAAACACCCAAAACAACCTCCATACATTCAGAATTATCCTCCTAAGTCATGTAATATACCAAGATATAATCCATGAACATGACTATAAGGAGTCCAAGAAGAGATGGATGATCCAGTACATTAGTTTCATGAAGACCGAATGAGCATTGGTAAGCCCAAATGGTATAACAAAATTATAAAAATGTCCATTACAGCTTTAAAAGGTGGTATTTGGAACATATTCTTCTCATACCATTAACTGTTGGTACCCTGATCTTAGATCAATCATTAAAAACCACTATCCCCACCTGAGATGATCGAATAGATCATCAATTATGGGCAATGAATATTTATTCTCTATTGTCGCGTGGTTAGGATTATGGTAGTATATGTAAATTTGGAGGCTAATGCCTTTCTTCTTTGTAGATTATACTGGTGAATCCCATAATTACACACTATTATGGATAAAACTCTTTCCCTAAAGATTGTATAGCTGAACTTTCAACTATTTTATATTAGTTGGTGCCATCCAATAAGATGGAAAGGTAATCAGGCTCGCCCTGAGGAGCATATCGATGGTAAAATCGACCACTCACTAGAGAGGTAACCCTAAATAAATCATTTAGATACATGTATGGGTAACTATAAATAACTAATAGATGTTTACCCACTGAACCCTGATCAATATCCTCAAGGAACAACCTAGAAAAATGGCATGATATCAACCCCATTTTTAAAGCAATTGGTCTTTCCCTCCTTGAACACGGATCCCACTCACCTTGAAAGACACAAGTGTACCTATCGGGAGTAAGGAACTGGAGCCCTAGGTGATAAAATTTGACACCAAAAATTAAATTTATTCAACCAATCCATTTTAATAAAAGGAAAATAATATCCATGAACAAAATGAGGAAGTCCCAGACAACTTCCACACATGCTACCACAACATGGGACTCATGGAACTTGAAAACTTTCTCATTATTCCCACCCAAAAGGGTTATAAAATCTATAATATATGGCATAAAATTATATCACATGCCCAAAGAATAAATTATATTAAGTTAAATGAAATAATAATATGCACCTATTTCAAGTACAACTGATTCCATAGAATAATGAATAAACATTATACCTTGAATGGTGGTTGGCCTAGAACTGAGCCCTCTAGAATAACCTCCACTGAATAGATTCACCCTAGCCTAGAACTGACCTAATTATTATTCCCCTAGTGTGAATCCCCCTTAGTTTGGTTATGTGATCATCTACCCTTAGAATCCTCCAACACCACCTGATATCCTTTTGAAAAAGTGGATCCTACACCGATCCCATGCAAATCAAACAAAAAAAATTATTGGATATGCCCCGACTGCCTATACTTGTGGTGTTCACTTAGAGTTTCTAAGAAGTAAATCTTAGAGTTTCCTACCTTCCCATACTAAAATAAAATAATATTATTACACCATTATGAATCCACATGAACTAAACCTGATGACTTCTAGACACTCATGCCACTGCCCCTTTGAGGTTCATCCCTCTTATTCTTCTATCCTGATGAAGAAATATAGCTAATTATCACTAAAGGATCACCATTGAGACCTATTATTCCAATAAAATATCCCTCTTCCATCATTTATTTATCAACCATCTTTGAATAGGATGGTATAAATAGAAGAATAAGCATATATTTGATCTCTATCCTCAAACCCATCTCAAAACACCAAGCCTTAAGGTAATCATTCATGAAGAGATATAGAGAAACATGAAATAACTCATAAAATATGGTTGAATACTCTATCACTGAATGATAAACCTACTCATGCTTCATAAAATAATAGTCCTTCTCTACTCTCATGGTCTTCTAGTAGAACTGTTGATTAAACACCGTGTTGAATGTGGTCCGTGTGATATCCTCATGCTTCCCTAAGAGTACCATTGACTCCCACCACTTTCTACCTAGTCATTATAAAATATACATGGAAAATACAACTTTATAGGTCTCAAGTGTCTTAAATAACTCAAATATTCACTCAATATAATCCAACCACTCCTCAGGATCATTGGTCCCCTTATCTCCATGGAGCACTAGTGGATTTTACCTTGAAAACTCTTGATCGTGGTACACGGTGTATGTCTTATCATGACCGCTCATTTTCTCAAGGTATAGATCATATAAATCACTAACTCTACCATATATGGATTAATGGGAAGGTTTTCCTATGGTTTACTATCCACTGAACCCTCTCTACCCCTATATGAGGTCTTTATGGGAGGAATTTTCTATAAGATACAAATCACAAGATTCATCAATCATAATCTAACATCAAACCAAAAAAGGACCAAAATAAAACCCCCAACATGGGAATCATCAAGTAACTCAAAAAAAGGAGAAAAAATAATCAAAACAACCCATAACTAGGTTAAAAGTATAACCACAATCCCAAACCACCCATCGAAACCCAAGGTTCAACACGAAGAAGAGCTGGCTAAGAACTCCCTCATTCCTACCTCTCGAGTCCCAATTGTCCTAGATCCCATCTACCAATAACTCCAAAATAACACCTTTAATTCATTTTTTTAATGAACCAAACTAGGTTGACCCAACTCATCACCTGATATGGGCTGCTACATGGCCTGAAGTGTGTTCCTGATCACCACAGGCTACTAAAAATCACTGAGCATAACCACATAATACTAGGAATTTATTTCACCATAGGTAAACAGGATTGACCCATCAATAAAATGGGACAAACACACATATATCATCATATACAATAGTATAAGATAAAAAGATACCATAACAGAATCATACATCATAGTAAAACTATTTCAAAATAGGTCATATACATATACATGGTACTCAAAAAACAAACCCAAACATAAGAGAGGGTAAAAATCCAAAAAAATCAAATCATAGAACCCAATGGATAAAAAATCCCAAAAATAACTCCAAATGAGGAAATTCCTGTGAGACCAAATCTTCTCCACAAAACACCAAATGACAGTAATCAAGAATAGCCACCATGGAACATGGTTCCCTTTCCTTCACCTATGTCCTGCAAAATGAAATATGCAAACACACAAAAGGGAACAAGTAGGGTGTGTGGAATGAAGCCCAATCAAATACCAATGTGAATCTATTTAAGTATTTTACCCATGTAAACTGAAAGTAGTTTGAAAAAACTTTCAAAACTAAAACACTGGAAAAAAAATTAAGTAAAACATAAAAAATCATCGGGTTTCCACTTTCAAAACAAAAAATGGTTTTCCAAAAACAATTTACAAACATAGATCAAATTGATAAATAAGGCCACAAGGTTCAATATGCTCAACATAAAAAATAATTCAAAATAAAGGTGAATGTAAAAATCAACATCTTATAACCATATAAATGGAAAATGAAAAATTGGAATAATACATCTCATCCCATTAAAATGGGACTAATCAAATAAATAATGAATATAAACCAATACAACATGGATAATTTTAACCTATGTCTCTAACCATCAATCCTATCATGAGTGATTAAACAAATTTGACATCTAGATATTAAATGGAAACTCTCTCAGTCTTCCCTTGGACCAACATGGAAGCTCTCATGGTCTTCCCAACCAAAGGCTCTCATGGTCTCTTGGATACCAAATTGGAGGCTCACACGACCTTCCATTAAATGGAACACATAACTACTTATATAAACCAATATGGAATCTCATGTGGTCTTTCCTATGAAGTCTCACAGGGTCCCTCGAACAAACCCCACCCTCATACCCTAGTTAACCCGTGTACTACTCCATGCTAACACATCCACAAACAAGTGCCCACATAAATCAAGTTAAAACATAATCATTTTCACAACCCAATAATACCATTTTATCAAAAAAAAATCTAAGGTAAAATTATTTCTAAAAGCAATTTAGAAACACTTTGAAATCCATAAATACCCATTGAGACATTTTAAAGAAACTTCTGATGTGTAATCAAGCCACACAAATTTGGAAAACCCCGCATTAAACATCCATATTTCCAAATCAATCTATAAAAAACATAAAAATTGGAATTCTCACCAAGAATAAATCATTTAAATGTAAATTTAATAAAAAAGTCAAATTAAATTATAAATTTAATGTTATTCCATGCAAAATATACTTAAAAAGAGAATCCTACCTCAGATTCAGCCCATAGATCCCCACCCTTGATGAAGACCATAATAAATAGGTAGAATCAATCCTGACACACCTAATCCATAATAAATCAAAACAAGAACCCCATTAAATACCCTTTATTTGACAAAAACCACCCCTATGGTTCCAAGTTTCTACAAAACTGGAAGAACATGGCTTGAAGATGGGAAAAGAAGAAGAAATCATGAAGAAATCAACTTACCGCAAGCTAGGACACCAATATCTCCATGATAAATTCACAAAAAAGTAAGGAAAGAATCTCTAAGACAATTGGAAGGGCTATGAACACTAGAGGATGATAAATAAGGGTGAAATCCCATAAAAATTTGATAAGGTAAAAAGGTAAAAAGACACTTTTTATTGACTCAGACAAGGCCATATGGTCTTCCCGCATGTCTAGGAAAACCATGTGCCAACTATGTGGGTTCGACAATCCACCAAAAATATGTAGCATGGTTTCCCCTAGGGTGTCGCACGGTTTGATAGACCATTATAAAACTGTTGGAAAATGAACTATCAAAAACTTCATCCCTCCATGCACTATTTCTGAACATTTTAAACAATCCATGCGCTAACTATGTGACCTAGTATTCCTCCCCAAAACTCCAAGTTTTGAACCCCATTAGTTGAGAACTCTATGAAAAAACATAAAGATAAAAAACTCAAAATTAAATATACCAGTGACCTGGATGTTTTCATATGTTTTTTGGGATATCATTTTTTAAAGATGTGAGATGAGACCTATAAATGGGTCTTGGGAATTGCTCAAGGATGTGGCATAAGCTTTACAATGGTTCCTTAAGTGGGTTGGCATGATAAAGTTCTTGGGTGGTGGGACCAAGAGATATGTGGGGTTTTAATGATGACAGAACATACCTTGGAGTCTAGTTCATAGGATCTAGAGGGTAGTGGCATTATCATTGCGTGATGAGGATAAGAAGACATATGCAAGGTGAGTCTGGGATGGATATGGAGGACACAATAAATTCCCATGGGGAAAGGGGTGACTTGTTTAAGATTCATGGATAGTTCATGACTACCTAGTTCATTGGTATCAGATATTGGATTAGTGTGATGGTTTGTGGCCCTATTTGATGCTTCGGGTGTTGATGGACATTACCTTGGAGGCCTGGTCCGAGGTGACTGATAGAACTTTCTCTAAAGAGGCTTGGGTCATTATTCTTTATGTGACATCCCATAGTTTGTGTGGATGAGTATATGTGATGTTAATTATCTGTTCCATCCATTTTTGGGTTGAGGACCTTACTGTTTATGGATTAGTTCAGTGGGTTGATCATGCCTTGTTACTTAGGTATTATGTTGTTGTGATGAATATCCCCTAATGCTCAGGTATCGAGTCAAGGTCCTTGATAGAAATGTCTTGGGTTAGTGTGCATGACTTGGACCTTGTCAAGAGTGTCTTTGGGAGAGTTATACCCTAGAGTTAGGGTCTTGGTATGACATGTGATGAGATTGATAAACCATGCTTGAGTGAGGAGGGATGGGTCATGTCTTTTAGATGTATTATTATCCCTAGTGTCTACAAGTAGTGGATCAATGGTTTGGGGATAGACCTAAACTGGGTCTTAGGGTATGGTATGGACATTATTTAGAACATGAAACATGATGAAAAGATTATATCATGTCACCAAAGTAGGTTTGATCATGATCCATGGTGGCTTGGTCAGTACATGGTGACTTGGTGTGTAGGTATTCATGGTTCCATGTTTAGCACATGATGTTTGTGGCACTTGTGTGGTATGTATATTTTATTACATGAGAATACAATTATATTATGTTGAATACAGGGGGAAATTAGTGATACCCTACTAATATATATTTCTCAAACCCCATATGGGTACCATAGTGCATGTTCAAATAATATGTTTTCCTTCATGTTCAACACATGACGTATAGTAGATCACGTTGGTAAAACTCAAAGGGATTAGAGATAGGGTGTGTGATCATGGGGTTCGTAGTGGGGATGGTGTGCATGGATTTTACTTTATGATTTATTTTTTACTTAGGAATAGTCTATAGGGAGGTTTTGGATGCCTGTTATATTAATTATATAAGAAATATTTGATATGTCATTATGTTTATCAAGAATATGAGTACTCTGATTATGTATCGATGTTTTGATTAATGGTTCTATGTTTCATGAATCTAATTTTAGGGCATAGTCTCCCCAAAATATATATTAATCCCTTTATTCTAGTTGGTAGCCTCTGAAATATGGGGATGGGAACTTGGGGCCACGTAATGACCCCAGATCCGAGCACTGTTGAGTGGACTTGTGGTGGTGTGTTATAACTTCCCCATTTATCACCTCAATTAGGGAAATATTAAAAGTCCACTAGTACATAGTGGATTTTGATATTGTAATGGTGTCTAAACACCCAAATAAATTTTCTAAATATCCCCTAGAGCCCCTTACAACACCTCTAACACTTATAATAACAAAAAAGAGTGTTGGAAAATTTATATTTAAATCATACCTTATACTTATACATGGTGTTACAAAATCACCACTATATAATATCTTATTTCAGAGTATCACCCTTTAGAATCACCAAACCTCATTGGTGAAATGATCTAACCATTGTACCCACACATCACACTCTTACTCTAAATTCTCCACCTGGATATAAATATTTTATTACTACACCTATACCAAAGGGACTATCTTTCCCAATAGATTTGTCTTACTCTAGTCCACTAATTGAACTGCTCTCACATTAAAAGAATACACCTGAAAACATATCAATATCATTTATTTTGATCATGTGAGAAGGGTTATGATGATATTTCTAAAGTTTTGATGCAAGAAAAAGATCACACATATAACTGTATAATTGGGGAAGTGCTAAATGACATTCCATGGTACCACTCCTCTCGAAAACCTTAAGTATCCTCATAGATCTAGGAACAAACTTTCCCTTCCTTAGAGTATGCTTTTATCCCTACTAATCTGAGACTCATATATTTTCCTATCCAACTACCTCAAACTATATAAAATTGAATCAATAGTTATAATAAGATCTTTTATTTCTTTGAAGATTCACTAACCACTTCCATATTAGCTAAATATACTATAATATTTCCTAAAAATGACCCAGGCTAATGAAACAAGTCTTATTTTCCTCTAAATAAGATAATGGTGATCATCATGATATGCTATTCATTAACTTAATTCGTTCTTAATTAATAGATAAAAAATAACTATTATAATATAAAAACTCCAAAAATGTGAGATAACTATTAAAAAACCACCAAATCCATGGAGAAGCACTCCCATAATATCCTTCAACACTCATATGGTGTGATCATAAAAACATCTATATGAGGATTTCATATTGTGTTCAAATGAACATATGAATAAAGTTCATTCTACATCCCCTTCTAGAAACATGACATAAAATTGGAATCTTAGTCTGAACCAATACACCTTATCACCACATAAAGATTCACTATCTTCCATATATATATATATATATATATCCTATTCAACTTTCTAATAGAATATGTCTCCTTTATAAATTATAATTTTGATAATTTTTCTACTAGTAAATGATAACACATAATGCATTACTTGTGAAAGAGGATCATTGATATTCTATCATGATTTTTATGGTCACGCTATCCTATTTTCACTTAGGAATTGATAATGAATTAATAATATATATGGATTTATAATGCTTGGACTTTGACTTTTGATAGGTGAAACTTCATGAAATAAATTTTTCTATGTATTTAATCATCCTAGAACTCCAAAACTACCTATTAATGTCTTGATACATATTTTTATACACTTGTTGAACACCCCATCTCATGGTGTGTGAATACCATATCATCTACTTTCTCATGGTCACGTGGATAATAACCCAAACTCAAATGTAAATATTCTCAACCAAATATAGCGAACAATTAGGTTTTGGATCCCCTATATTTCTATATTATCCCTCCTAGACAAGAAATAAAATTCACATAATTAATTTTCCTCTACCCTCTTACGTACTGAGGATGCAATACTCAGTGATTCTATGGTTCTTTTTTCCTTATACTTTTAAAAATCGAGGCACGTCGATGTGAAGAGGCTCGTCACCTACCACTCACTATGATACACCTCCAACACCCACACCCAAGTATACCTACTAAATTAATTGAAAATAACATTTCATTTTCCAATAGTATACTCATGATCAAAATTGGAGGACTATAAGTACCCTAACCACCTCCTCTATCAAAGGTTTGTGTATCTCTATCGAATGATATGTTTGAGGCTCTTAAAAATGGTGTACACTCCAAACCTATAAACCTATTAGTGGTGAATCTACTATATTAATAGGTGAATAAATATTTTTTACTCAATATCATGACTCAGTTAGTTTAACTCATGTGGTCTCAAGTACATTGACCTATAAGAAAGCACTCACCCACCCAATATCATAACTTCCCCTTGTTTTACTCATGATGCATCAAAATAAATGATGTACTCTTTTTCCATTTTTATATAAGGTTAGGATCATTATGGATTCCAATCTCCCTATAATATCATAAAAGGAACTCTCTTAAGATTCCAACAATACTAACATCACCACATTCTTGGTTAGGGACTCATCAATGCATCCAAATCGGACAATTCCATGAAAAAATACCAGTATTAACATACAATTCCTAGGAAAATATAATTCTATAAAAAATTTTGGGTTCCTCCTAAGAAACATATACTATAGTCATCTATTTCTCAACTTATATCCAACATTTGATATAACATTCGTTATAAAGTGCCCCATACAAATCCAAAATTGATAGATTAAGACCTTGGAATAGTCCCAATTCCCTCTCAATGTATTCAATATAATCTCCAAATGGAGGATATGATATTAACTAAATTGGTAGTACACAAAGATATTAAGAATAAAAATAACTAAAAATAGTCTAGATATATATTGAACACCCTACTTATTAAGGCTATAAACAATGTAGCCATGTTCACCAAACTAATCAGTAACACATGATACTCAAAAAATTTATACTAACTCTTAATTTAATATGAGGAATATAAAAATATCTCACTCATGATTAGTGATTACCTTCCCTTAATATTATCATTGAGAACCACCTCACACCTTTAAGATGATCATTAGGTCATCTATGAAAAGGATAAGATACTAGTTCTAAACTATCACATGGTTTATTCTCTAGTAACCACACATAACCTCATTTATCTATCCCATTTCTTGGGTAATAGTAAAAGTTCAACCAAAATGGTGAATTTATTAGTGAATAAACTTTTCTGAATCTTGGTCCTCAAGATGAACCTTCAGATCTCAATGCTTGGAAGGAATATTCTCTTCAAGAAAAATATATATCAGTATCTATAATGACATAACTTTGATCATAAATTAAATCTATATTATTGGATGAAGTATTAATAAATCCTCCTAAAATACACCTTAAAATTGATTGATAATATGGGAAATATTATTCATCAAACATCTACATATATCAAATAAATTCTATCCAACATGGATATTATCTCCCATAGCTATTAATGGTTAAGTTCCAAATCACCTTCCTAAAAATTCCACTCACAAACCTAGATATAAAAGTAACCCTGTGAAAATATGAATGATTATCCATAGTGATAGATGTTTATGTGTGCTTAATAATTATTTAATCAATCTATCCCAAATATCGCATAGAAACTATGTATCATTAACATAAATCAATTTTAGTGAATCCTACATTATCAAATCATTGTAGCAATCACTATAATTATTATGATACTCTCTGATTTCACCCCTTAGGGTGTATCTAAAAATAAACCCCATATAGATACATTAAAATATGCCTCAAGTCACTAAATATATTAGAATATAAAAATTAGTGTGTGCCTATTGAATAAAATATTATAGATTCTGGGGATTATTTCACAAGAATCATTCATAAACCCATATATGGGCCCCACCCTACCAGGAAGAATTTTACATTATGGCATGAATCTAGATTAAACACTTATATTGACCTCTTATTGTTTCACCACCATGAGGGATGATACCATACTAATATCGCATCCACAATGACCTCCTCCATAAACTAAATAGACAAAGAGCCCTCAATAGGAAGACTGCTACAATAATCATATCCCTAAACAATGAAACCTAGGTATATCTAGATCTATGATCCCCATATAGTCATGGTATGATTCTATAATATCATTATAGGCACCTCATCTACCCATAAGAGTAGTAATAATTCAATAGTATATCATTATCATATATGATATAGACTTGTTGGCTGCACTGATAACAATAAACAAAAGATCTTCCTCTTAGATTATGTGAGGGACACATACCCTAGCTAATCTAACTATCTTGAACCTAGAATAAATTCTTAATAATGTAATCTTTATAACCCAATGTCCCACTCCTAACCCCAATATAATATGTATACTAATAAGAATATCTAACTTTGGTTGGGGATTTCTCAATAATGAGTGCCTAATTGATGACCTATGAGAAGGATATCAACTGATATATATTCATCTAGGATTGAATTGAGTGCCTCTAAAAATCTCAAAATTTATAACCCTAGTAGTATTACCACCCACTAATGAAAGTAAAAATCATATAATATCAATAAAATGAGAATCATTTTCCATCACATACATACTCCTTTATCGTAGATGCATGATATTATTGGCGCTATCACCAATTATAATCTTTGGGAAGAATTTACCCAAAACCCAGACTAAATATCCTTCCCAAAAAGCCCTATATACTGTTTTTTATAGACCATAATGTCCCACAAATTATTTTATGGTCCTTGAATAATGTATGTAGAAACTCTCACCCATATATCATTTTCCATCTCAAGATGTTAGAATGTATTTTTTAAAGACATTATCTAGAACTCAGATGCTTGTAGTCCATCCTCACCTACAAAGATTGGTATATGTTTTATCTGAAACTAGAAATTCATATCTAAAATAGTATTCCAAGCCCTTATAAACCCATAATAAATAGAAGGAAATACCAAAATAAAACTCTTCATATACTATAGATTGATTTTAGTAATATGTACAACTGGTGGCTCTAGATTTACTTCCAATGGGGCGTGCTCATCCATGCCCTCCTCGTACTCAATAAAAGAAAATTTTGGAAAAAATATATATATAATTAAGGGTTTATAACTCAAAATACATTCTATAATTGGTTTAAATATCATTATTCTTCAATTCACACTCTCCTACCACCCTAATCCAAGTGTAGAAACCCATAAAACATAAATGAATATCACAACACATCATTTCTGACAAAGTATCCTACATGTAAAAGTGAAAAGAAAGAATGAAAACATCATCCCTTAAATTTTAGACTTCCATCATACATCAATCTGATACTTTGAAACCATGCATTATAAAATCAAATCATCATTCTACCATAACCAAAATAGTATAGAAAAAGGAAAAACATGTCTTTAATAACACCTTTTAATGTACCATGTCTAGTTCACCTCCACTGTGACTAAACCATGTTACCATGTACCTCAAGGGATCCTCACTTACAAATATTGGCAACTAAAATCATATGTTCAAATTAAAATCATGTGAGATTATAACATTAGATAAAGATAATTATAAAAAATAAACTAGAGAATATTAGTGAAACAATAATCATAAAATAACAACCACATATACAAGCTACCGTAAACAAAAATCATCCAATATTAAATATGAAATTTCACTATATAAAAATGAGTTATTATTCATTTGATTCATTTTATACAACATAAAAATGATCTCTTTTTATTAGATCATATACCTCAAGGTCAAAAAGTAAACAAATATAAAGAAACCCACACTAAAACTTATCTCAAGACCTTGACCAACCCCATATCAAAATTTTTATCAAGAACTACCAACTTAGATATCCATAGTAATAGGTATATTTCCATTACATGGGTTCTAAAATAATTCATTTTTTCAGGTGCCATAATAGCATAAAAATACACAAGTAAAAATAAATAGGCCATCACATATAGTGTCCATAACAATTATACAATATAAAAATTCAAACACGATATAAA
The DNA here is from genome assembly GCA_963277665.1 of Viscum album. NCBI lineage: Eukaryota > Viridiplantae > Streptophyta > Magnoliopsida > Santalales > Viscaceae > Viscum > Viscum album. The sequence continues at coordinate 1,185,921,396 of OY728164.1, forward strand.
GTTCTAATATATAAAATATTTAAATAACATCTCACACAACTTAGTTCTCAGTAGCCATACCACAAGTGAAGATACCTACTTTGGAAAATTCTATATTGGGATTATATTCCCATGGTCTAAATACACATTGTGGATGAATGATGTATCACTATACATATAATAGAGTGGTTAAATGAACTATCAATATCAATAATCACAAGGAAAATGATGAATCCCTATCATAAAACATCTAGTTGAATGATATACTATCAATCCATAATCAAGGGGAAATGATGAATCACCTAAAAAATGAGGCTTCACCAAATACATGTAAATAATATACTACCAAAACCCCATAATGGGTGGTTGATTTATGTAAAATATAAAATTATATTGGATTATACAACCCCAATACAAAACAAAATGAGTAGATGATTCCCCAACAGAATTAAGTTATTAGGTAAATGATGCTCTATTTAACCTAGTCTTTAGGTAGGTGATTCACTACCAAGACTACAACTATAAGTGGAAAACATACCACAACTATCACATTCAAGATGGTCAGTTTATAATTTACCACCCCAAAAATTTCCATAATTGTACAATGAACCACAAAATCATAAACCCAAACAAAATATCTATAATTATTTGGACACCTTGATGTGGGAAATACTCCATAATTTAAATTCATTCAATGTGAATGAAATATCACCAAATTGTATTTATTGGATGACATAGAACCCTAGGAAATGTTGAAAACTAAGAGGGGGTGGGGGTTCATATGTGGTTTTCCTTTTAAAATTCATTTCTTTTTTAATTCAACCTCTAAAAAATGATAATGGTCTCAATCTAGAAAATAATATATCATTGCCTCACTTCATTTGTAATAGTACTTAAAGGTATATAAGAACACAATATTTATAGGTATTTTTATAAAATTATAGTTCTTTCCATACTGGATAGATTCCATATCATATATTCTCTATAATATCAATACTAAAATAAAAGTTGGTTATACACACCAACTAAAATCCCCCAATAATTGGTTTTAAATCCCAATTGCAATCTCCTCTTCAGTGACTAGATAGGCACCCATCAGTTCCTTCTTCATCATTGATCTAATGATTGAATGGTATATATATTTTTCTTATTTATTTCACAAAAATTTATAAATTCATCTCCCACTATAAGAAATAAATATTAATAGGTATTACTTGGGTACATTCTCCAAGAACACCAACAATAGCATAAATAGGTTTGTCGGTCAAAAAAACTCACTAATGATGTTAAAGAATGTGGCTCTTACTCTTTATTCTGGATATTTGAGTTATAGGATCACCCATGGCTAAGAACCTTCTTTTTTATATTAGATATAGATGAGTATATGTTAAATAATATTATTATCTTCCAAATAGAATTGAGTTATTTCTTTAGAAACAATTCCTGATACCGCATAACACTATCCTTCGTGCATGTGTAAATAATTTCACGGACATCGCATGGAATATATGTTACTTTATGGATGACCCATATTTAATGTACTAATAATATATGTCTTATACCATTTCATAGTTATTATTATCCCTATACTAATGGTTTTAACATTGAGGGAAATTTTACTATTACTAAATGTAATACACTGACAATATTAGTTCATTCATAGACACTAAACATGATGCTTCTTCAATTTGAGTAATGTACTATATGGGTCTATGAAGTTGTTATGTGTATTATTATTCATGTAAAGTACCTAAGAATTTAGTTCACAAAGTGTTCTCTCTATACTATTCTTTCAACATCATTATTATATTTACCAATGTGGTATGTGGGTATTTATAAGCCCTAACTCATATTCTTAACTCATGATCTTCCAATAAATCATGGTTAACAATTGGACACCCCTTAATGACAATAACTATCATGTCTCTATTTCATATGGTATTTATACACTAACCCACTTCTCATTACATACTCCATGCATCATGTATATTTTCATTCATCTCATACTGCATGATCACACACTAACCTCATGATCAAATCATCACCAAATACTAAATCACATACATCATCACATATTAGCTTTATGAGCTATATATGTGGAGCTCTGCAATTCTGTGTGTTGATGAAAACCTTATCATATGCTTTACCATGAATTAGAAATTGTGCACCAATTCAAAACCATATGGTAATATCACATTAAAAATTTAGAAAATATCTATGTATGTTCATGTGGTAACTCCCTCATAATACATAATCACATGTTATCCACACAATTAGTCCTTCACTTAACACTAAAATCACATGAATTACTTATCACTAGGTACAATATATACCATTCTTATTATATTTATTCCACATCATGTAACAACCTCGAAGGTCAGCTAATACATTTTTTATGACCATTTGATTGACTTATAGTTTGATATCATTCATAAACAAACCTTAGGTCCTCCAAATATATAATAAAATGTATGTGACCCTCATATTTTATCATTATTTCCTCACTTCATTAGGCTTTAATTGTCTCCCATGGTTGAGATCTCCTCACATAGAAGTTCTCCATTTGAACTAAATCACATTCAAAACCCCTTAGAAGTTGAGGTTGAGGATAGAGTAGTCGAGTGGCATCATTTTTTTTAGTATGCGGCTTCATTTAAATCGTATGTTTCTGGGTCTTAAAATGTTAATAGTATCACACTAAATTTTTCCCAATAAAATCCATTAGGTGTTTGTTCTCACTTGTGGCCCACCATAATTCCACAAACTTTTTGTATCATCAAATCTATTTATAACCTCTTGTTTACCGACCCACATAGATGCATGCATGTGAACATAAAACTATGAATTCTCCGGACCACAAAATGCTCTTTCATAGCCACTCATTCTTTATACGGCAAAGATTTCCCTTAGATCTACCTGGTGTGGTTATGGATTATATTGTTCCATTGTCTTTCTTGATCAAGAATAGTTTTTAATAAACACCATATATAAGGATTTATACAAAAATATTAAGCCCCAAATTCTTTATAAAGCCCCCCCTCTTAATCAAATAAGCATCTTATTTTGATTCTGCAATCAAGAATATTATCATTAGCTAACTTATCAATACAACACATTCTTCATATTCAAAAAATTGTGCTATATATAAAATTAATCAACACATGACTTAAAAATTAACTATATATTTAACCATAAAATCCTCAAATCATCACCATAATATTTCTTCAACATAAATATATTGAAATATTTATAGAAAAATCAAACACTCTACACAATTCAATCTCTACCTTTTCATTGGTTATCAGTACCTCCCAACTAATTTCCTATCCATATATCTCATGTCAATATATGATCCTCCTTTTCTCCCTCCTTATTGAAAAAAATACAAATAAAATGGAAACTATTTTATTTTCCCTTCTATAGGACATATAAACTGTTTATTAAAATTAAGACAATTGTGATACTAAATGATTTTTATAACAAGGAGAGTTTGTTTATAAAACTCAATGTTTATATAGGAATGACATTTATAGGAAACCAGAGTACATGACCAAATATAACAATGTTATTCACAAACAACCATACTGGTGATACCAACTCAATACTCATTATGGGAGATGATCATATAGATTCGTTAATTAATAAATTGCACCATGAACACTTCTCAACAACAACAAAAAAATCAAGAGTAAAGTTTACAACTCCTATTTTATCATCTTTTTTGTTAACCCATACTACCTCTTTAAAATATATTTTATGAAAAAAATAAGGGTGGTGAGAGTGATTGTTATACCATTTTATGTATTTTTATATATCTCTATAGAATGTCCAAATTCACTACATGATAGAGTCAAATTATTTTCCACCCCCTCAAGGGATGAACTTAACGGCTGCTCACCTTACTAGTTTGAAAAAACCATAATGAATACCTTCTTTTTTTCTAGTATATACATCACTAAATCATATACTCCTTCAATTTATAACATGTTAGAACAAATAATTACAAATAATGTGGAATAAGGAGTAACCACATTTTTTATTGAAGTAACACTCAGGGTTAGAGTTTCCTCTCACCCTTGAAATATCTTTTAATCCAAAATTTACATTGAAATATATCACTGTAATTTTATTTTATTTTTATCCACAACATTATGTTGGACTTTATTCTCCTATTGACCTTCTTATTTTTTGGGAGTATGTTTTTTCCACCTTAGTAGTCATGGAAACTTCATTAAAATGTTATTTTAGAATTATTTTTAATGGTTATTTTTATGATGGTATAAGTTTCATGACATTTTCCATTCCATGCTTAATCTTCCAATAGCTTCCACATCGAAACTTTTGGTTTTTTAATTCACTACATATAGATGAATATTTAATAAATTCATCATTTTCTTCTTACACAACATTAATTGTTATCCCTTAGCACACACTTGTTCCTACTCCATTTCTTTATAATTATTCAATTAGAATGTTCACATTATCATACAACCCTTCATTAAAATATTATTCTCATTTGGATTCCAATAAATATTCTTGGTAGACATAGAATTACATAACTTTCTATTAAAATTCTTGGAAACCACTCTAGGGAGTCTAAAAAAGCATATCTTATATTTTTGACAATCCAATAAATAAATACCACACACTTACTATAAAAATATAAACATATTTTGATTGAATAGATTTGGTTCATATCTTATCATAGTATGTTTTATCTTGTAATTGTCCCCAAATTATCACCAATTCACCCATCGATTCATTTATAATTCATAGAAAGGACATATTAAACCAACATGAATAGTATTTGTATCAATGCATTCAACAACACCTGTAATAGCCTTTGAATTATGATCTCCCACTATGATAGCACATCTTTCTAGATTTTTACTAGGTCTATTTTTATTTTTATTTTGATTATTTTATTCTTAATAAGTAGTAGTATTAATTTTATATTATTAAATTCTATTAATATGTAAGATTTCACCACATATAAATTCTTACTCAAAATCACCTCAGACATTTTTTATCACCAAAATAATTAGAAAATCAAGATTTATCTTAATATTTATTAAATACTAATTTTACCTATCTTTCAGAATTTATCATATAACTAACTTTAGAGAACTCATCATTAACCTCAACTAACCTATTAAAATATTTTCTAAATTTATTAATCTCATTTTTAACTGAAAACACATATATTATATCTCATCTATTTCTTTGTCATTTTTAACTAGTTTCTCCTCATGTTCACTTAGTATATTCTCATGTTCAACCATATTTAATCTATTTTTTCTTACCTTATAAAAAATTCATTTAATTTTATATAATAATCTTAATTTTCTGTAGACGAATTTTTATTTTCCTTATCTATTTTTCTATTTTTTATTTTTAAGATTTATATTTTTCTCTAGAGGTACATCCAAATTCTACTTCAGTATATATTTTTTTCTAGGTATTTTCTTTCCATTATCATCACTAAATGATAAATCAATTTATTTTTAAACTTTAATAAGGAAATTAGTTTCATCATATGAAGGGTTATGCGACTATGGGTCATCTTTCTAAAAATGGCTCAACAAATTCATCTTCATACTAATGGAATTATTATTATTTTTATTATCCTTTTTTAAAACATACTCTTATTACTCAATAGATTAAAATTTAGTATCCTTTTTCTTCATATAGTAATTGGAATAGTGTCTAATTCCACAAAAAAAACCAAATTTTTGGGTTTTTTTCATTTTTTTTAAACAACACCCTTTTAAATCCTATTATTATAAGGGAAATTATTTCATTATGATATTAATCACCCTCAGTATCTGAATCACTTTATTTGATTGTCTATTCTTCATTTAATTTTATTTTTCTCATGTTTTAAAGGTTGTATCATATTTTATGTTCATTTAGAAGGTTAGTGTATTTCTAATTTCATAATAAATGAGTAAATCATGAACTCATATAATATTAGATCTTTATATTCTTCAAGGGATATTATTTTTAGACGAAACTAATTTTTATAATTTAATATAATTTTTTTAACAATAGTGGGATCATAAATATTCTCACCAAAAAAAATTCTCTCAATCTCATTTACTCATGTGAAATATTCATTAATATCTTCATCAACTACTATATTAATTTCATCAAACCTACTCCCCTAAACCTTAGGTTTGGATTCCATTAATTTGACATTACATTCATAGTTATTTCATAATTTTCACCATATCTATTTTTATTGTTTGAATTCACATTACTATTGTGTAGAAATTTTTGAGTAGGGCCATCATGATGGAATTTTGATCCATGATTTCTAAATCCATATTTCTATAATCATCTTGAGTCATTTCATCATTTTTTTGTAAAAGAAATATCGAGCCCACTATTGTCGAATTTCTCACTTTCTAAAAAATAGATAAGAGGTATAATAGAATCCTATTCTTCTATCTATGAAAATTCATTCCATAATAAGATAGAGAACCCCTACCATTCATAAAATTAGTATTAAAATTTTTTATGAAATTATTTTAGATCATTAGAGTGAACCTTCGCTTTGATAACACTTATAGATCCCCATGTCAGATTGATCACTGAGAGTAGGGGAATAAATAATATTATTTTATAAATTCTTTTCATTTTATTTATATATCTCTAATTTATTAAGGTTATCTTTCTACTATTTAATATCTTACAGACTCAACTCTAGTGAAGTAGTAATATAAGAGAGACTGACACACAATATTTACATTGTTCATTATAAAATCCTATTCTTTAACATGTTGGTTAAATTCCCCAACATGAATTATCTACTATATATACAAGAGACTACAACAGTAGTTGGTAAGACATCCCAATAACAACCCTCTAGAAATTAGTTATACACCCCAACTAAAATCTCCTATGTTATGAATAGTTAGACATCCTAATCTCAGACAACATATTTATCATTTATCTAATTATAAAAAGTTTCTTAATATGATATAGGTTTATTATACACCTTTTAATGTGGATATCCCTCCCTTATATGGCTAAATTAATAGGTTTTACTCATATAAAGACTTTATAAAATTTTAAAGCCACTTGAAAATGTTTATCAATCTTGAAACTCACACTATAACTTGAACAATATTTTTCCTTATCTTCTTTTTGAATACTTAAACATAAGATTAACCCAAAATCATAATCTTATTCTCTCTCTTAGATATATAATATTATCATTTAACATAGATTATTCTCATCCCAAAGGTTTTACATTGTTTATCAACAAAAAATTATCAATATCATATAAAAATATTTTCATGCATGTAAAAAATAATACATCATATGGAATATATGGTACTTTGGGGACGATACATATTTCGTGTACTAATACTACACAATCTAAACTTTAAAATTTTTTATATGCTTTGTGTACTATTTTTATTAGCACTGAGAGATTCAATATTAATATTACACAAACTACAATAACATATTTACTTATTTCATAGACACCACATAGGATGTTCCTTTACTTCACCTAAAATACTATTTAGGTCATAAAAAGTTCTATACTTTCTATTGTTTATGTAGATCCCATGAAAATTTATAAATTAAAGTGTTTTCTAAATAATATTCTCCCCACTTAATTTTTTCAATTAATAATTATATATTGTGGTATATATAAGTTATAAATCTCATTATTATATCAATATCTTCATTAAAATAATTCTTAACTATTAAATACCTTATGATTTTGAAAAGTAAAAATTATATTTTTTTACATGGTATATGTAGATGAAACCTCTACTTGTCATGTAAACCATGAATCATGTACTCTCTAATTCATCACATGTTTCATTGCCATACACCATCCTCAAAATCAAATCATCTCCATGCAATAAATTACATAATTCATCACATATCATCTCACAAACTATATATTTGGAGTTCCTTGACTACGTGATTAAATGAAAACCTCATCATATGCATCACACTATAGTCAAAAACATGCACTAATTTATAATTGTATGGTAGAATAAAAATAAAACCACACAACTCCAACTATATATTCATGTGGTAACCCCCAAATACTATATGAGAAAACACTATTAACACGATTAATCATTAACTATGTACTAACCAAAAATTGTAACACCCTGAGGATTTACAAAAAAAATTAACAACGAATTCATATAACACTAAGTATCTCTGTAAAACACTTTTTTATTTATATAAGATAGTTATAACCAAGCCATTAAAGATTATTTTTCCACTTTTGGGTTTTGAATTTCAAAAAACAGACATACACAGTGGTGATCAATAAGATATTTGGGGTCTGATAGGATCAACATAATTTTTTGGTGAATAGTAACTTGACACTTTGGAATATAAATTTTACCCTTATGAATGGTAATAAGACTAATATAATGGTAACTTCACCTAAGAAATTATAAATAAAATTTATGTTCCATCATTTCTATTTTGAGTTTAGTTTTTCTTAAAAATATGATGAATTTGATAAATTGATTTTTCAGTTAAAAATTATACATTTTAGAGAGATTTAAATTATTATATCAAAATATGGTTTTATTAATGTTTATTATAATGAAATTGTATTATAAAAACACTCTTCTTTAATAAAAAATGATAAAATAATTTTTTTATGTGTCCAAAATTTTACTATTCATTTTACAATACATTTTATGTCAATTATTATTTTTAATAAATAAGTATTTTCATAAATAAAAGTGAAAATTTTCATATTTAGAAAATTATTATGATAAAATAAATTTCATTCTTTAATTTATAATTCTGATAATAGGTTATGCTGACTTTTTGAGAATTTTATAAAATACTTTATTTTTCTCATGAATAGTAAAAACATAGTTTTGAGTTTTCGGTATGTTTAATGACATCATAATGATGTAATAATTAATATAAAATTATGGTAGACTTTTTTAAATTAAAATATGATATTAGGTGTCCCATGTGGCCAATACCATGTGAAAGAACATGGTTTTTCATATACCACTACTGAGGTGTCCTCAGAAATTAATAAAACATTCCCTCACTTTAGCTATAACTAACCACCCATTTATTTGATTCATTTCATTAAAAATTAATAGTATTATTAGATATGGTATTTTAAATCCCTATTATTCCTCCCAAGGTTTTCTAAATCCCCCAAGGTCCCAACCTTCATGTTTTATGAGTTACTCTACAAGGTAAGGGAATCTACCCCTTCTCTTTTTCAAGTAGTCCTTTTATGTAATTGCTTTTTTAATTTCTATCGGATTATGTTGGGAATGTAATTACATATCCCCCTTACTATAAATATTATTTAAAAATTATGAGATACCCCATTTTTATATCATCAACATATTTTATGAATTTTAAGTGATGTTGTTAGGATGCTGAATTTTTGTAAGGGATTTCCCAACTTCTCTTTTTCTTTAAAGTTCCTTTATTTTATTTTTATATCATTAAATACCCTCATAAAAAAGGTATAATATCTCCATTAACATACATACACTATAATTTTGTTATTATAATAGAATAATTCATCACCTTATCTCTCTTTCCCTCCTTATATACAAAAAATGGAAGCACCGTCCAAGATGTGTTAATTTATCGCATTCAAGGACGACGAGTTTTCAATTTCAATTATTATCTTTCAATATGGTCATGAAATCATTTTTATGGTTAAAATATATAATAATATATTTATTTTATCTTATTTAATATTATGTACTCATCATACATACATGATGTGAAATAATAAATCAAAACAAGCTCGTAGTGAGAGAAACTACTAAAAATAATGCAAGGGATTATCAATAAAGTTTTATCTAATGATTCATCCTCACCCAAAATATCCAAATGACTTATATGATAATTTAACCTTATATATTATTATTAATAAAATATAACTTCAATTATTTACTTCAATTCCCATTTTACATGAACTTACAAACACCTACAATCAAGCAAACTGATAAATAAATCAAGGAAAAGAATACTCCAGAATGATGGAATTAAATCTTATAACTTATCAACAAGGACATAAATTAACTTAATAAAACTTTAATGAATAAAATATATGTATATAAGTTTCTTAATTAGTTAATTAATGGGTTTAATTTGATTATCTAGGACATTAAGGTCAAGTGCAAAATACATCTATACATAAGGTAAGGATTTTCTACCCGAACCTCTGTTTTCATTCGGATTACTCTTATTCTCTACTTACCTCAATGAAATTTTTATTTATTATTATTTAATCCTCATAAAATTTGTTTTAATTTTATATATATGTGTACCAACTATAATACTTCTTTATTTTATGGAGATTTACATGCTTTAAAAGGATCTTTCAAAACTTCTTCCCGAAATACAAGCATATTTCAAGGGAACTTCTTGAATTATTACCCATGTTCAAGAACACTCTATAATCTATTTTTATCCACCATTATTTTCATAAAATAACTTATTTTATTATTATAAAACTATATTATTTTACTTATGGTTTTATACAAAAAAAATTTCAAAATAACTCTTTTTAAGTAAAATTGTATTTATCTCAATAATTACTTGATGTTTTTATAAGAGTATTTTAATAGACTTCAACACTCTTCTTAAATATTATGTATAATTGGGAATAATATTTTATGATATCATATAAAATAATTTATTGAAAGGTTTATGATTATTTTGACTATGGATGTTCTATCTTGAAACCATTCACCATATTACTCTGAATGGTTAGTGTTTATGTTTGGGGAAAATTATTTACATTTCATTTGTTAGTTTCAATATGAATGTATATATTGTTTTTGTTTATCCCTAGTCATATGAGGAATTAATCTGACATAGTAAGTGGTTGGTGGGGCATGTTATATCCCATCTATGCATCAGTTGGTCTCATGAGAAAAAACAGATATGGACTTGGCCCAAGAATTTCCCATTTTCAAATATGGTTTTGGATGAGGCCTTAATCATTTTCAGATTTCTTGGCTGAGGCCTTGAAAGTATATTTCAAAATTTCTGGGATTATTCATTTCCCTAATTATTAAACAAGTAATTGATATTCCATGAGGTTATTAGACTAATATAATACCCATGATTATGCTTTATTATCATATTATTTATTCAACCATTATTCCTACCATATTATGTTCAAGTTAATTTTTAAAGGCATGTGTTTTTATTTATTCATCATGTCTAATGTTTATGTTTATAATATTTTCCAATTTATTTATTACCCTTACTAAGAATCTGATATCACCAATTTCTTATTTTTTATTTTCCCAGGATGTGGAGAAGTAAATTATGAATGACATGTAGGGGTAACCTAAAAGTTTTGGATGTTTTCAAAAGAATTTCTATATTGTATTTCATTTAAAGTTATAATGTTGAACTTATGTATGTATCTGGTTTTCCAAAACTACTAATCTAATTTGTTCCTTTGGGATACTACTTTCTTATAATAATTCCAATGTTATAAATAATGCACCAGATTTGAGAAACTGGGTTTGGCGTTATAGTCAGTATCGAAGAAAGTTTAGTAGAAAAAATGGAAACCAGATTTAGAAAATGTTGATTAGGGGAAACCCGTAAGATATACATTGAGGATAAGTATAAAATAACATCATAGAATTTTGGTAAGGAATAGATTATCTAGATCTTCCTAGAAAATATATCCATGTCTGGATACTACAAGTGGATGTGGTTCTGACACAGATGTAACTAGAAGTACCAACTCCAACAAGGTGTTTCGAGCTTGAACTAGGGTAACCTGGTACATGACAACAGGCCTTACTACACACCTGGTTTGACACTCCTAAGGGATATTCTTATTATAATTCTCATTTTCCTTACAAGACATTATAAAGGGCTTAAAATTAAATTTTACCTCAAAGAAATGATATTTATGATTGTGATATTATCTATGTATAGGATTTAAATTTTATGTTATATTTTTAAATTCAAGACTATAAATTATGATTCCTAACATAATTCATTGTGTTCCATCATTTATAAATAGAACCTAGTGGAAAGAATGGAATTACTATTAATTCACATAATTCATGTAGGGATTTTCCTCATATGTAAGATAATGATATGGGTACTGGATCTACAACCGGTGCTAAGAAACTTATAATTATACTGGGAACACTAACTGAAGTTATGAATAATAACCTTACCTGTATAGAGAAAAATTATCCACAACTTGGAGAAGCAATTTTATACCACTTTATGAGATAAGATCCTCCATAATTCAATGGGAATACAAACCTTTTAGTAACGGAGTAGTGGATAAGTTCTTTAGAGAATATATTTATTTCTTTAGGATATAATGAATTAAAGAAGGTTATCAGGGTGGTTTATCATCTATTGGGAGATATAGATCAGTTGTGGTCATTAATTAAAAACACAAAGGAGGATGAATAAATAGAAGAAATGGAATGGAGGGAATTTAAGGAAATTTTCTGGGAAAAAGATTTTTCTCATTAACAACGAGCGGATATAGAGAGAAAATTAATGAGTCTCAGACATAAAAATGATGAAAATGTTTCAAAGTATTAATCTAACATTACATGGTTATCAAGGCATGTTAAAACCTATATACATAATACAAAGATCAAGATTGATCGATTATTTGATGGTTTAAAACTATTCCTTTGAAGGGTACTAGTCTCCCAAAGTTTCTTATCATACAAAGACATTATCTCATGTGTTATCAAGATTGAGAAATAATTCTATATGTCTTATGAATTTATAGAAAAACAAGAGAAGAAGAGGGTGGTATAGGATAGAATGGATAAAGAGAATAATAAAAAAGGTAATTTTCTAACATGTGACAATTGTGGAAGGAAAAACCATGATGTCTACTTAAAAGGAAAAGGTGTGTGCTACAAGTGTGGATAGAAAGTCTATCGTAATTTTGATATCAAAGGAATGAAATAACCTATCAATTTTCAATGATATAATTGTATAGAGATGAGGAACTATGCTAATTATTGTCCAAAGTGTCAAGGAAGCAGTCCTTATAAAAGGATAAGGGAGCAAGGCCAAGCTTATGAGATCACAACTACTGAGATTGAAATTACTAATGATGCGGTGGAAAGTACTTTAATAATTTCCTCAAACATAGCCAATGGTTTATTTGATTCTAGATCATCGCATTCTTTTATATCATTCTAGTTTTCCAAGAAAATTATATATTTTTTATTGAATTTAATGAAGGAGTTTTCATTCAAAAACTCTTAAGGGAAGTATCATTTCAATGAAGATGTGTTGATAAATTGCTATTATGACACATAAACGTTCCTTAGTTTCAAACCTTATCATCATACCCATGATGTACATTTATATAATACTCAGTATGGATTAGATTTCAAATTATGATTCAAAAATCTTTTTCAAGAAGAAGGAAGTTACAATTTTTGAGAATGATGTAGAATCCCTTGTCTTTAGGGTAGAAACGTTATCATCTGATTCTTATCTATATAAACCTCAGTATCTCTACTTAATGAAATTCTTGGTGAGTCTAAGAATGAAATATTAGTGGGTGAGGAAAGGAATAATAAAATTTATAATGTGCCTATTGTATAATAATATATTAATGTTTTTCCAAAGGTTTTACCTGTATAGCCTCCATAGTAAGAAGTTGAGTTATATACTGATTTAATTTCTGCTTCAAGACCAATATCGATGACTCCTTATAGAATAGACACTATAGAATTAGTATAACCGAAGAATCAACTAGAGGAATTGAGTGATAATGATTTATTCACTTTTGTGTTTCTCTAGGGGTAGCCCTTGTTCTTTTCATTAAGAGGAAAGATGGATCTATGAGGTTGTGCATTGACTACATGGAGATCAATGATATTAAAATAAAGAACAAGTATAACCTACCTCGCATTGATGATTTATTTGATCAAATTCATGGAGCTCAATATTTTTCAAAGATTGACCTTTGATCTGGATATCATCAGTAGCTTGCAAGGAATGAAGATATTCTAAAGGAAACAATTCGATCCATGTATGAGCATTATGAGTTTACAGTAATGCCTTTTGGATTGACTAATGCACCCTCTATTTTCATATATCTAATGAATAAATTTTTCAAGGAATATATTTTTGACTTTTTTATTATATTTATTCATGATATCTTAGTATAATCCAAAAGATACAACTATCATGAGAATCACTTGTGCATTATTCTGAAGTCTCTTAGAATAAATGAGTTATATGGAGAGTTTAGAAAGTGTGAATTCTAACTTCACATAGTTTCTTTTTTTGTCCATATTGTCTCTAAGGATGGAATATGTGTTGATCTAGTAAAGAAAAATACTATTAAATAATTTCCTACTCCAATGAAAATAACCAAGGTATATAGTTTTATTTGTTTAGCAGGTTATTATTGGCGTTTCATTCAGAACTTCACTCAATTATCCAACCTGTTAACCAAGATTACTTGTAAATGGGTTAAGTTCTTACAGAAAACATAATGTGAAGAATTTTTTGAAGAATTGAATAGTATATTACTGAATATTATGATCGTGAATCTTCCATCTAGGAATGGTAGATTTGTGATCTATAGTGATGCATCAAAGAAAGGACTTGGTTGTGTCCAAATGCAAAATGATAGATTTATTGCCTATGCGTCAAGGTAGTTAAAAACTCATGAACAAAACTATCCAAATCAAGATCTTGATTCAAAAGCTACAATTTTTTCTCTAAATATATAGATGCATTATCTATATGGTGAAATATGTGAGATATATACTGATCCCAAGATCTAGTAATGCATTTTCTTCCAAAAAAAAACTCAACACGAGGAAAAGGCAATGGCTCGAGCTGCTCAAGGATTACGATTTTTCCATACACTAATACCTAGGAAAGGAAAATAAGGTATATGATTCATTGATTAGGAAGGATCATGGATTTATAAACAAAATGAGAATTGATAAGGATTCTATGTACATGAATCGAGCGAGGATGGATATGGTAATAATCAAAGAAGGTGAAACATCATTACTTTTTCAATTGGTTTCCCAAACATCATTATTAGTAAGGATTAAAAGTTATCATCTTGATGAAGAGAATATTCAAAAGAAAATTAATGTAGTGAATGATGTTAATTTGGTAGAATTAATATATAAATATGGAATATTGAAGTTTTGGAAGAGGATTTGTGTTCTCTGTATACTTGATCTAAAAAGGGAGTTATTGGATGATGTCCATAGTTAAAATTTCTCTATACATCCTAGTAGCACTAAGATGTATAATGATTTGAAGGAAAATTTCTGGTGGGATAACTTGAATAGGGAAATTTCTGATTATATATCAAGTTGTTTAGTCTTTCAACATGTGAATGCAGAAATACAACATATTAAAGGATTCATGCAACCTCTACCAATTATTGCATGGAAATGGGATTCCATCACCATGGATTTTGTTGATGTATTGCCCAAAAATCCTAGATAGAATGATGCAATATGGGTAATTGTTGATCGAATTATAAAATCTACATATTTTCTTTATGTAAGGGAGGATTTTCTACTAGAGAACCTTGAAATACTCTATATCAATGAAGTTGTAAGACTTCATTGAGCACATCTTTCAATAGTGTATGATAATGATCCTCAATTTACATCAAAATTCTGTAAAAGTCATTAGAAATCTCTTGACACTAATCTTCATTTGAGTATTTCTTATCACCCCCAAACTGATGGGCAGTCATAAAGGAGTATCCAAACTTGAGGAAAAAAATTGAGATCATTCCCTCTTGAATTTCAAGGTATATGGGATCAGTATTTACCCTTGGTGGAGTTTTACTACTATAATTTTTTCATTTCATTATTGAAATGGCACCATATGAAGCATTATAAAGAAAGATATTTCATACACCAACATGTTGGGATGAATTTGGTGAAAAAAATCTTGTGGTCCCAGATCATGTAGAGGAAACAATAGAAAAGGTAAGACTATTCAAAACCATATCAAAGTGTCTCAATGTAGTCAAAATATAGATGCTGATAATTGAAGGAAGAAGTTGGAATTTAAAAAGGGATATCATGTTTTCTTGAAATTATATCCAAGGAATGGTGTTATAATATTTGGAAAGAAAGGGAAACTGATCCCTAGGTAAATTTCTCCTTTGGAAATTCTAGAGATAATTGAAGATGTGTCTTATTGTTTGGAAATTCCTCCTAGCCTTTCTAAGTTACACAATGTGTTCTATGTCTCAATGTTTTGAAATTAGATGTAAGACCAACACATGTACTCACTTATGAAGGAATAGAATTAAAACCTGACTTAGCTTACTGTGAAGAGCCTATCCGGATTCTAGACATGAAATATCAAGTGTTGAGGAATCGAGTGAATTGGTTGGTAAAGGTTCTTTTAAAAAATAATAAAATTAAAGAGGCAACATGGGAGGCTAAGGATCTTATGATGAAGAACTACCCAAATCTTTTTATGAGGTAACATTTTGGTAATTTCGAGGATGATTTTTTTTCAAGGGGGGAGAATGTAACACCCTAAGGATTTAAAAATAAATTTAATATAGAATGCATAAAACACTGAGTCTCTATGAAACAAAAACTTTGTTATTTATAGGATATATTTATAACTTTGTTGTTAAACATATTTTTTCTACTTTTCTGTTTTGAATTTTGAAAAACAGACATACTCAGTTATGATTAGTAAGATATTTGGGGTCTCATATAATCAACTTAATTTTTTTTGGTGAACAGTAACATAACCATTTTAAAGAGTATATTTACCCTTATGAATAATAATATGACCAATGGAATTGTAACCTCTCCTAATAAAGTATAAATATAAATTTTGTTCCATCATTTCTATTTTGACTTTAGTTTTTCTTAAGAATATGAAGAATTTTATAAATTGATTTTTTGGGTAAAAATTTTACATTTCATGGAGATTTAAATTATTATATAAAACTAAGGTTTTATTCATTTTTATTATAATGAAAAATTATTATAAAAACACTCTTATTTAATTATAAATGATAAAATATTTTTCTTAAGTGTCTAAAATTTTACTACGCATTTTAGTTTTGCTGTTATTTTTAATAAATAAGTATTTTCAAAGATAAAAGTTAAAATTTTCATATTTAGAGAATTATTATGATGAAATAAATTTCATTTTTGAATTCAAGAATGTCGATAATAGGTTACACTGAATTTATGATAATTTTATAAAATACTTTAGTTTTGGTATGTATATTAAAAATATAGTTTTGAGTTTTGCTTATGTTTAATGACATCATAATGATGTAATAATTATTATAAATTGATGTTATACTTGTGTAAATTAATATTTGATATGATGTTTCCCAATTTTCCAATACCATGGGAAAATACCATGGGCAAGACCATGGTTTTTCATATACCACTGCTGAGGTGTCCTTTGAAATTAATAAAAAATTCCCTCACTTTAGTTGTAAATACCCACCCATTTATTATATTCCTTTCATTTAAAATCCATCATCCTCTATTATATGGTATTTTTACTACCCTATGAGTCCTCCCATTGTGTCCTCGAGGCCCCAAGGTCCCAACCTTCATGTTTTATGAGTTAGTCTATAATGTAAGGGAATCTACCACCCTTCTCTTTTTCAAGCACTCCTTTTATATAATTCCTATTTAATTTTCATTGTCTTATGATGGGATACATAATTCCATATCCCCTATAATATCCATATTATTTAAAAATTATGAGACCCATTTTTTTCTCTCATAAAAATATTTTATGAATTTTTATGTGACTTTGTTAGGATGTCGAATTTTCATAAGGGATTTCTCAACCTCTCTTTTTCTTTCAAGTACCTTTATTTTATTTTTCTCTCCTAAAATAGCCTATTAAAAAAGATAAGATAACTAAATTACCTTATATATACTGAAATATTGTTATGATAATTTAATAATTCATCATCATCTCTCCTTTCTCCTCCTTTTATACTAAAAAATGAACACATCCTCCGAGATGTGTTAATTTTTCGCATTCAAGGAAGAAGGGTTTTCAATTTATATTACCATCTTTATGGCAGGTCATGAAACCATTTTTATGGTTGATTCAGATAATAATATATTTATTAATCTTATTTAATGTTCTAGAATCATCATTCACTCATGATGTGAAATAATAAATCAAAACAATCTAATTGTGCTTGAAACTGCTCAAAATAATGCAAGTGATTATACCAAAATTTTATCTAAAGATTTTTCCTCACCCAAAATATAAAAATAAATTATATGATAATTTAAAATTATGTATTATAATTAATAAAATATAACTTTAGTTATGGAATTAAATTCCTATTTTACATGAATTTCAATACTCTTATAATCAAGAGAACCAATCATGAAATCAAGGAAATGAACACTCTGGAACGATGGAATTCAATCCTATAACTTATCAATAAGAACAAAAATGAACTTAATAAAACATTAATGAATAAAATATATTTACATAATGTTATTAATTAGTTAATTAATGGATTTAATTTTATTATTCAGGGCATTAAGTTCAATTGAAAAATACATTCGGACATACGGTAAGGATTGTCTACCTGAACCTCCATTTTCATTCAAGTTACTCTTATTCTCTACTTACATAAATGAAATTATTATTTATTACTATGTACTACTCATAAATTATTTTTTAATGTTCTATATATGTGTAACAAATATAATCCTTATTTATTTTATGGGGAGTTACATGCTTTAAAAAGATCTTTCAAAACATCATCCCAAAATACAAGCATGTTTCAAGGGAACATCTCGAATTCTTACCTATGTTCAAGTACACTCAATAATATATTTTTATCCACCATTATTTTTATAAAATACATTATTTTATTATTTTAAAACTATATTATTTAACTTCCAGTGTTATATAAATTTTTTTACAAAAGAACTATTCTTTTCAAAGTAAATGAGTATTTATCTCAAGAATTACTTGATGATTTTATAAGAGTAATTTTATCTATTTCAAAAATCTTATTGAATATTATGTATAACTGGGGGTAATATTTTATGATATAATATACCATATTTTATTTAATGGTTTGTGAATATTTTTATTGGGGATGTTCTATCTTGAAACCATTCACCATATTACTCTAAATGGTTAGTGTTTATATTTTGGAAAAGTTATTTAAATTTCATATGTCAGTTTAAATATAAATGTATATAATGATTAAGTTTATCCCAATTCATATGGGGAATGCATTAGACTTATTAAGTGATAGGTGGGGATTTCTATAGCCCCTCGATGCATTAGTAGGTCTCATTAGACAAAACAGATATGGTCTTGGCTGATGCCTTTCCCATTTTAAGATATAGTTTTGGTCGAGGCCTTAATCATTTTCATATTTCTTGGTCGAGGCCTTGAATGTATATTTCAGAATGTCCAAAATTATTCATTTCCCCCATGATGAAACAAGTAATTGATAATCCATGAGGTTATTTGGCTAGTATAATTCCCATGATTATGATTTATTATGGCATTATTTATTCAGCCCTTATTCTTTCCATATTATGTTCAAGTTAATTTTTAAAGGTATATGTTTTTTGTTATTCACCATGTATAATGTTTATGTTTATGATATCTTCCATTGTATTTCTTACCATTACTGAGCATCTGAGCTCACCCCTTTCTTATGTTTTATTTTCCTATGATCTGAAGAATAAAATTATGAATGTCCTATAGGGGTAACCTAGGAGTCATGAATGTTTTCAAAGGAATTTCCATATTGTATTTCATTTAAAGTTGTAATTTTTAACTTATGTATATATTTGGTTTTCCAAAAATAATAAATTAATTTGTTCCATTGGGACACAACTTTCATGTAATTATTCCAATGTTAAAAATAATGCATCAGCTCTAGGAAACTATGGTCTAGGCATTATAGTTGGTATCAAAGAAAGTTTAGTAGAAAACTTGGAAACTATATTTAGAAAATGATGATTAGGTAACAAAACCCTAAGATAGAAATTGAGGATAAGTATACAATAACTACCTAGAATTTTGGTAATGAATAGATTATTTGGATCTTTTTAGAAAATATATCACTGTCTAGATACTACAAGTGGATGTGGTTCTGGAACAGATGTACCAAGGAGTAACACCAATGAAAAGGTGTTTTAGGCTTGACCTGGGGTAACCTAGAACACAACAATAGGCCTTACTGCACACTTGGTTTGACACTTTCGGGGGATATTCTTAGGATAATTCACATTTTATTTACAATCCATTATGAAGGGTTTAAAATTAAATTTTTCCTCAAAGAAATGATGTTTAGGATTGTGAGATTAGATATGAATAAGATTTAAATTTTGTTAAGTATTTTTCAAGTGAAGACTATACATTATAATTCATAACCTAATCTATTGTGTGCCCTTATTTAGAAATGGTTTCTATTGGAAGGAATGGAAATCGTATCAATACACATAACCCATATATGGATTTCCATCATATACAATGTAATGATATTGGTACAGGAGCTATGACTGGTGATGAGAAACTTATAACTATACTAGGAAAAATGACACAGATTATGAACAATAACCTTACCCTTATGTAGAATCCTAATCAACAATGTAGAGGTACAATTTTAGATTACTTTATGTGACAACAACCTCCATCATTCAATGGGACTACAAACTCATTCATATTGGAGCAGTGGATAAGTTCTTTAGAGAAGATATTTCTCACATTGGGATGTAACAAAGGAGATAAGGTTTTCATTAATTTTTATGATCTATCGGGAGATTCAAACTGGTGGTGGTCGTTAATTCAAAACACAAAGGATGAGGAAGAAATATAAGAAGTATAATGGAGGTATTTTAATGAAATTTTCCTCATGTACAACGAGAATATATGGAGATGAAATTCTTGAGTCTCAATTAGTAAGAGGATTAAAATGTTGCAATGTATGAATCCAACTTTACAAGGTTATTAAGGCATTCTACAGACTATATACATAATCCAAGGAGCAATATTGATCGATTATTTGATGGTTTAAAACCATTCCTCTGAAGGGAACTAGTATCCCAAAGATTCTCATCATACATAGACATTTTCTCATGTTCTATTAAGAAAGAGAATAAATTACCTAATTCTTATGAATTTAAGAGAAAGAAAGATTAGAAGAGGGTGTAAGAGAAAATAATGGATAATAGGAAGAATAAAAAGGGTAATTTTTCAACATGTGACACTTGGGGAAAGAAACACCCAGGTGACTACTTAAAATGAAAGGGTGTGTGCTACAAGTGTGGAAAGAATAGCCATAATTCTAGTGATATCAAGGGAAAAAAATATATCAATGTTCAATGCTATAATTATAGGGATATAGGGAACTATGCTAATGATTGTCCAAAGATTCAAGGAAACTGTCCTTTGAAAAGGCCATGGGAGAAAGGCCAATCTTATTCAATCACAATTGTCAAGATTGAAATTCATAATGATGTGGTGGAAGGAACTTTAATCATTTACTCAAACTTATAAAATGATTTATTTGATTCCGGATCATCAAATTCTTTTATATCTTTCTATTTTTCCAATAAAAATAGATATTTCCAATTTTATTTAATAAAGGAGTTGTTAGTAAAAACTCTTAAGGGAAGTATCATTGCAACGAAGATGTGTCAATAAATCCCCCTTATGACACATAAATGTTCCTTATTTTCTAAACTTATCATTATACCCATGATCGACTTTGATATAATCCTAGTTATGGATTAGAATTCAAATTATGATGTGAAAATCTATTGCAAGAAGAAGGAAGATACAATTTTTTAGAACAATGTAGAATCCCTTGCCTTTAGGGCAGAAACGTCATCATTTAATTATTATCTAGATCCACCCCAATAGCTCTACATAATGAAATTCTTGGTGAGTATGAGAAAAAAATATCAGTGGGTGATAAAATAAATATCCAAATTGAGAATGTACCTACTGTGCATGAATATATTGATTTTTTTCCAGAGGATTTAACTGGACACCCACCAGAGTAGGAAGTTGAGTTCCTTATTGATTTAATTTCTAGTTCAAGGCCTATATGAAAGACTCCCTATAGAATTTTTCTTGTGGAACTAGTTGAACTGAAGAAAAAAATAGAGTAATTGAGTTATAAAGGATTTATTTTCCCTAGTGTTTCTCAATGGGTATCCCTTATTATATTCATTAAAAAGAATAATGAATTTATGAGGTTGTGCATTGACTAAATAAAGATAAATGCTATTATAATAAAGTACAAGTATCTCTTACCTCACATTGATTATTTATTTGATCAAATTTACTAATCCCAAAAAAAATTGAAGATTGATCTTTGATCTGGATATCATCAGTTTCATGTGAGGAAGGAAGATATTCCAAAGAAAACATTTTGAACCAGGTATGGGCAATATGAGTTTATAGTAATGCCTTTTAGACTAACTAATGAACCCCTTATTTTTATGGATCTAATGAATACAGTTTTCATGGAATATCTTGATGAATTTTTTATTGTATTTATTGATGATATCTTGGTATACTCCAAAACCTACAAAGATCATGAGAATCACTTGAGTGTTATTCTAAATACTCATAAAAGAAATGAGTTATATGGGATGTTTAACAATTGTGAATTATAGCTTCAAATAGTTTCTTTTCATGGCTATATTTTCTCTAAGGATGAAATCTTAGTTGATCCTATAAAGAAAAAAGGCAGTTTAGGAATCGCCTACTCCAATGAACATAACCAAGGTATGTAGTTTTATTGGTTTAGTAGGTTATTATCAGTGTTTACTTCAGAACATCGCTCAATTATCCAACCCATTAACCAAGCTTACTCGTAAAAGGGTTAAGTTCATATAGACAAAAGAATGTGAAGATTGTTTTGAAGAATTGAAGAGGAGATTAGTGAATGCTACTATCCTCACTCTACCATAGGGGAATGAGGGATTTATGATCTATAGTGATGCATCAATGAATGGACTTGTCTATGTCCTAATGTAGAATGATATAGTTATTTCCTATGCATCAAGGTAGTTAAAAATTAATGAACAAAACTATCCAACTCGTGATCTTGAGTTAGCAGCTCTAATATTTGCTTTGAATATATGCAGACATTATCTCTACAGTGAAAGATGTGAGATATATATTGATCACATGATATTGAAATAAATATTCTCACAAAAATAATTGATCATGTAAAAAAAGTGATGGCTCGAGCTGCACAAGGATTACAATTGTTTCATAAAATATCACCCAAGAAAGAAAAATAAGGTAGTTGGTGCATTGAGTAGGAAGGATCTTTGATTTATAAACAAAATAAGAATTGACAAGGATATTATGTACATGAATCTAGTGAGTATGGATATGGAAATCATCAAATAAGGTGAAACATCATTACTTTTTGAGTTGGTTTCCCAACCATCTTTATAAGAAAGTATTAAAAGTTCTCAGCCTGATGATGAGAATCTTCAAAAGAAAATTAATGTTTTGAATGATGGAAAGTTGGAATAATTCATATATGAGGATGGAATTATGATGTTTGGGAAGATACTTTATGTTTCCACTATACCTGAGCTAAAAATGGTGTTACTGGATGATTCCCATAGTTCAAATTTCTCTATAAATCCTAGTAGAACTAATATGTATAGTTATTTTACAGGGATGACATGAAGAGGGAAATTTATGATTATGTATCAAGATGTTTAGTTTTTCAAAAGCTGAATATATAAATACAACATCCTAAATGATTTATGCAACCTATACCTATTTCTACATGGAAATGGGATGACATCACCATGGATTTTGTCACTAGATTACCCAAAAATCCATGAAATAATGATGCAATATGAGTAATTGTTGATCGACTTACAAAATATGCACATTTCCTCACTATAAGGGAGGATATTCCACTAGATCCCCTTAAACTACTCTATATCAATTATGTTGTAATACTTCATGGAGAACCTCTTTGAATAGTGCCTAATGGTGATCCTTTATTTACATCGAAATTCTTGAAAAAATCAGAAATCTTTGGACACTAAGCTTCATTTGCATACTAATTATCACACCCAAAAAAATAGGTAGTAAGAAAGGATGATCCAAACATTTGAAGACATGTTGAGATCATACTCACTTGACTTACAAGGTATGTGGGATCATTATTTACCCTTGGTGGAGTTTTCCTATAATAATAGTTTCCATTCTAGTATTCAAATGGCACCATATGAATCATTGTCTGGAAAGAGATTTCATACACCAACATGTTGGGATGGAGTTGGTGAAAGGAAGTTTGTGGGCCCATAGTTTGTGGAGGAAACAACAAAAAAGGTGAAGACTATTAAAACCCATATAGAAGAAGCTGAAATTAGGCAAAAGAGCTATGCTGATTATCAAAGGAAGGATTTTGAATTTCAAGAGGGATATCAATTTTTCTTGAAATTATCTCTATGGATGGGTGTTATAAGATTTGGAAAGAAAGGTAAACTGGGCCAGGTACATTGGTCCTTTTGAAATTATAGAGAGAATTGGAGATGTGGATTATCATTTGGAAATGTTTCCTAACCTATATAAGTAACATAATATGTTATATGTCTCATTGTTGGGAAAGTACATGCCAGACTCAACACATTTCCTCGCATCTGAAGGAATAGAATTGGAACCTGACTTATCTTAATACAAAGAGCCTATTTGATTTCTGGACACTAAATAATTGGTATTGATGAATCAGATGAATCAGATGGTAAAGGTGCTTTGAAAAAATCATAAAATTGAATAGGTGATGTGGGATCCTGAGGTTCTTATGATGAAGAACCACCCAAATCTTTTTATGAGGTGACATTCTGGTAACATCGAGGATGAAATTTTTGTAAGGGGGGATAAAGTAACACCCCAAGTATTAACAAAGAAATTTAATATAGAATGCATAAAACACTGATTCTTTGTGAAATGAACACTTTTTTATTTATAGGATATAGCTATAACCTAGCTGTTAAATATATTTTTTCCTCTTTTTTGTTTTTAATTTAAAAAAAGTGACATACACGTTTGCAATCAGTAAGATATTTGGGGTCTGATAGAATCAACATAATTTTTTTAGGGAATAGTAACTTGACCCTTTGGAACATTAATTTTACCCTTATGAATAGTAATATGAAAAATGGAATGGTAACATCACCTAAGAAAGTATAAATAAAATTGTTTTTCCATTATTTCTGTTTTGAGTTTAGTTTTTCTATAAAATATAATGAATTTGATAAATTGATTTTTTGGGTAAAAATTGTACATTTCAGAGAGTTTTAAATTATTATATCAAACTAAGGTTTTATTAATGTTTATTACAATGAAATAGGGTTATCAAAACAATCTTCTTTAATTAAAAATGATAAAATCATTTGTTTATGTGTCGAAAATTTTACTATGTATTATATTGTGCATTTTATGTCCGTTATTATTTTTAATAAATAAGTATTTTCATAGATAAAATTTAAAATTTTCATATTTAGAGAATTATTATGATAAAATAAATTTTATTTTTGAATTCATAATGTCGATAATAGGTTACTCTGAATTTATGAGAATTTTATAAAATACTTTAGTTTTACATGAATAGTAAAAATACAGTGGTGAGTTTTCAGTATATATAATGAAATCATAATGATGTAATAATTAAAATAAAATTCTGATAGACTTGTTTATATTAAAATATTATATGACGTGTTTGAAGTGGAAAATTCCATGGGAAAATACCATTGTCAGGACCATGTATTTTTATATTCCACTACTAAGGTGTCAGAAATTAATAAACAAATCCCTCACTTTAGCTATAAATACCCACCCATTATTTAATTCCATTCATTCAGAATTAATCATCCTAGAATATATGGAATTTTTACCTCCCTGTGAGTCCTCAAAAGGTTTCCTCAATCCCCTAAGGTCCCAGTTTCATGTTTTAGGGTTTACTCTACAAGGTAAGGGAATTTACCACCCTTCTCTTTTTCAAGCAATCCTTTTATGTTATTACATTTTAATTTCTATTGGATTATTTTGGGACTTGTTATTCTATATTCCCCTTACCTAAAATATTATGTAAAAATTATTAGAGATTCTTTTTTTCTCTCATAGAAACATTTTATAAATTTTTATGTGACGTTGTTAGGATGCTGAATTTTCATAAGGGGTTTCTCAACTTATCTTGTTCTATCAAGTTCTTTTATTTTCTTTTTCTCTCCTCAAATACCCTCATAAAAAAAGGAATGATAACTATAGTATCTTATATATACTATAATTATGTTATTCTAATTTAATAATTCATCATCATCTCTCATTTTCCCTCCTTTTATACAAAAAATGAAAACATTGTCCGAGATATGTTAATTTATCGCATTCAATGAGGTTTTAAATTTATATTACCATCTTTAT
The DNA here is from genome assembly GCA_963277665.1 of Viscum album. Lineage (NCBI taxonomy): Eukaryota > Viridiplantae > Streptophyta > Magnoliopsida > Santalales > Viscaceae > Viscum > Viscum album. The sequence goes on from OY728164.1 coordinate 1,185,947,808, forward strand.
GGCTGGTCATGAAAACATTTTTTTGTCTTAACCAGATAATAATATATGTATATTATTTTATTTTTTGTTTTGGAATCATCATACACGCATGATGTGAAATATTAAGTGAAAACAAGCTCATAGTGAGCAAAACCGCTCAAAATTATGCAAGTGATTCTCATTAAAGTTTTTCCAAATGATTCATACTTACCCATAATATTAAAACGAATTATATGATAATTTAAACTTATGTATGATAATTAATAAAATATAACTTCAATTTTTTACTTAAATTCCCATTTTACATGATCTTCCATACTCTTATAATCAAGCGAACTAATCATGAAATCAAGGAAACAAACACTCCGAAACAACAGAATTCAATCTTATAACTTATCAATAAGAACATAAATAGACTTAATAAAACATTAATGAATATAATATACGTAGATAAGTTTTTTAATTAGATAATTAATGAATTTAATTTGATTATCTAGGACATTAAGGTCAAGTGAAAAATATATCCAGACATAAAGTAAATATTTTCTACCCGAACCTTCATTTTCATTCAGATTACTCTTATTCTCTACTTATATCAATGAAATTATTATTTATTATTATTTACTACTCATAAATTATGTTTTAATGTTCTATATATGTGTAAAAACATAATCCTTATTTATTTTATGGGCAGTTACATGCTTTAAAAGGATCTTTCAAAACATTATCCCAAAATACAAGCTTGTTCCAAGGGAACATCTCAAATTCTTACCTATGTTCAAGTACACTCAATAATATATTTTTATCCACCATTATTTTTCTAAAATCCATTATTTTATTATTTTAAAATTATATTATTTAACTTCCAGTTTTATAAAAATTTATTTACAAAATAACTATTCTTCTCAAAGTAAATGAGCATTTATCTCAAGAATTACTTGATGATTTTATAAGAGTAATTTTATATATTTCAATACTCTTTTTTAATATTATGTATAATTGGGAATAATATTTTATGATATCATCCACTATATTTTATTTAATTTTTTATGATTAGATTGCCTATGTATGTGCTATATTGAAACCATTCACCATATTACTTTGAATGGTTAGTGATTATGTTTGGGGAAAGTTTTTTTCATTTAATATATTAGATTCAATATGAATGTATATATTGTTTATGTTTATCCCCATTCGTATGAGGAATGAATTTGAATTAGTAATTGATGGGTGGGGCCCACTATATCCCCTTGATGCATCTGTATGTCTCATGAGAGAAAATAGATATGGACTTCATGGAGGCCCTGCCCATTTTCAGATATGGTTTTCGCCAAGACCTTAATCATTTTCAAATGTATTGGCTGAGGCCTTGATGGTATATTTTATAATGTTTAGGATTACGCATTTCCCTCATTTTGAAACAAGCAATTCATAGTCCATAATATTATTCGAGTAGTAGAATACCCATGATTATGCTTTATTATGACATTATTTATTCAGCCCTTATTACTGCCATATTATGTTCATGTTCATTTTTAAAGGCATTTGTTTTTAGTTATTCACTATGTCTAATGTTTATTTTTATGATATATTCCACTGTATTTCTTACCCTTACTGAGCATCTAAGCTCACCCCTTTCATATGTTTTATTTTTTGAGGATGTGAAGATGTGAATTATGAATGACCTATAGGGGTAACCTAGCAGTTGTAGATGTTTTCAAAGTAATTTAAATATTTTATTTCATTTAAACTTGCAATTTTGAACTTATGTATATATATGGTTTTCAAAAACTACTAAACTAATTCATTCTTTCAGGATATGAAATTATTTTAATTATTATAGTGTTATAAATAATGAACCAGTTCTGAGTAACTGGGGTCAGGGAGTTACATAAATAAAGCATTTTTCTCTTTGGACATCACATAAAACCTCATTAGGTTAATTATTCATCATTTAATAGCCTTTAATATTTCTTATTCCTTCACATTACAACCATGTGACAACATCATAAACTGATCTCATCAGCAAACAATCCTTATATAGAAAAACTATAAAAAAAATTGAAACCATCATACCATTTTTTTACTTTATTTCATTAAGACAAAATATTCTCATGTGTTTGATATCTCGTCATATTGTATCACGCCAAGGGAGCTTATCTATATGTATAAAACCTTGAAATCTAATGTTGAATAAGACACAGTTGGGTGGTGTCATTTTTTCCAGTTGGTGGACTCCTTTAAATCCAGTGTATCCATATATTAAAATGTAACCTCCCAATATATTATTGATTACCTCACCTTAGTAAGTATTTTATTGAGTATCTTATGTTACATTAATTAACGAACTAATCCAAAAGTAGTGAGACTTTAGTAAAATTAAGATATATTAATTTTACTATTGTAACCATTAAACAAGCGAGAATATATAAGAGAAAAATTATTTTGATTTAATATATTTAAAATAAAATTATAAATTATATTTTACAAAAATAACTTCTTTTTTGGATTCATAAGAAAAATATTAACATAATATTATTATTTTTAGTAACATAAATAATTTTTAGGTGTTCTCTAAAAACTACATGTTTTACTAATATAGAAATTATTATAAAAAAATACCATGAATGTTTTAAAAAAATTTATACTATGAAATATATATTTTATATTGTTAAATTAATAATTTAAAAATACTATGTTTATATATAAACTCCATGATTAATCTTTTAGAAAATTTCGGTAACATTTTAATGAAAATTGTTATTCATCTGTTTCACAAAATAAAAATTTTGCATGGTGGATTTAGGATACAACTAATTTTATTATTAATTTAATAAAATTTAAATAACATTAAACATTTTAAAGTTAATATAATAAATAACATTGATAATTTTATCCTAAAAATAAAACATATGCTTAAAAATACACTTTTTTATAAAAAATTGTTTTTGCACATTAAATAACCTAATGTTAAAATAAATTTTACTTATACATATAAGTTTTATTTAATTATATGGATTTAATAATTATAAGAAGTTTTTTTGAATTATATAATAGGGAAAATTTTATTTTAAGGCATTAAAAAATTATGTGGGTAAAAATTAGTTACCTTGGTAAAAACAAGAAATGGAAAAAGTAAAAATCTAAAAGTAAATGACTTAAAAATATTAAAACATGTGTAAATAAGAGGTATTGAGGATTTATCAACCTTACCACTTAAAAAATATATTCTTATACACTTGTCTCAACATCCAATGTGAAACATGTGATCTCTTTATATTAATGAATTATATGTGCCAAAAATGTGATTCACTTCAATTATAAAAGGAACTAACATCCTTCCACCTCTGCACACATACAAATCATATTAGTATCACCCAAAAACAAAACATAGTCTCTCATAAAACCCACAACCATGTAATATAGGATTTTACCTTTCCAAAATATTAATCTAATTTCTCTTAATATGGTTATCAAAGGAGAACATCCAAATCAAGATGTAATATTTTCCACCACACATTCTTAATTATTTTCTACTTATACCACCACAAAACTCTTAGATCCTTGAGGTTATTAAATGAAAAGTATTATTAATTTCATTTATTGTTTTTATACTAATGTAATTAGTATTTTATATATTCCACAAATTTTTTTGAGAAAAATGATAGCATCGTCATGCGTGTTTATGGACTACAACCTCCATGAATGACGTGTTCAATTTTCCTTCCCTGAAATTCATTGATGAAAGAAAATGGTTATTTAATAATATAAAATAATTTTTAAAAAAATTAATTATTCTTAAATGATAATATATATTATTTTCTACTATATTTCTGTTATGGAAAAATGAAATCATCGTTCATGTGTACGCACGGATTTCCACCTAGGCGTGATGATGTTTCTTTTTCTTTTTCCATATTGAATAACATCGGTGGAATAAAACATGGATGAAATATATAAAAAATTTATTTAATAAACCATTAAAATTATGAAACGATAATATTATACATTTCATAATTAATATTAAAAATTAATTGTTATATTATATTTAATTGCTAATAAGAAAACCACTCATATTTCCTTTTCTAATATGTGGCTATTCGTGAAAAATTTAGCTAAATGTATAAATAATGGGAGAATTTAATAATTAATGAAATAATAATGTAAAATTTTATATATCATGAAACTATTTTACATCACTTTATCCTTGTTCAACATAACAATATTGTTTCTGAGAAATTGAATGCAGAACTTCAAGTAACGACCATAAGTAGAAATGATGTAATAAATTTGTGACACATGATGAAAAATAAACCTTAAAAAGAGAAATATATATGGATAAAATTATTCAAAAATATTTTAATAAGCTTAATTATAGTATTTATAAAGTAAATTACAAGTTTGGATCACTTTGGGACATCAGGTAACAGATCATTCATACCTCTATTATGACTTTCTAATTAAGAATCATCTTTCCTCTTCTATAATATATACAATATTCTTATAATCTACCTATTATATTTTTTTTACATATTTACCATGTATATATAATTAGTTAATTATATTTTTCATTTATGGTTATATAAAATATTTTATTTTCCTTTGAAATCCTCACTTTTAAGTAAACCCTGTTTAAGGGAACTTTCTTATTTCTAGTCTCACATCGAGAATCACCAAAATCAAATGTTTTTAAACATTAAATTAATTTTAAAAAACCATGTTATATTATAGATAAGTCTATTGGTTTAAATTTATTTTCATTGAGAACAATATTCTCTGTAATTATTTATAACGATACTTTACTTATCTTATAATGCTTCACCCATATGTCATGTTTTTATTCTTTCTTCTCTCAGATCCTTCTCATGAAATATAAATATTGGATATCAATGATATTTAACAATTTATAATTTATAAATTTAAACATCTAATTGATTTAATTCATTATTATATTATGAATCCTTATGATTTATCCTTAGGTAATTGGTTGATACAAAATTATGAAACAAACTTCCTTCTGTTGGGTTTGATTATACTTATGCTTTATGCGTGGTTTATTTTCCTCATGTGGCATGAATATATATGATTTTAATTTATGTGATAGGTGTAACCAAAATTATAAAGCCCTATAATTCATTGAGTAAGATTTAAATGTCATGATATATTATTTAAGTAATTAGTGATTAACCCTAATCCACTATGGGACTTTGACCACTTTATGATGATGGTCTTGGGAGTAACCCTTTAATTATGATTATGACAACATTTTGATGTTGTTATAAAATGTTTAGGACCTTGTGAAATAATTTATTTATGTAATTTATCAAATTTTACGATCACATTCTTTATGATATCATGTTTTTCTTCTTGACTCTAAAGTTATGATTTAATGCCATTTTAATCCCTTAATCAATTTTTTTGATCACCCTTTTCCTTATGTATTTTCCCTTGGATATCCTATGTATTTTTTGAAGATCTATGAGTGTTAAGAGATCTATATAGAGTTTTAAATAAATATTTTTTTATATTTAATATGATGTATTTATATGTATAATTTTTCAGAGAGACTCTACATCTTGGTCCTCATCTTATACTTTTTTGAAAAGTATGTTAATAATTATAAAATAATATGTGTTTATGGATTTGGTCTCTAAAAATTATTTCAATGGAAGTCATATTAATTTTTTTTCTTTATGATAAAAAAACATTATAGAAAACCCTATGGATAATACTATAGTATAAGCCTAATTATATAATAAAATCCAATTTTTTTATAAATAGTTATTTTATGGTTCTACTTTCAATTATATATTTTATTTGAGAAATTCATGTGGATAAAGAATTTGAAATATTCATACATAGGGGTAATAACCCCAAATAGGGATGTTGAGTATTAACTCAGCCATGACCTGGTGAATGACAATGAGGCCTAACTGCACACCTGGATTGACACTCCCAGGGGATATGGTTTAGTTAATTTAATTTCTATTTAAAATCTATAATGAAAGAGATGAAAGTGTTTTTTTAATGGAACTTAATTAGGATAGAGGGCCTAATATGAAAATGACTATGGATAATAAATATTTAAACATAGATATTAATAATTTATTTTATGTGCATCGTGTATGAGTTACTTAATTTATGGTTATGGTTTACCAAATATAAATTTTTAAATTTGAATATTCTCATCCCTAAATATCCATTATTTAAAAAAAATGGATGAATTTAAAAGGAATTGTTTTAACAATATGTGTAATGGGAAAGGTGATGACTTCCCTAATTAAATTCCTAATATGATCAATGAAGGAGTAGCAGACATTATGGATTTATTAGAAAAAATGAATGGCATTATAAATAATAACATGAATCATATTTAATCCCCTATAAGAAAAAAATTTGGAATCATGTAATTTATGAATTAGAGACCCCAAAATTTTGATTTATATATTGATCCTATAATCATGTAATAATGGATTATCTCAATTTAGAATATATTCTAAATATTTCAATGCTCTATGTAAGATAAGGCCATACAATCTATTTATTACCTAAAGGGATAAGCTAATCTGTGGTGGACAATTATTAAGAATAAAATTACAAAGGAATAAATTTAATCAATTTAGTTTTAGTAAGGTTATTAATCAATAAATATTACCCTTTCACTCTCTGTATTGAAATTGAACAGTATTTCATTGTTCTCAAGATAAAGGAAGATAGATTTATTAGATTTTATGAGGTGTACATCACTTGGATGGCATGATATTCCTGTAGTTTTATTATCAGACCCAAAATTAAAATCAACCAATTATTCTATTGGATAATTCTAACTCTATCAATGGATTTTAAATTCAATACATTAACATTAATGAAGATGTTTTCTGATGTCCCCCGAAGTAGATATGGAAATGGTAAATTATTAGTTATCTCATGAGACTAGAGATAAGAAGTGGAGAATGGATTTTAACTCATGGGGATCAACAGATAAAACTCACTGTGGTATGAAAATATAACATCCCACATGTAAAAAGTGTTGAAAGAAGAATCCTTGAAACTATCTTAATGGGACATTGAATTATTTCAAGTGTGAAAAAGAGGGACATCAGGCCAACACATATAGAAGTGAGATGAAGAATCCAACTAATGTGATCAAAGAAAAAAAATTGAGATCAAACCTCATATAATTTTACAATGTTTAAACTATGAGGAACTTGGAAGATAAGAAAAAATAATGTAATAATATAAGTGTTATTGAAGATAACAGTCACCAACAACCCCTAAGGACAAGAAAACAATTATGGACTTATTTTATTACTAATATGAAGGTTGATGAAGGAAACGATGTTCTTAAAGGTACACTAGTTATACATTCAAGTATATAGAATATAATATTTGATTATAGTTCCATACACTCTTTCATATCAGGAAAGTATAGTATAAATAATCAAAAAACACCACAAAACATATATTTTTTATTATTATTAAGAACCAATAATGGTGTGATTGTTGCATCTCAAGTACAAAAATCTTCCCTAATTAATGTTTATGGGATGAATCTCTTAGTGAACAATGTTATAATACCTTTAATGGAATTTTTATGCTATTATAGAAACAGAATGGTTTTCTCTATATAGTTCCCACATCAATAGTCATGAGAGGGAAATCACCCTCTATAAACCAAATTACCCATCAATTCCATAAAAGTGTAAGGGGGATGAGTCTTATTTAGAATATTCTTTAGCATTATGTATATTGTTGTAGTATGAGAAAATATATATTTCCCAAATGACTGAATCAAAGGAGAGGACCACTTTTGAGAAAATTCCAATTATAAGGGATTGTACTAATGTATTGTCCAAATAATTTCATAGTATTACTCCTGACTTGGAGGTTGAGTTATTTTTGGACCTTATACCAACATTTCTTTCAATATCCAAGAATCTATATATAATGGACCCAATTTAAATAGATGTACTGAAGAAGAAGTTACAATAATATATATACATAGGTTTTAGACACTCAAGTGCTTCACCATTGGGTGCACCAACCCTATTTTATAGGAAGAAGGATGGGTCTACGTATCTTTGTATCAACTATCATGAACTCAAGATGATCAGGATAAATAAAAAAAGCATCAATCTCCATATATTGGTGACTTGTTTGATCAGTTATTAAAATATCAATACTTCTCTAGTGTGTACCTTTAGTCAAGATATCATCAGTGAATATTAAAGGAGGATATCCCCAAGAATACCATTCATATAAGGTTGAGGATCTATGAGTTCATTTTCATGCCATTTGGACTCATGAATAATCTAAAAAACATTATGGACTAAATTAATATTGTCATTATTGATTTAATAAATAAATTTATGGTAGTATTTATAGACTATATTCTTATATAATCCAAAAGTAAGGAGGAAAAAGAGGAGAATTGGAATTATATAGTGAAGAATATGTGGAAGGAGAAGTTATATAAATAGTATAGTAAATGTAAATTATAAATGGAGCATGTTTAATTCTTGGGGAATGGTATCACAAGTATTGAGATATATGTGTACCCATTGAAGACATAGGTTATTGAGGACTTTCCTATATTATCATCAATGAAATATATCTATAGTTTCTTAAAATTAGCTAAGTGATACCATCGATTTGTGAGAAACTTCTCATGATTGTTAACCACACTATCCAAGATTACATGAAAGTGAGTAAAATATGGATGGATAGATTAGTGTTAAGTGAACTTAGAGGAGATTAAGAAGAGGCTAACCTAGAACCTACACTCATAATACTCAAATTTGGGGAATTATTTATGATATATAGTGATGCATTAAAAAAATATTGACTTGGGAACTCATGTAGAATGATAAAGTGATATTCCATGCCTCAAGATAGTTAATGTTTCATTAACACAACTATATGATGCATGAACTTGAGTTGGTTCTAATAATGTTTTCACAGAAAATTTGGAGGAATTATCTCTATGGAGAGAATTGTAATGTTTACATATGGACCACAAGAGCCTGAAATATATATTAACATAGATGGATCTCAACATAAACCCATAAATATGGTTGGATCTGATCAAGGATTATGATTTCTCAATCTAATACCATCTAGAGAAAGGAAATAATTTAGTATATACTCTAAATAAAAAAATATCCTCAAACATTATATTATATATAGATTGATAAGTATCTGATCGTCTTGGACATGCTTTGGATGGAAATGGGAATCATTAATAAAGGAAAATAACCATACATTTCTCAAAGGATTTCTCAACCATAACTACTTAAGAAGATTAAGAAATTTCAAAGGGATGTTATGGTGACATAGAAGAAGGTGGATTATGTGAGGAAGGTAAAAATCCTTAAGTTTAAGGTTGATGATGAAAGATTTGTGAGATTTGGGAAACAAAATTTTATTCGATCAGATCTGGAGATAAAGGAGGATCTACTTAATGTTTAGCATAGCTCACAATTATTCATCACCAAATTAAAAATAAAAATATATAAAAATATATGAGAAAACAATTGGTGGGACAATATAAATAATGTCAGTGAAGAATATAAATCAATGCTATAGATATGTCATTAGGTGGAGGATTATGGGTAAAAGTCAAAAGAGATAATGAAATCATTTTACAATACTTTGTAGAAATGGGAAAATATCACAATTTATTTATTCATAGGTTTTCTAATAAATAAAAGGGGAACAATTCTATATATGTTGTGGTGGACTATCTTATAATTTTTTCCCACTTAATTCCCATTCTAGAGGACTTCCTACTTGATCCATAAGAAAATATATAAAATATAAAAGTTGTGAAGCTATATATAACACCAATATTAATTGTATATAATCAAGATATGAGGTTCAAATTAATATTCTAGGAGATTATTCAATATTCTATAAACATAAAGTTCAATATTAGTACATCCTATAACCGCTTTGATAATGGAAAATATAAATGGACTACTCAAACACATGAGTATATGTTTATAGATTTCTAAATGGACTTCAAGGGATGATGGTACAGACATCTTCGTATGGTAAATTTCTCTTAAAAAAATAGTTTTAACTTAAGTATATAAATTTACCTATATGAATACCTATATCGGAAGAGATATAGAACACCTATGTGATGGGATAAACTGGGTGAATGAATGTTTATAAGACCTAAAATGGTTGGAAAAAAAATTAAAAAGGCTAATTCAATTCATCATCACATCAAAGAATAACATAGTTAACTAAATAGTTAAGATAATAACCATAGGTGATACCTAGAGTTTTTGGATCGTGATAATGTGTTTCTCCATATATCTCCTTGAAAGAGAGTAGTGATATTTTGGAAGAAGGGGAACCTATGTTTGAGATATATTTCTCCCTTTAAGATTCTTGATCATATTAGAGTTAAGGAATATAGATTATTACTCCCACACAACCTAACTAAATTGAACTGTTTGTCCCATTTATCCCACTTGAAGAAGTACATACCAAATCCCTTATATGTACTAAATTCAGTGGTGGAATAGTTGGAGAAATATCTCTTACATGGGGACTCCAATGAAGATCATGGACAACAAAAACAATGTTTTGTGAAATAAGAGAAATATTCTTATCAATGTACTTTAGAGAAATAATATGAACAAAGAAAAAATTTTAAAACATGATGATACTATCAAACAAAATCACCCTCTGTTTTCGACTTAGTGTATGAAATTAAATATCATGGTCGAAATTTTATAAGGGAGGAAGAATTTAACAAACTGAGATATTAGTGATTATTTCCTCTTAGTATGTATTATGATATACATATTATGTTATATTAAATAATAGATTAAACCAAAACCATGACTCGTTAGTGAAATTAAATTATTTAAAATTACTATTATAGTCATTAAAGTGGTGGTAAAAGATAGTAGAAACTATATTTTGAATTCTTATATTTATAATATGATAAAAAAATTAATTTTAAGAACATAAATTCATTTTTTAATTTATCATAAAATATTAATTTATGATAAATTATTTCTATTTTTTTAAAAATAATTAATTTTTAGTTGAATAGTGAAAAATACCGATCATACTAATAATGTCACTTTTATGAAATTAATATAAAATAATTCCATAAATGTTTCTAAAAAAATTTTCTATAAATAATATATTTCATTATTTTAAATTAATTATTTTAAAATATTATATTGATATATAAAACCAATATTATCATTTTAGAAAATTTATGTATTCTTTTAACTAAAACAGTTTTTGGTCTGTTTCTCTTAATAAAAATTCCAAATGCTGGAATTCAGTTTTCCACTAATTTTAATTTTAATTAATTACTATTAAATAATAATAAACCATTTAATTTCAATAGAATCAATAACATTGATAATTCTTAATTAATAAGAAAAACTTATTCCTTAAAATACACTTTATAAAAATTGTTTTTTTGCATGTTGCATGCAATAATGTTAAAATTAATTTCCCATTCACATAAATTATATATTTTGTATTTTATTAAATAATTAGAAACTATTGGTTCAAATAATCTTATTAGGATCATTTTATTTTAATTAATATAAAATAAATTATGAAGGTAAAAATTAGTTACCTTGGTAAAAACCACTAATGTTGCAAGTAAAAATCAATGATTAAATGACATAAAAAAATTTATAAAAACTTTTCATAAAAACATAGTTGAGGATTTATGGACCTCAAACCTTACCAAAATAAATTATCATCCATGTTGGATTTACATTCCATGTGAAACCTCTAACATCTTTATATTAAATAGTTTTATGTTCCAAAAATACACTTCTCTTCAATTATAAAAGGAACTACCACCCCTCCACCTCTTCATGATGAGAAATATCCTTAGTCTTGATCCAAAATCTACATTATTTTCTCTTTAACCCTCTACCAAATCCTTGTATATTTTATCTTCCTAAAAATAACCTAATATGTCTTAATTTTGTGACTATATGGGAATATCCAAAGAAAAAGGTATTATTTTCCACCACAATTTCTTAAAAAAAATTCTACCTCTACCACCCAAAATCATTTCTATCAATGAATATATGATAAAAATAGTATTATAAATATTATTTTATATTGTTATACTAATGAAAAATCTATTTAATACCTTCTTCTAGAATCACTAAGAAACATGACAACATTGTCAAGCGTGTGTGCACACTACAACTTCCATGAACGGCGTGTTTAATTTTCCATCACTGTCATTCATGGAGGGTAGGAAAATAGGATTTAATAAGATAATATTATATTTATAAATATTTAATGATTCTAAAAAGATAATATATATTATTTTCTACCCTCATTCTATTCTTAAAAAATGATAATGTTATATGTGTGTTTGTGTGGACCACTACCTCCACATGTTGATGTTTCTCTTTTATTTTCCATACAAAATAACACGTGTTTAATAAAACATGTAAGTAATGTAGAAAAATTTTATTTATTAAACCATAAATATTTAGGAATTATAATATCAGTAATTCTATAAGTAATATTAATAATAAGCAGTAAAATATATTTTACCACTAAAAAGGAAATGTGAAAGCACATTTTCTATTTTCTGTTCCTAGTGAAAATATTATTTACTAGTACAAATTATATTCCATTAAAATAATAAAATATAGAATAATATACAATTATGGTGATTATGAAATAGTTTTCCAAAACTTTGACCTTGGTTAACTTACCATGAAGGTTTTCTATAAATTACCAAAGAAAACCAGGTAACTAAGATAAATGGAAATGATGTAATAAATTAGTGAAACATAATGATAAATAATATATATAAAAATAAATTTAGATACATAATTATCATAGTATATTTTTCATAAACATACTTTTATTATTCAGGATTCTAATTACAAGTGAATAGAACATTTGTAGATGAGGTCGGGGATCTTTTAAAGCTCCTTCATAACTTTTCAGTTATGCATTCTCTTTTTATTATCCCTTTTATTAAATATTATTTTTATATACCTATTCTATTTTTCAATATGTTTCATTTTCATATATACCAATTTAAAAATCCTTTTCAATTATAGGGTTATTTCAAGTGTTTATTTCAATTCAAACATACCACTTTTTAGTAAACCCTGTTTAAGTGAAATTTATTATTTTGTTGTTTCTCATCAAGAATCACACCATAAATTTATTTTAAACCATTAATAGATTCTAAAAACCCTAATTATTTTATAGGTAATTGTATTTTTTTTTTAATTTTTCTTTCATATAAAATAATAACCTCTTTACTTCTTTAAATCTATACTTTACTTATCTCATGAAGCTTCACCCATGTGGTATGTTTTTATTCTTTCTTCTCCTAGATCATTCTAATAAAATCATTACATTGGAACTAAATGATTAAGTCTTATGTTTTATTTTCAAGTATGAACATCAAAATTATCTAATTATTTATTCTCTTATGAATCCTTTTGATTTAACCATCAATTATTCCTTGAATCAAAATTAATAAACCCACATCCTTCTCATGGGATTAATCATTATTATGCTTTATATATGGTTAATTTTCCATATATGGCATGAATATGTATGATTTTAATTTATTTTATTGGTGGATCCAAAATAATGGATTCCTCCAATGCATTGGGTAATATTTATATCAAATGATATTTTATGTAATGGATTAGGGAGTGAACCTAATCCACCATGAGAATTTATCCTCATTTTGAGGATGGTATTGAGAGTGACCCTTGAATTATGTTTATGATATCATATATTATGTTGTTTCTATATTTTTATAATCCTATGTCATAATGTATTTAATTCATGTCTCTATGCTTATGGTCATCCTCTTTATTATATCATGTTATGCATTATTCTCATGTTTATTTTATTACTTGTCTCTCTAAATCACCATTTTCATTATGTATTTTTCCTAGGATATAATTTGATATTTTAGACAATATATAAGAGTTAGTATCACTATGTGGTGTTTTAAATAAAGATATTGTTTTTATATTTATGATGATTTATTTGTATATATAATCTTCTAAAGACACTATACATCTAGATTTATGGATTGTATCCATTGGAAAAGTATGTTTAGAATTATGAAATAATATGTGTTTAAGGATTAGGTATCTACAATTGATATTAAAGGAAGGTCTAGTTATTTTTTCGGATTATAATAAAAAAACATTTTTGAAAACCCTTGGGAGATTTCTATGGGATAATCCTAAGTATAATAGAACATGTTAAAATTTTGGTAAAGTATATTTTTTATGGTTTTCTTTATAATTACATCCCTTTATGGATACTCCCAGGTGAATGCAGCCTATGACAGTGTTGTACATATGAGTAATAACCCTAAATAGGGTGTGTGTTGGGACTATTAAGTATGTAGTTTCTTTAAAAGATAGAATATTTTTAGCATAATTTGGGTTAGATAAAGAAAGATTTGTCCAATTTTTTATCTTAACAAAAAACAAATTACTTTGTTAAAGCTTATAACAATTCATGAATTGACAAAGAATAATATGTTGATTTGTATAGACTATGTCCATCAGATGGACTATTCCAGATAAATATTTCTTAGCATGAGAAATGTGATGAATGTTTATCATATATTAATTAAAAAGTTAATAAGATGGATTTTTTCATGAAGTATAAATATAATGATAATTTTCTCTTTTGAATGTTTATAACATAATACAAAAATCTCATGATCTAAGCATAATAGTAAAGGGGAAGAAAATATTTTTAATATACAAAGTTTATACTATGATGTTCTGAGGATGTTCACTAGATAGAGAATACCAGAAAGAGGTATATCTATGAATAATATTATGTTATATGTTTTTTATTTTTTCTAGATTGAAGTTTTTTTTTAAGTCTGAAGGGAGATGTAATTTGAATTTCATCATAATAAGTCCTAATCAGATGAAGCCCAACCAGATGAAGTTATATAGATGAATTCCTATTAAATAAATTCTAATTAGATGAATTCTATCAAGAAAACCTTTTGTAAAATGTCCATTATATGGATATGTATGGTCTTTTATAGTTTATTTTTATATAATGATAATAATATAGAAGTATCCAAGTCATCGGACAAATGATTGTTAGTTAAAAACATCAAATGAATGTTTTGGTATAAATATCCTTGGATATAGGATGGTGTATCAAGGAAAAAATATAGAGTTATGATAGAAGTCATAAAATATAGGTAATTTATGAAAGAAAAATTTCTAAAGTGATCCTATGAAGCCATGAAGTATTATCATATATAGAATCATCAGATGGAATAATTTCTACAAAATGTGAAAAGATGAATTAATATTATAATATGTTACAAGTTATATGTTCTTTAGGGTAATTTTATAAAGATGATAAATTTGATGATACAAAGCTAATAATTCATAATTCCATACATCATAGAAGGAATATTTTTGATTTTCACCAAGTTAGAAATAATTTTTTTAAATGTAGAAGATGTTTGAGTTTAGAAAAATCTTCAATAATACTATAAATATTTTGAGATTTATCCAAAATTTTGTTTTGAGATTGAGTTTATAATTTTGAGTTTTCAATGAGAGAGAATGTGAAATTTGATTCCTACCTTTTTTCCTACTCAATAATCTAGAAATATAGTGTGATTTTAGTTTGGAGTACTGTACTATTCACACATGTAAAATATGAAGTGATGTAGAAATAGTTTTGTATTGTGTTTCCAAATGAAAATATGAAATCCAAAGGTTGATAAAGGAATGTTTCCATCCAAGAAATATATTGGTTGAAGAAGAAGTTTCTATTAGGCAAATTAGTTTATATTAGAGGCACTATATAGAAGAAACAAAATATGGTTTTATATCTAATGGAATCAGATAGACTTTTTGTATAGGTGAATGGAAGAACATGGCATAAGAAAGATTTGTTGGTTTTTTGAAGGAACCAGACAAATTTTACCTAATGGATGAAAATATATAGAAACCATAAGAATAGTGTTGTGGATATAATTTTATACAGAAGTCCAAGGAGGAATTTAGTTCCTAATACTAGGAAAGAAATTGAAGAAAATTTTATTGGAAGAAGATAAAGTGTGATGAAACTAAATGAAACAGAGTGAAAACCTACTGATTCCTATTGGTGAAGTTTTTATAACAATTTTTATGAAAATAATTGTGACATATTTATCTATACAGGGATCACATGAACTATTTTTTGATTATAGTGAAACAAAAGTTTAAGGATATTCCCTTCTTGTTGTAACAAAATAAAAAGTATCATTTTCAAGTTGATTGTGTTCTATTGTATTACTTCAAAACCATGCCAACGTCTTTCCACTCTTATTTAGTAGTGAGCATTTTAAATACTTGTGTTCTTGGGGATTCATGTTGAGTGATTGTTTTATTCAAAGGCATAACTCTTTAATAAGAGGTGAAGGTTGTTTCTTATGTAATAAAATATAAAATAAAAAGATCATCAACTCACCCCTCTCCCTCACAGTGATCACACATATCTTAATTGGTCTGTTTATGTGGTATTATAGTGAAGGTTCCCTTCATTTACCCTTTGTTCACTACTACAACTTGGCCTTTTGTCAATGCTAAAAACCAAAATTAACAGCGCTAGAAAAGAGCTGTTAATGTCGGCATAGATAAAGGGGGGGTCCCCTTTATCAGCACTCCAAAAAGCACTGATAAAGAACCCACTTTATCTGTGCTTTTTTTTAGCGCTGATAAAGGTGGATTTTATCAGTTCTTTTTGGAGCTTTGATAAAAGGGACCTCCCTTTATCTACACTGGTATTAACAGTGCTTTTCTAGTGCTGATAAATGGGTTCCTTTATCTGCGCTATCTTGAGCGCTGATAATAGGGCCCGTTATCAGTGCTCTTTTAGCGCTGTTAAAGGTGTCCTTTATCAGCACTCAAAAAAGCACTGATAAAGGCACCTTCTCCTAGACCTGCACAACCATCACCTGCACACCTGTACACCTGCACAAACCAGCACCTGCACACCTACACAAAATAGCACCTGCACACCTACACAAAATAGCACCCGCACACAATATTTTGACAAACAACGCTATATACATTTACTTAACATCATGAATACAAAAAAACACACTTCTATATACATTTCAAAAAATGTTTTACATGGTTAAAATTACAATTATCCAATAATAGTTATAAACATTAATGTTTCATCCTTTGACATCCATGATCCTCTCTCAAAAATTTTCGTCTGCGGTATTTGTTGCCGAACAAAGCGTCCGAACTCAAGGAACAAAATTCATCTATATAAGAAAAAAAATATTATGTTATTAATAAAATAATGAAATAAATTAAAACATTAATATGAAAGAATACATTAATATGGAAATGTAAAACTAAAATATGGAAATGATAAACTCAAATGTTTTCATTCTGAAAACAATGAAAGGGAATAATGTAAAATCAATATGTTTTTAGATGATTTATCTCATTTAATAAATACTAATTCTTTATCTAATGAAAAGATTTACCAGTCACACTGTGCATTGTATTGAGGTGTAGTTGATTCGTACACATCACAAATGACTCATGGATAGTTTACTTAAAGTATCAAAACAATCAAAATGTGTTTGCTCGGTTTTCCGTATGTCACTTTTTTTGTTTTCTAAAGTTAATGTCAATTTGAAACTGATATCAGACACTTTTAGCATTATTGGTCACACCGTGCATCAGATTGAGGTGAGGTTGATTCGTACACGTCACAAATGATTCATGTATTTTTTTCTAAAGTATCAAAACAATATGAACATGTTTTCTCAGTATTTCGTATGTCAGTAGTTTTGTTTTCTAAAGTTAATTTCGATTTGAAACTGATATCAGACACTTTTAGCCATACTGGTCACACCGTGCATCGGATTGTGGTGCGATCAATTCTTACACATCACAAAAGAATCATGGATCATTTTCCTAAAGTATCAAAACAATCTTAATTCTTTTTCTTGGTATTCCATATGTCAGTAGTGTTGTTTTCTAAAGTTAATGTCAATTTCAAACTGATATCAGACACTTTTAGCCATATCGGTCACACCGTGCATCGGATTAAGGTGTCGTTGATTTTTATATGTTAAAAATGACTCATGGATCATTTTAAAAAATTATCAAAAGAATCTGAATGCATTTTCTTGGTTTTCCTTATGTCACTTGTGTTTTTTTATAAAGTTAATGTCAATTTGAAACTGATATCAGACACTTTTATCCATACCGGTCACACCATGCGTCGGATTGAGGTGCGGTTGATTTATACACATCAAAAATGATTCATGGATCATTGTAATAAATTATCAAAACAATCCAAATGTGTTTGCTCAGTTTTTCATTTGTCACTTGTGTTTTTTTCTAAAGTTAATGTCAATTTCAAACTGATATCAGACACTTTTAGCCATACCGGTCACACCGTGCGTCGGATTGAGGTGTGTTTCATTCTTACACATCAAAAATGACTCATAGATAATTTTCCTAAAGTATCAAAACAATCTAAAAGAATTTTCTCAGTATTCCGTATGTCAGTAGTGTTGCTTTCTAAAGTTAATGTCAATTTGAAACTGATATCAGACATTTTTAGTCATACCAGTCACACCATGCATCGGATTGAGGTGAATTCGATTCGTACACATCAAAAATGACTCATGGATCATTTTCCTAAAGCATCAAAACAATATGAATGCATTTTCTTGGTATTCTGTATGTTAATAGCATTGTTTTCTAAAGTTTATGTCAATTTGAAACTAATATCAGACACATTTAGCCATATCGGTCACACTGTACATTGGATTAAGGTGCGGTTGATTTTTACACCTCAAAAATGACTCATGTATCATTTTACTAAAGTATTAAAACATTCTGAACTCATTTTCTCGGTTTTTCGTAGGTCACTTGTGTTTTTTTCTAAAGTTAATGTCAATTTCAAAATGATATCAGACACTTTTATCCATACCGGTCACACCGTGCATCAGATTGAGGTGCGGTTGATTTTTAAACCTCAAAAATGACTCATGGATCATTTTACTAAAGTATCAAAACAATACTAATGCGTTTTATTGGTTTTTCGTATGTCACTTGTGTTGTTTTCTAAAGTAAATGTCAATTTGAAACTGATATCAGACACTTTTATCCATATCGGTCACACCATGCATCGGATTGAGATGAGGTTGATTTTTACATGTCACAAATGAATCATGGATCTTTTTCCTAAAGTATTAAAATAATATGAACACATTTGCTCTATTTTCTGTATGTCACTTGTGTTGTTTTCTAAAGATAATCTCAATTTGAAACTGATATCAGACACTTTTATCCATACTGGTCACACAATGCGTCGGATTGAGGTGCAGTCGATTCTTACACATCACAAATGACTCATGTATTGTTTTCATAAAGTATCAAAACAATACGAACGCATTTTATCAGTTTTCTGTATGTCACATGTGTTGTTTTCTAAAATTAATGTCAATTTCAAACTGATATCAGACACTTTTAGCCATACCGGTCACACCGTGCATCAGATTGAGGTTCGGTTGATTCGTAAACCTCAAAAATGACTCATGGATCATTTTCCTAAAGTATCAAAACAATCCGATTGCTTTTGCTCAGTTTTTTGTATGTCACTTGTGTTGTTTTCTAAATTTAATGTCAATTTGAAACTAATATCAGACACTTTTAGCCATATCGGTCACACCATGTGTTAGATTGAGGTGTGTTTGATTATTACACATCACAAATGACTCATGGATTGTTTTCCTAATGTATAAAAAGAATCCTAATGTGTTTGATCTGTTTTCCATATGTCACTTGTGTTGTTTTCTAAAGTTAATGTCAAATTGAAACTGATTTCAGACACTTTGGGCCATAGCGGTCACACTGTGCGTTAGATTGAGTTGAATTTGATTCATCCACCTCACAAATGACTCATGGATCGTTTTCCTAAAGTATCAAAACAATCCGAACATGTTTTCTCAGTTTTTTGTATGTCATTTGGTTTTTTTTCTAAAGTTAATGTCAATTTCAAACTGATATAAGACACTTTTAGCCATACTGGTCACACCATGCGTCGGATTGAGGTGCAGTTGATTCTTACACCTCAAAAATGACTCATGGATCTTTTTCCTAAAGTATCAAACCAATCTGAATGTTTTTTCTCAGTTTTCCATATTTCAGTAGCGTTGTTTTCTAAAGTTTATGTCAATTTCAAACTGATATCAGACACTTTTAGCCGTACCAGTCACACCGTGCATCAGATTGAGGTGAAGTCATTTCTTACACATCAAAAATGACTCATAGATCATTTTCCTAAAGTATCAAAACAATCCAAATGCATTTGCTTGGTATTCCATATGTCCGTAGTGTTGTTTTCTAAAGTTTATATCAATTTGAAACTGATATCAAACACTTTTAGCCGTACCGGTCACACCATGCATTGTATTAAGGTTCGGTGCATTCTTACACCTCAATAATGACTCAAGGATCATTTTCCTAAAGTATCAAAACAATCCGAACGCGTTTTCTCGGTTTTTCGTATGTCACTTGTGTTGTTTTCTAATGTTAATGTCAATTTCAAACTGATATCAGACACTTTTAGTCATATCGGTCACACTGTGCGTTAGTTTGAGGTAATTTTGATTCATACATGTCACAAATGACTCATGTATTATTGTAATAAAGTATCAAAACAATCCGAACATGTTTTCTTAGTTTCTCGTATGTCACCTCTGTTGTTTTCTAAAGTTAATGTCAATTTCACACTGATATCAGACACGTTTAGACATACCGGTCACACCGTGCGTCAAATTCAGGTGTGGATGATTCTTACACCTCAAAAATGACTCATGGATCGTTGTCCTAAAGTATCAAAACAATATGAATGCATTTGATCAGTTTTTCATATATCGTTTGTGTTGTTTTCTAAAGTTAATGTCAATTTGAAACTGATATCAGACACTTTTAGCCATATCAGTCACATCATGCATTGTATTGAGGTGTTTTTGATTCATACACGTCAAAAATGACTCATGGATCGTTTTCATAAAGTATCAAAAGAATCCGAATTCTTTTTCTCAGTTTTTCGTATGTCACTTGTGTTGTTTTCTAAAGTTAATGTAAATTTGAAACTGATATCAGACACTTTTATCTATATTGGTCACAACATGCATCGGATTGAGATGAATTTGATTTATAAATGTCACAAATGACTCATGAATAGTTTTCCTAAAGTATCAAAACAATCCGAATGCGTTTGATCGGTTTTTTGCATGTCACTTGTGTTGTTTTCTAAAGTTAATGTCAATTTCAAACTGATATCAGACACTTTTAGTCATACTGGTCACACCGTGCATCAGATTTAGGTGTGGTTGATTCTTAAACATCATAAATGAATCATGGATCATTTTCCTAAAGTATCAAAACAATCTGAACGCGTTTGTTCATTTTTTTCGTATGTCACTTGTGTTGTTTTCTAAAGTTAATGTCAATTTCAAACTGATATCAGACACTTTTAGCCATACCAGTCACACCATGCGTCATATTGAGGTGAGGTTGATTTGTACAAGTCACAAATGACTCATGGATCATTTTTCTAAATTATCAAAATAATCTGAACACGTTTTCTCAGTTTTCCGTATGTCAGTAGTGTTGTTTTCTAAAGTTTATGTCAATTTCAAACTGATATCAGACACTTTTAGCCATACCGGTCACACCGTGCATCGGATTGAGGTGTGGTTAATTATTCCAGGTCACAACTGACTCAGGGATCTTTTTCCTAAGGTATCAAAACAATCTGAATGTGTTTTCTTAGTTTTCTGTATGTCACTTGTGTTGTTTTCTAAAGTTAGTGTCAATTTGAAACTAATATCAAACACTTTTAGCCATACCGGTCACACCGTGCGTCGGATTGAGGTGGGGTTGAATTTTACATTTCACAAATGACTCATGGATAGTTTTCCTAAAGTATTAAAACAATCCAAACACATTTTCTTTGTTTTCCTTATGTCACTTGTGTTGTTTTCTAAAGTTAATGTCAATTTGAAACTGATATCAGACACTTTTAGCCATACTGGTCACACCGTGCGTCAGATTGAGGTTTGGTCGATTCGTACACATCAAAAATGACTCATGGATCATTTTCCTAAAGTATAAAAATAATCTGAATGTGTTTTCTCAGTTTTTCGTATGTCAGTAGTTCATAAGAGTCGCTCATTAAGTTATTCTTTACTAGAAACTCAAATCATTTCTAAAACAATTTTTCATAATCTAAGGATATGAAACACAAGAAAGGATGATCATAGATTCTCAATAATTGTAAAAAAGGGAGATATCAATGATCATATAAGGATAACATAAGTAGTAGGAATTCACCTTCATTGTCTTATTTGTTTACATTCTTCTATCAGGTACGCTGCCCATTCGTTTCTAAACACATCTATATCATCTTTTGAATAAGATTTTTTGCAACAATCATAGTAGTACTGAAAAAATATAAATACAAAAAGGATTAATAAATATTTTAAATGAACTAGTAATTATTTTCAAAAATACTTCTTCAGGGATGCTAGTTTGTTCATGAAATATGATCTCTTTCATAAATTTACAAACATAATAACCGTAGTCCTTTCCATTTGTTTGTTTCGGACACTCTAGAAACATCGAGAAAAATAAGTAATCTATTTTGATATGTATTTGTATATTTCAATATAATTATATATACCCTGATACTTTTCCATTTGTAGATATTGTGCGCCTTGTCGTCTTTAGATCCTGGATTCGTTTCAGCCTTTAGACGATATTCATACACCACCCTATCATAATAGAATCCTCATTAAAAGATAATATAAATTATATAACTAGATATTTAGTTCTAAAATGTTAGATCTAGTGTATTACAAATTGACAATATCCATCATGTGTGGTCGGTTTGTTTGATATCCATGTATTGAATCAAGAAAATAAATATTTGGAGTATCCAAATTGACTGCAATGAGCATCCAATGCTTCCTAAAAACACAAAAAGGAATAAGTAATGATAGAAATGAAAATATAATTGATATAATTAAAATGTATAGTTTTACCCCTGCAACGTTGGTATTAAAAAGATCCTGTCAGTCATAATTTTGCATTGAAACGTTCTGAGCAGGTTTGACATTAATTCAGCCTGAAACCGGAATCTATTTCTTTTTTTTGTGTAGACATGGTGTGAGGACTAATGAGTCCAAATTTGTATTCATGTTCAAATCCATTCAATTGTTTTTCATATATACACCTAAAAAATATGATATGTATTTAGCCATAATTATCATAGTATATCAGCTTCTATAAAATGAAATCATGAAAACATACCTCATGTATACATTTATAACTGAGGCACCTAGTCAGTCGTATGTGATGATTTCAACTACAATGTCAACACTAATGAAATTTAATGTTTCCTCTCCATACATATCTTTTTCACAAACAATTGTGTGATTATTTCTGCCTTTTATTTTCGTATCCATGTTAGCTTGCAATGATATTAAATGTGGATATAGAATGGGTGGGGTGATGGTGCCCTCAGTAGATTGTTTTGATCGGTTGGTTGGTCCTTTTGAGCCGTTATTTCGTTTTATCTCTTTCCTTTTTTCCTTATGTAATAACATTCATTGGTTTATCCCTTTTCTAATTAAATGTTAAAGGTTCTTCTTGAAAAATGAATTGGAAATGAATACCTCTTGGTCGATATGTTTTTTTACAAGATTAGACGACCATGCAATGAATGTTCCAACATCTTTTTCCATCATATGAATGTCATCATCATCATTTGGCACGGGTAGCTCGGTGCTCGACTCATGAGATACCTTAATCGACACTTTGACATGACCAGTTGGAAGCATTCTAGAGTGTAGCATGTCATTCTGCATATTGAACACCGTATCCCTCACTACAAGGTGATGGGTGAGAGTTGACAGATATAAATCACAGTCATTTTCACCCTGTAGAATATCATTACAAGAAAGGTATTAGTGTCTATGTGATTCACATTTCACATAAACAAATATTATAACATTGATTACCTCGGTTAATTCAGGTCTTTGAGGGTAATGGCTTGCCTCAAATCTGGTGGGGGTGGGGCAGGTTGTTATTGAGTTGTTTCTTCTCTTCACCTCTCCCCTATCAAAGTTTCTAGCAACTCACCCTAACATTGGAAATTTTCTTCAAGGGTAGCTACTCTATCTCTCATCATTTTTATTTCTTTAGTTTGTTCCTCCTCTTGTTTTTTTTCTGAAAATATGTTTGGGGTGTCAACCCAAAACTTGCACCTCTGACGCGGCCATACTGTTTTGGTTGTTTCAAGGCCGCAAAAAGTATGTCTGCATCCGGTGCGGGTGTTATTGATTCATGTGACTATGTCAAATAGAAAATTTGGGGAAATAAGTAGTCATCATGATGTAATAGTTATTTAAATAAAAAAAATTATATTATGTCATACTTACACATGTTTCCCACACGTTTTGTGTGTTTTCATCTACTAGTTTCCCCTCTTTATTAACACGAGTCTCCTTCCATAGAACATGGTGTGGGATGGAAGTGGCTTGGGATTTTGATTCATCAATCTGAATATAAATATAGAAAAATGGTTATAGTGTTGTTTTATATCACATAAAAGTATTAAAGTACTTTTAAAATACATACCAATTGTTTTTCAATTGAAGCGTACCCCAGCCTTGCTTTACGGTAGGGGTATGCTGGTTTTGCTTCCCGTTCTTTATTTTCAGCACTCAGTTGCTGTTTCATAAATAAAAAACTATCAATCAAAGTGATGAATACAAGAAACATTAAACAATGTGTTACCAAACACAATGTACCTGAAAAGTCTACTTCACACGATGGTTGCAAAATTCATCCCACGCTCCTTGGGATATCAAGTGTTCATAAAGAGGAGGTGGGTGTGGCTTGATTTTCCCTTCATCATCTTTCAGATGACATTTCATTAAAATGGTGTGAAAACCTCTATAAACCCTTCCTTCCAGTCTTAATACATATTATTTGTGTGAGACATCTACTATAAATTCACTCTGCAAGATATGATGTAGAGTTAATAAATATTTCAGTATTTAATTTTATTTTATTTTAATAAACTAAATAAATGATATCATAATGTTGCCGTAATCTCTTCCCACATTAATGTTTTCAGCCCGCTGACAACATAGTTCTATGACTCTATATCAATCGTCATGCGTTGCCGAGTGACGATTCCAATGTAGCTACTAAACATGGCTTTGTTGGGGTTTACATGCTCGCCTTGCTTATTCCATCCCACCTCATATTTGATTCCTTTTGCTTTTGCCTTAAGGATTTTGTCTAAAACTGTCAAACTACGGCGCACCTATTTTTTTGTGTCGTCGGGGTATCATTGCCTACCATTTCTTTGGTTTCTGCATCATCATTATGTTCCTCTGAAGCGCTAGCATCAGCACTGGGACCAGCAAAAACAAGTTGACAAACCTGTTGTACCTCAGTAGTGGGACCATCAGAAACAAGTTGAGAAACATGTTGTACCTTAATAGTGGGACCAGTTACAATAGGTTGAGAGACCTGTTGTACCTCAGCAGTGGGACCAGCTGCAACAGGTTGAGAAACCAGTTGTGTCTTGGGATTGGGTGTATTAGCAGGTGCAAAAGTCATTATCAGCAGAAGTGGTTTAACATTTAATTTAGATCACATAAAATCAACAGCGAATAGATAATAACATAATGTAACAAAATATATATTACAATAAAAAAATAACCTGATTATTGAACTCTATTTTTTTTAAAGGCTAAAGGGATTTGACCCCTCTATCGAGTATCCATATCCCTTCATTGTGGTTTTATCTAACATACAAAACGTCGTCTACATTGGGACCACTGCGAAATTATTACGAAGTCCCAATGAAAGGGTCATCCTTCTTTGAATTTTCATCTGGCCCATTGTTTTGGTCGATAACAGAACAATTGACCAGTTTTGGTTTGTGAAATCTGGAACATAAAATACTTGCACTGCCTGTGATGCCATTATAAATAGTTCATCTTTCTCCCCTTCCTTACTGAAATTAACTTTAATGAATCCCAATTCATCTATTTTAACATCACTCCTGTTATCAACCCACTTGCATTGAAAAATTGGTACTTGGAATTCCGTATAATCCAACTCCCATATTTTTTTGATGATGCCAACGTATGACATATTCGCATAAATTGGATTTTTGTCCTTAGCACCAAAAACATTCATCGCTTCAGCCACAAGTGTAACCCCACTATTCTGCATGGTATTGTCTTCGTCATGTTCATTAGTATAAAATGTATAA
This sequence comes from Viscum album, assembly GCA_963277665.1. Lineage (NCBI taxonomy): Eukaryota > Viridiplantae > Streptophyta > Magnoliopsida > Santalales > Viscaceae > Viscum > Viscum album. Next base: position 1,185,974,145 of record OY728164.1, read on the forward strand.
CCATTAACTACATAATCATTTTCAGATAATACATACACACTTGGTCCTTCAGCTAGCCATCAAAGTCGGTCTGAAATTGACTCTGGATTTTCATCTGACTTCTTAAAAATATAGTCTAAAAACCATCCTATAAACTATCGATTATGTGTATCTGATATCCATTTTTCATCCCTAGATGGATTCAAATGCCTAAGAATTTCATTTTGGGTTTCAACATATGGGTCAACATCGAAATTGTTAAGAAAAACATAAAGGTGGGCCTACTCCCGATCTGTAATATTGATTGTGACAACCTGTCTTCCAGAAATTCCTTCACCCTCAAGCCACCCAGTGTGATGAGATTTTGTAAGGCCAATTCTTTCCACACCAGATACGTATTCGGTACATAATTCAATGGCTTCCTCAACAATATATCGCTCTGTAATACAACCCTCTGGCTGACTTTGATTTTTGACATACCCTTTCAAAATCTTCATATACCATTCAATGGGGTACATCCATTTGTAATGTACAGGACCACATAGTTGAATCTCTCTCACCAAGTGGACCATCAAATGAACTATCATATCAAAAAATTAAGGCGGGAAGAACATTTCTAATTCACATAATATGACAGCAATTTCTCTTTCTATAGTTGGAAATTTCTCTGGGTCTATAACTTTGTTGCATATAGCTTTGAAGAATAAGCATTGTTTCGTTAATGTATTGCGGAAATTCTTGGAAAAAATGCAACGTAAAGCAATAGGAATGAGATATTTCATCAAAACATGGAAGTCATGTGATTTCAGACCTTTTAACTTCAAATCGCTCATTGACACGAGGTTCCTGATATTTGAAGAATATCCCTTTGGAACCTTTACGTCATTCAAGAAGTTGCAAAACTGATATCTCTCCTGCCTGGAAAGAGTGTAAGCAGTAGGAGGAATAAATGTTCATTTTTCACCCTTCACTGGTGCCAACTCTTCTCATATTCTCATCTCAACCATATCCAACCTAGCCTTAATTCCATAATTTTTTTCCAGGTGTATTTAGCAACGTGCTGATGACACAATCAAATATATTTTTTTCTACATGCATAATATCAAGAAAATGTCTGACATAAAGAAAATTCTAGTATGGTGATTCAAAAAAACTAATCTCTTTTTTCAACTAATTTTCGTAAGGTTTTTCGAAGCCAGTTTACCGAAAGTAGTGTCCAAATTTTTAACTTTCTCAAACAATTGATCGCCTATTAGTGGATATGGTGTTGTACGTTCTTATGAACTTCCATCAAATGATGTCATCCAAGATCGGTACTTATGTTGTCGGGGTAGAAATATGCGATGTCATAGAAACAAGGTTTTTTATGAATGTTTCAACCTAATTAATTGTGTACCTTGTTCGCAAACGAGACACCCTTGAGTTCCTTTTAATTATATATCCTGACAAATTTCCATAAGCAGGGAAGTCATTTATTGTCTCGTACAACATGGCTCTCAAAGTGAAATCTTCCTTTATGTAAGCATCATACAATGTAACACCTGAATCCCATAATAATTTCAAATCATCGATCAATAGACCTAAATAAACATCAATATCATTACCCGGTTGTTTTGGTCCTAATATAAGCATAGATAACATGATGTATTTTTGTTTCATGCATAACCACGGTGGTAAGTTATAATTTACCAACATAACCGGCCATGTACTGTGACTGTTGCTTTGAAAACCAAAAGGATTCACTCCATCTGTAGATAAAGCAAGACGAAGGTTTCTTGACTCGTTTCCAAATTCAGGATACTCATGATCAATTCTCTTCCATTGAGGAGAGTCTTCCTGGTGATGTATTATCCCATCTTTAATTCTTGTATATGTATGTCATGTCAATTGTCCTGCAGTCTCCTCACTTTCATATAGGCGCCTAAACCTTGGAATGATTGGAAAGTACCATACTAATTTAGTAGGACTGGATTCATCTTTCTTGTAACGAGAAGCACCACACTTTGGGCATTATTTAAGTGATTTGTGGTCCTTGTGAAACAGTATACATTCATTCAGGCAGGCGTGTATTCTTTTAGAGATCATACCCATCTAGTGTAGTATTCTTTTGGCATTGTATGTTCGGCTTGGGAGCTCATTATCTTCTGGGAGCATGTCATTCATGAGAGAAATTAGTTTAGTAAAACTGGTATCACTCCACCCATTGTCTTCTTTCAAATTATACAGCTTCAGTATGGCTGACAGTGCTGTATATTTAGTGCAACCAGTATACAATGGCATCTTTGCACAACTTTTTAACTTCTCAAACAATTTTGGTCAATCACAAAGTTCATCTTCAATGGTCCTTGTCATTTCCTTTATATTATCTTCATCATCATTCACATCTATAATCACATCCTCCATACGGTCATATTCATTGTTCATACTTGTAACCATATCAGATGATCCATAAAACGTAGTGTTATCCCAGCCACTACCGACATTCGTTGTTTCCCTGTGTTTATTCCAACATGAATAACTCTGATCTATTCCATGACAGATCAAGTGTTCTTCCAACTCCTCTGGACTAATTTGTTTAGAATAACAACAGTGTGAACATGGACAAAGGATTTGAGAAGGGTCATATGCATGATCTTTTTCAAACTTGATAAACTCTTTCACGCCTTCTTCATACTCTTTTGCCAACCGATTGGCATTCAGCCATTATTTATTTATATTCATCCTATTTGAAATCCAAAGGATGGTTATATAGGTTAGGGGATAAGGAATATGAGTATAATTTAGATAAAAAACTAGATACTTCAAAAATGGTGGGGGCGTGTAGTAAATCTTGGGTGGTTCTTAGGATTCATCCATTCTCTTCCTCTCTTTGATCCCCCTGATGAGGGGTGGTTCTTGGGAGTTTTTTATAGTGTGTTAGTGAGTTTTTCCCTCATACTTCCTCTATTACTATTATCCTTTATTTCCTTATGATTTGGGGTGATTTTAACTAGGATTTGTGTGATGATTTCACTATATCATCTTTAAATCAATTCAGATGATGTAGATTTTTTTATTGGTTAAAGGTTATCCTCGTATGATGAACGCGCCATGTTTTGTGTGGTTTATGTGGTGTTGGGTTTCCCAATGAGTTTTTAAAAGATTATTCCTAATTATATTAATTTGAATAATTAATTATAAGTTTCTATAATTAATTATTTGGGAATTATGCCTTGAGATTGGGTCTCAATCATTGGTACAAGATTAGATAAGGCATGTATAGTCTTGGTTAAGGATGAGTTGATCTTGGTGAGGGGGTTACTCCATTTTTTGTGGTATTTGGACCCTATAATACGAAACCATGTTCCAATTTATACACGATTGTGAATTCATGTATGAGTATATGTGTTCTAGTGAAAGGGATAGAAATCAAGATCAACCTAGGTAAATAAATAGGGTGTTTCTTATCCACCAAGAGATAGAGTGAGGGTTCTATTGAATTTTTGTGATTTTGTGATCATCCAAAGATTATGTCTCTACGGAGGTGAGGTTTCTACTTGTGTTTATGAGAGGATCAGGTTTTGTATGAGATTCATATAGCCTGGTTAGGTTTTCTAAGGCTATTTTAGTAGGTATTAAAGTCTTAGGCCTAAAGAAGATGGATAATATAGTTTTATATATCACATATTATGGGGAACACTCTCTTAAGGATATATAAGATTCATGGTGTGTGTGATTAGTAGGATATTCCATATAGGGATTGGTGAAGTGTGATATAGAGGATTTCCTCCTGATAATTGGATTAAGAGATCTCCAATGGGAGATATGATATGATACCTAAGTGAGGGTCATGGTAATAGTCTGGATGACTTAGCATAGGGTATCCAAGGCTCTTAGTGTGAGTTTCTAAGGATGGTCAATATTTAGTTTTAATGTGTTTTAACGTGGGAACTAGAAGATGATATAGACTAGACTATCGAGGCCTAGATCAAGTATAGAATGTGGGTTTTGACATTACCATATAGAGATGAGTGTGTGTTGGTATCAATGAGTAGATATGGGTTAGGTTTTTAGAAACCAGTAGATTCCCTTATAGGCAGAATTAGAATGTTGATAGGTAGGGAAAAATTTTCATGTATAACCAAGATAATTTTAAGGAGATTATTATTCAAGGATAAATGGATGGTGACTTTTATCATTTATGGTCAGACCGACTAAGAGATTGGGACTTCATATGACTTTCACCTAGTTGAAGAATGATCATCCATGGGTCCCACCTATTGATGATGTGGTTTAGCTAGTACGAGAGGTTGGCTATCTAGATACCCTCCTTAGATTACTATTTATATGTTTTGTGTCATGAGACAAGATGTATGGCCTTTATTTAAGTGATAAGGTGTTGGTAGGACCCTACTTTGAGTGAGAAGGCATTGGTCAGAGGGGATTGTTGTGTGACTTCCATGGGATCCACCTATTGATGGTGCATTTTGACTTGTGATATAGGTTGGATATTGTGATTCCCTCCTTAGATCATTTTCTTTATGATAATATTATGTGAGATATAGAAATGGGGATCACTTAGTATTGGTTTGGAGTAGTTTTGTGAGAGGTTTTCTATAGAGATTCCCTCCTCAAATTGTTTTTTATGTGATGTGATGGTGAGACCCACCATAAGTTAGAGGGGAGAAGCTACTATGTTGTGTAATTAAAGGTTATGTGAATCACACCCAATGTGAGAGGTTGGTGGAACTATTATGTTATAAGAAAGGATGTGATATTTAAATTGGTATATTACCCAACCCAGAGAATAGTGTACAATATAGTGTACAATATAGAACATACTAAACATATGTCTCATCCTGTTGGCATGCCTCACCTGATGACATGAATTCACGAACACGGATAGTTAAAACCCTACCTAGCCTAACTATGGGGTAGTATCCAAAATAAGAAAAAGATCCATACTAAGGGCCACTATACAAAGTGAAATCCTAGTCTAGTGTAACAACCTTTCACAAAAAAAATACTCTCTCTATTCAGGCAAGCGCCTGCTTTGCCCAGTTTTGTGGTAGTGGTTGAAGTTTAAAGAAAAGTAAATTATCTATGAATATTCAAAACTATTTGAATAATAAGGGGATTAATATTTTCTATGTAATTAAATAAAATATTTGTAAAGATAAAATGTTTACTTGTCTTGTGTCCCTTGGTTATTAAGTTATTGAATCTACTATAATTGTTTTCCACCTAATGATGAGGGGGTTCCTCTAATATCTATTGATCAGAAAAATTTATGGATTGATGGATGATCCAAAAATGATATACATTCCTTACTCTCTAAAAGATAGTTTCTTAGAGTTAAATGAGTTATAATGACTAAAGGAATCTAAAAAAACATTAAAAACATATATGAAGTCAATATGAAATCAAATTAATAACTATTAAAAAATTGGAGAATGAAGTATGATGATATTAATATGGCTGATTATGAATTTATTGGGGACTTCTTTACAAGGGTGAATGACATTGTTAGCACTATAAGAAATCATATCAAGATGTTAGAATATTCAATCATTATTGAAAAGATATTATGAATTCTTTATGATAAATTTGATTAAAATGTTTCATCATTAGAAGATTTAGATATTGGAACTCTATCTCTAGATGAACTACATAGAATTGTTATTACATAGGAAATGATAATAGAAAAGGTTATGAAGAACAATGATAAGTATTATCATGGAATTTAATTCAAAACTAACAAGAAAGGAATTTCTGATAAATTTATTAAAGATTAATATAGTGAATCTATCACTAAAGGGGAGGTTACTAAAAACATTGATGAATTTATGTTTTTTCTCACAAGGTGATAAGATGCATATACTAGTAAAAAGGAATGTTACCACAAAAATTATTTTCCTATGGAGCTATTGGAAACTGTTCTACAAATTCTCCAAAATGAAAGGAAGTTGAAGAAAGTTATAAAGATGATAGTGTCATGTAGATCTCTTAAGATTAAGGAAGACAATTCAAAATCATATTTTAGGGGATAAGATAATAATTTCTATAAATACAAAAGGAGAAACTATTTGTAAAAGTTTGAGGATAATGGTGAAAATGATGAAGTGGATGATAACCCCAGTGATAATGTTTCTAAAAAAATAATATCACAAAAGTTAATGATGAAAAACTCACTAGTGAAAAAAATTGTATTTTAGAATAAGAATAAACTTATGTAGATTTTCTGCTAAAGAGAGATTTGAAATAATGTGTTAAAAATATTGTGAGAGTTTATAGTGAGAATAATAATTTGAAGAAAGAAAAAATTTCATCAAATAATAAAGAATATTATCAAATAGATAAATCTATGTTACTAAATAAATTTATGATTTGAAGAAGTTGGTTGATAAAAATAAAAATCCCAACATGAGGCCAAAAGAAAGGTTGAATGTGAAGGAGGAAAAGTAATAATGTGTTCATAAATAAAATCTTAAAGTAGTGTAAGGAATTAAAAATTTCCATAACTTAGTTATAGAAGATGGTAAATTTTTTCAGAAATATAAAACACAAGATAAATTAAAAAAAACGTAAAAGAATAGTAAGATGGATGAAAACATGTATAAGAAAAATCAAGCTAAGAAGACCATTTTTGAATCCAAAATAAGTAGATATGAAAACCTTTAAGATTCTAAGGATTTTAAGTCTGAACCAAAGGCTATTATAACTATATATTTTTATGAGCTTAAGATGAAAATTTTCATAGGTAACCAAAACTTTGATGTATAATAAAATACTAATGTGGAAGGTAAAAATCATTATGAAATGCAGAAACAAAACTTCAAGTATGGTGTATGTTACAAAGGGAGATATTATTTCTATAGGAACTGATAATATTATGGGAGATTTTGGTATGGAACATATATGTATTGGTTTAATAATAAATATCATAGTTAATTCAGTAGAAATTGGAGGAAAATTTTGGGGGGGATTCAACCCACTAAAAGGAGACAACATGAGAAATCCAGTATAGAAATGAGAAATAGATTCTAACCTTTGGAAACTATTTGTGAAAGATGTTATAATATTATAAATAATAAATAATTATGTCTCATCATGAGAATAATAAAGTTTATAAAACAAATCCAAAAGGATGCATGAGAAGATATAAAAAGGTAAGGAAATTTCCTTAGTTATTGAAATTTCTCTCAAAGTTACAAAAGGGGAACAAACATGGATATTATATAGTGGGTGTTCCTTACACATGAAAAAATATTTGATGTTATTAAATAATTTTTATTATTTTAAGTAATTTGTGATGAATTTTGGAAATAATGAGTCACTTATAATCAAAGGAATTAGATAAAATATCATTGGGTAATAAATGATAAAATTTAATAGAGGATTTTTTATTGTTGGGATAAAAAAATTATTATGTCTTTCAATTTTTTTTTGATACAGCTAAGAAATATGTATTCATAAAAATATTATTATTAAGATTATATAAGATGTAAATGTTGTAATATGAGGCCAAAAAACAAAGGGAAACTTGTTTAAAGTTTGTGATTCAAAATTTTTAGGATATTTGTGCATGATGGAAGAAAATAAACTATTAAATAAAATGACAGGGAATATATATTAGAGGAATATGAGAAAGCTAAAAAGGAGAGAAATTTTTCATGATATTCTTGACATGAATAGAATAAGATATTAGTGTTTTTACATTTTCTATAAAGGTATTATTACAAACATTGTATATAATAAAGTTGATATATATTCAAAACACCCCTCGGAGCTAATACATTCTGATATCTCTTGTCTCATGATTAAATTTTCAGAAAATGGTGTTACGTAATTCATTTGTTTCATTGATACTCAAATTAAATGATTTTTTAAAACATAAATCAGAGGCTCTAAATTTTTTTAAGATTTTCAGTAGAAGTACAAAAAAAAGAATTTTTATATTCTAGGATGAATATTCATATAGATAATAGTGGTTAATATACAATTTTTAAGATGAGATGTTATCTTGAAAATCATGGAATTCTTCATGAGTTTAGTACACCACACACAAAATATAAAAATGGTGTTAGTGAAAAAATAAATCAAAGTTTGATGTAGATTTCATTAACAATGTTAATCAAACATGATAATTCTCAATATTTTTGGATTCAAGAAATAAATGAAATAGATTATGTTTATAATTCATGTTTCTACTGGACAAACTATGATATGAATTCTTATTATATGTATTATAAATGAATCTCATGTTTGAATACCTTAGGGTTTTTGGTAGTGTTTTCATTATAAAAGTGAAGGGTGAGAATCTTGGGATGTTTGATCATAGATATGTTGATGAAATGTTTGTTGGATACCCTCCTAATTTTATAGGACATTACCGATGTAGAAGTTCTTGGATTGGATGATAAGAAAATTTCACAAAAAATTGCAGGTATGTATGTAAGGGAAGATGAGGTGGTTGTATTTGAAAAGAATGAAAAATTTCTTAATGATAATAATAATGATTATGATGCTTGAGATTATTATTCTAACACAATAATATCAAGTGATTTGGAAACATTATGTATATCTCATCCTATACTGAGGATGCAAGTGTAATTTCATAAGATCGTCGAAGATCAATCAAAAAATGTTCAGACTGGAAGAAAATAAAATTAAGTTTCAAAAAATTCATTTTATTTATAGTTTGATTCAAAAGATGTTAATGAAGCTACGACACATAATGATTCAATTGATTCAATGAATGAATATCTGGACTAGATTGGGAAGAATGATACTTTGGGAGTTGTTCCCAAACCAAACAATAATAATGTTATTGGTAGAAATTCTAAGTTCCAAAATATGTTTAATGAGTAAGGATAAGTGATATGAAACTATGAATGAATAGTTTGTACGAGTTACTCAAAAATGGAAGGAATTGATTTTGATGATGCATTTTCTCCAATGTAATGATTAAAGACTATCATAATCTCTCTTACTATCACTACAAAATGTATATATTAAATATTTCATATGGTTTTCAAGTCATATTTTCTTAACAGAGATATCGATGAAGAAGTTAATATTGAAAAACATTGCAACTTCATGCTTATAAAAGAATAAATTTATGTGTGTATATAAAATAAGGCTTTGATGGATTGAATAAATCCCTCATTGTGAATATTTATGTTGATGGAATCATATTTTCAGGGAATGATGAAAAAATTGTTAAAAGTTTGTCAAGGAGATGAATAATCATTTTGAAATTTCTATGCTGGGACAAATGAAATGCTTTCAGGAATAAAACTCTTAAAAAATATATATATTTTTTTATCTCAAGAAAATCATGCTAAGACACTTTTAAAGAAGTTTTTATTAGAAGATTCATAGTTATATTCCACACTAAAGTTAGTTGGAATTTTTCTTCAAAATGGGATGATGGAAAGGTGGAAGATCCTAAAGAGTTTAAAATGTTGGTTGGATGTTTATTATTTATAATAAAATCAAGGCTATATATAGAATATATTGTTACACTTTTTTCTACGTTTCAAAGTGAACAAAAGGAATATCATCTTATGTATGGAAGGTGAATTATAATATATATTACTAGTGAAACTTATTTTTTGTTTAAATATGATAGTGTAAGAAAGATTAATTTTTCAAGTTATATAGATTCATATTGAAAATGTAAAATCTCGACCTAGGTGCCACATGTCAGTGCCCCAAGATGATTTGATATGCGACCTCAAGCGTGCCTCCCCATATTCCAGATGCTACCAACTAATAGTGAGGTTCTTATATACAATAGGGGGAGGTTATACCCTCTTTATCAAATTAGAAAAATAATAGAAATCAATAAACAAAAACATAATGATAATAACAATAACCATAATAATATCAGTATCACATAATGAAAAAAACATGAATTCAACATCCAAACAAAAATAATAGATATGTCATGCCATATACGTGTCGAGTGTCAATATGAGACACCCAAATAAAGACATATTGAAAACTAACAAGTGGGTCCTGACACCAATTTTGGTTCCCTCATCCAATCTCCATCCAAACTAATCCATCTTGCATAGGGTGGTTTCCCTTATCCTATTTTGCAAACATTAAGTCTATTCAGGTATCAATCAAGCAGACCGAGTAGGGTATGACTCAATATTCCACCACCAATGATGTCTAAAAAATATCCAATCTATAACATTGTATACAGTTGTATAAATGATAAAGTAAAATAAAGTAACAAGTTATCACATTTCTTTATTCTTTAATTGACCACATAAATCACCCGGGTTCACGATGACACCCGAACCATCAATACCCGCTTTGGCATATGTCAGAGTCTATATCATACCACCTCTCATGGTTTTCAATTAACATTTCAATTCAATTTCACATTTAAGAAATGGGTGCCTAGAGTAGCAATCTGGCATCCTGTGGGTATTTGGAGCAGTCATCTTTGTCCCACAAGTTAGTGATCAATATATAAATACATTAATATATTGGGGCCCTAGAGTGGCAGTCTGGGACCTTGTGTTTATTTTGAGCATTATTCCCTTTCCCATAACTCATTACATCATATCATCACACCACATGGGTGGATTGTAATTTCAAAATTTCCATTTATCAAACAAAAAAAATAAAAAATCAACACATTCAATATATTGGCACACCCCATGAGTGACTAGAACTTTAAAAATTTAAAACCAATAGTCATCATCACAACATTTACACATTCCAATTCCAATTATCCCAAGTTTTCCACATTTCATAATCATATGGGAATTTAATCGATCAATTAAATTTCAATTTCAATTTTATAATTCAGTGATAGAAATTTCACAATTACATACACCCAATTTCATTCAAGACTATGGGATTTGATAAATAGAACACCTATCTCAATATTTTTTATGAATTATCACCCAATTAAAATCCTAAATTGATGTAGAATGGTTGGATCAATAGTGGAAGAAGAGATATAGGATCAAAACAGAGAATCAAAAACAACCCCAAACACACAACTATCAAAAGGCTCCACAACTTCATTGGGATAAGAAAAAATGGAAGTAAACCAAATAAAAAATGCTTACCAGTAATCAAATACCAATATTAAATGATAAGAGATGAAGAAATCACTCCAAAACCATAGATAGTTGCCCTAGGTTTGAGAGAAGTAGGGACGCACAAAGGGATTAAAGCAAAATAAACTGCATGGAACCTTTTAATTTTCTTCTCAGGGAATTACTGGGCATGAAATTCCATTACATGTCATGTAATTATTTTTAATGGTTCATGCTGAAAAACCCATCCCCTCGGGTAATTTTATCCCCATTAAAAATTTACATGTCGTGTAACCCATTTACACTGTGTGTAAATTTTATGTAGACTTATTATCAGCCCAAAATTCTACCTTAAAGATCTAAGACACCTCCAAAGCCTCCCAAGAAAAATAAAACCCTTCAACACCCTATAAAAATTATAAAACTCTATAGGTAATTGATTCACACTCAAATTTACCCGAGAGAAGGTAGAACAGTCCTTGTAGTCTAGCTTGGGTTGTCGAATCCTCAGAGACCTAAGAAGTAACCTACAGACACGTACATTCTATGGACTATTTGTGGCTATGAAGTGTCCAACTTGGATTGATTTTAGATGGGTTTAAAGGATATCTAACATATTTAATTGAATTAAATTTAAAATAATGAGTTGATCCTAGGTTATCACTTGGGGTGGATTGGGCATATTCCCTTTTCAATTATTTCAATTTCTTATATTTGAGTTGATTTCATTTAAAAAAATAAAACAACATCATCACTTACTGGTTTAATAACTACACCCTTTAATAATAATCACCTATAAACTTGAAGGATCAATGTTTTGATCACTTCAAGGTAAAGGATTGTATTAGCACTTGAAGTGTGTGGCCTTAAATTCAATAAGGACGATGGAGTTTTAAATCATCAAAGAAAAATATCAATTAAAGAAAGTGATTAGACATTAATGGGATGATAAATAACATCCAATACAGCCCCTTTATACTCCCTTGTATCAACCCATAAGTGGGTTATCCCTCTATTGATTCTATGGTTTCAATGGAAGCGGAAAGTAGACTCATGGGGGAAGAAATGGAGAAGTTAAAAAAACACAATAAAATAACAATCACTCCACCATTGTGTGATAATTTCACAAGGTTTAGTGTGAATAAATTCACACCTTGAACCAACGGTATCAAAGTGATATTAATAACAACAGAATAAGAATATAATAAGAACTTTTATTAAGAAACTAAAGTGAACTGAACAACTTACATTTGAAAGGCAAACTTGAGACAACAAAATCGCAGCATAACATTACAATGAAAGAAAGCTCAAAATATCCTCAACTCCCCCACCACAACTTCCTTAAATAGGAATTTTTTAAGCCTTGGGTCGAGCCTTCAATTTTCCAAGTCTCCTTAATTAATTTGGGTAGGCCATAGGTGGGAGAAAAGTTGAGGGAGAGTTTATTTTTCCACCCTTGACCCGAGGTGGCATCCAGCTTTCATTCACCGAACAGACGCACTTGGAAGACCTTCTATATGGCCGAATTATAGTGGGAAATATCATAATGAAATTGATACTAGGATTTCTCCTAAAATCATGTAAAATTTGGGCCCATTTGAATTTTTGGATTCGGAGATATGATTAGATTAATGAGATGTTTTTCTGGTCCGTAGAATCTGGCCCAGAATTTTATCTCTTACTTGGGCCACCTAAATGACCACAATGGAGGCCGAATTATCACTATCAACTGAAGAATTATTTGTTCCTATATATTTATTATAGACTAACACAAAATTTGGGCTTCATTGGGTTTGTAATGTGGGCCCCACATTCTCATCAGTGGGTTGGTGTCCAATCTACCTTCTCTAGGATTGCTTCCATTAATCTCCAAATATATCCATCATCCTTTATGAATCATTCATTGATCCCTGAATGAAAAATGTTAATATTTAAGTGTAGATATAGTTCCCAAAATATCAAATTAAAATATGGATAATTACTTTCCTTAAAATCATATGAATCATTGTGTACTTTAAATGATGTTCAAAAATGTACCACATAATAGTGCATTTTAAGAAAGTATTACAATCATAATGTGAAATGATGTTCAAAGTGTAAAATAAATTAAAATGATGTTTATGAATAAAAAAGAACATGAATATTATATATATTAAAAATCAATATTATCCTCATTTAGTGTCTAATCACACCCCCCCCCCCCAAATTGAGTTTTGCTAGTCCCGAGCAAAATATATCTCAACAATATGATATTCGAATTCTCTTTTCCAAAAACATTTTAATACACAATGATCACCAAAAACCCTTATAACAAACAATCATGAAACCCATAAAAATATTTTAATACATGATATTTTCATAAGCAGATCCCAATCCCAAGATCATTCCTTTGTTCAAATTCATTTCCATATTTCATCCAAAATAAATTAAGTATGAGGAGGTGTTGTGCATCACAATAGACATGGGGGTTCATCTTTATTCATGGGGGAAATGACGGAAGTGCTAGGTGGAATCACATTTCAATATTAAGATGAGTATTCAATTTTTTTATTGTATTGTTTTTTTTTGTTTTTTTTTTTTGTTTTTTTTTTTTTTGTTTTTTCAATTTTTCCATAGTAATTGAAATTGCACTCAAAAGAGTCAACCCCTATAGCGAGACTTTGCCGATGACTCCCAGGCTCAAATACATTAGGGAACCAAGTGAAGCCCACATACTCAGGCATCATATCGAGTTAACTCAGTAAAAAAACAAATTCAAATTACCAAAAAATAGAGATAAAATTACTAACTCTGGGCCAGACAACTATGGAGTCACGGTCCCCAAGTGCCGAAAGCCATGCATTAGGTCATTTAATTTCCCTACGCACAAATTTATTATTATTATTTATTATTTTTTTATTTAATACTAATATTAAAACTAAAATGATCACCAAACCTATTATATTTATTTGGGGAACCCCATGAACTCAAACTAATACCCCACTATCCAAAGGACGTGCATTGTGATCTTTTTTTTGGATGAAAATATAAATGATAAAATATCACATTGGATAGCCACACTTTCCAAAATCTATGCTCATGAAATTATATAAAGATTAAAATCAGAATTAGGGCATGCTAAATTATTTGATATTCAGTTTCAATGTGTGAAATGTGTATTACCATGTTCAAAGTTAAAGGAATTTTTCATTCCATTTACACAAAAAAAAATCATCCTTTTTTTTACACGAAAGTATTTTTTATTTTATCTCCCCCCAACTTAAAATAACATTGTCCCCAGTGTTTAAAGAAAAGAAAATTTAGAAGGGGGTAGAGGTAGAGAATGAAAGTTCAAAAAGGAAATTGAAAATGAGGATCATGGAATGAAGTCACCTGGTGGTTGAGGTTGAAATTCTTGCTTCTCCCTTTTAATCCTTTGATATCTATGTCACTTGCAGAGTTCCCTAGTAGAAAAAGGAAAAACAAAACAAACAAAACACAAGAAAAACAATATATATATATATATATATTTATATAATAAAGAAAGTAAAATATAAGTATATAAATATAAATTATAGAATAAGGAAGCACAAAAAGTCATAGGTCAGTGGTAAGTGTGCGCCTCTGTCTCCCTTCGGTCATGGGTTCGAATCCTCGTGGCTTCACCGGTTGTGATGGGGTTTGACCCACGACCCACGACGTGTCCCTTTTTATTATTATTATTATTATATTATTTATTTTTTTGTATTTTTATTTTAATCCTACAAACACATTAAAATACAACAAACTGATGATACATTGTCTTCTTTTTAAATTTCTGGGTAAGGCATTACTCAAGGATCACACCACATGACACAGATGAATATGTTGCTCCCATTTCATACCCATCCATACTTATAATAAAAGAATAGGTCAACATTCTATTTTTTATTAAATATAAAAATGGTTAATTAATCTTATTTAAAATATAAATTTGATTAAAACAACAAAATGATAGGAAATTCGAAAACCATGGGTTGCCTCCCATGCAGTGCTTTGTTTAACATCATTATCCCGACATGGATTCTAAATCTATCAATTTTTTCCTGGTTCATAGATTGGATCAATTAACTCAACCTCTATTTTCAGTTTATTGAATGATTTAATGAATGGTTTTAACCTTTGACCATTGACCTTGAAAATGTAACCACTTGTGGGATCTTGAATCTCTACTGCCCCATGGGGGTACACATGATGCACTATGAAAGGACCTGACCATCTAGACCTTAACTTTCCCAGGTGTAAATGAAGTTTTTAACTATATAAGAGCACAAGTTTTCCCGGTTCAAAATGTTTGAACTTGATATTCCTAGATTGGTAGGCTTGAATTATAGCTTTATTGATCATTAAATTTTCATAAGCCTCCATTCTTAGTTCCTCCAGTGCATTGAGATCTAATTTCCTTTTTGTTCCGGCCAATGAGAGGTCATAATCCATTTTCTTAATTACCCAAAAGGCCTTATGCTCAATTTCAACACATAAATGGCATGATTTTCCATAAACCAACCTATATGGTGACATTCCTAGGATGGTTTTAAATTCTGTACAATATACCCAAAGAGAATCCAAGAGTTTCTCGTACCAATATTTCCTAGAAGGATTCACAGTTTTTTCAAGAACATTCTTAATCTCCCTATTTTCTAACTCAGCTTGACCATTGGTCTGTGGGTTGTAAGAAGTGGACACTTTGTGAGAAATTCCATATTTTTCCATGAGTGATGAGAATGGACGATTGCAAAAATGAGTTCCACGGTCACTAATGATAACCCTAGGAATTCCAAATCTAGAGAAGATGTTTTCCTTGATAAATCTAATCACAATTTTATGATCATTGGATTTTGTAGGAATGGCCTCAACCCATTTGGAGACATAATCGATAGATAAGATAATGTAAAGATATCCCCTAGAGTTTGGGAAGGGACCCATGAAATCAATTCCCCAAAAGTCAAATATTTCAACCACTAATATGGGAGTGAGTGGCATTTGATTCCTTTTTGTGATGGACCCTACTTGTTGACACCTAGGATAGCTTTGAAAAAATTTGTAGGAGTCCCTTGAGAGAGTGGGACAGAAAAGACCGCATTGAAGAATCTTAGCAGATGTTTTCTTAGAGGAAAAGTGACCTTCACATGACTCACTATGATAGTATTTAAGGATGGACTCTTGTTCAGATTCTGGGACACACCTCCTAATGACTTAGTCCGGGGAGAACTTATAGAGGTATGGATCATCAAACACATAGTGTCTAAAATCATAAAATAATTTCCTTCGAGCTTGAGTCCCAAAGAATTTTGGAATGACTCCTGTAACTAAGAAATTGTCTATGTCAGCATACCAAGGGTAGTCACTCACAGAGTATAGGTGTTCATCAGGAAATGAATCAGACACAGAAAGGTGATTGGAGTTATCTTTTAATTCCATCCTAGAGAGGTGATCGGCTACAAAATTTTCAACACCCTTTTTATCCTTGATTGTGAGGTCAAATTCTTGTAAGAGAAGGACCAACCTAATTAGTCTAGCCTTAGAATCTTGTTTTTAGAAGAGGTATTTTAGTGTTGAATGGTCAGTGAACATAGTGATGGGGGATCCTAAGAGGTAGGACCTAAACTTCTCTAAGGACAACACAATAGCAAGTAACTTCTTTTCTGTAGTGGTGTAGTTGATTTGGGCATCATTTAAGGATTTTCTTGCATAAGCAATGACATAAGGAGTTTTATCACAATGTTGTCCTAACACAGCTCCTACAGAAAAGTCACTGGCATCACACATAAGTTCGAAAGGAAGGTTCCAATTTTGAGATTTCATAATGGGAGGAGAGGTGAGAGAGGATTTGAGGGTTGAGAATGAACCCTCATAGCTTTCTGTCCAAAAAAATGGAGCATCCTTTACTAGGAGAGCACAAAGGGGACGGGAGATTGAACTAAATCCCTTGATTAATCTTTTATAGAAACCAGCATGTCCTAAGAAATACCTCACTTCCTTGATAGTTTTGGGTGATTCAAGGTGATGAATGATGTCAACCTTGGATTTATCAACTTCAATCCCCCTACCTGAGACCAAATGGCCTAGAAATAGTCCCTCTTTAAGCATAAAATGGAATTTTTCCCAGTTTAGGACCAGATTTTTTTCTTCACATCTTGACAAGAGTCTCTTCACATTCTGCAGACATCCCTCAAATGTATCCCCAAACACATAGAAGTCATCCATGAAGACCTCTAGAAAATCCCCTACCATGTTTGAGAATATTCCCATCATGCACTGCTAGAAGGTTCTAGGGGCATTGCATAAACCAAAGGGCATGCGTTTGAAGGCAAAGGTTCTGAATGGACAGGTGAACGTAGTCTTCCCTTGATCCTCTAGGGATACCTCAATTTTATTATACCCTGAGTACCCATATAAGAAATGGTATAAGGCATGACCTGCCACTATCTCAAGGACTTGGTAAATTAATGGTAAGGAGAAATGGTCCTTCTTGGTGAATGAGTTTAGCTTCCTATAGTCAATACAGACCCTCCATCCACTACTCACCCTTGTTGGAAGAATCTCTCCATCCTAATTGGTTATCACTGTGATTCTAGCCTTTTTTGGAACCACTTGGATTGGGATCACCCACTCACTCTCAGCTATGGGATATATGATACCAGCTTTTAACAATTTCAAAAGTTCCTTCCTTACTACCTCCATGAGATTAGGATTGAGTCACCATTTAGGTTGACGACATGGCTTTGAATCAGATTCCAGAACAATCCTATGAGTCCCGATAAGTGGGCTAATCCCAGGAATATCAGACAGGGTCCAACCAATGGATTTCCTATGTTTCCTAAGGACATCTAGAGGCATCCTCTCATGATTGGTTTCAAGAGATTAAGAAATGACAATAGGATGTGTTTGATTGTCACCTAGGAAGGCATACATGAGTGCAGCAGGAAGTTCCTTCAATTCAAGATCAGGTTGGTTCAGGATTTTAGCAGAATATTGGGACATTGGATCAATAACAATTTTGTTTCCTAGAGTTTTATATAGGATTGATTCCCCACATGTAGAAGTTTCAGCTACGAGATTAGCTTGATCAGATTTAGGGAAGGAAGTTTGATTGGTCTCCATGAATGTGGTTTTCTAAAAGGTTTCACTGGTTGTTGGACCTAAGACTTCATCATAAGAGCAATTTGAAAATGATTCAAGCCAATCAGATAAACTTCCTTCATGTGAACAAAGGAAATCAATCTCATCCTGACTTAAACATCCATCAAATATTCCTTGATGCTCTATGGATTCATTATCAATGCTTCCTATCATGTTTACTTCATTAATTTCTTCAGCATCCCCTATTTTTGAGCTTGCATTATAGATGTTCAAATCAATACTCATGTTTCCAAAGGTGATGGTCATGTTACCATTTAAGACTCGGATAACATAGTTGATTTTTGCAAGGAAAGGACAGCCAATGATGATTGGGGTTTGTTCCTTATTTCCTGAGTTTGGTTGGTTGTCAAGGACAATGAAGTTAGCAGGGTAGATGAAGTTCTCAACCTTTACCAGAATGTCCTTTAAAATACCCTTTGGAACCCTAATGCTACAATCAGCAAGTTGAAGTGTGAAAGATGTGGGTTGGAGTTCTTCTAGGCCTAACTGGTAGTACACAGCATAGGTAATGAGATTTACACTAGCACCTAGGTCACATAAGGCATCGACAACTTTGCTCTCTCCTAGTTCAACATTGATGTAAGGGAAAACTGGGTCTTTCAACTTAGGAGGAATGGTCCCTTGAATGGTGGTACTCACATTAGCAGCCAAACGGACTTGGTTTTTATGTGAAAATTTTATTTTAAAAATGAACAAGTCCTTAAGGTACTTTGAGTAGGTAGGTATGGTTTGGATGGCATCGAGTATGGGAAAGTTCAACTTGACATGTGAGAAGATTTCCCTCAATGTTTCACTCAATTCAGGCTTGGTTTTTCCCCCTCATGCATTGAGGAAATGGTGCAGGTTGTGGGGTTTTTTGTTGAAGAGTTGTTTCTTTGACAATGTTATCGTGTTTTTTAGTTTGATCATTTGGTTCAATTGAATTTTCATCCAATTTTGAATCTTCAGGTGGGTTCTGAATTAGTTGTTCTGGTTTCTCAATTTATTTTCAACTTCTTAAAATAGTCATAGCCTTTAGTTGTTCATGAGTTGTTTGAGCACAACTTGACTCTTCCCTTGAAGTTGAGGATGGCATCGCCTGAGTAGGCATGGGTGCCTTTCCAGTTTTGATGGTTTGAAGTTCTTGTTTAATGGAAGATACTTCTGAGTTTATCCTTTCCATTTGTTTGCACAGTTGTACTACTAGTCTTTGTGGAACAGTTTGGGTTGGTTCTTGAGAAGATTGGTTTATCTTGGGGAGGATATTTTGGAGGTGGTATGGTTTGTTGAAAATGGATCAGTGGATGCTGGTATTGGATAAGTTGGTTTTGTAATTGGTTATAGGTTTGGTAGTTCTGATGGGGGTAAGGATTTTGTCCCTGTGGTTGGCTAGGTTGTTGGTTATCTTTACAGTAGAAGCCTGGGTGGTCATTATACCTTGGGTTGAAGTTGTTTTGGTATTGAGGCTTTTGAAATTTCAATGCATTTACTTCTACTGGGGGTCCTCCTAAAAGAACATCCTTGATGGATGGAATGATTGGGCAGTTGTCTGTCTTATGGTCATGTTTGTCACAAATTGTGCAAATAGGGTCTACAGTTTGGATTTCATGGACTTTCCTAAGGTCTATCTCTTCAAACTTCCTAGAGAGTGTTGTGAGTTTAGCCATACGGATTTCCTATTCTCTAAGTGTATGAATTCCAGTATTTCTTTGTTTCTTTTCAGAATAAGGTGAAGTTCCCCATATTTGGTTTTGTTCAGAAAGGCTTTCTAGATACTCATAAGCATCATTTGGGGCTTTGTTTTTAAATGTTTTATTACACATAATGTCAATGAATAGTTTGTTCCCCGGACCCAACCCTTCATAGAAAATTATCACTTGTTCAGAAATAGAAAAACCATGGTGTGGAACCATATTTAGAGTGTCTTTGAACCTCTCCCATGTTTCATATAATTACTCTCCCTCTTTTTCAAAAAAGTTTTGGATGTTGTTTTTAAGTGCAATTGTTTTGTGGTGGGGAAAGTATTTTTTGTAGAATTCTCTTTGTAGTTGGTCCCAAGAGTTTATGGATGATGGTATCAAATTTTTTAGCCAATTTTTAGCTTGATACTTTAAAGAAAAACGAAATAACTTCATCTTAACTAATTCTAGTTGATGTGGGGGATATATGGTTTCTAAAATGTCTTTGAACTCCTTAATGAGAAGGTAGGGCATCTCGGACTCCATTCCATGGAATGTGGGAAGGTGGTTTAAGACATGGGGTTTAAAGATGTAGTTGGCATATCCTAGGGAATTGTGTCTAATGCATGGGGGCATTGGTCCAGGAAGGTGTGAGATAGTCATTCATGGTTTGATCAATTGCATTCCCCAAGTTTGGGGCTGCCTCATTTGGGTTTCCATTTTGGTTCCCACCCGGGTTTATGAGTTGGTTTCTTTGAAGACCTTCCATTGAAATGGGGTCAATTTTGGACTCTAGAGTATTATCAAGATTAGGATCTAATGGAAGGAGTTCCCTTGGTGTACTTGATTCCCCAAACCAAGTACTATCCATCCTAACTAGATGGTTTGATTGATTGCGGGTGTAGGCGAACATGCACCAAAAGAAAAAAAATGAGAAAGGGACAAGATAAGAGAATTTGGATGAGAAAAGAAGAAATGGGGGAGAATAAAACGGGTGTTTATATGACTTACTTGGGTCCCCGGAAATGATGCCAAAATTTGATTCATTCTCAAATTTACCCAAGAGAAGAAGGTAGAATGGTCTTTGTAGTCTAGCTTGGGTTGTCGAATCCTCAGAGACCAAAGAAGTAACCTACAGACACGTACATTCTATGAAATATTTTTGGCTATGAAGTGGCCAAATTGGATTTATTTTAGATGGGTTAACAGGATATCTAACAGATTTAATTGAATTCAATTTAAAATAATGAGTTGATCCTAAGTTATCACTTGGGGTGGATTGGACGTATTCCCTTTTCAATTATTTCAATTTCTTATATTTGAGTTGATTTCATTTAATAAAATAAAACAAAATCATAACTTACTAGTTTAATACCTACACCCTTTAATACTAATCACCTATAAACTTGAACGATCAAAGTTTTGAGCACTTCAAGGTGAAGGTTCGTATTAGCACTTGAAGTGTGTGGCCTTAAATTCAATAAGGATGATGGAGTTTAAAATCCTCAAATAAAAATCTCTATTAAAGAAAGTGATTAGACATTAATGGGGTGATAAATAAAATCCAATACATCCCCTTGATACTCCTTTGGATTAACCCATAAGTGGTTTATCCCTCCATTGATTCTATGGTTTCAATGGAAGCGGAAAGTAGACTCCTTAGGGAGGAAATGGAGAAGTAAAAAAACCCAATAAAATAACGATCACTCCACCGTTGTGTGATAATTTCACAAGGTTTAGTGTGAAAAAATTCACACCTTGAACCAAGGGTATCAAATTGATATAAATAACAACAGAATAAGAATAGAAGAAGAACTTTTATTAAGAAACTAAAGTGAATTGAACAACTTATATGTGAAAGGCAAACTTGAGACAACAAAATCACAGCATAACATTACAATGAATGAAAGCTCAAAATATCCTCAACTCATCCACCACAACTGTCTTAAATTGTAATTTTTGAATCCTTGGGTCAAGACTTCAATATTCAAAGTCTCCTAAATTAATTTGGGTAGGCCATAGGTGGGTGGAAAGTTGAGGGAGAGTTGATTTTTCCACCCTTGACCCGAGGTGGCATCCAGCTTTCATCCACCGAATATACGAACTTGTACGACCTACTAGATGACCGAATTAGAGTAGTCCATATAATAATAAAATATATCCCCGGATGTATCCTAACCTCCTGTAAAATTTGGGCCCATTTGGAGTTGTGGATTAGGAGATATGATTATATTAGTGGTCTATTTTTTGGGCTGCAGAATCTGGCCCAGAATTTTATCTCTAACTTGGGTCACCTAAATGACCACAATGGAGGCCTAATTAGCACTAGATATTGATTAATTATTTGTTCATATATATTTATGATATCCTCCCACCAAATTTGGGATTCATTGGGTTTTTAATGTGGTTATCACATTCTCATCAGTGGGATGGTGTCCAATCTACCTTCTCTAGAATTGCTTCTATTCATCTCCAAATATATCCATCATCCTTTATGAATCCTCCATTGATACCTAAATGAAAAATGTTCATATTTAAGTTTATATACATTTCCCAAAACATCAAATTAAAATATGGATAATTACATTCCTTAAAATCATATTAATCATTGGGTACTTTAAATGATGTTCAAAAATGTACCACATAATAGTGCATTTTAAGAAGGTATTACAATCATAATGTGAAATGATGTTTAAAGTGTAAAATTAACTAAAATGGTGTTTATGAATAACAAATAACATGAATATTATTTATATTAACAATGAATATTATCCTAATTTAGTGGCTAATCACACCCCCCAACTTGAGTTTTGTTAGTCCTGAGCAAAATATATCTCAACAATATGAAATTCAAATTCCCTTTTCCAAAAACATTTTAAAACACAATGATCACCAAAAATCCTTATACCAAAAAATAATAAAACCCATCAAAATATTTTAATACATGATAGTTTCATAATTAGATCCAAATCCCAAACCCATTCCTTTGTTCAAATTCATTTCCATATTTGATCCAATATCAATTAAGTTTGAGGATGTGTTGTGCATCACAATAGACATGGGGGTTCATCTTTATTAAAGGGGGAAATGATGGAAGCGTTAGGTGGAATCACATTTCAATATTAAGATGAGTATTCAATTTTTTTATTGTATTATTTTTTTTGTTTTTTTTTTGTTTTTTTTTCAATTTATCCATGGTAATTGAAATTACACTCAAAAGAGTGAACCCTTGTAGCGAGACATTGTCGATGACTCCCAAACTCAAAGACCTTAGGGAACCAAGTGAAGCCCACATACTCGGTCATCATCTCGAGTTAACTCAGTCAAAAAAATTCAAATTACCCAAAATAGAGATAAAATTACTAACTCTGGGCCGGAAAACTATGGAGTCACGATCTTCAAGTGCCAAAAGCCATGCAATAGGTTATTTCATTGCTCTACGTGCAAATTTATTATTATTATTTTTTATTTTTTTAATACTCATATTATAACTAAAATTATCACCAAGCATAAGCTATTTATTTGGGAGACCCCATGAACTCAAACTAATACCCCACTATCCAAAGGACATGCATTGTGATCTTTTTTGTGTTTGGATGAAAATATAAACGATGAAATATCACATTGGACATGCACACTTTCCAAAATCTATGCTCATGAAATTATACAAGGATTAAAATTAGAATCATGACATGCTAAATTATTTTATATTCAGTTTCAAAGTGTACAATGTGTATTACCATGTTCAAAGTTAATGGAATTTTTCCTTCCATTTATACAGAATATTTTTTTTTCAAATCATTCATTTTTTTGACACGAAAGCATTTTTTTATTTTATCTCCCCCCTAACATAAAATAACATTGTCCCCAGTGTTTAATGAAAAGAAAATTTAGAAGGGGGTAGAGGTAGAGAATGAAAGTTCAAAAAGGAAATTGAAAATGAGGATCATGGAATGAAGTCACCTGGTGGTTGAAGTTGAAATTCTTGCTGCTCCCTTTTAATCCTTTGATATCCATGTCACTTGAATAGTTCCCTAGTAGAAAAAGAAAAAGCAAAACAAAAAAAAAATAGAAACAGTATATATATATATATTTATATATTTATATAATAAAGAAAGTAAAATATAAGTATATATATTAAAATTATAGAATAAGGGAGCACAAAAAGCCGTAGGTCAGTGGTAAGCGCGCACCCCTGTCTCCTTTCGGTCTCGAGTTCGAATCCCCGCGGCTTCTCCGGTTGTGATGTGGTTTGAGCCACGACCCACAACGTGTCCCTTTTTATTGTTATTATTATATTATTATTTTTTTAATCCTACAAACACATTAAAATAAAACAAACTGATGATAAATTTTCTTCTTTTTAAAATTATGGGTAAGTCATTACTCAAGGATCACTCCACATGACACAGATAAATATGGTGCTCCCCTTTCATACCCATCCATACTCATAATAGAAGAACAGGTCAACGGTCTATTTTTTTAAATATAAAAATGATTAATTAATCCTATTTAAAATATAATGTTGATTAAAACAATAAAATGATAGAAAATTTAAAAACCATGGTTTTCCCCCCATGCAGCGCTTTTTTTAACGTCATTATCCCGACATGGATCCTAAATCTATCAATTTTTCCTGGTTCATAGATTAGCTCAATTAACTTAACCTCTATTTCCTGTTTATTGAATGATTTAATGAATGGTTTTAACCTTTGACCATTGACCTTGAAAATTTAACCACTTGTGGGATCTTGAATCTCTACTGCCCCATGGGGCTACACATGATGCACTATGAAAGGACATGCCCATCTAGACCTTAACTTTTTCGGGTGTAAATGAAGCTTTGAACTATACAAGAGCACAAGTTTTCCTGGTTCAAAATGTTTGACCTTGATATTCCAAGATTGGTAGGCTTGAACTCTAGCTTTATTGATCCTTGAATTTTCATAAGCCTCCATCCTTAGTTCCTCTAGTGCATTGAGATCTAATTTCCTTTTTGTTCTGGCCAATGAGAGGTCATAATCCAATTTCTTAATTGCCCAAAAGGCCTTATGCTCAATTTCAATAGGTAAATGGCATGCTTTTCCATAAACCAACCAATATGGTGACATTCCTAGGATGGTTTTGAATGCTGTAAGATATGCCCAAAGAGAATCCAAGAGTTTCTCGAACCAATCTTTCCTAGAAGGATAGACAGTTTTTTCAAGAATATTCTTAATCTCCCTATTTGCTAACTCATCTTGACCATTGGTCTGTGGGTGGTAAGTAGTGGACACTTTGTGAGAAATTCCATATTTTTCTATGAGTTATGAGAATGGACGATTGCAAAAATGAGTTCCACGATCACTAATGATAGCCCTAGGAATTCCAAATCGAGAGAAGATGTTTTCCTTGAGAAATCTAATCACAATTTGATGATCATTGGATTTTGTAGGAATGGCCTCAACCCATTTGGATATATAATCGATATCTAAGAGAATGTAAAGATATCCCCTAGAGTTTGGGAAGGGACCCATGAAATCAATTCCCCAACAGTCAAAGATTTCAACCACTAAGATGGGAGTGAGTGGCATTTGATTCCTTTTTATGATGGACCCTACTTGTTGACACCTAGGACAACTTTGACAAAAATTTTAGGAGTCCCTTGAGAGGGTGGACTAGAAAAGACCACATTGAATAATCTTAGAAGATGTTTTCTTATAGGAAAAGTGACCTCCACATGCCTCACTATGACAGTATTTAAGGATGGACTCTTGTTGAGATTATGGGACACACCTCCTAATGACTTGGTTAGGGCAGAACTTATAGAGGTATGGATCATCAAACACATAGTGTCTAACATCAAAAAGGAATTTCCTTCGAGATTGAGTCCCTAAGAATTTTGTAATGACTCCTGTAATAATGAAATTGGCTATGTCAACATACCAAGGGCAGTCACTCAGAGAGTATAGGTGTTCATCAGGAAATGAATCAGACACAGAAAGGTGATTGGAGTTATCTTTGAATTCAATCCTAGAGAGGTGATCAGCTAAAACATTTTCAACATCCTTTATATCCTTGATTGTGAGGTTAAATTCTTGTAAGAGAAGGACCCACCTAATCAGTCTAGCCTTAGCATCTTGTTTTTGGAAGAGTTATTTTAGTGCAGAATGGTAAGTGAACACAGTGATGGGAGATCCTAAGAGGTAGGTCCTAAACTTCTCTAAGGAAAATACAATAGCAAGTAACTCCTTTTCAGTAGTGGTGTAGTTGATTTGGGAATCATTTAAGTATTTTCTTGCATAAGAAATGACATAAGGAGTTTTATCACAACATTGTTCTAACACATCTCCTACAGCAAAGTCACTGGCATCACACATAAGTTCGAAAGGAAGGTTACAATTTGGAGATTTCATAATGGGAGGAGAGGTGAGAGAGGATTTGAAGGTTTAGAATAAACCCTCACAGCTTTCTATCCAAACAAATGGAGCATCCTTTACTAGGAGAGAATAAAGGGGACGGGAGATTGAACTAAAGTCCTCGATGAATCTTCTATAGAAACCAGCATGTCCTAAGAAAGACCTCACTTCCTTGAAAATTTTGGGTGATGGAAGGTGATGAATGATGTCAACCTTGGATTTATCAACTTTAATCCCCCTACCTGAGACCAGATGGCCTAGAACTAGTCCCTCTTTAACCATGAAATGGAATTTTTCCCAGTTTAAGACCAGATTTTTTTCTACACATCTTGACATGACTCTCTCCACATTCTGCAGACATCCCTCAAATGTATCCCCAAACACAGAGAATTCATCCATGAAGACCTCTAGAAAATCCCCTACCATGTTTGAGAATATTCCCATCATACACCGCTGGAAGGTTCCAGGGGCATTTCATAAACCAAAGGGCATGCGTTTGAAGGTAAAGGTGTCGAATGGACAGGGGAATGTAGTCTTACCTTGATCCTCTCCTTCTTGGTGAATGAGTTTAGCTTCCTATAGTCAATGCAGACCCTCCATCCACTAATCACCCTTTTTAGAAGAATCTCTCCATCCCCATTGGTTATCACTGTGATTCCAGCCTTTTTTGGAACCACTTGGATTGGGCTCACCCACTCACTCTCAGCTATGAGATATATGATACCAGCTTTTAACAATTTTGAAAGTTTCTCCCTTACTACCTCCATGATATTAGGATGAGTCACCATTGAGGTCGACGACATGGCTTTGAATCAGATTCCAGAACAATCCTATGAGTCCCGATAAGTGGGCTAATCCCAGGAATATCATACAGGGTCCAACCAATGGCTTTTTTATGTTTCATAAGGACATCTAGAAGCATCCTCTCATGATTTACTTCAAGAGACGAAGAAATGACAATAGGATGTGTTTGATTGTCCCTTAGGAAGGCATACTTGAGTGCAACAAGAAGTTCCTTCAATTCAAGATCAGGTTGGTTCAGAATTTCAGTAGAATATTGGGACATTGGATCAATATCAATTTTGTTTCCTAGAGTTTTAGATAGGATTTATTCCCCACATGTAGAAGTTTCAGCTATGATATTATCTTGATCAGATTTACGGAAGGAAGTTTGATTGGTCTCCATGAATGTGGTTTGCTGAAATGTTTCACTGATTATTGGACCTAAGACTTCGTCATAAGAGAAATTTGAAAATGATTCAATCCAAGGAGATAAACTTCCTTCATGTGACCAAATGAAATCAATCACATCCTGACTTAAACATCCATAAAATATTCCTAGATTCTCTATGGATTCATTATCAATGCTTCCTATGATGTTTACTTCATGGATGTCCTCATCATCCTCTATTTGTGAGCTTTCATTATAGATGTTCAAGTCTATACTCATGTTTCAAAAGTTGATGGTCATGTACCCATTTTGGACTCAGATAACAGAGTTGATTGTTGTAAGGAAAGGACGACCACGGATGATTGGGGTTTGTTCCTTATTTCCTAAGTTTGGATGGTTGTCAAGGACAATGAAGTCAGCAGGGTAGATGAAGTTTTTAACCTTTACAAGAATGTCCTTTAAAATACCCTTTGGAACCCTAATGCTATGATCAGCAAGTTGAAGTGTGACAGATGTGGGTTGGAGTTCTTTTAGGACTAACTAGCAGTACACAGCATAGGGAATGAGATTGACACTAGCACCTAGGTCAGACAAGGCCTTGACAACTTTGCTCTCTCCTAGTTCAACATTGATGTAAGGGAAACCCCGTTCTTTCAAATTTTGAGGAATGGTCCCTTGAAGGGTGGTACTCACATTAAAATCCAAAAGGACTTGGTTTTTATGTGAAAATTTTCTTTTAAAAGTGCACAAGTCCTTAAGGTACTTTGAGTAGGCATGTATGGTTTGGATGGAATCGAGAAGGGGAATGTTCAAATTGACTTGTGAGAAGATTTCCCTAAATATTTCACTCAATTAACGCTTGGTTTTCCCCCTCATGCATTGAGGAAATGGTGCAGGTTGTGGCGTTTTTTGTTGAAGAGTTGTTTCCTTGACAATGTTATCGTATTTTTCAGTTTGATCATTTGGTTCATTTGAATTTTCATCCATGTTTGAATCTTCAGGTGGGTTCTAAATTATTTGGTCTGGTTTCTCAATTGATTTCCCACTTCTTAAATCAGCCACAGCCTTTATTTGTTCATGAGTTTTTTGAGCACAAATTGACTCTCCCCTTGAAGTTGAGGATGGAACCACCTGAGTAGGCATGGGTGCCTTTCCAGTTTTGATGGTTTGAAGTTCTTGTTTAAGGGAAGAGACTTTCGAGTTCATCCTTTACATTTGTTTGCATAGTTGTTCTATTAGGCTTTGTGGAACAGTTTGGGTTGGTTCTTGAGAAGATTGGTTTATCCGATGGGGATATTTTGGAGGTGGTATGGTTTTTTGAAAATGGACTGGTGGCTGCTGGTATTGGATAGGCTGGGTTTGGAAATGGTTATGGGTTTTGTAGTTCTGATGGGGGTAAGGATTTTGTCCCTGTGGTTGGCTAGGTTGTTGGTTATCTTTCCAGTGGAAGCCTGGGTGGTCATTATACATTGGGTTGAAGTTGTTTTAGTATTGAGGCAATTTAAAGTTCAAGGAATTTACTTCCACTAGGGATCCTCCTAAAAGAACATCCTTGATGGATGGAATGGTTGGTTAGTTGTCTGTCTTATGGTCATGTTTGTCACAAATTGTGCAAACAGGGTCTACAGTTTGGATTTCATGGACTTTCCTAAGTTCTATCACTTCGAACTTCCTAGAGAGTGTTGTGAGTTTATCCCTAAGTCTTTCCTCTTCTCTAAGTGTATAAATTCTAGTATTTCTTTGTGTCTTTTCAGAATAAGGTGAAGTTCCCCATGTTTGGTTTTGTTCATAAAGGCTTTCTAGATACTCATAAGCATCATTTGGGGCTTTGTTTTTAAAGTTTCAATTACACATCATGTCAATGAATTGTTTTTTCCCCAGACCCAACCCTTCATATAAAATTCTCACTTGTTTAGGAATAGAAAAACCAGGGTGTGGAACCATGTTTAGAGTGTCTTTAAACCACTTCCATGTTTCATAGAATGACTCTCCCTCTTTTTCAAAAAAATTTTGGATGCTCTTTTTAAGTGCAATTGTTTTGTGGTTGGAAAATTATTTTTTGTAGAATTCTCTTTGTAGTTGGTCCCAAGAGTTTATGGATGATGGTCTCAATTTTTTTAGCCAATTTTTAGTTCGATCCTTTAAATAAAAAGGAAATAGCCTCATCTTAGCTGGTTCTATTTGATGTGGGGGACATATGGTTTCTACAATGTCATTGAACTCCTTAATGTGAAGGTAGGGCATCTCAGACTCCATTCCATGGAATGTGGGAAGGTGGTTTAGGAGATGGGGTTTAATGATGTAGTTGGCATCTCCTAGGGAATTGTGTTAATTTCATGGGGGGAATTGGTCCAGGATGGTGTGAGGTAGTCATTCATGGCTTGATCAATTGCATTCCCCAAGTTTGGGGCTGCCTCATTTGGGTTTCCATTTTGGTTCACACCCGAGTTTATGAGTTGGTTTCTTTGAAGACCTTCCATTGAAAGGGGATCAGTTTTGGGCTCTAGAGTATTAGTAAGATTAGGATCTAATGGAAGGAGTTCCCTTTGTGTACTTGACTCCCCAACCCCAGGACTATCCACTCTAACTAGAGGGTTTGATTGATCTTGAGTGTAGGCGGACATGCGCCAAAAGAAGAAAAAATGAGAAAGTGATAAGATAAGAGAATTTGGATGAGAAAAGAAGAAATGGGGGTGAATAGAATGGGTGTTTAGATTACTTACTTGGGTCCCCGAAAATGGCTCCAAAATTTGATTCACGCTCAAATTTACCCAAGAGAATAAGGTAGAACGGTCCTTGTAGTCTAGCTTGGGTTGTCGAATCCTCAGAGACCCAAGAAGTAACCTACAGACACGTACATTATATGGACTTTTTTTGGCTATGAAGTGTAAAACTTGGATTAATTTTAGATGGGTTTAAAGGATATATAACTGATTTAATTTAATTCAATTTAAAATAATGGTTTGATCCTAGGTTATCACTTAGGGTGGATTGGACGTATTCCCTTTTCAATTATTTCAATTTCTTATATTTGAGTTGATTTCATTTAAGAAAATAAAACAACATCATCACTTACTAGTTTAATACCTACACCCTTTAATACTAATCACCTATACACTTGAAGGATCAAAGTTTTGAGCACTTCAAGGTAAAGTTTTGTATTAGCACTTGAAGTGTGTGGCCTTAAATTCAATAAGGATGATGGAGTTTAAAATCATCAAATAAAAATCTCAATTAAATAAAGAAATTAGACATTAATGGGGTGATAAATAACATCCAATCCAGACCATTGATACTCCCTTGTATCAACCCATAAGTGGTTTATCCCTCCATTGATTCTATGGTTTCAATAGAAGCGGAAAGTAGACTCATGAGGGAGGAAATATAGAAGTAAAAAAACACAATAAAATAATGACCACTCCACAGTTGTGTGATAATTTCACAAGGTTTAGTGTGAATAAATTCACTCCTTGAACCAAAGGTATCAAAGTGATATGAATAACAACATAATAATAAGATAATAAGAACTTTTATTAAGAAACTAAAGTGAATTGAACAACTCACATGTGAAAGGCAAACTTGAGACAACAAAATCGCAACATAGCATTACAATGAAATAAATCTCAAAATATCCTCAACTACTCCACCACCACTACCTTAAATATTAATTTTTTAAGCCTTGGGTCTATCCTTTAATAGTCAAATTCTCCTCAATTAATTTTGGTAGGCCATAGGTTGGTGGAAAGTTGAAGGAGAGTTGATTTTTCCACCCTTGACCTGAGGTGGCATCCAGCTTTCATCCACCGAACAGACGCGCTTGTAATACCTTCTAGATGGCATAATTAGAGTGGTCCATATAATAAGAAAATGTATCACTGTATTTATTGTAACCTTATGTAAAATTTGGGCCCATTTGGAGTTTTGGATTCAGGGATATGATTAGATTAGTGGGATGTTTTTCTGGACCACAGAATTTGGCCCAGAATTTTATCTCTAACTTGGGATGCCTAAATGACCATAATGGAGGACAAATTAGCACTGGCTCCTGAAGAATTATTTGTTTCTATATATTTCTTATATCCTACCACAAAATTTGGGCTTCATTGAGTTTTTAATGTGGGTCCCACATTCTCATTAGTGGGCTGGTGTCCAATATACCTTCTCTAGAATTGCTTCCATTCATCTCCAAATATCTCCATCATCCTTTATGAATCCTCCATTGATCTCCGAATGAACAATGTTCATATTTAAGTGTAGATACAGTTCCCAAAATATCAAATTACACTATGGATAATTACATTCCTTAAAATCATATGAATCATTGGGTACTTTAAATGATGTTAAAAAATGTACCACATAATAGTGCATTTTAAGAAGGTATTACAATCATAATGTGAAATGATGTTCAAAGTATAAAATGAAATAATATGGTGTTTATGAATAATAAATAACATGAATATTATATATATTAACAATTAATATTAGCCTCATTTAGTGTCTAATCAGTAATGTACCTATAAAAGAATAAGATCTTACAATATCACCACCTTATAACAGCTCTTCCTCAAGTTATACTCCCAAACATATCTAAGATTCTAAGGTAAAAAGTTCAGGACACTAAGCCCACACATATATTTCTCTCTCCAATTTTTCCTCTTGAAAAAGGTCAAGTTGCCCCAATACTTAAACTATTAGCATTTTATTTACCCACAACACTTTCTCACTATGATCCAAAACACATATCAAATGATCCTCAAAGTATTCATCGGTCACAAGATCAACATCAACCACATTGATCACATGAGTAGGGTCTGGGTAATACCGCCAAAGTTGTAACACATGAAAAATTCCATCTATATAACTATACCTCTGTGGAATATCCAATTATTATTCCACTAACTAGATTCTCACCACAACCACCAAAGATCCAAAAAAATATGGGCACTGACTTTCCTAGTCTCTTTTTCTTATGGTGGCCCAATCAAGGAAACAGCCAAAGGAACACACATTCACCCACTATAAACTCTAGGATCCATCAACATCTATCTTCATATGAAGACTATCTACTCTGATCCATAGGCATACGTTTTTGGACAATCTGAACTTTCCATAACATCTTCTATATGAGACTCAGTCCCAATAAATCTAACTCGCCTATCTCCATCCAATATAAAGGTGATCTTTATGACCTACTATAAAGATCCTTATATGATTACATCTGAATAGTAACCTAATAAATGTTCTCATAGATGAAATAAATGAGCACTAGATTCTTCTCCCAAGATCCACTAAAGTTGAGAACGCATGTCCATAGAATATCCTCCAAAACCATTATAGTACGTTCTGACTGCCCATATGTTTGTGGTTGGAAATCCATACTTAGTAATAGATACGTACCAAGAAACTTCGGAAAACCTTTCTATAAGTAAGAGGTGAAACGTGAGTCATGTTATTAAAATATAATCTATGGAACCCCATGAAGATAGAATATTTCTTTAACATACAATTCCCCCAAATGATCCACTAAGAAAGTCTGTGTATAAGAAAAAAATGTGCCACTTTCATTAGTTGATCCACAAAAACCAAAAATAGCATCATTCTTCTAAGGTATCCCTAGAAGACCCACTAAAAAATACATGGTAACATCATCCCACTTCCATTATATAATGGTAAATTTAAGTAGTAAGCCACTGGGTCATTAATTCTTGGCCTTCACCTATTTATAGGCGTAGCATTGTTTCATGAACCCAAAAATTTTCTTTTTCATGTCTGCCACCAACACCATTGACATAGGTCACAATACATTTTGGTCAAACCTGGATTCACCACACACTTCGTGGCATGAAATCCACACATCAAATCCTCTTGTATACACATAGGTACAACAACATGACCCCATATATAGATGATATCATTCTCATATATATTATAATCTGAAGTTGACTCCCCGTATTCAAGGTTTTCCCTCAAGTCCAAACACTCTAGGCCTCATACCACCTCTCCTTGATCTGTCTCATAAGTGATGAATCTACGGAAACTAATTTTAAGTTCATATACTCTTGTCCCTCTAGAACCACAACATGCATCTCAGCTAGTAAATTCATCATCATCCACTCAGAGCTAGACTCTTGAACTGATTGAGTTTGTGTTTTGTCACTCAAAGAATCATCCACACTATTTCCTTTATCAGGTGTATATGCTAGATAAAAATAAAAGGAATGCATATACTCAACTAACCTCCACTGCCAGAGATTCAATTCTTGTAGTGAAAATATAAACTTTAAGATTTTATGCTCAGTATACATAGTAAAATTTTGTCTCAAAAGATAATGTCACTGACACTTCAAGGCATAAACAAATATAGCTAACTCAAGGTCATGTGTATGGTAGTTCCTTTAATTTTTCCTCAACTACCATGATCCATATACTCTAAATCGACCCCCTTGCATCAACACTTCTCTATGTTTTATCCTAGATGTGTCACAAAACATCGTATACTCCTCACCTGGCTCGGGTAAGATCAAGATCAGAGTGGTAGTCAGCAACTTATTCAACTCATAGAAACCATTCTCACATGCTCCATACTATTAAAACTTAACTCCCTTCTAGTTCAAGCCTAAATGTGTTGCTATAAAGTGGGACAAATATTGTATGAACCTATGATAATATCCTTCCAAACCTAGAAAATTGTGGATATCAAAAACATTGTTTGGATTATCCTAAGAGATAACTTCCTACACCTTCTCTAGGTCCATTGACACACCTTCCATTGAGATGATGTGACCCAAGAAATGTACTTGATTGATATATAATTGACACTTATCTAGTGTGGTGTATAGATGATTCTCTATCAGTGTACTCAGGATGATGTTAAGATGTTGGGAATGATTATGATGAGTCTTGGAGTACACCAAGATGTCTTCCAAAGACACAACCACAAACTGATCCAGGTATGGGTAGAACATTTAGTTCATCAAGGCCATAAATATTGTCATAGTATTCATCATCACAAATGACATCACTATGAACTCATAAAGGCCGTCCATGCTTTTGAAAGCTATTAGAATTATATCATATGGTCAAACTCTCAAGTGATGATACCATGACCTCAAGTTGATCTTGGAGAAAACACCATATCCCCTCAACTGGTTAAAGAGATAATCAATATATAGAATAGGATATCAGTTATTTACTATCATCCAATTCAAATTATGGTAATCAACACATAAGGTAAAATTCCCATTGTCCTTCTTTAAAAAAAATAGGAGAACCCCAAAGTGACGTACTAGGATGGATAAACCCATTATCTATAATCTCTTCTAGTTAAGTATTAAGCTCTTCAAACTATATTGGTTCCATTATATATGGTGGAATAAAAATTGTCTCTTCTCTAGGCATGATCTCAATCGTAAAATCAACATTCTTCTCAGTTGGAAGCCCTAAGAAGTCCTCAGGAAACACATCCTAGAACCAGTCCACTACAGGTGGAAATGAATCATTCTTACACCCCCATCATCAAACAAAATAATTTCAACCTAGGTAGTGATCTCCTCGAGTTATTGATGAACTGGACCTACACGACCTTCCTAAATATCCTACTCTGAAGGATGTACATAATTATCACCTTTAAGAGATGTAAAGGTCACTCTCCTAGGGTAACAATCAATGTGGGCTCAATATGCCACTAACTAGTCTATACCCAAGATCAATTCAAAGCATGACATATCAAGAATTCAAATATCCCATAGAAAACGATACACCCAAACCTCAATAGAACACACCTTGCACAAAAATATGTCTCTCGACCATAACCCCAAATGTGTATCAATCGTCATAACATCACTCACAAAATCCACTGTAAGACTCAACCCATCCACAAGTTGTGTAGATATAAAAAAAATGGGAGGCACCAGTATCTAATAAGGAACTAGAAATAGTATAATCTATAAGAATTGTACCTATAACTATCAATGGTCCAACCTCTCTATCCATGAGTGCAGGATGAATTGCATGAAAATTTCATGCCCCTCTTTTTTGTGCTGAAGTTTGAGTCCCCTGATCTGCACCACTCTGCTGATATGGAAACTATTTCCCAGAATCACTATGTCCACTATATCGAACACCATAACCATTAGAAAGATAAATGTCACATGGATACGAGTTAGAAGATCCCCTTCCGGCATTCTGTCTTGCTCATCAGTTACTACCCATAGGACAAGGGTTTATGCAATACCTCTGCAAGTGATCCATCATGCCACAAGATCAGCAATCCACTAGTGGTCAAGGACACTAGATATGAATATGTACTTACCTACCACACTTGTGGAAATATATATGGTTAATGCTCTGAGTAACTAATCCATCTCGCTGAACACCTAGTTTTATATCCCCATAGTTGACATTTTCAAAGTGATGGTTCCTACTCTTGGAAGATGTACCTCCTATTTTCCAGTATATAACACCTACATTCTTCTAGAAGCCTCTTTTAGGTTCCCCTCAGATATGAGATCCTGATTCACAACTTATGAAAACTTTTTCAACCGAAATATGTTAACCTAGGAAATAATCTCACATTTAATCCCATCCTGAAAATGTTTTACTCTAGTAGCCTCATCCCCTATCAACGCTAGAGAATAGCACTACAAATTGATCAAGCGTCCTACATAGTCTATCAAGGACATGCTCTCATGGGTCAAACTCATGAACTCTACTACCCTCTCCCATTTGAGTGTCTCAGGGTAAAAGTTCTCTAAGAACATCTCCTGAAATTCCATCTAAACCATATTCTCTAGTTGTCCATCCTGAGTTTGGATGTCCCACCAATGATTATCTTGACCATGTAACATGTAAGTATCCAATTTGACTCTCTTCTATACACGAGTCTCTAAGTGGTCAAGAATCATATGGATAGACTCAATCCATAACTATGATGCCGTAGGTCCAACCTCTATGGGGAATGTATAAGGGTGCTATAACTGGAACTCCCATGTCAAGTCAGACATAATCCTCACAACCCACCATGGGTCTCTTTCTATAAAATGCATAAATTGAGAAAAGTTCTCATGGAACCGCTCTATAGATTCCTCACCTGAAACTATAAGATCCTCTAGTTTTGGTAATTGAGGCACATTTCTAGCCATGTCATCCTATCATTCTGTCAATAAGTTTCATCATGAAGGAATATCTCTATAATTCAAAACAAACATCTTAATACACATAACACATTATTATCACACTTTAACAATAGGTATCCAAATAAATCCATAACAAGTCATTCCCCCAAACCCCATGACACAGTCAAAACTGAGGCACCATCACCACCCTTAACCATCCCTCATCTATATCATGGATCACATTGGGTAAAGACTTTTCACATTTCAAAATACTCATTAGACACCCGTTTATTCAATTCATTTACAATATTCAGAATCATTTTACAATTTTCAATTTCATATTAGGCACAATTTTCCTTTAAATTACACAAGTAAAGAAAAACATTTTCATTGAAACAAATCACCCAAAACCTTCTTTTCCGTACATTCCTAAAAATGATGCATGCCACAATAATTCCCAAGTTCCTATAATGGTGCATGTATACTCAACCATCTTTCCATGTCGATCCACAAGTAGAATATTAGAAAATCACATAATCAATAACATCACACAATAACTGCATCACCAAAGGTGAAATAATATCCAACTTTAACAATACACATTGATAACAACAATCCCACCCCAGGTTCTTGGATTTTACACATATACATGTGTTAGCTACTCCCATGCTTGAGCTCTTAACCAAGGACTAACTCATCTTAGTCTCCTGCCTACCTTTTGTTAAAAGTGGGTTCCCTATACCCAACTTGTGATGTACTTTTCTTACCACAACATGTATACAGTTTGTTATAAATACATGTTTTAATCTTTCCATAAGAGTGTAGATACTTATGCATCCACTATATTTATGGTAATGTCCTTAGATTACATGTCATATCAAATGTTTATAGTAGATCCCATGCTATAATGATAACTTAGAGATACTATGATAGTAATCTTATAGTAATTTCTTATGGTCCAGATACATCGTACTGGCAGGACACAGATGATGTGCGACTATTAGGTGATGGGGGCTCATAAGAATTGAGATTTCTTCTCATGAAGTTCGCACTTAGTGATCTCTAGTAGTTGAGATCGTGAGGACATACCCGCCAATAGGGACACCACATGTTTCAGATGTCATTGGTAGTTCATATATACAAACATGTGCATTGGTCTCCTGATTTCATTTCATTATCAA
The DNA here is from genome assembly GCA_963277665.1 of Viscum album. NCBI lineage: Eukaryota > Viridiplantae > Streptophyta > Magnoliopsida > Santalales > Viscaceae > Viscum > Viscum album. The sequence goes on from OY728164.1 coordinate 1,186,011,851, forward strand.
TGTATTCCATTTGATCATGTACTTTGATGCAAGGAGAAAACCATGACAATGAAGTCTTGGCAAGGTATTTTTTGTTGGTTACGTCATTAGTGGAATGTCATTGGTTGAATGATCAAGGTATGATGTCTCACATCTGAGTTGAGGAAGAGATATCTCAGGCCTGGTTGATTAGGATGGTAGTACCTTCATAAATCCATGGTCATGGTAGTTGAATGTAAGTCTGTCTTCTTATATCAACGAATAATAAATCATGTAAAGGATAATGACACACGTGTGCATCTTGTTATATGAGAATATAGGACTTGGTGGGACCCACAATGGGGTCCGGGTATTATCCAAGTTCTATGGATCACCAGTAAATAAATAAATTCATTATTATTCAAGTAAAGAATAATTGGTCTGAATTTATATATTACATGTATTTACAAGAGAGTAAATACAAGGATAAATACTATACAAATGAATATTTGTTTGATATTCTATGTTCATTTAATATTATCAAGAGATGCGAGTTGAGTTAATGGATCAAGATTATTACATAATATATTTAATATATATTATAAATAAGTGATAAAATATAAAAAATATTTATGAAACAATTTATTTCATCATAAATAATTATTTATAATACTTATTTAGTGGATGTTTATAACATGGGGGGTCAGGAACCCAAACTGGGTATTATAGACATCCACTGTATAAGTGGAGAGAATCTCTTCTCATGTGAATAATTATTCATTCTGTTAGAATTTTGAGCTTCTCTCTTCTCATAAATCCTTGAGAGAGAACCACCCTAATGAGTGAACGATCAAAGTTTTTCTTCTCAAATCGAAGACAGAGGATCATGATGATCATCACTATGTTGGAGAGATCTTCAGAGCTCCATGCTAGCACCCAGAATCTGATGTATAACACATCCACAGATTTGAGAAGCTTGTCTGGACATATAGAGTGATTTGACATGAGATCCTTTGAGTAATGAACACCAACAACTTACAAAGAGCATGCACACATAAAATTGCAATGAGTTATTCATTTGTTTTATATTTGTACATTGATTAAACCACGCGGGATCCACTGACTGTACCAGGGCCTGATCATTGGAGTTATGGAGTTCCATCACTCTGGTGACTGTTTTTTTTTTAATTCTCAGCCCACTGGATTTGGCAGAGCACCCTGATACCTTCAATTGGTATCAGAGGGACGTGTGGTTTTTTGAGTCAAGATAAATTAAATTGCATTAAATTTTAAGTAGAGGGTATAAAAATGGTTCCAACAAATCTGACCACACATCGATCCGATTTGGGATGGCCTAGTTATGGCTATCTGAAATTTTTTTTATAGATCATAACGGTATTTATAGATTCAAGTATTTTGGGTTTTTAAAAGTTTTAAGAAGATGATGTATATATTAACATACATTGAACATTTTCAAGTATTGGATGTGTTTTTGTCAAAAAGTGGGCATGACCTTTTGGATAGAAAGACAAATTTTTATAGGGGCTTTCAATTTTTCCTTCAAATGTAGGATTGACTAAAAATAATAAAAAAAAATGAAGAAGACCATGACCCCAGGTCTTCCTCCCTCCCTGCGCGGTGGGTCCTTCTTCCTGGCCTTACCCGCAGAGCTCCTCACATACCTGCCACTTGGTCGAAGCCAATAGCGCATGACCTCCCTCCCTTCTCCCGCATGAGGGCCGTCACAACCAGATCAGACCACTCTCCGCAGCCACTGATTCGCGGTCGCTTGACCAACACACACCGCCCCTCTCGCTCAGCCGAGCACCATCACCGACCCGGGTTCCCGGCCATCGCCATCCCAGATCCGGCCTTCCGAGGTGCTGCTGCATCATCCCACGAGCACCGCCAGTGGGCTACGACTGAGTCTCTTGGCGGGGTTTTTGGGCCCAGTTGATATTAATGTTTTTAGGAATCAGAAATATTAATTTAATTTGAGATTTAAATTAAATTCGGAACCGATAAAATAAATTATTTTAATTTATTTAAATTCATTTAATTTATTGAAACAACCTCGTACTGTTTAAATTTATCACAGTTTAATTTTATTGCGCGTTATTTTTTTTACCGACAGGTCTTGAACTAGTGACGGATCCATGTGTGTCTAGTTTTTAAGTTATTTAGTTATTTATTCATTGCATGCGATGATTGTGAAAATTATGTAGTTAAATGATGGTTTGTATATCGTATTACTTTAATTGAAATATGTATAAGGACCTCTGCGTCCAATTTACCTATTGTACATTACACCCCTATACCTCTCACTTGCATGCAGGTATGATGTTCTAAGATGTAGACCCCTCCAAGTCGAGGTGGTAATCCAGATGAGGAGAAAGTACATTACACTGAGTCGTAAGTCAACTTTGGTATGGAACCCCCTAGTACAAGATTGTTCTGTTGTGGAGAAATCATAATTATATGCTCCATACCATTTAGATTGAATGTTTTCCTTTTATGAATTGTTTATTGTTTCATGCAAGTGTATGATTATTGCTCAATCACATAAAACAATAAATAAGATAAAATACAAAAAGATGCGACAAATATTTTTCTATTGCATGTTCAGTTGTGAGCGCAAAACCCTAGTTTAAACAGATTAAATAAAAATGGACTACATTAGTCAAGAAATATTTAAACCCTCTAAAGATATATCAAGTCTTAAAGTCTTCCATTACTCAAATTTGAGAAAAACTAGGTGTTCTGGGTGCTCGTCAACCAAAGTTGAGAGTGTCTCTAACTACTGGGGAGTTCCTATAAGAGTAAGGGGTCAACTTGACTAAAGGTGGTAGCAAAGAAGTAGCCAAATCTAGCTTTCTATCACTTTAGTGGCAGAGTTTTGAGGGAATCAAGATACGATTCCAAAAGCTAGGACTTTACTCCACAGTTCAAGGAGATTATTGTTTAAGCAGTTGGCCAACCTAGTACTTTGAAACTCTCTAAGTAGCGGTGTAGCCAAATCTTGTAGACTATGAGAAGTAGTTTCAAGCATCATTGACAGTAGAATACTCAAGCAAAAGATTATTCCGAATCTGATAATGAGAGCTATTAAGGTTTGATAAAATAGTAGGATACATTTAAAAGGATATAATAATTAATTAATCATAAATGTATAAAATGTAATCAAGATAAAATACTGACTACTAAAATTTATTTATTGTAGATCTAAAATGGAAATCATCAACACCACAAGTACATTATCACTATGATCTATTTTGGATAAAGAAAATATCCTGACCGAAAATAACTTCTAGGAGTGGTACAGGTGTTTGAACATAATACTACACCAAGAAAGAAAGATTTATATGCCGGAATCCCCAGTTCTAGCTGATCCTACTTAGGGAGAAAGCATGGAAGAAAAAGATAAATGGAAAAACGTGTAGATGATGCACTAGATGTTCAGTGCATCATGTTTTCATCATTGTCCAGTCAATTGCAGAAAATGCATGAGGATGAGGGTGCCTACAAGATGATTTCTCATATCCAAGAATTATATTAGAAGAGAGCAAGGAAAGAAATGTATAAGATTTCTAGCACACATTATAGTTGCAGGCTAGAAGAAGGAAATCAATTGGGACCTCATGTACTCAAGTTGATGGGGTACATTGAGAGGCTTGAAGCCCTTGGGTTCAAATTGAACCAAGAACTAGCAACAGATCTAATTCTTTCTTTTTTACAACCAAACTTTTCGACCTTCACTGTCAATTATAATATAAATAATATGAAAAAGTTGCTCCCGAAACATTTGGATTTAGTTAGCCAAGCTGATAAGGACATGAGAAATACCAATACATCAGTCCTTATGGTGAACAAGAGAAAGAAGGGAAAGGAAAAGGGGTATAAGTCCATGTCAAGGCCGAAGACACCAATGCACCATCCTTCCATGAATCCAAAGATATAGAAGCAAGGAAATGAGTAGGAGGTTGTCTGCTTTTTATGTGGAACGAAAGGACACTGGAAGAAAACTTGCAGAGATGGGAAGAAGATGTAAGGTGACACTTCTACTTCGGGTATTTTTTTCATCGAATAAAATATATCATTATCTACAAGTTGGGTATTGGATATGGAATGTGGCTCACACATATGTATTCATATATTGAAACCAAGTAGATTTAAGAAGATTGTAGGAGGCAATGTTGATCTCTGAGCTACAAATGGTTTGAGTCTAGCAGCCTTGGCTGTGGGAGATTATCACATTAATTTTCCTAGTTGCTTGGTTCTTGTATTAAAGAATTGTTATTATGTACCCTCTGTTACCAGAAACATAATCTACATGTCAAGTTTGGACATGATGGGATTTTATTTCATGTTTTGAAATAAATGTTTTCTCTTTTATAAGGATAACATGTGTTATGGTATGACACATCTTAAAAATAGATTATATATACATGAACTCGAAAACTCGGTAATGAAAATAAATGACAAAACCAGCGAACATGACTCGTATGTCACCCACCTATGGCACTTCAGGATAGTTCATGTAAACAAGAAGTGATTAAAGAAATTACATCAAGAAGGGTATTTAGACTTGGTTCAGTTAAAAACCTTGGATGTATTTCATACTTGTTTACAAGGGAAGATGGCCAAAGCACCCTTCTCTGGGAAGGGACAAAGATCCAAAGAATCAATGGAATTAATTCATACTAATGTATGTGGTCCAATTTCAGTAGAGGAAAGGGGTGGGTTTTTGTACATCTTTAATTTTACCGATGAATATAATAGGTATGTATATATCTACTCAGTGCAATATAAGTCAGATTCCTTTCAAATGTTTAAGGAATACCAACACGAAGTAGAAAACTAGCTTGTTAAGAAGATTAAGGCACTCCGCTCAGACCGAGGCATAGAATATCTTAAGGAAACCTTAATTATTCACTTGAAGGAGTGTGAGATAGTTTCCTAACTCACTCCTCCCTATACACCACAGTGGAATGGTGTTAGTGATAGGAGGAATTAGACCTTTCTAGACATGTTCAGATAAATGATGAGTTAGGAAACTCTTCCATTATCCTTTTGGGGATAAACATTGAAGATGATGGCATATACCCTTAACTGAGTACCAACTAAAGTGCCAGATGGGATTCCATATGAGTTATAGTGTGGAAAAAACCCAATATGCCACACTTATGTGTATGGGGATGAAATGATTTTTTTCAAGACTATACCAAGTGACAAATTAGAATCTAGAAGCATGAAGTAAATCTTTATAGGTTATACTAAAGAAACCAAATTATATTACCTATATAACCCTTCAGATAGAAAAGTGATTATGGAAATACAAGCCATATTTCTTGAAAGGGAACACATTTACAATGGAAATAGTGAAATCCAGATTAGATTTGATGAATTTAATACTCCAGATACACATGAGTTGGTACATGAACAATCTTCACAAGAGATAGTGGGGAGATCAAGAGGTTCTTAAGACACAAGTACTACGTAGGTATACTTGAGAGATTAAAGAACTAGAGTGTTATGGTTTTATCATCACCAGTCTGGTGACACATTACTCCTTGAGGATGATGAACCTATAACCTACAAGGAAGCAGTATAAGGTAAGGATGCTGCTAAATGGAAAGATTCCATGAATTCTGTGATGGAGTCCATGTATCAAAATCAGTTTTTTATTTTGAAAGACCCTCCAAATGATGTAAAACCCATTGGGTGCAAATGGGTATTCAATAAAAAGCTGGACATGGATGGTAAAGTTAGCACCTATAAAGTTAGACTGGAATTGAAGGGTTTAATTCAACATCAAGGAATCAACAATGATGAAACCTTATCACCTATAACAATGCTGAAATCCATTAGAATATAGCTTATAATTGCATCCTTCCATGATTATGAGATTTGGAAAATGGATGTTAAAACTGCTTTTCTAAATTGGAAGACGGTTGAAGATGTCTATATGACTCAACTTGAAGGGGTTGTCAAGTCAAATAATTCCAATAAGGTGTTCAAGTAGCATAGATCCATTTAAGGGTTGCAGTAAGCATCACAGTCATGGAATATTTTTTTTGATGAGGCCATAAGATAATTTAGTTTGAAAACTAAAGTGATCCATGTGTCTATAAGAAGGTTAATGGGAATGCCATAGTTTTCCTAATATTATATGTTGATGACCTATTAATTATGGGAAAAAAGTGAAAGTCTTAAAGTCAGTTAAGACTTGGATAAATGAATGATTCTCCATGAAAGACTTAGGCAAAACATCCTATATTATAGGGATCAAGATCTATTTAGATAGATCTCAAAGGATGCCTGGGCTAAGTCAAAGTGCATATATTGACAAGGTACTCAAAAGGTACAATATGGAATAATCTAAGAGAGGTTTTTTCCCATGTCACATGGAATCAATATCTCCATGAAAATGTATCCATAAACACATGTGGTGGTTGAAAGAATGAGTAGAATCCTTTATCCCTCGGTTGTGGATTCTATCATGTATGTCATTCTATATACTTGGTTCCATGTAGAGTTTTCCTTAAGCATAGTGGGAAGGTATCAAGATAATATATGAGAGATATAGTGTCCAACTGTTAAAACTATCCCGAAGTACCTAAGGCATAAAAAGGAGATGTTATTAGTGTATGGAGGAGATGAGGAACTACTAGTGAGAGGATACACTGATGCTAGTTTCTAGACAGATCATGATGATATGAAATCGTTGCTAAGCTACATATTTTTCCAGAATGGTGGTTCAGTGAGCTCGAGAATCACAAAGTAATATGTGGTCACTAATTCTATAGCAGAATCCATGTATATAGGGTCTTATGATGTAGAAAAGGAGTAGTTTGGATATTCATATTTTTCTCAAACATTGGTGTTGTGCCTAACAGTACATGCCCTGTTCTAGTTTATTGTGATAATACTACTAGAGTGGTGCATGCCAAGAATCCCAAGTTATACCAGAGAAAAAATTACATACTTTGGAAGTTTCAACTCTTGAGGAATTTTACTCAGAGAGGTAAATTGGTAGTTAGCAGAGTAGCCATAGAGGGCAATGTGGTATACCCCCTTGACTAAAACAATATCTCAACAGAAGCATGATTCTTATGTGAGAGCTAGCAGATTGAGACTTGTTAGCAATTTTCTCTAATGCAAGTGGGAGTGTTGAAAGTGGGTGCCCTAGACACAACTTGTGATGTGCTTTGATTACCACTACATATATGCAGTTTTTTATATATACATGTATTAATATTTCCATAATATATATCTGTTTCCATTATATTTATGGTAATTTCCTTAGATTACATGTCAAATAAAAGGGTTATAAAATATCCCAGACTATAATGATAACATGGAGGTACAATGATATTAAGCTTAAAGTAATGTCATATGGTCTAGATACATCATACTAACAGAACACAGATGATGTGCGACTATCAGGTGTTAGGGAATCATAAGAATTGAGACTTCTTTTCATGAATTTTTCACTTGGTGATCTCTAGTAGTTGAGATCATGAGTACATACTTGCCAATAGGAACACCACATGTTTCAGGTGTCATTTCTTGTTCCTATCTACAAACATGTGTACTTGTCTCCTAACTTGAGATCATTATCAATGTATGTCAATTGATCACGTACTTTGATGCAGGGTGAAAACCAAGAAAATGAAGTTGTGGTGAGGTTTTTTGTGTTAGGTACAACATTAGTGGCATTTCATTGGTTGAATGATCAAAATAGGATTTTTCACTTCTGAGTTAAGGAAGAAATATCTTAGACCTCGTTGATCATGATGACAATACCTTCATAAATCCATGACCATGGAAGTCCAAGGTAAGTCTGTTTATTTAGATCAAAAAATAATAAACCATGTAATGGATGATGACACAATCGTGAAACCTAATTTATGAGATATTTATGGCAAAGAGATCATATTACACAGTGCGTGTTCATAGTTTGGTAGTTGTTTCTATGAATTTTCCTTATCTATTTAGGGGCCTTGATGGGTTGCTAGAGCTCACTCTTGGTTAACAAATTTTATTCAATGCTATTGAGATAAGGACCTAGAGGTCACACACAATAGTGATGTGAGAATCTTCCATATTATGTTGAATAAGAATATAGGACTTGGTGGGCCCCACTATAGGGTGTGGGTATTATCCAAGTTCTATGGATCACTAGTAAATAAATAAATTTGTCTTTATTTAGGTAATGAATAATTGGTCTGAATTTATTTATTACATGTATTTACAAGTGAGTAAATACAAGGATAAATGTTATACAAATGAATATTAATTTGATATTCCAGGTTCATTTAATATTATCATGAGATGTGAGTTGAGTTAATGGATCAATATTATCACGTAATATATTTAATATATATTATAGATAAGTGATAAAATATAAATAATATTAATGATGTAGTTTATTTTGTCCTAAATAATTAATTATAATATATATTTAGTGTATTTTTATTACATGGGGTCCAGAAATCCAAATTGGTAATTATAGATATCTACTCTTTAATTGGAGAGAATCTATTCCCATGTGAATAATTTTTCATTTCATTGGAATTGAGAGATTCAATTTCCTCCAAATCCTAGATAGAGGATCACATTAACGAGTGATTGATCCAAGTTTTTCTTCGTGGATTGAAGATAAAGGATCTTGGTGATTGTCGCTGTGCCAAAGAGATTTTCAGAGCTCTTCACTAGCACCCAAAATTTGATGTATGGCACATGCAAAGATTTAAGAAGTGTATGTAGATGATATAGAGGGATTCAGTGTTAGGTCCTTAGATCAATGGACACTGTAAACATGTGGTGAGCATGCACGCATAAAATTAGAATGAGGTATTCATTTGTTTTATATTTTTTCTCTAATTAAACCACATGGGATCCTTAGATCATACTGAGGCCTAATCATTAATGCAACAAAGTTTCATCTCTACGGTGATCAATTTTTTTTTAAAATTCCTAGCCCATTGGCTTCCATAGAGCACCCAGATACCTTCACCTTTCCTAAATTGTAAGAAAAAATAAAATAAAATAGAAAAATCTTTAATGCCACTTTGTAACATCCCCACCTAGGTGCCACATGCTGGTGACCCAATCCGGTTCTCTACATAACCTCAAGTGTGCCTCCCCATATGCGAGAGGCTTCCGACTAGTATCGAGGGTCTAATATATAACATGGGATACTATACCCTCTTTGTTAAAGTACCACAATAGTGGAAATAAATAAACAATAATCAAATGATAATAACCATAACTAGAATAATATCAATATCACGTGATGACCAAAACAAGAATACAATATCCAAACCAAAACAATAGATATGTCATTCCATTTATGTGTCAAGTGTCAATATGAAAAACCCAAAATAAAGACACACTAAACAACACCATGTGGGTCCAAACATAAATCATGGTTCCCTCATCCAAACTCCATCCCAACTCATACATCTAACATAGGGATCTTGCCCTTATCCTGTCTTGCAAACATGAAGTTTATTCAGGTACCAACCATGAAACCCGAGTAGGGTGTGAGCACGACTCAGTAGGCCACCACCAATGGCATCTAAAACAACATCTAGTCCATAAAAATGTATGCAGTTGTATAAATAATAAATTATAATAAAGTAATCATCTATCACATTTAATTATTCTATCATTAACCATGCAAATAACCTAGATTCACAATGACACTTGAACCATTAATACCTTCTTCACTACGTTCTGAAGTCTATACCATACCACCACTTATGGTTTTCATTTATCATTTCAATTCAATTCCACATTCAATGAATGGGGTCCTAGAGTAGTAGTCTATAACTGTCACGACCCGACCTGTACTGGGGCTTGAGCCGCAACTACCCCAAGCCTACCTCCATTGGCCAGGGGCTGACAACCAGCGTCGTAGGCATAACAAACTCAGGGAGGCCTTTTCCTAAGTACCTGTACACACACACACAACCAACTCAATGAAAAAGTGCAGAGGGAAAGGAAAACAAGATAAAACACTGCCATATATATGAACCACAAATATGCATCGACCTCTAAACAGTACAAGTACATAAAAGTAAACTGAAAGGGAAAGGAGAAAAATACACGCCCAGTAAGAAAAGTTCCATAACCTGACAATAGGTGGAAAAGTAAAATAATTGAGAGAGCCCCGCTCCTGGATCCCAAGCAAAGGCCACCACATGCGGTCCAAGAAGCCCATATCCCTATGCTCCTCAGAAGTCACAATCAACCTGTCCATCTTCTACAAGGGCACACAGAGTGCGGGTAAATCCCAAGAAGGGGTGAGTATAAAAATACTTAGTAGGATTCCCCAAATGCTCATGGGAGTAGCAAAAGATGTACTGAAAAGGGGAGCCATATATATAACAAGGTATAGTAAAAGAGTACAGCTCAACCCAACATGGAAGTGAAGTAAGCTTGTCCAAACATAAGGAACTAGAAACTGTGAGAAGATAGACTTCTCATCGAGTCTTTGCTACCTATAGTAGTAGAGTAGACTAATCCAACCATGAGAATCTAGACAATGAAACACATGGAATACCCCGCACATCTTCGCCTCTTCTGGAGTGAGAGTAACCAAAACCCAAGGAGTGGGTACTAAAAATATGATATATATATATATATATATTCTCAACCAAAGAATCCAAAAAAATAGAGTAAGTGGATCTCCATATCACTAGCTCAGGCCAGGATAAAAGTTTCCAACAATTCTAGAATTAATCACCATCGATGCCCATCATCCCGCATGTTTTCCCTAAACCACAAGTCAAAGTGGCTCAATCACTGCACCTTGATACTATCCGCTATGGGCGGGTCTTTCTTGCTTGTTGGGTTTTATGTTGCATCACAAGGACATGTATTAGTGGAAAAAATACCCCTCTTTCTTGAGAATCAAAGGTCACGTCAAGCACATCTCATCACTATGCAACACAGTTGAGAGATCATGTGACAAAGTTGTGAACCCACTACCTAGCCATGCTGGAGGGTATGCACAAAAGAGTCATCAGCAAACCCACTGCTCAACCCAGCTGGAGGGTAAGCCCAAAAGTGTAAGTGAGGACTACCACTACCCAACCTCATTGGAGGGTAAGACCTGAAAGGGAATGATGAATGCCACTGACCAACCTTACTAGAGGATAAGCCCGAAAGGGAATGATGAACGCCACTGCCCAGCCTCAATGGAGGGTAAGCCTGAAAGAGTAACCGGTGAACACCACTGCCCAGCCTCACTGGAGGGTAATCCATAAAAGAGAACAGTGAATGCCACTACCCAGCCTCACTAGAGGGTAATCCCCAAAAAGAATAGAGAATTCCACTGACCAACCTCGCTGGAGGGTAAGCTGGGATTGCTCTGGTGATTTTTAAAACATCACTGCCATCACTTTCATCATCGAGCGTCACCTAAGATAGGCGTCACTCCCATAACATTATGCGTTTCCTCAGATAGACATCATACTCAGAACATCTCGCATTGTACCTCAAAAGCTACTGTGGAGGGAACCATCATGTATTCCATGGAAAAAACACCTAGGATAGGCTACTCATAAGACAAAATACATGTTCAGAAGAAAGAGATATGAGAGGGAGAAGATTCATAAAGTGGTAGATGACACATGTGGGGCCCACACGAAATGCGACCCTGCCTCATCATCTAGTAGTGTACCTAGACATACTCGGGTAATAAACTATGATCAAGTACCCACAAGCTGTAGGAATATAATTCCTAGAATTTGCCTTATCAAGTTTCTTGTTGAGTTTGGAATTCTCAATCTCAAGAAGTTCAGCAAATCTAGAGACTTCTTCAAAAGTAGGTAAAGTATTTTCCTCATCAGAAGATGATTCTTCATCAGAAGAGTTATAATACTTACTATCATTAGGATTTAAAGAAACATTGGTCAAAGATTCAGCATTTCGTACCTTAGCCATAAGACAATGATTATCAATAGGTAATCTGGCTATAAGACCAAGATTCTTCTGTCCTGAAGATTCATATTCAGAAGATTCATCTGAAGAGTCACCACCACTGGCACTCCAGGTGTCATTAGCTTTCAAAACTTTCTTAGCTTTAGCTTTGTAATATTTCTTCCTGTTCCTGTCTGAATGCCTTTCCTTTCTTTCTTTCTTTCTGAGCATAGGGCAATCTGGTCTAATATGTCCTGCTCTCTTACATTCATAACAAGTAACTTCTCCATCTTTCTTATCTTTCCTATCCTTCTTCTTATACTTGGATTGAAAGTTTCTTTGTCCAGCTATCTTGTTCATCCTTCGAGCAAGATTGGCTAATTCATTTTCTGAAACTTCACTTTCACTAGATTCGGATTGGAAAATGACTTTCTTCGATTTGGATCTGGTTACTCTCTCAGGAGTCTTAGCTTTCATCTGATTCGAAGTTGTAGTAAAAGCAACAGTACCATTTCCATTCTTCTTCTTGATGTTGTCAGCATCTCTCTTCATTCTGGTCTCATGTTGTAGAAGAGTTCCGAATAATTCATCAAGAGTTATTTGAGTAACCTTCCTGTTCTCATCTATAGCTGTTCTCTTGGATTCCCACTCATTGGGCATAATGTCAATTATCTTGTCCACAAGAGCTTCATCATCTAAACCTTTCTCTCCCATAGACTGTAGACTATTGACGATTGTCATAAATCTTTGTTGTACTTTACAGATAGGTTCTCCATACGGAAAATTAAAGCCATGATATTCAGCTCTAAGCATAGCTCTCCTAGTTTCAATCACTTTAGAAGTCCCAAAATGAGTAACCTCTAACTTCTTCCATATACAATTAGCTGCTTCACAAGAAGAAATTTGGCTATATATATTTCTGGTTATTGAACATAATAAAGTGTTGCGTACCTTGTAGTTGAGTTGATATTCTTGCTTCTCCTGGTTAGTAAAGGTTCTGACTTCCTTGTCAGGAATTTTGTAATCACCAGTAAGCATGACAAAGTTATCTACTCCAGTATTGATAACAAACGTCTTCATACGATCTCTCCAGTATTCATAATCATTACCATCAAATATTGATGGCCTTGTAGGATTCAAATTGTCTATCGAACCAACATTCATTCCTGCCATACTTGAAAATAACTTGGAGACAAACTTGTTAATAACAAAAATTCGGAATCAAAAAGTTCGGAATAGGAAAAGTTCGGAATGGATAATCTGGAATGAAAAAGTTCGGAATTGAAAAGTGAGCAAGAAAAACTTGAACGTGAGTACAAGTATTTCAGTAACCTTGCTCTGATACCAAATGTAAGAATGGTATAGAGTAAGAGGTTTCCAACCTCTGATACCAATTGTAGGATCGAAATAGAATATGAGATGCTCAATATACAAGAGGGGGGGTGAATTGTATACTTTAAAAATTCCTTAGGAACCTTTAAAGTTAGTTATGAATAACTAGAGTTTCCTTAAGAAAAGGAAAGAACTAAGTTTAACAAAGTTAAACTAAGTAAATTCACAACACCTCTAACACCGAACTAAACTTGGAAAGAGATTCCAAAAGTAAGTTCCGGAAATATGGTTCCGGAATTTGAAACTTAACAAAAGTTACAATATAAGATTCTACCTTAAAGCGTATAGAATCTGAATGAACCAGAGTAAGTAAGGAAGTATAAGAATGTTATACTTTCCTTAAGATACAAATTACAGCAGAATAGAAACGAGTAGTAAAACTACTAGCAACAAGATAATAGTCTTTTAACCCAAAGAGAAGGGTATCCAACAACCTTGGATAAAGGTCCCTTGATTTATACTTTCAAGCAAGTCTGTCTTACCCACACCAGGGTAAGCCCTCGATACGAAGATCGGTGTCTCTGTCTTGCTATCCCCGCAAGCCCTCAACTTCAAGGTAGTTGGCAACCTCTGTCTTTCTCAGCAAGAAAGCCCTCGATCTTTAAGGTAGTCGGCACCTCTGTCTTCCTATCCCCGGAAGCCCTCGAATGTAATCACCAACATTCGGAGTCGCACGAAGCTTTGAGAGTTAATAAGAGACTCTCACTCTAGAAATCACTTCAACAGCATGTATGCACAAAGTTCAAATGTTCATCCATCCGTTCATTATGAGCTTTTTCAAATGAGCTCCTATTTATAGGTGAGGTCGGCTCCTTCTCCAACGGTCATATTTCCCTTAAAGTTCGGAGGGACCTGTACACGTGTCACTTAGACAACGGTTAGTTTATAACAAAATGGACGACATCGTTTTATAACAAAGTAAGTGTAACAGAAAGTACGACATCGTTTTAAAACCTAACATAAAGGTTCGGAATAGAAATTTCGGAGTGAAAGTTCGGAGTGAACAAATTCAGAGTGTATAAAACAATGATATCCAGATTCTGTTTAATGAGTGAATTCGGAATGAGAATTCGGAATAGGAATTCGGAATAGGAATTCTTCATCAGAAATCGTAATGAGAAATCGTCATCAGAATTCGTAATGAGAATTCGGAATGAGATTTCTTCATTAGAATTCGTAATGAGAATTCTTCATTGGAATTCGTAATGAGAATTCTTCTTCAGAATTCGTAATGAGAATTCGAAATGGGATTTCTTCATTAGAATTCGTAATGAGAATTCTTCTTCAGAATTCGTAATGAGAATTCGTAATGAGAATTCTTCTTTAGAATTCGTAATGGGAATTCTTCTTCAGAATTCGTATCCTGAATCTGGAATAGAACTTAGTCAGAATTCATAACCGGAATTCGGAGTGAAACTTCCTTATAGTTCTTGTCCAGAATCCGAACCCTAAAACAGAAAGCTTTTTATCAGTTTTAATGATTCCGAGAAAGTGAATCCGAATTTCATACTTAAGAAAAATATTAATGAAAATATGATAAGGATAAATTTTTCTTATAAAAGCGTTTTTCCTTAAGAAAACATTTTTCCTTATAAAAGCAATTTTCCTTACAAAAGCGATTTTCCTTAAAGATAAGGTGTTTGTGATTTTCAAAACAAGAAGGAATGGAAAAGTCATAAGGAAAACCTTATTGACTCAACAATAACTGCGGATCTCCTTCCTTCCTCTTTTCCTTGTCAGCTCTCCACTTCGCTGCAACCTCATCAGTATATGTCTTCTTCTTCTTAGGCTTAGGAGGTGCGGAATGGACTTCCTTAGACTTAGGTTCTTCAGCTTCACCTACCACTTCTTTCAGCTTCCTCTTCCTTACCGGCTTAGGCGATTCCGGATCAGCCACTTTCGGAGTCACTTCTTCTTGAGGAGGAAGATCAATAAACATGCCAGACTTCTTGTCAAAAGCTATATTCATCCTTTTAAGAGTTGCATCACTGAGCAACATGATCTTGCAAACTTTCGGTTTAGAACTGCAAGCAACCTTGAAGGACTCAAGGCACCGAACTATCAGCTTCGACAATATTGCCGGGTACATTACTATCTGAGCTCTCAGATTCCCTTTCTTTAAATTCTCAAGATTAAGAAGGATATGCTTCATCAGGTTGAACTTCCTTTGATTTATCAAGAAATCTAAGATGTATATCTCACTCTTCTTCAAGCTGTCCTTGTCTCCTTTTCTCGGTACAATAAGCCCTTGCACCCATAACTCCAGAATCCGGAAGTTTGTAGACAGGGTTGCAATTTTCGAAGCCTTATCATCATCCAGTCCGAGAATTTCTAAGGCTTTCTCCTTGTTGAAACTACCCAAGGAGTCTGGCAGAACATGCGAGATAAACTCAGCTTCCCCTTCATAATTCAACCCTACCAAGCTTGCAGCCTTGGTGTAAGATAGCTTATAAGTCTTGCCATACGATTTGAAGGAAAATTTTTCTCTATTGTCTTCCACGAAGAAAGCAACCGACTCATAAAACTCAACAAGCAAGTCTGGGTAAACTTCATCTTGGTTGCCAGTTTTTGATATCGCAACATCTTCCCAGCCATTGAGCTTGATATTCTTTGATATAATAGAATCATAGTTGCTGAAGAAATTCGGATGCACTAACCGCTCTCTGTAGACTAACCACTGTGAAATGGGCTTTGTTGAAGACATCTCTTGAGAAGCTAACTCTGCAGACATTCGGATTAGAAGTCTCTGAGAAGTTCGGAACTGAGAAGACTGAAGTTCGGAACTGGAAAACTGTAGTTCGGAACAGCCTTAAATCAGAGAGACAGAGCTTCAGCACGCAAGAGCTTGAGATCGATGTGGGACGAGAAAATAGGGTCCCCTTTATATAGGCTTTGGGATGACGGTTCAACTTCCTCGGTTGATCTAACGGTTTAGAATGATCTGAGATCAGATCTGACGGTTGAGAGGTTGAATCCGATCTTTTTGAGGTTTTATTAAAACAGAATTCAAGAAATTCAAAAAACCGAAAACAAGCTATAAGAAAATGCCAGCAAGTAAAATATGATTACGAAAACTTCAGTAAGGAAGTCATACCTTTCGGATTAGCTTAGGAAAGTTATTCGTAATGGGTAATGTAAAGACGACTACGAAAAAAAACTCAATACGAAAAACTTGATACGAAAAACTTGATATGGAAGATTCAATACGAAAGTTTTTCCATTATGAAAATACCAGTACGAAAATTTTCCATTCCGGAAATTTTCAATACGAATACTTTTATTCCAGAAGTATTTTGTATGGAAATATCCATTCTGGAAAATTGTAGTTCCGGAAGTTCCATTCCGGAAAATTTCGTTCCGAAAAATTTGAAAACAAATTTTGAAAAAACTTTGTTAAATAAACAAACAAATGTACTCCCCCTATGAAAAGGAGTTTATTACTGTGAGAAGATTTTTCCAACAGAAAGTTAATTAAGGAAGATTACCTTACGGTTATCATTCCTAACTTCTGTTTAATATATTCAAATCTATCAGAAGGTAAAGATTTTGTGAAAATATCAGCAAGTTGATCTTGCGTTCCGATAAACTGAAGAATAATATCTCCTTTAAGTGTGTGATCCCTAAGAAAGTGATGCCTAATATCTATGTGTTTTGCACGGGAGTGATGTGCAGGGTTTTTACTTAGAGCAATGGCACTTGTGTTATCACACAAAATTTGAGTTTTAGTAAAACTCAAGCCATAGTCTGTAAGTGTGTGTTGCATCCACAACACTTGTGCACAACAACTTCCAGCTGCTACATATTCAGTTTCAGCAGTGGAGAGTGCAACAGAATGTTGCTTCTTGCATGACCAAGAAACTAATGAATCTCCTAAGAAATGACAAGTTCCGGATGTACTTTTTCTATCCATTCTACAACCACCAAAGTCAGCATCAGAAAAGCTTTTTAGAACAAAATCATTTCCAGAAGTATAAAATAATCCTAGATCCATGGTTCCCTTAAGGTAGCGAAAAATTCTTTTAACTGCCTTTAAGTGAGATTCCTTAGGATTGGATTGATATCTTGCACATAAGCATACTGAAAACATTAAGTCTGGTCGACTAGCAGTTAAGTAAAGTAGACTTCCAATCATACATCTAAAAGATGTTTGATCTACTGGTTTCCCAGCTTCATCAAGATCTAAAGAGTTTGAGGTACCAATAGGAGTACTTATACTCTTCGTGTTGTCATAACCATACTTTTTAAGAAGATCTTTAATATACTTATGTTGAGATATGTAGGTTCCTTCTGGTTTTTGAGAAATTTGAAAACCAAGGAAAAATGTTAACTCACCCATCATACTCATTTCAAACTCAGATTTCATTAGACTAGCAAAAGAATCAGTCAAAGATTGCTGAGTTGAACCAAATATAATGTCATCAACATAAATTTGTACAATCAAAACATTTTTCTTATCTTTCTTTATAAAAAGGGTTGGATCTGCATTTCCCTTAACATAGTTATTTTGAAGCAAAAATCCAGTGAGTCTATCATACCATGCTCTTGGGGCTTGTTTAAGGCCATACAAAGCTTTGGTAAGTCTAAAAACATGATCAGGATGTTTTGTATCTTCAAAGCCAGGAGGTTGTTCAACAAAAACTTCCTCTTGAACATAACCGTTAAGAAAAGCACATTTCACATCCATTTGAAATAGTTTGAAATTAAAGAATGCTGCAAAGGCAAGTAGAATACGGATAGATTCAAGTCTAGCTACTGGAGCATAGGTTTCTTCATAGTCTATTCCTTCTTGCTGATTATAGCCTTTAGCAACAAGTCTAGCTTTATTTCTAACAATGACTCTATTTTCATCACATTTGTTTCTGAAGACCCATTTTACTCCAATAACAGAAGTTTCCTTAGGTCTTTCAACCAAGGTCCAGACTTTATTCCTTTCGAATTCATTTAGCTCATCTTGCATTGCTTTGATCCAATCATCATCACCTAAAGCTTCATCAGTGCTTTTAGGTTCTAGTTGGGAAAGAAATGCTAGATGTTCTACTTCATTTCTTAAGGAACTTCTAGTCCTTACAGGTTGATTTACATCACCAATGATACTATCACTGGGATGATTCTTAAGAAACATCTGATTTGAGTTTTGTAAAACCTGTTCATCAACATAAGGTAGAAAGTCTTCTGGGGTAAATGTTTCAGAAGTATCTTCTAGAACAATTTCCTTATCAGAAGGTTCTTCTAACAAAGGTTGACAATCAGTTTTTGAAAACACATCCGAAGATGTAAGTTGGGAAGTTTTAAAAACAAAAGGATCTGACTCATCAAATTTCACATGTACTGTTTCCTCAACAGTACAAGTATTTTTATTAAAAACTCTATAAGCCTTAGAGGTTGTGGAATATCCTAAGAAAATTCCTTCGTCTGATTTTGGTGCGAATTTATGTAAGTTATCTTTAGTATTCAAAATGAATACTTTGCAACCAAAAACCTTGAAGTAGGAAAGCCTTGGTTTTCTACCATTCCATAACTCATAAGGAGTTTTATTAAGAAAAGGTCTAATCAAAACTCGATTTATAGTATAACAAGCAGTACTTACAGCTTCAGCCCAGAAATGTCTAGCAATAGAATATTCACTCAACATGGTTCTAGTTATTTCTTGAAGAATTCGATTTCTTCTTTCAACTACACCATTCTGTTGAGGAGTTCTAGGTGCTGAAAAGTTGTGAGTAATACCTTTCTTACTACAAAAAGTTTCAAAATCAGAATTTTGAAATTCTCCTCCATGATCACTATGAATAGTTTTCAATGGAAGGTTTTTCTCATTTTTAACTTGAGCTCTAAAACTTTTGAAATAAGAAAAAGCTTCAGATTTCCTTGCTAGAAAATAGACCCAAGTAAATCTAGTGTAATCATCAACTAGAACAAACACATAGTATTTGCCTCCAATGCTTCCAGTTTGTGTAGGACCAAAAAGATCCATGTGCACCAACTGTAATGCATCGGTTGTTGAGACTTCACCGATTGACTTAAAACTAGATTTATGTTGCTTGCCATATTGACAAGGATCACAAACTTTAGAAGAATCAAATCTAAGCTCCGGTAGATCCTTAACTAGTTTCTTCTTAGAGAGTTTACATAGGTTTCTAAGATAACAGTGTCCTAGTCTTCTATGCCATAACCAAGAATGATCTTCCATTGCACTTAGGCAAGGTAAATCTTGGCTTCTTAGGTCTTCTAAGTTTAAGGTGTAAACATTCTCTTGCCTGTTGGCTGAGAGAATAAATTCTTCCTTGGAATTGTGAACTAAGCATTTATCATTCCTAAAATTCACAAGGTAACCTTCATCACATAACTGACTTATGCTAATGAGGTTGTGCTTAAGACCTTTAACAAAAAGAACATTTGAAATCAAAGTTTTACCTAAAAGAACAATATTACCAATACCAACAATCTCTCCCTTAGCATTGTCTCCGAAAGTTACCTTTCCTCCTTTCGTCTTGATAATTTTTTCAAAGAAGCTTTTGTTACCAGTCATGTGCCGGGAACATCCACTATCCATGTACCAAACATTGTTGCTGGAACTTTCTTTATTTTCCTGAAATTAAGAACAAAGTTAGACTTTCGGAATCCAAACTTGTTTGGATCCGAGATTTCGAGACAATAAAATCTTAGGTACCCACATTTTCTTGGAAAAATAAGCTTTATGAAAACCTAAGGATTGGGTTTTGTTTAAGGAACAATTTCTTGCCCAGTGACCACCACATTGACACTTAGTACAAAATGGGGCACTTTGAGGAACAAAATAATTGTTGCTGAAAACAGGTTTTGCATGGGTATAACCAAATCCGGATTTATTTCTTAAAGGTCGTATTTGAGAATACATCTTATCAAAATTTTCCTTACCATGGGTAAAGTTTGATAAGCACTTCTTTAAGGAAAAAATTTCGGACTTGAGTTTTACAACCAAGTTTTTATCTTCAAAATCATTAGTTTTGGAACTAGAGTTAGGCTCGAAAATATTTTTATTAGAAATTACTTTTTCTAACTCTTTAGAAAGTTTATTCTTCTCAGAACTTACTTCCTCAAGATTTTTTGAAATACTTTCAAAATCAGCAGTATTGATTCTCGGTATTGATTCTCGGTATTGATTCTCGGTATTGATTCTCGGTATTGATTCTCAGTATTGATTCTCGGTGCCAGATGCTCCAACATACGCTGAATCAGAAAACCGATTCCGTATCCATGGTAATGGATAAGTGTGTTGAGATAGAAGCCCAGTTCAAAAATTTCTTCATTGGTTACGAAGCTCATAAAAGATCTTGCAAAAGGATGACTAGCTGGTCGAAGAAGAATGTGGAAGAGATGAGGTTGCTGGATGAGTTTCAGGAGAATGTTAAGGATGCTTTTCAAACCGAGGATAAGAAGTTTCATGAGATGACTGCATCATTCGATGAGAAATTGGCAGAGGAAAAGAACATTCGGAGTCAGGAAGTAAGAGATCTGAATGGAAAGCTCAACTCTGTTAATCAAAGTTGGAAATTTGAAAGGGATCATCGGATCAATTTTCTAGAAAGGATAAAGTCTCAGGAAGAGAAAATGGAAGCTCAGGAAGAAAAGTTGAAGGCTCAGGAAGAAATCATTCAAACTCAGTCAGCAAGAATAGTTGTCTTAGAAAAGCAAGCAGAGGAAGATCATAAGGATCTCAAGAAGATCAAGACTATTCTCAAGGGGCTGATGTCGAAAGAGAAAGATCCCAAATGACCAATCCGATCTTTTTGTTGTAATCTGTTTTTGTTGCTGACATTTCAAATTTAATGAGAATCGTGCTTGTTGTTCTGTTTTGTTGTTGTTACTAATTCTTTCAGGTACTTTGTTATTTTTTTTTCCATTCCCTCGAAATTCTTTTTGAAAATCACAAAGGGGGAGAAGGAAAAGATCCTTAAGAAAAAGAGGAAATCTAATAAGTGCTTATCAAAGGGGGAGAAAGAAAAATACCCAATGAGATAGAACTCTAATAAGAGTTTGTTTAAGGGGGAGTTTTTATCTTAAAGAAATATCACTCCGGAAATATGAATACGATCCTTAGAGATTCAAAGCCTAAGGGGGAGTTAGTCGTATTCATCTATATTCTTAAACCAAGGGAGATAAGCTTTATTGTGTTTCTTTCTTCCTAGAAATAGCTTTTTCGTAAGGATGTTTGTGCTTTCCAAAAAGGGGGAGATTGTTGAGTCAATAAGGTTTTCCTTATGACTTTTCCATTCCTTCTTGTTTTGAAAATCACAAACACCTTATCTTTAAGGAAAATCGCTTTTGTAAGGAAAATTGCTTTTATAAGGAAAAATGTTTTCTTAAGGAAAAACGCTTTTATAAGAAAAATTTATCCTTATCATATTTTCATTAATATTTTTCTTAAGTATGAAATTCGGATTCACTTTCTCGGAATCATTAAAACTGATAAAAAGCATTCTGTTTTAGGGTTCGGATTCTGGACAAGAACTATAAGGAAGTTTCACTCCGAATTCCGGTTATGAATTCTGACTAAGTTCTATTCCAGATTCAGGATACGAATTCTGAAGAAGAATTCCCATTACGAATTCTAAAGAAGAATTCTCATTACGAATTCTCATTACGAATTCTGAAGAAGAATTCTCATTACGAATTCTAATGAAGAAATCCCATTTCGAATTCTCATTACGAATTCTGAAGAAGAATTCTCATTACGAATTCCAATGAAGAATTCTCATTACGAATTCTAATGAAGAAATCTCATTCCGAATTCTCATTACGAATTCTGATGACGATTTCTCATTACGATTTCTGATGAAGAATTCCTATTCCGAATTCCTATTCCGAATTCTCATTCCGAATTCACTCATTAAACAGAATCTGGATATCATTGTTTTATACACTCTGAATTTGTTCACTCCGAACTTTCACTTCGAAATTTCTATTCCGAACCTTTATGTTAGGTTTTAAAACGATGTCGTACTTTCTGTTACACTTACTTTGTTATAAAACGATGTCGTCCATTTTGTTATAAACTAACCGTTGTCTAAGTGACACGTGTACAGGTCCCTCCGAACTTTAAGGGAAATATGACCGTTGGAGAAGGAGCCGACCTCACCTATAAATAGGAGCTCATTTGAAAAAGCTCATAATGAACGGATGGATGAACATTTGAACTTTGTGCATACATGCTGTTGAAGTGATTTCTAGAGTGAGAGTCTCTTATTAACTCTCAAAGCTTCGTGCGACTCCGAATGTTGGTGATTACATTCGAGGGCTTCCGGGGATAGGAAGACAGAGGTGCCGACTACCTTAAAGATCGAGGGCTTTCTTGCTGAGAAAGACAGAGGTTGCCAACTACCTTGAAGTTGAGGGCTTGCGGGGATAGCAAGACAGAGACACCGATCTTCGTATCGAGGGCTTACCCTGGTGTGGGTAAGACAGACTTGCTTGAAAGTATAAATCAAGGGACCTTTATCCAAGGTTGTTGGATACCCTTCTCTTTGGGTTAAAAGACTATTATCTTGTTGCTAGTAGTTTTACTACTCGTTTCTATTCCGCTGTAATTTGTATCTTAAGGAAAGTATAACATTCTTATACTTCCTTACTTACTCTGATTCATTCAGATTCTATACGCTTTAAGGTAGAATCTTATATTGTAACTTTTGTTAAGTTTCAAATTCCGGAACCATATTTCCGGAACTTACTTTTGGAATCTCTTTCCAAGTTTAGTTCGGTGTTAGAGGTGTTGTGAATTTACTTAGTTTAACTTTGTTAAACTTAGTTCTTTCCTTTTCTTAAGGAAACTCTAGTTATTCATAACTAACTTTAAAGGTTCCTAAGGAATTTTTAAAGTATACAATTCACCCCCCCTCTTGTATATTGAGCATCTCATATTCTATTTCGATCCTACACAAGCCATGCCAGTGTACTCCCAGAGTACATGTCACCTCTAGCCCAAATGGTTGACGAGCGTGCATTGCTCATTTTTGATCCAAAGGGTGAAAACATAATTCTACCGACATGCCTCTTGAAAATGGCCTCAAATAACCAAACTTGTCAAATCATTTCTATCCTTGTGGAAAAGAGCACATGATCAACTATTTATTTTCCCAAAACAGACTCCTGGTGAAGAAGCTACATTACACCATGCTATAAACAAATAGTGCCCCGTGGGGCCCACACCTCGATCTCGAAACACATCGCACAATTCATGAAATTGCGATCCCCTTGAAAAAAAACACAGGATCATCTATTCATTTGTCTAAAACAGACAACCGGTGAAAAATGTTCTTTTCACCGCAAACGCCCGATCGACGATCGATCACTACCAATCACGAAAAAGCTCCGCACATCCAAACGGATTGCACCATTGTGATCCTTGAAAAAAAATGTAAGGTAGACTATTCAATTTCCCCAAATGGACTTCTGATGAAAAAGTTGTAAAAATGCTGCATTACATTCGAAAGGCGTCTCGTGGGGCCCACGTCTCGACCCTAAATTTAGTCGGGCATATCACGCCATTGTGATCCTTGTGGGAAAACACACTAGATAGACTACTGAATCATACAAAATAGATACCTAGTGAAAAAGGTCACATTCCACCTCAAATGCCTAAAACGGGCTTTGTGGGGCCCGCACCACTGTTTCAGGTTAAGTGCCTAAAACAACCTTCAAAAGTCTACCTAAACTTCAAAGTCACAATGCCTCTGACGACACGTCAATTAGAAATCGTATGCATATGTACGGTCCAATACAAGTTTCTCGAATAATAATAATAATAATATTATTATTAAAAATAAACATTTTGTGTCACATAACCTTGATCCCGAGACAAAAAGTTCCCAAATCAACCTCAAATGGTCTTCCTCGAAGCAAGGGTCATGTGGTCATAGATGGCATGCAAAATGGGCCCTAAGAAAGAAAGTTATGGGCATTTTAATAAAACCCCTGTCCGAACTGGCTGATCCGGCTTGAACCACCAGCCGCTGCCGCGGTTCCGCCATCGTCCATCACGACTCCACCATACGCCTCTGTGCTGGACCGCACCATCACTGTTCTGGTCCGCGCTATCGTCGCTAGAGCTACCCTCACCAGAACCCGCACCAGAAAACATCCGTAGACCACCACGGTCACTCCGGTGGTCCAAAACGCGATCCGGTCCAGATTTGTGATCCAAGGGACCTGAACTACACAACGATGACCTATGTTCAAAGGATCTTTAATGTTTTAATAAGGAGAAATGTTTCCGGAACATCTGCCCGCCGCTGTTGCTCCTCCGGCGCCCAAAACTCGAGTCTGAGCATGGATCGGGGTTCCTCGAGTCGAGAGATTCACAAACATATATATCACTCCTCGATTCATCGATGATTTGGCGAGGGGAAAAGTTGGTGGATGAAGAACACGAAGAGTGAAAAATTGAAAATTTAAATAGACGATGACCGTTGTTTGTTTGGACATCATCAAAGGATTCTAAAGCAGCAAAAACAAACAGAAAGGATTTCTAATGATGAAATATTTAACCGGGGGGCTACGGAATCTAGAACAAAAATGCTACCTCAAATTAAGACCCTACCTTGTGTTTGCTATACTCTAATCTATCGGCGTCTGAAGTTTCGTCATGATCCGACGATGTTCGAACGTCGAATCCCCATCGGCTAGAGCTTCGCCGTTCGAGAGGGAAAATGAGCTAACTCTTCTCATTTCCTTAATTCCCTATTTATAGGAAACTGTCAGCAGACACAAAATCCGAATCTCCCACGCCCTCTCAACTGAGGTCACTCCATGGGTAAACACCATGCTATGAACTCAACGGAAGTCTCAAATTTCCAATCCTATTTTCTGTTTGGAATTTATTCAAAGTAGCATTTCAAATAAAACAATTTAATTTATATATATCATTTACAGTTTTCCCTCTGGAACTTTTTTTACAGGAGGCTTGCGCCGAAAAAACTTATACCCCTCTTAGGGTAAATGGAATGATCCTGAATCATCCATGGCATCAAATTTCCAATCCAAGTTACCATTTGAGAGTTACTTGAGTTTGAGCTATTAAATGAATGAATTAATAAATTAATTCATCCATTTAACATACCGCTAACGAGCGAGGGGTATGAATGTCCCACACCAAGATATTTTATGTCGTTCCTAGGGTAAACACCACGTTCCAGACCCAACCGTGGTCTCAGATTTCTGATCTGATCAACATTTTATGAGATATCCTGTTTCCTTTATGTGAATAGTACAAAAACACTTAATATTTTTGAATAATTTAATTCGGGTGCACCGGGCATCGAAATCACACACCATCTCAGCTCCTGGTTCTAGAAATATATGTAGAAATATTACAAAGTATTACAACGAAAAAACCGGTTCTCTACACTATTCCCTTCTTTATGCCTTTTTTCCCCAAAACACAAAACCAAGAAAAACAACTCGGGATACTAAGATCACATTTGGATTTCTCGCTCTTAGGAAAACTTGCACATCACCATGCTGGCACAACATGAAAATCAAAGGAAAGGTTCATCCTCATATGGTCTACTACTTTCGAGGACGTGCGAAAGAACACACACATATCTCATCAGCTGTGACCCATGGAAGGAATTGTGCACCCACTCCAGCTATTGGGGTGGGGGGGGGGGTAGATCAAGGAGGTAGGAAACCTCCCTATCTATTGCATGATTATGAATGGCTTGAAGAAACTAGGGGGATAGTTTACTTCATCAGCCGAACCTCTATATTTCACATCGCGGCTGGAATCATGGTTTGTACCTGAAACAGGGTCTCGTTATTCCCTCCTTCAGAATATCCATCTGGTGAAATACCTAAGGATATCTGGTCACAAAATATTTCAAAGTAGATTCATCACAACCAAGACTCTCTAATGTGCTTGAGAAGAGAAGGATTCAAAAACATATTCTGAAGAAAATTTTAACCCTCCTTCTCCATTAGGGTCAATCATAGGGAAGATAACTATAACAAAACTTCCTTCACCTGGCGAGCCTAGGATTTTCTGCTAAGGGCATCTACTACAACACTACCACTGCCCAAAGCATAGATTACCTTGAAGTCATAGTCCTGTATAAATTTCATCTAGCACCGTTGTCTCAGGTTTAAGTCTCTTTGGGTGAATATGCACATGAGACAATGGTGGTATGAGAAAACCACAAAGCACTCTCTCCGAATGTATCACCTTCACATTCTCAGGGTGAAGACTACCACTTCTATCACCACATAGTGAGTCACATAGTTATGTTTATGGGTTTTCCAACACCTCAACCTTTACTTGATAATAGTATCAAGATTGACATTGAACACACAAGGTACCAACAAATAGGGTAGGTGACCAAACTCATCCAACTACAAGAGTCTAGACACGGAAAGCACATGGCATACTCTACGTGTATTTACATCTCTTGGAAGGAGAGTAATCACCAAAACAAGAACTCTACCAAACCCACTAGTGTAACCTTAAGAAAAGGGAGGTCAAATAGCAAGAATTCATAGGAAAATACAAGACCTACTACGAAACTCTACTACAAAATTCCCACCATGAACACAAAAGTCACAGGGATTCATCCACTACACTTTGATACTATCCACTTTGGGTGGCACTGACTCTCCTTCACAGTTTTGATCACATCACAAAAATATGTCTCAATGGGAGAAGAAACCCTCTTTCCCATGCATTCAAAGCTATGTAGAACAACACTGACATAGGGTTACAATGATGCCCTACATCACCATTAGTAAAAGAGTTAGAAGAAAAGAGTAACTCACATAATTTATAAAAAATTCTACTGAAGAAGGTAGAAAAGACACATAGCATACCTCTTATCGTCTCATGTGCTACAGGATTATAGCCATCAATAGCAGGTAGCTTCCTGTGGCCCTAGTCACCAGCTCCCTGAGCCTAACGTGGGAAGCCTAGTGGTGGTGGAAGGGCCTCACAAAATCATCCACCAACCATAGTTCTTCCTAATTTTCTACCATCACCAACTCCCTGGGGACCACCCTATCTTTTTCTGGGAGACCCCTGATCACGACACTTCTTCTTCCATGGTGGTGCATCTACCAACTGCCTGGAAAGCTCAACACATCTGGTTGGGTGGTCTCATGCCACGTGACCTCACTCATCACAAACATAGAACTATCCCTCCCAAGGCTATCTCAGTGCTCTACACTATCCCCAACCATGTGCCTGTGTCTTATCAAGGGGAGGCCTCATGCGTCATGGGCGTGCCAACTGACATCTTCTAGTTGTGATAGACATCCCAAATCTGTTACACTTACTGCCAAAACCAACTATCTAACACCCGTTTAATAGAAATCTCTCTGTCACCAGTGCTTGCTCCAACACCCTGAGATAGGTGAGGATGAAAAAGGGAACTATGCTGGCGCAAATATCCTATATAGAGACCCTACTCAAACTTATGTTTCTGGAAGTTGCCGTCATGGACCACATCCAAAGAGTACTGGGTAAGGTCTGCGAACCTAGTCACGTACTCAACCACCATCATCCCTCCCTGCTGAAGCTCCAGTAACTATTAAAACCATACAGACTATAAGTAGGATGGGTAGTAATCCTCATGAAATAGCTCCCAAAAGTCATCCCATGAGAGTGACAACTCATCATACATATGAGTAACCCAGTTCTACCAACGCCAAGCTATTCTGTGTGAAAATACTGGCTGCTAATGTTTCCATATAATCTGTCGGTGTCCGAACAGGACTAAAGAGGTGAACCATCGAATCTAGCCAAACCTCCACTACCTAAGGGTATGGCTCACCGTGGAACCTTAACGATGAGTTTGGAACTCACAGAGTGCGCTCAGCCGACACTCGTCATCATCCTTAACTGTCAGTACTAACTACTGCTCAACAGGTGGAGGTTCTGCTACTTACCCTCCTAGAGAAAATGTAATCATATAATGGATCCTACACCGAGGCCTCACCGCTCATGAAATCATCATCACAAAACGAAGATAGTATCCCAGCTGGCTATCGTCGTGGAGGCATCCATAATCTAATCAAGGAGTATCGTGGTCAAATAAGAATATATATATATATATATATATCAACAATGATGGGGAGCTGACTCAAGAAGGATAGTCAAAGAATCAATCCTATATGATGCATTTACCATTGTTCCCTGCAACAAGTGTCTTAGTATGGCGAGTTAGCAAGCGGTCAATCAGGGTCCTAGTGAATGGCTACATTGGCCGCCGAACCATCACTGGACTCCCTGGCCTGAGAGCTGATCTTAAGACACATTAACACTGTTGCCCTAAAACCCAACCAATTATTTTTTTGGGATCGTTCGAACAACATCCCAAGGAATAAACCACCTTTGATACCACCTTTTCATGACCCTACTCGTACCGAGGCTTGTGCCGCAACTACCCTAAGCCCGCCTCTATAGGCCAGGGGCTGACGACTGGAGCTGAAGGCATAAAAAACTCGAGGATGACTTTGCCTAAGTACCTGTACTCACACATGCAGCCAAATCAATACAAAAGTTCATAGGGAAAGGAAAACAAGATAACACACTGCTATATATATGAACCACAAATATTCATCGACCTCTAAATAGTATAAGTACATAAAAGTAAACTAAAAGGGAAAGGGGAAAATACATGCCTAATAAGAAAAGTGCTACAACCCACTAATAGGTGGAAAGGTAAAACAGATGAGAGTGCCCCGCCCCTGGATCCTAAGCAATGATCACTGCACGTGGTCCAAGCACCCCGTATCCCTATGCTCCTTTAAAGTCACTATCAACCTGTCTGTCATCTACAAGGGCACACCGAGTGCGGGCAAAACCCAAGCAGGTGTGAGTATAAAAATAATCAGTAGGATGCCCCGAAGGCTCAAGGGAGTAGAAAAAGATGTATTTAAGAGGGGAGTAGTATATAAAACAATGTACAATAAAAGAGTACAACTAAACCCAACAAGGAAGTGAAGTAAGCTCGTCCAAACACGAATATCTAGAAACAGTGAGAAGATGGACTTCTCGTCGAGTCTTATCTACCTATATTAAGAGAGTATACTCATCAAACCATGATAATCTAGACGCAGAAATCACATGGTATACCCCATGAGAATTTTTCTCTCCTAAAAGGAGAGTAACAAAAAATCAAGGATTGGGTACTACAAATACAATATATATATCCTCAACCAAATAATCCCAAATGAGAGAGTAAGGGGATCTCTATATCACTAGCTCAGCCCATGAAAAGAGTCTCCAATAATTCCATATGTAATCACAATTGGTGCCTATCATCCAACATGTCTGCCCTAAACTGAAAGTCAAAGGGGCTCAATCACTGTACCTTTATACTATCCTCTTTGGGCGAGTCTGTATCGTCTACACGGGTTTAGGTCACATCACCAGGAAACATCTTGGTGGGAAAATCACCCCTCTTTCTTGAGATTCCAAAGTCACGTCAAGCACGCCTTTTCACTATGACACATAGTTGAGAGATCATGTCACAAAGTTGTGAACCCACTACCCAACCTCGCTGGAGGGTATGCACAGAAGAGTTAACAACAAACCCATTGACCAGCCCAGTAGGAGGGTAAGCCCAAAAGTGTTTCCAGCAAATGCCACTTCCCATCCTCACTGTAAGGTAATACTTGAAAGAGAACAACGTATGATACTTCCCAACCTCGCTGGAGGGTAATACTAAAAGAGAACGATGAATGCCACTGCCCAACCTCGCTGGAGGGTAAGCCCATAAGAGTAATCGACGAAGGTCACTGCCTAGCCTCATTGGAGGGTAATCCCCGAAATAGAATAGAAAAGTCCACTACCAATCCTTTCTAGAGGGTAACCTTGAAAGGGAAGGAAGAATTCCACTGCCCAGTCACACTGGAGGGTAATCCAAGATTGCTCTGGTGATTCCAAAAATAACACTACCATCGTTGTCATCATCGAGCATTGCCTTAGATAGGCGTCATGACCAGAACATTAAGTGTTGCCTTAGATAGGCATCACACTTGGAACATCTTGCATCGTACCTCAAAAGCCACTATAGAGGGAACCATCATGTTCTATGTGGAAAAAAACTCAGGATAAGATACTCGTAGGAAAAAATCTAAGTTCAGAAGAAACAAATACGAGAGGGAGAAGATTCTTCAAGTGGTACATTGAACGTGTGGGGACCACACGACATGTGACCCCACCTCATCATATGGCTATGTACCTATCCATATTTGGGTACTAAACTGTGACTAATTACCCATAATTTGTGCCAGTGTACTCCCAGAGTACAAGACACCTCTAACCAAAATGTTGATGAGCACACATTTCTTGTTATTGATTCGAAGGGAGAAAACAAAATTCTAACAACATGCCTCTTTCAAATGGCATCTTATAATCAAACAGATCACACAGTTGCGATCCTTGTAGAAAATTTCACATGATCGACTAATCATTCACCCGAAACAGACTCCCGGTGAAGAAGCTGCATTCCACCGTGTTGCACACAAATAGTTCCCTATGGAGCCCACACCTAAATACCAAAACACAATGCATAGATCGTGCCATTGTGATCCCCTCTAAAAAACAAATGGGATCAGCTATTCATTCATCCAAAAGGGACAACTATTGAAAATGGTTCTTTTCACCGCAAACGCCCGATCGGTGCTCGATCACTACCGATCATGAAATGGATCCGCACATCCAAATGGATCACACCATTGATATCCTTGTGAAAAAACATGCAAGGTATACTATTCACTTTTCCCAAATGATATTCTGATGTAGAAGATGTAAAAATGCTCCATTACGCTCAAAAGGTATCCCATGGGGCCCACGCCTCAGCCCCGAATTTAGTCGGGCAGATCACGCCATTTAGATCATTGTGGGAAAGCTCACTAGATTGACTAATCGATCATCCAAAATGAATACATGGTGAAAAAGGTCACATTCCACCGCAAATTCCCAAAACAGGAGTCGTAGGGACCACACCACTATTTTAGGTTAAGCTTTCGAAATAGCCCTGAAAAGTCTGCCTCAACTCAAGGGTTACAACACCTTTGACAGTGTCACAAACTAGATATGGTTGCCTTCAAAACTGGCACCTGACTCGATCTGTGGCAAGACCTGACGGGCGTTCCCGATCCCCATGGGTTGGCATAAGTACCCAAGTATCATATATGAGTGCTTGAGAATGATTTACCTGAGTTCAGAAACATAAGACAACCAAATACAATAAAAACCACATCTAAAATTTTACGCCAAAAAAGCCTTTAATAAAATTAAGAATTGGGAAAAAAGGTTTATATAAATCCCAAAGACTACAACAAAAGAAGAAAGAAAAAATGGACATCCCAAGAACCACCTCAAGGAAAGGAAAAATCACCCTCAAGCCATCTCTACAATACCACACCATGAAGGACTTCAAGAAACTCATACCACCAATTCTTAAAGCTTTACCCAAACCTACAACAAAAATTACCAAGTCTACTTACACCCAAATATGTAAGTAGGGTTTGAGCCAAATCCTAGTAGGATGACACCACAAAAAGATTCCATGTGATGATCATTATAAGACAAAAAGATTGCAAGTTTTGTAAACAAGAAATTCTAGTAAAAATATTTAAGAAATGAAACTTTATATAAAATCAGTTTTCAAGTGGGATATTTTAAAGAATCAACACTTTTAAATAAAATGTACAATATATTGATTTTTTCCATCCAAACACACCATATGGTGATCACGAGTGTAAAATGTCCAATGAGCACTAGCAATGGGAACACCCCTAGGCACTAGCACGTCGTGGGTCCTTAGAACCTCTTATCTCGGTGAAAGTAACCATACAAATATCTGTTATCATGAACACAAGCCTCTAGTAGGGATCATACCCATAACCTAGTGGTCCCCCAAAATCATCATAATCATAGTTTAGTTAGTGTTTTCATCATCAAACTTTCTACATGAAACAAGGGCCCAACTCCACGAGATCACTAGCATACTAGTACACATCCACCCACCTAGATACTCAGGTTTTACCTCTTGTGCTCAAACAAGTTCCACAAACCCTGAATTACCATTTTCAAATTAAAATACCATTTCCAAATCACACACACACCAAACATCCCACACACATGTAACATAATTTCCTTTTTCATTCAATTTTTTTTTGAAACCATACTCACACCAAAACATCCACCAATGCTTTTCACATCTCTTTCACACTTCAATAAATAATTTAAACAATTTTATAAAACATTTCCAAGATAGTACAAATCACATAACATAACTTTCACATTAAAATTGACCATTTCAAAAGTACACACCTACCAAAATATTTTTCCAATATAGTTGCACCTCTTACATAAATCAAGAAACTATTTAAAACCATCATAAAACAATTCCAAGGAGTGTAACCAAGATTTGCACATAAAATCCTTCTAAAAACTCTATATTGAAACAAAATTCATGACAATATAACATAAAACATAATTGGATTCCCTATAACCATTTAATAAAACCATTTCACGAGCCATAAAATAGCCCCAAGTGGTACAACATGGAATACACAAGACAAACACACATTTTTACACAAAAATGCTACTTTAAAATTAACTGCTCAACCAATGCTACCAGAAATAGTTTTTCCACCACAAAAAACATATTATAAACATGATAAATAAATAAATCAAGAAATAAAACTTATCAATAAATTCTTACACATGGAATCACCTACCACAAATGTCAAAACACCAAATCCTTGTGCAGAAGTTCACCTGCACCACCGATGCACCACAAGGGAGATAAATAAAACCCAAAACCACAATATTAGACCAATAAACCCAAGATCAAACCCTAGGTTCCAATACCTACTTTCTGGAAATTAGGAACCTCAAGAAAATATGAATGAAACCCTAAGAAAAAGGAAGACACCCTAAGAAAATGGGAGAAGGAAACCCACTTACTTGAGATATCTTGAATAAAACTCCTAAAACACACCAATAGCTGAATTTCAAAACATCCAAAAATGAATGTGAGGTTTGAATAAGGTTTAGTAGGTTATGTGAGAACTAAAATGGAGTGAAAATAGTAAAAATTGAAGGATTTATGAAATAAACAAGTTACCTCTTCAAATCTGGATGATTTGAGAAATGTAGAGAAGTTTTGCCTTAATTTGCAATGTATATAAGCTCCAGAGAGGGGGAAAAGATCATGGGGGCGTGCCTTGGGTAAGTGGTCTTGGGTGAGAGTTTGAATCACCAAAAAAACTTAAAAATTTAATGATATATTAACGAATTAATTTTTTTAAAGCACGAAATGAGATTATGGGCTGGCCCAATACCTTAATAAAAATCCCAAATCCATCATGATTATGGATTCCTATGAGGTCCAAAAGGATATGGTTGTTTTAATATAACAGAGTATGAAAATTGAGAAGTGTAATGAGTGTAAAATGTTAAAAAATGAAGGATTTATAAAAAACAAAATTTGTTTTTAAAACATGAAATGAGCTCACGGTTTGGCCCAAATCATGAAAACACACCCTTTCCTCCGAAACTACATGGGAAACCACCACAAAAAAATCAATAATAGTAATTAAATGAAAAATACCTTTTAAAAAATTCATTTCTGTGACAATTATATCCTCCATAAAACTTTTAGCCCTCATAAAGCCACAACAAGACCAAAAGAAAAAACCAAACCCAACCGAAAGTCCAAAATTGAATCATTTGCAATGTTTCGCCCACCCCTAAAAGGCCAAAACACCTTAATTGATCAATCAAGGAAGGAATAATCTCACCAACCAAAACATAAACCACTTCCTAAAATGATCAAGCACATTCAAACTACATCTCAAAACAAAACACCTCAAACACTATCTGAACAAAACTAAAACAACTTACCTAGAATGAACAACGAAAACAAATTAGGTCACCATAGTCTTACTTCAACAAAACCATTGGGCGCACTCCAATCCCAAAGTATACTCATGGTGGAAGTTGGCAGTTAAATAAATCCAAAATATACTACATATTTTTGGACCAACACTAGGGACAAAACCAAGATACTGATATGGGTAGAAAAAAAACTCCCCATAATAAGGGGTAACTCAATTTTTTTCTGAGATAGAATCAGGACACTAACAGAGGGAGGCCCAAATGAAATCCTGACATAAGGGGTATAATTTCATTATAATTTTAGAAAAGAACTTACATGAGACTCATAGTGGGTCTCCCCACCACAATAACCAACCATCTTAACCGATCAGCACAGGCTGACATGAAAAGACCCCAAAATTTAAATAGTTGGCACGAACACACAGTTAGTTCACACAGTTTGAGAAACCATGTGATAACTGTGCGTAGAATTATATCCAAAGGGAAAGATTCAAATTATTACATGGTCCAAGGTGCACGACCGTGCGAAGACCGTGCAATAGTTACTTTCTCTTATCACACAGTTTCCAAGGCTGGTGCACGATTACTACTAACCATGAAAAAACTGTGATTTTCAATCTACATAGCATAAATTTCATCCTTTTACCTAAAAATTCAAAGGAAAACCATGGGAATAACATGAACTCAGGATATAACATGGAAAATAGGTCCTCCCACCTCTACCACCAAATGGGAACAACTGGGACCAGATGACGACACCAGAGGTTTAAACTATTCCCATATTTTATACTGAGGATAGGAAATTGACCAAAGGTTTGAATGACCCTAGGATTTCCCCTGACTATGCACCAGCTTCACTCTAGGACCTATGGTTGGAGATCAGATGATTGAATCATCTCATGACTCATAGTCAGGGTTTAGAAACCCCCGAACGAAAATTCTTCTTCCAGTGCCATAAACAATTACACCGTGATCTTATATGGGCTCAATGGTGCATGACACACTTCAAAATAACTCTACCTTAACCCATCATTTTACCAAAAAAGGGCTTAGAGGATGCACACACATCATCCCTTATTTCTTCGAATGGGAAACAACAGAATGAAAGGACACATAGAAGCACCTTCCTCTAGAATATAGGATTTTGGAATCCCTAAAGGGAGACATGCATCTGACAAAATAGAGACTCTCATAAGATTTCACAACCTTCACCCTTACAGTCAAATGAACACATGACATCACAAGGCATCAACGAGGTTGACCATTGAGACTAATAAAAAAACACAAGGAGAGGGACCTTATGCTGAGTCCCAAATAGCACACGATTCCAGCAAGCATCCATAATAGCCACCCTTGGCTAGATTTTCTACACTGGTGGCCTAACATGAAATATTACTTCGAAGAGACTAACGAAATACCTAAAGGCCCTTTAAGAAATCATTCTACACTGACAAACCTGAACTGCATTCGCCTTAGATGACTTAAGAAAATTAAGAAACTAAGGTCTATTTCAACCCCCACAACCACTATCCCTCTACAAGGGGATCCACATAATTGAAAAAGAAGAGGGGTAAACTCAATCTCCAAAGCTCAAGAAGAAAGTCCTTATGTTGATCAACTGGAGGATCATCCAATAGAGAATCACCATGGGCCACACATCAGTCATGCATTAAATCTTTATGGGGGCATACCCTAGCCAACAAGAAAACCCAAGAACCAAACCAAGATGGTCATTTGGTCACAACATGCCACAAACTAGAACCAAATACATGAGGGGATCCACCACATTGGCCACTTGAACTTTTTCTCAAAAGAGACCACTGACCAACGCTTCATTCCAACTTATCAATGAAACACTAACCCAAAACATCGTTTAAACAAGATGTGTTCTTAAACTCGAAACAACCCACAATAACAATCCCAAAAACACATAATACACACCTACCAACCACACATTATCAAAACACGACACTTTCCTTCCAAAACATTCTTAAAAAAAACAGTGTTGGTGGGTTGCACATTTACCAATGGCATATCATGAGCCTCACACATTCATGTTTAGATGCCACACTAGGCACCCACCTCATATCCATCCTGACACTCATCTAGTCCTACCATTAATCATCCATATTCCCATATAAACCCATGCATGTGGTCACCCTTGAGAACACCAAAGACCAAAACTAAGCTTTCCTCTTTTCAAAATGAAAACATTTTAACCACACTTTCCCTTTCCCAAAACCACTGACTATAAAATCAAAACCCATTTTAAATCTTACAAAAAAATTTATAAAAGAACCCATCATTCAATAAAAACTCACTTTCATGCCTTGAACAACCATTTCAAAACATTTAAACCCATTTAAAACACTTCTAATTGCATGAAAAACTCAATTTCATAAATCGCCATTTTATTAAGAACTTAACTCTTCTCATTTAAAAACAAGGTTCTAAAATTTCATAAAAATTTTCAAATGATCAGTAGTTATAAAATCAAAATTCATCTTCAACCCACACACATAAATTCTAAAACAATTTATTCCATTTGAAACAATTTTCAATAGTTCAGAAAATTGTATTTGAAACAGATTTTCAAAACCCACTTTAACATAATTTATGTTTTAAATGGTTGTGTAAACACACCATTTACCATTTCAAAACAGTTTTAAAAATTAATTTCCACCCTTTTTGAAATGAAACAACTTCCACTTTATTAGAAAATCATTTTACAAAAAATTCATGTTTCTTTAAACCAAGTCATTTTTATTTTAAAACCAAATTTTCAAGATTCCAAAACAAAAAGACACAATACAATACGAGATGAAACAAGTGTTAGGGGGTGCTTGGACATATGGTTGGAAGCCATATTCCAATCACTTCACTATCATAGAGAGTGTTATAGGGAAATATCCCCAGCTCCACAGGCTTTCTAGGGCCTACGAGCTCATTATGACCATCAACCTAACCCTCTTTTCATTCCCCCCAATCATCAATGAACCATGAGAAACAAAGAAATCAGATAAAACACGACTTCCCCTGGTGACTTGAATCTCATCACAAGGTGTGCTGGCTAGACACCTTACTCATAATAGGAATGTCATGTCTCGACAATCCTAACCTCGAACTATCCTGACTCTTCCCCAAATAAGATGACCCAAGAGAGAAAACCTGCTCTAATACCATTTTGTCCTGAACCAGATCAGGTTGCCTTCAAAACCGGCACTTGACCCAGTCCATGGTAAGACCCGAAGGGAGTTCCTGATCCCCATGGGTTAGTACAAGTGATCGGGTATCATATATGAGTGTTTGAGAACGATTTACCTGAGTTCAGAAACATAAGACAACCAAATACAATAAATAAACTGAATCTGAAATTTTACCCCAAACAAGCCTTTAATAAAATTCAGAATTGGGAAACAAGGTTTATACAAAGCCCAAAAACTAAAAAAATGAAGAAATTCTAAATGGACAGCCCAAGAACCACCTCAAGGCAAGAAAGAATCACCCTCAAGCCATCTCTACAATACCACACCATGAAGGACCGTAAGAAACCTCGACCTCCAGTTCTAAGAGCTTTACCCAAACCTGAAAACAAATATTACCAAGTCTACTTACACCCAATGGTGTAAGTAGGGTGTGAACCAAAGCCCAGTAGGATTCCACCACAAAATGATTCCATGTGATAATCATTATAATATAAAAATCTTGCAAGTTTAGTAAACAAGAAATGCTAGTAAAAATCCTTAGGAAATGCAACTTTAAATAAAATCAGTTTTCAAGTGGGTTATTTTAAAGAATCAACACTTTTAAATAAAATGCACAAGCTAATTAATTTTTCCATCCAAACATACCACATGCCGACGATGAGTGTAAAATGTCTAATGAGTACTAACAATGGGAACACCCTTAGGCACTAGCTCGTCGTGGGTCCCAGGTAACTCGTATCATGGTGAAAATAACTATACAAATATCTGTTATCATGCACACGAGCCACTATTTGGGATCATACCCATAACCTAGTGGTCCCCCAACAACATCATCATCATAGTTTAGTTAGTTTTTTCATTGTAAAACTTGCTACGTGAAACAGGGGTCAAACCCCACAGGATCACTAGCATACTAGTACACGTCCACCCACATAGATACCAGGTTTTCCCTCTTATGATCAAACAAGTTCCACAAGCCCTGAAATTCCATTTTCACATTAAAATACCATTTCCAAATCACAGACACACCAAATAGCCCACACACATGTTACAAAATTTCTTTTTTCATTCAAATTAATTTTAAAACAATACTCACACCAAAACAACCCACAACGCGTTTCACATCTCTTTCACACTTCAATAAATACTTTAAAAAATTTTATAAAACTTTTACAAGATAATAAACATCACATACCAAACCTTTCACATTAAAATGGACCATTTCAAAAGTACACTCCTACCAAAATAGTTTTCCAACATACTTGCACCACTTACATAAATCAAGAAACCATTTAAAACCTTCATAAAACAATTCTGAGGAGTGTAACCAAGCTTTGCACATAAAATCCTTCTAAAAACCCTATTTTGAAACCAAATGCATCCAATATAAAACAAAAATAGAATTGGAATCCTTATAACCATTTAATAAAATCATTTGATGAACCATAAAATAGACCCAAGTTGTACAACATGGAATACACAAGATAAACACACATTTTTACACATAAATTATACTTTAAAATTAACCGCTCAACCAATGCTACCAGAAATAGTTTTTGAACCACACACAACATATTAGGAACATGCTAAATAAATAAATCAAGAAATCCAACTCATCAAGAAATGATTACACATGGAATCACTTACAAAAAATCTCAAAACACTAAATCCTTGTGTGAAAGATCACCCGCACCACTACTGCACCACAAGGGTGTCAAATAAAACCTAAAACCACAAGATTAGACCAATAAAACCATGATAAAACCATAGGTTTGAATCCCTACTTTTTGGAAATTATAAAATTCAAGAAAATATGGATGAAACCCTATGAAAAAGGAAGAAACCCTTAGCAAATTGGAGAAGGAAGGAAGGAAACCCATTTACTTGAGATATCTTGAATAAAAATCCCAAAATATACTAGTAGCTGAATTTCCAAATAGCCAAAAATGAAGGTGAGGTTAAAATAAGACTGATTAGGTCAAGTGAGATCTGAAATGGAGGGTAAAGAGTAAAAATTTAAGGTGTTTTGAAAGAAACAAGTTACTTCTTCAAATCTGGATGATTTGAGAAATCTAGAGAAGTTTTTTCCTAATTCGAGATGAATATGAGCTCCAAATAGGGGGAAAAGAGCATGGGGGACCAAAAGGATTAATTTTTTTGAAAGCAAGAAACGGGCTTATGGGATGACCCAATACCTTAATAAAATACCAAAATCCATCATGATTATGGATTCTTATAAGGTCCAAAAGGATATGGTGGTTTTAATATAACAGGTGATGTCAATTGGGAAGTGGAATGGGTGTAAACTGTTAAAAAATGAAGGAGTTATAAAAAAAAATTTGTTTTTAAAACATGTAATGAGATCACATTTTGGCCCAAATCATGAAAACACACCCTTTCCTTCAAAAAAAAAAACAATAGAAATCCCCAAAAACAAATCAATAATAGTAATTAAATGAAAAATACCTTTAAAAGAAGTCATTAATGTGACAGACAACACTTCAATCAGACGTTGTATGCAGACGTACGATCCTATACAAGTTCCTATAATAATAATTATTATATTATTTATATTTAAAATAGATTTTTTGTGTCACTGAACCTCGATCCCATGACAAAAATTTCTCAATGAAACCTCAAATTGTCCACCTCGAAGAAAGGGTCATGTGGCCGCAGATGACATGCAAAACAGAAGCTCGAAAAGAAAGTTATGGGGGTTTTAATAAAACCCTCCGGTCTAATCCAGTCTGGACAACTGGTCCATCTTGAACCACCAGTCGGCCGCTGTGGCTCCACTGTCTACCTCTGCATTGAGCCGCGCCACCACCGTTGCCGGGAGGGGCTGCGTCCGCTGCTGGATGGTGCCGCGTCCGCTGCCGGACCGCGCCGTGGCTGCTGTCGGACCTCACCGCAGCTGCTGCCGGACCGCTCCCCTACCCCTACCGGACCGCACCCCGCCACCACCACTCCCATACCGCGCCATCGCCGCTGGAGTCGCTGTCACCAGAACTTGCGCTGGAAAACTTTTTTGGACCACCACGATCACTTCAGTGGTCCAAAACATGATCCAGGACCAGATATGTGATCCTCAGGACCTGACCTACACTACAATGGCCTCCGTTCAAAAAATCATTAATGTTTTAATGTGGCGAAATTTTTCCCAAACTTCTGCACACCACCTCAGCTCATCTAGCACCCGAAACTCGAGTCTGAGCATAGATCGGGGCTCCTTGGGTCGAGAGATTCGCAAACATTTTCCTTGCTCCTCAATTCGTCGATGATTTGGAGAGATGAAAAGATGGTGGATAAATAATGAAAAGAACACAAAGAACGGGCAATTGAAAATTTAAACAGATGATGGCTGTTGTTTGTTCGACCATCAACAAAGAATTCCAAAGCAGCAAGAACAAACAGAAAGGATTTCTGATGATGAAATATTTAACTGGGGGGCTTCAAAATCTGAAATATAAATCCTACTTAGAATTTAAATTCATCATTGTGTTCACTCCGCTATGATCTATCGGGTTCTAAAGTTTTTTCATGATCCGAAGAAGTTCGAACATCGAATCCCCGTCAGCCAGAGCTGGTTCCATTCGAGAGAGAAAATTAGTTAACTCTGCTCATTTCCTTAATTCCAAATTTATTGGAATTTGTCATTAGACGCGAAATACAAATCTCCCACGTCCCCTCAACTAAAGTCACCCCTAGGGTAAACACCACGCTATAAACTCAACGATGGTCTCATATTTTCAATATGATTCCCCGTTTGGAAGTTATTCAAAGTATCGTTTCAAATAAAACAGTTTAATTTAATTATTTTATTTACAGTTTTTCCCTCCATGAAATTTTCTACAGGAGGCTTTCACCAAAAAACATATACCCCTCCTAGGGTAAACGACACACTTCAGACTCAACTACGGACTCATATTTTTTTATCCGAGTTACCGTTTGAGAGTTACTTGGGTTTGAGATATTAAATGAATGAATTACTAAATTAATTCATCCACTTAACATACCACGAATGAGAAAGGGGTCTGAACATTCCATGCCAACATATTTAATGTCCCGTCTAGGGTAAAAACCACATTCTAGACCCAATTATGTTCTCATATTTATGATCAGATCAATATTTTAAGAGATATCTTATTTTCGTGTGTGAATTTCACAAAAACACTTAATATTTTTGTATAATTTATTCTAGGAACACCAGGTCTCTGAATCGCATGCTGTCTCAGTGCTTGACTCTGTAAATATATATAGAAATATTCCAAAGTATTACAAGGAAATAATTGGGTCTCTACAGGAACCCCATGTATATTTAGAGAAACAGTCCTCCAAACATAGTGATCACATATAAATACATAAATATATTGGGGGCTTAGAGCATCATTCTAGAACCCAATTGGTATTTGAAGTAGTAATTATTATCCCACAACTAATTCCATCATATCGACACACCCCATGGGTGGAAAACACTTTCAAAATTTCCATTTATCAAACATTTACAAATTAAAACCAAATACTTTAAATATATCAGCACACCCCATGGGTGGCTAGCACTTTCACAATTTCCAACCTGTAGTCATTATCACAACATTTACCAAATCCAATTTCAATTTCCCCAAGTTCAACCCATTTTGTAGTCATATAGAAATTAAATTGATCAATTAAATTTTGATTACAATTTCCCAATGTGGAAACATGAATTTTACAATTAAATATACATAGTTTCATTCAAGACTATTGGATTTAAAAAATATAGTACCTACATCAAGATAGTTGACAAACGCTCTCCCAACCAAAATCCTCAATTGATCTAGAATGGGTAGGTCAACAATAAAAGAAGAGATCTAGGACCAAAACATAGATTTACAACCAACCCCCAAAATTAAAAATGTCAAAAGGTTCCATCACTTCATCATGAGAAGGAGGAATTAAAGGAAACAAAAGAAAAAAGGATTACCGATAATCAAACACCAATCTTTAATTCTCATAGATGAATAAATTACTCCAAAACCATAGAGAGTCACCCTAGGGTTGAGAGAAGGAGGGTTGTATGAAGGGATTAAACCAAAATAAACCCCAAAACACTATTTAATTTTTTTTCTTGGGGAATTACATGGTGTGTAATTCCATTAAACATCATTTAATTATTTTTAATGATATATATAGAAAAACCCATTACCTTGGGTTATTTTATCCTGATTAAAAATTTACATGTTTTCTAACCCATTTACACATTGTGTAATTTTTTTACAAACTGTTTTCAGCCGAAAATTCCACCTTAAAGACCCGAGCCACATGAAAAGCCTAACAAACCAAATCAAACCCTTTACCACCCTAGAAAAAATATAAAACCCAAAATGGAATGTACCTATAAAATAATAGAACATTATAAGAAATGAATTAAAAATTATATAAA
Source organism: Viscum album (assembly GCA_963277665.1). NCBI lineage: Eukaryota > Viridiplantae > Streptophyta > Magnoliopsida > Santalales > Viscaceae > Viscum > Viscum album. Next base: position 1,186,054,635 of record OY728164.1, read on the forward strand.
ATCCATATCTGGTGGATTTTTTTCTTAGGAGAAATATGTGTTAGCTGGCCAAAAAAGAATTAAAATTTAGAAACTCTAAGTATAGAAAAATTTGAGTATGTTTCTATAACTCAAGATAAAATTCAACTTATGTGGAAGAATAAACAGTTAGGAGACTTTTTTATATGATGTTACCCTTCACTTGGGTTGTGATAATCAGCGCGATACAAATATCAATAAAAATATAATGAAACAATATTGTTCCAAGCACATTAATTGAAAATTTCACTTCATTAAAGATTAACCAGAGAAGAATGAACTAAAGCTAGAGTTTTTTCCAACAATGGAGAAAGTTGTTGATATCTTCAAAAGACCCTTTCCAAAGGAAACACTTCATAAGTTGAGGTTGATATTGGGTGAACAACCTCTCTCTTTTCAAGGATAAGGTTTGTTTAATATCTACCCTCTCTATATTATCTTGGGATAGTGTTTTCATGGGGGGATAAAAATATTATAACATAAATATATCTATCAGTATATGTTTTACCTTTATAGGGAAAAAATTAATTTAGGGGGAGTTATTGAAAGTAGTAAATTTTGATTTCTTGCATGAACTATTTTAACAGTTTTTTTTGTTGTGGATATAGGAATCATTATTCTTACAAGATTTTTTTTGAAAGTTTCAAGTGGAGGAATAAAGTAGTTTTTGATGTGTGTGGAATGGTTTCTTAAGTCACTCATTATGGATAACATGGTATTATTTTTCAATAATTCTTGTTTCTTTTAATGAGTTCTCTCACATAGGAATATAATTGTTGGATAAGTAATACATTTATTGAGTTAAAAAGTTTAGTGATTTATGTTCCTTGAATGAAAAGAAAATCTTAAGGGAGAGATTGCTGTGACTAGGAAGATTAAAACTATTTTGATGGAGATAGAAGATGTTTAGAGGAAGTTGTTTTGGTAGAAGGAATTGTGATCCAGGTTTTGTTTTTTGATGTATTAACATAAAAAATCATAACTCTATCAAGTCTACCAATAATTGGTGAATGGAAAAATAATATTAGATTGAGTTTTCTAGACTAAGTCCATCAGATAGAGTATTCCAGATGATGATTTATTTCCATGAGAAATGTGTTGAATGTTCATCCTATATTGGTTACAAAGTTCATTAAATATATTTTTTAGTGAAGTATAAATTTGGCGATGATTTTATTTTCTAAATGTTCTCAATATGATGAGTTAGATAAGATATAATGATCAAAGCATAATATAAATGGGGGAGAAAATCATTTCTATATAGAATGTTCACACTACAATGTTCTGAGGATGTTTACTCGATAGATACTATTAAATATAGGTATGGATACGAGTAAGTTTGTGTTCAATGTATGTGATGTATTTTAGATAGAAGTCTTTTTAAAGAAGTATAAAAGTATATTCTAAAAAATTTCATCATACAATGTCATGATCAGAAAAATTCCTTCCAAATGAATTCTAATATGATGAAGTCTTATCTAATGAATTCTAATTGTAAGAAGACTATATGATGAACCTTTTGTACAATTTCTACCAGATGGACATGTAAGCAGTTGTTTAGTTGAATTTTAAAGATTGATGATTGGATGGAGGTCTCTAGGTCATCATAAGAAAGGATATTGGTTAAAAAAATTAGATAGATGTTTTGGTATAATGGTCATTGGTAAGAGGACATCATATGAATTCAACAGATAAAGAATTTTGATGCAAGTCATCAGATAGAGGAAATGTCTAAATGATGTTTTTTTGAAGTGATCCTACGAACATTGAAAGGATTATTAGAAGGAGACTCATTTGATGTAAAAATTTATAAAAATTTCAACAAGGCGAATAATTTGTAAAATATTTTTATGGTCTAAAGCTTTATACAAAAAATTCATAAATATATTAAATGTAATGATGAAAATATAATATTTGAATGTTCCAAACATCACAGAGTGATGATTCGTGATTATATTCAATTGAGAAGAAATATTGTTAGTGGTAGAGAATTACCAGGTTTATAAAAAGATTCATGAATAATCTAAAACCTTGGGAAGTGTCCAAGAAAATTTCTTTTAGTGGGAGTTTTGATTTGGGGGTATTCATTTAGAAAAATGTTAAATTGGATTCCCAAATTTTCAAATACTGATGCATCTATAAATAATGTGAAAGTATTGTATAGAGTACTATATTGTTCATGTATGTAAATGATAAAGTGATACATAAATAGTTTCATATTGATTTACCAGATGAAAATCAAAAATCCAAATTTTTAGCATGGAAATTTTTCAACCAAGGAATCTATTGGTTGTAATAGTGGATTTAATCAGACAAAGGAGTTGATAATAGAGAAAACTAATAGAAAAACACAGATGAAGTTTCATATAAGTTGAAATAATATGGACTATATGAAGACTAGAATAAATTTACAGAGCATAATAATTTTAAATTAGTTTTTAAAAGGAACCAGATGGAACTTGTTGGATGGGAAACTAGAAAGTGAAATTGTGAAAATAGCGAAACTGGTAAAAGTTTTTCTAGAAGTCCATAGATAAAATTATTACATACTACTATATATGAAATAAAAGAATAATTTATTTAAATAATAGAAAGTGTGAAGAAAGTACATGCATCATAGTGAAAAAATACTGATTCCTCTTGGAGAAGGTTTCCAATAGTTGTTAAAAAAATCATTGCTACATATTTATCTGTTTAGAGAGAACATGTAGTATTGTTTGATTATAGTGAAATGTAAGTGTTACGATATCCCCTTATTACTATAATGACCTACATTTATAATGAACCAAGCTTTAAGTACATGTACATTACCATTATTTTAAGTAATACATAATACATTACACAAATATACACCCAAATACATTATTAGTTTACTATCTATGGAAACTTTGGACATTATATTCTATCTTGGTAAAGGATCTTCAAAATATCCCATTAAGATCTTCTCCTTTTGTTTTCCTACCTAAAACCTTTCATTATATACTGGAAAAATAAAATAAAAAGGGTGACCTCAAATGCTCAATAAGGGTAAACATTGAGAACATAAAACAAACCATAAACATAAGAATGTAAAAACATGAACATAAAGATTAAATATCAAAATCACGAGTCATGAAATAAATCTTGGCAGTACGTAATGCATGGATCATAAAGCAAGATTAATCATGATAAAATAGAATTGACATAAAACATAGAATTATGGAAAAAAATAATCACATAATATGATTTTGATAGTATCCAAGACATTACTTCGAAGCCATCATAGTGGAAAAAGTCTATTACTGAATTGGGTTTACTTGTCGTTCCATCCATAAATTACTGAATCGGATTTACCTACCATTCCATACCTGTATTACTGAACTAGATTTACTTTTCATTCCAGTCATGCATATGTCACGAGATATAAATATTTATCAAATGAATTGGAGGAAGATATAGGTCCCACCCATATCATAATGAAATCATTCTTACATGTGCCACAAAAACATAAATCATTCATCATAGCATAACCCAAGAAATAAAATGGGTTTCTTAAACATCATTCCATCATAACATAATCCACATAAAAGATCATTATATCATTAACACAATAAAATAATAGTAATAATAGGGAAATAAACATAACCTTATTTAAGAGAGTCATCTTAGATGGAAAATAATTTTGATAAAATACTAGAACTTAATTCTTGAGGAAAATATCATTTCTTCTTCAAAAACATTTTCTTTTCTCAAAATGCAGTGCAATTTCAAAAGAAAAGAGTTTATTTTAAAATAAACTTGAAATAGTGTAGATGAATCTTCATGGAAATAATGTGTCATAAAACCATAAAAATCCATTCATTCCATATAAGTTAAAAACCATTTTCCTCATACTTTTGCTTGAAAAGTCGAAAAGTACTTCATATGGAAAACCGAAGAAAGATTCCTTCCATACCATTTAATAAGAATTCACTAATGGGTAAAATTGACTTTAAATAATAGTATAATAATATAAATAATATTATATTTTTAGGAAACATGGACGTGAATGACAAATATAACTCAGTAAATACTTACAAATAAACAATCTTAGATAATAATGAGATTGCAAAATTATCCCTTTACCATAGTCTGATTTCTTCTGTATGTGTATGAAACTCCTGTATAGTAGGTTCAAACATATTATTAACTTGTAACCAAACCATAATAATATTTATGATATCATATTTGATTCACTTATGACTTTATATTAATATCTCATTTATCAATTCCATGTTAAAGCAACGTTTTGGGTAATAATCATTTTATTTATCATACGTGTGTTGAATTGTTGTTATTGATCTTATTACATAGATCACGATTTACATACTTCTAGAATGTAAAAAATTATTTATATATTATAAATATTAAGTATATAAATATATATAATAGATAGATAAATGAAATAGAATACACTGTTTATGGAGGTGGTAGTCCGTACGTACGCATGAACATTGTTTATGCTTCCTTATTGAATTGAATGGAAGCAAGTAAAGGAAATATATATATATATACACATACATAAATCCAGTAGAATTATTATTTAATATATTTCATTATTATTTATTATATATAATTTATAATCATTCTTGAATGGTTAATGTGGAGAATGAATCTCATTGCGTCGTGGAGACGGTAGGCCGTACGTACGCTCGGGCGACGATATCATTCACTTAACGATTAAATGGTATATAATTGGATGATATATTAATTATAAAGAATAATTATCATGTTATATTAATTATTTACATCCATTATAATCATTGTTATACCCATCCAAATTAAGTATTTTTGAATAACAAATTACACCACAACGTGGAGATGGTAAGCCGTACATATGCACGAATGGTGATATTGTAATTCATAGGATAGATAAAAGGAGGTATAAGGTTGTATGCATATTATAATAAAATCTCATCATGCTGAAGATATGTTATTTATTACTTTAGTATAATAACAACATAAGAAGTGGAAGTAGAAGAATATTTTTTTTTGAAAGAGGTGATAAAATAATTACTCTTTTTTCGAGTATGTCTTTTTGATTTGCACAAAAGATATCTCTAGGATGGATTTATGCCCAAAGTAAGGATTATAAGAGGAAGGGAGGGATACTAGGAAGAGTATTTGATAGATATTTTCATAACTAAAAGGCTTTGGAAGTGTGAGATAAAGAGAAGAAGTGCCCTTTTATAGAAGAGGTGAGGGGTACTTTAGAAAAGTCTTGAAATATTAATTTATTATAAATTCAATTTCGATTAAAAATGGTTCAAAACTCATTTAATTAGAATATAAATATGATATTGGTCTGAATACACATCATCAAATAAAATTTATAAATTTTTTTATTATTTTTCTATCTTTATCTTTTTGGTTTAACACTTATTTTACCCTTTTTTATTTTATAGTGATATCATGTTCTTTACACATTGTGGGTTAATGTAACTACCATATCATGTCAAATAACCCAAAAAAATTCCATTTATGACATATTTGGAATTATCTAAACCATTTGGACGAATATTATATTTTTATGAATTTAATATTTTTTAATAATTAATTTTATATTTTAAGTTATTAATTATGTCAATTTTTTTCACTATTCATATGTGACTTTTTTACAAATTCATAAAAACCTGATTCCTTTGAAAAAAGACATTCAATAAATCCTAAAATGTCATATTCACCTATAAAATTTGTGGATGACATAAATTATATCAAATAATATTTATTTTAATATTTATAATAAAATTTATTTGAATCCATTATTAATGATGCAATCACTACATCATCATTGTGTCATAGTTAAATTTATTTATTTAATGCCTAAAATTTTTAAATAAAATATCATGATTTATGGAATATTTTTATATTTATAATTACTATTTATATTTGAAGATATCACTTATATAATCCTATATAAAAATTGTTTTAGTAAGAAGATACATTCTTGTGTTATTTTTATCTTTAGTTTAAATTACTTATTATAACATGTCATTATCACTCCTAAGTGGATCCATGGGGTCCTAAAATTGACCCAATGATGATCATGGTCGGCCATATTTCATCCAATAGGATTAAGACATGTTTTAGGGTAGTTTTATATTATCATAATATTATTTTTACCCTTATTTACTTAATTTAACATTTAACCATGGTAATTTTTTTTTACTGAAGTTACTATTCATAAATTACAAAAATGAAAGATACCTATTTGAAGAATTTGGACCTTATGATTCAAAATATGGAATCTATTTTTCTAAATTCAAAACACAGAATTGGTATAATTAATTTAAAATTAATTTCCCATTGTCAAAACTAAAAAGCGAGTTTTTAAGAAGAAAAAACTATCAAAAGATTGACATGTGTTTATGTCCAATTTAAATGTGAAATTATATAAAATGACAAAAATTGGATTAAATTATAAAAAATAATCCATTTATACTTTAAAACCAATTAAAAATATAATCTAACTATATAAAAAAATTAGATGAAAATGCAATTTTGAATTAAAATGCAGTATTTTCACTATTCATTAAAATATAAATTTCATAATTAATATACCAAAATTTCATCCAAGGTAAATTTTTATGTCCCTCTTCCAAGTAAGAAGTTTATTGTGTCATATATAACTTATAACATTGTCAAAAACTAGATTTTAAAAGGGGTCTCCATCAAAAGGCGTTAAAACTGTATTTTTTTGAAAAAAAATTCTTTTATCCGAAAAATTGAATTTGTTCTTATATAATGTTTATAAAATACATAAGATGAATGTAAATGTTATGTAAAGTTAAAAATTTGGTTAATACCATTCATAATGGCTAGTTTATATCCTATTAAATATTAATATTTTAATAATATATCATTGTTTAGTGGAACTCAATATTGCGTACAATACAAGATATCATGGAATGTTGATGTTGCGTGTAACAAAAGAAAACAATAGTGTTACATATACGAGAAAGCTAATATGGTGTTTTGTATAGGGAAATCTAATATTATTATAGCGTACAACACAATACATAAAATAAATTAAAAAAAATTATCTCATAAAATTTCGTGTGTTACATTATACCCCCCTTAAAATTAATTTTGCCCTAAAAATTCATTGAGGTTATAAAAGGTTTACAAATTGAATGTTTCTTTCATAGAAACCCACATCGTAAAAAAGGAATACAAAAACTTAATTTCAAAAAATAATGTTAGTAACATAATGGTTACCCAATGTAACTCATCACTAGGTTTCCACATCCAAGAACATAGGTGGGAAGTGAAAACATGGATATGGAAGAGAAATATAACCATTAAGTTATGATGGTTAGTGATAGAGAACAAGGTTGGAGAAAGCTGAAAACCATAAATTCATAAATTTTTGATGATTTAAGAGACCATATGATTCATCAGATAAGAAGGCACTAGGATAACCTTTTTGGTTTTCAAGATCCTTTCCCTAAAGTTGAAGAGTTTTGAAAGAGAATAAATACTCACTTGATTTTGGTACAATCTCACAATTGTTTGTGCCTTAAAAAATTTCTACTTCATCACTTATTTAAATAAATAAAGTTGAATTTTTCATTCATGAAGTGTTTGTAGATCATGCGATAGAATGATAGGTCATTCCATCTGTCTCAACAAAAAAGGTTAGCACATGTTATCAAATATGCATAAGTCTGCCTATAGTGAGATAATACATTAATCTAACAAACTTAAAATAGAAAATAACTTATACTATCCATAAATATATAACATTAAAATCCTTCCAAAAACTAAAAAAATATAAAACTTTAGAAATATGTGAACAAAATCGATATAGAATTTATCTCCCATATATCATAAGGTAGTTCTTTGTTGTCACATACAAACATGTGAATAACTTAATCATGTTATCTCTTGAAACATGTTAATAACATGAATTACTATATAAACTTAGTAAAAACATGAATTCTATCAAAATTAACTCTTTCCACACATTAAAAATACCAAAAATTCTATATACTCAAACCATGATATCACTTTGTCCGTGTATTAGTCATGAGGTCATTAATTCTATCGAACATATCATTATCTCCTTATCCCTTCATTATTCTCATATCACATGCTTTCAAAAAATATTTCAATCACCTTTCATGGTTGCCGGTACCATATATTTATCAAAAAACACAATGGACCAATACATATATATATTCCAATATTTCATAATATTATAAAATTGATTCTACAACACTATTTTGGAATCCCATTACATAAACACATAATCATTCCACCTCTTCATTGTCATACTCAACATTTCCAATAGTGATCGTATATTATTGGCCTTTTTATTTAGACTTAAGATGTTGTTGACATCGATAATCATCCATAACCCTTAGATGAGGGCATTGGTTAGCATAATGCCCCATTTCCTTGCACTTGTAACCCTGATTTGTGGGAGGTGCACTCTTTGGAGATTTTTGTTTACTCCCATTAATTCGGTAGTAAAATGATCAAGGACCTTCTTTCCCACACTTAAAACATTTATTATTCACCTTAAGACAATTTCCTCCATGTGTCCTTCTACACATTGAGCATAAAGAAAATCTAATATTCTTTTCTCTGCAATTTTTATAGTTTCTTTTGAATTCTATCCTTTTCTTATCATAACCATGAGATAGATGAGGAACTATAACTTCACTTTTTTTAAGAATAATACGAGTAAGGTATATACTGAAAAATAATTTCTTGAACTCATCTCAATCCATGGAGTCAATGTTATCTTGTTGCCTCGTATTCTTGATAAAGTTCCACCATAGATTCACTTAACCTTATAAGAAATAAGTGCCCAACTTAACCTTTTTGAATTCTGAACAATAGAGAATGAAAAATATCTTTTCAACAGTACAAATCCATTTCTATGCAACTAGTGGATCAGTTGTTCTACTAAAATAAGGTGGATATTTCCTTAAAAAAGATTCAAGAGAACTTTGTTCCCACCTTTGGTCATTTGGGATCCTAGGAGGATTTGTGGTCCTAGAAACAAGATTCTTTATTTGAGCTCCCATAACATTTGGTTGTTTAGAAGGACAATAATTGCATTTCCCATCACATCCAGTATTAACGTTGTTACTTTGGGTTCTATCCATTGTCTAAAATCCAAAAAGAATAGCATGAGAGGCAAAAATCATACCAGGAAAACAACATAATCAAGGGGGAGTACCTTCAATATCTAACATATTAGGTTTAATACTAGGTTATTCATGATCTTTATCATAATTATTGGGTTGTAACCTATAGTTAGACTTACCCTTAGGTCCATCCCAAGACATACCTCAGAAATATCTCTAGGGATCTGACTAATGTTTTTGCATCCTAGTTTCCAAATGTTAACTAAACCTTTACTCTACCAACTCTAACGACCCAAGATTGACTTACATGGAAATTACATTTATTTTGTAGAATACATAATACATTACATAAATATGGGCCCAAATACCATATTACTTTAGTGTCTTTGGAAACATGGAACATAATATTCTATCTTGGTGAAAGATCTTCAACATGTCCCACAAAGATCTTCCCCTTTTGTTTTTCTAACTAAAACCTTTATTTATATCTTGGGGAAAATAAAACATAAAAAGGGTGAGATCAAATGCTCAGTAAGGGTAAAGATTGGGAACATAAAACAATCCATAAACATAATAATGTAAAAACATGAACATAATGTTTAAATATCAATATCATGAGTCATGAAATAAATCTTGACAGTAAGCAAGACATAGATCTTAAAAGAACATTAACCATGATAAAATAGAATTGGAATAAAAAATGGAATTATGGAAAAAAATAATCACATAACATGATTTACATAGTATCCAATACATTGTTTCCAAGAAAATCATAGTGGACAAAGTCTATTACTGAACCAGGTTTACTTGTTGTTCTAGCCATGTACTACTGAACCAGATTTACTTGTCGTTACAACCCTGTATTACTGAACCAAATTTACTTTTCATTCCAGTCATATCTACCTCACGAGATATTAATTTTTAACCAATGCATTGGAGGGATATATAGGTCCCACTAATCACATAATGAATTCATTCTTACATGTTCCACAAAAACATAAATCATTCATCATAGCATAACCCAAGAAATGAATTGGGTTTCTTAAACATCATTCCATCATAACATAATCCATATAAAAGATAATTCCACCATTAACACAATAAAATCATAACAATAATAGGTATATAAACAAAACCCTATTTAAGAGTGCCATCATATATAGAAAACATTTTTGATAAGACACTTGAACTAAATTCCTGAGCAAAATATCTTTTCTTCTTCAAAAACGTTTTCTTTTCTCAAAATGTCACGAAATTTCAAAAGAAATGATTTTAGTTGAAAATAAACTTGAAATAGTGTATATAAAGATTCATTTAAATAAGGCATCATGAAACCATAAAAATTTATTCATTCCATATAAGTTAAAAAAAATTCTCCTCGCACTTTTACCTGAAAAGTCAAAAAGTACATCATATGGAAAACGAAAGAAATATTCCTTCCACACCATTTAATAAAAATTAACTAATGGGTAAAATTGAATTTTAAAAAATATTATAAGAATATAAATAATATTATATATTTAGGAAATGTGGATGTGAATGATAAATATACCCCAAAAAATACATACAAATAAACAATCTCAGATAATAACGTGATTGCAAAATTATCCGTTACTTTAGGTATGATTTATTCCATATGTGTTCAAAAATCCCATCTAGTGGGTTTAAATATATTATTTACTTGTAAAATAACAAAAATAATATTTATGATATCATATATTATTCACTTATGACTTTATATTACCCGTTCATTTATCAATTCCATGTTAAAACAACATTTTGGGTAATAATCGTTTTATTCATCATACTTGTTTTGACATGTTATTATTGATCTCATTACTTAGATTGTGATTTACATGATTCAAGAATATAAAACTGATTTATATATAGTAAATATTCTGTAAATAAATATTTATAATAGATAGATAAATGAAATGGAATACAATGTTCATGGAGACGGTAGGACGTATGTACGCATGAACATTGTTTCCGATTCCTTATTGAATTGAATGGAAGAAAGTAAATGACACACACACACACAAATATATATATATATATATAGACACACACAAACTTGTAAATAAATTATCATTATTATTTAATATATTTAATTCTTATTTATTAAACATACTTTATAATCATTCTTGAATGGTTAACGTGGAGAGTGAATCTCATCGTGTCGTGGATACGGTAGACCGTACGTACACACAAGCGACAATATCATTCACCTAATGGTTAAATGATATGGAATTGGATGGGATATTTATTATACATAATTATTATCATGTAATATTTATTATTTCAATCCATTATAGTCATCATTATACCCATCTAAATTAAGTATTGTTGAATAACAAATTACACTACAACGTAGAGACGATAAGCCATACGTATGCATGCATGGTGATGTTGTTATTCATAGGATGTATAAAAATAGGTATAAGGTTGTATCATAATTATAATAACATCTTAGAATGTAGAAGATACTGGATTCAATACTTTAGTATAAGAACAACAATAGAATAAGAAGTAGAATAGGAAAAGAATTTTGAAAGAGGTTATAAAACAATTACCTATTTTTCGAGTATCTCTTTTTGATTTGCAAAAAAGGTATCAATTTGATGGATTTCTGCCCAAATTAAGGATTATAGGAGGAAGGGGGGGATTATAGGATGAGTATTGGATAGATATTTTCCAAAATAAATGTCTTCGGATGTGTGAGATAAAGAGAAGAAGAAGTTCCCTTTTATAGATGAGATGAGGGGCACTTTAGGAAAGTCTTGAAATATTAATATATTATAAATTCAATTTTGATTAAAAATGGTCAAAAACTAATTTAATTTGAATATGAGATGTTTTTTTCTAATACCCATCATACAATAATTTAAAGACAAGTTTTGATTATTTTGTTATCCTTATCTTGTTGGTTTCACCCTTATTATATGCTTTTTAATCTTATAGTGATATCAAGTTATTTACACATTTTGGGTTAATGTAATTACCATATCATGTAAAAAAATGCAAAAAAATTCCATTTATAAAATATTTGTATTTATCTTAACCATTTTTTAAAATATTATATTTTTAAGAATTTAATATCATTTAATAAACTATTTTATATTTTAAGTTATGAATTATGTCAATTTTGGTAACTATTCATACTTAACTTTTTTAAAAATTCATAACAACCTGATTAATTTGAAAAAAAACATTTAATAAATACTAACATGTCTTGTTTACATATAAAATTCGTGTATGACATAAATTATGTCAAATAATATTTATTTTAATATTTATAATATCATTTATCTGAATCCTTTATTAATGAGGCAATCACTGCATCATCATTGTGTCATAATTAAATTTATATATTTAATTTATAAAAATTATAAATAAAATATCATGATATATAAAATATTTTTATCTTTATAATGACTATTTATAGTCCAAGAGATCATTTATATGACCCCATATAAAAATTATTTTACTAGAAGATACATGTTTAAGTTTTTTTTCATTTTACTTTAAATTAGTTATTATAGCAGGTCATTATTACTCTCAAGTGGATCCATGAGGTCATAAAATAGACCCAAGTATGACCATGTTTGTCCATATGTCATCCAATAGTATTAGGACATGTTTTAGGGTAGTTTTATATTATGATAATATTATTTTTTACTGTTATTTACCTGATTTACCCTTTAACCATGGTAAATAAAAATAATTACTGAAGTTACTATTTATAATTTCCAAAAATGAAATGTACCTATTTACACAATTTTAAACTTTTTATTCCAAATACGAAATCCATGTTTCAAAATTGAAAACACAAAATTGGTAGAAATTAATTGCTGTTGTCAATACCAAAAAGCGGGGTTTTAAGAAGTAAAAACAATCAAAAGATTGACATTTGTTTATGTCTAATTTAAATGTGAGATTACATCAAGTGACCAAAATTGGATTAAATAATAAAAAAATAATCCAATTAAACTTTAAAACCAATTAAAAATATAATATAATTATATAAATTAATTAGATGAAAAGGCAATTTTGAATTAAAATACAGTATTTTTTACTATTCATTAAAATATGAATTTAATCAGAAAAATACAAAAATTTCATACAAGGTAAAATTTTATGTCCCTAATCTAAAGAATAAGTTTATTATGTCATATATAACTTATAACATTTCCAAAAACTATATTTAAAAAGGGTTCTCTATCAAAAGGTAGTAAGACTGTATTTTTTTTGAAAAAAACTTCTTTTATCAAAAAATTGAATTTGTTATTATATCATGTCTAGAAAATACAAAAGTTGAATATTAATGTTATATAAAATTAAAAATGTGTTTAATAATATTTATAACAACTAGTTTATATCCCATTAAATAATAATATTTTAATAATATATCATTGTTTAGTGAAAGTCGGTATTGCGTACAATGGAACCTATTGAGGAAGGTCGTTATTACATGTTGCATAAGCTAACAACAGTGTTGTGTATACTGCATGATAATACGGTGTTGCGTATAACACAAGTTAATATTGGTGTGACATACAACATAAGACATAAAATAAATTAAAAAGAATCTATCTCATAAAATATTAGGGTGGTACAACATTGGGTTTTTTCTAGTGGATTTTGTGGTATTAGATTATTCCCAGACTATTCCATGGACTAGATAGTCTTGTTGAGTAGTGAACATTATAAATACTTATATTCCAATGGATTGTTCTGGTGTACTTATTTTCAGTATAGTCATAACACTTTAATATGAGGTGGATGTTATTTATTAACTAAGAAAATATAAAATGAAAAGATAAGTAATTCACCAACTCACCCTCTTAGTTATCACAAATATACTAATTGATCCTTTTAGCTTATTGGGTATAAAATCAACTGTGGAGTGGTGCATGAAAAAGAGGCCTACCTATACACTTATCTTTACACTCCACGGTGATATTATTTGGTTAATTTATATTATAATTGAAAAATATTACGAAGGATTTGAACATATTTTTTAATGGGACTTAATTAGGTTCAGGAACCTAATATGATAATGACCATGGATAACGAAGATTGAAACTTAACAACTCATAAGTTAATTTTTTTCCATCATGTATGAGTTAATTCTTCTAAATTTATTGTTTAACTTATATAAATTTATTATTAATAACATTCCCATCCTTAACTATAATTTATTTTAGAGAAGGGATGAAGGTATGAGGAATCATATAAAAGAATGTGAAATGGGAAATGTGGTTACTACCCTAATTAAATGTCTAAAATTATAGGATTAACATCAAATAACATCATGGAAGTATAATCAAAACCGATTAAATTTATTAATAGTAATAATAATCACATAAAACACCCTCAAAGAGAGAATGTTTTAATTGAGTTCTTTATGTATTAGAGGCCTTCAAATTTCAGTGGATCTTATGATCCCATATTTTATAGATAATTTATTATCTCAACTAAGAATATATTCTCTGTCCTTTAATTATCTAAGAAAGAGAATCTCATAATGACTGTTTACCTCTTTGAGGTACATGGTAGTCAATAGTGGAAACTAATCAAGAATAAAAATCCCATGGGAGACATAGAATCTATAGAGTGGGATGAATTTAAGTAGTTATTTATCAATAAGTATTTCCCCTTACCTCATAATTTTAAAATGGAGAGGGAGTTCCTTATAGTAAATAAAAAGGAAGAAAAATTTATAAGATATTATGAGGAAATCACCTCAATACTTTCATGATACGCATTAGGTTTTTCCAATAACACTGAAAGTAAAATTGACTACATCTCTAGTAAAATAAATCTAAGTTTATAAAGAGATTTTTAAATTTGGTACATTGAAAAATATAAAGAATATGTCTGATGTGCCCTTATAGTTGAGATGGAAATTAGTAATTCTCAGTGATCTCATGGGATTTGATAAAAGAAATGGATAATGGATTATTAATCTAAGTGATCATCAGATAAACTCATGGAGGTATAAAATCCAACATTACACAATATTAAAATTGTGGAAATAAGAATCTTGGAAACTACCCCAAGGGGACCCAAAACTATTTCATGTGTGGAAAGGAGGGACATTAAGGAATTTCATGTGGATGTGAGATGAAAAATACCACTGATATGATTAAATTTTAAAATTTTCCAGATAAATCATCAGCCCATTTTACAATGTTTTAACTATAAGGATTGTGGATGCCCTAAACAATAATAAACTATACTAAGGGTTTTGAAAGATAAGAAATAACAACAACCCCCAATGCTAGGTGGGAAATTTTGGGCTTATACTCTTACTACCGTGTAAGTGGATCAAGGAAATGATATGGTGATAGGTACACTAGTTATTCATTCAATAATAGTGACAATAAAAATTTTGTACGGTTCTAAAAACTCTTTATTATAATAATAGTTTAGTTAAACTATTCAAACATCACCATAAAACATGGAGGTTACATTATCAATGAAAACTTCTAATGGAGAGATTGTTCCATCTCATGCACATAACTCTCCCCTAGTTGATATTTTTTGGATATATCTCTATGAAAACCATGTAATAATACATTTAGTGGAATTTTCTTCTATTTTTTAGTTTAATAGTTGTCTCTATATAGATCCCACTTCAACTTTAAAGGGAGTAAAACCACCTTCTATAACTAACACCCATCATATATTTGGTTTTACTTCATTGAATAATTGGTCAACCATACTTTTAAGAAGAATTATAATACCCAAGGAGTACCTCACAAGTCTTGTAAAATGTTCTTCATAGGTACCGATAGATTTATCATCCTTATACTTGAGTTTAAGGAATTCCTTCTCTATTTTTTATGAATAATATTTCAAAAGTATGTATTGAAAAATAGGATTTTAAACTCATCCCACTTTTTGGAGTCAATTAATTCTCATTTTTATGTATTCTTAGTAAGATTACACCATTGATCTACCTCACCTTCCTAACTGTAGACAACCAAAATGAAATTTTCATGTTCTGTACACTAGAGAATGGAAAATATATTTTTAGTGGTACTCATCCATTGTTCGGTAAATAGAGGATCATCAGAACCACTAAAGGATGATGGGTATTGCTTCTTGAATGACTCAACAGATTGTTGTTCCATCCTTTTCTTGTTTAAAAGTCCATCATGAGTCATATCATGAGAAAATTGTGTAAGCATAAAAATTAGGTTTGGAATTTTAGATCTCATGTCATTTGGTTTCTCAGGAGTACAATAATTTCATTTTCCATTTCATTAAGAATTAACACAGTTCCTTCATGTTCCATCCATTGAATAAAACGAAAAATAATAGTGTAATAAAAAATAATTATAGAAGGGAACCACATAATCATGATGAATCAATTATAGGGTGTCTAAATCAAAACACCTTGTCTTTAATCTATTAAACCTTAGGTTTATCATAGGTTATTCATATTCCTCATCTATTTAAATCCTTTGGGATGGTTTATAAAGAGTTGGTGAATTTCAAAATAATATCCCATGGGAGTGTCAAACTAAGTGTGGAACAAGGCCCATTGTCATGCACTAGGTGATGATCGAATCCATCTCAATGTACCCTTTCTGGAGTTATTACCTCTATGTACCTTTGTGCAAGATCCACATCCATTGTTAGTATCTATATAGAGATATAATTAATTGGAAACCACTCACCCTATCATTTACTAAAATTACAGAAAATTTTCCTATACTTTGTCTTATCCTTAAACTTATCATTAGACATATCCTTAGGGATATCACTAAGGTCCTATCATACTAGTTTCCAAAGGTAAACTAATCCTTCCCTCTGATACCAAATATAGAGAACCAAGACTATCATACATGGATATTACATCTTTTTATATGAATATTAAATAATTACACAAAAAAAAACATGTAAGGAATGTAATATTTTAGTGCCTTTGTAAAATTGGAACATAATATTATTAATTTGGTGAAGGATATTTAATGTCTCCAAAAAATATATTCCCCCTTTAGTATTCTTTACAAATATACCCTACTTAAACTTTTATTCAAAGACTGAGGAAAGAAAACATAAGAATGGGTGAGATCATATGCTCAGTAAGAGTAAGAAAGGGATATGTGTAAGTATAACATAAGCATAAGGGTATGATAAGATAAGAATAACATTTAAAATCCATACTTTTCACATAAAAGATAAAAATGTTGAGTCATGGAGAAAAGATTAATAGTTCATAAGACATGAATCATAAGGTAATAAGAAAACATGAGCCATGATAGTATAACATTGGAATAAGACAAATATTTGTGGCATACATATCACCTTACAACATTGTGAACATGTATAATAGAGACATGTTCACTCATGAAATTGAGGACATGAAATCAGGCCCTCACATAAACTTATGGACATATAATCAGGTCTACATATAACATTATGCACATGAACGATAGGTCCACACACAATACTAATCAGTTTAATACATAATATCATGAATATATAATCAAGTTAATACAAAACATTATGAACATTTAATCAGGTTCATGCAAAACATTGTGAACATGAAATCAAGTTCATGCATAACATTGTGAACATATAATCAGGTTCATGCATAACATTATGAATATGTAATAAAGTTCATGAATAACATTGTGAAAATGTAACATGGTTCACACATAAAATTGTGAACATGTAATCAAGTTCACACATAACCTATTTACTCATGAGTTATCCACAATTACATAATTAATTGAAGGGAGATATAGGTCTCACCCGTCTCATAATGGAAACCATATTTGTTTTGTGCCACACAATAATAAATCCTTCATAAAATCATAACCCATGAAATGAAAGGGTTTTCATAAATATTTAATTATATAATAAATTTTGGAAAAGAGAAAGGTTTCATAATCATTTATTCATCTCATCAAAGCATAAACATTGGAAAAAACAAATGGGTTTCATAAGCATTTTTTCACGGTATAACCTATGGAAGATAAACGGGTTTTATAAAAATATTTTCACCAAAAAAACATTCAAAGAAAGAATTAGAATAGTATTTTTGGATCATACACCATTAATGAATAGGTAACATCACTGAATTCCATACTAGAAGGAAAATAATTTTTAATGATTATTTAAAACATTTCTTGAGTAAATCCTTTATGCTATGAGAAATGCTTTTTAAAAATTAAAAAAATTCGAACATTTTTTATTTATAAATTAATCTTCAAATAAAATAATGGTCCTATTTATGGAAAGTTTCATTCATGCTATACACATTTAAATAAGGATTACATTCAAATTTTTAGTAAAAGAGAAATAGGCATTGTTTGGGAAATGACCAGAAGATTCCTTTCAAAACATTTCTTTTGTAAATTCAAACATGGGTAACAATGTCTTTAATAAATCATAAGATAATAATAAAAAAAAATTAATTTTGTTTTAGTAAACATGGTTACGGAAGAAATGGATTTTCTGGATGAAGAGAGGCATAAAGTTGGGTTTTCTTGAAAATATTTTCTTAATTATCTTAACTACCAAAGGATGAAAAATGGTACTATTACTTGATAATATATCAAATTACCAAATGATAAGAAAATCCATGAGTTTCTTGAGAGATGGGCCAAAATATTTTATCATCATAAACATAATCATAAAAAATCCTGATAAATGATAAGATTGTAATATAAAATCTTTAACACTTTGGTAACTTTGAATCAAAATCCCCATGAAGGAATAACATTAAATAGAATATAAAATATCATGAGGATACATAAATTCATGATATGAGATGTAAAATTATTTTTTAAAACACATATTAAAATAATTTAGGTGTATAGTAAGACATATTCCTCAAAGAAGGTAAATTGAGAAAAAAATCCCTTACCACATTAGTAACGTTTTAACTGTAATCCTCATGAAATAGAGATCCATAAATGGATATGTAAATCCCAAAAATTATCAGTAGAAGAATACTAAAATAAATTCATGGTAAGTATAAAAACTACATAAAAAATAAACAATTGGTGAATATTACATGTGTCTTATAGAAGTAAAAACTGAGATGAAAACCCCTTAGCATAATTCTTGACATCATTTTAACTCATTCAAACATCCTCTTCTTTGGGTATCCTTCTTAGGTTTCCACCAAAAGCCTTAGTAAGAAGGATTTATATCCAAAATAAGGCTTCTAAGATGAGGGGAGGGAATTTTGATTGTTATTTGGGTAGGTCTTTGCTGAACTAAAAGGGTTTGAAGGAGTGAATAAGAGAGGAGAGGGGTTTGCCTTTTATAAGTGGGGGAGAGGACACAATTGGTATTTGTTTTGAAAAGAATTGAGTGCTCAAACGTTTTTCATATGTGAAAAGGGTCCAAAATGGAACATTTGTGAAACTTATCGGTTTAATGGTCTCAATATGTATATATAATAGTTTTTTACATGTTTATAGGTCATCTTTACCCTTATCCTTTTAGTTTAACCCTTGTTAAACCCATTTTTACCCTAATCACGATAATTATTATTTTTCCATTAACTATTAATTTTGGTCAAAAATTATGTTTTACTTATTAGAAAGTACAAATTATTCTTGTTAAAAATATGTAATCTATTTTTATAAACTCAAATCACATAAGTGGAAAATTTTAATTTAAAATTAATCCTGTATACATGATGAGAAAGCAGGGTTTTAAAGAGAAAATGGTCAAAAGTTTAAAAGGTTTTTATATCTAAATTCAATATGAAGTTGATTATAATTACCTAAATCGGATTAATGGGTGTATAATTTAACTAATGTTACTTTAAAACCATTTTAAAATATAATTCAAATTTATAAATAAATTGAATGAAAATGAATTTTTCAATTAAAATTTAGTATCTTTCACTATTCATTAAAAATGAATCTTTTTCCGAAAAATCTCAAAATTTCAACCTAAGATAATTTTGAAATGATGATTATTAAAATGATTTTTTTTTTGAAATTAATTTTTAAAAAGTGTTAAAAATTATTTTTTAATTGTATAAAAACAGAAATAAAAATCATTGTTTAGAGAAAATAGTATTTTCAAAACAAATAAAGACTTTACCAAAAATTATGTATTTTTTATCAATATGTTGTCATTATATTAAAATATTAAAAAAATATTTAAAAATTAATTATTATTATTCATATATATAGGTTTAATATAAAGGTTATAATGATCATGTTTGAATAATATTTATAAGATATCGTGGTTTTGTTAAAAATTAGTATCAATTGTAACACAAGCTAACCCGATGTTGCATGTAGAACAAGATTGAATTGGTTTTGTTTGTAATGAAATCTTAACCTGGTGTTTTGTTTATCATATGATAATAAAGAAATTTAATTTATTCAAAAATAATAATTTATAAAAACCCAGGGTGATATATTATACCCCCCTTAAAATAAATTTCACCTTTGAAATTCATCACTCCAATACAAACAAATAAGGATACATTGCCTCATAATATCATTAAGTTCCCACATAGCTCCATTGTAAGAACCTGATTATTTCTTGAGGTATGAAATCCTTTTCATTCTGTTAATTTTCAGTTCAAAATCTTATTTACAGCCTAATGCGAATTCCCTTTGAGTTCATAGAGGTATCAATGGTGTTTGGGGCTTTTTCGGAGTCATGAAATCAATGTTTGGGAAGAAAAAGGACCATCACATGGTTAGAAGAAACTTTGCGGGGTAGGTTACACAGTTACTACTAAAAACCAAGAAAGGCTAGGAAGAGAGTTGGGGAAGCCTACAAAGTTTGATAAATTGTGAGATTTGAGGTGCGGGACTATGCAGGAACATCTGTAGTTTTTGACAGTAGGATGAGACATGATTTGATCATGACAAGTAAAATTGTGCATACAAACAGTGCAAAGCGCCCCTTCTTACAACAAAGGCAGCATAGTTGGCACACGTTTTGGCCAACCATTCGACCAAACTATGTGACCTAGGATTTTTGGTGAGTTTTCCATTTTTACCTCACTTAATCTATTATATGAAACCTAATTTCCTCATTCTCTCACATTGGAAAGCCATGGGGTTTTAAGAGATATCCTTGAATCCTAATCTATGAATTATAATAAATCCTCCATCCGAGCCTAGAATCAAGATCCTCCAGAAGCATTAAATCCGTCTGAGTAAGATCTCCATTACTTTTGTGTCTTTCCTCATTCTTCTTGATATCAACTACACTATTTAAGTGCAAGCTAATATGCCCTAATTTTTGGGTCTTTATTCATTCTCCAATTTTCTCCTGATCTAAGTTGAATCATAAGCTAACACTAGATGGTCACTCCACTATAAACCCACGGTAGGTGGTATCATTATTTTCCTTTAAATTTGGTCTGTTCATATATGTGTCGTTGTACAACATGCCCTATTATCAGAGTGACACCTTTGAATTGGAATTTAACCATTTATTTAAATAGATATGGATAATCTATGTAATCAACAAGATCCCTTGTTAAATGAATAAAGTTTAAAAACCTTGAATTGGAACCACCACTTGGGTGTGTTGTATATATAAATTGACCACCATGATGGAATATGGTTTGGGTCACCCTTGAGGTGTGTTGTTTCCCTTGATTTGGGATGTTTAATAGATAAATTGAATTATAATTAAAATTATCAATGGAATTGATTAATGGAATGGAATGGATTACATGTCCTTAGTATTTCCCTTTTATTTGGTTATTTAATCTTGAATTTTTTATATAATTAAATGACAATGTGAGAAAATCAAGAGGCTAAGCCCTCTATGTATAGCCCATGCCTTGAGCCACATTTTGAGGTGGGATTAAATTGAAATGATTATGGTGATGACCCTTGATTTTATTATTTGGATTTAATGAATACTTATAATCCATGGGTGAAACATTGGTCCTTATACAAATTCCATGGATGGACTCACTTGGATACTATCATGCTTATGCCCGAGTGATACTTGGACTCCCTAGAGGATTTCCAATGACAGATTTAGAGACTTTACTATTACATGCCTAAGTGATGCTTGGAAACCTTATATGGACATCCAAGTATGGAATCATAGGTTTGATTCTATACCTTTACTCCATGGGTGAAACATGTACCCCCCTTAGTGGACTACTAAAGATGGAATTGAATGGAGGTGATGTTATACCACACATATAGTGATACCTGGATTCCAATAAAGAATGCATAATACGGTCTCGTAAGGTGCTTGGTTTATGTTATGATTGGAGAGATACTTGGATTAAAAATATATAATTCCAAGGATGGGCTCAGTTTCATAATTGATAAATTTGTGAAATGATTTATATGACAGGTCTGCCAAGCCAAATCATAATCTTGGATTTGATATTTGTCTTACACCAAATCGATGGCCTAGTCAAGCATCTATTGATCACATTTTGATAGAGAATGATGAGATACATGATTGGTTCTGAGACTTATTTATTAAATGATATTGTTTGATTAAAACTTGAATATAATTGTGACAAAACTAACTGTTAATTCAGAGACTTACCATCTATGGACAGAGTAGGTAGTAGAGGATGTGTGTCTATGTGAACATAGACCTTAAGGGTTGTTTACTTTCTGTAATTAATTTACATTTTATATTACTTACTATACACTGTTATAATTATATATTCACTGACTGTATTCTATTAGACATTTAGGTGGTTTCCTTTTGAGATTGTATCTCATACCTTGTTCGAGACGTCAATGGGTACCTGAATAGACTATATGATTGCAGGTATAGACAAGGGAAAGAACCCCACTACAGTTTTATGATTACTTTTTAGTAGTAGGGGAGCAAAAGACTAAGTTGTGTATTTTGATTCTAGTGGGATAGATTTTAGGATTTTGGTAGTTTTGGTTACATGTATTGTACACATGGCATGTACACTATTTTTTCTTTTCTATTTTGTAGAGACATGAAATGTATCATAATAATGTGTCTATAATATCACTTATGTAATTGTTTATATATTAATGTATTGTTTATTTATCATATAAATTATTGATTAATTCTTACACTATTGAATTTATGTTTATTGAACTATGTTACAATCTGGTAAGAGAGAATAGTCTCCTAACTAACTCACCTATACCCTCACTTCTAGTCGGAAGCCTCTGACATTTTGAGAGATGTGCTTGAGTTCAAGTGTCCATCCAGGATCGTGGCCCTTTTAGTGGCATCCAGGTCTAAGAAATTTCAAAATAGTATTAGAGTGTTCTATTTTGGGTTTATTATTTAGTTACAATATATAGAGATATGAAGGTATTATAATTTAGTAATGAGATGTGCTTGGATGTAGCTAACCCACGTCTAGGAAAAATTCAAATGGCCTCTAATGTAATTGTTATTTTATATATTTTTCCTATTATATTTGATTTTATTCCACTTTTGGGTGACACAATTGAATTTTCATGTTATTATTGATATGATTTTGGGTTATATTTTGTTACAAACCCATGGTATGAGGGTATTCCATCTCATGCATAATTTTAGGCACTTTACAAGAATCACATTCCATGCATTATTCCATGACCTTTAGGATGAATTACTTGTAACATGTTGTTGTGATAGGTGCCTCTATATATATACCTACTTTTATGATAAAAATTCTATCTAGGGGATTGAGAAAAATGGTTGCTACTTAGAGTTAATGTCGTAACTTAAGTAGTGTTTTACTTATTAAGATACAAAAAATACCATATGTAGCACATTGTGGAACATTGAGTCATGGATCAAGAGTTTCAAGGAATGGAACATGTTATGGTGTGGATTAGGTGGGTTACATATTTGGATTCATGAGGAGTATGAGCCCTTATGGGTAAGAATTTAGTGAACCATTTTCTACAACCATTTATAAAGAAATGCGATACAACAAAAATGAATATTAAAATTAAATGAGTATTAAATAGAAACTAAAATTGCATAGAGCATAGAAATCGACCCAAACCTTACCTTAGTAGTGGTCAGTAGGCAGTGTCTCTTACTTTAATATGATTTTTATGTTTCACAAACCTGAATATAGGAGTAGGTAGAGGGGTGTGTTATTACATAGGAAGTCATTTATCTATCCTTTTTCAATATCTGTGATTTGAGATATGAACTTTGATAATGATCTTGATATGAGGTATGTGTTTGGAATTATATATGAATTCCACCATGATGTTCTCTAGTCGCACACTAGGAGGGTGGTGGAAATCATGCTTCAGAGGTGGTGGGTCATGGGCTACTAGTGGATCCTCTAGTAGTGACAGCTACGTCACCTTTAGTTTTACCAGACATAGGTGTTGAGGCAAAATTATATGAAGGATTTATGAACTTCATGAAGACCATTCAAGGAGCACCGTGACCCACAAGGTGTAACCTAAGATAGGAAAGGTGTGTGATCTAGGGTGGTTTAACACCGAGATCTAGAGATACATCGACTTGTAGTAGGAAGCATTTTCTAGAGAATCCATGTGATGATATTAGTATCTAGATCACATACTCAGGTATCTAGGTGAGGTTCCACCAGTGTGGTAGACCGGGAAATATGAGACCTTAGTACACAAGAGACCTAGTCGAGTGCCGATTCTACAGCAAGATGGGACATATACAATGCTTTTTCAGAACTTTTCCTCCAGTAGCTAGTGAGAGAGGTTCTGCACTGACTCCCTATGTAGGAGCGGGGATAGTAGAATCCCATTTGGTAAGGAGCTAGAGTATAGCTAACTAATCTGGCTGAGGCAACAGTTGTGGTCATGGTAATCAGACCCCGGATTCGTAGTGACAACTGAGTGGATCTGATCTTGGTATATTAGCAATATCACAGGACCACGAATCATGCCAGATATACATAGTGCAACCAACTCCTAAGGAGTAGTATCCCATACCTTCTACTGTGAGAGATCCTATTCTAGTATCCTCTACTTTAGAATATGCTTTTTCAATAGAGGGACTTCTTATAAATTTATGTATATGCTTATTGTAGAGAGACTTGGGATCAATATTTAGAGTTCTGAACATTTATTGATTATTGATACTCCAATGGGGATTAGAATGGAGGATGTACGTCAGTGAATAGAGTCCCCCCTTGAAATTGGAGGGTTTCACTTCATACAGGACCTCTTTCTCCTCGAGATGACAGGTTTTTACATTATTCTTAAGATGGATTAGTTGGTTCCCTTTCAATATTTTATTGATTTTTATCACCATAGGGTAACCTTCACATCACTAGAGGATGGAGAGTTTATTCAAAAAGTTGAATAGGATTTCTAGGTGAGCCGAGATGGACCTAAGAATCATGGGCTGGGCAGGGTGACAACCCATATTTTGTGTTAATATTCGGATGAGGAACATGTTAGGTAGATTTTCCTCTAGTGGTTGATCATTTTAGGGACGTTTTCTTGGATGAATTTTTAGGATTTTATCTAGTGAGATAGGTAGATATCTATTTCAAGCTAGTTTTTGGAACTACAACAGTATCCATTCTTCTTTACAGGATGTCTACTTCTGAGATGCAGGAGCTCAAGAGGCATCTAGAGGATTTATTGAAAAATGGATTTATCTAACCCAATTTTTCTTGACGTGGTTTTCCATTAATTTTTATGAAAAAGTAAGATAGTAACCTTAGGATATGTGTTGATTACCAGAAATTGAGCCACCTAATATTTAAGAACCATTATCCTCTACCACATATAGACAATCTCTTTGATCAACACCGAGGAGTTCATGTATTTTTGAAGAATGATTTGAGATCCAGTTATCATCAAGTGTATGTTTGAAAATCATAAATACCTAGAAATGATTTTCATAGAAGGTATGGTCTATATGAGTATTTGGTTATGCCATTCGGTCTTACGAACACACCAATAGTTTTCATGGAATAGATGAACTGAGTTTTCCATCTTTATCTGGATTCATTTTTATGTTATTCATGGATGATATCTTGGTGTATTATCACAATCGACACAAACATGCCAAAAATCTTGAGATCATATTTGATACACTAAGAGAGCATCAGTTATAAGCTAACCTCACAATGCGCCACTTCTGGATGGATTAGATTCACTTCCTGGGTCACATTATATCTGAGATAGGAGTATTAGTTGACTTCAAGAAGGTAAGAGCTGTAGTTTATTGGGAGTTTCTCTAGAGAGTATTTTTAGTACAACATTTCTTGAGGATATCTAGTTATTACATACACTTTATAAAGAAATTTTCAATCCCAATATTCCCACTCATGGGATTCAATAAGAATACTTTGAAGTTTGTATGGTTAGATGCATGTGATTCAGCCTTTCCAAAGATGAAATGGAGTTTGACTTCAGTGCCAATACCAGTTCTTCTAAAGCCGAGAAGGAGCTACACTATTTTCTATGATGCATCAGGTTTATTTCTAGGAGTAGTTCTTATGTTGGGAGATAGAGTTATGGTGTATGGTTCTCAATAGTTGAGGGCACATGAGAGGAATTACTCGACAAAAAATCTTGAGTTAGTAGCGTTTGTTCATGCATTGCACTATTGAAGACATTATTTACATTTAGAGAATTTTATGGAATTCATGGACTACAAAAGCCTCATGTACATATTTATATAGCATGATCTAAATATGTGTCAGTGAAGGTGGGTTTAATACCTATAGTATTTTGAATGAGATCTTGCATACACACCAGAAAAGGGTAATAGAGTGGCTGATGCACTGAGTAGGAGTACTTAGAAACAAGAATTTCAACAGGCTAGTAGTGAGTGGGTGCTTATAGATTTGTTCTTTGACATGCACTTGGTGGTTTATGATAGTCAGGGGAAGACTTTTATATCACCCTTAGCTATGACCTCTACACTTATGGATAGAGTGAGGATTAGGAAACTATCATACTTTGAGAGCCTAGTCCTACGGGAGAGTGTGGCAGGTGAAGAGCCTCCTCATAGTTGGACTGTAGGCGATGATGAAATTATCAATATTCATGGTCACATAATCCTTTCAGTAGAAATGTGAGAGGACCTGATGTGATAACTTCATGCTTCATCTTAGGCAATACACCCCATCATCACAATGATTTATCAGGATTTACATCACCAATACTAGTTGCCAGGTATGAAAAGAGATATAGCTGGTTTTTTCATGCGGTGTTCCACCCGTCAGCAAGTGAAGGCAGAACATTCACTATGCCAAAATTTTCCTTTAACAGCGGTTTAAACCATCGTTAAATCGTTTTTTTTTAATTTTTTTTAATTTTCATAATTAATTAATTTTATTTATTTTGGTAATTTATTTATTATTTATTATATATTATATATTATATATTATTAATTAACTATTAATTAATCAATCAATTAATTATTAATTAATCATTAATTAATTAATTAATTATTTATTTATTTATTTTTGTAATTTATTTATTATTTATTATTTATTATTTATTATTACCATGCACATGCCCATCTCCATGCACAAGCCCATGTCCATGCACATGCCCATCTCCATGCACAAGCCCATGTCCATGCACATGCCCATGCCATATCTAGAAATCCAACATTGGGTGAGATTTGAACCCCTTACCTCTCGCTTATTCTCTAAAAACATTACCACTCCAACATGCTCTTCATGGAGTCAATAAATCGAATTTAATATACTTATATATATATATATTAATTGGAAAAACAAATAATACATAACTAATAGGTACACACTAAATAATTATTAATCAATAATGATTAATCAATAATCAATAATCAATAATCAATGATCAATAATCAATAATTAATAATTAATAAGTAATAATTAATATATAATAATTACAAATTACAAATTACAAATTAATAATTAGAATATAAATGAATAATAAATAATGAAATATATATTATAGAAATAAATCGTAAATACAAAATAGTAAATAAAAAAGAGTAAATAGTAAATAATAAATAATAAATAATTAATAGTAAATAGTAAATAGTAAATAGTAAATAGTAAATTTTAAATAATAAATACTAAATACTAAATAATAAAAAATATATAATATATAATACATAATACATAATACATAATAAATAATACATAATACATAATATATAATATATAACATGTAATATATAAGTAATGTATAAATAATAAATTAATTAAAAAATAAATTAATATATGTAAAATAAATAATAAATAAATAATAAATTAAGAAATAATAGATAATAAATAATAGATAATAAATAATAGATAATAAATAATAGATAATAAATAATAGATAATAAATAATAGATAATAAATAATAAATAATAAATAATAAACATTGAATAAATAAATAATGAATATATAATGAATATATAATGAATATATAATAAATAAGTAATAACTAAGTAATTAATAATAAATTAGTAATTAATTAATAATAAATTAATAATATAAAAATAAAATAATAAAAATAAATGAATAATAAATAAATGAATAATCAAGTAATCATGAATAATTAATTAATAAATTAACAATAAATAAATAAATAATACATAATAAATAACAAATAAATAAATAAATGAAGGAATGAAGGAATGAATGGATGAATAAATAAAAATAAAAAATAAATAAAAAATAAAAAATAAAAAATAAAAAATAAATAAATAATAAAAAATAAAAAAATAAAAAATAAAAAATAAAAATAAAAAATAAAAAATAACAACTAATAAATAATAATTAATAATTGGTCATTAATAATTAATAGTAAATATTTAATATTTAAAAATTTAAAAATAATTGATAAATTATTAATAAATTAATAATAATTAATTAATTAATAAGTAATGTTGAATAAATAAATAAATAATAAATAAAGAAATAAATAATAAATTATTAATAAACTAATAATCAATAAATATTTAATAAATATTTAATAAATTAATAAATTAATAAATTAATAAATTAATAAATAATAACTAATAAATAATAAATAATAAATATTAAATGAATAAATAAATAAATAAATATATAAATAAATAAATAAAGAATAAAGAATAAAGAATAAATATTAAATATTAAATATTAACTAATAACTAATAATTGATAATTAATAATTAAAAATTCTTAATTTAAAATTTAAAATTAAAATTTAATGTTTAATATTTTATAAATAATTAATAAATAATTAATAAATAATGAAAAAATAATAAATAAATAAATAAATAAATAAATAAATAAAGAATAAATAATAAACAAATAATTAATAATTAACTAACAATTAATTATTAAATTAAAAATAAGTTGGTAATTAATGTGTACATAATAACTAAATAAAAAAGAATTAAAATAAAATAAAATAAATAAATATTAAATATTAAATAAATAAATAAATACGTAAATAATAAATAAACAATAAATAGTAGAAAATAGATAAATAAATAATAATGAATGATTGAATGAATACATAAATAAACAAATTATAAATTAGTAAGTAAGATGAGTAAAAAAGATTGATGGGCCCGTAAGGGGCGAAGCAGCGCTAGGTCTTCTCCCATCACCGTCGCCTTTCCACACCCTGCTCAGGCGCCGTTCTTCCTCCTTGGTCTGTTGTTCACGACGACGGCCTCCTCGGCTCAGTCCTTTCAGCGGTGCACTTGATTTTGCCGTCATTTGCTCGACTCCTCTATTTGGATAGTGTTTCACGGCGGCGCATCTATCCAGGGGCTGAGTCCTAGTTTTTGTGGGTTAAGGGAGCCGCTTCGTTAGTGGATGCATGCAATAGGTGGTTGAGTGTGTCCTCTTCGGGCTTTACGATTGGTGGTGATGGGCTCTGGATCCGGCTTTTTCCTGGGTTCTCGGCCATTTTTTGGGTGTTTTCTTCTATTTTCTTATCGCTTTAATGTTTTGAGTAGGGTTTCTTAATGATTTCTGAGCTGTGGTTAAGGTGTTGAGTTGGTTTCTTTGGTTTGGGGAATGTTGTTTTGCGGTTTTCCTTGATCTGGTGGTGGTTTCTGTGTATTTTACTACAACCTGGTTGTTCTTGGCCATGGAGGGTTGGTTGTTTTGGATCTGGACCGTCGACGGCGGTGACGATGGATGTTGGTGAAG
The DNA here is from genome assembly GCA_963277665.1 of Viscum album. Taxonomy (NCBI): domain Eukaryota; kingdom Viridiplantae; phylum Streptophyta; class Magnoliopsida; order Santalales; family Viscaceae; genus Viscum; species Viscum album. Next base: position 1,186,084,818 of record OY728164.1, read on the forward strand.
CTCACCCGTGTTCTGGTTGATACAGATAATCTGTTTTCTTGTTTGAGTATCGAGGAAGGCTTTTGATGTTTCTTTGGTGGACGTATTGATGGTGGTGGTTGACAGTGCTTCGGCGACGACGACGACTGTGGTTCCACCGACGTCCTGCTGGGTTTGTGTGGATGGGTCTTTGAATCTGTGGCGGCGACGATGGGGGGGGGGGGGGTTATTGCTGGTGATGATTGACGAAGGCTTGAAGGTGCCGATGAAGGTTTCAATGGCAGGAGCATGACGCGGGGGCAGGGTTCCCTAGTGGTTGGTTTCATCGGGTCTCTGCTCCGGTGGGAAGCTTGACGGATGGATGCAAGGTTCGAGGTGGTGGCGTGTCACGAGGCACATGGCGTACGGTGTATGTTAGAGATTTGGTATGATGATGTTTGGATTTGAATTTTTAATTTTAAATTTGGTTGCGTTTGAAATGGGAACTTGATACCTAAAAACCGGCTATTTGAAAATGAAAAAAATGGTTTGCAGTAAAAAAAAAGTAAATAAATAAATAAATAAATCATAAAATGTTAAGAAACTCTGAAAACTCTAAAAATAATGAAATGAACATAAAATTTTATCTGAGACTTCTTATTCATCTCTACAACTAGTCAAATTGAAGATCATGAAATTATCTTTGATATGGTATGTGGTAAAGGCTAAATAGAAACCTCGATCAGAAGTTATAGCCGTTTAAATTTTAAGAAATCAGGGCCAGAAACTAAAAACTCTATTTTGAAGGCCTTTGGGGAATTTACTAGGAAAAAGAGGAGTATAATGATAAATAGTATTTTTAAAGACTTACATTGAGTAGATCTCGTCATAGGGTTCGATTTGATATGTGGTAGAGCCCAAACGGACACCCGGATCAAAAGTTATGACCGTTTAAAGTTTCAGTTCAATTTCCATTTTTTTTTTGAAATTGTAATAACTTTTATTACTTCAGTTTTTACCCAATTTTAATGTAACTTTGTTTTATCTCATTGCATTGTCTTCTATTTGACTGTTCATGGAGCTAAAACTGACTATCAGATCAAAAGTTGTGGTTATTAGATGTTGTTTTCTCTTTTTCATCTTATTGAATATTTGTTTTCAGTTTAAAAATATTATTAACTAATAATTATAGATATTTTTAATTGATAAATTATAAATAATTAACATTATAAATATTAAACTATTTTTTATTGTAAATAATGACTAAAAAATAATAACTCATTAATTAATAATTTTCTAAAAAAATTTCCTTCAATTTAGCGGCGGTTTTGAAAAAACTGTCACTATTTAGTAGTTCTTTTTTTAAAAAACCACCGCTAAAAAAATGTAATTTTTTTTAGAATTTTTTTGAAAAAAATTATAAAAAATATTTTAAAAACATTTAGTGGAAGTTTTTAAAAAGGTCTCTAAAAAGAAATGCTAAAATTTTTATCAGAAAACATTTAGCAGTGGTTTTGAAAACAGCTGTGAAATAACCACCACTAAAACAATGTTTTCCTGTTGTGACTAGCGACCAACCATATTTTTACAGTAGCTACCCATTCCTGAGTGGAAATTGGATAATATCAATATGGACTTCATGACAGGTTTACCGAGTTTACATTAAGGTATTGATGCTGTTTGGGTTGTTTTTTATAGGCTCCCAAAGGTTTCTTATTTCCTACCTATCAAGGAGACCATTTAAATAGATGAGCTTGGGAGGTTGTATATCCTTAAGATAGTGGGACTTCACAGGGTCCCCCATACCATCATTTTAGATAGGGATGACTGGTTTACTTCACAGTTCTGGTAAGGGTTTCATAGGGTGTTGGGCACACAGGTGCTTCTAAGCACAATCAGAATGATGGCCAATCAAAGCACACGATATAGGTACTTGAGGACATGATGCGAGCATGCATAATGGATTTGGGGGAATCTAGGGAGAGGCACATACCGAAGGTTGAATTCAACTACAACAATATACTTTAGATTTCTATTCAGATTTTGCCTTATGAGGCTGTGTATGGTAGGCCTTACGGATCAACCCTTTGCTGGTTAGAGGTAGGATAGGTAGCTATGCTTGGACCACATCTTGTTCAAGATACTATAGGGTAGGTTTAGTTGATTCAGACGTGGATGGATAATGCACAATCCCATGAGAAATCATACACTGATAGCTGCCGATGATCTCTAGAGTTTGAGGTTGGGGATTAAGTTTTCTTACGTGTTTCACTAAGGTTGGGACACAGACAGATCAGGAGACATGGTAAGATTTCACCACATTATTTCTGGCCATTTGAGATTCTAGAGAGAGTCAGGCCGATAGCTTATCAATTATAGTTAACTTAAAGGCACCTGGTCATGCACAATGTCTTCTACATTTATAAACTACGACGTTACCATTTAGACACATCTTATGCATTTCTTCCTAAGGAGGTTGAGTTATAGGTAGATTCATCCTTTTAAGAGTATCCTATACATATTTTGAATCATAGGATGAAGGTTTTCTTAGGTCGGTCAATTCCTCTAGTACGGGTGTTATGGAATCGTGAATGTAGAGGACGAGACCTAGGAGTGGGAGGATGTTGTACAAGAATAGTGGAAAAAGTTATTCTTAGACGTTATTGACCACCCTTAAGAGGGAAATTCAGGGAAAAATTACTTTAAGGGGGGAAGTTTGTTAAAACATAGCTCTTAACATAGGTACAAAATCCTTTTCTTTCCATTAATTTTTAGTTTAAATTTATATTTATGGTCTAATGTGAATTCCCTTTGAGTTTGTAGAGGTATTGAGGTGTCTGGTGATTGTTCGGAGCTTGGAACCCAATGTTTGGGAATAAATATAAATGTTTCATGGTTAGTAGAAACTATGTGGGGAAGCTCGCAATGTTACTACAAACCATGAAGGATGGGTAGAGAGAAGGGGAAGCCCACACGGTTTGATAAAATGTGTGATTTGAGGCACACAGATGTGCATGTACATCTGCAGTTTTTTACAGTGGACTAAGACACAATTTGTCCACGGTTAGTCAAATCGTGTATACCAACCATTCTAAGTACCCCTTCACATATTAAAGGGTGCAAGGTTGGTTCACAGTTTGGAAAACTGTGTAGCCAAATCGTTCAACCCAAGATTTTTGGTGAATTTACCATTTTACCTCACATAATTTATTATTTCAAACCTAATTTCCTCATTATCTCATGTCATAAAGCCATAGGATTTTAAGAGCACTTCATGCTTCCTATTCTAGGAATCAGAAGAACTCCACCATCAGAGCTCAAAATCATGATCTGTTGGAAGCATAGGATCCATCTTAGTATAATCTCAATTAATTTTATGCCATTCCTTATTCTTCTTGGCATCGACAAAACTACTTGGGTGTAAGATAATATTCCCCATTTTTAAGTTCTTTTTCCATTAATCATTTCTCTCCCGATCTATGATGAATTAGGAGATTACATTGGATGATCACTCCACTAAAGGCCTATGGTAGGTGGCCTCATTCTTTTCCTTTAAAGTTGGAGTGTTTATATATATGTCGTTGTTCTGAACACCCAATTACCAGAGCGATGCCTTTGAATTGGAATTTAATAATTGATTCAAATTGATAGACATGAACTATGTAATCAATGAGTCTTGCTATTGAATCAATAAAGGTTATTAACCATGAATTGTAACCACTCCTTGGGTGTGTTGTATATTTAAATGGATCATCAAGATGGAATATAGTTTGGGTTACCCCTAAGGTGTTCTATTTTCCTTTTTGTGGGATGTTCGACTGGTAAATCAAATTATAATTTTGATTATAATTAAAATTGTAAATTTAATTGATTAAAGGAAGGGAATGGATGACATGTACCTATTATTTTTCATGCATTTTGCTATTTAATATTTAATTTCTCTTATAATGAAATTCCCACATGAGATAATGAAGAGGCTAAGACTTATAATCTTAGCCCATGCCTTGAGGCACCTTATGAGGTGAGATTAAATTGAAATTATTATGGTGATGACCCTTGATATAATTAATTGACTTGATTGAATGCTTATAATCTATGTGTGATACATGGGTTCTCATATGAATGCCGTGGATGGACTCATTTGGCTACTACCATGCTTACGCCAGAGTAATACTTGGACAACCTAGAAAACTACCAAGGACAAAATCAGAGGATTTACTATTGTATACCTGATTGACACTTGGAATCCTTATATGGACCACCAAGGACACACTTATAGGTATGATTTTATACCTTTATTCCATGGGTGACACTTGATCTCCCTTAATGGATATCCAAGGATGGACTCAAATGGCGGTGATGTTATAAAAACCCTAGAGCGATACCAGGATTCTATTGAGGAATGCCTAGGATGGGATTGTAAGGTTCTTGGTTAATGTTATGTTTGGAGTGATACTTGGATTACAAATAAAGAAATCCAAGGGTGGTATCATGTTCAGAATTGATTAATTTATGAAATGATTTATATGGTGCGCATACCAAGCCAAAACACAAGCTTGGGTTTGGTCTTTGTCTTACACCATATTGAATCCATGGTTAGGCATCTCTTGATCACATTTTGAGAGGGAAATATGGGATGTGTTTTAGGTTCCAAGAATTATTTATTAAATGATACTGTTTGGTTGAAATAACATGAATATAATTGAGACATGTTTGACTATTAATTCATAGACTTATTAGCTATGGTCTAAGCAGGTAGAAAAGGACGGGTGTCCATGGGAACCTTGAACTTATGGGATGTTTACTTTTAGTACTTCCTTTAAATTTCTTTTACTTCCAACACACTATTATTATTATATATTCTCTGGCTAGATAGAATTTTGAATTTGGGTGATTTTTTACTAGGATTGTGTATCACACCCTATTCATGCTACCAATGGGTACCTAGACAGACTATATGATTTCAGGTATGTAAAAGGGAAAGCACCCTGCTATTGGTTTCTGATTACTACTTAGGAGCAAGGGAGAAAATGAATGAGCTGAGGCCATTGATTCTAGTTTGATAAGTTTTGGACTTTTGGTAATTTTGGTAACATGTATTTTACACATTCCATGTATACCTGTTTTGGCTGTTTTGAAGAGATATGACATGTATCATCATCATATTTATATGAGATTACTTCTGGAATTATTTATATATTTTGATCCTGGTTATTTATCATATGTCTGATTGATTTAGTAGTTACACTATTGAATATATTTTTATTATGCTGTGTTACACTAGGTTAAGAGGGAATAGTCTCCCCACATACTCACCTAGGCCCTCATTGCAATTCGGTAGTCTCTTGCGATTTGAAAGATGTGATTGAGGCCATGTGGCCAACTAGGCTCGAGGAACCTTTCAGTGGCATTTGGGTTTGGTAAATTACATTCCTAAAACTGGTAGTTTCACCACAAAACTTTTACCAAGTGAGGGGTATTGTTTCATAGAACATTATCTCAATGATCTAGAATCTCTACAGTCACTCATCTTAAGAAATCTCATGCTCTAGAGGTATGACCTTTGAGTTGAGTACATGTGATGGATCAAGTATGAACTTCCTCAAGATTGATACATGGACCACATACTTAACCTGATAAAGTTTGTGTGGTATATCCAAATGATAAGCTACTTTCATGATACAATCAAGTTTTTTAATTGGACTAATATATGCATGGATTAGTTTTCTCATCTTTTTTATACAGATAAATTCATAGAAATTTCTTCTCATCAACTTAAAATTCAAGATTGCATCGATTATTATCAACAAAACATATCTATCAATATTTTGTAGTATTGAAATGTCACACCCATGATTTTTTTTAAATTAATTATTCATTTAATTTCATTTACTGATTTTTTCTGGGGGTTTACCACTCATTTTGGTGAAAATGGTGGGTTTTGAAAATTTGGGCCAAACTGTGAGCCCAATTCCAGATTTAAAAAAAAATTCATTTCTTCTATAACTCCTTCAATTTTTACTATTTTATACCCATTACACTTCCCAATTGGCATACCCTGATATATTAAAATCACCATATCCTTTTGGACCACATAGAGATCCAAAATCATGATGGATTTGCGTTTTTGATTAAGGTAATGGGCCTGCCCGTAGGCCCATTTCCTGCTTTAAATTATTTTTTAAATTTTTTAAATCTCATTAATTTTTTACTGTTTTCCCATGATTCCACCACCCTCTCAAATCCAATATCCCGAGGATCACTCCCATTATCGTTTTCGCAATTTTGGAGCTCAGGTGAACCACGAATTAGGGAGATCTTTCATACTCTTTCTCAAATCGACCAGATTTGACGAGGTAAAATGATCTTTCATAACTCCTTCAATTTTCATCCTTTGTGCCCCATTTTAGTCCCAACATAACCTAATATGACTCTTTAGAACCTCCATACCATTTTTGGGTACTTGGAGATTCATATTTTGTTGGATTGGGGCCGATTTCTTCAAGATATTTCAAGTAAGGGAATTCCTTCTTGGTTCCTTCCATCCTCTTTTAGTTTTATTTCCTCTTTCTTGAAGTTACTCATGTCCAGAAATTGGGGTTCGATACTAAGGTATGATTTGGTATCTTTTGGGTCAATTATTGTTGTCTAGGTTTTGATTTATATTCCTTGTGGTGCGGCAGTGGTGCGCTTAAGGTTTCACACAAAGTTTTGAGGGTTTCGACTCAAAAGGTAGGTGATTCCGTGGGTAACCATTTAATGATGAGTTAGTTTTCTTGATTAAATAATTTTTCATGTTCTTTATATGCTTTTAATTATGAGAAAACCATTTTTGGTAGCAATATTAAATCATTTGGTATTAAAGTTACATTTTTGTTTGAAGGGTGTATTTTTCAAATGTATTTCATGTGTTATCTCTTGTGGTAGTTTTGTAAAATGTGGAAGTGGTTTATTAGTTGTTGAAAGGGGCTGCCAATTTTGGTTGGGTAATGATATAGTGTCATGTGGACATAAAATGGGGGGGGGGGGTCTTTGAATGGGTTTTATGTGTATAACCTTGTTATACTCCTTGAAAGTGTTTTATGGATTTGTGTGTTCTCATGGGTATCTTTTGTGATATTGTTCAAGGTGATTATATAACATTTGAAAGTATATTATTTCATGTTGATTGGGCTGAAAATTCTGTTTTGTTAGGGGATTGGTGTGATTTTGGCTTAAAAAGAGGTTTTTGAGATGGGTTTTATGTGCAAAGCTTGGATATACTCCTTATAATTGTTTTATGAAAGTTTTGAATGGTTTATTGAGTTGTGTAAGTGGTGAAACTGTATCAGTAAACTATTTTGGTAGGAGTATATTTTTAAAAGGTCCATTTTATTTTTTAAAAGGCTGTTATGTCATATGTATCATCTTGGAAATATTTTATTAAATTTTTTTAAGGAGATATTGAGGTGTTAAAGTGATGTGAATGTGATGTGGACTGTTTTGTATGAGTGTGATGTGAAAAATTGAAAATTTTATTATGAAATGAGTGTTATGTGACATGTGTTTGGGCTGTTATATGAGTTAAAATATATTATTATTTTTTTATAAATTTTTTAATGGTTTTGTGGAAGTGTTGAAGAAATGTGAAATGTGTTGTGGGTTATTTTGGTGTGAGTCGGATTTCAAAATCATTTTGAATGAAAAATGGAATTTTGTAACTTGTGTGGTATACATATGGGCTGTTGGGTGAATTTGTAATGTGGAAATGATATTTTCAAGTTCAATGTATATTTCTTGACTTGTTGAACTTGTTTTAGCACAAGGGAAAACCTAGGTATCTAGGTGGGTGGACGTGTACTAGTATGCAAGTGAATCCGTGGGGTTTGGACTTAGTTTCACTTAGAATGATTGACGCTTACAACTCTAACTATACTATGATGATGATTATTGGGGAATACTAGGTTATGGGTATATTCCATACTAGTGGATCGTGCATGGGAATGGATATTTGTGGTGGTTACTCTCACCGAGATACGAGGTACCTGGGACCCACAGCTAGCTAGTGCCTAGGGGTTAATTACTATTGCTTGTGCTCATTAGTTACTTTATACTTACAGTCGGCATATTGTACATTTGGATGGAAAATTAAGTAGATTTGGTGTTTATTTTAAAAGTGTTAATCCTTTAAATATCCCACTTGAAAACTGTTCTTATTCAAAGTTTCATCTTTTAGAAATTGTAACTAGCTTTTCATGTTTTTGAAAACTTGCATGCTTTTCATCTTTAAATGTTTATCATATGGAATCTATTAGTGGTGGTATACTATTGGGCTTTGGATCACACCCTACTTACACCATTGGGTGTAAGTAGACTTTCTTATTTTATGTCACAGATTTGGGTACAGATTTTATGCCTTCGGTTCGGGGTTTTAGCGGTCCATCGTGATGCAATGTCGTATAGATGGCTTGAGGGAGGTGCCTCTCTCCATGTCGAGGTTCTTGGGCTGTCATTTCATGAGTTTGTACCTTTGTAATGGTCTTAAAACATTATTTAAAATTGTGTAATTCAGTTCTGAATTTTAGTAAAAGATGTTTTGGTTTGAAAAATCCAGATTTGATTTCCTGGATTCATTTGTTGTTTTAAGTATAAAAACTCAAGTAAATTGTTCCCAATTTTCAGTTTTTGATACCCAGGAACTTGTGCCAGCCCGTGGGGATTGGGAACGCCCTTCGGGACTTACCACGGGTCAGGTCGGGTGCCTGTTTTGGCGGCGACCAGATTTGGTTCGTGACAAAATGGTATCGAAGGAGGTTCACTCTATTTGAGTAATGTTATTTGGGAAATAGTCGGGATAGTCTAGAGTTAAGATTGTCAGGACATGAAATTCCAGTTATGGGTAGTTTTCTTGATCACCACACCTCATGTCGGGATTCAAGTCGCCAGGGGAAGTTGGGATTTATCTATGTCTTTTGGTTTTCTTGGTCTGATGATGATTAGGGGAAATGAAAAGAGAGTTGGGTTAATGGTGTCAGTAATCTCACAGGGTCTGGAAATCCATGTGGAGCTAGGGATATTCCCTAGAACACTCTCTGTGATGGTGAAGTGATTGGAATATGGCTGCCAACCATATGTACAAGTCACCCACTGAAACTAGTTTCCTCTCGCATTGTTTTGTGCTTTAGTTTTGAAATCTTGGAACTTTGGTTTTAAAGTGACTTGGTTTTAAGAAGTGTAATGTTTTTGTGAAATGATTTTCAAATAAAGAGGGAATGGTTTGATTTATTAAATGGTGGAACTAAATTTTCAGAATTGTTATAAAATGGAAAATAGTATGCTTACACCTCTTTTGAAATCCGGAACCATATTGAAGTTGGTTTTCAAAAGTGTTTCCAATATAGTTTTCTAAACAATTAAAGTGTGTTTTAATGGGATGAGATGTTTTGAAATTGATTTGAATAAATTAAAAGTGAGTTCTTTTCTAAATGGTTGTGTCCTTATGAAAAGTTTTGTAAGATGTGAATTGGGATTTTGATCTCATTGTTAGCAGTTTTGATAAAAAGGTTGGGTTGGTTGACCGTTTTGTTTTTGAAAAGTGGAAAGAATTTTCATTTTATCCTTTGGTATTTCCATAAGAAACCAAATGCATGGGTTTATATGGGATGATGGATGGTTGATGGAATGACTAGATTTGTGCTAGAACAAATATGAGGAGGGTGCCTGGTGTGGCACAGAAACATGAATGTGTGAGTCTCATGGGGCACCATTGGTGGATACACTAACCGCTGAACCGTTGTTTTCAAAGAAATGTTTTTAAAGAAAAACATGATTTCTTCATGAATAGTTTGGGATGGTGTATATTGTGTGTTTTTGGAAAAATGTTGATGTTGTGGGATGTTTTGGGTCCAAGAACCCCTCCTGTTCAAACTGTGTTTTGGGTTTGTGTTTGGTCGGTAAGCTGGGTAGAAGGACCTGTTAGTAGTCTCCAATGATATATGTTTCGAGACACAATTATGGTTGTTCCATTAATGTGTTTGGATCTGTTTTGTGGCATGTTTTTACCAATGGACCAGCTTGGTTGGGTCCTTGGGTTCTCCCGTTGGATAGGGTACGCCCCCATTTAGGGTTAGTGCACAACTGAAGTGAAACCCAGATTTTTTCGTCATTGGAAAATTCTCCAGTTGATCAATGTAAGGAATATTTTATTAATCTTTGTAGAATGAGTCTACAACATTTACATTCTTGGTTTTTTTTGATCCTCTTATTGCAAAAGAGTTCTCGTGGATGGTTGAAAGAGACCTTAGTTTCTTAAGCTACCCGATTCATCGAAGGTGGAAGTTGTCTGGGATTGTCAGTATGGATAGTGTCTAAGAGGGCCTCTGAGTCCTTCGTAGTCTCTTCAAAGAAGGGGTTTATGTTAAACCACCCGTGTGGGAAATCTGGCCACGAGAGGCTGTTATGGACACTTTCTGGAATGCTGTGATATTTGGGGATGTTGTATAAGGCCCCCTCCTTGTATTATTTCTATGAGTCGCTTTGGTAATGTTCGGTGATGCGTTGTGATGCCGCGTGCTCATTTGATTTTAAAGGTGAAATTGTACAATATTTTGTCAGTCTTTTTTTTAGAAGTGTTTCTCCTTTCAGGAGATATCGACATCCTCTGTCTTAGACGAAGGTGTTTATATGTGTCCTTTATTTCTGTTGTTTCTCACCCAAAGAAACAAGGTGTGATGTGAGTGCATCCTCTAAACCCTTATTTTAGGGAAATTCAATGTTAGGGTAAAGTGAGTTTTGGAGTGTGTTTTTTTTCTTGGTGAACCCATCTAGGATTTAATGTAGTTGTTTTTAGCATAAAAAAAAGAAATTCTATTCAGGGGTTTCCAAATCCTAACTACGCTGCTGAAGATGCTTTAATCATTCCAGCTCCAGCCATAGGTCCCGGAGAGAAGCTGACACATAGTCAAAGGAAATCCCAGTGTAGTTTTTAACCCTGTATAAAGAATTGTTCTCATTATGAGAGATGGAAATAGTTTAAACATTTGGTGTTTTTATCTTGCTTCTTTTGTTCCCGTTCGGTGGAAAGAGGTGGAGGGCCTCATCCCCATGTTATCTCCCAATGACTTTATTTTCCCCATTGGGTTCCTTTGGGTTTGGGGGAAAGGTTTTAGATTTTTCTAGACATGTTGAGTGAAAATTTAGTAGTAACCATTCCCCAAAAAACCATGTAGGTATAAGGATCCACAGGGTTAGCGCACAGTTTCCCAAACTATGCGGGCTAACCGTGCTGCCATCCCAACTCTTTAAGTTTTGGGGTTTTTCTGTGCCGGGCCATATTGATCAGTTAAGATGGTTGGTTCTTATGGTGGGGAGAACCACTATGAGTATCATGTATATTATTTTGAAAATTCATAATGGGATTATACCCCTTATACCGGGGAGTTTGTTCGGGGCTCCCCTGTTAGTGTCTTGATTCGGTCTCGGAAAAAATTTTAAGTTGTCTCTTATGGTTGGGGAGCCATTTGTGTATCCTTGTATCAATAACTCACTTTTGTACTTGGTCTTGGATTGGAAGTGGGTAGTCTAGTTTAGAGATATATAAACACCTACATCTTCCTTGGGTAAACGTCGGGATTGGAGAGTTCCCAATGGTTTAGTTATATCAAGGTAAGTGTAACCTTGTTCGATGTTCTTGTTTTTTTGGGAAAATTGCTTGAACATTGTTCAAATAGTGTTTGAGGATTTTTCTTTTAGGATAAATCCTGAATTTTCCTGATCATTTCAGTAAATATGTGTATGTTTTTTTTGTGAAGTATTCCTTCCTTAATTGATCACTGGAGGTGTTTTGGCCTTTGGGGGCGAAGTTTAGCAAAGGAGTCCATTTCTGCCTTTCGGTTGGGTTTGGTTTTTGCTTTGTCCTTGATGTGGCTTTTTGAGGGCGGAAAGTTTTATGGTGAGGAGAGTTGTCACACCCATGATTTTTTTTAAATTAATTATTAATTTAATTTCCATTACTAATTTGTTTTGGGGGTTTACCACTCATTTTTGTGAAAATGGTGGGTTTTGAAAATTTGGGCCAAACCGTGAGCCCAATTCCAAATTTAAAAAAAAATTCATTTATTCTATAACTCCTCAAATTTTTACTATTTTATAACCATTCCACTTCCCAATTGTAATACCCTGATATATTAAAATCACCACATCCCTTTGTACCACATATAAATCCAAAATCATGATGGATTTGAGTTTTTGATTAAGGTAATGGGCCTGCCCGTAGCCCCATTTCCTGCTTTAAATTATTTTTTAAATTCTCCATATCTCATTAATGTTTTACTTTTTTCTCGTGATTCCACCTTCCTCTCAAAGCTAATATCTCTAGGATCACCCCCATTATCGTTTTCGCAATTTTGGAGCTCAGGTGAACCGCAAATTAGGGAGAGCTTTCATACTCTTTCTCAAATCGACCAGATTTGACGAGATAAAATGAATCTTGCATAACTCCTTCAATTTTCATCCTTTCCCCCATTTCAGTACCCAAATGACCTAATATGACTCCATAGAAACTCCATACCAGTTTTGGATACTTGGAGATTCATATTTTGGTGTATTGGGGCCGATTTCTTTAAGATATTTCAATTAAGAGAATTCCTTCTTGGTTCCTTCCATCCTCTTTTAGTTTTATTTCCTCTTTCTTGAAGTTCCTCATGTCCAGAAGTTGTGGTTAGATCCTAAGGTATGATTTGGTATCTTTTGGGTCAATTTTTGTGGTCTAGGTTTGGATTTATATTCCTTGTGGTGCGGCGGTGGTGCGCTTAAGGTTTCACACCAAGTTTTGAGGGTTTCGACTCAAAAGGAAGGTGATTCTGTGGGTAACCATTTAATGGTGAGTTAGTTTGCTTGATTAAATAATTTTTCATGTTTCTTATATGCTGTGAATTATGAGAAAACCATTTTTGGTAGCAATATTAAATCATTTTGTATTAAAATTACATTTTTGTTTGAAGGGTGTATTTTTCAAATGTATTTCATGTGTTATCTCTTGTGGTAGTTTTGTAAAATGTGGAAGTGGTTTATTAGTTGTTGAAAGGGGCTGACAATTTTGGTTGGGTAATGATATAGTGTCATGTGGTCCTAAAAAGGGGGGTCTTTGAATGGGTTTTATGTGTATAACCTTGTTATACTCCTTGAAAGTGTTTTATGGATTTGTGTATTCTCATGGGTATCTTTTGTGATATTGTTCAAGGTGATTATATAAAATTTGAAATTAGATTATTACATGTTGATTTGGCTGAAAATTCTGTTTTGGTAGGGGATTGGTGTGCTTTTGTCTTAAAAAGAGGTTTTTGAAATGGGTTTTTTGTGCAAAGCCTGGGTATACTCCTTATAATTGTTTTATGAAAGTTTTGAATGGTTTATTGAGTTGTGTAAGTGGTGAAACTATATCAGAAATCTGTTTTGGTTGGAGTATATTTTTAAAAGGTCCATTTTATTTTTGAAAATGCTGCTATGTCATATGTATCATCTTGGAAATATTTTATTAAATTGTTTGAAGGAGATATTGAGGTAATAAAGTGATGTGAATGTGATGTGGACTGTTTTGTGTGAGTGTGATGTGAAAAATTGAAAATTTTATTATGAAATGAGTGTTATGTGCCATGTGTGTGGGATGTTATATGAGTTGAAATATCTTATTATTTTTTTATAAAATTGTTTAATGGTTTTGTGGAAGTGTTGAAGAAATGTGAAATGTGTTGTGGGTTATTTTGGTGTGAGTAAGATTTCGAAATCATTTTGAAAGAAAAATGGACTTTTGTGACTTGTGTGGTATACATATGGGCTGTTGGGTGAATTTGTGATGTGGAAATTATATTTTCAAGTTCAATGTATATTTCTTGACTTGTTTAACTTGTTTTAGCACAAGGGGAAAACCTGGGTATCTAGGTGGGTGGACGTGTACTAGTATGCAAGTGAATCCGTGGGGTTTGGCCTTTGTTTCACTTAGCAAGATTGACGGTTAAAACTCTAAATAAACTATGATGATGATGATTGGGGACCACTAGGTTTTGGGTATGTTCCCTACTAGTGGCTCGTGCACAAGAATGGATATTTGTGATGGTTACTCTCACCAAGATACGAGGTACCTGGGACCCACAACTAGCTAGTTCCTAGGGGTTAATTCCTATTGCTTGTGCTCATTAGTTACTTTATACTTAGCGTTGGCATATTGTACATTTGGCTGGAAAATTCAGTAGCTTTGGTGTTTATTTTAAAAGTGTTAATCCTTTAAATAGCCCACTTAAAAACTGTTCTTATTCAAAGTTTCATCTTTTAGAAATTGCAACTAGCTTTTCATGTTTTTGAAAACTTGCATGATTTTCATCTTTAAATGTTTATCATATGGAATCTCTTAGTGGTGGTATCCTATTGGGATTTGGAACACACCCTACTCACACCATTCGGTGTAAGTAGACTTTCTTATTTTATGTCACAGGTTTGGGTACAGGTTTTATGCCTTCGGTTCGGGGTTTTAGCGGTCCATCGTGATTCAGTGTCGTAGAGATGGATTGAGGGCGGTGCCTCTCTCCATGTGGAGGTTCTTGGGATGTCATTTCATGAGTTTGTACCTTTTTAATGGTCTTAAAACATTGTTTAAAATTGTGTAATTCAGTTCTGAATTTTAGTAAAAGATGTTTTGGTTTGAAAAATCCAGATTTGATTTCCTGGATTCATTTGTTGTTTTAAGTATACAAACTCGAGTAAATCATTCCAAATTTTCAGTTTTTGATACCCAGGCACTTGTGCCAGCCCGTGGGGATCAGAAACGCCCTTCGGGACTTGCCACGGGTCAGGTCGGGTGCCGGTTTTGGCAGCGACCATATTTGGTTCGTGACATGAAATGTTTCTGAATGGACCTAACCTTTACTACCATATCATCATCCAACTCATGTCCCAATATATTTCTTATACAAATTAATTCCTGTATATATAACGGGATTCATAGGGAGCCATATAAATGCTAAAGTGAAAGCTATTATTGTAAGTAAAGTCAACTAGAGGAAGGTGTGATCCCAATCACCTTTAAAATCCATTGAACACGATCTTAACATATTCTCTGGAGTTTGAATTGTTCTCATAATACTGAAACTCAACTCTATATCAAGATCTTATAGAAGACTTCACCATAACATTGAGTTAAAATTCAGATCCCAACTAGAAATAATCAAATGTGGTACTCCATTCAACTTTACCCCTTTCTTAATGTATATTTCTGAAAGAGGTTCCCGGGAGAAATATTCTCTTGTAGTAACAAAGTGTGTTGACATCATAAGGTAATCAACTAAAACTCATAATTACCTTGAAATAAAAGATAAGATAAACCCTAAAGGTTACCAATACCTTTTTTCATATTTCCATAAAATGAATTATACCTTAAATGAATTTTTTAGTAGAACATATATGAAACTAATGGGCTGTATTATAATAAATGTCTATTAAAATATCCTTAATCATTATGAACTAACATCACATAAAAATTCAAAAGGGGGTGTCAATTACTTTGAACTGATGATAAACCTTAAAATTATAAACCGATGATGATATCCATAAATTTTAAGTTAATATTACATGGATACATATACAATTCCAAATGATAATTCACCCATGATTCCTTATATAATATCTTATATTATAAAAAACATTTTCATTGAATGATTGGGTTCATCATTATACTGATAAAATATTAAATGTGATCTCATTATTATGTAATCCATGTAGAGGGAGATAATCACATGAAATTTCACTAAAGGATAAACAATAATATTTTAATAGGGCTCATTCATACAGAATCAAACATGAAATTACCAACTATGGAGGGGAGGATAGGTGTGGCCAAATTATCATGATTCACTTAATCCATTGTTATTGAATAGTATTTCACTTTTTTCTTCATCTTCAAAGGTTTTTGTAGATTATCATCCATATAAGCCATTAGATTGGGGAATTTATTCACTTAATTCTCAAAATCCTTGCACATGAAACACTAAGGTGTGGGTGTTTCATTATATTTAGATCTCTCTCCATTAATTTCATTGACTGGACTCCTCACATCACTTATGAATTATTTTGATCAATAGACATGATTCCCACACTTGAAACACCTTCTTATTCATTATAGGCACTCACCTAAGTTCTCCTTTCCATAGTTTCAACAAGTAAGAGTTTGAAAATTTTTCTTCCCTCTATGTGTCATATCAATGGATTTTCCATGTAACCCGATTTTCCTTTTCTTATCACCAGAAAAAAGAGGGGTTTCAGATACCATTTACACTTTTAGTCTATATTGAATGATTTCTTCATAGAATAAGAAGTACCTTATGTATAATTCCCTTAAAACATTTGGTTTCAAGCCACTGAATAATTGGCCAAACTTATTTTCAGGCTGAATTATAATACCCGAAGAGTACGTCACAAGTCTCATAAAATTTTCTTCATAGGTACCAACCGATTCATCATATTTTTTTAATCTCAATTAATTTATTCCCATTTTTTACATATAATGCTGGGAATGTACTTATTGTAAAATAGGTTTTTAAACTCATCCCACTTTATGGAGTCAATCCATTCTCATTGAATCATATTATTAGTAAGATTTCACCATTGATATTCCTCACCTTCAAAAAATTAGACGACCAAAATGATTTTTTCATGATCTAGACACTGGATGTTGAAAAATATCTTTTCAGTGGTACTTATCCATTACTCAGAAACCATAGAATCAGAAGGACCATAGAAATAATGTTGTAATTTCTTCATAAAGGACTCAACAGAATAGTTTTCCCTCATTTTATTGTTTGAAAGAACATTAAGATTCATAGGTTGAGAAAGTTTTGTGATCATATCAATGAGGTTTTTCAGTTCATATCCCAGAACATTTAGTTTATTAAGTGGGAAATCATTTCATTGTCCATTTCATTTTCCAATAACACAGTTCCATCGAGTTCCAACTATTGACTAAAATAAAAAATAATACTTTAAGAAATAATAACTATAGTAATGAACCACATAATCATGATGAATCACTTATAGGGTATCTAAATCAAGATAGATTCTTTTTAATATATGAATCCTTAGGTTTTTCCTAGGCCATTCATAGTCATAATCTATTTAAATCCTTTATGATGGTTCATAATTATTTTGTGAATTTCCAAAGCATATACCCCAGGAGTGTCAAACCTGGTGTGTAGTAAGGCTCATTGTCATGCATCAGGTAATGATTTAGTCTATATCAATACAACATTTTATAATTTATTACCTCTAGGTACCTTTTTACCAAATCCAAATCCATATTTAATATCCAAATAGGGATGTAATTTCTTGAAAACCACTCACCCTATCCTTTACTAAACTTCCCATAAATTTTCTTATATTTTTCTCATCATAAAACTTATCCTTAGACATATCCTTAGGTATATCACTATGTGTTTCTAATTATAATTTCCCAAGGATAAATAAACATATCCTCTAATACCAACTAAGTGAACCAGTCTTATCATACATGGATATTACATCTTTTTATATGAATATTAAATACATTACACAAAATCATACCATATGACCATAATAGTCTAGTGATTTTAGAAAAATGGAACAAAAACTACTTAATTTTGGAAAACATCTTCAATGTATCACAAAAATATCTTCACCCTTTAGTACTGTTCACAAATATTCCCACTTAAAAAATTGTTTATAAATTGAGGAAAGGAAACATAATAAATGGAGAGATCTGATTCTCAAAAAGGGTAAAAATAGAAGATTATCAATAATAACATGAGCATATGGGTATGATACCATGAGCATACCATTTGAAAACTATACCCTACATTTCAAAGATAATTATTTTGAGTCATGGAATAAAAATTACCAGTTCACAAGACACGAATCACAAGTCAATAAAAGAAAATGAGTCATTAGAGTATAACATTGGCATAAGATAAATATTTGTGGAATACACATCATATTATAACATTGTGAACATTTATAAATAGAGATTGGTTAACTCTTTATATTAAGGATGTGAAATATGGACCTCATATAAACTTATGCACATGAAAAAAGGTCTATGAATAACATTATGGACATGAAAGACTGGTCCATTTATAATATTATGAACATGTAATCAGGTTAAATCATAACATTGTGAAAATTTAATCAAGTTCACACATAACATTATGAACATGTAATCAGGTTCAAGCATAACATTGTGAAAATGTAATCAGGTTCACAAATAACATTGTGAAATGAAATCAAGTTCACACATAACATTGTAAACATATAATTAAGTTTATTAATAACACTGTGAACATGTAATCTGGTTCATGCATGACATATTTACTCATGAGTTATCAATCTTTACCCAATGAATTAGAGGGAGATATAGATCCCACTAATATCCTAATGAAAACCATATTTGTATGTGCCACAAGATCATAAATCTTTAATAATTTCATAACTCAATAAATGAAATGAGTTTCATAAACATTTCAACATATTTCTACCTATGGAAAAGAAACAGGTTTCAAAATCATTTCATCATCTCATTAAAGCATAACTCGTGGAAAAAGAAATGGGTTTCATAATCATTTTTTCATTGTATAACCTGTGGATGATAAACAGGTTTCATAAACATATTTTCATCAAACACCATTAAAAGAGAGAATAATAATGATATAATTGGATCATATCCTAATAAATAATTGGTAATATAAATAGATGTCATCTTAGGTAGATTTTTTTTAAAATATCGTATAAAAAATTTCTTGAGGAAAATTTTCTTTTCAACTTTGAAAAAACTTTTTAAAACATAAAACATTTTCAAAATATTTTTCTCTAAAAATAACCATAAAATTTATAAATTAATATTTTAAGTAAATAATGTCCATGATGAAAAGAATTTTTTTTCTTGCTACATACATTTGAACAAGGATTCCTTTCACATTTTTAGTAAAATCCAAATGGGAATTTTTTGGAAAACAACATGAAGATTCACTTCAATTTATTTGTAAAAAGTCAGAAATGGGTAAAAATGTATTAAAAATTATAGGAGAATAATAAAAAAATTTGAAACCATTTTTAAAAAATATGGTTATCAGTAAAAAATATTTTCTGATCAAATTGAAATATAAAGTCGGGTTTTCTAAAAAAACATTTTCTCAATTAATTTAATTAAAAAAGAGTGAAAAAATAGTACTATTACTTGAATATATCATGAATAACCATAAAATAATAAAATTAATGAGGTTATTGAGATATGAGTCAAATTATTTTATCATCAGAAAAATAATCATAAACAATCTTGATAAATGATGTGATTGTAACATAAAATCTTTACCACTTTGGTTACTTTGAATCATAAGGCATATGAAAGAATAATATAAAATGGAACATAAAATATCATAAGGATAAATAAATTCATGATATTACACATATAATGGGATGTATATACACCTTATAAAAAAATAAAGGTTCATAACATGACATATTTCTCAAAGAAGGAAAATTGAGACAAAAATCCCTTACCGGTTTGGTAAATCTTTAACCATAAACCCAATGAAAGAGAGATCCTAAAATATATATTCATATTCGAATAATTATTAGTATAAGAATCATAAAATACATTCATGGGAAACATACACCATGTAAAATAAATAAGTGGTGAATATGGAATGTGTCTCATAGAAGTAAAAAGTGAGATGGAAATCCCTTACCTTAAGTCTTGTCTTTCGTCACACCCATTCGAACCTCCTCTTTTTTGGGTATACTCCTTAGATTTGAATAAAAAAACTTTTTAGGATGGAATACTATCCAAAATAAGGCTTCTAGGATAAGGGGAGGAAATTTGGGAAGTAATTAGGGAATTTATGGGCCAAACCAAAAGGGTTTGAAGGTGTGAATAAGAGAGGAGAGGGGGTGGTTTTTTATAAGCGGGGGAGAGGAAACACTTGGTACATTCGAATAGAATTGAGTTCTCCCATTTTTTTCATATGTAAAAAGGTTAAAAAATGGGATATTATCGAACCTTATAGGTGTAATGGTTGAAATATGTCCATCTAATATTTTTTATGCAAGTTTATACGTCGTTTTTACTGATATATTTTTAGTTTAACCACCAATAAACTAATTTTTTACCTTAATTACATTAATTAATTTTTACTATAATAAATATTCATTTTGGTTAAAAATTAAGTTAATTTTTTTGGATAATATAAACTATTCTAATTCCAAATATAGATTACATTTTTATAAACTCAAATAAAAAAATTGGAAAATTTTATTTTAAAATTAATCCCATAGACACGATAAGAAAGCATTTTTTAAAAGAGAAAATGTTCAAAATTTTACAATGTTTTTATAACTAAAATCAATATGAAGTTGATTCCAATTAACTAAATTGGATTAATGGATGTATAATTGAACTAATTTTACTTTAAAACAATTTAAAAATATAATTTATCTTTATAAATAAATTAAATAAAAAGGCAATTGTCAATTAAAATTAAGTATTTTTCACTATTCATCAAAAAATGAAACTTGTCCAAAAAAACCCCAAAAATTAACCCTAATAAAATTGTGACCAGTTGATTTAAAAATATTGTTTTTATCTAATAAATTTTCTAAAATTTTTGAAAATTAATTTTATTACTCTTCAAAATATAAATTAAAATCACTTTTTAGAGAAAATAGTATTTTCAAAACATATAAAGACTTTACTAAAAATTAAGTATTTTTTATCATTAAGTTTTCTTTATATAAAATAATTATACAAAATATTTAAAAAGTTTATATTAATATTCATACTTGTAGGTTTAATGACTGTGTTATATTGGTCACATTCGAATAATATTAATAATATATCATGGTTTTGTTAAAACTCAGGATCTTGTATAACACTAGCTAACCCAGTGTTGTATATAGTGAAAACTTAAATTGGGGATGAGTGTAGTGTATTATTAAGTTGGTGATGTGTGTAGAATAAGTTATCAAAGAAATTTATTTTATTTGAAAAAAATAATTCATAAAGACTCAATATGTTACATCAATCCACCAAAACCATTACTACTCCTAGAAGAGAGTAAATGTAAGAGGTAGTATCCCTAAATCAATTCCCTATTAAACTTGGATGATAGAGGAAAACATCTATAACCAAAACATATTGAGAGTAATATATGTAACCTTACTCAGGTGGGGTTCATTTAGAAATTAGAAAAAATACAAGTATATTCATCTCCATACACAAGACTTATCTAAATGGGTATCCCCTAAACATCACAACCACATCCCATAAATATCAACACACTTCCACCCCATCACTCAACTATTTTATCTAATTATAACATAATATCTAGACCCAAATCTCATACAAGAAATTGTATGAAACATGTGAATTTGATATTTATTTGTACAATTATTCCATTTCAAAATTCTCTATTTACTAACAAATTTACATTAATTATTTCAATAAATTACATATATATTGAAAAACCACCCATACCATTACTCACCTTATTTCAATACATTAATAATTCATTTAAAATATCATTATTTCATCATTTTTCCATCATATTATTCAATTCTATCCAACCCCATATCATGTTCATCAATTATAACTATATTTTTTATCTATAAGAAACTAACAAATTATATCATGTTAACCTGTAAAGCCATTTACTAGAACAACCCACTCATATCCTCTTTTAAATGATGGTATAGAAGCTTCAAACCTAATGCACAAGCCACAATATCAATTATATCACACTATTCTGATCCTATCATTATTCATTGCACTTATTGACCATCCTTGTGATCAAATCCAAATAAAACACAAAAATATATCCACTATAATAAACATTTCCACAATAAAAAACACCAACTTAATCATCAAGTACAAGAACATTATTTAATATTTAAACATGCTTTTTTATCATTTACCTTCCTCCATACAACCAGTTAATTCTCATAATTAATTTTTTATCATTTAATAAATGGTTAATCTACAATATAATCCTAGTAGTAAAAAAAATTCATAATAACATTAAGTATTTTTAGTTATATTAGCCATAAATCATGAAGTGTGATTGAAATATCATGAAAGAAGTTAAAAACATGTGAAATACCCCTTTCATAACCAGTTCTTCATCTTTATTCAGTTGGATTGTACTACATACCCAAAGAGAAAAGAAAAAATGATAATAAAAAAATTTACCAAGTTCAAGGTATATTTATCAAATCCCCAACCTCTAATAGATATTTAAAGTCCACTAAGAAAAGACAGGTTGTGGAAGAGATAATCCCATGATTGAGATCATAGAAGAGAAACCTTCACCAATAAAGGGAACACCATCCATCATCAATTAATATCTTCATATTCACAAAATTCAATAATATCACACATCAATAACCTCGTTCGGATAATAAAAAAATTGAGTCAAAAGAGAAATGTGAAAAAATCACCTCATATCATATATGCTTGATCTCCTAAGGTAAGCATCCATTCCACAGAAGAATGGATTAAAGGTCTCTAAAAATTACACCCTAGTCACCCATGAATCAATGGAAAAGGATGTAAAATAATGAAATTTTAGAGATCCACCACATTTATACTTAGGATGAAAAATAGAAGAGCATAAAAAAAGGTAATAAGCAATTCCACAATACATAGGTTTTATTGTAAAAGCACATTGAATCCTAGTTTAATACAACATAAAGGGACTCGACCTAACTCCCTAAGAAAATATCACCATAGATATCTAATATATTTTATAAACCTAGCATTTCACCATGAAAAAATAAAGACACCACACCACTAAAACCTATAATAAATAAGAAACACAAAAAAATATATCCATCGAGCTCCATGAAATAACCCTAGGTACTACAACACAACCCAAAAAAAAAACACAGACTACCCTTTCAAGGCATCTAACAACCTGATACTTCTAGGTGTTTAAATTGTTTAAACGGGGAGGGAGGGAAATATGAAGGTTGACATCCTTACCACAAAATGTGACGAGACATAGTGTTTGAGAATTTACTTGAGCTATGGTTCTCTTTCTATAGAATAAATTCTCATAGTTTTTGAAGAATACATCAAACTCAATAATTTTCATCCATTATAATATTCCTCTCACTCCCCCATGTTTGTTCATTTTGAAAAAAATATTTTCAATTTTAATTCAGTCAACACTCTTTCTAGACTATCCCCAAAAGGTCCATAATATAGCCAAAAAGCCATAAAACTAGAACCTCTGAGATAACATATCCCACAAATTCTAACCCTAGGAATCTCTACACCATTTCCACTACCACCACACCATATCCTGGTCTTCTAACTAACCACTCACTATGTATTATTCATATCAAAAATAAAATATTTTATTATATATAAAACTGAATCTCAATTACACTATTCATTTCTCAAGTATCCTCCTAGTTCTATAATTCTAAAAAAATACAATGTAATTGGTTGAGGGGGTCTAAAATGTTGCACTAGATAGATCTTAGATAATTCATATCCTTGATAATCAAAACCAAATCAAAAGAAAAAACTGATAACTAATTCCTCAAACAATCCACCAAGAGATACCTCTCAAATAAGATAATTCTACCAACTGAACAAAATACAAAGTAAATGATTGTCTTAATGAGATTAACACAAGTTGAAAAATTTCTTTATAAAAATAGATCAATATCCAAACAAATTATTTTATTGAGAACTCATTTGTAACTCACATTCTAGCGTAATGTACTCCATAACACTAGAACTCTATAGAACATGGGAAAAGTGATTTATCTCCCCCATATATCCTTCTTATAATAATCTTGGATCTCAACTATCCACACTATGAATGTCACATTATCATATATTTAGATCTCTCCAAAATCAATGACATAAGAATCATAAAAAAGATATTTTCAATGAAATGAAACATAGATGATTTCATGGATTCAGTTAATCTCTGGGTGAATGGATAACATATACCCTAAAATGATAAAACATTAAATTAAATTTAATATACTAATGAATTGGTAAGAATTGTTACACCATCTTAAAAACCAAAATTATTAACTAAGAATGGAAACCTTAAACAATACATGATTCTTAACCTTAAATGCAAAAAAACCTCCTCCTTCGATAATAATAAAAATTATGATGGTATTGCACCACCTTCATCAACTCCTAAATCGTCCATATATTCACAATAATTCTTTTCACCAAATCTTGACCAATGATCCTAAAATACCTAAATTTAGACAATCATACTAGGGAATTAAAACACTACCCATACAATTCATCAAATATAGACATTCCAATGGATGAGTTAGAACTACTATTATAAAAAATTCAACCAAGGAAAA
Source organism: Viscum album (assembly GCA_963277665.1). Lineage (NCBI taxonomy): Eukaryota > Viridiplantae > Streptophyta > Magnoliopsida > Santalales > Viscaceae > Viscum > Viscum album. Next base: position 1,186,109,163 of record OY728164.1, read on the forward strand.
ATTATTTATCTTGGATACAAAAAATCAAAGACATAAGATTTCAATATGTCCTCCAATGTCTATATGGTCCACTATGTATTCCTATCTATATGGGGATGGAAGTCTATGCTATGGTGTAACATGGAGTGAAAATCTTTCTACAATCCAATCTTGAATCATGAGGTAAAATAAAAATCCTAATAAAAAATAATGGTTATTAGTACCCCATGATGATACACTACCTCATCCATATATTACCTCACTAAGACCTCTAAAGGAACAAACTGAAACATCACTATGAAATGGGAAGATTTCATCAACTAATCCATGATCACCCAAATTACATCACATCCTATCTGGGGTCATGGTAGACCAGTAATGAAATCCATCAAAAATTAATCTTATAACTAATGAGGGATATTAAAAGTCTACAATAAACTACCTAGAACATAGTGCTCCATCTTCACCTAATGATAGACTAAGAACCAAATTATGAAGATTAACACTAATCACTTCATCTAGGGCCACCAAATATGACCCCTCAATGCATGATACATATTATCCACACTAGGATGAACTACCACTACTTACTATAGAACACAAGAGGAACCTCCACAGAAACCTCTGATGGAATAAACAACCTCCCCTAAAATATCATCTGATATCTATTTTCCTTTGATCATCCTAATAGAGAATCACTATAGATGACACTATCCTATATCACATACAAATCCATATATCAGAACTAGGTCTCCTTTATTAGCTACATCATGGATAAGTGAACAATCATCCAAGAAATGAAACCTCTATCATGATCCTTTTAATCTTCATGTTTCATAACCAAAATTTTCCAAACACCTCTTCATAATTCTATAAGTTCCCAAGAAACATATCACCATGACTTTAAACTTATCGCATTTTCAACTACATTAAAATTTCCTTGGGTTTAGAAAATATCAATACAATAATCCCAGGGAAACAAAATCTACAACCATTGAAAGAAATTTAGATCATAATAAGATAAAAATACCACAAGATCTTGTTTCCTATAATTACTAAAAATCACTCATGTATAGTGTAATATAACCATAACATTAGATAAAAACCTTCCACTGCTAACTCTATGTCATGTGTGGAATAGTTACACTCATGGTAATATAACTCTCTAGACCTATAAGACATCACTATTACATGATAACTCATGAAAAAACCAAAACTAAAATATGATGAATCAAAAAACTCTTCAAATTCCACCCCCTACAATGGAAACTCATGTATAGTAATATTGATCAACATCTTTATCTGGTTTTCAAAAGCTTCATCACACTAGTCAGTCTATAAATAGTCCATTTCCATAATATTTAATGTTGTCAATAGATCCATAACCCAAGATTATTTTTAAAAGAAACCTTGATAATAACCCACAAGTCCAATAAAACAATAGACCTCTATAATATTCCTAGTTTTTTAAAGAAAACACTACCCAAATCATTAATGGATCCACCACCACTCCCAACTAAGACACAACATGTCTATAGAAATGTCCCTCTCATATCCAAAGCATAAAATTGAAAATATTCCCATAATTTTTATTGTGTTTGAAAAATTGTAGAATGAACCTATAGTTATAACCATTATTATCTTCATAACATGATTATATAAGGATGTCATTGACGAACATGATCACAAATCTATCTAGGAACTATCTCAATACAGAGTTCATGAGTACCATGATTATAGCTATGGTGTTTATGATATGAAACTATATGATTACGATCTCTAAGTGCCCAAACCGACAGATAAAAGTAGTCTTTAGGATTTCATCCTCTCTAACTCTCATATGGTGGTAACTAGACCATAGTTTAACCTTTAGAAACTAGCTATATGACCTCAACTGGTCTAATAGATCAATAACTCATTGGAAAGGGTAATAGTCTATAATATCCACCTAATTAAACCAATGGAAGTCTATACACAACCATAAACCACTATTTTACTTCATGGAGAATGACACGGGAGGTCCCCATAGATACATAATGGGTCTAGGAAATCCATTTCACATCAAGTCATCCAAATGAATCATCAAATCTTGTAGGGTAGAAGGTTCTATATTATAAGGATCTATGAAAATCAAAGATGCATTTGTCATAAACTTAATAAAAAACTCTATATCACACTGACATAGTACTAACATAATCTCATTGGAAAAAAGAACTGGGGAAATTGTACATAACTATAAGAAAATATAAAGGCTGAACATAAACTTATCCAAATTAAATATTTATAAACTATGAGATAAATGGATCTTGACATTTATAGTCATATAATTTTCCTTATCACAAATGAACATTTCTTATTTTCCATACTCTACATACTAGAATAATCTTATTTATATGTAATTAATAAACACACACAAAGAGTATCACATTTCAATCTTATGGATGGAATCATATGCTTGTATATTTAGTATAAAAAAATTCCCATATGACTGTTGTATCCTCATCATTACTGCATAGTCTGAACACATGTCAAATAGACACATTTTTTAGATTTTGTTCCCTTGAACCAACTTCTATGCACTTTATGATAACCTGTATTCATATTTATTAATATTAATAAACTCCTTATCACATCATGATCATTATTCTGTGTAACATAGTATGTGATAATGTACTAAGAGTAGTTGTCTCTCTAAAAGGTCATAGAGGTTCCCCACTATGATGATAACTTAGAAGTGATATGACACTATTCCAAAATATAAGTTCTATATCCAGATGATATCATTTGTGGGACACAAATGATATAGGTTATCAGGGGTGGATACTCATAGGACTTTGAGGCACCTTATCATAGTGTATTCGCTTATTAATATCCAGTGTAGGATATTATGAGAACAAGAACCACCAGTAAGAAATCCACATTTATATTTGTCATTGGATGTTCTTATCTATGGATGTGTGTATTAATCCTTAGACTTTAAGATTACTATTGATGAGTATTATAAGTCAGGTACTTTTTTTATTGAAGAAAACCGTAATGACATATGTTCATAGTGTGGATGGATATGTTGGGTGTGTCATGAGTAATATTTCATCAATGAGTAATGCGAGAAAGGAGATTCCCTTCCATTATTTAATGAATGTTGATATCTCAAGACCTTTGATGGAAATGATATAGCCAAAATAAATCCATGACCATGATATTCTATTAGCATGTTTGATTTCCAAAAAGTAAAATAAAGAGACATCAAGCACATATGTTGATTGCACCAACATCCAACGTACTTGACTAGAGATATCATGTTAAAAAACTATATTACATAGTAAGCATCTGTATGAGGTATTATATCATTGGGGAATTAACTTCTTTATAAATGGGTTCCTTGGCATGTTTCTAGAATCTAACCTTGGACTTTAGGCTACATTGCCTAATTCCACTGAAAAAGATACCCATAGGGTCACACACAAAGTGTATCCAGAATCTTAGTTAAATAATATATTATTATTTATTTTTTAACAAGTTGAAAAAAATTATTCCCACACATGGTTTAATAATTATTCATGTATTATTTATCAAATATATTAATTCATGAGTTATTTGATAGAATATTATGTGATTGTAATATTTAATAAATACATATTTTATATTAATTAAGTATAATATTTATTTATTTATTGGGAAATAATGCTATGATATTTTTTATTAAATAATTTGTCATTATTCAAGGCTCGATAAATATTGTTTAGGAATGTATGACCGAGTTTTTATGTCCAGTGATAAATAATATATATTGAATATTATTTTATTAAATATTTTTTAGTTTAATTAACAAGTTAAGAACACATTGAGGAAATAATAATATTATTATTATTATAAAACATTGGGTTTTGTAAATTATTAAATAAATATTAAAGGGAACCTGTGAAAATATTTATTTCTAAACCCTAGTGGTATTTAAAACAAATTATATTATTTTATCAGAGAGACAATTCATTTATGAGGTGCACAATGATAACCAAAGAGAATCTTATCAAGATCTAGAGAGATTCCTCTCCAAGAATTCTCCTAATAACAAAGAGTGATATTCCTCTACCTCCCAATATCAAGTCTAGAGAGATTAAGGTGAATTCATTAGAAGTGATTTTCATGGGGATAAAATGTGAATGATAAAAGAGATACGATCTTCTTTTCTAGCACCTGAATATTCTTACAGTGATGTTTGAAAATTTGTGGAACACATGTGGATCACCACTTGAGGTAATCTACTCTTGTTTCCTATAATGAAATGATGATACTATATAGATCTATTGTCATATCCATCAATGAAGAAAGAATTCATGGAAGGTAATTATTTAATTAATTAAATTAATTATAAATAATATGTGATGATCCTATTCTTGGTTATGGAGTTCTATCCCTTATCAATTTTTGTGATTAAATTACATTTATTATGGCCTTCACCATCATGCAAATCTCATATTGATCATCGATAATGAAACAAAGAAAAGTTGGGAACAACCCATCGTATGCTTCGACTACACCCAAAACCTATAAGTGACATCAGAGTGGTAACATAACTATTTATAATTATTTAAATATCATTTATTTATATACACATTTGTGATTTAGTTTTCAATTCAAGTTTAATAGTTCATTAAACCGAATTGTGATATTTTCTTATTCATATTTTATTTCTTTTAGATATAATCAAAACTTCTAATTTTATGAATTAAATAATATTGAAGATCTTATCTAGAGGCACTAAGGATTCTGGATAGATAACATAAGAGTATAAACCATGTAACCAGAGTCACACACTGTGTACTTGTGTTTAATGCACTATGAATTAATTTGAAATTAATTCAAACTATGTGCATTAAATACACGTGATGCATTTAATTTATACACCATGTGTTGACCAGGACAACCTGGTGCTTGGTCAACTAGAGTACACACTGTGTAGCCCACATACAAGGTGTGTAGTCCTTTAAGTCATAGACATATTGTGTATTTTCATACATGACCTACCTGACCAGTGATAATGTAACTCGCAAACCACACACTATATAGCCCTTATACACACCGTGTACTCCAATTTTTACAAGGCTCAATTTACACGCTAAGTCTCTATGCATGTTCCTCAGATTGATGATGAGAGATGTACACACCATGTAACTTACTTGTATACACCATTTACTTATACCAAACTATGCATAATTAAAATTAACATTTTATACTGCATAAACATTATCGACATATTCTCATGCTTGGTAATTAAGTTGATAAGACAAGACATGTGATGGGTTTTAATATATATATATATATATATATAAATGATTCATTATTTTTTGTGTAATGTTCAGATCTTCATATCATTTGTGAGTCATATGATAGTTATTAATCTACATGCATTGAAGTGTAACATGTTATAGAAAAATCATTTAATTCATGTAATCATTAAGTTGATAGTAGACATCATGAAATTACAAGATAAGTCATGTATTTCATATTCCATAAGAGTAAATAGTATATGAGAATAATACATATTGGGTAGATTTGGATGATTATTCACCATGTGGCCTCCAAGGTAAATTTATCTAATTTGTTTAAAATTATGATGTATAAGAATATCAGGGAAATTAAAATAAGAATTAATATAAAGTAATTGATTAATTAAAGAAGATAATTAATTGATTTGATAGGGATTTATCTTAAATAATAACTATTAATAATTTAATTCTAGTTTTATTTTAAATTCATAATTCACTTTATGCATGTGGATAATCTTGAGAATAGACCATTCCTTTTTATTTGATTGGTTTCATTTAATTTATTATAAAATTAAATTATTAGCATATGTTCCTTCTCTACCCTAATTATGTAAGGGCCTATGTGCCCATGGTTTATTTTATGTAAACCCTTTTCCCTCACATGAATGTGAGTAAAATCATATGTAATGGATGGAGCTCCGAAAGCTAGTGGAGGCAGTTCATGTTAGGAGCCTAGGCGAAACCAATCCAATAGAGATACTTAAGTGGCTAGTTGGAAAGATATAAAATAGAGCTTAATTGGTTTAAGGTGTTTCCCCTAGGTAAGTGGTTATTTTATCAACCACTATATAAACCAAACATTAATAATATCTTATGATCATACCAATTTATAATTTTATTTCTATCAAGTTTCATGCTTATTTCATTAAGTATGTTTTGTTTTGATCACATTAATTAATTAATTTACGAGCAAGAAAGATAGAAATAAAATAAATTAGATTATGATTAAATATTATCTAATACATGATTAATCACTTAAGTAAATCCAATTAATATTAAAAATAATTTAATAAAGATAACAATTCAAAATTTATGCATAAAATATAAAATCCATATATTATATATATTAAGTCAGTATATCCATCCACTAAATTAGTTAAAATTGAACCATAGTTCAAAGTTATTGACCATCAAATGTTAGGGGGATTCCAGTTATTATGGAATTATAAGTTGGAGTTTTGGGTTGAATTAACTTAGTTCACATCAAGGGTTTATTTCTAAAGTAGGGTTTGGTTTGACTGATAGGAAAGGGTTGAGGAAATCCAATTTAAGGATTTCAGTATTGGGTAGTCCACTCAACAGATCAAGTAACCGTGAGTTAATGCAGTTGGAATTTGTAATAACAACCTAAAACCATTGAAGTTGCTTGACCAACCAAATTTGGTGTAATGACAAGGGGAGAAAGGATCCTTGTAACTAGAATTTACAAGAAAAAAGATATTCTGAAGCCAATGGTGATGTATTTTAGGTTTCAATAAAATAATGAGAGATTAATAAATATAATATTTATTTATTTTCAAAAATTATCATATAATGTACTAAATATCTTCTCATTTACTTATAGAAACAATAATAAAAATTACATGAAAAATATCACTTCGATCCATACTTGAGAAGTATAACATTCACACTAGCACAAATTTTCAAGAGTGGAAAATGCGGTCACACATTATCCTTCTCCATGAAAGGAAATTGTATGTTCTGGAACAACTAATGACTGATATGTCTGAAAATGGGGCTCATGATGAAGAGTTGTCTCTCTATAAGAAATTTTTTAATGATGTTATAATTATTCATTGTTTAATGCTATAATCCAAGACCAATGAGATTTTGAATAAATATGTGGACATGGATGCATATAACATGATGTCTCACCTTTAGGATCTCTATCAAGAGAAGGAGAGAAAAGAGAGATATGAGATCTCTAATGCACTGTTTACAACTAATATTATAGAGTATATGAAAGATGGACCTCATGTAGTCAATCTTATTCGATACATTTAACGCATATACATCATAGGGATTAAATTCATGAATGAGTTTCATAAAAATATAATACCTTCATCACTACCCAAGACCTTATATAATTTTATTGTTAATTAAAATATGAGAAATAATGAGAAGATTCTTTTAGAACATATTAATTTGATTTGAAAAGTGGATAAGGACATGAGGCATGATAAACCCGTGGACCTTATGGTGAATAAGAAAAGTAAGAAGAAGGTGAAGGGGGCGAATACTCGAAACAAGTCTAAAAATCATGACACCATATTTCTAAGAAGAGTAAGATCCTGAGGCAGGGCAAGGAAAAGAATGAAATATGTTTTGTAAGTGGAAATCTTGGCCATTGGAAGAGGAACTACACCCTGAATCAAGGGGAATCTAAAGGTGCATTCATTATTGATTGTAATATTTCAATATATACACATTGGGTATTTGATATAGATTATGGTGCTCACAACTATATCCAAATACAAGAACCAAGTATATTATGAAATATTGCTATAGGAGAGGTGGGTTTGAGAGTTTCTAATGGTGCGAGACTAGATAATCTAGCCATTGGTGATTACCACCTTTCATTTACAATGGTAATGATTTTGGTTTTAAAATATTGTTATTATGTATCAATAGTTACAATGAACATAATTTATGTATCATGCCTTGATGCAGATGGGTTTATTTTCTAGTTTTCAAATAAGATTTGTTTCATTTATAAAGACAACATATGTTATGTTATGGAACATTTAAATATCAGTCTTTATGTATTAAATTATAAAACTATGTATTAGAAATAGATAAATAATCATGTTCACATGACTCATATACCCCCCAACTATGGCAACACTGTCTTGCTCATGTAAATGAGAAGTGTATGACAAAGCTCTATTAAGATGGTTATTTAGACTCTTCAGAGTTAAAAACACATGAAATATGTCATGATTGTTTACAAAGAAAAATTTCCAAACCTCCATTCACTGGATAGGGTGAAAGGGCCAAAAATATTATAGGATTAGTACACACTGATGTGTATGGACCATACCTAGTAGAAACTAGAAGTGGGTATTCTTTCTTCATAACTTTTACGGATGACATGACATGGTTATGTCTACTTGATGAGGTATAGGTCCAAGTCCTTTGATAAATTCAAGGAATTTAAGAATGATGTAGAGAATGAAATTCTAAAGAAGATAATGAATATTTGATGAGATTGAGGTGGTGAATATCTTAACTAAGAGTTTATTGAATTTGCACATGAGTTTGGGATTCTATCTCAACTCACACCACCTTACACACCACAATGGAATAGTGTCAGTGAAAGGAGGAACTGTACAATGTTAGACATGGTAAGGTTGAAAATGATTCCTGCAGATATTCCATTATCCTTTTGTGTATATACACTATAAACTATATAATACACATTAAACTGAGTCCCAAATAAAGAAAAAAATGGAATTCTCTTCGAGTTATGGAGTGGAAAGAAACCTGTTTTTTCATGTACATGTGTATGGGGTTGGGAGGAGTTTGTTAAGGAATTATCAGGGAACAAAGTGACACCCTGAGTCACAAAGTGTATCTTTATATGGTATCCTACAAAAAAAGGGATACTACCTATACAACCCCTCAGACAAGAAATTGAATATTTCTAAACAAAATTTCTTACTTGAGAGGGATAACATCCTAAAAAAGGATAGTTGGAGAAATATTGACTTCAATGAAGCTGATGCTCAAGATACAAAAGAGTTCGAATAAGAATAGGTTCCACAAGTCCTTATGTAAGAATTAGTTCATGAAACACAAGTACTTTATAAGAACACAAGAGAGGTAAAGCAACCAGAGAGATATGGTTTTCTAGTCACCGAATATAGTGAATCATTATTGGTTAATAAGGATAAAACTCTCTCCTACAAAGAGGTAATAGAGAGATCAAAAAATTCAAGATGGAAAGAAGCCATTAATTCTAAAATGGTCTCTATGTATCAATACATGTTTGGGTTCTAGTTGATGCACCACTTGATTTAATGTCTGCAAGGTTAAGATAGGTATTAAAGAGAAAACTAGACATAAAAGGTAAAGGAAATACCTATAAAGAAAGGATAGTGGATAAAGGGTTTAAATAGAATCAAGGAATTTACTATGATTAATAATTTTTACCATTTTACATGTTTATGTCCATCATAAGTATAATTTCTTTAGAATATTACCATGACTGAGATTTAGAATATTAATGTCAAAACTGCATTCATTAGTGGAAACCTTTAGAAATATGTATATATGGCACAATCGAAAGGGTTTGTGACTCAAGGTGATGAAAAAAATATTTTCAAGTTGCAGATATCCATTTCTGGATTGAATAAATCATTAAGGTCAAGGAACATTCGATTTGATAAATCTATAAAATAATTTGTTTTCATTAAGAACAAATGTGATCCATTTGTTTACAAGAGGTTTAGTGAAAATGAAGTCATTATCCTAGTAGTATATGTTGATGACATATTACTTATTGGAAATGAAATAACAGCCTTGTAGTCTGTTAAGGACTGGTAAATTAAATGTTTCCCCATGAAGGACATAAGTTAAGTGTCATATATTATAGGGATCAAAATCATTCATGATAGGTCCAATAGGTTTCTGGGAGTAAGTAAAAGTATATACATTGACCAGATAAAAAAGATATTTATTTTGGAAAAATCCAAGAGGAGATTGGTTATAGTGTCACACGATTAACATATTTCTAAGAAAATATGTTCTTAGAAACGATATGAGAAATAAATAGGGAGTAAGATACCATATGATTCATAGATAAGATCAATTAGGTATGTTATGTTATGTACTAGACATGATGTTGACTATGCATTGAGCATAGTAGGTAGATATCATGATGAACCAGGATAACATCATTGGTCTACTATTAAGGATATCATTAAGTATCTAAGAAGAAATAATGATATGTTCTTATTATATGGAGGATATGTGGAGACAATCATTAGGGGTTACACTGATGCTAGTTTTCAAATAGATCAAAATTATCTAAAGTTTTAGTCAAGATATGTTTTATGTATCAATGAAGGATCTATGAGATGAAAGAGTTCAAAGGAGCCAATTTTCCTTGATTATATAATGGTGTACAAGTATATAGAGGATTCTGATGCATCCAAGGAATTAATCTAGATACAAAACCTTATACTAGAGCTTGATGTGGTACCCACACTACTACAAAACACATCTTTAACAGCACTGGTAATTATCAAAACTATAACAAAATGCTGATAAATGGAATATTTATCATCGATAATAATTTTAACCTTTTATTAACACATCTTTTTAGTGCTGATTGAATAAAACCTTTATCAGCTCTTTATTTTTAGTGATGATAAAGTTATTCTTTTTCAGCACATTATTTTTAGCATTGATAAAGGGTATCATTTATCATCGCTTTATTTTTAGCATTGATACAGGGTATCCTTTATTAACACTTTAATTTTAGCACTGATAAAGGGTATCGTTTTTCAATGCTGTAATTTTAGTGGTGATTAATATCTTTATAAATATAATGAAATAATTAAATAAATATAAAATAGAAAACTAAAAATATGTTTATTAAAAAATATATTACAAATTTTATCAATTAAATAATTATTGATAAAATGAATATATTGATTATACCTTAATAATTATTCAACATTTTATTAATTAGATAATTATGATAATTAATGTTTTTAAATTATATATATTAAATATATATATATATATATATTAATGTATATAAATATGATTTATATATTAAAAAATATTTATGTGCTTTACACTAAATAGTTATATGTTTATTAAATGATGGTTTATAATTAAAAATTAACATGAACTAAAAATATTGACTATAATTTCATTGTACTCGACATATAATTTAGTGTCATTTGATTTTTCAATTTAACATAGATAAAATTTTTGTTATATTGATTTTACATATATGCAATTAATGCATTTTTATATTCAATGCACATACACCAAACTTATCCATTTTTTCAATATTTTTAAATAATATTTATTCTTAATTTATTCAATTTCACTCAATTTTAACTTGAATTCATGCACTTAAAAGGGTCTATTCACTAATAATATTAAAAAAGTATTTGTAAAAAAATATTTATAAATAAATATATTTATAAATGTATAGTCACTATATTTATAAAATTATATATTTATAATTATAAATACATAAATAATTTTTTAAAAAGTATTTCTATAATTATAAATAAGTAATTATGTATATTTAAATAATTATAAAATTTATCATAAAATTACTTAAATAATGAATATATTTACTATATTTATATTTATATATATTTATTAAATGTATATGTATAATTATATAAATATATATAATGATATAAATTATATTTTCTTAAAATATTTATATAACTAGAAATAAATAATTATAATAAATATATTTAAAAAAGAATGTATTTTGTATATTGATATATATATATATATATATTATGTATTTATGATTTTTTTACAATTTTTTATTTATATTTATAGTTATAAATCTATTAACATCGCTTCTTTAATACACACTGATAAAAAGAATATTTATCAGAGCAAAAAAATCTCAGATAAATATGTGGATTTATCAGTACTAAATAAATCACTAATAAAATGAAGATTTATTAGCGCTCTAATTTTAGTGATGATAAATATTGGTTTTATCAGGGATTTTTTAGAGTTGATAAATATTGGTTTTATAAGAACTTTTTTAGCATTGATAAATATTCCATTTATCAATGCTTACGTTACAAGCACTGATAAAAGGTCTATTTATCAATGCTAATAAAAGTGCCCTGATCTATTTTAAAAACCCTAACCATTTAAAAAATCATCGTGATTGAAAAAGATTTCCTTAGAAGCCACCCACTGCTGGCACTTTTCCTTGATGAATTGAAGCTCGAATCACACCACTCAACTATTGTTGGTGCTCTAGTTGCAATAACATCTCTTCTAACATCATGTTTTTTTTGAGGTTGCAATACGGGTGGGGTTTGGCATCACTTTTCGGAAATTTCTTTGCCCGAGGTAGGTTGTCCAATGCCCTAACAATTATAGATTACTTAATTTTCTTACTTGGTTAATTTTCTCATGCTCTATAGTTTTTTGGTGGTGTTAAAATGTTTTTAAAATGATTTGACATGCATTTTCATTGAAAATAAATTTTATAAAGAGAAATTTTTATGTTTCTATATAGGCCTTATTGTGAAAAATCAGGGGAAGTGTTTGTTTAATTGTTTGAGTAGTGTGAAATTTGTTTTTGTGGGTGATTAAGGTGCACATGTTTTTAAAAAGTATTTTTGATTATAAATGGATCATTTTGGGCATGTTAGTCTTGTTGTGCGCTTTTGAGTACGAGTTATAAAGTGTTTAAATAATGAAGAATTTGTTTTAGAAAAGAAATTTGGTATGTGGAAATGGTTTATTAAATGTTATGAGTGATGTGAAATGTGTTTTCAAAGGGGTTGGCATGCTTTGTGTTAAATTTGTGTTTTGTAATGGAAAATGGCTATGTTGTGTTATTCTATTTTAGTGTGATTTTCTGTGGAAGGGTTTTATGGGTTTTTTGAAAGGTGGAAATCATTTTTTTCAAAGGTTTATAAATGATAATAGGTTTGGAAGTAATTTCTTAATAGAAATTGACATACTTTCCCATGGTAAAAATGATGTGCCTTTTTTAATGTGAATTATAAATTGTTTTAAAGGTTGGAAGACATGTTTTGAAACTGATTTCATGTTTTGTACAAATTTGTAAAAAAGGGACTTGCTATGAAATTGGTTTCGAATTAGTTTAAACTATAGTTTTGTTAATTGTAAGTGTTTGATAAATTAGTTAATAGATTTATTGAATTATATAAGTGTTTCAAATTATGTTCAATGTGGTTATGTAGTGTGTTTGATTTTAAAAGTATCATTTTCATGTTAACTTGGGTTTTTTTTATGTATAGCCTTGTGGTGCCATCAAGGGTTATTTTAGAAAACATTTTAACTGAGTTATTAACATACATAATAGATGTTAGTAATGTTTGTGAGATGATTTGGCGTGCATATATTTTCAAATGGGGTATGGGTGTGCAAGTTGTGTCACACTGTGTGTAATGTTTTTGGCATGACTTGTGTTTTTAAATGTGTTTTGTTAGTGACATGTGAATGTGAAACTTGATTGAGCACAAATAAAAGTGAATCCTGGGTAACTAGGCTACTTGATTGCGTTGTGTTAGGGAATCTTTATGTTTGCACAGTAAAATAATTATCCATAGAATTGATGTATTATTTAATATTTATGTTCAATTAATTTTTTTAGTATTACTCATATAAAAATTGTTTTCATATATAGGTGGATTCTTTTGTTCGAGTTGGTGTGCTCTGTCAAACTTTCATGCTTCTTCTCGCTTAAAATCTTTTCACCCATACATTGGTGCATTTATTACTTTCATTCATGTTACCTCCACTACCTTTGTTGGAAGATCAATGACACTGCCTCTACTCAATCACAAAGGTAATATTGATGTTTGCACCATAAAATCACTGTCTAAAGAATTAATGTATTATTTCATATTTATGTTTAATTCATTTCTTTTTAGTATTACTCACATAATAATTTTTTTCGTATACATGTGGATTCTTTTGTTCGAGTTGGGGTGATCTGTCCAACATTCATGCTCATTCACTCATAAAATATTTTCACCCATGCAGTGGTGAATTTATCACATTCTTTCAAGTTACCTTCACTGCCTTTGTAAGAAGAGCAACGATGATACCTCTACTCAATCATAGAGGTAATCTTGATGTTTACACAATAAAATCACTGTTATAAGGACCCAACCTTATAACGTTACTTAATCTTGAATTCTAAAAAATAAAATACATTATTACACATTGAGGATCTTTTTGGGTTTAGAGTTTTAAAGAATTAGGATAACTTACATACATAACATACCACATTCATACAAAGATGACTCTATTAAAAACAGTTTCCAATTTTTTTCAAAATATAAAATTTTAAAACATAATGCATGATTTGTTTGACAAAAATCCATATCAAATATCACAAATCCCTTATTTCTCTTAAACATCCTTATATCCTATGAAAAACATTTTAGAAACATGGGATGAGTATAAAACTCAGTAAGGGATATAAATATAGAAAGTGTTAGTCAAGTGAGAACATAAACATTAATAAAACCCCTATCATAAAAACTCAAATGCATGGTATACTCATGTTGTTAACTTGGGTAATATTTACCATATCAATCATAAATTCACCCTTATATATGGAATAACCTTTTGGTAAACTTCCATCTTTGTAGTACCCAATGCGTTGGAGAGCTATAATGGGGCTCACCCGTTATATCTTGAGCTATAATGGGCTCAACCCAACATATCTTGAGCTATAATGGGCTCAACCCAAAATATATTGAGCTATAATGGGATAAAAACAACATAAATAATGTCCAAGGAACATATCATGGTAATAAATTTTCTTGAAATCGAGAGAAATCACTCACTCCCTATACATATAAAAATATAGTACCTTTGAAAAGTATTACTTTTAAAAGGATTTTAAAAGGAAAGTCCCTTAAAAATATAATTGAAGTGAGAATTAATAGAATATAATTTAAATGTGTATAAACTATAAATACAAGAAATACTACATTATATGATCAAAAAACCATCACACCAATAATCTTAATACAACATAATGGATAAAGTAGATGGTTAACCCAAAGATTGGAAATTGGGTTAAAAATTCCCTTAACTCGGGTTCTTCTTACTTCAAATGTGTTTAAACTTCTTGTATAATGGTTACAATAGTGTTATTAATATCTTACAGAAACATATACATCTTTATAATATCTTATATGATCATTTAATTAAATCATTTCACCCGTTATTTGTTAGTATTTTGTTCCTTGCATTGTTTTGGGGTGTTTTCTTTACATGTTTTCCATGATTGGTTCATGATGGATATTATTGTCGATTGGAAGTAAAAATATAGAATTGTAATGAAAAGGTTTTTAAATATTTAATGTATCATAATTTATACAATTTATAATTTTGAATTTTGATGTGAGGATGATTCAGAAGATAAAATATAAATTATGCTCTTTTAAATCATTTTATTGGTTCTTTGATAATAACGACCTCATTTTGTCTTATAAATGAAAACCATGAGTAAAAAAAAGAATTCCAGAACTATGGATGTTTTATAATACATATATTATAACCTGGTTAAACCATAAAAATTGTTTTATAACCATACTATAAATAATTAATTCAAATTGAAATCACATCATCCATAATGTTGGTAATTCGACACATCACCGACAATGTTTTTATTCCTTGAATAAGTGGGAGAGGAGAGAGGAATGATGATTGATTTTCAATAAAAATGAGAAAATCCAAAATATACATAATTTCAGGATCTTTCATGACTCTTGTGTAAGAGGATATGAGGAAAGAATAATAAAATAATGAAACTCAAAATAAAAGAATATTTGAGAAATCCCTTACAAAAATTCGGCAGCCTAACGACTATGCAACATGGTTTTAGAAAATATTAAAAAGAGAGGAGAAAAGGGTCACCCATCTAGAAATGAATAATAATAAATAATATATCAATAATAATAAGGTAATAAGAACATGGTATGGAAACTTTAAAGTTATACCACATAGAAGAGAACGTGAATGGAAAAAGAAAGAAATTTACAATTTTCTTACCTTGTAGAGTAACTCCTAGAACTTGAAGGTTGGGACCTTAGGGGCTTGAGGAAATCTTTAAGGGACTACTAGGGAGGTAAGGATGCCATATATTCGTTGATTAATAATTGGTAATGAATTTAATGAAGGAATGTGATGATATTTATAACAAAAGTGAGGAAATATTTTAATAATTTCCAAGGGATGCCTCATTTGTGGTATTTGAAAGACCATGGGCTTGCCCATGGTATTTTCCTAGGGTATTAGCCACATGGGACACATCACATATTATTGTCCTCTACCCAATTCGAACAGATTCATTACATTATTATTACATCATTAATGATGTCATTAATACACCGAAACTCAAAACTGTATTTACTATTCACTGAAAAATCAACTGTATCTGAAAAATAAAAATAAAAATTACCCTTTCCATTTTTCAATGTGTAGAATTAAAAAATGAACTACATTTTTTGAAAATAATTTTCTAAATATTATTAATTTAATTTTTTTAAAAAATCATACTTAATTCAAAAATAAACAATTTTAAAACTATAACTGCTTTTATGTCACATTGAAAAATTTACCAAGATGTTATTATCTTAAAACCTTAAGAAAATAAAATGTTAATACAACTTACTATTCATTTAGGTCATATTACTATTAATATTACTATTCATAAGGGTATGTTACTATTCACCAAAAACACAAGTTGGTTCCATCTGACTCCAAATAACTTATTGAACAAAATTGTAGAAGATTGTTTTTGAAATTAAAAACATATAAGCTTCAAAATAATGTTTAAAGGATAGTTATAAATATCTATATGAAACAAAGTTTCAATAATTCAATTTATTTTAAAAAACTTGGGGTGTTACATTATCTCCACCTTTTAGAAATTGTGTCCTCACAATTTTATTTACTCATTAAACAAGTGAGGGTACCTTTCCCTCATAGCATTTTCAGACTCCCATGTTGCTTCATCAACTAAGTGGTTTATCCAAAAAACCTTTACCTGGTGGATTACCTTATCCCTCAATAACCATTCCCATCGATCAAGAATCTGAACTGGTTTCTCATCATAAGAAAGGTTCTCTTCCAGCTAAACTGCTTCTGGGCTCAAGACATGTGATGAATCTGGAACATACTTCCTCAACATCAAAACATGAAAAACATTATGTACCTGAGACAAACTTGGACGCAAAGCTACTCAGTATGCAACTGTTCCAACTTTCTATAGGACTTCAAAAGGACCGATGTACCGTAGACTTAACTTCCCTTTCATACCGAAACACATCACACTTTTCCAATGAGAGATTTTAAGGAAAACATATTGACCTAACTCAAAAGAGAAGTCTTTAGTTCTATTATCTGCATAACTTTTCTGCCCGCTCTGAGCTATCCTCATTTTTTTCTAGATCATCTTCACTTTCTCAGCCACTTCCTCTACTAATTCTAGTCCCATCAACTTCCTTTCTTAACTTCATCCCAGAAAGCTCAAGTTTGAAACCAATTCCCATACAATGCCCCAAAAGGTGACATCTATATACTGGAATGAAAATTTTTATTATAAGAAAACTCATCTAAATAAAGATGTTGATCCCAACATCCCTGATAGTCCATTGAACAAGCTTGAAACATATCCTCCAAGTTCTGAATCGTTCGTTCTGACTGTCCATCTGGTTGAGGATGAAAATATGTACTGAAGTTTAATTCTGTACCCAATGACTTCTGAAGCCCCTTCCAAAAGGTATAAGTGAACTTGGGATCCCGGTCAAATACAATGGAAATAGGAACTCCATGTATCCTGACAATCTCTTTGAGGTACAATCAAGAAATATGATCCAAATACATTGTATCTTAAATATAATGAAAATGTGAAGATTTTTTCATCCAATCAACAATAAACCAAATCACATTGTTACCTCGAGAAGTATTTGGTATTCCCACCACAAAGTCCATAGATACATTCTCCTATTTCCACTCTGGCATTGGAAAAGGCTAAAGCATCCCCTTCGGTAACTGCCGCTCTGCTTTAACGAGTTGACATGTCAAGAATATCACAGTAAAATCAACAATATCTCTTTTCAATACATCCCAACAATAATACCCCTGAATGTCTCTGTACATCTTAGTACTACTAGGATGAACTGAAAATGGAGAACTATGAGAATCACACAACAAGTATTTCTTCAACTGGGAATCACAAGGCACATGCAACCTTTTTCCAAATCTTAAAACACAATATTTATCAAGATTAAATTCTAGAAACTTACCCATTTTAATAAATTCTACCTTTTTCTGTAGCTCATGGTTTTCCTTCAGTGCTTTCTTAATTCTGTATGATAATAATGACTACACTGAAACCTGAAACAAAATAGATGTATTCCCTACATAGAAAACTTCTAAGACAAAATCCATCAAATCATTAACCAAGGGCTCATGTTCCAAACATAACATGGATAATTATTCATGATGTTTTCGACTCAAGGAATCTTCTACTTTTTTTGTTTTTTCATGGCGGTATGTGATCATGCAATCATAATCCTTTATCAGTTCAATCCATCTTCTCTGCCTCATGTTTAATTTCTTCTGAGTGAATATATACTTCAAACTTTTATGGTTAGTATATATTTGGAATTTGGCTCCATATAAATGGTACCTCCAAATTTTCAAAGAAAAAACCACAACTTCTAATTCTAAATCATGTGTGGGATAATTTAACTCATGAGGTTTTAGTTTTCTTGAAGCATATTCAATTACCTAATCATTCTACATCAGAACACAACCAAGTCCCTTTAATGAAGCATCACTATAGATGACAAAATTACCACTTTTGGAAGGCAATGACAAAACTAGAGCATTCACCAATCTCTTATTTAGTTCCTGAAAACAAACATTACATTCTTCTTTCCAAATAAATTTAACCCCCTTTTATGTTAGCTTAGTTAGCAGGCTAGATAATCATGTAATGTTTTTAACAAACTGTCGGTAATAAAATGCTAAACCAAGAAAACTACGAATATATGTAACATTTTTATGTCTTGTCCATTCATCAACCACTTTTGTTTGGGAAGGATCAACTATTATTCCATCCTTATTTACAGTGTTCCCATGAAAAGAAATCTATTTCAACCAAAAATCACACTTGATGAATTTTCCATACAGTTTATTTTCTTTTAAGGTTTTCAAAACAACCCGTAGATGTTTTTCATGCTCCTATTTACTTCAAGAATATACCAGAATGTCATCAATAAACACAACCGCAAACATATCCAAGAACTCATGATATATTCTATTCATAATATCCATGAATATAACAAGTTAATTAGTTAACCCAATAGGCATAACTACAAATTCATAATTACCATATCTAGTATGGAACACAATTTTCAGGATGTCTTCATCCTTTACTTTCAACTGATGGTACCCAACCTCAGGCCATCCTTTGTAAAATACTGTGCTCCCTAGAGATGATTAAACAAGTCATCGATATAAGGAAAATGATACTTATTTTTAATATTAATGTTATTCAAGGCTCTATAATCAATGAAATGTCTCATTGAACCATCTTTTTTCTTAACAAACAAGATAGGAGAACCCCATGGTGAATTGCGGGGTCAGATGAAGCCTTTATCTAATAATTTCTACCACTGCTTTTTTTAATTCTAGAAGTTCCATTTGGGCCATTTGGTAAGGAGGTTTAGAAACTAGCTTAGAATCAGGAACTAAGTCAATATTAAACTCATCCTCTCAATTATAAATAAGACTAGACAAATCATTGGAAAAAACATCCAAGTATTCATTTACCACTGGTACATCATTAATCTAGATAGTTCCATTATCTTCAAAAATATGAGCAAGAAAACTTTCATTTCCATCCCTTATCAATTTCATAGATCCTGATATGTTATTAATGGCATGGGTTCATTCTTGTACACAAAATGAATTTCTTTCTGGAAAAAGATTCTTTTTCTCTACAATCTATCTCAGCATGATGAAAAGAAAGCCAGTCCATACCCAGAATAACATCAAACTCTACTAGAGGCAAACAAACAAGGTTTGCAGGTAAACGCTTTCCACAGAAAAGGATAGGAAGATTCTTATAATTTATTTTTACCACAATATTTCTTTCAAGTGTTTTTACCATGAGATATGGTTTCATTTTATGAGGTTGAATTCAATTTTTTTTGAAAATTTCTCAGAAATGAAGGAATGTGTAGACCCTGAATCAAACAACACTTTTGAGAAATCTAAAAAAATAAGAAATGTACCTCATACCACATAATTTGATGGATCAACATCTGCTGAAGTGGTTTCAAAAGATTTTACCAAACCCTTCTGCTTTCAGTCTTGTAGATTCCCTACTTGAGTAACTAGGTTTGAAAAAACATTAGCAAAATGACACAATTCCTTATAGTTAAAGCATCTCATCATTGAATTCTCATTAGTTTTTAAATCAATTTCCTTGCACTCAAGATACATGTGTCCAAACTTCCCACATCAGTAGCATTTCCCAAAATTTACAAGACATTCACCAAGATGACTTTTACCACACTTTTCACAAGAAGGGAAATTCATTTTCTTACCTCAAGACTTCTTTGATGAGTTCTTCCCCATTGCCTACCAAACTGATCGCTTCTTATTCTTATCATCACGATGCATATATGTTTCAGAAAACTCCATCTAAAATCTTTCATCACAATGAACAAGATTCTCATAGCTTTTAAACTATCGTGAGGCCAAATCTCTTCGCAAAAACGGTTTCAAACCAGAGTAAAATCTATTAATTTTACATTAAAAATCCCAAGTAAAATCTGGTACATACCTGGACATTATTGTAAAATTGGCTTCATATGCTACCATAGAATCATCATCTTTCAGATTCAGTTCCAAGAATTGTTTCTCCATTCTGAGTCGAATAGTTTTGGGAAAATATTTTTCCAGAAAAAGACTCTTAAAACCATCCCATTCTAGACTATCAAGATCATCTAATTATCTTCTATTATTAACTAGAGACCACCACTCATCGACCTAACCTTCCAAATGATAAATTTCTAGTATTACCTTTTTACATTCTGAACATATCATGACATCAAATATCTTTTCTAGAGCATTGATCCATCCTTCGACTATCACCGGATCTACGGTTCCACTGAATGCTGGAGGATGTTTCCTCATAAAGTGCTCCAAAAAAGACATGTTTCTTCATGGTTGATCATGTTACTCTATAGCATGGATACCAACCCTATTTATTTCTTAATTAAAATGATCCATTTCTATCACGAACTGCTCAGTTCTGATTCCCACCATTTTAGGTTGTAGATTTGGACAGAAATCAGCCTCTTGGTGCCTTCCAAATTCCGCTTCCCAGTTTCTTTTGTGAACAACCATTTTGAACAAACATAAAATAGATGAAGCAACATGGTAATCCTTAAATTTTATAATAATTAAAATTAATCATAGAGTAAAAATTAGTTATGGTATTCTTGAAATATCATCCTAACCCCTAAATTATCTAAACTGTCCTCTAATACCAACTATAAGGACCTGAACTTATAACATTACTTAATATTGAATTTTAAACAGGAACATACATTATTAAAAATTGAGTACCTTTTAGGTTTTATAGTTTTAAATAATTAGGATAACTTACATACATAACATTCCACATTCATACAAATAGGACTCTATTAAAATAGTTTCCATTTTTTGAAAAATATAAGACATTAAAACATAAAGCATGATTTCTTTGAAAACACTCCATATCAAACATCAAAAATCTTTTATTTATCTTACCCATCCTTATATCCTATGATTTTTTAAAAACATGGGATTAGTATAAAAAACATTAAGGAATATAAAGAGAGAAAGCGTTAGTCAAGTGATAACATAAAAACCAATAAAACCCATATCATAAAAACTCGAATGCATGGTATAATCATGTTGTTTCCTTGGGAAATATTTACCATATCACTATTACATTCACCCTTATATATGGAATAACCTTTGGGCCAACTTCCATCTCCAGAGTACCCAATGCATTAGAGAGTTGTAATGGGGCTCACCTGTCATATCTTGAGCTATAATGGGCTCAACCCAACATATCATGAGCTATAATGGGATCAACCCAAAATAAATAATGTGAAAGGAACATATCATGGTAATAAATTTTCTTTAAATCAGTAGAAATCACTCTTTCCATATACTTATAAAAATACAATCCCTTTGAAAATTATTATAGAGACTTTTAAAATGATTTTAAAAGGAAAGTCCCTTAAAAATATAAATGAAGTGAGAATTAATATAATGGAATGTACATGTGTATAAAATGTAAATAAATATAATACTACATTGTATAAAAAAATTCATCACACCAATAATTTTAGTACAATATAATGGATAAAGTATAAGGTTAACTTAAATATTGGAAATTGGGTTAAGAATTCCCTTACCTCGGGTTCTTCTTACTTCAAATGTGATTAAAATTCCTGTATAATTGTTAAAAGAGTGTTATTAAAATCTTACATAAACATATCCATCCTTATAATATCTTATATGATCATTTAATTATATCATTTGACCCTTTATTTGTTAGTATTTTGTTCCTTGCATTGTTTTGGGGTGTTTTATTTACATGTTTTCCATGATTGGTTCATGATGGATATTATTGTTGATTGGAAGTGAAACTATATAATTTGAATAGTATGGTATATAAATATATATAGTATCATAATTTATACCATTTATAATTTTGATGTTTGATATGAGGATGATTCATAAGTTAAAATATAAATTATGTTCGTTTAAATCAATTTATTGGTTCTTTGATAATAATGATCTCATTTTGTCTTATAAATTAAAACCATGAGTAAAAAAAAAGAATTCCAGAATTATGGATGAGACATAATACATATATTATAACCTATTTCATACAAAAAAATGGGTTCATAACCATACTTTAAATAATTAATTTAAATTGAAATCACATCGTCTATGATGTTGGTAATTCGGCACATCATGGACAATGTTTTTATTCCTTGAACAAGTGGGAGAGGAGAGAATAATGATGATTGATTTTCCATGAACATGAGAAAATACAGAATATAATTAATTTCTTGAGCTTTCATTACTCTTGGGTAAGAGTATATGAGGAAATAATAAGAAAAGAAAGAAACTCAAAATAAAAGAATAATTGAGAAATCCCTTACAAAAATTCGACAGCCTAACGACCATGAAACATGGTTTTAGAAAATATTAAAAAGAGAGGAGACAAAGGTCCCCCATCTAGAAATGAATAATAATACAGAATATATCAATAATAAAAATTTAATAAGAACATGTTATGGAAACTTGAAAGTTATACCACATAGAAGAGAACTTGATTGGAAAAAGAAAGAAATTTAGAAATTTCTTACCTTGTAGAGTAACTCCTATAACGTGAAGGTTGGGACATTAGGGGATTTTGGAAAACTTGGTAGGACTAATAAGTAGTTAAGGAGGCCAGAGATTAGTTGATGAGGAATTGGGACTGAATTTAATGAAGGAATGGGTTGGTATTTATAGCAAAAGTGAAGGAGTATTTTGATAATTTCAAAGGGACACCTCATTAGTGGTATTTGAAAAACCATGGGCTTTACAATGGTATTTTCTCAGGGTATTAGCCACTTGGGACACCTCACATATTATTGTACTGTACCCAAGTCTAACAGATTCATTACATCATTATTACATCATTAATGATGTCATTAATACACTGAATCTCAAAACTGTATTTTTACTATTCACTGAAAAATCAACTATATCAGAAAAGTCCAAAAAATTTACCCTTACTATTTTTCAATGTGTAGAATTAAAAAATGAACTCCATTTTTTGAAAATAATTTTCTAAATATTATTAATTTATTTTTATATAAAATCATACTTAATTCAAAAATAAACAATTTTAAAACTAAAACTGCTTTTATGTCACATTGAAAAATTTACCAAGATATTATTTTCTTAAAACCTTAAGAAAATAAAATATTAATACAAATTAATATTCATTAGGGTAATATTACTATTCATATTAATATTCATAAGGGTATGTTACTATTCACCAAAAATACAAGTTGGTTCTATCAGACTCCAAATAACTTTCTGAACACAATTGTAGATGATTGTTTTTTGAAATTAAAAATATAGAAGCTTCAAAATAATGTTCAAAGGATAGTTATAAATATCCATATTAAACAAAGTTTCAAGAATTCAATTTATTTTTTAAACCATGGGGTGTTACATTATCCCTACCTTCTAGAAATTGCATCTTCACAATTTTATTTACTAATTAAACAAGTGAGGGTACCTTTCCCTCGTAGCATTTTCAGACTCCCATTTTGCTTCTTCACCCAAGTGGTTTCTCCACATAACCTTCACCTGGTGGATTACCTTATTCCGTAATACCTGTTCCTATTGATTAAGAATCTGAACCAGTTTCCCTTAATAAGAAAGGTTCTATTCCAACTGAAATACTTCTAGGCTCAAGACATGTGATGAATTTGGCACATACTTTCTCAACATAGAAACATGAAAAACATTGTGTACCTAAGACAAACTCGAAGGCAAAGCTACTCGGTATGAAGCTATTCCAAATTTCTCTAGGATTTCAAAAGGACTGATGTACCATAGACTTAGTGTCCCTTTCTTACCGAAACACATCACACTTTTCTAAGGAGATATTTTAAGGAAAACATGGTCACCTACCTCGAAAGAGAAGTCTTTCCTTCTGTTATCTTCATAACTTTTCTTCCTACCCTGAGCTGTCCTCATGTGCTGCTGGATCATCTTTACTTTCTCAGCCAGTTCCTCTACTAATTATGGTCCCATCAACTTTTTTTCCCCAACTTCATCCCAAAAATCTTGAGTTTGACACCGCTTCCCATACAATGCCTCAAAAGGTGCCATCTGTATACTAGAATGAAAACTGTTATTATAAGAGAACTCAACTAAATAAAGACGATGAGCCCAACTTCCCTGACAGTCTATTGAACAAGCTCAAAGCATATCCTCTAAAGTTTTAATCGTCCGTTCTGACTGCCCATCTGATTGAGGATGAAAAACTAACTGAAATTTAATTATATTCCCAATGACTTCTAAAGACCCTTCCAAAAGTAAGAAGTGAACTTGGGATCTCGGTAAAATACTATGTAAATAGGAACTCCATGTATCCTAACAATCTCTACGAGGTACAATCGAGAAAGATGATCCAAAGACATTGTATATTGAATAGAAAGAAAATGTGCATATTTTGTCAGCCGATCGACAATAACCTAAATCGCATTATTACTCAAATAATTATTTTTTCTTATATAGGTGGATTATTTTGTTCTAGTTGGGGTGCTTTGTCCAACTTTCATGCTTCTTCTCCCTTAAAATCATTTCACCCTTGTAGTGGTTCATTTATCACTTTCTTTAAAGTTACCTCCACTTCCTTTGCAGGAAGAGAAATGATGCTACCTCTACTCAATAAAAAATTTAATCTTGACATTTGCACAATAAAATTATTGTCCAAGTAATTAATTTATTAGTTCATATTTATGTTTTATTTATTTCTTCTTAGTATTACTCACATAGTCATTTTTTTCTTAGACAAGGGGATTCTTTTTTTTTGAGATGATGTGGTTTGTTTAAAGCTATTAATGTGGTGATGGTAGTTATAGAAATAATGACAATAGAAATCACGGTAACATTGAAAGTTATTATTTTTTTTGAATGTATGTAATATTTTTTATTTTTTGTAATTGTATAAAACAATGTTTAAAATTTCTATAATATAATGTTTGTTTGGTATTTGTGTTGTAAATTTCATGTCATTTAAATTCTATATTGGGATTTTTTTGTTGATATATCTAGTGTGTTTCTGGTGCTTATGGTGCTTTTGGTATTGTGGTGTTCTATAACAGCATACTACAGTGGTGCTTCTGTGTGCTGTTATAACTTATACAGTATGACATTTTACCCGTACTTTAAAAAGCACTAATAAATAACTAATTTATTAGTGCTTCTACAACAATGACAAAGAAATATTTTAGAGGTGCTTTTATTAGCACTGATAAATGTTACCTTGATTAGCACTTCTTCAGTGCTGCTAAAAGTCTTGGGCTTTTTAATGTCGCTCACATTGTCATCACTTTTATAGCGTTGATAAAGACCATTTCTAGCGTTGTTAAAGGCCTGTTTTGTAGTAGTGCTAGTAGTAATGACCCTATCACATTGTATTGTGATAATAATGCAGTGCTAGCTCTGAAAAAAGGGCCAAGGTCACACCAATGGATAAATCATATACTCTGAAAGTATCACCTCTTGAGATTTTTTTATCAAAGGGGTGGAGTTTTAGTAAGAAGGTTACCTACAGAAGAGAACAAGGAAGACTCCTAAACTGAGATCCTAACTTAGCGGAAGTATAGTATCAACTGTGTAACGACCCAAATATTTATTAATGAAAATTCATCTTGATAAGATTAAATTTATTATTATGTAAAATGGTTATATAAAACATACACTTCTTTGGTTTTATGTTTTTTGGATTTTAAAATACCATTAAGAAATGTTACCGTTGCTAATACAATCATTGAATAGTGATCAGACAATTAATATAAATATAGGGCATTAACAAATCCAATTTACTTAGAGAAAGGAAGCGATGGCCTCATCCAATTGAATTGCTCCATATGAAGCCCATTTGTCAGAGCTCATAAAGGAGGTAGAGTCACTGGGATTCGTTCTTGACCAAGCCCAAGCTAAGCTCCAACCCGTTAATCTTGAAGAGAGCCGCCTACTGGAGAAGTGGAAGTTAATAGAGATTACCACCCGAATAATGTTATCCAAGCAACCTCAAGAGTCTGTCACCATCGCACACCTTACCATAAGGTCTTATACAGGTATTATAAGGGGTTATGTAACAAGACCCTAGCACTATGATTATGTATATTATTTTTGTATAAAGAATATACATTCATTTTATTATTATTAATTTGTAAATAGTTTTTAAAGAACAAATAGTATTTTTAGTTAATATTAAACTAAGAAATATATTTTGATGAATTAATGGATTTTTTAATTAAATTTTATTTTAATAAAATATTATTACTAAATTTATTTTTATTAAATATAAATAATCGTGTAATTTTTATGAATACAATTGTAATTTTTATTATGGTTTGAAAGTTGTTTTTGTCAAAACCCATGAAGTTTTTATAAATGTCGGTTTTTATTTTAAAATAAAAAATTCACATATTTATAAAATTATTTAGATAAAATTAATATTATTTTTGGAATTAGGAAATCAAAATTATCCAAAGGTGAATTTTTCATAATTTTCTAAGATAGTCGAATTTTTGGGTAAAAATTAAATACCATTTAAATATTTAATGTGTTTTATGACATCATAATGTCCCAATAGTGATGTAATAAAATACTATAAATGGATTTTCGGCCAATATATGTTTTAAATTTAAAATAATGTGATTTTATGTTTGTTTTATTTATTTTACAAATCCATAGTGGACCCTCAAAAACTTATAAAACATTTTATCATTTTAAAATGATTTCCTAGAGAGTTTGACTCACCTCCAGATAATCCAGTCTAATATTTTAATAATTTCGGATATTGGCCTTATAAAATAACATTTTCCACACCCCTTTGGAAAAATCCATGGGATAAAATGATGGGATGGTTTTTGGTTTTGATTAGTTTAATGTGTAGTGTCCAAAACCTAAATAATAATGAATCCCCCCCTTTTACAATATAAACCCACCCAAGCTCCCACTTCTCTTCACTAAAAACCTTTATATCTTGATCAAAATCTGATCTACTCTCTCTATAATCCTTCTAAGGTGCCCCAATATCCTTAGAAGCCTCTCTCAAGCCTCTCCCAAGCCTTTGGGATCACACTTCCAAGTAAGGGATTTCTTCCCTTCTCATTTTTTTTCCAAATTTATTTATGTTGTTATATCCTTTTATTTTCAATTAAAAATGTTGGGGTATGATTTCACACCTCTTATATACTTCATTCCTTATTTTTTAATGGTGAGAGACCTCTTTCTCTCTCATTAATGCCTCCCATGCACACCTATTACCATGCTGAATTTTTGTAAGGAATTTCTTTCTTCTCATTTACATTCAAGTAATTCCTAAATTATGCATCTAAATTCCATTACATATGTTTGGACATGTATCTACATTACCCCTTACCATACATTTCATGTACATATTATGAGATACCCCTTTCTCTTTCATAAGCCCTTTTTATTAATTCTTATGTCACATCATTATGCTGTCGAAATTGCACCGCGATTCTCCAAAGCAAAGTCATTGTGTAGTGAATACCATACACATTTCTCTATCAAGGGTATTAACATTTATGAAAATTTAATTATTTATTAAAGAGTTTAATGTATGAATTCCACATTATTTTATCATGTAATAAATTATCCATGCAATATGATCTTTCTGGAACACTTATGCATGAAATGAAATGATTAAGAAGGGTGCGCCCTGATAGCACGCCAATGCATTGGGTAAAGATTACTATCATGATACGTCAAGTGCAATGAGGGTTTACTCATTCTAATTCAAGTTCAATGAGGGTTTACTCATGATCAATGTGAAATGAGCCTTAGATCATTCTAATATCATGTTAAATGTTGTTGCCATATTTTCGAGCTATGATAATCATGCTATATCATGCCTTTATGTTCATGTTTTTATTGTGCTCCGTTGATATACCTATTGTCTAACATGTACTATATTATTCATTTAATGCCTCATTTAATCCCTTAATAGGCTTTATTGCTCAACCTTTTCTTATGCATGTACTCAGGTTATTCCATGCAATGCTAAGTACGAATTAATGTTGTGGTCATGTAAAAGACGTTTTCAATAAAGATGTCATGTTTTATGTTCTAAGTTGTTATGTAATGTCCCTAATTTCCAAATAAAATAGACATATAGATCCTCAAAGTTGTATTAAGTGCAATTTTATGTAATAAATCATGTTTAAGTGTGTAATAAAGTGTAAGGTTGTTATAGTTGGTATTAGGGGATAGGTTTAGTTATTTTTTGGATTAAGATTAGAAAACCTAAGTGAAAGCCTTAAGGATAAGACTAAGTATAATAAAAACAACCCTAAATTTTGGTGAGTATTGAGTAAGTGGTTTATCAAGAAAATAAATACCTATCTGGATACGAGCAGGTAGAGGCGACTCTAACACAGATGTATTTAGGGGTAAAACCCGAAAACACCGCTTTGAGATAGAATCAAATAAGAATTAGTGCACGAAAACGAGCCTTTCTTAACTCTTGGTTATGAAAATCCATGGGGATATTCTTTGTAAAATTTATGAGCTTAGTATGAACCATTATTAAGGGAATTAAAAAATGCCCCTAAAAATATATGTTGGGAAGTAGATCATGGATAACATATATAAGTTAAGGAAATCAATTTAATTTATAAGTTATCCTTTTTTTCATTAGATTCCCCTTTATGTGCTACCCCTACCTTTACTTTTATTCTATCCAATGGCCAATAATAGGAGGACTCGGGCTAACAAATGATGCAAAGATCAACGGGATGACTGTTCTAATAAGATGCCCAATACGATGGGAGTAGGAATCAAAAACGTTGTTATGATACACTCTCAGTTAACTAAAGTATTGAATAGAAACATGGGTCAATAGGAACATTCTACCCCCCCTAAGAATGAAAAATCTGAAATTGAGAACTTCATGAGACAAAGGCCTCCTACTTTTAATAGAACATCCGATCCCTCAATCTCCATACAATGGATCAAATCCATTGAGAATATCTTATCCATCCTTTAATGTTCTGAACAAGAAAAGGTACTTCTAGCTACTTATCATATTGAGGGTAAAGATGATCAATGATGGACATTGATAACAAATATTAAGCCTTAGGATGAGATCAAGGCATTATAATGGAAGGATTTATGGAAAATGTTTTTTGATAAATATTTTCCTCCCACCCTCTGAATTAAGATGGAAAGGGACTTCATTGACCTCAAGGAAAAGGACGACGAGTCCATCAGAGCATATGAGGAAAACTTCACAAGGCTTGCATGATATAACTACAGCTTTTTCATTACCCCCAAATGAAAGGTTGATGGCTTCTTTGATGAGATAAAACCTAGCCTACAGAAATCCCTAGCGATCCGTGACTTTGATAGCTATGATGAATTTGTCCCACATGCCCTCAAGGTCAAAATGGAGATCAACGAATCTCAGAGGTATCATGGGGATAAGAAGAATAAGGTATAATTTAATTCTAGAGGTCTAATGGATAAATCCAACGGTTCAAAGAAAATACAGCACCCCACTTTCCAAAGGTGTGGAAAGAATCACCCTGGAATTTGGTTGAATGGGATGAGGAAATGCTTTAGGTGTAGAAGAGAAGGGATCTTGGACATTAACTGCAGACAAGAAAAACACGAAGCTACAATAGAGGAGAGGAAGTCTCTATTCAAACCTCAATGCATTGTTCATTACTACAACTACAAAGAACCATGACACTTTTCACACTAGTTCCCCAAGCTAAGGGTTTTCGGAGGAAACCAACAACCTCCAAGGCAGCAAGGGTGATCTTTTTCCATATCTACCACTGAAGTGAAACATGACAATGAAGTGGTGACAGGTATGCTAGTTATTAATTTAGGAATATCAAACATAATTTTTGATTTTGAATCTATGAATTATTTTATATCTTGAAAGTTTAGTAGAATAATCCCAACACCACCAAAAATAACAGAAGTAAAGATTTTGGTGATAAAAGAAAATGGGGAAATCATTACATCCCATGAATATAACTCCTACATTGTCATAATTTGTGGATTGAACTTCCCAGAAAACCTCATTATACTCCCTTTGGTGGAATTTGATGCAATTCTTGGAATGGATTGGATTTCCCTATATAGAGACATAAAAAATTTCCGTGAGAGGGAAATCATTCTCCATATGGAGAATCGACCACCAATTCTATACAAGTGCAAGGAGGAGGATGAATATTATTTACCACCATCATCTCAAGCATGGATATTACTGCCCTATGAGAATACATATCTTAATAAGATGATTGATTCTAAGGATCAACCATCCTTGAAGACATTCATATTGTGAGGAAATTCGCTGAAGTGTTTCCCAAGTATTTTTCAGGTCATAATACTAGAAGAAATGTTGAATTCTCGATTGATCTTATACCTGGGGCATTTCCAACATCCAAGACTAATTAAATAAAGTCTATTTTGGAGCTTGAGGAGCTAAAGAGACAACTATAAGATAATTTTTATAAAGTTTTTATACACTCAAGTGCTTAAAAATAGGGTGCACTAGTCCTCTTTGTGAAGAAGAAGGATGGGTCAATGTGCCTTTGCAATGATTATTGTGATCTCAAAAAAATCATGATAAAAAACAAGTATCCTCTTCCACGAACTGATGACTTGTTTGATCAACTACGTGGAGCACAATAATTTTCTAAGGTGGATATGCGGTTGGGATATTACCATGTAAGGTTGAAGGAGGATATACCCAAGACCGCTTTTCTTACAAGATACAAGCACTATGAATTCATAGTAATTCCTTTCGGAATCACTAATACCATATAAATATTCATAGACTTGATTAGTAGAGTCTTTAGAGATTACCTTAAAAAATTTGTGGTAGTATTTATAGATAATATTCTAATATACTCTAAAACCAAGGAGGAACATGAAGAGCATCTAAGCACTATACTAGAGACCTTATAAAAGGATAAGCTCTATGAAAAGTACAACAAGTGTGAGTTTTGGTTGAAGGAAGTATCATTCTTGGGTCATATCATCACAAGAAATGGGATATCTGTGGATCCATCCAAGACAGATTCAACCGAGGGGTGGATGAGGCCAACATCAGTGATAGATATACTTAGCTTCTTGGGGTTAGGTACATATTATCACCGATCTATGAGAAATTTATCACAATTGTCAAACCCTCTTACCAAGATAACTCACAAGGGAGTCAAGTTTTCTTAGTGTGATGAATGTGAAGATAACTTCAAGGAATTGAAAAAAAGTCTTATCACTATGCCTATCCTCACACTACCCATAAGTGGAGAAATTTTTGTGGTATTTAGTGATGCTTAGAATAAGGGTCTGGGCTTTGTGTTGATGGAAAATGAAAAAGTCATTTCCTATGCTTCAAGGCAATTGAAAGTTCATGAGAAAAATTATCCAACTCATGATCTAGAGTTGGCTGTAGTAATATTATCTTTAAAAATATGGGGACATTACCTCTTTGGGGAGAAGTGTGAAATATACATGGATCACAAAAGCCTCAAGTATACATTCACATAGAAAGAGTTGAATATGCACCAAAAAAGATGGTTAGTGCTAATTAAAGATTATGACTGCTCGATCCATTTCCACCCTGAGAAAGCGAACAAGGTGGAAGATGCTCTAAGTAGAAAGGACCCAACAAGTATATCATTGATGATAATTGGAAAGGATACAATATTCTTATATTTTATGAAGATAGGAATGAGAACCATAAATAAGGGAATATCATCAATCCTTTCACAAATTATTTCTCAACCGTCTCTTTTGGAAAGGATAAAGGATTCTCAAAAAAATGATGTAGGGATTTAGAAGAAAGTGGAAACTAGTAGAAAAGGGAAATCTTCAGAGTTTATTGTTAATGAAGAAGGAATTGTGTGTTTTGGGTCAAGACTATGTGTTCCATCAAATCCAGAGTTAAAGAAAGATCTTTTGGATGATTCACATAGTTCAAATTTCCCCATTCTCCCAGGGAACAAAAAATGTATTGAGATCTCCGAGAGCTTTATTAATGGGATAACAAGAAGAAGGAAATCGCTGAGTATACATCAATGTGATGGGTATGTAATCAAGTGAAGGATGAGTGGAATAAGTCTAAGGGGATGATGCAACCATTACACATACTAGAATAGAAATGGGAGAAAATCACAATGGACATTGTCACCGGACTTTTGAATACATCCAAAGGAAACAACACTATCTGTGTTGTTGTGGATCATCTTACAAAGACTACACAATTCATTTGAACTTTAGTACGAATTATCATCCACAAAATGATGGATAATCTGAACAAACTATCCAAACACTTGGGGACATGTTGAGAGAATTCTTGATGAGATTTAAAGGAGGATGGGATCAACATCTTCCTCTGGTTGAGTTCTCTTATATTAATGGATTCCACTCAAGAATCCAAATGGCTTCTTATGAATCCATGTATGGGAAGAGGTGTAGAACACCAGAATGTTGGGATGAAGTTAGGGAGAGAAAAATACTATGTCTAGAAATGGTTAGGGAAATGGTGGAGAAGGTTAAGACCATCCAAAAGCACATTAAATCTGCTCAGAGTCCACAAAAGAGCTATACTGATAATCATTGATGAGACCTAGAGTTTAAAGTTGGATACAAGGTATTCCTCCACATATCATCATGGAAGAGAGTTATGGGATTTGGTAATAAGGTAAAGCTTAGTCCAAGGTATATCGACCCTTTTAAGATCCTTGATCACATTGGAGAAGTGGCCTATCGACTAGAACTCCCACCGAACCTATATCAATTTCATTATGTATTCCATGTATCACTCTTGGGGAAGTACATACCTGACCCATCACATGTACTCAATCTAAAGGTGGTACCATTGAAGAATTTCCTCTCCTATGATGAAAAGCTAGTGAAGATATTATATTGTAAGGAAAAAGTTCTATGAAATAAGATAATGCCCCTTGTCAAGGTGTTGTGGTAAAACCCCAAGTTTGAAGAAGAAAAGTAGGAATTAGAGGAAGTGATGAAGTAGAGTTACCCTCATCTGTTTTATTGTGGAAAAAAGAAATTTCGAGGGTAAAATTTCTTAAGGGGGGATGATTGTAACGACTCAAACTTTTATTTATAAAAATTCCTCTTGATCTGATTAAATGTATTATTATGTAAAATGTTTATATAAAACCTATGAAATTATTTTGTTTTATGTTTTTGGATTTTAAAATATCGTTAATAAATTTTACCATTTCTAATATAGCCACTGAATTGTGATCACATGATTAGTATAAATATAGGGCTTTAATAAATCCAATTTACTCAGACAAAGGATGCAATGGCCTCATCCAGTAGAATTGCTTCGTACGAAGCCCATTTTTCAAAACTCAGAAAGGAGGTAGTGTCACTGAGCTTCACTCTTGACCTAAACCAAGCTAATATTTAACACGTTATGCTTGAAAGGAACCGCCTATGAGAGAAGTGGAAGTTAATAGAGATTACCACCTGAGCAATGTTATCCCAGCCACCCCAAGAGTCTGTCACCATCGCACACCTTACCCTTAGGTCCTATGTGGGTTTTATAAGGGGTTATGTAATAATACCGTAGAACTATGATTATTTTCATTATTTTTGTATAAAGAATATACATTAATTTTTTATTGTTACTTTGTAAATAGTTTTTGAAGCATAAATAGTATTTTAGTTAATATTCAACTAAGAAATCAATTTTTATGAATTAATGGATTTTTGAATTAAATATTATTTTAATAAAATATTATTAATAAATTACTTTTTATTAAATATAAATTATTATATAATTTTTATGAACACAATTTTAATTTTTATTAAGGTTTAAAAGCTATTTTTGTCAAAACCCTTGAATTTTCGATAAATGTGAGTTTTTATTTTAAAAGTAAAAATTCACATATTTATAAAATTATTTATATAAAATGAATATTATTTTTGGAATCATGATGTCAAAATTATACAACCGGGAATTTTTCATAATTTTCCGAGATAATCAAATATTTGGGTAAAAATTAAATACCGTTTAAATATATAATGCATTTTATGGCATAAAATGACACAATAGTGATGTAATAAAATACTATAAATGGGTTATTCGTCCAATATATGTTTTACCTTTAAAATAATGTGATTTTAGGTTTGTTTGAATTATTTTAAAAAGTCTTAGTGGACCATCCAAGACTTATAAAACATTTTAACATTTTAAAATGATTTCCTTGAGAGTGTGACTCACCTCCACATAAGCAAGCCTAATATTTTAATAATCTAGGCCATTGGACTTAAAAAATAAATTTTTCTACTCCACATTGGAAAAAACCATGGAAAAAAACAATGGTATGGTTTGTGGTTTTGATTAGTTTAATGTGTAGCGTCTAAAACCAAAATATTAAAGAATCCCCCCTTTCCTATATAAATCCACCCAAGATCCCACTTCTCTTCACTAGAAAACATTGGAGATTG
Organism: Viscum album; assembly: GCA_963277665.1. Taxonomy (NCBI): domain Eukaryota; kingdom Viridiplantae; phylum Streptophyta; class Magnoliopsida; order Santalales; family Viscaceae; genus Viscum; species Viscum album. The sequence goes on from OY728164.1 coordinate 1,186,144,532, forward strand.
AAAAAACTCTTCCCTAATCTCTTTATAATCCTCCAAAGGATCCCCAATATCCCTATAAGACACTCTCAACCCTCTCCCATGCCTTTGAGATAACACTTCCAAGTAAGGGATTTCTTCCCTTCCCATTTTTTGTCCAATTTTTTTTATGTTGTTATACCATTTTATTTTCAATTAAAATGTTTGGATATAATTTATATCCTACCCTATACTTACCTCCTTATTTTTTAATGATGAGATACCTCTTTCTCTCTCATTAATTCCTCTCATGCACACCCATTACCATGCAGAAATTCCGTAAGGAATTTATCTCTTCTCATTTACATTCAAGCAATTATTTTAAATTATGCATCTAAATTCCATTACATATGTTGTGAAATGTATCAATATGACCCCCTTACTGTCCATTTCATGTAAATATGATTATACACCCCTTTATCTCCTATCAAATATTTTTATGAAGTCTTTTGTCACGCCGTTATGCTGCCGAAATTGCACCACAAGTTTCCAAGCCAAAGTCACTGTGCAGTGAATACCATGCCCATTTATCTATCAAGGGTATTCAACTTTATGAAAATTTACTTATTGATTAAATAGTTTCATGTATTAATTCCATATTCCTTTATTGTGGAATAAATGATGATGTTTAATGAATTCATGTTGTATGATCTTTGTGGCACACTTATACATTAAATGAAATGACTAAGAAGGGTGCACCCTGATAGTGCTTCAATGCATTGGGTAAAGATTAATATCATGATACGTCAAGAGAAATGAGTGTTTACTCATTATAATTCAATTTAAATGAGGGTTTACTCATTCTCCGTGTTCAATTAGCTTTGGATCATTCTAATATCATGTTAAATTTTGTTGCCACATTTCCAAGCTATGATAATCATGCTATATCATGCCTTTATGTTTATGTTTATCTTGTGATCTGTTGATATGCCTATTGTGTAACATGTAATATATTCTTCCTTTTATTCCTCATTTATTCCCTTACTATACTTTATGGCACACCCTTTTCTTATGCAATTTCCTCAGGTTATCCCATGCAATGCTAAGTATGAAGAAATGTTGTGGTCATTTAAAAGAAATTTTCAATAAAGATGTTGTGTTTTATGTTCTAAATTGTTATGTAATGTCCCTAATTTACCAACACACTATACCTATTGATCATAAGTGTTGTATTAAGTACATTTTTATGTAATAAATCATGTTTAAGTGTGTAACAAAGAACAAGGTTGTTTTAAGTCAAGAGCTAACGGACTGAAGGTTGTTAGCAGTTGGATCTAGTGTAAGTGGGAGTATATTAGATTTGGTTACCTTGAACTAAATTATGTGTAATTTATGATAACTTGTATTCATAATTTTTAATTTTAATAAACTCCCTATCAAATCATGATTTTTCTTCTGTGTAACATAGTATGTGATCATGTCTTAAGAGTAGCTATCATGCTAAACGGTTATAGTAGTTCCCCGCTATGATGAGAACCTAGAAGTGCTATGACACTATTCTTGAATATATTTTCTATAGAAAAATGATATAATTTTAGGGACAAAAATGATATAGGATATCATTGGAGAAGACTCATAGTACTTTGAGGAACATTCTCACGGTGTACACCCTTAGTAATATCCAGTGTAGGATATTATGACTACGAGACCCATCCGTAGGAAATCTATATTTATATGTGTCATTGGATGTTCTTATCCAGGAACATGTGTATTGATCCTTATAATTTTGTATTATTATTTATGATTATTATAAGTCACAAGATTTTATGGGTTGATACAAAATGTGATGACATATGTTTGTGGTGAGGTAGGATACATTGGTTGTGTTACGTAAAATATTTCATTAACGATTAATGTGAGAAAGGATTTTTCCCTTCTGTTGTTTAAAAAAATTAAATATATAAAGATTTTTAATGGAAATGATATAGCCTAAATAAATCCATTTCTATGGTGTTCTGTAGACAAGTATGATTTCTGGAATGTCAAAGAAAGAGACATAGAGGATATAAGTTTATGGCACCGACATGCAACCTTCTTCCTCTGAATGGCCCGAAGGCCTTCTTTTTTATTTTTTTATAGATAATCCCCCTTTTAAGGGTTGAAGGGGAACCCAAACATGACCCGTAGGCCCAAGGAACAAGGCCCGACATGACCCGAAATACATGACCCGAAGGCCCAGAGGCATACCATGCCCATTACAAGACCCATAGGCCCAGCCCACTAGAACTACCCCTCCCAAGCATCTTGCATCATTGATTGCCTTAGCTCCCCACCTTGCATTGCTGATCGACAGTTATTCAAGAGAATTTTATGTGAACAGAATATTTAATAAATATTTATTTTTTATTTATTGAATACAATATTCATTTATTAGTAAATAATGTAGAGATATTTATTTAGTAAATAAATATCCATTATTCAAGACATGATAAACATCATGGAGGAATGGCGGACTGAGTTTTTAGGTCTATTAAGAAATAATATATATTAAATATTATTTTATCAAATAATATTTATTTTAATTCACAAGTTAAGTTCATTTAGAGGAAATGATAATATTATTATTATTTTAAGACATAGGGTTCGATAGGGGATTAAATAAATATTAAAGGGAAGATGTGAAAATTTAAAATTTTAAACCCTAGTTTTATTTAAAACCAATTATATTCTTTTCTTCAAGAGATAAGTCATTTTTGTTGTGCATACTGACAGTCAGATAGGATACTCTTTATCCCTAGAGAGCCCGCTCAATAAGAAAGCTCCCAAGAATAGAGAAAGATCTTCCTCCACCTCCCACTCTCAATTCTAAAGAGATCAATGAGAACACTTTGGAAGCGATTGTCATGAAGATCATAGGAAAATGACGTAAGTGATAGGATCTTTCATGATAGCACCTAGAGAATTAATCGACAACATTTGATGTTTTTTGGAAGAAATTTAGATCACTATTAGTAGGAATTAGATCTTGATTCCTACAACTCAATGATGGTAGAACATATATCATTTTTCTCATCCATCAATGAATAAATAATTCACACAAGGTAATTTATTAATTAATTAAAGTAATTATAAATAACATGTCATGATCATATTCGTGGTTTCAACATTATATAAATTTTCTATTTTCTTTGATTAAATTCTATTGATCATGGTGTTCACCACTAGGTAAATCTCATATTGATCATCGCTCATGAAAAAAGAAAAGTTGGGAATGAATCATTACATTCTTCCACTTCACTTGAAATATACATCATATGACCTAAAATAGGTGTAGTAAACACTAGTTTCACAGGAAGGCTTTCAACCTTGAGTCCCAAATGTTGGATATAGTAGGATGAAACAGAAGATTTTTGTGCTCTAAAATCAAACAAGACATATAAAATGGTAGAAGAAAAGTAAATTGTAACAAAAATTATTTATGGTCCCTCAGATATTGGGAGCATAATAACATGATGTTTTCCACATCTATACACCATGAATCACATATGATTAAAACCTTTATACTCATGCCTATCCTTATGTATTTGGGGGAAGGTAATATAATAATATTGTCTTATAAAAGCTCAATATTCTAATGGGGGAACATAATCTTACTTCACCCACTGCTGATATGTCCTCAGAGGTGAATACTACCTTGGGGAAAATAAGGTACATGTTTGCCCAAACCTCACTAATCTATGAATATGGTCAAGAATTAGATCCTCTAATAGCTTTATATCCCAAAGGATAATTTATGGGTCCAAATCCCCTGATAGACTTACATGAACTAATGGACCAAGAGAAATGGAATGAATAAAACTGCTATGGATGACTCCTAGTGGGCCATAGCCTCAACTTATACAATATACATGATCTACCTAAAATAGACATGCTCCGGGAGGAACCCTATTTATTCATATATTGAGTTGATAATGGATAATAATGAACCGAATTAATCACTTAAACCTTCTTCTTTGCCTTCATATACATGGGAAGCATAAATAGATTGACCAAATAAAAAATAATTAGAAGAATAACCTCTTCCATGTTATGAGATATAGAATCCTCATCCCATATAATGGGTGAACTAAAGGAGGTCTTTATACTAGTTCCAGAGATCTTGTACACTCAGAAATTCATTTTAGAGGGATTGAAACTCATACCACTTCACTACCATCAACATCGATGATATAAATCCTATGTGAAACTATGTTTGAAAATCATTACAAAAAGCATCTACCTCCTTCCACTACCTAATATATAGGATTCACCAATTATGTACTGTTACCACATCTGACTAATAACAAAAAATTGAGACAATCTTTCCAAAATTAGATAAAAATTAATGTTATATTCAGTTCCAATAAATAGTTCTATATCTATACATTAGAAACTCTCACATCATAAAAAGGCATATAATGAAATTGGATATCACTCACCATCACCCTCTAGATCTCATCATAATTAGTCATGTTAAACCATATATAGTTGATTAGTTCAGCCTACTAAACCTCTCCAACCTGAACCATGTACATATGATTAACAAACAATATCTCTACAAACAATGTGCTAAACATCTAATCCTAGAAGCATGAAATTAATTCAATCACGTTCATTTAATTAGATTGATTTTCATTTCCCAAAATAAAATTAATGTGAAACCATGTATAATGAATTTATCTCTCATAACCCTTTAACCTAAAATAAGAACCATTACACATGGATGTTTGTAATACTAAGGGTTTATAAATAGGATAATGGGGGGGGGGGGGTAAATCAATTTTCCTACCTGGTCTCTATGACCTATGTCACACACTATACTTAACTAATATTGTTTCCATACCAACCCATGCAATCCTTAAAATGTATAACTTTAGTATCTATACCATATATCTAACCAAGGATTTGAGACCACTCTATCATGAAATTACCACAATGGAAACTCCCCCTTGGCTTGAAATGATGCTGAGAGTGACCCTTGAGCCCCCCTTATAATAGGCCATGGGATGGAAATAAGCACAAAGTGCGTAAAACATAAAAATAGGAGGTATTACTTTCACAAAACCCATAAATATTTAAATAGTACACTAATAGAAAATATAATATATATAATACAATATCCAAAATAATTTTACAATGCATGAATAATTTTAGACAAATAAAAATATCTGATAAAACACCCATAGAACTCATAAGAAACAACTCCATAACAAAACCTTTAACAAAAAATAGTACTATATATCTTGGTCACCAACCATACCAAGGAAAAATAAAAATTAGAATATATATATAAGGGTGATAATAATAGGATTACATAGTATTATTATACAAAAAACCTCTCATGAAAATATAGATAGGGAATACCAATGCATTCATGAACATTCATCAGAACCAGCAACTTTCTATTTGGTCAACTACCAACCCTCTTCACCATGTTTAACTCGCCAAATATAACATCAAAACATAACAACATTTTATTAATTAATATAATGAGAAGGTTCCCTATAACCACTTCCCCACTAGTTGGTCACTCTCACACCCCTACACCAAATTTCTTGTGTTCCCAATCCCTTCAGAATCTATGATGCATTACACTAAATCTCATAACTAGTATATTAGGGTATCATGAACATGAAGGACATCATATTTTTATACTCCTACTAACATGTGTGACTTCCACCATATAATATCATCTCATCCAATACTGCACTGGGCCTGTTAGTGAACCTATACCATATCCTCATCTATATACCCCATAGGGCCTACTAGTGCACTGATACCTCCATATCCATACCTTATAGGGTCTTTCAATACACCACATATTATGATAGAATGATCTTAAATACTTGATCCATCATAACCCATACTACACATAAAAGGAAGAGCGAGTTAGAGGGAGTATTCAACTACCATTTCCCTCACTAACCATGATTTGAGGGGAAACAAATGGAACCCCAACATGTTTAGTATCATTAAGGGAATCCAACTTAGGTTAATTTAATATATAGATTAAAAATAAAATAAAATAATATTTACAACGACACATAATCCTAGAATTAAAGGGTCACACAAAAATAACACTTTCACACCCCACACACATTACCACACTACCATCACCTCACACTACCACCACAATCTATAATTACACTGTAACCAGTCGAGAATAACATGGAAACCAAAAAATTAAACATGTTTAATATCCAATTAATCATAATTTTCCTCCATTTTTAAATTATACATTTAACAAATAATTTACATTCATTATGCCCATTAATTATATATTTATTATAGAATCACCCAAACCATTACAAAAAATATTTCTATCCATTAATCAATCATTTAAAATATTTTTATTTTATATTATAGTAGAATTTATTAAATTAAAGACATACCCATATCAGTTTCATCATTTACAATATTATATTCTACCATAGGGAAAATACCAAAAAGATCCCACGTCATCAAGTAAAACCATCTCCCATAACAACCCACTATTATACTCTTTCCAACCCTAAAAAGGAAACCACATATCCATTGAATAACCCAAAACCTTAACTGTATCAACCTATACCACCCAAGAGATCCTTCATAACCCCCACTATATATCTTCACGATTGAACCTCCATGAGACCCATAAACAATAACCCAAAAAAGATATTACCACAACATACAACAAGAATTTTATCATCATGTACATGCACATTCTTTTATTTTCAATGATTATTTAATATCATTTTCATTATTAAAATAAATTGGTTCATTTCCAAAATTTAGTTATAAGTCTTATATGAAATTTTAATAAAAAACATGACCAAAATAGTAACAAAAAATTCTTCAAAAAAAATAATTATTTTCAAAGATAATGGCAAATCAATATGATTGAGTGAAATATTGAAAGTAGTTAAACACATGTGAAACACCCATTTCACAACAATTTCTTTTCTCTTGTTAATTAAAATTATTAATTTAATTCATTATAATTATCCAAATATGATAAAATCATGCTAATAAAACAATTTAAACTAAACTAAGAAGAGTTATTAAATCCCATACCTCAAACGAAGCACTACAATCCACTGTGTAGATTCTAGGTGAATAAGATATCATCATAACATTAAGATCAAACTAGGTAAACCATCACAAAAATAATAGACATGATTCATATTCAATAACCAGAGTTATCCTCACATAATCATATAATATCCAATAACCATAACCTCCTCCAAATGATGAATAGAGAGAAAAAAGAAAAAATAGGAAAACTCTCCTCAAATATTATATGGTTGATCTCATGAATCCATGGATCAAATCCAAGGATTAAAGGATAAAGGTTATCCAAAATAAATCCTAGTTCAACAAGGAGTTTTAGAAAAGTGATGTGAAATAATGAAATTTGAAGGATGTTCCAAATTTATTAGGAGACTATAATATATAATATCTAAATACAAGTTTAAATGAAACACTAAAATATAAAGGTTTTCCAATTAAAATATGATGTATCTTACTTCACTATGTTATAATAAACCTCAACCAAAATACATATGGAAATTATACTATAAATCTCTCATATATCCTATACACTCAGGATAATACTATTTCATAGTCATGAACCCACAGAGTAGTGAACATTTAGATTGTAGGGACAATAAAATATATTCCCTTGATCTCCATAGAGTATCCTTGAGCACTACATCATAGCTCCAAAACCCAAATTCCATCAAGATCATGTTCAAACATGGACATGACGTACAAAAAGTTCTATTTTATAGATGTCTCTATGATAGAAGAGCCACCAAATTCTGACCCTCATGCATTTACATCACATAAACTAGAAACATGCCAGAAGAATTCCTTCTAGATGGCCTCTCATGGAAAAGCATGCACCTCTATTCTAAAATCATAAATTCCTACTAAAAATTTAGCTCAAATATGTGGATAATCTTTTAAGTCTCCTCCCATTAGCTCAAATGACCAAAAAATGCAATGCACTAATCCAGGAAGGTCATAACTATGAAATATAAAATTTATTATTCCTCTAAAATCATTAATAATGGTGGTTTAATTTATAATTTTAATTTTATATTTGCAACAATAGAAATGTAAAGTTGCAAAAAATCAATGAAAAATATTTTATAACTAAAAATAAAAATTTATTAACTTTATTTTAAGATTTAACCATCAGTAACACCAAACATGATGAAAACTGTATATTACTCTATTTCTCACTCTTGCCTTATTAATGGGAATAATATATTTAAACCATATATCACCTCTATTTGGAGAAATTTGGAAATAAATGATTAATGGGACCACATTTCTCATATTTGATTATCATTTGGAGATCAGATCTTATAGTGACATTAATAAAATAAATTGAATATAAATTCGTTCATTCAGGTGCTAAGTAACCTTTTAGAATGGATCCTTTAAGGTGGTCCTTATTCAACTATTATGATTTCTTCATAAAAACCATTATTTACATAGAATAAAACAATTAATAAAAACAAAAACATGAAAATATCATTCATTTAAAGATTAATAATACAATTTAACATACATAAATAAAAGTGTGAAGGGAAAAATAATGGGGAAAAATAATGACAGTTGTATATTTTTTGAGTTACTTAACAACACTCCTACTAATTTTTTTAAAAGTATCTATAAAAATGACATAAACAAATTACATAAAACTTTATATTATTTGAATACAAATTTAAATTGTAAATGATATTCAACTCTTGAAAAACGGTAGGATAATCATGAATTTTAAAATATTTTTGTTTGACATATCATCTATTCACTCATCCCAAAATATTACATGAGTAACCATAAATAGTCATTTTACCTTACAAAACATTAAGGAATTATTTTCCTTGTGGTTTGATAAACCTTTTTTTCTCAATATTCATTACGTATACATAGTGAAATAATAGATTTGATGAACAATATAAAAAATCAAATAATATACATTTCTTTCTCTAATTGTTATCCAAATTATGTGGAACATTTATTCTCATTAATAAATTTCAAGACCCATTAAAGGAATAAAATTTAAACCATCATGTTACCTAAGTAAATAATCCCATGAAATTAATTTTGGTTCTTATTCTTTCTCTATGATATTATTTAATTTTATTCAATATTTCTAGATTAAATGATATATAAGTAGAAACTTTTGTCAACCTAGAAGCTGAATGTTTGATGAAACATTATTATCAGTGAATGTTTATTTTTCAAACAAACAGGGCATCATATTTTTACTATTGAACTCAAACCATAGAACATTAATTAATAATGGAAATCATGAATCATATAGAAAAGTGATATAAAAATCATAAAATTCTTATTTTTATATACATCACATTTTTAAGAACCAACAATCGTCAAATCATTCAATTCCTTTATTAATGGTTTATATATATCTCAATAAAATTTCAATGATTTGTGAGTCTGGATATCTATATAATCAGTATAGTAAAAGGATTATTGATATATATATATATATATCCATGTTTGAAAGTTATAAAAGTAATAAAAAAGGGCATGTTCTAATAGGAGTAAATTTCTCTATAAATTGGTTGAATCCATCACATGATAATACCAATTATACATTTCATAGATCATCAATAAAATATTGTTTTTCCTATAAAATTTATACCATGATAATATATCATTAATATTAATTATTTCATCATTATCAATATTCCTTTAATCATCATTTCATTTCATATCCCTTTCCAATTTTCCTAAAATAAAATTGTTATGTATTAGAGTTAATTTAAAGTGACACATCATTATTTACTAATCATGTAATTGGTTTCCATAATTATTATCCTTTTTTATAGAGTCCTAAGAAATATTCACTCATTCAAATTAGCATTTCCTTTTAGAAAAAAGAGAAATACCTAGTGATTTTAAGGATTCTAATCATTGAAAATTCAAATTCATTAATGAAAATTGATTCTATAAAATAATTTTCTAAAATACTTTCACAATTAGGTGGAATATACTAAAAATGATAAAGATTTAATCAATACCAATATTAAAAAATAAATTATTTTTTCAATGATATAATCACATTATAAACCCTCGTCTTTTCATTTTTTCACATGTCTAGTATACTTGGGTACTTTCATAGTCTATCAGCTTTCTATTCTCAATAGACCATAACTGTGATCAATAAATGAAAAATGTGTCCATCTATTCATTTATTCTTACATTGGTATAAAGGATGTGTCATATTCTGAAACCAATAGAAACTATTACATATCAAATTATCCATACTGATTATTTTAGTTAAGTCAACATCATTTTAAAGTTGATATTTTTCTCCCTTTTGATTTCATAAGATATTATTATTACTGTGAAATATGAAAATAACAAACAAATTTATAACTTTTAGAAACATAATTATAATTGAAATTCATAATCATAGTAATTTATATATGTTCATCTATATAAAATTCATAATTGGTTGAATAAAAATCTTGTTCATACTATTGTGTTGGTCCTAGTATGAATTATACAGTTTTTATGTAATAAAAAAAATATTATATATTTAATATTTTATTTTCCATCTAATGTTAAACTGAATTAATTTAATTATAAAATATTTAATTAATTTCAAAAAGTAAATATAGATTTTATAAAATATTAAAAGTTAAATAAGGAAAAAATAATTATTGAAAGATTAAAATGATTGAAAATATATGTTTTAGATTAATACTATTCCCATAACTAGATATCCCTTTCATAATTTATTGTAAAATTTAAAAATTCAAATGGTTTAGTTAAGGTCTCATTAGAAGAAATTTGTTAGTTATTCTTCTAATGAATGAAAACTAGAGGATTTTGGAGTTTGATAAGTAAAACTAGTCAATATAATAATGAAATCCATAATAAAAATAAATAGGCATATTTTTATTATTATATGAATATAAGCAAATATGAAAAATGGTAATCAAAATTAAAGAGAAATTATTTGAACAAAATGGTTCATAAAATCATATATATATATATAAACATTAAATAATTATATGTTGACACAATACTGAAAACCCTAAAAAAACTACCAAAAAAATTATATTCCAACATAACAACATTAGTAAAATCTAAAAATATAAACTAAACAACTAAAGACAACATATAAACTAAAAAAATTAGTTTTAAAATCACAAAATGAAATCATGAATCAATAAATTATGATTAAATAATTAAAACAAGCCCCAAACAACTAAAATAATAGTTTTAAAATTTATATCTTTAAAAACATATATGAATTTTCATAAATAATAACATACTTGATCAAATTTATTCAAACTAATTATTAAAAATACTTTTTTGGATTTTAAAACACACATAAATAATTTCAGAACCTATTCCAAATTAAATCATTTCTAATAATTATTTAATAAGCATATGGGATTTAAATATACTTCTCAAGGAAAAAAAGTGAAAAACTCAACTCTTTAATTAAACATACATTAAATCATTTGACACTTATGAGATAAATTAGATATACATATCAAACACATTAAATTATTGAAAAAAACTATAAAAAAATTGAAAAAATATCAAAAAATTGAAATTATATAAATTTAATAATATAAAAATATGAATAAAACATTGATATATATTTAAGGATAAATATGTACATTTAAAAAAAGGGTAACATGATACTCATTTCCCGATAAATTTTATTACCCTTGATGAATTTTTAAAAAGTTTCCTTTTAATTATAAATATATTTAAATTAAGAAAAGAACACATAAGAGAAATTTAATAATTTTTTATATTTTATGATTAATTATTATAATGTAGTGTTTTTTAGTAAAATATTATAAAAAAATTGAACTAAATACTTATGACATAATAAATAAATGTATAAGTTTGAGTAACATATTAATTACACCAAAAAAATAAAATAAAATAAAATAGAAATATTATTAACAATCTATAGAATAATATATACATATCTAGGATATCATAAAAATATTATAAAAAATAGTTTTTGAATTATAAAAAAATAATTACACTTCAAAATATTTTTTTAAGTAAAATAAATTTCAATTCATACCAAAAAATTTAAAATATATGTGGGTTTAGAAGGCTTAATGTAATGTGTTGAATGTGTAGAAGGGATTTGTGGAATGGTCATGTGGGTGGTATGGCCTGGAGGCATGACATTTGTTAGGAGAATAAATTGTGTGGAAAGTACTGAGATGGGAGGGGAGGGGCGTTGGTGGGGTAGCATAATTGGATGAAGTCATGAAATAAAATGAAAAACTAGGGTTTTATTTTAGTAATGGGGATGGGGATAGGGAAAGACCAAAATAATCCTAGGAAATATATTTTCATGATTGATAATTTCTTTTAAATTTATCTAACTATATCCATGATCTATTATGCATGTGGTAATAGGTTAAGTGAAAAAGAAATACAATAATGGGAAAAATGTCCAATAGTTATAGAATTTTTAGTAAAATACTACATCCATGGTTATTTATAGACTAGGGATATGAACAAATCTATGGATACACTCTTAAAGAACCATTTTTATAAAGGGGATTTCAAATATTAATGGAAAACAAAGTAGAAACTATAATTTAAAATATTTATCACACATATGACATAGATAATGTAAAAATAATTAATGATTATAACATAGATTATATAAATAAATCCCATGATGTTGATGAAATTTACTTTAAGGAAAAATTTGAAATTTTCATGAATGACATTAATGATAATAGAGACACCAAGAGAATTGATGAGATTAATGACAATGATGATAATACTTACAATGAAAAAATTGATGACACCAACAATATTAATCCTAATGAAACCACTAACACCAATGAATTACATTTTTAAATCACTGAATTCAATGAGTCTACAAATATTGAATACCCTTGTGACACTGGTAATTATAATTAAATTGAATACCCTTAAAATAATATAACTAAGGATACTCATGACATGGATGAAACTGATGAAACTAATTAAAGGTAGAACAAACAATAATCATAATAATGATGTCACAAAATTTGGTTACACTAATCAACCTAAAATCAATGGTACTAATTAAACAGAAAATATAGAGAAATTAAGTACACTAGAATCTCTAATGGAATAAATAAAAATGAAAACATTGATGATATTAACCCTAATGATACTATCGACACTGGAACCTTTGACACTAAGGTCCTAGATAAAATTTTTATTTGTTGTGATAGTAATTAAATTAATAAAACTTCAAAAGACCAAAAAATGGAAATTAATAAAAATAATGATGAAAATTTATAGAACACTACAGGAAATGACAACACTAAAACCAAAGAAATTATAAAACTAATAAAATTGATGATAATGATGCCAATATAAATGATAAAGTTTACACCAGTGACCCTAAATCCAATGAAATAAAAATCAATGAACATGAAACCCCAATGGTACATAATTTAATGACATTGGATTCATTAGAGACATTGATATAGATGGGAAAAACACCATTCAATGAATTAATTACATTGATGGTATTTATGACACTGGCAGTATTAATTTTAATCCCCTTGACACCATTAATAGGGATTTCAACTTTTTAGAAGAAACTAATATTAAAGAAATTATTGATACTAATTAAACTTATATTAATGAAATTTATAATGTTCAAGGATTTTTTGAAACTTTCACTAATGATACTAATAAAACATACATTGATTACTTAAATGATAGAGAATACATGATGGTATGAGAAACATTGACAAAGATGCCTCTAAAAATATAAATGGAGTGGAATACATTGATCAATCTAACATCAATGATACTTGTAACATGTTACATTTACCTTTTTGGAAATTATTCTAAATCTATGTACTAGAAACTATAGAGGGAATGATTTTGAAAGTTTAATTTTGAAAACTATATAGTGTTGGTCGAGTGGCAATATAAAAATTCAAGAAGTACAAAAGGGAGAAGATCATAAGTAGTCTAGTTGGATACAAAAATGATGAGTCTTAATGGAGTAAGTATAGATACACAATGTAAATATGTAGTGGTCAATATTGAGGTTATGAAAGATTAAATTTTTTTTTTTTGAGAAATCTCGGTATTAAAAAGGATTATATATGAGTTTTTAGGAGGCCACACAATGAAACCTCATAGTGTTTTTAAAAGAAAAAATAATTACCTAGAAGGTGTATTAAGGTTATGGATATATCTAATAAAGTGAATTAATTCTCATGAAGATCAAATCTAAGGGGAATACTCTTATAGAACATTTGATAGTGGTTGGACTGGTTGCATAGGATGGTTCCTACCTTAAAGCTATAGGGTTGATAAATTTTATATGTAATAAAAGTGTGTAACATATTAATCATCCTCCATTTATTTAATAAAAGTTTTTAGTGTCTCTTTCATAGATCATGAAATAGTTTAAACCATGTAAAATACTTTTGTCATTCTTTGTTTATTTATTTATTTCATTTGTCTTTCATATGAGCTTATCTGGTTTGTTCATATATTTTTCCATCCGTGCATGAGGTGGATTTTCATCGCCATTCAGGATAGATTGTGAATATGGAAATAGAAAAATTTATTGATCATTGTATTTTTTTACCATGGTATGTTTGGAAAGATAACCTTTAGTTAGGAGGTTCATGACACAATATGTGGTATTAGTGGTCAGTTTGAAAATTTCAGATGACCAGATCCCATCCAAGGTGTTTCCAAATGTAGTTCAATAGAATTAATATTTACTAATCCTTATAATATATTATTTTTAATTTGATCCTGATCTATATTACACATTTTTATTAAGTGCGAGTTTATTGTTTCAAGAATAAATGTAATTGGATAAAGGTATGTTCTGAGTAGAAACATTTTACAAATAGATTTTGGATTCTAGAAGATATAGATTAGGGATTGTTTATGGTATAAGGATCTTGATCATTAGTTGACATGAACAAAATTAGAATCAGTGGAAAATAATGAATGGTAATAGACAGATAAGAATGTATTATAGTTTATATCTATGATACTAGGCTAGAAAGTGACCCAAAACATTTGTGAGGTGAAGATGGGTTTAGAACATAAAAATACTCTTTTCAATATGTATAATAAGAAAAATGAAATAAAAGAGTGTATCTAATATATATTATAATTTACATGATAATTTTAGAAGTAAATCTATCTATTATGCATACGAACACCATCAATGTGATCTGATGTTGGGTGGAATCTGTAAAGGTAAATTTTTTAAATCTAGATTAGGTGTTGAAAATTCTTTTCTCACTCTCATTATCTTGGGAAGATATGGTTACCATTGTGAGTAACATAAGAAGTATGATTTAATTAGTGTTTTGAATATTTGAGAAATAATTTTGAATGATGATATTTGTTAGAAAGATATATTTTATTCATAAAAAATTACCATAAAAAGTATGGTTGGGGATGATCACACGCCTAAATGAGTCATAAAAAAGGGAAAAAAATAAGCTAGAGTAGTTTTAAGAATAGTGATACCATATATTGGAATTGTGGGAAGAAAGTCAATAAGAAAAAAATATTACAGTTTGAGAAGAGTGAATTCTATAAGATATACTTCCATAAAAGAATCCATAAATTCATTTTCAATGATATGATTAGTTTTTTTACTAAGTGTAGTAGTATTATTTTGACTTGGATTATTTCCATTGAGGAATATTCTCACTATATATCTAAGTATTTAATTTCATTGGAAGAGTTGGATGTTGTGGGTTTCAGTACTACATTTGTGAATAGGGAATGGAATGTTACATACAGTTTCATGGTTTTGGACAATGAGGTGAATAAGGGAACATTTTACTTAATTAGTGATTCATAACGAGAATTTAATTAATAAAAAGTAACATATATGTTTTTATGGAATAAACATATTTGCCACTTAAGTGATAAAGGGATGAAAGTTGTTGATTCTAATGGAATATGGAGGATTGGGAGCAACATGGGTGGAACATGTAATGAATGCATCCTTGAGACACAATAGAAGGTGGTTGTATAAACTTAAGGTAAAACAACAAAGGATAATATGTTATAATGGGTTCATATATATGTAAGGGGGATATGTATAGTCCATTCCCATTGAGTATTACTTAACTTTGTTAATTTAATGGATATTGAAACATAAATTGTGTTTTTTCTTTTTATCAAGAATACTTCAAATGTTTTCATAACCAGTATTTGATGAAGAACCATTATGGAAATATAAAAAAATATCAGTGGAAAGGTTGAAATGAAAATTAGTGTAGAATGCAGGGACCATGATGATTCATGTTGGTGTTATTGATGAGCTCTTTATGGAGTTCATGAATTTTTATCACTATATTTAAGGGAAATATATAATCTATTTTGGGGTAGGAACTTCTAGAATCGGGTTTCTCCAGAAGGAATACTTAATTTTCCAATCTGAAATCCTTTGTTCTATTCACCTATCTCTTCATTGATACTAAAGGACATGACATGTTAGAGGCTATATCCAGAACATGATACATTTTAGTGCATGTCAATGAAGACTCTAGATTTTAAAACTAAGATAAAAACATAAAAAGGGTTTTCAAAAGAAGGATTTATATCATTAATGTAATGATCAATTTAAAAGACCACAATTAAGTGAATGTTTTAGATAATATCAAAGTATCATCACAAGGTTAGGTTTGAGTAAATTTATGATAGGAATTTTTGGTATGTTCTAGGAGTATTGTGGTTCTAGAAAAACATTATTATTAGGAAGTAGTTTTAGATGGATTCCTTGTTTTGGTAGTGTATCTAGGTCAAGATATATTAGAGTGATTATGGAATATGGATGCTTGGGGAAGAGATATTAAAGGATAATTTCAAAAGTTACTTGTTCCATATAAATATAAGTCATAAGTTAATTGTGTAGGTCTATAATGATTTTGTGCCAAATATAAAGACATGGAAGTGACTTGAACTATGTTTTTATCAGAGTTGATAGAGAATATGAAATTTTATAATAGGCTTAACATTTCAATTAATTGAGTAAGTAGGAACCAAATATGAGTAATGAATTGAATTCATTCAATGTTTCTAGTACATGGAAGATGATGGAACAAACAAAAAAATGATATAAATTTAGAAAAAAATAGTTTTATCACATGAAATAGGAAGATGGTTGTATATGGTTGTTCAATGTAAGTAATTTCATTAAGGGTTTCCATGTAAAGGAAGATTTATATTTTTATATATTTTTTCCTTAAATTATTAAACACATGATTTGATGATACAAAGTATAGTTTCTATTGAAGTTCTAGATATGGATAAGTTATAAGTTAATAATAAATTTCTTCATGGAGTCTTGTATAAAGATATTTACATAGATAATGAAAATGGTTTCATGTAAAATAAAAACAAGAAACTTGTGTGGAAGTTAATGAAAGGCCTTTCTAGGTTGAAGTAGGCACCATGGTTATGGAAAAAATGATTTATGCCTTCATGATAAAATAATAGTTAATCTAGAGTAATGTAAATCATTTATGTTACTATACGGTGTTCCATAATTTGAGTATCATAATACCATATCTCTATATGGATAATATGATTATTTTCAGACTTATAAAGGAATAAAATAAATAGTTTAAGGATGTCATTTAAATGAGTTTTGAGATGAAGAATCATGGTCTAGAAAAATGAATTTTATGGATGTGGACTATAAGGGGCATAATTTTTCGAAAATTGTTCTGTAATTAGTCTAATAACATCTAAAAGATGGTAGAAGGATTCAAAATGATTCTGGAGAAACCAGTTACAACAATAATGTCCGTATGCTTTAATATAATTAACAATAAAGAACCTAGAATGGATTGTAAGGTCGAGAACATTGAAACGATTCTTTTTCCTAACAAAACTCAAAAAATTGTTTTATGCCTTGTTTTTTATAAGGACAGACATCACATTCAAATTATATTTTTTTAGTAGGTTCATGTATAATCACTACTAAAAATTCAGCCTATAGCGACCGCCATTGGCGGTCGCTATAGGCCTATAGAGACTGCACAACGGTCGCCAATGGAGGTCTCTTTAGGCCCGACATTGTTGGCCTACAGCGACCACCAATGGCGGTCGCTGAAGCTGGCCGAAATGCCAGCCAACAGAAACTGCCAATGGCGATCCCTAAACAAGAAATATTAAAAAAAATCATGATATAGAATAAAAAAACAACATATAAATCATAAAAAATGGAAAACAAATCCAAACACCATAAACATCAAGATCATCACAAACAATAAATGATAGACGTGCTTCAACGATCCACAACCATCTACTTTAGAAACCTAAAATAAGATACAAAGAAAACAACTAAACAAAACAAACACAAATTTGACAAATTCATTCAGTTATTATATACATATAATAAAATAAAATCTGACATCTCATTGGTTCTATAATAATTTAAAACCACCAATTTAAGAAATGTTATCATTTTTGAATTTGTTTTTCTTGTTTTGGTGTCTTTGCTTTAGTTTCTGAAAGTGTTTTTTGTCTAAAAAGGAATGTTTTCCGCATGCAACGCACGTCCAATGGATGTTCCGTCTCCTCCTGCATGTCATGAATAATATTCCTATCGTTGTCATGTGGTTTCAGGTCATTCGGAGCATGTTTGCTCTGAATTCGACCGTGACACGCCATTTTCGTCTTTTATGACTCCGGATATGCATTTACAGTCACCGCGGTCAAACAAAACCTTCGATTGACGTTCTTTCTACCCGACCATTTTATGACTCACACCACGGTTTTTGTCGTATGATTTCATGGTATTCCGACGTCATTCGGGTGGTTTTGACCACCCAACGCGCCTTTTTAGAGCGCGCCGAACTGCTGAAAATGACACTTTCGGTCTTACCATGTTCACTGCACGTCCGATGGACATGTACTCTCCTCCTGCATGTCACGAATAATATTTTCATGATTTTCGTGTGGTTTCAGGTCATTCGGAGCACATTTTCTCTGAATTTGACTATGACACGCCTTTTTGGTCTTTTATGACTCCAGAAACGCATTTTCGGTCACCGTGGTCAAACAGCACATCTGATTGACATTCCATCTACCCAAACATTTCAAAATTTACACCGCGGTTGTTGTCGTATAATTTCATGGAATTCCGACGTCGTTCGGGTGGTTTTGACCACCCAACATGCCCTTTTAGAGCGCGTCGAACTGCTGAAAACGACACATTCGGTCGTACCGCATGCACTGCACGTTTGATGGACATGCTATCTTCTCATGCATGTAACGAATAATATTTCTATATTTTTCGTGTGGTTTCAGGTCATTCGGAGCACGTTTTCTCTGAATTCAACTGTGACACGCCGTTTTGGTCTTTTATGACTCTAGAAGCGCGTTTCCGGCCACCACGGTTAAAAAGAACGTCTGATTGACATTCTCTCTTCTAGATCATTTCACAATTCACACCGTGGTTGTTGTAGTATGATTTTATGGAATTCTGATGTCATTCGGGTGGTTTTGACCACCGAACGCGCCCTTTTAGAGCACGCCGAACTGCTGAAAACGACACATTCGGTCGTACCACGCGCACCACACGTCTGATGGACATTTTTTCTCCTCCTGAATGTCACGAATAATATTCCTATCGTTTTTGTGTGGTTTCAGGTCATTCGAAGCACGTTTGCTCTGAATTCGACTTTGACACGCCATTTTGGTCTATTATGACTTCAGAAACACGTTTTCGGTCACTGTGGTCAAACGACACCTCTTATTGACGTGCCGTCTGCCAGAACATCTCAAAATTCACACATCGTTTTTTTCATATGATTTCATGGTATTCCGACGTAGTTTAGGTGGTTTTGACCACCCAACGTGCCCTTTTAGAGCACGCTGAACTGCTGAAAATGTCAAATTTGGTCGTACCGCGCACACCGCACGTCCGATGGATGTTCCATCTCCTCTTGCATGTCATGAATAATATTACAATAATTTTCATGTGGTTTCAGGTCATTTGGAGCACGTTCGATCTGAATTCGAATGTGACACGCCGTTTTGGTCTTTTTTGACTCCGGAAACGCGTTTCCAGTCATCGTGGTCAAACGACACCTCCAATTGACATGCCGTCTGCCCGACCATTTCAAAATTCACACCGAGGTTGTTTTCATATGATTTCATGGAATTCTGATGTTGTTCAGGTGGCTTTGACCACCCAACGTGCACTTTTAGAGCGCGCCGAACTACTGAAAATGACACATTCGGTCGTACCACGAGCATCGCACGTTCGATAGATATGCCGTCTCCTATTGCATGTCACAAATAATATTCCTATCATTTTCATGTGGTTTCAGGTCATTTGGACCACATTTGCTCTGAATTTGATCGTGAAACGCCATTTTGGTCTTTTATGACTCCATAAACGCGTTTCCGGTCACCACCTTCAAACAGCACTTCTGATTGACGTGATGTCTGCCCGAACATTTTACAATTCACACCACAGTTATTGTATTATGATTTAATGGCATTATGACGTCATTCGGGTGGTTTTGACCACCCCACGCGCCCTTTTAGAGCGCGCTAAACTACTGAAAATGAGACATTCGGTCGTACCGCGCGCACCGCATGTCCAATGGACATGTAATCTCATCTTTCATGTCACGAATAATATTCCTATCGTTTTCCTGTGCTTTCAGGTCATTCAGAGCTCATTTTCTTTGAATTCGTCCGTGACACACCGTTTTGGTCTTTTATGACTCCGGAAACGTATTTCCGGTCACCGCAGTCAAACGACACATCCTATTGATGTGATGTTTGCCCGAGAATTTCAATATTCACACTGCAGTTGTTTTCGTATGATTTCATGGCATTCCGATGTTGTTCGAGTGATTTTGACCACCTAATGCGCCCTTTTAGAGCGCACTGAACTGCTGAAAATGACACATTCGGTCGTACTGCGTGCACCACACATCCGATGGATCTGCCTTCTCATCCTACATATCACGAAAAATATTCCTATCATTCTCGAGTGGTTGCAGGTCATTTGGAGCACGTTTTCTCTGAATTCGACCGTGACATGCCGTTTTGGTCTTTTATGACTCCGAAAACACATTTCCGGTCACCGAAGTCAAATGACACCTCTGATTGACATTCCTTCTACTTTACCATTTCAAAATTTACACGGCAGTTGTTATAATATGATTTAATGGCATTCCAAGGTCGTTCGGGTGGTTTTGACCACCCAACACACCCTTTTAGAGCGAGCCAAACTGCTGAAAACGACAAATTCGGTCGTACCGCACGCACCGCACGTCCGATGGAAGTTCCGTCTCCTCTTGCATGTCACGAATAATATTCCTATCATTTTGGTTTGGTTTTCAGGTCATTTAGAGCACGTTTGCTCTGAATTCGACCGTGACACGCCGTTCTGGTCATTTATGACTCTAGAAATGTGTTTCTGGTCACCGCGGTCAAATGGCACCTCTGATTGATGTTCTTTCTACCCGACCATTTCACAATTTAAACCATGGTTATTTTCGTATGATTTCATGGCATCCCAACGTCGTTCGGGTGGTTTTGACCACCCAACACGCTCTTTTAGAGCGCGCCGAACTTCTAAAAACGACACATTCGTTCGTTCCGCGCGTACTGCACGTCTGATGGACGTGGAGTCTCCTCCTACATGTCACGAATAATATTCCTATCGTTTTCATGTGGTTTCAGGTCATTTGGATCACTTTTTCTCTGAATTCGAATGTGACATGCCGTTTTGGTCTTTTATGACTCCAGACACGAGTTTCCGGTCACCGCGGTCAAATGGCACGTCCGATTGTCATGTCGTCTACCCAACCATTTCAAAATCTACACCACGTTTTTTTTCGTATTATTTCATGGCATTCCGACGTCGTTCGGGTGGTTTTGACCACCCAACGCACCCTTTTAGAGCGCGCCAAACTGCTGAAAAAGACACATTCGGTCATAATGCGTGCACCGTACATTCGATGAACATTCCGTCTCTTCCTGCATGTCATGAATAATATTCCTATCATTTTGGTGTGGTTTCAGGTTATTCGGAGCACATTTGCTCTGAATTCGACCGTGACACACCGTTTTGGTCTTTTATGACTCTGGAAACGCGTTTCTGGTCACCACAATCAAATGGCATGTCCGATTGACATGCCGTCTGTCCAACCATTTCAAAATTCACACCACGGTTGTTTTTGTATGATTTCATGGCATTCCGATGTCGTTCGGGTAGTTTTAACCACCCAACGTGCCCTTTTAGAGGGCGCCGAACTGCTGAAAACGACACCTCCGGTCGTACGGTGCGCACCGCACCTCTGATGGACGTTCCGTCTCCTCCTGCATTTCACGAATAATATTCCTATCGTTTTCTTGTGGTTTCAGGTCATTTGGAGCACGTTTTCTCTGAATTCGACCGTGACACGCCGTTTTGGTCTTTTATGACTCCGGAAACGCATTTCCGGTTACCGCAGTCAAACGAAACCTCCGATTGATATTCCTTCTACTTAACCATTTCAAAATTCACACCGCGGTTGTTGTCATATGATTTCGTGGCATTCCAGCATCGTTCAGGCGGTTTTGACCACCCAACATGCCCTCTTAGGGTGCACCATACTACTGAAAACGACACATTCGGTCGTACCATGCACCGCACGTCCAATGGATGTGACGTCTCCTCCTACATGTCAAGAATAATATTTCTATTTTTTTAGTGTTGTTTCAGTTCATTCAAAACACATTTGCTCTGAATTCGACTGTGACATGATGTTTTGGTTTTTTATGACTCTGGAAACGCATTTCCTATCACTGCGGTCAAACGACACGTCCGATTGACGTGCCATCTGCCCGACCATTTCACAATTCACACCGTGGTTGTTGTCGTATGATTTCGTGGCATTCTGAGGTCATTCGGGTGGTTTTGACCACCCAACGCGCCCTTTTAGAGTGCGCCAAACTGCTGAAAACGACACATTCGGTCGTACCACGCGTACCGCACATCCGATGGACGTGCCGTCTCCTTCTGCATGTCAGAAATAATATTCCTATCATTTTCGTGTGGTTTCAAGTCATTTGGAGCATGTTTGCTCTGAATTCAACCGTGACACGCCATTTTGGTCTTTTATGACTCCGGAAACGCGTTTCCGGGGTGGGGGTGGGGGGGGGGGGGGGGCTCTTCGGGGGTGGGGTGGGCTGTTCAGGGTGCGAGGTGCTGTACGAGGGTGGGCATGGGCCTGGGTGACTAATTATGATTGAGGATCCCAAGAGGAATACATACTCTTAGGTTCTAACCAATAGGATTCCATGAGAGATTTCTCAACTAGCATACTATTTCTAAGGATCCCAAGAGAAATGCATCTTCATACATATAGAAACTAAGGACTCGAGTGGGTTCCCTATTGATAGAATGATCTTGAGTGGATGTGTGTGTTTGGGTAGTGATGCTTGTGAGTATTAATCTGAATCGATGTGGAATCCTGGTTGGGATAAGATGTTGAGGTCAGCTGTGGATGATTCTACAACCATTGTTTTATTTTTATTTCTATTTATGCATGATGCTTGAGATTCACCATATAACACCCCAAGATTTCATAGTGCGTTATTTCTTCAAAATAATTCAATAACTTTCACTACACGCAACACTGAGTTCAAGCGCACCATGACTTACCAAACTAGCCATTCAAAAGAGGTTATGAATAATATTAACTGAATTTTCAACATTATATAATATTTATAATTTTAGAATCCATATTATGAGTTTCCTAGACATAATCTAAGAACAAATTCATTTTTAGTATTGCACTTTACAAACTTTTAATAGTGAACCCTTTTTAAATCCAATATTTTAAACTTTTATATATTCAATTTGAATAAATAAATTTACTTTTTAGAATGGGGACATCAAAAATTTACAATGAAACATCCCAATCTTCCACGGAACGTTTCTCTTTGAATAATGCAATGGCGTGCATTGTACGCAACTTCGAGATTCTAACACACCACAACCAATCAAACTAGCAGTTATGAATAGTAAATACCTACTTTTTGAAATTTTAAAAATTTTATCTTTAGAAATGGACTTCATTTTTGGATTCATAATATCAAAATTAGCTTAGGGTGAAATTTTGGTACTTTTCGGATAACTTTCATATTTTCATGAATAGTGAAAATTACAAAATTTTAATTAAAAAAACTTTTTTAATCGAAATAATTAATAGTGATCAATTATTAATTTGAGTGGTTTTAAAATATATTTAGAATATATTTTTACCATTTAATACAATTCTGGTCATTGGATGTAATTTCACATTTAAACCAGACATAAACAAGTGTCAATCTTTTAATAGTTATTATCTCTTAAAAACACGCCATTTGTTTTGACGACATGAATTAATTTTTATATTAATTAATGCAACTGATATGTTATGAATTTGGTAAAATAGACATCATTTTTGAATTCATAATATCAAATATAGCTTAGGCCTAATTTTTGGTATTTTTCTGGAAACTTTCATTTTTTGATGAATAGTGAAACCACTAAGTGGTAGTTAAAAAACTGATTTTTTCATAAAACTTAATTTTACCACTTCTGTGAGTGGAATTTCAAAAATCCGAGAGACACAGTTAATATCAAGGAGTAAAATGTGGTTCAATGAGATGAAAATAATTTTTGGTGAATAGTAACTTTTTACTTTTATTTACCACGGTTAAAAGTAAATAGGGTAATTAGGGGTAAAAATGATATTAATATTACCATAACACATGTCCTAATTATATTGGATAAGCTTAATTAGACCTGAAACAACCTTAGGAATAAAATAATATCATTTTGGTCCACTTGGATTAGATTAAGACGTTTATTATTATTTAATTCAAAGAAGAGTTAAAAGAGTTAAAATCAATGTTTATTTACTAAAAAAATTTTAATATAGGTTTATGCATAAGATAAATTCGATTGTAAATATTCATTATAAAAATAAAAATATTTCCTACATAATGATATTTTATTTATAATTTTTAGACATTAAATAATTTAATTTATATATGACACAATGATGATGTAGTAAATACCATAATAGTGAACAATTAAAATAATTGATATTAGAAATACCCAAATAAATATAATTTGAGACTTTTTATGAATTAAACTAATTTTATATGTTAATATGACATGTTAGTATTGACTTAATTAACGTTTCAGGAAGTAATCATTCTGTTATGATTTTTAAAAAAATCAATTATTGAATAGTGTCAAAATTGACATAAAAGAGTTTTTAAAACAAATATTATATTATTAATTGATATTAAATTCTTAAAAATTTAAGGTTCTACCAACAGACTTATATCATGATAGGTGTATCATTAATGGACCACTTGGGGGTCTCTTGGATGTATATAGTAAGTTTATTAACCATATAATATAAAAATACAAAGAGACATTGTAAAAGTGAAACTAATTAACTAAGAGTTAATACTTAAAGATAAGGTTAATATAATGACCCAAACCTGTCTAAATTATATTGGTTGAGTGTTTTTCGACCCATAACCACTTTAAACTTTAAATAATACACTTTGGAGCTATTAGAAACCGAATATGAATTTATTATAAAATAATATTTCTAGATTTTCCAAAGGTGCCCCTCACCCCTCTTATAAAAGGGAACTCTCCCTTCTCATTAACTCACACCTTCAAAGCCTTTTGGTTCGGCCAACCTCTGACCAAATACTCTCTCAAATTCCCTCACTTCATCCTAGAGGCCTTCCTTTATTCAGAAATCCAACTTAAGGATCCCTTTTGATCAAATCAAAAGGAAGAACCCGAAGAAGAGGTAATGATTTCACCACCATTTTTCAAGTTCCTTTCTTCTTCCACTTCTTCTTTATTTGTTATTACCATTCTAAAATAATAAATCCAGTATATTATATATACTTTGATGTTATTATAAACATTTTACAACCATATTTCCGTATTCTATCCATCCTTTGAATAACATGTCACCATATGTGCGTACGTACGGCTTACTGTCTCCACGTCGTGGTGTAATTGTTATTCAATAAATTATTATTTGGATGGGTATAATAATGATTTGTAATTCATGTAAATAATAAATAAAACATTATAATGATTCTGTATATATGATATACCATCCAATTATATATTATTTTAATATCAAAATAATGATATTGTCGCTCGTGCGTACGTACGGACTACCGTCTCCACGAACGTGATGAGATTCATTCTCCATCATATCAATTCAAGTATAATTATCATTTGATGATTTAAAAATAATGTTTAAGGACTAGATATCAATCTGGATATGAATAAGATACATCCTATCCATGACAAACATGGCTTACGTAACAAAACATATCAAAGAAAATGAGTAAGTTAACACCCAAAATGACGATATTACTAAGATATTATTAACAAAGCAATGTTAAAAGATCATATATGATATCATATTAATATATATGATTCTTGTATAATTTAATAACAATTATTTCACCATTATATAGGAGGTTAACCTACCATCAACCAAGGAAAAGTACAAGGTAAGGGTTTATTTCACAATCTCTTCATTATCCGAGGTTATTTATACGTAATAATCTACTGTGATCTCTTTATCATCCACATCCAAGTTTCTTGAAAGTGTATTTCAAAACATTATTACTATTTTACAGAATATGGTTTAAATTCATTTATACCCTTGTTTTAATTTTTATAATATGTTTATAAAGGAATCTTTCTGTCGTTTTCCAAACAAGGTCCCTTTTAACCTTTTCGACAGAATTAAGGTAAGAATGTTTTTTTAACTTATACGGCGGGTGCGGCTATTTTCTGCCGTTATAAAATTTTCAAAGCTTCCCTTACAAGATTATAAGAATATTTTCAAAGTAAATGTTTTATTTTATAATTATGTGACTTTTAAATGATTTCAAAATGAATATTTACAGAATTTCTGAAAGGTACTCTTTATCAAAATCAGAATTTTAAATGTTTTAAAGATTTATATTTCTAAATGTTTTTAATTAATTTCCATGTTTTCAAAATGATTTTAAGGATTTATTTATGTGGACATGAATGTTTTGAAATGATATTTCTTTTCAAAAGTTTCGCAGTGGTATGGGATACTTTGATTCAAAAATCTCTTTTAAATTACTTCCTTAATAAATGTGTGACTTTTAAATGATTTCAAAAAAAGAGATATTTCTCTCAAATAGTTTTGATTTCATATATGTCAACATCATTTGATGTATTTTAAGTTTATTTGAAGTTGATTTATTATGATTCAAAACTTCCATATTATTTTGAAGTTTTTGTGATGTGTTTGACTGTAGATGTGTTATTCTTATACCATTCGTGGTTTATGGATGAAGTATTTACATTTCGTATGCTAGTTTTAATACGAATGTTTATGTTATGTTTGAACCATTTCATATGGGAATGCATTGGACTTAATATGTGACGGGTAGAGCCCGCTATAGCTCCTCGATGCATCGGTAGGTCTCATGAGACAAGCTAGTGTCTTGGCACAAGGCCTTGACAAAATATTATTTGTAGTCTTGGCACAAGGCCTTGGCTATGTGGTTATGATAGTCTTGCATTATGCATTCCATTATTATGAAAGGGGTTATTGATATTTCATGTGATTATTAGATTAGTAGAATATCCATGTGAATAAGCAAATGACATTATTTCATCTTATTTTTGCCATACTATGTTGAAGTTCAAGTTTAAAAGGCTTTTGTTTTAGTTATACATTGCCTTAAATGTTTATTCTTATTTATGAAAGTTTTCGATATATTGTTATCCTTACTGGGCATTTGAGGTCACCCCTTTTTCTATGTTTTATTTTTCCCAGGATGTGAAGAAGTATTTTATGAATGACCTACAGGGATAGTATGAGGGGATATGAAGACAATATATTGTTGTAGTTTTTCACTTATTGATGTAATGTAAACTTTATGAATATATCTAGTGTTTCCAAGGCTACTAAACTAATCAGTATTTTGAGACTTGATCTTTATTGTGATCATGCCAATGTTATGTAATAATGCTCCAACTCTGGGTATCTAGGGTCGGGGTGTTACACACCAGGATTCCGGTGGTGGGGCGGGCGATCCAGTGGGTTGGGGGGGGGGGGGGTTGTCCGGGGGTGTGGGGGGGCTGTTGGGGGGGGGGGGGGGGTGTCCGGGGGTGGGGTGGGGGGGCTGTCCGGGATGGGGGGTGCTGTTCGGGGGTGGGGCGGGCTGTCCGGGGGGTGCGAGGGCTGTACGGGGGTGCGGGGGGGGGGGGGGGGGGGCTGTCTGGAGGTGGGGCGAGCTGTCAGGGGGTGCGGGTGGGTTGTCCGGGGGTGTGGGGGGCTGTCTGGGGTGCGGGGTGCTGTCCGGGGTTTGGGGGGGTGGGGCTGTCCGGGGCTGGGGCGGGGTGTCTGGGGGGTGGGGGTGGGCTGTACGATGGCGGGGCGAGCTGTCTGAGGGGTGTCGGGGGGGGGGGGGGGGTCCGGGGTGGGGGGTGTCCGGGGGTGGGGCAGGCTGTCCGGGGGGTGCGAGGGGGGGGGGGGGGCTGTCTGAGGTGCGGGGTGCTGTCCGGGGGTGGGGGGGGGGGGGCTGTCCGGGGGTGGGGTGGGGGCTGTCTGGGGACTAAAAATAGGGAACCTAAGCTCAGTCATGAAAAACATTGCATCAGGCCAAAACATTACATCAGGGCAAAACACACATGATACCCCCAAATCACAAAAAATATCACTAGAAACCCAACATAAACATCAATAACAACCCCACTAGTAAAAACAAAAACATACCTCGTGAATATGATGCATCATGCATAGTCATCACTGCTACCTCTATCCGATGGGCCAGGGGACTACAACAAATAATCTTTGGAGCTGGGATGAACTCTCTAGAACCATCAAATGCCACTCTGTCCTTTCTGAACCTGTAGTGAGGGGGGAGAAAACGTCTGTGACCCATGTATGTGCATTTTTTTGGAATGTTTAAGCCATACAAATTTTTTACTTTTATTGCAACAAGGTCAAGAAAATTCCCCTTTCGTACTCTAGCATGATAAATTTGAATAAGTTAGGAAGTCATTGATTGTCCACAATAAAGAAGCCTGCTGTTTGAACATTTCATTCGTTTCACAGTCATCAGTCATCACACCATCACCCCAAAATTCATTCAACTCATCAATCAATGGCTGAAGGTAAACATCAATCTTATCCCCCAGACTTTGAGGTCCATCAATAAGAGTGGAAAGTAATATAAATTGTTGCTTCATACAAAGCCACAAAGGAAGATTATACGAAACCAACACCACAATCCATGTGCTATGAGTTGCACCAACCATGAAATTTAATGGATTGAAACCATCTGCTGCCAATCCCAATCGGACATTAAAAACATATTTAGAAAAGTTGGGATGTATCTTATCAAAATCCTCCCATGCATGAGAGTCTGTCTGGTGGGTTGACATATCACTTTTATAAACTCTTTCTGCATGCCATCTTATTAAATTAGAAACTTTAGATGACATAATTTTTTTTTCAACCTCGGTTTAAATGAAAAGTAATGCATTTTCTTTATGGCAATAGGTTTCCCCTGTATCACAATCTGACTTTGATGAGTCTTATTTCCCCTGTTCTCTTTCCACCTAGAAGCACCACAAACCGTACAAATATCCAAATGGGCAGTTTCCTTTCTAAACAACATACAGTTGTTTGCACATGCATCTATTGTCTCATATGTAAAACCTAAGTTCTATGTAAACTTACGAGCATGGTAATACGACTCAGGAATCTTAGCGTCGATAGGAAGAACCCTTTTCAATAACAACAAACGCATGTCGAATGATGTGTATGACCAATTATTCAAATTCTTCAAATGCAACAACTCCATGATAAACAACAGTTTATTGTAAGAAGTACATCCAGGATATAATTATGTTTTTGCATCATCAAGTGCTTCAAAAAACCTCCTCGAATCAAGATCTGCACTAGAGTGAAGATTTATCTCACCGGTCTCAAGATTCTGGATGTCAATGCCTTTAGGATTAAACCCACGTACCATTTCAATAGGTATTTCAGGCATTGGATCATTCATCCTTGCATCAACATCCATCTGAACTGCATCTGTATTTTGACAATGAACATATTATTCTCCATGGCGAGTCCAACTCTTATAATTTTTCAGAAATCCATTAAAGAATAGGTGCTCCCTCACAGTACCTCATGTGAATTGATATCTATTAGCACATTTTCTACATGGAAAACTAATATAGTCACTTTCAAATCCTCTGGTGAAGTTAATAAACTGCATAATTCCATTAAAATATTCTCTAGACGTTTGATTTGGAAGATCAATCCAACTCTTATCCATAATAATATCTGTATAACAAACATTTACACAATACTTATTACATTTTAATTTTTCAAATAAACTATATTTACAATAAATAGTAATCAATTGTTTGTGAACCATTGATAAAATAATAATGTAAGTGAAAGCCCATGTCATACCTGATTGTGCTACAAACCTGGGAGGGAGGGGAGCTGAAGGCGGTGCTGTGAGGGAGAGGAGAGGCAGCGAAGGGGAGCCGGAGCCAGAGGCAGTGCCGCGAGGGAGGGGAAGGGCGACGACGACAATGAGGAGCCGGAGAAGAGGATGCAGTGAGGGGACGGGGGATGGGTAGCGGACAACGGGGGGGGGGGGGGGGGGGGCTGTCCGGGGTGCGGGGGGGGGGGGGGGTGTCCGAGGTGCGGGGGGGGGGGGTGTCCGGGGCGCAGGGGGGGGGGGGTGCTGTCCGGGGTGTGGGGTGGGGGGGGGGCTGTCCAGGGTGGGGGGGCCATCCGAGGTGAATGGGGGAGGGCCGAGGGGCCGGAGGGCAGGGGGTAGGAGATGGAGGGGGTTGAGGCAGGAGGGTGGAGGACAGAGGGCGAAGGGATGCCGAAGGGGATGGAGGGAAGGGAGGAGGATGGCCGGAGGGTGGAGGGCAGCCGGAGCCGGAGGGAAGAGGGAAGAGGGCGGAGGCCGAAGAGGGCGGAAGGTGGAGGGCAGCGAGGGCGGTGAGCGGTGGAGGGCAGTGAGGGCGCGTGGCGACGGGGGGGGGGGGGGGCACGCAGCGATGGGGGAGGGCACGTGGGGAGGGTGGAGGAGGGAGACGATGGGGGTGGGGCTAGGTCGAGGGTGAGGGAGGAGGCGGGGGTGGGGGGGGGGGGGTGCCAAAGCCCCTTATTTTTGGCAAAGATCAGAGACCGCCATTAGCGGTCTCTATAGGGAACCTATAACGACCACTAAAGGTGGCCGCCCGTGTTAGGGGGCTTCAAATCCCAAAATTTTAGTAGTTAATATGAAATGGGAATACTATGAAGTGATATATTTGATGCTCTATTATCTCAAAGGTTTTAAAAACCTATCTCACTATTTTAGAATAGATGAACTATTGTATGGGTTTGTATATTTCTACATTGAGGGAATGTGGACACCCAATGGGAAATCACTATATATGTGTTTCCATTTGGAGGCACAACTATGATTTGGTTGTCAAAAATTCCCCTTAATGCTTCAGATATGATAGTTGAATCAAAGTATATTATATTAATGAATTCTTGGAAGGATTTGATTTGGATGAAGAGGATCACAAAATATCTTAAAATAGGGACAAATATTGAAATATTCTTTTGTAATTCAATAAGTGATATCCACTTTGCTATCAATCAGATTAAACACACCTAGATGAATAATATTAAACTAAAGTTTAACTTCATCTATAATTTATTGGAATAAAAATTTCTAGATATATGGAATGTAATTGGAGTTTAGAATCCAAAAGATATAATGATCAAAGTTATATCTCATCAAAACACTACAACAGTTTATACCTCAACCATAATAGGATAACTAGAAGAATGATCAAGGAATCAAACATCTATAATAGATTATTTAGAGTCAAATGGTTTAGAAAAATATTAAAAAGTACTTGGAGGTTTATAATTAAAAATATTCTTAAACGAGAGACTGTTTTGTTCAAACATGTGAAAATAATTTTTTAGATATATATTGGAAGTTATAAAATGTTTTATACTAGAAGTAAAATTGCAAAAACCAGATTGTGATTTCGGTGTGGTAGAAATGATTTATAGATATCAGGAAGAATGCAGACTAGAAGTGCTAAAATCATATTAAAAATAATTATTTTAAAATGTGGATCTGTGATTGAACAATGGAAATTTGTAAAGGTAAATTATAAGGTTATATAATAGTCAATTATAAAGTTAAATAAAGAGATCTCAACATTTAATAGTATTATGTTAGGGTTATTTAAGACTCCATTAAAGGGGAAGTTTTAGAGTTTTATTAATCATACACTATTCAAAAAAAAACACGAGTCAAGGTGGTGGATAACTATGGCCATGTTAATGGTTTACTATGAAGATCAGATCTAGGGACCATCCTATCTAATAAGATCAGAAGGTGGATAAACTGATTACACTAAATGAGACCTAACATAATTATATATAATGGATATTGTTTTTATTAGAGTTCTCAACACTATAACCATTATTCATTCATTTAATAAATTTGTTGATGTGTTCACAATATGGATTCAGACTTAGTATGCACCACATAATATTATCTTATTTTTCATTACATTGTTTATTCACTCTTTTACCTTTTAAAATTTATTAAATAGATTATAATTTTGTATTTTAGTGGATGTATTGAGTGACTTCTCTCCACAGTTTTGGATACATCATAAAAATGAATTGATTTTGATTCAATGATTATTATACACAATTTATACGTATGTATATTCTAAAGGACAACATTTGATTGAGTAGTTTTATACCCAACACAATACTCATGAAAAATATAATATTAACACAAATGATTCAATAAAAAGGATACCGAATTAATTGACTACCAAATTGAAATTACTAAAATATACCAAACTAATGACATTAATGAATCCGAGAGAACATACAAAAATGATAATGATTAAAATGTTAATGAGGTTTAACAAATTAAACTAATGACTCTAATAAAAAATTTAAAACTAAATAAATAAATTAAACAATTTATAGTAATAAAAAAAATAAAAAAATTACACAGATGGCACTGATAATTGTAATAATTCTAATGAAATTAATGTTAATGACACTAATGAAATTTATGGAACTAATGATGAAAATATTAAATACCATCATTGAAAAAATTTCATCAACACTATCATTAAGGATATAATATCCCAAATTCCTATGCCATTAATGGAAATGGTAGAAAATTCATTGATAACAATGATATTGTTTTCAATGATCCGAATGCCACCAAAAACATTGGGTATACTAACATTATTGAGAATGAAAACATTAACATAGAAAATATTATGGTTTATGACATTAAATATTCTAATATAAATAAAAATAACTTGGTTGATTGTTCTAATAATAAGGATAGTGATTCTAATGAAACAACATACTTTGATGAAAATTCTAAAATTAAATGTAATGAAAAAACTAATATACTTTATATTTATGACACAAAATTGGATAATAGTAAATATGAAAAAACTAAGGTCAAAGAAGACACTGAACACTGTGAAATCAAAATAACTTATCTTGATGGAATAGTTGTTACAGATAATAAAACACACTAACATTGATGGAATTGTTGTAATTTCTAACACATATAATACCAATTAAACTAACACCAATTTTTTCGATAACACTGATAATAAAAATTAATGTAATAGCATAGAATATGATTATGACACAAAAAAGTAAAAAATTTACAATAAAATTGTTTAAACCAATTACATGGATTTTGATGAGGTTGGTAGCTCTAAAGAATCCGATGAAAATAACACTATTGGAACTAGCATTGATGAAACTGATGCCACTATCATTGATGTTAGTTGTCACAGATAGTGATAAAAAAATTAAAATAAAATTAATAATACCAATAACATTAAAAATGTTGAATAAACTAATGTTGATGACATCAATGTCAATGGATAAAAAAATAAATTAAATAGTAAAAACTAATGTCATAGGAAACAATAGTATTAATTTCACAAATAATAATGTCATTGATATCACTATTGGTAGTGACAATAATGAAATTGAGGGAACTAATGAAACTAGTACTAATGACACTAATTATGTTGATCACATTTAAAATAGTGAAACTTTATGCATAATTATAGGAAACTATATTCTATAATAGTAAATAAAAACATTGACATAATAATCTTTACATAATGAAAATTATATTATTTCATCATTATAGTAAAACCCAAAAACATGAATTTTACATTCATCATAATGGTTGTAACCTGTGTGATAGAAAACATAAAATCAAAGGGAATCACCATAGTATTGAACTCTAGAGAATCATAATTTAAAAATAAAAAAAAATATATAGTCTATATTGTTATTATAAAGAAAAAAGTAAACATAGGAATAAAATTTTTAAATACATAGAGTGTGTGATGAATGATTTTAGATGTATGAATTAAGTAAATTTAGTAGAAGTGAAAAGTGACCATTAGAATATAACTATTGGGAATTAGACCATTGAAATAATAAACAAAACCATTGTATTATAAATAAAATACAAAAAATTATAATAATTAAATATAAATAATTTATATTAATTAATTAATAATAACGAAACTACAAACATATGCCTTAGATTAATAAAAAATTTACCAAAAGAAAGTACATAATTTTATATATAAAATGTATAATTTTTAAATATATAAGTTTTTAAAGGTTATATATATAATTATTGTTGTATAATGGACTCATATTTCAAATCAACATATTCAAATTAGTTAATGGTGATTTTTTTTATAATTTTTTAATATAGTCAAATTTGTTTTTGAATAGTGAAAATACACTATGTGTATTTAGTGATCACTATGGAATCAATTTTATTTAAATATAATATAGAAAATAATATTAAGGATATATTTAAATATATAAATATACTCATTGAAATTATGTATTCTAAAGTAAAACTAGTAATTTTACAAACTGATAAATATGTTTCAAAATCATAATTAATATTTTATGTTTTTAAAAACAATTAATTTTGAATAGATATCTTTTTTAACTTAAAATAATATAATTTTAGATATTAGGGTTCTTAAACATATAAAATTCAAAAACTAGGTCCAAGATTTTAAATACCATTGTTTAAAAGCATGGAAATGCTGATAGTTTTTGATATTCGTTTAACTAAAAGCTAAAGGCCTATGTTTACAAAATAAAAAAAAAATCCATAATTAATAATAAATTCACACCCATACCTACCTTTTTCTCCACTAAAAACTGATTTATCACAATATATCTCTCTTTTTATCTCTCAAGATGATCTTGTAATAGAAAAATTTAGATAAATATTTCAAATCCTATCTCAATTTCTCTCTCAAAAACCATTACTAAGAGTTTTTATCAATAGATATATTGAGGTAAGTATTCCTAAATTATTATCTATATTGCTATTTTAAGAATCCCAAGCTCATAATTATCATAACAATATATTCTCATGATTTTATATGAGACATATCAAGGTAATATTTTTCATACCTTTATCTTCAATTCTCTTTCAAAATCCCATTGAATTCCAATGATTATCTATATATAATGATGTTATAATTAATTATTATAATTGTATAATTATATTTTGAATAATAAATTATCATTACCACTTATTTTCAATCATCCTAATCCACTATAATATCATAAAGTCTAATTTTCTAGGTTTTGTGTTTTGTATCATTAAATAGGTATCCAACCATTGCATTCATTAACTTATCCCGGTTAATATCCATATATAATGAAATTATACCTCAACACTACACCACTATCATGGATGCATTCAATTGAAATTTGAATGTCTTATAAATCATACTAGATTTTTATATATTAACCTACATATTTATTAACTATGAAAATAGTGGAAATCCATATATTCATAACTTTTATACAGTTTTTCATTTATTACTAGGACATGTGTATATAATTTTTCTTTTTTGGAAAAAAATTATATGTATTGTTATCTAAACTATTAAATATTCTAGATTCATTTTAATGTTTATATAAAATATGGAGGATGAAATTTTGTAGGCCTATGATTCACTTATAGGTCTCATTATGAAAATTAGTTTGGGGTATTTAGTGCCTACTGACCCCATGTTTCACGATTTCATGGAACAATGACTTAATAGTATGGTTATGATGTATAGAATGATTCCTTGATGATTTGATTAAGATGTTTGGCACTATACATCCCATCACTATTAAATTATTTATTTCGATTAGTGTAATTAGTTTTTGATTTTTTTCTAGAGGTATATTATTCTTGTTTTGTATCCCTATGATTATTTACTCTATCCATAATATTTAGGAATTTATTATGCCATGTGAGTTTTTATTGTGCGCTTCCCATTACTGAGTATATGAGATGATACATTTTTTTTATTTTTCCATAGGAATCCAAGAAGATTACTATGAATGGTATAAGGATATTTATTAAGAAATAATAAAGTATCAATGAAACTTTATAATGAATATTTTATTTTCAAATCCATTGTAAGGATTATATATGTATCTATTATTATATGACCACTAAACTAATGGATCACAAGGAGTGTGTTATCATTTATTATGTAACAATGTAATCAAATAAGTACAATTATTGGGTTACTCGATTTGAGATTTTATAGTTAGTTTCAAAGAAATATTTGTAGAAACCTTGGAAAATACATTTAGAAGAACATAATTAGACAAAAAGATCTTAAGATAAACCTATAGTTACCTAAGAAATTTTACTAAAATAATTTTCATTTGATTACAAAAAATGAAATGGAATAGTTTATTATGATTCATTATTTATATTGTTATTTATAAACTATTTATCTTTGTTTTACTATTTTTCAAAACAAACTTATTTAAAGGAATGGAAAATGTGTCAACAAAAATAATTAATATTAGGATTTCCCACATGAGAAAGTTAGTGATGTCGGTGATAGAGTGACAAGAATATTACAATATTTTAAAAGTTTAATCAGTTTATGATGAGTAAAATTTTCAATATGGAATAACCTACTACTCCACAATATATTGTATCAATGTTGTACCTCTTCAATAATCATCAACCTCTATCTTTTAATGGAACAATTAATTCATTAGTTGATGAATAGTGAATCTATTATCTAGAAAATACATTCCTTTCCTTTAATATAGTGATAGGGAGAAGGTTATCATTGATTTAAATTTTCTAATAGGAGATACAAGTAAATAGTGATTTTTTATTCAAAACATAGAGAAATAAGAGAAGATAGAGTTTATTGATTTTAATTATATTAATATGATATTCTAAAATATGTTTTCTTCTTATGAGAATTTAACTAATTTAAAAATTTAGTTACCAAAAATTCATAAAAAATAAAGTGGAAAATATTTTTGAGTATGTGGATAAATTTAAAAGGATATAAAAAATGTTTCATACTAAATATATATCTTTTAAAGAAATATTGATTATTTTTTATATGAAATAAAGAATTTTGAGTGGTACTAATCTTGAAAAAAATTCAACATCAAAGGAGATTCTATCTAGATCTATCAAGATTGATAAAAACATCTCTAGGTCATCTATTTTTAAAGGAATATAATAGAATAATAGGATAGTTGGGTTCCATGTTGTGGTACGCTAGTAAATTGGAAGACATAAATGATGGAATTACCAACATATAATTATTATGGTAAGAAAAGCCTCATGACTTGATTAAAGGGAATGAGAGTTTTTATAAGTATTTATATAAGATCCATTAATCCCATGAATGAAAAGGAAAGAGTGGGGCCACCAATGTGTAATTCAAAAATTATATGGAGATGGGAAACTATTTCCATAAACTCCCCATGTGTCAAGAGAATCCTTTTCAGAATATTCCAAGGGATAATTTAAAATAATACGTGGTTACTAGAGTGGATGTTATAGTAAATAAGGATTTGATAAGAGGTGTATTTATCCTAAAATAAAAACTATCTATTGTATATTTTTATTCTGAATCAAGAAACATTTCTATATCTAGAATATTTTTTAAGAATATTGAATATACCATTGATACATAAATGAATGTTTTTTCAATCAGAAACACCTAGTGGAAATATTTTTATGATGATGATATATTGGAAAGATTATTTTATAATGAGTATAGATTCATTGGTTCCAAAATTGATTTTTTATAACTACGGTTGACAAAGAAATAATCATCGGGATTGATTGGATCTCCAAGAATAATAAAAAATTCACTAATGATAAAAAGATATTATAATATATAAAGGGATCATAAAATCCACTTCCATTAGTGTATAGAATTATTTATATGAGACTTTTTTGTAACTACCACATCTAGTTCATCTTAATGAAATTTTTGAAGAAGAATAGTGGAAACACTTTCATTGGATAGAAAAAATTTCTTATGAATTGAGGGTGTAAAATATATACCGGAATACATTGTTGTATTATATAAGGAAATATATTTAAATAAAACAAAATTTAGTGATAAATTATTCATTTATGTAACACCCCAAGCTTCCATGGTATGCTTCCCTTTGAATAATACAATAGCGCGTGTTGTACGCAACTCTGAGTTCAACCGCACCACGACTTACCAAACTAGCCATTCAAAAGCGGCTATGAATAGTATTAACTGAATTTTAAATTTTATATTGTCCTTATAATTTTATAATCCATATTATGAGTTTCTAAGACATAATTTAAGAACAAATTTATTTTTTTCCGATAAAAGAAGTATTTTTCAAAAAATGCAAATTTTCCACCTTTTAATGACGAATCCTTTTTAAATCCAATATTTGAAACTTTTATATTCAATCTGAAAAAATAAACCTTTTATTTAGAATTAGTACATAAGAATTTAGTTTCAATAAATTTTTGGTGTTTTTCTGACAACTTTCATATTTGGGTGAATAGTAAAAATACTATATTTTAACTGAAAGAAACCTTTTTAATCAAAAAAATTTATAGTGTTGAATTATAAATTTTAATGTTTTTGAAGTATAATTAGATTATATTTTTACCCTTTAATCCAATGTTGTTCATTGGAATTAATTTCTCATTGAAATTATACATAAACAAGTGTCAAACTTTTAAAAGTTATTGTTTCTTAAAAACACGCTATTTGTTTTGTCAACGAGAATTAATTTTAAATTAATAAATGAAACTTCTATGTTTTTAATTTGGTAAAATTGACTTTATTTTTGGATTCTGAATATCAATATTAGCCTAGGTTGAATTTTTGGTATTTTTCAGAAAACGTTCAATTTTTGATGAATAGTAAAAAAACACTGAGTTATCGTTTAAAACTGAATTTTTAATTAAATAATTATTTATTTTATTTAAATTTATTTTAGGCTAAAATAGAGAAATAATACCTATATAAGTTCAATGTAATTCATTAGAGTCAGTTTATAATAATTTTTGAAATATAAAAATTTTATTGAACTTTTCACCGTCTTTTACCCACCTCGTAGGAGAATTTGGAAATTCACGTAAAACATAATTTTACCGCTTCTGTGAGTAGAATTTCAAAAATATGAGAGAAAAAATTAATATCAAGGAGTAAAATGTGGTTCAATAAGATACAAATAATTTTTGGTGAATAGTAACTTTTTACTTTTATTTACCACGGTTAAAAGTAAATAGGGTAATTAAGGGAAAAAATCATATTCATATTACCCTAAAACAGGTCTTAATTATATTGGACAAGTGTATCTCGACCAAAAACAACCTTATGAATAAAATATTATCATTTAGGTCCAGTTGGATTAGATTAGGACATTTATTATTATTTTATTCAAAGAAGAGTTAAAAGAGTTAAAATCAATGTTTAATAACTAAAAAAATTTTAATATAGGATATACATAAGATAAATTTGATTATAAATATTAATTAGAAAGCTAAAAATATTACCTACATAATTTTATTTTATTTATAATTTTTAGACATTAAATATTTTAATTTATTTATGACACAATGATGATGCAGTAATTACCGTATTAATGAAAGATTAAGATAATTGATATTATAAATACCCAAATAAATGTAATTTGAGACTTTTTATAAATTAAAATAATTTTATAGGTTAATATGACTTATTAGTATTGTTTATATAAATTTTGTTCGAAGTAATAATGCTGTTATGAATTTATTAAAAACAAAATACCCAATAGTGTCAAAATTGACATAAAAGAGTTTTTAAAACAAATATTATATTATTAATTGATATTCTATTCTTAAAAATCTAAGGTTCTGCAAAAACACTTATATAATGATAGGTGTATCATTAATGGACCAATTGGGGGTATCTTGGAGGAATATAGTATGTTTATTAAGTATATAATATAAAAATACAAAGAGACATGGTAAATGTCAAACTATTTAACTAAGAGTTAAATATAAATGATAAGGTTAATATAGTGACCCATAACTCTCTAAAATCTATTGGTTGAAAGGTTTTCGACCCATACTTACCTTAACTTTTAAATAATACACTTTGGAGCCATTAGAAACTGAATATGAATTTATTATAAAATAATATTTCTAGCTTTTCCAAAGGTGCCCCTCACCCCTCTTATAAAAGGCCACTCCCCCTTATCTCTAAGTTACACCTTAAAAGCCTTTTTCTCGGCAAAATCCTAGAAAAATATTCTCTAAAATTCCCTCACTTCAACCTAGAGGCCTTAGTTTGATCAGAAAGACAACATAAGGAGCCCTTTTGATCAAATCAAAAGGAAGAACTCGAAGAAGAGGTAATGTTTTCACCACCCTCTTTCAAGTTCCTTTCTTCTTCAACTTATACTTTCTTTGTTATTACCATTCTAAAATAATAAATCCAGTATCTTCTATATACTTTTATGTTATTATAAATATGGTACAACCATATTCAGTATTCTATCCATCCTTTGAATGACATGTCACTATACGTGCGCACGTATGGCTTACCGTCTCCACGTCGTGGTGTAATTGTTATTCAAAACATTATTATTTTGCTGGGTATGATAATGATGTGTAATTGATGTAAATAATAAATATAACATGATAATTATTCTGTATATATGATATACCATCCATTTATATATTATTTTAATATCAAAAGAATGATATTATCGCTCGTGCGTACGCACAGACTACCGTCTCTACGAACGTGATGAGATTCATTTCCCATCGTATCCATTCAAGTATAATTCTCATTTTATGATTAAAAATATTATTTAAGGACTTGATATCATTATGTATATGAATAATATACAACCTATGGATAACAAACATGGCCTATGTAACAAAACATATAAAATAAAACAAGTACGTGAACACCTGAAACGACAATAATACTAAGATATTATTAACAAAGAAATGTTAAAAGATCATATATGATATAATATTAATGTATATGATTATTGTATAATTTATTAACAATTATTTCACCATTATACAGGAGTTTAACCTACCCTCAACCAAGAAAAAGTACAAGGTAAGGGTTTATTTCACAATCTCTTCATTATTCTAGGTTGTTTATACGTAATTATCTATTGGGACCTCTTTGTCATCGACATCCATGTTTCTTAAAAATTTATTTCAAAACATTCTTACTATTTTAAAGAATATGGGTTAAATTCATTTATAACTTTGTTTGAATTTTTATAAGAAGTTTATAAAGGAATCTTTCCGTCGTTTTCCAAACAAGGTCCTTTTTAACCTTTTCGACAGAATTAAGGTAAGAATACATTTTTTTAACTTATATGGCGTGTGCGGCTATTTTCCTCCATTATAAAATTTTCGAAGCTTCCCTTACAAGATTATAAGGATATTTTCAAAGTAAATGTTTTATTTTATAATTATGTGACTTTTAAATGATTTAAAAAAAAGAAATATTTCTCTCAAATAGTTTTGATTTCATCTATGTCAACATCCTTTGATAGATTTTAAGCTTATTTGAAGTTTATTTATATGATACAAAACTTTCATATTGTATTTAAGGTTTTGTGATATGTTTTACTGTGGATGTTTTATTTATATACCATTCATGGTTTATGGATAAAGTATTGACATTTCGTATGCTAGTTTTAATACGAATGTTTATGTTATGTTTAAACCTGTTCATATGAGGAATGCATTGGACTTAATAAGTGACGGGTGGAGCTCGCTATATCTCCTTGATTAATCGGTAGGTCTCATGAGAAAAACTAGTGTCTTGGCACAAGGCCTTGGAAAAATCTTATTTGTAGTCTTGGCACGAGGCCTTGGCTACGTGTTTATGATAGTCTGGCGTTATGAATTCCTTCATTATGAAAGTGGTTATTGATATTGCATGTGATTATTCGATTAGTAGAATATCCATGTGAATAAGTAAATGGAATTATTTCATTTTATTTCTACCATATTATGCTGAAGTTGAAGTTTAAAAGGCTTTTGTTTTAGTTATACATTGCCTTAAATGTTTATGTTTATTTAAGAAAGTTTCTGCTATATTGTTTCCTTACTGGGCATCTGATCTCACCCCTTTCTATGTTTTATATTTCCCAGGATGTGAAGAAGTATTTTATGAATGACCTATAGGGATAGTATAAAGGGATATGACTATGGAGACAAGATGTTGTTGTAGTTTTCACTTTATGATGTAATGTAAACTTTATGAATGTATCTAGTGATTCCAAGGCTACTAAACTAATCGGTCTTTAAAGACTTGATCTTTTGTGATCATGCCAATGTTATGTAATAATGCACCGACTCTGGGTAACTGGGGTCGGGGCGTTATAATTTAACATATATTTGATGTAAAACCAATATTTAGTATCGTTAATAATGGTTGATGTTGAATTTGTTGAGTTGAATAAATAACTACATGGGTTGTGTGATATGGATTAATACACCAAATTTTCATGTATTGGGTATATTTTATCTAATTAGTAAGTAAATTATGGTTATATGAGGATATATATCAATTATATAGAAATAAAAATTGAAAATATAAATAATAAATATGATTTATTATGTATTTATGAATTTTTGGATCAAGTTCATGGTGCTAAACTATTCTAAACTATTATTATTTATTCTAGTGATTATCAATTAAGAGTAAATGAGGATGATATACCAATGATTGATATTCATACAAGGAATATACAATATGAGTTTATAGGGAAAACATTTGGTCCTATTGGTCATCAACATCATATTTATGGCCACAACACCTTCTGGACATCAAATTGTAGTGGGACTTCAAGATAATGGGACTTCAAGGGTCATGCAAGTGTTACCTATCAACCCACTTAAAAGGGGATTAATTTTCTTAATAAAAAGTTATTTTTGAACCCAAATTGTTCAAAAAAATTG
Source organism: Viscum album (assembly GCA_963277665.1). Taxonomy (NCBI): domain Eukaryota; kingdom Viridiplantae; phylum Streptophyta; class Magnoliopsida; order Santalales; family Viscaceae; genus Viscum; species Viscum album. The sequence continues at coordinate 1,186,187,963 of OY728164.1, forward strand.
ATATCTTGATATACTCTAAGATCTATATATAGAACGAAAACCATTTTTAAATTGTTCCTAAGACTCACAGAGAAAATAAGTTATATAGGGAATTTAGTAATTATGAAATATAGATAAATTTTGTTTCTTTTATTGGATATATTATCTCAAATAATGGCATATCAATTATCCTTTCAGTGACCAAGGTGGTTTAACGATGTCCAATATGAAAAAAAACTGTGATATATAGTTTTCATGGTTTTGTATCTTACTATTAGTGATTCTTTCAAAACGATTCTCAGAATTCTAATTTATTAACCAAGTTAACATATAATGGGTTCAAATTCACAATTTAAAATGAATGTAATGAAAATTGTAGGAAACTAAAGAAGATATTGATCAATGAATTAGCATTAAAAATATCATGAGATAAGAAATGATTTGTGATATATGGTGATACATTAATGAATGGATGGTGGTGTGACCTTAAGTTAAATGATAGGTTTGTCTCTTATTAATCGCTATGACTAATGAACCATGATAAAAACTATCCAAACATTGATTTTGAGACAGTTGTTGTAATTTTTTCCTTGAAGATATGAAAGGAAAATATTTTTAGTGAATAATATAAAAAATATATAGACAATAGGAGTATGCAGTATATATTCACACATAAATAGAAAAACCTTATGGAATACATATAGATAAAACTACATAAATACTATTATTAATTGATACATTAACACCCTATGATGGAAAATAAGGAGGATAATGTATTCAGTTATAATTATCTTAGAGTTATATCCATGATATGGATAGGCAATGATTTAATATTCATGGATTGAAAAAATATGAAAATTAAAATAGTTAGGGAAGGGAAAAAATGTTTATTTTAAAAATTATTACTAACCTGAATTATTGTAGATGAAAAATAATCCCGAACAAGATGATAAAGTTTACAAAAAAGATATCATATTTAAATAATTGTAAATTTAGAGACATCATCTATGAAGAAAGTGTAATGATGTTTTGGAATAGAATATGTATTCCATGAGTACCTAAATTAAGGATAGAAATAATAGATAGAGCTTTTAGCTCAAATTTCTCTATAAAACCTAGTATCTCTATGAGGTATGGAAATTTAAGAGGATATTTATAGTGGGAAATTATAATGAAAGGAATTCCTAAAAATATGTCGCAATTATTGGTGAGCCAAAAATTAATGTTTGAGATAAAACATATAAAGTTTTTAATGTGACCTCAACCTATAAATATTTGGTACTGGGAAAATATTACAATGGTATTTGATAATGTACCTCCCAAGGTATCTATTAAGAATGATGTAATATTTTTTTATTATGGATTGAATTCTAATGAAAACAAATTTATTAGCAATAAGGTAGGATATACCCCTTAAGAATATAACATAACATTATATTAATGAAGATGATAGGATTAATAAAAAATATTTATAAAATGTGTCTGATTATTACCCTAGTTTCATATTAAAATTTTAGAGGAAACTTCCAAAGTTTATAAGCACTGAGATACATTTAAGAACCACCTATTATCTACAAATTGAGGGGTTGTACAGAAGTAAAATATATAAAATAAAGGATATATTAAGTAAATGTGGACATGAAATCAAAGGGACATGGAAACAATATATACCATTATTGAATTTTTTGTACAATATAAGCTTCCATTCAATAATTCAAATAGAATCATAAAAAACCAGATATTTGAAAAGTTGTCATAATCTAACCTGGTAGGATAAAGTTATTAGAGTGAAACGAGTAGGTATATAACTCATTGATAATTCACCTAAGAGATTTTTATCCATCTATAATCTTATCATATTATCTCAATGAATATATTAAATCTCAAATGATAATCAGAGGAAGTACCTAGAATTTCTAGTAAGGAATCATTTTATCTTGAAGGCAACTCCACCCAAGAGAGTTATAAGGTATGATAATATGGGAAGCATAATACCAATTAATATTTTCATATTTAATATTTTTGATAGAATATGATCTATAAGACCCTGATACTTTAAAAGAATACTATGTTCTGTAACACATACAACACGTAACACTGAGTTTAAACAAACCACAAAACATTATTATTCTAATATGACCCTTATAACATAGTCATTGAATTGTAAGGTATGAATATGAATACCCATATTATGAAATATATATAATTCTCATAGTCAGTATGAATTTATTTATTTATTCGTAGGTAATAAACACTGAATTTTTTAGTAGTCATTTTATTATTTAATAATATATTTTCTTTAAAAATTATTTTTATTTCTTTTTGTGAGAAATTAATATAAATATTCTTCAAACTTTTATAAAATTTATTTTATAAAATTACCCTAATTTATGAGAACATAATATCAAAATTATATTAGGGTGTATGTTTGGTATTTTTCTAAAAAGTTGATTTTCTAGTGAATAGTGTTTTTTTACTTTTTATTATATTTCTATTTCAAGACTCAATAAAGACACATTTAGATTTAAAGTGGTAAAAAATGAAAATTTATTCTATATTATTATAAATATTCAAATTAAGTTTATTAGAATAAATTTTATTATTTAATTGATTATAAAAAAATTTTTATACTTAAAAAGACATTTTTCTAAAAAAAAGTTTTTCTTTAAATTTTGAATTTAAATATTAAATTAATTTCTCTCAATTATTGAAATCGAATCCTAAGAATTGGAGTCACTATTCTGAATCAAGAGGTCCAAATTTTTTATATATTTCCCTTTTATTTTTGGGTTATTATGAATAATAACCATAGTAAATAATTATCACTACTATAAGGGTAAATTGTGTAGTTAAGGTTAAAAAGTATGTGATAAGGCATTAAAAATATACCTAAAGCATGAATTAATTTAATTAGACCATTATATTTCATCCATAATATACTAAAATTTTAAAATATTTCTTTTTTCTATTTGGATATGATTTTTCCCTTTATAATATTTAAATGAGAGATAAATACAAATATGTTACTTTTCTTTTTTTAATATCTATAATATCATATCATAGGAATAAGTAAAACTTATATTTGGTTATAAATTTTAATTTTAAAGATAAATAAATTTTTCATCATGGAAATTTATTTCTAATTTTTAGTGATGATGTAGTTACCTTAAATTCTAGTTTAATGTGAAGAGAAGATTTTTTTAATTAGTTAAATAATAAAATAAATGATTTTTAAAATAAAAAAATTAATATAATTGAATTAATTATTGTGTTCCTAAAATAATTAAGATAAATATAAAATTAATTTTATATTTAAAATTATTAGATTAAAATTACCTCATTGTCATGTTGCATTTAAAATCAAGTTAAATAAATATTTTAAAAAATGACATTAATGATATTTTGTAATAACAAATATATTATTAAATGATTTAAAATTAATAAAAGTATTATATTCTACCAAATGAATTATATATGGTTTAATACATATAAAATGGTCAATTTATTGTTTTGTTTTCATTTTATAGTAACATTATTGACCCTTAATGGGTAGAAAACATTAATAATGCAGTAATTGTCAAAATGGTTAACAGAGGGATAAAACTAAAAGAGATGGGTAAAAACCTGAACAAAAAAAAACATTGGATATCAATATTTCAATCCATACTAACCTTATATTATAATTATTTTAGTTATATCCATTTTAATATTAAAATTATATTGTATTATTTTAAAATATTTAGAAATTCTAAATGTGCCGCTCCCATCACTTATAAAAGAGAATCTCATCTCTTATGTTATTAAAAATTCAAAAACCTTTATATTCACAAAATATTTAATGAAATACTATCCTTAAATACTTACCCACATCTTAGATACATTGTTCTTATTAGAATAAAAATATTGGATAGATTTTTGTATAATCCTAAAAAGGTAGTTTGAAGAAGAGGTATCGTTCTTAACCTAGCATTTTTGTTTTATATCTTCTCCCAACTCCTTAAAATATTATTCACCCACTAAAATTTATTAACATAAATATATTCCATACAATGATATTTTATTACGTTAATATCATAACCTATTTCCAATAAATGGGAAATGAAACCATCATTCGTGTGTATGGTGGACTACCGCCTCATGAATCGATGTAATTCCATTTCTATCACCACCTCTATTGAAAGGTTATAATAATGAATTTAATATATATATATATATATATAGATACACACACACACATATATATTATGTTATAACATTTTTATCATTATATAAAATTAATATTTAATATGTTATCTTACCCGACCATTTGTTGAAAAATGATAATGTCGTTCATGCGTATGTGTGGGATACCACCAACACAAAAAAATTATATTTATTTTTCACCAAACATTCACATTGATTTCATATATAAGTTTTTTAAAGAAATAAAATTTTATTAATTATATTATTCTCATTATAGGAATATTAAATAATACTTACCATTTTTCTATGACGATCATTGAAAAATGGAAAACTTTACTCATGTGTATGCACGACCTACCATCTCTATGATTGAACATAATTAATTTTTCATAACCATATTTATTGAGTGACTTTTAAATATGATAATTATTTTTTTTATTATTCTATAATTAATGAAATAATGACTACTTTTACCATATTCATCTTAAAAAATTTATTTTGTACATATAAGTCGAATATCATCAAAATGTTTGACGTGAACTTAATTAAGTAACTAATGGAATATATCTTGATAATAAATAAATTAAAAGGAATAGTATAATTTTAAAATATTATTAATTATGTAAATAATTAACTTAATATTATTATTTAGGAATATAAATAACATACATGACAAGTCAGACTTGTGGTAAAGGTTTTCTTTACTCAATTCCCATTCATTAGGTTATACTTTTACTTCATTGACGATATTATGACACGATTATGAGTGAAGTTACCTTTTATAGTGTTATGTTATATTTCCATTTTTTTTGGATTTAAGTTTGTTAAACACAATTAATTCATTGATTAATTTTCACTTCAATGATATAATTTTTGTAAGGGACTTCATCTCAATTTCCTTTCATTAAGGCATATTTTGATGATATATACCTAATTGCTATTATATAGTTTATATGTTACCCTTTTAAATGTTATATCATTAATACTTTATAATTAATGGTATTTTTTTTCAATTCAAATTATATTAACCTAGGGGATTTAAAATTAAATTTACAAAGTGGTCGGGGGTTTCATAACTTAAATTCTTTCATTAGGATATATTACTTCTTCATTGTGTTTGATATGTTTTGAGTATTTTTGAAATAAAATCTAGTTTTATTATTATTTATTTCCAATTGATTTGTGTGTATTTAAATTTTTTATACATAATAAATAAATTTATTAATTCTCACTTCAATGATTTGATATTTGTAAGGGATTTCATATCAATTTCAACTCTAATGTGACATATTTAGTATTATGCACCTATTTATTTTTAGAAGGTGTATATAATAGAAAATTGATGCATTTAACATGAATATCCATCTATTAATGAACTTTAAGGATTTATTTAAGGTTACTATTTCAAGAGGTATTCTTAAAATAAAATCCAATCTCATACTTATTTTTGATTGGGTATTGTTTTTCTTCTATATCCATATTTTTCAAAATTATTTTATAAAAGTCCCTTTTTATTTAGTCAGATGATTTATTAAGTAAATTATACATTTTAATTAAATTTTTTCATGGGTTATACAAAATATTTATAATTTTTTATTTAAATTTTTATTTATATCTTTTTTTTATAAAAATACAAAATTAAGGCTTCTTTTAACATATATGGATTTAGAAGAGTTTCTCATCACCATAAAATTTTTACCCATTTAGATTCTCCTAAAATTTGTGAATAGTTTTAAAAAGATAACACTTTAATGAATACTTTTTTAAATGGTTCATATATAATTTTTTTCTATTATTTAAAATAATTTATTTTACTATAAAATATAACTTTGTAGGATCATCTCCCATCTCTTGATCAATATCATTGACATTTTATTTATGTTGAAAAAATTACTTTATTTTGATCACTAGACATTACATTTCCCTTAAATATACATATTCTTTGAATCATTGATATTATTATTTCTTAAATTGTATTCCATTTCTACATATGGTGTTTTACTTTGAATGTTATTTGATTGATAAGAAAATATTAATATTAAATATTCATGGCTGAATATGAATATGTATTGAAAATTAATTCATGAATTAAATCAATCATTTGATATATGAGGAATACATTGGATATACAGTGATGTGTGGGGCCCAGAATTATATAGCCCCTCAATGCATCGACCAAACTCATAAGAAAAAATAAATAAGCTAGAATTAAATGGGTTTATTGTGTATACCTAACCATCAATTAAACTATCAATACACATGGTTTTGATGGTACATATATCATGATTTTTGAAATCATGACATCCAATATTAAGCATTTCCAGCATTGGCATTTCACTTATTATTTTCCTTGAGATTAAATCATTAATATTATCCATTAATGCATTTTGTAATTACATTATGGACAAAATTGGGTGTGTTTTCAGTTATTTATCTTTATATATTGATTATTACTTATTTAATCATGAAAAATTCCACTGCACATAACCCTTACTGAGTTTTTGAGATAACCCTTTATATGTTTCCTTTCCCCAGGATATGAATAAGGAATCATTAAAATAGTTCAAGGATGAAGATTGGTTTCTCAACAATGAATTCTATTATATTTCCAATATAAAATTGGATTAATGCATGCATATGGTTCAAGAATACTAAACTATTTTTTCATTTGAAATGTGATCACTTGTACCTTATGTTAATGTAATAAAGAATGCACTGACTCTCAGTTATTGGAGATGGGTTCATTCCAAGATCTATTTCTTATCATTTAATTTTTTTTCTCAAGAACTATCTAAATTAAAAGATTTCCACTATGTCACATTATTGAGGATGTATATGACATACCCAATAGACATACTCACCACAGATGAAATAACACAGGATCTTTTATTATATCGTACAAAAGAGTTTATAAAAATTCATGATTTTAAAGAGAAATCAAAGATAAATTGGATAAATAAGCTGGTGAAAGTACATATCATGAATAAAAATTTATAGACAACACTGTGGGACCATAATGAAACAAATATTAATAACTTCACATATTTGTTTATAGGCTGATGCATACCAAAAATTTTGAGCAATAAAATATTTAATAGAAAATAATGTATAGCCTATGATTCTAAAATTTTAAATAAGCATATCACCACAGTATGCATTGAGTAATTCACCTTTTATTTTTCCATTATTATATTATAACACAAAAAATAGAAAATTATGTCCTATATAATGGTTATAACTAAAACTACAAAACACATAACAACATAAGGAAACACTATAATACTAAACTCCATAGGAACATATATGGTAAAGAGTAGATAATATATAAGAAACATTTATATTATAAATAAAATAATAATCAAATAATAGAATCATAAAAAACCAAGAGAATGTGGTGAATGATATTAGAGGTAAGAATGATGTGAAATTATAGGATGTGAAATATGATATGAAGAATGTGAACATTGTGAATCAAACCAATGTAATTATAAATATGGTCATTGAAATTTTAATTATATATGTAATATTATAACTAATAAACATAAACAATGTATATTCACTAATTAATAAAAATTTTACTACTTGTATATTTCTTAATATAATAAAAATGTTATTAAAAATCAGACTTTAAATTTTTATTTCAAGGTGCATGAATTTAAAATAAACAAGTTTTTTATTTTGTAAATAAATTTATCATATATAAAAATTTATTTTCCAAAAATTGGCATCATATTTAGTATCCACATATCAAAACTAAAAAATAGTGAATTCTTGGTAATTTCCTAGGATAATTGATTCCTTTGGAGAATAATAAAAATTAAATATATGAATAATATACAATTATGAATTCATTATTATGTAAAAATTATGTATTAAAGAAGAAGGAGGGTTTCCCATCCAAAAATATTTTTATCGTAAGATCCCGAACATCATAAAGGTATGTCCTTATTTAAATTTAGGTTAAATGTATTAATTTTGGCTAATGTAATGCTTACCAGGTGTATGAGGAACCCTAAGTTTATTCCTGAGATTCAGGATATGAATGGAATAAAAATAAGGCCATTCAGTGCATGATTCAAGGTTGGCATACAACTAGTGAAAACCATGCGAAGGGAAAAGACAAACTATGCAACCATGAAAAATGGATTCTCGCAGAGTTAGAATATGGTTTTTCAAACTGTGTGGGTCTCCCAAGGTAACCGTGTATATTAACCCCTCTTGGACAGAGGCTTGCGCATGGTTGACACACAATTTTGAAAACTGTGCAGGTGAACCGTGCACCCCATTAAAAAGTGGTAAATTACCAAAATACCCCTTAGGATTTTAGGTATCTAACCTTATTTTTTCCAATTTCTCCCATTTGAAACTATAGTGATGAACCAAACCCCCAATATTTCCAAGGATCATTCTATTTTTATTCTATTCCATTTGGAGTGTCATCGGTTGTAGATCAATGCTTAGAGTAAATCTAATGTTCCACTTCCTTCTCTTTTCAAGATTAGGGATTATAGATTTGTTGTTCTTCTTCTAATGCCCAAAACCCCACTTTTTTTGGTAGATCTTATGTTGTGGCTTCAAATGATGATTGAATATTAATATAAGGATAAGTCTAATGGTTAATTCATCTATGAATTCATGGTAGGTGGTATACAAGTTATATCCCATAATTTTGTTATATATTTGTGTATGTGTGGTTGAGATATTAATCTCTTCTTGTTGTTAATTTGTTTCAATGGGTAATATTTTGTTAACTGGGTGGATAAATGACAAATTGAACCCCTCATGATCCCCGTGGGATGTGTTGGGGTTTCTTAGACTAACTTAGGGACACCCTTAGGGTGTTCCAACATTCCTGAACATACAAAATTGAAATTATAAGTGTATATGTGTTTTATGATAAGGTAGATCCCATGAAAAATATGTTGGTGTGTCATCTAAAATGAAAAGGGTAATATCGATAGTTGTGACTAGGCCTTGATAGTGTCATAAGGGGTTGTTTGGAATAATATGAAATGGGTAGATAAAATAATGTGATTATTATAATTGCCTTATTAATTGTACAAGAAATTCATAAGAGGGTTAACACATGAGAAATAGTGAACATGTTAAATGGGTAAATAATTTTATGTTTTTAAATGTGTTAAATGGGTTAATGCACAAGAATTTATGAATATGTTAAATAGGATAATGCATGGAAAGTTTTTTATTAAGAGAAATTGGTTAAGGAATCGAATTGGAAATGGGTTAAATGGGATATGTTAAGTAAATGGTAAAATTTCTAATGGGTTAAGGCTTAATGATGAATTATTTTTTGATTGAAATATGAATTGTAAATGTTATGTGTAATGAATGTGAATGGTTTGTGATTTGGTATATGTGGTTAATGGTTGTATACATTAGCATGTCCACATGGCTTGTTAGTATGTGGGGTATTGATTTGAGGTTCTATGCCCATGAGTTAGGTTGGACTGAGGCTATAAACCACACCACTATAATGTTGATTTTAGGGAGTCAGACTGAGGATCTATGCTCCTAACTATTTCATTGGATGGAAATACTTGGAATGAGGATCCAGAGTAAGTGTGATGTATTTTTTTTTGATATGTTTATCCTTAGTGAGTTAGGGAATTTAAATTATCCTCTTAAGAAAAGTGATTTTTCATCATAGGCCATTGTGTAAATGAATTAAATTTCTAACCTATAGAATGTGTAATGAAAATAAACTTAGTAGTGAAGATGATATAATTGATGGAAATGGAAATAGTAATGGAAATGGACTAAGTGAATATTCATACTTAATGACACCTGAGTTGACTTTTGTTCATATTTTCATTTATTTACTACTTGCATGAACTATCTATTTAAACCTGATATTTTTTCAACACCATTGGTGGTGGCATAATGAGTTGTACTCACTGCCTGCTTGGTCCCCCATTGGGTAGCTGAGAAGATTTCAAGGTTGCAGGTCAGGACAATGGAAAATTCCTTATTCTAGGGAGTTGAGTTGGGCTTGGGATGTGCATGGTTGAGAATTCCGACTTGGTGTTAGGACAATTTTTAGGGATATTGTTTTTTTATCTTCATTTTTTGATTTCTTTAACTTCTTGCACTATTAGCATGACATGAAATATTTTTTTTGTTTTTTATATTTAGAACCATCTTTGAGGAATGCTTTAGCAATGCATGTTTCTGGTTTGATTCTTGTTAATTATTTTATTTCATATGTTGTCTATTGTGTATTACTCTAACAAAGAGGGTACAGTCTTTCAAGGTGATCTATTAGACCCTCTATGCTATTCAGAAACCTCTAGTGTACAGGGAGGTGCACCTGAGGTCATGTGGTGACTTAGTTTAGGGAACCGATTTAGTGGCTCTTGAGTTTGGGACATTACAAAGTGGTATCAGAATGGTTATTTTCTATGTTATTACTATTTGGGATGGTATATAGTAGATTAGGATGTGTTGTGCCTTAGAAATGAGCTTGTTCTTGGGAGTAGCTAACCCATGTATGATGGAAAACCCAAGTGTACAAGGCGGGAGTTGTTGTTCTTGACGCATGTTATTACAGTTGGATGGTATTTCACCATTAAATGATATACTTGTTGTATGATGTGAATGTTTTATGATATTTTTCTTGTAGCCATAATGACATAGGGTTGTGATTTTATGCATAATTGTAGGAACAAAAGATTACAGTTGGAATGCATTATGGTAGGGAAACATGAGATTGGTGCGTGGGACATAAAAGGTGGAATCCATTTTAATATTGTAAATATTTTAATAATATAGTTTCTAATAAAAATGATGTATATGGTCAAATGGAATGAATGTTAAGGAATGGTTAAATAATTCTGATTAATGAAGGGGTGTAAATGAGTTAACATATAGGTTGTAACAAGTTATGAAAAGGGAAATGTGTCTAATATGAATGATTTATGTTGTGGGTGTAAAATAGTGTTTAAAAAGATGTCTAATTGAAAGACACATAACTTTGTTTTTTTGGTTTACCCCATGAAAAAAATGGCCCATGATAGGGATGGTTAAGGGTAGTGTTATATGTGTCATGATGTTCTTTGGAATAGTATTATAGGACGTGTTGTTTATGGCTAGTGAAGATCCATATTTTATGTGATTTTAGTTGTTTTATGTTTTATATTCTAAGATGTGGTCTTGGCATGTTAGGATGATGCCACCATGTCAACGCTTACCAGTTGGGAGAAAAGAGGATTTCACTAAGAATTATCTTCCAAAAGTGGAGTAAGAAATCTCGATAGTTCAAGATAATAGTGGAGAGGAGAAATTCTGAGAGAACTTTTCTAATTTTATGTAAATGATGAAACGAGACCTGAGGAAGGAAGTTCAAAGCATGTTTTAGATAACTAGGGAGTTTTGAATGAACCACCCTATGATTTTTTCTAGAGAGGGTGGACCCATGGTAGCTGAGTTTTGGATAGAGTACATCCATAAAAATACTTGATCATCTTGAGACACCCACAAATAAGAGAGTCAAGTTGACATCTTACATGTTGCGAGGGTAGGAAAAATCTTGGTGGGAAATCTTAGTTCAGACTGAGCAAGCGGATGGTTTTTTATGGAAGGGTATCCAAGAAATGTTTCTATAACACCTTTATCTAGAGACCTTTGATACACCAGAAGGCTATAGAGTTTAAGAGTTTGACTTAGGAGACTATGGCGGTGATGGATTATGATATCCATTTGATTAACTAGATTTTTTTTTCCATATTTGGTACGGGATGAGGCATAAATGGTGAGGAACTTCCAGGATGGACATAAACATGAGATTATATACCAAGTGAATATAATCTATTTAAATAGGATTGATGATTTGGTAGATTATGCCCTTATTTCAGAAGGAAATCTCAAATAGGCTCTTGGTAGTGGATGTGCACTCTCATTTGGTCAATCCTGTGGAGTGTCTTATGATGGTTGGAAGCACTGCTTAGAGAGATTTCACCAGGTAAGTAGAAGAAATGGTGTTTAAAAAAAGGAACCCGTTTCTTAGGGAAGTGACCACGTTTTTTTCGATCAGTGTGGTAGATTGTGACACCTGCACAGTCAGTAACCCCGACCATCAATTGAGTGCCATGAGTGAGATAGAATGGGTCATGTGCAGAGGTTCTGTAGAATCCTTGATATGGGGTATTGAGGGAGGTGTGAGACCAATACAAATTATAGGAAGGGGGTTGATTACCCCATTCCTGACAGATTATTGGAGCTCTTCTAGTCATACTGATAGAGGTTGAATATGAGGTACTCCAGGGTGAGAGCATTTATCTCAGAAGGATAGTGCAATACCAAGAATTTAGTCTGGAGGATATGTTAGAGGAATAAGCCAGTTTCCTGAAGTTTGGACTACACTTGGTTGTGACAATACTATACCATAGATTTTTCTAGGTACGATTCTTGTGGCCTCTACACTAACTAGTTCTTTGTTTGATACATGTGCCTCACAATCTTTCATTTCTTCTCAGATTGTGGTTTTGTTGGGACTAGCGGTTGAATGTATTTGTGGGGTTATTTTTATTGATACCCCATTAGGGGTGTGATTACAGAATACTAGAAAATTTAAGGGATGTGTCCACTTAGGTTGGTGGGTAGCGTTTCTTATGAGATTTTTTTGTGCTTGAGATGTGGAGTTTTGTTCTGATTTTAGGAATGAAATGGATATTGTGATATCAATACAACATTGATTGTTACCATTATAGGTTTAAATTCATCTCTCTTAAGGGAGATATTTATGTCCATCATAATGAATGGGACATTCAAGAAGGCCATGCAGGGCTAGTTTGTCTAAAGTTGAGAGAACTCACATGCCAAGTGGCTTGTCTTATGCTTTATGATGAAGGATTAGAGTTTCTTGTCTTTACTATGGTGGTGGGTTATTTCTAGGATGTGTTTTCTATTTAATTCTCATGGTTTCCTCCTGAGAGAGATGTGGAGTCCATGATATAGTTACTTCCAGGGGTAGAACCAGTCTCCCTTCCTCCATACCAATAACATCAGCTGAACCCTAGGAACCTAAAGCTTTATTGGAGGAATTGGAGAATAAGTGATTTATTAATCCTAATACGTCACCTTAGGGATCTTCAGTGCTATTTTCCAAGAAATATGATGAATCTTTACATTTTTGATTTAATTATAGGAATCCAAATTTTATGAAGATTAAGAACCAATACTATATTCCTAGAATTTATTATCTATTTGACTAGCTAAGAGGTTCTTTAGGGTTTTCTAAAATTGATCTGAGATTAGGGTGTCATCAGCTAAGGGTGAATCCTTATGATATACTACTTACAACCTTCAGGATAAGGTACAGGTTTTATGAGTTTGTTATGATGCCATTAGGATTGACCAATGCACCGGCAATGTTCATGGCCCTAATGAATCGAATCTTTCATACTTACCTATAACAATTCGTGTTTTTTTGTTGATGAAAACTTGGTGTACTCAAAAACCCATGATGATCATGAAAAACATCTTACCATCATCCTAAGTACACTAAGAGATAATATGATATACACCAAGCTATCTAAGTGTAATTTTTGGTTTGAAAAGGTTCATTTCTTGGATACATCATATTAGAGAAATGTGTGTTCATGGACCCATATAATGTGTATAAATTTTCTTCTTGGGAGCATCCACATAATGTTTTTGATGTTCAATGTTTTTTGGGTTTGGTTGCTTATTACCAAAGGATAAATAAGTAATTTTCTATTCTGGCATCACCACTTTCGGGTTTGAACAAGAAGGGAAACAAGTTTGAATGGTATATGGAATATGATAATTCTTTCTAAGTGTTAAAGAAGTATTTGACTACCGCACCATTTATAGTCTTACCCGATCCAGGTAAAGAGTATATATTGTTTTAGGATGTGTATGGTATTGTGATTGGGGTGGTATTGATGCTGGGTGGTCAGGTGGCTATGTATGTTTCACAAAATCTAAGGCCTCATGAAACAAAATAGCCTACTCATGATATTTAATTGGTTGTGGGGGTGTATACCTTAAAATTTTGGTGGAATTACTTGTTGGGAGAGCATTTCATAGTGTACACCGATCAAAAATTTTTGAAGTTTATTTTCTCCCATCTAGATTTGGATCTTCAGCAGTGAATATGGGTTTTAGTACATGAATTCATTTGATTTTGTGATGGTTTATACACAAGGAAAGGTAATAATTTTCATAGATTATTTGTTCTTAATGACTAAAAATAACGCAGTTCAAGAATCATGTTTCAAGTAGAGGATTATGGAATTATTTTTCGAGATGCATCTTGAGGTATAATAAGGTTAAGGGAAGACAACACTTGTATCCTTGGAAGTTGATTATATGATTCTAATCATGATTAAGGTAAGTATGAAAATACTTAATTTTTTCCCTTGAGGGAAAGTTATAAAGGTGGGGAGTCACCCTTTGCTCGGACAATTGGCGATGATGAAATCATTTATGTCCGTGACCATTTTTTGGTGGCAACTTGCATGAAAGAAGTGTTGATGCACGAATTTCAAGAATCTAAGTGAGAGTGTATAATGTTTTGAACAAAATGTATCATGATATTCAAAGGAAATACTGCTTGTTAGAGATGAATAAATAAGATGTATGTTTTGTGTTATGTTGCCTTACATTCTAGTAGGTGAAGGTTGAGAATCAATGGTTGAGAGGGTTATTAAATCCATTGCCCATTCTGAAATGTAAATGGGATGAAGTGATAATGGATTTTGTAGTGGGTCTATTGAGGTCACCGTAGAAGAATGATGTGATTTGGGTGGTTGTGGATCGGTTGACAAAGACAACACATTTCCATCTAATTAGAGAGACCTTCACCATTGATTAGCAGGGTGAGTTGTATGTTCGAGAGATAGTATATTATCACGGGGTGACACAAATGATAGTTCTAGTTCAGGATCCATGATTTACATCATGTTTCTTGTAGGTATTTCATAGGGCGCTTGATACCCAAGTGTTTTTGAGTATTACTTTTCACCCACAGATTGATGGGAAGTTAGAGTGTACTATTCATGTATTAGAGGACATGTCGAGAGCATGTGTCCTAGATTTTGCTGGATCACGGGAAAATAATTTGGAACTAATTGAGTTTTCCTAAAACAACAATTACCAGGATAAAATTCATATATAATCACTTGAATCACTTTATGGTAGACTATATAGATCTTAATTGAACTAGTTAGAGGTTGGTGAATCAGAGTTGTTGGGACCAAGTCTCGTGTAGGAGACATTAGATAGATTCAATTGATTTAGAAACACATGGAAACAACATAGAGTAGATAGAGGTCATATTAGGATCTTTTCCTTTGACCTATTGAGTTTACGGGGGGTTATCATGTGTTTCTTCGAGTGTCAACAAGTATGGGTCCCCATAAAATTTTGAAGTAGGGCATGTTGGCGCCTAGGTACCTGGGGCGATTTCAGGTCAGGGAGAGTATCATATCAGTAGTGTATTTATTGGCTCTCCCATAGATAAATAGTGGCATTCACAATGTTTTTCATGTGTAACTGATTTAATAATGTAACTCTAACCCATATCATGTAATCGTTGTTGATAATGTGGAATTTGAGGCCAATGCATCCATTGACGAGTATCCAGTTTGTATTGTGGATCGTAGTGAGAAAGTATTGTAGGGGAAAACTACGCCATTGGATAGAGTTTTATGGAAGCTTGGTTACATTCAGGAGGAAACATTATAAATATAATCAGATATGTAGGCCTAGTGACCCTATATCTTTGTTTCGGAAGCTCAATAATGTTAGAAGTTTGTCTCAAGGATGATCCGTTATAAGGTGGGAAGGTTTTAATATCCCATAATTCATCGAGGTAAATCCTTATTTAAATTTTGGTTAAATCTCTTTATTTTGGAAAATGGAATACTTACTAGGCATGTGAGTAATCCCAAGGGTATTCTGAGGGTTTGGGATATAAAAGGAAAGAAAATTAGTCTATTCGGTGCATGTTAAATAGTTGGTGCACAATTAGTGAAAAAAATGTAAAGGGGGTAGCCAAACTATATAACCTTGAACAAAGGCTTCTGGTAGGGTTGGAACAGATTTTTTCAAACTGTGTGGGTATCCCTAGCTAATTGTGTGTCTTAACCCCTCTTAGATAGTGGATGGTGCACAGTTGGATCACACATTGGAAAACCGTGTTGCCAAACCATGTGCACCATTAAAAAGATGTAAATTACCAAAATCCCCCTCATGATTTTAAGTATATCAACCAATTTTCCCCATTATTATTGATTTTCAACCCAAATGATGATCCAAACTCCCGAAACCTCTCTAAGGATCATTATCATTCCATTCTAAGATGTTTAGAGTGCCGTTGGTTGGAAATTTTAGCTCCAGGTTAGTCTAATTATTATACCCCAAACTTTTTTTATGAATAATAATAACATATTAGTAGTTTTAATTATTTTGCTTCGTGTAATTTCTGCACTATCGAAGAAATGTTTGAAAAATATACACAAGACAAATTTTATTCAATAAAACACTAAAAAATTACATTTTAACAAGGCCAAAATAATCTTTCTAACCTAGAATGCCTACTAGGAGACCTATCAAAATCACTGGGAGACCACCAAATACAAAAAAATACCAATAAAATAGTGGAAGTCCTTCAGGTCTGCCACTTTGAAAAACATTATGGATAGATCTATAGCGACCAAACTGAGCATTAGGGGGATGTAGTGAACCATATTCACCAAGTTGATTCTAAATGTTTGGAATAACCTAAAGATCAATTTATAAGGTCTTTTGTGATCGTTGGTAGCCTTTTCGATCCTTAGGTGAACGCTATTTTTATAACGGTCCTAAAATCTTATAATCATTGGTGTTTTTAGGAATTGTAAATATCTTGTATTTTGAATATTGTAAGTAGATTCATTACTTTAAATATTCATAGTATTTTGGTGTTTTATGTATTTTTTAATGAATTCTACATATTTAAGAATTACGAATGTTTAAAAATGATTTAAAATTATAAATTTGAACATGGTCTTGATTGAACTTATCTTTAGATTTCGAAAGTATAATGTATTTGAAAAAGATGACTTTTGTGTTTTAAATACAAAGGAAGTACACATTGTTTTGATTTGGAAATCATGTTCTGGAATAATATTAATGATAAAAATTTATGCTTTTAGAAATTACATAATATATTTAGTATGATAGTTTTTGAATTATAGTGTTTCAAAGTTTAAAAGGTGGTAGAAATCATGTTTTAATGGAATACAAATTAATGAAACTTTTATTGTTTTAATGAAAATACATTTTTAACAATTTTTTGTGATGATTATGGTATATTTTTAAGTTGTATGGTATGTTTTGATAAAAAATTTATGTCAAACCCTTAAAGACCAGCCTATAGCTAGCCAAGGGAGGGAGCTCGAACCATATACCTAAGGAGTGGGAGACTGAGCCTTGGCCCTTCAGCTAGTGTAGGCCAGCCGTGAGGGTACACACACACCCACATGAGCGCGAGGGGGGCACAGAAGAGCCACCATGTGGGGGGGGGGGGCATGACGGCAGATGGTGGCCATAGAGCACGCCTGCAGGTGAACCGATACAGGGCGATACCGGGGAGGGGAGAGGGAGTTATCTGGAAGATGGTTGGGAGCTTGAGGATTTTAAAAATGACTCAGATTGGCATTCATTTCGATGTGGGGAGAAGATTTTTCTGCGGGATGCAATATCAGCCATCAAGACCAGTCTCTGGTTCGAACTCCACCACTAATGTATTAACGCCACATTTTCCCTAGACTGTCTGATCGCAGATGCATATGATCTAGACCTCTCATATATTTTTAAAAACTGTGGTATCACCTTAAATATTCAATCATAAGTGTGTCGTGATCTCCACCATTCATTTGTTTTTAAAATTGCAAATGCCTCTCTGCCATCCAATCAAATCCTCGATTGATCGTGACCGTCCATCCTTTTATGCTTCTTCTTCTTCATGATTTCTTCTTCCTCCCGCTTCACACCACACCAGTCACAGTCCCTCCCACCTCCCTTGTTTGTTCTCCTCTCTCCCGTGACACCACCTTTCTACACCCATGGCCCCACCTCTCTTCTTTTCCACAGACTGGACACACACAATTTTATATAAAAACCGAACCCTACCATATTCTACATGGGTTTTCTATAAAATATATGTATATTGTTATACAACTAATCCATTAAAGATATGGATTGATTGCTGTGTTTCTTGCTATCTAAATAAGTAGACCCGAGTCATCCGAGTCCCCTCTAAGAGTCTTTGTTTATTTTTTTAGTTTGGACATGTGGATTATAAAAATATAACTATAAAGTTTATATATACACTCATCCAAAACTCTATGGGGTTTCTTACTCTCAAGTGCCTCTCTAACCTCTGATCTTCCCTTCTTCTTCTTGGAATCTGGTAAGGGATTTTTTGATTTGTCTTCCTCATGCGAAAACTGTTTATACACCCTTTTTATATATATATATATACTCATATAGATTATATGATTTTCCATCCTAAACCTGTTCTGGGTTTCTAAATATTATTTATCATTGTTTAACTAATGTTTAAATATTTTTAGTACTTGTTCTGGTGGTGTTTTGGAATTTCCAAACCCATTTAAATAATAATATGTATATAAAGTTTATATATGTGCATATACTCTATTACTAAGCTGATCTAGGTTTTTAAAGGGATAAATTCTTGTGTTTAATAATTTTTTAAGGTCTATAATCATATAAGGGTTGATTTAACATGGTTTTTGGTTATGCAAAACTAAATATACACTTTGTGTAATTTTGGATATATATATATATAATTCAATCTAAATCTATTTTATGTTTTTAAAAGATTATTTCCAATATTAAACTAATTTTTTGGATGCGAATAATGTTTTGGGTTCAAATGGATTTGTATTTATTATAAAAAACCATGTTTCATATATATGAATGTTCATATGGTTATATATTTTAATCCTGACACGATTTTAGCTTTCAATCTAGTGTTATTAGTGATTACATAATGTTATGTATTATAAATTATTTGTAAGGAATTATTAAACCTTGATTTGGTTATGTTAAACTCATATATATATACACTTTGTATATACAAGTATCTATATACATTTATATGATTTCAAAATCCTAATTACGAATGATGGTTATCAGAAGTTAATTAATGTTTTTATGTAATTAATACTTGTAAGTTTTTAATATGTATTAATTTTGAGTTTTATAAACCAATATGTGTTATGTATATAAGTATGAAATAATGTTATAGGATAAAAGGATGTGTGGAATCATGTTATCATGTTATGATCACTTAATTTTTTATTACATGATGAACCTACTGTAGTGATTGCTATTAGTTAATCAAGTTTATGATTTAATATACTTGAATGTTCACTACCACTTTTATCAGTGTATTAAATAGCATGCGATGTTATTAAATATTCATTTCATGAAACAAGGATTTTAAAATTAAGAAGTTATCATTTTTTTTGTGACAAACCCCATTCATCCATTACTTATGTTCTTTAGTTATTATCACATGTGCCAAGAATGTTTATTAGTCCTTGCATGTCATTGAAAAAATTGTTATTACCATATTTTAAATGTTAACCAACATATCATGATAATTTATGAAAGAAGAACTTAATTATTAAAAGTGGTATGGGAAACCTTGAATAATATTGAATAAGAAATTAAATATTCAAAGTGGTATGTGACACCTTGAATATATAAAATAAGAAATTATAAATTAAAAGTGGTTTGGGACACTTTGAATATATGACCTGACTAGACATATGAGGAATTTATTGGACTTATTATGTGACATGTGAGGCCCACTATAGCCTCTCAATGCATCGATAGTTTTCATGAGACAAATAGGTGTGGACTTGGCTAAGGCCTTTCCCAATTTGAGTTATGGTTTTGGCAAAGGCCTTAATCATTTTTAGACGTCTTAGACGAGGCCTTGACAATATGTTTCAGAATGTCCAACATATGAACTTCCATCATTATGTTTATATTATTTGATTAACCAAGGGAATATTCGACTTTTAGAATATACTTGGTTAAGAGACTTACTTATGAGTATTATAAGAAGTAAATTCACATGGCATAATTTTTAATCAACACAAATATTTTATTTAATACAAATTCCAGAAATTGATATGCCATTTTATGATTTCAAGTTAGTAAGGAATGAAATTGATGTTATCATTTTATGAACAAATATAATCATATAGTGATATCATTTGTAAATTATTTACCTACACCCTTTCATGCTACACTTAACATAGTTTGATCAACTTTTGAATTATATGATACAAACCATGCATTTTGTATAAGTATGCATTTGATTATAATGTGTTTTATTTATAGACCTTTTAGTTGTCCCTAAAATGTTTACTGGTAATTTTGGAAAACTGTTAATGTCATGCTATATGTATTGAAATTTTATTTAAAGCAATTATTTTAAGATTATTTTAAAAGTGATGTTTTTAAATAGGTTTTATTTGAAAAAATTATTTTTGAAACCTCCTTTCCGGGAATTCGTGTGATCACTCTATGTTTTCTATTTAATTTTATAGGTTTTGTATATTTTATTTACACTAAGTGTTAGTTGCTTTGTGGAGTGTTTTCCATTCAATATTGATGAAATGTAACATATGTATCTAGTTTTCCAGAACCTAAAGTTTAAAGATCATCTGTATGGACCGTGATGTGTAATTTATCAGTATTTAATTTTATAAAAAAAATTACACACCATGTTTATTAATGCACTAGATCCAAAGATTCTGGGGTCAGGGCATGAAAGTTGGTATCAATGGATCATTTTAGACAACTCTAGAAAATTAGGAAAACACTAAATATTCAATTATATCTTTTTAAGTAGAATTTTTTCTTAAAATTTTCAGATGGAAGATTAATCATGTCTTTTGTATCTTCCAACTGAAATACTTGAGACAATAGTATCCATGTCATCTTTAGAAGGTTATGATTCCTTTGAAAACCTTCATCTATCATGTAAACATCTCTACTATGTATCGAAATCTCCTCATGTACTTCAACTCCACCAAGGATCAGGCTTTGACTATTTCCTTATGATGGATGATCAACTACCTTTATATGAACGTAAGGGAGAGTACATTGAGGGTCTGTTTAAATGCTTTACCCTAGTAGAGAATTTTAAATCCCTAGAGGACTGCCTAGAGGCTACACAATAGGGTGACCTTCAACTGGCATATCATTGTCAAATCACAACTTACAGTATTTATGGTAAAGTTAGGGACATATAAAATTTTGAAGATGAGTCTTCCTGTTTGTTTTATAGACATAAATTTCATGTTGTTTTCGCTCATCTTCATACACTTCATGCTTTTATCTCATGGAACTTTAGATGTCCCTATGCGATTGATCCAAGTTGCCCGGTCTGCATCTGTACTGGGAAGATCAAAGAGTTTGGATCTGTTTTAGGGATCTGTTTAACCAGGAATTGGGGAAATCTTTGACGCCAATGTAACCTGTGAAGAGACATCATGGTGGACCTCAGGATGTCCGTGCCTATGATTTTTTGAGGGAACGAATAAATATGTTACACCCCAAGCTTCATGAACATTTACTTAAATGAATAATCTTATATTATTATGATCTGGTACTTTAACATGTATTTGAAAATAACCTCTCTGTTTTAATATAGTTATGATTTAGTGAGAACTTTTTCCTTAAAATATTTAGAGTAAAGATCAGAGGTCACAAACCAACCTTTTGTCTCTACAAATTGATATACTTGAAACTATAATGATAAAGTCATGTTTATAATCTTATCATCCTTTTCTGAATGTTAGTTTATCTTGAAAATGCATCTATCAAGTTTCCCTTTTCCCAAATTTCCTCCGAACCTATTAGGGAGAAAATTATGTTTATTAGATAATGGAAACTGCACAACTTGCAGAGTATAGACATAGGGGAAAGTATCATGAAGGTTTTTCCTCAGTTTCACTCTTTCCTAACAGTTCCTAGCCCTGGGAAAATTTTAAGAAGATTCTTTGGAGGGTGACCTTTGAGGAGCTTATATGTTCTAGGTTTTGAGTTTCAACATGTATGGGTGGCTCTATGACATTAGAAGTCTCTTGCATGACATAGTTTGGAAGATTTTTAAGGAATGTGTTTATGCCAAAATCTCTGAGCTCTATACCTCTCATGATTCTCTTTGGAAACCCATGGGTTACATGTGTAGGTCTGACCCTAATTTTTCAAGGTGTATCTAGGCTAGGGATTTTGAGGAAATGAAAACCACCCAGGGAATCCACCTGAGAACATCATCGGATTATCCACAGTGGTGGACCTAGTGAAGGTATTAAACTAAACTTTTTTTTCAATTAAATTTTTTAATCATTAATAAATAAAACATATCTTGTAGGGGCCTCAAAGTTAATGTCAGAAGTTAGGGAGGGAGATCTTAAGAACGTGAAGAAATTGTGAGGATTAAATTCTTTGAAGGGGGGATAATGTGACACCCCGAACTTATTTTTATGTGTAATAATAAAAGTTTAGTAGTTTTAATTATTTTTCTACATTTAATTTCCTCACTATCCAAACAATGTTTGAAAAATAAACACAAAACATACTTTATTTAATAAAACACCAAAACGTTACATTTCAATGTAACGACCTGAACATTTTAATTATATTTGTTTCATAATTTTGTGTTTATTTTATTTTATACTCAACAATACTATATCCTTTAATTAATGAAGTGGGTATAATTAAAATGAGACTATTGGGTTTCGACTATTATATAACCATTGATCAATATAACCATTGGAAAATATAATCTTAACATTGTATTTTTATAAATACGATTATATTGGTTAATTAATATAGAAAGAAGATTGAACGGCCTCATCCAGTAGACTCGAGCCATATGAATCCCATCTATCAGAGCTTGGGAAGGCGGTAACATCACTAGACATTGCTCTGGACCAAGCCCAAGCCGAACTTCAATGTATGAAGCTTGAATGGAATTGCCTAATGGAGAAGTTCAAGCTGATAGAAATCACCACTCGGGCAATGTTGTCTGATCCACCCCAAGATTATCTCACCATAACACACCTTACATTTAGGTCCTATGCTGGTGTTATAAGGGGCTATGTAATGAGACGTTAGCTTCGCTATGTAATCCTTTTATATAAATAAAATCGTTATTTCTTCTTATGGAAAAGTTTGCGAATCAAAAATATCTGAATAAATATAGGATGTGTATTATTGATGAATTTATGAAAAAAAGGTATTTTAAAATATTTTTTCATTCATTAAATAATAAATAATGTGAAATGATTTTCAAAAAATGGTCTTCTATAATTGTGATCAGTTAGAAATTTAGAGTCTAATAAGATCAACATAGTTTTTATTGAATAGTAAAGTAGGAATAGTAACATACCTATATGTATAGTAATGAATAGTAATTTTACCAAAAAATAGAAACTTCACCCATGAATGTATAAATACATTTTAGACATCTTAATAGTGAAAAAATGATCATAGTTTAAGTTTTGGTATTTTCGTATGCCATAAATATTTTATTTACAATTTTATAATTAATTTAAAAATTTAAAATGGAAATGTATTTTCATAAAATTTAATCAAAATTTGTTAATATTTTGTCTTATGGTTATACGATAATTTTATGGGACCTTGATTATTCTTTAAGGTGTTACAAAATGAGTTATAGTTTTAAAGTTGTATTTTTGGAATAAATAATGATTTTATTAAAGAATTAAATTAAAAATATTTAGAAAAATATTTTTATAAAATGGAATCCATTTTTGAATTCAGATCATCGATATTAGGTTAGGGTGAATTTTTGAGATTTTTATGAAACAGTTGAATTTTTGGCGAATAGTAAAAATGTAGTTTTGAGTTTCGGGTGTTTAATGACATCAGTAATGATGTAATAATGATGTAAAATTTCTGGTAGACTTATTAATAGTGAGATATTCTATGAGTTGTCCCAAGTGACCAATACCATGGGAAAATACCATGGGCAATCCCATGGTTTTGCAAATACCACCGATGAGGTGTCCCTTGGAAATTAATAATTTATTCAATCACTTTTCCTATAAATACCATGCCATTTCTCTCATTCATTTCATTAAAAAATAATACTAAATGATGTTTTGGTCTACTTACCTCCCAATTAGTCCTCCCAATGTTCCCTCAAGCCTCCCAAGGTCCCGAACTTCAAACTTTCGAAGTTACTCCTCAAGGTAAGGGATCCTTTCACCCTCTTTTAAGTCATGAATTCCTTTATGTTGTGTCTTCTAGTTTCCATCTCTTTATGTTGAGGTCATGTTATTATATGTTTTCATTACTGTCCATTTCATTTCTAATTGTTGATAGACCCTTTATTCTCTCATCAATTTGTGTTCTTAATTTTTAAGTGACGCCGTTAGGCTGCCGAATTTCTCGTAAAAGAAATCACATCTTCTATTTCCTTCCAAATTTACTTTTCTTGTGGTATGTCATTAAAATATCCATACCATGTTCATATATCCATGTTATTCTGTATTTATATTTTAATATGAGTTATTCATAATTGGGTTACCCTTGTACCCTCTATTTTTATTATTTTCTAAAACCATGTTATATAGCCGTTATGCTGCAGAAATTTCGTCTCAAAATTTCTATCTCTTTATCTCTAGAAATTATCTTGTTTATTTATGTGAGTACCCAGTTTTATTTTGTTTCTATGGGTGTTAATAAATATATAAAAATGATATATTTTATTCTGTAATGCACATACATATATCCCTCACTCCCTTTCCATGGGTTATAAATGATATATTGATCATATTTTTAAGAACTTTTAAAACATCACGATTTTGAAATGAAACCCATTTCTTTTATTCTATATGGGTTATTTATGAAATGTTTGATTATGATATATGTGCCTCACATGAAATTAAATACATATTAAGGGTGAGACCTGATAGTGCTCCAATACATTGGGTAAATAATTAATCTCTAGAGACGACAAGTTTCACAATACCTTGGTGAATAACCTTGTTAATTTTTTTGAAACCTTGGGGATGGACCTTGGTGATATGTTCATTAATGTATAAATGAAATTTTGTAGAAAAATATTAAAGTTATGTTTCAAGTTATTTTCATTATGATATTCATATAATTCCATTTCTGAAGTCCTTATGTTTTTATTCAAGTTCTTATTGATGTCACATGTAAACTAATTCCCTTGTTTACCCTTACTGGGCCTTCTGCTCACCCTTTCCTTTGAATGCATGTCTCCAGGTTATGAGATTCAGTAATTGTACATTGGATGAACTTATGATTAAGCCTTAAAAGTTTATTATAAGAATGTTTTATGTTGTTTTTCATGTTTTATGTTCTTGATTTCCAAGACACTAGTCTTTAAAGATCCTGTGTTTGTAAAATGTAATGAAAAGTTATGTAATAAAAAGGCGGGATGCCATAGTTGGTATCAAAGGATAGTTTAGATTTTTATGAAAATTAGGCTATGAAAAATTTAGGAATAATCTCATAGAAAAGTTTAAATATAGGAAAACTTCCTGGTATTTTTGTGAGTATTAATTAAGTGGTTTATCAAGAAAATACATCCATGTATGGATATGAGCAAATAGAGGCGGCTTTGGCACAAATGTACATAGGGGTAAAACCCAAAAAACACCGCTTTGAGCTAGAATCAAATGGGAACTAGTGGACGATAACGGGCCTTGCAGCACTCTTGGTTACGACACTCCTAGAGGATATGTTTGGTTAATCATAAGCTTTTTTTATGAATCATTATGAAGGATTTATAGAGAAATGTAATTGTTTAAGCATGAAGTTTTAAGTAATATAATCCTTTATTGTTAAAAGATTCATAAATGAAATAAGTTTCTCACTAAGGTTTTATTATTTTTGATAATGGTGGGCAATATGAGGAACCATGAAAATGGTGACTGCAATGGGCCATGCGCTAACGGCCCTCCGATGGAATCCAGAATGGAAACATTCATGCGAATGATGAACCAACTGACTCAAGTTATGGGAAATAACATGAATCAAGATGAGAGACTAATATCACCATGAAGGGAACAACATTTTGTTGATTCCTTTATGCGTCAATGACCACCAACCTTCAGTGGATCGACTGACCCATTGATTGTTGAGTAGTGGATCAGCTCTATCGAGAAGATCTTTTCCGTGCTCTGCTGTTCATAGCAAGAGAAGGTCACCCTGGCTGTCTATCTCTTAGAAGGAGAAGTTGATCAGTGGTGGGAGATGATTAAAAACACGAGGCAAAGAGTGGAGGTTGAAGCTATGGAGTGGGAAGAGTTCAAAGGAATTTTCTTCAGTAATTATTTCCCTCGATCCATGAGAATAATAATGGAGAAAGATTTTCTTGAGCTAAAACAAAAGGAGAATGAATCTATCAGAAGCTATGAGATGAACTTCACTCGACTTTCACGATATAACTCTAGCTTTGTCATGGAACCAAATGGTAAGGTTGATAGATTCTTTGGTGGACTGATAACTCATCTGCGGTAGAATCTATCCAACCGAGACTATGATAGCTATGAGGAGATCATGTGGAGTGTGATGAAAGTCGAATTGGAGTTTGGTGAGATGTAATTGTCTCATAAATCCAACGACAAAAAGAGATATATGGAGCCCAACTTAGGGAGGACCTTTGATCAAGGAAGAGGAGGCAAGCAAGTGCAATGTCCCATGTGTAATAAATGTGGGAAGAAACATTCAGGGAACTGCCTACTTGGGAGCAGGAAATGCTAAAAGTGTGGAAGTGATGGACATATTGAAAGGAATTGTTGGAGTGAGGTGAAACCTCAACTTCCAGACACTAAAAACAAGGGGAAGATTGTGCAGGCCCTACCTGATGTTCAGTGCTTTAAGTGTGGAAAACTGGGGCACTTTTCCAATCACTATCCAAATCCAAGGGTAGTGGAGGGGAACCACTATCAGCCTCAGCAAAGGCCAAGGGAGCAAGGTTGTGCTTTTGCTATCATGACATCAGAAGTTGAAGATCCAAATGATGTGGTAGCACATACTCGTTTTGTTCTCTCAAAGATGTCAAGTAATTTGTTTGATTATGGTTCTATGCATTGCTTTATTTTCTCCAAGTTTGCAAAGAATTTATAATCAACCCCTGACTTTATAAAAGTAGAGTTATCAGTCAAGTATCCTAGTGGGATTATCCAAGAATCATCAGTGTTTTAAAACTCTAGTATTTACTTTGGTGAGCACAATATTATTGCAAATATAGTAGTCATTCCCTTTCTAAAATTTGACATTATACTAGGGATGGACTGGATCTCAAAGTATAATGCTAAGATCAAATGCAAAAGCAAGGAAATCTCAGTAGTATTGAATGGAAAACCTACAGTTATCTTTCAAAGAGAGATATCTCAACCTAATATTTGTCTAGAAGAACCTCCTATATCCTTCTTTATTTAATTTATCAGTGAAGAAGAAGAAGGAAATGAGAGTTTGAGGATAGAAAATGTTCCCATCATCTAGGAATACATTGACGTATTTCCTGAGGAGTTTCCTGGAACTCCACTAGAAAGAGAGGTAGAGTTCTCCATTAAATTCGTACCTGGATCTCATCTAATATCAAAGACCCCATATAGGATGGAAAATATGGGGCTAGAGAAATTAAAGAAACAACTCTAAGATCTTTTGGAGAAGGGGTTTATCCGAACGAGTGTGTCTCCTTGGGGATCACCTGTTATCTTTGTGAAGAAGAAGGATGGATCGATGCAGCTATGCATTGATTATAGAGAACTGAATGGAATCACAATAAAGAACAAATACCCTCTTCCAAGAATTGATTACTTATTTGTCCAACTTCATGGGGATCAATTCTTATCTAAGATTGATCTTTGATCTGGTTATCATCAATTGAGGGTTAAGAAAGAAGATATTCCAAAAACTTCCTTCCAATCAAGATATGGGCATTATGAGTTTGTCGTTATACCTTTTGGACTGGATAATGCACTTGCTATTTTTATGGATTTGATGAATAGAGTCTTTAAAGACTACTTTGATAACTTTTTGGTAGTATTTATTGATGATATTCTGATATATTAAAAAAGTCATGAGGAGCATGAAGATTATCTAAGGGTTATTTTGAAAACTCTACGAAAGGAGAGACTTTTTGGAAAGTTTAGTAAATGTGAATCCTGGTTACAAAAAGTTGATTTCTTAGGGAACATTGTTACTAATGAATGAATCACAGTTGACCCTTCAAAGACGAAAGTTGTAGAGGATTGGCCTCAACCTACAACAATAACTAATATTCATAGTTTCCTTGGATTAATGAGATATTATAAGAGGTTTGTGAAATTTTTTTCACAACTTTCTAATCTATTAACCAAGTTAACTTGAAAAGGGGTCAAGTTCATCTGGAAAAAGGAGTGTGAGGAATGTTTCCAAGAGCTGAAGAAGAGATTGGTTATTACACCTGTGTTAACTCCGCCCTCAAGTAGAGAAGGATTCATTATTTTTAGCGATGCATCTCGGAAAAGGATTGGGTGTGTCCTCATGCAAAATGACAAGGTCATTTATTATGCATCTCAAAAGTTGAAGACTCATGAGAAGAACTATCATACGCATGATCTCGAGCTGGCGGTGGTCGTTTTTTCTCTGAAGATATGGAGGCACTATCTTTATGGAGAGAAATGTGATATATACAGAGACCATCAAAGTTTAAAGTATATTTTCACACAAAAGGAATTGAACATGATACAAAGGAGGTGGTTGAAACTCCTTAAAGACCATTATTGTTCAATTCATTATCATCTCAGAAGAGTAAACAAAGTTGCTGATGCATTTAGAAGGAAATACCCAGTTGTTTTGTCCATTATAAGGATTTAAGGATATCCTTTGATCAATGACCTAGTAAAACTGGACATGGGAATTATAAAGAAAGGGACATAATCAACCCTAACCCAAATGATTTCTCAATCGTCACTACTAGAGAAGATCAAGAAAGCTCAGAAAGAAGATCCTTTATTACAGAAGAAGTTTGATGCTGTGAAGGATGGGAAGTTTCCAGAGTTCAATACTAATCAAGAAGGTGTATTGAAATTTCGTACAAGACTATGTGTTCCATGTATTCCAAAAATAAAGGAGTTGATGGATAAATCTCATAGTTCTACTTTCTCTATACATTTTGGTAGCACAAAAATATATAGGGACCTTCGTGATCATTATTGGTGGGATAATATAAAAAGGGATATTGCTGACTACACTTCAAGGTGCCTGGTATGTCAGCAAGTGAAAGAAGAGAGACAACTTACTAAAGGGGTATTACAACCACTACCCATACCATCATGGAAGTGAGACAATATCACTATGGACTTCATCACTAGTCTCCCGAGAACTTCCAAAGAAAATAATGTGATATGGGTTATTGTGGACCGTCTCACCAAGACTGCCCATTTTATCTCCATTTGGGAAGATTTCTCTCTTGATCAAAATGCCAGGATTTACGTGAAGGAAGTGGTAAGGCTGCATGGAGTTCCACTTTCTATCATATCTAATCATGATCCAAGGTTCACATCAAAATTCTAGATAAGTCTTCAACATGCTCTGAGCACTGAATTGAATTTCAGTATGGCCTATCACCCCCAAATTGATGGTCAATCTGAAAGGACTATTCAAACACTCAAGGACATGCTGAGAACTTGCTCAATGGAATTTAAAGGTGGATGGGATCAATATCTCTCTTTAGTTGAGTTCTCTTACAACAACAACTTCCACTTGATCATTCAAATGGAACCCTATGAAGCTCTATACAGGAAGCGATGTAGAACTCCTACTTTTTGGGATGAAGTTGGTGAGAGAAAGATTCTTGGGCCTGATCTTGTGCAAGAGATGATAGAAAAGGTCCATGCCATCCAACAACACATTAAGGCTGCACAAAGTCGGCAAAAGAGCTATGCTGACAACCATCGAAGGGACTTTGAGTTTGATGTTGGTGAAAAAGTCTTTCTTCGGATTTCACCGTGGAAGAAAGTCACAAGGTTTGGGAAGAAAGAGATGCTCAGCCCTTGGTACATTGGACCCTATGAAATCCTTGATCATGTGGGAGCAGTGGTATATTGGCTTGAAATTCCTCCAAATCTATCCCAAGTTCATGATTTCTTCCATGTATCCCTCTTGAAGAAGTACATACCTGACCCTTCACAGATATTAAATCCAGAGGTGGTACAACCAGAACATGACCTCTCTTATGAAGAGTATCCAGTGGAGATCTTGGATCATAGAGACAAGGTTCTATGCAACAAGACTACCCACCTTGTTAAGGTGTTGTGGAGGAACCACAAATATGAAGAAGCCACGTGGGAACCAGAGGAGTCTATGAGACAGAAGTACCCACACCTTTTCCCATTAGAGGGTATGGGATAAAATTTCAAGGACAAAATTTCTTAAGGGGGGATGAACGTAATGACCCAAACTTTTTAATTATATTTGTTTCTTAATTTTGTGTTTATTTCATTTTATACTCAACAAAAATATATTCTTTAATTAATGAAGTGGGTATAATTAAAATGAGACCATTGGGTTTTGACTGTTATATGACCATTGATCAATATGACCATTGGAAACTATAATCTTAACATTGTGTTTTTATAAATACGGTTATCTTGGTTAATTAATACAGAAAGAAGATTGAATAGCTTTGTCCAGTAGACTCGAGCCATATGAATCCCATCTATCGGAGCTTGGGAAGGAGGTAGCATCATTGGGCATTACTCTGGACCAAGCCTAAGCTGAACTTCAACATATGAAGCTTGAACTGAATATCCTAAGGGAGAAGTTGAAGTTGATAGAAATCACCACTCGGGAAATGTTGTCCAAGACACCCCAAGATTCTATCACCATAACACACATTACACTTAGGTCCTATGTTGGTGTTATAAGGGGATATGTAATGAGACCTTATCTTCTTTGTGTAATACTTTTATATAAATAAAATTGTTATTTCTTCTTATGGAAAAGTTTGTGAATTTAAAATATTCGGATAAATATAAGATGTGTATTATTGATGAATTTAGGAAAAAAGGGTATTTTAAAATATTTTTGTATCCATTAAATAATTAATAATGTGAAATTATTTTCAAAAAATGGTCTTCTACAATTGTGCTCAGTGGGAAACTTAGAGTCTAATAAGATCAACTTGGTTTTTAGTGAATAGTAAAGTAAGAATAGTAACATACCAATATGAATAGTAATGAATAGTAATTTGACCAAAAAATATAAACTTCACCCATGAATGTATAAATACATTTTAGACATCTTAATAGTGAAAAAATGATCATAGTTTAAGTTTTTGTATTTTTGTACCCCATAAATATTTTATTTAAAATTTTATAATTAATTTATTAATTTGAAATGGAAATTAATTTCCATAAAATTAAATCACAAATTTTTACTTTTTTGTCTTATAGTTATATGATAATTTTATGGGATCTTGATTATTTTTTAAGGTGTTACAAAATGAGTTATGGTTTTAAAGTTTTATTTTTGGAATAAATAATTATTTTATATAAAAATTAAATTAAAAATATTTAGAAAATTATTTTCATAAAATGGACTTCATTTTTGAATTCATAGCATTGATGTTAGGTTAGGGAGAATTTTTGAGATTTTTCTGAAATAGTTGAATTTTCGGTGAATAGTAAAAATGCAGTTTTGAGTTTCGGGTGTTTAATGACATCATTAATGATGTAATAATGATGTAAGATTTCTGGTATAATTATGAATAGTGAGATATTCTATGAGGTTTCCCAATTGGACAATACCATGGTCAAGCCAATGGTTTTTCAAATACCACCGATGAGGTGTCCCTTGGAAATTAATAATTTATTCACTCACTTTTCCTATAAATACCAAACCATTTCCCTCATTAATTTCATTCTAAAATCTTCCTCAATGAATTTCTGGTCTCCTTACCTCCCAAGGAGTCCTCCCAAGGTGCCCTAAATCCTGTCAAGGTCCCAACCTTCAATATTTAGAAGTTACTCTTCAAGGTAAGGGATCCTTTCACCCTCCTCTTTTAAGTCATGAATTCCTTTATGATGTGTCTTCTAGTTTCCATCTATTTATGTTGAGGGTATGTTCGTATATGTTCTCATTACTTTCCATTTAATTTCTAATTTTTTGATAGATTTTTTCCGATCTCATCAATTTGTTTTCTGAATTTTTAAGTGAAGCCGTTAGGCTGCTGAATTTCTCGTAAAAGAAATCGCATCTTCTCTTTCCTTTCAAGTTTCCTTTTCTGGTGGTAAGTCAATAAAATATCCATACCATGTTCATATCTCCATGTTATTCTGTATTTATATTGTAATATTAGTTATTCATAAGTGGGTTACCCTTGCACCCTCTCTTTTTATTATTTTCTAAAACCATGTTATATAGCCGTTATGCTGCAGAAATTTTGTCTTAAAATTTATATCTCTTTCTCTCAACAAATTATCTTGTTTATTTATGTGAATACCCAGAACTATTTCGTTTATATGGGTGTTCATAAATATATAAAAAGGATATATTTTATTCTATAATGCAATACATATAATCATCACTCCCTTTCCATGGGTTATAAATGATATAATGATCTTATTTCTAAGAACTTTTAACACGTCACGATTTTGAAATGAAACCCATTTATTTTATTCTCTATAGGTTATTTATGAATTGTTTGATTATGATATATGTGGATCACATGAAATTAAAGACATATTAAGGGTGAGCCCTAATAGCGCTCCAATGGATTGGGTAAATAATTAATCTCCAGAGATGACAAGTTTCACGATACCTTGGTGAATAACCTTGGTAATTTTTTTGAAACCTTGGGGATGGACCTTATTGATTTGTTCATGAATGTCTAAATGAAATTTTATAGCCACATATTAAAGTTATGTTTCATGTTTTTTTCATTATTATATGCATATACTTCCATTTCTCATGTCCTTATGTTTTTATTCAAGTTCTTATTGATGTCAAAAGTAAACTGATTCCCTTGTTAACCCTTACTGGACCTTTTTCTCACACTTTCCTTTTAATGTATGTCTCCGGGTTATGAGATGCAGTAATTGTACTTAATATGAACTTATGATGAAGCCTTACAAGTAAATTATAAGAATTTTTTATGTTTTTTTTCATGCATTATGTTCCTGATTTCCAAGACACTAGACTTTAAAGATCCTATGTTTGTAAAATGTAATGAAACGTTATGTAATAAAAAGGTGGGATTCCATATTAAACAAGGACAAAAGAATCATCATAACCTAGAATTACTACTATGAGTCCTATCAAAATCACTGGTATACCACAAAAAAAATACCAAAAAAATAGTGGAAGTCCTTTAGGTCTGCCCCTATGAAAAACATTATAGCCAGAGCTTTGGCAAACAGACTGAGAATTAGGGGGATGAAGAGAACCATCTTCACCAAGTTGAATATAAAAGTTTGAAATACCATAAATATCTATTTTTATGTCCTTTTTTGACTGTTGGTATCCTTTTCTATCCTTAGGTGACTGCTGATTTTTTAACGGTCATAAAATCTTATAACCATAGGTATTTTTAGGAATTTTGATTATCTTGTTTTTCGAATATTGTAAGTTGTTTAAGTATTTTAAATATTCAATGTATTTCGGTGTTTTATGTTTTTTTAATGGATAATACGTCTTTAAGAAGTCTGAATGTTTAAGTACAATTTAAAGTTATAAATTTGTATATGGTCTTGATTGAACTTATCTTTATATTTCGAAAGTATAATGTTTTTGACAAACATGACTTTCGTGTTTTTAATAAAAAGGAAGTACAAATTGTTTTGATTTGGAAATCATGTTCTAAAATACTATTAATGATATAAAGTTATTATTTTAGTAATAACATAGTATAGTTTGTATGATGGTTTTTGAATTATAGTGTTTCAATGTTTAAAAAGAAGTTGAAATCATGTTTTAATGTAATAGAAATTAATGGCATTGTTATTGTTTTAATGAAAATACATTTTTAATACTTATTTTTGATGATTATGGTATATTTTTAAGTTGTATGGTATGTTTTGATAAAAAATTTATGTGAAACCCTTAAAGGCCAGCATATAGCCAGCCAAGGGAGGAATCTCCCACCATCTCCCTAAGGAGTGGGTGGATGAGCCTTGGACCCTCTTCTAGTATAGGCCGACTGTGAGGGTTCACACATGCCCAAAATAGTGTAAGGGCGGACTAGAGTAGAGCCACATTGTGGGGCGGCACTGCGACAGAGGGTGGGCGCAAAGCACACCCGTAGGTGAACCGGTACAGGGTGGTACCGGGGAGGGGGGAGGGAGTTATCTGGAGGATGGATGAGAGCTTGAGGTTTTTAAAGACGACTCAGTTTCACCTCAGTTTCGATGTCGGACACAAATTTATCTGTGGGATGCAATTTCAGCCATTGGATCTCACCATGTAAGATCTTAGCCGTCCAAATCGGTATCCGGTTCGAACTCCACTGCCACAGTATTAATGCCACGTTTTCCCTATACTATCCGATCATGGACACAGATGATCTCAACCTCTCATCCAATTCTAAAAACCACATTATTTCCTTAATCGTTCGATCAGAAGTACATCGTGATCTCCATAGTTCATCTATTTTTAAAATAGCGTATGCCACTCAACCGTCCAATCTAATCCTATATTGATCATGACATTCCATCCTTTTACGCTTCTTCTTCTTCATGATTTCTTCTTCCTCCCACGTTGTGATTCACCAGTCGCAGTCCCACCCACCTTCCTCCATTGTTCTCCTCTCACCCCTGACACCACCTTTCTACACCCACGACCCCTCCTCTCTTCTTTTCCATCTACCGGACACACATGGTTTCATATAAAAAAACCCCATCATATCCCACATGGGTTTTATATAAAATATATGTATATCATTAGATAGCCAATACATCCGAGATATGGTTTGATTGTGGTGTTTGTTGCTGTTTAAATAAGTATATATGAGTCGTCCCAGTCTCCTCTAAGAGTCTTTATTTATTTTCTTAAGTTTGGACCTATGGCTTATAAAAATATATGTATATAGTTTATATATACCCTCACCCAAAACCCCATGGGGTTTCTTCCTCTCAAGCACCTCTCCAACCTCTACTCAGGCCTGCCTCTTCTTGGAATCTGGTATAAGAATTTATGATTTGTCTTCCACATGCAAAAACTGTTTATACACCCTATATATATATATATACTTATACAGTTTATATGATTTAGTTTATATGATTTTCCATCCTAAACCTGTTATGGGTTTCTAAATATTATTTATCAGTGTTTGACTAATGTTTAAATGCAGGTAGAACTTTTTTTGGTGGTGTTTTTGAATTGAAAAACCCATTTACATAATTATATGTAGAAATGGTTTATATATACATATATGTATGTATATAGTCCATCCCTAAGATGGTCCTGTTTTTTTAAGGGTTAAATGGTTGTGTTTAATAATGTTTTAAGGTCTATAATTATATAAGGGTTTATTTAACTTGGTTTTTGGTTATGAAAAACCGAATATACACTTTTTTTAATTTTGGATATATAAATACAATTCAATCCAAATCTATTTTATGTTTTTAAAATACAATTTCTAATATTAAACCAATTTTTTGGATGCGAATAATGTTTTGGGTTCATATGGATTTGTATTTATTATGCAGAAACCTATTTCTTAATTATGCATGTTTATACGGCTATATATATTTTAAACCTTGCAATATTTTAGCTTTCAATCCAGTGTTATTAGTGATTAAATAATGTTATGTAGTATCCATTATTTGTAAGGAATTATTAAACCTTATTTTGGTTATATAAAACTCATATATATATTCACAAACACTTTGTATATACAGGTATCCATATAAATTTATATTATTTCCATACCCTAATTACAAATGATGGTTATCCGAAGTTATTTAATGTTTTGATATAATTAATACTTATATATTTTTAATAAGTATTAATTTTGAGTTTGATAAACCAATATGTGTTATGTATATAACTATGCAATAATGTTATAGGATAAAAGGATGTGTGGAATCATGTTATCATTTTATGATCACTTAATGTTTTGTTAAATGTTGAACCTACTTTAGTGATTACAATTAGTTAATAAAGTTTATAATTTAATCTACTTGCATGTTCATTGCCACTTTTATCAGTGTATTAAATTGCATGTAACGTTATTAAATATTCATTTCATGAATCAAGGATTTTAAATTTAAGAAGTTATCATTTTTTGTTACAAACCCTATCCATTAATTACTTATGTGCTTTAGTTATTATCACATGTGCAAAGAATTTTTATTAGTCCATGAATGTCATTGAGAAAATCGTTATTACCATATTATAAATGTTAACCAACATATCAGAGTAATTTATGAAATAAGAACCTAATTATTCAATGTGGTATGGGACACCTTAAATAATATGTAATATGAAATTAAATATTCAAAGTGGTATGGGACACTTGAGTATATGAAATAAAAAATTAAAAATTCAAAGTGGTATGAGACACTTTGAATATATGACCTTACTGAACATATAAGGATTGTACGGGCTTATTATGTGATGGGTGTGGCCTGCTATAGCCTCTAGATGCATTGGTAGTTCTCATGAGACAAATAGATGTGGACTTGACTGAGGCCTTTCCCAATTTGAGTTATAGTTTTGGATAAGGCCTTAATCATTTTTAGAATTCTTGGCTGAGGCCTTGGAAATATGTTTCAGAATGTCTGACATATGTACTTCCCTCATTATGTTTATAGTATTTAATTATCCATGTGAATATTCGACTAGTAGAATATAATTGGTCAAGATACTTACTTATGAGTATTATAAGAAGTAAATGCACATTGCATAATGTTTATTCATCACTCATCGTCTATTTAAAAAAAATTCCAGAAATTTATCTGCCATTTTATGATTTGTAGTTAGTAAGGAAAGGAATTAATGTAATCATTTTATGCACTACTCTAATCATGTAGTTCTATCATTTGTAAATTCTGTACGTGCACCCTTGCATGCTATACTTAGCATAGTTTGATCAACTTTTGAATTATATGATTCACCCCATGCATTTTGTATAAGTATGCATTTGATTGGAATATGTTTTATTCATATCCATTTTAGTTGTTCCTAAAATGTTTACTGATAATTTAGAAAAAAAATTATGTTGTGCTACAAGTATTGTATTTTTCTTATAAGTAATTGTTTTAAGAGTATTTTAAAAGTGATGTTTTTAAAAAGGTTTTATTTGAATTTTTTTTAAAACCCCCTTACTGGGAATTTGTGTTCTCACCCTACATTTTCTATTTAATAATACCAGTTTAGTATATTTGAGTTACACTAAGTGGTGAACATGAGCCTCAGCCCAGTTGGTGGGGTATCCTTATGTGCATCCACAAGATCCAGGTTCAAAACTAGGTAGAGGCATATTTCCGGGTTACTGTAGGAGGCACTGTAGAAGGTACTATTCAGCACTGTAGTAGCTGGAACTATTCACCTTGGTCCACTAGTTTGGGCTTGGTGTCCTTAAGGATATCGAGTCAGTAGGGATTTCAGGCCACCTTTAAGGACTTTGGACCACCTCAAGGCCTTCGGGCCACATGCAGTTTCCCCAGACAGAATAAAAAAAGGGGCATCCCTAGAGGAGTATTCCAAACACACGCACTCACTAGAGCAGAACTAGTGGATTTTGAAGAATGAGAGAGTATGGGTACACCATTGGGACTAGAACATTCTTGAACGATAAGCTTATCCAAACGACCATGTGAAGGTGGTGAGATACCATCATGATGTAGATGCTGGGGAGGAGTAGTTCCATATAGTTATCGTCTGGTTGAATTCCCTAGGACCTTGGGGTCATGTAATGTCTGTTAAGCCTATAATACATGTAATCACAAAGCCTACGAGACTCGTAAGGGTTTCCCCTCATCCCATGAATGGGGGGTTATCAAAAAATCAATAAAAATGAAGGCCTTTGAGCTATTCTGGGGGGGGGGGGTGAGTTACACAAAGTGGTCGCTTCTTTGTGGAGTCTTTTCCATTCAGTATTGAAAAAATGCAACATATTCATATAGTTTTCCAGAACCTAAAACGCAAAGATCATTTGTATGGAACGTGATGTGTAATTTATAAAAAATTATTTTTATAAAAAAAATTAGACACCATGTTTATTAACGCACTATCTTCAGGGATTCTAGGGTCATGGCGTGACACTAATTCTCCTCTTTCTTCTCTTTTCTAGATTAGGGCTTTAAGATTTGTTCTTGTTTTTCTAAATCCCTAAAACCCACTTTTTTTTATGGATCATAGGTTATGGATTCAAAGGGTGATTGAATCCAGATCTAAGGATAATGTTAAGGGTGTGTTCATCTTCAGATTAGAGGTGGGTGGTCTATAAATTATATCCCATAGTTTTTTATAGATTTTTTCATGTGTGGTTATGCTATTTGTTCCCTCTTGTTGAAAATTTATTTCCATGGGTAAGATTTGGTAATGTGGGTGGCTAAAAGAAAAATTGAATCTCTTATGTTCCCCTTGGGATGTGTTGGGGTTTCTAGACTGACTTTGGGACACCCTTAGGGTGTTCCAACATTCCAAAACATGGAAAATTGAAATACTAAGTTTTGATGTGTTTTATGTTATGGTAGATCCCATAAAATAATACTAGTGTGTTAGTTGAAAAGAAAATAGGAATATCGATGGTTGTTTCTAAACCATGATAATTTCATAAGGGATTGTCTCTAACAATATGAAATAGGTTAGATTAAATAAAGTGATTGTGATAATTGCCTTATGAATTATACTTGAAATGAATAAGAGGTTTAACACATGCGAAATGGTGAATATTTTAAATGTGTAAACACTTATAAATAGTTAAATGTGTTTAACGGGTTAATGCACAAGAATTTTTGAATATGTTAAATGGTCTAATGTATGGAAAGTGGTTAATTTTTCTAAATAGGTTAATGTATAGAATGATAAATGTGTTAAATAAACTTTTTTAAATTAATGGTAAATGCGCCAATGGGATAAGGCTTGATGATGAATTATGTGTTTATTGAAATATAAATTGTATGTATTATGTTTAATGAATTTGTATGATTTTTAGTTGGTATATTTGGTTAATGGATGTATATATAAGTATGAGGACATGGATTAGTGGTATGTGGGGTATTGGCTTGAGGTTCTATGCCCATAGGTCAGATTGGGCATAAGCTCTAAACCCCACCCTTATAATGAAAGGGTTAGAGAGTCATACTAAGTCTCTATGACCATAATGGTTGCATTGGATGAAACTACTAATAATGAGGCACCATGGTAAGTGTGGTGTATTTTTTTATGACATGTTTTTTGCCTAGTGAGATATGAAATTTAACCTATCCTCTTGTACAAATACAATTTTCTTCATAGGCCACTGTTTAAATGAAGTAAATTCCCAACCTATAGAATATGTGATGAAAGTAGACTTAGTAGTCAAGATTGTATAATTGATGGAAATGGAAATAGTAATGCAAATGGACTAAGTGAATATTCTTACTTAACAGGAACCGAGTTTCCTTTTTTCCCTTTTTATTTATTTACCCTGACATACATTATCTATTTAGATGATATATTTTGTAGAGACTATTGGTGGTGGCCTACTAAGGTGTACTCACACCCTGCTGGGCCCACTATTGGGTACCTGAGCTGATTTCATGGTTGCAGGTCTAGAAAAGGGAAAGGGCCCAATTCTAGGGAGTTGAGTTGGGATTAGGATGTTGATGGATGAGGATCCAAACTTGGATTCAAGATAATTTTTAGGATTTATATGTTTATATTTATTTTGGGTTTCATTCTCATTTGAAATAATTACCATAACATGGAATATTTACTGTTGGATTTTTTTTGCAACCTATTTGGGGAATACTTTGGTAATGTATGTTTCTGGTTTGATTCTTATTATTTCCATTATTTCATATGTTTTCTGCTATGGATTAATCTAATAAAGAGGGTGTAGTCTCAACAGGTGATCTATTAGACCCCTTGCTTCCATTTTGAAACCTCTAGCAATGGAGAGGCATGCATGATGTCCTATGGTGACTCAGCTCAGGGCTCTAGTTTAGTGCCTTTTGGGTTGAGGATGTTTCATTTATTCTCTAAAAAAATGTATTTATAATAAATATAAATTATTATACAAACCATTAAAGATATTTCCATATCCTAAAATATATTTTATGACTTTAAAAGAAATAATTTAAGAATAAATATATTGTAACGTCTTTGTTCCAGGTGCCGCCCAAAGGTGCCCCGCACCCGATTGGTCACATGGCCTCAAGCGCATTTCCCCAAATGCCAGAAGAAGACGAATAACAGCTAGGGCCTTGGGTATGATAGTGGGGAAACTATACCATCATTGGCTGAGTAACACAGTAGAATAACAATAATACACAACCACATAAGTAGTAATACCATACAGTAAGTAAACATATAAGACTGGAATTAAATAAACAATTGGAGCACATAAATAAATGATACATGTCATATATGTCTAGGAAAGTATCCAAACATGTCACAATTATAGGAATACAGTTGTAAACCAATGTATAAAGAAAAAAAAGTAATCTCCAGCCGCATCGCAAGCCTTAGCTTGGTCCCATACTCTTCATCTTCACAACCATCAGGTACCTGAAGTAGAAGGGTGCTTGCCCTTATCTATACTTACCACAATATAATATGTTTGGGCCCAAAAGTATGACACAAATAGGGTGTGAGATGATTCCTAGTATGCCACCACCCAAAGACCTGTGCCTAACTATCAGTGAAAATATATAGCAGGAAAAATGAAAAATGTAGTAATAGACAAAGAAGTACTCAAAAGTAAGCAGCCCTACAATTGAAAACTACATTAATTTACATTTATTAATTATTCAACCATTCATTCAAAAGAAACCCTCTAGGAAATTTCTCCCATTATAACTCCTATGGTTTCATAAATAAAAAGACTCTATGAGGAAGCATTCACCATCAATTCCCCCTATGATCTTTTAATGACAACTTCAGACTCTTTGATGAAGCACTCAATGTTCATTCCCCTAATGGTCTCATAATAGTATACTATATACACAATGAGGAATCACTCATCGTCGATCCCCCCATATGGCCTTGCAACTTAAAAAGTATAA
Organism: Viscum album; assembly: GCA_963277665.1. NCBI lineage: Eukaryota > Viridiplantae > Streptophyta > Magnoliopsida > Santalales > Viscaceae > Viscum > Viscum album. The sequence goes on from OY728164.1 coordinate 1,186,229,401, forward strand.
CAAAATCTTTGGAGAATCCCTCAATTTCAATTCCCCCTATGGTCTAACTACACCATGTTCTTCCAGCCCTGTGTAATACAATCTGGCACAAATGATATCCAACATCCAAAGTAATCTAATCTACTGCAAATCTAAGAAGCTACAGTTCATATCACAAGCATGTAATATAATTTCAACTCCATCCTAATAGAAGTAGGGATGGAAAACAAAACAACAAAACATGTAGTTCTAGACCCAATTCCCAATATCAACAAACATGGGAAAACACATCCATAAACATGGAAATAAACCTAAATCATAATAAAAACCCATTCTAAAGAAAAAAAACATAGCATGCAACAAACATGGTTAAATCTCCAAAATATTAAAATAATCTAAACTAGGGTATTCGACACTTTTTGCACATATAATCCAAAAAAAATAAATAAAGGCAAAACCACCCACCTCAATGTTGCACGGTCAATATAGTTTAACCTCAGCCTTTGAATAAACATATAACACCATACATCTATGAATATTTAAAAACACTCAACCTCAAATATTGCATGAAAGAAGATAAATATGGAGGAGAGGTTATAGAAGAATAAATAACACACCGAGGGGGTTCCAACGCAACCAATGGTGTTTGATTAAGATAACAGACGATGGATCAGATATCCAGAGTAGAATTGTAAACCTCGATCACTCCTGGATGAGATGAGGTTAGAAGAAGAAAAATCTAGTAATTAGACGCAACCCCATTCCGATTTAACAAATAAAAAGAAAAGTACAAGGCACATTCATTTAATGTACACACCATGCCCATACCTTAACTGACCCCCACATTAGGTGGTCTCCAGGTCACCTCAAATGACCATGTAATTGACCGTTACATGACTAGTACATGACTACCCATGAAAAATAAGGACACAACGTGTACTCCTATGTACACAACGTGTACTTATGAATTTTCCAAATTCTCCACTTTTTCTAAAAAACACCCTGAATTAAGATCCATACATGAAATGAAGATCTAGGTTCTTAAAAACTTCCCCCATAAAGATATTCATTCCAAAATTTCCATAACAAGGAGGCACAAAAGAAGAATCCTCAAACATCTCCCGCCACTATGATCACACATCAGTCTCCCTCTCCTGAGTCTCATCCTATACTCGCCCGTGCTGCCACACCACCCATACCAGAGGAATAGACCGTCCATAGAAAAACTTCACACTGTGATCCAAAATCTGGATAGGATTTTCCTTAAACAATGCATCCCCCTCCAACTCAACCTCCTCTGGTTGAAAAACATGAGACAAGTCTGAGATGCAATGCCGTAGTTGAGAAACGTGGAAGATGTCGTGCATAGACCAGTACCTAGGAGGTAACTATAATTGACAGGTGACCAGCCCGACTCTGTCCTAATCCTCAAATGGCCCGATGTATCTCTGTGAAAGCTTTCCCTATTTCCTTATCCTCCTATATCCCAACCTTGGTGTGACTTGTAGGAAAACCGGATCTCCAACCTCGAACTCCATAGGTGTTCTCCTTCTATCATCATAATACTTCTTCCATGACTGTGCAATAACCACTCTATTACAAATAAAATCTACATGCTCAGTGGTCTCCTGGATAAGACGAGGTCCCAGCATAAATGCCTCTCCTTCTTACAGTAGGGGTGATCGACATGGCCTACCATGAAAATCCTTATAAGGTTCCATCTAAATAATCACCTGAAAACTATTGTTGTATAGAAACTCCACCAGAGGTATGTGCTTCTCCCAAGAACCTCCAAAATCTAGGATGCATGCTCAAGGAATTTCCTCTAACACCTGAATCATACGCTTAGACTGGCCATCTGTCTTGGGATGGTAAGCTGTACTCAAAAGTACCAGTGCACCCAAAGCCCTTTGTAGTCCCTGTTAGACCAGATAAGTAAAACGTGTGTCCCTATTTGAAACATTGTAGTGAGAAACCCCATGTAAATGTAAAATCTATCATATGTACAACCTTCCAAGATCATCAATATTGAATGTATCCTTGATCTCTAATAAGTGCACATCCTTCATTATTCTATCAATGACAACCCAAACTACATCATTCCCATGCAGCGACCTCAGTAAACCTATCACGAAGACCATTGCGACATCATTCCACTTCAACTCAGGAATGAGTAACTACTAAAAAATCCTTGCTGGTCGATGATGCTCCACCTTCACCTGTTGAAAGTTGGAACACCTCATCAAAAAACCTGCAACATATCTCTTCATACCCAGCCACCAATAGTGACAATGTAGATCTCAATACATATTGGCGACACCAAGATGAACTTCCCAAACTAAGGAATGAAGATCCCACAAAATCTCCTTGTGTATGTCTGCTGACACCCACATGAGCCCATGAAAATTTAAGATCTCATCCTCACCTATGGTCTATCTAGGAATAGGGTCCTCTCCTGACACACTCTCCTATAGAACTAGACTTTCAGAATCTGATAGCTACCTCATTTGCACTTGATCAAGTAGAGCATAGGTAACAAATACAGAAGAAATAAACGTCTGACCCTATCTGTTGTGCACCTCCAAACACATCTCGAAGAATATAGACATAAGTTTCCACTCACTACTAGCCTCCTGAACTACTTGTATCTAAGTCCCCATGCTCAATGCATCAGCCACTACATTACCTTTCCCAAGCGTGTAGGAAAACTCAAAGTCAAAAAACTAAAGATACTCAACCCACCTTCGCTGTCTCAAATTCAGGTCATGCTAGGTAAATATATACTTGAGACTTTTTTGGCCAGTGTAAAACACAAAATGATCTCCTAGTATGTAATGTCTCCAATAACGCAAGGCCTGAACAACTGCTACCAACTAATGATCACGCATCGAGTAATTCTTCTCATGTGGATTCAACTGTTGAGACCCATATGCAATGACACCTTCCCCCCCTGCATAAGCAATTCTCCCAGCCCAATACCTGATGCATCATAGTAAACAATATAACACTTTCTCGACTATAGAAAAACTAGTATCAGTACTGAAGTCAATCTCCCTTTCAGCTTCTGAAAGGAAGAATCCTAGGAATCTGTCTACATGTACATCACACCCTTCTTAGTCAGACCCATCAGTGGTGCTGCTAAGCATGAAAAGTCCTGTATAAAACCTCTATAGTAACCAACTAGCCCTATAAAACTATTTACCTCAATGAAATTCTTCATATAATCTCAGAAAACTACTACTCTCACATTATCTGGGTCTACTAATACTCTTATATCTGAGATAACATGACCCAAGAAGTGAATATGGTCCTTACAAAAAGTGGAATTTTGAGAGATTAGTATATAATTGAGGCTCTCTCAGTGTACTCAAAATAGTATCAAGGTTGGTGGAATGGTCATGTCGAGTGCGTGATTACACCAAAATATAGTCCATGAAGACTACCATAAAAAAATTCAAGTAAGGATGGAACACTCAGTTCATCAGTGCCATGAAAATTGTTGGTGTAATTGTGAGAACGAATGACATAACCACATACTTGTATAGACCATACCTTCTCTAAAAGGCTGTAATATGTATATCTGATTGTCTAACACACAATTGATAATAAACAGATCTGAAGATAATCGTTGAGAACACTCAGCCTCCTTGAAGCTAATCAAAGAGATCATCAATCCTCGGCAAGGGATATCGGTTTTTAACATTCAACTGGTTCAGCTTCTGATAATACATGCATAGTCTGATGGTACCATCCATATTATTCACAAAAAGGACAGGAGAACCCTAGGAAAAAGTGCTGGTTTAGATGAAACCCTTTCCATGCAACTCCTCCAACTGATTCTTGAGATCCTGTAACTCTGGTGTAGCCATCCTGTAAAGTGGAATGGACACTAGTTCCGTACCTACAACAAGCTCAACAGAAAAGTCAACCTATCGCTCTGAAGGTAATCCTGAAAATTCATTAAGAAATATATCCCTAAAACAATCCACCACTAGAGGAAAGTCCATCTATGAAGTCTCCTCGTCATTTAGATACAAACTAGAAATCTGGACTGTAATTCCTCCCAACCCATGATGCTCAGGTCCAGCTCTACTCACTTGGACATCCCATTTTCCCTTATATAGAAACAATCTACACTCTGGTGATGTGAAGCTCACCATATGGAGATAGAAATCGACAATGACCTAGAAAGGGACAAACCAGTCTATTCCAAGAATGAAGTCATAGCCTGTCATCTTTAATACATAAATCCCCCATAAGAAGTGACACCCACCAACCTCAAGAAATAACTCCTTGAACTAACATACACTAGCCATTCTAGTCCCCAACAGAGTGTCCAACATCATGATATCAGCATAAATAAAGATAAAAACCCCAAGGATATCAACAATAGGAACAAATATAATGCTATGGGAAGCCCATGTATCAAAAAGATAAGAAAATAAAAATAAAGAAACCAAAATTGTACCTCTAACCATAGAGGGTTTGGGATCCTGCTCCTGTTAGGTTTGCTCCAGCATAAAAGCCTAACCTGCACCATGGCCCTGTGAATATATTAGAGATCCTTGAGCTGATCAACCCTGCAGCTATCAAAAACCCTGTGTCTGACCACTATATCCAAAACCTCTACCTCAGCCTGAAAGGATAGACGAACTCCAATTCCCTGACTGATGAGAAACTAGTGGTCCTCCTCTTGAATTTGGAGCTATAAAGAACCCATATCACCAATTTCTGGTGAGATGAAATAATAAAAACATTTAAGATGACCCATCTTGTGGAAAGTTCAGCATTCAATTGGGTCTCTCGGGAAATATGGCCTCATATGACCACTTTTCCCGCACTAGTAGCATACCACATGGCTACCTAAAGGAGTATATCGCCTACTCAGATCTCCGCACATAGACTCCTTACGATGATTACTAATATTAGATAGTGGAATACCAACTCTAGAAGCTAGGATTCCTTGGATCACAGCTCTATAATCCCTCAAGTTGCACTCTGTGATTAGCACCTGGTTGACTATAGAAGTTATGGAAGTCAGTCTGAAGATGTTCACCTAAGATCAGATGTCATGTCTGAGACACTCCTCAAACTTCCCCCTCATAAATATATTATCACTCCCTATAATGGGTCTGAAGCACTGCATCTCTATGAAGTAAGAAGAATACTCCATGACTGAGAGTGTACCTTACGCCAAACTCATGAACTCTTAGGCTCGATCAACCCTCAATGTCTTTAGGTAAAAGTACTCATATAATTTCCACTTGAACTCATCCCAAGCCACAACTCATTGGAATCCCAACTGTGATATCACATCCCACCATCTCATGGAGGAATCCAGAATCATGTACATAGAGAGATTCACCCTCTTCTCTGGAGGAATATCTAGATGCTCAAAGATAGAAAACATGGCTTCTAACCTTGACTTTGAAGCATGAGGTCCTCCATCCCCCGAGAAAATGGGAGGATGATGATGCTGAAAAACTTACGTCAACTCTGCCATAGATGGGTTAAGATGCGGTGATCCCTAGAAGGTCTGCATAAACCTCATGATGCCTTCTTGGAACTATGCCTCGACACCTATATCTAGAATGACAGTTGGTGCCAAGGCAGGCATGATGGAAGGATCTATTAGTAGTCCCTGATCTACCATGTCCGGTGTCTGCTCGTTGCCCAATATCTAGCATACAACCGGATGATGTCTCGGAGGCATAAATCTACAAGGTCAAGCACACACCTTAGTTCAGGAGTATGAAGGACCAAAACTTAGAAGTACAGGAAAGGAAAATGAGAAAGAAAAAATTCAAGTTTTTCAAAACATGGATACACGGTGTGTATGACCCCTACACAACATGTTCCCTCAAGTCTTTGCATGGGCGTGTACTTCTTTAAACCCTGGTCATATAACACCCCATACACATGACATGTTTTCCTTTGACACGGCGTGTACTGGAATATTTCCCCCTGCCCAAGTTTCAATACATGGCTAAACCACATGGTTCTCTTAGAACAAAACTACAAGACATGTTTATGCCAGACACGGTATGTACTATAAAGATTTCACTGGCCTGTGTCGTTAGTCACACAACCAGATATATGGTCATTACAACACGGTGTGTACACCAAGTAAATGACATGTTCCACAAAAATTTTCCCAACCTTGTGTCACTTCCCACACAGCCAGTCACATAGTCATGGACTACACGACGTGTACATATAGTACATGACATGTACTTATGAAAAGTTGTTCCTTCCTGAACAAAAGGATACATGGCGTGTATTAAACATTACACACCATGTATTCTGGGGTTTTTTTTTGAATAGTAATCCTTAGAAACTACTCCAAAACCCCATAAAAACACTGAAACAAACATTAAAATGCCCAATTCTTATACGCGGGGTTCTATACTCCCTGCGAATCAAATATTGGCATCATATTCATTTCATATAATAATAAAATTCAGTTAAAGATCATTATGATCCACCAAATTCCGATTGAAGAGGGCCCATAACAGCTCAGGGAACAATGTTTGGTGCACATTAAAATAAAAAATTTAATTTATCAATACCCCATTGAAAAAGTAGGTATACTATCACGCCATCTATCACAAAAACATGCATATCTTGCTCAAAATCTATCACAACATCATGCAATCAGTAATTCATCATAAATGGAATGCCAAGAATTCATGAAAAGTGATATCTAGAAAGTGACAATATGATGCATGAGATGGAATACCCTCATCTCATTAGGTTGCAACAAAAAATAAAACCTCAATAATATCAACAATAATAGTACAAAACATATGAATCAACCAACGGTGAAATCAAATCAACTATAATAATTGAAAAACTAGAAAATTGCAATAATCAAGGAATATTATATTTTCCATGTACATAGGTTAGCTACTCTTGAGAACAACTTATTACTAACTACCTATTTCTTCCTATACCTATCTATAAGCTCCAAATAGTAAGTCAAAGAATAAAAGAATCCTTTGATACCACTTTGTAACATCCTGATTCCGAGTGCTGCCCAAAGGTGCCCCATACCTGGTTGGTCACATGACCTCAAGCGGATTTCCCCAAATGCTAGAGGGTACTAAGTAGTAGTAATGGATTGGGTGTGATATTGGTGAAACTATGCCCTCATTGGTAGAGAAACACATCAGAATAACAATAATACACAATATCAGAAGCAGTAATACCATACAATAAGAAAACAATGAATGACTGAATGTAAATAAACAATTGGAGCACATAAATAAATGATTCATACCACATATGTCTAGGAAAGTTACCAAACAAGTTACAATGCTACAAATATAGTACTAAAAACATGTACAAATAGAACAAGTAAACTTCAACATCATCGCAAGCCTCATATTGGTCTCATGCTCTCCATATCCACAATCATCAAGTACCTAAAGTAGAAGGGTGCTTTATCTTATCTGTACCTGCAACAATATAATATATTTGGGCCCAAAATCATGACCCAAACAGGGTGTGAGATGAATCCTAGTAGGCAACCAACCAAATATCTTTGCCAAACCGTCAGTGAATATATATAGTAGCAAAAATGAAAAATGAAGTAATAGACAAGGAAGTACTCAAAGGTAAATAGTCCTACAGTTTCAAACTACATCCATTTACATTAATTATTTATTCAACCAATCATTAAAAAGAAATCCTATCAGAATATTCTCATAGTCTAACCCCTCTTGTTTTACAAATACAAAGACTCTCTGAGGAAGCACTCACCGTCAATTCCCCCTATGGTATTTTAAGAATAACTACAAACTCTCCGAGGAAGCACTCAACATCCATTCCCCATATGGTCTCATAATGGTATACTATAGACACTCTAAGGGATCACTCACCATCCATCCCACCTATGGTCTCACAATGTAAAAAGTATAACATACACTCTGGGGAAGCCCTCAATGTCAATTCCCCCTATGGTCTAACTCCACCAAGTTCTCACAGCCCTGTGTCATACAATAGTTCACAAAGGATATCAAACAGCCAAAGTAATCTCATATACTACAAGGCTAAGCAGCTATAATGCATATCACAGGCATGTCATATAATATGAACTCCATCCAAACTGCACTATGCAAGGAAAACAAAATAGCCTAACAGGAAGTTCTAGACCCAATGGACAAAATAAAAAAACATGGGAAAACATATCCATAAACAAGGTAATAAACCTAAATCATAATCAAAATCCTTTCTCAAGAAAATAAAACATAGCAGGCATCAAACTGGGTTAAATATACAAAACTCACAACACCTTAAACTAGTGTATTCAACAATTTTTTCATATATAATCCAAATAAAAATATAGAAATGCACAAAAAACCTACCTCAACATTGTGTGATCAATATAGTTAAACCTCAACCTTTGAATTGACCTAGAACATTGTAGATCTACAAAAACCTCAAAAATGCTCAAACTCAAATATCTCACGAAAGAAGAGAAATTAGGAGGAGCAGCTTTAGAAGAAGAAATAACTCGATGATGGGATTCCAATGAAACTGACAGTGTTTGATTCAGAGAACAGACGACTGATCAGAGGATCAAAGAATAATCCTTGCTCTCAGTCACTCTTAGATGTGATGAGGTTAGAAGAAGACAAATCTGGGAATTATATGTGACCCCGGTATGATTAAAAAAATAAAATGAAAAGTACATGGCATGTTCATTTAATGTACACACCCTGTACATACCTTAACCAGCCCCCACTTTAGGTGGTCTCTAGGTCACCTCACATGGCCATGTACTCGGCCGTTACACGACTAGTACATGACTACCCGCGACAACCGAGGACATGATGTGTACTCCTAAGTACACGATGTGTACTTATGAATTTTCCAAATTCTCCACTTTTTTTAAAAAACTCTCAGAATCAAGATCCACACCTGAAATGAATATTTGGGTTATTATATCTATATTCTTGAATAAATTAATATAATTAAATATTTATCATTTATTAATATTTTACAAGTCAAAAACCAGGACTTAAATGTCCAAATAACATTATTTTAAACAAAGTGAATGTTAATGGTTTTTAAATATTACACAACCTGATTTCCAAGGCCAATTTTTAGAAATTAATGAACTATAACTCACTAAGGTTTTAGAATATTTTTTTCTTTTCAAAAAATATATGTGTTCAGTAGATTTCTCTATAAAAAACCCATGGACTATATTATCTAAGATATAGTAAACATTATAAGATAACAGTTAAATTAGAAGGTATGAATTGTAATGTAACATCCTTGTTTTTATTTTAATTAAAACTTATTATTTTTATAATTTATAATTCCATTAATTTGAAATTAAATAGATTTTTAACCTAATATTAAATCCTTTTTTCTATGGGCTACGTAAGGATTAACACTTGAGTGTATGCGCTGTGTAAGGTTACCCCTGTGCTGCATAAGGTAAACCAAGCCACCATGTAAGGGTATCAAATCATGCATTTGTCTTATATAGTGGTAACTAAGCATTTATAAGGGTCACATAAGGGTACCACTTAAGGTCACTAACTTACGTAAGGGTACTATGTAAGGGTATCAACTCACATAAGGGTACCACATAAGGGTGAAATATATCTCACATACGGGTAAGAAAATGTTTCTAAAAGCTTCATAATGTTAAAGGGAGATACATAATAGATTTCCCTATTTCTCAAAGGATTTATAAGGGTAAATCTCCTATTACATGACTCTTTTGAGTTGTGTTAGTGTAAATTCATGTTACCATTACACAGTTCTCTTCCTGAGTATTTTTTTAATAAACTTATTCTCCATTCTTCTTTCTCCGGCATGATCTATAACACCATTTTACAGATTTTAAAATTTTGAAATCATGGAATTAATTATTTTAACCACTTCAAATATTGTAACTCCATATTAAATGTTTTTAAAACCTATGCACTCAATATTTGATTAAAATGGAAAAATTAATTTGTGTTGTAATTTTGATGTTTTAAATGATCCTACGCCTAGTGTATTTATTTAAATATACCCTAACCATAGTTACCTTGTGTTTTTCATATCATTATGGGGATTTTTGGGCATTTAGTTTGTAGTTGATCTTTAGGAGTGCATCAAAGGTTTTTTTCCTTGTTCATTTTTTGCAGACCTTCACCTAATGCTATTGTGAATTTCTCCTTGGATATTCTGCAATTTTGACAATAGAGGTAGGTGATGTCAAAACAAATATTTATTAACTGAAACATTTGATTATAATATATTTTATATTCATAGTTCACTTATTTTCTTAACATTTATTTGAGATGTTGATAAGTTTTTTTGAAATGGCATGGTGTGTTTGAAGAAAACAGTTTACAGTGGATATTGAAAATTTATTGTTGATTTTTAGTAATTGTACTTTATTTGAAATGAAAATAATCTAAATAATAATAATTTATTATCCCATTAATTTTATTGTAGTATCACATGAAGTTTTATTATAATTATTTGGGGAATAAATTGCAAGCACACATGTCAGAATATTTCAATAATTTTAAAATTATCCAAAAGAAGGAATAATTTATCACATGTGATTCGTAATAAGATATTGATGAAATAAAAGGTTTGATATATTTTATGATTCTAATGGGATGATTTATTGAGTTTTTATGAAAACTATTTTACAATTTTTCATTGAAATAAAAGGCATCATTTTTAAATATATACTATTTTATGATTGGTTTTTCAAATTTTATTATTCATCTTTCTCGTCTACATGAAAGAATAAATTGGGGATTATTTAAGTTTATATTCATTAAGTGGTAGTGATAAACCCATTTTAAACAAATGCTACATTCAAAAGCATATTCAGTATGGAACACTAAGCTTAAACGAACCACGAACTGTTATAAAAATATTATTTTTTAAATATAATCCTTTTAATCCATCTGAAAAACTAGAGGGTATGAATAAGATTAAATACATTATGAAATAGATATAAATGTCCTAATAAATAAAAATTTATTTATAAATTTTTATTGACTCATCACTAAATTTTAATAAAAGTCCCTTTATTTATAATAAATATATTTTCATTAAAAAACAAATTTTACTATTTTATATGAGAAAATTAAATTATTTTTTTCCACTTATAAAAAAATATTTAAAAATGGGAATTATTTTTTGAAAAAAGAATATCAATATTAACTTATTATGAACTTTTTTTATTTTTCTAAAAATATTACATTTTTGGTGAATAGTTAAAAAATACTGATTTCTATAAAATTTCAATTTATTTTAATAAATTAAGTAATTTAAATGTCCCAATATTCTTTTAATTTGATTTAAAATTAACATAATTATTATTTATATGTATTAAATCCAATTAATTACGCATAAACTATCGTTATATTGGATTTTTGTATAAGTTTATTCTTGGGCTTAAAAACTTTTTATTTTCTAAAAAAAAATTTAAAGTGCACAATGTTTCTCCATTTTGAATAATTAAAATAACCTGACATAATAATTAGTTAAACTTAAATTTATATATGATATATTTATAAATATTAATTAAAATTATCTTAATTATTTTTTCTTTTTTGTATAGTTAATATGAGATCACATTTTCCATAAAAATACATTTCTTGAAAAAACATTTTTTTGACACATATATATTATTAATTTTGAATGAAATTATAAAATTCATGTCATTATAATTTGTAAAAATTCATTAAATATTTATATTCAGAATAATTTTTATTATCTGATAAGTTAAATTAAAATTTTTACCATAATGAATAGTGAAAATAATAAAAATTGATCACTATGGTTATGGTAAAAATGAGTTTATGAAAGGGTTAACATAAAATGAAATGATTTAAAAATGATCCAAAACTTGTATAATTACTTTTTTATGTTCATATTTTTAACTTATATCTTATAAGGTTCAAAATATTATCAATTTGGGAGCCTTGTTACATGATTAAAATGTGGGTGTAAGTTTTTCTTTTAAAAAATTCCCAATGTGTCCTCTCACCCCTTATAAAATGTCACACCCTATTCTATCCTCCTAACAAATAAAAAACCCATCATTTTAGACAAAACCTAAAATTATTAACTTCCTTAGTTACCTCCCCTTATCTAATAATATTTTTTCCTATCATAAATCCAAAATAGAAAGGATTTTTTTGCAAAACTAAAGATGTTGTCTGAAGAAGAGGTAAGGTCCTTAACCAAAAATTTTATATTATATACTCTTCCACCTCCAAATTTTTTATTAAACAATGATTATATATTTAACTCAATATATTTAATATTATTATATGTTTTTATATTAATTTCATGGCCTAAAACCATCTCCTCCTCTCTTAAATGGGAAACACAACTATTTATCTTGTGTACGGTGGACTACCACATCGTGAACCGATACAATGAAGTTTCCATCATCGATTTTCAAATATAGATATAATAATGATTATAATTTTTATATATTAAATTTTTGATATAATTATACTTCTAGAATTATAATATCACATAAAAATTCATATTTTCCATTCTATAGAGAATTAGATAATGTCACTCATGTTTACAGAGGACTATTGCCTCACGAAGTGATGTAAATAATTATACAATAATGATTTAAATGAAAGGTAATAAGGAGGAATTTCATTTATATATTTTATATTAATGAAATATTATTTATTTTATAAAGGAAATATATCATATAATTTCTTACCTAACCATCCTTTGAATAAACAATAATATCGTTCGTGTGGACGGTGGACTATCACCGCACAAGGAAATGTGATTCGTTTTAATTAACACATAAAATGGATGGTATATATAAGTTTATTTTAATAAATAATATGATATTTATTATATAATTATTATTTTATAAAGATAAAATAAAACATACGTTATTTCCATCACGATAGTTGAAAACTGGAAATGTTATTCAATCGTATATACGACTTACCGTCTCCATGATTATAACATTGTTCATATTTCATAATCATCCTTAGTAATTTATTTTAAAAGTATTATTGTTTAATAATTATGATAATAATATCAATATTATTTTTCTATAAATTATTAATTAGTACTCTCTTTGAATTTATTCAAGTCACCAAATTGATTATGGATATATGATCCCAAAATTATCAAAATGTATGACATGAAACTAAATGATTATTTAATTTAATGTAGAATGATAATAAATAAAATAATAGGAATAATAAACATGAAAATTTTTATTTATAATTTAAATAATTAACATAATTTTATTATTCAATATGATATGTAATGTATGGAACAATTCAAGATTGATGTAATGGTTTCCATCTCAAAACATCGTTCTTTGAGACACATGTTATTTTATATACCTAATTTATTTTAATTTGTGTATATAATTAACCTTCAAATACTATATCATGAATCTTTCATAATAATTGATATTTAATATTACTATATATCTACTAAACTCATGAGAAGTTATGATTCAAATGTTATCAAAGGGGGTAAGGGTTTATGTTTCAATATCATTTCTATTGGGATTATTTCATCTAGAATTTCCATTATAGGAAATTATTTTATCAATTTATAAAAAATACATTTAATTTTATTATCCAATATTTATTCATTAACTATTCATGTAATATTACCATTTTTTTTCTTTTCTACTTAAAATGATTTGAGAAAATGTTTTTATGAAAATTGAAATTATTTTTTTCTTCAGTCGAATGCCCTTTCTCTTCCATGCCCATATTTTCTTTAAAATGTTTTCCAAAATATTTTAATATTATTAAATTATTTATAAATTAAGTTTTAACATTTTTAGACCTTTTTATAAAATGTTTTTAATGGAATCTTCTTTTTTTTCAAATGAGGGACTTTTTTGACTTTTTCCCATATTTAAAAGTAATGTTTTGTAACCTATAAAAAATGTACAAAGTTTCTTGATATGATGACCATTGTTTTCTTTATGTGTTCATTTATATGTTTATTGGGTTACTTTTAATGGAAAGTATTTCCAAAATACTTTGTAATTTTTTATTTTGTGAAAAATTATTTTTAAATTGGAATGGTTATTTTCCTCAAGATTGTTTTTATTCTATTTATAGTATTTGTATTCATCATTAACAATAGCCTTTTATGTTATGGACTACATATAAATTATTAATACAAGTATCTCACATATATATCTAGTTTATTCAAAATTCCCTTGATGATTTAATAAATTCCTTGTGTTCATTTCCCAAATACCTTCATTATGAAATTTCTCTTGATTATGATATATAGAAATATTATGTAACACATTTTCTTTCTATGTGTAAATTTTATGTTTATTCCTTATTATTTATTCCCATATATAGACCACATATTCTTATAAATTAAATGAATTTGATGGGCATATGAAAAATTATATATCCCTTCAATGTATTGGGTAATTGTTTTGTCTCAAGAGATATCATGTATAGGATTAGGGAGTGAACCTAATCCATTACAAGACTCTATCCACTATATGAAGTTGTCTCGGTAGTTATCCTTGACTTATATTTATTTTATGTTTTATAATGCTTCAAATTTCCTCTAATTTTATGATCTTATGATAGAATGTTCTTTACATTATTTTTCAATGTGATTACTCTTGTTCCTTATCTTTTTCTTATATCATGTTATATTTGTGACTCTCACATTATGTTTCCCTATTGTGTTTTTTTATTATTGGGATTTCTAGATCACCCCTTTATTATTTGTAATCCCCAGTTTATGATATGAAGTTATATAATCTCACTATGGAAAATAATAAAATACATGGACTCCTTGTTTTCATTTACTTTTAATTTAATTTGAAACTAGTCTTCCAAATACACTAGACTTCATAGTCATTGGGATTGTACTTGTTGGATATTTATGCCTAAAAATCATGTAATAATATGTGTATAGGGCTGGGGTCACTATAGTTTCTCTCAGAGAAAAGTTTTAGTTATCATTTAGAAACTAGGATGAGAAAACAATAATGAGAACCATAGGTATAAGCTTAAGGAAAAATATATGTATACAAAGATATATTTGAATTTTTTTGAAGTATAGAGTGAATGGTTTTCCAAAAAATACATCCCTTTTTGGATACTACTAGTGAATGTGGTTCTAGAATAGATGTACCTAGGGGTAATAACTCTAAAAAATCTATTTCATGATTTAATCAAGCATTACCTAGTACATAAAAATAATGCTTACAATGAAATTGGGTTTACACACCCAAGGGATATGTTTTTGAAACCTGAAAAATATTTACAAATAACTATAAAGGAATTGAATAAATTTTTAGGGCAGAAAACCTAATAGGATTTATTATCAAGGATAACCAAGATTGAAACCTATAATCACATAAGTCGGGATATACTTATAATTTATAATTTATTACATATTGGTATATATGTTTTTTTATGTTTAATTATTATCAAGTATTTTATTAATTTACTTTAGTTAATGGGGTGAAATAGGTGAAAGCATTCAAAAAACCTATGTAATGGGAAATGTAATGATTATCCACAATGATATGCTTAACCAAATGGTAATATAACTTACACATCTTATGATTAATAAAAAAGAGATTTATTAATATATAATTAACAATCGAAATATTTTTGAATTACCAAAAACACAAAATAAGAGAAGGATGAAATCTCGTGGAAGTTAATGTATTAAAGATGAAAATGAAAAGAAGATTCAAATTTCTACATTACAAGAATGTTGGATGTGAGACCATGGAAAATTCCTTAATGTAATTGGAAGATGATTTAGGTGGGGAAAAGGATAGAATAATGTAGCTAGTTACTCAAGGAAAATTAATATTTTGGATAACAATATGGAGAGAAATAATCTTCAACCCAAGGCACCATTAATAGTTAAATGTCATAAATGTGGGGAACATAGTAATTATCAAAGTCAATGACCTAATATAAGGATTAATTACTAAGGTTTTATGTTATGAAAATAACTAAGGTGGAAGGATTGAATTTGTTTATGTGTTGTAACTCTTGAATCATGTTGTTGGAGTATTTTTTTCTGTTGTTTTGGTTACAATAATTAGGAAACTTCTACGGATTGATCCAAAATAATTTTTCTTTAAGGTTTTGAAAGAATACATTGAATGGTACTAATGAACTAGAAAATTTAATTTAATGTAAAGGTGATACTCTACAAAAAAATAAATAATCTAGGAAAATATAATATTGGATATGTGGTGGTTGTTGTTGTTGAGGTAATTATATAAAAAAACTAGTTGATTTTGTGGGAAAATAATGAGTTGTATAGAAAACCATAGGGTAAAAAAAGTTATTTTATGACTAATGTATTTTTGAAGTTGTTCATCATATTATGGATAATGTTATAGGATGATGTATAATTATAAATATAATTATCACATATTTTCCCCATAATTTTAGAAAAAGTAAAACTCGAATGTTGGGTGGAAACCCATCACACTCGAAAAGGCCATAGGCCTTAAACCCATAACTAAAGAGGGATA
Organism: Viscum album; assembly: GCA_963277665.1. Taxonomy (NCBI): domain Eukaryota; kingdom Viridiplantae; phylum Streptophyta; class Magnoliopsida; order Santalales; family Viscaceae; genus Viscum; species Viscum album. The sequence goes on from OY728164.1 coordinate 1,186,245,893, forward strand.
CGAGTATAGTGCCTACCACTGGCCTATGTAATGAACTGGTTAGTATGAAATTTATTTTACTTAAATAATTTTATGAATAAATATAAAGTAGATACTTTTGAGGTGGTTAATGATATTTTAGAATATTTCTTATTGGGCTAATATATATATAACTTTTAGCTTTAACGTGGAAGCTTTTTTTGGGAAGAGTGCTATTACAATTTTGGATATTTAAGCTAAAGGGTTTAATGGATATAGGCTTATGGAATGCATTATGTTGATCTTGTGAGTTTGTATTGTGTTATTAGTGATTAATATATTATATGGTAAAACATGTGATAACCATTTTAGTTTTAGTAAATAAAATAAGAATAACTTTTTATCCTTTTAGGGATTATATGATCCACTAGAATCTTATTTTAGTGGTTCAGTCATGAAAAATAAATCTCTAATTCTCATTGTCTAGAGAAATGATAAGATTGTGAAGGAAATTATTATTGGATGAAATTATGTATTCCAAGTAATTATATTTCCTTATTTTATTAGTTTAGATAGTAAATAAGTCCTTCAACTCTATGTAAAGGATATTGAAACAATTTTTTTCTATTATCTTCATATTCAATGAATCCATAATATTTTGATTAATAATAGATTTATAGTTTTGTGGATGTTGAATTTATCATAATCCTTCAATTTATTTTAATCAATGATCTCTATAAATCCCCACATTTTTTTGAATTTCATATATGTTCATATCTTCAATTTACACAAACATCATCCTATGTGGAAACCTTGTTATGTGATGAAATGTTTATGTCCCTTTCCCTCTTTTTAGAATAATTTTTGGTTAACCCCATTTACGATGTGGAGTTTTACAAAAAAAATTCAATTTTAAAACCCTTGATTACTGAGAATAAGTTTAAATTTCAATGATGTAATTTATTTAAGGGGGTTAGAATGTAACACCATGAGATTTAAAAAAACACTGTGTTTGATAGCATCTTCAATGTGCAACACATAATTCAAACAAATGACGACATATTATAAAAATGTTAATATTTTGATATGATCTTTTTAACCATGTTGTTAAATTATTGGGTATAAATAGGATTAAATAATTTATGAAATGTATATAATGTTCATACTCAATATAAATTTATTGATAAATTATTAATAAATAATCACTTAATTTTAAGAAAAGTAATTATATTCACTGAAAATATGTTTTCTTCAAAAAATGATTTTTATTACTTTCTATAAGAAAATAATATAATTATTTATTTTCCAATTATAGAAAATATACTTGATAAAATGGAATTTGTTATACTAGTATCATGATATCAACATATGGTAAATTTTTTGAATTTTTCTTAAAATATTACCTTTTCATTTGATAACAAAAAATACCAATTTTATAATATAGTAATTTATTTTTAATAAATTAAGTAATTTAATGGTCTGATTATTAATTTAATTCTATTTTTAATTAACATAATTATTATTCTATTTATATTAAATCCAATTAATTAAATTTAAATATAATTTATACAATATTTTAGTGTAAGTTTATTCTCATGCTTAAAAAAAATTATTTGTAATTTTTTAAAAATGCACAATGTTTCTCCTTTTTAAATAGTTAAAATAACACCTATTTAAGAATGATTCAAATAAAATATATAGACTATATATCTATAAATATTATTTTAAATTCATATAATTATTATTAGTTGTCCTATAGTTAATATGATATCATCTTTTCCTTAAAAAATGAATTTATTGAAAAACTGTGTAACACCCCGAACATTCTAAATGAATAAAATTTTATTTAATAATGTGTATGAATCACAACAACAAGATTAAAAAGGGATATGATTTCATGCTAAATTACAATATATTTAATTTTTTATATAAACTCAATATATTTTATAGCTTGCAATGCACATAATACTGAGTTTCCTTGCATTACAACAACAACAAAGAATTTCTTCGATGGCTTACGTGACATGCAAGATCACGTTTTACTAAATTCTAGTAAAATTAATATTTAAAATGCCAATTATCTAATAAAAATTAAATTGTGGGTTATAAATATGACTAACTATATTATGAAAATATATTGTTGAATTCATTGCTTAACAATTAATTATAAATGAATATAAAAACCAATTGAATATAAAGGAAATGTTTTTATAAATAAGTATTTTTATATGGTTGAGGAGTTTTATGTTAATAAACTACATTAATTTCTATTATTAGATAATATTGATGAAATTTATATATTAAATTTTCAATAAAATTTTTTATATCCATCCAATATATTTGATTAGGACACATGATAAGAGAAAAACAATTATATGCATAAAAAGATATATTTTTCTAAAGGTAGCTTGCTGCCTTTTAAGGGGGAAATTATTTTAAAACTATATTTTGAAAATTTTATAAGTTTTATTTGAAAAAATAAAATTCAATTTTGAAATCATATTTCTTAAATTATCTAAGGTTGGTTTTTTTCGAGAAGTTTCATTTTTGTTGATGAATATAGAAAAATACTAAATTTTAATTGAATGACAATTTTTCATCTAAATAATTTTTAATGCTAAAATATATTTTTATTTGGGTCTTATGTCAAAATATTTCAATTATAAATCTATTAATATAATTTAAGTCATTTTAATCATTGTAATATTGAATTGTTTCTATAGAAACATTGTAAACTTTTGAATATTCTTACATTAAAAACCCATTTTCTTACCACAATTGTGAGATTAATTTTAAACTAAATTCTACCACTTTAATGAGTTAAATTTTGGAAAATGGGTTAAATATTTTAAATTATCATAATTTTAAGGTATAATATGGTCAAATTAATTTTTGATCAAAATTTATTAGTGAAAATGGTTAAAATTAATTACTACAATGAAGATACAAAATGAGTTTAATTAGTGGTTAAACATAGAATAAATGGTGAAAAAATGACCCAAAACTTTTCCATAACCCATTGGATGTTCATATTTTGACCTTAAACCATATTTTTTAAATTGTTTTTGCATTATTGAGTCTTTTTTGTAGCTAAAAACACAGGTACACCTAACTTCTTTTCTAAAATGTTGTGTGTGTGCTCTCCACAACTTATAAAAGGCCACCCCTATACCCCATTATTCACACACATGAAGGAATTTAGATCATACAAAACCTACCCAAATATCCCCCAAATTAATACCCCTAATACTAGAAGCCTTATTTTAGTAAAAAATCTATCCTATGAAATGTTTAGTGGAAACTTAAGGAGGATACCCGAAGAAGAGGTAACATTCTTGTAAAAGCATTTATATTTTATTTATTTATCCACCTTATTCAATTATTATTATACCATGATAATATAATATTATCTGTATATTATATATAATGAGATGTTATTATGTAAGGGTATGAACTCCAGCTTCACACAGTTCCATCAAATGGGTTACAAAATCATAGTTTGTGTGTACAACTGACTACCACCTTGTACACTGATGTCATTCATCTTCTGATTACCACAATTCAACATTGGGAATAATGAAGGAAAAAATTTATATATTATTTATATTAAATTTATTATGTATTTATTTATCTAGAGTTATTATGTTACACATTCCTCCATGATTTCTATTTTTTGGGAATACAATAACGTCGTTCGTGAGTACAACAAACTACCTCCTCGTTAAGTGATGTGATTCATTCATGATTTACATGTAATGTGTTAAGGATGATTTTAATAAATATATGTTATATATATGACATAATAATGATACTAGAATGATAGTATATAGACACACACACACACATATCTGTGTGTGTGTGTGTGTTTCATCAGGAAAGTTATGCCTGTCGATGGTGATCATCCATATGGAAAGAAAAAATGGTATGATGAGAATTGAATAGTATAAATTATTTATTTTTGAGAAATAAATTCTATAGTTAGATGATTTTATATTGGGTTCACCCTTTTTTTATCAATAAGAAATGATATGGGAGGCTTGGTCCGATGGTTTGATCTTGGGGGGTTCGATGATAGTACAAGCATTGAAAATAGGTTCACCATTCATGTTTACCTTTCATAAAAAATCCAAATAGTTCCCACATCCATAACTAGGTACAAAACTAATTTTCAATGGAAAGATTTCAATTTGGGTTTCAGACCTAATGGAACTTAGGAACTCACATTGGTCTAGCGGATGGTTGTTTGGGATTATCACACTATTTTTTTGGGGAATTTTTGCCTACTTCAGGACTCTCTTATAGATTTAAGTTATGTTCAAGAATCTATCCTTAATCCCAATACGAGATTAGTTACCGTAAACAATTGACCATAGGTTAAACCCTTTTATACATAAAGGGTAATCTTATTAGTAGCTTGATATTTATGTATCCATGGTTCTTCAATAATTTCTTATTAATGGGTAGCTTCTTATATGTTGAAGCCATATAAATAGTAAATTCTAGATTTACTACCACTTAGGGAGGAATTTAATATATCGAGGATGGGATTGATCCATAATGATGTGTCCTACATGTCTTGTTTATAGCAATAATCAAAACCCATGTAATTTTTTAAACCCATTCATTTTAACTTCATGTAGAATGGAATTTTAAGTGGGAACTTATGCATTGAGTATTGGAGATCGAGCCTCGTAGGGAATTCTTACATATCCTGGTTATGATAAGAATTAGAGTAATTTTAGTTCAATCATGCCCTTGGGACTAAACTATAGGTGGGTACCCTTGTATGGGGTAGTCATAAAATTTGACTAATCGAGGATTACACACTTAGGTTTCCCTATATTACGAAGATTAATGATTCGAATGATATGACTATTCAAACTCCCTAAGCCCATGCGATCCATGTTTGGTGTGAGAAATAATGGATAGCAAGTAATAAGTCACATTGCATATGGATATGATAATTATGTGTTGGAAAAACCCTTTGGTTGTTTAATATGGAGCTCTAGACTTAGGTAGGAATCCTACATATCCATGTTATAAAAGAAAATAGAGTTCTCAGAGTTTAGTTGGGGTTCTCAGTCCATTGGTTGCTGAGGAAAAAATATCAATCCATGGGAGAGATTGGGTCTCTGTTGTTGAAATGTCAAAGACATGAGAGAAAACTGTATTGATGCAGATTCCATTTGATCTCAGGCCTTATAAAGGAATCCTACACATCCTATTTATTTTAGGAACCAGAGTTCTCATAGTTTAATTGATTTAGGCATACACACTGGGGTTATCCTGGCATGTAGGCATTCATATCATGCCACTTATTTGGGATTACACATTATGGTTATCCTATTATGGGGGAATTCATATCATGCTATTGATCAGGGCTTACACACTAATGTTTCCTTATTAGATAGAAGTTTAGGATGTGAGTGACATGATCATTACAACTCCCTAAGGCCACATGAGTTATGATTGGGGTGAGAAATATGGTATAGTGAGTAATCAATCTCACTACCTATGGATATGAGAATTATATACTGGGACAACCATTTGGACATTTAATATGGATCTTGTGCCTTAGGTAGGTATCCCACATATCTTGGGTATTGTAGGAATCAGATTTCTCATAGTTCAATTTTAATCTAGATTACCTACTTAGGATTCCCTTATATGGAGGATGGACAAGGTTATCATGCCTTGGGATACCTTCTTGACCTAGCCTAGTTGTCTTCCTGACCTTCTTGATTGTCTTCATGACACGCCTTTATTGTCTACCTTACATGTCAGATGGTTTCTGGATACATTTGGTTGTATCACAAACAAGTCCAAATATAATCGCATTATCAAGGATGATTTCTCTAGAGGACATCACAAGGCCTGTATGACTTGTCCTGGAGTCCATCACATGATCTCAGATTACCTTTCATGAGAACATTATAAGATCATGGAAAATAAGTTTAGAGGGTGTCGCATGATCTGACTAACATACCTGGCGGGTGTCACATAACCTAGGTTGACACATATGAAGTACCCCACTTTATCTTGGATAATTTTTTCCAGTGGACATCACATGATCCCTATTAGAATTTCACGGTTCCACCGTGAAACCTATTTGACATGTTGAAGGGTTCCATGAGATCTGGATGGTAAGCCTGAATATCTATATGATACCCATCTAATAAAAATTGGTGTCACTACATATCTTAGGAGACATGTCTAGAGAACATCACATGATCTATATGGAGAGCCTGGAGGGATTCATGAGACTTGGGTGGCATGCCTGGAGGGCATCATGTGACTTTCCTGAAGTGTCTAGATGACATTGCATGATTCAAATGGTATTATCGAGGGGATGTCACATGACATGGGTGACATTTCCTAATATCTTCTAATGATATGGATGAGTCATGTGAAGCACATGAAGATATTTTTATATGTTCTTCACATTAGTCTCTCATATATTAGTATTTATTCATGTTTTCATTACATGTGTTCCTTATATTTGTTCAGGGTTATCTTGTTTATGTCTCGTGTAACTAATCATGTAAGAGGGATGTCCTTCATATAACTTTTTTAAATTCATTCACGTGAACTTTTAGTGATCACATGAAGTTCCTATGAATGTATCATGATCCTCTAGTCTGTTCTCTTGATTTTTACCTGGTAGAAGACCATGGGATCATGAGATTAGCCGCTCTGATGCTTGGGTGCACAAGTGTGTGAATCAAAAGATGCATATTTTTTATATTGGGGTGGGGGATTTAATTGCCTCTCCACCCATATTATACATTCTTTGAGTGACATGTATCTCACACATTTTGTACAGAGTCAGTGGTGGGATTTGATGCCACAAAATTTGCGAAATCCAGCCATATGTGTCACATGATTTTCAATGATCGCATGACCATCCCATGAATGACCCATTTATTGGATTTTGGCCAATCAAAGTGATCTTGACTAATCATTTTTACATGATAAATGTCATTTACAATCTTATTACTACATGTCTATAGACATTTGTGAGATTGGGATGCCCGTTGAAAGGTTCTCATGTGATCTTAGATGCTTTTTTGGACCTTTATCCAGAAAATTGTATCTTTCTAAGGGGCCTTCGTGAGATCAAGATGACATGTAAAGGGGGGACTAACATTTTTAATGGTGATCTCCTAGGGTGTATAACTATGGTCGTATAAGATAATCATATCTTACCTTCACAAGAATCTCATATCATTTCCCTTTTTTATTTCCTTGTTTATTTTATAAGGTCTTGGGATGTCGTGAGTTTGCATGAGTGTTGTTAAAGAAAATAAATCTCCCCATAAATGATGCATTGTGTGACCAAAGAATTTTCATATGGCAATGCATGAGCATAAAAATGGACAACCATTCTATTTTCCTTTGAAGACGAAGGGGAGAGCATGACCATCTGGATATATCTGAAACCATTCACGTGACGAGGGTGACCTGCCAGTGATATCTTTCATGACAAGAAGGGAATGTATCTAGGGATTCCACAGTGTCTTGATAACCTCATTAGTGCATCATGTGAAGGTTTATGATCCAAATAGGCTCTCATATTTTTTAGATTTTAATCACCTATTTTAAAAGGATTTTTGGTTGGTTGTTAGGAACCTGCCAGATGATAAGTCACGTGAATTGAGGGATCTTATCTAGAAGCCACTAAAAAATTAGCAAGTCTCTTAGGTAGCTTTTTGAGAACATTGAGGCTTATCAACGAGGCCTTGTGTGACCTCAAACAAATTATGCACTGCGTTATAATCATTCATGCGACCTTATTAAGGTCATGTGATCTTGTGACTTTTGTAAGATCATGCAGTCCACATGCATCAACCACCTTAACTCTGTTTTTTGAGAAAATAATACCCATAATTTGGGCATTTCTTCCATTATGGGTTTTCTGATGCCTCCTTGGTGGACGTCAACAAATTCCCCCTCTTAGGAGCAATGTGTGTGGGGATAAGGGTTCCATCATGAGGAACATAAGTTCCTGCCCGAGTCCTTGGGTTGTCATAAATAAATATATTGGATGAAAATTTTTCTTCTAGGTGACCTTTGGTATTACATGGAATACTATATAAATAGGGGAAAAATGATCAACTCATTCACGAGCTTTTCCTCAGGATGCCTGTATTGGGTTTTCAGTCTGGTAGTTTTTTATGCCTTTTTTCAGTCATTCAAACTAAATCATTTTTTTTGTAGTTTAGTGTATTTTAGATCAGACCATATATTGTTGTATTTTAGGTTATTTTATCTCAGAACTTCAATTTCATTAGTTTATTACCATTTAGCTTGGTCCCTCTATCTATGTAGTTTTGGGTCTTTTAGATCTGGCATTTTATTATTGTAGTTTTGGGTCTTTCAACTTAGAGATTGAGATGCCATAATGTTTAAAGTATTTCTACTAGGACTTGATAGAAGATTATGGAATATGGGGACGGCATTATGGGGATATCCCAAAACACCATAACATGATAAGTTCTGCCATGGTGTTTTTGAGGGCTCATAAGGGTAGAAGTTCCTTTATGGCAAGGAAGAAACACCACTAGTTTGTAGGTCAAATAACTTATACATTGATTAAATGGTCAAATTGAGGCATCCCCACACTTCTGTAAGGTCTATGGAAGATTTATTGGTATATTATTGGTTGATAGAAAAATATTAGGTATTCTAGGTCCACCTTGATAGTTCGAATGTTGGTGATGTAATTCATAACCCAAAAGTCTGAGTTAAGAAATATGGAATGGGGAAGACATGCCATGGATGACCGATAATACCATGAGGTGACAGGTTCTTCTATAGTGTTACTAGGGTTAACAAGGATTGGGGTTCTTTTCATGTAAGTAAGAGATAAATTTAGTCTATAGGTTAAATCCATTATTCATCAAAAGCATGGTAATGAAAATATGATCACCATATCCCTCTATAGACCATGAATGATTTTAGAGTACTCAATTGTCCAAATTATGAGGTTGGGTATTGAATTAAAGCCTATCTAAGAAGGGTTATGTAACCCTAGGGTAGTTCATATCTTATTTGAAGCTCAATTCCTATGTCCTGTGGTTTTAAATTAAAGATTTTAGGCCATTAAATGGTTTGGCATGGAGTGTCACATTCCTACATTGAGAAAGGGTACAAAACATAGTGACTTAACATTGAGGATATTGAATCCTATTGAATAGTCTGGTTATGGGGATTGTAAATCATAACTGAAAGTGTTGGCTTCATGAGGATGGTGTGAGGAAATCATGCCTGGAATGGACCAGAAAACACTGAGGTGCTATGTTCATCCATAGTGACATTAGGGCTTACAAGGATTAGAAATGCCTTTTTTGCAGAGTTACACTAATGGTTAACAACCATAGGCTCATATGAAGAAACCATAATCATATATTCACAATCAAACAAAGGGTCCCATGAAGCCGAGTATCATTTTCAAAAGGACAAAAAAGATTTACGACGACTCAGGGCACTCAAATCATAAATTTTTATTTATTGGAAATGGAAGAATCAATGAGGTTTTGAGCACCCTAAATGTTGGAAGATTTCTTAGTGAAGAGTTTATCTCAATAAGAATATGTGAAAAATTATTTCTATAACTGTTTCCTAGACAAGGGGGTCCATAAATCATAGTGTGGATTTTACAAAGGCTACCAAGTAGGCTCTATGAGCTTTATATCTTATTTATTTAAGCCCTAACTTTTTCCAAAACACTAGAGATAAAAATTTTAATAGGTGAGGAAATGAATTTTTCCTAGGACACCTTTTATGGGTTTTCAAGTTGAAAAGTTTTGTATCTCTTTCTCTAGTGGTTTAATGTATTTCAATTTTAACCTTCAGAGGCTAGTGTTTAAGGTCAGAAATTATTGACCATAGTGTATACATTTTAAGTTCATGCTGTAAATGGACCAAATATGAGGAGCATGTTACACAAGATCCTAATTAGGATACACCAGGTTTAGATTATTCCAACATATTTTTGAGTGGGTTATGAAAATGTTGTAAATCATGTATTGAAGTTCTTAGGTCATGGTTAGTGATACGAGACAATCATTTTAATGAATTCCCAAAATACCCACAGGTTTTGAGTTCTTCCCTGGTGAAGTGAGGCTCACAAGAATCAGAAAGCCCTTAATATAGGGACATGATGTCTTCAGATCGTAGGAATAAGACCTTAATCATAGATATAATAGTCAACTAAGTAGATATATTTTCCTTTTCAAGGGTCATGAAATGTTTGTGGTGACCTAAGGTGCTCAAGACAAGAAGTGGGATTTATAAACAGAGGGGCTTAAAGGATGATAGAAGCACCCCATACCCTGACTGACCAGGGTTAGGCTCTTATGGTCATTTGATAAGGAAAAATGAAGGGCGATGGCTTAAAAATTTTAATTTCATGTAGCAGGGGTGTATTTATTAGGGAATTTTAATTCCATAGACCAGGATGTTTTTCTTATAGTTTATCATTGTGCAATAATGACATATTTGTTTCTTTGTAGTTTAATGTCATGTGATAAGGACATGGGAACCAAAGTGAAAAATTTAGGATGATATAATATGTGAAAAAGATATCCATATGTAGACTTGAATCATACATAAGAAAAATGATCTTGTATGACATGAATATTATATTGTTGGGTGTGAATTTTTTCATTGGTTATTGTAGCTTGACCCAGGTTTTGAGATCTGGGCATGACTATATATATTATGATGGCAGAAATCTAACCAGATGTTGTTCTTGAATGGGAAACTATCCATGAAGTTATGAAACATATTTAGAGGGGGGCATTGTTTCCGTTGGTTGTTGTAGATGGACCCATGATTGATGATCTGGGTGTCACTATGTATCCTGTGATGATTAGAGTCAAGAAAAACATAATTATTAAGAACATGTTTTGTTTAAAATCATTTAGAAAGGATGTAGGATCCCCGACATGAAAACAGAATGATATATCTGGGAATAAGAATTTATGGTTTGAGGGTCACTACATATGCTTATATGGAATGGATCAATCTACATGTAGTTCTTGAGAATGATCCCTATGTAGGTCTGACCTGTATGCAGGGAGGGGACAATTTTTATATTTATTTTTTGTGGATGGGCCTCAGATTGGAGATCTGGTCATCACTACATCTCTTATGATTTTAGGAATCTATCAGTACATATTTATTCCATGGAGGGGTGGTGGGAAACCATCACTAATGTGAGTATCCCTCTCAGGAGTGGTGAACAGAAATGTGCAGTTTCATGTCATGAAAGAGACATAAACTATGAAGTTTAATGTCATGAGGAGAGGAATCATGAACATGATAACCCTATCATGATTAAATATGTCCTGTTTTTGCATGGAATCCCCTAAAAAAGATACTATGCCCATGTAAACTACGATCAGCGTGAGAAATAAGGAATAAAATATGTTCTTCATGACATGGAGACAATTAGAGAATGGAATGGCCATTTTGTATCATGTGGTGGTTGGATAGGGATATAGGATCTAGTAATCCCCTTTTATCTCATTAGGATTTAAATCAAGTTGTATGTAGTTCAATAAACCCGTATTGTTTAATGTCACGGGGAAATGACATCAGTCACGTAGTCAACATATTGTTATTAGTACATGGGTGACTTATTGAGAAAGAAGAGAAATGTTGTAGTTGAGCCCATAACGGAGGTATGAGTATCACTACATACCCTATAATTATATGAATCAATCCACATGTAATTCATAAGAACCATTCAATCTGGTGTCATACGATAAGTACATCAGCCATATAGTTTAATGCCTTGCAGTAAGAACATTTTTTATGTAGATTAACGTCTTGTGATAAGGACAAAGGGAACTTTGGTTCCAGTATGAGATCTTTACAATTTATCATCATATGGTTAGGACATGCATTGCCCAATGTAAATGAAGATGAATCATTAGGGATATATACAGTTTAACATCATGTGGTGATGATGTTCTACATATAGTTTACCATCATGTGGTTAGGATGTGAGATGTTGTGTAGTTTAAATTCATACAACATGGAATTATTTCTTAAATTTTAATGTCAAGTGAATATGATGAGCTCTTTATTTTTTAAGATAATGTGTCTAGGAAATGTGTTACTTAATGGAAACTATATAAACTATTTCTTTATAAATATTTCTTTGGTGGGGGGTGTCACATGTTCCCCATCAATGGTAGCCAATGAGAAAGATTTGTTGTAAAATACCTTTTATATGATATAAGCCCCTTAACATTTAGTTTATAGCCTTGCTTGATACTTTCCTTGTATCATTGGGGTTTTGAGAGCCAATACCCGTTCTCCTTGAAAGAAAAAACAATGGTAGACCTTTTTTTTTGAAGGCTTGTGCGATATAATTCTGATGAACTTCATGGTTGTATAGTGTACAATACCTATTCTCATCTAGCCACTTTGAATCATCCATTCACTTTGGTGATTTCTAATCATGTGATAGTTTTCCAAAAACTACTATTTATAGTTAGGGAGCTGGAATTATATGGATAATAGTACCTATATTTTGTACACCAATGAATATGGTGTTTTTTGTGTAATATTACATGTGGTGGTATGGTAGGAACATAAAACCTGGGGGACTATATATAACCAAGAATTTTTGTCCTTATTCACCATATTCAAGAGTATATTTGATTGAGTTTTTTTAATGCCTCTATATATCCATTTTCTACCACATGAATGCTTGATGAATGATTTGACTCAATGTGGTACTCATAGTACATTTTCTTCAACTCTGTAGAACCAAATTGTTGTTGTTGTCTATTAGTATTATATGAGGGAATTCATAGCAAGTAATGATATGAGTCTGTATGAAGTTTATTATCTTATTTTTCCCTACTTTTTTGAGGGGTATTGCCTCAACCCATTTGGAAAATAAGTTGGTAGAAGTAAGGATGTAATTTAACTGCTTAGTTGCGGCTAGGGGATATGGCCCCACAATATCCATTCTCCATACGACAAACAACTAGGAATATTTATCTATATGTAGAAATATTGGTGGTTTATGGATGAAGATTTCATGGATCTATCTTGCATTAAATTTCTTGGAGAATTACACATAGTTATATATCATGGATTTCTAATAGTAACCCAACATCCTGATTTGGTGGAGAGCCTAGTCCCAAAAGGATGAGCACTGTAGTAGTGTGTGTGTACTTCTTCCATAATGGAAAGAATCTATATTTCAATTATGGATCTGAGAAGGATTATTTCATATACTCTCACGTAGAGGTATTTGTTTCTCATTTGTATCACATAATAGGGTAAATTTCACTACTCAATGCCTAATTTGTTCACTTTCTTCTCAGTCCTTCAGGAGGGTCCCATTCTGGAGATAATAGATTTTAGGATCCATCCATCCACTGATGGATACCAGTTCATCATGATCATGGGTGGTGTTGACCTAATTGATTTATTCTATATCAGAATTAACAAATGATGAAACCATTCTTCAATGGGTGATATAGAAGATCACTTCCTCCTAATCAAGATTAGATAACACTATGTCCGCATTGGACAACAGGTCATAATGAATATTCTGTGGTCTAGTAATATGATACAATGTGGGATCAAAAGGTAACTCTGTCATTAGTCCCCTGATGTAGCTAGTGATAGGGGAAAATTCATCCTGTTTGATGGCATATTTTTCATTGATCTTCTTTATCAGTAGCTCCAAATCTAATTTGATAGTAAGGTAGTATATCTATAGATATAGGTTTAATTATAAGACAACAATTTGGTCTTAGTATTCTTCCTTGTTATTCATGTAGCATTTGTATAGTGGGAAAGAGTAGTGAAAATATTTTTTGTTTGGAGAAACAAATACAATCGCTTTGAAAACCTGGCAGAGTTTTCTATTTTCAATTCCTTTTTCTGATAAGACATTGTGAGGTGCCATCAAAATACATATCCCATGTCCGGGGAGTGTTGTGGGAATATAAAAACTCATATTTTGGGAGTTTTGTGTTAATAGATGTACTTTACAGGGTGGGATGTTCCATAAGGAAATCAACCAGGTATTTCCCTTTTACTAAATTATATGATACAAACTGGATGTCATAATTGTGCAGAATGACTATCCATCGATCCAAGAACCTAAATAACATGATATAGTCAAGAATGTAATTTATAGTTTAATATGAGAGACCATATAGAATTTGTGGTGATTCAAGTGATGCCTTAACATTTTCACCATAAATATGAGTGTGAGTTTGTTCTTCTTGACATACGAGTACCAAGTCTTAATATTTAGCAATTTTCATATGAGGAAGTACAAACTTTTTTCATTTACTACATCATTCTTCTTTGTGGGGAGTGTGATAATAGATCATTCCATGGTTCCCATATATAAGATTAGTGAATTTCCTTCAACAGGTAGAATTAGAATTGGCAGTTGTAGCAGGTACTCTTTGAGACTCTCAATGGCCTCTTGAAAGTCATCGTCCCATCGATAGGTGATTACCTTCTTCATTATCTTGGTGAGGGGAAGAGATTTTCTATCTAGGTTGTGTATGAAATTCCAAATGTAAGAATGGTGTCCATGGATCCCCCTAAGCTATTTGAGATTCATGGGGGTGAAATTTCTAGAATAACAAAATTATTTTCTGGGTCAACCTCAATTCCTGGTGGTGTACCGTGAATCTAAGTTACTTTCCTAATGTTACCCAAAAAATCACTTTTTAGAAGATTCATCATTATACTGATCTACCATAGATTGTGAAAGACTATTTTAAGATCTATAAAGTGGTCATATCACTATTAGAATTTGACCACCATGTTATCAAAATACCATTCATATATTCTTAACAAGAATGAATTAATGATACAATACATGGTATGTTGGTATCCAACACACGGGTTCTTTAACCTAAAGGTCATGACCTGATAGAAAAATATCCCCTAGGGTGCTTTGATGGTAGCGGCTTACTAATTTTCATGGTCCATATTTATATAATTGTACCCAAAATACCCATCCATGATGGAAAGGTCTTGGAATCCAGCAGTTGCATCAATAAAGAGGTATGTAATCAGAAATGAGAAATCATCCTTTGGGACGTGTCTATTGAGGTCTCAAAAATTGATGCAGACCCTAATATTCCCATTTTCTTTCTTGACAAGGATGCTGTAATTGATCCATCTTGGGTATTTCTCTTCTTGAAAAGGTTGGATTTGATCAAATTGTCAACTACCACCTATATATTGGTAGTACGAGAGGGTTTAATCCTCTTATATGTCTTCTTAAAGCCTTGATGGTTATCAGGTAAGTTGAGATGGTATGTAGCTATATCTGGATTTAGTCTGGTAAAATCTGTATAATTATATGTGAACATATATCAGTGTTCCTTTATAAATGTGATGCATATACATTTCTCCTCGATAGGCATGATGGAACTAATTAGTGTAGGTCGTAGATTTTCTTCTATTCCCATATTTACCAACCGAATCTCATAAATGGTGGTGGGGATGAAATCCTTAAATATAATTTGGGCATTCCTAAGGAAATACTCCTATTATATCACCTCTAAACCTGTAGAATCATTTTCAGATGAAGTTTGAAATATGGGGGCATCTCTATCACATTAATGGATAGAGAGGCTATAATAATAGATATTATCATCCCCTACTGCTCGAGTCATTGTAGAGAGATTATATATCGTATTTTCTTTTAAACTATCAGTGGAGAAATAAGGGGATTTGAAATCTGGGACCAATTCTATTTCCTCAACTTAGTTTATGGTAGAACTTAGTCACTTTTGAGCATATTCCAAAGGTTATTAAGGGTGTTCCCCAAGCCGTTAGTGTCTATAACTTGTATATCATCAGCCACCATTAGTTGTTTGCCTTCCCATTTGTAGAAAACCACCTCAGTATATGAGGCTTTCCAAGTCTTGAAGGGTGATTTGATATGATATAATATTTGAACCTTCCAATCGATGGGGTATTTAAAACATTGATGAAATGTTGAGGGTACCACCACGTGGATATGGAGCTAGGGACCTTTGAGGAAAACATTGTATGTGGTGTATTCCTATATAAACATAAACTGGATGTTAGATGTTAGATCCCAAAACTGAGATTTGAGCTTGATTTTTCTAAGTGGTCTTTTCAAATGCATATCATACCATTGAATAACCATCTTTATGGTATAAAAATCCCCTTTTATATACCATAACAATTAGAGAGTTTTAATCAAGATGGGGTTGATCCCAGATCCATTATCAATCAAATATCTTCAAATTTCAACATTATTTAGTCTACTAGAAACATATAGGGGCCTAATATTTCCCTGTATAACCTATTATTGATCTTGGTCTATGAATGAGATGGAATTATAAAACTATTCTGGAATGACCTCCACTTGATAAACCACAACTATGATGACTTATGTATCAAACTCTTATTGGCTCTAGAGGGATTCAATGATTTCTCCCTGAGTTCTTTTGAAATATTAAGCACATCTAGGATTGAGATCTAAGTTGGTAAAATTACCATTTATTTCATAATGTCATACTTTTGTGCCATAGGCCAGTGATTCCCAAGGTGGAGTTTAACCTTATTATGTGGCTTAGTAGATGATGAACTTTAGGTAAATGGGCCTGATTTTTGTGGAGAGGTAAAATGAACATCTGTTGTCAGTAGAATATGTTGTTCCAGCCATCCCCATTTCTGAGGATGATCAGATAACTGTACCCTTACTCAGTGGTCATGTAAGACAACTGGGTGCGGGTGATCACTATAAGGTTCTAGGACAAGTCAATGTCTCTATTGGTTATATTGGAGTTCTTTTCCATTAATATAACTACAATAATGTCCTCTGAGGGAATATGACCAAAATATTTGGTTCAAGCATGCCTGTGTTCTCCCCTGTATCATCGGTTCATGCTCATACAACCATTATTTCCCTAGTTAAGTATAGGTAACTCATACTTAGAGGCATATTCATCATTAGATAAGGGGTCTTCCAAGTGTACCATGTTGGAATATCCAATGATGTGATCTTCATATGACGAGGGTTCCATTTTTTGGGGAAGTATGTAACAACCCAAAGTTTTTCAATGAAAATTCCCTTCTTATATTTATGTCATGAAAACACAACATAATGAACTAATAAGTGATTAGTGACCTTTAAACATAAGTTTTTCACTTCTATGTTTTTAATTTCGAAAATATGACATACAGGATTGTGTTAAATATGATTTTTGGAGTCTAATGACACAAAAATAATTTTTAGTGAATAGTAATGTACCCTTGTGAATAGTAGCATACCCTTATGAATAGTATTATGACCCTTATGAATAGTAAATCATCCAATATAAGAGTAACCTTAACCATTAATAATTAAATAAAATTTAGGCAACTTCGAAAGTGACAATTTGACCTTAGTAAAGGTTTTGGTATTTTGTAAGTAATAAATAAATAATTATAATTAATTAATTAATTTAAAAGAAACTTTATTTTCCTAAAATGTATTAATACATTATTTAATCAATGTCTTATAGTTTTTAGATAATTTTATAAGACCCTATGTAAATTTTGAAAACACTATAAAATATGTTTTAATCTTTAAATACTGTTTTTAAGTAAATTATGACTTTAATTAAATAATAAATTAATAATATTTAGAAAATTATTTTTGAAAAATGGACTTCTTTTTTAAATTCTACACATCAAAAAATGGTTGGGGTAAATTTTTGGTATTTTTCTGAAATACTTGAATTTTTTATGAATAGTGAAATACTGTAATTTACAAAAATAAGCTAAATAAGATAATTATAGAGTCATGTGTGATGTTATACTGATGTAAGCCCACTTTTTTCGGGATCACACGATAAAATTACTATTATTTGTCATGGAATAATCACTATTCCTTGTTTTGGGAAGAAATAATAAACTAATGAATTTTATATTAAGGAAACCCCTCTCCCCTCCACTATAAAATCCACCCTTCACACCCTCAATTCCTCACACCTCTCAAGATCCAAGACTTCTCTAAAATCTTCCCAAAAATCTTTCCTAGACCCTATCCCATGTCCAATATTTGCTGGTCTCATCAAAAGACCAAGCCTAGCTTCCTTAAAGAGGATCTCAAGAGGAGGATTTAAGCGGTAATTTCTCTCCCACTTCTCTTTTGATTTCCTTTCAAGTTCAAGTTCATTTCTTGATCTGTCCCCACATATCTTCATCCAAATGGTATTGTAACTATGGTATTATACATATAATTTAATTTTATGATCCTAATGGGATATTTTATCATCCAACCCCCTTTCCCTCTTCCTTTTATTTTATTAAAGAGAACGTTGTTCGTGAGGTGTTAATTTATCACCTTCAAGAACGACAAGCTTTCTTATTCCATTCCTACCTTTAAATCTGGGCATGAAACCATTTTTATGGTTGAAATAGAATTTTTTATATGTATTATTCCCTATTTAAAGTTCTGGAACTAACTTATGACCATATTACTAAGTGATAAATTAAAACAAGTTCGTTGTGATCGAAAAACCGCCCAAATTAACCCAAACAATCATCATTTAATTCTTATCTAATTATTCATCCACATGGATATTATATGACTCATTATAATATCATTAAATATCCTTTAATATCATTAATAACATGTAATATCAGTTCTTTATGTTTACCCATGTTCTACCCAAACATCAATTTTAGAATACAAGTGAACCACTCAAGAAAACCATAAAAACAAACATTCTCGAATAAGGTTTTTAAACTATATAGCTCATCCAAAGGCACATAGAATCACTTAATGAAACCATAATGAACCATATTAATGGAAAAAAGGTTTATCTATTTCTAGTTAATGAATATAATGTCATTATACAGGACATTAAAGAGAAGAAATCATTCAGATACAAGGTAAGGGGAAATCTCGAACCCAATTTTCTTCCTTCGGGTTCTCCCTATTTTACTCCATTTTTGATATGGTTACTCCTTAAAGATCATTTGTTAATCATTGTATTTAATTTTATGGGATATACATGTTTTTCACTGGTTCTTATTTCAAACAAAATGTTTTCCAAAAGAACTATTCTTTTAATAACACCCCTTTTACTTCTCACTCAAAGTGGACGGTTCTTGTAACATGTATGTTATTCCCTCTTTATTTTGGGAACCCAAAGCTTATGAATGTGTTATTATGAGATGAAACCCATTCCATTCCATGGGTTAGTTATGTACATTTTTTATATGTGTTATATGTGGCAATCATGATGATGATAATGTTATGATGTGATGGGTGTGCCCTGAATTATATAGCGCAATATGAATGTTTCAATGTGATGGGTACTCCCAGAATTATACAGCGCTACAATGCATTGGGTAAAATGATGAATCTCATGAGTAAATGTGAAATTATGTGTGAACAAGATTCTAGCTTGTTTCATAATTATGTGTGGTATTTAACTACTAAGACATGATGTTTCATTTTTATGCATTGCCACATTTCAAGTCTTTTATTTATGCTCCTCTCATGTTCATGATCTTTTTCCCATGTTATGATTATGATCACCCCATGCCATATTGTTCTTATCTATCCTATTATTGGGATTTTAGCTCACCCCTATTGATGTACATCCTCAAGTGTCTACATGTACTAAGGAGAGTAAAAGTGCCAATAAGAAGCTAGAGAAGATGAAATTAAATAAATTTTTTTGCTTGATGTTGTAATTTCTATGTATGGTCCTAGTTTTCCCAAGACACTAAACCTTTGGATCCTCTAGGTGTAATAATATTATGTTGTTTATCTTTGAAATGATGTAATAGTAATGTAAGAAAAGGCCGGGTCACTATAGTTGGTATCAGAGGAAATGTTTAGTTAATTTAGGAATTAGGATTAGTGAACCTTAGAGAAAATCTATAGCATGAGACTAAGTAAAAATATGCACACTAGAATATTTACATAGGGGTCCCATATTTTATGTTTTTGGTATAAATTGTTTAAATGAATAAGTTATTCTTTACTTTTTTTACTTATGTTTTGTTCTAACCTTTTCTATTTTAAAAAATGGTGGGAACCAGGAGAAATCAGGCCAACAACTCGTGCGAGGTCCAATGCAATAATTGCCTGGATGACATCCCCAATGATTTGGAAGGTGGAGTTCAGAACACCATGGTGATTCTTACCCAATTTTCTCAGGTTATGAACAATAACCATAATAATGGAGAACATCCTCCTTCACCAAAGAGGGAGCAACTAGATATCAAATGTTTTATGCAGCAACGACCACTGACATTTAGTGGATCTTCTGATCCACTAGTTGGGGAACAGTGGGTTAACTCCATGGAGAAGATATTTTCTGTTCTTCACTATTCTGAGATAGAGAAGGTGACCCTAACCGTTTATCATGTAGATGGAGAAGCTGATCAATGGTGGTATTTGATTAAGAACACCAAGACAAGGGAGGAAATTAAAGAGATGGAATGGGAAGACTTTAAGATAACGTTTCTTAATAATTATTTCCCACAAACTCTTCATATGAAGATGGGGAGAGAATTTATAGAGCTCAAGAAAAAAGAAGGAGAATATGTCACAACCTATGAAGTTAATTTTATAATGCTTGCAAGGTATTCTTTGGGTTTTGTTATAAAAAATGATAGTAGAATTTATAGATTCTTTAGTGGATTAAAACCACACCTTCAAAAGTCTCTTGAAATTCGAGACTTTGGGAGTTATGAAGAAGTTGTTCAGTGTGCTCACAAAGTGGATATGGATTTTAGAGAATCGTTCCACGGCTATGGTGATAAGAAAAGAAAGATGATGTTTCAAGCTGGTGGATCTAATGACCACGGTGGGAATAAAAATCAATGACCCACATGCCAAAAATGTGGGAAGTTGCACCATCAGAACTACCTCAAAGGGACGGGGAAATGCTTCATGTGTGGGAAAGAAGGACACCATGCTCAAGAGTGTAAAAAAACGAAAAGGAAGGATAATGTAGCTGATGAAAGGAGAGAACCACTCATGGTTCAATTCTACAACTGTAGGGAGGTAGGGAACTATTCAAACCAGTTCACTAAACCTCAAGTTATCGAGGGTAATCAGCGTTAGCATCTACCAAAGCCAAAGGAACAAGGGAAGGCTTATTCCATCACTACTACAGAGGTGGAGCATAATAATGAAGTCGTACAAGGTACACTTCTTATACACTCAAGAATGGAAAAATAATTTTTTGATTCTGGTTCTACGCATTCCTTTATATATTTCAAGTTTTCTAGAACTATATAATCGAAGCCCCGAAACCTTGAAGTAGAGATATCTGTAAAAACACAAAGTGGTGAAATCATTGCAACCCAAGTGCTTGACTCTTATCCTGTTGGTGTATGTGAGAAGATTATTCTTGAAAATCTTGTAATACTTCCCTTGGTGGAATTCGATGCTATAATGGGAATGGATTGGCTCTCATTATATAGAGCACATATCAAATGTCGGGAAAAGGAAACATCTTTTCATATTCTGAACCATCCCATGCTCCTCTACAAATGCAAGGAACATCACGAATCTCCTTTGAAAAATCCTTCAATGGTGTGAGTGTTGATTCCCTATGAAGAAGCATACCTCTCCCAAATGGACGAGTTGAAGGAAAGTGCCAAACTTGAGGAAATGCACATCATGAGGGAATACAACGATGTATTTACAGAAGAGTTACCTAGAATTCCCCCGGATCATGAGGTAGAGTTCTCAATTGAACTCATACCTGGAGATACTCCTATCTCAAAGTGTCCCTATAGGATGGCTCCTAGAAAACTAGAGAAGTTAAAGAAGCAGCTGCAAGAGCATCTGGACAAAGGGTTCATATGCCCTAGTGCATCACCTTGGGGTGCGCCATTGCTCTTTGTAAAAAAGAAGGGTGGAATAATGCGGCTGTGTATCGATTATCAGAAACTCAACAAGATCACCATAAAGAACAAGTATCCTCTTCCAAGGATTGATGACCTGTTTGATCAGTTAAGAGGTGCTCAATACTTCTCAAAGGTGGAAATTCATTCTGGATATCATCAGGTAAAGGTGAATAAGGAAGATATTCAGAAGACTGCCTTCCGTACAAGGTATGGTCACTATGAGTTTTTGGTGATTCCCTTCAGACTTACTAATGCCCCTGCAATCTTCATGGATTTGATGAATATATTCTTTAGACATTTCCTCGACAAATCTGTGGTAGTGTTTATCGATGATATTCTCATCTACTCCAAGAGAAAGGAGGAACATGAAGAACATCTAAGACTTGTGTTGGTGACATTGATAAAGGAGAAGTTGTACAAAAAGTTCAGCAAGTGTGACTTTTGGATGAAGAAAGTCACATTCTTGGGACATGTGATCAGAAGTGAGGGAATTTCTATTGATCCTTCAAAAACAAAGGCGATCGAGGAATGGCCCAGGCCCTATAGTGTCATAGAAATCTGTATTTTTCTTGGATTAGCTGGGTACTATCGACGTTTTTTGAGAAAATTCTCACGATTGACAAGCCCTATAACTAATTTAACAAGGAAAAGGGTAAAGTACATCTGGATAGAAGAATGTGAGGGAAGCATCAAGGAGCTAAAGAGAAGGCTGATCACTGCACCTGTACTCACACTACTGAAAAGTGGAGAAAGTTTTGTGATATATAATGATGGTTCAAAGAAAGGCTTGGGTTTTTTACTCATGTAAAATGACAATGTGATAGCCTAATCTTCATGACAGTTGAAGATCAATGAGCAGAACTACCCAACACATGATCTAGAGTTGGCAGCCGTTATTTTTGCCTTGAAAATTTGGCGGCACTACCTTTATGGTGAGAAGTGTGACATATACACCAACCACAAGAGCCTAAAGTATATATTCACACAAGAGGAGCTAAACATGCGTCAAAGGAGATGGTTAGAGCTAATCAAGGATTACAATTTCTCTATTCACTATCATCCCGGAAAGGCAAACAAGGTAGCCGATGCTCTAAGCAGAAAAGAACCCGCTACTTTATCCATGTTATGGATTTAGAATGACCCTATTTTCTTAGATATGCAAAGGATGGATTTGGAAATCATAAGGGTAGGGGATACATCCTACCTTGCCCAAATTATTGAGCAACCATCCATCTAGGAGAAGATTAAGAAAGCACAAAGGGATGATGTGGAGATACAAAAGAGGGTGAATGCAGTAAAGGAAGGGAAACTGCAAGAGTTCCATATCAACGATGATGGTGTGATTCGGTTTGGAACGCGGATTTGTGTGCCTTCATCACCTTGGATAAAGAAGGAGCTATTGGAAAATGCACATAGCTCAACTTTATCTATCCATCATGGGAGTACCAAGATGTACCGTGATCTCCAGGAACACTTCTGGTGGGATAACATGAAGAAGGAGATTGCAGAATATATATCAAGGTGCTTGGTATGTCAACAAGTTAAAGCTGAGCGACAAAAGTCCAAAGGTAAGATGCATCCATTGCCTATACCCATGTGGAAATGGGAAAATGTTACTATGGACTTTGTCACGGGTCTCCCGAAGACATCAAAGGGAAATAATGCGATATGGGTTGTGGTTAACCGACACACCGATACTTCCCATTTTATCGGTATTCGGGAAGATCTCTCACTTGAATAACTTACAAAGATATATGTGAAGGGAGTGGTGAGACTGCACAGTGTTCCACTCTCAATGGTCTCTGACCATGATCCAAGGTTCAAATCTAAATTCTAGAGGAGCCTTCAACATGCTTTGAGTAATGAATTAAATTTCAGCATGACCTATCACCCCCAAACTGATGGCAAGTCTGAAAGGAATATTCAGACGCTTGAAGATATGCTAAGTGCTTTGTCTCTTGAATTCAAAGCTGGTTGGTATTAGAATATCCCATTGGTTGAGTTCTTATACAATAATATCTTCCACTCGAGTATTCATATGGATTCATATGAATCTCTATATATAAAGCAATGTAGAACTCTAACCTGTTGGGATGAAGTTGGAGAAAGAAAGCTACTTGGACCTGATCTTGTTCAAGAGATGACAGAGAAGGTTCAAGTCATCCAGAAACACATCAAAGTTTCTCAAAGTTGGAAAAAGAGCTATGCTGACAACCATCGAAGGGACTTGGAGTTCGACGTTGGAGATAATGTCTTCCTTCAAATATCTCCATGGAAGAGAGTCATGTGATTCGGGAAGAAAGGGAACCTAAGCCCAAGGTATATTTTCCCCTTTGATATCCTTGAACGCATAGGAGTCGTGGCCTATCGTCTTGAACTTCCACTGAATATGTCTCAAGTTCATGATGTGTTTCATGTATCACTACGGAGGAAGTACATACCAGACCCCTCACATGTACTAAACTCAGAGGTGGTGCAGCTGGAAGATGATCTCTCCTATGAGGAGCAGCAAGTAAAGATTCTGGATTGGAGAGATAAAGTTCTACGCAACAAGACAACCCATCTTGTCAAAGTGTTGTGGTGGAACCATAAGTTTGAGGAAGCAACTTGGGAACCAAAAGAGGGAATGAAGGAGAAACACCCTCACCTGTTTGTGTAAAGTGAAATTTTGGGGGCGAAATTTCTTAAGGGGGGAAGAATGTAATGACCCAAAGTTTTTCAATGGAAATTCTATTCTTATATTTATGTCATGAAAACACAACATATTGAACTACTATGTGATAAGTGACCTTTAAACATAAGTTTTTCACTTCTATGTTTTGAATTTCAAAAATCCGACATACAAGGTTGTGTTCAAGATGATTTTTGGAGTCTAATGAAACAGAAAAATTTTTCGGTGAATAGTAACGTAACCTTGTGAATAGTAACATACCCCTATGAATAGTATTATGAACTTTATGAATAGTAAATCATCTAACATAAGAGTAACCTTACCCATGAATAATTAAATAAAATTTAGACATCTTAGAAAGGGACAATTTGACCTTAGTAAACGTTTTGGTATTTTGTAAGTCATAAATAAATATTTATAATTAATTAATTAATTTAAAAGAAAACGTATTTTCATAAAATTTATTAAAAAATTATTGAATCAATGTATTATAGTTTTTAGATAATTTTATAAGACCCTACGTAAATTTTTAAAACACTATAAAATCTGTTTTAATCTTTAAATACTGTATTTTAAAGTAAATTTTGATTTTAATTAAAAATTAAATTAATAATATTTATAAAATTATTTTTGAAAAATGGAGTTAATTTTTGTATTCTACACGTCAAAAAATGGTTGGGGTAAATTTTTGGGATTTTTCTGAAATACTTGAATTTTTGATGAATAGTGAAATACCGTAATTTACAAAAATAAGCTAAATAAGCTAATTATAGAGTCATGTGTGATGTTCTGCAGATGTAAGCCCACTTGGTTCGGGATCACATGATAAAATTACTATTCTTGGTCATGTAATACTCACTATTCCTTGTCTTGTGAAGAAATAATAAACTAATGAATTTTATATTAAGGAAGCCCCTCTCCCCTCCACTATAAAATCCACCATTCACACCCTCATTTCCTCACACCTCTCATGCCCCAAGACTTCTCTAAAATCTGCCCAAAAATCTTACCTATCCCCTCTCCCATGTTCAATAGCGTATGGTCTCATCAAAAGACCAAGCCTAGCTTCCTTAAGGAGGATCTCAAGAGGAGGATTTAAGAGGTAATTTCTCTTCCACTTCTCTTTTAATTTCCTTTCAAGTTCAAGTTCATTTCTTGATCTCTCCCAACCTATCTTCATCAAAATGGTATTTTAACTCTATTATTATACATATAATGTAATTTTATGATCCTAATGGGATATTATATCATCCAAACCCCTTTCCCTCTTCCTTTTATTTTATTAAAGAGAACATTTTTCATGAGGTGTTAATTTATCACCTTCAAGAACGACATGCTTTCTTCTTCCATTACTACCATTATATCTAGTCATGAAACCATTTTTATGGTTGAACCAGAATTTTGTATATGTATTATGCCCTATTTAATGTTCTGGAACTAACTTATGGTCATATTACTTAGTGATAAATTAAAACAAGTTCACTGTGATTGAAAAACCGCCCAAATTAACCCAAACAATCATCATTTAATTCTTATCTAATGATTCATCCACATGGATATAATATGATTCATTATAAGATCATTAAATAACCTGTAATATAATTATTAACATTTAATATAAGTTCTGCATGTTTACCCATGTTCTACCCAAACATCAATTTAAGAATACAAGTGAACCACTCAAGAAAACCATAAAAACAAACATTCTCGAATAAGGTTTTTGAACTCTATAACTCATCCAAAGGCACATATAATAACTTAATGAAACCATAATGAAAAATATTAATGGACACAAGGTTCCTTATTTATAATTAATTAATATAATGTAATTATACAGGACATTAAAGAGAAGGAAGCATTCGAATACAAGGTAAGGGGAAATCTCGAACCTAATTTTCTTCTTTCGGGTTATCCCTCTTTCACTCCATTTTGACATGGTTAATCCTTAAAGATAAATTTTTCATAATTTTATTTACTTTTTTAGGATATACATGTTTTTCACTGGTTTTAATGTCAAACAAAATGTTTTCCAAAAGAACTCTTCTTTTAAGAACACCCCTTTTACTTCTCACTCAAAGTGGATGGTTCTTGTAACATGTATGTTATTCCATATTTCTTTTGGGAACCCAAATCTTATTAATGTGTTATTATGAGATGAATCCCATTCCATTCCATGTGTTAGTTATGTACATTTTTGATATGTGTTCTATGTGTCAATCATGATGATGATAATGTTAGGATGTGATGGGTGCGCTCGAAATTATATAGCGCAAAATGAATGTTTCAATGTGACGGGTGCACCCAGAATTATACAAAGATACAATTAATTGGGTAAAGTGATGAATCTCATGAGTAAATGTGAAATTATGTGTGAAAAAGATTCTATCTTGGTTCACAATTATGTGTGGTAGTTAACCATTAAGACATGATGTTTCATTTTTTCTGCATTGCCACATTTCAAGTCTTTTATTTATGCTCCTCTCATGTTCATGATCTTTTTCCCATGTTATGGTTATGCTCACCCCATGCCATATTATTCTTATCTATCCTCTTACCGGGATTTTATCTCACCCCTATTTATGTATATCCTCAGGTGGCTACATGTACTAAGGAGAGGACAAGTTCCAATAAGAAGCTAGAGAAGAAGAAATTAAATAAATGTTTTTTCTTGAGGTTGTAATTTCTATGAATGGTCCTAGTTTTCCCAAGACACTAAAACTTTTGATCCTCTATGTGTAATACTATTATGTTTTTTACCTTTGAAATTATGTAATATTAATGTAATAAAAGTCCAGGTCTCTATACAGTGCCCATGCATCAAATGTTATAGGGAAGAAATCTGCAAGAGTCATAACTTTTATTGGAGTAGAATATGATCCTCCTGCTTCTATATCTTCCTATTTATAAAGGTCACGTCCACCTTCGGGATACATATTCTTTGTCACATCCCGGGTTGGAGGAACCATCATGGTTCTTTAAAGATATGCTCTTAGAGGGTAATGAGATTATTCAACTATCTTTGGAGTCATCTAGTTGATAAACTTCTACCCATGCCTATGTAGAAATTTTTTCTAATATACTTCTACTTATGAATGGATGATGGTTATTCAGGCCACCTACTCTGGGGAGTTATCCAACATCACTTCTCCAAAATCAACCATGTTTTAGAGGATGTCTTCAATGATGAAGTATTCATGGATGTTGTAACCCAGCCTTTGATGGAATGGGTAGTAGTCAAGATGATCAGTGAGGTTGACCTCATTGGGTATACTAGGATGTTGTATCTTAATAATGTTACTATCTATGACTGCAATAAAATAACCAGATACTTGATTATTTTGGAAGGATTATACTTTATTCATTCATTCCTCAAATCTCGGGTGACCCTGATCTAATTTGGCTTCTATCCAAGGGATATTTTGTGGTTGTCACTAGTCGATAGGAGGTGCTTGGTAGTGCAGGACCTACGTTTGTTCTTGAATGTGAGTTGATGATGTTTTTGAGGGTAATAGAGATAGAATCTGTCTTTGAAAGCCATTTCCCCTTGTGTTGAATGCATAAGGAGAGGAAAATCTTGAGATATCTAAATGGAGTAATCCATACACTGTGACATTTCTATGAAGTTAGAAAACCTACATGGAAACTTCATTGGAATCAGAGGTGTCTATTTCTCATCCCAAATAATTTTAGCACAGAGTTCAAGCAATTGTTCCTATGATATGTGGTGGATGAGCGAATAGGTTAAACCCTTACATATAGGTAGAATGTTTAATACCCTATCATTTTCACATTTCTTGCAGTTTCTATGGTCTAAAATATTCATTTTCCTTAGAGTGGATCTGAAATAGTTAAGGAATTGATGAAGAAGGTCTTCCCATCTAGAAACCGATCCTTTTGGAAGTATTCTGTATCAAATAAAGGCTATAACTACAGGTTTCTATAAAAATAACCACATCTTGGTCATCTCCTATTGATCTTGGGGGTCTATCATCAGACCAAAATATGATACGAGGTGTGTGAGATGATGTTATGGGCTTCCCACAACGTTAAAGGTTGAAAATTTATCATTTATGAAATTGGGTGGGGGAAAAGTTCCACCCACCCATTTGGGATATGGCTTCCTCCCAGGATTCATAGGTACATTCCACCCTTCCATGGCTTCTATTCGAGTAGCTATAGACTCGATGAAATTGAGAAGTTCTATATGTACTACAGTCTGAGCTGCCTTTCGTCTATAGGGAGTAGTTGGGGCCAATTTTCATCTCCCACTAATTATCCATTTGTGAAAAGACTAAATGATTACCATAGAAAGGGAGTGGTTTTTTCCATAATGGAGGGTAGTCATGATTATTTTCAAATTCATCATTTATGTATACCAACTTCCTGGATGTGTAGCCAGTTTGATGATCAGATGCCACTCTTGCAGAAAAATCATCTCTAAGAGGAATAATATTTATCTCCTCCTAAAGATGATTCTCTATTGGAATGTTTCCCCCGAGTATCTCCTCATTATTTTTTCTAAGAGTTTTAATTTCATTCTCATATTGTGACAATTGCTCCTTTGTAGAAGGATTTTTGGTTCTTATGGCTGGTGATTGGGATGTAGCCACACCTTTACCTTTATCTTTGGTAGTGCTCTGCTGCAAAGGTGGAAAACTGATATTTAGAGGTGTTAGATTTTGGGGTCTCCTATAGTTCCAAGTATATGTAGTCTTAATGGGGGATTCTAGATCATCCTCTTGGGGATTTTTTTTACATTATGTTCCTATGCATATATGTCCTGATCCACATTATTTGTTGTATTGATGGTGATGACATTTATATAGGTTTATTGAGAAATGGTATTTTTCCAATTAAATTCAACATAATAAGGTGATTTTGATCTGCCTTTATTAGGGTTATTCCATGAACCCTTATGCATATTTGACTATTTTGGGTTGTGACCCTGAGGTAGTTTGATTGAATTTTCCATACGCTCCTCCAATCGTGGCCTGTAATTGGTAATATTAAGGGAGTTTTTGGTCATGCCTTCTAAAAGGTCACCAATTAAAAAATGTTTTTTCTATTATAGGAGAAAAATATGGGATTATGACCATCAATATTTACCTCCTATTTTAGAGAAGAAAAATTCCCTTTTATTATAACAATGATGAAGAAAATTCCCCCAACCCTATGGGTTGGGGACAATCCAATGACACAATTGGAATTGGTTAATCTTTTTGTTGTGGACTTAATGATTATGGTCGAGGATTTGATGAATCATTGGATGAACATTGAGATGTAAATTCCCATAGACCAATGGGTTGGGGTTGATCTAGAACCACTGTTGATTTACCCAGGGACCCCTTTGCTGATGATGAACTTGGTAATTGAAATTATGATATAATTGCCTCACCCTAGTGGGATATGATTTGTTTATAGTAGTTGCAGATAGGCTTTGAATCCTCTTAGGAATTAATGATCTGAGGGGTGGAGGTGGTGGTAGATATTCACCCAGTCCGGTGGGATAGGTTCTCTCTTGGATGAATGTTTGTACAACTACTAGTATGACCTGATTTATGTAGTGCAACAATGCTCATGTAGAAGATCAGTTTAATGATATACCATGATGGGATTTAGTTTCTATGGGAGGTTTTCAATTTGATCACAACTTCATATTTCATGTCTAAAATTCATTCCCATTATTACAAGGGGCCCACTTCAAAGATTCACTAGCTTCCCTATCTATCCGTTCTTGATTTTTTAGCACCATTTAAGTAGGGGGATTCGATTATAGGGAGCAACAAGATCACGTGTTACTCGATCCTATATTTTTTTCAAATGCTATGAAATTATGGGAAGCAATATCCAAGGGTTTCTATTGTTCATGGGATATAGTGAAGTGGAATTCTCTATATTTCATGCATCCTCAGATATTTACAATTGGAGATGCTATGGAAATTTGACTGTAAAGAGTTTTCATAGTGTGAAGAAAAAAAATTCATCGAAGTTTGTTATGATTCTCCATTATTGGGGTACGAGATATGGAAAATGAATCCATATCTAACTGAAAAAAAGAGTGTATTTCTAATATGAAGGTGATACTCATATCCAAGATAGGGGAGTTGTCTAGCCTTAAGTTACTGATGAGTAGCCCACATATTTTGGAATTGATAAGGCATGCACTCCTTTTCTAGCTCATTTGGGATCTCATAGTCAGATGTTTCAAGGGGAAAAACATAGTGAATAGTTTGTTTTAGACTAACTCTATCCACATGTATATGTCAAACTCCTCTTCATCAAACATAAATGCCTCTATCTGATCAGACCACAAAAGGTTCTTCTTATGTCACCTATTGATTGGAGGTGAGTGTTGTTGGAAGTTGATGGGGAACTATATGTGGTCGAACCCAATGCAACGTGAACCTCTCTATACAAAGGCATCTGAGTTTTGAATGACTCTCTATACAGAGGTGTATGACCAAGGAGAGGATTTTCTTATCCGTGGGATATATCACTACCTCGAGGTTTACCATGAATAATGTTAAGAGTAGAGTCTATATTATCCATCTCTACACTACCCCAAGGAAGACTATTGTGGCAATTATCACCTTCTAATTTTTGTGAAGAGTCAAATAATCTTTGGAGTTTTGAGAATGTGTCTTGAAAAACTATAAGGACACATAAAATTAGCATGTTAGGAATATGAGTCTCATTTTGAGTCATAAGCATAATATGCCGACCTACCTTTTGAAATTTTGAAGGGATGTGAGCTTATTGTATGACAGCTGTCATAATTGTTTGATAACCATATGATGTTGTGGGGACATGATCACATTTAGAAGAAACTTTTGGAATATTAAAATGAGATTATTCATTATTGGAATGAATATAATCTTGTCTCGAGGCATGTTTCATTCTCACTTGGTGAGCCTTAATTAGAATGGGGATTTGATCCCAATCTTAAGCCATCGGAGTATACCACCAGTCTTTTTTAAAAGGAGTATGATCCTGTCATGTGGCATGTGATGCTATCACTTGGTGAACTCTGATTAGAGAGAGAATATGAGCCCATTCTAAATAAGCATTCCCCTTCAGAATATAATGATGAACCACCAGAATGGGTTAAGGGATATGAGCCTCATCCTATATAGCCTCAGAAGGATATTGGTGCAGTCATTCATTATCAGATGTAGGTATATGAGCATGGATTCCATGATCTGTTAGAATATTTGAGGCAGATTCAATGATAAGAATATGAGTATTCCATGAGGTAGGTTCCATTCTCACTTGTTGAACCTCAGATAGAACAGGGATGTGAGCTTGAACCTGGGCCTTTGGATTATGCTACTAGTCTTTTTCATCAAGAAGATGAGCCTGTCTCGAGGCATGTATCACTCTCACTTGGTGATCCACTAATAGAATGAGGTTATGGTTCTGATCCTGGTCAATTTGAATATATTTCCAATCATTTTTTACATGAATGCTCCCTTGTACTGAGGCATGCGCCACTCTCCTTTGAGGAGCCCCAGTTGGAACAAGAATATGAGCCCGTTCCGATGCCTTTTACTTCATTAGAATATTCCAAAAATCCTCCTAGATGGAGGTAATATTGTGTTGTTTCTATAGAGAAACCATTTATTCATACTCATCAGAGTGTTGTGTATCCCTGATTGTAGGGATATAAATATTCACCCACCCCTGTATCTGTACCAATGCAGAAATATATCGGCAGAGTTATTCAGATGTTCCTAAGATGTAATGAGAATTTAGAAAAGTGTGTATATGAATGTGCACCCTCAAATTTTCTATCTCCATTATATATTGGTAGATATCATCAATTGAAGATAAATTATGAGCGCATTTCTATCCTCATTGTTCCACTGGAATATGCCGATGGACATCATGCATGATGTATGCATCCTATAGTAATATGCCTATAGAATTATTCTATGTGAGTATGGATATGATCCTACTCACTGGTTACTTCTAGAATATTCCTGTATAAATTATATGTGGGAGTGGGTATATCATCCCACTCATGATTATATAGAGCCTTCTATGCTCGATATGTATTCCCTATTGCCCATGCATGGGTACGAGAGGTGGAAGTGTGTCAGGTGGTACCCTTAGCAGGTGACTGAAGGGAACCAATGGGATGCCGCTTGCGATGGTAGTTGAATGGATCCCACCTCAGTAGTCCCTGAACTATAAGGGAGCCATATCTGACTTCCTAATCCACCATCATGAGATATCGTACATCCAATGTTAAATGTTTTTATTTAATGATAGGAAAATCCCAAAAGAAAACAATGTTAAGGGGGACCTAAAGTAATGAAGACCAATAAAATATAATCTAACAAGGCTACCACATTCACTAAGAAGTGATCATATATTAACAAATAATGAGTATTGATTCAAATTTTCAACCCATGATGTGGGGAAGTCTTCCGCTTTGTTCCCTTATCTTTAGGTGTAAAGAAGGGTCACCTGTGGACTGAGAAGTATTATACATTTGTCCAAAATATAGGATATAGACCATGATATATGAATATTTCCCTAAAAAAATCCTAGAAGCATAGTCTAATCTATCTTTACTGATTCTAAAAGGATATTATATTTGTGGAATAATTTGATTCCCTTCAACAAAGCATGAACCTCCACCATTAGAGAATCACCCAGGCCAAAAAAATCACTAAAATCCAAGATAACCAAACCCTAGTGATCACAAATGATCTCTACTCCTTTCATGACTTCTAAAACAAAATATCCATCCACATTGAGCTTCAAACCAATTGTTGGTGGTCTCCATTTAATCCATATGCCTTGCCTAGCTTGATCCGAATGAACCACGTGCTGGACGGACCTCTGATGATTTTTCTAAGGGATGCAATGTTTTACCCCCATTTGTAAAGAGGTAAAAGTTTAACCAATAAGACTTTGATTTTCAACATAATTCAAAGTCGATAGATAGTGTTATTTTCATATCGAGCTCAGTTTCAATCATTCCAGATGATCTAACATCCTACTACAAAGAGGTGATATCTCTCCTTCTATTTTGGTTTGTTTTTTTCTATCCTCATCAAAAAAATTCAAGGAACTGTTCTTGATTACTGGCCCAAACACCCATTCTAGTACACTCTCCTATAACTCTCTAAATAGAATCAGCCTAATAACTCTTGAAGAAAAGGTGTGATGAGGTCTCTTAATTATGTTTTCTGTAGCACCTGTATTTGGAATCCAAAGAGAGGAATTTCCTCTTAATCTGATCAACTATAGGAATTAATTTATTCAATAGGAATCACACCAAAAAGTTGTAATTTGTGGGTATATACTTATATTTTTTTCAAATCCTCATAATATGTATTCGAGTGAATCACTACTCAAAAATCCTTTGATGTGAACTCACATGATGCAGAACTTGTAAAAATAAGCCTGTAAAGTTCATCATTAAACTCAGTGCAATTAAAAAACTTCAGTTTTGCTTTATCCTGAATTGTCTTAGTGAAATGAATGAAGTTGCATACTTAAATGAAAGTCAAGTTTGGTATCAATTAGTTAGGGAAACTGATCAAATAACTAACCCAATTGCAATTACAGAAATTTATTTGACCTTGTCTAATAATCCATTTTGAGTGCCTTTGCTGTATTGAAATATGTCTTGAAAGCACAAGCCATAGCTGAGAGATGCCTCCTCTAGAACTATGATTATTATTTCCATAACAATTGGAGATAAAATTGGACCACAATGAACTGACTCCCAGGAAATCTCATGTCATTCAAGATTTAATACATTTTATAACCTTCTATATGTTCTTGAGGATGATACCACCCTCACCGATATCTATGGTTACAATATCCCAAGTAGCCCAATGATATTTTCCTTTAGCATGCACATCCCTAATGAAAGTATACATGTCATTATCAATGTCTTTCATCGCAGCCTTGGGAATATTGATAAATTAAAGAACATTCATAGGAATAAAATATAGGATGTAATTGACAGTAGTGATTCACCCTCCAAAAGACTGGCACCTGTTTTCCACATTTATTAGATACAGAAGGTGGTGATTTTCACACTTTGGTGATAAAACTATAAAATTGATGGCTATGGAAATGAGTTCCACTGGATTTATAGAAGCTTTATTTCGATGGTGATAACCCATAAGATTTTTATTTTTTAGATCCACATTGACAGCCTCAATGGTCTAGATCATACCATGTATATGGTAGTCCTAGACCATTGCATTTTCCACCTGATGTTGAATGTGTTGGACAGGTGAGGACATTCTATGTCCTATAAGGGCTTCATCTATAGACGATTTTATAGAATACGCACTGGATGAATACATTATCTCATATTAGGGAGTTTTTTTTGTGAGAGAAGTATCAACCATCATGAAAAAAACATGGAGAAATGTAACCAATTAGTGAATCATTGTAGGCATGTTTTTTCTAAATCATATATGAACGAGTAACATAATTTTCATTTCATATTCCAATTATGGTCATTATTATCATGTGGACTTGTCAAATATCAGATGGAATTATTTTTAGAGGATCTTGGAAATAGAGGATAAAACATTAGATTCATTTCTGAATCTCCATGTTTTTGTAGGATACAAAAACAATATGGATTGATATTTGGTAAAATGGTCATTCTTTAATTTGAGAGTTTCATGTTAGGTTCACCATATTTATTTCATTTGGAAAGTTATGCATATGTATGAGGATCACCCATATGGGAGGAAAAAATGGTTTGATGAGAACCGATAAGTCTATCATCTTTATTTTGTGAAGGAGATGCCACCGTTAAATGATTTCTCATTAGGTTCACACTTTTTGTCTCTTTAAGAAAAGATATGGATGGCTTGGTATAATGGTTTGATTATGGGGGGGGGGTTCAATGTCTATAAAATAATTCACATAAGGTTCAATATTCATGTATATTTTACTTGGAAACTCCAAACAGTTCCCTTATCTATAACTGGGTATAGGCTTACTTTCCAATGGTAGGAAGTCAATTGAGGTTTTAGACATAATAGACCTAGGAATTCACATTGGTCGAGAGGATGGGTGGTTGGGATCATAACACCATTTTGTGATGAATTATTGCCTATTACGGGACTTTGGTATAGATTTTAGACAAATTCATGAATTACCATATTTATTAATATCTACAGACCACTAGTGGACACTCCAGGCATTGATGAAGATGTTATAACTTCATACACAAAGGTGTATCAAGGGAAACTAAATCAGATTACAACTTGACTGGTAATTCACGTAACACCCCAAGCTTCCATGGTACGTTTCCCTTTTAATAATGCAATAGCTTGTGTTGTACGTAACGTCGAGATTCTAACACATCACAACCAATCAAACTAGCTATTATGAATAATAATACCCACTTTTTGAGATTTTATCAATTTTATCTTTCAAAATGAACTTCATTTTTGGGTTTGTAATATCAAAATTATCTTAGGGTGATTTTTTGGTATTTTTCTGAAAAACATTCAGTTTTTGATGAATAATGAAAAATACTAAATTTTAATTAAAAACAAATTTTTTAATCAAAACAATTTATAGTCATAAATTATACTATTGAGTGGTTTTTAAGTATAATTAGATTATAATTTTACCATTTAATCAAATTTTGGTTATTGGATGTAATTTCACATTTAAATTGGACATAAGCAAGTGTCAATCTTTTGATGGTTACCATTTCTTAAAACATGTTTTTTGTTTTGAAAATGAGAATTAATTTTTAATTAATTTCCACCACTTCTGTGTTTTGAATTTAAAAAAATGGATTCCATATTTAGAATTAGGAGGTATAAGTTGGGTAAATAGGTAAATTTTATATTTAGACATTTTGAATAATTACTTCGGTAAATATTTTATTTACCACGGTTAAAGGGTAAATCTGGTAAATAAGGGTAAAAAAAATAATATTATAATAATATTAAATTACACTAACATGTGTTATAACCCTATTTAATGATACATGTCTGACCATGTGAACCCTTGGGTCTATTTTGGGACCCCATAGAGCCACTTGTAAGTGATAATGACACTTTATATTAATTAAGTTAAAGTAAATACAAAAATGACATAAGCATATATCTTGTAGTAAAAAATTTTTTTACATAGGGTTATATATGTCATATCTTTGACTTTAAATATTCATTATAAATATAATAATATTTCCTACATAATGGTATTTTATTTATAATTTTTAAACATTGAATAATTAAAATTATTTATGACACAATGATGAT
Organism: Viscum album; assembly: GCA_963277665.1. Lineage (NCBI taxonomy): Eukaryota > Viridiplantae > Streptophyta > Magnoliopsida > Santalales > Viscaceae > Viscum > Viscum album. Next base: position 1,186,282,679 of record OY728164.1, read on the forward strand.
GCAACATTTTCCTTATTAATGAAAGAATAAAATAAATGGTATTATATATGTTAAAATAAATATAATTTGAATGTTTTGATGCCATAAACGAATTTTATAGGTTAATGTGACATGTTAGGATTTATTAAATTATTTTTTTGAAGTAATAGTTCTTTTAGGAATTTAACAAAAACAAAATAGAAAATAGTGTCAAAATTGACATAAAAAGAGTTTTTAAAACAAATATTATATTATTAATTGATATTCTATTCCTAAAAATCTAAGGTAGGGCCAAAGGTCTTAAATAATATTATATATGTTATTAATGAACCACTTGAGGTTCTATTGGAAGTTTATAGTATGTTTATTATCCATATAATATAAAAATACAAAGAGACATGGTAAATGTCAAACTAATTAATTAAGAGTTAAATCTAGAAGACAAGGTTAATATAGTGACCAAAACCTATCTAAAACCTATTTCTTGAGTGGTTTTTGACCCATCCCCACCTTAGAATCTAAATTAATTATTTTTGAACCATTATAAACCGAAAAGTATTTTATTATAAAATAATATTTCAATCTTTTCCTAAGGTGCCCCTCACCCCTCTTATAAAAGGGCACTTCCCCTTCTCTCAAATTCACACCTTCAAAGCCATTTTACTCAGCCAAAACCTGCCCAAATATCATCTCAACTATCCTAAATTTATCCTAGAGGCCTTAATTTAGTCATAAATTCAACCTAAGGATCCGTTTTGATCAAATCAAAAGGAAGAACCCGATGAATGGGTAAATATTCCATCACCTCTTTCAAGTTCTTTTCTTATTCCACTTCCTCTTTCTTTGTTGTTTCAATTCTAAAATAAAAAATCCATTATTGTATATATACTATGATGTTATTATAAAAATGGTACAACCATATTCATTATTCTATCTATCCTATGAATGACATGTCACCATACGTGCGTACGTACGGCTAACCGTCTCCACGTCGTGTTGTAGTTTGTTATTCAAACACCTAATCATTTGGATGGGTATGAAAATGAGTATAAATGATTCAAATAATAAATATAACATGATAATGATTCTGTATATTTTATATTCCATCCAATTATATACAATTTTAATACCTAATGAATGATATTGTTGCTCGTGCGTACGTACAGATTACCGTCTCCGCGAACATGATGAGATTCATTCTCCATTGTATCCATTCAAGACTAATTTTGATTAGATGATTAAAAAAAATGTTTAAAAACTTAATATAATTATAAATATTAATAAGATACATCATATCCACAACAAACATTACTTACGTAACAAATCATATAAAGGAAAATGGATCAGTTATCACCTGAAACGATGATACTACTGAAATATCATTAACAAAACAATATTAGAAGATCATATAAGATATCATATTAATGTATATGGTTCTTTTATAATTTAATAACAATGATTTCACCATTATACTGGAGGTTAACCTACCATAGACCAAGGAAAATAACAATGTAAGAGTTAATTTCACAATCTCTTCATTATCTGAGGTTGTTTATACGTAATTATCTACTCAGACCTCTTTATCATCCACAAACATGCTTCTTAAAAATGTATTTAATTTTTTTACTATTTAATATACAATGTGTAAAAGTAATTTATATTCTTATTTGACCTTATATGTTCTGAAATGAATCTTTCAGTCATTTTCCAAATAAGTTACTTTATGACCTTTTCGATAAAATTAAGGTAAGAATGTTTTTTTAATTTATATGGAGAGTGCAGATATTTTCTGTCATTATAACATCATCAAAGATTCCATTAAAATATTATAAGAATATTTCCAAAATAAATATTTTCTTTTATAACTATATGAATTTTAAAATATTTCAAAATAGAATGATATATTTTTATAAAAAAGGTTTTGATTTCATCAATGTCAACATCTTTTGATGGATTTTAATCTTATTCAAAGTTGATTTATTATGATACAAAACATCCATATTGTATTGAAGGTTTTGTGATATGTTTTACTATGGATGTTTTATTTTTACACAATTCATTGTTTGTGGATAAAGTATTGACATTTCGTATGCTATTTTTAATAAGAATGTTTATGTTTTGTTTAAACCTTTTCATATGAGGAATGCATTGGACTAAATATGTGATGGGTGGAGCCCGATATAGACCCTCGATGCATCGATAGGTTTCATGAGACAAACTAGTGTCTCCGTACAAGGTCTTGAAAAAATATTATTTGTAGCCTTGGCACAAGTCCTTGACTATGTGGTTATGAAGTCTGGCATTATGCATTCCATTATTATGAAAGTGGCTATTGATATTGTATGTGATTATTCTACTAGTAGAATATCAATGTTAGTAAGTAAATGGATTTATTTGATTTTATCTTTTCCATATTATGCTGAAGTTAAAGTTTAAAAGGCTTTTGTTTTAGTCTTATACATTACCTTAAATGTTTATGCTTATTTATGAAAGTTTCTGCTATATTGTTATCCTTACTGAGCATATGAGATCACCACTTTTTATGTTTTATTTTTTCCAGGATGTGAAAAATTATTTTATTACTGACTTGTAGGGATAGTCTGAGGGGTTATGATTGTGGTCTATGAAAATAATGTTTTTGTAGTTTTTCATTTTATAATGTAATGTAAAACTTATGAATATATCAAGTATTTCCAAGGCTACTAAACTAATCAGTCATTTGGAACATGATTTCATTGTATCATGCCAATGTTATGTAATAATGAACCAACTCTGGGTAACTAGGGTTGGGGCAGTACATTTGGTATCAGAGTAAGTTTAGTACACACCTTGGAATCTAGATTTAGATAAACTCTGATTAGATAACATTACCCGAAGATAGACTTTGAGGATTAGTATAGAAGAACTTCCTTGAATTTTAGTATTGTAGAGATTTTGTGAGTTTTCCCAGAAATACATCCCTTTCTGGATGCGAGCAGGTAGAGACAGCTCTGGCACAAATGTACCTTGGGGTAAAACCCAAAAAAAATGCTTTTAGCTAGACTCGAACGGGAACTAGTGCACGACAATGGGCCTTGATGCACTCTTGGTTACGAAACTCTCGGGGGGATATGCTTAGGAAAATTATCATTTTATTTACAAATAATTATGAAGGGTGTATGAGTATATACTTCCTCAAAGATTTTTTTTATGATTATGGATTATATCCATAAACTATTCAGTTTATGTTAAGTGTTTTACAAGTTCAGAATTATGTATTTCGATTCATAAACTAAACTAGTTTATGCCATTGTTTAGAAATGGCGCCTAGTAGAAGGAATGGAAACCATATCAACGCACATAATCCATTTAGGGATTTCCATCCTACTCAAGATAATTGTAGTGGAGCTGGTGAAGTAACTAGCGCTGATCTGCTTATCACCATACTGGGACAACTCACCCAGGTTATGAATAATAAACTTACCAGTATGGAGCACCCTAATCCACAACATTGAGGATAAATGTTAGATCACTTCATGAGGAAACAACCACAAACATTCAATGGGATTAAAAACCCATTAGTAGCTAAGAAATGGATGAATTCTTTAGGGAAAATATTCCACGCCTTGGGGAGTAGTGAAAGGGAAAAAGTTGTCATGGTAGTTTACCTCTTCATTGATGATGCTGATCAATGGTGGTCATTGATTAAAAACACAAAGGAAGATGATGAAGTATCGAGTATGGAATGGAGGGAGTTTGAAGAGATTTTCTTATAAAAATACTTTCCTTGTGACCATTGAGCAGATATGGAAAGGCAATTTCTGAGTCTGAGTCAAAAATAGGATGAGAATGTCGCAAAGTATGAAGATAAATTTACAAGGTTAGAAAGGCATGCAACATATTATATACATAACCCAAGAAGTAAGATTGATCATTTAATTGAAGGTTTAAAACCATTTCTCTATAGAGCATTAGTCTCACAATCCTTCTCGTCATATGAAGACATTGTCTCATGTGCTATTAAGACAAAAAAGGAATTATCTAAGTCTTACGACTTTAAAGAAAAGAAAGAGAAAAAGAGATCTGATGAACACTATAGAAATGGAAATAAGTGGAATAATAGAAAATTTGAATATCTATCCTGTAGTAAATGTGGGAAGAAACACCGTGGTACTTTCTTGAAGGGAATGTGAGTCTGTTACAAGTGTGATGAAAAAGGTCACCAAGCTCGTGATTGCAAGGGAAGAAAGAGGCTATCAATGTTGAATGCTGAAATTGTAGAGAAAGAGGGAATTATTCAAATGGATGTCCTAAGAACTAGGGGAACTTACCTAAAAAAAGTCCAAGGGATAATGGGTAATATTATGCGATCACTACTGCCGAGGTTGAAGCTCCGAAAGATACAATGACAAGTAATTTAATGGTTTCCTCAAGTTTATCCAATGCTTTATTTGAATCTGGATCCTTGCATTGTTTCATATCTTCTCAATTTTCTAAGAAAATTAGATATTTCCAATTTGATTTAACAGGGGAGTTGTCAGTCAAAACTCCTAAGGAAAGTATCATTGCAACAATGTTTTGTGAATCAGTTCCCATTAAGGCATATAAACGTTATTTATCTGCTGATCTCATCATCATACCCATGATTTAATTTGATATAATCCTCAGTATGGATTGGATTTCAGAACATGATGCAAAATTTTTTTTTAAGAAGAAGGAGGTTACAATTTTCTATTATGATAAGGAGTACCTTATCTTTAAAGTAGAAATGTCACCATCTGATTCTTATATAGATCCACCCCTAGTAGCTCAACAAAATTCAATTATTAGGGAGGAATAGAATGGAATAACTATGGGTGAGGAAAAGAATGTTCAAATAGAGGACGTACCTATTGTGAAAGAGTATGTTGATATATTTCCATAGGATTTACCTGGACATCCTCTAGAACGAGAAATTGGAATTTCCATTGATTTAATTCCTGGTTCAAGGCCCATATCGAAGACCCCTTATAGAATGCCACTGTGGAATTAGTGGAACTAAAGAAACAACTAGAGGAATTGATTAACAAAGGATTTATTCACCCTAGTGTTTCTCCAAGGGGATCCCCTGTCCTTTTTGTTAAGAAGAAAGATGGATCTATGAGGTTGTGCATTGAATATAGAAAGATCAATGCTATAAAACTGAAGAAAAAGTATCCCCTACCTCACATTGAGGATTTATTTGACCAACTTTATGGAGCTCAATATTTTTCCAATATTGACCTTCGATCTGGATACCATCATTTGTGCATGAAGAAGGAAGAAATTCTTAAGACAAAATTTCGAACTAGGTATGGGCATTACGAGTTTACAATAATGCCTTTTGGATTGACTAATGCACCCTCTCTCTTCATGGATCTAATGAATAGGGTATTCAAGGAATATCTTGATGACTTTTTAGTGGTATTTATTTATTATATCTTGGTATACTCCAAAAGCTACGAAGATCATGAAAATCACTTGCGCAATATCTGGAAGACTCTTAGAAGAAATGAATTATATGGGAAGTTTAGAAAGTGTGAATTCTAGCTTCAGGAGAATTATTTTCTTGATCATATCCTCTTTAAGGATGCAATATCTATTGATCCTTCAAAGACCAAGGAAATCCATGAATGGCCAGCACCGACGAGTATAACTAAGGTACGCAGTTTTATTGGTTTCGCAGGTTATTATCGGTGTTTCGTCTAGAATGTTTCCCAATTGGCTAACCCATTAACCAAGATCACATGTAAAGGGGTTAAATTTGTTTGGAAAAAATAGTGTGAAGAGTGTTTTGAAGAATTTAAGAGAATATTAGTCAATGCTCCTATATTGACTCTACTATCAAGGAAATATGGGTTTTTTATTTATAGTGATTCTTTAAAGAAAGGACTTGGTTGTGTCCTTATGCAGAATGATAAGGTTATTGTCTATGTATCACAATAGCTAAAAAATCATGAAAAAAACTATCTTACTCATTATCTTGAGTTAGAACCTGTAATCTTTGCTTTGACGATATGGAGACAAAATCTATATGGTGAAAAATGTGAGATTTATACTGATCACACGAGTTTGAAGTATATTTTCTCCCAAAAAGAACTCAACATGAGGCAAAAAAAATGGCTTGAACTACTCAAGGATTATGATTACACTATACACTACCACCTAGGGAAGGCAAATAAGGTGGTAGATGCTTTAAGTAGAAAGGATCATGGAGTTTCAAACAAGATGAGAGTTGGAAAGGATCCTATATACATGGATCTAGTAAAGATAGATATGGGAATAACCATGGAAGGTGAAACATCAATGCTTTTTCAAATGGTTTCCAAACTATCTTTACAAGAAAGGATAAAATGTTCTCAGGCTGATGATGAGGAGTTTCAAAAGAAGATTAAATCTATGAATAATGGGAGATTGAGTGACTTATTATATGAAGATAGAATCTTGAAATTTGGGAAGAGACTTTGTGTTTCCGATATACCTGATCTAAAAAGAGAATTGTTTGATGATGCTCATAGCTCTAATTTATCTATACACCCTGGGAGCACCAAAATGTATAGAGATTTGAAGGAGCATTTTTGGTGGGAAAACATGAAGAGTGAGATTGATGATTTTGTGTCAAGATGTATGGTTTGTCAACAAGTGAAAGATGGAAGGAAAAAGCCTTGAGGAGTCATGAAACCTCATCCCATACTTGAGTGGAAATGGGATAATATTACGATGGACTTTTCCATGGGACTACCAAAGACTCCTAGAAGGAATGATTCAATATGGTTCATTATTGATCATCTTACCAAGCCAACACATTTTTTTTATAAGAGAATATTTACCACTTGAATGTTTAGAAGGACTGTATATTAATGAATTTGTAAGACTTCATAGAGTAACCCTATCGATTGTTTCTGATCATGATCCCCATTTTACATCAAGATTCTGGAAATGTCTTCAGAATTCCCTGGATACTGAACTTCGTTTGAGCACTGCCTACCACCCTCAAACTGATGGACAATCAGAATGGATTATTGAAACCTTATAAGACATGTTGAGATATATCTAACATGACTTTAATGGTATGTGGGATCAATATTTACCTCTAGTAGAATTTCCTATAACAATATCTTCCATTCAAGTTTTTAGATGGCACCATATGAAGCGTTATATGGAAAGAGATGTCACAGACCAACTTGTTGGGTTGATTTTAGTGAAACAAAACTCATAGGCCTAGAACATGTTGAGGAAATGATGGAAAAGGTGAAGGTAATCGAAACCCACATCAAATCAGCTCAAAGTAGGCAGAAGAGCTATGCTGATAATCGAAGGAAGGATTTGGAATTTCTGGTAGGAGATCATGTTTTCATAAAGGTATCTCTAGGGAAGGGTGTTATATGTTTCGTTAAGAAGGGTAAATTAAGTCCCCGGTACATCAGACCTTTTGAAATCCTAGAACGAATTGGGGCTATAGCTTACCGTTTGGCAATGCCGCCAAGTCTTTCCAAAGTTCATGTTGTGTTCCACGTATCACTATTGAGAAAATACATGCCTAACCCAACTCATGTACTTAACTATGAATAATTTGAACTGGAACCCTATCTATCTTATTGCGAAGAGCCTGTCAAGTTTCTTGATACAAGAGAACAAGTGTTTAGAAATCGAAATACTCGTCTGGTAAAAGTTCTATGGAGAAACCATAAGATGGAAGAGGCAACGTGGGAACCCGATGAACTTATGATGAAGAACAAACCAAGTATTTTTATGCAATAATATTCTAGAAATTTTGAGGACAAAAATATTTGGATGAGGGGATAATGTAACACCCCAAGCTTCCACAGTACGTTTCCCTTTGAATAATGCAATAACTTGCGTTGTACGCAACTTTGAGATTCTAACACATCTTGACCAATCTAACTAGCCATTATGAATAGTAATACCCAATTTTTGAAATTTTATCATTTTTATCTTTCAAAATGGACTTCATTTTTGGGTTCGGAATATCAAAATTAGCTTAAGGTGATTTTTTGGTATTTTTCTGAAAACATTCAGTTTTTGATGAATAGTGAAAAATACTAAATTTTAATTAAAAACCACATTTTTAATAAAAATAATTTTTAGTGATAAATTATAATATTGAGTGGTTTATAAGAATAATTAGATTATAATTTTACCATTTAATCCAATGTTGGTCATTGGATATAATTTCACATCTAAACAGGACATAAGAAAGTGTGAATCTTTTGATAGTTATTATTTCTTAAAAACACGCTTTTTGTTTTGACAATGATAATTAATTTTAAATTAATTTCAGCCACTTATGTGTTTTTAATTTATAAAAATTGATTCCATATTTAGAATCAGGAGGTTCAAATTGTGTAAATTGGTAAATTTTATTTTTAGACATTTTGAATAATTACTTCGATAAATATTTTATTTACCATGGTTAAAGGGTAAATATGGTAAATAAAGGTAAAAAAATAATATTATAATAATATTAAATTACCTTAACATGTGTTATAACTCTATTTTATGATACATGTCCAACACTGGGAATCCTTGGGTCGATTTGAGGACCCCATGGAGCCACTTGTAAGTGATAATGACACTTTATATTAATTAAGTTAAAGTAAATACAAAAATGACATAAGCATATATATTTTAGTAAAACAATTTTTACATAGCAGTATATATGTTATCTCTTCAACTATAAATATTTATTATAAATCTAAAAATATTTCCTACATAAAGGTATTTTATTTATAATTTTTAGACATTTAATAATAAAATTTATTTATGACACAATGATGATTCCATATTTTTCTTTATTAACGAATGAATCAAATAAATGGTATTATATATGTTAAAATAAATATAATTTGAAAGTTTTGATTCCATACATGAATTTTTTAGGTTAATGTGATATGTTAGTATTGATTAAATGATTTTTTTGAAGTAATAATGATGTTAGGAATTTAACCAAAACAAAATTGAAAATAGTGTCAAAATTGACATAAAAGAGTTTTTAAAACAAATATTATATTAATAATTGATATTATATTCCTAAAAATATAAGGTTTGGAAAAAGGTCATAAATAATATTATACATGTCATTAATAAACAACTTGAGGTTCTCTTGGATGTTTATAGTATGTTTATTAACCATATAATATAAAAATACAAAGAGACATGGTAAATGTCAAACTAATTAACTAAGAGTTAAATCACGAAGATAAGGTTAATATAGTGAACCAAACCTATCTAAAACCTATTGGTTGAGTGAGTTTCGACCCTTCCCCACCTTAGACTCGAAATAAATTATTTTGGAACCATTAGAAACCGAAAATAATTTTATTATAAAATAATATTTTAATCTTTTCCTAAGGTGCCCCTCACCCCTCTTATAAAAGGGAACTTCCCCTTCTCTCAAATTCACACCATCAAAGCCATTTGGCTTGGACAAATCATTCCTAAATATCCTCTCAACTATCCTAACTTAATCCTAGAGGCATCAATTTAGTTATAAAGTCAACTTAAGGAGCCCTTTTGATCAAATCAAAAGGAAGAACCCGAAGAAGAGGTAAATATTTCATCACCTCTTTTAAGTTCTTTTCTTCTTCCACTTCCTATTTATTTATTTTTTACATTATAAAATAATAAATCTAGTATATTATATATACTGTGATGTTATTATAAAAATGGTATAACCATAATAATTATTTTATCCATCCTATGAATGACATGTCACCATACATGCGTACGTACGGCTTACCATCTCCACGTGAGGGTGTAGTTTTTTATTCAAACACTTTATCATTTGGATGGGTATAATAATGAGTATATATGATGAAAATAACAAATATAAAATTATAATTATTCTATATATATGATATTACATCCAATTATATATAGTTTTAATATCAAAATAATGATATTGTTGCTCGTGCATACGTATAGATTACCGTCTCCAAAAACACGTTGAGATTCATTCCCCATCATATCCATTCAAGAATAATTTTAATTTTATGATTACAAATAATGTTTATAGACTTAATATTATTATGAATATGAATATTATACATCATATCCACAAAAAACATTACTTACAAAACAAATAAGATAAAGGAAAACGAATCAGTTAACACCCGAAATGATGATACTACTGAAATATCATTAACAAAACAATATTAGAAGACATTATATGATATCATATTAATGTATATGGTTCTTGTATAATTTAATAACAATTATTTAACCATTATAAAAGAGTTTAACTTACCATCTACCAAGGAAAAGAACAAGGTAAGGGTTAATTTCCCAATCTCATCATTTTCCAAGGTTGTTTATACGTAATTATCTAATGGGATCTCTTTATCATCCACATCCATGTTTCATAAAAATGTACTTCAAGACATTTTTACTATTTACTAGACAATGGGTTAAATTAATTTATACTCTTATTTGACCTTATATGTTCTGAAATGCATCTTTCCGTCATTTTCCAAACAAGGTACTTTATGACCTTTTCGACAAAATTAAGGTAAGAATGTTTTTGTTTACTTATAAGGAGGGTGAAACTATTTTCTACCATTATAAAATCATCAAATCATACCTTACAAACTTATAAGAATATTTCCAAAATAAATTTTTTCTTTTATAACTATATTAACATTAAATGATTTCAAAATAGAAAGAGACATTTCTCTAAAAAAGGTTTTGATTTCCTCTATGTCAACATAATTTAATGGATTTTAAGCTTATTTGAAGTTGATTTATTATGATACAAAACTTTTATATTGTATTAAAGGTTTTGTGTTTTGTTTGACTGTGGATGTGTTATTTTTACACCATTCATGGTTTATGGATAAAGTATTGACATTTCGTATACTAGTTTTAATATGAATGTTTTTGTTATGTTTAATCCTTTTCATATGAGTAATGCATTAGACTTAGTATATGACGGGTGGAGCCCTCTATAGCTTCTCGATGCATCAGTAGGTCTCATGAGAAAAACTAGTGTCTTGGAACAAGGCCTTGAAAAAAATCTTATTTGTAGTCTAGCCACAAGGCCTTGACTATGTGGTTATGTAGTTTGGCATTATGAATTCCATCATTATGAATGTGGCTATTTATATTACATTTGATTATTTGACTAGTAGAATATCCATGTGAATAAGTAAATGGAATTATTTGATTTTATATTTTCCATATAATGTTGAAGTTCAAGTTTAAAAGGCTTTTGTTTTAGTCTTATACATTTCCTTAAATGTTTATTCTTATTTATGAATGCTTATGCTATATTGTTATCCTTACTGAGCATCTGAGCTCACCCATTTCTATGTTTTATTTTTCCTAGGATGTTAAGAAGTATTTTATGACTCACTTGCAAGGATAGTCTGAGGGGTTATCAGTGTGGTCTATGAAAATAATGTTGTTGTAGTTTTTAATTTTATAATGTAATGTAAAACTTAGGAATGTATATAGTATTTACAAGGCTACTAAACTGATTGGTCTTTTGAGACATGATTTCCTTATATCATGCCAGTGTTATGTAATAATTCCCCAACTTTGGGTAACTAGGGTCGAGGCATTACAAGTCAAGTCTAGTAACTACTTGTGTGGATATAAAAGAATGAGAAGAGTCGATATCAAATAAGATATTAGACATAGTATAAGTGATTATAATGGTACCTCTAGCAATGGATGGTCCCTCTCCACCATTTGATGGAGTCTATTCCACATCATACATGTGGCCTGATACAAGTTCTCTCCCCTATCACTAAGGTTCATGACTAGTTTGAGTCTACTACTAGAAACCCTAGCCAGTTCCCCCTTTCTAACCTTTTCCCTTGAAGAAATATGGATTCTAATTCCTATAGAAAAACATTTGGATGTTTCACTTCTTGCAAAACTAACACGTACTTTTAGGTCCTCTACAGAACCAACAAAAGTGTCCAACCATTCGATAGTTAAAGCATCGTGAAGGTTCCACTAAATTTTCTAATTGAACCACATATTTCTCCACCTTCATGCTTTTACTCTACTTCATGTCTCTATTTTTACTCGTCTTGTTACTCGAAGAAAATATAGTATAGGTGAGCGGAAACTCATTCAGTATCCCTCCATGAGATGAGTGTAAGTCTGATGCTCTGTCATCCTCTAGTCCCACCTCAAAGGTCAGGGCCTTTTAAAATACATGTGTATATGTCATCAGGTCAAAACCCATAACTTGATGTTTGGGGTTATGTTGAAGGCCTATCTCTAATGTCCAAGCCTTTTGTGCCTTATTTCCACCTAAAAAAATAGAAAAGTAATGTAACTCCATAAAACTAGAATAATAAGCAGAGACAGTTATGGAACCCTGTCGTAACTCCATGAATTCTTGGGAATAATACAAATTCATCATATCTAGAAAGAACTGCATGAGAAATATCTCCTTAAAGGTTTCTTAATTTATACCCTATCATATCCCAGACTAGCTCATAATAGTCCATTATCTACTGGAAGGTCCTTGTAACAAGAAAGACTCTTGGATCACATGCCCTTCTTTATGAGTCTAGACTAGCTCAAATATACTCTTAATATAGTATATCCAGTCCTCAGCATCTTGCGGTCCACCAGTGCCCTGGAAGGATGGGGATGCTAATGTTGAAAATGACAAGAATGATTAGTCATGGTATTATGTGTAGGTCCACCATGGATAGGGACTATCCAGAAATGTCTCGTCTAAATAGGACCTATAGCCAAAATCTCCTTGGGTACATCCCTCCACACCCCTTGTGGTGGTATAAATGCATCATGGGATTCCATAGTTGGCTGTCCCATCACATGTCTCTGAGGTGGTATCTCTAAAAAATAAGTAACATTAGGGGAATGAATAGATCCAAATCAATATATGGATCACACAAGGTTCTCCTAATAGTCTTTTGGAATCAAAAAGGTTTTCTTAGGAGCATAACCTTAACCCAAGGTATACCCTTCTGACACTAATCCTTGTCACTGTCCTGGTATGTTAGTCACAATCATGTATATAATAACACAATAGCCTGATTTGTTCATCTAATTAATTCAAAAAGTATATATCACACAACATAAAAACACATATATATAACACAGACCAACCTGTCCCAAATAGATAACACAAATCAAGGAATTTAATTAATGAACTAGTTTGTAGTATGAAATAATGTATATATATAGCATGTGAATCTATGTGACTATTTATGATGCATAAAAAAACATGAAATTATATAAATCACATATAAAATCATGTGCATCACCCATGGTGAATCAAACATAACATAAATCATCCACTTTATGGCAACTCAGAGGTCCACTATGTAGTTCTGGCTAAACATTGACATGGTTCCCCTTCTTGAGTCCCAACCATCCTTGATCTCGCCTAACATGTCTTAACCCCAAGAATTGAGAAGAAGCATGTTAGTAAAAAACTGATCCTCTAATACAATTCTGTAACATCCCGACCCAAATCACTGGTTTGAGTCAGAATGCTACATGACCTCATGCGTGCCTACCCATACACAAGAGGCTTCCGATGAGCAGTGAGGATCTCAGGTGGATATTTGGGGAGACTATACCCTATACATCGAGTCATATGATCAATAATAAAAAACAAAAATATTGATAATCAGACTAAAATATAAAAATGTAATGATGACATACATACAATTTAACAACTCCCAATGTGAAAAAACCCAAGTAAGCATAAGGAAATAATATAAGTAAATAAACAATCATTTCTGGAGTTCTCCAGTACCTGTCCCAGTTCTCTCTAGATCCATGCTCCACTTCTCAACCATCCTCTATAGGGCCCTTTCCCTTTATCAGATCTATGGTCACAAAATCTACAAGCACATCCAAATTACCAAGTAGGATGTGAGTATAAGACTCAGTAAGAAACCACCAATGCATCCTCAACCCGATGTTCTCAAAATGAAAATTTATTCCATAATAAATCATGTTTAATAAACAAAAAATCCAAAAAATGAGCAGTTGTTCTCTAACCAAGCCTCCACAACCCTTAGCCGTACTTGCTTCGGCTCTATGTTGGAATGGATCACCATGGTATGATAAGAATCAACGATTAAACATTAAGTTAATGAATAATGTTTCTCAGCATTATTGTGTGATAATATCAATGCTCTATAAGAAGATATTTTTCTATTTATTTGAATGGGAAATGAGATCTAATCATCTTCCCTTTACCATTGAGTAGACGCACTAAGGACTGAGATCTAATCGCGTCCCTTAGTCCCCGAAGCACACCATCGGGAAGGCACACTAGGGATCGAGAGATAAGCAATCACCTCTTCATTGAGTTCATCCCAAGGAATCATCATATATGAGTGCATCACAAGGCATAATCGTATCCCTCTTTGTTAGACATGTGCAACCTAAGGCATCTTCGTGTGCCTTTCTCATGTATTGGACCCTTTCTACCGGTCATGTACATCCCCCTCGAGAGGATAAGACAAGTCACAATGGTCCACTACCTGGTTTCCCCTAGGCATCATCATGTGCCTACCCCGTACATTGGACCATCATCATCAATCATATGCATCCCTCCTCTAAAGGATAATGCCAGCTGACGGTCCACCTATCTTGACTCTTATAATAAATGCACAAGGTATACATAGCATGGAATGATATATATATATATATATATATATATATATATATATATATTCGTGAATAATCACATCATCATGAGTAAGTTAGTATACAATGTACACGTAATCACACAACAATGTGAATAAATAGCTACAAATACTCATGGAATCAAGTGTAATATAGAGTTTTCGGGGATACATACATACCCATATGTATTCACTATCTATCATGGCCATTAAAAATGTATGCACATCATATTAATAGAGAAAATTTGTAAATAAGCCCAAAAAATTAAGGAACATCCCACCTTATTATTTGGAAAACTTCTCAAGGTTTTTTCGATATCAAGGCGATACATCAAAGTCCCAAGCTGTTGGCACGTCGGTTCTTGAGTTATGTTAAATGTTTTTCCTAGAATCATTACATTTATTTTTTATTTAAAGGAATAAAATATCACATGTGATAATTATTTTTCTCTCTTAAAAAACTCTCAAATTATCTTGAAATTCATCACATGTGCTAATAAATTTTAAATTATCATTTTACTCTTTTAAAGGCCACAAGAAAATAACAATTATTACTCTAAATTTAAATTTATGACATGAAATAATAAATTAAATAATTTTTTCATCATTTATAAAATGTCATGGGAAATGGTAAACATTTTTCATATGCGTTGACAATTTAAATTATCATTTTATTATTTTTAAAAACATCAAATAAAATGACAATCATTTTTCATATTCGTTGATAATTTAAATTTTCATTTTATCAATTTTAAAGCATCACATAAAATGATAAACATTTTTAAAATGCATTGATAATTTAATATATCATTTTATAATTTTTAAAACATATGAGATGATAATTATATTCATTAGATAATTATAATGTGATGATAGTAATGTTTTTCCAAAATAAAATTAAATTTATCTCTTGTGTTGATAAATTTAATTCCATTTAAATCTTTTGAATTATCCTTGATAAACTAATGTAATTATCACTAGATGAGTTATTTTAATTATTATTGATAATTTCATGTAATTATCTTCAATAATCCTTATTTTAAAATTTTGTAAAAATTATCATTGGAAAATCCATTACACATTGCTCAAAAAATTCAACATTTTATCTCGTTAACAATTTTGATAAATTATTCACCTATAGAAAGTTGGAATTATCATTTAATGATTTTATCACCAACCATTGATAAAATTTTCTATTTTTTTTATAATTTATTTCCAAATTATCTTTTGATAAAACATAAAAAATACCATATGATAATTTATAAAAAATTATCATTTGATTTATTTTGGTTGAGTTAGTTGAAATTAGTTTGTCTAATTTTTCTTTTTTTAACCCCATTTTTTTAAAACTTATTAAACCCCACCTTTTTTCAGTGCAATAAAGAATATAGAAAAAGAATAAAAAAATAGGTGAAGAACAAGGGGTGTTGTGCATACCTTGAGGGAGGAAGAAGAAGAATCACCTGCCACTAGAATTTTTTCAAGGTTCAATGAAAGTACATCTTCTATCTCAAAGGTGTGATTAGAAACAATATATAACACCTGATATTTATAGGGTTTCAAATATAAGTTACTCATTTCTGGAATTTATTACCCAATTTTCAATCTATTTTTCAACAAATATAGATTCATGTGTTGTTGATAGATTATCGGAAGAGAGTTATTTCCATGATTTCCCAGCCAAAAGTGTCATGAAATGAAGGTTCCCAAAACCTTATAAAGCTTTAATGGTGGTCCACATGAGGTTTAAGGTGGATAAACAATGAAATCTGGGTTTTATTAAATTAATGAATTTAATTGTTTAATTCAATTATATAAATAAAACTTGTTTTTATGGTAAAGCTAACAATATGTGCGTTGCGTATTTAAATTATACTCTACCTAGGGTAAATACCTCGTTCTGGACATAATGATAGTATCGAAATTTCTGTGGGACGTGCCATCTGTGAGATATAAAACTTTTTCCAATAAATTAATATTTTAATTTCTTTATGTAAAAACATTAATCAGTGAGCTAGGAAACCAAATACTTGCTTAATTCAAATGTTATACTCATACTAGGGTAATCACCATATTATTGATCCAACGATGGTCTCTGTTTTATCATATGATGCACCGTTTTGGAGTTAGTCAATTATTTGGAATAATATGACTGTGAATAAAATAATATATTTAATATTTTTATTCTCTCCTCACCGAGCCTTTGCAGACATCAAAACTTGCACTAACTTAGTGTTTAACTTTGAAATCATTTAATAGAATATTCTAGAGTGTTAACTAGAATTTTTTAACCCTTTCAAAATACATTTAACAAAAAACATAACTTTTCACTAATAAACCATTTTTTCTCATTTAAATTATCAATAATTTAACAAAGAGTGCTTTATTGATATCATAATAAACCAAGATGTTACGAAAATTATCATTTTTATAATTTTTTTAAAATTTTATAGGAAACACTATATGGTGGTTATAAAAAATTATTTATGTTACAATCATAGAGATGGTAGGTCATACATACAAATGAGTAATCTTTCCATTTTACCATGAATGGGGGGAAAAGAAGGTAAATATTTTATTAAATTTACAAAATTATTAATATATGATAAATATTATTTCATTTATTTAAATTCACCTATATTTATAATCTATATGAGGCGGTTAAAAAAACAAAATGAATCTGTTCACGAGGTCGTAGTTTGCAATACACCCGAGTGATGTAATTTATTTTTTGTTCAATGGTAAAGAATGAATTATAATGTTTATTTAAACTCAAAAAAATTTATATTATATATATTATATAATTTTATTTTTATCCATCATTATGACCAACATTAATATTCAGTGATGAAAATTGAAATACATTGTCTCGAGAGGCAGTAGTTCACATGTACGCATAAGAGGTGTTTTTATTATTCAATAGATGGGTTAATAGAATAAAAATGGTTATATCATAAAAATTTTAACATTAAAGTATATTTAGGATACTAATGGTATTATTTAATCATGTTTTAGAAAATATAAATGAGCTAGTAGAATAAATAAATCCAAAATACTCAGTTAAAATGTATACCTCTTCTTCCGAAAACTTTTTTTTATTTAAACATTAATCTCCATAATTTTGGTATTATACCAAAATAATGAATATAATCAGTGGAGATGGATGTTTGGAAGGTATTTGGGAAGATTATTTCTAAAAAAATGGCTCTTGAAGTGTGTATTGGGGAGGATAGGGTGTGTCATTTTATTGGTAAGGGAGAGGAAACACTTAGTTATTTTGAAAATATTTAAATATTAATAATTATTTTTCCTATAAAAGTGTCACATAAAAAATTAAATTTAAATAATTATATGAAATTTTTTAATATACATCCATAAATTAGAATATTATAATTTTTTTAGGTCATTTCAACAATTATCAAATTTTTAAATCCTCCAGTAAAACTCTTTTAACATTATGCATCGAAATAATTTTTAGCGTTTTTACTATTTATTATGACATAAATTTAAGTATAACTTATTGAGAAATATTATTTATTATAATTAAAATTTTATAATCCATTTGATTAAATTAAATCCATTTATGTGAAATCATTTAATTTAAATTAAATGTAAACATTTAAAAATTGATAAAAAGTAGTTTTCTAGAAAAAAATTATTCTTAAGTATAACAAGTTTTTATGAAAAAATCAAGAATAAAATTGAATTAAATTATATTAATTGGATTATAGATAATTTAAACTATGTGATTTTAATTATAAAATTTATAAATGAAAATTTATATTTTTAAATTCTTGAAATAAAAGGAAATTTTAAATAATTATCATTATATTTCACTATTCATTCAATAAATCAAACATATCAAAAAATCTTTAGAAATTAGACCTAAAATAGATTTGATATGATGAATTCAAAAATGATATTTTTTGTTTCAAATTTTAAATTCAAAATTCAAAATTTATATAATATAATATAAATCCACATAATGCATGAAAAACCAATTTTTTAGAAATAATTTGTTTTTTTCTTTTGTCTAAAAAATTACGTCATATTATTATAATGAATAAAATTATATGAAATATAATTAATTAATATTAATAATTAATGAAAATTATTTACTATTAACATTACATATTTTCTTTATATTCTTCCCCACTTGTTAAATTTTTCCCTTGTAATTTTATTCACGAGTTAAACAAATGGGGAAATTTTTCCATCATAGTTTTTGTGATACCATGTTTCCTCTTCAGTCATATGGTTATAACACAAAACCATAACCTAGTAAGTCAATTTACATCACCAATATTTCTCTCTCTGATCAATAATATGTATTTTTTTCCCTCATAATATAGTCCTTATTCCAACATAACTACTTTAGGGCTCAAAACATGATATGCATACAACACATCTTTCCTTAATAATGAAACACGGAACAGATCATGTACCTGGGATAAATTCAAAGGAAAAGACATTTAGTATGAAAATAATCCAACATTCTCTAGTATTTGACATACCTCGAGGAACCATGGATTTGTCTTTCCATTTTTACCAAAATGAATAATGCTTTCCCTTCGAGATACATTAAGTAAAACATGGTCACCTACCATGAATAAAAGACCCTTCCTCCAGTTATCCACATAACTATTTTGTTTACTCGAAGACACCCTCATATGCTGTTGAATTGTCATTACCTTTTCATCAATCTATTTTACCTACTGTGATTAAAATAATTTTTTTTCACCAACATCATCCTAATAAGATGGAGCCCAAATTTTATATCTATATAATTCCTCAGAAGGATCTATATGTATTCATGAATGAAAACTTTTATTCTAAGAAAACTAAAATAATGAAATATACTAATCCATAATTCCCTGGAAATCCATTAAATAATATTGAACCATTTCCAATATATTTTGACTCATTTAATTTGAATGTCCCTCAAATCGAGGATTAGGAGTTGTAATGAAATTTAATTTTGCAACCAATGACTTTTGAAGGCTCTTCATGAAATTATAGGTAATCTTGGGATCATAATAAGATATAGTGGAGATACGAAATCAATTTTACTTGAGAATTACCATGAAATATAGTCGATAATGATTATCTAATAAAATTGAATCTTAGATAATAAGGAAATATGAATATTTACTCAATCGATCAGTATTAAACCAAATAACAATATTACCTCGAGATCTCTTTGGTAATCCAAAAATGAAAAACATTGATATATTTTCCTATTTCCACTCAGACATGGAATGTTTGAAGTATCCCTATAAATAATTTTCATTATGTTTTATTATATTTATGAGTCAAAAGTTTTATTTTAAACTGTGCTATATATTTCTTTATTCCATCCACCAATAATACTCCCAAAGATCTTTATAAATTTTAATACTCTTAAGATGAATAGAAAATGTTGACCTGAGAGATTTATTCAATAATTCCCATTTAAACTAGGATATTTTTATTACACACAAGCTTTTTAGAAATACGGAAACATCATCCTTGTTAATGTTTAATTTATGAATCGTACATTTTTTACCAGTTTCACTCTTTCATGAAAATAATAGTCTTCCTTGTGAGATTTTTTAATTATTTCCAATAATGAATGCTTCATTAAAACCAAAAATAAAATTGAGTAAGTTTCTACATGTATAATTTCTAAGAAAACACTCATCAAATCATATATTAGAGGATCATGTTCCAAATATAATATGACTTATGAAACATTATATTTTCAACTCAAATCATCATTATTATTTTTTCTATATATTAATAAATCATGAAATCATAATCATTTATTAGCTCCAGCCATATTCCCTTCCCCATGTTCAACTGTTTCTAGGTAAAAATATACTAAAAAATTCTGCAAAGTATATATTTTTCACTTTAGTACATTTAAATGATGTCTCTATATTTTTAAATAAAAATACCATAGCAGATAGTTCCATAATATGTGTACAATAATTTAGATAATTAAATCTCAATTTACATAAAGAGTACGACTTTACTTGATCATTATATATTAAAACATATGAATGTCACTTCAATAAGAAATCATTATAAATGAAATATTCACCATTTACTAACAGGGTGGTGGAAATTGGATTACTCACTGATTAAATTTTTAGTTCATTAAATAAATAATCATAGTCTTTCATTTAGATAAATTTAACTTAGATTGATGTTAACTTAGATAGTGGGATACACAATTGTGATTTTTTCAAAAAACCTATATTAATAACCCATCGATCTAAAAATCTATGAATCTATTTGAAATTTGTCTGTCTTTACCACTTCTCGACCACATTATTTTTAGTAGGCTCAATAGTTTTTCCATCCTTTGAAATAACATCCCTAAGGAAATAAATTTTTTAAAACCAAAATTCACACTTACTAAATTTTCCATAAAACTATTATTGATTAATGGATGGAAAAAAATGCTTAGTTGAAATTCATGAACCTCATGAATTTTAGAATATACATAAAATATCATTAATAAACACTACAACAAATATATCTATTTTTTTTTGTAAATTTGATATATAAGATCTATAATTACTACTAGTGGATTATAATACCCAACATGAATAAATATAAACTCATAATTTCCATATCTATTCTGATACACAAAATTTTAAATATCTTTCCTCTTCACATTCAATTTATGGTACCCTAAAGTCAAATAAATCTTTAAAAAATATTGTGCTCCCCAGATCTGATAAAACAAATCATCTATACGAGGTAAATGATATTTGATCTTAATAGTGATTTTACTCAAGGATTTAAAATAAATTAATGGTATAATTAAACAATATTTATTTTTAAGAAATCAAATATTACCACCCCATGGTAGAGTTCTTGGATGAATGAAACCATTATCCAACAATTCCTATAACTAATTTTTAAATTCCAAAATTTCTACTTATGAAATTCGAAAGGTTGGTTTTGAATCTTTCTTAGGAAGAAGAAAAGTCTCACTATTAAACTCAAACTACTAATAAAAAATAAAACTAGAAAATTATTATAAAATTCATCCATTTATTCATTCATTATAGGAACATCACTAATTTGATCAGTTTATTTTTTTTTTCTAATTATTAGCTAAATACATTTTAATGTATACCAAAAACAATTTACCCCCTTCTTGATATGTTATCATATTTATAAAAAAATTGAACATAAAATTCTTCACTCTAAAATCTATCTTAACACCATAAAAAGTAATCCAATCTATACTAATAATAACATAAAAATATAATGTGGGAATTTAAATTTTATTTTTAGGAAAAACCATTTCTTTGATAATATTAAGAAGATACCTATTAATATAGGTTTCTTGAAAACATTCACCAAGAGGGGTCACTAAAAGTTTTATCCTCTTTCATAAGGTGATATTCCCATTTTACATGACAATTTCTTATAAATGAATGTATTTAAAGATCATGAATCAAACAACCCATTATTATAATTTTAATAAACAAGTAACATACTTTTCAATACTATATTAGATGAACCAACTTAAATCACAGACATAGTTAGTGGTTTTTAAAACACCCTTTTTCTTTTGGTCATGATGATTTCCACCCTCAAAAACTAACTTCAGACAAATGTTAGCATAATTTACCAACTCATTATATTTAAAAAATTTCACCTTTTGTTGACTATATATTACCCCATTCTTAGATTGATCAAGACTTTTTTTCCATTATATTCATGAGCCATATGTTCAAATATTATACCCCGGTAACACTTTAAATAACTTTTCAATAATTTCCTACAGTATTTTTTAGATACCTTGGAACATGTTTAAATCCTACCTCTAAAATTCTTAGTTGGATGATTCTCCATTGCATGACACATAGAAACTACTTAATCTTATCAACACCAAGGACATAAGTTTCAGCAAATTCCATCTCAACTTTATAAAAAAAAACTAATTTATCAAAAACTTTGAACTACCATGAGAAAAATACTCTTAATATAATTGTTTTAAATACTAAGTTAAACCTATTAATAAAATTATCATGTTTCAGAATGAAATTTATTTCATAACCGACCAATCTTGTAAGAGTTTCCTCATGTTAACCACTAAATCATCTTATTTTTAATTCAATTTAATGAACTGTTTATCTATTATAAGTCGAATAAAATCAGGGGAATATTTATCAGTAAATATATTATTAAATGTATCATATTACATGGAACAATACTCCTCTCTATATCTCTATAATTCTTCACAAATGAAAACCATTGATCAACTTCACCTTCAAAATAGTAAATGGAGTGTTTTACCTTTCAAGGTTATTAACATCTCATGACATTAAATATATTTTCTAGATCATTTATCCAAAATTCAAATACCATTGGATATAAATGTATAATAAATTTTAGAAGGGTTTTTATCATCAAATAACCTATAGTGTTGATGTTCCTATGTGCTAAATCTAGTTTCTCTCTAACATTGATACTAAAACCATTTATATCCTACATTAACTGATCTATCAGTATAACAAACTACTTAGTTTGAATTCCAACCATTCTAGGATACTAATTTTTAAGGACATTATCTTATTGATAGCTTTATATAACAACTACCCTATTTTATATACATATACCTTAAATATACATAGATTATATGAAGAAACATGGTAATATTTAAATGCTATATCATTTCAGCATAACCATAAAGTTGAATATCTCAAGGGTTTTCATTTAACTTTATATTATACTCTAATTTTATCTAAACCATTTCTCTAATACCAAAAATAAGAACATAACCATAAAACATTATTCATTCATTTTTTATTTAATAATTCACTTTATTTCATTCATGAATATTGTTTAGGTTTATAGATTTAGACAATTATATCATGAAAATTATATAATAAAATCTAATATTGTAATATAGATTATTTAACTCAGTATCCATATTTTCTTCTAGATAAAACATTTAAAATGAAAAATGTATTTATTTTTCGAGAAATCTTCATGAATTTCGACATGATTTTTTATTTGTTGTTACTTATCCATAAAACCTATGATTTTTTTTAAAAAATATGGGATGATCACAAATATAACTATAATGAAAATAGAAGTATGAAATACATTAGTCCAGTGAAAATCATATATACCCAAAAAATATTTACCTTTTCTATATTATTATTTGAACATATAAAATAAATCATATCCATGTGGAAAGAAGACTTTTTTTATGAATGAAAACATTTAAAAACCATAATAAGAAAATATAATCCCTTTTAAGAACCTTAATGTAGTATATTTAAAACCTATGTTCACTCATGTATAGAATTATTGGAGTATAGTTAAATCCATATGATATACCTTAATATTTAAGTCTATCCATCTTTCCATTAAATACAAGGAACAACACCAAATTCATTGGAGAGCTATATCAGACTCACTAATTATATAACATGTATTGGGAACAACCATTATATAATAAGTACCGATATCACCCATCATATAAACTATATCAGGGTCTCCCATCATTATCTATAATACTCAAGTACTATATCATTAATTAAACAATTTATGCTTGTACCTTTTCTTCCCAAAACCCTTAAAAAACTCTTTTGATCCTAAATGAAATACAATTTCAGATATCAAAATACCTTTTACTTTTAAATATCCATTTTAAATAATAATATACCTAGAAAAAATGGAAGGAGAATTATTATTTAAATAAAATTTCACAAACTAGTATATTGAAGTTTCTAAGAAAGGGGTATGTGGATCCATGCTTTGATATTGTTTGATGATTTTAGTTTTCTTTATATGGATTATAAATGGGTTTTATAAATTATATGGGTGGATAAAATAATTTTTTCTAACAGGTTTTGTTGTGTGTATAGATTTGAAAATGGTTTACCTAATGAAAATGTTCCCTTTACTTAAGTGTTTCGATTGTTGGAAGTGTGTTTAGGTTATAACTGGTTTATGTAACATAGGAAATATAATTGAGAATGAGGGAATCCAATGTATCTAGGTGGGAATACTAGATCTAGAATGATTGGTTAGTTTTTAGGGGAAAGGCCAAGTATCCCTAATAGGAACACATAACAACACCAACAAAACATACATGTGATGGGGACTAAAGGCTCGAGGAGGGTCATTGCACCTAGAAGATGGTTTGTTCACCAAGAGTAGAAGGATCCAAGGACCCCACTAACCATTGTTCCTCTGGGATTTCCCATGGTTCTCATTATATGCTTACCATTTATCTTATTTCCATAGTTACGTTCTTTTAATTTCAAATCATGTTTTATTTATAAATTTTATCCTTTCTTTTTAAAAAAACTATCACGTTAATTTGTCTTATAATTTATTTGTATGGAATCTATTTTTGTGGCATTATACGGGCCATTTTATCACACCCTACATACAACCTTGGTTGTATGTATACCTATTTATGTTTGACCTAGGTAAAGGAATGTCTTACTTTGGGGGAGATGTTGGATCCTGTTCCTAGGGGTTCCTCTTTTATAAGGTGTTGGTAGAGGTGCAATGGGGGTGTTAACCCCCTTGGTTCATGGAGGATTTTATGTATAGTTAGTTACCCTCCCCGTTTGATTGTTTTTGGTTATTTTGGTATTGGTTAGAAATTTTTAATGTTGAACTCATGTTGGTTATTCCTTTGGTTATGGTTATCGATTATGATATGATGGATGATTCTTTCGAGTTGTTGATGGTTGATTATTATGGGAGAAATCATTACGTAATGACATGGTTGATCTCCAAACAATAGTTTCCATCCCATTGGCATGAGGAATTCCCTTTGGGCCATCCCATATGCTAGGTTAAGTGTTGGTTTGAATGGAAGCCCAATCCAGTTCATGAAAAAATGGTATTAAATTTAGGTCTTTCCCTTTCATTGGGTCATGTTATTTGGGTGGGTCTTGAGGAAATTATTCTTGGACTCTCAGGGCATAAAGTTTTAGTTGAGAGTGGGGTATCTATCCAACACACCACATGAAAGGCCTTAGGACACCATTGGATATTTGGGATTTGGTTTGACTTCCATTCTAAGTGTGATGTATATGATGCAGGTATTTCATGGGCACCAAGTAGAAGGTTGGATGTTTTGACTTGTTATTGTTCATGTTGTGAGTTTTATATTTATATAGGGGTTTTAAAGGTTGTTGTTTCTGAAATTTTTTTATAGGATGTACTAATGGTTTTCATGGTTTTGTTAATTATTATAGAATCAAGACTCCCTGAAGATTTCCAATGCAACTGCAGGAACTGGTAAAAAAGAGTTATGCCTCACCAGTTGATAAATGATTAGTGGAATCCATGGTTCTAGATTTACATGCATTGGATTAGGGAGTAAGCTATAGCCTTACTAATGACAAGGAAGGTTAAATATGTTCCAAAAAGGACAAATATTAAGAGTTTATCAAGAACAAACCTCATTCCTTATAGGGTAGAAAAAATTATTTGGAGGCAAATGATTATATAAAGAATATAAAAAGTATTTTTGTGTACCATGATACTCTTGAGGTGATCAATGTGAATTGTGATTCATTCATGTTAGAAGAGACTAGTCATGGGTGGTGGGTCTAAGTGGTCCAGGTTGGAAATCATGATAAGATGGACCGAAAGGACTTCAAATTCATATTTAACAAGTAGTATTACCTTGAGACCTTGACCCTTTACAAGAATTAAGAGTTTTTGGATCTCTATCATGAGGATCAAACCATATTGGAATACACCAATCATTTTTCTGAATTTCTCCATTTCTCACTTGAGGTGGTTTCTATTGAACAATTAAATGGTCATTTCTTTGAAATGGGGTTGCAACCAGACATTTGGTCCTAAATTTTCTTGTTTAAGATGAAGACACATACTTAGATAGTTGACTAAGTCCTGAGGGTTGAGATTGATCTTTCCAAAAAGTCAGGTTTCTCTGTGGTATTTTACACCAACTATTTTCCGGAATTGGTTTATTTCACACCTGAGGTGGTTTCAAATGGAAAATTAAATTCTCATTGTATTTAAATGGGGTTGCAACCAACAAATTTTCCCTAATCTTCTTTTTCTAAGTAGAAGATGTATACTGAGATAGTTGATTGAGTCTTGATGGTTGAGATCGATCCTGCCGACAAGTTGGTTTTCTCTCTATTAGTTTCAACAGTGGGACATGGAATTGGTGGTTCATGTGAATGGAAGAGAAATCACGATGAGAAAGAGAAGAGGGGAGGTGGTGTCTTAGGCCACCCATACCGACCTCCTTCATCTATGACCACTGATGGTAGTTTAGTTTTATGAAACTAGTGTGGAAGGTCGAGGAGCATGTGGGAAGTGTGTCCATCTCCACTTAGACCCTACCACTAGTTTGTACACTTGGAATTTTTTCCATGGTTAGTTAAGGGTGGTATGCCCATTCAGATTGGTGTAGGTTCCTTACACTATAGGGAGTTTCTTGCTCAATCTAGTGTATAACTATCTATGACTTATCTTCCTATTGGGTGTAGCAGTAATGTTGGATCCTTGTATAAGAAGAGTCAGAATAAGGTTGATCCCCTTGTTAGTAATTGACCACAGACTTCAACAGAGATAAAGAACCTCCATGCTATGGATCAAGCACCAGCAGAGTTGGATGCCAAACCTTTAGTAGTTTGAGGTACTATTATTTTTTCATCATCCAATGATGTTTACTTATTTAACATGGGATCTTATAACACTTTTATTTTCTCTCATCTGGTGGAATTTGTTTAATTAAAAATGGTTATTAAAACTTATGTGAATGGGATCCTCAGACAAGGAGTTTTGGAACTCCACTTATAGAGCTAGGAAGTATTTCTTTTTCAGACCTCATCACTCATGTTGGTGGATAATGATAGGGGTTTTGAGGATAGATTACCTCTGATGGTAGATGAGTTCCTAGAAGTGTTTCAATATGATTTCTTGGGTATGACTTCAGAGTGGGATATAGAGTTCACCATTGTTTTTTCATTCAGAATACAACCAATATCTCTTCAATCGTATCATATAGACCCCAACAAGATAAGATAATTAATGATATAACTAGATGATTTGGAATCCAATGGATTCATTCACATGATTGTATCATCTTAGTTTTTCCCTATTTTGTTTGTTACAAAAGATGATGGATCACTCTGGTGGGAAATTGACTACCAAAAGTTGAATATGGTAACATTATAGAATAAATATCCTTTTTACCATATTGAACAATTTTTGATCAAATCATGGGGGAATAGTGGTTCTCCAAGATCAGCATGTGCTCTTTGTATCATCATGCCAGAGTTTAATAGTCAGGTTTTCCCAAGAAAACCTTTTGAAGAAAGTATGACCACTATGAGTATCTGGTCATTCCATCTAGGATGAAAAATACTCCATCTGTTTTTATGGATATTATGATCTAGGAGTTCTATCAGTACATCAAATCTTTTTTCATCATGTTTATAGATGTGCTCCTGGTTTATTTCGGAACTGAGGAAGAGCATGAGAAACACTTAAGAATCATGTTGGGAACCCTTTGAGATAATTGTCTCTAAATATGTTATACAAGTGTACTTTCTGGATATGGTAGGTATGGATTAAAGTCCATGTGATTTTGTAATGTGGGGTTTTGGTGGACCCTGAGAAGTTTGGAGCTATTTTTTCATGGGAGAAACTAAGGAACTTCTTTAGGATGAGGATATTTTTGGGATTGGATAAATATTACAGGTAATTGTTTTGTGATTTCTCTCATCCTGGGTCACCGATGACCACACTTACCTTGAAAGGGGTAAGGTTTGAGTGGAGAATAAAATTTTAGGTATCTTTTGAGCAGCTAAAGTGGTGATTGAACACTACCCCTATTTTTATAGTTCTATAATCTGGAAAGGGATACATGGTCTACAGTTACACTTCAGGTATGGGTCTTTGGTGCATGTTGATATAGGATGACCATGTGGTGGTGAATGTTTATTTATAACTCTAACCATATGAAAATAATTTTGCAACATATGACTTGTATTTGATTGTGGTGATGCATTATTTAAATACATGGCACTACTATATCATCAGGTAGAAATTTGTGGTCTACTTGGATTATAAGAGCATGACCAACATTTTTTCATAGATGGATCTAAATTTGAGGTAGTCCTAATGGATTGTATACATTTGGGGGTTTTATTCTGATATCATCTATACCATGGGAAAATGGAAAGTGGTAGAAGATGCCTTGAGTAGGAATGTACCAGTGATAACAGAAAATTAGCCCAATGGTGAGTGGACTTTAATGTGGATTGTTCCTAGTTTTATATGGAATCTAAAGAGCATAAAAATGGTTTGTTCATGGATAGTGTTTAGATGACACCCTCCATTTTAGAGAATATTTTGGAAGAAAAACTGAGTGATAAGATATATAAGTATTTTATGAAGTATCAAAATGGTTGAGCGGGGCCATGTGAGTGCTCATTGACTCTCGATGGAGATATTTGATTCAAATTTAGTTTTAAGTGTCATTATCTCTATTAAATGTGGTTATACATGATATACACCAATATCAGTGGTCCATTCATTATGGTACCACCAAGATGTTTTATGATGTGTGTTTTTTGTTCTAGTGGCCAGGTATGAGGTGGGATATATGGCTTTGTATCCAGATTCTATACGTATAAGAAGGTTAACAATGAGTTCCAAATTCCCTTTTATTTTCTTTATCAAAAATTGTTTCCTACTAGGAAATAGGAAAATGTCACCATATACTTCATCATTGGGTTGACTTATACACCCTTACCAAGGAACACAGTTTGGGTTGTGATTGTCCATCTTAATAAATCATCCATTTTTTTGGGATCAAGGATTCAACAAAGGTGGATGAGTTGGGTCGATTGTATGTTCAAGAGATAGCGAGTATTAATGGTGTTAGATATTTTATAATTTCAGATAGGTAACCCTATTTTACCTCATAGTTCATGGGAGGTCTTTATAAGAAAACATGGTCTAAGGTGAAACTTAGTAAACAATACCATCCTCATACAGATGGTCAGATAGAGTAGAAAAACTAGTTCTTGGAAGACATACTCCATATGTGTGTGTTGGATTTTGGAGGCCTATAGGATAACCATTTGGGGTTGGTAGAGTTTGAATATATTAACAGTTAACAATACTCAATAAGAATGACTCCCTTTTAGGTGCTTTATGGAAAGCCATGTTAGTTGAATTTGTGATGGAAAAAAGTGGGATATTATTCTTAGATAGGACTCAGCCCTGTGTAAGAGATGTTTATTAAATAATAGTGATTAGGAAGTGTTTATTGACAACAGAAATACCTAAAAAGTGTTATTACAATAGGCAGAATCAATCCTTGGAATTATCAGTGGGTGACCAGGTGTTTCTGAAGGTGGACCCTCACCTCGGTCACCGTTATCTTGGTAAGAAACCGAAGATGACAGTGAGGTATGTCATACCATTTGAGTTTACCATGATAGTTGGTAGGGTGGAATACTAGTTAGATTTTCTCACCCTATTGACCTCGATTCATGAAGTGTTACATGTCTCACAATTAAATAAGTATAATTCAAACCTGTATCATGTGATGAAATAGGAAGAGTTAGGGGTGAAATCCTATTTTCCTTTTTTAGCAGCTGGTATAGATTATAGATTCCCAAGGGAGGGTTCTTTAGGGGAAATACATATTGTTGGTTTAGATCCTTTGGCAGTACAAGAATGATGAGAATGATATGTTGGAATGAATTTCTTGGGGAGAGGAGATGTATCCACATTTATTCTCTGATCAAACATAAATTTTAATTTTTTAGGGTGGAGAGTTTTTATGTTTTGGAGAAAAGTCACATTTGTGGTTTTAATTTGAGGCACGTTTCTCTTTTATTTTAGTCATATCTTTGTACTTTAACTTTCTTGGGATTTTTAGGATAAAATGTTAATTTTTGTACTGAAATAGGGTGGTTCTAGGTTAGATCATAGTTATTAGAAGTCATGCACCCTAGAATGTGGCACTATCGAATTGGGATGACCTAGGTGCATGAGAATTCACCCCCTCTAGGAAAACTGTGAGGCCAAATCACGTGTCCTGCTAGATCATTAAATATATGGAACTTCTAATTCATCAATATTATATTTTATGAACCTAAAACCCTATAACACTCCCCATTTGGTCCGCCCTACCCTAGGTGTGTCTCACACTCATATCCTTTCCCATGAGATTTAATACTTGGGTGGTTTTGTTGTGGATCTTTCAAGAAGTTTTCAAGTAAGAATCTATTTTACTCCTTTACCTATTCTTCTTGGTCTCCTACCTATTATTTCCTGATTTCTCTCTTCTCTAGTGGTTTGGATTCCTTAAATTGGTTTCAAAATTATTTCTTTGGGTTTAACCCAGTTGGATTCAGTGTTTTCATGCTTTTATAGTGTATCTCATTGGTTCGGTTGTGGTTTCCAACTAGTTTTTGAATGTTTTTAAGTAAGAAGTATTTGGTTCCATGAGTTTACATTGTTTTATCATTTTAGTATTCTTTTTATGGTTTATAAATTAGTTTTATAAATCATATGGGTGGTGAAAATATTTTTTTCAAATATTCTTTGTGTGTTTAAGGATTTGAAAATTGTTTATGTAATGAAAATGGTGGCTTTACTTATGTATTTCAATTGTTTTAATTGTGTTTATGTAATAGGTATTTCATGTGAC
Organism: Viscum album; assembly: GCA_963277665.1. Taxonomy (NCBI): domain Eukaryota; kingdom Viridiplantae; phylum Streptophyta; class Magnoliopsida; order Santalales; family Viscaceae; genus Viscum; species Viscum album. The sequence continues at coordinate 1,186,313,984 of OY728164.1, forward strand.
ATAAGAAATTGAATTGATCATGAGGTAATCCAATGTATATAGATGGTTAGACTAGGTCAAGTATGTTAGGTGAGTTAGTATGTCGGAGGTCCAGTCTCCCTAATAGGATTATATAACAACACTTACAAAATAGACATGTGATGGGGATTAGAGTCTCTATTAGGGCCATTACACCCTTGAGATGTTTTGATTAACATGCGTAAAATTATCCTAAGACACCGCTAACCCTAGTTCCTTAGGAATTTCCCATGTGTCTCATGACATGCTTTCCATTTAGCTTATTTCCATATTTACCATCTTTTAACATAAAATAATGTTTTATTTATAAATTTCATAATTCCTTTATTAAAATCAACTTGCAAGATAAATTTTCATATAATTTATTTAAATGGAATATCCTTTGGTTGTATCCTATTAGGAATTGGATCACACCCTATATACACCCTTAGGTGTATGTAAACATTATTATGTTTGACATAGGAAAAGGCAAGTTGTACCACAGTGGAAAGAGTGGATATAATTACTAGTGGTTACTTTATTGGTAGGTGTTGGTGGAGGTGGCATGGGAGAGTTTAAGCTCTTGTTTCATGGAGGTTTGTATGTATAATTGGTTCCCCTCCCATTTTTGGTTTTTTGGTTATTTTGGTCCTGATAAAAAATGATTAATTTTTAACACATGTCTGTTATGATTTTATTTTAGGTTTGTTATCATGATATTATGTAAGATTCTTGTGGGTTGTTCATGGTTGATTCTTATGTGAGATATATATCCAACATGTCATGATTGATTCTCAAGCACTAGTTACCTACCCATGGGGATTGAGAATTCACTTTAAAACATGCCATAGGTTGGGTTAGATGGAAGCCCAACAATTTTTTTGATAGAAAACATGGGATATTATAAATTAATAAAATCATAAAATAGTATTTTTAGTGGTGGGAAATGATTTTGATGTTGCATATGGTAAAATAGAACATTCTATTTTTTTAAATTTTTAAGTAAATATATTTTTTAATATGTAAAAATATTAATCTTAAAAAACCTTAAAAGAATTTTAAAATATGCATGAAATTTCCAATATAATTTATATATATCCATATAAATGAATTCATAAAATATTTTTATATTATGGATATATAATAAAAAAATTAGAAAATAAGTTATTGAATCATTTAAAAAGTTATTTTAAGTAAAAGTGTTTGTTACCTTGAGTCCAAATCATCGATTACATTATTTATCATCATAAATAAAGAAATTATATTAAATATTTAATTTCTCAATTAACATTTTAATTTTTTATTAATTTTAATCCACTTATTACCCTTTTATATTCAATTACATAATCAATTAAGTTCATGTCGGTCTTCTTGACGACATTAAGATCATACATCTAAAATGAATTTGGTAGGTTGAATATGGAAAAATGGATCATAACTATATAATTTATAGATTCTAAATTAGTATATAATTAAATTATTTATAAATTAGTAATATTTTTAAATCCAAAAAGGTAAGGTGGTTTTAAAATATAAATTATATCATAATCATGGATATATTAGGTCGTACGTACGCATGAAAAACATTTTAATTTTTCAAAAAATGTGATGGAAATAGAAAAATATTATTTTAACTTTAAATAAACATAATTATATAAAAATATCATATTATTTCATTTAATAAAACAATATATAAAATCAATGTGAAGTGGCGATGAAGAATAAAATACATCGGTTCACGAGAAGGTAGTCCACTCATACACATGATGGATGTTTTTTATTTTTCATTGGATTCTAATGTAATAAGTTGAATGTTTATTTTAAATTATATAAATTATTAACCTATATATCATATTATTTAATTAATATTAATAATTGTGGTCAACCATAAGAATCAGTGATGAAAAATGAAATACATATTCTCATTAGGTGGTAGTCCACACATACACACGAGAAGTATTTTTATTTTTAATTGGATGGTTGAGTAGATGAAAAAGGGTTATTACATAAACACCATAACATTAAATTATATATAACATACTGATATTGTTTTAACAATTTTTGAATAATATTTTAAGGATACAAAAAAAAATTAAACCAAAACATTTTGTTAAAGTCTTTACATCTTCTTTGGATAACTTCCTTGACATTACACCTTAAACCTTCTAAATTAGGTATTATACCCAAAATAAGAACTCTATGACATGAGGAGGGTTTATAATAAGTGATTTGGTTTGGTAACATCTATACCAAGTATATATTTTTTTGTGTGTATAGGAGAGGAGAGGGGGTGTCTTTTTATAGGTGAGGGAGAGGACACAGTTGGCAGTTTGAAAAGATTTAAATATTATTAAGTCATTTTCATAGAAAGGAGTGCATAAAAATTAAACATTGAGTATAAAGTAATTATGTTATAAATAAATCCATCATATAGGATTTAGATATCTGTTTAATATGTTTTAACCCTTATCACTTTAGTTTAACCCTCGATAAACTTGTTTAGAGAAAAACCATTGTGACCTAATTTTTCTATTTTTGTTTCTAATTATGAAAAAAATTAAGAAAAAATTATTAATTAATATTAATTAGTATTTTTAAAATTAAAATATAAATTTTTTAAATTTCAAGCATATAAAGTGAAAATTTTATATTTCAAATTAAATCCACAAAACACGATGAAACATGATATTCCATAAAAATGTTTTCTTAGGTATGGAGTTTTTTTTAACAAAATCAAGAATAAAATTGATTATAATGATATTAAATAGATTATTAAAAATATAAATGAACCAAAATTAATTTGTATCTATTAAAAAATTATCTTTTGTAAATTCTTGAAATAAAAATTAAAATTTAAAAAACTTTAGTATTTTAACTATTCATTTGAAAAATAATTTTTTTTGAAAATTATAAGAAATTCATCCTAAAATATTTGGAAATTTTTAGTTCCAAAATAATATCCATTTTTTCATATTGTAATTAAAAAATTTATAAATTATAATATATAACAATATATTCCATAAATACCCAAATCAGTTAGAAAAAAACTATTTTTCGTTCTAATTGAAAAATGACGAAATATTATTTTAATGACTACAACTCTAAGAAATATAATTAATTAAAATTAATAATTCATGAAATTTAATTAATATTAATATTTTCTATGTTTTTAAAAATAGGTCTAGATGAATCCCTTTTAAATAATATCATTGATTTATGTCTCGATCTCCTATAATTATGATGGTGTTATATGATAAAGATCAATTGAAATTTTAGAAAAATTTAGTTAAAAATATATCATAAACATGATAATGAATTGAATGGTGGAGTCTCAATGTATTTAGGAAAAACATCCAGAAACTACGCAAAACCCCAACAAAATAGTAACAAACTATCCTTGGAAGACATGACACATCACTTGGCCTGATCCACCACTAGGCTTGAAGGGCATTCCCGATCCCCATGGGATAGAAAGTAATTACTCAGAATCAAAAAAAAAAACACAGGGAATAGTTTTTCCCTCATATGAGAGTTATGATGTAGATGATCATATAGAAAAAATCAACATGAATCACCCTTACTTTAGACATCCTCAAAACATAAAATAATCAGAAGCTAAAATAAATAAATAGAACAAGTCACAATTAATGAAACCAATCCATTTAATTTTATAAATAATAATTTTATATCTAGAACAATTACATAAAATAAAATAATAAAAGTAATTGGATACATGATAAATAAAAGTACTATCTTAGCCGATAAACTGATAACTGAAAAAATTATTTGATCCCAACTGCATGAGTACCCCACAAAAAACCATAGTTTCATTACACAAAACAATCCACCATCACCAAAACAATAGAATGATAAATAATATTAATATAAATAAAAAATATTTATAGTATATAAGATACACATACACACATACATGTGTTTATATGCATGGTGTGAGCTAACACGCCCAATAGGACCTCTTCATAATTGAAATTGATTAACATAACACAATGGGGGCCCTAGAAGTGTGTGTACCTGCCTTGTTCATAATGACATCTTTAGAATTGAAATATTCACCAATATATATCTTAGAAAAGTTGGGACCATATAAGTGTGTGTACCCACATTGGTAGAAGGTATTAACACCTCAAAAATGATACCTAGGTTTCCAAACCCAAACAACTAAGGAGGTGAGAATGAAAAAAGATAATAATCAAAATCATGCACAATAAATTTCTCATATCATACCTCCCACACCTTATTATGGAAAGAACACTTTAAATAATATATATCATTGAATAAATAGTAAAAACCCCATAATTGGTTAACCAAACCCCAGGGGGAAGTGTTAAGGGTCTAAAAATTTCAACCCATTAAGATCATAAAACAATAAATGGTATTTAACTAAAAAAATTACTTAAGATTCTAATCCCTTACCTTTTCTTAATATTCCTTAAAAAATTTGAATGATATTATACACAATTTTTTCATTTGGAATCATATTTAATATATATATATATATGAAAATTTTCCATAAAAAATCAAATAGGGGTAAAGGAATACATTTTATATCTAAATAATTTAATGATCCCCTATGTAAATCTCATGAAATAATTTCACATAAAAACATTTAAATAAAAATCCATATGTAAAATCTAAATGAAATTCCATTATTCCACATTCTGATTTCTCTGTAAAAGAGTTATATATTCATCTAAAACATGATATTAAATTATAATTTAAATGATATAATGGATTTATAAAAACTATAGAACCTATAAATTGAAAAATAAAGGAAATTATGAGAAACACCTACCTCAAAATTAACATGAATGACGTAACAATGCATAACCATCTATGGTGAATGATAAATACATTAAAAAATACCCATTACATGTCACACATAATAAAAAAGCTAGGTTAAAATAGTCATGAACACAAAACCTAGATCTCACCATGATTCAGGATTCATTGTGGTTGTAGAAAACTCAAAAAACAATTAATGAAATATGAATAAAGATGATGAAGGAAGGGAAAGAGGAGAAATAACCTTGGAAAATACTTGCATATTAATAAAAAGAGAAAATAATCAATGGAGAATAATGAGGAAGATATCCCTTGATAATATCATGAGTCCAAAAAACCAAATATGATACGATGATGAGGGATACTATATAAAATCATTGGGGGAAAGTAAGTAATTTAACAATTTAATTATATCTAGGAATAATTCAAGAGTTTTAAAACCATTTTCCAACCATGTTAATGGAACTGACCATGTTATAAAGTGGTGAGCGATTACCTCTCACAGTTTCAAAGAACTTTTCCCAACCACTATGAAACCACCCCTATTCAAACTCACATATAATTTTAATCATTATGTTTTACTATTAGACCCACACCAACCATGTGTTTCCCATGGGTAAAAATTTTTCATCTTTAAAAATAAACATATGATGCTTCTATATATGTGTTCCATCATAGATTTGACTAAAAAGGAACTCTAACATGTGAAATAAAGAAACATATATGTAAATGTATCATGTATGGTCTTCCAAACCATTCCAAGATAGTGTAATAATTATATGTAGATGAAACTAATCATAAAATATGAATTTTCAAGATTAAAACTTCATCAAAATTAAATTAAACCAAAATAAAATTGCATAAATACAACCAAAATAACACGAGGTGTCAAAATATACCCACAATTTTTTCTCAATTATAAACCCCTTAGTTGATAATAAGAGGAGTTTGAAGATAGGGAACTCTATAACTTGACCCAATAGTAGGTAGGTCTGAGGTAAAAATTTATAAGGATTATACAATGAATAAATCATCAAACACTATCTATCATCCAAAACCATCTAGAAAAAACTATCAAAAAATGAAATATGATTACTCAAATAAAACAAACAATTCTAAATATGGATAAATGAAGTACCATCTATTCTAGTGTCATACAAGTAAAAAGACTTACCATAGGTCCTCCTACTAGTATCAATTCCTATGAATTTTTGAACCGAGTAGTCAACACTTCTAGAAGTATACCACATTCATCAATAAGCATCACCTAGAAAATTGAATAAAGAAACAGAGTAGATCACCACACTATTTTTGAATTCATTAATTATCTCATGATATAAATTTTACTAGAAATATAATAACAATGAATCATCAACAAGAAGAAACATGGATATAATGACCAAATTTTTAAACACAATATAATTCATGAATTAAAATATACATTCCCAACAATACATGTTTAAGATATAGATTTTTAGTGCTCTTGAAAAATTAGATACATAATTACATCATCATAAAACATAAAAAAATATTTTTTTGAAACTCAACATAGTTACCATAATACTGAAAGGATTTATAAAATATTATAGGACACCCTGTAGAAAATATATAAGGAAAATGGTGAGCTAGACAACCTAGTAAGGGAATTATCATGGAAATAAATGATAATATGAGAGTTAGGAGGTATACAAAGATATCATAAAAAGGATTATCATAATCATTGAAAAATTACATAAATAAATGATATCATAATATTATATAATCATACACATGTGAAAAAACAAAAAATATGACACCTTAAACATATGTCAAGGGTCACTTTGAAGACTATCATTATATAGTGGAAAATGTTCCATGGTAGATTATTTTAACTCCCTAATCCCTTAAATTAATCCTCCTAGGATATGAATCATTACCTAATGAAATTTAGAGATACATAATTATAGTACCAACAATCATATAAATGAAAATCAGACATATGCATGCCATATTAATAAAAGAAACCATAAATAAATCATAAGGATTTTCAAACCCATAATAAAGAAAGAGATTTTATAACTATAAATTAATGCATAACTGAAGGATAAATCATAAGTATTACCAAGATAAGAAGAAATTAAATCCTTTATAAAAACCATAATTGTAAATGGGATATATTTATTGAATGTGTAGTTTTAATGTTGATAATTATTTTGAATGATTTAGAGGAGAAATAATTAAAATAAGAACCTATTGGGTGGAGGTTTATGAAATAATTATTGGATATTTTAAAGAATGAAAGAGAATATTGTTTTCAATAAAGAATTAATTGAGCTAAAATGGTTATTTATAGAATAAAGATGGTTTTTATAAGATATTCACTATTTAAAATATTTTATAGGGGTGATTCCAGACATCAGACAAGAAATTTGAAATGTTACATAAATCCTGATTACTTATGAGTGGGAATGTCAATGAGAACTAAAAACATGTATAACCCCAAAAATGAAAAGGATATTGTACTAGTTATATATTTTTAAGACATATATAAAATATAGGTGAAATTCATTGTATGAAGTTTTCAATAAAGGGAGAAAAATAAAGAGAACATGTAACTCAAAAAGTAGAGAGGGTGGTATGAACGTTTAACAACATAATGTCCAAAAGTTATATACATTTTCACTTAAATTCATGAATAATTAAATTAAGTTCAATAAATATATACCCAATAAGTTTATTAATCTTTATTTAATTTTCTATTATATATTTATGACATTTTACTATTTATTTTTATTATAGTTTCTGCTTACTTTGGTTACTCATGTTGTATAATTGATTTCTTTGTAAAAATTTTAGTTTATTGACCATGGTCTAAGGTGTTCTAAAATAAAATCCTGATAGCTAGAAATATGTATTTTTATTTACTTTATTATTCTTTCAATACAATACTTATATAGTTTCAAAGGTTATCACATTAATATCTAAAATAAGAAAGTGTCATTGAAAATTCCATTTAAGGTGTCTAATGTTTTTATTAGAATTTAATATTTTTATTAATTATATATATTTTTTATATTTTAATTCTATAGTACTTATAATTTAAAAAATATTATTTTTACATACTAAATAAATTTTTGATGTCATCCATGTTAGTTGGTCATGGGAAACAAATAATTCCACTCATGGAGGCTCTAGTCAGCACACACATATAATGACATTTTTAGTTTTCTTAATGATTTTGGTGGAAATTAAAAAATATATATTAAATTACTATAAATAAATTTAATACAATTAAAAATTTTGATGTTATCATATATTCATGGATAGAGAGTAATTTAGGGATGTATAAAATATAAAGAAATAAGAAAAGTTATGTTGGGAATATTACCTTTTCTATGGAAGTTCTCCACTGGGAAAATATTTAAGAATCTATTTATGGGTATTTTCATGAGATAAATGATTAAAAGTCATGGTGAGGTTGGTTAAGAGGTACTATGATAGTGTATTGGTTGATTTAAGGCTTCTAAAATTTAAAATAAATAGGAAGTATGTGGTCTCATTTTATAAATGAATAAAAGGAAAATATTATAAGAAATCATTATTTATTTTTAATATCACTCCATTATTCTAGGGAAAAGACCTAAAAAATGAAAAATAATGATGTTTTCAAGGAGATATGGGATACAACCCTTACAAAATCCAATATTTCGAATGTTTTCCTCATGTTTTGACCATGTGTACTATGTTAAACATCTTTTACCTTAATTTAACATTACCTTGGTAACTCCACATTTACTATTTAGAACCAATTTTAGGTGGAAAATTTAAAATTGACCTTATTTAATAATTTCAAATATGTAAATACTTTTATGAAATATAATATCTCGGAGTTATAGATATTAATTTTAGCATTTTTACACATGAAATGTAAAAACTATTGTGTAGATAATGTTTATTTTTAACTTAAAATTAATACGTGGAATAATAATATCAATGTTTTTTATTTTAATATTTTTATAATTTGAAATTAAATTTTATATGTCTTTTAAATTAAGTCAAACCCAAATTTTTCTTAAATAATATTTATATAAATTCATTTTCCATAAACAGTTTTATTAAGATCAATTTTTTAATTTTTTTATAATGATAAACATTGGTTTTATAAATATAAAACAATATAATTAAAATTAATAAAAATATTACCTAAAGAGATATTTGATCTATAAATACCTATGTGCATCTTATATTTTGATAATAGATATTATTTTTTAAAAATTTCATCTATAAATAAATATTTTAGAAAAATACCAAAAAATAATCCTTAAATCATTTTCATATGATTAATGAAAACATAAATATATTATATTCAAATTATATAATAGTTAATTTTTTAGATTTAAGTTCATAAAACACGATAATATTATTTTTTGAAAATTGATTTTATTATACTAAATATATCTAAAAGATAGATTTTTATATAGTAGATAATATTATTAAAATATTATGTTCCGAATTAATGATAAGTTGATGTTACTTATTTTCATATATAATAAATTATAATAAACATTTATATATTTAAATGGGATAATTATATATATAAATTATGTGTCATTACATTCTTTTCCATAAGAAAATTTCCCATTAAAATTATTTTCTATACACTAGGGTGAAACAAATATGGGAACTTATGTTTCGTTGACTCCTAAATTTATGAAATTCTCTCTTCATACATATGATTTTTCAAATGTACCATGACTTGGTGTGTTGTATTATTTCACTAGACATTATCTATGTGGTCCAAGATCTTACCTAGTTACTCCTCATAGGGGATATCATTCTCGAATTTCACAAAATATATATTTAATACATGTGAGGGTTCTAGTACATACTTACTACAAAAGGATGCGTAGACTACATAAAGTAATTTGGATATGTGTTGTGTGGTCGATAGTTGATATTCCACAACTTTGACGAAATCATTATTCTCAAAGGGTTGATATATCTTGGATAAAGCTTCCATTTTTACCCAAATGTCATGAATCTCTTCCATAATGATATATAAAGGAATAATTAATCACCAACCTCAACATATAGGTATGACCAAAGGTTATCACCATAGCATTTCAATCGACTCAATGTTTCTTTTATGTGTTGAGGAAGATGTTGATTCCGACCTCTATTGAGTTATGTAGATAAAGATCTCAACATATCGTCAAGTCTCAAGATATTATATTCAAATTGGCCATTTGTTTGGGATAATAGTCCATACTAATTTATAAATTCTTATTTTTAGAATGTAAAATAACCTCCCCAAACATCGATTCGATCCTTGAGTTTGGATTAGATATAATCAATATTTGTTTTCTATAAAGCCTCACCACTTCTCTAATGTATATCATTGAAAAAAAGATCGATAATGATATCATGTAAAATGGAAATGAAGTGAGTAATCTTAATATGAAGGCCTTCCATAACCCAAATAACATTTTATTTATTTAATTGGAAGAAGAATGAAAAAAATCCAAAAGTGATGTTTTCCTATTTTCATATAGGAATGTAGAATGGTTGAATCACCCCTTTGGAGGTTTGTTCTTGAGTCTTCACCTAAAGACAAAACAAATACTTTGATGTATATTCCACAATATTCCTTATATTATCCCACCAGCAGTGTTCTCATAAATCTTTATACATTTTCTTATTTCTTAAGTGGTGGGAGAATGTCATGATATGACTAATATTATGTAGATCCTTTATTAGCTCCATATCTAATGGATCAAAAAAATTTATCCCAAATATCATAAATTCTTTATCAACAACCTTGAAATGGATTTTTTATATATTCATCCTAATAAATACCTTATTATATATACCCATATAACGAATTTTATATTTATTAGTCCTATAAAGTATTGAATAATGAGAAATCATTTGATAAATGTAATATGATGTTACTTTATTTATAATTCCCTTGTTCATTTTATTTATATTTAGGAATATTGGATCCTCATCAATCCTCAACATCAACATGGTTACATGATTTTTTCTATATAGATAAACTGGTACATTATTTTACTTTCTTGAATGTTAGGTAATTAAAAAATCACAATCCTTGATTAGATCTAACATTCTTAATTGGTTAATTTTAATGGTAACTTGCCTTTTTATTACATAACTTTCCACTACATTTTACAGAAAAAATGATCTTTATAGTTTAGCATCTTGGAAATGTGGTACATAATACATGAAAACATATAAAACTCTTATAATACACTTAATAGTATTATTTATTTTTTTTCATTTTTATTAGAATTACGAAAACTCATAACCTATGGACATTCATTAAATGAAATGGTGAGTAGAAGGACAAACAAGGGAAAACTAGAAAAAAAATTTAAATGTGAAATTTAGTGATATATATAAGAACATGGGGAATATTATAAATGAATGATAAATAGGCATATAATAATAATAACTTTAATCAAAACTTTAAATTTTGGGTATAAACTTTAATTTAGAAATTCATAAGCATATCACCATGTTCCATCCGAAAAGAGTCATAAAAATTACCAAGGTTATTCACGAAGGTATAGTAAAACTTTTCATCTATAGAGATTAATTTATTTACCCAATGCATTGGAGTTATATAAGGTAGAACAATTAATATGTATTTATTTTAATGTGAGCCACATATATCATAATGAAAAATTTCATAAATAAATCAATGAGAAAAATTAAAAGGGTTTCATATCAAAATCATGACATTTTTAAAAAGTTCTTAAAAACATGATCATTATGTCATTTATAACCCAAATAAGAGGAATTCATGATTTATTTACGTAAATTATAGGATAAAATAAATAATTTTTATTGAATATTGAATAACCCTGGAAATTTAAGTGGTTTGGGTATTAACATAAATAAAATAAAATAATTTCTTGAGAAAAAGAGAGAGATTTTGAGACAAAAATTCTGCAGCATAACGTGTATAAAATATAGTCTTCTAAAACATTAATATGAGAGGTTATAGGGTTCATAAATTCATAAAAGACTCATAATAATTTATAGGGACAATATAAAATTGAAATAAGATCATGGTATGTATATTTGAAATACATAACACATAAAAGAGAACTTGAAAGGAAATGAGATGTTGGGAATTCCCTTTCCATGAAGAGTAACTTATAAAACTCTTGGATTTGGACCTTGAGGGATTGAGGACACATTGGAAGGACACCTTGGTAATTTAAACAATCAGATATTATAGTATGATGATTTTATAAAGGTGTAAAATGAAGGAATGGACTAGTATTTATAGTAAAATAGAGGGAGCTTTTTTAATTTCCAAGGACACCTCATCGTTGGTATTTTCAAAACCTTGCGACTTACCACGGTATTTTCCCTTTGTATTGGCCAAATGGGACACCTAATATAATTTTTTAATCCACATGAGTCAATGATAATTTTAAATTATATATTACACTATTATGATTTCATAAAACTATCCAAAAATTCAAAAACTATATTTTTACTATTCACTGAAAAACAAAACATTTTATAAAAAATTCATAAATTCAACCTAACCTAATATTTATGTAATGAATTAAAAAATTAAATCCATTTTATAAAAATAATTTTTTAAATATGATAAATTGAATTTTTAATTAACATCACTATTTACTCGAAAAAATACTAATACATAATTAATAATTTCTAAAATTGTTATTTACTTATACTATTATATCGCATTACCATTCAGGATGCCTAAATTAAAATTATATTTCTTTAGGTGCAGTTACTATTCCATTGGTCATATTATAATTCATATGGGTAACATTATTATTTAAATGTAAATAGTCAGTAAAAATTATGTTGATCATATAGACATTATATTTCTTACCGATCACAATAGTATATATATATATCTATTTTTTGAAAATAATTTCACAATATCAATTATTTAAAGTATAAAAAATATTTTAAAATACTATTTTTTCAATATTCATAAATAATATAAAACTAATAGAAAAATTCTAAAAATTCATCCTAGAATAATTTTGACACTTGAAATTCAAAAATGATGGTTATTTTACCATAATAAAAGATAACTATTTTATTTATACAAATTTATTATACAAAGTAACTAAGGTATCATTACATAAACCATTATAAAAGATACATAGGACCTAAGAGTAAGGATAGAAATGGTGATAGAATCTTGGGACGACTCAAATAGCATTGTCGTTGTGGTGATTTCTATCAACTTGAACTTCTCTCAGAGGTGATTTCATTCAAGCTTAACATATTGAAGCTTTTCTTGGGATTAGTTCAGTGAAAATCTCAGTGATGCTACCTCCTTAATAATCTTGGAAAAAAGGGCTTCATGTGGCATGATTCTACTGGTAGAGGCCATCAAGCCTTCTTTCTGCATTAATTATCCATTATCATTTCTATTTATAAATAATAATTATAATAATAAAAAATAGTATTATTTCCAATGGTCATATTAACCAATGGACATATAATAGTCAACACCTGATGGTCACATTTCATTTATTCTTATATACTTTATTTCATTATGACATAGTAAGTCATACTTTTTTAGGGAAAAAATATTATTCAAAAGTTCATGTCCTTACATTCTCCCCCTTAAGAGATTTATTCACCAAAATTTCAACTTGTACCCTTTGAAGAGAAAAGGTGTGGGTAATTATACCTCATAGTGTCCTCTAGTTCTCATATGGCTTATTTATATTTAAGGTTCCTCCATAAATCTTTAACCATATGGGTAGTCTTATTTCATAGAACATTGTCTCTATAATCAAAGATCTCCATCAGATGCTCCCAATAAGAGATGTAATTTTCCAGTTGTACCACCTCTAGATCTAGTACATGTGAAGGGTCAAGTATGTACTTCATCAAAAGGGACACACGGAATACATCATGATATTATGCTAGAATTGGAGGTAGTGCAAGAGGATAGGCCACTACTCCTATTCAATATAGGATTTTATAGGGGAAAATATACCAATCACAAAGATTCCCATTCCTCCCAAACCTCATGAATCTCTTCCAATGATAAATTCGAAGGAAGAACTTGTCAACAACATCAAAATCCAAGTCCCTTCTATGGTTATCTGCATAGATCTTTTTCTAACTAAGAGAAGCCTTAATGTATTGCTGGAGGGAATGAACCTTTTCTGTCATCTCTTCCACAAGATCTAGTCCAAGAAGTTTTCACTCACCAGCTTCATCCCAACAAGTAGGAGTTATTCACCACTTCCCATATAGATCATTATTGGGTGACATTTGAATGCTCAAGTGGAAGCTATTTTTTACGAGAAATCAACCAATAGAATATGTTTATCCCATCCACCTTTAAATTTCAGTGAGAATGTTAACAAAACGTCCTAGAGTGTCTAAATCGTCCTTTTAGATTGGCCATAATTTTGGGGGTGATAGTCCATACAAGAATTCAATTTGGTACACAGAGCATGTTGAATACTTCTCTTGCATTTTGATATGAAACATGGATCATGATCAGAAATGATATAATGTGGAACTCCATATATCCATACCACATCCTTAACATAAATCCTAAAAATTTTATTAAGAGATAAGTCTTCCCGAATAGAGAATTGATGGGTAGTATTGGTGAGACAGTCCACTATATTCCATATCACATTATTTCCCTTGGAATTTTTTGGGAGACCAGTGAAAAATTCCATATTGATATTGACCCACTTCTATGCCGGTATGGAAAGTGGGTATAATACCCCTTTAGGAAGTTGTCACTATGTCTTCACTTGTTGACACACTAGGCATCTTATAGTGTAGTCAGAAATCTTCCTCTTCATATTACCCCCACAAATATTGATCACCAAGTCCTTATACATTTTTGTTCTTGTAAGGTGTATATAGAATATAGATCTATGAGCTTCATCCATCAGATCCTTCGTTATTTTCAGAATAGATGGAACACATAGCCTTGTACAAAATATTAGTACACGTTCTGGATCAATATTGAACTCGGGAAACGTCCCATCCTTCACAGTCTAAAACGTATTATATAACAAAGGATCTTCTTTCTAATATTTCTTGATCTTCTCTAGTAAGGATGGTTGAGAAATAATTTGGTATAAGGTTGATGATGTCCCTTCCCTTACAATTCCAATGTATAGTTTTATATTTTTTTGATCAATGGATCTCCTTTAATTCTCATCATATACAGAAAAAAAGGTCTGTCCAACTTAATGAATCATCAACATTGTTTTATATTCTCATATGATAATGAATTGAATAATCATAGCCTTTAAAAAGTTCCTACCATCTCTTATGTCTCATGTTAAATTCCTTTTTTTTTGAAAATATACTTCAAACATTGATGGTCTATGTATATATCACATTTCTCCCCATAAAGATAGTGCCTCCATATCTTTAGAGAAAAAACAACCACAACCAGCTCAAGATCATGCGTATGATAGTTCTTCCCATAAGGCTTCAAATATTGAGATTCATAATCAATGAATTTTAAATTTTTCATGAGGACACACCCAATCTCTTTTAGATATATATTGATAAAATAACGAATCCCTCTCTGATTAAGGGAAGATTTAACACAGGTGTACTAACCAATCTCTTATTCAGCTCTTGGAAACATTCCTCACACTACTTTTTCTAGATGAACTTTACCTTTTTTAAAGTTAACTTGGTTAATGGATTATAAATCCAATAAAATATTTTAATAAACCTCTTATAATATCCTGATAAACCAAGGAAACTACGAATCTCAGTTACTATTATAGAATGAGGCCACTCCTTTACAACATTTGTCTTTGTAGGGTCAATTGAGATTTCTTCATTGGTTATAATGTTCCCCACGAAATAAACATATTGTAACCAAAATTCACATTTTCTAAACATTCCAAAAATCCTCTCCTTCTGAAGAGTTTTCAAAATAACCCAGATATGATCCTCATGCTCCTTGAGACTTTTATAATATATTAGAATATCAACAATTAAAAGTACCAAAAAATTATCAAGGTTGTCTTTAAAAACTATATTAAAAAAAACCTAAAAATAACAGGTACATTAGTCTATTCAAAGGGTATAACAACAAACTCATAATTACCATATCTTGATCGAATAGTGATTTATGGAATATCTTCTTTATTTACCCTAAATTTATGATTATCAGATTGAAGATCAATCTTGGAGAATAATTGAGCCCCACAAAGTCGGTCAAATAAATCATCAATTCTTGGAAGAGGGTATTTGTTCTTTACTATAATCCCATTTAGTTATCTATAATCAATTCATATCCATATTAATCCATCCTTATTCTCCAAAAGGATAATAGGTTCTCACTAAGGAGACACACTTGGTAAGTTAAACCCCTCCTCCAAAAGATCTTGGAGTTGTATCCTTAATTCCTCCAACTCCACATTCATCATTCTATATGGGGGTTTTGAAATCGGCATGGATCCAAGCATGAGTTCAATGGATAACTCTACCTCTCTTTCTAGTGGGGGTCCATGTATGTCCTTAGAAAATACATCAATTTATTCTTGGATAATGGGGAAATTTTCTATCCTTATACTCTCATTTACTTCTTCATATTTACCGATCAACTCCATAAAGAAAGCTATAGCAGGTGCTTATAGACAATGATTGGGTCAATAAATATCTCATTTAAATATAACTATATGTTTTCCATTCAATACTACTAAGATTTCCTTGATTCTTTATTTGATCTTAGCATTATGCTTTGAGAGACATCCCATCCCTATAAAATTGTCAAATTATAACATGGGAATGGAAAATACATTTGTGACAATATTGTTATCACTAAATTAAATGCTATAGGTTCTAATCACTTATGATTCTTGGATAATCCCACCAGGATTCTTGACTAGTAACTCTACTTTTAGCAATTAAGGGCTTGATTCTAAATTATTTAAGAACTTGGAGGAGATAAAGGAATTTATAGAACAAGAATAAAATAAAGAACTTTCCATCATTGAGATAACTACAAGAGTACCTTCCACCACATAATATTGAGATTCAATTTTAGCTATTGTGATAAAAAAAGCACAAACTTTTCCCCTTTTACTTTTTAAGGATGATGGTGATTCCCCTCCAATTCCCTTAGATTTGGATAGTGATTAGGAAAGTACCCAAGATGTCCACACATGAAGCAGTGGACTTCAGTTATGGACTGCACCATATTCCCTTTATCATTAGTTTTAGGAAGTTGAGGCTTCACCTCACTATGACAATTCTGTATGATGTGGACATCTCTTCCACAATTGTAACACATCCCAATCATGAGCAGGTAGTTCCCAGAATGCTTCTTCCCACATTTATTACACATGGGAAGTTTCACTTTCATTCCTCTTCTTCCATGATCAATGATCCTCCCCATGATTGGAACCATTTATTTATTATTTTCATTAGATTTTTGAGACCACTATGTCTCACCGAACTCCAGTTCGACTTTCATATCCCTTCACATGATCTCCTCATAGCTATCATAATCTTGGTTGGATAGATTCTTTCGCAGATGAGGTATTAGTACACCAAAGAGTCTACCAAAATTCCCATTAAGAGACCTAAAAAAGGTAGAGGTGTAACATGAAATCCTTGTGAAGTTCATTTTTTATCATCCAACATATTTATTTTCCTTATGCTTCATCTCGAGAAATTCCTTCTCCATTTTCATTCTCATTGAATGAGGTGAATTCTTATTGAAGAATATCACTATGATATCTTCCTACTCCATAGCTTCTATATCCCCTATTAAACACATGTTTTTAATCACTTACCAACACTAATCATCTTCTCCCTCTAAGCAGTAAATATCCATGGTGACCTTTTCTTATTTTGAATAGAAGAGTACAAAAAGGGTCTTTTCAATAGAGCTTATCCACTGTTCAATAATCAATGGGTTGTTAGATACATTGATCATTGGTGGTAGTTGACGCACAAAGGACTTAACAGAAATTTTTTCCCTTAATGGTGAAATCGGTATCAAGGATAGATTTAAGTTATTCCACATAAATTAAGACATTTGGTTTATCATTGTCATGAATGTTTCCATTCCAGTATCCATCAGAGGTCCATTAGCGCATGGTCTGTTGTAGTCACTATTTGTATGGTTCCTCCTGTTTCCCTCCATTTTCTAAAATAATAAAACAATTCTGAGAAACTTATTTAATTTATGAATCTTTTAACGCTAATGTATTTCTATGTCTTAAAACATAATGCCTAAACATATTATTCTTTATCAATAATTACATTTCTCTATAAATCAATCATAATGATTCATAAAAAGATTTTGATTAACCAAACATATCCCTCAAGAGTGTCAAACTAGGAGTGAATTAAGGCCCATTTTAATGCACCCATTCCCATATAAGTCTATCTCAATGCTGTGTTTTTAGGTTTTACCCCTAGATACATCTGTTCTAGAGCCACATCCACTTGTTCGTATCCAGACTGAGACTTGTTTTTTTCGAAAACCACTTAATTAATTTTTCACCAAAACACCAAGAAGTTTTCATATATTTATAATTTTTTCTTAAGATTATTCCAAAAATTTTCAAATCATAATTTCCACAAATAACTAGAACTATCTTTTGATACCAACTATGGAATACCACCTTTGTATTACATAACTTTTCACTACATTTTACAAACAGAGGATCTTTTAATTTTAACATCTTGGAAATAAGGTACATAATACATGAAAATATATAAAATTATTATAGTCAACTAGAAAGGATTATTAATTTTTTCAACCTATGTAAAATTACTCCAACTCATAACCTGGGGGTATACATCAAAGGAAAGGTTGATCAAAAGGGCCAATAAAGAAAAAATAATATAAATATTTTACATGTGAACTTGAGCAATATCTAGAAGAACATGAGGAATATCATAAATGAATGACAAAGAGGAATATCATAATAATAATAAAATTATTAATAATGTGAAAATGTTGGTAAAATATTTAATATATACATTCATAAGTATATCACCAAGTTCCATCCCCAAGGTGTCATAAAAATTACTATAATTATTGACTAATGTATCATAAAACTTTTCATCTCTAGAGATTAATTTATTTATCCAATGTATTGGAGAGATATCGGGGTTCAAAATTAATATGAGTTTATTTTCATGTGATCTATATATCATAATAAAAAAATTCATAAATAACCCAATGAAAACAAAATATATGGGTTTCAAATCAAAATCATGGTGTTTTAAAAAAGTGCTTAAAAACACGATCATAATGTCATTTTTAAACCAAAGAAAGAGAATTGGGGTTTAATATATGTCAATTAGAGAATAAAATAAATCATTTTTATTTATTGAGGAATATCAAAGGAAATGAAATAGGTTTGTGTATTCACATAAACAAAATAAAATAATTTCTTGAGAAAAAGAGAAATTTTGAGATGAAAATTCTGCATCATAACGGGTATGAAACATAGTTTTGTATAACATTAAAAATAGAGGGTATAGTGGTGAAACATTAATAAAATAATCATAATATAGTATAGGTATATAATAAAATAAAAATAAGAGATTGGTATGTAAATTTGAATGATATACCACATAAAAGAGAACATGAATGGAAAAGAGAAGTTGGGGATTCTCTTACTTTGAAGAGTAACTTATAAAACTATAGTATCAAGACCTTAATGGCTTGAGGAAACCTTGGAAGGAAACCTTGAAAGGTAATAATATCATATATTATAGAGGTATGATTTTATAATAAAGTAAAATGAAGGAATGGATTGATATTTTAGTAAAAGAAAGGGAGTTTTTATTCATTTATGTGGACACCTCATTGGTGGTATTTGAAAAACCATGGGCTTTCCCATGGTATTTGCCAATGGTTTTTCCCACTTGGTACAAATAATATAATATTTCAATCCAAATGGGTCAAAAATAATTTTAAATTACATATTACATCATTATGATGTCATAAAACACACCGAAAACTCAGAAATTGTATTTTTTACTATTCATCAAAAAACAAAACATTTTATAAAAATATAATAAATTCACACTAACCTAATATCAATGTTCTAAATTAAAAAATAAACTCTATTTTATGGAAATAATTATATAAATATGTGAAAATTAATTTTTTATGTAAAATCACTATTTACTTGAAAAAATACTAATATTTAACAAATAATTTCTAAAACAGTTATTTACTTATACTATTATATCACATTAGCATTCAAAATGCCTAAATTAAATTTATAATTCCTTAGGAGAGGTTACTATTCCATTGGTCATATTTTTATTCATAAGGGAAATATTACTATTCATAAGTTACTATTCACTAGAGATAATGTTGATCTTATCAAACTCTAAATTTCTTCCTGATCACAACCTTATATGTTCATTTTTCAAATATCATTTCACAGTCTCAATTATTTAATATATAAAAAATATTTTAAACTACTATTTTTTCAATATTCATTAATAATATAAAATATATTAGAAAAATACTAAAAAATCATCCTAGATTAATTTTAAGATTTGAAATTATAAAATGATGGTCATTTTACCACAATAAGAAATAACAATTATATATATATAAATATATTACACAAATTAACTAAGGCCTTGTTACATAACCCCATATAACAGCTACACAAGATCTAAGATTAAGGAGTGCAATGGTGATTGAATCTTGGGGTGGATTAGACGACATTGCTCAAGTGGTTATTTATATGAACTTGAACTTCTCCCATAGGTGATTTTATTCAAGCTTAAAATGTTGAAGCTCAGCTTGGGTTTGGTCTAGAGTAAATCCCATTTGTGCTACCTCCTCCCCAAGATTAGACAAAATGGATTCACATGGAATTATTATACTGGTTTAGTCCATTGGATATTCTTTCTACATTAATTATCAATTATAATTTCTATTTATAAACATTAATTATAACATTAAAAATTATTATTGTTTCAAACAGTCTTATTAACCAAGGGTCATATAATGGTCAAAACATGATGGTCACATTTCATTTATACTTATATAATTTTATTTATTATAAAATAGCAATAAAAAAAATTAGGGAAAAAATATTATTCAAAAGTTTGGGTCATTACAATGTTGGGCTCCATCTTTGTGTATATATATTTTAGGATATTTTGGTTGATTTATAAATCATAGTTTTGAGTATACAAAAATTCATCTATTTTTAATATGAAAAATATTACCACAAAAAAATATAGATCATACATCGAACAATTTTATTCATGAACCATTAACTATATTGAGGTGTGTATAATCAAATTATCATTATACATGAGTACACATCCTAATACATTTTTCGATGCATCACAATAGATTGAAAATCCTTCCCCACTTATGGGTATCATAAATAAAAGTGGTATGGTTGGAATCTTGTTTTTTTCCTTAAAGAAATATTCACACTAATATATTTATAAATTCTTCAATCCTTTATAAATAGGATTTTTTTGGGGTCTTACAATTTTGAGAAGTTTTATAAAAATCACTAGTAGTAACCTTTTAAACCAATGAATCTATATATCTCTATCACATATGATGGTGTAGGAAAATACTTAATCACCTTTATCTTCAGAGGTTCTATAGAAATCATATTTTTTTATGATAACATGACCCAATAATGCTACTCACTCTATTCAAAACACACATTAATATATTTTTCATATAACTTCTCTTTACTCAAAGTATTCAATATATCATTTAATTTTTCCATGTGTTACTCTTTTATTTTGGATTATATAAGAAAATAATTAATAAATACTACCAAATTTATTTCATATTAATCCAAATAACATCTATTAATTATATCCTTGATGATCGTGGGATCATTCAGGAGTTCAAATAAAAATACTATGAACTCATAGTTCTCAAACCTTATATGAAAGACAGTCTTAGTAATATCCTCATTCACCTTTAACTAATTATATATTAAACAATGTTATACTTTATAGAATTATTTAGATATATGTAATTGATAAAAAATTTCATCAATCTACGGAAGAGGATACTTTATATTTATCATTATCTTATTGAGTTCATTATAATTGATATAAAGACACATATACATGTTGTTCTTCATGAAAAATAGGACTGGTGCACCCTAGCGGGAAGTACTCCAGGGTATGAATCTTATTTCCAAGTGTTATTGTAATTTCTTATTCAATTCATCTAGTTTAATGGAGGTTATTATATAAAAATTTATGGAAATATGTAGGAATATAGGTATAAGATCAATTTAGAACTCAACCACTTTATTATAAGGATTAATATAAAACTTTTCAAGGAATATATCATTATAATTCTCTATAATTGGACTATCCTTATGAGTTTTACTCTCTACTGAGTCAATCATTTGTTATATATTTGACTTCTTATAAGGATGCCGTATCCATTCTTATAAAAAACATTCCGAATAAGATTAATATTCCTCATTATACTTTAATAAAATTAGAGGGTAATTTGGGATATAAAAGGTGATTCCCTTCTCCTATATGTTTATGTGAGTTTGATATAGATACCACAAGTTAATTCCTAGAATATCATCAAATTCCACTGAAGTAATTATGATACATTTTGATGCGAGATTCATCCCATAAATATAAAATGGGGAATAGTTATGTACCTGAGATGTAATAATCACTCGATTTTAAGTTTTTTCTTATAATATGACCTCCATAATTTGTAGTGGTGTTTAACTAGTTCTAATATACATGTATGAAATGAATTATTGAATAGAACCAGAATAAAATAGTACATTTTCTATACTTTAATGAATTTGTAGTGTACAAGTCACCACATCATTTCAACGATCCACCTCATTGGTAGTAATAACACTGGACAACCTTTTATCTCTTGAACATGTTTATTTTTCTCATTGGTTATATTTGAGAAACCTTTAATAGGTGAATTAGTTTTAATATTTTCAAACATTATTGAAATCTAAATGTTGTATAATTGCCTAAGGATTGATCTGGTAATTTTTTTATTATATTAAAAGGATTATTTATCTATGTTCTATCTGTATTCACTTGATATGCTTTGTTTCCATACCTAAAATATTTCTTGGTCCCCCTGAGATAGTTTCATGGAGGATTACTTTCACACTTCTAACATGTGGGATACAATATTTTCATACTTCCATGAGTTTTTTCCAATTATCTCACATAGTTAAACTCCTTTTGTTTTTTCTTATCTCCATTCCCATGAGAGCATAAAAAATCTCCAATTTCTATTTCATCTTAGAGGATATGTTGGAAAACTTCATCATATCAGTTAAAGTACTGAATTACCAAGTCTCTTCATAGAATTATATTTATCCCACTAATTATCTGGTTAATTTTACATTTAGTGTTAATGATAAAACCATGTAAATATCATGAAATACTTATAGCTTTCACCTAATAAGATCCACTAGATTCAGCTTACTTTTGATTGAGTGAAAATAAATCCATATCTATTTTAATATAGAGAGTGAGGGGGAATATTTATTGATAAATAACATCATGAACTCATCTAGATCCACAAATTCTATATCATACAAGGGATTTGTATTACTAGTAGGGCCCACCACTGAATAGGTTCACAATCAAGGTGATAAACCAAAATTATTACATTATATTTATTAGAGATTTTAAAGATAGTGAATATATTCTCAACTTAACTAAACCATTATTCAGTGTTTAAGGGATCAAAATTTCCACTAAAATTTATTGGCCTCTAACATATAAATCACTCAAATATATTAATCTATCTTGGAAGGTGTTTCAGAATATTTAGGATATTATTGATAACCCAAGATAGTTATTCCAATACATTAATGAAATTTTCAAATCTTTTTCCCATTATGTTATGCATTTGGTTAGGGTAATCATCACATTACCCATAGTACATATAATTAACATGATTCCTCCTATGTCCAACAATTTTCTAAAAAAGGATAGTTAGGGATATGAATACATTTATTAATACACGTATAAAAGGTGATCCATAAACTTATTAAAATTACTCATTCATGATGTTAAGAACCTAACATATTATTCCCTATATTTCAATATAACTTATGCATTTTCATTTTACAATAAAGTTAAATATTCAAATTAATTTCTATAAAAATTGTTTTAAAATCCTTGATAATTGTTTGCAAAGATGATGTGAATTAACCAAACGATATCCACCATGAGTGTTCAGTTAGCTATGCTGTTATGATACTTTTTCATGTAATAGATCATGGTTGAGTTAATAAGCAACACACCCACTTTTTGGTTATTACCCCTTGGAAAAACTATTCCATATCCTATATTTAGTTTCAATAATCTCAACAAGGATGTATTTTCTTGGAAAACCACATAATCTCTACTGTAAATTTGTTTAGTATGTTCTTCTATATATAATATTCTCCCTAAGAATTATCCTAGATTTTTTTCACATATGTTATATCATATAAGTATCAAAAAATAAGTAGATCTTACTCTAATACAAACTACAGTGGCCTATTAATTAAACACAAATTAATTAATGATTTAAAAAATACATTCCCAATAATACTTCTGAGGAATCTAGAGGTCTAATGACTTTGAATTGTTGTACATATATAAGCACATCATTATAAAAATAAATAAATATTTATTTAAAACACTAAATAGTGCTCCAAACTCTCACAGGTCATCTATAAATACATAGGATACCATGGTTACAATACATAAGGAAACTAGAGAGATAGGAAGACCAATAAAGGAATAAACATGGAAATAAACATAACATGATGTGATAAACATGATTATCATTAGAATGTAAACATAGAATAAGAAAAATATATAATAATATCATGGAATAATAAAAGTTTTTCAATGTGATAAAACATGATATCATAAACATAAGTCAATGGTCAATCCCATGACCATCATCATAAGGTCAAAAAAGTGTAAGAAGCCTAAACTAACACTCCTAGATTTCGTGATAAAATAATAAATGTTTTATTTGTCACATTGTTACTAATAAAGGTTACCCAATTTTATCCATTGGAAATAGAAAAAATAAAATGGAATTATTGAACCACTTACATACCTATGGACCTTTTAGGTTTATTGTTTTTAGAGAATTAATAAAAGCTCTTATATAAAAAATACCCATGTATTAAAGGGATTATATTTACTACTACACTAAGACTTTCAAATTCCATATTAAGACTTAATAATATTCCAAAAAAACTTCATTATTTTGGAAACCATTCTAAATAGAAATCATTTAAGTATCATTCTTCATAACATAGGTAAATGGAAAAATAAAAGGGTGAGATCATATTATCAATTAGGGTAAAAATAAGTATTAAAAACTGAATACAATCAGTGAGAATAATAAGTGAATAAGGGTATCATGATATAATAAAACTGATTGAGCATAAAATTATAATATTCAAACACATAAATACATAGATAATCAATCATGAAACATAGAATAAAGCTTTATCTAGTGCATAATTTTTAATAATCAATAATCATGATCCTTGTGATTTTAATCTTGATCAAAAAAATTATTAAAACCCATATAAGTAATAAATAAAATATTTTTTATCGTATAATATCATCTTTATAACCCACTTTAAACTTGTGTTTGAAATAAAAATATCCTAGTTAAATATATAGGATAAACCCTCAAACAAATACTTCCTTGTTAACTCTAAAGACAAGGAACAATACCCAATTTATTGTAGTTATCTCTAGTTTAGCACTTCATATAATATATATCATGCTCACCCAACACTATCTTGGTGAACCCATTGTATAAGATATATTAACCTCACAAGGTGTTATCTGTGATGCAGAATCTGGGGAGGGGCAGTTCTAGTGGGTTGTGCCTATGGGTCATGTTTGGGAATGGTATGCCTCTAGGCCTTCGGGTCATGTATTATGGGTCATGTAGGGCCTTGTTCCTTGGGCCTACGGGTCATGTACGGGTTCCCCTTCAACCCTTAAAAGGGGGATTATCTATAATAAAAATAAAAAGAAGGCCTTCGGGCCATTCGGCCTATCTAGGTGCACCAGTTATAAAAATTATATAAGGCTCACCCATGAGGTATAATGTGAATGAGCCCTTCGTATAAGCAATATTAGTATCTACTATTTCCCATATATAATATCAAAGTACTATTATTGAATAAAACATTTATAATCATTAGATTTTCAATCATATCCAAAATAAATGTTCTTACAAAGTTTGATTAACCTGTGGAGAAGAAATGAGTTCCATGGACATCACTTGGAACAATCACAATCCATCTATAGAAAATAAACATGGTATCTTTTCAATATATCATAATGGATCATATGTAACATCAGGTACTATTGAAATTGATGAATAAAAATACCATTAAAATATAATTATACATTCTTATGTAAAATAACCGTTTCAAATTGTGTAATGCCAAAGGATTTAATCTTATATGGAAAATGATTTTGAAAAATCTCCTGGAACATTTTTTGAGAAAACAATTTCATTTCTATTTTTAAAATAACTACATAATGTCTAAAACATTACAAAATTTTAAAGAAATCATTTTTTAAAAATAAAACATACAAAAATAAAATGGAATATTTATAAAATTGAGAGGTCAAGATGGTAGGAAAATCAATTCAAGCTATAAATGTTAAAAATATTCATTCTTTTCAAAAAAATTGTAAAGGGAGTCAAAGTGATCCATTTAGAAAATGTTAAGGAATTATGTTTTTAAAATATTTTAAAATAAGGTGAAATATCATGAAAAATATCTTTAGGAAATTATTTATTATTAGAGAGGAACACTATTGAAATCATTTTAGAAAACATTGATATATAAGAGAAAGACACCCAATATAAATGAAAGATTCAAGATCGTTATCACTTTAAAAATAAATTCTTGATATTTATTTAATAAATATGGATGGAAATAGAAACTATAAATGTAAACCATATTAATTACCATAATAGAATAAAATAAACATGGTTAAATAAAATAATATCATATCATTTCACTCAATGGATCCTTGAACATGAATTAGGTCAAAAGGAAACGATATTGAAACTTAAAGCCTTTTCTACTTTGGTAACTCTTCAATCATAATCCCCATGAAATAATAACATCAAATGAATCTTAAGAAATCAAAAATATAAGGAAATACATGATATAATATATCAAATGGGAAGTATTTATGCCACATAAAATAATATTAGTATATAACATAACGTGTTTCGTAATGAAGTCAATTTAAGATGGGGAACCCTTAGAATAATCATAACATTGAAGTGATAATTAGTCAATGAATCAATTATTTGTATCAAATGTAAATAAAAATTAAAAAGGATTAAGTAAAACATAATATAATGAAAATTCATTACATGTGTAATCTTATAATATCAAATATAATGAATAAGTAATATATCCCAGTAGAAATAAATTGAATTATGAAACACTTACAACTTAGAAACATTAAAGCCAAATACCCTTTGATAAATAATTCAAATTAAAACCAAAAATAAAATTATGAATGAAGGATTCATGATATTATACGTAAAATGGGATTTATATAAACCATATAAAATATATTAATTTTATAACATTAAAATATTCCTTAGTGAAGGAAAATTGAGATGAAGTCCCATACCTCAAGTCTATATTTTCCATGTATTTCCATTAAGTACTTTATAATAATTTTATATAAATTATTTGATTTAATTAGAAAATTTTACATTTTTTATAACAAATATAAAAATGATTAATTTTTTAATGGATTATTTAAATAATTTATCAGTAATGTACATGTCATGTTTTTTTGTGGATCTTTAGTTCATTGTTTCAAAACGAATTGTGTGTGTTGACATTGTTCAACGAGGTCATTTTTTCAAAATCTAGATAATAATTATGATGTTTTTATAATATTTATTTATAAATTATACCCTTGAAACCAATCATGAATTATGTTTATGAAAAATTATCTATGTTACATTCATGGAGAGGGTAGACTATACGGAGGCATGAGTAAAGTTCCCATTTTTCAATGATCTTTATAGAAAGAAGGTAAGTGTTATTGTATATTTATAGAATGATAACAAAATCATAAATAAATTATATTTAATTAAATACACACATATATATATATATAACATACAAGTGATGTGGTGATTAAAAAATAATAACATCACTTCGTGGATGTGGTAGACCATACATACATGTGAATGACATTATTATTTTTTAGTGAGTATACTGGTTAGAATGAAAATGATATATTTTCATTTTATAAAGATAAATATCTAATTAATGTCATATTTATGTTATATATATCGCATATATTCACTTTATTAATCATCATTACCTTCCATTTAAGGTGTTACTGAAAAAATGAATCACATCGCTCCGAGAGGTGGTAGTCCACCTTTCAGAGGAGCAACATTATTGTATCCCCCACATAATTGAAAGTAAAAAGTAATATGTTATATAATAATTATATAAGTATAAATATGTTAAAAATTACCTATATATACTTTAAATCCATCATTACAATTATCCATGAGAGGTGATGATGTAAAATAAATTTTATCTGTTCAAGAGTAAGTAGTCCGCCGAACAGACGAATGAGGGTTTCTTTTCTCATTTGATAGAAGAGGAGATTAAATATATATATTACACTAACATAATAAAATAAAATTATATGGGAAAAATTGTAATATTATATCATCATAATTTGAGAATATTTTATGAATGTGTAAGAATAAATA
Organism: Viscum album; assembly: GCA_963277665.1. Lineage (NCBI taxonomy): Eukaryota > Viridiplantae > Streptophyta > Magnoliopsida > Santalales > Viscaceae > Viscum > Viscum album. The sequence continues at coordinate 1,186,342,563 of OY728164.1, forward strand.
ATATAAATACTCAGTTGAGAATGATACCTCTTCTTAGGACAACCTCTTTTGTTTATCACAAAAATCATTATTAGGAAATATTTCAGATTAAAACAAGTACTATCAGTCTTGGGGAGGTAAATAATAAATGTATTTTGGTATTTTTTTTATTAAAATATATATTAATGTGTGAAGAGGATAGGAGAGTGGTTGAACTTTTAAAAGTGACGTGAGTGACACACATTTAATTTTGGAAAACAAAATTGTGTGGCCACATTTTTTACAGGACAAAATATTGAAAAATACACTATTTAAGATAATTAGAAATTATAAGGTCTTAATATAATCATAAAATATATTTTAGATTCATTTTAGGTTATTTTACCCATTATCATTTCATTTTAACCCCCCCCCCCCAAATGAACTGGTTTAATGTTAACTGTGGTAAAATATTTTTATTATTTTCACTATTTATTATGAGAAGAAATTATGTTGAACATATTATATAAACTAAATTATGATGATTAAAAATTTAAAAAATATTTTACGAAATTAAAAAATCATAATTTTTAGTAATTATTTTTAAAATAAAACTAGCAAATGAGATGAAAAAGGAGGTTTTCAGGAAATGTATTTTAAAGCATAAGATGATTTTGTATTAAATCCTTAACTACTAATCATCATTATATGACTTTAAAATATAATACACTGATATATAATCTATTAATTTAATTTACATAATTCCTCATTATGGGTTTTTTAATTAAATAAAATGGAGAAACATTAGGCACTTCAAAATAGTTTTCTTAAGAAACCCATTTTTAAAGTAAAAAATAACTTTTATATAAAATATTGTATAAAGATGATAAAAATTTCATTAATTGAATTAAGTAAAACTATTTAATAATTATATTAAATAAATTAAAATTCAAATAAAAATTTAAATGTTAAATTAAATAATTTATTGTAAACAAATGATAGTTTTACAAAAATTGGCATTTTCTACTATTCACTAAAAAATAAATATTTTTGAAAAAAAAAATTCACCCTACATTTATTTTGATATGAATATTTCATAAATATATTTAATCATAATATAATAATATTATAAAACTTCTAAAAATTAATAATAATATTTTCACACAAAATAATAATATTTTTTAAAAGAAAACCATTTTTTCATAAATAAAACCATTTTACATTAATTTATTGATTATTTAATAAGAATTTATCAATAAGTTTATTTAGATTAGGATAGTTAATAATATTAATATACTTCAATTAATATCTAGACTGCAACATTCATATTTAAATTAATACCATTTCATAACTTGTTTAAGCTTGGTGTTTCATGTCTTATACGCTATTGAGCAAAACATTATTTTGTTTAAAAAAATCATAGGGTGTTACACTATGTACCATGGTGGATTATGTTCACCCAATAATCCCTTACACAACTTCTAATGATATATAATTTAGTACCCAATGCATTGGAGGACAATGAAATTCCATGACCGCTTGTCTCGTAAATTTAAATTGTATATATACATGCCACATAATGAAAAAAACCATAAATACATCATAACCATGATCAAATCCATTAGAATGTAATTTCTTTAAAAATTGTAATTTATGGGATAACCAAAGTTTGAATAATAGATATTCAAAATATTAGAAGGAATTAAACAATTTTGAACTTTTATAATTGAAAATGGGAAACTTTTCATAAACATGGACTTCCAAACTAGTAATTTCTTGAGAATTATTTAGTCAAGAAGCAATAAAGAAAGAAATACTTGGGTGGATTTTTACTAAATAACTAAGGGATCATTTAAAGAAGGAATAAGCATATTATTTTCTATATATTCAAAATTAAACTAGTAGGGTTTTCCATATGATAATGAGTGCTTTTAGTAGCTATTAATTATTTAAAAACATTTTGTTTTAGTGATTCTTTATATGAGATAATATGTAATAAAGTTACCTTAAATAATTATTAATTAAAAGTGATAATTTTAAATAGAACTAATAACATGTATAACCACAATAATGAACAAAATATTTAACTAGTAATATTTGTTAGATAAATATATAGAAAATAGAATTAATTCATAATAATAAGTTTGTGTAAATATGAGAAAAATAAAAAGACCATGTTACTCAAAAGAAACAATGAAGATACATAATATCTATTACCTCGGGTCTGAAAACATCCAACACATGAAAAAATCATAATTAATAATTAAATTAAATTAATTTAATATATATAATTTTTTTATTCATCTATATTTAAATTTATAGTGACTATTTATTATCTTTAATTATTTATTATTTATATAGTTTCTACAAAAAATGGTTACTTGGGGTTTTTTGGTTATTTTATTCATGAAACATTTATATTGTTGAACTTGGTTGAAGGATTTTTGAAATAATATAACAATATCAATAATTTTATAGGTTTATATCATTAATTATTCTATTAAAAAACACATATATTGTTTAAATGATTTTCTAATAAAGATCAAAATTAATAAGGGTTTCGTAAAAAGTATATTTTAGAGGAATAATTATATAATAAATATTTTATTTAAAACTCATATATTTTTCATATATTATCATTATAGAATATTAATATAAGAAAAAAACTCATTTTTTACATACTAAAAACATTTTTAAATTCATCTATATTTAGAGTTCATTGAAAAAAATACATGTTAATCCTAGAAATGGTATTACACTGACAATAATGATGGAATTTTTGTATTTCTCAATGATTTTGGAGGAATGTATAATAGTAATATTACATTACTATAAAAAAATTCAGAAATTTAAAATTTTTGGTGTTATCATACCTTTATGGATAGTTGGGATTTTAAGTTTGTAGAAGAAGAAAATGACATAGATATTTTGGGCATAAATTATTACCTTTCCCTTGAATGTTTTCTCTTAGTTAACTTTGTAAGACTACTTAGCTGTGTCTTTTGGTAAGAAAAAGGGTAAAAATACATGGGTATAGAATTTAAGAGTAACTATGGTATAGATTTTTTTATCTAAGTATTTAGAATATTCCAAATAATATGGAGGAGGTGGTCTATTCTTATAACTAAAGAAAAGGATTTTTTTTAAAAGATCATGTTTAATCAATAATGTTAATCCATTATTCTTATTAAAAAGGATCAAGAAATAGACAATAATAGTGTGGGGAATGTTATAAGGATGCAAATATCTCTACCATCCAATAATACACATGTTTTCTACATTTTTATCTAGATTCACTTTGTGAAAATACTTTTACCCTAATCCATTGTTACTATGGTAATTCCGCTTTCACCCAAGGGAACTAATTTTGATGGCCAAATTTAAATTTTAAATTATTAAATAAATAAAAAATTATCATCAGTACGATGTAAATTATTATATAAAATAAAATTTCATTGAGTTAGAGAAATTAATTTTAGTATTAGTGTACAAGACACGTTAAAACCTTTTTATTGAAAAAATACCATTTTAAAAATAAAATTTAAATATAGAATAATATTATAAATGTGTTTTATTTACAATATGTAACATATTCTATTATAATGAAATTATATGTTATGTCCATTTAAAATCAATTAAAAACCCTATTTAACTAAAAAGGTGATAATTATATTTAGACACCAAAATAGTTTATTGTTATAATTAAAATATTAATCACATTTCAATATTTTAAAAATAAATACTATGTTTGATAGTGTAAAATACATTCCACGCCGAGCCTAAATGAATAATAGAATATTATTATTTAAAAGTGGCCATTATAACCTGATGATTAAATTAGATGAAATGAATATTATTAACCAAATTATGAAATATATAATTTTATTAATCATTTATAATATAATAAATAATTATTTTTTAATAAGTACAATATTTTTAATAAAGTCACTTTATTTTTAAAAAATTATTTCCCAAACAATGTTTTTTATTGATTTTTATGAGTTATTATTATAATTAATTTATGGTAATTTTTGAAAATCTATTTTAAAAAATAAATTTAATGTTTAAATTCATAATGTTAAGATAACATATATTGATTTTTTTGAGAATTTTCTGAAAATATATATTTTTCATTTAATAGTGAAAAACAATGATTTTTATTAAATATTATTTTTGAATTTTATGTTTTTAAAAGGTAAAATAATGATTTGGATTATTTTTAAATTTAAATTTTTTATTTTTTATATAAAATATTCCAATTATTGTCTTTATAATGGATTTTATACTTTAGTTTAGTATCAAAATATTTTATATTTTAAAAGAGAAATTTTCAGAAAAACTGTTTTTAATGCATTTGTTCCAGTTTATTTATAAATTAAATTAGAAAAGATCTATGTTTTAAATATTGGAAAATGGATTTAATATTTTTATTTATTGTGTTTAAATTTATTAAATAATTCATTTTTATTTTTTGTCAATATGAAAATTAACTTTTGTAATTTTTCTTACCTTGGTAAAAGGCAAATCAGGTAATTTAGTTTAAAAAATAAAATAAAAATTACAATGAATTGGGAAAAAACATATGTAAATAATATTTTCTCTGTTTAGATATCCCATAATCATCCATGGTTAGAATTAAGGACCTTCTCAGGAAACTAGGATAAGATTATAATCTTTGTAGTATTTTATTTAAAGAAAAGTAAAACACCTTACTCTCTTGTTTTTAATAAGTATAATATTTTTAATAAGGTGTTATCCAGAAGATATATGAGACAATAAATATTATTTTGAAATATAATATTTTTATATTCATCATGTTATTTTATTTTTAACTTTTAGTAAAGAAATAATTACCATAAATTCTTCCACAACATTGATACTATAATTATCTAATTAATGGAAAAATCAAAAAATGATATTAGAATTATTGTAATTAATATAATTTTATATAATTAAAGTAATAAAATAATTTAACATATTAAATTTAAATATTAGGGATATAGTAAAATATTTTTTTTCATATTATAATTATTATCTTCATATTATTAAAGTCAAAGTAATGAATAGTTCTAAAAATTAACAATATTGGATTTTTATAATAAATTATATTTTATTAAATGATTTAATATTAAGAAATATATTAAATTCATATAATTGATTATGATAAGGTTTTAAATATCAACTTTGGTCCATTTTTTTCCTATAATTTCATTTATAATAACTATATTAACCCTTAAAGAATAAAAATATTCATTTCCGTGGTAAGAGTTAAATGAGTTAAATAAGGGTTAAAACCCAAAGATAAGGGTATAAATAAAGTCAAAAAAATATATTACTTTTATTGGATGAGGGTATTTAGACCCATATTCATATTATATTTTAAATTAATATTTTTTGATCAATTTTTTATTAAATAGTTTTTTCATATAATTATTAGTTTGAGAAGTTACAAGAGTTACCCTCCCCTCTCTTTTAAAAGGGAACCTCTACTTCTCATTTTTTTACACTTAAAAATCTATTTTTGTTTAGCCAATAACTATTATAATACATTTATTGAATCCCTACCAGAATTTTTTGGGTCTTATTTTAGTCAAAAAAACCAACCTTAGCAGGATAATGGGGTTAAGAAAATGAGAATGTATGAAGAAGATGTATCATTTTTAATCAATCATTCTTGTTTTATTTATTCTTAAAAATCCCAAAAAACTTATTAAACCATGATAAAATGATAACTGAATTATCTTATGTATACTAATATGTTATTATGTTTTTGGAATGACCTATATCCATCTCTACTTCCATCAAATGGGAAAATAATTCATCATTCAAATGTATAGAATACTACCGTCGTGTGAACTGATGTAATTCATTTTCCACCACCATATCTAATGAATGTATATAATGATAGAATTAATGGATATATATTAAATTAATTAAATATTTATCATCTTAAAAAGATAATATATCATTTATATTGTAACCTTCTATGCATAGAAAAATGATAACGTCATTCGTGCGTACGTGTGGACTACCACCTACACAGAGCGATGTAATTCATTTTTAATCACCATATCACATGGATGATATATATAATTATATTAATAGAATTAATATGATATATATTACGCTATGATAATTTTATAAAGATAAAATAATACTTACATTCTCTTTATAATGATCATTGAAAATGTAAATTTTACACATGCATATATACAACATACCATCTCCATGATTGCAATGTAGTTTATTATTCATAGCCATAGTTAATGGATGGGTTTTAAAGAAAAATTTATTAATAAAAATGTAAATTATGTCATGAATATTGTTTTAAAGATGATGTAATGGTGTCCTATTATACCACAGTCAACCAACCAAAGTCATTTCGGACTTAGTTAACGAATATCGTAAAACACACGATGTGAATTCAAATTATTAAATAATTTTCAAGGTAATAATTGATATAAAATGAATAATAAACTTATAGTAGGTTTAAAAAAAATTAAAAAATTAAAAAATTATTATTTTTTAGGGTGATAAATAATATACAAGATGAGTTGGACTTATGTGAAGGTACATTATTTTAAAAATTATCCTTTTAAAGTTTCCCTAAAAAATCACTTTTTATTCCAGATTTAAATGATAATTGTTTTCTTAAAATGATTTAAATAATGTTTTTATTATTATTTTTTAGTTTTTAAAAATATTTTTTACTCATGTTTTACTTTAAAAATGGTTTTAAAGGAATTTTTTTTCATTTTCTAAATGAGGTAATTTGTGAATTTCCAACAAAAATATGGAAGGAATGCTTTTTATCTTATACTTCATAATTATATTTTACCATCATCATCATTACTTAATTCAATAAATAGTACTTTAAAAGTTTTCTTATTAATTTTAAAATTAATTTTTTGCTTTATAGGTGCACAATTTTTTAAAAATAAGTAATTTCAAAACAAAAATGAAATTTTCCATAATAATGTTTTTTGATGTAAGTTTTCATGATTTATGATGATGTTATAGTTCTTGGTAACTTTTATAATGATGGGTGGTTCTGTTATAAACCAAAAATGTGGGGTTACATTATGACCTCCATTATATTGGGTACTCCAGAGATATAAGTTGACCATATAGTTATTCCATATATGTGACGATGTTAACTAATTAGGTTTCTCATAAGAGATAATGAAAATATACTGTGATATATATTCTAAGATTAAAGGTTATGGATAATCATGAGTAAATGTTATGGTTATAATAAGGTAATGATTGGAAGTTAACCACAAGATCTTCCATGAGAAGGAATGAATATTTCTCCAATGATACTTGATGTTTACAAGATGTTTTTTAAGAGATTTATTTGAGTAAAATGTGTATTTTTTTCTTATATAAATGATTAATTCTATATGATCATTGATTAGTGTGATAAAATTAAGTATATTATGGATTTTAAATTTTTCCTTGGGCTAATGGTTTTCATTCTTTTTATTCCCCACAGTAATCCTTCTAGTCTTATACCAAGTTTTTAAATGTTTTCAAAGGGGTTCAGGGAGAGTTGAAAAAAAGATTAGTTTAAGAACAAAATTGTGAATATTTGTGAAGAAAAGAAATCATGTTTTTAAAAGGGTTTTGTTTATTATATACAATGGATATTGTGTGTAAATATCTACTTGTAATGTATGGGTTTAGTTTGATGGGTTTCTCCTAACTATATTAAACTATAAACCTAAAATATCATTAGTATCGTCAATAAATTAATTATAGTTCAAGAACACTATAATATGTAATGCTTAAGTATGGGTCCTTAAAGTTGTTTTGATTGGAGGGTTTTAAAAACTTTGGAGATTAAGACATTTTCTTATGAGGTATTCATAAGAGTTGTGGATATCATCATGGATTTATAATTTTAAGGTTGATCATACATTTAGTATCTTGGAAAATATTTTTTAGTCTTTATGTCATTAAATTTTAAAGGGACTAATGTAATTATTGGAGACATTTACTTTTTAGTTAATTATGGGTTATAATATTTTAGGATGAAAATTGAAAATTATGAGATTAGATTTGAGAATAAAACATTTATATAATGATTAATGTCTTAAGGTTATTTTTATGATTTTACCAAATTTATGGAAACAATATAAGGGTTATGATAATCTATTTTTAGAAAAAGGATAACCCATCCATTGGGAGATAACCCATCACATCTGTCAAGGTCACGAGGCTTGAACCCATAACCAAATGGTGAAAAGTGTGCATCACCTACCACTAGCCTATGTAAAGTCCCATTTAGTATGAAATTTTTCTTTTTTGTTAAAATAATTTATGGATGATGAAAAAGATGATTTTGGGGACATATGTTTAATTTAATTGATAAACATCATATTAGAAATTTATTTTGTGATCAAGTGATTAATGTTTTTTTGGATTATGTTCACTATTTTGGGAACCATATATGATTAAGGTAAATAGAACAATGTGATATTTTATTTTATTAAAAAAATTGAATTATATTTTTGGGAGAATATATGATTGTATTGTGTATTTATGGCGATTCAGGTAATTTATAGAAATGATTATCATATCATGGAGATTATCTAGTTAGGGAAATTATATTTTGGTATATTAATATAAGAGTCAATGATGTGATTTGGAGATACATATTTAAATTATCTTAGAATATTATGTGACCAAATACTTATTTGTTTTAGTTTCAATCTTATTATAGAATATTTTTGAGGAATTTCAACGATAGTTATTTTTTGAATGATCTATGCTAAAATTTAGGTAAAACTATGGAAATTTAGTGATTAAATAAGTATTTTATTAGATAAACGTTTATTATTTTTATAGAATTATATTATCTTATACTAACCAGTTTTTGTAAGTTAATGTATAAAGATAGGAGGAATTAATAGTTATTCCTTTGTATATTTTTTGATCTGTAGAAGTTGATTCTAGTTCTACAGGAATGAAAAATTTATCTTCAAGACACATCCACTAGAGAGAAGGATGTGATTGTGGTAGACATTAATTAAAGGATGAAATTATACTAAGTATGTATGTATATTTTCTTATATTCTTATTCTAGGTAGTAAAATGATTTCTCAAATTTAGAAAAAGTATTTTGAAAACAAAAATGACATTTGATTACTTTTCTTACGATGTAATCAATGACCTTTTAACCCATAATGGATTTATGGTTTTGTGATGATTAACATTCTCGTGACCATGTTATATATCAATCTATATCACTCCTTGTGTGTTATATATTCTCTTCCATTTCTGTCTTTTAGAACATGTAAATATATTATGTGTTATCTCTAGTGACCTTAGTACTTTCCTTTTTATTTTTTCCAAATAAATCTTTATTGATGCTTTTTATAATGTGGAATTTTAACAAAGGTTTTTTTTAAATTGAAACCCATCATTTTCGATCCTAAGTTAAAATTTTGAGGATATAATTTCCCAATAAGAGGAGATTAATATATTTCATGATTTTTAAATAAGAGACTAAGTCCTATAGTGGACAAGATATTAAACACTTAGCATAAATGAATAACATAGTTTTCTTATTTTAATGTGACTATTATAACCTAGTCATTAAATTGGAAGGAATTAATTGTATTAACCACATTATGAAAAATATAATGGTCTTACCCATTTATATTGTACAATTAATGATTTTTAAATGAGTAATATATTTTTAATGAAGTTATTTTAAACTTCAAAATATTTGTTTTCTTTATAAATGGGTTTTATTGATTTTTTTGTGTAATTTTTATAATTAATTTATAGAAACATTAGAAAATTTATTTTAAAAAATTAATTTAATTTTTTAATTCATCATGTTAAAATCACCATAGGATTATTTTTGTATAATTTTTAAAAAATATTTATTTTTTCAGAAATAATGAGAAATAATTATTTTTATTGGATACTGGATATTATTTTAAAGATATTACAATTTAATATTATGGTTTAGGTTAGTTTTAAATTTTAATTTGTAAATTTTGATTTAAAATAATCCAATTATGTTTTTAAAAATATTTTTTATGTTTGAATTTAGCACACAAACATTTTTTATTTAAAAGGGGCATTTTTTCCAAAAACTATTTTCGATGAATTTTTCTGCTTTAATTTTGAATTAAATTATGAAAGTTATATTTTTGAATTTTGAAGAATAGATTCAATATTTTGAATTAGTTTTTCCACATTTAGTAAATAAGCCCCTTTTATTTTTGTTCAATATAAATAGTAACTTTAGTTATTTTGATTACAATGGTAAAGAGTAAATTAGGTAATTTAGAATAAAAATAATATTATAATATCTGTAAAATTACAAGAAAACATAGATAAATAATATTGTATTAATTCAACTCTACCAAAATTATCCAACTATCTATGTTATGACTTTATGGGGCCACATGGATAATACTATTACCTTTATAGTATTTTATTTAAAGAAAAGTCAAACAGGTCACACACTTGATTTTAATAAGTTTAATATTTTTAATATGGTGTTATATAGAGGATGTTATTTTCTATAAATATTCTTTTTTAATATAATATATTTATATTCATCATGTAATTTTTTTAAAGAAAATTATTACCTTAAATGCTTTCACACCATAGATGCAGTAATTATATAACTAATAGAAAAATAAAATAAATGATATTAAAAATATTAAAATAAATATAATTTAAGAAAACTAATGGGATGTAGGAAATTTATATATTAACATGAAATTTTAGGTATATGTTAAAATATTTGGTTTTATTTATAAGTTTTATCTATATATTATTAAATTCAAATTAATGAATATTTTTAAAATTTATATTATTGATATTTTAAAATAAATAATATCTTATTAAATTACATAAAATTTATAAAAATATTAAACTTGGAAAATTATTTATGATAAGGGTTCAAATATAAACCATGATCCATTTATTTCTATTTTTTACATTTTATAGTAACTATATCAATAATCAAAGTATAAAAAACCATGTTGTAATGGTAATAGTTAAGAGGTTAAATAAGGGTTAAAACCAAAATATAAGGGTATAAATATGGTAAAAAATATCTTAATTTTATTTTATGAGAGTATTTATAACCATAATAATCTAATATTATAAAATAATATGTTTTTTCTATTTGGTATTAAAAATAATTTTATATTAATTTATTATTTTGAGAAGTTCTAGGAGCGCCCCTCCACTCTCTTATAAAAGAGAACCTATTCTTCCTATTTATTCACACATAAATTTTTTTAGATAATAATTATCCAAATAACTTTATATAATACCTCATCTCATTTTAAAGTTATTATTTAAGGCCGAAAAGTTATTTTAATGGTCTTAAGGTATTAATAAAAATATATTGTCTGAAGAAGAGGTATCATTTTAATCGAGTGTTTCAGTTTTGTTCATTCTTCCACATCCCTCAAAACTTGTTAGATAATAAAAAGTAGTAACTTCATCATTATACATATAATTAGATGTTATTATGTTAGTGAAATGATCTAAATCCATGTCCACTTCTATCAAATGTGAAAATAATTCATCGTTCAGGTGAATGGTGGACTACCGTCTAACGAACTCATATAATTTATTTTCCATCACTGTCTATAAAGAATGGTTATAATTATGGAATTAATATTTATATATTATATTAATGAAATATTTATAATTATTAAAATATATTATATATTTTTCATTCTTACCTTTCCATTCATAGAAAAAACATAAATTGTTTTGTGCGTATGTGTGGATAACCACCTTCCTGAAGCGATGTGATTCATTTTTCATCACTAAATCACATGGATGACACACACACATATATAATCATATTTAAATAATTAATATTATATATATGATATTAGGATAATTATTTAAAGATAAAATATTACTTAACTTCTTTCCATAATGATCGTTGAAAAATGGAAACGTTACTTATGCGTACTTATGAGCCACTGTCTCCATGATTGTAACATAGTTTATTTTTCATAAACATAGATAATGTATGGGTTTAAAATTAAAATTAAAGAATTATAATTATAATTATTTCATTAATATCATTATGTAAAGGATTTAATTTTTAAATCTTTGACCATAGTCAATCGGCCAAAGTCATTTTGGACTTAAGTACAAAATAACATTAAAACACCAAAATTGCATCTAATTGCATAAGTAATTAATATGGTAATAAGTGATATAAAAGGAATAATGAACTTGAAATTTTTTCTTAATAAATTAAATAATTAACCTAAGTTTACTGTTTATGAAGATAAATAATGTATGTGGTGAGATGGACTTAAGGTGATGGACTTTCTTTTAAAAAATATATTCATATTATTTCCCTAAAAAATATCTTTATTTTCCATATAAAATTGATTTTCTTTCTAAAAATTGTTTAGATAATGTTTTTATCATCCTTTTACGATTTTATAATTTCATTATATACCCATGTTTTAATAAAAAATGGTTTGAAAGAAAAGTTTTTGTATTTTCTCAAATGAGGTTCTTTGTGTCTTTTTATAAAAAACCAAAAGGATTACTTCTTCATCTTATAAAGAATGAGTTTATTTGTCCTAAATAATTCCTAATTTATTATATCAATATAATTTTATAATTTAACATTGTTATTTTTCAATAAAATTTCTACCTTTTCATGTTTTCACTTTTTCTAAAAATTGTGATTTCAAAACAAAAAGGTAATTTTCCTAAATAATGATTTTATGATGAAAACATTAATGATTTTTGATTATGTTATGGTTATTGTTAATTTTTATAATGATTTGTAGTTCCCTTATAAACTAAGTATGGGTGTTTATGTTTTAACCTCAAATTCATTGGGTACTCTAGAGATTGATGATGACCATACAGTTATTCCATATATGACATAAAGTTAACTGATTAGGTTTATTCCAAGAGATAATCAGAATATATTGTGATGGTTATTCTAAGATTAACTATTATCTTTAATCATGATTAGATATGATAGTTAATCTAAGGTAATGATCATAAGTTAATCATAAAGGTCTTACATGAGTAGATTTGGTGGTTACTCAAACAACATGTTTTTAATGTTTTATTTGAGGAAAATGTTTATGTTTTTCATATAGAAATGATTCATTCTATAATCTAAAAGAATAATGTGATAAAGCTAACTATATTATGTATTTTCCTATTTCTCACTGGACTCATGGTATTATTTCATTTTATGTCCCTTATAGATCTTTTTTGTGCTCACCCCATGTTTTAAAATATTTTTTCATAGGGTTTTATGTAGAGTATGGGAAATAGCGAGTTCAAGAAGAAACTTTTGAAGATTTATCATGAAAAGAAATAATATTTTTAAAAGTGTTTTGTTCAGTAAAAAAATGGATACCATTTATAATTTTCCAGTTATAATATACAGGTTAACTTTGTATGCTTTTATCTTAATTATCTAAAAATCTAAACTACAAAGATCCATGCGATTTTAAATAAGTGAATTCCAATTAAAAAACAATTATATATGTAATTATTAAATCTAGGTACTTATAATTAATATTCGGTTCTATAAGGTTAATTATAGGTTTATAAAGTATAGAAAATATCTTTTAATTGAAAAAATTATTCCCTAGATCCATATTTAGTAAATTATATTCTATGCCTCTCGAAGTCAACATTTTCAAAACAAAAACTGTATTTTTCCTTAAAACTTTTCTTTAGATAAATATCAAAAAATTAATCCTAGAATATTTTTCACTTTTTTAATCAAATAATTGACTTCAATTTATCATATTTTAATTATATAAGTGAGAAAAATTAGTTGTATATATAACTGTTTAAAATACAATATTTTTTTAGAAAATTTTATTTAATGATTAATATATATATATTAGATTTCTAACCCATAGGTAATATTTTAAAAATATTATATTAATAATAAATTATAAATTGATGCAAGTTCATATCCTCAATATTACATTATTTTACTCACATATATACTAAGATAAGAAATTTTTTCCATTTCTCACAAAGAAAAAACAAGGACCTCAACAGCATGGAATCATCTCATATAAATACCATAAAATATAGCCCTCATCCAAGGATGTCATTATAACATTATCATGGCCCTAGTTACTTGATCATGGGAAAAAAATCTCCCACATTCAACCCATCATGAAATTATGAAATAAATAAAATTCTACCAACTAATTAGTACACATCCTACAATGATTAACACCCATAAAAAATGACTAAGGTGATGCCCAAAATAATTATCCAAAAATATCTCTAAAAAGGTATTAAAAGGAATGTAATACACAAAAGGGGATTTGAAAAAAGGTTAAAAAAATATCCCAAGCATGATTTACCCAGAGAATTTTACTAGTAACCCAACATATTTTACTTTGAGAGACAGTCTAGGGAAAATGATAAATAAAAAATCCTTAAATATACCAAGTAACCTCTGTTAAAGAACTGGGATATGTAATATCACTACGGATATACTCAAGAAAAGGAATACCAACAACTAAGTAGGATTCAATAAGTCATAAATGGTATCCAATAGGAAAGAACCCCATGAACCCCACTCCATTCATAGTCTAGGTGGAGTCCATAATTAGATAAAACCACCCAAATAAATTAAAGTTTTTACCTAATGTTTATATTCAATAAAGAGCCTTCTATATTCGTTCTTGAAAATTTTGAGAGGCATAGTTAAAAAACCACATGATGCCACTAAGTTAATGCCTTAAGATTGTAATACCACTGGACCAATTATTCCTAATATGGAAACCAACAACACAACATCCAAAACAAAACACTTCCAACAAACATCATACAAAATTATTGATATTAAAATCTCAGAGATCAAATTAAGATCTATAAACTTTTTTTCACCAATTCATACTATTTGAAAAAATACAGAATAATTGTTTTAAAACAATATTACCTTGAAAAAATACCTCACTTAAATAAAATGTTATATAAATTGATTTTTCAATTATTACAATTTTAAACCACTCACAAAATTATTGGAAATTCATTTAAAATATATATTTTTTTAAAATCTTAATGGGATTTTACAAATATTTTCTAAATACCATAATAAAATTAATCACGTTATAGAATTTTTTATAACAATCATAGATTTTTTAAAACCAATAAATAATAATTCTAAATAAAAAAATATAAATAAATGAACTTTTTTTATTCAAAACATACAATAAATATGAAATACAAACAAGGAATAACCAACCCTAATACCAACTCCAAACAAATTTTGTAACTCCCCGACCCCAGTTACCCAGAGTCGGTGCATTAATTGCGTAACATTGGCATGATCACAAAGAATCAAGTCTCGAAAGACCGATTAGTTGAGTATCCTTGGAAACACTAGATACATTCATAAATGTTACATTACATCATAAAGTGAAAAACTACAATAACAAAGTCTCCATAGTCCACACTCATATCCTCTTCTGACTATCCCTGCAGGTCATTCATAAAATACTTCTTCACATCCTAGAAAATATTAAAACATTGAAAGGGGAAAGTTCAGATGCTCAGTAAGGATAAAAATATAGTGGAAGCTTTCGTAAATAAACATTAACATTTAAGGCAATGTATAACTAAAACAAAAGCCTTTTTAAACTTTAACTTCAACATAATATGGAAAAAATAAAATTAAATAATGCCATTTACTTACTCACATGGATATTCTACTAGTTGAATAATCACATGCAATATCAATAACCACTTTCATAATGATGAAATTTATAATTCCAGACTATCAGAACCACATAGCCAAGGCCTAGTTCCAAGACCACAATTAAGATTTTGTCAAGGCCTCATTCCAAGACACTAGTTTGTCTCATGAGACCTACCGATGCATCGAGGAGCTATAGCGGGCTCCACCCGTCACTTATTAAGTCCAATGCATTCCTCATATGAACATGTTTAAACATATCATAAACCATAACATGATCGTATCACATAAAACATGAATAAAGGAAACATAACATTTCCACATTTCAATCACAAGATATCAATACAACACATTGATATAATAAAAACCTTATCAAAACCATTTTCAATACCAAAATAAATGAAAGTTAAAACTTGGTATGTATTTTTCATTTAAAAAAAATTATGTCTTGTAGGGAAGCCGAAACTCAAATAATGGTCACGACGGTGGAGAAGTCATTTTCAACGCATACGTACGACAAGAAAAACATTCATTTTGTCCTTTAGTAAACCTCTTCGTATAAAAAGATTCCTTTTGAATAAACCTAAAAGTCAAAGGGGTTTATACACTGTATAAAAGAAATTTGTGTATAAAACAAAATATGCCTCAATGAATGGAGATTGAGATGAAGACCCTTACAAAGATCATTTTTTTAAATAAAGTAGATATATTATGTGTATTCACTATATGTACACATAAATAAAGTACAAATACAAGATAGGACATAATAATATCATGACATAATTTGAAAGTAAGAGATTAACCCAATGAATAGAAATTGGGTTAAGAAGTTCCCTTACCTCGTGTCTGACTTGACTCGACCGTTCTTTAACCTCCTGAATAATAAAATAGAGTTAATATATACTTGCTTAAGAACCTTTTTTATGTTTATTATTCATTTTATATCAATTATTACCATGTTATGAACATTATGTAATTATTTATGTTAATAACGGTCGTTTTGACGATCTTAGGTACTTGAGTCAAAAATAAACTTCTTATAATTAAAATTTGTTCATGTGGTAATATATCCATTATATCCATAATTATATTCATGATGTATATATAATATAACTCATATATATCCAGTATATACATTCATTTATAATATTATATAACATTTAGAGGTAAGAAATGAAATGCACCGTTCATGGAGATGGTAAGCCGTACGTACGCATGAATGCTGCTTTCATTTCTATTTCATATTTAATGGAATGAAGTTATAATTATATAAAGTTATAATATAATTCCAGTATAATTTAATGTATAATACCATTTTCTCCAGCCTTTATACATCCCACATATGGCATTAACGATTCAAATCACTTTGAGGGGGTGGTAGTCCGCACTTCCTAAAATGAAATTATCGCGTTTACCCATAATGGAAATCATAAAGTATGCCATAAATGAGAAATATAGAAAAATAAGAAAAACATAAACATAATATATATATATCATATATGAAAATAGTTTCATCAAAATGGCCACCATTAGAGGTGTTAAAAGAATATTGAACAATCATCATTTCGTGAGGCAGTATTTCGCCACTCACGGAAATAGTATGTTATTTAACCATTAGACAAAGGTGTGTGTATGTGTTAACCAAATACTTATCATAACAACATCTTAGTATATTTTATATACTGTTGTTGTTACAAAAAATAGGAATAAAAAGAGTTTAAGGGGTTGGAGAAGCAAAATAAAACAAAACAACATTAGAGAAGACATTACCTTAAAATCGGGTAACTCTTTTTGATTTGAGACAAAGGCTTCCTTGGGAAGACTTCTGCCCAAATTGAGGCTTCTAAGAGTAAGTTAGGGAGGTTTAGAGAGTATTAGGGCAGAGGTTGTACGAGCCAAAAGGCTTTGGAGGTGTGAGTAAGGTGGTAGTGGTGGAGGCCTTTTATAAGAGGAGAGAAGGGGCACTCTTGGAAAGATTGAAATGTTACATTATTATGAAATGCTTTTTCGGATTATAAAGGTACCACACTTATATATTTCTAGGATAAAGTGATAAGGGTTCTAAATATACTCATCCAATAGGTTTTTGACAAGTGTAAGTCTTAGATTTTATATTATCTTTTTATTTTATTTAAATCGTTAATTAATGAGGTAATCACTGCATCATCATGGTGTCATAAATAATTTAATTTATTTAATGTCTAAAAATTAAAAAAAAATATCATGATGTAGGAAATCGTTTTAGCTTTCTAATGAATATTTATAGTCAAAAATATTACTTGTATAACCCCATTTAAAAATTGTTTTAGGAAAATAACTCATGTTTGTGACATTTTTATTTTAACATTAAATAAAACGTTTTTAATGTCATTTCCCTACCAAAGTGGCTACATGGGGTCCCCAAGTTGACCCATGGTTTGTCTTGGTCTGCCATGACACATAAAATTGGGGTAGGACAAGTTTAAAGGTCATTTGATATTATTATAACATTATCATTACCTAAAATTACACTAATTACCTTTAATCGCGATTAATTAAACTTAAAAGTTACTATTCACCAAAAATTATTTTAATCCCATTGAACCACATTTTACTTCCTAATGAAAAACATGTATGTCGGATTTTTGAAAATCAAAACACAGAAGTGGTAATGTTTAATTTAAACAAAAAATCAGTTTTTTAACTACCACTTAGTGGTTTCACTATTCATCAAAAATTGAAGTTTTTCAGAACAATGCCAAAATTTCACCCTAAGCTATAATTGATATTCCGAATTCAAAAATGATGTCTATTTTAAAAAAATTCCAAACATATAAGTTGCATTAATTAATTTTATAATGAATTTCCGCTGTCACAAAAAATAGCGTGTTTTTAAGAAACGATATATATCAAAAGATTGGCAATTGTTTATGTCCAATTTCAAAGTGAAATTAATTATAATTACCACCATTGGAGAAAATGGTAAAAATATATTCTAATTACACTTTAAAACCATTCAATAGTATAATTTATCACTATAAATTATTTTTATTAAAAAAGTTGTTTTTAAGTATTTTTAACTATTCAAAACAAATTGGAAGTTCTCAGAAAAATACCAAAAATTAAACATAGGCTAATTTCGATATACTGAATCCAAAAACGATGTCCATTTGGCAAGATAAAATTTATAAAATTTCAAAAATTAGGTATTACTATTCATAACGGCTACTTTGATTGGTTGTGGTGTGTTGAATCTCGAACCTGCGTATAATGCAAGCTATTGCATTATTGAAAGAGAAGCGTATCGTGGAAGCTCGGGGTGTTACATTCTCCCCTACTTCAATAAATTGCATCCCCGCAATTTGAAATTTTTCTTTGAAAATAAAAGGTTGAAAATAGGAAATACCTTTTTGGAAAACCCACATCGGAAATAGGGTTAATAAAAATACAACATTAATAGAAAGAGAGAGAGGTACAAAGGTCACCCGAGATAGCACATACTAGGATTCTATGAAAATATGGATATGGAGGAGAAAAAAACCATCAAGGTCTGATGGAGAGTTGTAGAAATCAGGATTAGTAGAAAGTTAACCACAAGAAAATCACAAACTTGTGATTGGTTAAACGGTCATTGAATCCCCAGTTGGAAAAGTTAACCGACAACATTTTTGTTTTAAGTTACCTTTTATAAAGTTGAGGAATTTATTTAAGATATTTTCTAAGAACGTAATGAAATATACTTACTTGTCGTGTAGACTTTCATTCCTTAATAAATTTTTACCACAAACCCATCTTTCACTCCAAATGGTCACAGAACTCAAAAATATTCTATTTATCCTAATTGTATAAGGTTATAAATATTACCACAAACCATTTAGATTAGGAAAACTATTTTGTAATAACCAGGGACTTCCTGTAGGCTAGTGGTAGGTAATAAAGGCCTATCGCACTATGGTCGTGGGTTCGATTCCTGCAGCTTTGTCCGACGCGACGGGTTATGCCCCACCCTACAGGTTGTCCTTTTCCTAAAACTATAGTATTATAATATTCCAAAAATAATCTTTAGAAATGTTTTTACCTTAAACAATACTATCCAAAGATTAACTTAATCCATTCCAACCTTTATAGTTATCCAAAATACCTCCGTCCAGACTTTCTCTAAAGGGTCCTTAAATTCCAAAATCAATTGTAACCTTAGATTCCCTAAACAAAGTAAAGTTTCTCTTATTGTAACATACTAAAAATATGATTTCCTTCATCATATTAAAACCTTAATGATAACAAAAAGTAATGCAGTACAATCCTTATATATATCACATTATTTTTATAACCAGAATATAATCCTTGAGTCCAAAAGCACCAATACATTAATTATTCTGCTTCAATTGTAGTAACAACATAAGATTTTCCTTGATCCCTTGGCCTTTTCTGAGGTAAGTTTCCCTGATGCTTAGGACATTCATTTTCATAATGCCCCATTTCCCTACAATTGTAGCATTCAACATTGATAGCCACTTTCTTTCCCTTGCAATCACGAGGCTGGTGACCTTTTTCTCCACATTTGTAACAAACTCCCATTCCCTTTAGGCAAGTACCAGGGTGATTCTTCCCACAATTATCGCATAATGGAAAATCCTTCTTTCCCTTTTTCCCTTTATCTATCTTTTGTTCCATCGTTCTCTTCTTCTCTTGCATTACTTTATTGTCATAAGATTTAGAGAATTCCTTTTCTGTCTTGATAGCACATGAGACAATATCTTCATATGATGAGAAGGATTGTGAGACTAAGGCTCAACGGAGAAACAGTTTTAACCCATTAAAGAAACGATCAATCTTACTTCTTGGGTTACGTATATAATCTGATTCATGCCTCACTAACCGTGTAAAGTTAGACTCATACTTTGCGACATTCTCATCCTCTTTCTACCTTATGCTCAGAAATTGCCTTTCCATATCAGCTCTATGGTCACAGGGAAAGTACTTTTCTTAGAAAATCTCTTCGAACTCCCTCCATTCCATATTCGATACTTTATCATCTTCCTTTGTATTTTGAATCAATGAACACCATTGATCAGCATCTCTAGTGAGGCGGTAAACTACCATGATAACCTTTTCCCTTTCACTACTCCCCAAGGCGTGGAATATTTTCTCTAAGGAGTTTATCCATTGCTCAGCTAGTAATGGATTTATACCCCCATTAAATGTTGGTGGTTGTTGCCTCATGAAACGATCTAACAATGATCCTCCACGTTGCGGATCAGGGTGCTCCATACGAGTAAGGTTATTATTCATAACCTGAGTGAGTTGTCCCAGTATGGTTATAAGTTGATCAGCACTAGTTGTATCTCCAGATCCACAATAATTATCTTGAGAAGGATGGAAATCCCTACATGGAGTGCATGCATTGATACAGTTTCCATTCCTCCCACTAGGCTCCATTTCTAAACAATGGCATACACTAGATTAGTTTATGAATCAAAATACATAATTACATACTTGTAAAATATTTAACATAAATTTAACTATTTATGGATATAATCCATAAAAATGTTTTCTTTGAGGAAGTATATACTCATAACCCTTCATAGTGGTTTGTAAAGAAAATGAGAATTATCCTAAGCATATCCCCCAGGAGTGTCGTAACCAAGAGTGCAGCAAGGCCCGTTGTCGTGTACCAGTTCCCGTTCGAGTCTAGCTCAAAGCGGTGTTTTCGGGTTTTACCCCTAGGTACATTTGTGCCAGAGCCGCCTCTACCTGCTCGTATCCAGACAGGGATGTATTGCTCGGAAGACTCACAAAATCTCTATAATACCAAAATTTTAGGAAGTTCTTCTATACTAATCCTCAAAGTCTATCTTAGGGCAATGTGCTCTAATCAGAGTTTATCTAAATCTAGCTTCCAAGGTTAGTACTAAACTGCCTTTGATACCAACTATAACGCCCCGACCCCGATTACACAGAGTCGGTGCATTAATTGGGTAACATTGGCATGATCACAAAGGATCAAGTCTCGAAAGACCAATTAGTTTAGTAGCCTTGGAAACACTAGATACATTCAAAAATGTTACATTACATCATAAAGTGAAAAATTATAATAAAAAAGTCTCCATAGTCCACACTCATATCCTCTTCTGACTATCCCTACAGGTCATTCATAAAATACTTCTTCACATCCTGGAAAATATTAAAACATTGAAAGGGGTGAGCACAGATGCTCAGTAAGGATAACAATGTAGTGGAAGCTTTCGTAAATAAACATTAACATTTAAGGAAATGTATAACTAAAACAAAAGCCTTTTTAAACTTTAACTTCAGCATAATATGGAAAAAATAAAATTAAATAATGCCATTTACTTACTCACATGGATATTCTACTAGTCGAATAATCACATGCAATATCAATAACCACTTTCATAATGATGGAATGCATAATGCCAGACTATCATAACCACATAGCCAAGGCCTCGTGCCAAGACCACAATTAAGATTTTGTCAAGGCCTAATTCCAAGACACTAGTTTGTCTCATGAGACCTACCGATGCATCGAGGAGCTATAGCGGGCTCCACCTGTCACTTATTAAGTCCAATGCATTCCTCATATGAACAGGTTTAAACATATCATAAACCATAACATGATCGTATCACATAAAACATGCATAAAGGAAACATAAAATTTCCACATTTCAATAACAAGATATTAGTACAACACATTGATATAATAAAAACCTTATCAAAACCATTTTCAATACCAAAATAAATGAAAGTTAAAACTTGGTTTTTATTTTTCATTTTAAAAAAATTATGGCTTGTAGGGAATCCGAAACTCAAATAATGGTCACAGCGGTGGAGAAGTCATTGTCGCCGAATACGTATGACAAGAAAAATATTCCTTTTGTCCTTTAGTAAAACTCTTCGTATAAAAAGATTCATTTTGAATAAACCTAAAAGTCAAAGGGGTTTATACACCGTATAAAAGAAATTTGTGTATAAAACAAAATATGCCTCAATGAATGGAGATTGAGACGAAGACCCTTACAAAGATCATTTTTTTTTAAATAAAGTAGATATATTATGTGTATTCACTATATGTACACATAAATAAAGTAAAAATAAAAGATAGCACATAATAATATCATGACATAATTTGAAAGTAGGAGATTAACCCAAAGAATAGAAATTGGGTTAAGAAGTTCCCTTACCTCATGTATGACTTGACTCGACCGTTCTTTAACCTCCTGAATAATAAACTAGAGTTAATATATACTTGATTAAGAACCTTCTTCAAGTTTATTATTCATTTTATATCACGTATTACCATGTTATGAACATTATGTAATTATTTATGTTAATAACGGTCATTTTGACGATCTTAGGTACTTGAGTCAAAAATAATCTTCTTATAATTACACTTTGTTCATGTGATAATATATCCATTATATACATAATTATATTCATGATGTATATATCATATACCTCATATATATCTAGTATATACATTCATTTATAATATTATATAACATTTAGAGGTAAGAAATGAAATGCACCGTTCATGGAGACGGTAAGCCGTACGTACGCATGAACGCTACTTTCATTTCTATTTCGTATTTAATGGAATGAAGTTATAATTATATAAATTTATAATATAATTCCAGTATAATATAATGTATAATACCATTTAATCCATCCTTTATACATCCCACATATGGCATTAACGATTCAAATCACTTTGAGGGGGCGGTAGTCCGCACTTCCTAAAATGAAATTATCGCGTTTACCCATAATGGAAATAATAAAGTATTCCATAAATGAGAAATACATAAGCATAAGGAAAATATAAACATAATATATATATCATATATGAAAATAGTGTCATCAAAATGTCCACCATTAGAGGTGTTAAAAGAATATTGAACAATCATCGTTTCGTGAGGCAGTATTTCGCCACTCACGGAAACAGTATGTTCTTTAAACATTAGACGAAGGTGTGTGTAAGTGTAAACCAAATAATTATCATAAAAACATCCTATTATATTGTAGATACTGGTGTTGTTACAAAAAAAATGAATAAAAATAGTTTAAGGGGTTGGAGAAGCAAAATAAAACAAAACAACATTAGAGAAGACATTACCTTAAAATCGGGTAACTCTTTTTGATTTGAGCCAAAGGCATCATTGGAAAGACTTATGCCAAAAGTGAGGCTTCTAAGAGTAAGGGAGGGAGGTTTAGAGAGTATTTGGGCAGAGGTTGGTCGATCCAAAAGGCTTTGGAGGTGTGAGTAAGGTTGTAGTGGTGGGGGCCTTTTATAAGAGGAGAGAAGGGGCACTCTTGGAAAGATTGAAATGTTACATTATTATGAAATGCTTTTTCGGATTCTAAAGGTCCCACACTTATATATTTATAGGATAAGGTGATAAGGGTTCTAAATCTACTCATCCAATAGGTTTTTGACAAGTGTAAGTCTTAGATTTTACATTATCTTTTCATTTTATTTAAATCGTTAATTAATGAGGTAATCACTGCATCATAAGGGTGTCATAAATAATTTAATTTATTTAATTTCTAAAAATTAAAAAAAATCATGATGTAGGAAATCTTTTTATCTTTCTAATTAATATTTATAGTCAAAAATATGACTTGTATAACCCCATTTAAAAATTGGTTTAGTAAAACAACTCATGTTTGTGACATTTTTATTTTAACATTAAATAAAAAGTTTTTAATGTCATTTCCCTACCAAAGTGGCTCCATGGGGTCCCCAAGTTGAACCATGGTTTTTCTTGGTTTTCCATGACACATCCAATTTGGGTAGGACAAGTGTAAAGGTCATTTCATATAATTATAACATTATCTTTACCTTAAATTACACTAATTACCTTTAATCGCGATTAATTAAACTTAAAAGTTACTATTCACCAAAAATTATTTTAATCCCATTGAACCACATTTTACTTAATAATGAAAACCATTTATGTCAAATTTTTGAAAATCAAAACACAGAAGTGGTAATGTTTAATTTAAATGACAAATCAGTTTTTAAACTACGACTTAGTGGTTTCACTATTCATCAAAAATTGAAGTTTTTCAGAACAATGCCAAAATTTCACCTGAAGCTATAATTGATATTCCGAATTCAAAAATGATGTCTATTTTAAAAAAATCCCAAACATATAAGTTGCATTAATTAATTTTATAATGAATTTCCACTGTCACAACAAATAGCGTGTTTTTAAGAAACAATATATATCAAAAGATTGACAATTGTTTATGTCCAATTTCAAATTGAAATTAATTATAATGAACACCATTGGATAAAATGGTAAAAATATATTCTAATTATACTTTAAAACCACTCAATAGTATAATTTATCACTATAAATTATTTTGATTAAAAAAGTTGTTTTTAAGTATTTTTCACTATTCAAAACAAATTGGAAGTTCTCAGAAAAATAGCAAAAATTCAACATAGGCTAATTTCGATATATCGAATCCAAAAACGAAGTCCATTTGGCAAGATAAAATTTATAAAATTTCAAAAATTAGGTATTACTATTCATAAGGTCTACTTTGATTTGTTGTGGTGTGTTGAATCTCGAACCTGCGTATAATGCAAGTTGTTGCATTATTGAAAGAGAAGCGTATCGTGGAAGCTCGGGGTGTTACAAGTTTCAGCTAAAAAACAATAAAATATCATCAAAACCCTATTTAATCCATCATTAAAAAGTGGAAAATACCATAGGGGAACTACATAACATAAGGGGGTAAAAAAAATTTCAAGAGGGATATAGATATGTGGATTATATTGATGCAATGTTTTTCTACCATAAGCCAACCATGAAACAAGCATTGTGATGTTTATAGAACAATCTATTTGGGTTCTAAATTGTTTGACAAACTGTATAACCCTAGTTCAACATCTATTTTCACCCTAGAACAAATAAATGACATGTAAATTCATATTTCAAACTATAATATTCCCAAATATCATCCCTTCAAATAAATATATAACAACTAATAATAATCTAAATCAAAATAAAAGTCTCAAGCCTAACTAACCATGGAAATTGAAGGATCCACATGAGTAAGAACACACAAGGACCATCCCTACACCAAACTCTTGAGTTCCATAATTATTATCATAAAAATATAAATACACTTACCAAATAATAATTGAGTATCTTAATAACATAGGAACATAACATTATCTAAGGATATGATAAATTTTTTAACTAACTGACTTGGGAAGACAGAACATTTCACCCATCATAATCCACTATTAAGCCTAAAGGGAATTAAAAATTCCCATAGGTTCCAAATTGTTCCTAATCATAAAAGATACACTTTGGGATCATTTTCCCCATAAATTAGTGTTAACACCTTGAATATTGGATACTATAAATATGGCATGAACTTTTCATACATTGGATTTTCATGGAATATAATATAAGATGAAAGAAGAATAAATAAAATGAACAATATTTAAGACTAAATAAAGCTTATATAACTCATTTTATAGATAATAAAAATCCACCTATAATAGTGACATGACATGGAATAATAAAGAATATAATATGATAATGTAAAAGGTCACATTTTCTGATATACTAATAACAAAATTAAAACTGAATGAGAACTAAACTGTACGATTATTTCCATGAAACCAATAGTTTTCCCCCACATCCAAAATAAAAATCTCCATTCCAATAGAAAGATAAATATTCTGAGAAGATACTAGGAACCTATATAATACATAAGATCTGTGTAAACAAATACATGAGTGTCTATGATGTTTTTTAGAAAATGGGCCCAATAAGGTCACACTAAGAAGTATTCAAATTTAATTAAATAAAATAGGTGATGAATTATAGTTTAAAATATAGTTAAGAAAGTATGTTTTCATATCACAAAATTTAATTGAAAACAAATCAAATACTATTTTTGAAATGAATAAAACCATTATTTTTTATTAACACTAAAGCTGAATTATATATTTTTGAATACCATATATTCAAATACATAATATTAATTTGAACACATTCAATGAAAATGCTATTCTCCAATAAATCATTTTTAATTTCAGAAATAAAAAATATAAAACCATTTTTTAAATACATTTAGAAATGTAACTCAAAAATGGTGCACAAAAAAGAGATGGGAACCATAGAATAAGAAGAGATATTAAAATAATATATAATGCATGGTGCTACTAGTATAACAATTATAAGTGGATTTAAAAATACTATATGGTAATACCTATGAAGATCCAACCATAAAGAAAATGATATCATGGGATACACCCTTAGCACTGGTGTGTGAAAATCCTAACCACCTAAGAACTATATGGAATAACAGCTCACATATGTTATTTCCAAACATAATATAAGCCATCCAACTATCCCACACTAGCATCATTATAATTTAACACCCATCCTTTCTATATTTCAAGATTTTGAGGACCCTAGTAGTGTGTAAACCTAATTGGGTAACATTGTAATGACTATAGATTTTAATACGTGTTTTCCTCTATTTAAGTGAAATATGTTTAATAGCTTGCTCCACATGAAAAAATTCAACTAATAAATAACCACAATATTTTTATACCATTAAATTGTTTTTCATTAATTAATAGGTATGGGTATGATAAATACGAAATATATTAATTTATATAGGAATATATTATGGCTACTTGATACAAAATTACTTAATTTATTATTATGTTTATGAATCTATTTTTTAAATGTTTTTATTTTGATAGATGAAAAATAATTTTATTATTGTTAAAAATTATTTTAATTAATTATAACCTTAAATTATATATCCCATATTTATTTTTTTTATAAAAATTAAGAATGTGAACTATTATTATTTTTAAAAAGTAATTTTCCTATACAAACAGTTTCTCATAATATTTTATGATTTTATTTAAATGTTAAAATATAAAAATAAATAAATTTATTTTGATGAAATAATCTTAATTTTCATATTTATAATATCAATTTTATTTTAAAATCAATTATTGGGGTTTTTTCTGAAAAAATGATTTTGAGGAGAATGATACAGAATCACGTGTTTATAAATAACATGAATTTTTAGAATATATTTAATAATTGAAAATTTATTAAACCTTATTATCATATAAATATGTTTTGTATAATTAAATTAATTATTTTAACAATTTATGTTTTAATTTAAAGACATGGATTTGATACTTTAGACCTTAAGTTATAATTTTTTTTAAAAAATTACGACATCTTTAATTTGATTTTTTTAATAAATTATTATCAGTATTATATTTAAAATATAATAAAATAAATTAAAATTTAAATTCATAAAGTTAAAATAATATTAGGATTAATATCTGGGAGTTTTCTAAAGTAATTTATTTTTGATGAATAGTAAAAAAATACAATTTTTCCCAAAACATTGACTTTTATTTCATTATTAATATATAAGAAGGAATTTTAATTTTATAAAACCATTTAATTTAATAAATATTTATTTATGGAATAATATTATTCATTATAAAAATATAGTTTTTTGTTTATAAAACCCATGTTTAACCATACTATTTTAATTCTAATAAAAAATTATGTTTTCCATTTTTAATTTAGTGAAAAATAATTTTAGTCAAATTATGTTTTTTATTGACATGAAAATAACATAAAAATTTATTGTTTTATAATAAACTAGTTTTTTACGTTAAAATAAAAAAAAAAAATTATTATATACATCCAATATATTTTTAGCTTAAAATGAACTTTTTCTAAGATTTTGTATTTTTGTGTTATATATTCTAATATAATAACTAATTTCCATAAATCATATATATATTATTTTATATAGTTATTAACATAGTTAAAATCATAAATCTAAAATTATTTTATATTTTTATGTTTATTTTTTTTCATTACCATTAGATTCTACGGGTGAAAGCGGAGTTTCCACGATAAGTGTAAATTAGTGTAAATGTGGATTAACATAGTGAAAAGGGTAAAAAAATGAGAAAAAGTGTTTCATATTTCATGGTTTTGGGATGATAGGTCTTATATATATTGTCACAAAATTATTGGAAATTTTTTGAGTATTTTTCTTCGAATAATAGATTGATATTATTGAGAAATAATGTGTTTTAGAAAATAACCCTTTTTATCATTTATATAAGGGGACCACATCCTTTCCATTTATAAACGAATTATAATGACTTGGATCATGAAAAAATATAGCCTAGTATCTCTTAAAAACCCACCCCATTTCTTTGGGTCCTTAGTCTCACCAATTGTGAAAGATAATGAGCCTTATATAGTTATCCAAGGGAGAACATACAAGGGATAGGTAATCACATCAACCAAACCAATCTAGAAGTTTTCTTCTTCAACACCCCTCAAATAACATTTATCAAGAAATTTATAATAAAAAAAATACATATTCTAATGTTTTATTATACAAATGTATTTTTATTTTTTACCTTCCTCCAAATTGATTGTGAAACAAAAAAGTCGTTATGTGTGTGTGCGTGTAGTTTCGCCTCCATGAATGACATGTATTGTTTTCTAGGACGACATAACATGGATAACATAAAAAAATAAATTACTATGTAAAAATGATATTTTTTGGCACTATTAATATTTTTCAATGATAATATTTTAAAATATATAAGTAATAGTGATATTCAACAATTTCATTTACTCTAACAACTTTAAATAGAATTATTAAGGAACCTATATTGATTAGTATCTTCTTTGGGATAAGCAGTAAAATTGAGTAAGTATTTATATAATGGAATAATATAGTACAAAAAACCCATAATTATGGATATCATTATGTTATTTTACAACACCCTTGTCAATTTTCAACAAACTGAAATTGTTATCAATAAAATAATAGAACAACCCAGAGTAACTAATGTAAGAGAGAACCTTTTTTAAAATAAGTACCAAAATATTACTAATTTTAACACCCAAGTTTCTACTATATTAATAAAAAATTATACATTAATTAATATATAATAAAATTAAAATATTAATATTTTCTATAACAAAAAGTCTAATTTTATCGGATGAATATCAATTTTGAAAATACTTGATCAAAATAAACCAAGAAAGTGTTTTTGAAATGTTTCATATTGAAATAAAATTTATGAATGATTGAAAATGAATTATTTAAAAATTAATAATTATATTTATAATAATTTTTATAATATTTATCATTAACCATGTATTTATTATTCATTTTATATAAATAAAGTTATGATCACACTGAGGTGAAAGGGGATATTTTTTAATAAACCATTTTTTGATAAATATTATATTTCAATATACATTAATTAAAATAATAATTAATGGTGGATGATTTAAATGAAATTTATAGATCATATATATAAATATATGAATTTAAATTCATATAATTTTGATTACTAATCATATAGTTAATGTAAGATCATTTTATGCTTGAAAATGATTTTATTTAAAAACTATTTTCAACATGTTTTGCAGGTTTATTTTTAAATTAAATTATTCCACTTATCGGAATTAAATTTGATAAAAAGGATTCCATATTTGGAATTATCATAATCAATATTACTTAATACGGTTAAATTAATTTTCTATCATAATGAATTGTAAAAATAGTAAAAATTAATTACTATAGTTATGGTCAATATAGGTTTACCAGGGGGCTAATACTACCAAAAAACATGCATTTAACAGCATTGTCCTTTATCATCACTAGAAAAAAGTGTTGATAAAGGTTCCCTTTATCACCGCTAAAAACCATTGATAAAGGGTACCTTTTATTAGTGTTTTTAGCGCTGATAAACATCACACTTTATCAGCACTTTTTTAGCATTGATAAAGGTAAACCTTTATCAGCTCTTTAATTGTAGCGATGATAACGGATACCCTTTATCAGCGCTTTAATTTTAGCACTAACAAAAGGGCAGCCTTTACTAGTGATTTATTTTTACCACCCATAAATGAATCCTTTATCATATACTTTTAGTGCTCATAAAGGTCTAAATAATATGGAATTATTAAATAAATAAAAAATAAAAATTATATTCTTAAAAAAAGTAAAATTTTTATTAATTAAATATTTATTAAAAAAATATTAAATTTAATGTCATTTTATTTTCCAATTTAACATTGATATAACATGTGTTATATTTATTTCACATATACATACTTAATGCATTTTTATATACAATACATGCACACACACAAATATTTTTTGGGGAATTAAATCAATTTATATTCAGGTATTTACTATGTTTTAATAATTTCAATATGTATTCATATATATTTCAATATATATCCATTTTTTAACAATTTATAATTAATTAATAAAACATATCAATTCTTTCAGTATTATTAAAGTTTACTCATTTTTAATTAATCAATTTTACTAAATTTTAACATACATGCACTTGATATTAAATATTCATCAATAATGGTAAAAAAATATTTGTAAAAAATATTTTAAATTAAATATATTTTTTAAATTTATATTTACTATTTTTATACATTTATTTATTTATAAATATAAATAAATAAATATTCCTTTTAAAAAAAAGTATTTATATATATATAAATAATTAATTATATAAATTTAAATAATTTAAATAAATATTTAAATAATGAATATATTTATAATATACATATTTATATATAATATTGTATAAATATTTTTACAAACTTTTTTATTTGTAATTATAATTATAAATCCTTTATCATCACTAAAAAGATACTGATAGAAAGCATTCTTTATGAGTGCTAAAACTTTATAACTATTAAAGAGGTAATTTATTAGAAATTTTTTAGTAGTGATAAAGATCTATCATTATATTGACTAAAAAGTGTTGATAAAGATTCCTTTTATCAGTATTTTTTTGGAAGTGATGATAAAAGTGTATTTATCTATTTAAATAATCAAAACTAGTCGTGAAATCATTATGATACTGTAGATTTCCCCTGAAGCCACCCTCTATCAGTGCTCATCCTCAGTGAATCAAAGATTGAATTAGGGTTGAAATCCAAGGCTTGAACAATTTATAGGCTCAAATCCAAGGATTAAAGTATTGAAAGGTCGAATGAATCCAAGGATACAACATTTTATGGGTTTTTGATATCTCTACTTTCTCTTAGAAGATTCAAAGCATCAGCCCATGGTATCTTATTTCCTACACATCCACCTCCCTCATTGATTTCTTGTTTGGTGAGATATATATTTTTTCCCCATTCTTTCTTTATTTTCAACATATCCATATGGTCAACAATGAGTCAAGGCCTTTAAATCTCAGTATCAGATATGTTATCGTGTCATGAACTGACCTAGGAACCCTGGTAAACAGACAACTAAAATAGAATCCACATTTCCATAAGGGTGTTCCTGACCCCCATAGGTTTTTGGCTAGCAGCTAACATTATAAATAATGATAATATGAATGTTTTTTGCAAAATAAATTGCAGAAGGAGAAAAAAAATCAGTATGCATACAAAAGAAACTCTACTATAAAAATTGTATCAGAAGTCGAAAGGTGTAAACAAGCCAAATAATGACAACAAAGTACCAAAAAATAATAAGTTGAAAAACCCATGTCCTAATGGACGTAACTCTGCAAGTCCACAGATAAAAAACTAAGACCACCTCAAAGTTGTGCTTTACCCCTACTCGAACATTGATGGAGAAAATATGCAAACACCCGAAGGTATTGGAAGGTTGTGAGCTAAGATCCTAGTAGGGTATCACTAATGATTCCATAATAAGGAGCCAACCATTAATTAACCAAGAAAATTGATTTAATTTTTAGATAAACTGCTCTAACATTTCAAGATAATATTTAATGAAACCATGCTTTACATTTCAAATGACTGAATTAATCTAGACAAATTCCTTCACAAATAAATTACATAAAACTGTTTATATAAATTCACTAGGCATGAAAAGAAGTTTTCAAAAATTAGGACATATTTATATCTCATATATAAACAAGCGAGTAACATGGTAATCTACCATAAGGTATGATAGTTCTATGTTACAGGTTTAAGAACTCGATTCTTTCTTTGAGGCATAGTTTATTCATTTCTTTTCATTTGAGTTGTTTTCATGAAAATAAGGGAAATTTGGGAAAAGTTCTGGAATAAGGGATTACACACTGTGTAATCCTAAGCACACACCGTGTACTATGATAGCGTGTGAAGGGAACACATGGAGTCTGGGAATTTCTATGAGAAAAAGGGGAAAACAAACTACACACTGTGTACTTCCTAGCACACACATTACTATCATATCTTCATGCCCTGGAAAGTAAGTACTTATAATTCAGTCACCAAATGAATAGTTAAATGATATACACATCTCGTATATGGACTTACATGCTATTTATTTTGTGTTCTTCACCTAAAATAGGTAGTATCCTCATTCTTATTTCATTTGGACCGAGGGGTTGTCGGCTGTACAGAAAAGCAGTACCAGGATTGATTTCTTGTCCCATTTTCATCCAAAAGTTGATTCGAACACCGTCAGATCTATTGGAATCCTTCAGATGAGTGATCGATTACTTTTGATCCCCTATTCCTATTTTCTGTTATCAAAGAAGTAATTTAAGGTTGAGTGAATATTCTTCTTTTGTAGATCAATATTACTCTATCGTGAATTGGATATCCAGGATGAATGAAGATAGTCATACTATGATGAGGTAAACGATCTCGTTCTTATTGATTATCGTCAATCTATTTTTATGTGTCATTGGGTCACATTCCCATGTTTAGGGTGTTGCTTTATTGAGACTCTGACCATATTAAAAACTATAAATTTTTAGGTGATTAATTATATTAATTAAATCATTCTTGAGATTACATATTTTGATTAAGGGCCACCCTGCGGGGGCATTTTCCTTGGATTACTGTTGTTGGGCCTTTTGGCTTAGGATACCTATGGGTATGCCTCTATTTTCCCTGTTATGGGTTGTATGAAATGTGTGGTTAATTAATTTTTTTACCAAAGTGAGTTGTTTCTTATTAACCACGTAATAGTGTAAAGATTGAATTTGGTGTTTAATATGTTGAAATGCTGATATACTAGGCTTTCCCCTGTTTGATTTGATATGCCTACAAGTGATTATTTGTTATTCCAACAGGCGATGGTTTGTTCTGCATGTGGGTAAGGATTTGTTATGTCTGTGGGCGAGTATTCATTGGGCCTGAGGGTGTGGAATTTGTTATGCATGCGGGTAGTGTTTTTCTATGCTTGTGGGAAGGATTTTGATTTGGATAGTGAAATAGAATGACTTATGGCATGTCTGCCAAGCCAAATCACATGTCTGGATTCAGACTTCACTTAATTATTAGATAGCCTTCTGAGGTATCTTGTTAAGATTTATTATATGGGGGATCGATGGGCTAAGGCTATATCATGAGACTTATATAATTTAATGTAATTAAATGGTTGGATTGAACAAAATGGATGAAAATGGGAACCATGATTTATAGGATTGTTTAATTTTGAGTAATTCCTATTTATTGCATTTCCCATTTTACACTATGGCTTCATATACTCACTGATAGATTGGAATATACCTTAGGTGGTTTCCTACAATGATTTTTTTTATTACACCCTGCTTGGGTCATGTTTTTGTGCCCAAACAGATTATATTGTTCTAGGTGTCGAGATGGGAAAGATCCCTTCTTCAGGTAATTAATTGCTGCTTAGGAGTAGGATAACATGGGACCAAGCCAAGGCTTGCGATGCTATTTAGTTTCATTTGTGTTACCATACTTTATTATTGTATTGTAATTGATTGTGGTGTATCCTATTTTGTTATTTTCCAAGAACATGTGACAAGATTCATCATTTTGATATTATATTCCCTATGGTGATCTTATCATTCAGTATTCAGTTGTTTACTTATGTTTCATGCTATTTACTGTTTCTTCTATTGTTATTATTTATTCCTCTATGTTACACTCTGCGAATCGGGGCATAGTTTCCCCACAATTACATCCCAGGATCTCGCTGCTATTTGGTATCCTATGGAATTTGGGGAAATGCATTTGAGACATGTGGCCAACTGGGTATGGGGAACTAGTTTAGTGGCTTCCAGATCTGGGACTTTACAAAGTGGTATCAGAGGAAGTTTCTTTTCTAGTTTGAGTTAATATTTGGAAAAGATGTAAAGGATATGGAATTCAGTAATTAGCTGTTCCCAGGAGTAGCTACACCATGTTTAGGGAAAATCCAAATTTCCTCGAATTAAATTGTGCATATGGATATTGAGATAATACAATTTATTATATTTTACCGTTGGTTGACACACTCATTTAGAGTTTTTATTATTAATATTAATTGGTTCTATTGTGTATCAACCCGATGAGACGAGGGTATTCTATCTCATTCATCATATACGATCATGTTAGAAATCACATTCCATGCACAATTTCCATGGCATTTATAGAGAATTACTGATTACATTCTATTATGATAGATTTATTTCTAGAGATGCATGTTTTTGTGATAGTACTATGATAGATATGCCTACTTTTATTCTAGGTGTATTGGTATGTGATATGGTTCGAATTGGATGGACACCAAAATATGATCCCGAAGGTTTATGGGCCCTCTTGGACTGAAATTTGGCGGATCATGATTCAATTTTTTTTGTATATAATTGTTCTATGTTATGTTATACATGGGTGCCAAACTTTGATTCATGGTGAGTATAGATCCACATGGATCGTAATTTGGAATATTGTGGATTTATTTTTCCAAAAATGGGGTTCCAAGGATGTTTCTGAGGCTTACCATCTAGAAATCCGAACAACACGGTGTGTGGTTATATGAGCACACACCATGTATTCTTATTGTTCAGGGAAGAAATAATTTTCATGAGTACACATCGTGTACTCTGTGTACACATCGTGTAGTATCTGACCACATAACTTGTTATGTGAGAAGAAGCACATGCTATTGGGTTTTCATCAGAACACACTGTGCACTTTTGATACACGTTTTGTAGTCCACCGAGGAAGACCCTATGTGGACTTGGCCACATGGGAGTACATGGCCAGAAGGATAGACCTGTGTACACACTATGTATGCATGGAACACACCATGTACCTGAGTTTGATACATTCTAAGGTCGGTGGTAGAACACAACCACATAAGAGCGTAAGGGTACACACCGTGTATTTTTTCTACACATCATGAAGTCACTTTTTTCCAATCCTTGAGGGTTTTTTCCTATTCTATTTTGGTACTCTTGAATGAAAAATATTGACAATGAGTTTGAACTAAGTCATGTTATTGATCTTTTATAGTCATGTCTCCACGACTACCATGAGCGGTGCGCCAAGAGAGAAGCGATGATCATACTCCTTAGATGGTAGGACATGGGCTACCGATGGATCCTCTAGTTGTTCTAGCTATTACACCATCTATTATACCAGACGTAGGTGAAGATGTATAGTTCTGTAAAGGATTTCTGAGGTTCATAGAGACCTTTCACAGAGCATCATAGACTGCCACATCTATAGCAGAGCTGACCCATATATTTTAGCAGCAATATCCCATAACTTTTTCAGAGGATGGCAGACCACATGCCACTGAATCATGGCTAGAATCAATGATGACTATATTTGAACATCTAGAGATTCCTCTTGAGAGGATGGTCATGATAAAAACTTATATGCTATGTGATTTGGCTAAGATGTGGTGGGATGTTTTCCCAGAGACAAAGTGTCATCAAGAAATGGTATGAGGAGATTTTCATATAGTCTTCTATGACAACTATTTTCCCAAGACACTGAGGGATGATAGAGCTCATGAGTTCATGCATCTAGAGTATAGAGCTATATTATTGATGGAATAATCTGAAAATTTTACTGATATTTATAGATTTTCACCTACTCTGATGGGTGACAAGACATTGAGGGCTAGGCTATTCAAGGATGGTCTCAGGTACAATATCTGATCGCAGGTGAATGTTTTTGGGTTTCTTTCTGTATATGCCATCATGAATTAGGAACTGATTACTGAGATTAATCTATGGGATGATGGAGGTGTGAACTAGGGTGGATCGGCACCGAGATCTGGTACTGTATCGACCGTAAGCAAGAAGCATTGTAGGTAGTTTTATATTGGGGATATGAGTAGTAAGAATGTTCATTCTGGTATCTAGGTAAGGTGCTACCAGGGTTGAAGAGCTGGAAACAAGAGACCACCGTGTTCGATGGACCCAATAAAGTGATGAGATTGTGATATGATGGGCCATCTATAGAATTATGACATGGGGTTTCCACCAGGATCTAGTGAGAGATGGTCTGCACCAACTCCACGTTTAGGAGTGGGGTCAGCAGCTTCTCACTTGTTAGGTAACTTGAAGGTGTTAGGCCTTTCAGGCCGAGAAAGTGGTCATGACCCTGGTAGCCAGACCCTAGTATCTCAGCGACAGCAGGGCGGGTTTGCTTAGGGTATCCAAGCTGTGTCATAGGGCTATGCTACAGGTCAAAAATATGCTGTATAATAGACCCAGTAGGAGCTGGATCCCAGACCTTCTACATTAAGAGGTACGATTCTAGTCACCTTTATTTTATCTTCTTCACTTTTTGATATAGGTAATTCACATAGTTTCATAAAAATTTCTTTTGTGGAGAGTCTTGGGATTTTTGTCTTTACATTTGACAATGTTATGATTCTAGACACTCTGTTAGGGATAAGAACATCAGGTGTGCATCAGTGTAAGGAGTTCCACCTTTAGGTTAGTGGGTGTCACTTCTTTTTGGATCTCTATGTATTTGAGATGATAGGATTCTATGTTAATCATGGAAGGGAATGGTTGGTCTATTTTCAGGCCTTTATTTGCTGCTATCACCACAAGGTGAGTTTCACATCACCAAAGGGCATGTATTTTCTATATAAGGGTGAATGGGTTGTCTAGGCGGGCTTAACGGGACCCGAGAATCTTGGGTTTGAAGGGATGACAACCCAGATTGGGCGTTTATATCTATATGACTAGGGAACATATCTATAAAATTTCCTTCTAGTGGTTGATTGTTTCATGGATGGTTTTCTAGAAAATTTCTCAGTCTTACCTCCAATCAGATAGGTGGAGTTCACTATTGATCTAGTGCCATGAGCTGCACCTGTATCCAGTCCTCCTTACAGGATGGCTACGAAGGAGTTGTAAGAGCTCAAGAGTCTGCTGGAAGATATAGAAGCATATGGTTTCATCCGACCCAAAACTTTTCCTTGGGGTCTTCCTATCCTATTGTGAAGAAGGTAGATGATACCCTCATACTTTGTGTGGACTATTGGAAACTAAACTAGTTTATGGTTAAAGACCGATATCCCTTTCCATAGATATATGACATGTTTGATCAAATTTGGGGAGATCAACTTGAGGATTTACTTAAGGTTTGGATATCCCTAGGTATGTTTTTTATTAATAGACATACCTCGTAAAACCTTTCGTAGAAGGCATGGTCTATATGAGTACATGTTTATGCCATTTGGTCTCATAAACACACATATAGTTTTCATGGTGCTAATGAACGAAGTGTTCTATCATTACCAATATTCTTTTGTGGTGGGTTTTGTGGATGATATCTTTGTGTATTATCACAATCAAATTGATAATGAAAAGAATGTTGATATCATTTTGAATACACTAATAGAACACCAGTTATATACTATGCTTGCAAAATTCCACTTTTGGATGGATCAAATTCAGTTTCTGGTTCACGTCATCTTATAAATAGGAGTATCAGTGGAACCATAGTAGATGAGAGTAGTGGTTACCTGAGATAATCCCAAGAATGTATTTGGAGTGAGAATTCTTTGGTGTACATAGACTAAAAAGTACTTAAGCATATCTTTACTCAGTGAGATCTGAATTTGAGACAACAAAGTTGGGTGGAATACCTTCAATCCATTGATTTTGAGCTTGGCTATATTCTTAGAAAAGGCAATGTAGTGGTTAACACACTAAGTAGGAGGACCAAATACAGGTAGTGAAGGAGGCTACTGGTGAGTGGAGGCTAATAGTGTTGTTCTATAAGATGCATATGGAGGTGCATGATAGACAAGGATAAACTTTTTTTTATCTTTGGATGTTACCTCTACCCTACTTGACAGAGTGAGGATGAGGTAGCTATCAGATTCTGAAGGCCCAGTTCTATGGGAGTGTGTGGAAGGTGAGGACCCTCTTTATGGATGGAAGGTAGGTGAGGATGAGATCCTTCGTATCCATGGAAGTGTTGGGGTTCCAATGTACATATGTGAGGAGCTGAATCAATATTTTCATGCCTATGTATAGGCAGTGCATCCTCGAGTCACAAATATGTATCATGATTTACATCATCAGTATTGGTGGTCAGGTATGAATAGGGATGTAGATGGTTTTTTCCTAATATGTTCCACATGTTAGAAGGTGAATCCAAAACACCAAATATGTGCATGGATTTTACAGTAGTTACCCATTCCTGAGTGGAAATGGAATGAGGTCGCATTGGATTTTGTGACAGGTTTACCGAGATCACCTAAAGGAAATGATGTTGTATGTGTTGTTGTTGATAGTCTCATGAAGGATTCACATTTCATGTTGATCAAGGAAACCTTCAGTGTTGACGAACTTGGTTGTTTTTACTTCCGTGATATCGTATGATCACATAGGTCCCCACATTCTATAATTTGAGATAGGGATTCCTACATCACTTCTTGTTTCTAGAAAGGGATACAGAGGGATTTAGGTACACAGATGATTCTATGCACAACATACCACCCCCAGATAGATGGACAATCAGAGTTCACAATTTAGGTGCTAGAGGACATGCATCTTGGATTTTGGGGGTTCTTGGGAGAGACACATACCCCTGGTTGAGTTCTCCTACAATAACATCTTCTAGGACACTATTTAAATGGATCCATATAAGGATTCATACAGAAGGCCATGATAATCACCCCTGTGTTGGCTGGAGGCCTAATATCTAGCTATGATGGGGCCTCGTCTTGTCCAGGAGACCACTGAGCAGGTTCAATTGATTCAAAAGTAGATGGATACTACGCAGTCTCATCCAAAATCATATGCTGATTTCTGTAGATGACCATTGGAGTTTAGGGTCCGGGATCGAGTTTTCCTATGTTTCATACAGTGGTTAGAGCACAAGAGGATTATGAGATAGAGTATTCTTTCACTGAGATATTTCAGTCTGGTCAATATTCTAGAGAGAGTCAGACTGGTTGTTTATCGGTTACAGTTAACTCATAGGTACTAAGACATGCAAGAAGTCTTCCATGTATCTCAAATACGCCGCTATCACTCAGACCCATCTCCCATTCTTCATCCCAAGGAGGTTGAGATTTATTTTGATGCATCCTTTTAGGATAATTGGATTCATATAGTTGATAGGATCATGAAGGTTCTCTGAGGCTGGTTAGTTCCTCTCATACTAGTGCTATGGTAGCACTATTGAGTACATGACGTTACATAGGAGTGGGAGGCTGACGTACATGCTCAGTGGCCAGATTTATTCTCAGATATTCCTTCACCACCATTGGAAGGGAAATTCATGGAAAAATTTATTTATGGGGGATATTTGTAAGAACCCAATTATTCCATTGAGGTATTGTTTCATCTTTTCATTTCCTTTGAGTTGATTTCAAGAAAAAAGTGAAATTTGGGAAAATTAATGGAATCAGGGGTTACATTCCATGTAATCCTAAGAAAACATCATGTATTATGTCTATGTGTGAAGGGAATACATGGAATGTGGGCATGTCTATGATAAAAATGAGGGAAAACCAAAAACAAATCCACATAATAACTATTACTCATTGTGTAGTCATGTCAGCATACCATGGAAAGTAAGTCGGAGGAATTCAACAACCAAATTAATAGTTAAATGATATACACAATGTGTATATGGACTTACATGGTGCATGTTTTTTGATTTTTTCTTAAAATGGGCACTAGACTCATTATTATTTCATTTGGACAGAGGGGTGTCTAGGTGGATGAACAAGCCGCATCGGGATTGATTTCTACTCAT
Organism: Viscum album; assembly: GCA_963277665.1. Taxonomy (NCBI): domain Eukaryota; kingdom Viridiplantae; phylum Streptophyta; class Magnoliopsida; order Santalales; family Viscaceae; genus Viscum; species Viscum album. Next base: position 1,186,383,234 of record OY728164.1, read on the forward strand.
GTTTCATCATTAGGAAACCGATTCAAACACCATCAGATACTTTGGAATCATCCTGGTGAGTGATCAATTATTCTTGAGCCATCCTTTTTATTTTCTGTTCTCAAAAAAGTTATTTTAGGTTGGGTGAATATTATTGTTTCTTAGATCTGTACCATTCTATCTTGAATTGGAAGTCTAGGCTAGATGAGGAGAGCCATACTATAATGAGGTAGGTGGTATCATGCTTATTGTTTAATGTTATGTTTTTTATATGTGTCATGGTGCCATGTGCCCATGTTTAGGATATTTATTTATTGTTAATCCAACCGTATTAATACCTAAAAATGTTTAGGTGATTAACTATATGAATTAAGGCATGTTTGATACTACTTTTTTTGATTAAGGGTCACCCTATGGGTGTGTTTCCATTGGATAACCATTGTTGGGCCTTTTGGCTTAGGATACCTATAGGGATGCCTCTATTTTCCCTGTTATGGGTTGTATGAAATGAGTAGTTAATTAAATGTTTACCAAAGTGACCTATATCATGTTAAACAGGTATTGGTGTAAAGATTTCATGTGTTTTTTAATATACTAAAATGCTCATATATTGGGATTTCACCCTGTTTGATTTGTTATGCCTATGGGAGAGGATTTGTGATACCTGCGGTTGATGATTTTCTATGCCTGTGGTAGAGGAGTTGTTATGCCTATGGGTGGGTATTCATTAGGCCTAAGGGTGAGGAATTTATTATTCTTGCGGGTAGGGTTTTTCAATTTATTATTAGATAGCCTTATGAGGTATCTGTTAAGAATTATAATAAAAGGGATGGATGAGCTTGTAATGGATCTTGAGACTTATATAATTTAACATAATGAAATGGTTGGACATAACATAATGGACAAAAATGAGAAACATTACTTGTAGGATTGTTTACTTTTGAGTACTTCCTCATCACTATATTTCCATTTGTACACTACTACTAAAAATAATCATTGATATATTTTAACAAACCTTAGGTGGTTTTCTACTAGGATTTATTTCTCACACCCTGTTAGGATCACGTTTTTGTGCCCAAGAATACTATATTCTTGATGGTGTCGATAAGGGAAATATCCTCTTTCCGGTACTTGATTTCTACTTAGGAGTTGGAGAGCATGGGACCAATCTGAGGCTTACAATACTAAAAAGTTTCATTTGTGTTACCTTACATATTTATTTCATTGTAATTGACTGCAGTGTATCATGTTTTCACTGTTTTCTTAGAACATGTGACATGCTGCATCATTTTGAAATTATATGACTTTTGGTTATCTTATCTTTCATTCTTTAGTTGTTTACTTAAGTTTCATGCTATTTACTACTTCTTCTATTGTTATAATTTATTCTACTATGTTACAATCTACCAATGAGGGTATAGTTTCCCCACTATTAAATCCTAGGACCTCACTGCTAGTCAGAAACCTCTAGCGTTTGAGAAAGTTCCCTTGAGGCCATGTGGCCAGTTAGGTACGAGGAACCGGTTGAGTGGCTTCTCAATCTAGGGTTTTACAAAGGGATCCCCACACTCTCAAGTGATAAACTGAAATATCTACACATATCTTTAGGAACTGGAAAGAGATGACTCATCTATATCCCACTAGGGAATAATATGTGCCATACTGTATATTGTTATTGTTGTAAAATGTCAATCCATTGCTAGGGAATTCCCATCCAAGTGTGTTTATCCTAAATAACTCACTAACTACCTAGGATTTCATGTTTTATAGTAAAATCAATGATGGTAATTTCTTTAATCTATCATAAAATACAATTAAATACCATTCCCCCATTTAAAAAGTTCCTATTTTCCACTTAAAAACCAAAACGTGTTTTTAATCAAAACATATATTTTTCAATATACCACGATTGGTTTTGTTTCAAAATCAGTTTAAGGCATTTTTATCAAATAATTATTTGAAATAAGTTTCAAAAAATCCATTTCATAATTTAAATTCAACAAATTTCCATCAATTTCTCAAGCACACCCAAATTCACTGGATTTGGGGAGTTTTCCCAATTTCATGCCAGAAATTCAATTTTACATTTCAAATCTAAAATTCAATGGAATTGGATTTTAAATCAACCATTTGAAAGTAGTGAAAAAATTGAATTTAAATAAAAAAATTTAATTTATGTCAATAATTTCATGATTAATCAAATTTGGCCATCATAACGGAATCACCTACCTTTCTCAAAGAACCACAAAGACCGCAATAGAACCCACCAACAAGAATGAAGGCATAGAAGATCTAGGAACTCAACATAGAAAAAAGATTGAAAAACATGGGGTTTAGATCCATAAATTCGAATAAAATCCATCAAACTCTAAGGAATAAAGGATAAATAGATGAAGGTATAGGGAGAATACTTACCCAGTGGGTGACACTGAAACCAAAACAATAATCAATCACAGATCAAAATGACTTGGAAGTGTTTATGGGCTCCAAAATATCTTGGAAATGGATCATGGGTTGAGAAAAAATAAATATTGAGTGGGGGGAAATAAAAATCAGTTAGTATTTCAGTTAAAATACTACCATTAGGAATTTACATGATGTGTAACCCAATTACACATCGTGTAATTAAAAATCCAAAATTAACCAAAAAACCTTTCACCTTTTGATAAAACTAGATTTATTATTATTTGTGTCTATACATCATGTAACCATATTACATAGCATGTAAATCCCTTGTAGACTGTTGAACAAGAAGGTATTTTATATACTGAGAATCCAAAAAATCTCTAACTTTCACATTATAGGTTTCATACCAATAACTTCTCATCTGTAACCAGATAATGGAAAAGGAAAACCAAAATAATGCTTAAAACATACATGACAGAATGTTAATGAAACGTTACAACCTAACCACCATCGAAAATTTATATCCCTAGAAAACCTACACATAATTTTCCTTTCCAAAAAGATGAGGCTGTTTATCTTTCATTAGTGCCTCAAACTCCCATGTCTTTTGAAAATATGAACTAAGCTTCCATAGAAATAGAAACAAAGGTATCAAACTCCCATGATGTAACTTGGTTTCAGAATCAACTATCCTAACTGGTTATTCATTCATGGATAAATCTGGCTCAATCTCAAGATCAGTTTATCTCAGAACATGAGATAGATCAGATAGATAATTTTCTAGATGAGATAGAAAGAATTTGTTATGTATGTAAATCAGAATAATTTGAAGTGCTAAATGGTAATAAACATTCCCCACCAACTCAAAAACAACTAAAGGTCCCAAAAAATGTGGGTTTTCTCTTGACTTATAATCCATCGATGGACTAATCTAGGTGAGACATTCAAGAACACTTAGTCCCCAATGGAAAATGACAACATCCTATGGTGATGATCAACCAAAGACTTATATAATCTCAGTTCCATCAAAATTATATGATTAAACAAATGAAAATTAGATTTTGTCTCTTGAACAAAACTTGGTCCAACCAAGGAACATTCACCAATTTTAAACCAACACAATGAATATCTGTAAGGCCAACCATAAAAAGCCTCGAAAGGCTTCATCCTGATCATAAACTGGTAACTATTATTATAAAAAAACTCATCCAAAACCAAATTATAATCTTAACATCCACCAAATTTGAGTACATAAGAAGAAATCATATCCTCTAGAATCTATATTTCTCTTTCTCTATGTCCATCTAACTATGCACGGTATGTCGTACTCAAACAAAAATGAGATCCTAGTGCATCCTGAAGACCTCTCCAAAATTGAGAAGTGAACCGAGGGTCCCTATCAGAGTCTATAGTAGAGGGGACGATGTGAAAACAAATGATCTCTTTCACTCATAGATTTTTGAACTCCTCAACTATGGTTGTATCATTAATGGGTTTAAAGTGAGTGGATTTGGTCAACCATTCGATCGTAACCCATATCATGTTCTTCTTTCTGTTGGTACATAAAAACCCAACCACAAATTCAATAAAGATCGCATACCACTTCCACCTAGGGTCTGGAAGTGTATAAAGTAAAGAGAAAAGTTTTTGGTGCTCATCATTGACCTATTTTGTCATATAACAATGATAGAAAAATTCAATAATGCATTGTATCATACCTAGCCACTATAATCGACACTTCACGTGATAGAACATCATTATTATTCTTGGTTACACTACCTACTCAGAATTATGGGAATCACACATCAAATATTTCATTACTATTTAAATCATAACAAAGTGATTCTGATATCATAGATTCCCTCTTTCAAAAAGGACCACTCATAACTATCTCCCCACAAAAAGAGAGTATCTAATTCTATAGAACTCATCATCAAGATACTGTTCATGAAAAAAAATCTCAACAAGAGTGGAGGTAAACTAAAAACTAACCAAAGTAACCTCAACCCCTGATTCCTGGACTCCAATATGCAATTATGCAAAGAGTTACATTAATATCCACTCTTCATAAGATTCTTTTACAGCCCGAGTCATAAGTTTCATCCTCAAAGCATATTAAATGAAATTACCTTTCCCCAAGTTATCAGCGATGAAAAATTGAAATGTTGCAGTAATTCAGGCCATTGCCTCTGGCTGTGATTCTAATATTTTTGAGAGAATATATAATTCAAGCTCTTATGGTCTTAAAACATGGTAAACCATTCTCTATAATGGTAATTCTACAAACTCTTAAGAATATGCATCAATAATAAAATTTTAAGGTCCTGGGTGGGATAGTTCTTAACTTGTGTCCTAAGATAAAGAAATCCATATGTAATGACATGATCACTATTTATTTGAACATAATTCAAACCTAAACCTGATGCATCACAGAAGACCACATAGCCCTACCCAACCACTAAAAGAGTCAACACAGAAACTTTAGTCAAAATAAGTTTCATCATAATAAAGTAATTCTGAAATATTTCATCCAAATAAAAAATTACTCTTTTTTGAGTGATAGAAGTCATCGGAGAAGAAAAATTTGAGAATTCCTTAACAGTCCAGTGATAATACCCAGCTAGACCCAAGAATATTTTAATCATGAAAACATTTCATGGCTTTTCACAGGTCATATATCTTTTAACATTTCAAGATCAATAGAAATACCCTGTTCTGACACCACATATCTTCATAATTTCTCTTCCCAAATCCATAAATCACATATTTATATATTGCAATAATGTCAGTGATTTATCAGAAAACTCAGAACTATTCTTAGATAATGCACATGATCCTCCTCAAACATAGAGTAAATAAAGATTTAAAACAAAAAGACTACCATGAAGGTATCAATATACTCATGGAAAGTACTATTCATTAAATCCTTAAAGACTATAAGTGCATTAGATAGACCAAAAGGCATGATAAGTTTATCATAATGGTCGTACGTGCTCTAATACGTGGTTTCTAGAATGTTAGATTATTTTATCCTCTAATCCTGATAACCAAATCAAAGATCTATATTTGAGAACCAATTTTACCATTTTTAATGATAAAATAGATCATTATTCTTTGGAAATGGATACTTGTTATCTATGATTACTTGATTGATAATTTGTTAATCAACACATATGCAAAGTGAACTATAAACTTTCTTAGAAAGGAGAACCAACACCACCTAAGGTGACACACTCGGGTATATAATTACCTTCTCTAGAAGATAATCCAACTAGATATTCAACTAATTTTGTTCATATGGTTCTGTGAAGTAATAGTAAATTGACACAGGTTCAGTACAGTTTACTAAATTGATAGAAAACACTTCCTCCCGTACCAGTGGCAGACTAAATATTTTATTAGGAAACATGTTGGGAAACTCAATTACAATTGGAGGGATATCAATGATAAAATATTCCTAGTCTAGATCAAAAGAAGACATTGATATTACTTTCCCAAAATAAATATAATGAGATTTATAGTTAATTGATCTTATGTCCCATTCTCATTGAAATATTCAACAAACCCCATTGGGTGTAGTAAAAAAGACCTTTCAGAGATAACAATCAATCTGGGATTTAATAGAAATGATCCAATAACGTATGAATATCAAATCAATAGATTTCATTTTGAGAACCAAAAAACTCCAAGAAATCTTGACATCTGATAAAAAGAAAGCATAAGAGGCACTACAGAGGCCCTGTTACCTATTTCTTCCAAGCGGTGTATTAATATCCATCACATAAGCCAAAAATATTCATAAGAATATTTATCAAGTTAATAACACAGGTTGAAATAAACAAATGAGATGCACCAATATCAAATAAATAATTCACTAGTGATAAATCTATAGTTATGGTACCACACATAGTCGTAAGACCCGTATCCTCTTCCTTTGGAGACTTTTCCACTATGCGAAGAATAATCCTTCTGAATGCCTATGGATGGAACCCATTTTACCATGAATCATCTGATTATTTCATTGTTTTAGTAAGTGATGAGGATCCCATTCCACTATGAATAGTGGAAATGATTTTCTAGAAATTATGAAAATGTACTAAGTATCCACAGGAGCTACATATATTGGGTACCTCAGTGGCTGAGGCTGAATGGCCCGAAGGCCGCAGTTTAATTGGGTACCTCAGTGAAAACCCTCTTTGAGTTCATTTTATTTCCACACTGGTAGAAAATAAAAGGGCCTATTTTATAAACTATAGGAGGATTAGAATAACCCTTTTGTCGACAACCACCATGAGAATACTCATGATTTATTTTTACATTAAAGGAATACACACTACCATTGGGAGATAAAGAAACTCTGAATAACCAGACTTTATAGAAATGTCCATTTCAACCATTAGTTTTCTATCTAGCACATCAGTGAAAGAAGGAAGATTCAATAAGTAAACTTGAGAAAAAAATATAAAATAGCAAACCCAAGTCAAACCTTCAATCCTTCATCTCTTATTTGATACAATCTAATCTGAAAAATCTATGAGCTCAATAAAATAATTTTCATACTCCATCAAGGCCTTGTTAGCATGATCAAGTTTGAAAACTATGTAGCCTTGGCTAATAGCATCAACTTCAGATAGAGATGGTCTATGAAAATAACTTTGAAGTCTCTACACTCTACGACCTCATGCTTCTTTTCCATCACCATAGTGTCCCACCATCTCTTTCTTGGTCCATCTAGCATAAGGGTGGCACACTTCACCTTGATTTCATTAGGTGTCTCTATGAACCCAAAAAACAAATTCCATTAAACTCAACCACTCCTCAGCCTCTTGAGGATCATTTTATCCTTTTAATGGTGTTGGCTTTTGGTGAAGGAATTTTTGAGAATGAATCTGAATATCATCCCTTTGAGGTTCCAAAAATAGAGAATCAATAGGAACAAATGATGGTGCTTATCCCATAGATTGGACAGTATGCACAATCACCTCAACTATACTCAGGTCCACATGAGGATTTTCCTACTATGGTTCAACATCAGCTTCCTCCAGGATCAGATTCTCCCCTCTTCTATGATTCATGATTCTACACAATATTAGTAGACAACAAGAAAGACATCGGATTAACACTAATACAACGAATTCATGGATGATTAATCCCAGTTGAATGAAAATAATATTTGGTTATCCATTTAGACAAAATAAAATTAGGGAAAGGACTCAAACTAATCCCCAATACATATTTCCCTAACCACCACTAATGACTTATAGTTCATTACAGTGAGAGATAGAAAGAAACTCAATCACAACTACATCCTATGTCCTGACAATAGTACACATACTCATACCAATTTCAAGACAAGAAGCTCTATCTAGAGAGCTGATATAACTTTTCCTTGAAATTTCCTTTGTACCCTGGTATCCTGACAATCGAACCAACACTGACATATCCCTAAGGGTGTTCCTGATCCCTATGGGTTGGAGACTAGCACCTAGAGTCAAACAGAATGACAGTGAGAATGATTTTTCCAAAAAAAAATTGAACTAGAAAACAAATAAGTATGGAAACAAAAGAAACTACACTAGGAGAAATATACCAGAATTAAATTGGTGCAAACAACCAAAAATACCATAGAAATGTACCATAAAAACCGAAAGTTAAACAACCCAATTTCTAATGGATTTAACTTCATGGTCCACAGATCAATAACTAGGACCACCCATAAATAGATCTTTACCCCTACTCAAACCTAGAATAAGATAATATACATACACCCAAAGGCATGGGTAGGGTGTGAGTTAAAATACTAGTTGGGTCTCATTAATGATTATATAATAATATGAAAACAAATAATTAACAAAAAAAGTTCTTTCAATTTTTATATAAACTGGATTTTCATTTCATGAGAATATTTAATCAAATCATGCATTACATTTTAAATGATGAAAACACTTTAAACAAATGGATTAAAAAATAATTTATATAAAATAGTTTATATAAACTCAATTGGAATGTAAAATTGTTTACAGACATTGGCACACATCAATATATCATATATAAACAAGCGAATAACATGGTCATCTACCAAAATGTATGATATTTCCATATCATGGGATCCTCAAACTCTCAAGTAAAAAACCACAATGTGTACACATGCCCCTTTTCATTGGAAAGAGGGGACAAATATATATCATTATGGGGATTTTTTTGTGTGAAACTATATTATTTTAGTGTTGTAAAACATTAATATGATGCTAAGACATTCCCATCATAGCGTATTTGTCCCAAATAATTCACTAACTACCTAGGATTTCAAGTTTTATAAGAAACTAAATGATGGTAAATTTATTTTAAGAAACCATAAAATACAATCAAATACCATTATCCAATTTTAAAATTTCCAATTTCTATTTAAAAACCATATCGGGGTTTTAATCAAAACATGCATTTTACAATAAAAAACCAATGGGTTTCTATCAAATCCCTTTTGAGCAGTTTTTCTCAAATATATCATTGAAATCAATTTCACAAAAACAATTTCAAATATTAAATTTAACTATTTAAATTCCACATTTTCCATTAATTTTTCAAAAACACCCCAATTCACTAGAATTGTGGTTTTCCCCCAACTTCATGTTTGAAATTAAATTTCAAATTTCAAATCCACAATTTAATGGAATTGGGTTATCAATAAACCATTTCAAATTAGTTCAAGTAATTGAATTTAAATAAAAAAATTGAATTTGAACAATGAAATTCTTGGTGAGTCATATTTTTCCATCACAACCGAACCACCTACCATTCCCATAAAAAAAATCCCACAAAGGAACCCGCCAATAGGAACGAAGACATAAGATATCTAGTAACTCAACCTAGAAACAAGATTTTAAAACATATAGTTTAATCATCAATCCCAACAGTATCTATGAAAATCCAATGAAGAAAAGAAAAATATATGAGGAGATAGGGAGAACACTTACTCGATGAGTCACACCCCAACCGCAACAATGATTAATTGATGATTAGAATGACCTAGATGGGTATGAACACTCCAATATCTCATGGTAATGGCTTATGAGCTGAGAGAAATGAAATATATAGAGAATTAAAAGAAAAATCAATGATGATTCTTGTTAAAAAGAACCATTTTCAACTTACATGATGTGTAACCCAATTACATGTCATGTAATTAAAAAATCCCAATTCATTGAAAATCTTACCGCCTTTTGATAAAATCAGATATATTATAATTAGAATCCACACATCGTTTAACCATATTAACCGGTGTGTAAATCCTTAGTAGACAACACAATAAGATAGATTTTTTATAATAAGAATCCAACAAATCCCTAACTTCACTATTATTGATATCCTCCCAATACCTTCTCAGCTCTACGTAGATTATGAAAAAGGGAAACCACAATAAAGATTAAAATGAACATGATAAAAATGTAATAGGATGTTACATGTAGAATCTTATCCATTACATTTCTCATCCACATGATCTAATGGCCCTACTTCGGATTTATGATTCTACCTCAAACCTGATTTTGAAGCGTCACTCTGTGTCTTAAGAATAAAATTTTTAGTTTCATTTTGATGTTGATGGAGTGTCTGCAACTCTTATTTTGTTATCTACATTTTAAAATACTTAGAAATTCATACCTAATCATTTGGGATCTCAAGCAGTGGATTTCTAGTTTCATTTTTTTGTTCATGGCTAGATCACTCTTTTAAGGTGATTTGAATGATCCTATTGTACTATGGTTTCTTCTTTTATCATCTACAACTATTTGAGGGGGCTCATCATTAAACGTCAAAATGTCACCCTATCTATTTAATAGGATTAAAACCCTCAGAAACCTTTCTCCCACTAGAGGTAGTTACTCATCCTCCAAGGATGACTCATAAACAAGGATGTTTTTTTATACATCATGCTCCAGGGATAACATTACATAAATAAATAATTTAAATAATTTTAATATTTATATGTATAAATTTTAAAAATACCAATATATAAAAAATAAAGATATATATATATATTATATTTATATACTATACACACACACACACACATATATATATATAGAAACGAAAATGTATATTTTAAATATATATATATATATTTAATATAGATATATATTATACAAATACATTATGAAAATATACATTATAAAAATAAAAATTTACATTATAATATAAAAATATATATTATAAAAATATATTATACCAATATATAATTTCTATTACATCCACCACTATGGAACACAATATAAGAAAGAAAATTACAGTAAATTGTAGGTTTGGGGACTTGACCCCGCAACCCGCCCCTCACCCCACCCAAGCCCTTACCACCCCAACACCAACGGTGGGGCCAATATATTATGAAAATAAACTATTGAAATATATTATAAAATTGTATTATAAAGATATATATTATAAAAATATATTATACAAATTTTTTACACAAATTTATATATATACAATTAAAAAATACAATTTTTTTATGAAGATTCATCTCACTTTTAAACTATACTTATAAGAGTGGGTCATCTCCCATTTAACATAAAACCTCTACATATTCCATAATTATGATTATTTATTTCATTATGACTAAAAGTTTATACTATGTGCCCCAAATCAGTATAGAACACATAATGACCATGAAAATGAAATTTTATTATAAATTATGCTCTTATTATACTTGAATATAATTCTTATTTTCAACCCATATATACATAATTATAGATTCATTTTATGAGCTATAAATTCTGAAATTTTTAAAACATTCATTTTTATTAGGTATATTCTTTTCCTAAAATTATATTTTCCATCCCTTATTTATTTTAAATTAAATTCATAATTTTAAGGTTTTTTCTAATATTTGGTATACCATTAATGTTAAATGTAATAATTAATTTGTTTGTTACATAACTTGTTCAAAATAACATAAAGAAGGTTATAAAATTTTATATACGTTGGAATAAGTATTAAAAATTATTTTTTAGTATTCATCATTTTTATTCTACATGTATTGGTTCCATCCCTAAGAATTTATGATTTCCATCCATGTATATGAAATAAATAATTTTATATTAAAATATTTTATCAATACATTTGTATATATTCTAGTTTATAGAATGAAATTTTATTATTCTTGTTTATCATATTTGTGTTTTTTATTACTCCTTAATTGCCTATGATATATTTTCATTTGTTTATGTTACTTAAGAAAGACTTGATGGCTCATTTTAATAGGGGGAGGAATAGTATTAAAGGATTAAAAGTTTTAAATGTGAGATTTATCATCTAAATATAGAATTCAGTAGCCACAATGATTCATATATCATAACATGTCCCCTATTAGACCCCTTTAATCACATACGAGAATCTTTATGCCCCCCAAATCTCCCATTAAATAGTCTATGTGTTAATAACTAGTGATAATGGTGTAGTTTCCATAAATGGGAGACATTACACCTTTTATAGAACAAAATGCAATATATTTTTTGCCTACATCAACTTTATATCAAAAACAATTATTATTGAATTTTTTTGTCTTCAGAATCAACCCCATCTCTTCTAAATTTCATGTACTACTATGAGTATTAGTCATCCCATGGATGACTAATTATTAAATTATTTCAAGAAACATAAGTGTATGTACACAAGAGATGAAGGATGTGTGTCAAACTAAAAAATACAATGAAAAATTTTCAGAAGATTAGTTGATGAGGATAAATATAAAATACACATAGTTAATAGTTTATAGGATGACCCTTTCATTGGGAAATCACAATAAGTTCATGTTGGTCCCAATGTAGATAGTGTCCTTTATATTAGAGGGGACCACAAATAGGGGATCTAGATTCTCGATAGAGAACAAAATCACTAAAACCATTAAAAAAAAGAGTGTTCAATGAGAAGGTAAAAGTGTTTTTCAATATAGATTGTTTTCCCTCATAATATTATATATTTTTAATGTATTAACATAATCTAAAGTTAATGTTTATCTTCTCTTGCAGAGAATATCTTCTTCACATGATGATGATATAAATCCCTTGAATGAAAAATCTATAATGAAGTAAACCTTTTTTGTAGTTATAAAGGTATTGTTATGATATAAATTCTCTTTTTTGATAAATTATTTAATGAAATATTGATTTAATTTTCATTATATCATGTATATTTAATTTATTTTAGAATATTTCTATCCATCATTCATATATTTATTCACTAAAACTTCCATATAATTTTTCTCCCTCAAAACCTTTTCACCCCTGTAGTGTTGGGATTTACCAATCTCTATCAAGTTCCCTCTACAACTCAATCATTGAGGTAATCTTGATGTTTTCATAGTAAAATCATTTTCTATATAATTAATTTATTGTTTCATAACTATGTTTATTTTTTTATTTTAATATTAATCATATAATATTTTTTTCTTATATAGGTGGATTATTTTGTTTGGGTTGGGATGGTCTATCCATCTTTTATGACTTCCTTCACCCAAACATCTACATACTACTTCTTCCTCAAAAACTTTTCACCCCTATAGTATTATAATTTATCACTTTCCTTCAAGTTTTATTCATTTCTGAATCATATAGGTAATCTTGATGTTTTCATATTAAAATAAATTTCAATTGAACTAATGTATTATGTCATAATTATATTTAATTAATTTATTTTTAATACTACTCACATAAGAATTGTTTCCTTATACAGGTGGATTTTTTTGTACAAGTTGGGGTGAAATGTACATCTTGAATGGCTTTCTGCCCCAAAATATCCATAGACTTATTCTCCCTCAAAAACTTTTAACCCCTATGGTGTTGTCATTTATCACTTTTCGTAAAGTTCCCTCTACTTCTCAATCATAGAGGTAATCATGATGTTTACACATTAATATTATTAACTATAGAATTAGTGTATTGTTTTATATTTATGTTTAATTTATTTCGTTTTAGTATTACACCTATAATAATTTTTTTATTATACAGGTGGTTTATTTTGTTCACGTTGGGGTGTTTTTTTAATATGATCTTGCTCACGAGATATTTAACATCAATCCTACAACTGTGATAATGAAAATAAAGAAATTCAACAAGAATGAATACAACCGTCATGAAAAGGTGAATTCATACTACTTATTAAATAAAAATTTTCATCATATTATCTACTATTTGTAAGTTAATTTCCATATCATTTTTATCTAATACTAATATTTTTCAAATATATTTGGGCTAGAACTATTTTTCTATCAACTATATATAAAAAGACACAAAAGAGATAAAATGTTTGTTTCTTCCAATGTTTTCCTGATTTCCATTTATATTTCCGTTCTATGTCAAACTTGCAACACTGTATATTCCTTTTATATTCATAGTTGAAACTACTTTCTCATTATTGAAATATTGAAGCGTAGAGGGCACAAAAATTTCCAATGCTCTTTTGTCATTCAATAATGAAAAAAGTTTTACAACTAAGAACATCAAGTCAAAATGTAGTTTTAATAGTTTGATAATGAAATTTAATGTCAATTAGGGTAACATTGGTAGTTATGTTTTTTTGAGACTATAGAATGTGTAGGAATATGATGTACTTCAATTTGATACACAGTGTGATCGGTATGACTCCAAGTTCTTCTTTATATTTAAAATTCACATTAATTTTCTTAGAAAAGACAATTGACATACTCAGAACTGAGAAAACATATTCCTATTGTTTATATACTTTAAGACAATGATCCATAATTAATTATTGATGTGTATGATTTAGCTACACCGAAAATTGTTACAATATGTGCCTAATATGACGGAATGTATCTGTTATTAGTTTAAATCGACATTTTAGTTCAAAAAGAGTCACTCTTTGACAACTGAACAAACACAATTAATTTTTCTTGATAATTTAAGAAATTTATTCATAAATAGTTTATAACAAGTGGGAATTGGTCTCATGTTAAACCAACATATGATGTGATTTGTATGAGTCAAAGTGTAGGTTTCTATTTAAATATATCATTTTAGTAAAAAAGATAAGTGACATACTCAAAAATGGAAAACACTTTTGGATTATTTTTATAATATATTAAAACAATCCATTAGTAATTTTGGATTTTTAGGAATTATTCGCAGAACAACCTGACACATGGGGTGACAAATATGACTCAAAGTTCTTCTTTTAATTTAAAATTTACATTAATTTTATTAAAACAGATAACTAACATGATCAAAATTGAGAAAAAAATATTCCAATTATTTTTATAATTTAGTTAAATGATCCATAATTAATTTAGGATACGTATGAATCAGCCTCACCTCAATCTGATGCACAGTGTGACCTATATGACTCAAAAGGCATCTTTTTATTTAAATTAGATATCCATTTTAGTAAAAAGAACAAAAAACCCACTCAAAACCAAGTAAATGCATTTTCATTGTTCTTATAATTTTGTTAAAAGATTTATAAGTAATTTTCTTATGTGTATAAATTAACCGCACCACAATCCGATACAAGATGTTCCAGGTATGGCTCACCGTGTCCATTATTAGTTTAAAATTAGTAGTTTAGTTCAAAATGTTTGACTCACTAAAAACCAAGAAAAAACACAAATATTTTCTTGGGAATTTCAAAAATAAATTCCTGATAATTTTTATTATGTAGGAGTCCATATCACATCAAACCGTTACACAATGTAATCAGTATAAGTCAAAGTGTATGTTTCCAGTTTAAAATTAAATTTTTGTAGAAAAGAAAAGTGGCGTACTCTAAACCTAGAAAACATATTAATATTATTTTAATAATTTAGTAAAAATAGACAAAATTCATTTTATATGTTTAGGAATCATCTTCTTCTCAATCCGATGCATGGTGTGATCAATATTACTCAAAGTATGTCTTTTTATTTAAAACTGATATCAATTTTAGTAAAAAGAAAAATTGAACTACTTAAAACCATGAAAAGGCATTCCTATTATTTTGATACATTATGAGAATGATCCATAATTTATTTTTAATGTATAGGAATCCTCCTCACATCTATATTATAAATGATGTACCTGGTATGACCTAATTTTTCCGTTATCAGTTTAAAATCATCATTTTAGTTAAAAAAGTGCTACTCACTCAAAACTGAGAAAATGTGTTCAGATTTTATTTATAATTTATGATAATGACTCATAATTAATTTTTGACATGTAAGAATTAATATCACATCAAACAGACACATGATGTTATTGATATGACTCAAAGTGTGTCTTCTAGTTTAAAATGATTTTTTAGTAAGAAAGACAAGCGTTGTACTCAAAAATCAAGAAAACACATTCATATTTTTTTGAAACATTATAAAAATGATCCATATGTCATTTGAGACATTTAAGAACCCCCCTCACCATAATCTGATGCATGGTGTGACCAGTATGTCTTTAGGTGTGTCTTTCCAATATATAATTGTCATTTTAGTTTAAAACATGCATCACATCACCAAAACTAAGAAAATGTTCCTAGATTGATTTCTCACCATTAAATCATATATTAATTAATTAATTTACACATAATTTTTATGTTATAATTATTTAGTTAATTTTTGCTGATATAATGTGTGATAAAGAACAAGAAATTATGTGATGTGAAAGAATCAACCATAACTCAATCTGATACACAGTAATATTGGTATAAATCGAAGTTTAGTTTAAAAGTTACACGAAATATTAATTTATTTATTTATATTATTAAAAACATAGGAACTGTTTTCTTATACATGTGATTTTTTTCTCAAGAATGGGTTCATATTAGAACACAAATATGAATGATTTTTTAATGTATGCAATATTTTGTACTTATGGAATTGTATAAAATAATGTTTGAAATATCGATAATATAGTGTTTTATTTTATTTTATTTGTGTTTTAATTTTCAATTCATTTAATTTTATTATTATAACTTGATTTTATTGATTTCGTAGTGTTTTTGGTAATGTGTAGTGTTTTTACAACACACTACTCTGGTAATATAGTGGGCTGTTACAACAAATTATTGTATACACCTTTTTAGTTCTTTTAAAAGAATATGTAAAAGGGTAGTTTGTAAAATCTTTTTATGTGCTAATAAATTTGAACTTTATTAGTGCTTTTAGAAACACTGTAAAAGTTTTCTTTTATTAGTGATTCTAAAAGCATTGATAAAGTACTTCCTTATTTTTGATTCTAAAAGAGATGATAAAGTACCACTTTTTCCATGCTTCTAAATTCATTGATAAATGATCCATTTATCATAACTTTTATAGAACTGTTGAAAAACTGGGGCTTTTAATCTCACCCCGGTAGTAAACACATATCTACTGCAGATAAATAAAATATTTAGCACTATTAAAGGCCTATTTTTTATTTCTGTAATCTATTTAGATAAGGTTTAAAATAACCTAAAAACATTCTAAAACCAAATTAGTTCATTTTATTTTGAGCATACCCTTATTAAATAATAATATGATCTATATTGAATCTATTTTACCATGAATTTGACATGAAATTATTTTAAGAATTTGAAAAATTACAAGTGTTCCACTAACCTCAATTACTAAAGGGAACCTACTCCCCTCACTTTTTTAAACATGTTATAAAATTGGTATAAAAACCGCTACCAAAATATCTCCCCAACATCCATAGGATCCTAAAATATATTTTCTTCTTCCAAAAATACTATCCCTTGAGTTCGTAATAAGATATCTGAAGGAGGTTTTTCTAAATGAAAGCAATCATCTCACCTAAGACCATTCCTTTTTTTATTATTCTATTAATAAATAAAGATTTGTCTCAGAAATTAAAATATAATAAAAAATAATGTACCATATACTGATATTATTTTATATTTATTCCATAATATTAATCCACCTCTATCTCTGTCAAATGGGAAACAAAACAATCGTTCTTGTGAATTGGGGGCTACCTCCTGATGAACCGATGCAATTTGTTTCCACCACTATTCACATGGATAATAATAGTGATGAAAATAATGAATATATATGATAATTATAAAGAAAAATCATTCTTCAATATTAATATATAATCCACTTCCTTTCCCTTACACCAATTTATGAAATGATAACGTCGATCATGCATAAGTATAAATCACCAAGTCCACAAAGTGATGTGATTTATTTTCAATTTCAAAATTTCAATAATGAATCTAGAAATTTATATAATGAATAAAGATGATATTTGTAACTTTATAAATATCAGTTAATAATATATTGTTCCCTCTAACAAGAACATCAATAAAAAACATGAATACAAAAATGAAGCAGTTAACACTTGAAAGAGTGTAAATAATGAAATATTATTATGTAATGGGTGAAAATATATTAAGAGGATAATATATGATATTATAAATATTAATATATTTATTTTATGAATTAATAACATGTTTAAAACCATTATACATCAGGTTATACCACATTCAACTAAAGGTAAGTGTAAGGTACTGGACTTCATCTCAGTTTACACTCCATTGAGAGCTATTTGTTATTGTTAACCTATTAACTTTTATCTAGTTTATAAGATACCCATTTTGATATATTTAACATTAATTAATATTTATTAATGGTTATTAAATTTTCAATACATTTTTATTATCTCAATGGGTTACAATTTAAAATTTACCAGAGGTAAGAATTCATTTTACAAGCTCACCTTTTTTTGGGATTTGTTATATTTTCATTGAAGGAATATTATAAATCATAATTTATAAGATACAATAATTTAATTATAAAATATATATTTAATGAGTTTCCATATTGTATTCCAACTTTTCCTCTCTTTGAAACATGAATTATGAAAAGAAAATTTTATAATAAAATCTGATCATATTTTTTTTTTGGCTGGGTATAATTTTTTCCCATACCCATATTTTTTCAATTTTTTTAGTTTCTTTAATTAATAAAATGATTTATTATGTATATTTTGTGTTATAATTTAATTTTTACATGGTTTTTAATCAATAATTATAATTTTTCCAAAAAGGTTAATTTTTTAATTGTGTTACAAAAATCAAAAAATAATGTTACTTTTTAATATATACGGTGTTAAGAGACATTATTTATACCATTACCATTTTAAGATATTTATATTATTTTCTATGTTTTGGATAATGTTATAAGGAAATTATTTTATTAATTCTTATTTTAATATTTATATACCATTTTATTTTATCTTCCAAATGACCCAAATTTATCACATAACCTATATTTCATGTCATTAATTTTGAAGTCATTAACTTTATCATAAAAAATTCAACTTATTGTGATCATTTGAAATTAAATTCCTTTTAAATATACATATTATTTATATCATAGATATTATTTTTTCCAAAACTGTATACCATTTCTCATATTTTGTTTACTTTGAGTATTATTTGTTTAATTGGAAAATTTTCATATTCTATATTGTTTATTCAGTACTGTTATTTATGATAATTAATATTAATTATGAATTAAAGTGATTAATAAATATATGAGGAATTAATTGGACATGCAGTAATAGGTGTGGCCAATAATTATATATCTCCTTGATGCATTGAAAGGTCTCATGAGGAAAATTTATTTTCCAAATTATAGGGTTTTTGGTGTATACCAACATATAGTTTAAAGTCTCTTAGAGCAAGGTCTTAATGGTATATATATCATGATTTTTGAGATCATTAATTATAATAGTAATAATTTCACTAATATAAAATCAATTACTATTCTCCATGATATTACTGCATTGATATTATTTTTGGATGCATTTAATGTTTTACTTATTTATGAAATAATTTTTTTTCCAGTTAATTACCATGCCATATTAGTTACACATTATTTATTCGTAGTAGATTACACTATATATTTCTATTACTAAGAATTTGAGAACATTTTTTTTTTGAATCCATGAGTTATGAAGAAGACATCATTGAATGATTTTCTAGGAGGAACAATTTTTAGTGTCGTTGTGTTTTATATTTAATTTCCAATATAAAAATGGTATCATGTAAGAATTTGGATATCCAAGAATACTAAATTGATTTGTCCTTCAAGATTACATCCCTTTTATTTATGAAAATTTAATAATGTATGTACCTAATATAGGTCACTAAAATTGGGGTTATTATAGTTATTATTCGAGCATGTTTACTAGCAACCTTGGAAACTAAATTTATGAAAACATATATTAGAGAACATTACCCTATGATATACATTGAGGATATGTCTAATTATATAACAATATGATATTTTTTTGTTTAGGTAGAGATTATGTGGATCTTTCGATAAATAAATACATGCATGGATATTCCAAGTTGACATGGTTTTGGAATAGGTACATATAGGAGTAATATCTCTCTAAAGAGTTGGTCAAGTATTTCTCATCAATATTTCTGGTTTATAGTGAGTGTGCCTTCACTAAACACCATGTTTGAAACTCTCTAGGAAATATTCTTAGGTTAATTTACATTATCATTACAAAGAATTATGAATAATTCTAAAATATATTTTTGATTTAATGATATACTCAAAAAAACCACATTTAAGATTTTGATATTAACAATGCTAAAATATTCACTTTTTATTATCTTTTACACCAAATCATGAACTATATATTATTATTTAAAATCTATAATGTCATTAGATAATATATTATAAGAAATTATTTATAAATGGATCATGGAAGAATGAATGGTATCAATATACATTTCCAATGTAGAAATTTACCAGTTTAGTAAGCCAATATAATGGATGTTCGAACTGAGTTGATCAAGGAAATATTAGAGTTGGTGAAATAGGTTATGACTAATAACTTTTCATATATGGAGAAATATGATTTTACATGGCATGAAACAACTATATAAGATTCTTCTATTTGATATATTCCCCCATATATTTTTGAGACTATTATTCCAGTGATAAATAAGGAATACATTATGTCCTGTCAAAATATATTTTAGGACTTGGTATGTGACAAAACGGATAATGGTATACTTTTTTTATTGTATAGAATAATATTTTGATCAATTTTGGTCACTTATCTAATATAATATGAAGGATGAATAAATAAAACACATGGAATGTAGGGATTTTAATGTAACATTATTCAAAAAATATTTCCCTCACGAGCAATGAACAAAAATGAAGAGAATATTCTTCAAATTAAATAAAAAGAATGAAGAAAGTTTTTTAGAGTATGGGGATACTATTATAAGAATTTATAGGTATTCTATCGATTACATACATAATAAATAAGGAAATATTGACAATTTATTTGAAGGGATTAAACCAAGTCTTCAAAGGTAACTAGTTTCTCAAACTTTTTCATCATATGAGGAAATATTCTTATGAACCATAAAAAAGGGAATGGATTTTTAGGTACTATATATTAGTGGAGAATAAAAATAATAAGTTATTTTTGGAACACTATGAAAATGGGAACACTTCGAAAAATAAGATGAAAATGAACTAATTTTTATCCCGTGATAATTGTGGAAAGAAACATCCATGGAAATGATTGAAGGGCATGGAATTTTGATTCATGTGTAGAGAAAAAGGTTATCTATATAATGATTTTAAGGTAAAAAAATATAAGATTAATACCAAGATTTTAATGTGTAATGAAATGAAGAATTAATGAAACCAATGTTTGAAGCATCAAGGGAACTTACCGTAGAAGAGTTTAAGGGAATAAGGCTAAGATTATGTGATCAGTACATCAACGGTTTAAGTCCCTAATGATGTGGTGGAAGGTACATTAATCATATATTAAATTTTTAAAAAAATTCACTATCTGTTTATGGATATTCAAACTCTTTTATATCATCCATGATTTCAATGAAAATTAGGTATTTCCTTAGAACCTTAAGAAGGGTGTTATCAGTGAAAAATTATAGTGTAAATCTAACTACAATAATGATGTGTCATATTGTTACAATTATGATACATAAACATTATCTATTTTTATAATTTATTATTATACCATTGTTTGAAATTGATATAATATTTTTTATGGACAAGCTTTCAGAACATGATAATTTTTTTTGAAAAGAGAAGGAAATTATAATTCTTTATGAAGATATAGAAATTAATTATCTCTTAAGGGGATACATAATCACCATCTAAGACATGAATAAATCCACCCCTTATAGATATTTTAATTTTTATTTTTGGGGAGAATGGGAGAAATATATTACTAACATAAAATGAAGTTTTCAAATTAAAGATATATCTATTATAGAAGAATATATTGATGTATTTTCTAAGGAATTACTTAGGAATTCACCAGATCATGATGTTGATTTCTCCATTGATTTGATCCCCAATGAAAGACCAATATCTTTTACTACCTATAGAATTGCACCTTTGGAATTAGTGGTATTGAATAAATATCAATAGGAGTTGAGTGATAAGGGATTTACACATCTCACTATTTCACCCCATGGAGCCCAAATATTTTTGTTACAAATAAAGGTGGATACATGAGGTTGTTCATGTATTATGGGTAAATCAATGTCATTATGATAAAGAAAAATTATCATATGTATCCTATTGATGAATTATTCAATTAACATAATAGAGCTTACAATTTTTCAATGATTTAAACTTTTTCTATGTATCATCAATTGTGATTAATGATGTAAGATATTATGAAGACACAATCTTGAACAAGGTACAAACATTATGTGTTTATAGTAATCCCATTTTTACTGACTAATTCACGCTCTATTTTTTTAGATATAGTGAAAAATGTATTTAATTATATCTTTAATTTTTTAATTGTATTTATTGATGATATCATAGTGTATTCTAAAATCTATGAGGATCAATCGAATTACTTTCAGATCATTATAGAGACTCTTAGAAGATAAGATTTATATAGAAAATTTTAAGATTGTGAATTTGAGTTTCAGAAAGATTTTTTTCCTTAAAATATTGTCTCCATTTATGAAATCTTATTTTATTTTATCAATAAAAATGTAGTTAAAGAATAGATCACACTAATGAATATATCTAATGTATGTAGTTTCATTGGGTTGACATATTACTATCGGTGATTTTTTTTAAATTCTATGTTTTCAAACTCATTAACCAATATTACACACAAATTTGTTATGTTTTTATATAAAATGGAATGTGAAGAATTTTTTGAAAAAATGAAGAGGTGATTGTTCAATGATATGATTTTTTCTCAACCATTATAAAATGATTGATTTGCAATGTATAGTGATGCATAGTAGAAGGGAATTTCTTGTGGACTTATATAGAATATTAAATTTATTACTAATGCATCATGAAAGATAAAGACCCATGAATAGAAATATATAACTCATGATCTTTAGTTAGATGATGCAATATTTTATTTGAAGATATGGAGACATAAAATCTATGGTGAAAATTTTAAATTTACACAAACCATAATAGAATAAAATGCATATTGTCATAGAAAGTGATCAGTATGAGGACAAGTTGATTGGTTGAGCTACTCATATATTATGATTTCTCAATAAAATGACACGTTAGGAAGGAAAATATCATATAAGACGCATTGAGCTGGAATGATCATGGATTTATAATGAAAATGATTATTGATATGTATCTTATGTTCATAAATCTAATAAAGTCATATGTGGGAATAATTAAGGAAGGGGAGAGATCACCCATTTTTCAAATGATTATGAAACTTTATTTATTAGAAAAGTTAAAAATTTATCATTTGGATGATAATAAATTTCGAAAAGAAAACTGAAGCCATGAATTTTGGGAAATGAGAACACTTCTTATATAAAGACATTGTTTTGAAATTTAGAAATTGGATAAGTTTTATATATACACCTATGATATAAATTAAATTAATGGATGAATATCATAGCTCAAATTTCTCTATAAACCCTAGTAGCAGCTTGATGTATATGGATTTGTAGGAACATTTTTTGGGGGATAATATGAAGCTGGAAATTACTGATTATGTATCAAAATACTTTGTTTATCAATAAGAGAGGATAGAGATACAAAATACTAGAGGTGTTATGAAAACTATACCTATCCAAATGTGGAAAAGGGATGCCATTAATTTGTACTTTGTCATTGTCTATCAATATACTCAAAGCAAATATTATGTAATATGTTTAATTATTGATCTCCTAACAAAATATTAACATTTATTTAATAAAAGAGATGTTCTAACACTTTAATTATCTTCATGAATCGATATTAATGATGCTGTAATAATTAATGGTAATTATATTTAAATTGTGTCTTATTGTGATCCACAAATTACATCTAAATTATAGAAAAGTATTTGGAAGGATCTTGATAACAAACTACATTTGAGCACTGCCTAACATCCTTAAAATGAGGGACATTATAAAGAGACTATTTAGGCATTTAAAGAAATTCCGAGATCATGATTTATTTTCCTTCATGGAACGCGAGATCAATATTTATCTTGGGTATATTTTTACAATAACAATAGGTTCCAATAAACTATTCAAATGGAATTATATGATGCATTATATAGAAAGAGATGTATCTTTTTCCAACTTTTGGGATGAAGATGGCGAAACAAAGTAATAGGACAAAAATTGTTGTTGAGATAATGATAAAAGTAAATACTATATATACTCATATTAAAGTATACCAAATAAGGAACTAGATTTTTTCTAGAAACTAAAAAAATATTTGGAATTCCAAGTGGGTGATCATATATTCATTAAAGCATATCCATTGAATATTATTACAAGGTCCAATATAAAATGTATACTTTGCCTAATGTACATTAAAAATTTGGAAATTCTAGAAATTATTGGAGATATAGATTACCAATTATAAATTAAATGATGAATATATAAAGAAAATTATTTATTCAATATATCATTATTAAGAAAGTATATACATGACCCAACATGTCCACTCAACTTTGATGAAATAGATTTGGAACCTGATCTATCTTACTATAAAGAGCCTATCCATAATATTTCCACCATAGAGAATGTGTTGAGGAATCAGATGACTCAACTAGTAAAATTATGTTATAAAAATTACAAAATGTAGGAATCATTGTTGGAACCACATTGTTTTACAAATACAAACAAACTTTATTCGTTTAGAAAGTATTATCCCTGAAAATTTGAAAGATGAAATTTTTATAGGATGAAAAGGTTAACACCTAAGATTCAATTTTAGTAAGTAAATATTTTAATTTAATAAAAGTATATTAAAATTAAAATTTTATTATTATATGAGAAAAAATTAAAATTTTATAGTATTAATATCAATTTTGAACTTACTTGGTCAAAATAATTATAGAATGGGTTTTTTAAAATATCCACTTAGAAATAAGATGTATGAATGATTGAAAATATGGTATTGAAAAAAAATAACATTAATTATAAATTTTTATTATAATATGTATCATTAAACATGTATTGATTATTAATATGATATAAATAATGATAAGATCATTTGGAGGTAAGATGAGATATTTCTCAAAAAACTATTTTTAAATGCATAATTATTTCCATTTTAATTTATTAAAAAACTTTAATGATGTGTTATTTAGATTAAATGTATAGATTATATATCTAGATATATTAATTTAAATATATATAATTATTATTACTAGTAATCTTATCAATATAATATCATCTTATGTTTGACAAATGAATTTTTTGAAAACTGTTTTTTGACATGTTTTGTGGGAGTGTTTTTAAATAAAATTCATCAAATTATATGAATATAATTTGATATAATAAATTAAATATGTTTAATCATCATAATTAATGTTATCAAATAATATGAACACAATTTTCATATCTAATGAATTGTAAAAATAGTAAATATTTAATTATTCGGGATGTTAAGTTAAACTATAAAATTCTTTCAAACAAGAGGTAAGGGGTTCATCACAAAACATCATTCTTCGAGACACATGTTATTTTTTGAAAATTGTTTTATTTAAATAGTGTATATTCTACCAATTTTATATTAAATATCATGTATTATATTTCTTTATGGTATTTAAACATTAACACGAATCATTCTCCATTTCAAGGGGTTTTTATTAGAATTTTTCTTTAGTCATAATAATTATATCTCAATGAATCTTAATTGATCCATGTTTTGATATTATGCAAGAATATTTATATTTAGGGTTTATCTACTACCGCATTATGTACAATCTCAAAAATTAATTTTTAACTTAGAATATTCACTTCTATTCATGTTCTTCCTCATCGTGAGATATGATTGATTTCTTCCCCAAAATATAATCGTATTTTATAACACAATCTAATTTATTTTGTTATATTGGGATTCCTTTAATTTCATCTTTCATTTAATAGGGTATAACCTATTTTTATCTCAGAAGATCACTTAATATTCAATTCTTCCCAACTAGTGAATTCAAATCTATTATACGAATAAAACTATGTTAATAATGATTACCATCTATCTATTTGATGGTTTTACCCTTACCCATAATTTCCCTTCCCTCCAATGTGAACCAATTTAATTAAAAGCATAATTATGTGTTATCTCATGTTAATATGATATCAAACTTATTTAATTTTAAAAATAAATTTTAATTTGCTTATTTTATAATGTGGGATTCAAAAAATTGTGTTTTTGATCATTAAAATTTATCATATGTAACTCCTTTGCGATGCTCTGGTTACACATTCCCATTACTTTACCCCATTTTATGCAATATTATTTCCATTTACCTCCTCTATTTATATATACATGTATCACACATATATATATATACCTATTTGATTATAAAGATCATGGATAAGATTATAAAATATTGATTTCTCTTTGTAATTTTTTCTTTTAAGTAAAATTGATTTAAAGAAAATTTCATTTTTTATGATCTCATGTCAAGCATTGCCCCAATAAATTTTTATTACACCATGAAAAAAATATAAAAACCACAATAATTTTATTAATAACCCATGTCATTCAATTATATTTTTATAGAAAATAAAATTCCCTTTTATTGTTCAAAAACATCCTTTACTTATTTCATAAATCTTTACCCAGGTGGTTAACTTTCATTATTTTTTAGTGAATATTCTCATTATATAGTAAATAATGGAACTCCATTATCATGAACTATGTTTCCTTTTCAATTATGTCTTAAGATAAAAATATGAATCCCAATTTATTATTATTTGTTATATCATGCTAATGATTTCTGTGTGGACTGTTTTCTTCTTGTAGAATACAAATGTTTGTACATATTTGGATGTGTTTACTGGGTATGTTATAGACCTCTAATAAACTGTGTAATGTTAATGTCTCAAGATATATCATATTTGGTGTATATATTATTAACCTAAGCATATTTTGTATGTTTCATGAGTGGTTAGCCTAAGGAAACTATGTTAAGACATAGGTTAGACTAAGAATATGATAATTATGATCATGGTTAGACTATGTTATATTTTTTTGTGAACTATACTTGACATATTATTCTGATCTAGTGCCTTATAATGTTTCATATACTTATGATTCCATGATATTTTTATTTTACTTCCATATACCATGTTTTCATTCTAACAATTTTTCTCTTTATGATATCATGATATGATTCTTTAATATTATGTCATGCTTTATTTTCAGGTTTATCCCATTACTAGGATTTCTATCTCACCATTTTATTGAGGTAATTTTCCTTGGGAATCCTATATAGTTTTATATGATCTATGGGAGTTAGGAGAACTATGTGGAGTTTTAAATAGGATTTTGTTTTAATGTTTAATATTTTGTATTTATTCATCTAATATTACAAATACACAAGACCTATATATCATCATTTTTTATTTGTTGGAAACATATGTCATTTCCGATGAAATAATTGGTGTTATGTCTTGGGTTTATATAGATTTTATCAAAGGATAGTCTTGTTATTTTTTGAGATCAGGATAATAAAACCTTAGTAGAAAACCTATTGAGAATTCAATTGGATAATAAAAATTATAATATGACACACAAATATTTTCATAATGTAGAGATTATGTATATTTCTAAGAAAATACATCCTTGTATGAATATTGGAATGTTGATATAGGCTCTATCATAGTTGTACATAGTGGTAACAAAATTGAAGAGGATGTGTTGGGTATTAACTCAACTGTGACCTACTTCATGATAAAGAGACCTAACAAAACATCAAACTAGACACTCCTAGGGGATATTACTTGGTTGATTATATAAACCTTATAAACTACTATAAAGTAATTTTTTATTGATTATTTTAATAGATTATTTTAAGAAGTATGAGAAAAATCAACTAAATATATGCTAGGATGAATCATGAATGATCTAGGTCAAACCAAATATGACAAATATTGGTATAGGAATGATATATTTTAAATTTTGAATGATATAAGTTACAAAAAAGAGTTAATAACTTCAAATAAAATAATTATAAACTATCCAGTGGAATTATAAAGTGAAATATCTCAAGGTTAAATTTCCATTTGATCATATTGGATATATTTATTATGATTATAATTGGTTATCACTCATTTTAACCACTTTTGGTTTTTGTTATGGTAGTAACTTGATGAAAGAAAGTTAGAAATAGGTGTGAGGGATAATGTTGTAATTTTATAAATGATAAACCCATTTATGTTGGATTTGGATTGAAAAATAAAATGATTTGTTAAATAAAAAATCATGAAATATGATTAACAATGAAACTATAGATGAAATACTGAATACACCAAATAAGATAAAGATGAAGTCCAATATAAATTCTTGTGATGAAGATAATGAAGGAAAATAGATTCAATTTAATTCATGTAAAAAATAATTGGAATAGGCACCCAAGGGATTATATCCAAGGAACAATAAAATGTTTCACATGTAAAAATATTTTTTATCAATTTCATGACTATCAAATAGAAAAAAGTGGTTATAAAATAATGTGGAAGGAATAAACTTCACAACTAATACACCATGTATAATTTAATACATCAAATGAAAGGAGTTCGAGTATTATGAAAATCTATTCCCTAACCATGGACTGCCAAGAATAATATGAATCAATGAACTCCTCAACCATGGTGAAAAATATATTTCTGAATGTATATCATGAAATAAATTACTAAAGGTAAACTCACCCACCACTTAGGATTTATAAGTATAAGAATATATTATAGTAACCCTAGTAAGCATATGATAATTCCTAAGAATATTAAATCAATACACGAATGATTTTACATTCACACAATACATAATGATGTATTAACATTGTATTATATGTCAATTTTTATGAAAATTTTCATTATGAAAATTTTCATTATGAAAATCATATTATTTTTTCTTTAGATAAATATAATATGATTTTGGAAAAGTATTGGTTTTTAATTAGATCATATGAATTGGAGTAACCAAATTATGATGTGTATATATATATTTATATAATAATATATTTGATTTATTTTTATACATATTTAATTAATTTATTATTGTTTGTTAGAGTCTGTATTTTTATGTGTTGAAATTTATATTAAATAAAACTATGTATATTACTATTAAATAATATTTTATTGATTTAAAATATTTATTGAATAATTACAAATTTATTAATATTTTATAGAATTTAACAATGAAGAAAACTATTATTTAAAAACAAATCTGATAATAAAAAATAGTTTCTCATTATATTTTGATGATTTTATTTTAAATTAAAAATTGACTAAATGAATAAAATTAAATGAAAAAATAAAATTATTTTTTTATTTATAATTTAATTATCAGATTAATTTGATTTTTTTGGTTATTTTAATGAAGAAATATTTTTAGGTGAGTAGTGTGAAACACCATTTTTATAAATAACATGAAATATTAGTATATTCATTTGAATTTTAAATTTATGAAACCTTTTTATAAGACCAATTACATATTTTATAATTGACTCAAATATTTTAATAATGTTATTTTTAGTTTACAAACCCACATTTGACATTTTAGATTTTAAGTTATACTATTCAAAAAAACTGATTTTTATTATGTTTTACATATAATATTTTAAAATTAATATTAATCTTCTACATAAAATTAATATAAAAAATTAATTACTTTTTTTATTAATCATGAGAAAATAATCTTATGATTAAATTTTGAGATTTTTCTATAATATTTTTTTTAAATGAATATTAAAAAACAATGTTCTTCCAAAATAGCGACTTTTATTAATTTATCAGTATATACATGGGATGTAGAATTAAGAAACCCATTTTGTTAGACAATTATTTATTTTAGGAATATTATTATTTATTTTAGACATATTGTTTTAAAATTTACAATTACTTTGTTTAACCATAATATTTTTATTCTAATATTTTTTTCCACTTAATTTTGTGAAACATTATTTTGGTATATTTCATTTTTGGACTGATTTGAAAGACTAATATTTTTTTTTTATTTTATAATAAAACAATTTATTTCTTTATAATCCAAAACATTGATAATTATATCCAACAAATTTATTCTTAATTTTTTTTTCTAAGTAATGGGTTTTACATGTTTTATAAACTAATAATTAATTTTTTTTATAAATCATTGGGATTTTATATGATAAAATTATTCCCATGTTTTTTATTATCATTTCCTAATTGGTGAATAATTATAAAATTAAATTCTCCCCTTAAAACTAGTTTCCAAGGGTGAAAGATGAGTTAGCATGGTAAGGGGAAATTTTGGTAAAGGTTCTCCAACATTATGAAAAAGGTAAAAAATGTGATATAATATTTAAAATTGGATTTTGGAGAGGTTATAAGCCTTATAAATTTTAAAACACCATTATTTTTCATTTTCAGTCCTTTCCATTGAATAATTAAGCGTCATGATTGATAAATAATGAGTTTTTTTAAAATTACCTTTTTATCTTTTATAAATGGAAACCAACTCCCTCCATTTAACCACCTATTAAAAAGGCTTGGTTGACACAAAATGAATCCCTAGAATACCCTAATAACCAACTCTTTTCCTTTTAATTTTTGGTCTCACAAAAAATTCTAGGCTAAGGAGCTTTAGAGAATTACCAATAGGAGAAATTCTAATGGAGATGTAATACTCTCAACCCAACCTCTCTAGATATTTTTTTTCATCAACACACCTAAAATCAACTCTATACATGAATGTATGATAAAACCACCATTTATACTATACTAAAGTTTTATTATACTAATTTAATATCCATTTTATATTTTCCTCAAAAATCATTGATAAAACTGAAAGCGTTGTCATGTGTGTGTGCAGACTACCACCTCTATGAATGCCCTGTTTTTTTTCCATGATCATAAAAAAATGGAAGAATTTAAAAATATTTTGTATGTAAAAATAATATTTTTAGAAACTATTATGATATTTAAAAAATAATATTTTCTAATATATAATTAATAGCAATAATAAATGGTGATTGTAATGTTAAACACCCTAAAAGGACTTATTAGGGAAACGTTTATAATTTCGGTCTGTTCTGGATAACAATTAAACGAATATAATTTTTTTTGTGTAATAATAATTGACATAAAAATTTATAATTTTGTAGATCTTGGAATTATTTGAAATACATTTGACCATGTTCAACAAAATGAAAGTGTTAGATGAAATTCACTGAACAACCTCGAGTAACCGATGTAATCGAAAACTATTATTATAATATAAACCAAACGATTATATATACGAAATTTGAAATTTAAAATATATGAATAAGGTTATTGGTAATATATTTTATGGTCTTAATTTATTGATTTAGAAAATTAGGTTCATGTGTAGATCACATTCAAACTCGAGGCAAGAGTTTGGTCTCAAAACACCCTTCTTTGAGGGACATTTTCTTTTATAAAGAAAATTTATTTTAAAATTTGTTTATAATACTAATTAGATATTTAACATCATATATAATCATTATTAATGTAATTTTACCTTAATCATAGATATCTCTCTCTTTCAACTAGGTTTTAGTATATATTTCTTAAGCTATATGGGTTACATCTAAATCCCCCTTTTTTGAGGTATGCTATGATATTATAAACCAATATTAATTTTTTTGGTATATCTAATTCCCCAAATATAAAAATAATATATAACACCATTATAATTTCCTATAATTTTTTTATAATAAATTTAATTTCTTGTATAGCTTACGATATATGCATCATCGAGTTTAAACTAAACACAATACTATATTAAAATATTATTATTTCAATGTGACCACCATAACCGAGCAATTAAGTTGGTGGTAATGAATAGGAGTGACTAAATTAAGTAAAATATATTTTTTACACATTTTTATTTGGTATCTATTGATCATGAATAATAACAAAAATCATTTGAAAGAAAAAGAAATATTTTACGACAAACTATTTCACCAAGTCCTGTGAACTTATGTTAAAATTTATTTTTGAATATTTTTGAAAATTTAATCAATAAATTTATAAAAATTATCTTCAGGTAAATTTTTGTAATTTTTTTGAAAATTTTTCATTTTTTGATGAATAGTGAAAAATACTGATTTTAATTAAAAACCACCTTTTTATTAATGAATTTACAAGATCCATTTTTTTAAAAATTATTTTATATGAAAAATTAGATTAATTATATAATAATAAATATTTTCTTCATTGTTATAAATTATATTTTCAAATTTTATATAATTACTTGATATAATTTTGAAAAAATATCCTTCAGAGACCTGTTTTTCATTTTAGATGTGGGTTTAGTTTTAACTTAATATTTTCCACATATATAGATTGAATTTGGAAAATGGATTAAATATGTTTAATAATAATAATTAATATTAACTAAAATTCAACTTAATATTTTACCATAATGAATAGTGAAAATTTTAAAAATTAATTGGCACAGTTAATTTAGAAAATGGGATTACTAAGGGTTAAAATAAGAATATAAGGACTGAAAATGATATAAAACTTTTCAAATTAATATTTTATGTAAATATTTAAAAATTATATCATCAAAGGTTATATAATGGTACATTTTTAGGCCTTTTGGTATGTGAAAAACATGGGTACAAATCAATATTTTAAAAAATTCCAAATGTGTCATCTCCTGCACTTATAAAAGGCCATCACCAATCCTCCCATATTCACTCATCCAAATCCCTTAATTATAGAAAATAAATACCCTAATACCTTCCTTAGTTAAATCCCAACATCTTATATCCATTTTGGTACTGAAAATAAAATCTAGGAAGGATTTTGGTGAAAACAAAAAGTGGTCATCCAAAGAAGAGGTAACCATCTTAAAAGATCTTTTTTTTATTCTTCCACCTCCTCCAAATATTATTTAGTCATTGTGATATAATAAAAATTTATCGGATATGATTATAATTTTTTATTTGAAGAACCATTATCCATATCCTCTTTCATCAAATGGGAAACAAAATATTCGATCATGTGTATGAAAGAATACCACCTCGTAAACTCATGTAACTTGTTTTCTATCAATACATCTCAAAATTTGATATAATGCATGATATAATATATATATATATATTTATAATATTAATGATATGATTATAATTATTTAATTATAATATCTTATATACCATCTTAATTTCCATTTCATGGGGCATACGATAATGTCGATCATGTGTATGACGACTACTACCTCACAAAGTGACGTGCTTCATTTTTCATTCATTCCTTAAATAAAAGGTAATAAAGGATAAATTTGAAGAATATAAATTATATATATATAACATGGTATTTTTTACTTAATATAAAAATAAAATTGATGATTTTATTCTTTCACTCATCAGGGGAATGATATCCTCGCTCGTTCATATGTACGACCCACCGTCTCCATGAAGTGATGTGGTTAATTTTTCTTATATTAGATTAAATAATGGTTATAATAATGTATATAATGAGTAAATATGAAATTTATAACATTATTAAAATTATTAGGATATTTTATTTAGATATTAGGTTCATGAAATATAAATTTCATGACAAAAAAGCACGATAAAACAAGGAAATTAACACACAAAACATTGAAAATAATGATATATTGTTAACAAATGGGTGGTAAAGGTGTTATAAGAGTATAATATATGATATTATAAATATGAATATGGTTTTAAAAATAATTTAAAATTTAAAAACTATTATACTGTATATTAATTCATTTTCAATTAAAAGAAATCATGAGGTAAGGAATTTTGTCTATGTTTCCGTTGGAATGAAACTAATTTCTTAATAAAAACTTATTCAAATTTATGTGGTGTATATACTACCAAATTTAAGTATTTAACATTAATAAATATTAACTAATGATGATTTATGCTTGAATTCAAATTTTTTATTTTATCGATTTATAATTTAAAAGTTACAAAAGTTATAAAAATAAATTTTACTATCTCACATTTATTTGGGATTGGTTTTACATCAATTTAAAGAATTTTACTATTTATCATTCATAAGATCCTATAATTTCCTTATCCTTATTCATTGTATCATGGATATTATTATTTTATAAACAATATAATATTTATAAATATGGTGTTTACTTTAATTTTTTTTGATTAACTAGAGAAATATTGATAAATTAGTATTCCTTATTTAATACATATATTTACTGATAAGGCATTTTATTCACGAATTAAATCTATTTATCAATATATAAGGACTGAATTGGTCATTAATTGATGGTTGGGGTCTATAAATTTATATAACCTGAATTCATTGATAACTATCATGAGATAAATATGTTGACCATATTAAAAGGGGTTTTACCCATAGTTTTAAACACTCTTGTGAAAAGTCATCCTAGTATAGGTATCGTGAGTATTGAGATCATAAAATCAAATAATAAAAAATTTCCTTAAATTATAAGTTAGTTATTATTGTAATCAATGATATATTCTCATTGATAATATGTCTGTATGAATTCCATTATAATATTACTGTTTTAATTACATGTGTTTTTAGTTATTTACCTTGCCATATTGGTTACACCTTTTCTAAAAATGACATTTAGGTTTTTGATAAATTGGAATGTCTATTAAGTTACATTCATTTCCATGTTGATTATTCTTTATTGATACACGATATATTCAGTTTAATATAACCTTTACATTGAATTTTAGGTCACCCTTATTTTGATTCTATTCCCTAGGATATAATGATGAATATCTTAAATAATATTCATGGATTCTCAGATTATTATTTTGTAATGTTTTATTTTATATTAAATATGTTATATTGCTATTTTTTATGTATCTAGTTCTATAAAACTTATAAAATGACATGTCCTTTTATAATTTACCACTTCTATGTATGCTAATGTAATTAAGAAGTAATAGCTCCAGGTTATTGGAGTCAGGGTTGTTAAAGACAGTATCAAAGAAAGTTTAGTTGAAACCTCATTAACTAGATTAAAGAAAAACATATATTAGAATATATAAACCAATGTTATAAATTGAGTATAGTTGTGGAATAACATCCTAAAATTTTGGTAGGTTAGAGATTATGTGTATTTCCATAAAATACACCCATATCTAGATATTACTAGTAGACGTTGTTCTGGCATAGATGTTTCCAGGGGTAGTAATTTGAAAAAGGGATGTGTTGATTAAATTGGGTGGTTCCTGGTATATAAAAGTAGGCCTTACTGCACACCATGTTTGATCCTCCTTCTCTATATGATTATTATATTTTACAATTTACTTATAAACCATAATGAAGGAATTAAAAATAAGGATTTCCCCAAAGAAACTAAGTTTATGATTATGATTTAAACAATGCATAAAAATTCAATTTATGCTATGTTTTAAACCAAATTTATATTTATACATTATGATATAATATTCATAAATTAATGAGCTCAACCAATATATTCCATTATTTAGAAATAGAGCCTATAAGAAAGAAGGGTATAAATAATCATGTCCAATATAGATATTTCCATAACAAGAAAGAAAATATTGTTTGTATTGTAACTGGGTAGATAATGGCTATATTATGGTATCTTAATTAGGTTAATACTATTAACCATTCCCAAATGGATAATCCTATAGTTCTAGAAACTTATTCTCCTATGTGGGAAAAATTTGTGTGAAAAAATATTCCATCATTTAGTGGGACTACTAATCAAATAGTAGATGAGAAAAATATCAAGTACCTCAAGAAGATAATTCTATAATCAGGATGTGATAAAAAGTAAAAGGTCATACCTATAGTTTATTGTCTCAAAGTGAATGTTGTTCAATAGTGTTCATTGAACCAAAATACTTTGGAGGAAGATAAAGTGGAACACATTGAATATAAATTTTTTAAGGAAACATTCATTAACAAATATTTTCCACATGAACAATGAAATAATCTGAAGATAATGTTCTATATATTAATGAAAAAGGAAGAAAGAATTATTTTGGAGTATAAGGATACCTTTACAAGGTTATACCAGAATGATATAGATTACATACGAAACATATAATGCAATATTGGTTTTTTCATTAAAGGGATTAAACCATATATCTCAATGTCACTACTCTCTAATTTTTTTTCTTCATATGACGAAATTTTTTTATGTTCCATAAAAATAGAGAAGGAATTATCTATAACCTATATGTTCAATGGATTTTAAGAATATAAGAGGCCAACTAAAACCCCGAAAATGGAATGTTTCAAAGAATAAGGAGATAATTAATAAATTTGCATCTTTTGAATATAGTGGAATGAATCATCCTAGGAATTGATTGCAGTGATTTGGAGTTTTTTAATAGTGCAGAGATAAGGGTCATTAGGAAAAATAATTTAAAGGGAAGAAATAAAACACTAATATCTAGTGATTTAACTATAATGAAATGGGTAATTATTCATACTAGTGTCCCAAATGCCAAGGGGATATACCTTAAAAGATGCTCTGAAAAGATGGATAATCTCCAGTGATCACTACATCTAAGGTGGAAAAACACAATGCTATGATGGTAGGTACATTAATCAGATCCCCATGTTTTGAAAATTTGTAGTATTTTATATCTTCCATGTTTTTTAAGAAAACTATATATTTCCTCAGCACATTAATAATGTATTTGTCCATCAAAACTCATATTGGAAGTCTCTAAGTGTCAAGGATATGTTAGTATGTTCTTATTATGACACATAAACATACCCAATTTTCTGAATTTATTATCATACATATGGTTGAATTCAATATTATCCTTGGTATAGAAATGATTTCTAATTATGAAGAAAAAATTTATTATAATGTGAATGAAATTAAAATTTGGGATGAAGATTTGGAATTCATCATCTTTAGACCAGAGACTTCATCATTTGATGTATGATTAGATCCAACCTCAACATCTCTTTTGAATTATATTCTTAGCAAAAAATAGAAGACATAATCGATGGATGTAAATGATAATATTCCAATTTATTATGGACCTATTTTTGTAAGAATATATTGATGTTTTTTCCAAGGAATTACATAGACATACAACATTTTGTGATATGGAGTTTTCCATGATATTAATACTTGATTAAATACAAATATTAAAGAATTCATAAAGAATATCCACTATAAAATCAGTGGTGTTAGAGAAAAAACTAAAGGATTTCTGTGATAAGGGATTTATCTACAATAGTGTTTCACCTTGGGGAGCCTCAATTCTATTCACTAGAAAAAAAGAAGAATCTATGAGGTTTTGGATTGATTAGAGGAAAACTTATTCTGTTACAATAAATAACAAGTTTGCTTTACATCATACTAATGAATTATTCAATCAGATTCATGGAGCTCAATATTTTTTAAAGATTTACCTTTGTTTTGGGTATCCTCAATTGTGAGTAAATAATAGAGACATTACATGTAAAACATTCTAAATGAGGTATTTAAATTATGATATTATAATAATTACATTTGGATTGACTAATTCACCCTCAATTTTTATTAATTGAATGAAAAGAGTATTCAAAGAACATCTTGATGATGTTTTGTTGTATTTATGATCATATCTTGGTGCATTCTTAAATTTACGAGGACCATGAGAACCACTTCAGAATCATTCTTTAGACTCTTAAAAGGAAATATTTATATGGGAAATTTAGTATGTGTAGTTTTTAGCTTCAATAAGCTTCTTTTGTTGACCATATTGTCTCTAATGATGGAATCTCAACTAAACCTATGAGGACAAATATAATAATAGAATGTACTATATTAATTAACATAACCAATGTACATAGTTTAATTGATTTGGTAGGTCACTAATGGTGATTCGTTCTGAATTTTTCATGATTGTATAATCCATTAAATAAGATTATACATAATGGGTTATTATCATGTGAAAAAAGTTATATGAAGAATGTTTTGAATAATTGAAAAGGAGATTGGTAAATGATCCGATTTTGAATTTACCATCAGGAAGTGATGGGTTTATTATATATTGTGATTCATCAAAGAAAGGACTGGGTTATATCCTTATTCAAAATGATAATTTCATTCCATATGAATCAAGTTAGTTGATTAATCACGAACAAAACTATCCAACCCATGATCTTGATTTAGTACCTATAATATTTTCTTTGAAGATATGGAGATATTATCTCTTTAGTGATTGATGTGAGATATACACGGACCATAAGAGACAAAAATAAATATTTTCACAAAAATATCTATATATGAGGTAATGTCGATGGATAGATCCACTCAAGGATTATTGTTTCTCAATAAAGCACCACATGGGGTAGGAAAATAAGTTTTCTGCTTCTTTGAGTAGGAATAATCATGGGGTAATGGAACAAATGATGATTAAGAGGGGTATTATGTTCATAGATCTATTAAATATGGATATTATAATTTTTAAGGAGGGGATAGGTCAGTATTTTTTAAAATTATTGTGAAACCATAATTATTTCTAAATATAAAAAGTTGTGAATATGATGATGAGAACATTGTGAGGAAAATTGAAGCTGTAAATGATGGGAAATAAGAAGACTTCATTTGTGAAGAATGGGTTCAAAAATTTGGGAATAATTTATTTTTTACATTTATAATGGATTTAAAAGGTACTTTTAGGATTATTATCATAGATATAATTTCTCTATACACCATGGAAGTACCAAAATGTATAATGACTTCAGGGAACATCTTTTATGGGATAACATGAAGCTATAAATTGTTGATTATGTGTCCATATTTTTGGTTTACACACATGTGAAAGATGAGAGACAAAATACTAGAGGATTCAAGAAACTTCTACGAATTTTGTGTGTGGAAATTATTGTTAATTACTAGGATCTTTTTCACAGGACTACTAAATACTCCTATAAAGAATGATGTAATATGTGTTATTGGTAATTTCATAACAAAATTTTCACATTTCGTTGTATTAAGAGAAGAATTAACTCATGAGATCTTGAGAAGGCACTATATTAACTATGATCTAAGACGTCATGGTGAACTAATTTGAATTGTTTTTTTTTCCGGAACCCCATTTTAAATAAAAAATTTAGAAGTACCTTCCAAAGGATCTTGATATTGATCATCATTTGAGAACTACCTACCATCCTAAGACTATTGTTCCATCCAAAGGACTATTTAATTAATAGATTACATACTGAGTTCATCCTAACTTGACTTTAAAGTTATGTGGGATCATTATATACCTTTGGTAGAGTTTTACTATAACAATAGTTTCCATTTAGCTATTCAAATGGTGTCATATGAAGACTTATATAGAAAGAGATTTCATAATCAAACTTGTTGGGATGATGTTGGTTAAAATAAACTTGTAGGACTAAAACTTGTTGATGATTAAACAATAAAGGTATATACAATTATGGATCATATTAAATTTGATTAACATATGAAAAAGAATTATGCTAAAATCAGAGGAAGGATTTGAAATTACAAGTAGAAGATCATGTTATCATGAATATACCACCATAGAAGGGTGTCAAAAGGTTTTATAAGAAGGTAAATATGTGATCCAATTACATTAAAACCTATAACATTTTATAATGCATTAGAGCTATGGATCAATAGTTGGAAATTCCACCAAACATCTCTAAATTACATGATATGTTCTATATATCATTATTAAGGGATTACAATCCATGCTTAATACATTTTCACACCTATAAAGAGATCGAATTGGAACCTAATCTATCGTAATATTAATAACCAATCTGAATTCTTGATGCTAGAGAGAAATTATTTAGGAATTTGATGAGTTGATTGGTATAGGTACATTAGAGAAATCATAAAATGGAGGAAGAAATATCAGAACTTCAGCATATTATGAAGAAGAACCACCCTCACTTGTGTAGCGTTGCTGACC
Organism: Viscum album; assembly: GCA_963277665.1. Lineage (NCBI taxonomy): Eukaryota > Viridiplantae > Streptophyta > Magnoliopsida > Santalales > Viscaceae > Viscum > Viscum album. The sequence continues at coordinate 1,186,422,953 of OY728164.1, forward strand.
CCAGTATCTCAGTGCCACTGCATGACTTAATACAATGGAATAAGATACAAGGAATCACATCATGAAGCACTGGATAGTTTAGTAGTTTTGGTAAAATGGATACATACATTATTCCCATATTATATTTGAATACACAAATTAAAACATGCTTTTTATGTGAAAATCACTATTCTCTCTAGAATATTCATGAATATATTTGGTAATACACTTCATTGATTCATCAAAAATAAACATAATAATATTGAGATAAAATTAATATAAAGGATTATATACCGAAAAATGTATCATGAATAAATGAAGCATCATCAATGAGAAATGGAAAATATGGAAAGGTACATATCTTAAGACATGAACCATTTAAATAATTGAATAACATAGTCAATGGAAAGGTAAATAAATGAAAATATATTAGTTTTAAACAATAAACAGACTATCATAACAAGATAAAGAATAATCAATATGTGAAGGTAAATATATGAAAAAGAATATTTTCATCAATAAACTTATAATGAAATGCATATATAGATAATATCATTATTAAAATATCATAAATAATATTAATAAATGAATTCTCAATGAAGGAAATGATTAATTATTCGACATCATTTCTTAGTCATATGATAACTTTACCATCAATACTATTCAAAAGAAGGTTTAAAACTATTGATTACAAACTAATACGGGTTTCCAACTACACTTCTACTATCAAGACTTTTCACAATAATGTTTAAAACAATTATGTACAAACTCATAAGGCTTGTCAAACTAATTTGTCTCATGAGACCGGTCGAACCATCAATGGGATGTCTATCACCGAGCCCTACTAATGCCTATATTTCCAAAGTATTCCTAATATTTAAAATTATCCATTTAATTTAAGAAAAATATGTCTTGTCATCAAATATCAGTATTGAGTAAAAGATATGGACTTATCAATATTTCCTTTGTTAATCAAATAAAATTCAAATTAAACACTGCATGAAAAAATGGTACTTGGTTTAGAAAATAATTATATCTATTATTAAATAATATGTATATTTAATATTAATGTAATGTCCAATTAAAAATTATTATAAGAAATTTATTGTTTCAAGATAACGTTAACTATCATAAAATAAAGAGAGATTGTACAATAACTTTTACTACTCGATAACTTTTTAGTAAAATTAAATTCGATGCCATGATTCAAATTGGAAAATAACATACTATGAATTATGAATGAATCATGATATTACATGCCAATGGAGCATTATATACACAACATAAAAGTTAATTGGTGTGTAATAACAAATAAGTCTCAACAGAATGTTAATGTAGAAGAAATCTCTCACATCACACTTACTTTTGGTTAAACAATTTTTATTCTGATGTATAGTGATTTTAAAAATATTTATAACTTATAATGGAGACATATTAGTGTTTATATTTTCATATATGATCATTCACAACATCTTATCAACCATTCGTTAATAATATTTCATTATTTTTATCTTTTAGGGTGTTAATTACCTTGTTTTGACATTCATTATTTATCATGAAAGTTATTTTTTATGTGCATATTATATTTATTAATAACCTATAGAATAATAATAATTAGAAATTTATTCTATTTTTAAATAATTTTTTTAAAAACCAATCCTTAAATATGGTTATGAAAAATGAAGGATGTTACGATCATGTAGACAGTAGTTCATACATACACATGAGTAATGTTTCCATTTTCCAATGATCATTATAAAAAGAAGTTAAATAATAAAATATATTATTTTAATTCCCATAACATCTTATATACCATATAATCTACTTATATATATATATATATATATCTTCCATGCAGTGTGGTGATGAAAAGAGTCACATCGGTTCAAGAAGGCAGTAGTCCACATGTACATGAACGATGTTATCATCATTAAGTGAGTTAAAATGTAACAAAATAAATGATATATTACCTTTAAATAATGATAAATATGACATGAATATAATACTTATTTCATGTACATCACATATAACCATTAAATTTATCATTATCACCTTCCATGTAAAGCATCTGTGAAAGAAGAATGACATTGCTTCGTGAAGCGCTAGCCTATCATACACACATGCGACATTATTGTATCTCTTATGGAATAGAAGGTAAAAAGATATTTATGATATAATTACTAAATATATATAATTATTTTATAAATACGAAATATATTTTTATATCTATTATCGTACACAGCCGTGAGTGGTGGTAATCAAAAAACGAATAACATCAGTTCTTGAGACAGTAGTTTGTCGTACACATAAATGAGGATTACGTAAACCATTTTATAGAAGTGGGGATGGTATTAGGTTATTAAATTAACATTAAAACATCTAATTATATGTTATATATAATGTTTATATATCATAATGGTATAATAATAATCTAACTGAGGTGGAGAAAGGAAGAAAATAAATACGCTCATTGAAGAATGTTACTTCTTTTTCAGGTATCTTCCTTAGGTTTACACTAAATCATTCAAAAGGATGATATATGAACCAAATAAGGATTATTTTATGAGATTAGGGAAGTTTTAAAGTGATTTGGTTTTGTTTTGGATAATCCAAAAGGGTCTTTAGGTGTTCTAGACAATGGACAGGCGGTGGCCTTTTATAATTGAGGTGAGTTACAAACTTGTAATTTTTTAAAATATTCAACCATACCCCAGTTTTTATAATGAAAAAAAATATCAAAATGGTATATTATATAACCTATCATATATAAGGTCGAAATAAATTTATATAATGGTTGTTATAAAAGTTTTAGGTCATTTCTATCCCTTATTAGTTTAGTTTAATCCCTAGTAAATTTAATTTTACCATAACCATAGTAACTAATTTTTACTATTTTCATTATTCATGTTTTTCAAAAAATTTGTTGAAATTTTTAGATATAAAAAATTATTAATATTCCAAATATGGAATCAATATTTATAAATACAATTCACATAAGTGGAAAAAATTAATTTAACCTTAATCCCGCATATGTGATGAGAAATCATGATTTCAAAGAGAAAATGTTAAAAATTTTACAATGTTTTTATACCATTATTAAACATAAAAATCATTAATATGAAATAAATTGGATTATATTATCTATAATTTAATTTATTTTACATTTAGTCAAATTAAAAATATAATTTAAAATTATGAATAATATAAACAAAAAGAAAGTTTTCAATTAAAATTTATTATTTTTCACTATTTATCAAAAAATGAATCTTTCCAGAAAAATTAAAAAAAATGAACCTAATAAAAATTTGATATTATTAATTCAAAATTATTATAATTTAATTAAATAATTTTTAAATTTTGTTAAAATGTAACTTTAAATTATTCATGGAAACCGTGACTAATTTGTCTTTTAAAAAGTACAGTTTTTCAGAAAACATTTATGTTTTCATTTAAATGATTATTATTTTATTTATAATCAATAAATATAAAATGAACATGTATAATATATATTTTCATATTTTATTTAATCATATTCATATATTCTATTCTAAATTCTTGGTGATAACTGTCACATTAAATAATAACATTTGAATAATATGACACATTTTGTTTGGACTCAATGTTACATGTAATGTAATCTAAAATCAACATTACATGTAATGAAATCCATTAGAGATATTGAGTTTATTTTAAAATAAATATGTTGTAAAGTCTCATGGTGTTATATTTTATTTTAAAACTACTGTTTCATGTCACATATGAGATTGAGTACATTGTTCTTATTTTAGAATATTGTGATGATAAAATTTGTTTAGATGATAATAATCAATTAAATAATGTGGTAAATTTTTTTATGGAAGAAAATAACGCCCCAAGACTTTATAATTCATTTCTATTATAATAAAATTAATTTCATTAATATTAATTGAGATATGCATAACTAAGTTTAAACAAAACACAATACTCTATTAAAATATTATTATTTAAATTTTATTTTTATAAAATATCATTTAAAAAGTAGGGTATGTATAGAAAAAACTAAATTTTGATAAAATATTATTTAAAAATGTTTATTGGCTATCTATTGATCAATAATAAAAATAATTTTTTTTGAAAAGAGGCAAAAATATTTTCTAAAAAACTATATCATTATATCTTTCATAATTATCTTTAAAATTATTTTTGAAACTTTTATAAAATATATTTGATAAAATGAACTTCAATTTTAAAATATTAATATAAAAAATATCTTATAGTGAATATTTGGGATCTTTTTTGAAAATTATTATTTTTTAATGAATAGTGAAAAATACTAATTTTGATTAAAAATTTAATCAATTTTTTAAAGAATTTACAAGATCCATTTTATTTCCAATTTGTGTTAAAAAAATAATTTGTTCAATTATTTTAAAATAAATCTTATTTATTTCTTTTGAATTAATAATATGTTCAATTTTTATATAAAACATTTTTTTCTTTTGAAAACATTTCTATAGGAAAACCATTTTTTCATCTTGCCTATAGGTTTAATTTTAAATGAAATTAAAAAAATTATGTAAGCTTAATTTAGTTAAATGGATTCAATATTTTTTTATCATTATAATTATTCATAAGTATTAAATTTTATTTTAGTTAATTATAATCTTCCAGTACACATATATTAATTATTTAATGAATATTTTCATCACCGAATGTTAGAAATTTAAATTATTTCATAAGTGTTTCATAGTAGTTATTTTATAAAACATTAATTGATAAAAAATTATTCATTACTATATTATAAATAGTTTTTAAATAATTATTTTCAATTTTCATTCATCCCCACATTATTTTGATACAAATTATGCGAATGATTCTTTAAATTGGGTTCCATGACAAGAAAGTTTCAGGTAAATTACTGATATCAAAATATTACTTTATAATGAAAATTAAATAGATTTTTATCATAAAAAATAATATTAATGAAATATATTAATCCACCCTATCATATATAATAATAATTTTTTTTATAACTCTAAATATATGGAAGTGTTAAAATACATACTGACTACAAAGGCGATTGTTGGCACATATGCTCGAGTGGCATTTCCATTTTTCAATAGATTAAATGAAAGAAAGGTATAAAAAAATTTATATGTAAAAAACATCTATGTGAGTATAGTATGTAAAATGAAATATGTCACTTCATGGATGGAGTAGTCAGTACGCATAGATGGGTGATGCTTCAATTTTTTATTAGATGAAAAGAAGGTAGAATATGGTTGTAACTCTAACATAAAAAAAATTATTATGTAAAATATATTTATATAATTATGTTAACATTGTATCAAAATACTTGGTACAGGTTTAGGAAGAAAAAAATTGAAATATATTAGAAATAACATATACCTATTTCTTGGATAATATCCTTTAAAAATCCATAGGGGTTTATGGATGGGTCTTTTGGAAATGAAACAAACTATAAGTCAAATATAGGTTTTTATTAAGTCATATAATTATTTATAATTCATGATAAATGGATAATTTTGTTTTTTAGAAATTATGATAGGGGTGAACTTTTATAAGTGATGGAGTGAGACACTTGTAGATATCCTTAACTATAAAATCATATAATTCCATTTTATTCAGAAGGTGGAACCAATTCATAATAGGATTGAAAATATTATTATAGAAGGTCAAAATAAACTTAAAAAAATTAAAGTCAATATTTTTTTAGTTATATTTTAATCCCTATCACATAAATTACACTCCCACCCTATTAACTCTTTTATCCTCGGCAATACTGGAATTTTTTTTACCTTAAAAAATATTCATCAATAATCAAAATGAATTTGGAATTATTACATAATTTTAATATGATATTTATAAATATATAATCAAACATATAAGATAATATTCTTATAGGTGGAAAGATCACTTTGAATATATGTGTGAAAAATGCAACAAAAAATAGTTTTCTATAAAAAATCATGTTTATGTGTGAAAATAAATTAAAACAAAAAAAATGTATATAATTGATTCTTAAAAAATTCATTCTCTTATAAATGAAATAATAAGATAAATGAAACATTAAAACAACATCGAAAATGAATTTATCATAATAATTACTTAATTTAGAAAAGGGTAAACATATTTTTTTATTAGAATAAAGCTATACATAAGTTTTAAAATTTCAAAAGTATATTTATAAATTAAACTTATTATTTTTAAATTATATATTTTAATTCATATATATATATATAATTTTGAAAAAAATTGTTTTAAAAACATTCACTTCATTCTTATTTGATTATGATTTCATAAAAGTAATATTTTTTCAAAAAGGTATTTTTCACTATTTACCTAAAAACAAGCCTTTTCAGAAAAATATACAAAAGATACAGTAAGAAAATTTGGATACGATGAATTAAATAATAAAATTTTTATCAAATAAATTTTTTAAAATTTGGTAATTTATATTTGAAAAATGTTTTTTAATAAAGATATACATTCAATGACCATATTTATGATGTTTAAATTTCACCCTATATATATATCCTTGGAAAACATGGTTTCCTAGTATATAATACATGGTTTCATGTAATTTTGTTTTAAATTTTTTCCTAATAAGATGTATTATAGTTTTTTTATATCGATGTTGTATATGAAAAAATCTATTCAACATAATATTTTTTAAGGGGTAATAGTTACGAAATATTGGGATATGATATTTTATTAGTTCCATAATCTCTAAAATATTAATAATTTGATAGATATTATTTTCATTTATTAAATACATTATTAATATCAACCTTATTGGGTAGTAATATAAGTTTTGTAACAAATTTCATGTAAGCAGTTAAAAATCAACCAAGATAGGACAAGTGTTATAAAGAATTATAAAACATGATTATATGATTTATATGATTATAAAATTCATATTTTAATAAATTTTTATTCCAAATAATATAATGAAATTAATGTTTAATATAACTATCAATAATATGTAAAATTCATAAGGGAAAAAATTTAATGTGTATGAAATAAAAACCTAATTTATTCACTTTGATGTGGCACCATTACACTACACTTTAAACCTCCTTAGTTTCATATTTCAGTATTATCAGAACATCTAGGACATGGATAAGAGAGTTGGGTTGGTATATTGGGAATTATTAAGAATTAAAATCTTTTTGGAATGGGTATGGAAGCATTGTAAGGGGGTGGGTGTGGAGGTGGTATTTTTAATTTTTATGGGAGGAATCTCATGGAATATTGTGTTGAAAATTTTATTTTACAATATATTAAGTTTCCCACTACTCTACATAGTTCCAAATTACCTACACTAATGCCCAAAAATAATTTCTTATGGATAATATTAGTGAAATTCAAGTACCCTTTCTAATTTTATAAACACACACACACACACACACACACATATATATATATATATAATTCCATATTCATCAAATTTATTGATTTTACCTTATATTTATATTTTTACTGATAATTACAAAAAAATAAGGACATAGATAATTTCAATATCATAATTCCAATTATAAAATCCATTTTATCAATGTAATTTCCTATATATGATAACTTTATTTTTTATATAAAATCCCAATTTATTTAAAAATTCCATTTTTATGAAATTACAATATTTAAAACCATTTAAATAATTATATGAGATTTCATATAATTATTTTTATATTTATATGAAAATTAATAATTTTTTATAAAACTATTTTACAAAAGTAAAATTTTATTTCATTTCATTAAATTTAAAAGAAAAATTATTTTTAATTAAATTAAAAAAATAAATTTTCCATAATATCAATTATGGTATATTTGTGTCATATATTTAATTTATTATGTTTAATACATTAATTTATTTATCTTACTATATAATTTATTTACATTTTTATCATAACATACCTAAATATTGTTGTATTTATCCAATAATCAGGTTACTATTCTAATGTTCAAGTTACCATTCCTTATGGCCAAGTTACATTTATAATGGAATTATTAAAAATAGTCATTCAAGTGTTTTAATTATTATGGAAACCTCATATTTTCTTCATTCATAATAAATATTTATTTTTTAAAAGATTATATTATTCATTTTCAAAAAATTATATTACATTACTAATATTTTATTTCATATTTATTATATCATTCATGATTGAATGTTTTCATAGTGCCCACTATTATAACATTTTGGTTAAAATTTATACTATATTTTTTTTGTTTAGGAGTTTTAATTTGAGTTTGTAGGGTGTGGGAGTTTCTTGGGGTGTTTTTATAGGAGATTAACTACTAGTGCTAGCTATATAAGAGAACTTACAACATAAACGAATGATTTATGACATAAAATAAATAATGGAAACAAGCCTAAAATTATTAAATGTTTTAAATTATTTTAATTAATAAGTACCTTTATTTCTTTATAAAATTATCTCTCAGGATAATTTAACCTAATTAGATGTTTTTTCAACATATATGATTTTTTCGGATGTTTACGCCATAAAACCAGGGTTTATGACATAACCCCATCATACATAGTGGGATTTGACATGCTATAATCTTGTAAGTACTTAATTTAGCATGTATTTTCTCCATCAAACCCTAGGTATCCTTGAAGGTTATTTTCGATGATCTCTGCTCCTCCATGTTCCTCCTTTCAACACCTAATCACTGGCATGGTTGTAATGCTTCTCTAGAGATAAGTGAATCCTTTAAAATTCTCCATTTCTCTTGGTTTTGGAAGTGGTTTTAGGATACATTTATGTGATATATTTATCATTTTATGCTTCTTGTTTGATCATTTTAAAAAATGTTGTGTGATCTGCTTCCGAGGGCCATCCCTTGTGTTCGTTGTGGTGTGATGTCCAATTTCCTTCAAGTATGTTTTCATCTATCCTATCCATTTACCATTTTACTTATAGAATCATTTTTGAGATATGAGAATAAATGATAGGGTATCTATAAATTTTTATGTGTTACTCCTAGTGTGTGTTTGGGTCCCATTATGGGTAGTGTGTGACCCAAGTCTTAGGTAGGTGGCTCAATTTCTAGCCTATGTTATATGAACCGTTTAATGATCTTATTTTGTGAATGAATTTCTATATTTATTTTCATGATTTATGAGATCTATTATTTGAGTGTGTAAATGGTTTTTTAAAAATATTGGATTTCCCCCTCATTTTTGTAAAGGAAATGTGCTTTTCAAAGAATTTAGAAATGAATTAACAAATGGGGTTTAAAGAGGATTTTGATGGAAAATGGGTTTTTTGAAATTTAATTGTTAATTGTATAATACCATTGAAATATGATAAAATAAATCACATGGGAGCCTTGTATACTTAAGTGTAAGGTTTAGTATTTGGTCTCTTACTTTTTAATTTTTATGGAGTTCACTTTCTGAGGTGTTATTCTATTGTAGGATCAGGATGAATTTCTCTAAAGGACATGACTACAATGGTGGGAGGGTTAACTTTTTGGGGTGTCCCTCTATTGTCTAGACCTTGATTCATGGTGTATAGGGACACATATTTTACATTATACATGTTTATGTATGAGTGGACTACCTAGTCTGACAATGTGTAATCCTTGAAACATGATTTCCATTATGTTGTTTCATTGTAATATTTGGAATTGATATACATATTTTTTGATAAATGAGAATGGTTTTTTTGGGAAAATATGATTTGAAACTATTTTACCAAGAATTTAATGGAATTGTGGTAAAATGTGAAACTATTTACCATTAGTTATATATAAAACTACGTTACTAATTATACTACATCATTTACTTTAAATTGGATAATATTGGGATTATTGTAAATTGTATTGATATAGAACAACTAGGTGGGATCCTATTACGCATGTTTATCTCACACTCAACACAAACCTTTGTTGGTGTGAAGAATTTATATATTGTGTGATGTAGGAAAGGGAATGTAACCGTAGTAAGATGGTTAGGTTTATGTTTACAATGTATGGGTTGTTGGTGGTGATATATTGGGATGTTACCCACAATTGACCCAGAGTAATGGTTTCTTATTTTCTATTTTAGCATTATTTTATGTTTTTTCAGACTTGTACCTAGGGATTTTTGTTTCGTTACATTTATGTTGCATCGATAATGTTTAATTCCATTTATTTATGGAATATATCTTTCAGTTTGTTTCTTCCACTTTTATTTTGGTTGTGTATGTATTCTATGTATATTGTTTCAGATTGGGTGAAATAAATCTCTTGGGTTTGTGTTTAATTCTTGGGATCCAGTTGCTAGCCTATGGGGATCAGGAATTGCATTCATGTATGTGGAATATTGGGTTGGTTACTAGTGTTAGAGGGTAAAAGGATTGGTTCATTATTAATTTGTATCATAGTATGGTTGTGATTAGTCATTGGATGTTAGTAGGGAAGATATATTATTTTTAGGGCTTGATAGGTTGGTAATCATGAGTGTCAAGCTAGATCTTACTATAATGAGCCTCAAGTTACCGTGGTATGATGATACATGTGTCTCTTATATTGAGTTTTTTGATTGATCATAATTTCTTCTTATATATTTCTAATATTATTTTAGATTTATTATTTTTTCTGATCATTTCCATCTTTTTTTTGGTATGTAGTAACATGCATCTGAGAGGTCTTCCACATGATCCATAGGTGGGTGCATCTATATATTCTCCTAAATGGAATCCTCATTTGGATCATATTATTATGGAATATATCATTAATGTTCTACATGTCATGGAACAAAATGAATCATGAGTTTATAACCTTGCTATCGAGGCGTAACTTGGAGTAAGAGGATAATATGATAAATCTTGAGAGAACCTACATTAGATTCCACCATCCATTGGATGTTTAAATAGGCCCCAAGAGGAAGAGTACTAGCTAGTAATTATTGAAAAGTTCTTCAACGTCCTAGATACACCCGAGGTTATTATGTTGAATAGTGTGAGATGTTTAGGCTCAAGGGACCCAACAAGTGGTGTTGGGAATCAATGGTATAGGTTGATTTAAATATGGGATATGATGAAGTGGTTAAAGACACTTTTACTTTAATATTTCTACATAGAGTCTCTAATTATGTAAATTTCATTGTAATTCATCTCAATGAAGTATGGAGAGAACTTACTGTTAGAGTACACAAATCATTTTATAGAGAAAGACAATTCTTCTTCATAGGTGGTGATAGATGATCATCTAAGAGAAGAAATACACTTATAGGGTTTTTAACTAGATATAAGATTAGAGTTTTATATATTGAAGATTACCATTTATACTAACATGGTAGATATAGAAATGAAGGAACATGTGAATAGGACAGGGAAGATTGGATATTCCCGTACTTATCTTCCCTTACTAGTAGTTTTAATAGAAATCAGGGGAAAAAGAGGAGGTGGAATGATAAATGAATGGGTGGTGGAAGTGGTTCTTAGAAGAAATACTACTTTGTATCATCATTTGTAACCAGTAGTTTTTTCCTAACTTACTATCAATGTGGTATGGAAGGAAACAACATGTGTAATTATCCTATTCCCATGAATATATACAATTCTTGTGGAAAATGAGGCTATATACAGAGGTTATACCATGCAATGACTATACTATTTTATATTCAGTGATAAAAGGCTCCTTGTCTTTATCCAGTGTAATCAAATGATTCATATTAAATAGGGCTCTAGACACAAGACTTTGGAGTGAATCAGCTTCACACACTGGATAAGTTCTTATGGGAGGTTGTTGTGGGCCTTATGTCAGTGTGAGTTACTATTTTTTCATATTTTGTAGTAACTAATTTATTAGATATAGGTTCCTCCAACTCAGTTATTTCTACACATATTTTTTATATTCATAGATATCCCAAAAATATCATGTAGTTTTTATGGATATAGAGACACCTCTTAGAATTAGAAAAGATAAGGGGTTTGGATGTCCATATTTATCTATATAAATTGGAGATGCAGAGTTGGTATCAAATTTATTAGCTCTCAATCCAGATCAGTTCAACATCAACAGAATTATGGATTGCATTATTTCTCATCATAATAAAATTAACTATTACCATTAGTTTTTCTTGTTCTTTTACACTGATGATATCCCACTGGTGTTTCAGGGAGATTTGGATTTGAGGCCGGGTCATGAAAGACCTCCCCACCCAGAGGTCAAGAGTTTGTTTTTTTTCATCATAGTCAATCCTGATGAAGTTTTCTATTTTAGAGATCTTTCAGTAGTTGTTTAAGGATTTTCTAATTTATTCTCATAAGACTTCTTGAGTATTAATTTATAGATTTTACTAGAGTTTATTATTTATATAATGATGAGTATGTATCTAATCTCAATACGATCATATTTTATAACTTCTGAAGAGATAAAGGAGTTCTAGATCTAGTTGGATGACCTAGTGGATGATGTTATTTCTCCCTAGAATAATCAATGGGAATACATTGTTCTCTTTATTGAGAAGGATATTGGTTAACATTTTTTATGTGTTGACTATCAATAGTTAATTTTGGTGATGGTTAAGAATATGTACATTTTCCTAGAGTAAATGACTTATTTGACAATTTATAGGGGCTAAGTTGTTTTTAAAAAACAATCCTTGGTCAGTATATCATAATCTTAAGGTTTGGAAGTTTGATATTCCAAATATTTTCTTCAAGAGAAGGTATTTCCATCTTGAATATCTTATGTTTCATTTTTTTTCTAACTAACACTCCTTTAGTTTTTATGAATTTGGTAAACTAAACATTATATCACTATATCATCACCTTCGTAATCGTGTTCATATATGATATCCTAGTTTATTCAATATCTAAGGGTGAGAATGATCTCTATATGATTTTTTTAAATAAATATTGATGAGTCACTAACATTATATAAATATTTTGAAATTAAATTTGTATATTTAATAAGTTTTTTTCACAGGGCATGTGATTTTTGAGAATGGACTCCGAATAGATATTCAGAAGAAAAAGGTTGTATTGTAATGGGAGGATCCATGAAATTTTATCAAGATATGAAGATTCCTAGTTCTATATGGTACTATCAGTAGTTAAATAAGTGTTTCATGATGTTGGTGTGACCATTGATCACTATTTCCTTGAAATAGATGAATTTCACATCGTATTTCTGACGTCCCCAATCCGACAATCTCTTATGTCACAAAATGGTTGGTTACAGGACAACAAGAATACCTCATTGTATTCCAGAGGCTACTGACTAGAACAATAATGTGAAATGTATAGTGGGGAGACTATACCCCTGGTATGACGTGTTATAGTAGTTTAAATAATGCATACAAAACAAAAGAAATTAGAGTATAAATATATCATAAGATAATAATAAAATCTATGTGAATAATCATTTAAATAATAATAGGAACAATGCAATGATATGTTGGATTGTAAAAAAATGTCATGCTTGAAACAATACAAGTAAAATACTAGAAGATTCAAATAAAAACTCAATATTCCCTAGTCTCAAATCAAAATTCTCTCCTTCCTCTAAACTCTATCCCGTACAGTAAGAAAACAATAAAAAAATGTCCTTTTACCTTGACCAAACCATTATCCGTTTAATATCCTCAGGTACATAATTTTGGCCTAAATATCATGCGAGTGTAACTAAATTGATCCACAATTTTTTTTAGAGAAAAAGTGTGACAAGAAGTGTATAAAATACTGAAATAAATATGTGTATTAATTCATTCAACAATTATGAAAATATAAGAACTCAAATTGGATATATTCTAAAATATCTCTGAGCATCTCTAACAACTATTCCAACCACAGCAATATAACCATGATATAAATTACCTGCATTGGGATCATATCATAATATATTTGGGTATGCATCATGACCATGACAACCCAGGGCATATAACCATAGTATAATCACTAAAATATCAGTAAAAGACCTATAAGTATTACAATATCTAGGTTAAATCCCTATAGGATTTACAACACGGGAATAGGTTGAGCATGCTCACTATAAGAAATATATCATGTCACTGGGCTGAGCCCCCTCAATATCATCATTACAACATTTAGGTGGGTTGTGCTAGGGTGATGCCCAAAATATAATCATCTTAACAAGGAACATAAGACATGTTCAAGCAACACAGATATCACAATATCACATCATACCCCACAATTGTGAATTATGATAATTATCATTTGTCTTTCAATTCCACTTTTATTTATAGCACAAATTATCTATAGTTAATACAATATGAATTTATACAAAACATAGGGATTCTATATCAATTAATCAACTAAGGTCTCATGCAATAATAAACACAATTTAAGTCATTAGTCAATTCAATATTACTAAAGGTTAACTCAACCAGTGAGTATTCATAATCTAGGTTAATAGCCAATTGAATCCAAAAGACTCCACAGAATAATATCATTCATTATTTAATTAATTCATGCACACATTACATTATACCAATCATAATAGTTCATAAACATGAAAAATGATGAACCATAGGATTAATATTCAAGCCCCTTAACTTTAACTTATGATAAAAAAATTATTTCAATGACAAACACTTATGAGGAATATTGTGTGGATAATCGCAATGAGGATCCATCATCAAAACTGACCACGGTCAAATCCAACAACTCACAAAATCAAGGTATAACACAACATAAATTTAGTAAATAAGGGAGGGAAAGAAAAAAAATAATGAAGGGACATACCATGGATTAACTATATTATTGGGATTTCTGAAAGGGAGGTTGGCAATCCAAAATTGCTTGGAGGGTTTCCCTAGTTCAAGAGGAGAAGATCTATAGTGAGATGAATATCAAAATCAACCAAACAACATACTTTAAAATAACAGGCTGGGTAATCCCATGGATTGGAATATAGTTACACAACATGTAATTAATTTTACTAGATTACATATAAAAACCCACTAACTTGGATTACTTTGTTAAAAACACCTGAATAATACATGATGTGTAATCCATTTACATGATGTGTAAATATTCTATATATTGTTTTGTAGAAAATTATTCTTATAAAATACTAAAAAACCGTTAAATATTATAAATTTACCAATAAACCATGTGAAACTTAACCCACTTATACCCAGAATCCATTAATTCAAACATACATACATCTCTACATATTAATTGGTTTTCCCCAACAGAGGCTCTCCACATGATTCCTATCTAGTTTTATCAAGATTCCTCACAACCCAAGACTATGATTATTCAAATTATAGGTATCAATGATGGAAGACAACAATTAAGTTTTATAGATGGGAAAAAATTCCCCTTAAATAAAAATTAATGAAAAAATCAAAGATATTCAGCCCTAAAAAATAGGATCCTACAACCTCCCCACCATATAAAATATCATCCTCGAGCTACTCCAAGTGTCATGGTGAGGTCTTAGTGAAATATTATGTCCACTATGTTTGCATTTTAGACTCCCTCTACCATTTCTCCTCTTGATCTCTCCCATTATTCCACTACACTTGGACAAATCGTATAGACCAACCCCAAAGATATTTCTCACTATGATCCATAACCCGTATAAGATTCCACTCAAAGGATGCATTAGAAGAAATCTTGAGTTCTTCCATGTCTATTAAATGGAAAGGGTATGGAAGATATCTCCAATGATAAGACATGTGAAATACATCATTCATGGCATTGCAGTACTATAGAATGGAGAAATTGTACACCACTAGACTGACCCCATCCACTATTTCAAAAGGCCCAAAAAACCTAGGCACTAGCTTTCCTTATTTCATGATATGAAATTTCCATAATCTAGGAGACACCCAAAAGAAAATATAATGACCAAGTTCGAATTATAGAGGTTGTGTCTGATCATCAGTATACAATTTCTTCTTACTGAACATGGTTACCAACCGCTCTTTGATGAATTAAACCTTCTCAAATGTCTCCTTCATGATACTAGGTCCAACAAGTGCTGGACCACCTGCCTCCAACCAAACAAATAATAAAATGACATGAAATTTCATAAAATTCCAAGAAGGGTTCCATTTGGATAGATTTTTGGAAGATATGGTTATATAAAAAATCATTGATTTCCTTGGGTTTCTCAAATGAACCCCTAAATTCAATAACATAGGCTCGAAACATATCCTCTAAAGCCTGAGTAGTTTGATCTGATTGACCATCAGTTTGAGGATGATAGGTTATTCTTAAAAGGACATGTGATAATAAAGCCTTTTGAAGTCCCTACTATAAATGGGATGTGAAATGAGGATCAATTTTTTAAATGATACTCCCTAGAACACTACCCAACCAAACCACCTCACACATGTAAAGAATTCCCATATCATCAATTGTGAAGGTCTCCGTGTAAGGTAAGAAGTTGGATACCTTCATAATTTGATCCAAAATCACCCATAAACATAATTCATATGGGTTTCATGGGTAATTTTGTAACAAAATTCATAATGAAATCACACCATTTCCCCTCATGAGTGAGAAAAGGCCAAAAATCCCTTGCTATCCCCTAATTGTTGGCTTTCACCTACTGAAAAGTGAAGTGTCTAGACATGAAACCTGATACCTTCTTATTCATTCCCACACACCTGTAATTTATATGTATATTTTTTTTCAAACTTGGATGGACCGTCCATCTAGAAGCATGAAACTCCCTCACTAGTTCCTCAAGTATGCTCGTAGGGACCCATACTCTGCTATAGAAAATAATAAATTTTACCCAAGTAAGAGAGAATCCTGATGGTGTCTCCCCACCATATATGTTTCATTTTATAAATAATCCCTCTAGAATACATACATTGTGTATCTTGATACGAACCAAGAACATGGGTATAACAGATGTCGAGGTCGGAGCTACCCTTCCCTAAGACTCCCAAACATACAGATGTATGTTTTCAATGAGTAATATTATCTTCCACTCATTGAAAGACTACCTTAATACCTCTATCTGTGTACTTTGAATCAATGCATCGACAATTATGTTTCCCTTTTTGAGTTTATAATCTAACATGATGTCGAACTAATACAGATACTCGACCCACATCTTTTGAAAAAGGTCAGGTCTCGTTAAGAAAAGATGCACCTGAGGATATTGTGGTCTGTCTATACCAAAACAATATCACCCATTATAATGTATACCCAATATATCATGAAATGTACTACTACCTCTAACTCCCTATAATGAGTAGGAAAATTTATCTCATGTGGTCTCTGCTTCCTGGAGCCATAAGAAACCACTTGATCCTCCTACATTAAAACTGCTCTAATTTGAACTTCATATGTGTCACAGCCTGTGTAATAAGATTTGAATTACTCATGGAATGTGAAGAGGGGTACTGGGGTTATAATAATATTTAGATTCTAAAAATGTCTCTTGAAATTTTCATACCAAACAAAACCCACCCTTTTCTTAGTCAGCCTAAACATTGGTTCTACCAATGGGGAGAAATCATGGATAAAGCACTGCTAATAACATGCTAAACCTAAAAAAGCTCCAAATCTGGATGATGTTGTTTGTATATTCCAAAGATTCCACATATGTAACATTCTCTAGGTCCACTAACACACCTACCTCTAAGATGACATAGCATAAGAGTTTCACTTCTTTGATCAAAAAACTACATTTGTTTATCTTGGAGTAATGTAGATGCTCTCTTAAATTAATCTATGGAATGTCATGATTTTTGGTATGATCATTTACTGACTGGGAGTACACTAATATATCATTGAAAAAATCACCAATAAATGATCTGAAAAAGGATGAAATATCCTATTCATCAAGTACATGAATACTGCTGGTGTATTAGTCCACCCAAATTATATCACCATGAATTAATAAAAGTCATGTCCTCTCTTCAAAGCAGTATGAGGCATATACATTGGTCTCAAACATAACTGTTGGTAACCTAATCTCAAATCTATCTTTGATAAGATATTAAAACCTCTAAAATAATCAATGAACCATCAATTAATGGAAGAATAGATCTGTTCTTGACCATTATCTGGAACAACCTTTGATAATCCACATATAAACACAAAGACTCATCAGCCTTATTGGAGAAGAGAAGTGGAGAAACACAAGGAGGTGTTCAAGGAAGTATGAATCCATTATTTTAAAAATCATCAAACTTAACTTTCAAATCCAAAATCTCCAATACTGCCATTCTATAAGGTTGGATAGAAAATATATTTTATCTCTACTGCAAATTTATTATAAACATGATCTCTCCCTTGAATAGTAAGCTATAGAACTATTGAATGAAAACATATATAATGGTTGAAAACTGGAGGAAAAAAATACCATTAAATTACACCATCATGTAGACCAATAATGGCTATCTGAGCCATGTGATAATCTAATCTGCACTTAATTATCCTTGAATGACTAGCCTAAATATCCCACTCACCCTAGTGGGAATAACTGCTAGATTCTGGAGAAATAAAGGTAACTCTCTTTTATAATAGTTAATATGATCTTGGTATAGAACTTACCAATCCATAACAAGTGTCAAGTTTAAGCCTATCATTTTCATCATCAACAGTTTCCAAAAGAAACAGTAACAACCAATATCAAAAGAAAATGCCTCAAAACAATTGAAATTTTCTAATCATACTCCCAGTTGTGTGTGTCGATGGTTAAAAACCATCCATGACTTCAAAAACCATGACCAAACCATTTAGATAAGGGGAGATAAAAAATAAAATACTACTATATAAATAAAATCAATCTATGGTAAATAATAAAAGAATCATACCACAAATTATAGATGGACCTACATCCACGATAGCTAGAGTAATTTGTGTAACCTGTTGCTGACAAGTCCACATTCCCTAGGATCTAGTATGACTACCCTATGCTATTTCGCTTTCCAGGTACTGCTGCTAAAAGTATGCATATATCTTCTGAATATGGCCTAGTTTTACACAAATATGACACTCAACTGTGGGGTAAGGACAATACGGGTGCTTGTGGACAAATCTTGTCACACTGATAACACTATAATTAAACATGGTCCTAATAAGGTTTCTAACTACACTGATTTCTATTACCACTACTAATATTGTGGAAACTATCATATTGGATCTTTTTACCACCCGATGATGAACTCCAAGTCCACCCTACTGAAGCAGCCTGGTCTCTTCTTGGGGCATCTCTCAGATTCCCTTATATGATAAGTACTTGATTCATTATATCCTCAAATCTATTAAAATGAAAAATGTTCTCCTATAACTAGATTTCATAATGAATACCATCATGAAAACTTCTTACCCTGTAGATGTCATCATCTTCCATAGATGGTGCAAGGGGATATATGTTGGTGAAATATCTGGTATAGTATGGCACTAGAATTACCTCTTACGTTATATGGATGAACTATAATGATTTTTCATCCCTCAATGTCACAAAATAGTAATGTCTAAATAAATTATTCTCAAATTCCTTCCATGGTACCTTATCCTGCTTCCTAGATTCTTTAATAAATTTACCACCAATGCTTGGAAGGTCCAAGAAGCATATATACATTAAGATTTAACCTCCTATATATGGGTGTCTCAATATTCTTGAATATATTCTAGATGGACTCATTCCAAAACTCAAATTCCTAGGATCCTCCATCACCAATATATGTAGGTTGATTCTATAGCTAAAACTCTCTTATCAGATTAGTCATCGATGGAACATTACAAACAGTCTCCCATTTCCATGGATCACATGACCCTCAGAAAAATATCAAGAAATTGAACATCTTGATGATCCTTAAGAACTACAGAAATCTCTAGTTCAGCTATGTTATGAGTGTTCTAATTTCTACTCTCATTAATCTCAAGTTGATGATGATGAAGTGGAAATTTCTCTACAAGACAAATGTACATCGTAGAACACTGGGAACAACATGGTCAACCTCAATAGGTGATTACTATAGAGAGTCACTAAATCCTAGTCTCCCTAAACATGGATTAAAAGTGTTTTATAATGTCATGTTAATTAATTTCATTTATCATGTATAACATATTTCTCATATCACATTTCAATTTGAAAATATATGTCACATGCAGGTAAATATATCCCGAACATGAGTAATGTATGAAAATATATATCCTACTATGCCAATTATGATCTATGCATACTCATGTCCTTCCATATTAGGAAATGATTACAAATATAATGAATATACAACATCATAGAACAATAACCTCACACAACATTAGTATCAAGCAAGGTGAAATAACATCAATTATAACAAGAACATAGTACAAACATCAATCCCATCCTTAGGAACTCGAATTTCCCCCCATACTTTGGTTAACTACTCCTATTCACAAGCTCATTACCAAGTCCCTACACATCATAGTATCATTTTTACATTTTACAAATAGTAAGGAAATAGAAAAAATAAACCCTACCACTCTTATTCCACATTGTAATGACCCCCGATCTAGTACTCTCTCATGTGGCCAAAAAATCATTGGTTATGAGACCTCAAGAACACCTCCCTATACACCAAGGGATGCTAATTGGGAGAAATGGTGTGACATGTAGAGTGGGGAGTATAACGACCCATACTTTACATACATTGTTAATACTTCAAAATTGAAGCACACTTATTACAACATATGACAAAACCACAAAGGACCGTATAGGTATAGTGTCTTTAGAAACTGGGAAACATAAACAACTGGTTCATAAATCTTCTACAGTATCTCCCGTTTATTTCATCATATCTAGGGTCCCTTTTAGCATATTCAATTTAATATCCATCTTCCTGACCTGGGGAAAAGAAAACATAAAAGGGTGAGCTCAAATGCTCAGCAAGGGCAAATAAAGGAAATAAAAATCATATCATATCTTTATGAAGATCAAAACCTGCAAAAGAGATCATAATATCTTAACATGGAATAAATCATAGAAGTGAAAATGAGATCCCCATAATCATAACATAAAACTTGAAACTTTGTGGCATGCACACATAATCATGGAAAATCATTTCTTGTTAGTCATGACTCATTGCCAAGACTATCTTAGTGGACAAAGTCCCTTTCTGAACCGAGTTCACTCCTCGTTTCAGTCCTGTATCACTGAACCGAAATAACCTTCCGTTCCAGCCATGCCTATCTCATGAGATATAAAATCTTTACCCAATGCATTGGAGGGAGATATAGGTCCCACCCATCTTATAATGAATCTTTTCTTATGTGTGCCACATAATCATAAAACATACATCATCGCGTAACACATATAACAAAAATGGGATTCTTGAAACATCATGACATCATAAATCAATTCATATATGATAAAGGAATTCATAAACATAATTCCATCACAACATAGTCAAACCAATGTAAAAATATGGATAGAAACAGAACCCTTTATTATCTTAGATGGAAAACAATTTTGATAAAACACTTGTATTGAATTCTTGAGGAAAATATCCTTTCTTCTTCAAAAACAATTTTCATTTCATAACATGTCATACAACTTTAAAATAAAAGAAGTTGATTAAAAATAAACTTGAAAACTTTTAAAGGAAGCTTCTTGGAAATAATGTTTTAAAAATCCATTCATGCCGTATAAGTTTAAAAAAAAACATTCTTCGTACTTTTGTCGGAAAAGTCAAAAAGTACCTCGTACGGAAAAACGACAAAAGATTCCTTTCATATTCTTTACTAAAAACTCACCTAAGGGTAAAATTGGATTTAAACTATTGCAAGTGGATGGAAACAATATTTCATATTGAGGGAACATGGATGTGGATGATAAAATACACCCCAGTAAATACTTACGAATAAACAATCTCGGATAAAAATGAGATTGTGATATTTCCCTTACCTTAGGTCCAATTTGCTTTGTACGTGTCCGAAGCTCCTGTATAATGGTTTAAATAATGTTATTGACTTATTCCAGAATCATACATATTTATATGATATCATATATGGTCATATTATTAGCTTCTTGTTAGTAATATTTCATTGTTACTTGTTACTCGGGTCTTTATAACTTTTTGTTCTTATGCGTGTTTTGTCGAATAAATTCTTATTCTTATCTTTAGGTTATAGATAATTCATTTCCAGAATGGTATTAGTGTAGTATATACCATATTCATTCATTCAATTCATTTATATAATCATTATGAAATGAAGATCATGTAGAACGAGTCGCATCACATCGTGGAGACGGTATTCCGTACGTACGCACGAGTGATGATATCGTTCCTATGATCGTGGAATTGTATTGGAGTATATATATATATTATTTCAGTATCAATATTACTTAATAATAATCATATATAGTTACTCATTACACCATTATACCCATCCTTGTAAGGTGATGGTGGAAAATAGATTACACCACGGCGTGGAGACGGTATTCCGTACGTACGCACGCGCGGTGATTTCATTTTTTCCGTAGGATGGATAGAAGGTGAATTAGGGTTGTTTCATATTTATAATAACATATCAGTATGTAAGTAATACTGATGTTATTACTTTATCATGAAACAACTAAAGAAGAAGAAGTTGAAGAAGAATGAAATTGAAAAGATCGGTAATGGATATTACCTCTTCTTTGGAACGCCTCTTTGAATCCTCCACTTAAGGAACTAAGATTGGTCTTTGGAGAAGACCAGGACCTCTAGGATTATTCTAGGGAAGTGGAGAGGAGAAAATGGCAGGGGTTGGCCGAGCTTGAGTGCTCAAATTGGTGTGAGGAGGAGGGGGAGGAGGTGCCCTTTTATAAGGGAGGAGAGGGGCACCTTAGGAATATCTCAAAATATTATTTTATATTAAAGTCAAAATCGGTTTATAATGGTTCCAAAGGGTCTTATTTCGAATCTAAAGTGGGGATGGGTCGAAATACTATCAACCAATAGGATTTAGACAAGTTTAGGGTATTATTTTAACCTTATCAATTAGATTTAACTCTAAGTTAATTAATTTAACTTTTACCGTGTCTTTTTGTTTTCTTTCACTATATGGTTAATACACTTACTATAACATGCCAAACGAACCCCAAATTGTTTATTATTAATATATATATCCTTATCTAAGTCATTTGGCCGAACCATATATTTTTAGGAATAAAATAACAATTAATAATATAATATTTGATTTAAAAACTATTTTGTGTCAATTTTGACACTATTTGATATATGATTTTTGTGAAAGTCATAACAGAATTATATGTTCGAACCAAGTTAATTAAATCATTACTAATATATCATAGTAACCTAGAAAATTAGTGGAATTCATAAAAAGTCTCAAATTACATTTATTTTGGTATTTATATTATCAATTTTTTCAATATTTCATTAATAAGATAATTACTGCATCATCTTTGTGTCATAATTAAATTAAATTATTTGATGTCTAAAAATTACAAATAAAATACCATCATGTAGGAAATCTTTTTATCTTTCTAATGAATATTTACAATCGAATTTATCTTATGTATAACCCTATATTAAAAATGATTTACTTATTAAACTTTGATTTTAACTATTTTAACCCTTCTTTAAATAAATTAATAATAAATATCCTAATCTAATCCAAGTGGGCCTAAATGGTCATATTTTATTCCTAAGTTTGTTTTTGGTCGAATTACACTTGTCCAATAGAATTAGGACATGTGTTAGGGTAATATTAATATCATATTTACCCTTAGTTACCCTATTTACTATTAACCGCGGTAAAAATAGTAAAAAGTTACTATTCACCAAAAAAATTATTTTCATCTCATTAAACCACATTTTAGTCCTTGATATTAACCGTGTCTCTCGGATTTTTGAAATTCCATTCACAGAAGCGGTAAAATTAAGTTTTATTCAAAATTCAGTTTTTAACCTACCACTTAGTGGTTTCACTATTCATCAAAAATTGAAAGTTTTCAGAAAAATACCAAAATTTCACCCTAGGCTAATTTCGATATTCTGAGTCCAAAAATGAAGTCCATTTTGAAAAATAAAATTTATAAAATTTCAAAAAGTGGTTATTACTATTCATAACGGCTAGTTTTAATAGCATATTGTTGTTTAGTGAAACTCGGTATTGCGTACGACGCAAGCTATCGAGGAAGGTCGCGATTGCGTGTAAAGCAAGCCAAGCAAGTGTTGTGTAGAAAAAGATTCCTTTGATGATAACATAAAAGTCTCGGGTGTTACATTCTACCCCCCTTAAAAAGAATTTCGCCCTCGAAATTCGTCACTTTGCAACAAACAAATGAGGATACTTCTCCCTCATCATATCCTCAAGCTCCCATGTAGCTTCTTCAAGTTGGTGGTTTCTCCATAAAACTTTCACCAAGCGAGTGGTCTTGTTTCGTAGGACTTTTTCGCTACGATCTAGAATCTCTATCGGCTGTTCTTCATAAGAAAGATCTTGCTCCAGCGGTACAACTTCTGAGCTGAGTACATGTGAAGGATCTGGTATGTACTTTCTCAGGAGAGATACGTGGAACACATCGTGAACTTGAGAGAGATTCGGTGGAAGCGCCAATCGGTAAGCTACCTTCCCAACACGATCCAGTATTTCAAAAGGACCGATATATCTAGGGCTCAACTTCCCCTTCTTTCCAAATCTCATAACCCTCTTCCAGGGAGATATTCGTAAGAACACTTTATCGCCCACTTCAAACTCTAGGTCTTTTCTTCGGTTGTCGGCATAACTTTTCTGTCGACTCTGAGCTGCTCTTATGTGTTGTTGAATAGATCTAACCTTTTCTGCCATTTCATCAACGAGATCAGGTCATAATAGCTTTCTTTCCCCAACTTCATCCCAGCAAGTTGGAGTCCTGCATTTCTTTCCATAGAGAGCTTCATAAGGAGCCATCTGAATACTGGAGTGAAAGCTATTATTATAAGAAACTTCCACCAAAGGTAGGTGTTGATCCCAACCTCCTTTGAAATCCATAGAGCAAGCTCTCAACATATCTTCTAGGGTTTGAATTGTTCTCTCAGACTGACCGTCTGTCTGGGGATGATAAGCAGTGCTGAAACTCAACTCTGTATCCAGAGTATGCTGAAGACTTCGCCAGAACTTCGAGGTAAATCTCGGATCTCGATCAGATATAATAGAAAGTGGTACTCCATGCAATCTTACCACTTCCTTTACATATATCCTGGCAAGCTGATCTAGAGAGAAATCCTCTCTAATAGCAATGAAGTGTGCAGACTTTGTAAGACGATCAACTATGACCCAAATAGCATTATTGCCTTTGGATGTTTTAGGAAGTCCTGTGACAAAGTCCATAGTGATGTTTTCCCATTTCCATTCGGGTATGGGTAATGGTTGTAACATCCCCTTAGACTTCTGTCTCTCAGCTTTAACTTGTTGACAAATCAAGCATCGAGAGACATACTCAGCAACATCTCTTTTCATGCCATCCCACCAGAAGTACTCTTTCAGGTCCCTATACATCTTCGTGCTTCCAGGATGAATAGAGAATGATGAACTATGAGCCTCATCCAGCAGCTCATTCTTTAATTCGGGGATGGGAGGAACGCAAACCCGATTCCTGAACTTTATTATCCCATCACAATCAAGGTTGAATTCAGGAACATTTCTCACCTTCTTTTGTAACTCGACATCTTCTTTCTGTGCCTCTTTAATCTTCACATGTATAGATGGTTGAACATTCATTTGGGAAAGATAAGATTTCTCCCTTTCCATTATAATTCCAAGATCCATCCTTTGTAAATCCATAAATATTGGATCTTTTGTGATCCTCATCATGGATAAACTAGCATGGTCTTTTCGACTTAATGCATCTGCCACCTTGTTTGCTTTCCCAGGGTGGTAATGGATTGAGCAGTCATAATCCTTAATCAGCTCCAACCATCTTCTTTGACGCATATTCAACTCCTTTTGTGTGAAAATATACTTTAAACTTTTATGATCAGTATAAATATCACACCTTTCACCATAAAGGTAATGCCTCCAAATCTTTAATGCAAAGATTACCGCAGCCAACTCCAAATCATGTGTTGGGTAATTTTGCTCATGGATTTTCAACTGTCGTGAGGCATAAGCTATCACCATATCATTTTGCATAAGAACACACCCCAATCCCTTCTTGGATGCATCACTGTAGATCACAAACCTTTCTCCACTACAAGGCAGTGTGAGCACAGGTGCACTAGATAACCTTCTTTTCAACTCCTTGAAATTCTCTTCAAATTCCTCTGTCCAGACAAACTTAACTCCTTTCTGAGTCAACTTGGTGAGTGGATTAGATAATCGTGAAAAATCTTTTACAAAACGTCGATAATATCCAGCCAAACCAAGAAAACTTCGGATCTCAGTTACTGTTGTTGGTCTTGACCATCTTTCGATAACCTCTGTTTTTGCTGGATCCACAGATATCCCCTCTTTTGAGATTATATGACCCAAAAATGCAACTTTTTGAAGCCAAAATTCACACTTGGTAAATTTGGCATAAAGCTTCTCCTTTCTCAGGGTCTTCAATATAATTCTCAAGTGATCTTCATGCTCTTCCTTTCTCTTTGAATAGACAAGAATATCGTCTATAAAGACTACCACAAATTGATCAAGATAGTCTCTAAAGACTCTATTCATTAGATCCATGAAGATAGCAGGGGCATTAGTAAGACCAAATGGCATCACTATAAATTCATAGTGTCCATACCTTGTACGGAAAGCCGTCTTTGGTATATCCTCCCTTTTGACCCTTAATTGATGATACCCTGAACGAAGATCAATCTTGGAAAAGTATTGAGCTCCGCGTAGTTGGTCAAATAAGTCATCAATGCGTGGGAGAGGATATTTGTTCTTGATAGTGATCTTGTTAAGTTCTCGATAATCAATGCAGAGTCTCATTGATCCATCTTTCTTCTTAACAAATAGAACAGGTGCTCCCCAAGGTGACGCACTAGGGCGTATGAATCCCTTATCAAGATTCTCTTGGAGTTGCTTCTTCAATTCCTGCAACTCAATTGGGGCCATTCTATAAGGTGTCTTTGAAATAGGCAAAGTACCCGGTACGAGTTCTATTGAAAACTCAACTTCACGATTTGGTGGAAGACCCGGTAATTCCTCCGGAAAGACATCATCAAACTCCCGTACAATGGGCATATTCTTAATCGTGAGTTTCTCACCAACCATTTGAGATAAATAACCTTCATTTAGTGGAATCAATACCCATAAGATGGAAGAAATTTCCACTGGAAGGTTATGTTCATCCTTGCATTGATAGACGATCGTAGATTGATCTGGAATATGAAATGTGACTTCCCTTCTTTGGCAATCGATATGAGATCTATGTAGAGAAAGCCAATCCATGCCAAGAATCACATCAAATTCCACTAAAGGAAGGATCACAAGATTTGCAGGAAGCACTTTCCCACAAACTTCGATCGGAGAAGAATTATAAACTTCTGATGCGATTAATGTGCCATTAGGTGTTGTCACAGCTAACTCAACATCTAATTGTTGAGGTAATACGGTGATACCCTTAGAAAATTTTTCAGAAATAAAAGAGTGGGTGGATCCAGAATCAAATAAAACATTTGCTACTTTAGAGTGGGTGGTAAGTGTACCTTTCACCACATCGTTATCGTACTCCACCTCGCTGATAGAAATTGCATGTGACTTTCCTTTGTCTTTAGCCTTAAGAGTTTGTTGACGTCGACCATCATCATCAACCCTTGGATTTGGGCATTGATTGGCATAATGCCCCATCTCCTTGCACTTGAAACATTGAAGTGTTGTAGGTTCATTCTGTGTATCCCTTCCTTTGTTTGCGTCATTAGACATCTTCTTCCCATTATCACGGCATTCAAATGCCCGATGACCTTCCTTTCCACATTTAAAACATTTACTTGTCCCTTTAAGACAACTCCCTCCATGTTTCTTTCCACACTTTGAGCATAAGGGAAAGTTCATCTTCTTTTCCGTGTGCTCTTTAGATTTTTCTTTGAATTCCATCTTCCTCTTCTTATCAAACCCATGTGACTGATGGGTTACTCCAATCTCCATCTCGACTTTGAGAGCACATCGAACGATTTCCTCGTAGCTATTGAAGTCCCTTATGGCTAACGCCCTTCGAAGACTTGGTTTTAAGCCACTAAAGAATCGATCGATCTTACTCTCAGGTTGGATAATAATACCAGAAGCGTACCTTGCAAGTCTTGTAAAATTTTCTTCATAGGTACTAACAGATTCATCATCCCTTTGCTTCAGTTCAAGGAACTCTTTCTCCATCTTTGTTCGGAGAATACGAGGGAAGTACTTATTGAAAAATAAGTTCTTGAACTCGTCCCATTCCATAGACTCAATTTCATCCCTTTGCCTCGTATTCTTAACAAGATTCCACCATTGATCAGTATCTCCTTCCAAACGATACACTGCTAGGATGACTTTATCATGCTCAGAACATTGAAGAACTGAAAATATCTTTTCAGTAGTACTAATCCATTGTTCAGCAACTAATGGATCAGTAGACCCGCTGAAAGAAGGTGGACGCTGCCTCATGAAGGATTCAACAGAATGTTGCTCCCTCCTTTGCTCGTTTGGAAATCCTGCATGATTCATAGCTTGAGAAAGTTGTGTGAGCATGGCTACAAGATTTTGCATTCCAGCTCCCATATAGTTTGGTTGCTCAGGGGGACAATCATTGCATTGCCCATCGCATTCCGCATTAACACGGTTCCTTCGGGTTCCAGCCATTGACTAAAACCAAGAAGAATAGTGTGAGCAACACTAATTATAATAGGAAACCACATAATTCAAGAATAAAATTTTCATGCTTAAGGTCTTATCCTAGGTTATTCAATGCCATTTCTAAAACACTAAGATTGTGTTCTATGCTTAGACTTATCCTTTGGGTTCTTACTAAGGCTTTCACATCCTAGTTTCCAAAGGTTGACTATACCTTTCCTCTGATACCAACTATAACGACCCATACTTTACATACATTGTTAATACTTCAAAATTGAAGAACACTTATTACAACATATGACAAAACCACAAAGGACCGTATAGGTATAGTGTCTTTAGAAACTGGGAAACATAAACAACTGGTTCATAAATCTTCTACAGTATCTCCCGTTTATTTCATCATATCTAGGGTCCCTTTTAGCATATTCAATTTAATATCCATCTTCCTGACCTGGGGAAAAGAAAACATAAAAGGGTGAGCTCAAATGCTCAGCAAGGGCAAATAAAGGAAATAAAAATCATATCATATCTTTATGAAGATCAAAACCTGCAAAAGAGATCATAATATCTTAACATGGAATAAATCATAGAAGTGAAAATGAGATCCCCATAATCATAACATAAAACTTGAAACTTTGTGGCATGCACACATAATCATGGAAAATCATTTCTTGTTAGTCATGACTCATTGCCAAGACTATCTTAGTGGACAAAGTCCCTTTCTGAACCGAGTTCACTCCTCGTTTCAGTCCTGTATCACTGAACCGAAATAACCTTCCGTTCCAGCCATGCCTATCTCATGAGATATAAAATCTTTACCCAATGCATTGGAGGGAGATATAGGTCCCACCCATCTTATAATGAATCCTTTCTTATGTGTGCCACATAATCATAAAACATACATCATCGCATAACACATATAACAAAAATGGGATTCTTGAAACATCATGACATCATAAATCAATTCATATATGATAAAGGAATTCATAAACATAATTCCATCACAACATAGTCAAACCAATGTAAAAATATGGATAGAAACAGAACCCTTTATTATCTTAGATGGAAAATAATTTTGATAAAACACTTGTATTGAATTCTTGAGGAAAATATCCTTTCTTCTTCAAAAACAATTTTCCTTTCATAACATGTCATACAACTTTAAAATAAAAGAAGTTGATTAAAAATAAACTTGAAAACTTGTAAAGGAAGCTTCTTGGAAATAATGTTTTAAAAATCCATTCATGCCGTATAAGTTAAAAAAAAACATTCTTCGTACTTTTGTCGGAAAAGTCAAAAAGTACCTCGTACGGAAAAACGACAAAAGATTCCTTTCATATTCTTTACTAAAAACTCACCTAAGGGTAAAATTGGATTTAAACTATTGCAAGTGGATGGAAACAATATTTCATATTGAGGGAACATGGATGTGGATGATA
Organism: Viscum album; assembly: GCA_963277665.1. Lineage (NCBI taxonomy): Eukaryota > Viridiplantae > Streptophyta > Magnoliopsida > Santalales > Viscaceae > Viscum > Viscum album. Next base: position 1,186,453,032 of record OY728164.1, read on the forward strand.
AAATACACCCCAGTAAATACTTACGAATAAACAATCTCGGATAAAAATGAGATTGTGATATTTCCCTTACCTTAGGTCCAATTTGCTTTGTACGTGTCCGAAGCTCCTGTATAATGGTTTAAATAATGTTATTGACTTATTCCAGAATCATACATATTTATATGATATCATATATGGTCATATTATTAGCTTCTTGTTAGTAATATTTCATTGTTACTTGTTACTCGGGTCTTTATAACTTTTTGTTCTTATGCGTGTTTTGTCGAATAAATTCTTATTCTTATCTTTAGGTTATAGATAATTCATTTCCAGAATGGTATTAGTGTAGTATATACCATATTCATTCATTCAATTCATTTATATAATCATTATGAAATGAAGATCATGTAGAACGAGTCGCATCACATCGTGGAGACGGTATTCCGTACGTACGCACGAGTGATGATATCGTTCCTATGATCGTGGAATTGTATTGGAGTATATATATATATTATTTCAGTATCAATATTACTTAATAATAATCATATATAGTTACTCATTACACCATTATACCCATCCTTGTAAGGTGATGGTGGAAAATAGATTACACCACGGCGTGGAGACGGTATTCCGTACGTACGCACGCGCGGTGATTTCATTTTTTCCGTAGGATGGATAGAAGGTGAATTAGGGTTGTTTCATATTTATAATAACATATCAGTATGTAAGTAATACTGATGTTATTACTTTATCATGAAACAACTAAAGAAGAAGAAGTTGAAGAAGAATGAAATTGAAAAGATCGGTAATGGATATTACCTCTTCTTTGGAAGGCCTCTTTGAATCCTCCACTTAAGGAACTAAGATTGGTCTTTGGAGAAGACCAGGACCTCTAGGATTATTCTAGGGAAGTGGATAGGAGAAAATGTCAGGGGTTGGCCGAGCTTGAGTGCTCAAAGTGGTGTGAGGAGGAGGGGGAGGAGGTGCCCTTTTATAAGGGAGGAGAGGGGCACCTTAGGAATATCTCAAAATATTATTTTATATTAAAGTCAAAATCGGTTTATAATGGTTCCAAAGGGTCTTATTTCGAAGCTAAAGTGGGGATGGGTCGAAATCCTATCAACCAATAGGATTTAGACAAGTTTAGGGTATTATTTTAACCTTATCAATTAGATTTAACTCTAAGTTAATTAATTTAACTTTTACCGTGTCTTTTTGTTTTCTTTCACTATATGGTTAATACACTTACTATAACATGCCAAACGAACCCCAAATTGTTTATTATTAATATATATATCCTTATCTAAGTCATTTGGCCGAACCATAGATTTTTAGGAATAAAATAACAATTAATAATATAATATTTGATTTAAAAACTATTTTGTGTCAATTTTGACACTATTTGATATATGATTTTTGTGAAAGTCATAACAGAATTTTATGTTCGAACCAAGTTAATTAAATCATTACTAATATATCATAGTAACCTAGAAAATTAGTGGAATTCATAAAAAGTCTCAAATTACATTTATTTTGGTATTTATATTATCAATTTTTTCAATATTTCATTAATAAGATAATTACTGCATCATCTTTGTGTCATAATTAAATTAAATAATTTGATGTCTAAAAATTACAAATAAAATACCATCATGTAGGAAATCTTTTTAGCTTTCTAATGAATATTTACAATCGAATTTATCTTATGTATAACCCTATATTAAAAATGATTTACTTATTAAACTTTGATTTTAACTATTTTAACCCTTCTTTAAATAAATTAATAATAAATATCCTAATCTAATCCAAGTGGGCCTAAATGGTCATATTTTATTCCTAAGTTTGTTTTTGGTCGAATTACACTTGTCCAATAGAATTAGGACATGTGTTAGGGTAATATTAATATCATATTTACCCTTAGTTACCCTATTTACTATTAACCGCGGTAAAAATAGTAAAAAGTTACTATTCACCAAAAAAATTATTTTCATCTCATTGAACCACATTTTAGTCCTTGATATTAACCGTGTCTCTCGGATTTTTGAAATTCCATTCACAGAAGCGGTAAAATTAAGTTTTATGCAAAATTCAGTTTTTAACCCACCACTTAGTGGTTTCACTATTCATCAAAAATTGAAAGTTTTCAGAAAAATACCAAAATTTCACCCTAGGCTAATTTCGATATTCTGAGTCCAAAAATGAAGTCCATTTTGAAAAATAAAATTTATAAAATTTCAAAAAGTGGTTATTACTATTCATAACGGCTAGTTTTAATAGCATATTGTTGTTTAGTGAAACTCGGTATTGCGTACGACGCAAGCTATCGAGGAAGGTCGCGATTGCGTGTAAAGCAAGCCAAGCAAGTGTTGTGTAGAAAAAGATTCCTTTGATGATAACATAAAAGTCTCGGGTGTTACAGGGAGACTATAACCCCAAGTATGAAGTGTCATTGCAGTATAAATAATCCATATAATCAAAAGAAATTAGATTATAAATATAGAATAAACTAACAATAAAAGACAAATAAATAATCCAATAAATAATAATAGGATGCAAGAAAAAATACATTTAAAAGACTAAAAGACTCAGTAGGGTGTGATAAAGACTCAGTAAAAGATTAAAAGACCTAGTCCCAAACCCAAATAAGACTCTCCCCCAAACTCCATCCCATTCAGTAATCAACCCATCAACTACAAGTCCCTTTTCCATTTTCCAAACATGTAACCATATAATTTGCTTGGGTGCCAAACCAAGCCTAAATAAGGGGTGAGTATAACTCAGTAGGTTGACACAACTATGTTTAAACAACCCATTATTACAAGAATTATATGAAATAAAGTGATAAAGATATGTATTAATTAATTAAAAAGTTAATAAAATAAAACAATAACTTTCTTTGGATCTGTGCCAAAATATCTTTGACCATGTCTCATCACCATTCCAACTACAACCATATAACCATGGTATAAATAACCCAATATTGTGTTAAACGTAAATATCTTTTTGAATTCCTCATAACCATTCGATCTATAACCATATAACCATAGTATAATCACAACAATTTGAGTCAAATCCCAATTGGAATTACAATTTTTGGGTAAAATACCAATAAGAATTACAATATGGGACTGGTCTAAGGCCACTCACTATAAGAATTATTGTATGGGATTGGGATAGTACTTCTCAAAGTCATCATTACATCATATAGGTCTATTTTTATGGGGACATGCAAGATATATAATCATTTCAGCAAGGAACAAAAGGCATTTTCAAACAATATGGATATCACAATATCACATCATAAGACTCAATGGTTAATTAAGTGAATTTACATTTTTCTTTCAATTGCATGTTTTATTTATATCACTATGGATTAATAATTGAACCAATAAGTAGTAATCCAAAAATTAGGGATTAAATATCAAGAAATCACCTAAGGTCCTACGTCATGTTAAAAAGACTTTAAGAAATTATCTAATTCAATTATATTCAAGGTTTTCCCACCCACTGGGTATCCATAAGTTAGGTTAATAACTAATTGAGGCAAAAATACTCCAAGTAATAATCTAGTTCATTATATAATTAATTTAGTAACACATTACATTGGTTCAATCACAATATTTCATATACATGGAAAATATCAAACCATAGGCTTAAGATTTAGACCCCTTACCTTTAAATAACATTTCAATAATAGTTTTAATGGAAATAACTCATGAGGAAGAGGGTGTGAATGATCACAATAAGGATCCATGATCAAAATTGAAAATGAAAAAAACCCACAACTCTCACTGTCAAGGGATTATGCCAAAATGGTTGGAAAAACTATGGAGAAAAAGGAAAAACCTAAACAATGGGACTTACCAAGGATTATCTACATTATTAGGATGTCTAAAAGGGAGGTTGGCACTACAAAATCACCTGGAGGGTTTTTCTAGGTTGGTAGGAGATAATATACAATGAAGTGAATGGAAAATGTCATTCAAACAACATTCTTTAAAATAATAAGCGAGGTAAGTACACGGTGTGTAACACATTTACACATCATTTAATAATTTTAATGGAATATGTGGGAAAACCTATCACCATGGAAAATTTTATTAAAACCCCAAACACTACATGACATGTAATACATTAAAATGTTGTGTAAATGTTTATAAAATGTTTTTTCATCCCATTTAACTTATAATTAATCCAAACAAATTTTTCAACTTTTTAAAAAACCAAGAACCTATGGCCTTGATTGGACCATTTATATCTGAACTACATTAATTCAAAAAAACATACATCTATATACGTTATGTCATTAAACCTAACAAATGATCTACACATGTATCATGTTCAGATTTATCATGTTTCCTCACAACCCATGATTTTTTTATTCAATAAAAACATATAAAAGAAAAAAGGAAACAACCAATGTTTAAATATGGGAAAAAAATCTCCCAAAATAAAACTAACAAAAAACATAGATTGAGACATACCTGAAAAAACACTGGATCCTATAGGATGCAAAAATGTAGAATTCTTCTGATGATTTGAAATAGAATCTGACATCATCTTCTATTATGATATTAACTGAGCCAGGTAAAGAGTATATGGTGTTTTATGATGCTTCTAGTTCTAGTCTGGTTTTTTTCCTAAGAAAGGCTGATCTTGTTGTGGCCTATGGTTCCCATCATATTCATCTATATGAGAAAAATTTTCCTACTCATGATTTGAACCTTTTTACAGTTATACATGTTTTTAAATTTTAAAAATACTCTCAATTTGGGGGAAATTTCATAGTTTCCTTGATCATGAGAATGTGAGGGATATCATTTTTTTTAAAAAAATTGAATCTCAAATATATGTGGTTAGTTAAATAACTACATACATTTGACTTAGACATTACCTACACCTTGAGGAAGGAGAATTTTTTCATTGAAACTCTTAGTCATAATGTTGTTCCTCAATATATTTTAGTATCAGAAGTGAAGTGAAACATGATGATGATGTTTAGTTATTTTCATCAATATACACAAGTGTATGGTTTATGCATGGTTTTGGCCACTATTTAGTTATAATTACCTCTCTTTAAGATAGTGTTTCTGGGGGAAAGGTATGAAGCATGACATTACTGATTATGTGTCCCATTGTTACAATTCCTATCAGATAATGGATGAGAAACTAAATATTTGTGGTTTTCTCTAGATACTTTTAGTTCCACATTGAAAATGGGATGATGTGTCTATGGACATAATTGTTGGATGAAAATAGTCTCTTTGAGGGAAGAATTCTATTTGGGTGGTGATTGATTAGTTGATCAACCTCACTCATTTTATTCTTATTAGTGACACTAATAATATTAATTATATAGGTATTTTGTACATAAAGAATATTGTGAGGTTACATGGGGTTATTTATACCATTGTATCATACATGGATCCTATATTTACTTCTAAATTCTCGAAGAGTCTCTTGGAGGGGATAGAGACTATGTTCCAGATGAGTACACCTTATCATCCATAGATATATAGTTAGACAGAGAATTAAATTCCAATCCTATAGGATATGATACATGCTTGCATTTGTATTTTTGTGGATCATGGGATAGCTATCAAGGATTGGTTATGTTTGATTATAAATTTTTTTACAATTCATTGATCATAATGGCTCCTTTCATGGATTTTTATGGTTTCTCGTGCATATCATCTCTATGTTTGAAAGAGGCATGAGATGACTATCTTGTAGGGAAAAGTATCATTTATAAGACATCAGTTATTATTCTGGATAGACATTAACACAAGGTTATAAATTAGTGTTGAAATAAATCATATGTGGTTTTTTGGAATCATTATTTTTTATTTTTCCATTGGTCACCAAGATTTATTGAATGTTTCTCATTGGTTGGGTCACCATAATCTTGGGAAATAGGAAAAAATGAATGTGAGATATGTTGGTATAACATGCAAAACTTTTCCTACCAAACCAGTCACCCAAACCAGCCCATTAGAGAGTGCTGTAAAATGAAGATAATAAAAAAATTGTTCAATATAAGAAAAAAAATATACAACTAGTTTACTATTTGGAAAAAAATGAAAGATAAATCAAATCCATAACAACTAAATCCAAAAAATGAAAAAATAATTTTCCAGAAAATTATTATTTTGGGGACCTCATCACCTCCAATATACCCAAAAAATAAATAGAAACACAAAGAGAAAGTCTGCATCACAACTGAATGAACATTCATTTATATGAATCCTAGAAAACAAATTCAACATCTAGCCTCTGGAAGATATTGGGTGGGATCCATAGAGCCCATTATGATACAACTAAAATAACTATAACATCTCTAATATAAATAATTCACAATTTTGAGATAAAAAAAAAGTTTTACAGGAATTTATATAAAAAAATAAATTTGAAATCATTTTTCAAACATTCATTAACTCTTTATAAATATTCATGATATATCTACCAAATCCCAAAAAAATAATGTAATGATTACTAAAATTAAATATGAATGTGAACCAACATCCATGAAATAAAAATTCATGTAATAAAAAATAAGAAACAATGATTCACTTATCATCGAAGCTCTAGCCTATGGGATAATACTTACTATACACCGACAAAAAAAATAAAGAATAAATATGGATTTGAACTAAAATACAGGCCTTCTATATTCCATTGACATATAAGAGATTATGTAATGCCCCAACCCATTTACCTAGAGTTGGTGCATTATTACATAACATTGGCATGCTTATAAGTAATTATGTCCTGAAGGACCAACTTGTTTAGCATTCTTAGAAAATAGATTACATTCATGAACTTCACATTACAATTTCAAACATAAAATACAACATAGAAAATATTTTTATAATTCCTTTATTATCCTAGAATAAACCTACAAAAAAATTATAATACAATTCATGGAATCCTGAGAAAATAAAACATAAGAAAGGGAATGCTCAGATGCTCAGTAAAGATAAAAAATATAGCAGAAACTATCATAAATAAGAATAATCATTTAAGGAAATGTATAAGACTAAAAGACCTGGATTTTAAACATAGAATTCAACATAATATGGAAAAGATAAATCCAATAATTAAATTTACTTATTCAAATGGATATTCTACTAGCATAATAATCACATGTAATATCAATAGATAATCTCATAATGATGGAATGCATAATGCCGGACATCTTAACCACAAAGTCAAGGCCGCATGACAACACCCTAAATATAAATTTTGTCAATCCCTTGTTCAATGACACTAGTTTGTCTCTTTAGACCTACCAATACATCGAGGGGCTATAGCGGGACCCACCCATCACGTACTAAGTCTAATTCATTCCCCATACAAAAATGGTGAAACATAATCCAAACATTTTTATTAAAACTAACATATGAAATGACAATACTTTAACCACAAACCATGAATGGTATAAAAATAACACATCTACAGTCAAATATAACTTATTTGATACAATATAGATGATTGGATTATAATAAATCAACCTCAATAAAGAATAAAAAACAATGAATGATATTGACATAGATGAAAATAATCAGTAAAACTATTCAAGAGAAATATCAACTTTTTCTTGAAAACATTTAAAAGTGTCACTAATAATCAATTAAGTTGTTTAAAAGGAATTTTTGAATCAATGTGTCCCATAACACTTTGAATATTTTTAAAGGAATTTTAATTTCAAAACATTCATGTCCATATAATTAAGTCTTTAAAACCATTTTTAAGATATGGTAATTAATGAGAGAGATTTATAAGAATAAATTTTTAAAACATTTAAAATGATATTTAAGTTAAAGAGTTCCTAATCAAATGAGAGATGATTGAATACCAAAAATTGATGAATAAAATGAATCAAAACATTATAATATCATGAGAACAGATGGATTCATGACATACTATGTCAAAGGATAGTATATACACCATATAAAATTGAATTGGTGCATAACAACAAAGAAGTATCAATTGGATGTAAATTGATGTGAAATACCTTATAAAGACAATATCTTTATATTAAGGATAAATAAATGACATAATTACTTTTGAAAAATATAAATACACTCAATATTATTGGATATTTCATGTAAATCAATCATAGGACAATCACATAAATTCTTGTAAAAACAAAACCAATGACTTGGATGTTTAACACAATGAATGGAAAATGAGTTAAGATTACCCTTATCAAGTCCATATAAATGACTAGAGAATTTATCATTGGCTTTATTATGTGTATAAAATGTATATACGCATAGAGGGGAGTGGAAATTACTAAATAAATAAATAAATAGTGATTGCACACATAATCTTGGATTAAAATAATCAATGAAGTATGCGTAAGACCCAATGAGTGGAAATTGAAATTAGAAATTCCCTTACCGATTTGGTTACATAAGAAACATACACCCCATGAATGAAAGAACATGTAATGAATATGTAAATTACAATAAATTAATTTATATTACACAATGAATACAATCATGGGCAGTACATACACCCCACAAAAGGAAATAGTGTGAAATATAGATTTAATCTCACGGGAATAAAAAGTGAGATGAAACCCCATTAACATAAACTTTCCTTTAGATGAGGGTATGTTTAGCCTTATATATAATGGTTAAAGGATTTTTATTAAATTATAAATGAACCACATACATTAATATGATATCATATATGATCTTCTAATATTTCTTTGTTAATAATATTTCTATAGTATCATTGTTTCGAGTGTTAACTTGTTCGTTTTCCTTTATATGTTTTGTCATGTAAGTCATATTTTTTATGGATAGGATGTATTGGATTCATATCCAGAATGATATTATGTTCTGAAACATTATTTTTTTAATTATAAAATGAAAATTATTCTTGAATGGTTATGATTGGGAATAGAATCTTATTGCGTCATGGAGACGGTAATCCATATGTACACATGAGCGACAATATCAATCTACTGATGGTGAAATAATATTTGATTGAATGGTATAATATATTTAAATAATCATTAACATGTTATATTTATTATTTACATCAATTATAAATCATTATTATACCAATCCAAATAATGAAGTGTTGAATAACAAACTACACCACGACATAGAGATGGTAAGCCATACATACACACGTATGGAGAATTTTTCATTCATAGGATGGATACATTAAATAATATAGTTGTACCATATTTATAATAATATAACAGTATTTTGAAGCACTGTATTTATAATATTTGATATGTAAACAACAAATAAATAGGAAGTGGAAGAAGAACAGAACATTGAAAGTGGTTATGAAATAATTACCCTTTCTTCGGGTGGTTTCTTTTGATTTGAACAAAAGAGATCCTTAGGATGGCTTTCTGAACAAATTATGGACTCTTGGTTGAATTTATGGTTGTTGGGATGGGATTTGATCAGGTTTTGGTGGAGCCAAATGTCTTTTGAGGTGTTAATATAAGAGAATGGGAAGTACCCTTTTATAAGAGAGGTGAGGGGCATTTTAGGAAAAGCTTGAAATATTAATTTATTATAAAATCTTTTTCGGTTTCTAATAGTTAAAAATGGATTTAGTTTTGGTCTATGGTGGGAATGGGTTGAAGTATTCTCAACCAATAGGTTTTAGATATGTTTAGGTCACCATATTAACCTTATCCTTTGGATTTAACTCTTAGATAAACAGTTTAACATTTACCATGTCGTGTTGTATTTTTATATTACATGGTTAATAAAATTACTATAAAATTACAAGAAAACCTCAAGTGGTTCATTAATGAAATACAAAACCTTATTTAAGTCATTTGGATGAATGTTAGATATTTCTGATATTATATCATTTAATAAAATAGTGTTTGTTTTAAAAACTCATTTTTGTCAATTTTGACATTATTTAGTATTTGGTTTTTTGTGAAACTCATAAAAACCTGATTACTTAGAAAAAATAAATTAATTCAACCCTTTCATGTATTATTAACCTATAAAATTCGTGTATGGCCTCAAAATTTTTAATTTACATTTCTTTTTTTATATTTATAACATCAATTACATTAATATTTAATTATTAGGGTAATAACTGCATCATCATTACGTCATAAATAAATGTAATTATTAAATTTATAAATATTATAAATAAAATATTATGATGTCAGAGATATTATCATATTTTTAATTAATATTAATAGTCTAATTTATCTTAATTATAACCCTATATTAAAAATGGTTTAGTTATTAAAATTTGAATTTAACACTTTTAACTCTTCTTTAAAATAAAATATAATAAGTGTCCTAATGTAATCCAAATGGATCAAAAAATATCTTATTTTGTCCTAAGGTTTATTATGGTCTAAAAAAACTTATCCAATAGAATTAGGACATGTGTTTGGGTAATTATAACATTAATCTTACCTTTAATTACTCTATTTACTTATAACCGTGATAAATAAAATTCAAATGTTACTATTCGAAAAAAACTATTTTCATCCTATTGAACCATATTTTACTTACTGATGTCAATAGTGTTTCTTAGGTATTTGAAATTCAATTCAAAGAAGTGGTAAAATTTTGTTTTATGTAGATTTGCAAATGTGCGTACATGGTTAGTAAAAGACGTTAAAAAGTTCAATAACATTTTATATATTTAATCTTATTATAAAATGATTCCAATGAATTAAACTAGATTAATATAGGTATTATTTGTCTACTTTGACTTTAAAATAAATTTAAATTTTTTAAAAAATTATTTAAATTAAAAGTCAGTTTTAAACGATAACATGGTGTTTTTCACTATTCATCAAAAATTGAAATTTTTTAGAAAAATACCAAAACATCACCATAAGATAATTTTGATATTCTGAATCAAAAAATGAATTATATTTTTCCAAATTAAATTTTTAGGAGTTTCTAATATTAATTTTATCACTGTTCACAATAGAACATAAGAAATAGTTCCTTTATCAAAATAGTACTTATATTTTAATGAAACTCATACATTTCCTTATAAATATGGTTTATTTATGTGACGGAATTTTAAATGAAATTTAAAATTTGTTTATTTACTATTCGTATTACTATATTTAATGGTTAAGTTATAAATATATCAGTTGAATAATTATAATACTAAAGTGTTGTTTTGATGAAACTCAATGTTGCATATGAAGAAAGCCAATTAAGTGTAGCATGTAGTATAAGAAATTAAATTACATTAAATACATAACTCACTATGAAATATTGGGGTGTTACATTATTCCCCATTTTATAAATTTTGTCCTCACAATTTTAAAATTTGGATTGGAATCTTTATTAAAAGTCACACATTAGAAAAAGGGTCAATAAAGCTATCACTTTTAAAGAAAGAAAGGTAAGAACAAAGGTCTCCCAGGATAACCCATACTAGGGTTCCATGTATGAAAACATGGATATTGAAGAGAAAAAAACCATTATGTTCTGATGGAGAGTGATAGAAAACATGATCTAGATAAAGTTAACTACTAAAAAACCATAAACTTGTGATGGGTTAAACGGTATTTGATTACCCAGTAGGAAGAGTAAACATACACCTTTTTTAATTCAATATGGAAAGATAAAATCATATTTTTTTAAAACATGGTGCCTTATTAAAAAACCGAGACACAATTTATTATGTTAAATGAAATAGAACTACATGAGTCTAAAATAAGGGATCTTATTACAATCTTTATCATAAAAAGGGAGAAGCTCAACCGGCAAGTCATACTTCCAAGTTATGTCATGGTTGATTCCCTTATTAGCAAGGCTATATTTTTGTTTTATGTTCCTTTTCATAATGTTGAGAAATTTATTTATGAGATTAACTAAGAACATAAGGAGATATACATACTTTTTAAATAGAGTATCATCCTTTAATAAATTTCTACCACAAACTCTTCTTTTCTTCAAATGATGAGTATTCAAGATGATTTGGTTACACCTGAAGTTCTAGAATCAACTTCTAAATAATAAAATAATCCAAAAAAAGATGAACTATATATTTACCTTGTCCTTATACATTATCCAAAACCAAAATGGCATGTACAATATCAGATGATCCCCAAAAGGATAATCTTTTATAGAATGAAATACTACTCTTAATCTCAAAATTTAAACAAACAATACCCAAGGTTCAAAAATACCATTCAATAAAAAAATGTATTTAAAATTATTTAAAATAATTCTAACTATGTTTGAAACCCAAAATTTAAAAGGATTTGATCAAATAGTCTTCCATGATAAATCTTAACATTTAACTCCAAATAACATCTACTACTCTTAATGTTACATACTTAAAAGCAATTAAGCTAATCAATATATTCTCTATGATAGGTTAATCATTTCCATAAATAACCCAAATTTCTATAAGTCCACAATAAAAACATATATTCTTACAAAATGAAAATCCACCATTACTTCTCAAATGAAATCCCATATTATTCAATTTTACTTATGAATATAGTGTTCCCAAAAGAGCTAACATCTTCCAAAATAACATTTATCACATAATCACAAAATCAGTTTACTATACTAATGATATCCATTTGATAAATCATATGTTTCTAAAACCAACATATTCTTGATCCATAGAATCATTTATCTAAAAATAATTAGTCATACTAACTAGGGACACCATGTAGTCTAGTGGTTGGTGATAAATCCATGTCACACTTTGGTTGTGGGTTCAATTCCCACATCTTTGTCCGACACGATGGGTTGTCACATAGTCTATGTGTTATCCTTTTACAAAAACTATATATTTTTATAGCATTCCCAAAAATGAGATAAATTCCTAAAAAATAACCATAACATATTTTAACCAAAAATGTTATCTCATACCTTGAATTTTAATTCCAAAAAATAATAACATATAATTGACACAAATTCAAAGACCATATAAACACAAATAGTTGTTTATAACTATATCTACAAAAGAAAAGATAATTATTCATAAAATAGTATTTTCACATAACAAACTACATGGTTACACATACAAAAGAAAAGTCTTCTAAAGTAATCCCATAAACAAAGAGCTTTAATAATTTTAAACATTTTTCTATCCATTTATTTCCAAATAGTTTCTTATATGACCTAGTGGTTATCTTATAGAATAGGAAATTGAATCAGATAATGCTCAAGTCCCCTACAATTACAAAAAAAAGGTTGTAAATGGATTCTTAGGATCAATTTTATTTTTCTTCCACAATACTCTTCATTTCTCCTCAATAATTATTTACTTTATGCCAATATTTCCCACACATAAAGCATTTATTTGTTCTATTTAGACATTTTCCCGGGTGTAACTGTTCACATTTCATGAATTATGGAAATAGAGCTTTCTTTTCTTTATGATCTCCACTACTGGAGCTCTTATCATTCTATGACTTTCTCTTATTTGTTGAGTTTTGGAGTTGGTTAATGTATATGTTGTTGATCATATTTTGGAAAATTGATTCGACATGAACATGATATATTTTCCTCTTATCAACATTCCATTTTTTTTCTTATTTCCACCACTGTTCCCACCTTGTACATCATGTTCAATGTTTCTACGACTTCCTTGGAATCCATCCATTGTCTAAAACCAGAAAGCATAGTGTGAGTAACAATAGTCATAAAATCATATAGATAATATCATGACACTTTATTTTAAATCTAAAAAACCTTAGGATTAACCAAGGTTATTTATTCTCATCTTATATTAAAATCCTTCAAATCTGTTTGTGATGAAAATGTGAATTATCCTAAGTATATCCCATGGGAGTGTCAAACTAGGTGCATAGTAAGGCTCGTTGTCGTGTACCGGGATACCTCGGGTAATTCCCAAAACTCCTTGTCAGAGATTTCACTCCAAAGTAAATATGTTGCAAAACCACGTCCACTTGTAGTATCCAGATGGGGATGTATTTCTTTGAAAACTCAAAAAATCTCTACACTACCAAAATTCAAGGAATTTCTTTAATACAAATCCTAAAAGTCTATCTTAGGTTAATGTTATCTAATAAATGTTTTGCTAAATCTTGTTCCCATGGTTTTTACTAAACTTCCTCTAATACCAAATGTAATTCCCTAACCCAGTTACCTAGAGACGATTCATTATTACATAACATTGACATGATTATAAGGAATAATGTCCTGAATGACTGATCAGTTTAGATGTATTGGAAAATAGATTACATACATGAACTTCACATTACAATTTCAAACATAAAATAAAATATAGATAATCCATTGATAATTCTATTATAATCATTGCATAAACTTGCATGAAAATCATAATAAACTTATTGTCATTCTGGGAAAATAAAACATAAGAAAGGGGTGAGATTAGATGCCCCGTAAGGATAAACATTATAGTAGAAACTATCATAAATAAGCAAAAACATTTAAGGAATTTATAAGACTAAAACACAAGATTTTTAAACATATAATTCAATATAATATGGAAAAGATAAATCAAATAAATTATTTTACTTACTCACATGGATATTCTTATAGTTTAATAATCACATGTAATACAAATATCTAATCTCAGAAAGATGGAAGGCATAATGTCGTACATCTTAACCACAAAGTCATGGCCCCATACCAAGAACCTAAATATAAATTGAGTTAAGGCCTTGTTCTAAGACACTAGTTTGTCTCATGAGACCTACCTATGCATAGAGGGGCTATAGAGGGCCCTTCCCATTACATAAAAAGTCCAATTCATTCCTCATATAAAAGGGTGAAACATAATCTAAACAATCTTATTAAAAATAACATATGAAATATCAATACTTTTACAACAAAGCATTAATGGTATAAAAATTTCACATCCACATTAAAACATAACTCATTCGATACAATATGTACAATTTTAATATAATAAATCAACCTCAATCAATAACAAAATACTATGAAGGATACTGACATAGTTGAAAATAATCTGTAAAAGTATTTGAGATAAATTTCCCCTTTTTCATGAAAGCATTTAAAAGTTGCACTATTTATAAAAGAATAAGTTTAAAAGAGAGTTTTGAATCAATGTGTCCCATACCACATTAAAACATTTAAAAGGAATTTTAATTTCAAAACATTCATTTCTATATAAATAAATCCTTAAAACCATTTTTAAAACATGGACATTAATGAGTAATATTTTGAAGAATAAATATTGAAAACATTTTAAATGATATTTTAGTTAAAGAGTTCATTATAAAATAAGTGACACATGAATACCAATAATTTAATAATTGAATTAATAAAATAATTATAATATCATGAAATAAATGTATTATTGATATACTATGTCAAAGGATAGTATATACACCATATGAAATTGAATTGGCAGATAACAACAAAAAAGTCTCAATTGAATGTAAATTGAGGTGAAATCAATTATAAAGACTGTATACATAGATTAAGGGAAAATCAATGACATAATTATGTGTGAAAAATATAAATATACTTAATATTATTGTATATTCATTGTAAATAAATCAAAGGACATTCACACATATTCTTGTAAAAACAAAACCAACGAATTTCATTTTTAACACAATGAATGGAAATTGAGTTAAGATTACCCTTACAAAGTGCATATCAATGCCTTGAGTGTTTATAAATGGAGTTATTATTTTTATTAAAAGTATATCTACACAAAGGGGAGTGTAAATTACTACATAAATAAATAAATAGTTATTCCACACATAATCTTGGAGTAAAATAATCAATGAAGTATACGTAAAACCAAATGAGTGGAAATTGAAATTAGAAATTCCCTTACCGATTTGGTTACTTAAGAAACATACACCCAATGAAAGAAGGATAACACAAAAAATAAGTAAATAACAATAAATTAAATTATATTACACAATGAATACAATCATGGGCAGTACATAAAACACACAAAAGGAAATAGTGAAAAATATAGCATGAATCTCATGGGAATAAAAAGTGAGATGAAAACCACTTACCTTTTACTTTCCATTAGTCGAGGGTAAGTTTAACCTACTGTATAGTGGCTAATGGATTGTTATTAAATTATTAAATAATAAGATCCATAAATATTATATCATATATGATCTTCTAATATTTTATTGTTAACAATATTTCAGTAGTATCATTATTTCGGGTGTTAACTAATTCGTTTTCCACTATATGTTTTGTTACATAAGTCATGTTTTTATGGAGAGGATGTATTTGATTCATATTCGGAATGACATTAATCTCTTAAAAATTATATTTTAATCATCAAATGAACATCATTCTTGAATGGTTACGATTGGGAATGAAGTCTTATTGCGTCGTGGAGACGGTAAGTCGTACATATTCAAGAGCAACAATATCATTCCATTGATGTTGAAATCATGTGTGATTGGATAATTTATTATATATAAAAAATCATTAAAATTTTATATTTATTATTTAACTCAATTATAAATCATTATTATACCCATCCAAATAATGAAGTGTTGAATAAAAAACTACACCGCGACGTGGAGACGGTAAGTCATATGTACACACGTATGGAGGCTTTGTCATTCATAGGATGGATAAGATAATGAATATGGTTGTACCATATTTATAATAACATTATAGTATGTAGAAGGTACTGGAGGTTTTATTTTTTTATGGAAACAATAAAAAAGAGGATGCAGAAGAAGAAAATAACATTGAAAGAGGTGATGAAATAATTACCTCTTCTTCGGGTGTTTTATTTTGATTTGAACAAAAGGGGTCCTTAAGGTGGGTTTCTGATCAATTTAAGGGATCTAAGTTGAATAAATATTAGTTGGGAGGATATTTGAGTAAGTTTTGGCTGATCCAAATGTCTTTGGAGGTGTGAATATAAGAGAAGGGGAAGTACCATTTTATAAGAGAGGTGAGGGGAACTTTAAGAAGAGCTTAAAATATTAATTTATTATAAAATAATTTTCATTATCTAATATCTCCAAATGGATTTATTTCTAGGATAAGGTGAGGATGGGTCAAAATATTCTCAACTAATAGGTTTTAGAAAAGTTTAGGTTACCATATTATCCTTCTCATTTAGATTTAACTCTTAGTTAAATAGTTTAACATTTTCCATGTCTGGTTGTATTTTTATATTACATGTTTAATAAACTTACTATAAAATTGAAAGAGAACCTCAAGTAGTTTATTAATGAAATATCTAAACATATATATGTCTGTTGGGTTAATCTTATATTTTTAGGATATTATATCATTTAATAAAATAGTATTTGTTTTAAAAACCTATTTATGTCAATTTTGACATTATTTAGTATTTGGTTTTTGTGAAAGTCATGATAACTTGATTAATTTGAAAAAAATATTAAATCAACACTAACAAGTCCTGTTAACCCATAAAATTAGTGTATGGTATCGAAAGTTTCAATTTACATTTATTTTTATATTTATAACATCAATTATTTTAATCTTTCATTAATAAGGTAATTACTACATCATCATTGCGTCATAAATAAATTTAATAATTTAATATATGAAAATTATAAATATAATACTATGATTTAGGATATCTTTTTATATTTTTAATTTATTTTTATAGTCGAATTTATCTTAAGTATAACCCTATATAAAAAATGGTTTAGTGATTAAAATTTAAATTTAACACTTTTAACTGTTCTTTAAATAAAATACTATAAATGTAATTATCTAACCCAAATTAATCAAAACGGATCTTATTTCTCTCCTAAGGTTTATTTTGGTCAAAAAAACTTATCCAATAGAATTGGGACATATTTTTCGAGTAATTATAACATTAATTTTGCTTTTAATTACCCTACTTACTTTTAACCGTGGTAAATAAAACTCAAAAGTTACAATTCAACAAAAAAAATTCATTATATTGAACCAAATTTTACTTACTTATGTCAAGAGTGTCTCTCAAGTGTTTGAAATTCAATACATAGAAGTGGTAAAATTACATTTTATGTTGATTTTCAAATGTGCCTAGAAGGTTGGTAAAAGACATTAAAAAGTGGAATAAAATTTTCTATATCCAATATTATTATAAAATGACTCCAATGAATTATATTAGATCAATATAGGTATAACATATCTCCTTCAACTTTAAAATATATTTAAATTTTAAAATAATTATTTAAATAAAAAGTTGGTTTTAAGCGATAAGGCAGTGTTTTCTCTATTCATCAAAAATTGAATGTTTTGAGAAAAATACCAAAAATTCACCAAAAGCTAATTTTGATATTTCGAATCCAAAAATGAATTATATTTACAAAATTTGATTTTTAAGAGTGTATAATATTATTTTTAGTACTATTCACAAAAGGAAATAAGAAGTAGTTCCTTTATCAAAATAGTACTTATATTTTAATGAAAATTATACATTTATTTATAAATATGGTTTATTTATGTGACAGAAATAAAAATAAAATTTAAAATTTATTTTTTTACTATTCATATTTATATATTTAATCATTAAGTTGTTAATATATAATTTGAATAATTATAATATTAAATTGTTGTTTCGCAAAACTCAATCTTGCGTATAAAGCAAGACAAGTCAGTGTGGCATGCAGTATAAGCTATTGAATTATTTTAAAGATATAAGTCAATATGAAATCATGGAGAATTACAGTTTACCACCTACTGGTATCACAAATAGTAAGGATACCCATATATCTATCTCAACATACCTAAGGATCCTACTATACAATGTTTTTCGATTTCAATTTTTAAATACCATCCTCAGTTTTTTATGAACCAATTTCAAATCCAATCCAATCTTCTTCAGGGTTTTAAAATCCATATTACATTTCAAATCAAGGTAATTCTATTTTTAATGAAAATCCCATTTTCAAATGAAACCTCATGCCCTTTTCAATTTAAACACATGAAATTTCACATCAGATATAAAAAATAAATACAAGAAATAATAAATTAAATAAATTAGAATAATTTAATATATTGACATACTTAAAGAGAGTTAAACACCTAAACTCCATTGAAAAAAGGGATTGGAAATAAAAAGATCAACCTTGGGAAGAGAATCCAAAATCAAGGACTAAAAAGAAATCATAGATAACACAATACAATTACCAATTAATCCCTACAACAAAAGGAGAGGAAACCACCAATGTTATAGAGATACCGAGAGGAATGCATAAGCAGAGAGATGAAGCACCTAACCCTATTGATCGATCACTAAATGAATAAATCTGAACAGAATGAAGACACCCAAAATCACCTTGGGAGGGAGCTCCGTTTGAGTGGAGGAGGCTATAAAAAAATAACCCATAAAACACCTACACTAGACCCTAAAAATATAAACTTCATGAATTACATGTCCTGTAATATTTTTCACATTGTGAATCCATTTAATTTTGAGTTTTGCTGAAAAAACACATTTTTATTTTATTAAAAACTAGATTTTAACTTTATACGACATGTAAAATCTCATGACGTGAATTCCACTCACATGATGAGTCTATATGGAATTACATGTTGTGAAACCCTTACACCCATAATGTAATTTCTCATTGAATAGTAGAAAATCCCAAGGAAAAAGTGAAAATACAATAAATCGATGACTTCACCATTATAGGTATCCTCTTAATTTATAGAAAAAAATACTCACCCACTAGCAGAAGGAAACAAAAGACAATGATCAGAACATATCTAATATAAATGAAACATGGTGTTACAATCTCCCCACCATGGAATATTATTTCCCTATAAAGTCCTCTAGATCTTAGATCCATAAAATAAGTAAGACACTGCCTCTTCATCAACGAATCACTCTCCCACATCTAGTGGAGATCCTTTATACACTACCACTGCACCCAAAAATGGGGAATACTTTTACCTCAAAGTGAATTATCTATTTGATCCGTAATCTAAACAAGATACTCTACCAAAGTGGTATCAAGATCAATAAAAAAATCCTCTTATCAAATAATATGGGAATGATATGATATATACCTCCTCAACTAGGAAACATAAAAAATATAGAATTTAGGCACGATGGTAACAAAAATAGATAGGACACCCTCCCCTATCACTCAAAGATAATAATGGGGCCCACAAACACTAGTGCCAACTTACTCTACTTACCCAACTCACGATGTCCCAGTGAGGTGAAACTATGAGAAAGACCTGATCACCAACCCCAAACTTCAATAACTGGTGCTAACGGTCTATATAAGATTTATGAAGAATATATGTTGTGATCAAACACATATGGATCAACTAAACTACCTATGTTGTCTTCTGAAAAATACTAGGCCAAACCAAGAACTATTCTCCCAACTCTTCCCATCAAAAGAGAGATCGACATGGATTTTCGATACAAATCCTCAAAGGGATCCATTCTAATCAAATCCAGAAAATTATTTTTATTGTAAAAAAAACCAAAGGATAATTTCTATCCCAATATCCTTAGAAATCAATCACTCAAGCCCGTATCATATCCTCCAGAACCTAGATATCCCTCTCTATATTTCCACTCATCTATGGATGAGAATACATACTCAATTTAATCTAGGAATCCATTTCCTCTTTCAAACCTTTCGAAAACATGGATGTGAACCTCAAGTCACTTTTAGAAAAAAATATTGAGGAATCCCCCTAAATCTTAAAAATATATTTCACATAAAATTCCCCAAGCTATTCCACATTCACTGCTTCCTTTACTGGAAAAAAAATGCTCTAATTTACATATTCTATCAAAAATAACCTAAATCACATCCTTCCCACTATGATTATATGTTAAACCAATGAAAAAATCCAAGGAAAAATCATCTCACTTCCATATTGGAATGGGTAATGTTTCAAGAAAATTGTACATATCTCATGTTCTACCTTAACTCTTTGACAAGCGAGACACTAAAATATAGAATATGTAACTGAATGCCACATCCCTGACCACCAATACAGACATCTAAAACTATGGTGCATCTTTGTTTCCCTAGGGTTCATAGAACAAAAAAACTAGTTTCAATTTTCTAAAAACTCATGCCATAAGAACAAATGAACAACCAACCTTCTATGGAATCATAAAGAGCTAGTGGGAGATAAAGACATCTTGCATGAGGTGTTCCCACTATTTACAATTTCTCATAAATGTCATTTTTTAGTGTCTATAATCTAATCATTTCAAACTCGCTCATAAAGAGATTATCCCTATTTTATGAGGCCATGAACTCCTATCCACCAACCTCATATAGTTCCAAGATCATCCCAACAAACAATATCATTATAATCCACTACTCAACTGATTCCATAATTGATTGTGTCAGAAATTTTTGGCCCAACACATTGAACAAATTATTCCCTTTCCCAGGGGTATATACAATATGAAAATCAATGTTCTAAAGGTACTGAACCTAGGTTCTCTATCACAAGTTTAGATCACTATGATAAAAAATAATCTTCATGATTTTTTTATCATAATATACTGTAAAATGCTCTCCCAAAAGATATGGATTCCATGTTTTAAGAACATTCGTAACATCGGCGAACTCAAGATCTTGAGTAGGGTAGTTCATCCCATGAGGTCACAACTGACATGATTCACGTGCCATAACCTTCATCTCATACATTAAGACAAATACCATACCCAATATAGAATAATAAAAAACAATCAAAACACAAACAAAGGTTCTAGAAGTATAAAAATAGGCACTGGAGTCAAAATCATCTTTATCTCCTCAATAGATCACTCATTTTTAGTTCCATTCATACTTTACACCCTTACAGATTAAAGCTGTTGTTGAATATGAGATATTGAAGATTTACCGAACAAACCATCTATAATAACATGCTAATCTCAAGAATCATCAGATCCCAAACACATATCTCGG
Organism: Viscum album; assembly: GCA_963277665.1. Taxonomy (NCBI): domain Eukaryota; kingdom Viridiplantae; phylum Streptophyta; class Magnoliopsida; order Santalales; family Viscaceae; genus Viscum; species Viscum album. The sequence continues at coordinate 1,186,474,858 of OY728164.1, forward strand.
ATTATACCAATACATAACATCCTTTACCATTTCAGGATCAATTGAGTTTCTTATATAAGATATCACATGCCCCAAAAAATTTACACATAGGATCCAAAACTCACACTTGGAAACATAGCATATAGGTGACGTTCCCTTAATGATCGAAGATTTATATAAAAATAGTCTATGTGCTCCTCCTATAACATAGAGTTCACCAAGATATCATCTACAAACACAAAAAAAGTGTCCAATATCCAATGAAAGATTTTCATCATCAAATACATGAATACCATAGGAGCGTTGGTGTGTTCGAATGACATAAATAGAAACTTGAAATTCCCTTATAGACTCCAAAAACATTTAATGGGTATATAATCTTCTCAAAATCTCAAATGGTGGTACCCCAACCATAGGTCAATCTTAGAAAACTAGTGGTCCTCCCTTAGTTGATCAAAGAGATAAAAAATCCTTGGTAATTTGAAATTGTTATTAATGGTCACCATATTCAATTTTCGATAGTTAGTATAATGTAAAATACTTTCTTCCTGTTTATTAGAAAATAGTATAGTTGAATCCCATGGAAACACATTAGGATGAATAAATCCTCTCACATCCAAGACCTCAAGCTGGACATTAAGTTCCACAAACTTTGTATGTTCCTTTTGTTAGATGCAATGGGAATGGGCTTCATTCTAGGAAACAAGACAACAATAAACTCAACCTATATTTATGGTGGAAAGATAGAAAAATAATCCAGAAATAACTCAGGGTATACAGGCACAACAACAGGTAGTTGTCCACCCAAGCATGGGTAAATAACATCAAGAATATTTTCTAACAACTGTAACATGATTAAATGAGCATCAGGAGGAAGAATCCCCACCTTTCCCAATATATATTCCCACTGAACCTAAATAACATGAGTGACCCCATTGGTAGATAAGAGTTGTACCCAATCGTGATAACAATATATCTATTCCTTTACACTAATCATCTAATACGTGTCAATAATCAAGTCAAACATCTCATGATCAACCACTATGAAGTCCCAAACCACCTCAAATATGGCTATAAACACCCAACACATGGTACTTTTAAAACATTTTTCAGACCTCCTTGCCAAAGGTATGAAAATATCCAAGAAGAAAAAAATATTATTCGAATGCAACCCCAGCATGTCAACTAACTTTGAAAATATAAATGAATGATTATCACCTCTATCAAGAAAAAATAGAACGATATAAGATGAAAAAAAACATCATACCTCTAATTGTAGATATCCTTGCTTCATATACACATGGATACATAACATAATTTAGAATTTTCACCTTGGAAGTCCCCCTTGGCCTGATAATGAGACCCACAAAACTTGGAATCATCAACCTAAATCCTTTTCCCCATGGTGAATTCGGATCCCACCTTATTATCTTGGTACATCTTATCATAAAAATGATTAAGATGGTCATATCACCCACATATATGAATACTTATAGGAGACTCTATAAACTATTTCTTGGAATGACAATGCCTCCCACACTGGTAGAAAATAACATGTTGTTTCCATGTAGAATACCTTGAGCTAGTCTTGTAGAAAACTGACTACTCATTCTCTTTCTCTTATGAACAAAAGAAGCACCTTGGTTAACTGATGCATTTACTAAAGATCCATCCAAGCTTATCCTTGAAAATATATTTTCCCTAGCCAAGGTACTTTATACACTATATCTACAAAGTTAAGAATCACACAAGAAATATCATCAACTAAACATTGGTCCTAAGCCCAATATCAAACCTCCGAGACTTTAGGTAATCATTTGTGAAAACCTCTTTTGCTAGATGCACCAACTCTGTAAAGTAGGCGGATTACTCTAGATTGGTATCCTCACCTTCCTCTAACATCAGAAACTCTTGGGTCTTTTCTAAATATAAAATATGAGGATTTTTTGATCGAATATCTTCTTGAATGAAACCAAGGTAAGACCATTGTTCAACATAGATTTAGCTATAAAATCTCACCATCTTCATCCTTGAACATCGAGAATATAAGTTGAAAATTTTACATGGGAATCTATAGGTGTATTCAAAATGTTGTAGATCCTTTCTATCCTTTCAAGAAAATACTCTGACACATGTGGTTCTTTTTAACCACATAAGATAGGTGGGTACTGCTTGGTAAATTATAAATCATGATCCATTTCCTATACCATCTTTACTATGCCCACTGAGCCCAATTTTTGAATGGTACAAATCAATATTACAACAAAAAACAGTCCCACTTGAGGATCTACCCGAGGAAACTACCTCGCATATTACCCTTTTTTATTTAGAAGAGATCCTCTAAGTGACACTGTATATTATACAAAATATAACAACCAATCATCAATGAAAAATTTCTAAAACCATCGAATTAAAAACTATAATCCCAAACTATGCTTTAAAATAATAATAATTTAAAGAAGATATGAATCATATAATAAAAATGGAATTTTTTTAAGGAACTTGTACCTCGAAATAAACTCCCCGCATAGTTTATTCAAATGTCCATACACACACCAGATCCACATAAATTTTAGATAGGATTAATTACATAACCATCCTATACAATTTATTCTATTAAATAAAAATAGTGAGTCCTAGAAATAGTTAATATTTTCCAACCACCCATGGAAACTCAAATTCTGAAAATGGAGTGAGTTGGAAAGTCCCATTTTCTTAACCTACTATCCAAGTTAAAAAAAATCCTACTCCTATCTACCTAAGAACCTGAAACAACTCTAGAAAGATTAACACACTCTTGGATGAGTAAAGAATTGATACAAAATTGTAACAAACTAACCTGGGCCAACCAGAACAGTCACACAATCTAGAGTTTTATGGGGTGAGGTAAAATAGAGATAAAAAACCAGTCTTGAATATAATAAATAAATACATAGAATTAGATTACTATAAAGAAGAAAATTAAAGATACAGCTGAATCAAAATGGATAACCCAAAACAAAAAAGAAAATAAAATTCCATACAATAGGCCTCCAAGTGAACACATCACCTCTAAAATATCAAAAATTAAAAAAACAAAAATATAAATCCTACGTCCCTACTGAATGCACTTTCCTTTACCAGAATCCTAAAAAAACATTTATTACCACCAATAAGAATATGTAGGGTGCAAGAAAGAGAGCCTAGTGGGATACCACCATATGATCTATAGAAGATATAATAATAATAATCCATAGGTTAAATCTTAAAAAATAGTTTTACATGCCTTTATATAAACAAAATAACTTGAAATCTTTTTTCAAACAATCCTCGAGTTTTTCAAAAATGATTGTTATATCTTCCAAATAAAAAATCAAAGAATTTAATGATTATGAGACGTAAATATATCTATGATCCAACATCCATGAAATAAAATATCATGTATAAAATAACCAGGATTAAAATTTCACCTACCAACCAGGCTCAATCATATGGGATAATACATACCACACACTAACATGAAAAACAAAGCATAACGTTGGATCCTAACTAACATCGATGTCTTCCATAGACCATCTAAATATAAGATATTTCCTTCTAGTGATTTCACACATACTAGGGATACCCATTTCTCTATCTTGATGTACCCAAGAATCCCACTGTGAAATTTTATTCAATTTTCGTTTTTCATTAATATTCTCACATTTTTATAAAAACAATTTCAATGAAAATCCAATCTTTTTTAGGGTTTGAAAATCCATTTTATATTTCTAATAAAGGTAATAACTTTTAAAATAATAACTCCTTTTCTAATGTGATCCCATTACCTTTTCAATTTCAAAATTAGAAATTTAACTTTAAATTCTGATGATTAAATACGAACAATATGAATTTCAAGAAATTAGAATAGCTGAACACATCCACCTACCACAATTATAGTGACCCAAACATGGTATGCTTGGAGATGATGTTTGTTGTCAATTAAATAAGAATAAGATACATTTAAATCAAATACCAAAGGATAAAAGTGTTTATTAGTCTTCCTAAACTATATGAATACATGAGTCCTGTATTATAAATGAGTACTCTTATTATAGAATAATATTTATTTTTTATTTTCAGGGTTAACATTATTCTATCTAGAATCTGTTAGCATAACATTCTTAGTGAAGTTATTGGAATCTTTTTGAAATGAAACATAATAATGGTGAGCTTAAATGATATGTAAGGGTAAATATAGTGAAATCAATAATTATTCAATGAGAATAATTAGATCGTAGTGTAAATAATATGAACACACATGCCATGATATCAATAAATTGATAAGGAAATGTATAATCAATATGGAAAGGTAAATAAATGGAAACAAATTTGATTAAAATAACTAGATAAGTAAATATCAATTTGGATAGGTATGAAACAGAAAACACACAACATTAAATCAATAAATCCATGATGAAATGAATCTTTAGATATGTCGATGCAAAATCTTATGCATAAATGATAACTGAATCAAAATGAAAGAAATGATTAATTACTAGATGTCATGTATCTAGAACATTAATTATTATACAGTCAAGATCAATCATAAATAATGTTTATGTCTATGAGTAGAAACCCATTTATTCTTTTTGGAAACAATATCAAAGGGGTTTTTACAACTAATTTGATCTCATGGGACTACAGATGCATAAAGGGGATTACATTGGCTGGTCCCCAACCCATAAAGAATGCATTAAATGATCCCCAACCCATGTAGTACATGTTGAAAGAAATAATCATATATTAAATTATCTATTTAAATATTATGACTTATAAAATATATGTATTCCATATATGATACAAATCTGTCAATATTTTCACGAATAATAAAAATAAATCTTAACATAAAAAATGTATGAACCAATTAATATGGCTCAAGAAATAATCATATCCATAAAAAATGATATCTATATTTAGTGAAATTAAATTTCACATGATTTTAAGTAATTTAATAATTAAAGGAGACGGAATGGAATCCAGGAAATGAATTCAAATACTATCTATGAAAAAATCAATCATAAAGAATCCTTAAGAGGAGTAAGGATGATGTTAATAAAACATATCCCACATTGATAAAAATAAATGGTTATTATCATTGAGGAATAGAGATAATATGAAAAGATCTTTTGAAAACATTCTTAAGGAAAATATCCAATTGTTCTAAAAAACCATGTGAAAAAGCATTTCATTAAAAATATTTTTTTTAATTTAACATTTTAAACAGGAAAAGGAAGATTCAATGAAATAATAATGGGAAATTCTATGCATACTGTATGTGGTAAAAAGGACATTCCTTTAGCACGGTAAATTTTTTAGAAAAATGCGTTGTACGAAAAACAAAAAGAGTATTCCTTTGAAAAAACTGGAGAAAAAGGAAAACTGTTGAAATATATTTAATACAACATTTTTGGAAATGTAAAGCCCCAACCCCAGTTACCTAGAGGTGGTGCATTATTACATAACATTGGTATGATGACAAAAGATCAAGTCTCAAAAGACTGATTAGTTTAGTAGCCTTGTAATCACTAGATATATTAATAAAGATTACATTACATCATAAAATGAAAACTACAACAATATAGTCTCCATAGTCCACACTCTTATCCCCTCATAATATTCCTACAGGTCATTCATAAAATACTTCTTCACATCCTGGAAAAAATAAAACATAGAAAGGGGTGAGCTCAGATGCTCAGTAAGGATAACAATATAGTGAAAACTTTCGTAAATAATCATAAACATTTAAGGCAATGTATAACTAAAACAAAAGAATTTTAAACTTGAAATTCAGCATAATATGGAAATGATAATATGAAATAATTCCATTTACTTATTCACATGGATATTCTACTAGTCGAATAATCACATGCAATATCAATAACTACTTTCATAACGATGGAATGCATAATACCATACTATCAAAACCACATTGTCAAGGCCTCGTGCCAAGAATACAAATAAGATTTTTTCAGGGCCTTATGACAAGACACTAGTTTGTCTCATGAGACCTACCAATGCATTGGGGAGTTATAGCGGGCTCCACCCGTCACTTATTACGTCCAATGCATTCCTCATATGAACAGGATTAACATAACATAAACATTCGTATTAAAACTAGCATACCAAATGTCAATAATTTCCCCATAAACCATGAATGGTATAAAAATAACACATACACATTCAAACATATCACAAAACCTTCAATACAATATGGAAGTTTTGTATCATAATAAATAAACTTCAATTGAGCTTAAAATCATTCAAAGGATGTTCACATAGATGAAATAAAAACTATTTGAGAGAAATATATCTTTTTTTTAAATCATTTAAAAGTCACATAATTATAAAATAAAACATTTACCTTGAAAATATTATTATAAGCTTGTAAGGGAAGCTTAAAAAATTTTATAATGGCAGAAAATAGCCTCGCCCGCCGTATAAGTTAAAAAAGACACTCTTACCTTAATTCTGTCGAAAAGGTTAAAAAAGACTTTGTTTGGAAAACGATAGAAAGATTCATTTATAATCTTCTTATAAAAAGTAAAAAGGGTATAAATGACATTAACCCATAGTCTGTAAAATAGTAATAAGGATTTGAAATACATTTTTAATAAACATGTATGTGGATGATAAAAAGTTCCCAGTAGATAATTACATATAAACAACCTCAGATAATGAAGAGATTGTGAAATAAACACTTACCTTGTACTTTTCCTTGGTTAAGGGTAGGTTAACCTCTTATATAATGGTGAAATAATTTTTATTCAATTATACCAGTATCATATTCATTAATATGATATCATATATGATCTTTTAACATTGATTTGTTAATAATATCTAAGTATTATCGTTGTTTCGGGTGTTAACTTACTCATTTTCTTTTATATGTTTTGTTACATAATCCGTATTTTTTAGGGATAAGTTTTATCTTATTCATATCCATAATGATATAAAGTCCTTAAAAATTATTTTTAATCATTAAATGAGAATTATTCTTGAATGGATACGATGAGGAATGAATCTCATCGTGTTTGTGGAGACGGTAGTCCGCACGTACGCACGAGCGACAATATCATTCTTTTGATATTAAAATAATATATAATTGGATGTTATATCATATATAAAGAATCATTATCATGTTATATTTATTATTTACATGAATTAAAAAAAATTATTATACCAATCCAAATAATAATATATTGAATAAAAATTACACCACGACGTGGAGACGGTAAGCCGTACGTACGCATGTATGGTGACATGTCATTCAAAGGATGGATAGAATCCTGAATATGGTTATACCATATTTATAATAAAATTACAGTATATAAAAGATACTATATTTATTATTTTAGAATGAAAATAACAAATAAATAAGAAGTTGAAGAAGAAAGGAACTTGAAAGAGGCTGGTGAAAACATTACCTCTTCTTTGGGTTCTTTCTTTTGATTTGATCAAAAGGGCTCCTTAAGTTTGATATCTGACTAAAGGAAGGCCTCATGGATTAAGGGAGGATATTTGAGAGGGTATTTGGGCAGATTTGGGCAGATCCTAAAGGCTTTGATGGTGTGAAATTGGGAGAAGGGGAAGTGCCCTTTTATAAGAGGGGTGAGGGGCACCTTAGGGAAAGCTAAAAATATTATTTTATAATAAATTCATATTAGGTTTCTAATGGCTCCAAAGTAGATTATTCAATGTATAAGGTTGGAATGGGTAGAAATAATTTCAACCAATTGATTTTAGACAGGTTTGGGTCATTATATTAACATTATCTTTTAGTTTTAACTCTTAGTTAATTAGTTTGACATTTACCATGTCACTTTGTATTTTTATATTATATAGTTAATAAAATTACTATATACATCCAAGAGACACCCAAGTGGTCCATTAATGATACACCTATTGTGATATAAGTTCTTTGGATGAACCTTAGATTTTTAGGAATAGAATATCAATTAATAATATAATATTTTTTTAAAAACTCTTTTATGTCAATTTTGACACTATTGGGTATTTTGTTTTTGATAATTTCTTAAAAGCATTATTACTCCAAAAAAAAATTATATAACCAATAATAATATGTCATATTAACCTAAAAAATTATTTTAATTCACAAAAAGACTCAAATTACATTTATTTTGACATTTATAATATCAATTATTTTAATATTTCATTAATTAGGTAATTACTGCATCACCATTGTGTCAAAAATAAATAAACTTATTTAATGTCTAAAAATTATAAATAAAATACCATTATGTAGTAAATCTTTTTATCTTTCTAATGAATATTTTCAATCGAATTTATCTTATGTATAAACCTATATTAAAAATGTTTTGGTAATTAAACATTGATTTTAACTCTTTTAACTCTTCTTTGAATTAAATAATAATTAATGTCCTAATCTAATCCATGTAGACCTAAATGATAATATTTTATTCCTAAGGTTATTTTTGGTCGAGATATACACTTTTACAATATAATTAGGACATGTTTTAGGGTAATATTAATATCATTTTTACCCTTAATTACCCTATTTACTTTTAATCGTGGCAAATAAAAGTAAAAAGTTACTATTCTCAACAAATTATTATCATCTCATTGAACAACATTTTACTCTTTGATATTAACCGTGTGCCTCAGATTTTCGAAATTCCACTCACAAAAGTTTTAAAATTATGTTTTTTTGTGAATTTCCAAATTCTCCTAGGAGGTGGGTAAAAGACGGTGAAAAGCTCAATAATTTTTTTATATATCTAAAATTATTCTGAACTAACTCTAATTAATTACATTGAACTTATATAGGTATTATGTATCTATTTTGAACTTAATTAAATTTAAATAAAATAAACAATTATTCACATAAAAATTCAGTTTTAAACGATAACTCAGTGTTTTTTTCACTATTCATCAAAAATTGAATGTTTTCAGAAAAAACCAAAATTTCACCCTAGGATAATTTATATTTTCCAAATACAAAAATGAAGTAAATTTTGAAAGATAAAATTTATAAAATTTCCAAATGTGGGTATTACTATTCATAATGGCTAGTTTGATTGGTTGTGGTGTGTGTTAGAACTCGAAGTTGCGTATAACAGACGCTACTGTATTATTCAAAGAGAAGCGTACTGTAGAAGAATGGGGTGTTACATTCTCCCCCCTTCAAATGATTTTGGCCTCGAAATTTCTAGAATACTACCGCAAGAAAAGACTCGGGTGATTTTTCGTCATAAGTTCCTCGGGTTCCCACGTTGCCTCTTCCATATTATGGTTTCTCCATAGAACTTTTACCAGATGAGTCATCTGGTTTCTCAGCACTTGTTCTCTGATATCAAGAATCCTGATGGGATCTTCGCAATAAGACAGATCGGGTTCCAGTTCTAATTCCTCATAAGTAAGGACATGTGTTGGGTCAGGCATGTATTTTCTCAATAGTGATACATGGAACATATCGTGAAATTTGGAGAGACTTGGTGGCATTGCCAAACAGTAAGCTACGCCCCAATTCGTTCTAAAATTCTGAAAGGACCAATGTACTTGTGACTCAATTTACCCTTCTTACTGAAACGTATAACTCCCTTCCATGGAGATACCTTCAAGAAAACATGATCTCCTACCTGAAATTTCAAATCCTTCTTTTGGTTATCAGCATAGCTCTTCTGCCTACTTTGAGCTGATTTGATGTGGTTTAGGATTACCTTCACCTTTTCCATCGTTTCCTCCACTAGTTCTGGGCCTACAAGTTTTCTTTCACCAACGTCATCCCAACAGGTTGGTGTGCGACATCTCTTTCCGTATAATGCTTCATATGGTGCCATCCGAATAATTTAATGGAAGATATTGTTATAAGAAAATTCTACCAGAGGTAAATATTGATCCCACATACCCAGAAAGTCATGTGAGAAAGATCTCAACATGTCTTCTATGGTTTGAATAGTCCGTTCTGATTGTCCATCTATTTGAGGGTGGCAGGCAGTGCTCAAACGAAGTTCAGTATCCAAGGCCTTCTAAAGACTCTTCCAGAATCATGAAGTAAAATGGGGATCACAATCAGAAACAATCAATAGGGGTACTCCATGAAGTATCACATCTTCATTAATATATACTCTTGCTAGACGTTCCAGTGGTAGATATTCTCTTATAGCATTAAAATGTGATGACTTCGTAAGATGATCAACAATAACCCCTATTTCATCGTTCCTTCTAGGAGTCTTTGGTAGCCCCATGACAAAGTCCATCGTAATATTGTCCCATTTCCACTTCGGTATGTGAAGAGGTTTCATGACTCCTCCAGGCTGTTCCCTTCCAGCATTCACTTGTTGAAAAACCATACATCTTGACACAAAATCGAAAATCTCCCTCTTCATGTTGTCCCACTAAAAATGTTCCTTCAAATCTCTATAAATTTTGGTGCTCCCATGGTGTATAGAGAAATTTGAGCTATGAGAATCATCTGACAATTCCCTTTTCAAATCAGGTATATCGAGAACACAAAGTCTCTTCCCAAATTTTAAAATTCCTTCTTCATACACAATGTCTCTCAATCTACCATCATTCACAGCTTTGATTTTCTTTTGAAATTCTTCATTATTGGTCTTAGAACTCTTAATCCATTCTAGTAAAGATGGTTTGGCAACCATTTGAAAAAGCATTGATGTTTCACCTTCCATGGTTATTCCCATGTCCATCTTTACTAGATCCATGAAAATTGGATCCCTTTAAATTCTCATCATGTTCAAAACTCCATGATCTTTTCTTCTCAAAGCATATTCCACCTTATTTTCCTTCCCTAGGTTGTAGTTTATCATGCAATCATAATCCTTGAGTAGTTCAAGCCATCGACATTGCCTCATGTTGAGTTCTTTCTTGGAGAAAATGTACTTCAAACTCTTGTGATCAGTATAAATCTCACATTTTTACCATAGAGATAATGTCTCCATATTTTCAAAGCAAAGATTATAGTAGCTAACTCAAGATCATGAGTAGGATAGTTTGGCTCATGAATTTTTAGCTGTCGTGATGCATAGGCAATAACCCTATCATTGTGTATAAGGACACAACGAAGTCCTTTATTTGATGCATCACTGTAAATAACAAACCCATAATTCCCTGATTGTAGATTCAATATAGGAGAATTGATTAATCTTATCTTCAGTTCTTCAAAAAATTATTCACACTATTTTTTCCAAACAAATTTAACCCCTTTACGTCTGAGCTTCATTAATGGGTTAGCCAATCGGTCAAAATTCTGGACAAAACGTTGATAATAACCTTCTAAACAAATAAAACTGCATACCTTAGTTATAATCGTTGGTGCATTCCATTTTTGGATTGCCTTTTTCTTATATGGATCAACATAGATTCTATATTTAGAGACAATATGGACAAGAAAATAAATCTCCTGAATCCAGAATTCACACTTGCTAAACATCCCATATAATTTATGTCTTCTCAGAGTCTTCAGGATAATGCGCAAGTGATTTTAATGATCTTCGTAGATTTTGGAGTATACCAAGATATCATCAATAAATACCACCACAAAATCATCGAGATATTCCTTGAAAACTCTATTCATTAGATCCACGAATACAGAGGGTTCATTAGTCAATCCAAAAGGCATTACTGTAAACTCGTAATGCCCGTACCTGGTTCGAAATGCTATCTTCGGAATGTCTTCCTTCTTCACACACAACTGATGATATCCAGATCGAAGGAAAATCTTTGAAAAGTATTGAGTTCCATGCAGTTGATCAAATAAATCATCAATGTGAGGTAGGGGATACATGTTGTTTATTGTTATAGCATTGATCTCCCTGTAGTCGATACATAACCTCATAGATCCATATTTCTTTTTAACAAAAATAATAGGGGATCCCCATGGAGAAAAACTATGGAAAATAAATCCCTTATTACTCAATTTCTCTAGTTTTTTCTTTAGTTCAACTAACTCCACAGTGGCCATTCTATAAGGCGTCTTCGATATAGGCCTTGATCTAGGAATTAAATCAATGGAAAACTCAACTTCTCATTTTGGAGGATGTCCAGGTAAATCTTTCGGAAACACATCTACATATTCTTTCACAATAGGTACATCCTCTATTTGAACATTCCATTCCTCACCCACATTTATTTAATTCTCATCCTCCTCAATAATTGAATTTATTTGAGCTATTGGGGGTGGATCTAGATAATAATTAGGTGGTGATGATTCCACTCTAAAGATAAGGTGTTCCTTATCATCATCATCAAAAATTGTAACCTCATTCTTATTACAATAAATCATAGAATCATGGTCCGAAATCCAATCCATAACGACGATTATATCAAACTCAATCATAGGTATGACGATGAGATCAGCAGATAAAGAACATTTATGTGCTATAATGGGAACATATCCACAGAACTTTGTAGCAATGATACTTCCCTTAGGAGTTTTAACTGACAACTCCCTTGTTAAATTAAATTGGAAATATCTAATTTTCTTAGAAAAATAGGAATATATGAAACAATGTGATGATCCAAAATCAAATAATTCATTTTCTAAACATGAGGAAACCATTAAATTACTTACCACCACGTCTTTCAGAGCTTCTACCTCAGCAGTTGTGATAATATAAGCATGGCCTTGATCCCTTGGCCTTTTCTGAGGTAAGTTCCCCTGACACTTAGAACATTCATTTTCATAATGTCCCATCTCTCTGCAATTGTAGCATTGAACATTGGTAGCTTCTTCCTTCCCCTTGCAATCACGAGCTTGGTGGCCTTTTTCACCACATTTGTAATAGAATCACATTCCCTTCAAGCAAGTACTAGGGTGTTTCTTTCCACATTTACTATAGGATGGATATTCAACTTTTCCCTTCTTCCCCTTATTTCAATTCCCAGAGTGATCAGCAGATCTTCTCTTCTCTTGCTTTACTTTAAATTCATAAGACTTAGATAATTCATTTTCTGTCTTGATAGCACATGATATAATATCTTCGTAAGATGAGAAGGATTGCGATACTAATTCTCGACAAAGAAATGGTTTTAACCCATAAAAGAAATGATCAATGTTACTTCTTGGGTTCTGTATATAATCTCCAACATACCTTGATAACCTTGTAAAGTTATCCTCATACTTTGCAACATTCTCATCCTCCTTTTGTCTCAGACTCAGAAATTGCCTTTCCATATCTGCTCGATGGTCATGAGGTAAGTATTTTCCAAATAAAATCTCTTTTAACTCTCTCAATTCCATATTTGATACTTCATCATCCTCCTTTTTGTTTTGAATCAATGACCACCATTGATCAGCATCTCCAGTGAGGCGATAAACTGCCATGATAACTTTTTCCCTTTCACTAATCTCCAAAGCCAGAAATATTTTCTCTAGGGAACTTATCCATTTCTCAGCTACTATGAGATTTTTACTCCCATTGAATGTTGGTGGTTGTTTCCTCATGAAGTGGTCTAAAATTTATCCTCCATGTTGTGGATTAGGGTGCTCTATACAGGTAAGGTTATTATTCATAACCTGAGTGTGTTGTCCCAGTATGGTGATTAGCTGATTAGCACCAGTTGCATCACCAACTCCACTATAATTATCATGATTAGGAGGGAAATCCCTACATGGAGTGCATGCATTTATACGGTTTCCATTTCTTCCACTAGGAGCCATTTCTAAACAATGACATAAACTAGATCAGTTTATGAATCAAAATACATAATTCCATACTTGTAAAACACTTAACATAAATTGAACTATTTATGGATATAATCCATAATCATAAAAATGTTTTATTTGAGGAAGTATATACTCAGAAACCCTTAATAATGGTCTGTAAAGAAAATTATAATTATCCTAAGCATATCCCCTAGGAGTGTCGTAACCAAGAGTGCAGTAAGGCCCGTTGTCGTGCACCAGTTCCCGTTCGAGTCTAGCTCAAAGCAGTATTTTTGGGTTTTACCCCTAGGTACATTTGTGCCAGAGCCACCTCTACCTGCTCGTATCCAGATAGAGATTTATTATATGGAAAACTCAAAAAATATCTACAATACAAAAATTCTAGGACGTTCTTCTATACTAATCCTCAAAGTCTATCTTAGGTCTATGTGCTCTAATCAGAGTTTACCTAAAACTAGCTTCCAATGTTTGTATGAAACATCCTCTAATACCAACTGTAACACCCTGCACCCAGTTACCCAGAGTTGGTGCATTATTACATAACATTGGCATGATCACAAAAGTTTATGTCTTGAATGACCGATTATTTTAGTAGCCTTGGAATCACCAAATATATTCATAAAGTTTACATTACATCATAAAATGAAAACTACAACAATATGGTCTCCATAGTCCACACTCTTATCCCCTCATACTATCCCTATAGGTCACTTATAAAATACTTCTTCACATCCTGGGAAAAATAAAACATAGAAAGGGGTGAGCTCAGATGCTCAGTAAGGATAACAATATAGCGAAAACTTTCATAAATAAGCATAAACATTTAAGGTAATGTATAACTAAAACAAAATCCTTTTAAACTTGAACTTCAGAATACTATGGAAAAGATAAAATGAAATAATTCCATTCACTTATTCACATGGGTATTCTACTAGTCAAATAATCACATGCAACATCAATAACCACTTTCATAATGATGGAATGCATAATTCCAGACTATCATAACCACATAGTCAAGGCCTCATTCCAAGAATAGAAATAAGATTTTGTCAAGGTCTTGTGCCAATACACTAGTTTTTCTCATTATACCTACCGATGCATCGAGGAGCTATATCAGGCTCCACCCGTCACTTATTAAGTCCAATGCGTTCCTTATATGAACAAGATTAACATAACATAAACATTCATTTTAAAACTAGCATATGAAATGTCAATACTTTCCCCATAAACCATCAATAGTATAAAAATAAAACATCCACAGTCAAACATATCACAAAACCTACAATACAATATGAAAGTTTTGTATCATAATAAATTAACATCAAATAAGCTTAAAATCCATCAAAGGATGTTGGCATAGATGAAATCAAAACAATTTTAGAGAAATATCTCATTTTTTTAAATAATTTAAAAGTCACATAATTATAAAATAAAAAATTTACTTTGAAAATATTCTTATAAGCTTTTAAGGGAAGATTTGACAATTTTATAATGGTGTAAAATAGCCTCGCCTGCCGTATAAGTTAAAAAAGACATTCTTACCTTAGTTCTATCGAAAAGGTTAAAAATGACCTTGTTTGGAAAACAGCAGAAAGATTTCATTATAAAATTCTTATAAAAAGTAAACAAGGGTACAAATGACTTTAACCCATAGTCTGTAAAATATTAATAATGATTTGAAATACATCATTAATAAGCATGGATGTGGATGATAAAAATGTCCCAGTAGATAATTACGTATAAACAACCTCGGATAATGAAGAGATTGTGAAATAAACCATTATCTTGTACTTTTCCTTGGTTGAGGGTAGGTTAACCTCCTTTATAATGGTGAAATAATTTTTATTAAATTATAAAATTATAATATACATTAATATGATATCATATATGATCTTTTAACATTTATTTGTTAATAATATCTTAGTATTATCGCTGTTTCGGGTGTTAACTTACTTGTTTTCTTTTATATATTTTGTTACATAAGCCTTGTTTGTTATAAATAGGTTGTTTAATATTCATATCCAGAATGATATCAAGTTCTTAAACATTATTCTTAATCAGTAAATGAGAATTATTCTTGAATGGATACGATGGGGAATGAATCTCATCGCGTTCGTGGAGGCGGTAGTCCGTAAGTACGCACAAGCGACAATATCATTCTTTTGATATTAAAATAATATATAATTGGATGTTATATCATATATACAGAATAATTATCATGTTATATTTATTATTTACATGAATTATACATCAATATTATACCCATCTAAATAATAATATATTGAATATCAATTACACCACGACGTGGAGACAGTAAGTCGTACGTACGCACATATGGTGACATGTCATTCAAAGGATGGATAGAATAATGAATATGGTTGTACCATATTTATAATAACATCAAAGTATATATAAGATACTAGATTTATTATTTTCTAATGGAAATAACAATGAAATAAGAAGTTGAAGAAGAAAGGAACTTGAAAGAGGGTGGTGAAAACATTACCTCTTTTTCGGGTTCTTCCTTTTGATTTGATCAAAAGGGCTCCATAGGTTGACTTTATGACTAAAGGAATATCTCAAGGATTAAGGGAGGATATTTGAGAGGGTATTTGGGAAGATTTTGGCCAAGACCAAAGGCTTTGAAGGTGTGAAAGTGGGAGAAGGGGGAGTGCCCTTTTATAAGAGGGGTGAGGGGCACCTTCGGAAAAGATAGAAATATTATTTTATAATAAATTCATATTTGGTTTCTAATGGCTCCAAAGTGGATTATTAAAAGTATAAGGTTGGGAAGAAATAATTTCAACTAATATATTTTAGACAGGTTTGGGTCATTATATTAACCTTATCTTTTAGTTTTAACTCTTAGTTAATTAGTTTGACATTTACCAAGTCACTTTGTATTTTTATATTATATATTTAATAAACTTACTATATACATCCAAGAGACCCCCAAGTGGTCCATTAATGATACAACTATAATTATATATGTCTTTTGGCCGATCCTTATATATTTAGGAATAGAATATCGATTAATAATATAATATTTCTTTAAAAACTCTTTTATGTCAATTTTGACACTATTGGGTATTTTGTTTTTGATAATTTCATAACAGCATTATTACTTCGAAAAAAATTTATATAACCAATCCTAATATGTCATATTAACTTCTAAAATCAGCGGAATTCAAAAAACTCTCAAATTACATTTATTTCGATATTTATAATATTAATTTTTTTAATATTTCATTAATTAGGTAATTACTGCATCACCATTGTGTCACAAATAAATTAAATTATTTAATGTCTAAAAATTAAAATAAAATACCATTATGTATGAAATATTTTTATCTTTATAATTAATATTTTCAATCAAATATATCTTATCAATAACCCTATATTAAAAAGGTTTAGTAATTAAACATTGATTTTAACTCTTTTAACTCTTCTTTGAATTAAATAATAATTAATGTCCTAATCTAATCCAAGTGGATCTAAATGATAATATTTTATTACTATGGTTGTTTTTGGTCAATAAAAACTTGTCTTATTGAATTAGGACATGTTTTAGGGTAATATTTATATCATTGTTTCCCTTAATTACCCTATTTACTTTTAACCGTGGTAAATAAAAGTAAAAAGTTACTATTCACCATAAATTATTATCATCTCATTGAACCACATTTTACTCCTTGATATTAACTGTGACTCTTGAATTTTTGAAATTCCACTCCCAGAAGCAGTAAAATTATGTTTTATGTGAATTTCCAAATTCTCCTAGGAGGTGGGTAAAAGACGGTGAAACGTTCAATAAAATTGTTATATATCTAAAATTATTCTGAACTAACTCTAGTTAATTACATTTAACTTATATAGGTATTATGTATCTATATTGACCTTAATTAAATTTAAATAAAATAAATAATTATTTAAATAAAAATTCAGTTTTAAACTATAACGCAGTGTTGTTTCACTATTCATCAAAAATTGAATGTTTTCAGAAAAATACCAAAATTTCACCCTAGGCTAATTTTGATATTCCGAATCCAAAAATGAAGTCCATTTTGAAAGATAAAATTTATAAAATTTGAAAAAGTGGGTATTACTATTCATAACGGCTAGTTTGATTGGTTGTGGTGTGTGTTAAAACTCGAAGTTGCGTACAACACACAGTACTGTATTATTCAAAGAGAAGCATACCATAGAAGCTTGGGGTGTTACAGGAAATGTTAGAAAAAAAAATTAAGCCTTTTTAGAAAAAAAGGGTTTTATAATAAAGAAAAATTCCTTGACTAGAGAGAGAAATGATGTCGGGATTTCTTAAATACATTTCCTAAAACATTCAGAAACAAAGAGTGTAAAAATAATATTATTAATTTAAAAAGTTAAAGAATAACCATAGGATAATAAAATTAAAGGGTTCATTATACAATGAAAAAAATACCTTTTATGGAAATTCAAGTATAAATAATCCTAAACAAAATGTTATTGTGAAGTAAACCCTTGAAAATACCATAATGTTGATGTGAGAACCAATAAATGAAAATATTATGTGTGTCAAATTTATAAAAACATAGAATAAGAGAAAATAAAAAAGGTATTTTAAAGTGGTTATACACATAATCTTATAATATTAATGGTAATGAGGAAGTTATATATCCCAATGAAAATGAATTGGGTTATGAAATTCTTTACCACTATGTAATTTTAATTATAAATCCCCTAAGATGAAAAAATTAAAATTGAAAAAATACAATGATGAAATAAGAATTCATAACATTACATGTCAATGTGGTAGTATGTAAAACATATATAATAAATTTGGTGCAAAATAATAATTTGTGCCTCGTGGAATGAAAAGTGAGACAAGAATCCCTTACCTAGTGTTTCCTTTTTTGGGTGGACATTATTTAACCTCCTGTATAATGGTTCTAAACATGTAAATAACTTATAAAAGAACCATAATCATATTTACAATATCATATATTAACTTCTTATAATATCTTTTACTCATTTTCTAACAAACTTTCATTATTATAACTATTTTGGGTGTAAATGTTTTAGTTTTCAGAGTTTTTTTGACTTGTTACTTGTTATTCATACCAATTACATCATAGTTTCATCATATAAAGAATTTAAACATTATATAAATATATTATATATTTAGTTTATATGTATTTATAATAATTTATAATATTTGTAGATAATAAATTAAATACACTGTTCATGGATATGATAGGTTGTATGTATACATAAACGATACTTTCATTTCATTGAGATATTAAAAGAATGAATAGTAAAAGATATATATGTATATTATAATTACATTATCTTATAAATTTCATATATATTAATTTTTTTTATCCAAACCTTGATTTATATTTTCCATTTATAGTGTGAACTAATCACATCGCTTTGAGGGGAGGTAGTCCACACTTCCACAAACAATGTAATTGTATTTACACAAAATTGAGTGCATAAAATTTTGTGTTATAAAATAATAATATATGTGTAAAGAAATTATAAATATCATACATAACATATATAAACATCATTTCCATCATAATTACTTCCATTATAGGTGGTAATGTAATAATGAAAAATCATCGTTTCATTATGCGGTAGTTCATCGTACACATAAATAGTATGTTCGTTACCCATTAGATGGATGTGTGTGTAAGCATAGGTAGAAACCATAATATAATATAATATAATATATGTATATTTATTATAATTTTTTTATATAATCACGTACTAAAGAGTTTTTAGGGGATGGAGAATGGAAATAAAAATGAAGAGCTCGAGGAAAGATGTTACCTCTTCTTTGGTTAACTCCTTTTGGTTTGCACCAAACAGTTTGTTTGGTTTCCTTTCTACCCATGTTTGGTCTTATAAGATGATCAGAAGAATTTTTTGGATTTATTGGGGTGTATCCTGGTCAATATAATGTTTAATGAGAGTTTTGAGGATGTGTGAGGCTTGGGATCCTTTTTATGGTGGGGGAGTGACACTCTTGTAAATTTTTGGAAAGGGAATTACACCCACGCTATTACAATTTCAATCAGAACTAATAATTATAGGAATTTTAAAATTTTTTGTATATGGTCAATATATTATAATAAAATGGATTTTGTAAAAGTGTATAGGTTATTTTGGTCCTTAAGTTTATGGTTCTGCCCCTTATAAAGATTAATTTCACCTTAATCATTGTAATAAAATTTTATTACCTTCAATAATATTTTTGGTCAAAAATGAAGTCGAACATTTTATAATTTATAAAATATTACGATTCCAAATTTGGAATCCATTTTTTCAAATTCTAATCACATAATTGGACTCGATTAATTTAAATTTAATCCCGTAGATGGGGTGACAATGAGAGTTTTTAAAGTAAAAAACATTCAAAACATTTCTTTGATTTTTATTTAATTTCCAAGTGAAATTGAATTCAATGACCTAAATTGGATAAATTAATTAAAATTTATTATAATTAAACATTAAAACAACTTCAAAATATAATTTAACCTTATTAATAAATTAGGCTAAAAAGATATTTTCAATTAAAATTTAGTATTTTTCAGTATTTGTTAAAAAATGTAAGTTCACAGAAAAATACCAAAAAGCCACCCTTATATATTTTTTGTGTTCCTATTTCTAATATTATGTTTATTTTGACATATAAGGTTTATATATGTTTCAAAAAAATTATTTAAAATTTGTTATCCAATAAATGGCGGTAAAATTCCCTTTAATAAAAATATATTTTTGTATGTGTAATAATGGGTTTGTTCTTATCGAAATCTTATCAAATCTATCATATGAATAAAAAATTTATTATTGAGTATATAATATATATATATATATATTACATTAATATCACTCACTAATTGTAATAAAATTCATTTATTAAGATAAAAAATCTTTGTGAACATAAAAATAGTTTTCTATAAAACATTATCTATATCTTCAATTTGTTGTTATATTAATTTGTAATTAATTAGTAACCAATAAATTTATTTCATCTTTTTGTAAACCATATATTTTCATATTTTAGTTAATGGTAGTCAAAACCCCTAATATAACCGTAAGGCAATATCTTATTATATTAAATAATAATATTTTAATAATATAATACCATTCGATAATACTCAGTCTTGTGTGTAACATAAGTTATTGAACAAACACATTATTATGAATGATATAAGGTTTAATCAGTTTATCATTCATCGAAAGATATAAAATATATTTAATTTATTTAAAATAATAAATTTATTATAAATTATTTGGATAATATATTTCTTTATGTGATTGGTGTTTCATGTCATACACGCTATCAAATAAAATGTTCCTACTTAAGATTTACATGATGTTACATTATACCCCCTTAAATAAATTATTTCCTCACAATTTAAACATGATATTGGTGATTGTTTTTTTGATATTTCATATGTTTTAAATTCCTCATTGTGATAAGGGTTTGTAACAAATCCTTTTGAAAAGTGATAATGGAATGTACGAAGGACACATTGAATAACATATAATTAGGTATCTATGTATGAGAAAATTAGATGAAAGTTAAGATATGTACATGGAGAAAAAGTGTAAATCATTATAGGGAGTTACTGAGGTCATCATACACAAACAAGTTATTGAACAATGGAACATTTAAGGTATCAAAGTCATAAATATATGATGATTTGAAAGATCATCGATTCAACGAAAATTATGGTATTAGGAAAATATTTTTTTAAGATCATTTTCCTAATGTTGTGAAATTATTTTAGTGTCTAATAATATAAATAAATTTACTTACATGATACATTTTAACATCATATAAACTTTTATATCACATGTTTGTTCTTAGATCAAATTATAATTCATCCGTTATATCAAGAAATTAATATCAATAAATTGATATCAAAAAATTAATTTTGATCCTCGAAGCACTAAAATATAATTTTAATGGATCTTAAGGCCCATAAAAGAGAAAAAAGTATTTACATTTTTCTATAAATATTCTATAAGTCCAATATTGTTAAGATATTAATCTATAAAGAAAAAAGCAACACTACAGGTTCATCATTATTTTTTATTCGTCAAATTGTTTAACTAAAAACAATGAAATATTAACTAGGACATTGCGCAGGTCAGTTATTGGAATGAAACCATTATCATCCTTCAGTCACGGGTTCAAGACGTATGGTCTTTCCAGATTTTATGGGTCATTACTCAAAATATAGGTGGTCCTCTTCTAAAACCATATCGATATAATTTCAAAAAAAATTGGTGTAAATTCCAAGAAATAAGGTTAATCAGTATGTATCCTTTTAACTATAGTTTTTAATACAACCTCAATACATTAATACTTCATCCATTTATTTCCACATGGGTCCTTCCTTGGTCTAAGGTTTTAGCTAGGTCATTCATTTCCATTATCTATTACAATTCTTTATAATGGTTTGTAAGGAAAATTTGAATTATCTTAAGTGTATCCTCTGAGAGTGTATAACTAGGTGCACAGTAATGCCTATTGTCTTTTACTAGGTTGCACTGAGTTACGCTTGATGCACCTTGTCAGATTTGTTACCCCTAGGTATATTTGTGCTAAAATCATGTCCACTTGTAGTCACTATAGATAGATAAATTTATTAGAATACCCAAATAATATCTATATTACCAAAATTATAGGATGTTATTCTATACTTATCTGAAAATTCTACCTTAGGTTTATGTCACATATTCAATTTTTTCCTAAATAAAGTTCCCATGGTTGCTACTAAACATTCTCTGATACCAACTGTACCAACACGACCCCAGTAAGCTTGGAGTCGGTGTCTGCTATCCATTACATTGACATAAGATACATGTAAATCACTTCCCAAAGGACTAAAGAGTTTTGTATTCTTGGGAAACTAGATACATACATGAGTCTTATATTACAAATGTGTACTAAATTACAATATATTTTTTTATTTTGAGGATAACAATATTCCATCTAACGTATTCTAGAATAACTTTCTCAGAATACTTTAGTGAATCCTAGATAAATGAATCATAATAAGGGTGATATCAAATGGTCAGTAAGAATTAATACAGTGATAGAGATAATTAATCAATTAGATGAACCAAATAAGAAGATAGATAAATTTAATACACATTGCATGATATCAATAAAATTACATGGAAGTGTATAATCATTATAGAATGGTAAATAATTGGAAACACATTCCATTAACATAACTAGACAAGGTAATATCAATATTGAAATATAAGAAACTGATAACTCATTATATTTAATAAATGAACCACAAATTATAAGAATCCATAGATATATCGATGGAACATTTCATAAATAAATGATAATTGAATAAAAATGAAGTCAATTTTTAATTATTGGATGTCATATATCTAGAATATTAACCATTATAAAATCAATATCAATCCTCAAGAATGTTTAATTATCTAGGTAGAAACTCATCTATTCAACATGGAAACAAACGTGAAGGGTTGGTAATAAACTAATTTCAATTCATGAGATAATCGATGCTTTTAAGGGATTAAAATAACTGATCCCCAACCCATAGGGATTAAATTAAATGGTACTTAACCCATATTATGCATTTCAAAAGCATTAATCATATATTTAATAATATATTTAAATAATATAACTTATCAAATATCGATATTGAATATAACATAAATATTTATCAATATCTCCACAAATAATCAAATTACTATCAAAGCAAACACCATATGAAAAATGGTATGCTGTTTAGAAAATAATCACATCGATGAAAATTGATATGGATATTTAATGGAAATTCAATGTCACCTAATCGTAGGAAATTGAATATTTCAAGAGGACAAAATGAAGTCAAGGTAGTGAATTAGAATACTATACATGGGGAAATCAATCATAATCTATATAGAGGAGGAATTAGTATGGTTTTAATAAAACATATCCTATGTGGAGTAAAAAAGGGGTTTTAATTGATTAATAGAGCGACTATAAAAGGTTATTTTGAAAACACTCTTGAGGAAAATATCATTTTGTTCTAAAGAACCTTTTAAAAAACCATTTCATTGAAAACAAATTCTGAAAAAAATAAATTACGAATTATCCTTTTAAACACGAAAATGAAGCTTCAAGGAAATGATGGTAGTTAAATCCGTACATTCCCTATGAGGTGAAAAGAATATTCCATTTTCATTGTTAAAAGGTTAAAAAAATTCCTTGTTCAAAAAATGAAAATAAGATTCATTTTAAAACATAGGTAAAATAAAAAAGGGTATACATTTCTTTAATAAATTATTTTGAAAATTTTAAAAATAAGTTTTTTTGAAAACTTTTTTTGAAAATAAGATTTTTAAAAGAAAACTAGTTCTTAGACTAAAGAGAGAAATGAAGTTTTTTTTAAACATTTCCTCAAACATATTCATTTACAAAGAGTGTAAAAAAAATTATTTATTGATAATGGTTATTAATAAATATAGTATAATAAAATTAAAGGTTTAATGATCAGAATGATCAAATAATTTCCTCTCATAGAAATTCTAGTGTAAACTATCCCGAAGAAAATAAGATTGTGATGTAAACCCTTGAAAAGACCTTAATATTGATGTGAGAACCAATAAATGAACATATTATGTGCATCAAATGTAAATACATATAAAATATGTTGAAATAATAAAATATATAGTAAAAATTGGTTACAAACATAATCGTGGAATATTAATGACAATTAGAAAGTAATATAACCCAATGAAAAGGAATTGGGTTATGAAATTCTTTACCACATGGTAAATTTTTGTATAAATCCCCTTAAATGAAATAATAAAAATTCGAATTGAAAATTCCACAAAGAAAAAATTATTCATGAAATCACATGTAACTATGTAAGTATGTACACTATATATAAGAAACTAGGTACACAATAATAAATTATGTCTGACGGATAGAAAAGTGAGATAAGAATCACTTACCTTTCACATTATTTTTTGGTGAAAGTCATTTAACCTCATTTATAATAGTTTTACACATGTAAATAACTTATAAAAAACCATATTCATATCTATAATATCTTATATTAACTTCTTATAATATCTTATTACATTTTTTCTAACAATCTTTTATTATTCTTGTTATTTCGGGTGTTAATTGTCTATTGGTTTCGAGTATGTTTTGACTTGTTACTTATTATTATTTTTATTTAGATCATGGTTTCATAATCTATAGAATTTAAATCAGGAATAAAATATATTATATGTTCTGTATATATGTATTTATAATAATCTATAAAATTAGGAGATAATAAATGGAAAGAACCGTTCATAGAGATGGTTGGTGGTACGTATGCATGAGGGCTACTTTCATTTCATTGAAAATTAAAAGAAATAAAATTAAAGTTTATATATTAATATTATAATTATAGAATAATATAATTATATATATGTTAAATATGTCTATTTAAACCATCCACAATATGTTCCATGTATAGTTTGAACGAATCACATCACATTGAAGTGGTAGTTGTCCACACTTCAACAGATGATATTATCAAATTTAAAAAAATAAAGTGCATATATGTATGGTTTATAAAATAATTTAAAAAGTTTAAGAAAATTATAAATATAATATATAACATATATAAATAGAGCTTCTATCATAATTTCAACCATGAGATGTGGTAAAGGAAGAGAAAACAATCATCGTTTCGTGAGATGGTATTTTTCCGTACACATAAACGGTAAGTTCATTAAGAATTAGATGGATGTGTGTGTAAGTTTAGGTAAAAAAACAAAACAAAAACTCAATATATTTATGATACCTATGTTTTTATATAATCATGTAATAATAATATTCTAGGGGGTGGATAATGGGAAAAACTAAAGAGCTTGAGGAAAGATGTTACCTCTTGTTTGGGTAAATCCTTTTGGTTTGAACCAAATGGATTTCATGGTTTAGTTTATTCCCAAGGTGTGGATTATTGGATGAGGGGAGGTATTTTTAGGATATATTTCAGCAGGTCATAGTCTATTTTATGTGTCTTGAGATGTGTGAGGAAGTAGGAGGCTTGATTACATTTTTTAGTAGATAAGGAGTGACACACTTTTTAATATTTGGAAATCGAATTCCACCCATGTTTTTTCTAATGAAAGTGGATCCAATAATGTTATAAAGTCAATAAAAGGGAGTATGGGGTCTAAATATGACTATAAAATGTATTTATGGAATGTTTATAGGGCTTTTTTTCCTTATGTTTAAGGTTTAGTCCCTCATTAATCTTAATTTCACCTTAATCGTTGTAATTAAATCAAATTACATTCACTAATATTTTTGGTCAAAAAATAGCATGAACTTATTATAAATTAAAAATTATTATAATTTCAAATAATTAATCAATTTTTTTAATTTCCAATAAAATAATTTGTAGAAATTAATTTTAATTCAACCCTGAAGACAGGACAACAATTCTTGTTTTAAAAGTAAAAACCGTCAAAAGATATCAATGTTTCTATATTTTATTTCAATGTGAAATTGATTCCAATGACCTAAATTGTTTAAATAGAAATAAAATTAGTATAATTATACTCTAAAACATATTAAAAATATAATTTTTCCTTATAAATAAATTAGACAAAAATAAAGTTTTGAAATAAAATTCAGTATTTTTCACTATTCATAAAAAATGAAACTTCATAGAAAAATAGAAAAAATTAACCATAACCCAATGTATATGTTAATATTTAGAATATTATGTTTATTTTTATATATATTACTTATTAATCATCCAAAATTTTATTTAAAATAGGTTTGAAATTAAAAGGTGGTAAAAGTGCCTTAATAATAACATATGTTTTATGTGCAATATTGGGTTGGCTATTATCTTATGATTATCAAATCTATTGGATGAATATGACAGATATTATATTGAATTTTTAATTTATATATTACATTAATACCATTATATAATTTTAATTAAATTAATTTACTCTGATAAAATAGATTTCTGATAATTAAAATAGTTTTCTATAAAAACATTCATTATATATTAAATTGGTTCTTATACTCATTTATAATTATCTTTTATCTAATGAATTAATTTCATATTTTTATAAACTATATATTTTTATAAGTTAGTTAAAAATATTCATTACAACTAATTTATCAGATATTTTATTCTTATTATATTAAATAATAATATTTTAATATTATATTAATTTTTTGGTAAAAACCAGTCTTGCATGTAATATAAGCTATTTAAGAGACTCGTTGTTGTGTGTGACATAATCTAACTCAGTTTGACATGAGTTTGATGATATAAAATATGTTTCGATTATTTAAAATATTAAATATATTATTAATTATAAAGATATTATATTTCCTTACGCTCTTGGTGTTGCGTTTCGTACACACTATAAAATATAATGTACCAAATTTAGATTTTTAGGGAGTTTCATCAATAGAATATAAATCCTTCCCACCTTTTAAAATAAGAATTAGAGACTGTATGATCTACCTATTGAATAAAATTCAAGATTGTAACACCCCAAGCTTCTACGGTACGCTTCTCTTTGAATAATACAGTAGCGTGTGTTGTACGCAACTTCGGGTTCTAACACACACCACAACCAATCAAACTAGCCGTTATTAATATTAATAACTAATTTTTTAAATTTTATAAATTTTATCTTTCAAAATGGAATTCATTTTTCGATTCGGAATATCGAAATTAGCCTAGGGTGAATTTTTGGTATTTTTCTGAAAATATTCAATTTTTGATGAATAATTAAAAAACACTGAGTTAGAGTTTAAAATAGAAATTTTATTTAAATAATTATTTATTTTATTTAAATTTAATTAAGGTCAAAATAGATACATAATACCTATATAAGTTCAACGTAATTCATTGGAGTTAGTTTAGAATAATTTTTGATATATAAAAATTTTATTGAACTTTTCACCATCTTTTACCCACCTCCTAGGAGAATTTAGAAATTCACATAAAACTTAATTTTACGACTTCTGTGAGTGGAATTTAGAAAATCCAAGAGACACAGTTAATATAAAGGGGTAAAATGTGGTTTAATAAGATAAAAATAATTTTTGTTGTATAGTAACTTTTTACTTTTATTTACTACGGTTAAAAGTAAATATGGTAATTGAGGGTAAAAATGATATTAATATTACCCTAACACATGTAATAATTCTACTAGAAAAGTGTATCTCAACCAAAAACAACCTTAGGAATTAAATATTATCATTAAGGTCCACTTGGTTTAGATTAGGACATTTATTCTTATTTAATTCAAAGAAGAGTTAAAAGAGTAAAATCAATGTTAATTTACTAATTTTTTTTAATATAGTGTTATACGTTAGATAAATTCGATTATAAATATTAATTATAAATATATTAATATTTCCTACATAATGGTATTTTATTTATAATTTTTAGACACTAAATAATTTATGTTATTAATGACACAATGGTGATGCAGTAATTACCTAATTAATGAAATATTAAAATAATTGATATTATAAATATAAAAATCAATGTAATTGGAGACTTTTTATGAATTCCAATAATTTTATAGGTTAATATGACATATTATTATTGGTTATATAAATTTTTTTTGAAGTAATAATTCTGTTATGAAATTATCAAAAACAAAATACCCAATAGTGTCAAAATTGACATAAAAGAGTTTTTAAACAAATATTATATTGTTAATTTATATTCTATTCCTAAAAATCTATGGTTCTGCCAAGAGACTTATATTATGATAGGGGTATCATTAGTGGACCACTTAGGGGTCTCTTGGATGTATATGGTAAGTTTCTTAACTATATAATATAAAAATACAAAGTGACATGGTAAATGTCAATCTAATTAACTAAGAGTTAAAACTAAAAGATAAGGTTAATATAGTGAACCAAACCTATCTAAAACATATTAGTTGAATGGTTTTTGACCTATACCCACCTTAAAATTTAAATAATATACTTTAGAGTCATTAAAAACCAAATATGAATTTATTATAAAATAATATTTCTACCTTTTCCAAATGTGCCCCTCACCCCTCTTATAAATGGGCACATCCCCTTCTCTCAATTTCACACCTTCAAAGCCTTTTGAATTGTCCAAAATCTACCCAAATATCCTACCAACTTCCCTCACTATAATATATAGGCATTATTTTGATTATAAAGCCATTATACGGATCCATTTAGATCAAATCAAAAGGAAGAATCTGAAGAAGAGGTTATGTTTTCACCACCCTTTTTCAAGTTCCTTTCTTCTTCAACTTCTTCTTTCTTTGTTATTTCTTCTCTAAAATAATAACTCCAGTATCTTCTATATACGTTGATGTTATTATAAATATGGTACAACCATATTCAGTATTCTATCCATCCTTTGAATGAAATGTCACCAAACGTGCATACATACGGCTTACCGTCTCCACGTCGTGGTGTAATTGTTATTCAAAACATTATTATTTGGATGGGTATAATAATGATGTGTAATTAATGTAAATAGTAAATATAACATGATAATTATTCTGTATATATGATATAATATCCAATTATATATTATTTTAATATCAAAAGAATGATATTGTCGCTCGTGCATACGTACTGACTACCGTCTCCACGAACGCGATGAGATTCATTCCCCATCGTATCCATTCAAGTCTAATTATCATTTGATGATTAAAAATAATGTTTAAGGACTTGATACCATTATGGATATAAATAAGATACAACCTATTCATAACAAACATGGCTTATGTAACAAAAAATATAAAAGAAAATGAGCATGTTAACACCAGAAACGACGATAATACTAAAATATTATTAACAAAGCACTATTAGAAGATCATATATGATATCATAATTATGTATATGGTTCTTGTATAATTTAATAACAATGTTTTAACTATTATACAAGAGTTTAACATACCATTGACTAAGGAAAAGTACAAGGTAAGGGTTTATTTCACAATCTCTTCATTATTCGAGGTTGTTTATACGTAATTATCTATTGGAACCTCTTTATCATCCACATCCATGTTTCTTAAAAATTTATTTCAAAACATTCTTAATATTTTATAGAATATTGGTTAAATTCATTTGTACCCTTGTTTGACTTTTTATAAAATGTTTATAAAGGAATCTTTCCATTGTTTTCCAAATAAGGTCCTTTTTAACCTTTTCGATAGAATTAAGGTAAGAATGTCTTTTTTTAACTTATACAGTGTGTGCGGCTATTTTCCACCATTATAACATCATATAAGCTTCCCTTACAGGATTATAATGATATTTTAAAAGTACATGTTTTATTTTATAATTATGTGAATTTTAAATGATTTTAAAAAAAGAAATATTTCTCTCAAATAGTTTTGATTTCATCTATGTCAACATCCTCTGATGGATTTTAAGCTAATTTGCAGTTTATTTATTATGATACATAAGTTCCATATTGTATTTAAGGTTTTGTGATATGTTTTACTGTGGATGTGTTATTTCTATACCATTCATGGTTTATGGAGAAAGTAATGACATTTTTTATGCTAGTTTTAATACGAATGTTTATGTTATGTTTAAACCTGTTCATATGAGGAATGCATTGGACTTAATAAGTGCGGGTGGAGCCCACTATAGCTCGTCGATGCATTGGTAGGTATCATGAGACAAACTAGTGTCTTGTCAAGAGGCCTTGACAAAATCTTATTTGTAGTCTCGGCACGAGGCCTTGGCTACGTGGTCATGATAGTCTGGCATTATGCATTCCTTTATTATGAAAGAAGTTATTGATATTGCATGTGATTATTTGATTAGTAGAATATCTATGTGAATAAGTAAATGGAATTATTTCATTTTATTTCCGCCATATTATGCTGATGTTGATGTTTAAAAGGCTTTTGTTTTAGTTATACATTGCCTTAAATGTTTATGCTTATTTAAGAAAGTTTCCGCTATATTGTTATCCTTACTGAGCATCTGAGCTCACCCATTTCTATGTTTTATTTTTACCAGGATGTGAAGAAGTATTTTATGAATGACCTGTAGGGATAATATAAGAGGATATAACTTTGGAGACAAGACATTGTTGTAGTTTTCACTTTATGATGTAATGTAAACTTTATTAATGTATCTAGTGATTCCAATGCTACTAAACTAACCGGTCTTTCGAGACTTGATCTTTTGTGATCATGCAAATGTTATGTAATAATGCACCGACTCTGGGTAACTGGGGTCGGGGCGTTACAATTGGTATCAGAGGAAGTTTAGTACAAACCTTGGAAGCAAGATTTAGATAAACTCTGATTAGAGCACATAGCCCTAAGATATACTTTGAGGATGAGTATAGAAGAACCTCCTAGAATTTTGGTATTGTAGAGATTTTGTGAGTTTTCTGAAAAATACATCCCTGTTTGGATACGAACAGGTAGAGGCGGCTCTGGCATAGATGTACCTAGGGGTAAAACCCGAAAACACTTCATTGAGCTAGACTCGAACGGGAACTGGTGTACGACAATGGGCCTTGCTGCACTCTTGGTTACGACACTCTAGGGGGATATGCTTAGGATAAATCTCATTTTCTTTACAAACCATTATGAAGGGTTTATGAGTATATACTCTCTTCAAGAAAACATTTTTATGATAATGGATTATGTCCATGAATAGTTCAATTTATGTTAAGTGTTTTTCAAGCATGGAATTATGTATTTTGATTCATAAACTGATCTAGTTTATGCCATTGTTTAGAAATGGTGCCTAGTGGAAGAAATGGAAACCGTATCAATGCATTCACATCATGTATGGATTTCCCTCCTACTCAAGATAATTATAGTGGAGATGGTGATGCAGCTAGTGTTGATCAGCTTTTTACCATACTGGGGCAACTCACTCAGGTTATGAATAATAACCTTACCCGTATGGAGCACCCTGATCCATAGCGTGGAGGATCAATGTTTATATCACTTCATGAGGAAACAACCACAAACATTTAATGGGAGTACAAATACATTGGTATCTGAGCAATGGATAAATTCCCTAGAGAAAATATTTCAGGCTTTGGGGATTAGTGAAAGGGAAAAAGTTATCATGGCAGTTTACCGCCTCACAAGAGATGTTGATCAATGGTTGTCATTGATTCAAAACACAAAGGACGATGATGAAGTTTCAAATATGGAATGGAGGTAGTTCAAAGATCTGTTTTTAGAAAAATACTTTCCTTGTGACCATCAAACAGATATGGAAAGGCAATTTCCGAGGCTCAGACAAAAGGAAGATGAGAATGTCGCAAAGTATGAGGCTAACTTTACAAGGTTAGAAAGGTATGCTGGAGATTATATACGTAGCCAAAGAAGTAATATTGATTGTTTTTTGATGGATTAAAACCATTTTCCATCGAGAATTAGTCTCACAATCCTTCTCATCGTACGAAGACATTGTCTCATGTGCTATCAAGACAGAAAAGGAATTCCTTAAGTCTTATGACTATAAAGAAAAGCAAGAGAAGAAGATATATGCTAATCAATCTGGGAATGGAAATAAGGGGAAGAAGGGAAAATTTGATTATCCATCCTGCAGTAAACGTGGGAAGAAACACCCTGGTACTTGCTTAAAGGGAATGAGAGTCTGTTATAAGTGTGGCAAAAAAGGCCACCAAGCTCGTGATTGCAAAGGGAAGAAATAAGCTATCAATGTTCAATGCTACAATGGTAGGGAGATGTGACATTATGAAAATGAATGTCCTAAGTGTCAGGGGAACATACCTCAGAAAAGGCCAAGGGATCAAGGCCAAGCTTATGCTATCACTACTGCTGTGGTAGAAGCTCCGAAAGATGTGGTGGCGGGTAATTTAATGGTTTCTTCAAGTTTAGAAAATGCTTTATTTGATTCTGGATCATCGCATTGTTTCATATCTTCCCAGTTTGCTAAGAAAATTAGATATTTTCAATTTGATTTAACAAGGGAGTTGTCAGTTAAAACATCTAAGGGAAGTATCATTGAAACAAAGTTGTGTGAATCAGTCCCCATTAGAGAACATAAATGTTCTTTATCTACGGATCTCATCGTCATACCTATGATTGAATTGGATATAAACCTCGGTATGGATTGGATTTTGGACCATGATGCAAAGATTTATTGTAAGAAGAATGAGGTTATGATTTTCGATGATGATGATAAGGAACACCTTTTCTTTAGAGCAAAATCATCACCACCTAATTCTTATCTGGATCCACCCCAGTAGCTCAACTAAATTCAATTATTGGGGAGGAAGAGAGTGAAATGACTGTGGGTGAGGAGAGGAATGTTCAAATAGAGAATGTACCTATTGTGAAATAATATGTATATGTGTTTCCGGAAGATTTACCTGGATATCCTCCAGAACAAGAAGTTGAGTTTTCCACTGATTTAATTCCTAAATCAAGGACTATATCGAAGACCCCTTATAGAATGGCCACTGTAGAATTTGTGGAACTAAAGAAACAACTAGAGGAATTGATTAATAATGGATTTATTCTCCCTAGTGTTTCTCTATGGGGAGCCCCTGTCCTTTTTTGTTATGAATAAAGATGGATCTATGAGGTTATGTATCGACTATAGGGTGATCAATGCTATAACAATAATGAACAATTATCCCCTACCTCTCATTGATGATTTTTTTGACCAACTGCATGGAGCTCAATACTTTTCAAAGATTTAACTTTGATCTGGATACCATCAGTTGTGTGTGAAGAAGGAAGACATTCCGAAGACAGCATTTCGAACTAGGTATGGGCATTATGAGTTTACAGTAATGCCTTTTGGGATGATTAATGCACACTCTATATTCATAGATCTAATGAATAGAGTTTTCAAGGAATATATCAATGATTTTGTGGTGGTATTTATTAATGATATCTTAGTATACTCCAAAAGCTATGAAGATCATGAAAATAACTTGCGCATTATCCTCAAGACTCTGAGAAGACATGAATTATATGGGAAGTTTAGCAAGTGTGAATTCTGGCTACATGAGATTTCTTTTCTTGGCCATATTGTCTCTAATGATGGAATCTCTGTTGATCCTTCTAAGACCAAGGCAATCCAAGAATGGCCTGCACCAATGAGTATAACTGAGGTATGTAGTTTTATTGGTTGATCAAGTTATTATCAACATTTTGTCTAGAATTTTTCCTGGTTGGCTAACCCATTAACAAAGCTCACACGTAAAGGGGATAAATTTGTTTGGAAAAAAGAGTGTGAACACTATTTCAAAGAACTAAAGAGAAGATTAGTCAATGAATCTATATTGACTCTACCATCGGGGAATGATGGGTTTGTTATTTATAGTGATGCATCGAAAAAAAGGACTTGGTTGTGACCTCATACAGAATGATAGGGTTATTTCCTATGAATCACGACAGCTGAAAATTCATGAGAAAAACTATCCTTCATGATCTTGAGTTAGATTCTATAATATTTGCTTTGAAGATATGGAGGCATTATCTCTATAGTGAAAAATGTGAGATTTATTCTGATCAAAAGAGTTTGAAGTATATTTTCTCACAGAAATAACTCAACATGAGGCAATGGAGATGGCTTGAATTACTAAAGGATTATGATTGCACGATACAATACCACCTAGGGAAGGTAAATAAGGTGGCATATTCTTTGAACAGAAAAGATCATGGAGTTTTGAACATGATGAG
Source organism: Viscum album (assembly GCA_963277665.1). Taxonomy (NCBI): domain Eukaryota; kingdom Viridiplantae; phylum Streptophyta; class Magnoliopsida; order Santalales; family Viscaceae; genus Viscum; species Viscum album. Next base: position 1,186,509,230 of record OY728164.1, read on the forward strand.
AATTGAAAGGGGTCCTATTTTCATAGATCTAGTAAAGTTGGATTTGGGAATCACCATGGAAGGTGAAACATCAATTCATTTTCAAATGGTTGCCAAACCATATTTACTAGAAAGGATTAAGAGTTCTCAGACCAATGATGAAGAATTTCAAAAGAAGATTAAAGTAGTGAATGATGGGAGACTTATTGACTTTGTGTATAAAGATGGAATTTTGAAATTCAAGAAGAGACTTTGTGTTCCTGCTATACCTGATCTAAAAAGAGAATTATTGGATGATTCTCATAGTTCCAATTTCCTTATACACTTTGGGAGCACCAAAATGAATAGATATTTGAAGGAACATTTTCAGTGGGACAACATGAAGAGAGAGATTGCTGATTTTGTGTCAAGATGTATGGTTTGTCAACAAGTGAAAGCTGGATGGCAACGGCCTGGAGGAGTCATGCAACCTCTTCCCATACCTGAGTGGAAATGGGATAATATCATGATGGAATTTGTCATGGGATTACCAAAGACTCCACGATGGAATGATGCAATATGGGTAATTGTTGATCGTCTTACCAAGTCATCACATTTTCTTGATATAAGAGAAGATCTACCACTTGAACATTTAGCAAGACTATATGTTAATGAAGTTGTGAGACTTCATGGAGTACCCCTATCAATTGTTTCGGATCGTGATCCCCGTTTTACATCAAGGTCCTGGAAAAGTCTTCAGAAGGCCTTGGATACTGAACTTAGTTTAAGCACTGCCTACCACCCTAAAAAAGATAGACAATCAGAATGGACTATTCAAACCTTAGAAGACATTTTAGGATCATGGTCACTTGACTTTCAGGGTATGTGGGATCAATATTTACCTTTGGTAGAATTTTCCTATAACAATAGCTTCCATTAAAGTATTCGGATGTCCCCATATGAAGCGTTATACAGAAAGAGATGTCTCACACAAACCTGTTGGGATGACGTTGGTGAAAGAAAACTTTTAGGCCCAGAACTGGTGGAGGAAATGATGGAAAAGGTGAAGGTAATCCAAAACCACATCAAAGCAGCTCAATGTAGGCAAAAGCACTATGCCAATAATCGAAGGAAGGATTTATAATTTCAGGTAGGAGATCATGTTTTCTTGAAGGTATCTCCATGGAAGGGAGATATACGTTTCAGTAAGAAAGGTAAATTGTGTCCCAGGTACATCAGACCTTTCGAAATATAAAAATATTTCCTACATAATGGTATTTTTTTAATAATTTTTAGACACTAAATAATTTAATTTATTAATGACACAATGGTGATGCAGTAATTACCTAATTAATGAAAAATTAAAATAATTGATATTATAAATATCAAAATTAATGTAATTTGAGTCTTTTTATGAATTAAACTAATTTTATAGGTTAATATGACATATTATGATTGGTTATATAATTTTTTTTAGAAGTAATAATGCTGTTATGAAATTATCAAAAACAAAATACCCAATAGTGTCATAATTTACATAAAAGGGATTTTAAAACAAATATTATATTATTAATTTACATTCTATACCTAAAATTCTATGGTTCGGCCAAGAGACTTATATTATGATAGTTATATAATTAATGGACCACTTGGGGGTCTCTTGTATGTATATTGTATGTTTATCAACTATATAATATAAAAATACAAAGTGACATGGTACATGTCAATCTAATTAACTAAGAGTTAAAACTGAAAGATAAGGTTAATATAGTGACCCAAACCTGTCTAAAACCTATTAGTTGAATTGTTTTAGACCTATATCCACCTTAAAATTTAAATAATCCACTTTTTATTCATTAGAAATCAAATATGAATTTATTATAAAATAATATTTCTTGCTTTTGCAAAGGTACCCCTCACCCCTCTTATAAAAGGGCGCTCCCCCTTCTCTCAATTTCACACCATCAAAGCCTTTTGGATCAGACAACCTCAAACCAAATATCCTCAAAACTTCCCTCACTACAACCTAGAGGCCATAGTTTGATCAGAAATCCATTCTAAGGATCCCTTTTGATCAACTCAAAAGGAAGAACTTGAAGAAGAGGTAATGTTTTCACCACCCTTTTTCAAGTTCCTTTCTTCTTCAACTTATTATTTCTTTGTTATTTCCTTTCTAAAATAATAAATACAGTAACTTCTATAAATTGTGATGTTATTATAAATATGGTACAACCATATTCAGTATTCTATCCATCCTTTGAATGACATGTCACCATACGTGCGTACGTACTACTTACCGTCTCCACGTCGTGGTGTAATTGTTATTCAAAACATTATTATTTGGATGGGTATAATAATGATGCGTAATTCATTAAAAAAATAAATATAACATGATAATGATTCTGTATATATGATATACTATCCAATTATATATTATTTTAATATCAAAAGAATGATATTGTCGATCGTGCGTACGTATGGACTACCGTCTACAAGAACACGATGAGATTCCTTCCCCATCGTATCCATTCATGTAAAATTCTCATTTGATGATTAAAAATAATATTTAATGACTTGATACCATTATGGATATGAATAAGATACAAACTATCCATAATAAACATGGATTATGTAACAAAACATATAAAAGAAAATGAGTAAGTTAACACCCGAAACAACGATAATACTAAAATATTATTAACAAATCTTTATTCGAAGATCATATATGATATCATAATTATGTATATGGTTTTTGTATAATTTAATAACAATGTTTTAACTATTATACAGGAGTTTAACATACCACCGACTAAGTAAAAGTACAAGGTAATGGTTTATTTCACAATCTCTTCATTATTCGAGGTTATTTATATGTAATTATCTTTTGGGACCTCTTTATCATCCACATCCCTGTTTCTTAAAAATGTATTTCAAAACATTCTTACTATTTTACAGAATATGGATTAAAGACATTTATACCCTTGTTTAACTTTTTATAAGAAGTTTCTAAAGGAATCTTTCCGTCGTTTTCCAAACAAAATCCTTTTTATCCTTTTCGACAGAATTAAGGTAAAAATGTCTTTTTTAACTTATACGACATGTGCGGCTATTTTCCGCCGTTATAAAATCATCGAATCTCCCCTTACAAGATTATAAAGATATTTTCAAAGTAAATGTTTTATTTTATAATTATCTAACTTTTAAATGATTTAAAAAAAAGAAATATTTCTCTCAAATAGTTTTGATTTCATCTATGTCAACATGCTTTGATGGATTTTTAGCTTATTTGAAGTTTATTTATTATGATACAAAACTTACATATTGTATTGAAGGTTTTGTGATATGTTTGATTGTGGATGTGTTATTTCTATACCATTCATGGTTTATGGAGAAAGTACTGACATTTCGTATGCTAGTTTTAATACGAATGTTTATGTTATGTTTAAACCTGTTCATATGAGGAATGCATTGGACTTAATAAGTGATGGGTGGAGCCCGATATAGCTCCTCGATGCATCGATAGGTCTCATGAGACAAACTAGTGTCTTGGCACGAGGCCTTAACAAAATCTTATTTGTAGTCTTGGCACGAGCCCTTGGCTACATGGTTATGATAGTCTGGAATTATGCATTCCTTCATTATGAAAGTGGTTATTGATATTTCTTGTGATTATTCAATTAGTAGAATATCCATGTGAATAAGTAAATGGAATTATTTAATTTTATTTCTGCCATATTATGCTGAAGTTGATGTTTAAAAGGATTTTGTTTAAGTTATACATTGACTTAAATTTTTGTAATTATTTAAGAAAGTTTCTGCTATATTGTTATCCTTACTGGGCATATGAGATCACCCCTTTCTATGTTTTATTTTTCCCAGGATGTGAAGAAGTATTTTATGAATGACCTGTAGGGATAGTATAAGGGGATATGACTGTGGAGACAAGATTTTGTTGTAGTTTTCACTTTATGATGTAATGTAAACTTTATGAATGTATCTAGTGATTCAAAGGCTACTAAACTAATCGGTCTTTCAAGACTTGGTCTTTTGTGATCATGCCAATGATATTTAATAATGCACCGACTATGGGTAACTGGGGTTAGGGTGTTACAATGATCAAAAACTAAAAAGTATTTATAGAAAACATAATCCAATTAGTAATCACTATAAAAACTATGCAAGACCCACTAATTGGGGAGAGAAACTAAAATAAAATAAAACCCAGAGAGGAGGAGTTCCTAACCCATCTGATCAATCACTGAAAGAATATGTCATAATGGAATTAATACACCCACAAAACACCTAGGGTAATAGCTTTGGATTTGTGGAGGGTGCTAAAATAAATGATCCCTCAAACACCCACAAAACACCCTCAAATTTAGAACTCAAGGAATTATATTTTGTGTAAAATTTTACATGTCATGAATCCATTTTATTTTGATTTCTAATGAAAAAACTATCAAAATTTAATTAAATACCATATTTCAACTTTACAAGGTGTGTAACCCTTACACGGTGTGTAAAAATTCAAAGTGTGAATTCCACTCATGGGGTGAATCAAGATAGCATTACGCGTCGTGAAACCCTACAACACATCATGTAACTTCACAAAAAATAGCAGAAAAATCCAAAGGAAAATATAAAAATTCAAAAAATATATGAATTCCCCATTTTAGGTATCATCCTAATTTACGTAATAAAATACTATCCCAAAAAAAGAAACCAATGGAAAAGATCAGAACATACCTAAGATAAATGTAATGAGGTGTTGCAGTTCGACCATTTAAGGTCACTAAGAATCTTGTGTAAGTTTCATATCTTTTGGAATTGTTTGTTCAGTTGACAGTTATCCATTATTTTTCCACATATCTCCATGTAATAAGTACCATCCTAATCCTACTCAGGTTCTAATTTGGCAAGATATTGAGTTGTAACTAGATTTTCCTATTGTGGGGAAACTAGTCGATATCAATGATACCCAGTTGAAAGTATTGTATTGGAAGTCTATTCTATTTTTTATAGTGTTATTGAAATATAGATTATAATATCATGAGAATATGGAGAATAAATCGCTAATAAGGGAGTAGTGGCCTCACCTATTTTTGGAGTGTTCTTCTTCCACGAAACCACCTAGGGATAATAAGTTTTCACCAACTAGCCCAGGTACCCTGGTAACCCGATAACCAAGATGACCCTAACATAGCCCGAAGGGCATTCCCGATCCCCACAGGTCAACGACTAGCACCTGGAATCACACAACACGCAAGTGGGAATGATTTTGCCTCAAGAATGCGGAAGTAAAAGAAACAAGATAGTATGCATAACAAAAAGAAACTCCACTAGGATTAATGTACGAGGATACAAAGAGACATAAAAATCCCAAAGTTCTACAACCCAAGTACTAAAAAAAGAAAAAAACACCCCCCAAGTTCCCTAAGGATACAACTCACTAAGACCAAAGATCAACAGCTGGATCCACCTCCAAGAGGTCCCTTACCTTTGCTCAATCCGAGAAGAATAAAGTTTTCAAACTCCCAGAGGAAAAAGTAATGTGTGAGACTAAGCCTAGTAGGATACCACCAAATATTCTATAATAGATACCAAATATAGATTATCCAAATAAAAGCATTAAATTTTCAAATAAATAGGTTCGAAAATTCAAAAGCATATTTTAACAAAACAAGCTATACATTTTCAAATGATGAAAAAATTAATTTAAGCAAAGGCTTTACAATGATGGAATATTTATAAAACAATGGCTTAAGAAAAAAATTTATATCAAAAAATTTATATAAATATAGCAAGCATGTAAGGAAGTTCAAAAGCATTGGCATACATTTATATCACACATATAAATAAACAAGCGAGCAACATGGTCATCTGCCAAAAGGTACGATAGTATTAACCAGTTATAGGATTCCACACTCTCTATGTGAACACAGAAAAATGTGTATACACACATACCTATGACACTGGCCAAAGGGGACCCATCACCAACCCGTCGAGGATGTGACCCGCCCCATGTATGTTTTAGAACGTTGTCGTAGCGTAGAGTGTATCCAAATAACTCACTAACTACCTGAGGCTTGAATGCGCTCTTACATGTTGGGAGAACTATTTTAAGAATTCTTAAAATATGATCTATCCCATTAATTCTATTTCAAAAGTTCCAATTTCATTCCATTTAAAACCAAAACAGGTTTTATTCAAAACATGCCTTTCCCCAAAGATAAAACCAATGGGTTTCTATCAAATCATTTTAAGCCATTTTTACCCGTTTGAAATCCATTCAAAACCAATTCCATCATCACACAATTTGTTTCCACAATTAAATTCAACAGTTTAATTGAAATCATTTCCATCAAATCCACAATTTGAATTCAACAATTTAAATCAGCCAATTTCCATAAACACACCCAATTCAACGGAATTGTGGTTTTTTTCCAAATTTTCGTGCCAAAACAAATTCAAATATCTTTATTCACTAGAATCTAGTTTTTATCAATTTAATTGAAAGAAAACATGAGCAATTAAATTTCGATCAACCATTGAAATAAATCAATCAAATACAATGATAATCAATTTGGAAAGTCAGAACAGAACCACCTACCTTTAAGGTTTTGACCAAAACCACAACGGTCGAGAACGCTCAAGAAAACCAGGTTTCTTCCTCAAGAACCATACTTATATCTATTCTTCGAGAATGATTAAGACCATATATCATCAAATTTGGTACTACACACATAGATCTACCCATAACTGGCGTAGATCTAAGAATCCAAGAGTAGAAGAGAAGTAGATTTAAGTAGATCTAAGAAACCGGTCACGAACGATGAAGAATGATCACATACCTCAAGAATTCGGCTTTGATTCACCAAGAGGAGCCATTGGATCACCTCCAAAATTATGGGAGAACCTTCTCTGACATTTGGAGAAGACAAATCCCAATTTAGGTCTGCTTAGTAGGAAAAACGAGGCACTTTGAGGCAGAACTGAGTGAGATCCACAATTTAAGGATCTCATTTAAGTGGCGGCATGGTTAGTTTGCATGGTTTGAAAAACTGTGCGCTAGCCATGCATTTTCTTCTACCTCATCCATACTTCTCGCATGGTTTGGCTTCATGGTTAGACAAACCATGCACTTACCATGCGGAAACTACTGCATCCAAGACCAACTGTGCACGGTTTGGCCACATGGTTTAGACAACACATGAGCCGCTCGTGCGACTTCCCTTTTTCCCCAAAACAACATTTAAAGTTCTCCTGACTCACCCAAGTCACTACTCTAAAACAGAGGTACTTAGAAACATCAAAAGTACTTGAAAACGTAACGTGATGTTACAACCTCCCCACCATAAGATCTTTCTATCCCCAGAAAGACTATGAAGAACCATCCACATCAAAAATATGAGGCCACTACTCTCTCATTAGTGCCTCCCTTTCCCACATCTCATGAGAATCAGAACCATTCTAAAAAAGTATGTGGACCAGAGGTATCGTTATCCCATGAAGTACCTTGGTCTCAGAGTCAACAACCCTGACTGGTCGTTCAGTAACAGATAATTCCGGTTCAATCTCAAGATCACTCTAGTTCACAACATGAGACGGATCAGAGAGATACTTTCGTAGCTGCGATACATGGAACACGTTATGTATCAACATCAGCTGTGGCGGTAGAGCTAGATGGTAAGCAGCTTTCACTACAAGACCAAAAACCTTGATAGGTCCCACAAAACGAGGACCAAGATTCCCTTGCCTTCCAAGCCTTCGATGACCTAATTAGGGTGAAACTTTCAAGAACACCAAGTCACCAACTAAGAACTCTAAAGGTTTATGGAGATGATCAGCATAAGACTTGTACCGACTCTGTGATGTCAACATCCTCTGACGAATCAACTCGATCTTAGCTATTGTCTCTTAGACCAAACTCGGTCCTACCAAAGAACTTTCACCAATCCCTGACCAATATAAAGAATATTTACAAGGAAGACCATACAATGCCTCAAAAGGAGCCATTTTGATTGCAGACTGATAACTGTTGTTATAAGAAAACTCAACTAGCCCCAGATGATCATCCCAAGACCCACCAAAGTTGAGAACACATGCATGGAGCATATCCTCAAAGATCTGAATTGATCTCTCTGTCTGGCCATCTGACTGTGGATGGTAGGCCGTGCTCAAATGGACCTGAGAACCCAGTGCCTCTTAAAGGCCTCTCCAAAAGAGAGAAGTAAACTGAGGATCCCTATCAGAGACTATAGCAGAAAGAACTCCATGAAAATGAACAACTTCTTTCACATAGATTATTCCCAACTCCTCAACTTTGGTTGCATCTCAAATAGGTATAAAGTGAGCCAACATGGTCAGTCTGTCGATCACAACCCATATCGCGTTCTTCTTCCTATGGGTTTGAGGTAACCCAACCAAAAAGTCCGTAGATATTTCATCCCACTTACATGTAGAGACTGAAAGTGGTTGATGCAAACCTGAAGGTTTCTGGTGCTTGGATTTAACTTTCTGGCATGTATAGCAATGAGATACAAACCCAGCAATGTCTCATCTCATACTTGGCCACCAGAAATATCACCGCATGTCATAGAAAATCTTCGTGGTTCCTGGGTGTACAACCCACTGAGTGTTATGGAAACCCCCATCACATCCTTCCTTGCTGCTAACGTCACAACGTAACAGTTTTGATAACACAGAACACCCTCTTTGGAGCAACCATTGAGTGTTGGTCTCCCCACCATAAAGAGGGTCCCTAATGCTATGGAATTCATCATCCAGTTTCTGTTCCTGAAGAATTAACTCGAGGAGAGAAGAATTAAACTGAACACTGGCTAAAGAAACTTCATTTCCCTTCCACTGAACTCCAATATGCAACTGAGAAAAAAGAGCCATCAAACTCCACTCTTCTGAATATTCTTTCAAAGCCTGTGATGGAAGATTCCTGCTTAATGCATCTGCAACTACATTCCCTTTTCCCAGGGTATAGGTAATTTCAAAGTCGAAATATTTCAGGTACTCTGCCCAATGTCTTTGGCAGAGATTCAAATATTTTTGAGAGAAGATATAACTCAAGCTATTGTGGTCTGAAAACACAGCAAACTTTTCTCCATAAAGTTAATTTCTCTAACACTTAAGTGTATGCATTACAACTACAAGTTCAAGGTCATGGGTAGGATATTTCATCTCATGAGGCTTAAACGGACGATATCCATAGGCAACAACATGATTACCTTGCATAAGGACACATCCTAAACCTGAAAATGATACATCACAGAAGACCACATAATCTATCCCAGCCTCAAGAAGAGTTAACACCGGTGTAGTAGTCAAAAGATGCTTTAGCTCAACAAAAAATCTCTGACATTTATCATTCCAGGAAAACTTTACTCCCTTTCGATTTAGAGTAGTCATTAGAGAATATAACATTGAGAAGTCTTCAACAAATCATCGATAATATGCTGCAAATCCCAAGAAGCTCCAAATCTAGAAAACATTTTGTGGTTGTTCCCAAGTTATAACAGCCTTCACCTTCTCAGGATCAAATGATATTCCTTGTTTACACATGACATGTCCCAAGAATTTCACATCCTGAATCAAGAAATTTCACTTTGAATGCTTGGAATAAAGTTGGTGATTCCTTAGAAGACTTAGAACTGTTCTCAGATGATGCACATGATCCTCCTCATACTTGGAGTAGACAATAATTTCATCCACAAAGACTACCACGAAAGTATCTAGATACTCATGGAAAACCTTGTTCTTTAAATCCATGAAAACTACAAGAGAATTTGTTAGGTCGAAGGGTATAACATGGTACTCATATTGGCCATACCTACTCCGAAAAGCGATCTTATGAATGTCAGATTTCTTTATCCTCAACTGATGGTAACCAGATTGAAGATCAATTTTTGAATACCACTTCTCCCCTTTCAATTGATCAAACAAATCATCAATTCGTTGTAACATATATTTGTTCTTTATCGTAACTCAATTGAGATTTCGATAATCAACATAAAAGAGAAAAGAACCATCAGCCTTCTTGGTGAAGAGAATAGGTGTTGCCCATGGTGACACACTCAGGCCTATAAAACCTTTCTCAAGAAGATCATCTAACTGAGACTTCGGTTATTTTAGTTTAGCAGGATCCATTCGATAAGAGGGAATAGAAACTGGTTGAGTACCAGACATTAAGTCAATAGAGAAATCAACCTCCCTTCCTGATGTTAAACTAGATAAGTTAGAAGGAAACATGTCGGGAAACTCAATGATGACTGAAGGAAGATCACCACACATTGAATCTCTCTCTAGGTAAAAGGAAAACACTGATATAACTTTACCCACCTCTGGATAAGAGGGTCCAGCTCTGCTTGACCTTGGATCCCATTCTCCTTGAAAAAAAAGAGGCACACCACCAGTTATTGTAAGGTAGGCCCGTCGAAGATAACAATCAATCCGTGCTTTATTTGAAATGAGCCAATCCATCCAAAATATGACGTCAAAAGATTTCATGTCAAGAACCCAAAACCTCCAAGCATGATCAACCTATGATAGAGAGAAGACACAAGCATGAATATGGAGACCCTTATCTCTCATTGTACCAATGGGTGTTGTAATATCCATCACACAAGATAAAAGTTCCATAGGTAGATTAAGCATATTAACAATATGGGATGAAAGAAATGAGTGAGATTCACCAGTATCAAAAAGAGTTGTCACTAAAGATGAAGCTATATTAATGGTACCTCTCACAGTTGCAGGACCTATATCAGCTACCTCTGGCGACTCTTACACTACGTGAAAAAGTTTCATTACGAATGCGTGTGGCTGGAACCCTTTTGTACATGAAGTATTTGATTGCCCCACAGTTTCTGGAGGTGCTGATGATCCCGTTCCACTACATGGAGTAGAGAAGTGAAGGAAGAATCTCTGTAAGTTCTCTAAGCATCCGCAGAAGCTACAGTTCTTGGGTGCCTCAGTGAAAACCCTCTTAGAATTTCCTGGCTTCCCACACTGATAGCAAGTCAAAGAAGCCCCTCCTGGTGCTACCAGAGGTCTGGGATGACTCTGCTATCGAGAACTACCATGAGAAAAGTCATGCTTCTATTTTCCTTTGAAGGAACCCACACTTCCACTAGGAGGGAAATGATCCTCCTTCAACCCTGACTTTCTTTCCAATTCCATCTCAACCATCATCGCCCTATCCAGCACATCAGCATAAGTGGGTAGCTTTAGTAAGAAAAACTGAGACCATATATCTGATTGAAGTCCCAACTCAAATCATCATGACTTCATCCTCTCATTAGATACAATCTCAGGATAAAACTGTACAAACTCAGAAAAACGATTTGAGTACTCAGTCACAGTTTTGTTGGTCTGCTCAAGCTTGAAAAACTCCACAGCCTTGGACAAAACCATTGATTCTGGATAGAACTGGTTAGTGAAAAGAACCAAAAGTATTTCCAATCCAAACCCTCATGTTTCCAAGCCTTCACCATTGTGTCCCACCATCTCCTACTTGGTCCCTCCAGTATGAAGGTGGCACACTTCACCTTGATCACCTCATGTGTCTCCAAGAACCCAAAGAGATGTTCAGTCTTACTCAACCATTACTCAGCATTTTGAGGGTCAGTGGAGCCTTTGAAAACTAGTGGCTTCTGGCATAGGAACTCTTGAGAACAACTTCGGAGAATATCACTATGAGGATCTATATCTGGAGCCTGAACAAAAACTAGAGGTGGTGCCTATCCCAGAGATTGGATGGTGCGAACAATCACCTCAACTAGACTCAGATCCACAATAGGACTCACTTGTTGAGGTTTAGCAGCAGAATATTTTTGGATCTGAGCTCCACGTCTTCTTTGAGGCATGATGCTCCACAACATAAAAAGACATATATTAACACCCAAACCGAGTATCAAGGAAAACTATTCTTAAAATAAGGGATACCAAGATTTTGATTCCACTCTATCCAAATCAAAACAGGGAAAATACTAGAACTAATACACAAGTCATACTTCCCTAACCATCCCTGGAGACTTAAGGTTCATTGTTGTGAGAGCTGGTTAGGAACTCAATGACAACTACCTCCTAAGTCCCGACAAGAAAACTCAAATGCATACTGTCATCAAGGAAAGATGATTAACCTCCCTTTGATACCAATTTTTCATGAACCACCCCAGGTACCCTGGTAACCCAATAACCATGTCGACCTTAACATAGCCCGAAGGGCGTTCCCGATCCCCATGTGTCGGCAACTAGCACCTGGAATCACAAAACACAGAAGTGTGAATGATTTTACCTCAAGAATGCGGAAGGAAAATAAACACAAAAATATGCATAACAAAAAGAAACTCCACTGGGAGTAATGTACCAGAATAAAAAGAGGCATAAAAATCCCAAAGTACAACAACCCAAGTTCTAAAAAAAAGAAAAAAAACAGCCCCAAGGTCCCTAAGGACACAACTCATCAAGACCAAAGATCAACAGCTGGATCCACCTCCAAGAGGTCCCTTCCCTTTGCTCGATCCTGGAAGAAGAATGTCTACAAACACCCAAAGGAAAAAGTAGGGTGTGAGCCTTAGCCTAGAAGAATACCACCAAATATTCCGTAATAGATGCCAAATATATATTATCCAAAGAAAATATTTCAATTTTCAAATAAACAGGTTCGGAAATTCAAAAGCATATTTTTACAAATCATGCTATACATTTTCAAACGATAAAATAATTAATTTAAGCAAAGGATTTACAATGATGGTATATTTCTAAAACAATTTCTTATGCAAAAAATTTATATAAAATAGTTTATATAAATCCAGCGGGCATGTAAGGCAGTTCAAAAGAATTGGCATACATTTATATCTCACATATAAATAAACAAGTGAGCAACATAGTCATCTTCCAAAAGGTACGATAATATTAACTAGTTATAGGATTCCACACTCTCTATGTGAACTCAGAAAAATGTGTATACACACGTTCCTATGACACTGACCAAAGGAGACTCGTCACCAACCCATCGGGGATGTGACCCTCCGCAAGTATGTTTTATAACGTTGTCGTAGCGTAGAGTGTATCCAAATAACTCACTAACTACCTAAGGCTTACATGCGCTCTTACATGATGGGAGAACTATTTTATTAATTCTTAAAATATGATCAATCTCATTATTCTATTTCAGAAGATCCAATTTCATTCCATTTAAAACCAAAATAGGTTTTATTCAAAACATTTCTTTTTCACAAGATAAATCCAATGGGTTTCTATCAAATCATTTTAAGCCATTTTCACCAGTTTGAAATCCATTCAAAACCAATTCCATCATTATACAATTTATTCCCAAAATTAAATTTCAACAATTTAATTGGAATAATTTCCATCAAATCCACATTTTAAATTCAACAATTTTAATCGGCCAACTTCCATAAACACACCCAATTCAATGGAATTGGGATTTTTTCCAAATTTTCATGCCAAAACCATTTCCAATATCTCAATTCACTAGAATCGAGTTTTTATCAATTTAATTGATATAAAACTTTAGAAATTGAATTTACATCAACCATTGAAATAAATAAATCAAATAAAATGATAATCAATTTGGAAAGTCGGGATGAAACCACCTACCTCAAAGGTTTTGACCAAAACCACAACGGTAGAGGACGCTCAAGAAAACCGGGTTTTGTTTTCAAGAACATGCCTTAGATCTCTTCTCCTAGAAATATCAAGACAAAATCTCATCAAATTTGGTACCACACACTTTTATCTACCCATAACGGGTGTAGATATAAGAAACAAAGAGAATAAGAGAAGTAGATCTAAGAAACTGATCACGAACGTTGAAGAACGATCACATACCTCAAGAATCCGGCTTTGATTAAACAAGAGGAGCCTTTGGATCACTACCTAAATGATGGGAGAACCTTATATAACCTTAGGAGAAGAAAAATACCGAGTTAGGGCCACTTAGGAGGAAAAAAGAGGCACTTAAAGGCATAACTGAGTGAAATCCACATTTTAAGGATCTCATTTAAGTGTCCGCATGGTAAGTTCGCACGGTTTGAAAAACTGTGTGCTGGCCGTGTGTTATCTTCTACCTCAGCCATCCTTCTCACACGGTTTGGACACACGATTAGACAAACCATGCACTTCCCATGTGGAAGCTACTGCCTCCAAGACCAACTGCGCATGGTTTGGCCATATGGTTTAGAAAACCCGTGCGCTGCTCGTGCGACTTTCCCTTTGCCCTAAAACAACATTTAGAGTTTTCCCGACTCTCCCAAGTCAGTACTATAAAACAGAGGAACTTCAAAACATCAAAAGTACCTGAAAACATAATGTGATGTTACAAAATTCGTATGTTTTTTAGATTATAACATCTTAGTTTAAAGGGAAACTCGTTTATTTTTATGAGTGTTACTTTGTAATTCAAGGGTGTGAGAGTTTTTTCAGGTCTGTCTCAAGGGGATCTGTAACGGTTTTAGATACAGATTAAATTTAAACTAAAAATCTAGAATTTATGATGTATTATTTCTATTGGGATTAATCTATAGAATATTTTAAGGAATAATATCCATTTATGTGGTAATTCCCATTATTACATCATAAAAATCACTCAGCAAATTTAACCCGAGTTGATGTGTTTTTTAGAATACTAGATTTTTAGGATGTATACATCATAAATCTAGGGTGTATGGAATAAACTAGTTGTACCCTACATGTTATAATTTTCGGTATGTCTATAACTCCTTTCGATGAACAACATCTCCCTCGAACCCTTGGTATATTTTCATACAATTTTGTGAGGTCCCTACACGTTTGAGTCTCTCCTTTTAGTGCTGGATCTCTTACTTTTTCTCATTTATTCCCTTCAGGGATGTGAAACCTTTATTATTCTTCATTTTTTTAGTTTAGGTTGTAGTGTTATGCAATATTTGAGGTATTTATTGATCTTATGATTGTGATTTTTCGATACATTCTAAATCTATTGTGTGACTGTATTCTGGGGTGTAGCCCTTGTATTGGTTGTGGTGTGGGAAACTATTTCCTTGAGTTATGTTTTCATATGTCCTCTAGATTGACTTGTTTTCTTATATAATCAATTATGATATGTGGTAATCGATTCTATGTTAGCTTTTAATTATTTTTCATTCCTCTTTTTGTGTGTGTGGGTGTGGATCCTATTGTAGGTAGTGTTCAACCCAATTCTGAGGTAAGTGGTTCCATCTCTGTCCTATGATATATGAATTTTTTATTTCTCTTATTTTGTGTATAGTTTTCTAAATGATTTTTCAATAACATAGAAACATATTATTTATGTGTGTGTAAATGGTTTTGTGATAAAATATGAGTTTCTTCTCATTTTGTAAAGGAAATGTGATTTTTACAGATTTTTGAAATGAATTTCAAAATTTGTTTTGAAGAAGGTTTCAGTGGAAATATGGTGTTTGAAATTGTATTGTGAATTTTTAGCTCGTTTTAATTGAGATTAAATAAATAAAAGTGGAACCTTGGGTACTCAGGTGGAAGGTTTGGTATTGGTTTTCATCCTCTTGTATTGTAAGGGTATTCACTTGGTTGGGTGTTCTAATATTCCTAGATGAAGATTCATTTGGATCTTGAAAATTATTGAAATAGAATTATGGTTCAATTTATTGGGTGTTTTTAAGTTTCCTTAACCTTGATTCATGGGTTTCAGAGATGTATAGTGCACACTATAAATATTGATGTACAAGGGACATAGATTTTCTGACTGTGAGTCATCATTTTCATCTGTTTATCATTGTTATTTTTCATTATAGTTTTATAGTAGATATGTTTTTTTTCAAATAAATTTGAAATTATGTGTGTAAAATATGCATTGAAATTGTTTTACATGAATTAATTTATAGTGGTGGAAAATAATGGGAGCAATTTACCAATAATTTCATATAATATTGCCATAATTATTATCATGACTTGGTATCTATAAATTTTATCATATCGGAATTATTGTAAAAATACTTAATATATAACACATGGGTGGGAGCCTAATAATATTATTTAGCTCACACCCTGGACACCCAATCAATGATGTGTGGACCTTGTATTGTATTTTAATGTTATAAAGGTAAAGTCTCCACAGTAAGGCAAATAGGTTTTTGATAGATGGTTATGGATAAATTGTATTAATATAGTGGGATATTTCCAACATTTCACATGAATTAGTGTTTTATGGTTTTTGTTTTAGTTTTACTTTATAGTTTTTTGGAAATTTACCTTTGGGTTTCTATTTTTCAATTTTCAAGTTGTATCGCTACCACAGGTTTCCATTATTTATAAAATATAAATTTTGTTTTTTCCCACTATTCTTTCTACTGTGTATATATTCGTTGTATCCTATTTCTGTTTATAAAAAATTGTTCCCTATGGTATTTGTTTGATTACACAGAGCTAATCACCATGTTACGGGGTTCAAGAATGCCCTTAGGTGCTCTCACCCTAGGTTTTTCCTCGGTTGTGATTCTAAGGGGGAGGATGTGCCAATGTCTCTCACCTCATATCCCTCTCTTCTTCACGCATCCTCCTTTCCATACCCTCTTCTCTATCCTCTCCTTTAGGTGGTATCTTGCTCCTTGGATTTTGGCACATCCCTTATCAGTGGTTTTTCAGGGTTGTTTCGATGGAACTATCACTATTGTTTGATGTGGGAGCCACTGGCCGTTTTAACCTACCATTACCTCAAGTTCCTTTACCCCTCTTCAAGTCGGATCTGATTTGGGGGCTCAAAAGAGGTTTTGGGATTTGTGGTACGTCGGTCAATGGTTTCTCATAGTGCTCTCATGACGACTTGGAGTTGTTTGGATTCTAGATTTAGTTTCTTCATCACCAAAAGCCCTCGACTACTCAAATCTCTACTCTAGTTTCAATCTCCTTTGCTCCTTTCTGAGTAAGACCTCAAGAAGTGGTTATCTTGAGTCTTTGGGATGTGGTACATGGTGGCCGGTAGTGTTATTTGCGCAACTGTTTCCTGTTTATCCTTTGAAGATGGTATAGTTCTTTCCTCTACGATGATGGTGTCTTTAGCCTCGATAATGGAATTCATGGTGTTTCTTCCTTGGATCCATCAGTGAAGGTTTATTGTATTTTGTCTAAGAATGCTTGAGTTATGGTTGCGGTGATGTTCGGTTCTGGTTGGTTTTTTTACTGCGGTCATTGGCTCCGGTGGTTTGGGAGGTGTCGATGTCGACGATGAAAGTGGCCTACCTTGGTGATGATGGTAGATGGAAGCGACGCAACTCTTCCTGATGCAGGGTTTGTTCGTGGTGACTATCCACTCTGGTGACAGTCCAGTGTTCAGTTCACTGGTGGTGGTTGGATGAGGCTTTCGATGCTGTTGAAGAGGGTTATTGTTGATGATGATGGTTCTATATTGATTAGGATGACTCTATGGCAGGTCTTGCAGGTACTGGCGAGCGGCAATCTCGTGGCTCGAGGGGTGATAATGATGGGATGTGATTTTCATTTTATTTTAATTTTGAACATTGAATGGAGGTTTGTGGCCTGAGGTGGTGGTATTGGGGAGGGGTTGAGGCAACATCAAGGTGAAACTGTGATCGGTTTGAATTTTCCTTTTGAATTTTGGAGCCTGGTTAGTGTTTTGTGGTGCGACTTATGTTTTTGATTTTGAAATTATCAGTTTTTAGTTTGGCTGTGTTGGATTCTGTCATCTGGAGGTATTTTTCTTATTAGGTTCTCACTAAACCAAAAATTGATTTATTTAGAAAATAAAAAAATTGGATTTTGGTGGGTGAAATTCCCTTAGGGTATGTGGAAATCTGGGATGGGTATAAGTGTTAAAGGGAAACATGGGTATTTTTGTTACAAAGATGATCTAATTTTTATATTCTATTTTTATTGAACCATTTTATTATTGTATATTTTATTTGGTACTTTAAACATGTAAACTTAATGCTCTAAAGTATCATAATAATGTTTTGTTGGATTTCAATATGTGCTACATGAGTTTTATATTATGTTATATTACTAAATATGAAACTTGTTTGTTGAGAAAGAAAATTATATATATTAACAAGTCATTACATTCTCCCCCTATAAAAATTTCTCAACTGAATTTTCATTTTTCACACATAGATAAAAATAGATGAGGGTACTTCTATTTCGTTACTTCCTCACATTCAACTGTTTTTTTAATAATTATGGTTTATCTAATGTACATTGTTTATATGAGTAATATTTTTTTCATAGAACATTGTCTCTATAATCAATGATCTTAATGGGTTTCTCCTCATAAGAGATATCATACTTCAACTATACACACATGGATTTAGTAAATGTGAGAGATCTTGTGTGTAATTTCCCAATAGGGATAGAAGGAAGATGTAATGCCGTTAAGGAATGTTTGGTGGGAGTTATAAAAATTAGGCCATGGATTAGATATGATAATGAATCTAAAAGGATACATTATATTTGGGCTGTTTATTTACCATAAAAAAAAAACTAATAATTCTTCAATGTGGGGTTATACCAATTAATATTTTATCTGTAACCTTAAACTCCATGTCTAATCAATGATATTCAGTATAGATATTTTGTCAACATTGTACTATTATGATGAGCTACTAAATGAATATTACCTTCACTATATTTTATTCATCATGTTTAGGTCTTAATAAATTAAATTCAATATGTTCCTCCCATTTTTTTCAACATTTATTCCCATATGGGGATTTATAAGGATCCCTATTAATAATAGATTAGAACGTATTATATCATGAGAACATGAAAAGATGATGTTTTGGACCTAGATACCATGAATGAAAATTCAGTAGGATCGCAACATACCATCAGGTGTCTGAAGGGGATATTCCGATTAAACATCAAAATGAAATGATAGACTACAATGATGGCTGACTATATGTTTAAGTCATGTTGATTATATTTCAAGAACATTATGGTGGACCATGATTCCCAATCAAATTTAATGAATGGTAGTGAACCATATAAACTATCTACTTATTTAGTGTATATCATTGTAAGATGACCAAGTAATAAGACCACTAAAATATTGATAATGTGATTAATATTTATTATATGACCCCCATAACACATTTAGAATTTTTTCGAATAGATTTATTTAGAATTCCCATTAAAAACATAGTGGTGATGTTCTCATATTTACATATATGCATGGGTAATGGTTTAATTATCACTATATGATTTTTCCTTTATACATTACTTGTTGTTATAATAACAGCTTTAATATAAACTCAATAATCTCTTTCCATATACTATCCCATCAAATGTTTCCTCATATACTTTGATAAATATTTTCTTGTCCCAGCATTGGGAGAGAATGTCAAGCTATGAGAATCATTTAATAGAGCATTATATATTACATTATCTAAAAGTGAACATAATTGTGTCATAAATCTTAAAACTCATTCATTATCATTATTTAGTTATGAGGATTTATCCATCCTTATATGTTCTTTCATCTTTTTCACCTCAAAATCCTACCACTTTTCATTTTAGTTTTATCCAAAATGGATGGTTAAGAAATCAATTTTCCAAGGTAGGGTGTTGTTCTATCCTTTAATATTCCCATGTCCATAGTTTTACTTTCTATAAAGACTATATCATTACCAATATTTATCATTTATAATGTTATGAGATAATTTCTATTTTAATCATCTACCACATTCCTTGAATGGCTCAAATGCCTTATTTTTTATTTATTTTTTGATAATCCCCCTTTCAAGGGATGGGAGGGAACCCTTATAAGGACCGTAGGCTTATAGATTACATGAATTATAGGTATTAGTGAAATATATAGACTGTAATATATGGAATTTCTCTTCCCCAGCTTCTTCATCATAATGCCAACTCATCACCTTGGAATGGCTTGTTAGGAAAGGCTTAGGATTCATGAAAAGGCTGGTACCAATGGCAATTCCATACCCTCTCTTTCTAAAAAATCTTCTTAGTTTCTTCTCTGTTGAATGTTCATGTTCTGAATCGTCATCTAGAGACATCTCTTTATAGAGTCTGTCTTGTCATTAATCACAAATTTCATGGGGCCTGAAGGCCTTGAGGTGTATCAAAGGACTTGAGGCGGCCTGAAGTCCTTGAGGTGGCCCAAAATCCTTACTGACCTGAAGGCCTTGGGTGGACCAAAGGCCTTGAAGTACCTAAGACCCATTTTGGTGGCCTGAAATCCCAAATAGATGAATATTTCTAGCTGATATAGTACCAAACAGTGCCTACCACAGTGCTTTTACAGTACCCTGGAAAGTATGTCCCTTCCTGGTTTTGATCTTGGGTCTCTTGGATTCACTTTCTCAATCCTCACCAACTAGGATAATGCTCTTGTTCTAATCATCTCCAACATTATTTTCATTCCTATGATGATAATGGATTGAGTAGTCAAAGCACGTGAATATTTATAACAATCATCATTATTGTATAATGAGATAATTTTTCCCAGTATACACAATAATATAATAAAATATGTATATATATCACACATGTCTTTATAGTGATATCACATTCAAATCATTAAGGTGAAGATTATTATATCCCACACTAGTTCATGCATCATACCATTTTTCTCACATAAATTCAATTCTCAAAAAGCATAAGATATTACATTATCATTTTAAATGATTAAAAATCTCAATCCCATCTTCCATGCATAATTTTATATAAAATATTCTTCACTCTATATGGTTAGGGTGAGTACATGTCTAGTGATTATCTTACTCTTCAAACCTTAAAACAATGTTCATGTAAATTAGTCTAGAAAATATGCTCTATCTTATGAGATAACTTGTTTAGGGTTTTTTAAAATCATGAAATTTTTCTCAAACTACCATTGAATGTATGATCCTTTATTTTTTTAGATATGTACTTCTTTGAGTTTTTACATTAAGCCTCTTTGGTTTGGGTTTCCTTATCTTTAATCCTTGGTGGTTGAGTCTGATTTAAAGACTGAGAGTTTTTTCTTGGGAAAATGACATAAATTTCAAGGATGTGTGTTCGTTCGTATTAATGGAGTGCAGGTATAAACATGTTAATTGGGATTATTATAGTTTCCTATTATATTAAAAATTTTAAGAGATGTTTTGGGCTATTATGATGATTTTTGTACTTAAATATATTTTTAGGTCATTAACATGCCATGTGAATGTATTTCATGATGTGTAGATGTCTCCAGTAAGATGTTGTGAAATTAGTACATGACATGAAATGGTTGATGACAAGAACTGGTTACAAACTTGGAATCAATATGACATGACTTTTGATGATCAAGAAGGGGTTAATTCACCCTAGGCAATGAAAATAATGACATAACACTTAAATTGAAAATAAAAAAGTGAAAGGAAGATACATGGTGTATATTTATCATGATTATTGGTTTTAATATGAGAAGCTCTTATAATTTTAATTCATCCAATACAAATTTATCCTCTCTCAATCCCTAAGAAATTTACAAGTTATTTTCTAGTTTCTTCCTCCATTATAGACAAACCATTCAAGAAATCAATCTCCAAAGAGTTGTTTTTTCTCATTTTTTCCCTTATCTTCCTTTTTCTCCATTATTGTAGTTTATCTATTTGACTACCATATAATCAGGTGTTCATTTGGTTTATTTATGATCTAGGATACTTCTAGAGATCTTATACAACTTATTTCCTGTTGGCATTACTTATTGAAATTTTTTTGTGATCTCCTAAATAAGAAAGGGGTTCAAAATCCATGACTTATGGTCTATTTAATTATCAAGTGTGTGAAATATTATGAACATTACTAACTCAACATGAAAACTAATTAATTTAATTCTTAGTGATGATAAATCATGTAATTCAATTATTATTTGTATCCCTGGGGATTCTATAGGTTTTTAACCTGACATGTTGCTACCCATTGGGTGAGTGAACCCTAAAATAATAATGAATTTGCTAATATATTAGAGTGTTTTTATCATGAAATGGGAACTCAGGTGATTTATTGTTATATAATCAATTTGTTAATGGATTTTTGTTTTTGGTAAATGTATGGTGATAACTTGATATTAAAAATGAATAAGACATTGACAGAAAAATGTTAATTTTTAGAATTAACCTTTGAGCCTTATGATATGATATTGTTATATCCTTGCAGTTCTGACATGTGTTGGGATTGATGTTGTAATGATTATATAGTGGGATTGTCTCAATTTCACAGTGTAATGATTATATAGAAGGATTTCCCCAGTTTCATGTTGTAATCCTTCTATAGTGGGCCTAGCCCAGATTGATGTTGTAATACATATATAGAGGGATTGAACTAGATTGTTGATGTAATGGTTATATTGCAGTCTTGGTTCAAATTGATGCGAAAATGATAATATTGAATACTTGGACCAGATTAAGGTGATATTCTTATATATGGGGACTTTTATAGCGGTTGAAATTCTTATATAAAGGGATTTTCCTAGTTATGTGATTATTCCATTATTATGCTGTTATGGTTGACTTGGCTATGCTACATGCTCATAGATATTCTGGCATGGTGCCAAATCGGGTTTATTGTTCTATTGCATTAATATTTTTAACTAATAAACCCGATTAATGATTTATTTCGTATAATTATTATCAGATTAGTTCATCTATAAATGATGACCTCAAACTACTTAGTTTTACTCACACCCTATTTCGTCATCCATTTGGTACTCGAGAAGATTACATAGATGTAGGTTTGGAAAGGGAAATAGACCTTGTTTATAATTAATGATTATAGGATGAGCTATATATTTTGGATTTTATTGAAATGAGGTTTGGGACCGGGGTCTTTTGAGTTTCTTTATTCCATCTATTATTTTATTTTTATTAAATTAATTTTCAAATTTAGACACATTTCATCTTTAAATTAAACAGTTCACTATTATTTTATTTTTTGTATCCTCATTTACTTTTGTGTTTTATATTTTACTATTTAATATATTAATATTAATATGATTTTTATTTCTCTTATTTACATTTTTTGTATTGTAACTACAAACTAATTGTTATATCTCTCGACTATACTCACCACACCTAGGATTCTTGTTTTTATCCACTAGTGTGCATGGAGGAGAGATTGAGCTCCCATAAACCACATTATTTTTTCTACATGAACAAGTGATGGATTTGGGGAGTTAATAATGTGGTATCAAATGTAAATATTTTTATTTTTATTTACTTTTTATTTGGTAAAGGTAGAATGGATACTAGGATATGCTATGACTTTGTAATGAGCTTTTTCATTGGAGTAGCTAACCCATGTACGGGGGAAAATCCATGAAACTAGGGGTGATATTTCTATTTATATTGTTCTCTTATTATGATTTAATGTTATTTAACATAGGTTGATTCAAATTTTGAGTGATACTATTATTTCATGATGAAATTTTTTCTTATGATTTATACTCATTGACCAATATGGTATGAGAGGAGTATTCATGCATCATGATAGGTGTATAAGGATATATCATGACGTGCCTTGTTCATGAGAGAGACATATTTATTTCATGATATATATACTTTATCATATGAATTGTAAATTGGGATACCTATTATATCTAATAAATGAAATTAGATAACTAATATGTCATGATAAAATAGTTGTTAGCCCTATTTAGAGAGACCATGAGCCATAAGATCCCAATTATTTTCACCTATAGAGATTGACATTCTTTGTAGCCAGTGTTCTATGGAGGGTGTTTTCTTGTAGAGAAAATGCATCCTAGTCATCTTTGTGTTGAGTTTTAGAAGATTTAAAATCAGGAAACTCATAATGAAACTCAATCGAAGCTTATTATAGATCCTAAGGAGCAGAAAATTGTTTAGCTTTATGAAAACTTCTTGAGGGTCATGAGATATATAGAAAGGGATACTATTCATACCATGTCTTTTATGGCTAAGATAATAGAGGAGTTTCAACCACAACATCATCCTACATTTACTAGGGAGTGAGGCCCTAAGGAATTCAAGTTCTGGATTGAGTCAGTTGAGAATATATCCAAGCACCTTGAGACACCCATAGATATGAGTGTGATGTTTTTTTTGGACATGCATTGTGGACCTACCAAGAATTGGTGGGATATTATAGTGAAATATGGGTTGTAAGAGGAGTTATCTTGTCTAGAATTAAATGTGATGTGAAAGATACACTTATATCATGAGAAATTGAGGGATGAGAAGGATTGTGAGTTTATGTATTTTACCCCAGATGGACTCTTAATAATGGACTACACCAGATGATTCACATAACTATAATTATTTTCCTCATATTTAACTACTAATGACATATCTAGAGAAAAAAAATTTTAGGATGGGTTTTAATATGAGATCCGGTCCTATGTAAACATCTTTCACTTGATTATATTTTTAGATGTGATAAATCATGCACTTATCATGGGAGATAGTCTAAGAGAGTACCCATGTAGCGGCCTATCTGTTTTATTAGGGTGAATTGAGATATCATATTCAAATTCAAAGAAGTGATGAAATGAAAATTATTTCTAAGGAAATAATGGGAAGAAAAGTCAGGGAAATGAGAATCCATCTTAGGACCACATTCCATTGCATTTATATTAGAGTGGAATGTTGGGTTACAAGAGACATTAGTATCCATAACCCATTTAGAGTATCATGCATGATGTCGGCTAGGTCATATTCAAATATTTTGGAGTAATTTTGTAGATTAGGGCAGTGGAAAGGGACCTTGATAGGTAACATAGTATGGAAAGGACACACCTACCACTCATCAGATGATTAATTGGAGTACCACTAGACATTATGGCTGAGAAAGAGGATGTGGAACAATAATGTAGGAGTGGTAGTACCAGGTAGATAGAATATCTCAAGGGAGTCATACTGGAACCTTGGGTAGAGGGTCTATTGTTCTATACATTATGAAGACTACTCCAACAAGTCTATATGGAATGCGTTCTATCATCAAAGGTATTATTACTCTTTTATGAAATCTTATTTTCATTTTTCTTGACATATGATCATCACATTTTTTTATCTTCTCTTTTTTAAAATGGGATGGGTTCTCTTGTGTAAATATTAAATAACATTTTGACTAGTAATATAACTTCGAGATTGTGATAATAGAATATCAAATTTAATAAGGTGTGTTCTCTAGGGATTGAAGGTTATCATTTCTTATGGGACCCTTTTATGTTTTAAATGATATGATTACATTTATTTATTTGTATGGATTTGATAGTTCAATACCTAGATAATATTAACTATTACGAAAGGTGAGTTAACTTTTTATCACTATAAGTAGGTATATATTCTCCCCAGGGTGACTGGGATCATCAGGATGGCCATGAAAGACCAATTTAGTGAAGGTTGGATTGTACCATGACTCGTATGGTGGGCCTTTATTCTTGATGATGGTGTAATGTAGAAGAATACTTTTCCTCCTTTGGTATACCCTTTTAAAAATTTATTTATGGACGACTTCTATGGCTTACCTCCAGATCGAGAGATTGAGTTGGCTCTAGGAGAAAATCCAGTTTCTATCCCTCCTTATGGTATGTAACATATAGAGATTCATGAGTTTAATGTTCAGTTGTATGATCTAGAAGATAAAGGTTTCACACAACCTAGTATATATCCATGATTTTCTTCAGTTCTTTTTGCAAAGAGGGCTAATGAGACTTTGAGATTATGTTTATATTATCTAAGATTGAACCAGATTAATGTCAAGAAACATTTCCCCTTCATCCTATCAATGATATATTCAATCAGATAAGAGGTACTGAGTCTTCTCCTGGATTAATTTAAGGTTAGGGTGCCACTATTTGAGGATGAGATCATTATACATACCTTAGACTACTTTTAGAGGTAGGTATGGCTTGAATGAGTTTGTAGGGATTCCTTTTGTGTTTAGAAACACACCAATGATATTCATGGCCTTGATGAATTGGATCATTAACCCTTTTTTGGATAACTTTTTGGTATATTTTTTGAATGAAATTTTAGTGTACTCTCGTTAATGAACGATCATGCCTAAAATAATGATATCAACTAGTTTACATTGAGATAGAATTAGATTTATAACATGCTGACCATATTCATTTTCTAGAAATATAAACATTATTTCTTTGTCTATGTCATCTAAGATGAAGGAGTGTTAGTGGACCCAGAGAAATTTTCATCTTTGATATATGGGAGCAGCCCGTAAATGTCTTCAATATTCAGAGATTTTTTGGGTTAATAGGATACTATAGACTCTTTATCAATTGATTATCCAATTTGAAAACAATGATGTATGAGATGACCAAAAGGATTTTGAAATTTGTTTGTTTGGATTATTATGAGAGATGTTTTCATGAGTTAAAGTGTAGCCTGAAATCAAAACATATCTACACTTTACATGTTTCAGATGAAAAATATACTATGTATATGGATTCATATAGAGTAATAATCAATTTAGTTCTGATGCAAGAGGATTGTGTGGTTGGTTATGCCTCTAAATATCTAAGACAAAATGATAGGAATAATCCTACACAAAATCTTGAGTTGGTAGTGGTGGTATATTCTCATAGAATTCAGAGACACTATATTTTTTGAGAGAAGTTTTTACTATATAAGAAACAAAATATCCTTAGTTAAATCTTTTCTCAGTGTCACCAGAACCATTAGAAGAGGAGTTGGGTCAAGTATCTACTTCCTTTCAAAATTTTGTTAGCTTATATATAAGGAAATTGAAGCATCTTTTCTGATTCCTTAATCATGAAGACACAAATAGAGGTAGTGCATGGGTTGGTGATGAGTGGTGAATGATGAAATTATTTATATAAATACATCTAGATGTTTTGGAGTCCAATGGATGAGTAGAGCTAATTTAGACATCTATTTTACCTATTCTTTTGGACTAAATCAAGACATGGAAATTATATGTTCTAGAAGTATTATTTTTGAGAGATAACTTATATTGAGGGGACACCATCATGATGGTCTCTTGGAAGAGACAATTATTTTATTTTCTATGAACATGTATGGGTTCCAATGGGATTGTGTGAGGAGTTGATGATAAAGTTTCATGCTTCAAGATGGGTGTAACCTCCTAGTTTGCAGAAGATGTATTGTGATCTATGTAGAATGTACTAGTGGTCAGAAATGAAGTTGGAGGTAGAAAAATTCATTGAGATAAGTTTCACCATTCAACAGTTGAAGGCTGATCCTCATAGGCCTACTGGGCTATTATAGCCTATACCTATTATAGAGTGGAAATGGACTGATGTCAATATGTATTTTTTTAACTAAATTACCCATGAAACCTCCCTACCATGATGTAGTATGGGTGTTTGTATATCAAATAATGAAGGTATCCCACTTCTCTCCAATAATAGAGACCATCACTGTTGATGATTTTGGTAGTCTCTACATGGGTGAGATAGTTTAGTTTCATTAATTTCTAAGGAGTATCATTTCGGATAGAAATCCTCATTTTACATATCAGTTTTGGAAGTGTCTTCAGAAGGCTCTAGGATCACATGTTTTTTTTGAAAACCTATCATCCTCATACTGATGGTCAATTTGAGTGGACTATTCCTGTTCTAGGTGTTATATTATGAGTATATGTTTTGGATTTATTTTTTTCATGGGAGTAGAATATGGAACTCATGGAGTTTTCATTTAATAAAAACATCTAGGCATTAATCCCAATGGAATACTTTGAGGTTTATTTTGGAATGCCATTCCATTCACCCCTTTTTTGGTTTGAGGAAGGTGAGTGAGCACTTGTTGAGCCTAGTATCATGCAAGAGACATATTAGCAACTTCAGTTGATCAAGATGCAATTAGTCACCATGAAGAGTAGGTAAAAATTATATGCTAACCATCAGAGATGGCATATGATGTTTGTGGATGGTCATTGTGTTTTTTATGGTGTCACATTGGTTTGGGAATCACTATATTATAAAACAAGGAAATAAATAAACAATTTTTTGGGGAAATTTGAGATAGTGGATATGGTCGGTCTTGTGGCATACATATTACCCCTTATATAATGCTACAGTACCATGCACAATGTGTTTAACATATCAAAACTTTGGAGATATCAAACTTTCCCTTATCATGTGATAAACTTTTGAGTAAAACATTATTTGTGCAGATGAATCCTATTATGTTCATATGATATAAATAGTACACCATAGTGAGAAGTATCTCTAAGGAAGTAATAAAATTCTTGTTCGATTGTAGTGGATGTATGGGCATGTTTAGGAGGAGAACGTGGAGAGGGGGTCTGATTTGAGAGAACAGTGGCTAGACATGGTCATAGAGACTATACAGTGATTCTTGGTTCCTCTTGGGGATGATTTATTATATTTTCAGTAGGTTTTAAGATCCAAAATTTTTCGTGTTACATTCTGTTGAGTTTTCCCATTAAACCTATTTTGTTTGTATTTCCATTTCTTTAATCCTTTGTGGTCGATACTGATTAATATATGGAGTTATTTTTCTCGGGAAAATGAAATAATATTTGGGGATATATATTTTTTAGAATTAATATAGTCTTGGTATAAATATGGTAAATGGGATTATGATGGTCTTTAATATGTATTGTAGAATTTATAGGTGAATTATGCTCTTCTGAGGATTTTGAGGAATAAATATTTCTACAGATCATTTACACTCCATTTAAATGTATAACATAACTTGTATCTATAAATAGGTAGATACTGTGAAATGAGTACATACCATGTACTAGTTAATTCTATGTACTGGTTACACACCATGAATCAATATTACACAACGTGTAATGCTCGTGTAGTGGTTAATTAACATGTGGTGGTGTGCATTTTTCCAAAACTATTAAATAGAGAATACACGATGTGAAACAGGGTTATATGTCATGTGTTTTTTTTGCGATCAGTGGTTTTATAATGGTAAATGCTTATAATCATCATTCATTCGATGAATCACTCAACCCTTTCACAAGACCCAGGTTATTTCTAGTTGATTTTAGAGCACCATCTTAAATTGTGGACATCCCGTTAAACCAATCGATATGTGAGGTGTTGTTTGGTTTATTTTTTAATTCTCTTACTTTGCAATCTACTGTAGTGGTGTAACCTTTTGACCCTCATGGAACTAGGTTACGATCTAGGTCTATTGTGATCTAGTTTCTTTCTTTGGATTTGATTTTCATTTTTTATTGTTGGAGTTAGCCATTGTAATATTTTGTTGATCATTGGATTAAGTTTGGTTGTCTAAAACCTAACCTTACGGGAAATTTAGTTTCTATGTGTTTTTAATATTATGAATTATTCTCATAACACGTGTTGATGAATTAATTTAATATTGAATGATGATAAATCATGTAATTGGATTATTCAATGGATCCCTTTGGATTCAATGGTATTACGCCCTATCTTATGGCTACCCATTGAGAGAGTGAACCATTGAATAATATTGAACTTGTTAATGGAATAAAGATATTTTAGCATTACAAGAGTTCCCAGGTTGTTTTTAATTCCCTGAACCTAGTTTCCTAGAGTTGTTCCATTATTTTATTACATTGAAATGATCATAATAAAATAAAATCTTGAATGACTAATTGGTTTAGTAGCCTTGGATATAATAGATATAGACATAAGTTTTACATTACATATTGAAGGGAAAACAACATATTATCCCATTTGAGAACTCTAATATCCCGTATACTATCACTGTATTTAAATTATAATATACTTCTGCGCATCCCAGGGAAAATGAAACATAAGAAAGGGGTGAGCTTAGATTCTCAATAAGGAAAAATATATAGAGGAAGCTATCATAAATTAGCATAATTATTTAAGGAATGGTATAAATCTGAAACACAATCCTTTTTAAAAAAATATTCACTATGACATGGATAGAACAAATCAAATAATTCTATTTAAACATTAACATGTATATTCTAGTGGTTGAATAATCACATGAAATACCAATAAGTAATCTCATAATGACGAAATTAATAATGCCTAATATCAAAACCATACCATCAAGGCTTCATGCCAAGACTATTACCATAGTGTCAAGTCCCTGTTCAAAGATAGTATTTTTTCTCATGAGACATAACAATGCTTTGAGGGGCTATAGATGCCCCCACCCGTCACTTATTAACTCCAATTAATTCCTCTTATGAAATGGGTGAAACATAACATAAACATTTGTATTAAAACTAGCATAAAAATGTTAAAACTTTAACCATAAACCATTAAAAGTATAAAAATTATATATCCATTTTCAAACCTATCATAACACACTCAATAAATTATGGAATATTGTTTCATAATATATCAACTTCAATCAGGCATAAAATCTAACAATGGGTGTTGAAATTGACTAAAATAATCAAATAAATTATATAAAACTCTCTGAGAGAAATTTTTCTTTTTTTATTCAAAATTATTTAAAAGCCACAAAATTATAAAATAAATAATTTACTTTAAAAATAATCTAGTTATCATTTAAGGGATGCTTAAAAATGTTAAGGTGTCTCAATGGAAGAAAATTTCCACTCATTCCATATAAGTTAAAAAAAATTATTCATTAATTTGTTGAAAATATCATAAAGTACCATGTTCGGAAAACGATAGAATGATTCCATTAATATTTTTTTTATAAAAATTAAAACTTGGGGAAAAAATAATTAAAAAAATGTTTAAAATATTTTGAAATACATTTAATGAAACATGGACATGGATGATAAGGTTTTCCCAAAAGATACTTACGTATAAACAATCTCGGATAATAAAAAGATTATGAAATTAACCATTACCTTATACTTTCCTTTACTTGAGGGTGAGTTAGCCTCCTATATAATTGTTAGAACATGTTATTAAATTATAAAAGGATCAGATCCATATTTATTATATCATATATTATTCTCTTATATCATTTTGTTAATAATATTTCAGTGTTACCATTATTTCGGGTGTTAACTACTCTATTTCCCCATTCATGTTTTTTTCATGTAAGTCATGTTTTTTATGTATAGGATATATTTTATTCATAATTAGAACAAAATTAAGTTTATATATATTATTTTTACTCCTAATATAAATTTTATAATCATTCTTTAATGGTTAACGTGGAGAATGAATCTCATCATTTTATGGAGACGGTAGGTCGTACCTACGCACGAGAGACAATATTGTTCTCTTAATGAATAAATGATATGAAACTGAATGGTATATTAATTATAAAGAATCAATAAAATTTTATATTAATTATTTATATCCATTATATTTATCATCTTACCCATCTAAATAAACTAGTGTTGAATAATAAATTACACCACGATGTGGAGACGGTAAGCCGTACGTAAGCACACATGGTGATATTGTTATTCGTATGATGGATAAAATGAGTGATATGGTTGTTCCGTGATTATAATAACTTCTTAGTATATGGATAATCCTTGATTTATTATTTTTGTATGGAAACAACATAGAAATATCTAGTAGAAGAAGAAACGAACTTTGGAAGAGGTGATTAATCAATTACCTCTTTTTTCGGGTGTCTCCTTTAGGTTTTAATAAAAGGAATCTTTAAGATGGATTTATACAGAAATTTTGGACTTTATGATGAATTGAGGGAGGTTTATAGAATAATTTTCAAGGGGTTGTCAGATCCAAATTTCTTGAGGGGAGTGAATTGATGAAAATAAAATGTTACCTGTTATAAGAAAGCTGATGGGTACTTTGGGATGATCTTAAAAAAATTAATTTATTATAAATTTATTTTTTGGTTAAAATATATCCAAAGTGATTTATTTATATGGTAAGATGTTTAATAATTTAAATCCTATCTTCCAATGATTTTTAGAAAAGTTTAGGTGACTAAATATACCTTATCTTTTGGGTTTAACCCTTAGTTAAACAGTTTCACTATTACAGTGTCTTCTAGTATTTTTACACTATAGGGTCAATATAGTTATTATAAATTCCAAACAAACCTAAAATTGATCATTTATAATATATTTAAAATTATCATAATTATATGGACTAACTTGAAATTTTTATGGATTTTATGACATTTAATTAAATATTACTTATTTTAAAGTATCATTTATGTAAATTTTCATTGTATTCAAAATTTTCATTTTTAAAAATATCAAACCAACATGATAACTTCGAACCAATAATTAAAAAATTTTACAAACAAGACTATGTTGTCTATAATATTAGTGTATTTCAATAATTATGTAAAATCATATTTACTTTAATATTTTAAATATCATTTAAATGATTCTTCCTTTAATTATTCAATTACTATATTATTATGGTGTCACTATTTAATTTTATTATTTATTTTGTAAAATTATAAATAAATCCATTATGTATATAATCTCATTATATTTCCAAATACTAGTTATATTAGAATTTATCTTAATTATAGTCATATATTAAAAAAGGTTTTTTATTAAAATTAATATATGATATTTTGAACTCTTTTTAAATAAAATATAATTAATGTCTTAATCTAACATAGGTAGCTTCAAAAATATAATAATTTTTACATAAGGTTTATTTTGGTTGAAACACACTTATCTAATTAAATTTGAACAAATATTAGGGTAATATTATATTATTATAATATTAATTTCACTCTTAGCTCCCCTATTTACCATAAACTGTGGTAAATAAAATCCAAAAGTCAGTATTCCCTAAAAATTACTTTGATATTATTAGACACAGTTTTTATAATTTTTACTACCATGTATGTCTGTTTTTAGAAATTTAATTCATTAAAGTGGTAAAATTAATTTTAATAAAATCTAGTAGATGTGGCTAGAAGGCTGGTTAAAGAAGCATTACAAATCTTAGAAAAAATTTATATCTATTTCTATTATAAAATGATTACAAAAAAATATATTGGATTAATATTTCTATTATTAATATATTGTAACATTAAAATCAATTTACTGTAAAATAATCATTTAAATGAAACTGTGTGTTTTTAAAAACAATGCAATATTTTTCACTATTTATCAAAAATTAAATCTTTTCATAAAATTACAAAAATTCCTCCCTAAGATAATTTTGATAATAAAAATTAAAAAATGTAGTATATTTTGAAAAAGAAAATTTATATGTTTATAAATTTTGTTTATAACAGCCTTTTAAACAGCTAGTTTCAAAGCTCATGATGTGATCGAACTCAATATTTTGTATAGTGAAAGCTAATAAATTATTTTAAAGTGTACCATGGAAGCTTGGGGTGTAACATTCTTCCCTACTTCAAATAATTGTGTCGTTGAAATTTCTAGAATTAAACTTTATAAAATGATCTGGGTGGTTATTCATCATATGTTCTTCAGGTTCCCATATATCCTTTTTAATTTTTATGGTTTCTCCAAAGAACCTTTACCATAGAATTCATCTAATTTCTCCAAAAAAATCTATGGTATCATGAATTGTGATAGGTTCTTAGAAATAAAATAGACCAGGTTCCAGTTCTATTTCATCATAGGTGAGTACATGCTTTTTGTCTGTCATGTATTTCTATAAAATTGATATGAGGAACACATCATAAAATTTGAAGAGACCTAGAGGCATTGCAAAATGGTAAGCTACAGCTCTAAATTATTCCAAAATTTCAAAAGGGAAGATGTACCTAAAACATAATTTACCCTTCTTACCATGTTATATAATACCCTTTCTTGGAGATGCCTTCAAGAAAACATGATCTCCCACTTGAAATTCCAAATCCTTAATTTGGTAATCAATATAGGTTTTTTGTATACTTTTGAGCTATTTTGGTATGGGTCAAAATAATTTTTACCTTTTCCATCATTTCTTCAACATGTTCTAGGCCTTTGAGTTTTGTTTCACCAACATCTTCACAACAAGTTGGGTACGACAACTATTTTCATATAATGCTTCATATGGTGCCATCTGCATTCTTGAAGGGAATCTATTGTTATATGAAAATTCTACTAGAGGTTAATACTAATCCCACATACCTTGAAAGTCAAGAGAGCAAGATCTCTACATGTCTTCTAAGGTTTAAAAAGCCCTTTATGATTATCGATCCGTCTGAGGGTGGTAGGCAGTTCTCAAACAAAGCTCAGTATCATGATCCTTCTAAAGACTTTTCCAGAATTGTTATGTAAAATGGGGATCATGGTTAGAAAAAATCAAAAGGGGTACACCATTATGTCTTAAAAATTCATTAATATATAGTCTTAATAAACATTCATGTGGTAAATCTTCTCTTCTAGATATAAAATGTGCTTGTTTAGTATGATGATAAAAAATAACCTATATCACAACATTTATTTTAGGAGCCTTTGGTATCCCCATGACAAAGTCCATAATAATATCATCCCATTTCATCACAAGTATAGGAAGAGGTTGCAAGAGTCCTCTAGGATGTTGTCTTCTTGGCTTCCCTGTTGATAAACCAAACATCTCGACACATAAATAGTAATCTTCTTCTTTATGTTGTCCCACAAAAAATGTTCATTCAAATCATTGTACATCTTAGTGACACTATAGTGTATAGAGAAATTGAATCTATGAGCATCATTCAATAATTTCCTTATTAGCTCAGGTATAAGAGGAACGAAAATACTCTTCCCAAATTTCACAAAACCATCTCAAATTATGAACTCAACCACTCTCCCACCATTCACAGCTATGATTTTCTTTTGAAACCCCTAATCATCAGACTGAGAACGTTTTATCCTTTATAGTAAAGAATAGATAGAAACAATTTTAAAAGGTAGGGATGTTTCACCTTCTATGATAATTCCCATATCCATCTTTTCTAGATCGATAATCATAGTGTCTATTTTAACTCTCATTTTTCTTATAACTCCACAGTCCGTTCTACTCAAAGAATCTACCACCTTATTTTCCTTTGCTAGGTGGTATTTTATTGAGAAATCATAATCCTTGAGTATCATAAGCCATATCCTTTTTTGCATATTGAGTTCTTTCTATAAGAAAATATATTACAAACTCTTAGGATCGGTATATAACTCACAACATTGACCATAGATGTATTCACTCCATATATTCATAGAAAATATTATTATTGCAAACTCCATATCATGAGTTGGGTATTTTCTTTATGGAATTTTAATTGCCTTGAAGAATAATAAATAACTATATCTTTCTATATAAAGACACAACCAATTATTTTCCTCGATGCATCACTATAAATCAAAAACCCATCATTCACAGAAGGTAGAGTCAAGAAAGACGATTTTACTAATCATGTATTCAATTATCCAAAGCATTATTAACATTATTTTGTACAAATGAATTTAAACCCTTTACATTTAATCTTGGTTAACGAGTTTTTTCAATCAGGAAAAATTCAAGATGAAATGTAGATATTAACATGATAAACACATAAAATTGCGTACAACAGTTATAATCATCGGTGTTGGCCATTATTGGATTGAATTTGTGTTTAAAGGATCAATAGTGATTCCATACATTAAGAAAATATGGTCATGAAAAGAAATTTCCAAAAGACAGAATTCACACTTGCTAAACTTCCCGTATACTTAATTTCTTGTAAGCGTCTTCAGAATAATATGCAAGTGGTTCATAATGTCTTCATAGATTTTGTAGTATTACAATATATCATTAATAAATACTACAAAAAAAGTCATCATGATATTCCTTGAAAACTATATTAATTAGATCCATAAAAACATATGGAGAATTAGTTAATCTAAATGAAATTACTATAATTTCATAATTAACATACCTTATTCAAATTACAGTTGTTGAAATATCTTTTCTTTTTACACATAATTGTTAATATCTATAACAAGGGTCAGTTTTTTAAAAATGTTGAGATCCGTAAATTTTATCAGATAAATCATCAATATGAGGAAGGGGATACTTGTTATTTATTGTAATAACATTGATTTCTCAATAGTAAATGAATATCCTCATTGATTCATATTTATTCTTTAATAGAGAAACATTAGGGACAATAAATCCCTTATTACTCAACTCCTATATTTGATTATTCATCTCTAATAATTCTACAGTGTCCATTCTATAACGAGTCTTTGATATTGGTCTTTCATCAGGGAATACATCAATAGAAATCTCAACTTCTCTCTCTTGGGGTATCATGGTAAATATTTTTAAAAAACATCAATATATTACTTTACAATAGGTAAATCCTCAATTTGAATATTTATTACTTCATTCGTATGTGTTATTTCCAAGATACTAGTTTTTCTCATTAGACATACCAGTTAATCAAGGGGCTATAGTGGGCTCCAACTGTCACTTACTATGTCCAATGCATCTCTCTTATAAAAAGGTCGAAACATAACATATACATTCATATTAAAACAAGCATACAAAATGATAATACTTTGACTATAATCAATTAATGACATAAAAGTAGCACATAAAAAGTTTCAAATATCATAAAACTTTCATTACAATTTGGAAGATTGTATCATAATAAATTAACCTCAATCAATCAAAAATTCCAACAAATGAAGTTAATAAAGATGAAAAAAGTCTAATAAATTCATTAAAAATAATTGAGAGAAATATCCATTTTTACATTGAAATTATTTAAAAGAGACACAATTATAAGGTAAAACATTTGATTTGAAATAACCTTGTAAGCTTTTATAGGAAGCTTCAAAATTTTATGGTGTCATAGTGACATAAAATAGCCTCTCGTGTCATATAAGTTAAAAAACAACCTTAATTTTTGAAAATATCATACAATGTTTGGGAAATTATGAAATAATTTCGATAAAAATGTTTTATAGAAATTATAACTTGGGTAAAAATTTATTTAAAAAAATGTAGATAATATTTTAAAATACATTTAATGAAATATGGAAATGAATGATAAGGCTGTCCTAGTAGATACTTATGTATAAACAACATTAGATAATAAATAGATTGTTAAATTAACCTTTACCTTATACTTTCTTTTAGTTGAGTGTGAGTTATCCTCCTATATAATGGGTAAATTATTTTATTAAATTATACTAGGAAAATATCAATATTTATGATGTCATATGTTATACACTTATATAATTTTGGTAATAATATTTAAGTGTTACTGTTGTTTCGGCTGTTAAATGCTTCATTTTATGATTACTATTTGGTCATGTAAGTCATGTTATTTATGTGAAGGATATATTTTATTCATAAAATTAATGAAATTAAGTTCATAATTATTATTTTTGAATAAACATATAAATTTTATAATCATTATTTAATGGTTAAAAGGATATTGAATCTCATCACCTCGTGGAGACGGTAGGTCGTACGTACGCACAAGCAATGATATCATTCCATTAATTATTAAATGGTATGGAATTGGATGGTATATAAATTATAAATAATAATTATCATGTAATAATTATTATTTATATCCATTATACTCATTATCATACCCATCCAAATAATGTTGTGTTGAATAATAAATTACATCACGTTGTGGAGACGGTATGTCGTACGTACGCACACATGGTGATATTGTTTTTTGTATGATGGATAAAATGAGTAATATAGTTTTATCATGATTAAAATAAAATCCTAGTATATTTATGGTAATAGAGTTGCTATTTTTATATGGAGACAACATAAATAAGAATATGTATAATAAGAAAACAACTATAAATGAAGTGATACACCAATTACCTCTTTTTTGGGTGTCTCCTTTTGGTTTGCACAAAAAGAAAACCTCAAGATGGCTTTCTACCCAAGGTTTTACCTCTATGATGAAGTGAGGGAAGTTAGGGGAAGAAGTGGGAAGGGTTTTCCCAAGCCAAATGTCTTTATAGGTGTGAATTAAATAGAAGGAGAAGTTCCCTTTTATAAGAGATGTGAGGGTCACTTTTAGAAGATCTTAAAATATTAATTTATTATAAATTTCTTTTCAGTTTAACATAGTTCCAAAGTGAGTTATTTAGATGATAAGATGATAATAGGTTGAACTATTATTATAAAAAAAAAATTAGATAAGTTTTGGTCATGAACATAACCTTATCTTTCTTAGGTTAACCCTTTGATAAAAAGTTTAACTCTTACTATATACTTAATTATTTTTACACAATATAATTAATATAGTTACTATAAAATTCTAAAAGAACCCCAATTGGATCATTTTCGACATATTTAACACTATAATAGTTAGTTTCCTAGACCTGATATTTTAATTTATTTTTTACCATTTAATTAAATAATATCTATTTTAAAATATCTTTTGTGTCAAATTGGATACTATTCAAAATTTTCATTTATAAAAATTCCAAACCAATATGATAAATTCAGACCATTACGTATAATATGTCACTCATATTTCTATGTTATAGATAAAATTTGTGTATGTTATTAGTTATTTCAAATTTTATTTATTTTATTATTTCCAATATCATTTAATTGATTCCTCCTATAATAATTCAAATACCGCATCATTATTGTTTCACCATTTAATTTAATTATTTATTTCCTAAAATAGTAAAAAAAAACAGAATAATATATATAATAATTTAATATTTCTAAATACCATTTACAGTCAAATTTATCTTATTTTTTCACTATATTAAGAATGGTTTAGTTATTACAATTTGAATATGAGTTTTTTATTCTAATTTTAATAAAATATAATAAATGTCTTAATCTAACACAAGTTTCTTAAAAAAGGACATAATTCCAAAATAGGTTTGATTTTGGTCAAAAAACGCCTATCAAATGAAATTATTGTAGGTTTTAGGATAATATTATATCACTATAATATTGATTTTACTTTTAATTACCTATTTACCTTTAATGATGGTAAGTAAAATCCAAAAGTTACTATTGAAAAACAATATTTTGATCTTATCAGACCACATTTTTTATACTGATTACAACCATAAATGTTAATTTTTCTAAATTCAATTCATAGAAGTGGTAAAATTATTTTTAATGAAAATCATGTACATGTGGCTAGAAGGTGGGTAAAAGAGACGTTCAAAAGTTTAATAAATTATAATATCTAATTCAATTATAAAATTATTACAACAAACAATATTGGATTAATATATATATTATTAATCTATTTTAACTTTAATATCAATTTATAGTATAATAATTATATAAATGAAAAATCATTTTTAACAACAATGCAATATTGTTCCCTATTCATCAAAAATTAAATCTTTTATAAAAATTACCAAAATTTCACCCTAAGATAATTTTGATATTAAAAATTCAAAAATGAAGTCTAGTTTGAAAAATAAAAAATATAAATTTCATAATTTTGTTAATACCATTCATAACCTCTTTTTAAACGGCTAATTTGAAAGGTCATGGTGCGCTCCAGCTCGATGTTGCGTATAGAGAACGCTCTTGAGTTATTCAAAATGAAGTGTATTGTGGAATCTTGGGGGGGGATACATGATTGCTTCATAGAGAATAAATTTGTTAATGGATTTTTTTATTCAAATGGATGGTGATTACTAGATATAAAAATTACTATGCAATTGAAATAAAAACTGTAATTTTTGGAATTAACCATTGAGGTTTGTGATATGATATTTGGATATCCATTATGTTTTGACATTTTTTGTGATTGATATTTTAATGATTATATATTTTTCTTGGGAGAATTTCATGATATAAATATTTTATAGTGGGCTTGGCCTTGTTTTAAGCATTAATGCATATATAGCAGGCTTGTCCCAGATTAATGTTGTAATGGTTATATATAGGGCTTCATGTATATTGATGATGTAATGATTACATAGCATCCATGGACAAGATTGATGCTTAAATTCTTATATTGCAGTATTTCCCTTGTTAATACTGAAATTCGTATATATATGTCTTTTCTCAGAGGCTGAAATGATTATATATAGGTATTTTCCCGATTAAGTGATTCTGCATTAGTTATGTGGTTATGGTTGGAATATTTGTTCGACATGCTCAGAGATATTCCAATATGGTGATAGAGCATGATGATTATTGTATTAATTTAAGATGACTAATTAATAAAACTATTACTCTATTTAGTTCATGCACTTATTATCAGACATATTTTTTTAGACACAATAATGTAATCCTATTGAGTTTTATTGACACCCTATTCGTGCCACCGATTGGTACTTAAACAGATTACATGGATATAGTTTAAGGAAAGGGTAATTTCCCTTTTTTGATTATTTAATACATGATGGGATGGATTTTAGTGATGGGATCGACATGGGGTTCGAGACTGGGGTCTTTTGAAATTTTTTTATTTCAGTTGTTCTTTTATTTTTATTATATTATAATTTACATTTTGAAACATTTTATCTTATCATCACATGGTTCACTATTATTTCATTTATCAGTTCCCCCTTTACTTCCGAGTTGAATGTTGTATTGTTTCCTCTATTTATGTTACATTAATATTTATTTATACTGTTTACTTAGGCTATATTGTAACTATGAACCAGGTGGTATAGTCTCCCCACTATATTCTTATCACCCTCACAACTAGTCAGTAGCCTCTAGCATATGGTGAGGCATGGTTGAGGTCCTATAACCATCCTGATATGGCCACATGAGAGAGTGATGGATCTGGGTACACTATAGGGACAGTTCATGTATAATATTAGGAAACTATAGATCAACATTAATGACATTCTTTTGGGACCTTATATAATAATAATTTTCTTTTATGGATACACATATATATCTTTCTTATGATAAAATTCCATAATAATATTACTTTCGCTATCAAAAACTCACATTTATAATACCATTCATAAAATTACTATATTTGGAATTTTTTTACCATATTACTCTATTTAACCTCATCTTTTTAAATGATTTTAGTCTATATGAAAATGTAACATTTAATGTCCGCTAGAAATTTTTCAATGAAGTCACTAAATTCTCTATTAATTATGCCCCTTAAATTTTTTGGATCATTGGTGATTTTGAATGGAATCCTTATAAACACATTCTATATGTATCTTTGAAAAAACGTAACCTTAAGACTATTATCCTTCCTCACCTTCAATTGATGATATCCCAACTAAAGATCCAATTTAGAGTATTATTTACCGTGTCATAGTTGATTAAACAATAGATAAATTCATTGTCAAGGATAGTTTTCATTTGTCAAATTCTTGTTGAGTTCATAATCATAAATATAGAGACTCATTGTGCTATCCTTATTTTTCAAAAAATTATACCAACACAATCCCGTTGTAAAGAATTTGGACATTTGAAACCCTTTTCTATACTCATTTGTAGTTTATTCATCAGTTATTTTATTTCAATTATGGATATTATAAAGGGTCCCTTGGACATGGGCCAAGCTTCAGGTATAAGTTTAATTGATAACTCAAACTCTTAATTTGGGGGAGGACTAGGAACCTATTCAATTAATATATTAATATATTCTTTAAAAATGGTCATGTATTGAAGGATGGTCCCATATTTTTTTTAATTATTTGATTTAGATATGATCACACATAAAGAAACAATATCCTGGATTCTGAATAATTTTCCAATGGGGGATCATCGTTATCGTTGTAATTTTATAGAATCTGAGAATGATGTGGGATATAGAAAGTGATTTCCCTCCCCCACAAGTTGACGTTGTCTCGAAATAAAGACAACCATTCCATGCCTGATATATCACTGAATTCCACTAAAGGTGTTATAACAAGGATTGTTGAGATATTCTTAAAAAATATTTTATTTGTGGAGAATCTATATTGGTGAGATGGTATAATTTTATAACTTGGGGTTTTCACTAATAACCAAATTTCAATGTCTTTAGGTGGAGTTTGAAAATATAAAATAAACATGAATGATATGAAAAAATGTGTAAATATTATATAAGAAATTTGATCTTCTTGAATGTATAATAACTACAGCTTTCCCCATTTGATCCGAGTTTAAATAAATTACTAGAATCATAATAATTATAGTGGTGATATTACACATACTAGAAGCATGTAAAAATAAGAGTATGAATATAGAAAGAATAACTCATGAATTAAATGTATATCATCTCTTATGAAATTTTAGGTTTCAATATGGGTTAGTCACACTATATTTACTATTATGGTATATAACCTAATCTATAAAAATAACTAGGACATTATCTGATACTAATAATATTAACCTGATTCTAATACCCATATTATAAAAAAAATTAACATAATGATCCAAAAAGTTCAACACCAAAATTTAGAGGTCTAAAATATTTAGGATATTAGATACATAAAAATCAACATTAAAATACACTAAAATAAAATTATTTCAATATCAATAATTTGATCATAAATACATTTATACATATTTTACTACATAGGATAATCTGTGGAAATACACAAATAAAAGAAAGATCTATGAACCATAGTAATGAAACAAATATGATAAGGATGTAAATAATATGAGTCAATATATATAACATGATATCATAAAAGGGTAGGATTATATATAAATCCCCATGTAAGAATCAAATAAGAATTAATGTGTCATTTTATCATGGATTTATAATAATGGGTAAAAAACACACATCATAAGCATATCTGAAGGATCACTACCAAAAAAACATAACATTGTATAATGTGATTATATCCCATGCACCATACATGATACTCGATGAGATGAAAACATTACATAATAAATTAGCTGACTTTATAATTTTATACCCACCCATCAAATCATAATATTTATATGTATATATGTTCCAAAAAGTAATGTTTCAATATTTTTATGTGTATGATATACCAATCGGTTTGAAATAGGTAAAAAATTCATGTCTTAGAGAATAACCAATGGATATATAGTAATGACTCCAAATAAATGAATTGATTAATTTTTTTGAATGAAAACAATGGAATAATGTATAATAGATAAGGAATACAAAATTAAAGTGAAATATATTTTATATAAAACAAATAAATAAATGGTTTAGAAATAAACATATAAAACATTATTTCAAGAAATTAGTTAATAACCTCTTTAGGACACAAATACATTGGGTTTTCCAATAAACTAGAAATGAAACTGATTAAATTTAATTTAATTAATGATTATTTTTAGAAACCACTAAAGATTAAATTTTTAAAAAACTATTACATGTAATGGATAAAAAATTGAGAATTTCCCCATTAATTAGGTTTTATTTAGAGAAATAGATTAACAAGGGAACTTGAAAGACTTACATATCCCCAAAAATGGAAGGTAAATTAAAATATATATAAGATCAAAAAATATATACCATTTTTTGAAGATGAAAATGTAAATAATAGAGATAAAAATATATGTAATTAGAGGGAAATCGTAACACATAATAAAAAGAAGGTGGTTTGGGTGTTCACTTACCTCGATTACTAACTCGATAAATGCATGCCTCCATCCTAAAAAATAATGAAAATCATGATATTTAAATTAATTATTCATAAAAAAAATTAAAGACAATTTCATTTTATAAATTCTATTTATTATCATTTAAAATTTATTAAATACTAGTTACTTGCACAGACCATCGATGGGTGTTTAAGAAACTTTTTTAAAACTATTCTGGCATGTTGGTCATTATCAAAGGTGTTTTTATATAGTTCATGGATCTCTAAAATATTATTAATATAATAAAATGTATTTTTTCTCATAAAATAATTTTAATAAACTGGACATGATTTGTGATAATATGTGTTTTATAAAATATTCCATATACATGGTTAAAAATCAACCATGATTGGAAAAGTGTTAGAAACGATAAGAAAGAGTAATAGATGAATTATATAATGGTATAGAAAAAGTTATAGTACCACAATAACAGTTTTTATATGTCAAAAATTATGTTTATTTTAATTTAAAAAAAACGTTAGAGGAATAAGGAAACAAGACTACTAGGTGTAAGAAAAAAAATAAGATGCTTAATCGCATTAATCTTTCTCCCATAGACACCACTTTATGCCTTTATATACTAGTCTTTTAGTGATATCGGAACTTATAGGACATGGATAAGAGACTTAGGAAGGTATATTGGTAGTCTGTAGAAACATAAATATATTTTCATTATGAGAAGAATGGGTGGAGGAGGGTGGTATTTATAAAGGTGGTGAGCTAAATTTAATGGAATAAAGAATAATATATTTTATGTTTCCATTATCTTAAGATCTCCCAATACCCCATAGTTACCCATTTCATTTCAAGATTATCCACATTAACTTTTAGTCCCAAGAGAATAAAAGTTTCACTACATTGGAGGATCGTAGTCATGTTAACATATATTTAATTTTATACTAACATTATTTCACTATATTTCACCATTTTTAAAATATTGCACTTTTTTTACAAAAATAAAATTATTTCACCATTTGGATAATTTAAAAATAATAAATTAATATATTAAATTCTTTTTATAAAAATAAATTCCTATACATGAAAAATTTATTTTTTATATAAAACCATAATTTATTAAAAAACATTTATAATGGTATCAAATTTAAAACTATTTAAAAAATATTAGGATTAAATAAAATATTTTATCATTTTTATAAAAATAAAGTTTGGTTTTAAAAAAATATATATTTTATGAAAAGAAAATTTTAGTTTTTTTATTTAATGTGAAAATTCAATTTAATGAAAAAATAATATTCCAAAAAAAGTTAAATTATGGGTTCTATATATTAATTATTTTTTATGATATTTTAGATAATTAATTATTTTTAACATGATATAATTTCCTTATATTTTAAATCATAAAAAAACCCAAAAATTGTTATACTAATTTAAAATTCATGTAATGGTTCTAATTATCCATTTAATAT
The DNA here is from genome assembly GCA_963277665.1 of Viscum album. Lineage (NCBI taxonomy): Eukaryota > Viridiplantae > Streptophyta > Magnoliopsida > Santalales > Viscaceae > Viscum > Viscum album. The sequence goes on from OY728164.1 coordinate 1,186,553,996, forward strand.
TCCTAATGTTTTAGATACTGTAATATCTAAATATTCTAGGAAATAACTTATAAGTTGGACATCATAAAAATAATATACACAAAGTGTAATCTAACCACAAAAAATATGACATAACCATTATAAACATGTTTTTAAATCAGTGGGATTAAATATTTTTTTAAAATATATATAATTTTTATAGTAATTCAAATATATTGCCTAATTATTTTGAAATAAAAACCAATAATTTTTTTAGTAAAATTATTTTATTCAAAAGAATATGGTTTCTTCAAAAATGAGTTTTCTTGATTTTTATGAGTGAATGTTATAATTAATTTTTTAAAAGTTTATAGTATTTTTATGAAAAAATAAAATTCAATTTTCTATTAGTCATTTTAAAATTATATTAGTAATTTTTTTAGAATTTTACGAAAATATTAACATTTCTATGAATAATGAAAATACTCATTTTTTTAAAACTATACTTTGCATGAAAGTATTTATAAAGAAAAAGTATATTTTGGATTAATTTTAATGTTTAATTTGTTCCTATTTATTTACAATGATCCAATTATTGGTTTCAAATGAATATTATTAATGAATCTTGAGTAAGAACATTTTATATTTCAAAAAGAAATTTTCTTTGGAAAAACCATTTTTATTAGGTTTCTCAATTATATTTTAAATTAAATTATAAAAATTTCATCTTTTAAATTTTTTAAAATTTAATCTATCTTTTGAATCATATGTTCCAAATTTAACAAATATTTCCCTTTTATTTTATGTAACTATGAATAGAAAACATATTAATTTTTTTTACCATGGTAATGGGAAAATATTGGAGAAAAAGTTAAAAATAAAATGATATGGATTATAAAATAAACCTAAAACATATTTTAATTGTATTGGACTAGTCTATTGAATTTTTAATCTTACAATATTTTACTATATGGAATTTTATGGCCATTTGGATGAGATTATTCTCTTTATAATATTTTATTTCAAGAAATGTCAAACAAGTCACACTTTTTTAAAAATATTAATATTTTTAAAATGGGGTTATCTGCAGGATATGATTGACTATAAATAGTATTTTGAAATATATACGTCTTATATTCATCATGGTAATTTATTTTTAATTTTTTAGTTAATAAATACTTACCTAATCTTCTTTCAAAATTCTTACGCATTAATTATTAAGTTAATGGAGAATGAAAATAAATGATATTAAAAATATTAAAAGAATTATAATTTGAGATAACTAATGTGATAAAATGATTTTATTAATTAAAATAATATGTTAGGGTGGTACTAAAGTAATGTTTTCTAATTTAATGTGTTATCTTGATATTATTAAACTCAATGTAATTAATTTTTCTAAAAATTTACATTATTGATATTTTATAATAAATAATATTTTATAAAATGATATAAGATTCATAAAATTATTATATTCATCCATGTGATTTGGATATGGTTTATAAAATCAACCATGGTCAATTTATGGTTATTTTTTCCATAAATTTAAATTATCATTACCCTCAAATAGTAAAAAACCTTGTAGTTAGGGGAAGTTTAAAAAGGATTAACGGTGGATAAAACCAACACATATGGATAGGATGATATTAAATACTTATCTAATATTTATAGGATATTATTATTTTTACCCATATTGTTCCTATAGTTGAAGTAAATTATTTTGGAGCCATTTTTAATTTAATATTAATTTATATTAATTTAATATTTTGAGAAATTCCAAGAGTACCCTTCCCCTCTTTTAAAAAAGTGAACCTTTTCTTAAGAGTATTTAATATAACAAAACCTAATTTTTCTGAAAAAACATATTCAATTTCCTTTATATAATCCTTCACCTAAATCTAGAGTTCTTATTTTTCATATAATACCAATATTATAGGTCTTAAAGTGTTAATAAATATAGGTTTTCGAAAGTGGCTTAATTGTTTACTGCAAGTTTCCGTTTTGTTTGCTTTTCAACCACCTTACACTATTCATGAAACATTATAAAATAAAAGTACTTGTGTACATAGTATGTTTATATGTTATTATGGAAATTTAATAGCCTATATCCATCTTCAACACCAATAAAATGGGAACAAATCGTTCATTTGTACAACAAACTACCTCCTAGTGAATTGATGTAATTCATTTTCCATCACCATATCTAAAGAAAAATTATAATAATAGGATTAATGATTATATACAATATTTATTAAATTTTTATTAATCTAGAAATTAAATATATCATCTACCTTCTTATCATCTCGTTCATTGAAAATGACAACGTCATTCGTGCGTATGGGTAGACTACCACCTCCACGAAGCAATGCGATTAGTTTTAATCACCACATCACATGGATGATATATATAAGAATATTTGAATAATTAATATGATATATATTATATATTCCATTATTTAAATATAAAAAAACACTTAACTTCTCTCCATAATGATCATTGAAAAATGGAGACACTGCTCTTGTGTATGCATGTCCCACCGTCTCTGTGATAGTAAAATAACTTATTTTTCATAACCTTATTCAATGATTAGATTTTGAATTATAATTTATGAATAAAAATTTTAATTACTTCATAATTTTTATTCCGGATATTATCGAATAATTACCCCTTTGACAATATTCAACTTACCAAAATCATTTTTGACTTCGGTACAAAATATCGCTAAAACATCCAACGTAAACATAAATGATTAAGTAATTGTAATAACAATGTAAAAGGTGAGATAAGAGGAAAAATAAAATTGATAAAGGTTATTAATAATTTTAAAAAGTATCCTAGGTTTATTTTTCATGATGATAATGAACATACGTGATAAGTCAAACTGAAGGTAAGGAATTTACATCTCTCTTTTATTTTTGTGGGACACATGCTTTATACACAACTTATTTCCTTTTTATTGTATATATACTACCCATGAATGTATTTTATGATACTTATCACTAAGATAATAATATATACATATCCATATAATGTTTTTCTATCATTATTCTTATGATTAAAAAGGTACCAAAGTAGAAATGGGTTTGTTTCCTAATCTCTTCAATATTAAAGATTGTGTATATTTAGGTCTCCATTGGGGAATAGTTCTATTTTATGTCCATATTTTCTAAAAATGGTTTTGAAAATGTTCTTAATATTATTCTAATATTTATTAAAACAATTTTACCCATGATTTAATTTTGGAAAAAACAGTTTGAAAGGAGTCTTTTTTTCATTTTCCAAATTGGCTACTTTGTCACTTTTCCAAAAAAAAGTATGGAATAATCTTTTTTCAAATTATACAGAATGAGATATTTTTCCCACCATCATGAATAATATTTTAATTGTAGCATGATTTAAAATTTTATATGTTTATTTTCATGTAAAATATTTTCCTTCATAATTTTACAACTTTTTATAAAAAAAATAAGTGATTTTAAAATGGAAAGGTTATTTCGAACTAGAATTGTTTAAAGTGATATTTAAAAATATTTTTACATATAAGATGAAATAATTTTATTATAGTTATTATGTTATGGGGTTAATATTTATTTATACTATATTTATTCTTTATCTATATGTTGTATGAATACGATGACTAAATGTTTGTGAAACCCATTTCTTTTCCATGAGTTATATTTTGATGAAATGTTTTTGAAACACATTTCATTCCATGGGTAATGATATAATGAATGTTTTATGATATAGTTTCCCACATACATTTAATTTTTTTTATTTTATGGGTGATACCTATATCTCCCTTCAGTACATTGGGTAATGATTAATGTTTTATGAGCTCAAAGGTTACATGGGATGTTATCCCATGCCCGTATAATGGTACTTATATGGCTATCCCAATCCCAAAAAAGAGTAAACATGAGTTTATCCCAATCCCAATGTAGGTAAAATATTTTATATCTCAAGCCTAATATATTATGATTGTCTTAATGGTTATCCTTGACTTAAAATTTTCGATGCTTATGTCTATGCATCGAATATATATCTTATGACAATGATATGATATCATGGTTCATGTTATCTGATGACTCGTGTTTTATAACTACCATTATTCATTCCATGACATATGATTATAACTTTTCATATGAATGATATAGTTTTAAAATGTTATGATAATTATATTATACCTTTATGCTCATATTATGATTATATGATCATTGATATATCCCTTATTTACCCTTAATGGTCATTTGAGCCCAATCGTATCTTATGATTCATCTCCTCCATTTGGGAAGAATGATGCAAAATGATTTGGAATTAAAAACATTTCATATGTATTTAATTTCAGGGGATATGTTTAGGACATTACCTGGAATATTAAAATTTGGTTATAGTGGTAGATGATGTGGATATCTATGAACAATTTTTGGTGAAGCCAAATTTTTAATCTTTTTTCCAAATTATCTGAAACTATAAACAAAAAACATCCTTAGGATTGTATGTGATATAATATTTCCTTTTTATGTTTTATGTTTTGGATAGAATTTTTTTTCACATTTATTGGTATCGAAGCTAGAAATGTAATGCATATGATTTTAACAATGGATCCGGGAGTGTATGTTTTTGGCTGTTAAAATTACTATTACAAGGGTCATATTTGTAAATATCATATAGGTTTTCTATATAAAATAAATACCTTTAATTCCTTAATTAACCTGTTGATTGAATTTTACTCATACAAATTATTCTTTTAAAAAAATACCTGTAACGTTAATAATTTTCGGTTTTTTAATGTTTTTTAGTGTAATTTTACTAAGAGACACAAATTTTACAAATTTTATTATTATAGTTATTTTATATTTAGTGTTTATTGTATCGTTTTATTATTTTTAATTTTGTTTCATATATTGTTCTTGAAAATTTAATATTTTAATTTTATATAGAAATTTTTATATATTTTTATTATTTAGTTTATGAGTTTTAGAATATTCATATTACTAAATATAAACACTATTTATTTAGAAGAAAAATTTCATATATAAAATTTTGGGTAGTTACAAAATCTTTTAAATAATTAGTAAAGGATAAATTATTAGACAAATCCATAAAGAATGTGATTAGAAAAATTGATAAAATAATTATTTTCCATTATAGAGGTTTCCTAATCAAAACATAAATTGAATGAAATCGATCTTGAAGAAGAAATATGATAGATATAACGATGCTATTTAAAATGTGATAGGTGATTTTTAGATAGTGTATACTGAAATTTATTTAATTAATCGTAATAATCCATTTAATTTTTTTTAAATGTTTGTATCAGGAAACTGATTTTTGGTGGTTTCAGCACAATGGTCTTTAATATCTATCAAATGGGTGTGAATAAAACATTCTTGAATGGAGTGATTAAATTGGGTTTCTAAATTATACAACTAAATGATTTTTTATCTTTCTAGTGAAAAAATAAAGGTATAATATCTCCTAAAAGATTTATAATGTTCTCGAAATAAATAATACCAAGGTAAAATTGACGGTAAGTTTACTAAATGAATTTAATTATTTGAAAAGAGGTGTAGGTCAAAATCGGTTTGTAAATAGTGTTTAGGAAGAATATATTGTAGTACTAAAATATGTTTAAAAATATAAATAGGATGTTGAAGAATGATTCAATTTAAGTATTTTCTAAATTAATGAGTTTAGAGACAAAAAATTATATTAGATGAAAGCTCACTTTTTTTCATGGGTTGCATGTGAGTCAACATAGTCACTAAAATATTATATATCACATTAAATATGTTAAAGTATTTTTAAACTAGTTTCATATAAAATATAGATAACAGGTTTGAACTCAAATCATTGTTGGAATTGACTCCAAAGGTATTAGAATTGGAATTTAGTTGATCCCACATTATTATATTTAAGGATTATAATAAATCATTGATTCATTGAAATAAGACCACAAATCCTAGGGACATCCACATTTTTTCGTAGTGTCTAAATATATGATCAATGGTGGGATCATTTTAGCGATGGAATTTTGTTTTCTATAATATAAACTAGAATGATTCATAATATGTTTGAAGAAACATTGAGTAATGATAGAAAATTTAGATAATATTCAATCCATTTTCTTAATAGGATAGAGGTTTTGATTTTTGAAAATGAATTGGATGTCCCCATGATGATGACTAGTGACCAGGTTTAAACTTTAATCCATGACGGGATTAGTAATCACATTTATGTAAAGAATTTCTATATAAAAGTAACACTATATAATTATGTATTCATTGTATATATTTATCTTAATTATTATATTCTTTATAATAAATCAAAAGGTTTGTAGGAGGTAACTTATATATTAAATGAACCAAATAAATGAAAATATATTCCCTCTTAATGGATCATTAAAATTATTATATTAAATCGTGTATTAAAAACCATATATCATTACATCCGATGAATTTTGATAACTAAAAATGGGAAATAAATTGAAAAAAATAATTTTCTTACAACTATAAAATATTATTAATCAACTTTACCTTGATAAATAACCATTAGTACAACAAAAACTTTAATGAGAAAAAAATTTCCCTAAAAGGAAATGAATATTATAAAGTCCAAAATAAACACTATTGGAATGATTATTTTTTATTTGTGAAGTTAGAATAAAATTAATTTTAAGGATGTAATGGAGGTAATATAGTCATTATATGACCATTATTAATGGGAATGTAGTCGTTATGTGTAATACTAGTAATTAACATACTAGTATTACAATATCATTAAATTTTTACTATATCTATAATTTATTTATATGTTTAAATAATATACATTAAAATTATAAAACATTTATTTTAATTAAAATTAATGATCTCAAAATTGACTTAAAAATACTATTTCACATTTAAAAATATCATTGATTAAAAGGAATTTTTTTATGAATTATGTATTTCTATTAAATATATTTATTTTAAAAAATGATATCAGTAACATTTATTGACTAAATTAAAGGAATGAATGATGAATAAAAATGATAAAAACCAAAAAATAACTAAGTAATTATGAGATATTCTAATGTAATTATTCATGGATAAAGAAAAAACAACTTCTATTATACATTATATGATCATTTTTATATTTAATGTTATCAAATTTTATACTATGAAATTTAGTGATATTTATTGTTTATATATATAAATAAATTAATAAATATTCATGCATTGATTATTAATTAGTTTGTAATATAGATAAAAAAATAATGATAAAAGATGTATTTTTATTAAAGTATTTGTTTATAATATATATATTTCTCAATATATAAATTGGGGAATTATTTAAATAAAATGAATTATGGAAACACACACACATCCACATAAATTTATATTTATATATATATTAAAAAAATTTCCAATATTCTTATGTTTTTTTATTTGTAAGGAGTAATAATAAATGCACTGTTATCCTTTAAAATACACTTATCTAAATATTTTTTATGTATTATGGGTCTATATCCTAAAAAAATACCATTTATATAAATTGAATACAAAAAAATGAGTTCTATATTTGGAATCATAATAAAAAAACATTTTTAAGGAGGATAATTTCTTTTATAGTCATAATAAATAAACCCCTGATATACAAATTGACTAAGGAATTGGTAAAATTTGGTAAAAAGGATTAAGTAAGATGTAAATACCAAAAATCTAATATAAACTATCTTTAAAAGTGTTTTTAATAGAATTATAGTCCTCCCCATATCTTATATGTACTGTTTTTCAACATTGTGTCCACATCCCATGATAAATTTATTTTTATTATTCTGTAATGATTGGGATTTATGATAATTCCTCTCAAACCTATCTATAAATGAACCCATATTCTAGAAACTTCAACCCAAAACATTACTTAATCTTTCATTGGAATAAATGAAAAATTATCACTATTACATGATGGATTAAATTTTTACAACCCATAGTCACAAGGTGTTCTAAATCCGACATTTAAAAAATTCTATATAAGAGATGATTCATGACATAATCATAAGATTTGTCATATCATTAAATTTTTTCATTATTTTACTTAACTAAATATTCATAAATACTACTTAACATAATAACAAAATGTTTTTAAATTTTTGATCTTGTCATGACCCCCTCCTCACAATGGTAACTCAATGAGGAGAGAAAGATGGCGACTAACCAACTCCCACATATAGTATGCATCAGGTTTGACACTAGAAACGAGGTTATAATAAACATGCATTTGGGAGGAATTACCCTCTTGGAGAACCTGTGGAAGAGGGTGATAAGAAATATGAAAAAACAACACATTCTCATATATATAAAGAAATCTAAAGTGAAAACATGCATTTTTATACTATACTAAACAACTAAAAGGGAAACTCTATGTACCAAAATTTTAAAAACAATAGTGACCACAAATCCAAATAGCTCCTACAAAACCAGAGCTAATAATATCATTCCCAATCTATATCCTACTTTATATGACCTGATAAACAATTAATATATATGTAAGGTGAGCATAATAATATACTCAATAGGATCCTCCTCATATCCCCTCATGAAAAAGATAAAGAAATCCAGCTAAATCATATTGAACAATAATGATACCGAGTCTTACCCAAAATATGTATACTAAGATCCTAGAATCACTTGGGATAACTGCCACAATGTGTTTTATACAAGAGATAAAATAATATAATAATGAAACATCAAGGGTACCCCACTTCAGCTTCCCAAATGGGTTTTTCACTTTTCTCCAATGTTTCACATCCTTATCCATATCTCTCCAAAAGTAAGACAACACAAAAACACATGGGAAATGTGTAACACAAGCACCTTTTTCTTAACATCATCACATCATCACGTCATCCCACATCCATATATAGTGACCTAGTATTTTATGGGGTCCACCATAGCTCGTATGAAATATATCATGCATATGGTATTATATCTCGAGTTATCACAACCCATACATCGATTATATACCTCAATCCATAAATACCTATACATTTATTACATATAATAATCCTTTGGATACTATATTTGGTAATGCATATGTGTGAAATAACCACAATCCATCAAAACCATCTACACAAATATATGGGAAAACTAACCTCCATATACACTAGTTCAAGTTACTAACAAGAGAAGAGAGTGGGACTATAGGGTGTAGTCATCCAACCATCCTACCTCTAGGATGTTTTGAAAAACACCCTCTCGTAGTCAACTGGGTGGTAGTCACCCTAACCATCATTGGTGCAGTAGGATATAACATCACAAAATATATACAATATAATATATCTTACAGACACACTATGGGCATAACCTAGTCTTATACTTAATTATAGCTAATTCCACGCAGAGTCCCATCTTCCACTGCTATGGCCAGATAACATATAAACACGAAATCATTTCAAAGAGATACATTAATTAATTCATTACATTTAGTAATTTTATTATATTAATTAATTAATTAGATAGTAATTAACTATTAAAATTTTCTATATTACATTACATTGACCACCAGAGTAAATTTGATGCCCTCCAGGAATAATACTAATGGAGGACTCAATTTATCAAGATTTAATATTATAGTATTTTTATTTCATCAACACTAACCCATGTGTTAAGAATTATTTGTTCATTATTAAAATCATTTCTTAATCTAGGTACTCTATGAACACCATCCTATACACCACCAAGAGGAAACATTCAACAAAGAACACCCACCTGCCTGAAGTAGTGGGGAAGGAATGAAGTTGAAACAAGAAACCCATCCATTATACATTAAACAAATTCATATGAAAAAATTCTAGGTCTTAGAATAAAATCAATAGAAATAACTAGATTTAACACATTACTCAATTCCATGTTTTATCCATGAAACCCACATGCATATCCCGATGCATCTTTCTATCATAAGAATCAACTACTGCAACAACATCTAGGCCTCCCCTCCCCATATCACAATATCTATCATAGACTCATCCTTTATAGGATCACATTAAATCTGGGCCTCCATGCCTCATATATAACAAAAGTTGAATGAAAAAAACAAGTACAACCAATAGGGAATTCTAGGCCCTAATACAAGGCACATTTACTTCATACATAAATGTGCTCTCATGATTCCAAACTCAAGGAACTCGAACTTCAGTAGGTGAAGGTAAACTTAGGGCCTAGGAAATATCTTATCACACTACATGTTATTATTTCATCTTGAATTAACTAATTCATTATTCATAAGTTCCAACTATAGGAAACCTAAGTCATGAATTTATATCAACATACTAAATTAATTTGACCATTAATTTAGACATGATTCCCATAATCTCACTATTCTCATTTTTTATTCCATTTCAATTATCATCAACCAAAATAATAAACATAATATCCATTAGTTATCAATACCATTAGTCACATGAAATATCAGTTTTAATTAAACATTCACATTGCATCTATTTTATTACCATCAAATTACCACAACCACCAGATTACCAACATGCCTCATGTTTAATAACTTATGAAAATTAATTATGAATTGATCACAAATTAATTTTATTTAAAAAATTTAATACTATATTACAAAAATATCAAAATTATAACTATTCATATCATAGATATAACATTATCTAGTAAATCATAAGGAAACTGATTGTCATGGTACAAATCAACAACACCAACCTGCAAATGATATCCAATTTATTAAATCTGGTCAATAATTATTAGGTTAATTCAATTTCTATACAAAGAAATAAACCATGATCAATTTATGATTTCCCACAAATAAAATAAGACAATCAATAAATTCCCTTCCTCAAAGGCATCAATGTTATTTTCACAATAACAATCCAACATTACAGATATCTCATCACCTATGTCGCAAAAAAGACATCCCTCCATGGACACTACACCACAAATACATTAAAACCCATCTAATAAAACACCATTAAAAACATTTTAGATGATATTATACTATATGGAAATAATAATGGGTGTAAAACGATACCGAATGAGAAGAACCCACAACAAAAAGAGGTAGAACACACCTTTGATCACTATGGATAAATAATGGAAGCCAAAAATTTATCCCCATCAAAGGAATCCACAAAAACATGAGAAAAGGGTTGATAGATCACCTTGAGTCAAGAGAACCATATGGTTTTGAATAAAATCCCAAGCACTTCACCTTTTTTATACATAGTGCACAGGGGAATTACACAACGTGTAATCATCAAATTTAAGATCTCACAAAAAAAATACTTTTCCTCAATCCTTTTATACCCAAACTATTATGCATCCTGAATCAACCTATTAACCATACAAAATAACCCAAAAAATTTACACGAGTGATGTGATAACCCCTTACACATGATGTATTCTCCCAGCAAAAACCTTTTAGATGCTGATCACCTCCAAACATACTGAAGGCATCCCCCAATCACCACATGGCTCTAAAACACACAATGTTTCTGGCTACAAAGATATGATCCATTACATGGGATGCATCTCAAAAACATTCTCATACTAAATAATCCAAAACCAAATCTAGATATGAAATGAAAAGGGGTCATCTAAACCACAACCCCGTGAGATATATCACAAGGATCATTCTATCTTGGGATCCTAGCCAACTAACTCTAAAAAAATAGTGTTAAACAATGAAACATAAAGAACCATCTCCTAAACACTCATATAATGGAGATATATCTCAAAAGAGAGTTAATATACAATAAATAACAATTGGAAACCATAGTGTTATGAGAGATGAGAAAAACATAAAAAAATGTTAGGTAATGAGTGTGTTTATATGAATAAAATTCCCAGGGAATATCTTTAATGCCGTGGTGTTTCTGTAAGACATGAACCAAGGGAATAAAATTCACGTTAAACACCTTTCTGGGCAGTTCAATATCCTTATTGGCCACTCCTCAATGGTTATATCATAATCAACATCAATAGGTCTCTAAAGATGATATGAGATTCATCGTAAAAATAACGATGAAGTTAAAACAGATTAAAAACACCATGTATATGGGTTATATTTTGGGGAAGTTCTATCTAAGATTATATGACTCAAACATGATTTGATTCCGTAAAATGCTCAAAAAAATTGGAATAAGGCTTACTCCAATGAAAAATCATTCATTCTCTTTGATGAGAAGTCACCATCAACAACACATGATTTCTATCATCGAACTCCAGAGTTCTACTCCCATGATCATCATTGTATTTTTAATTATTATGTGGTTCCATAATTCTCCCATGGATTAAATGAACCATCATTGTTTTATTCACTACTAGTTCAAATCTAAGAATTGACACCTCCTTGACCCTAGTCCATCACAATGGAGAACGATAAGCTTGGATAGACGATGCTTCAAACAGATACATAAAAATGGTGGATTAGAAAAAAATTATTGTATGAAAACATAACTAAGGTATTATTACTCATCCAAAACCTATAAAATATAAGACACAAGAGTGTACTATACATTCAAGAGTTTGGATTTTCCACTATTCCTGGACAACTATTTTAAATCAAAAGTAGTGCTAAGGAATAACTGAGAACTAAAAGCATGCTGGAGAACTATCTTCAACCTAGAGGTAAATCAATGATCTTGATCAAGGATGATCATCCTCAAGGCTCCACAGTGTCAAACCTCCTCCTCTAGATACTACCTTGATAAAACCACTTCTAAACAATACTCCGTGAATGCTATAAAGTGAGATGATTTCATCAAACGATCCGATATCACCCATATAACAGCATATCCTCTCAGGGTTCAAGGTAATTCTATAAAAAAGTCCCTAAAGATTCCCTCCCACTTACACTAGGGAGAATCAAATGACTGGAAGAAACCACTAGGATCAAGTTTCTCGACATTCACCTTCTACCCATGAAACAAATCAAGAAAATATTCTCTTATTGAACAGTTTAACCAAAGATACTAAAAATAATCTCTCAAGGATTAGTACATATTTGTCACCTGTGGATGTACATCCATGGTTTAACTATGGAACTAACTAATAACCATCTCACACATCATCAAAGGTAAAAATGCATTCCCTAAAACAAATACATGTTGATGTCCATTCTCAGACCATCCATTAGTATAACAACCCTGATCTTTATTACACACTTAAACAAGATTTATTACATAAAACCTTCTCTTGATAAAACATGGAAGATATTGAGGTATAGTTTATTTGGGTATTATAAATATTAAATAAAAACTTAAAACATAAAACACACATCTTTATTGAAAACTTCCTTTACTTGACCACTAAATTACCACATACTTAGAATTGCACGGCATAACCCGAGGACATGCATAAGTAAAGGGTGATCTATAAAGCCCAGTAAGGGAGTAAACAAGGTGTAACATGAAGAATGAAGTATATGTTTGTAAATAGACATAAAAATTACCAAAAGGGAGACATGAACATAAAGGCATGATATAGGACGATTATCATAACATGGAAATGTGGCAATAACACTTAACATGGTATTAGCATAAGCCAAGTCTCATTGCACATATAGAATGAGTAAACCCTTATTATATTTGAATTAGTATGATCAAACACTAATTTCACTTGAATTACCATGATTAAACCCTAATTTCACTTGACTTATCATGATACTAATCTTTACCCAATGCATTGGAGCGCTATCAAGGCACACCCTTTATAAACATTTCATTTCATGGATTACTGTGTCACATGGATCATACAACAAGGAATCATTCATCATCATTTATCCCATGATAAAGGGATGCGGAAAATATACATGCATATTTATAATCAATAAGTAAATGCTCACAGAGGATAATACCGTTGTTATAGAAATGTGTATGGTATTCACTACACAATGACATTGACCTGGAAAATCATGGTGCAATTTCGGCACTATAACAGCGTGGCATAAGAATTCATAAAAATGGTTGATGAGAGTGGAAGGGGTGTCTCATCATATTTGAATTAAATTTATATTATGGGGGTCATATAGATACATGTCCCAAAATATGTAATGGAATTGATATTTGTAATATAAAAGAATTTCATGAATGTAAATAAGGAGAGAGAAATCCATTACCGAATTTCGGCATGGTAACAGGTTTAGATGGGAGGCATTAATGAGAGAGAGAAGGGAACAATCATTATTAAAACATAAATAGGGATGTGTGGGGGAGGTTAAAAATCATACCCTTACATTTAGAATTGATATTAAAAGGGCATAACAATATTAAAAAACTTGGATAAAATGAGAAAGGAAGGAATCCCTTACATAGAAGCATGATCCCAAAAGCATTGGAGGGGTTTTTGAGAGGCTTATTTAGATATTGGGGAACCTTGGGAGGATTTTAGAGAGAGGAGGGTAGAGGTTGGTCAAACTCCAAAGGCTTTGAGTGAATAGGAAGTGGGATCTTGGATGGGTTTATATAGGAAAAGGAAGGGTATTATTTATTATTTAGGTTTGGGACACCACAAATTGAACTAATCAAAACCAAAAACCATCCCATGGTTTATTCCCATGGTGTTTTCCAAAGGGTATTGGAAAATATTATTTTATATGTCCAATGTCCGAACTTCTTAAAATAATAGGGTTTCATATGTGGAGGTGAGTCACACTCTCATGGAAATCAATTTAAAAAGGTAAAATGTTTTATATGTCTTGGGGGGTCCATCATGGCTCTGTAAAATAAATAAAATAAACCTAAAATCACATTATTTTAATGGTAAAACATATATTAGATGAACATCTCACTTATAGTATTTCAATACATCACTTTTTGATCATTATGATGTCATAAAACACATTATATAATTAATCAGTATTTAATTCTTTACCCAAAAATTCAACTATCTCAGAAAAATATGAAAAATTCACCATTGGATAATTTTGACATCTTGATTACAAAAAATAATATTCATTTTATCTAAATAATTTTCTAAATATGTAAATTTTTAATTTTATAATAAAAATAGATATTTATAAAAAATTCATCGATTTTGAAAAAAAATGACTTTCAAACCATTAAAAAATTACTATTGTATTTTTAAAAATTATACAATCATTTTTATTTTATAAATTTTAATTTATTAATAATATTTTATTAAAATATTATTTAATTCAAAAATACATTAATTAATCTAAATAGATTTAAAAATAGAATATTAACTAAAAATACTATTTGTGCTCTAAAAACTATTTACAATGAATCAACAATAAAATGAACGTATATTGTTTATTATCTACAAAACTAATACTCATAATCATAGTGTCTAGGTATTGTTAAATAACCCCTTATAACACCCACATAGGACCGAAGGGTAAGGTATGCGATGGTGACAGACTTTTGGGGTGACTCGGATAACATCGCTTAGGCGGTAATCTCTATCAACATCAAATTCTCTCATAGGTGGTTCCATTCAAGCATAATATGTCGAATCTCGGCTTGGGCATGGTCAAGATCAAATCCTAATGACGTCACCTCCTTTTCAAGCTCCAAAAAATGGGCTTCGTATGGGGCAAGTTTACTGGATGAGGCCATCGATTCCTTTGTGTAAGTAAATTGGATTTGTTAAAGCCCTATCTTTATACTAATTATGTGATTACTGTTCAATAGCTATATTATAAATTATATCATTTCATAATGGTATTTTGAAATTCCAAAACATTATATCCAAGGAATTTTTTATTCTATATAACCATTTTACATAATGAGACATTTAATTAGATCAAGAGAAATTTTCATTAAAAAAAGTTTGGGTCGTTACAATCTCCCCCCTAAAGAAATTTTACCGTAGAAATGTTCTTTTCCCACAATAAGCAGATGCGAGTAACTCTTCTTCATTACATCCTCTGATTCCCACGTTGCAACATCTAACTTTTTGTTTCTCCACAACACTTTGACGAGGGGATTTGTCTTATTTCAAAGATTTTTTTCTCAGCCATCTAAGATATTCACTAGATTCTATTCATAGGAGAGGTCATTCTCTAATGGTACCACCTCAGGATTGAGTACATGCGATGGGTTAGGTATGTACTTTTTCAAAAGTGATACATGGAATATATCTTGTACTTGAGATAAGTTTGGTGAGTGTGCCATTTGATAGTCCACCAATCTTGTGCAATCAATGATCTCAAAACAGTTAATGTACCTTGGACTAGGCTTTCCCTTCTTCCCAAATCTCATAACTCTCTTCCATGTTGATATGTAGAGGAATACCATGTCTCTGACATCAAACTCTAGGTCTCGTCTATTATTATCAGCATAGATCTTTTGTCGACTCTGAGAATCTTTAAGGTACTGTTGGATGGTCTTAACCTTCTCCACCCTTTCTTTGACCATTTCTGGACCTAAGAGTTTTCTCTCCCCAAATTCATCCCAACATACTGGTGTTCTGCACCTCTTCCTATACAGGTCATCATAAGAACCCATTTGGATGGTTGATTGGAATCTGTTATTGTATGAGAACTCAATAAGAGGAAGATATTGATCCCATCCTTCTATGAAGTCCATTGAGGATTCTCTCATTATGTCTTCAAGTGTTTGGATAGTCCACTCAGATTGTCCATGAGTTTGAGGATGTTAGTTCGTACTGATGTTCAGATCTGTATACATAGCATGTTGAAGACTCTTCCAAACCATATAGGTGAATCATAGATCATGATCAGATACAGTAGATAGTGGTACTCCAAGCAGCCTTACCACATCTCTGATGTATATCTATGCTAGTTGATGCAGTGAGAAATCCTCCAGAATTGCAATGAAGTGTCCAGTATTTATTAGATGATCCCAAACAACCCATATACATTGTTTCTTTTAGATATCTTCGGAAGTCAGGTGACAAAGTCCATGGTAATGTTTCTACCATTTCAATGATTGTATGGGTAATGGTTGTATCATACCCTTAGATTTTTTCCTCTCAGCATTCCCTTGATGACACACTAGGAACATTGATATTTACTCAGCGATATTCTTCTTCATATTATCCAACCAATAATTCTCTCGAATATACTGGTACATCTTTATGTTTCCTAGGTGAATGAAGAAATTCGAACTATGTGCATCATCCAAAAGTTTCTTCTTTTACTCCGGATTTGATGTGACACATATTCTTGACCCAAATCTCATAATTAATTTTTTATTGTCATTGATCTCCAAGGATTTTTCTTTTCTAATAGTTTCCACCATCTTCTAAATCCGTACATAATCCTTTTTATCATCCTTTAAAATTTACAAAATAGATAGTTGAGAAATCATTTGTGAAAGAATTGATGATGTTCCCTTCTTTATGATTACCATGTACATATTCATCAAATCAAAGAAAATTGGATCCTTTTTAAATTCTCATTGATGATAGAATCACGGGGTCCTTTCAACTTAGGGTATCTACCACCATGTTCTCTTTCCCAGGGTGCTAATGGATTGAGTAGTCATAGTCTTTGATCAGTTCTGAACAACTTTGTTGGCTCATATTCAACTCTTTATGTGTTCATATATACATGAGGATTTTGTGGTCCATATATATTTCACACTTCTACCCAAAGAGATAATGCTGCAAAATTTTTAAATCTAGGATCACTACAGCAAACTCCATACCATGTGTTGGATAGTTTTTCTCATGAAAAATATATTTTTTGAAGCATAGGAATTGACTTTGTCATTTTTCATCAACACAAATCCCATGGCCTTCTTAAAAGCATCACATAATAGTGAAAAAAGATCTCCATTTATAGGTAAAGTGAGAACGAGCACAGTGGTAAGCCTCCTTTTCAAATCCTTGAAGATATATTCACATTCATCACTCCATGAAATCTTGACTCCTTCAGGGTTAGTTTGGTTAGAGGGTTTGACAATTTGGAGAAATTTCTCAAAAATCGGCGATAATATCCAGCTAACCTTAGGAAGCTATTAATATTTATTACTGATGTTGACCTCAATAATCGCTCAATTTTAGTTGTCTTAGAGAGATCCATAGATATCACACTGCTTGTGATGATATGACCCAAGAATGAGACCTCTTTCAACCAGAAATCAGACTTTCTATACTTTGTATAGATCTTCTCCTTTCACAAGGTCTCTAGTACAGTTCGTAGATGCTCCTCATGATACTCCTTGGTTTTTGAGTATATCAGAATGTCATCTATAAGGACTAACTCAAATTTTTCAAGGGAATATATAAATACTCTATTCATCAAGTCAATGAATATTTCCGGAGCACTAGTGAGTCTGAAAGGCATTACTATGAATTCATAGTGCCCTTACCTTGTAAGAAAAGAAGACTTGGGGATATAATCTTTCTTCACCCATACTTGGTAATATCTAGACCACAAATATACCTTGGAGAAGTATTTTTCTCTACGTAGCTGATCAAACAAGTCATCAGTTCGAGGCAGAGGATAGTTGTTCTTTATAGTGATTTTGTTGAGCTCACAGTAATCAATGAAAAGGGGCATTGAACCATCCTTCTTCTTGACTAAGAGGACTGGTTCACCCTAGGGTAAAGCACTTGGGTGTATAAACCATTTATACAGATTCTCATGTAGTTGTTTCTTCAGCTCCTCATGCTCCACAATAGCCATTCTATACAGATTTTTTGATATTTTCAATGACCCGGGTATCAGATAAATTGAGAATTCAACATCTATTCAAGGAGAAAGACCAGAGGATTATTCAATAAATACATTAGTTAATTACCTCATAATAGGATTCTATCAAATGATGGTTTTTCCTTGGAATCAATCATCTAAGCCAGATACACGTGCTCATAGGGTTGTAATATCCATGCTTGAGATGAAGGCGCTAAAGAAGTTTCATCTTCTTCCTTGTACTTGTATATAACCGGGGGATGATTATCTATATTGAGAGTGATTTCCCTCTCACGGAAATTTATGTTGGATCTATATAAATAAAGCCAATCCATGCCAATAATTGATCAAATTCCAACAGATGGAGTATAATGAGGTTCACTAGAAACTTCAGTCCACAAATTGTTACCAGGAAGGAGTTGCATTCATGTGATGCAATGATTGATCCATTTTTCATTCTCATCGATATCTTTACTTCTATGATTTGTGGTGGGGTTGAGATTTTTCTACTAAAACTTCTGGATATAAAAGAATGCATAGAACTATGGGAAATAATCCTAACTTTAACATTTTTATTCTGGTTCTACTTATTTACTTCATGCAAAAAAACACAGGGAAGATAACTATTTAACACATTGAGGGTAATCCAATGACATTAAAGGGATAAGTTTTAAATAACATTTATTTCCTTAACTTAGGTATCTATAGGATTCAATCTATGTTATCCATGATCTACATCCCAAAATATATTCTTACGGGAAATGTTTTTATTCCCATAATAATGGTTTATACTAAGCTTATGAATTTACCAAAGAATATACCCAAGGAGTGTTGTAACCAAGAGTGAAGCAAGGCCTATTGTTGTGTACCAGGATACCCCAGGTCAAGCCCAAAACATCTTGTTTATGTTTTCACTCCAAGGTACATCTGTGCCAGAGCCGCCTCTACCTGATCATATCCTAACATGGATATATTTTCATGATAAACCGCTTACTACTAACAAAAATTTTGGGATGTTTTTATTATACTTTGTCTTATATCTAAGGCATTCACTATGTTTTTCAAATCCTAATCCCCAAAAAAACAAAATCTATCATCTAATATCAACTATAACAACCCTGCTCTTTATTACACACTTAAATAATATTATTTGAATGAAAAATCATTTTTTATTAAAACACTTTTAAGGACAAACTAAGAAACCACCACATCCAGATTACAACCAAACCAACAAAACAAAAACAACCCCAAGAATAACTAGGCTCTTCCTCTCCCCATCAAATGCATCATGAAAAAAAGCCATCACCATTGCATAACCAGTTGAAAAGCAGCCTCCTGCAATGATGCACGGTTACGAAACCTATGGAATAGACATACCCTCTCAAAAATCCATTCAACTGACATGAAAAAGTGGAAGCCACATGCTTGGAACCCCATCTGACACAAAACCAAGTAAAATGATAGGAACCCAAACAACACCTCTAGACACAAAAAGGTTGAACCAAAATCAAAATCCAAAAGAACCAGAATGGTTCTCAACCAAGGACCAAAACCCATAAAGTTAGCAAGGGACAATAAAAAGTAAACTAATATTACCTGCAGTTGGCTCCCTGAACAAATTCCATGAGATTGAAGTTACTTTTATTGGAGACACCGTCATCATATTATCAATCTCTGAGGCCAACCGGTCCCAAGACTGTATGTACTTCTCAATGAAAATCACCCCTATGTTGAAGCCCCCAACAAGAATAAGATCTTGTTTACCAACCATGACACATTTCTCCTAATTAAGGGATGCTTTTAAAGGCCTCTCCAACATTTTAACAGCCTCCTCTTCAGATGCATTAAGTACTAAGACCTGCTCAGCCGCTTCCTCATAAGAACATAACAAAATCTCCAAGAATCGATCACCCTGATCCCCTGGCCTTTAGGGACCCACATCCTCAAGAACATTCTTTTTGGTGTTTGCCTTTCTAGCTGATCAGGTCTCCAAAGGTGTAGGTAACGAAGAGTGGTCCTTCCTACTCTTCCTCCTCCTATTAACCCTACTATTTCTCGATCATGAAGCTTCACCATCCGAGAGGTTATGATTATCTTCTTTGCATTCTTCCATGCACCCCCAACATCCTCCAAGGAGATATCATTAGCATAGCTCAGTCCTACCTGAAAAGTCCCTCGAACTTGTTGCTCAAAAGAATTGAGGTCTGGTTCCCTACATCAGAATCCCCTGAAATCCTGGCTCCTCATGGAAAGGCTGTCTCCAGAACAGGTTCCTGCATCCCTTCCCACATGTTATCAATACCTAAGACATTCTCCTCTCTGACTTTTGTCCGCACCATGGCTAATTCACTTCCGGTAACCTTGTGGCCAACAAAAACCCTGTCCTACTGAGTCCATCCTTCCTCCCTTTCTCCATCATTGCAAGAAGTTGGACCATCCAAAGCTTCCCTCAACCTACTAAAAACACATGAAACTATTGTATTTACTTGAGATACTAATGGAAAATGAATAGAAGGGTCCAGACCCGCTTCTGCCTCAATTGAAACATCACATACCCCTGGATTCCTAACAGATTCCCTATCCTCCATTAATAAACTACCATCTTGTTCGCCCCTGCTCAAATCATTGGAAAAAGTCAGAGGCCCCTGATCATTCCTCTTTGCCTCCTCAAGAACTTGAGCCTATCTGCCACAACCATATCTCTACCTCAATGCCTTCAACTCCCTTCGACAATAGGCCCGAAAATTCCCCAGTCGTCTGTACCCAGCACAGAAGTCCATCCAATTTTCATAGACCACTCATTGTTTGCAATGGTACTCTTCACCCACCGTAATCCACACATTATCAAACGAGACTCTAGAAATATCCATTTCAACACATATACATGGATTAATAGGATAGAAAAGGGCCGCAGTGTAGCTGTCAGAACACATGTATCTACCAATGAGGTTCCCTAGAATGCGAAGAACCGTAGGATTTTGAAACGGAAGAGGAAGAATTAGAAATCTAACCCAGGTATCCATTGAAGGAAGATCTCGCTTCATGTGCAAATAAAAGGACCAATGACACGGGTAGAATCTGAAGCCGTTTAAGCTGTGAGGTGCGCTTGACCAGGCCTGGATGAGGTCGGATTCTGAGTCAAAACAAATCATAATTTGATGACTATCTAGAATGTCCACAGTTGCCCTATCTTGCAAACCCCAAGTTCCGAAGACATTCCTATCAAAGGAGTCAACAGAGGGGTGTCTCCGATAAAATCTAGCCACTAAGGTGTGCTTCAAGAGATCCGAGGATTCCGAGAACTCCGTGGTCGATAGCGACTGGTTAGGGATTCCATCGAGCAACTCCGAGACCTTTGGACCATTTGAGATTTGAGGAAAAGGGGGGGAAAATTAGGGGTTAGAAAAGGGTATGAAAGAAGGGTAAGCACCTTTGTTAGACAACGAGGGTCCCCCTCGGTGGGGGAGGTACTGACGCAGCGGCCACCATCGGCACGACAGAGGAACCCCTCGGGGTTTTGGGAGACGACACTCGGCACGACGCTCATCGGGTGTGGTACCTAAACGATATTTATTACAAAAAAAATTCACTTGATAAAACATGTAAGATCAAGAGTCCTATTGTATTTGGGGATTAGTAACATTAGATAAAAACATAAAACATAAAACATGCATCTTTATTGAAAATTTCATTTACATTACCACTACATTCCCTCGTACTTATCATTGGATAAGTTAACCTTTGGACATGCATAAGAAAAGGGTGAGCTATAAAGCCTAGTAAGGGTGTAAACAGGGAATAACATGAAGAATAAATTACATGTCAGGAAATAGGAATAACAATGGATCATAAGTCATACATGAACACAATGTCATGATATACCGTGATTATCATAACATGGAAATGTGGCAACAACACTTAACATGGTATTAGCATGAGCCAAGGTATATAGCACATGAAGCATGAGTTAACCCTCATTTCACATGAATTATAATGATTAAACCCTCTTTTCACTTGAATTATAATTATTAAACCATTATTTCACTTGAGGTATTAGGATACTAATCTTTACCCAATGCATTGGAATGCTATTAGGGCACACCCTTCATAAATATTTAATTTCATGCATAAGTGTTCCACATGGATCATACAACATGGAATAGTTCTTCATAATTTATTCCATGATAAATGGATGTAGAATACATAAATGAATATTTATAATAAATAAGTAAATGTTCAAAGAGGTGAATAACCTTGATAGAAAAATGGATATGGTATTCACTGCACAATGACATTGACTTGGAAAATCGTGGAGCAATTTCAACAGTGTAACCGTGTGACATAAGAATTATAAAAAATGGTTGATTAGATTGGAAGGGGTTTCTCATCATAGTTACATGAAATGGAAATTTATGGGGTCATATAGATACATGTCCCAACATATGTAATGGAATTGATATTTTTAATACAAAATAATTGCTTGAATGTAAATGAGAGAGAAATCCCGTACGGAATTTAATCATGGTAATATGTGCACATGGGATGAATTAATGAGAGAGAAAATGGGTCTCTCATCATTCAAACATAAAATGGGTAGTATGGGGGTGGAAAATCATACCCCAACATTTATAATTGATAATAAAAGGGCATGACAATATTAATAAACATGGATACAATGTGAAAGGAATGAATCCCTAACTAGGAAGTGTGATCCCAAAGGATTTGGAGGGGCTTGAGAGAGGCTTCTTGGGAGGATTCTAGAGAGTGGAGGGTAGATTTTGGCCGAACTCAAAAGGATTTGAGTGAAGAGGAAGGGGTAGCTTGGGTGGGTTTATATAGGAAAATTGAGAGAATTATTTATTATTTAGGTTTAGGATGACACAAATTAAACTAATCCAAACCACAAACCAACCCATGGTTTTTTCCTAAGGGGATTGGAAAAAATTATTTTATAAGGCCAATGTATGATCTTATTAAAATAATAGGTTTGCTTACGTGGAGTTGAGTCCCACTCTCAAGGAAATCAATTTAAAAAGGTAAAATGTTTTACAAGTCTTGGAGGGTCCACTAAGGCTTTGTAAAATAAATCAAATAAACCTAAAATCACATTATATTAATGTTAAAATATATATTATCTGAACATACCACTTATAGTATTTTATTACATCACTATTGGGTCATTATTATGTCTTAAAACACATTATATAATAAAACGGTATTTAATTTTTTACCCAAAAATTCAACTATCTCATAAAATTATGAAACAATCACCGTTGGATAATTTTGACATCATGAATCTGAAAAATAATATTCAATTTATCTAAATAATTATCTAAATATGTGAATTTTTACTTTTGAAATAAAAACCATCATTTATCGGAAAATCATGGGTTTTGACAAAAACGACTTTCAAACCATAATAAAAAATGAAAATTGTATTCCTAAAAATTAAATGATCATTTATATTTAATAAAAAGTAATATAGTAATAATATTTTATTGAAATATTATTTAAATCAAAAATCAATTAATTTTTCAAAATAGATTTCATAATTCAATGTTAACTAAAAATACTATTTGTTCTTTAAAAACTATTTACAATGTAACAATAATAAAATAAATGTATATTATTTATTATATACCAAAATAATGTACATAATCATAGTGATATGGTCTTATTTCAAAACCCATTATAACACCTACATAAGACCGAAGGGTAAGGTGTGTGATGGTGACTGACTCTTGGGGTGGCTCAGATAACATCGCTCGGGTGGTAATCTCTATAAACTTCCACTTCTCCCATAGGCGGTTCTGTTTGAGCCTAACGCGTTGAGGCGTGACTTGGGCTTGGTCAACAATGAAGCCTAATGACATCACCTCCATTCCAAGCTCTGAAAAATAGGCTTTGTATGAGGAAAGTCTACTAGATGAGTCCATCAATTCATTTTTCTATGTAAATTGTATTTGTTAAAGTCCTATATTTATAGTAATCATGTGATCATTGTTCAACAACTATATTAGAAATGGTAACAATTCTTATGATATTTTGAAATCTAAAAACATAAAACCCAGGAAGTGAATATTTTATATGACCATTTTAAATAATGATACATTTAATTAGATCAAGGGGAATTTTCATTTAACTAATGTTAGGGTCGTTACTATTAAAGGAATCATAAAAAAAACTCGGTCCATCCAGAAAATCACCTTACATTCCCCCAACTAGGAATCTTCCACCCACTTCACCAAATATGACTACACTATAATATGGAAAATTAAACTACTTCCTCTAACAAATCCAATTCCTAGATGTATCACTGAGTGTAATTCTATCACTCTCCTTGAATCCACAAGATCATAAAGGACATTACTACATTACTTCCTGCGCATCACAGAAGCCAGAGAATTCCTATTTCCATGAATATATGAAATATCAATGTTATAACCGTATAATAATTACATACACTTATACCTTCATAAGCCCATTTCATGTAGATGTAATGTATACATCAGGATCATATGTATAATAAAAATTAAAAAAGGAATTCCAATGAGGCAATGTCACCATAAATTCATTGAAAATATCACTTTCTCCAAATCTAGATCATTGGTGGCATAATTATTCTTAGGGGTAAAGAACTGCTTAGAACCATAAGAAACAATTTATCTTTGCTTTATTAGAGAACATGCCAATATAAGATGTAAATACTCCTATAAAACCTCAAAATGAACACCCTATACTTGAAAACAAAGGGATGGACCACTAAAAAAATTATCCTTCTGGTACTCAGATGTTGTTTGACATTGGTTAGTCCACAAGAAATCCAGATGTTTTCTAATAAAAGCTATCAGAGGAGTCACAAATTGAGATAAATCATCTGTAACCCTCCTGTAATATCCTGAAAAATAAAGGTACCTATAGTACTTTTCCATGGTATTAGGGGCCACCCAAGACACCACCACCTCTATCTAAAAAGTATATACAACTAATCAATGTTGGGAAACAACATTACCTAGGAAACAAAATTCACTATACTAGACCTCACACTTCCAAAACATCCCAAAAGCTACTCATAATGAAGTACTCTCAGAAAGAGACATAGATGCTTAGTTTTTTCATCCTCATAAGTGTATTACACATCTATATCGTCAATGTAAATAACCAAAAAATTATTCAGGAAATCTCTGAACACAATGTTCATACACCCCATGATCAAATCTAGATCATTCATCACATCTAAAGTCATAAAAATGAACTAATAATTCCCATGATGACAACAAATATCAGTATTCTAAATATCCTAATCCTTCACCAAGATTTAATGATTCCTAAAATGAAAATCGAATTTCAAGATCCAACATAATGTCTTTAGTTGATCAAAAAAATCATCAAATCATGGAAGAGGATATTGGTTTATCAGTATCACCTGGTTCATGTGATGATAATCGATATAGAGGAGAAAAATTCCATAATCCTTATTCACAAAAAAATTAGTGCACCCCAAGGTGACCCACTAAGTCAAATAAAACCTCACTATACTACAACGTTAAGCTTTACTTTCATCTCTCAAAACTAAGAAGGTTCCATACTATATGGATCCATCGAGATAGGAGACACACACATGTGTATCTCGATGCCAAAATCAATCTCTAATTGAGGGGGTAATGCTACAACATCCTCTGGAAAGACATAAGGGTACTCTTTTGAAGCCCTAGGAATCAAGAACTGTTGACCATCATATGATCTCAAGAGCAACTTGTCTATAAAATATGACAGAGATAGAATATGCCTATAACATATCTAAGGGTCACACACTCCATTTAACACCATTGTCTCTCCATCATCATCATTAAACACAACATGCCTCATATATAAATCCACAATAGACTACACCAAATGCAACCAATCCATGATGAGGATGATGTCATATTGATGTATTTTCAACTTAAGAAATCTCTGCAATAGTGGTTCTTCCCCAATACTATATCATTGTCTCTAGATACATTATAAAAGTAAACATGGCCTTCAACCAACATAGTCCATGCTAAGGGATCAAGATGTCACTCAACCTTATGTCCAAAAACATGGAAAAGGGTAGGTGATATAAAAGATTGTGTTCATCCTAATTGAAACAAAAAACGTTTCCAACTAAAGAACAAGAAAAGGGTACTTAGAACAATATTTGGGTTTCTAGGAACTAGAAACCCCAATGTATGAAGCTGGATATGAGATACTATATGACCTCCCCAACCTTGTAAATAGCCACACACTACACTCTAAGGATAGGAATAATCTCAAGGATGCACTATTCTCACCCCATATCCTATCTTCTAATCCCAATCCAGATAACCCTACTGCAACAACCTTGACTAAAACTATCATAATTGGGAAATTTGAAGCTAAACTCCAATCATACACTGGCTCTCATAAAGTTTGGTCATTTTCTACACTATAGACTTCCACATTGATAAGAAAAACACATGTCTGATCCCTTGTAATAGGTCTAAGATCCTCGACCTAGGAAAAAAAGATGATTAGGGACGAGACATACCCCCAGGTGACTGAATGCTCTTATTTTCTAATAAATGGGAACCTTAGACCCCAAATCATCCTCATAAGGGATCCTTATGAATACACTCTAATGATGACCTATATCTGGAAAACATTAAATATATAACCTCTTATCTTACTAGGACATTAAGATACCTCATTAACATAAACATGGAATCCTAGAACTAGATCTCTGGATGCAAAGACTCCTCAAGATGCCTCTCCTTGGACTACCAATATGGAAACTAGTTTGATACATATCAAAAAGGGTACTAAAATAGATCTAAAACTCTTTCACACTAGACCTCCCCTACCATAGGGTAATAAGATCCTTTTGATTGTCCACATTCATGGTGAAAGCAATAAACTCTTCCCTGAACTAGTCTTCTATCTTCTCCCATTAAGATGTCAACTCGCTGTAATCCCTAAAGAATAAGAACCACCATCTGCTCACAGCTACTCATAGCATCATCAAGACCAATGAAACCCAGTGATACTTCTAATCATGACTCGAAAAAAAGATATATCAACCTCATTCAACTACTTTTCTATGACTACATAGAAAATAGAACCTTTCTACTTTTTCAATATCTGGTTCTAAAACTTTTGGAGTTTCCACATCCATGTGTCCTCATCGCCAACCTCCACCCTATAACGATCATTGGGCACATCCTGTTAAACTAATTTGGAATGAACCTGATGAAGATGTCAACTTGGAGCCATGCCTACAAAAATAAAAAACTGTAGGAGATCCTAATCCTATAACATGGAATATTTAACATTTATTAATTTATTATTTTATTATCTTTTTATGGTTTTAACTTATAAAAAGGTACACACATTTCAAACATTGGTGCATGAATAATGATTTATGATCCGTTCATAAGTATCTACACTATAGAAAACTGCACATCATTAAGTAGGATATGTAAACCCATTGGACCATGAATCATATCATGCGGGGGGGGGGGGTAAATACTTGTGTCTCAACCAGTATCCCATATTTACATCGCTTACTAAACTCAGCAGATAACATTTACCTACCAACCCATGAAAACTCACCTATTAATATCCCAAACCTCTATCCTACCCTTGAAACTGAAACATTGATACAACTCTATCATGAACCCCTCACCACATTGGTACATAAATGATTAGATAGATAAGATGATTGACCAAATCTCACCTCTAGTAGGCCTCTGGTTGGTGACTAGTAGCGAGGGTATTGTTAATGTAACAACCCACTATTTTTAAATGGAAAATTACTACCTATGATTTTGTCATATAATCACATAAAATAACAACACAATGAACTACTATGTACTATGTGAAATTTAAACATAAATTTTACACTTTTGTGTTTGGAATTTCTAAATTTTGACATACATGGTTCTGATATGTAAATTATTTGGAGTCTTATATAACCAACATAATTTTTGGTGAATAATAAAAAAACCTTAGGAATAGTAATGTTACCCTTATGAATAATAACATACCCTAATGAATATTATCCTTACCTATGATAGTATATAATTAAGATTCATGTGGAAGTACGATATACCTTTTTCTGGGAACTAGAAAATAAATGTTTTAAAATTGTTGTTTTTCGAGAAAATTTTGATTTTAATTAAAAATTAAATTAATCATATATAAAAAATTAATTTTGAAAAATGAATTTCCTATTGGTATCTTACATGTTGAAAAATGGTTAGGGTGAATTTTTTTGATTTTTTTGAAATACTTGATTTTTTGGTGAATAGTAAAATACATTAATTTACCGTATAAATAAAGTATAATTTAAATCCACTATTATTGACATCATAAGTGATGTAAGAACCAAAATATAAAAATCAAATGAACTTATTACTATTTTTTGTCATTGAAAGATAACTATTTATTGTCTTATGGAAAAATAATAAACTAATGATTATAATATTATTAAAACTCTCCTCTACTCCACTATAAATACCACCCATACTTACCTCTTCTATTCACTTTTATAAAACTTTTTCCTTGACTATATTCTGCCCAAATCACTCCCCAAGACCCTAACCCACATCCAAAAGCCCTTGGATCCCTCCAAAGACCAAATCCTCTCCCCTTAAGTGGCTCTTAAGGAAGAGTGAATCAAGAGGTAACTTCTTCTTTTCCTTATTTTTCTTTTTTTCATGTTCATTTGTTTTCTTTTTTATACTCAACTATCCTCATCCAAATTTAATGAAAACTGAATTAAATTAATTTTAATTTAATGTTTCTATGATAATATAATAATTTATTATCTTATCTCCTTTACTGATATATTATTTTAGTAGTAAAGACACTATATGTGATGTGTTAATTTACCACATTCAAGGACGATGGGTTTTCAATTTCAATGTATGTCTTCAAATATGGTTATAAAACCATTTTCAAGGTTGAAAAAAACCATAATATCAGTATTATTCCTCATATATGGTTTTGGAATCCTTTTTTGAACATGGTTTTTGTTTATAAAACGAAACGTGTTCTTTGTGGTCAAAACCACCAATTAACCCAAAAGGTTTTCACTAAATTATTATATAATGATTTAACTTCACTACAAGTAAAAAAATTAAATTTTCAACAAATTAACCTTATGGATGTTGAATAATAAAATATAACTTCAATTCTGTAAAACCACCTTTGTCATACTTGTTTATCTGAACAAGAACCGATCATTAAAACCAAACAAGCAAACAGACCCAAAAAATGAAATTGAACCTCCTAATCAATCAAAATGGTTATAAATGAAATTAATTAATCATATAATAATTATTTTACATATATAATTGGTTATAGAATTATTAATTAATGAACATAATTTGATTATTTATGTCATTAAGTTAAACCAAAGATCACCATCAGATTTAATGTAAGAGATCCTCTCTATTTCACTTTTATTCTAGAATTTCCTCTATGCTATGCCATTTTATGTGTAATCCCTAAAAATGGGGTATAATTTAGCACCTCCACCATAATTAAATCATTATTTTTAGGTGATGATAAAAACTTTTATCTCTCAAGAATCTCTCTTAAGTACACATGATATCATGCTAATAATCCGTAAGGATTTCTACACGAATCTCCTTTATTCCTTCTAGTTGCCTTTTCTTTCTTTATACAAAATTGAAGTTATATTATCTATTTTTTTGAATCTTATAAATGATTTCTACATGTACAAAATTAATTTATCAAGACCCTTCCATTGTTCTCTCTTTGGTATGTACATGTTCTTAAGTGATTCATTTCTCAATACTTCTTGATAAAACATGTTTTAAGGGAACTTCCCGAATTACTACCCAGTTTCAGGGGAACTCTATCTTCTATTTTAAGACACAATTTTCTGTATATAATCAGAACATTATTTTATAAAACCCTTTTGGTTTCACTTCTGGTTTTTTATAAATTATTGTTCCCTTTTTTATTTCAATGGCTCTACATTTTTTTTATGAAACCTCTCAAAAATGTTTTAATGCTAAAATTCCTTTATTACTTTTTTACATGTTGTCACTTATAATTGACATACAATCCCATGATACATGCTTATTTTCACTTATGAATTTCCATTTATATTTTAGTTCCTTTATTTCTTGGACACATTTATGATACGTCCATTTTTTATGATTTATGTCATGATTATGGTGCCCAATCCTTTCCATGGGTAAATCCTACGTTTATATATGATTTATTATGTATGATTAATTATGTGTAACAGAAATCACGGAATATTAATATGTGTGTGAAAAGATAGAGCTCTAATGTATTGGGTAAATTTGAGCCTCATGGTACGTTATGTGCAACGGTTTTGGGGGCTAGCCTTGCCTTGTGGTACTATGTGCAACAGTCTTGGCGATTAGCCTTGGCTTGTGCCACTATGGAAAACAGTCTTGGCAGTTATCCTTGACCCGTAATAAATACATGTTCTATGTTTCTGAAAAATTATTATGAATCCATGATTATATGATTCCATATTTTTATTTTATATTCTATATGTTACTATCCTTTTTTTGTATCATCATTTCATGCCTTCTATCCCATGTGATAATGCTTTGTTCTTATGGTTATTCCCTTACTAGGATTTTAGCTCATCCATTTAATCATGTTACCCGTAGGTTATCCTATGAAAATTTATGATCAAAATAGAAGATAGGTTCTCATTATGGAGTTTAAATAAAACGTTTTTTTAAATGCTTGTTTATATACTGAGTCTTCTAAGACACTAGACTTTGAAATCCTTTCCTTGTACTCTGATATATAATTATTCTTAAAATCATGTAATGTTATATGTAAAAGGCTAGGGCCACTATAGTAAACATGAACATGGGAGGCATTACCATCTAAGATAACATACGGAAGAGAGTTATAAGAAGAAAACACATAACAACACCTTCACACACACACTGATATATATATATATATAATGAAATCCCAACAATAAACATGAAATTTTATATAGTACTAAAAACTGAAAGGGAAACGACGGGTACCAAAAACATAAAATCTTCCCATATCTATATATGGTAGCTAATTATTTTCCAAGATCAACCAAAACACATATGATGTGTATCGTAAATTAAGTATTATACCACAATCATCATAGACCATACACCGAGTATGTACCCTAAGCCACCATAGCATATACAATTCATACCTATAACAATCCATTCGATACTATATCAAGTTATACATGTGTATGAAATAACTAAAAGTCATCATAGCTCTCTAATAACATTTATGGTAAAACTAACCTCCATGCATACTATCACAAGTAACTACAAAGAGAAGAGATAGGGATAGAGGGGGTGGTCAGTTATCTATCCTCCCACCGAGATGTTGTGGAAAACACCCTCCCAGAGCCTACTAGGTGTCTGTCACCCTAACTGACATGTGTGTGAATCATATGAAATCACATAACATAAAAGATTTAATATAGCTCAAAACTACACTTTTGTCATAATAAACTCATAGACTTAACTGCATATAATTCCACTAGGACTTTTGAATTCCACTAATAAGACCATATATCCTATAAGAACATAATCATTTAAAATAGATACATTAATTACTTCTTTCAATTTTATCATTTTTGTTCCAACAATTAATTCTTTATCTAATAATTAACCATTAACATTATTCCAAATTACATTATATTAACCCCCAAAGTTAAGTCAATTCCCTCCAGGCATAATCCAAACTGAGGACTTATTTTATCAAGATTAACATATTTTATCATTTTTATTACATCAATACCAACCCCATGGGTAATAAATTATTCATTTTTTAAGAGGTGGTGCCTCAGTCAAAGACCAAGGCACAATGTATTGCTCAAAAAATAAAGGGAGTCACAAAAGTCTGAAAGACAGAATCTTATTACAATCCTTATCATAAAAGGGATTGAATCATCAAGAGAATCATCCAGCCGGGTAATATCCTAATTGACCCCCTTGTTGGCAAGACTATCAGCAACCATGTTCGCTTCATGGAACACATGTGTGGCAAAATAGTTGAGATCCATGAGTGAAGTAAGACATTTCATCCATCGAGAGGTAAGCATCCATGCAAGGTGCCCCACCCCTTCCAGATAGCTTCAACAATAGTGGTTAGATCACATTCAATCAACAGCTTGTTCCAACCCTTTTTTTGGAAAATTCCACCACATGAATCACTCCAAAAAATTCCGCTTCAAAGTCTAGGCCGTACCAAGAAATTATTCATTAATTGGTAGCATAATTCCATAATCCATGTACTCCAAGGAAAACATCCTAAGCTTCCCTAAGAAGAATGATTAAACCAAGCACATATAACTATCTCAATCAGTGGAAAAAGGAATGAAAATTAAACAAGAAACTCTTACATCATCCATAAAATAGATTCATATGTGAGAATCCAAATTCTCAGCAACAAATCAACGGGTAACCCTGACATTAACTTATTTTATCTTCTATAGTGTCATCCCAGATACCCGTGTCCATATCCTGATGCATCTTTCCATCACAGAAATCCACTTTCGTAACATCGGCTAGTCCTCTATGCACCATATCACAACATCCATCCTAATCTCACATCACATCTTGTCTTCCATGACTTATATATCACAAATGAAGTGGGAAATAACCCAAACACATCCAACAGGGAAATCTAGGCCCTAAAAAAGGCATATAACTTACACACATAAACAGTATATCATAGCTCCAAAATCAAGGAACTCAACCTTAATATTAAAAACTCATGCACTATAAATTATAGTATCACATAATCAGATTTTATTAAATCTTGAATTAATTTATTTTTTATTCATAGGTTCTAGCTACTGTAATCCTCATGAATCGAGCTATATTAAGCTACTAAATTAATTAAATAATTAATTTAAATATCAGTTCAAGCATGAAACCATTATCATTTATCACAACATTTAAATCATCAAAAAATAGCATAATTATGCTTCACATTATTTATCAATTCCATTAATTTCATGTAAGATCACATTTTATTAAACATGCACATTACATCAGTTTGATTACCATAAAATTACAACAACAAAAAGATTAAAAACATGCCAATTATTTAATATCATAAGGTAATTAATTATCATTTTCTTCCTACTTTACATTCTTTACCAAATTTAACATACTATTCTAAATACAAGAACATATAACAATGCATAGCATAAATATCTTAGTATATAGGAAATCATGATGCAACATGTTATCAAGGTATAATTAAAAACAATTGATATGAAATCGGTATCAATTTTATTTAATATGGTTCAATAATTATTTGTTTAATTACATTTCCATCCAAAGGGGAAACCATTATCAATTAACAATTTCACATAACTAAAATAAGAGAAGCAACGAATCCCCAACCTTAAAGGCGCTTTAACACCACGAGACATCAGAATAATTTTCTTTTGGTATAAATTTAATTTTGTTTATATCAAGATTAATTAAAAACATCATTTTATGAATATGTTATAAATGAAAAAAATTTATGTTTCTCGACAAAAACACTAAGTATAGAATGTTTTACACAAAACAATGACTTTCCCTCAAGGTCTTGTGTTACAAGAAAGACCAAGTTTTATTAAAACACAATATATTATTATAAATAATATATAACATACCTATAAATTAAATTTATGGTATTGAATATGATTAAATAACTTATGAAAATATATATTCTAATTCATTGGTTACTAATTAATTATAAATGAATATAGAAACCAAATTAATATAAATGAAATAATTTTATAAAAGATTATTTTTATATGGAAAGGATATTTAACTTAATAAGTTAAATTAATTACTATAATTGAATGATATTGATTAAGTTTATATTTTATATATTCAATGAAATATTTTTTATATTCATCAAATTGATTATATAGTCATAATTTTTAAACATACCTAATATCACACATATAAACATATATTTTTAATAAAATCACTTTTAATACATTGTAATGGAGAACCTATTTTAAATATAAATTATTGATGTTTTAAAAATTTTATATGTAAAGTTAAAGATAATTTTTTACTGAAAAACATAAAAATTAGTTTAGGTATAATTTTTTGTGTTTTTCTGTGAAGATTCATTTTCTAATGAATAGTAAAAACGGTGAATTTTAATTCTGAACTGATTTCTATATAATTTATGTATAAAGATAAATTATATTATTAAAAGGGCTTAAAGATTAGTTAGATTAATTTTATCAATTAATCCAATTCAAGACATATTAATCAATTTCACTTTGAAATTTAATATAAAAACATTGAAAACTTTTGAACATATTTACTTTAAAAACCCGCATTCTCATCCCGCCAATGGGACAAATTTTAAATTAATTTTTTTAAAATTATATTATTTGAATTTGGAAAAATGGATTAATTTTTTTTAATAATAATATTTTATAATTCATGGTAAGTTCAAATTGTTTTTTTCCAAATTTTATGTGAAATTTATTAAAATTAAGTACAATGATTAATGTAAAATTAATCTTAACAAGGGAACCGAACTTAACCTTATGGGCCAAAATGACCTATAAAATTCCCCAAAATCAATTTTATCAACAAATATTGACCCATTTACTCCATTGGATATATTTTACTTTAATTTTAAACCACTTTTTATGTAAAAATGTGGGTTCACCAAACTTATTCTAAAAAATAACAGGTGAGTCCTTTTCCCCACATAGAAAAGGAAGACAACCCTCCCACTTCTGAACACCTATAAAACCTCTTCGATTCAGAAAATATATTCCAAATTAAATTTCATAATTCTATAAATTCATCCTTCAAGCATCCCAAGGTGTATAAATCCATCCAAGGAAGCCTTCTGCTCTAAACCACCAGTAGTTACCTGAAGAACAAGTAACATCCTTCCTCATGCTTCTTTATTTAATTTTCATTCTCCAACACCTAAAATATTATTATTACATGATTAAATGATAAAACAATTTTTATAAATTTATTGAGATGTTTCTAATATATGGTTTCAACCTACACTTACACACAATTCCATCTAATGGGTGATGAACTTACTGTTCTCGTGTATGGTGAACTACCAGCTCACAAAACAAAGTTGTTTGTTTTTCATTCAACACCTCTCATGATTGGGAATTATGATGGAAAAAATTGTTATGTATGTTATATATGGTATTTATAATGTATTTATACATATCTAATTATTTAATAAAAATTCATTATATACTTCATTTTGTGGGAATACGATAACATCGTTTGTGGAAGTGTCGACTAACGCCCCCTCAAAGAGATGTTATTTGTTCACACTATACAAGGAACATATAAAGGATGTTTTTATTTAAAAATATTTAATATTATGGAAATATATATTATATTCATTAAATAATTACCTTTACATAAATATAATATATAATTTTCTTTATTACCCATTTCACATACTAAAACGTGATAATGTCAGTCCTGGATGTCTGGACTAGCACCTTCTTGACAAGATGTGAATCATTTTACACAACACGAATTCCATATATAACTATATAAGTTCAAATAACATGTTATTTATAAAATTATCATCATTATTTAAGGATATAATGTTACTTATCTTCTTTCCATAATGATCATCAAAAAATAGGAACATTACTCATGAATACGTACGATTTACTCTCTCCATGATTGTAACGTTGGTACATTTTTCATAAAAATATTTCATGATTGTTTTTAAAAGTTTAATTTATGTATAAATATGATAATTATTTCATGATTATTATTCTGGAGATGTTATATATTGAAAATATTGAACATAATTTACCAGCCAATGTCATTTTCGAAACATGAACTGAATTTTATCAAAGCACCTAAATTAAACATAGTTGATTAAGTAGTTTTTTAAAACATTATATGAAGTGAAAAAATTAAAGATAAAAAAGAATAAGTTTATGAATAAGGTAAATAATTAACATATTTTTATTATTCAGTAATATAAATTTACACAAGAACAATTCAGACTCAAGGTAATGGATTTCATCTCAATTTATATTCCTTTGAGTCTTATTTATTGTTTAGGTATATAATTTCTTTTATATGAAGTATATACTTCCATTTGACATGTTATATCATGAATATACTTATTATTATGATATTATAAGTTTCATTTATTGTTATTTATCTAGGGATATTATGACTCATATTTTTCAAAGTGGTATGGGACACTTTGGAATGTTTAAATATTATTCATGTCATAAACGTTTTTAATGATTATCTTTTAAATATCAATTTCTCTATAATATTAAATTTCTCTTGAAATAATCAATTTATTTTAATAATATTAATTTCTACATTTTTGGGTGATAAATATTATTATTTCTTAAACCGTATAACTTATTTACATATGGTATTCACTTTGAGAAATTATTGAAAAATTTGAATCTTTTATTCCATACAGATACATTTCGATAAGTAATTTTTTTAGAATTAAATAGATTATTGAATATAATAGGAATGATTTGGACATGAAATACATAGTGTGGGTACCATTTAAGTAAATCCATTTCCATTGGAGACTGATTAATAATCCCCTCGATGCATTGATAGTCTCTAGAGATGAATCAGTTGGCCAAATCAAAATAGTTTGAACTCTCTTATCTTGATAGTAAAGGTATCATGTAGCTAGGAAACATGACATCCAATAATTTTGAATTTCCATTATTTATAATTCAGTTATTATATATCCAGGAAATTTTTCATTTACATATCTATGTATATGTTTCAAATTTAGTTCATTAATTAAATGTCATGTGTTTTTAGTTTCTTACCAATCCATTTTGATACCAACTTATATAGTTATTTGATTGGAGTGTGTTACCAGCTACTTATCATGAAATATTTATTATTCTCATTAATTCATTATTTAATCCACTTTATATAACTTTAATGAGAATTTTAGTAGACCATTATTATGTTTTCATTCCCCTGGTTATAAAGAGAAAATATTTGAATAATATTTCAAGGATGTTATTCATTTAATTTTATTATGTATCATGTTTTATATTAGACTTATCAATATAATATGGGTATCATATATGTAATTAAGTTTTGAAAAATATCTTAACTATTTTATCCCTTTGAATTTTAATCTTGTATCTATAAAAATGAAATAAAATAATGCACATTCTCTGAGAATATGTGGTTGGGGCATTATAGTTAGTATCAGAGAAGGATAAGAAGTATCCTTAGAAGATCGATTTTGAAAAACCTATAATATAAAATATAATAATAAGATAGAATTTGGGGATAATTATATCTTAAATCCCATGAATTTTGGTAAAGTAGAGGTTATATCGGTCATACAAGGAAACAAACCCTCTATGGAAACTAAATTTGTACATAGTTCTGGCATAGATGTACCTAGGAGTAATAACTCTAACAAGGTGGTCCAGACCTAACTTGACCTAACCTTCTACAAGACAATGATACTTATAGTGCATCTGATTTGACACTCTTGGGGGATACACTTATGATGACTCACATTTTCCTTACAAACCCCTATGAAGGATTTGAAGGATAATATATCCCCAAGAAACCATGTTTGTTATTATTAGACTAATTATGGAAGACATTTTTAATTTACGATTACTATTTAAATAGTTTTGGGATTATAAATTATGCTATATATTGTGATGATATAATAGAATATATTCTATTGTTTATAAATGGCATCTGGAAAGAAGAATTGTACTCATGGAAAATATAGATATTTCTATATTGAGGAAACCAATACAGCTTGAATGGGAACTGAGAATGTTATGAAAATATTAGGAAAACACAATCAGGTTATGAAACATAACATTTCTTGTATGGATCAATCTGTTCCACAATAATATTCCTTGATATTGGATATCTCTATGTGATATAGTCCCTAATCATTTATTGGGACTACTGACCCAATCACAGCTGAGAAATGGATTTAATATTTCGAGAAGATATTCATGGAATTAGGATGTGGTGAAAAGGAAAGGGTTACACTAAAAATATATTGTAAAAATATCAATGAAGATAAATGATGGTCCTTGATATAGAATACTATGGGGGATGATGAAATAAAACACATGGAATTGAGAACTTTTAAGGAGACATTATTTAATAAACACTTCCCACGTGATCAAAAAACTAAGATGAACAAAGAGTTCGTTGGTTTAAAGAAAAACTATATTGAAATTTTTGTGTATTATAAAGATACATTTATAAATTTATAAAGGGGTGATTAAGATTTCATAAGCAACCCAAAGTGTGATATTGAAAACATCTTTGAAGGTTTTAAGCCAAACATTTCAAGGGAACTGTTGTCCAAAATTTTTTCATCATATGATAATATTGTTTTATATGCAATCAAGATAGA
The DNA here is from genome assembly GCA_963277665.1 of Viscum album. Classification (NCBI taxonomy): domain Eukaryota; kingdom Viridiplantae; phylum Streptophyta; class Magnoliopsida; order Santalales; family Viscaceae; genus Viscum; species Viscum album. Next base: position 1,186,593,014 of record OY728164.1, read on the forward strand.
GAAATAATTTTATATGATAAATATATTATAAGGAAAGAAAGGAAATAATAGGTCGTATGATCAGTTTGAAAAAAGGAATGAATAAAATAATAAGAAGGGAAAAATGATTTTCCAACATGCGATAACAGTGAATAGAATCACCTTGGTAAATGATTAAAAGGGTAGTGAGTTTGTTAAAAGTTTCTAGACATGGGTCTCGAAGAAAAATAATGAAAAGGGAAGTAGGAAAATGTTCCAAATTTGTGTTAAAAATTCAAGGAGATGGGGCTCTAACAAAATGAATTTCCCAAGCATAAAGACAATATACCTTAGAAGAGGCTATGGGGTCAATGTTAAGAAATTATTATTGAGAGAAATAAAATGGAATGATTAATATAATTTTATATTTAGATCAAAAAATATGTTGCAGTTATATTTTGTTTATTATTTTTTCATTATATGATTTATGAAATTTTTAAGGATTGTACTCCAATACTTTTTTTAAGGATCTGATATCATATATTGAATGGTACCATGAAAATTTATTCAGTATGAAGTAAAACTTTTTAGAAAACACATAGAAGAGGGAAATATAACCATTATATGTTCTTTGTTTTACTATAATGATGTTTGAATAATGAAATGATTTGTTTATACAACATAAATCGAATAGGTGTGGAATACATTGGAACCGAGTAATGATTTATTGACAATGATTTTCATGATATCAATGATGGAGTTTAGATTTTTTTTGATTTATGAAATATATCCAATTAATATGTGTTTTATTTAATTAATAATAAACATGAACGTTTTTAATATGGCTTTATGGAAATTAAAGTTACTATAAAATCTATATGTTTGGTTTTTGGTGATTAAAATCCACTTCATGTTATTTTATATGTTCATTTTGAATATTTTTCGACCTTCCTTCTAAATTATTGGGCTATAATATTTTGGAAAAGTTAACCATTTATGAAATGGTTTAATTTGTTCACTGAATGAGGTTTTAGAGAGTAATGTATTACATGACTATATGTAGCATCTTCTTCTATGAAATAAAGTGGGAATAGTTCAAGGTGTAATCAAAGAATCAAATTGTGTTTATAAAGAAATATATTTTCTTATACTTATTGAGTGTTAATGAATTTATGAACTCTAGGGAAAAATTGTCTTGAATCAAAATTTTTATCCTATTATAATAATTTTTTGATGAAATAAATTTCATTTATTCACATCCATGATTGACGTTATTTTTCTCAATAACTTTCATCTTAACATGCTCTCTAGAGCTCTCCACCAAAACTTGATTGTTATATTTTCCTTTCGTATCCATGTTTCTATTTCCCACCTATGCTATCCAACTATAGAATCTAGTTATGTAAAAATTGTAAATTACATTATATGTTATTTAGAAGATGTTCATTAAAGACTATTTATTTTGTGATTTTTAAACAATATTATATTATAAAATATCAATCCCTTGAATTTAAAAGATCAATTTTAAATTATGAGTTTTTCATTTAATTAATGCGTGGAGAATTTAAAACCCCAAGACTTCACAATAATTTCCTATTATAAAAAATTTAATTTTTCTCATAGATTAATTTATAAAAAACAATATGTTATATATATGTCACAAATGATATATATTTTATCATTCTCTTTATATAACACCATGTTTAGAATGTGTTACATGACACAATTAATTTCCTCGATGGATTATGTAACATGGAAGGCTATGTTTAACCAAAAATTAATATATTATTGAAAATATTATATAATACAATATAGACATTAAATTGAGGGTTATTATTAGTTTTCTCTAACTTATGAAAATATATTTTTGAATTCATTAGTTACCTATTAATTAGAAATGAATATATAAAACAAATGAATATAATGGGAATTATTTTATAAAAGACTATTTTTATATGAAAATGGTGATATATCTGAATAAGTTAAATTAATTACTATTAGTGAATAATTACAATTAAATTTATATATAATATATTCAATAAAAATATCTTTTATTTTTATCCAATTGATATTATAGGAATAATATAATAACATAACAAATATTATACATTAAAAAACAATATTTTTATAAATGCAGATTTATGGAATTTTAATAAAGAACCTATTTTAAATCCAAATTTCAGAAATTTTATAAATTCAATATTTAGAAATAATCTATATTTTTTAAATATTAAAAAATATGTTAGGGTGAATATTAGGTAATTTTCAGTGAAGTTTCAATTTTTCATGAATAATGAAAAATAATAAATTTTAATAAAAAATATTTTTTCTTCTAATTTACTTATAAGATTAAATTATATTTTCAAAATTTTATAAATTTTAATAAAATTAATTTTCATCAACTAATAAAATTTTGTTCAATGGAATAAATTTCACTTTGAAATTGAATATAATAACATAGAAAATATTTGAATGTTTTTACTTTAAAAACCCACATTGTCGTCCCATCTGTGGGACTAATTTTATATTAATTTATCCGACTTCTATGATTTTAATTCAGAAAAATGGATTCAATATTTTAAATAAGAACAATTTTTAATTACTAATATGTTCACATTAGTTTTTTTACCAAAATATTAGTGAGTTTAATTAAAAATAATTACAATGAGTAAGGAAAAATTAAGATTAGCATGTGACTAAACCTTAAAATAAATGACCAAATTGACCTAGAAGATTATCCAAAAGCCAATGAATGGAAATATTTAGACTCAATTATACCTTTTATATATTTTTGTGTTGTATAAGGATATTTTTTTTCAAAAACATTGGTTCACCTGATTTCTTTTGAAAAAATTCCAAGTGAGTCCTTTTTCCCACTCATAAAAAGCCGCCACCTCTCCCACTTCTCTATAACACTTAAACTACTTATATTCAGAAATGATCATCCAAATTCACTTCCTAAAATCACTCAATTAATCCTTGAATCCTCAATTTGTGTATAAATCCATCCAAGAATTCCATTTGTTATAAACCAAAAGGAGTTACATGTAGAAGAGGTAACATACTTTCTCAAACTCCCTTATTTAATTTTTATTATCCACCCCCTATAATTTTATTCTTCCAAGATTAAATAATAATTTTTTTTAAATTTATTGAGATGTTATTATGTTAAAATTTTTACCTACACTTACACACAATTCTATCTATAAATAACATGCTTACCGTTCTCGTGTACGATGAACTACTAGCTCACCAAACAAAGTTGTTCATTTTTTTACATTACAACCTCTCTTTGGTGGGCATTATGATGGAAAAAATGTTTATTTATTTAATATATTATAATTTTAATGTACTTATACTTATTTAATTATTTCACAAAAATCCACTATGCACTATATTTTGTGGTAATACGATAACATCTTTTGGGGAAGTGTGGACGATAGCCCCCTGGAAGAAATGTGATTTGTTCACACTATACAAGGAACATATAAAGAATGATTTGATTTAAAAATAAGTAACACAAATTAAATATATATATAATATTCATGAAATAATTACCATTATGTAAATATAATATATCAGTTTGTTTTTTACCCGATTTACACACTATATATTGATAACGTCACTCGTGGATGTGTGGACTACCACCTCCCTAACGCGATGTGATTCATTTTACATCATAAGAATTTTATATATAAGTATATTTGATTAAATTATATGGTATTTATGATATTATGATCATTTCATAAGGATTTAACATTACATAACTTATTTTCATAATTATCATCATAAAATGGGAACATTACTCATGTGTATGTACGACCTACCGTCTATATGATTATATATTTGGTTAATTTTTAAAAACCATCATTCATGATTTGTTTATAAATTAAAATTGATATATAAATATGATAATTATGTCAGGATTATTATTCATAAGAATTTATATAATGACCCATTAGACCATAGTTGACCTACCAAATTCGTTTTTGACACATAAACCGAATTTGGTCAAAACACCCGATGTAAATGTAATTGTTTTAGTAGTTGTATATAATATGGTCATAAGTGAAATTAAATTAATGATAAAAATGAGAAATTTTATTAAGAATTTTAATAATTAAGTAAATGTTTCATATTTATTAACATAAAGACACATGGGAACAAATCATGCTCAAGGTAAGGGATTTCGTCTAAATTTACATTCTGTTGAGAACTATTTGTTGGTATAAACCTAGTTTATTTTATATGATGTATATACATGATCTTTACATGTTATATCATTAGTATAATTATTATCATGATATTATAAGCTTCTTTTAATTTCATTCCGCCATGCATATTAGGATTTAAATGTTTCAATGTGGTATGGGCCACTTGGGAATATTTAAATATTATTATCTTGCGGATCATTTTTAACAGTTATATTTGAAATCTCACTTTCATTGTGATTGTTAACCTTCTCTTGAAGACATAAGTTTATTATATGATTTTTAATATCCACATTCTTGACTGATTTGTTTATTTATTTCATATACCATATACTATATTCACATATGATGTTCACTTTGTGGAATTATTGGAAAATATGTATCTTTTATTCAATATGAATATATTTTTATGAAGAAATTTGTGTTATAAATATATAGATTAATAAACATATAATAAATTTTTATGACATGATATACGCTGGTTGGGGACCATTTAAGGTGGGCCCTATGGGTTGGGGACAAATTAATGCAATCCCCTTGATGCATTATTAGTCTCATGAGATGAATCAATTTTCCAAATAATAATTTTTTAATATATATTATCTTTGCAATAAATGAATCACATGCCTAGAAAATAAGAAGTAAAATAATTAATAATTTTCTTTTGTTATGAATTTAATTTCTATTTATCCTTTATATTTTTCATCACCAAATCTATTTTTCTATCTCACATTCACTTAATTGATTAAATAAGATGTTTTTTTCAGTTTCAAACCTTTCTATATTGATATTTCTTTATACTGTTATTTGAATATAATTTTGCATCAGTTATTTACCTTGAAATGTTGATTATTCTCATTAATTAATTATTTATTCCTCTTTTCATAACCCTACTAATCATTTGATCTTGCCCATATTATGTTGTATCTACCTGGGTTATGAAGAATAAATATTTGAAACGACTTTCAAGGATGATATTCATTTCATTTTATTATGTATCATGTTTTATTTTATATTTCTCAATGTAATATATGAATCATGTATATAATCTAGTTTTCCAAATATATGAAACCCTTATTTCCCTTAGGATTCATATCATGTATTTATGACAATGAAATAAAATAACATACCAGCTTTGAGCATCTAGGGTCAGGGTATTACAAGAGTTAACAATATTTTCATGAGAATAGACCAATGTTACAAATCACTTGTCACCTATCCTATAATAAAATCATCCCTCCAAGGATTCCGCCCCTCAATGAGGCCAAAACCCAACCAATAAAACCCCATTAGAAATGTGACAACTGATCCGCCTTGGCATGGTAATAAGAATGGGAGGAAATAATGAGCCAACGAGATGAACTTGCAAAAAATAGATATAGAACTCACCATAGATCACCAAAAAATGAAAAAAAAATCAGAGGATTTATCTCCATAGCATGAAACCCGAAAATCATGAGAAACAGGTTGTTGAATATCTTGGAGTCAAGAGGGCCATAGGTTTCTGATGAAAATCCCAAGCACTGAACCTTTTGAAAATGTTTTACATAAGGGACTTATAGATCATGTAAATCTTTCACATTGTGTAATCATCACGTTTCATATCTTTCTGAAAAATGCATCACCTCGAACTATTTAACAACAAATTAATAAAAAAAAATTAAGAACCTAGTGAACATTCTTCAAAAATCCATAAACAACACATATATGTTGTAAAAACCCATTACACATTGTGTATTATCCCAAATTCAATATTTCATTAGATAAAACCCTCATGAATTACTCAAGGCCACCACCGAGCACCAAATTACTTTGAAACATGAAAAGAGTTGGACAACTCAGATTGGGGCCCTTGTAGTGCTTTTATTAAAGTTATTTAATTAATTTACAATACCATTTTCTTACTCTTTTTTTTCATTTTAGCATGTCCTTGTTTAGGTTGGCTTTACCACTAACATTAATGATGCCATAAAATTTAAATCATGAATGAATATAAAAACCAAAATAATGGTTATATTACTTAATATGGACTTATTTATGATTTGTTCATAATTATGTAGTGGTAATATTCTAGACTATTATAACAATTAAATTCGATTATTTTGTTATTTAAATAATCACTTAAATTGATATTTTATGTCTTCCATTCAAACCATCAGAATAGTTCACTTAAATGCCTTTAAGAAATCAGAATTAATTAAAAAATATAATGAATCTTCATGAATATTTTAGAGGATATGATTAAATGATAATTTACATGAAACTGAACTTCTAAATAAATTCATGAGTGATTAAAACAATTAACAAATATATATTAGATTTTTCAATAAATAATCAATACATGAATACTGTGGAATTATAACTAAATGTTATTATGTATAATAAATTTGAATAAATATTTTATACATATTAGTAATAAACATTTATTGGTTATTCAAGGAGTTAGAACATTTTTGATGAAGTGACAGTCTTAGGTAATGGGTTCTCATATCTGATTTTCTTGAATTAATGTAAGGTCCATATTTCTATCCTAAATTCTTTTATGTGATTTAGGTACTTTTCCATGTATGTATTTTATCATAAATTTTATTTAATTCAAGGGATTCATAAAACCTTTTGTTTTTTACTCTTTCACATGGATCTATTAAATTTTATGAAATCTATCATTGTTTCTCATCAAATCTCACATTCAAATCGAAATTATCTATGCTGATATTTCCATTAGAGAAAATTGTATATAATTATAAATTAAATCACTTCTATTTTGTTTCTCTATTGTTGTTTCTATAATTTACAGGTCTTCTTACAATTTCACATTCATCTGGTTCACAATTTAACTGAATTCTTCCTTGTACTTTGATCTAACCTTATCTCATCCTATTAGCGAGGAATCCCTATTATTTATGATCGTATTCATTATTTATATTTATAAAGTATCTTATTTATAAATATATTATTTTTTAAGGCCAATATCTATTTTGTTTTACTATATCTACAAAATAATTAATGGAGTCTCTTTATATGTTTTTTGATACAAGGTAATTTTATTGTATTTGACATTCATTAAAAAGTACTAAAAGAAATATATTTTTAACATTTTCCAAGTTATATAATTTTATTATTCTCTATAATTATTTTTTTTTGAGTAATCCTATATATATTTTCATATCTTTTTAAAGTAATATTTATAACCATTGTTTATTGTAATATTTTTATTATAAATTTAAAAAATTAAAAAACTAAAATTTATTTCATCGAATTTCCTAACTAAATTATCCATTCCCTTATAAATTTATTTTTATCTTGTTTGTATAATATAATATATCACATGATTAAAGAGGTCTATACTCTAATAATACCATTCGATTTCTTTCTATGGACTTCTTATTACCATGTTTTTTGGTATTTGTTATGAAACCCATTTCCTATACAATTTTAAATAAGTTGTGTTTTAATTTTGAATAAATTTATGTCAATATAGAACAAAAATTAATTCATATTAATTATTTTCAAGTGGATGAAGAATTATATATCCCTATAATTATATGGTTAATTATTTATATCTCATGACATTATAGGGATACAATACCAAACTCATACCTATAAGGGTTTAGTAGGACATGAATTATATAGCCCTCTAATGAATTGTGTAAGGCCTTATATCTCTTGGGTTGAAATTTTGGGGACTATGGAGTACACCCAATATACTATGGGACTAAGTACATAATTTCATGATGGTATTGTAATTGATCCTTGAGATAATAAATTATTGTATATAAATATATATATATTCCAAATTCTTTTTCCCGAACTCTATATTATACAACATTGTTGTGTAATGTTTTCATGGACTATGATTATTGACACATGTTTCCATACAACTAGGAATGGTAACTTATATTATGCTGAATATCTTATGTCACGAATCATGATTTAGGATCTATGTTTTATTTTGTATGATTTTAATATATTATATTAATTCTACATAATTATGTTCTCATACACACATGTTCATGTTATTCCCAATTATGATTTTTGACTCTAATCTCTTATGTTTTCCTTTAATGAAAATATTATCTCACTATATTCTTATATTTCCATTCCCCCAGGAAATTAAGTGGATTATAATGTGTGATATGTCTATAAATATATCATGTATCATGCTTTATATTAGGAATATTGAAGTAATATTTTATTATAAATGATCATGTTGCTAATATCTAAATATAATAAGAAATGGGATTTGGGATTTGAATTAATTTGATATATGTAATATGAGAAGGGAGATAGTGACCCCCGAGTCCCACCTCAAGTAGGACCTAGGTTGGTGACTGGAACTGAGTGTATAGTAAAAACACAAATGAGATGCATTACCATCTAAGAGAACACCTGATAAAGAGATAGATAAGAAAAAATCAAACTAAATCCAAATCATACTCCAATATAAAAGAAAAAACAGGTACAAATATGTAATGTCATGTAAGATCTAAAACACCTGAAATCGAAATATGTATGTACCAAAAGAAAATAAAAATTTTAGTGACCATAAATCATGAATAGTCCCTGCAACCCCAAACTAGTAATAACCAACCTGATTTCCAACCTTCTCTAAGGGACCCGAAAAAACAGTTTATATATACATAGGGTGAGTAAGAAAATATACTCAGTAGGATCCTCCCCGGAGCCTCTCATGAAACATTAAAGAAAGCATGCTAAACAACAGTGAACAACAATGTGAAACCAACTCATAACCTAAATAGGTTTACTAGGTTCCCAACCTCACCATGACTACTATGAACAAGTATCACATATAGGATTATATAATATAATAAAGAATATCAAGGGTACCCTGTGACCACTTCCCCCACTGGTTTGACGCCTTTCCCCAACGCCGCACGTCTTAAGAATCTCTCTCTAAAAAGGATTTCCCAGATACACCTAAGAGAAGCACGACAATATGCACCTCGTTCAATACAACCACAATGTCCACATAACACAAGTAACCATGTAGTTTTTGGAAGCTACCACAACTCACCTAACGTGTATCATACATCGGGCATTATACCACAAGCCATTATAGCCAATACACTGAGTAAGGATCTTCAAGCCATCAAAGCCTATACACGTTAAACCTATAGTAGTCCATAGGAAACTATATCCATATTATATGTGGGTGAATAACCATATGATATTAAATCCCTCAACACACATATATCAGGAAAACTAACCACTATTCCTACTAGCACAAGTAACTACCAAGAGAAGAGAGCATAGCCAATGGGGGTAGTCATCCATCCATCCTCCCACCAGAATGTTTGGAAAAACACCCCCCACTAGGGCTTTGAATCCCCAAGGTTTCATTTACGCTATCTGTAAAGACCCATAAAATTCAAGGAATTTTTGTTTCTTAATTTTCTTGGGAATTTTACAAGAACACAGTTTTTGACGAAACCTGATTCCGAGGCCCGGTGTGCCCGGAATCATTTTCCGAAGTTTGGCTCAAGTACGTTTAGTGAACGAACCAGCGGGTTTTTCTAACTTTTGAACCAGTGCTCCGAATAGAATTCCAAGGGCACCGATGGAATCGTAGTACGGATATTTGCTTATAAATGCCTTTTCCAGAGTTACGTTTTCTCGGGTGTGGTTTTTAGTTTTTGGGGTTAAGTTAAGAAAATAAAATAAAGTGGTGCGACAACTTTATTTTATTTGACTTAAAGCCACTTAAAGCCACTGAAGCTAAGTTAAGAGGATAGGGTGTAACCCAAAATATCCTACCCTCTTGGTAGGATATTTGTGGGGTGGGGCCCGCATGAGCCCCACTGTTACTTCCCCTCTAAGTAACGCACCCGCGAAAACCCCTCTTAATTTAAAGTCAACCGTGCATTTTTTTGGGTTAAGAAACGCCCCAATTAATTGGGCAGTTAAGTCATTACCATTAATTCATCAAATTAATGGTTTGTTTCTTAGCATTGAATTTCTAATAGTTGGCATGAGAATAAAATAAGACCAACACCCTTTTGTTGATGGGTTGCTTGTTGAGAGGATTTGGAGAAACTCTATCTTCATCCTCCTTCACGAAGAACGCGAAGAACGCGAAGAATGCGAAGAACACGATGAACACTTCGTCGCCGGCGAAGAACGCCGGCCTTCGAAGAAAGGTGACGAAGAATGCCGAACCCTTAGAGATTGATGATGCAACACCGTGTACCTCGACGCCGATGATTCTCCTCCCGCAATGTTCTTCTGCGAAGTTCCTTCCCCGCGACAAATCTTCGATCAACTGCTTGAGGTAGGAGATTACGGATATTTTAAATTTCTTTTGTGGATTTTATCCTCAACATGGATTTAATTCGTGAAATTAAATCGGTGTGTTTTCTTTAACCCTCGGAGATCGTCGACGCGACGCCGTGTACCGCGACGACGTGATGCCCCTTCCGCGACGCGACGATCCTCTTCTTCCGCGACGGTCTATCCCGCGAAGGACTCATGTCCGATGACAACTACGGGTTAGGGGTTTTATTTGAGAATAATATTTATTCCCATGGTTGTTTCCTTCTAAAACAAAGAACCCGGATCAACTCATCATCAAGTTGATTCGCATTTGTTTTTATATATTGGACGAGAATTTTTATTTACGGGAGTTTTTTTGGAACTAGGTTAAATTTTAATTTATTAAAATTGTGCCTTGTTATGTTTTCATGTGTTGATTACTATTCTCAATTGTTATCACCTAATGCGGAGGGTGCGGGCCAAAAAAACATGACCCAACAACCCTTCGCAGTTTTTTGTTGATGCGTGGATTAACGGTGTTTACGAAATGGGATCGGAATGGAGATTGGAGGCCTTCGCAGCAAAGTTCGGATCTCAGGAGAGCCGTAGGTGCAAACCGCATGCAAAACGGACCACCGGAGCGCGTCCGGTGGTCCGCGGAACTTCCCACCGGCGCGCCACACCAGCCAGAGGCGGCGCCTGGCGTGCCGCCAAAAATACCCGCCGAGGGTGAAGCCGCGGCGGTGAGCGCCGGTCCCGCGGCCGCACGAGACCACGGGGAAGGGACGCGGCCTTGCGCTGTGTCCGGTGACACGGAGCGGCCCCCGTGCGGGGGCCGCGGCTCCTTTGGCGCGGCCGCGCGGCCAGCGCCAAGCCTCCTCGGCCGGGTTGCGCCGGCCGGTCCAGGTCGCGCCCTGCCAGGTCGGGTCGACCCGGTTCGGCCTGACCCAGGGTGGGTTGGGCCGGTCGGTCCGGGCCCAAACCCCCCGTTTTCGGACCCTTTTCGGTCTTCTGCCCATATCTTGGGCTACGGGCCTCCGATCGACGTACAGTCAGCGACGATGTGATCCTTGGATTGAGGTGGTCGTTTCGGTATATTACAATCAAGGTTTAGGAATACTTTGGGTTCGGCCGGGTTGGTTCGTACACGAAACCAACCGGGCCCTCGGAGCGGAAACACTTATAACTTGAGCTCCAAACATCCGATTGACGTGCCATCAACTTTGATGGATTTCTCTAAGTGAGAAGAATATTTTGTCTTACTCCGACTGAGAATTGGATGCAGGTGGAGTATGTTCGGGTTGGTTTTGCCTTAAAAACCAACCGGGCCCCTGGGACGAAAAAGCCAATAACTCTCAGACCGGGCGTCTGATTGACGCGTCGTTTGCGACGTTGAGTTCCTGTTGAAGATACAGAACTTTTGGATACATCAACTCTGGACTATGTGTCAGTTGATGTATCATCCTCTCGGCTCGTGGAGCGGACCCTCCCGAACGAGCTTGCTGTGTGCGGGAACCCTAGAGCTGGTTGCATCTGCGACGACAATGAAGAAAGTACGGGAATCCTCCATGGGTTCGGTTGTGACCACTACGGTACTTTTTGGGATACATCAACTTCGGACTACATGTCAGTTGATGCATCAACATCTTGCCTCATGGAGTGGACCCTCCCGGAACGAGCATGCTGTGTGCAGAAACCCTAGAGACGTTTGAGACTTGACGACTGCTGATCGAACGACTCGGTGTGTTACGGATAGCCCAGTGGGAAGCGCTTGGTTGTAGCACCAGACCCATGGAGGAGGAGCGTTTGGTTGTAGTGGCAGACCCACGGTACTCAACAGAAGGAGTACCTCTGGAGGCTATGAGGCGGAGCGGTTGGTTGTAGCAGCATACCCACGACAGGGGAGCACTTGGTTGTAGCGGCAGACCCATGACGGAGGAGCACTTGGTTGTAGCGGCAGACCTATGACGGAGGTGCGCTTGGTTGTAGCAGCACGGGGGAGTGGTTGGTTATAGCAGCAGACCCATGATAGAGGAGCGCTTCGTTGTAGCGGCAGACCCGTGGTACTCAACAGAAGGAGTACCTCTAAAGGCTATGAGGGGGAGCGCTTGGTTGTAGTGGCAGACCCATGGTGGGAAGCGCTTGGTTGTAGCAGCAGGCCCACAGTACTCGATAGGTGGAGTACTACAGCAGTCCAAGGTTAGAGGGAAGCGCTTGGTTGTAGCGGCATACTCACTGTACTTGATGGAGAAGCAGTTTCCCAATAGCTATGGTTTCAACTTCATGATGGATCCTGTGTGGGTCATTGCGGGGGTTAGTACTTATGAATTCTTTGTGGGTCCGACGGCTTAGATGAATCAGTGGAAATATCTAATCATCTTTATCGTCATATGAAGAAGTATACCTGTGTGAGATGAATCATGTTTTGCTTTCCTTTTTGGATTGTGTTGTGCTATCCTGTGTGGATTACGTTTTGCTTTCCTGTATGGACTGGGTTGTACTTGGGCTCGGAGGTTAGAGCGAACTGGAATTGAAGACTTAGGTATATGTATGGGAATATACCTAAGAAGTGTCGGATGTTACATTGTGATTGTATCTTTCCTTTGTGGATTATCCTTTGTGGATTCTGGGAGACCTTTGGGGGTCTCGGGGTCCCTACTTAGTAGCTTATACTCACCCCTACACGAGCTATGCCTGCACTACGTTGTGTTGGTTGCAGACGACGAACAACGCTGATCGTGGTTGAGGCTTGCGGATCAGGACGATACCTGGAGGTGGACCACTGGGTGGTACGTACTCGGAGTGGATGGTTGGACCCGAGGAGTTGTGGAGGCTATCTATACTCACCCTTCAGGTGGGAGTCCCGGTGGATGGATTGAGGCTGCGACATTACTTTTCAGTTGTTCTTTTCCCTTTCTAGTTGTACTTTACTTTCAGTTTGGGTTTGTATACTGGCCCACTTACTTTTCCACACTTACTATTGTACTCAGTTTTTACTTAGTGTTTACTTCTACTGCTTTCTTGCTCTGTGGTGTTTGTATACATTAAAAAGGCAATGCCTTCCCTTTTTACCGGGATTTACGCCTTGGTGCTAGTCGCCAGCCCCTAGCCTATGGAAGGCGGGCTTGGGGTAGTCACAGCACGGGCCCCGAGGACAGGTCGTGACACTATCTTATATGGTGAAGTATCTTATAAAAACATAAAAAGTATAGAATATTCTATATCTCACAACCATGCTATGGGAATAACCTAGTCTTAGACTCAACTACAACTAACATTTCTTGGACTCTAAGATACCACTCCTAAGACAAGATATCCTCTATGCACACAACCATTTTGAGTGTTTGACTACATTACTTTATTCTATTTTTATCAAATGAACTTAACATTAATTAATTCTGTAATCATTAATTAACCATTAAAAATTCAACATTGTAGTTCATTAGTATCACACCCAAAGTCCACTGTTCCTTTAAATTGTAAACTCATCATTTCATCGCAGCAAGCTCCAACCCCATGGGTTAACATCATTTATTCATAAATTTAATAACAGTATTATTAATTTCTTATATTCCCAATAATTATAGAAAAACATTCTAAGCAACCAAACACAAGGGTTTCCACACAGTGAGTAGATGAACTACCCGTCAAGTATTTTCCACCTATAACAAGAGTGGCAACCCATACGTCCTTGATAAACTACACCTAGAAAGCACATGTCAAACCTTGCGTGTCTTCACCTCTTTTTGGAAGGAGGGTAGAAAGACCAGCTTCTATGAGCAGTGGGGAAAGTAAAGAAGATAAATAACCAACAAGTTTCAGAAAAAATCCAATCATTCACATTCAACCTGTATCATCAGCCTTGGGGTCCTCCCCGACACCCACATGAATAAACCGATGCAACTTTCCACTCTAGGAATCTACTACTACCAAATCCAATGGGCCTACATGCCCCGACATCTCATAACATCCATCTAGGATCATAACACTACATAATAATTAGTAAAAAAACATCATATAAACTAGGCCCTTGGCCCTTAAAACAAGGCATCCAACCTTCAAACATAATGAGCACTCATGGATCCAAAATACAAGGCACTCGACCTTACAAGTAAGAGGGAAACTCAGAACCCCACTAGAAATTATCTTTTTTCAAAAAATTTGTTCATTAGTCCATATTTAAATAATCGATTCATCATTAGTAGGTTCCAACTATGGGAAACCTAAACATCAAGCTATCATTGCTTTCAAAAATTAATTAAACATGGTTCTTGCATCAATTTGATTATCATCTATTTTCAAATAGAAAAACAAAATTCATTTACATGACTCTTTATCTTTGAAAAATAATTTAAATTAATCCTATTTTATATTCTTTACCAATTTCCATCAAGATTTAAATATTAAACAATGAAAGAATAGATATCACACTATCTAGAAAAATAAGAGGCAATAACATACGATCGATACTAATTTATTTATCTGGTTAAAATATTTATTATTTCATTTCCATTATGATCGAGTGGGATAAAACATGTTGACTCCACAATTGCACTTAAAAGAATAGAGAATCCAAGAATCCCATACCTTAAAAGGTTGTTGACGTTATTTACATGAGAACGATCCACACAACCAATCCAAAACACCTCCCCCGTGACAACTGCATCCACGTGAGGATTCCACGGCACGACAACACCAATTAACACCCATGAAAACTCCATTAGAAGAATGCAGATCACATTCCATAACATGGAAAAAAGAAATAGAAGAAGTAGGTTAAAAAACACAAGAGCGTTGATAGATATTACCACAGATTGAAGACGGATCGATGAATGGAGTGTGGAACCGATCTAGGACTAAGTAATTCCGAAAACATTGATGGGGGAGGCATTCGGGTCATCTAGGGTTGAGAGGTGGTGCACTCAAGCTATAGAGTTATAAAAAACCGAGTGGCTGGGTGTCTTTAAAATTCCAAGCGGAGGGGCAATAAATGACATGTACCTCCCCATCCAGTCGTGTACCAGCTTGAGGCCGAATTAAGAAAAAAAATGCATCATCTCAGTGGTCTGTTATATTTTTCTGAAACCAAAATGGTACATATCTTATCCCCCTTGGTTAACTTGTATACCCCATGTTTCCTACTACTTTGGAAAAAACTCCTCGAGACTTCCTCTGAACCTTCTCCGAGCACCTCGGTCTTTGATAACACACAAAGGGTCGATCCACACAGATATGAGAACTTACATCTGATACCTCTCAAAACATTCTCATCCTCGAGAATCCAAAACCATCCCTGAGAGGAAATAGAAAAGGGTTTTTCTAAACAGCCACCCATCAAGATACCTCTCAAAAGAGAGTAAGCCACAAAAGTATAAAAATAAATCCATCTCAAAAACAAAAAAGTTCTACAACCACAATGAAAAAATTGTTACATTATAATAGTTAAACATCAAACAACCCAAGGTAATGAGAACTTATTTTTGACTCATGTTCCCATGTACTCTATTCCACAACACCGTTTTTCCACAAGACACAAACCAAGGGGATAAAATGCCCACACAACACCTTCTTCTTCCGGCCCTGGATCTCTATAGGACGCTCCTTGAAGGTCACATCATCGTCAACATTAATATCATAATAGATGATGTGAGAGTCCTCATGAGGATAATGATAGATCTTTGACCCATGAAAAACATCATGTATCTATCTCATCTTTGGGGGAAGTACTACTCGATAATCCATGACTCCAACGTGATCTAACACCTCAAAAGGCCCAAAAAATGGGGTGAAATCATAATCTCATGACCAAACCATTGCTTCCAATAAAAGGGATTCACCTATAGAAGCATTTGATCCCCAAAATCAAACTATAATGGTCTCCACCTTTTATTAGAATATGATTTCTTACATTCCGGTGCTGCCATCATCCTCTCACGAATCACCTAAACCAACTATTTTATATTCTTCACTAGTTCCAGTTTGATAATTGCTGACTCTCCACCCCCAATACAGCACAATGGAGAATGGAATGGTCTTCCATACAAGGTTTTAAATAGACCCATACTGATGGTGGAGTGAAAACTGTTATTGTAAGAAAACTCCACCAAGGGTAAATGACTCATCCATAAACCACCAAAATCAAGGACACAAGAGCGCAATATGTCTTCAAGAGTTTAAATGGTCTACTGTGTCTAACAGTC
The DNA here is from genome assembly GCA_963277665.1 of Viscum album. Classification (NCBI taxonomy): domain Eukaryota; kingdom Viridiplantae; phylum Streptophyta; class Magnoliopsida; order Santalales; family Viscaceae; genus Viscum; species Viscum album. The sequence goes on from OY728164.1 coordinate 1,186,609,653, forward strand.
TGTCTACAAATGAAAAGTAGGGATAATGAATTTATAAGAACCAAAATAATTATAGAGGCCTCTACACAACATAGAGGTAAAAAGAGGATCTCGATAAGAAATGATCATCCTCAGGACTCTATGGATCCTCATCACCTTCTGTAGACAATACCTTGATAAAAAATCTACTAAGCCCGATTCCTTGATTTCTATAAAGTGGTATAATTTCTTGAAATGATCCACTACCACCCAAAATAGCATCATGGACTCCCTGAGTTCAAGGTAAACCAGTAAAAAAGTCCATCGAGATGTCCTCCCAATTCCATTTAGGAACATCTAATGGTTGGGACAAACCATTGGAAACACAATGCTAAGACTTCACCTTCTGGAAGACTAATCATCAAGACATAAACTCTGAAACTGCATGTTTCAACCCAAGCCACCAAAACTAACTCCTCAAGGCTCAGTATATCTTCTGCATTCCAGGATGCACTGTTAAAGGAGAACTATGGAACACTCTTAGAAAAATATCACACATCGACAAAGGAACCAAAATCCTTCCCTGATACAACACACATTGGTGTTCATCTTTAGTCCAACCATTAGGGGCCTCACCAAACAAAAATTGATCTTTCTAGACCTCCACCTCTAGATCCCCCAACTAGGACTCTTCCACCTACTGCACCAGGTATGATTGCACTGTCATTTTAAAAAGACAACCTCTACCCCCAAATTCTCCCATATTGAAATGTAATGTAGAATGTTATTCTATCACCCTACAGGAATCACTAGATTCATGCACTAAATCACTACATGACTTGGTGATCTGCACATCAGTTAAAAAAATCCCCCTTTCTATTTGTATACTATATTTCCAAGTCTTGTTCCTGTAAGAACTCTATCCACTGCCACCACCACAAGTTCAAATTACATTGGGAGAAAACATACCTCGTGATATTATGATCGGTGAAAACCACAAAGTGCTCTCTAATGAGGTAATGTCTCTACAACTTTATATCAAACACCATGAACATGAAATCATGATCATGGAGACGCAACAGCCAAGACCCATAAGAAATGATTGATCTTTGCTGCTTCAAAAAAAACTAACCCCAAATGCGAAGTATTTTAGAAAACATCTAACTGAACTCCCACCACTAGCTGACAGTGAACTAGAGAGCTGACCAACTTATCCTTTAGATACACAAAATATTCTTGACTTTGATCAGTCCATATGAACGTCTGATCCATCCTGGTCAATGCTGTCAGAGGAGTCACAACCCAAGAGAAATGAACTAGGAACATCCTATAGTAGCCTGAAAGGCCAACTTATTCTATCTTCGATTAATATATAGACACTACCTGATGGGACACCATATTCCCCATGAAACAAACTTCTCAAGCCCAAAAATTTGACTTATAAAACTTCCCAAATAGATGTTGTTGATAAAAAAACTCCCAAAACAGTGTGCAGATGCTCTGCATGCTCCTCCTAAAATGCAGAGGACACAAGGATTTCGTTAATTAAAACAACCTCAAACTTATATAGTAACACAAAAATCATGGCGTTCATCAGTCCCCTGAAAATATCATGACTATTCATCACAATGAACGAAATTACTATGATCTTGTAATATCCATAACGACAACATAAAGTAGTATTTGGGATATCTTCATCCTTCATATGCATCTGATGATACCTTGATGGGATGTCGTTCTTCGAGAACCAACATTCACCCTTCAGTTGATCGAATAAATAATCAATCTTCCGAAAAGGATAGTGATTCTTCACTATCACTTTATTTAAGTGATGATAATCGATACAAAACTAGAAAATTCCATCAACCTTCTTCACAAAAAAACTACTACACCCCACAGTGACACACTCGGTCGAACAAAACCACACATTAATAGACTATCGAGCTGTACACACTCCTCCTGTAACTCAGAAGGGGTATTACTATATGGAGAAAAAGATATTGGAGACACTCCTAGTTGTAGCTAGATCCCAAACATGATCTCTTATTGAGGGGGTAATGTTGCATACTCTTCTGGAAATACATATGGGTACTCTTCTATGACTCTAGGAAATGCCAATAGTTGAACCTCTAAATAACATAACATCAACATATTCATCAAGGATACCATGGATGGAACATGCCTCTGACCCATCCTAGGGTCTTGCTCTCCCACAAACACTATTGGTTATCCCTCAGCATCGAAGAATAGTGCATGCCTCCAGAAGAAATCTATGATTTCCTACACAAAATACAACCAATCCCTGGTAAGGATGTCATCATATGGTTGTATATATAAACATAATAAATCTACCCAAGAGCGGTGCTTCCCCATCACTATCTCACAATGTCTATATACTTCAATTAAATCAGCTCGAACTTCAAATGGCATAGTCAATGCCAAAGAGAAATGGAAGCCTCTCTATATCATGTTCCAAATCATGGACAAGGGCAGTTGATATGAAGGATTGTGTCACTTCTAAATTAGACAATCCCTACAACCATGTAGATTACAAGAAAAGGGTACCTCAAACGAAATTTGGCTCGCCTGGCGCTAGTATTCCTAAACCATAAAGCTATCCACAACCTCCTCTATGGCCTCTCTAACCCTGATGACAATGCCCACCATAGGTGTGCTATGCTCTTTGAGGACGAGGAGTGCCATGAGGCTATCCTTTTTCTTCCCCATCGACTCTATACGGATCAAAAGATGGTGCAACCTGCTACTACTGCCTTATCTAGAACTGCCTCAATGAAGGATCCTGGAGTGTAACACTTGGTGCATGATGGATGATCTGAATGTTCGAACACTCTCACTACTAATATCCTAGACCTCCTCAAGAAAAAAACTGCCTGATCCCTTTCTATAGGCCTAAGAGCTTCCACCCCCAGAGAAACGAGATGTTGAGGGCTGGGACCTACCCCCTAGCTGAACAGAAATTCTTCTACCCTAAAAACAACGAAACTTGAACCACATATCTACTATGTGAGGAATCTTGATGACTCCTCTATCTGGATGATCTTGTTCTATCCAATGTCATCTCGGTGACCATTTCCCTCACCAGCACCTCAAGACATGTCTTCAACATAAACAGGGTGACCTGGAGCTAGATCCCTCAATGAAAATCCTCCTCTAAATGCCTTGTCTTTCACTCCTAATATTGCATATGGTCCTAATAATATCGTAAAATATTCTTAAAATGGATTCCAAACTCTCACACACAGGAGCTTCCCTGCTGAAGGGTAAGAAGCTCTTGGCGACTGGACGCCTTTGTGGTTGAAGAATGAAACTAGACTCTAAAATTGTCTAGGAACTCCTCCCATAAGATCACTAACTCCTCACGATCCCCAAGGAACAAGAACCACCACTGCCTCACTACCCCATGCATTATAGTCACAACCCAATACACCCAGTGCTTCTTCCAAGAATAGATTGAACTTAAGGATTTCTCAGCAACCTCTAACAAGAATTTTGTGACTTCATCTGAAATAGAACAATCGTACTTTTTTATACTCTTGCACTAAAACTCTTGGATTTTCCTTCTCTATGTGTCATCATCGTTAACATCTACCATTGGACAATCTGCTGGTGCAGCCTGCTGAACATATTCTACACAAGCCAGATAAGGATATCAACCTGGAGCTTTACCTAAAAAATAAAAAACAGTTAGAGCTCCAAAACCCGGAATATAGAAAACTAAACATTAATTATTAATTTTTTCCTTTATTATTTTTATGTTAACCTATACTATTGTATACCCATTCAAACGTAGTTATAAAGAAGAATGATGCATGATCCTTTCCTAGTTATCTACCCTACATCTAGTATCACCACATTTAGCATTCACTGTAAACATAAATATTAGTGCATTATATCACATTGGGGCCTAAATGCTTATGTCTCATCCAGTATCTAGGGTTTAAATCACTTTCTAAACATAACTAACATCGTTTCCCTACCAACCCATAAAACCTCACCTATTCCTATCACCATATTCCATCATATACATCAACCTACCTTTGATACCACTTTGTTATGACCCCCTCCCCACATGGTGAACCCTACTGGTCCGATAATGTGATAAGGGAGATAGTAACCCCCAAGTCCTGCCTCCAGTAGGCCAAAGGTTGGAAACTAGCATCGAGGGTATTTTAAACACACTAGTGGGAGGAATTACCCTCTAAAAGAACACATGATAAATAGAGAGATATTATAGAAAACAACCAACTCCAACATAGACTATAATACATAATAAAACCCATGTACACATATGTAATGTCCTTCATGAACTACATAAACTAAAATGGAAAATTTAATGTACAAAAAGAATATAAAAACAGAAGTTACAACAAATCTTGAATAGCTCATGCAACCCCATAATATGAGTAACCAACCTGGTATTTATACTTCTCTAAGTGACCTAAAATACATTTTATATATACACAGGGTGAGAATAATAGTATACTTAGTAGGATCCTCTTGTGAAAAAGTAAAAGAATCATGCTAAATCCCATTGAACAATAAGTGAAACTAAATCATCACCTAATTAGGTATACTAGGTTCATATCCTCACAATGGATACTCTCACCATGCATTTCTTACATGAGTATATAATATAAAAATTAATATCAAGGGTACACTACTACCACTTCCCCACCAGTTTTCCACTTTGCCCCATCTTCGGATGTCCAAAGCATCTCTCTCTAAAAAGGCTTCCTTGTAGACACCTGGGTGAAGCACCACAATATGAACGTCGTGAAACACAACCACTAAGTCCATGTAACTGAAGTAACAAGGTAGTTTCAGGGTTCCATTACATCTCACATAATGTGTATCATACGTCGGGAATTATACCACAAACCATTATGGCCCATACACCGAGTAAGGATCTTCAAGGCATTGCAACCTATACACATTACACCTATAGTAGTCTATAAAAAACTATATCCACAATATATGTGTGTGAATAAAAACAATCCATTGCATCCCTCTATACAAATATTTGGGGAAAACTAACAACTATTCCTACTTGCACATGTTACTACTAATAGAAGAGAGCGGGGCCATAGGGGGTACTCAGTCATCCATCCTCCCATCAAAATGTTGGGGGAAAACACCCCCCAAGGCTCACAATCCCTAGGGTGTCAGTTTCCTAAACTAATGGGGTGGATTAGTGTATAGAAAAAAAAGTACACAATATACTATAGGTCACAACCACGATATGGGCATAACTGAGTCTTATACTCAACACCATCTAACGTCTCTCAGACTCCCGACTTCCACTAATAAGACTATGTATCCTATAAGCAATGAACTATTTAAAGATATTTATTACATTACTTCATTCCCTTTTTATTAGTTTTAATTTATGTTAATTAATTATATAATCATTAATTAACCATTAACTATTCCATATTATATTTCATTGTCATCACACCCAATGTACATTGTTCCTTTAAATTGTATCCTCTGCATTTCGTCCTAGAAAGCTCCAACCCCGTGGGTTAACCTAATTTATTCATACATTTAATAACATTATTATTATTTTACGATATTTCCAGGATTTATAGAAAAAAATTCTAATCAAATAAACACAAGGGGCTCGTCATGGTGATTATATGAACTACTTGTAGAGTCTTTGCAACCAATAAAAAGAACGAAGACCCATTCATCTGCAAGAATCTAAATCGGGAAATCATGTGGCATAACATATGTGTATTTTCCTCTTTCAGAAATGAGGGTATCAATACCAGCTACCTTGATCAGTGGGGAAAGTAAAGAAGTTAAACAACCAGTAAGATTCAGAAAACATCCAATCATTCACATTCAACCCGTTTCATCAACTCTGGTGTCCTCCTTGACACCGAAATGAATAAACTAATGCCTCTTGCAACTCTAGTCATCAACTGATACCACAACCAATAGGCCTTTATACCCCCACATCTCACAAAATCCATATAGGATTATAACAAGACACAAGTAACAGGAAACAAAAATCATATCAAATAGAATCTTGACCCTTAGATAAGGAATCTAACCTTCATACACAATGAGCCCTCATGGCGCCAAAGCACAAGGGACTCTGCATTACAAGAAATAGGGTAACTCAAAACCCCACCAAACATTATCTTTTATCAAACAATGGGTACATTATACAATTTTTATTTAACTGATTAATCATTAGTAGGTTTCAACAATGGGCAACCAAAACAACAAGCTATCATAGCTATCGAAAATTAATTAAACATGCTTACATTATCAACTTGATTATCATCAATTTTCAATAGAAACAACTAAATTCATTTACATACCTCTTTTTAATTGACAAATAATTTACAATTAATACTAGTTTATGTTCTTTACCCATTTCCATCATGAACAACATGTTGAACAAGGCAGGTAGAGATATCACACTATATTAAAAAAAACAAGACGAAATAACATATGGTCGATACCAATTTATTTATCTGGATCAAATTTTTATTAGGTCAATTCCATTGTGATCCAATGAGGTAAAGCATGTCAAATCTATATTTTAATGTAAAAGAATAAATAATCCACAAATACCCTACCTTAAAAGGTTCTTGACTTTCTTTATAGAAGAATTATCCATCTAACCGATCACGATCGCCTCCCCCACAATAACTACATCCAACCAAGGATATCATGGCATGATTACAACAACTGAAACCCAATAAAACACCATAAGAATTATAGAGATCACATGAAATAACATGGAAAGGAGAAACGGAAGAGGAAGGATCGAAGAAAAGACAATAATGAAGGTATAACTTACCTCGTATTGAAGACGGGTCGAAGAAGGAATTGTGGAACTAATCCAAATGAAGGAATTCCCCATAATTTGAAGAGGGAGGCATCAGGTTCATCTGGGGTCCAGAGGGGGTGCGTTCAATCCACGGGATTTTTAATACCCTAGTGGATGGGTGTCTTTAAGATACATAGTGGCGGGGTAGTACACGACATGTACCTCCATTTCACGTCGGGTACCACCTTGAGGCCAACATACGCCAAAAAAATGAATCGAATCAGCACTCTGTATTATTTATCTAAGACACAAACATTACATTTCATTTCCCCCATGGTCACATCGTGTACCCCATATTTCCAGCTTCTCTTGACCGAACTCTTCCAGACTTCTTCTCAGACTTCTTCGAGCCTCTCGGTCTTCAAGAACACACAAAGGGTCAATCCACACGGATCCAGGGACTTATAGTATGTTTGTTAATATTTTGTCACACCAATTGACAATAATGTAGGGTTTAATAATTTCAGGGATTAGTTTATATGAATAATATTATAGAATATAAGACAACATATATTGATTTATATGTCCTATAATATGAACCTAAAATGATTTAAGTTGAAATTGAGGTGTCATAATTTTTGAAATATTAGTATTGATTTCTCCAATAATATGATTATTTACCCCGATTATTATTCCATTAAACTTAGTATAACTATTTTATTTTTTATAATGGATTAAAAATATAATTCTAATATTGAGGTGGTGACAAGTACATTAAATATTTAAAACATCATTATTTAATCCTTATTTTATAAATTTATATAAATCTTTAAAAGTTACTATGACTATTAATTCATATCCCAAATAGATATATGTTTAATTATCAATGAAAAATAGTGGTTCTATGGTGATTTATTCCTATTTCTAAAACATTTATCTGGTAGAATATTGTGGGAAAATAGTTCTAAAAAATCTTATTATTCTCCATCTAACAAAATTTTCTATAATTTTTGGAATTTCAAGAATATTTTTATATTGACCCCACATTAGGTTTCCACATCGGGAAATAAAATTTCATATCCCAAAACAACCCATGATCATCTATCCATGAATTGTAGACAATGAACACCCTATGAAAATTAGAACCCTTATAGGCTCATAATACAAAATCATGAGGTAGATATTTCTCAATTGGTTCTGTTAAAACACCATATTGAGGATTTTGAAATCATATATTAATAAATTAATGTTTTTTAAAATATATTAATGGTCTTCCACTACATCATGATGTTGAGATTTCCATAAAACTCATAGTTAGTGTAATACCAATATCAATGAGTTCATATAGGATGGACTCTCTTGAATTAGTGGAATTGAAGAAAAAACAACTAGTGAATTTTGAAAAGTTTTTTATACAGCCACGTTATTAACTATGGGGTATATTAATTCTATTTGATAATAAGGGAGGTGTGTTAATGCATTATAGTATTTATTATAATGAATATAACAAGAATGAAATCATAAAAAAGTATCATTGACCCTATATTGATTATTTTTTATCAAACTAGAGGGACTCAATTCTTCTCATTGATTGGAATTTGATTTTTATTCCATGATTTATGTGGTTTATACATTTAGTTTCATTAATAATAGGATATAAGAACTATGAATTCATAATTATTTGATTCAAAATTTTAAACACCCTAATTATCTTATTGGATCTATGGAATATAGTTATTAGAGAGTACTAAAGTCAATTTATGTTATTTTATATAGGTTATATTTTCATATTTTCTTAAGGAAAAAATATGATGAAGATCATTTATTGAATATATTGAAGACCTTATGAAAGAAAACATTGTATACCAAATATGATATTTATAAATTGTGGCTACATAATGCATCATTTTTAGGACATGTAATTACAAGATAAGTAATATTTTTAGACATTTCAAATATAGAGGTCATTGATGAATGACTCAGATGTACTACTATAATAGTCATATATTATTGTCCTAGATTACTTAGACACTACTAATTAATTTTGATAATTTTATCATTTCATCCAATGATATAAAACAATTTAACTCAGAATATAGTTATGTTTCTCTAGATAAATGAATGTAAATGAAATTTCAAGGACCTTTGTATAAGGTTGTTAACTTCATTTTTACATACACAACCTTATAGAGTGAATGTATTTTCATATTCAATGATATATTAATTAATATATTTGATTGTTTCATTGAGAAAAACAAAATGGTTACAGATTATTCCTCAGATCAACTAATAGATCCTTTGATGAAAAACTAACTCTTGAACATGAGTTGATGGTCATGATATTTGGTTGTGATAAATGAGAATCTAAACATGAACCCATTATGAGGTACAATATGAATATCTTAGTATTACATAATATAGTAAGGTATGTATCACATTAGAAATTATATATCCATTTATGACTAGGTGAAAAATACCCTCATTGATGTTCATTTGTGAGAGAAATTAAAATTTCAAGTTTTCAACATCCTAGATTTACGTATGAATCTAATTTCCCAATATTTCATGTCTTATTACTTATAATTAATTGAAACATAAGTAGGAAGTAAGTCATATAAGAAATAAACCAAATTAAAAATAATTTCTTTAGTTATAATGTAGAATTCCAATAAAAGTACACAAAACCACATTAATTTTACACCCTAAGAATTTAAATTATATATATTTAACTTTAACAACAAATGTGTTAAATAGAGTACTACATTAAATAAAAAAGTCCAAAAAGAACCATGTAATAATATATAAATATCAAAATATATACAAATAAATAGTGGGTAAAATTAAATGTGTCTTAATTAAGAAATTAATTTAGAAATAAAAAATTTCCTTTATCAATATTGTGGTAATGATAAATTAAAATAGTGTAGTTATATAATTGATAAGAATTATATAATTATTGAAATATAAAATTTCCAAAAAAAAATCCCCTTATGTGTTTAATTTTAAGAAACTAAATATACTCAAAATAAAATATATTGTTTATATGAATAATATATTTACACCATTTTTATTAGTAATTGATAGGAAATAAGAATATGAATAGTTAATATCTTTTATAGGCCATTTTCTTGTGGAAAACATTTTCATTATGATTTTCAAAATGATAAATTATAAAATTTTAGAATATTAATACGAAACAATAAACATCATTTTTGGTTCCTACATAAATATATAATGTCATGATGGCATTTTTTGGGATTTTTTCAAAAATATTGATTTTAAGGAAAATAATGAAAATACAATTTTTATTAAAACCACAAATTCTACGGTACCTCTACGTTCTAATAAGAAAACAAAACTCACAAAAATCATATATTGAACTAATATATGTTACATAAGTAACATTATACATTTTAAAATATCATTTTCAATTTATAAAGATATATTTGATAGTGTACTGAACTTTTATTTTATTTTAATAAATGGTCGGAGGTTAGCCTCTGACTAACTTTCTAGGTAAAGATATATTTGATATTTTAAAACATATGTAACATTTTTTATTACACTTATTTTAATGTATTTTACAATTACTATTTTAAAATTAACAAATATCACTTTGAAAAATATTAACTTATTTTTTGGATTTAAAATATGGAATTAGTAGCTCTAAATTATGTTAAATTGGTCATTATTTAGGCATAAAGGATAAATGAATATCAAAATGTTAAAAAAATAGTTGAAATATAATTTTTAAATGTTGAAAACATAATTAAAACTTATGTGAAATTTAATTTTAGGTGATTTATATAAATTATGTTTCTAGAATCCATTATTTTTCCATTTTAGAGCCAATTTCATGTTGAGTGACTTCATATTGTTAAAAAGTAATATGTATTTAAAAAACATCCATTAATTTTAAATTATAAAATGGTCTTATCATCATCCATTCAATACCACATAAAAAATTATGTTTCCTCAAGAACACCTACCCTTCATCTTTACAAATTAATAATCTTATGGTTTTATTAGCATGTGGTCAATATATTTTTCCTTATCCCTCTATTCCAAAGAGATCCTCTAGGGAAATTTCCATGTTCTCAACGTGTGTATCCCACCTTAATTAACTTCATTACTTTATATATTAAAATTAAATTTTAAATTTTCTTATGCCTATTTGGAAAACCATAAATGGGTTACATGATAAATTTTATTATTCTATGTGTATAATAATTAAATAAATGTCCTATTATTCATCAATAAATATAAAAATATTATTTATGTGTATGTTCGGACAACCACCTACAAAGAATTTTATATTATGATTTTAATTACGGAAATTCATTGATCATACTAAGAATCAGTTGAATTTATAAAATTGATATTTATGATTTCATTATGTTTTTTATGAAAAATTATAGAACCTATACTGATATGGTCAATAAACAATCATTTATATTTCAATAATTCAAAACAAGTGTAATAATTGAAAAATAATTGAATTCATATTAAGTAATATTTTCAAATCCATTAAATCATATAATTCTTTAAAATTTATATATATAATAAAAAAAATTAACTATATAAGATTTTTATTCCTATATTACAATTATATTATAACTAAACCAACACCTAATCATCCATTAATCATGTTTTGTTCTTATTTTGGTCATTTTACCACCTACTTGAAAAATACTACAAATTTATATCTTGGATGAATATAGTAACATAATTACTTATATAATATGAATATATATATATATATATATATATTTCTATTATGGTAACGTAATTATTATACTCAATTATTAATATAATACCCTTCATTCTTTGAGAATCCTGAAAACATGATTATTACTGATTTCAACATCCGGGATTGTAACTATAACTTCAATGGAATGAAAATATAACATTATATCTATAAATGAAAATATATTTGTGTAACTACAATGATATTATAGTGATAAAATTTCTAATAATAATTAACACCAACATTTTTCTTAAAAACTAACTCAAAATGATCATGATTACATACACCCGATATTAGAAACAAGTAATAATTAGCTAGATTTCTAGAAAATAAATATAATAAATGAAAATTATAATTTGTAAAAATATGGTCATTGATATGAAATATTTTATTAAGATATATATGATTGTTGTATAGGAAGTTAAATGATGTCTGTTTAATCCATGATAAAAGGTAAGGGTTTTCTTAATCTCAATTTTGAATCATTATGACACAATATATTTTGTACACCCTATTTTTCTAATATGATGAATTTAAAACCCATGGAAATATATCTATAGTATATATATTGTTATTTAATGTTATTTTATAATCCATATCATATTCTATTTGTCAAATAGATATTTATTCAGCTGATATAGTAATATAAAGGATTGTTTGCAACTCATTATTCATTAACAGTGTTATGGTCATTATCTTAAACTTATTTGTTATAACTTTGTAATATTCCACTATTTATTGTGTTATATGTAATTATAAATAATTTTAGTGTATTAAATTCCAAAAATATACATCCTTTACAAATATTTCATACCATTTGGAGTATTTTTTCTATATGGGATGTTGATAGATCAAATGTTATTTCCTAGTGTTATAATGTTTTATCTTGAAAAATATTCTTCCCTAATTTGATTATGAAATCCTAATATTTTGTTATATAGCTTATTTAAATATCCATTAATAAAATTTCGTTTTAATAAAATTATGGTTTTTTTAAACATTTTATAATTTGGGTTTTCATCAAAGGTACTTTCAATGTATTTAAAAGGTAGCATTACATTGAATATCAAATGTTTTATCTTTGGATCCTGGTTTACTATAGAAATATTTATTCCATTTTCAAGGCTCATATTTTGAAAATTATTTTTATAATTTCAATTTTTCTAATGTTACATTTTACTGTGACATGAAAATTCTAATTTTCAAATCAATATTAATATTGTTTTCTAAATGCCCTTTTAATTTTTCTTATAGATTTTCTAATTCATATTTAAAAGGATTTAAAATCAATGGATTTATGTTTCATTATTTATCCAATAATAATTACATGTATGTTTATAATTTTTGTAATTGATATTATAGTGGAAAATAAATTTATTCGTGATACCTTATTAGGTGGTATAGTCTGGGGAATTATTTTACTAATCATTGTTAACATCTATCAAAGTTTTATTTCTTATATTGATGATTTGTTCTATAGAAACCATACACAATATTTCTACAAATGGATTATATATTTTATTATATATAAAATATATGAAACGTCACAAAAATTTTTCTTTACAAACTACTTATCGTGATTCAACATAACTTTTATTCTAATGCCTTTAATCTTTAATACCCTCTTTTCCATTTCATTGATTGAATTTCTTACATCAATTGATTGGGGGAATTATGAACAAAAAATTTACTATTTAAACTAAATGTTTTGAGATTTAGTGATTTTTACATGTGAATCAATTATATTTGCAGAATGGTGATGTATTGAAATTACAAATATTTTTGATTTGGACAAGGATATTTACTAATTACTCAGGCATGTTGACTATGTATTTCTGAACCATTCCGCTTTATTCTCTCGATGTGTGACAATAATGTTATCCCTTTTATTGGCATGAGGAAAAGTATCGATGTTTGATATGTTATTATTATATTAAAAATTATTATTGTAAAACATTATTATTCTATGTTTAGTAATTATATCAAAGGATAAATGCATTACACTTAAACAAGTGATGGGTGAAGTCCTGTATTATATATCCCCTCACTTCATTGGTCAGTATCATTATAAAAATAATTTTAAATATTTGGTGTATTCCTTCCCACGTTTTATAGTTGTACTAAAATTTTTCTTAATGACATGAATGATTCCTTAGTTGTGGCCATGATAGAAATAATGATTTTTTGGATGAGGCCTCGATGTTAGTAACAAGATATCAAACATTACACATTCTTTTATCACGAATTCATTTATTATTGTCCATGTAATCAATTTATTTTTATGTTTATGAATTGAAATATTTTATACTCAGTTTCAGTTGAATATTGTATTATAATGAATAATTATTCCATATATAATATGTAATCTATGTTTCTGCCATGATAGCCTCAATTGTATGGTATACCTTACTAAGAATTTTAGATCACCGCTTCTTATCATTCCATTTTACCATGTTATGAAGAAAAGTATTACACAAATTATCTCAAACCAAATATATTATGTGAATAATTTTTGAAAGATGTTTAATACTTGTTATAGATTAACAATTTCTTACAATCACGGGGGAACAATGTCCATTTGATTGAATTTAACAGTTAATGATGTGTCTTAACTCTATAAATCCCAGACCAAAAATAGTATTGAAAATGTATTTTAAAAAATAATTTTTTATGTCATTTAATTTCTAGATTTTTATGCCCTTTAATCTATAGTAGGTATTAAAGATATTATGTAATGTATTTTTTCTAACATCAATCTTGGGAGTGTAGGTCTGGGGTGACACATTTTGTATACCATGGTTGATTACATTAATTAAATGTACATAAATTAATATGGAAATATAATTTTAAAATTGAAATATTTTTATATCTTTGGAATCCCCTAGATTATTACCATATTGATCATCAAAATTATTATAAAAAAACATTTATTAAGAAAAAACATAATGAAAGTATGAGGATTGTTGTTAAATCTAAAATTAAAATTTTATAAATTATATTTTTATTTATAAATTAAATTTTCTAAGAATTTAGAGGATGTAATAGAGGAAATATAGTAATTATATGATAATTAGTAAAAGGTAAACTTTTTTTCGGTTATAAATCCAATAAATATCTAGATGGTTTAGAATTATTGGTATAAAATTGATATCGAATTTTTTCTCAAAAAATATAAATCTTCCTTATACATTATTTAAAATAAAATAACTAATTATGGGATATAATTATGTTGTAATAATTCACTTGATAAAAAATATGAGTCTAAAAAAAGTTCTTATGAATTATGTATTTTGGTTAAATTTATGACATTTTAGGAAATATATCAAAACATCTATTCAGTAAAATTAAAACTAAATAGTAAAAAATTAATAATATCAATGAAATAATTAATCAAATATAATGAATAATTATTCAATTATTCATTTATAAATAATTATCTATTGTTTAATTTTTTTATTATATATATTTGGTTTTATTTAAAATATATAGGTGTCATATTTTAATGTTTAAAATTTATTAAATTTAATACTTATATCGAAATGAATAAAAACCTGAATTGAAATTTAATTAATTAGTAATAATAGTAGAATAATTTAATATTAAAAATATAAAATTTATCTAAAAATATTTTTTTCTATATATTTTGAATTTTCAGGACTACTATTAAAATGTGATTTTAATGAAATGAATTATATATATATACAAAAAATAAAAAAATTAACGACTAGAGATTTTTAATTGGTATAGAATAAGAAAAAAATTATTCTTAAAGACATTGTATTGTAAAATTGTTTCAACACATTATATGTTCATGTATTAAAATTAATTTTTCAATTGTAGTAATAAAATCAAATAATATCAAATTCATGTTTCAAATAATAATATAAAATTTAGGTAATTTGGTTGATTTTATATTTAGGTATAAGAAATGAGCTACACAGATAATAATTAAGTTAAATGGTTAATGTAAAATAAGCTAAAATGGTTTATACAATGGTTAATGAACTGAAATATAATAAAACATTATCCATAAATGAGTGTATGAGGAAATTATAGACCTATATTGATCTTATATAAATTATTTCTCTACTTTGGATCCATGTTTTTAGAGAAATTACATTCCATATTCATTGAGGGTTTTTATATGTGAAAATGCTAGTGAAAACACCTATAAAATACCCCTCCTATACCCACAAGAAAAAAAATCATTATTTATCATTTTTAATATATAATAAAATTTTCTACCTAAAAACATATACCATGTGTGGGGTGTATTTGGTCATAAGAAAGAGTCCCAAATTAATTATTTCATAGAGGCTAATTAAGAGAAGATTCCAGCCATCAATATAAGTTTTATCCACTCCAAAAACATTATATCTTACCAACATCATCCAACTCTTCATAAATAAAATTTAACAAATTAATAAATTTTTTAAACCTTTTATCTTTTTTAAAAAACATATTATTACTATAAAACAACATGTTATTTCCCATTAAATCATTATAATATGTTCTTATTTGTGTTTTTTATGATTGACATGAATGATTTTATAATACTTATGTCATGAATGACTATGGAAAAATAATTATTGAATATATTATGTAATAATTATTATCTTTATTATGTTTCAATATTTTTCAATTAGTAATATTCCAATGTATTTTTACCATTAAATTCAACTATTTTTTAAATTCAATAATCGTTGAATATGATATTTGTATGTGTTACATTCAATGAATCTCTGAATGATCCATGAAATTTCCACGAGACTAAATAACTATATCAATAACATACAATACATCATTATCAAAATTCAAATTATGATAAACCTAGGATCAAAGGGAATGTACTTGTACTCAGAAAACTATGAATGTGTGGAAAATAAAACAATTTACACTTAAAAATTAATTTTATCAATAAAAAATTGAAATGAATATATTTTATAATTATAAATAAATGTTATTATGTAAAATAACTACTAATAATGATATTGAAAAATTATAATAAAAATAAATTTATTCTTCTAGGATTTAGATTGCACACAACAAATTGGAGGACGTAGGTAAGCATTTGTTTCCAAATTTTTCCTTTCATTTATGTAATATTTATATTGGTAACCAATCGTATCTTGTGATTAGTATATACTTAATCATGTATTTATTTTATTATAATTATCATATAAATACTCATTTTTAAAAAGACATATATATTTAATATTACCAATGAGGCTTTTCTTAAAAGGTATGAATGTTGTAAATCTTATTTCTAATATTATCATGTTGAAATAGAAAATATATATGAAAAAGTTTCATTCAAGAGAGTTGATTATTTTTTTCTATAAAACTACTTCTATTTTATTATAATATAGTGATTTGTAGTGTTTAAATATATTCATACAATTTCACATTAATATGGGTATTAATTCAAATTAGTGTTTTCTTATAAGTGGAGCTAACCTTGTCTCATTTTTTTGTCAAGAAGATTTATTCTATATGTTCATATTATCTCAATTGATTTATAAATTTTAGACTATATAAATTTAGTGAACCCTGTTAAACATTCTTTTTGTTTACATCCTTCAGATGATTTCAAAAATTACATTTCCTTGATAAAAATATCCCAAAGGCATATTGGATTGTGGTCTTCAAAGACATACTATATTATATGCCTATTTTATGAAACTCATAGTAGTTTCTCCATAAATTCACAATGCAAGATCATATTATAAACATATCATTAGTAATAATCATCCCCATAACATGGGAAATGAAAAAATTAATAATGTGTTAGGTCAAACACTCAGTAAGAGGTGAATAAACATTTCATCAAGGATGAGTTTATAAGAATGAAAAAACATCAACATAAGAAAAATAACATAGCCCCATGAGAGATGTCCATAAAACATTTCTGATATTCCAGGTACATTGTAAAAAATGATCAACATGAAAATAAAATACCTTTATATGTCTTAAAACAATGAAAAAAGAAATTGAATAATGAGAGAATATAGTTATTAGGAATACATCCCAAAATTATTTCACACACATTATCAAAGGGAAACATCTCTTTCTTGATACACACCATTAGGGACTATTCTTAAGAGTAACTAAAATTTACCCATGAATACCTATCTATTGAGATATTCAATTAAAAACCACACATTGGAGAGATATATAGGACCCCAACCATAATTTATCCATACATACATATTCAACCAAAAAATTAATTGAATTTTCATATCATAATAAACCAATTAAAATAAAATAGTATTCATTAAACTTCCAAATGGTACAAAATAAAATCATAAATGATATCATTTTACACCAAAAACATTATCAAAACAATTAATCACCTAATTAATGAGAATATATGGTGAATTATGAAAATTAACTCCATTATAGATATATCATATGATTATATTGAAAAAAAATCATGAAAAAGGATTTATAAGAACAATTTGTATTCATCATTGTAGAAGTCATTATTACAGGTCTCTTTTCAAAAGGTATAATTTAATTAAAGAAAATTATTTGAAAAGAAAACAATTTTTAGATTTGATTTGTATAAAAAATCATTTTTCTTAGAAATATAAATATATCCTACATTATATTGGTAAATTTAGTGAACATAGGAAAATATAAATCAAGAAGAAATAATATAAACCAAAGGATGATGTTTAAGTTACCAAGTCTCCTAAAACTACACATGATTTCCACAAAGGTGACTTAAAATAATATATAATGAAGATAAACATATTAATTACCTATTTAATAGTCTTATTCATATAAATATATATATTTAAAATCCATTTTAATAATAATTCACTTCCTATTTTTTATTTTTATAATTTTTATTTACATTAGCTGTTAATAATCACGACTATTTTGTACTAGATTAATACTGGTTGTGTCAAAAATCATTTTTTCCAAAATATCATAATTTCCATGAAAAATTTTTTACTATAATTTTTGTTTTAAATAGACCTATAATGCTATAATCCAATTATGTTGGTGTTTTGGTTATGTTTAATGAAGAAAAAAAAATGTGATGAAGAAGTTTCGAGTTATTTCCACATATTGATGGATTACCTTATAATAAACATTAATTTTTATGTTTCATATAAATAACCATTTTATGATATATATTTCATATATATGTAAAAAATAATCATAAAATCTATAGAGAAACCAATAATTTTGGTGGTAGTTAAATATAGAATGTATCCTTCCATTGAGGAAGTAGTCTTTATGGGAGCATGATTAATGATATAATTTTACAATGAAATAATGAGAAGATATTATATGATAATTCACAATTTTGGAGAAAAAAATTTGACATAACAAATTATAATTCATAAAATCCATTATTTTTACCATATGTCAGAGGTGGTGATGAAAAATGAAAAACATCGCTTCGTGGAGGCGATAGTCTACATATACACATGATCTATGTTATTATACATTCTTAGTGGATTTAGAGTATAGAATAATGAATTCACAATTTATATAATGATATTTCATAATAATAATTATTAATATTTAATATTACTTGTAAGGATAGAGATGAGTTAAGAGGATTATAGAAAAAGAAAAAACTTAGTGAAAGTAACACTCATGTTAGAAGCTTGAGTTTTATCAAATAAAACCCATTAGAAATGAAGGACATAAAAAACACAACAAAAAAGAATATTATATAAATGAGAGAAGTTTTTAGTATGATAAAATATTGAGATTAAAAAATTTAAATTTAAAGGATTTGCGTGTCTCGAACTTGTGGAAATATTTCCTTTTTAATAGTGAACCGAAGGATGGTTTTATAAGTAACCTATAAATTATCATTAATTTAAAGTTAATACTCAAGGTTCATTGGAAAAAATTGAAAAAATAAGAGTTTAATGTGAGTGTAGGTCAAATATTACCTTTATCACATATTATAGTGTCATCCTTTATTGTTTTAAGGATCTTTATTTTATCTTTTTTACTTTTCCCTAATTTACTTTTACCGAGATAATTAATTTATATCATTAGTAATTAAATTTAATGACTAAAATTTAATATTATAAATTTTAACTAATATGAAAATTATTTTTTCATATTTTGAAATCATTTTACCAATGAAAATGTTATGTGTTTGAAATATTAATTTAATAATAAATACACATAATGTGTACTAATTCTTATAATAAAAAGTATTTTTAGGATTAAAAATTTATTCAAAAGATAGTAATAGTATAGACTGAAATTTTTATGATAATAATTTGGTTTTCAAAAATAATATAACATCTTTGTGAAGTTAAAACCAAGATTAAATTTAATTTCAACATCATAACACTTATTTAGAAGAAAATATTGAAAATTTCCATTATTAATGAATCATTTTAATTCAGTTCTTAACATGGATGAAATATGATATCTAAGACCCATAAATTTATTTACATTCATAATTTTTTTTAGATAAATACATATTTTATTACTTAAATGATTTTCTTTGATTTAATATATTCTTATATAATGATAAAATCATAAAAATTATAATTTTTACAAATCCTTATTGTCTAACTAAGAATCAATCATTTTCAAAAATAATAAAAAAATTCATGATAAAGAAATTTTAAAGTGAGACACTGAAAAATAAATATTACATTATCAAATTTATATTCCAAAACTTATAAAATTTAGTTTTTCAGAATATACATATTCTAAAGAAAAACCCTTATTAAAAAAAATCAATATTTACTCTTATAACTTATTTAGGATAAAATAGTTCTAAAATTTAATAGCATACCAACTTAGTGTTTATTATTGATTTTTCAATATCTATATTATAATATAATGTGGTTCATTTATGTTTGGTGTAGCTTCTATTTAAGATTTTAAGTATAACATCAGTCTTCCAAGGTCCAGAATTTCATGTTTTTAGAATACTTATATTATTTAATAAAGTTATTTTATATTTCCATTGTTTTTTTTTCAAAAGATTGAATCTAATATATTTTTAATGTATTTCAAAGAATCTATTTTGTATTTTTAATGAATTTGATTACAAAATAAATAAATTAATCTCATTTTAAGACTCTAAATATAATCCAATTTTCAATTTCCTTTTTTTGTTTTCATTACATGGAATCCTCTTTATGCATCAATATTTTTTCACAACATAATCTATTCCAATTTTGTTTAAAATTTTTTATTTTAAGATAATACATTATAAAAATATAATGGGTATCTATTCTTATTTATCAAATTATTTCCATAATTATCTTATAAGTGGTTTTTCATTCATATATATATACTTTAATAAACATTATACTACCATGGGGACATTATCTATAGCATTGGTCTTGAATATTCCTAGAAATGGATTATTGAATTTTTATAGATGTTTTTGTCAAACCCATTTCTAGTATAAGGGTTAGTAAATCTATGATGAATTAATAATTTTTTCTTGTTCATATGGCACACATATATATGGTTTTCAATTATGCTTTCTATATTCCGGAAATTATATAGTACTCTAACTCATTAATTAATGTTGTAATTATCCTGAGATGGCATGGTATGTAGTGTAAACAGAACCCCCTAATGTCTAGGTGGTCCTGAAATTATATATCCCTTCATCACATTAGGTAAAACCTTATATCTCTTTCGAAAACATGTTGGGGATTGGGGTGTAAAACCAATCCAATATGGGTCTATATCCACTATGTGACAACAGTATTAGTAATGAGAATCATTTTAATAAATTATATTCTATTCTTATTTATATTCTATATTATTAGAACATAACTATATGTTACGATACATTTTTATACATGGATTTCCTGGACTGTGATTTTTAACTCATTTTTCCATACTCTAATGATTCAGGTATTTTGTACTACTAAAATATTTATGTAATGAATCAAGATTTATGACCTATGGTTTAATTAAAATGATGTTCTTTTGTTATATTCATTCACCCTTATTATATTCTCATTCTAACAGGTTTACCTTATTATCACTGATGATCTTAAATTATTATATATTGTGTTTAGATATATTGATCATTAGAGTGGAATCATTAATTATTATCCATTCCATTGGAAATAAAAATAAGTATTATGTGTAATATAACTTGAAGGATATTATTTATGCGGAATTATATGTGAGAATTTGAAAACATATTACAAAATAAGATCAAAATGTAACTAATATATAAGGAAAATAGACCAATATTTTAATGGGTGTGATTTATAGTGATATTTAATGAAGATTCATATAAAATAATATAATATTTTTTATGTTATGGTCAGGTAACCTCACTCCTCCCTATTCTTATAGATTGTAGTGTTTCTATAATAACATCACTATTTTTTAATAACGATGTCAAATTCCTTGCATCATGGTGTTTTTTGTGTTATTTTATATCTATTGATTTAATTTGTCTTTTTTAGGTTATTGTTAGGGTATATTTTCTAGAAGTAGTAATGGATAGAAAATAATTATGTGACTCTAGATATTTAGAATTTATTCTGTGGTTTATTTCTATATCTTTGATCATTTTTCATCGGAATAAAACATGGTATCAAATCTCTTTTTATTATTATTAGTGTAAAAATTCAAATAAGTCTTTATGTTTTATAATTTATACTTATATTATTATTTAGGATGCTTTATTTAAATTTTTTGGCATTATATAAATTAAAATCATGGATTTACAGGTTCAATATGTTATATTTTTGTTTCTAGAATACACAGATGGAGGATTATCCAATTAAGAGATTTCTTTATTATCCATACATAGGTTCCTATTTAGAGATGATTGATAAAAGTAAGTTTTATAAGAATTAATTAAAGGGACATAGAGATTTATAAATACCATTACAATGAAATGTTACATTTAAATTATGGGATATGAAAATCACATCTTAACTTTTATCTACACTCTAATCCTAAATGAGAAAACAATTGATATGTATGTGGAAGTTTTGATATTGGTAATCATTAAACCAAAGAGTACTTAAAAAATTATGATTTATCATTGAAGTGATTTTAATTTGATTTCATTTTATTTTGAGACCATGAACATGATGTTTAGGATTATAGTGTAGGAATTGATATAGTTATAATCATTTCTTATGTAATGGAAAAAAATTCATACCAATGTGATCAATTCAGAAGGTAAAATAAAAAAGTTATTAATGATATTAAGGATAATATTTTATGTTAACATATCAAATGAATGGATGTTTAGAAACATACTAAAATAAATTTTAGTGTGGAGTTAATAGGATGTACAACTCAATAGTGAAATCAAAAGGATTAAAGTAGATCTACAAAATAGATCCATGTTATGTTAGAAAGTCTAGGTCTCACTTATTGGCAACATGATTAGGGTGAACATTTAACAAATGAATGTAATGACAAGATTTTAAATTACGATATTTAAGCTCAAAAAAACTAAATACAATAATTGTGAATTTTTTCTATTATTTTTAAATAGTATATTGGAGTCATTAAACACTAACTATGGTGAGTAATTTCATATAATATTAGGAATGAGATGTATGGTGAAATATAATATTGGATGTTTTTTCATGGATTATCATGTTTATACTAATTATATTAAATACTATATGAAAATATTATGTGAAATTTTAGAAATCAGATAGATACATGATAAATCTATAGGGACACAATAATAGAAAAAAAATTAATTTAGATTGGTTAGTTTGACGATACATATTTTAGTAAATGATTTATAGATTTTGTATAGAATAATATAAGATGAAGCATGATGGTGTTTAAAGTTATGAGGAATGAATGATTGTATCATGTGAATATATTAATTAGGATAATGGTTGTTTGCACATTTACTAGAGATTACCAATTATGGAATTACTATAATGTGGACCTACGGGAGAACATGAACATAGTATTTCTTTTTTAAACGAACATTAATATGTGATATGAATATCTTTATAAGAAACAAAATATTATATTTTATGACGTATGTATGAATATAAAAGTTGCAAAAATAAAATATTGTGCATATTGACGTATGGGGGTGAAATTTTGAACATTATCATAGTGGATTATTTATTATTCCCATCACCGATGATGCTACATGAAAATTGTGGGATAAATACCTAAAGAAAAATTTAGGCATCTTTATGACATTAATAAGATGGATATCCATAAGTATAATGGCACTTATAAAAAGTTGACATAAATTAGTTATAATAATAGCTGTGAAAAAGTAATTAAATGTAATATAAAATTATACTAGAACAAGAGGAATGAGTTTTAGAAGATATTACCTTGGTCATAAAAACATATTCTTATAAAAATAATAATATATAGGATAATAAATTTTATATATTAAGGAAGTCAAATGTTCTCAAATTTATGAATGAATTCTTGGAAGAAGTTACCAGTATGATGAAATAAATAATAAATTAGTGTCTATTTGTTTCTATAGTGTATAATATTTCATTGTAACTTCATACCTTTAAACCTATGGATTTATATCACTTTAAATACCTCAAATTTATTACCTAGGGACATGTTAATACTAATAAAAGAGGAAATACAGATGTTGAGTTCAAGACATGTTTCATTATAAGATTTGGTTATGAGAATTTTAGATTTTGTATTATGGATGATAATGGAAATAAAGTCATTATAAGTAATAATTTCAACCTTAATGAAGGGATCATATACAATGGTTATCATTTGGGAAGAAATTTACTAATAATAATTAATCAATGTCACATTTTCTAATTTATTAAAAAATAAGTATGAAAATACCTATAATTTCACATATTATGAATTTTTAAATGGTTATAGAAAATTGAGGTCTAATGTAAATTGGGCAATTTATAGTGCTAATAGTAAATATAAATATAACAAAATCCTAAATAATTAATGAATAATGGGTTAGAGTTTTTGAAGGAGTAGCTACTATGAATGGATATGGGGTTCTACCTGGGCCAAAATGCATGATTAATGGATTGAAATAAAAATTCACTGTTAGTTTCTAATGGACAGTGGAGAGTCTAAAATTTCAAAAAAGTTTATTTATTTTAGTTATATGAAAAATTATGAGTTATAAATGAAATTTAATATGGATTCCATCTATTTAAACCAAACACATGAGCAGATGAGTTGTAAGAAACTGTAATGGAAGAGGTTCGTATTCAAAGTATTTTAGTAGAATGAAATGATTTATTTTAGAAAAATATTATTTATGGTTGTGAATAATAAATATATCAACACTATTCTTGAATTGGTGTCAATATAATAATTATATCCTCAGTAATTTGAAAAAATAGTATAAATTCAGGGGGTTTTCATTGAAGAAATTATCCTAAAGGGACTAAGTGCATTCAAAGAAACCAGATAAGAGGATTTTTATATAATATAAAACACTGTTTGTGTAGATAAATATAATCACCCATATAATATAACATGATATTTGTGACTTTCATGATAGGGAAAGGTTTTATCAAATGTAATGTGAATCATTACTATCATTTCTAACTGTTTTATTTTTTTATTTTTAACTTTCATCTCTAAAATTTCCAAATATTACATTGGTTATTGTAACATAACTTACTATATTAAAACTCTGCTTAAAAATAATCATGGATATTAAAAAAAATATTTAGTCATTTTGGACTTTTTGTGGCATGGTCTCGCTCAATGAATTTATTATTTGAAATTTATTATTCTTATTCCACTCAAATGAATGAATAAAATATTAAATAAGTACCACAGAGATCCCTATATGGAAAATTTTTCATCATATTTTGGGAAAGAAATATTTTACCATCGGGTGGTGTAATTAGATTTGATTTAGGGACCAAGACTATGTTATAAAATCTAATTAACAATTAGATAAATATCCCTAAACATTTTCATTTGGGCCAGTCTCCATTGACATATACATTAATGAGAATAGATTTGGGAGGACTGGTGATCAATGTGTATTATCCATAATGAATAATCAATGAAACATGGATTTTTTTAATATTAAATAATATCGATCTAAACCCTAGAGTATGTAATATTAAATTTTATGCTCCATTCATAGTGAAAATTTAATTTAACATATCAATTTTTAATTTTTTTTACAAATACATTAACCCTAATTTCATTAAAAATTATCATTATTATTTATTTATTGTTTTTTATAATGAGTTATGGTGTAAGATATTCCTATATTAATTAATATAACCTATTTAAACTCATCGAATGACCACAAACCCCATGTGTCATGTAAATCTTAGTTAACTATAATGTCATCGACCTTAATTTATTGTGATTTATTGGGTTGTAAAAAATCCTTCCATCAAGACTGCTTCTACTCTATCTATAAAAATCAATGTCTCTCAACATGGTTTTGGTCAGATGAGAGCTACTAGAACTTGTTTCAACTATTAGTGGAAAAGAAAAAACAATACAATGAGGTGAAGCATTATCCAAGTAGATGGCATGAGGGTGGAGTGTGGTGGACTTTTTTAGGACATTGTCTTGAAAAGGATGTGTTGACAAAAAATTCAGATAGATTGAACTGAGTAGTGGGTAACTGTTACGATGTTCACAGAACATTTAGAGATAAGGATATTGTTTAATGAAAACAATGTGGTGATATATAGGGATTTGATTTTAACTAACATCCCATCTGAGATGGGATTGTCGGGTACACATAATGTTTTGTTTCTGTTGTGGAATAACTATGGTTCTAAATCATTAGATTGTAACTAGATACATACCCAATTTTTTATTGGTTGAATATGTTTTTATAGAGTTGTGTTACACTCATATGCGAGTTGAGAGTCACCAGAAAGGTTGGTGGAGTAGCCTAACACATCCAGAGAAGCATGGAAGTTATACTTCCAACCATAACCCAATATAGGTTTCCCATAAATAAAAGGTTAACACTGTAGATGTAGTCTCTCTCCAGGTTAACCCAGAGTTATCGCCAGGTAGAAATGAACACTAATACAAGACCAACCCTTTGTAACCAAATGAGTTCTGGTGTGTGTAGTTTTTTGTTATTATATATTACCTCATAAATGGGGAAACCAAAAGCCTCCACGGGAATATATGTATACCATAATAGCCATGTAGAATGCATTGTGGGTTAGTACATGCCTTGATACATTATATTTGTCATGTTTTCACACTACCACAAAATAGGTCAAGGGAAGCGCTACCCTTTATCAGTGCTAAAAAGAAAGCGCTGATAAAGGGGTGTGCCTTTTTCAGTGCTAGTTAAAATTGCTGATAAATCTAACCTTTATCAGTGCTAAAATAAGAAATGATAAAGGGAAAATTTGTCAGCACTTATTTTTGGGCTGATAAACGTTTTTATTCGTAATTTATATAAAATTATAATATTTATAATCATAAATAATGTTTTTTGTATAGATTAACAATTATATACCAATAATTATAAATATATACTCTTAATTATTATAATTATTAATAAATAAATAAATATATTTATCTTATATGTCATTTTAACGAAATATATAAAAAAATAATTAAATTATTAAATAAAAACCACTATAACCTTTATCAAAACTCGTTAAAAGCACCTATAAAGGTATCTCTTTATCAGCGCTAAATAAATCACTGATAAAGCTATGTTTTCAGCACTGATAAAACATAACTTTATCATCACTTTTAACGAGTGATGATAAAGGTTCCAACCATTTTTATTTAATAACCCTAATAGGCCCCTCCTCTCTCACACGCGGTCAAGCTTTCGTGGAAGCTGAACCAGAACATACTTCTGCTGGGACCTCTCCTCCTCCTCATCCTCCTCCTCCACCGCCGCTGTTTTGTATTCCTCTTCTGCAGTGACCGTCATCCTCCTCTATTGCCACTGCCTCCGCCACCACTGCCTCGTCCTCTGCTGCCTCTGCCATGGCTGCCTCCACTACCGCTGCCTCTAGCGCTGCTGCATCCTCCGCGGCTGCCTCCTCCAAGGCTGCCTCCATCATTGCTTCTTCATCTCCAAGGTCTATCTTGATTTGATTATACCCCAAGTATATGTCCATGATAGAAAGGGCTTGAAAAATATTAGTTGCATAAATCAAGATTTCTTTGATCAGTAATGGGAAATCATCCATTGGAAATGTCTATTAAGGTCTCTAAAGTTAATGTGGACCCTATTTTACCAGTTATTTTTCTTAATGGGGATAATTTTGGTGATCCATCTTGGGTATTTCACTTCTCGGACAAAGTTAATTTTGGTGATCCATCTTTTCACTACCTCTAGTGTATGAAACCTTAGCCAGGGTCTTGGTTTTAGCAATGGGAATGAAATATCTAAATTTTACTTGTTTCAACCTTGTTTCCATTGTATATTCATCTTTTATATTTTAAAAGTCTGTTCATCTCGTTCTATCAAAGGTGGGTTCTATAATTTCTTGTTATCTTAAGGTGTGTTTAACCATAGTGTGGGTTGATTTCAGTTTTAGTGAGTTCTTGTGGTTTGTGGGATGTGGTAAATGGTGTATTCAGTTTTAAATTATTTTATTCTCATGGGTTTCCCCTATTTTATGTTTTCTTTTTAGGTTGAAATCTCTTATACTGTGTGCCCCTCCTCTATTGCGAACGCACCTCTGTCGTTTGTTGAACAACACCTTCGAGGTGAGTTTTCTCCTGTTACTCATTGGTTTCCTCTTGTTCTCATGTTATTACTATTCTATATTCACAGTTATAATGTGAAATGTATGGGCTAAACTCCCCACTAAAAATCATGCTCGTTGGTGGTCCTTGTTTATGCACTAAATAAATTACATGTTGGTTGGTTCCTGTTGAACATTTGAATATTAAAATTGGTAATTTACCTATACTTGAATTATGAATGAATGCCCCAGGTTGATAAAACTTTTGTGATAACCCCTGAATTATCAAACACAATTGAATAAGGGATGCTTTGTAAAATCTAATATTGTGATTGTTTGGTTTGTATGGTGTCGAAATTGTGAGCACGATTGTGTTTTTGTATGGTGTTGTAGTTATTGGCATGATTTATATGATATTTGTTTTCTATGTTTTAGTTCTTCTACAATTGAATATCAATCCAAACTTTACCCATGTCATTGGAACCACCACTTTGTTACTAGTGAAATTCCACTGAATCTTAGAAAACCACTTCTAGAGGACTCCATGTGACACTTTATGGAGGGAAGATGATGTTTTTTAGATTCTATATATTTTTAAAATAAATTTTATGTAGTCTTGTTAAATGGAACATGCTTCACCATACATGGATTTCATATATATTTTAATGCCAGAAAACATTTATCTCTAAAATCTACACCACATGACTCATCTTCTAACTAAAACTTGGAATAAGTTTCATTTTAAATGATACTTGTCATGTGAGCCTAGGTCAGACACAATGTATCTTCATGATATATAATTCATCTTAAAACCATGTACATGCCATGAAATAATGGTAGAAACACATGATATGTGTTTTACTTCACTCACACCATGTAAAGATACCATATAAACATGATGATTATAGACTATACACCCCTAGTGGTCATGTAAGGACTACACACTGTGTATTCCACAAAAATGTGATGCATAGCCGGTGAGGTGACTCAGTATGTATCTAAATTACACGCCTTTAGCTCAAGATGTTATATAGGTCATGTTTTTTTAAAGGCATCATGCAGTCTTTGTATGACTGACTTGGAATTAATTTGATATATGTCATATTAAATCAGGTAAATCTTATCCATACACGATGTTCACACTACTGGACACACCATGTATATGGATTTCACATGAGTTTAGAAATGGTAGTATACAACCAACCTTGACTGAGAACCCTACACATTCTGTATCCATTGAACAAATTGTGTGCTATGTTATTTTCATTATAATTATTTATTTTTCACTTAGATGATAGTATTTCATGTATGAGTATCCCATCATAAATATCTTCTCATGTAGATCAAAATAGTATGATTCCCTCAATCATTGGAAATTGCACACGACATGGTTTGGATATTTTAATTACCGTCACTATGCTTGAGAGTTGACAAGTGACAAGTGAGATGTTTGGAGGAAATATAGAGTATGGTACTACCCCATATTTCAGTGAAGAGTCCTCCATGTATAGGTTTTTGGTACTCCGTGGAGATATACAAAAGACAGGTCACAATATCCCATATATAGATAGAGTTCAAGTACTTTCACATGTTTTGGGGTAGGTTCCTCTATTTCATATATGAGTATCCCATTATATCCTTACATTGTTTTTTGTGAGCGTTCAACTTTTTATGTTTACAATCACACATGTATGGAATTTATAAGCACATGTGGTGTGTTTATTTTTATATTTTATAGTTTGGAGATGAAATTTTTGGACATAGAGTTAGTGAGATTGAGTAACAGTTAAATTATGTACAATGATGGTTCCTGGTTGAGGCATTTGTACCATGATTTTTTTTATAAAACCCAAAAAATGATACTTGATTAATTAAAACATAATATTAGGCACGTTCAAGATCGCTCCCATAAAGTTGATGAATACGAATAAAGAATGGATGAATTCCAATCGGTTGACAAAAGAGTATAAGATGGCGTGAAAGAGTTTATCAAGTTTGCAGAAGATCGTGCATGTGCCCCTTCTCAAATCCTTTGTCCATGTTTTCACTGCTGTTACTCAATAAAAATTAGTCTGGAGGAGTTGGAAGAACACCTAATCTGTCATGAAATAGATTGATGTTATACATGTTGGAATAAACACGGTGAAAAAACAAATATAGGTAGTGGCTCAGATAACACGACATTTTATGGATCATCTGATATGATTACTATCATGAACAATGAAAACGATTTTATGGAGGATATGATTACAGATGTGAATGATGATAGAGATCATATTTAGGAAATGAAAAGGACAGTTAAAAATGAACTTCATGATTGCCCAAAATATTTTGTGAAGTTAAAGAGTTGTGCAAAAATTCCATTGTATGCTGGTTGCACTAAATATACAGTATTGTCAGCCATACTGAAGCTGTATAATTTGAAAGCAGGCAATGGGTGGAGTGATGCCAGTGTTATGGAACTACTTTATCTCCTAAATAACATGATCCAAGAAGATAATGAAATCCCAATACAAACATACGATGTTAAACGAATGCTATGATCAATGGTTACGATCTCTGAAAGAATACATGCCAGCCAGAATGACTGTATATTTTTTCTCATGGACCACAAATCACTTAAATAATGCCCAAAGTGCGGTGCTTCATGATACAAGAATGATGATTCTAGTCCTACGAAATTAGTATGGAACTTTCCAAACATTCCAAGGTTTAGGGGCATATATGGAAGTGAGGAGACTTCAGGACAATTAACAAGGCTTTCAAATACAAGAATTAAATTTGGGAAACTATGTCACCCTGCAGACTATCCTCTTTGAAAGATAATTGATCATGAGTATCTTGAATTTGGAAATGAGCCGAGAATCCTTCGTCTGGAATTGTCTACATATGGGGTGTATCCTTTTGGTATTCAAAGTGGCAGTCACAGTACATGTCCTGTAATGTTTGTAAATTATAACTTACCACTGTGGTTATGCATGAAATGAAAATAAATCATTTTATATATGCTTATATCTAGACCAAAACAACTGGGTAATGATATTGATGTTTATTTGGCTCTATTGATTGATGATTTGAAAATATTGTGGGATTCAGGTGTTACGTTGTATGATGCCTTCAAAAATGAAGATTTTACTTTGAAAGACATGTTGTACAGGATGATAAACGACATTATTTCTTATGGAAAAATGTCAGGATATAGCATTAAAGGAACTCAAGGGTGTCCCATTTGCGAACAAGGTACACAGTCAATTAGTTTGAAACATTCATAAAAAATCGTGTTTCTAGGACATCACAGATTTCTACCCCGACGACATAAGTACCGATCTTGGACGACATCATTCGATAGAAGTTCAGAATAACGTACAACACTGTCTCCATTAACAGGTGATCAATTGTTTGAGAAATTAAAATATTTGGAAGCTACTTTTGGTAAACTGTTTTTGAAAAACCATATAAAAACTAGTTGGAAAAAGATGGAAGTTTTTTTTGAATTACCATACTGGAATTATCTGCATGTTAGACATTTTCTTAATGTTTTTCATGTTGAAAAAATGTATGTGATAGTGTCATCGTCACGTTTATAAATGAACCTGAAAAAACAAAGGATGGAATTAAGGCTGGATTGGACATGGTTGAGATGGGAATATGAGAAGAGTTGGCACTAGTGAAGGGTGAAAAACAAACATTTCTTCCTCCTGCTACTTACACTCTTTTCAGGAAAGAGAGATATCGGTTTTGAAACTTCTTTAATGATGTAAAGGTTCCAAATGGGTTTTCATAAAATATCAAGAACATCGTGTCAAAGAGAGATTCAAAATTAAAGGTTCTGAAATCACATGACTTCCATGTTTTGATGCAAGATCTTACTCTAACAGCTTTACATTGAATTTTTTCCATGAATCTCTGCCATACATTAACGAAGCTCTATGTCTTCTTCAAAGCTATATGCTGCAAAGTTATAGACCTGGAAAAATTTCCCACTATGGAAATAGAAATTGCCGTCATATAATGTGAATTGGAAATGTTCTTCCTGCCGACATTTTTTGATATAATGGTTCATTTGATGGTTTATTTGGTGAGAGAGATTTGACTATGTGGTCTAGTACATTATAAATGGATGTACCCAATTGAATGGTGTATGAAGATTTTGAAAGGGTATATCAAAAATCGTAGTTAGCCATAGGGTTGTATTACAGCGTAATATATTGTTGGGGAATCCATTTAATTCTGTACCGAATACCTGTCTAGTGTGGAAAATGTTGCCCTACTGAAATCTCTTCACACTGAGCGGCTTGAGGGTGATAGAGTTTCTGGAAGAGAGGTTGTCACAATCAATATTACAGATCAGGAGCAGGCTTAGCTTTACATTTTTCATAACAATTTCAATGTTTAACCATATGTTCTAACCCACAAATAAATTATTAGGCATTTTATTCCTTCTAGGGCTGAAAAATGGAAATCAGATACACATAATCGATAGATTATAGGATGGTTTTAGGACCATATTTTTGAGAAGTTAGATGAAAATACAGACTCAATATTAGAATGACTTCGATGGATAGATGGAGGAGAAAGTGTGTATGTATTATCTTACAATGCTTATGCAGATAATGGTTATACATTCTATACTAATGAACATGATCAAGAAAGTACCATGCATAATAGTGGGGTTACACATGTGGTTGAGGGGATTCATGTTTCCGGTTCTAAAGATAGAAATACAATTTATGTTAATATGTCATACTTTGGCATCATCAAACAAATATGGGGTTGGATTATATAAAATTAAAAGTTCCGAATTTTCAATGAAAGTGCATTGATAACAGGAGTGCTGTTAAAATAGATGAATTGGGATTCATGAATGTTGATTTCAGTAAGGATTGGGAGAAAGACGAACCCTTTATAATGGCTTCACATGTAGTAAAAGTATTTTATATTCTAAACCGCACAAACCAAAATTGGTCAATTGTTCCATTATCAACCAAAACAACTGAAGGGTCAGATTCAAGTTCAATGGAGGATGACCCTTTTATAGGGACTTCACAATCATTTTGCAGCGGTCCCAATGTAGATGGAGTTTTTTATGTCAGCGGAGACCACAATGAAGGGATTTACATAGTCGATAGAGGGGTCAAATCTCTTCATCCTTTAAAAACAAAAAGAGAGTACAATAATCAGGTTTTTTGTTTATTGTAATATACATTGTGTTACATTATGTTATTATCTGTCTTCTACTGCTTTTATGTAATCAAAATTAAATGTTAAACCACTTTTGCAGATAATTACTTTTGCACTTGCTGATGCGCACAATCCCGAGGAATAAAAGGTATCTCAACCAGCTGATGGTGGTCCTAGTGCATAGCAATAAGAGGTTTCTCAACCTGTTGTTGCTAGTCCCAGTGCTGAGGTACAACAGGTTTCTCAACCTGTTGTTTCTGGTCCTAGTGCTATGGTACAATAGGTTTCTCAACCTATTGCTACTGGTCCCAGTATTGATGCTAGTGCTCTGGAAGAACATAATGATGATACTTCTCACGAAATGGTAGGAAAAGAAACCATGAAAGGGAAAAAACAATATTGCGTTAGTTTGATAGTGTGAGCCAAAATCCTTAAAAAATGAAAAAGGCATAAAATTTTAGGTTGGATGGAATAAACGAGTCCAACATGTTAACCCCAATAGAGCCATATTTAGTAGATACATTGGAATCGTTACTCGGAAACAGATGAAGATTGATGTACTATTGTGGCACCATGTTGTCACCAGTCTTAAGGCACTAATGTGGGAAGAGATTACGGTAACTTTATGATATCATTTTTTAATTTATTAAAATAAAATAAAATACAAAAAAAATTTCTTACTCGTCATCATCCATTGCATAGTGCATTTATAGTAGATGCCTCTCATAAGGAATACATATTAAGAGTTGCAGGAAGGACTCATAGAGGTTTCTGAAAAATTTTAACAAAATATTATCTTAATGATACAGAAGGTAAAATCAAGCCGCACCCACCTCCTCTTTATGCACACTTGATATCTCAAGGGTCATGGGATGCATTTAGAAACCGTTGTGGGGAGCATACTTTTCAGGTATATTTTGTGGGGTAACATGTTGTTTAAAATTTCTTGTATTCCTCACTTTGATTTATAGTTTTTTATTTATGAAACATCAACTGAGTGCTGAAAATAAAAAACGTGCAACAGAACCAGCATACCCTTACCGTAAAGAAAGGATGGGATACACTTCACTTGAGAAAAAACGGTATGACTTTTAAATCTATCGCACTACTTGTATGTGATATAAAACAACACCATAACCATGTTTCCCTATTTATATAAAGATTAATGAATCAAAATATAAAGTCATATACATCCCACGCCATGTGCTATGGAAGTAGGATCTTGTAAATAAAGAGGGGATACTAATAGATGAAAACACACAAAAAGTGTGGGAAACATGTGTAAGTATGACATAATATAAATTTGATTTTTTTAAAATCTCTATTACATTACAATGACAAATTATTTTTCTATATTTTCTATCTGACATAGTCACAGGAATCAAAAACACCCACACCAGATGTAGACATACATTCAGTGGCCTTGAAGCAGCTTGAACAGTGTTGTCGCGTCAGAGGTGCGGTTTTGGGGTGACACCCCAAACATATTTTCAAAAAAAACAAGCAGAGGATCAAAATGAAAAAATGGAAAATATGAAAGAAAAAGTATCTATTTTTTAAGAATAGTTACCATAATAGAGATAGATGATATCATGTTTGATGGAGGAGAAGAAATGAGAGGAAACAACTCAACAACAACTCATGCATGACGATCTCACCCCACCCCCACCAGCTTTGAGGTGAGCCATTCCCCTAAAAAACCTGGCATAGCTGAGGTAATCAATGTTTCAATAATTTTTTCTATGAAATGTGAATCACATAGAACCTAATACCTTTCCTGTACTAAAATTCTACAGGGAGAAAATGATTGTGATTTATATCTATCAACTCCAACCTATGGCCTTGTAGCAAGGGCAACGATGTTCAAATCGCAGAACGACATGCTACACAACCTACAACTTCCAACATATCATTTTATAGTGTCAATTAACGTTGTTAATGAGATGAGTGCTGAGCTACCTATTCTAAATGATGATGACGAAATTAATAAAATTTAACAAGCTGTTGAAACATTCATCGCATGGACATCAATTCTTGTAAAAATCCTGTCGATATGGAGGTATCCATTTCCAATTTATTTTTCAAGATGGACCTTTAATATTTAATGAAAAAAGTCCTAACCTGATGAATATTATTATAGAACAAAAAAGAGAAGGGGGTGAAATGAAATATCAGATCAAAACTATCTCAAGGATCTACCAACCGATTGAAACGATCTATAGAGAGCACCTTCACCCCACCCGTTCTATATCCATAGTCAATATCATTGCATGATCATGTGGATACAATGTTGATAGACGGAAAGGCTCACACAGTTGATTGTGAAATAAATATGTATGGAGAGGATGTATCAATTTTCATTAGTGCTGAAAATGTAAATCAAATCCAAAAGTATGCATGGCTAGGCACCTCCATTATAAATGTATACATGAGGTATGTTTTCATGATTTGATTTTACAAAAGTTGATATACAGTGATAATTATGACTAAATACATTTTATATTTTTTTCAGGCGTATATATGAAAAACCATTGAAGTGATTTACCCATGAACAAAAATTTGGACTCGTTAGTCCTCACACCACCTCTTCATAGGATGAAATATATTATGATAAAGAGGATGTAATAATGTCATCCTTGCTCAAACCGTTTGAAAACAAAACTACAGATGATAGAATATTTTTAATACCAACGATACAGGGGTAAAACTCTACTACATAATAATATCAACTATATTTTCATTTATTTTGTAACTTGTTCCTTTTTGTGTTTTTAGGCAGCATTGGATGCTGATTGCAGTCAATTTGGATACCCCAAAGATTTATTTTTTGGATTCGATGCATGGATATCCAAAAAACCAACCACGCATGATGGCATTTGATAATTTGTAATACAGTAGATCCAACATTTTAAAACTAAAAATCCAGTTATATAATTTATATTATCTTTTAATTATTATTATATTATGATAGGGCAGTGCATCAATATTTTCTACTGCATGGAATGAATCTAGGGTATAAGGATAAGAATTCCTACAAGATCTACAACTAGAAAAGTATTCTGTTATATATAATAACATTGCACTATTCTAACACATATCAAAACAAATTACTTATTTTTGTCTATGTTTCTGTAGTGTCCAAAACAAACAAACAGAAAGGGCAGTGGTTATTATGTTTGTAAATTTATGAAATAGATCATATTTCATCAACAAACTAGCATCCCTGATGAGGTATTTTTGAAAATAATAACGGTTTGATTTAGAATATTTAATAATACTTTGTGTATTTATATTTTTTCAGTACTACCTTGACTATTGAAAAAACTCATATTCACAAGATTATATAAATGTGTTTAGAAATGAATGGGAAGTATACCTGATGGAAGATTGTACACAAATAGGAAGAAGGTGAATTCCTAATACTTATGTTATCTATATAGGATCATTGATATCACCCTTGTTTACACTTATTGATCATATATGATCACCCTTTATTATGTTTTATATACTTAGGTTATGAAGAATGGTTTTAGAAATGATTTTTATTTCTAGTAAAGCATAACTCATTGGACTACACTGGTCGATAGTGTGGAAGTTGACAAATGCATAGTCATTCAGTCCACTCACGAGCTTTTTAAAATCTTGATAGGAACCAATATCTTGGATTTTCAATTTTGTAACTTTAGTTTCCCTTATATGTGGGTGGGGGTGTCCAGGAGGGAGGGGTGTCCAAGAGTGGGGGGGGGGGTACAGGAGGGGGTGTGTCCAGGAGGGAGGGGCTGTCCAGGGGGTGTCCAGGATTGGGGGGGTGTCCAAAATGTAGGGGGGTGTCCGACGGGGGGTTCCATGAGTGGGATGTCAAGAAGGTGATGGAGGGGGTGTGTATAGAAGGGAGGGGGTGTCAAGACAAAGAGCCATTAAATTCCATTCAATACTGATAATATAAAATGGGTAGATCACTTATAGAGTACCCTGAAGTGGGTCTGTAGTGAGGCATCCAATGTTCCAACCAACCAAACCAATTCCAAGCCCATGTAAAGGCCCAGGAATTATATTCTAGTTTAATTTGAGCCCCAATATATTTTATTTAATGTCATAAAGATCCAAAATATGCATCATTTACCTTTATCACATTAGATTTATGTGAAATTTCATTCCTATTATTCCAATATATTTTTTATTTTGTGTTTTTCCTTGATTTGTTGAACTATATCTTTTAAAAAATATGTATGATTTTATAATAAATATTATTGAATGATGGTGTATGAATAATATTTTTTTCCATTATCAAATAGACGATGAAAATATAGTTGGATAAAGAAGGTTATTAATGGGTATACACTAAAGAACAAGGAGAGAGGCAGTGTCCAGGAGTGGAGGGGGGTCCAGGAGGGAGGGGCTGTCCAGGGGGTGGGAAGGGGGTTGGCCAGGGAAAGGGATGTGGCTGTAAGGGGAGGGAGGGGGTTGTCTAGGAGGAGGGAGGGGGGCTGCAGGTGGAGTGGTGGGAGGAGAGGGGGCTGTCTGGGAGGGGGGCTTCTTAGGGAGGGGAGGGAGGGGGTTGTCTAGGAAGTAGGGGGTGTCCAGGAGTGGAGGGGGGTTGTCCAGTAGGGGAGGGGGTTGTCCATGGGGTTGGGAAGGGGGTTGTCTAGGGAATGGGAGGAGGGATCCAAGGGAAGGGAGGGGTTGTCCAAGAGGAGGGAGGGGGCTATAGGTGGAGTGGTGGGAGGGGGGCATTGATGTTAACTGGAGCATTGAGGTATATCAGAAAACATGATAAAAGGTTATTTTGAGCCTTTAATAAGATTATCATGTTTATTTTAAATAGACTTTAATATCTTCATTTAGTCCATCAAATACATTACTAAAATCCCAGAAGATAAGACTGAAATTCACTCAAATGTAGGTTGTAGAATCCATGCATTCTATTCTATGTTTTTTCCAAAAGTTTCACCCAGGTGCTTAAAATAAGAAGTTGTTACTGTTCACTATATCAAGAGTGATGTTGTGGTTCCATCAAGGTGGTTTTTCCTCCGTACAAGAACTTCAGATGATACCATTGGATTAAATAGCACAGATTCATAATCAGTTGCTGTCTGAATGGCAATGAAAACATCTTTTATGGCTATATTCTCACATGTTTCCACTCATGTGTCCCATCTCCTCAGTTCCCTTCCATTGAACAAAGGGGTTTCAATTCCTTGGGCAACTTGGATCCCATCACATGCGACTGTGATTGCATTCTCCATGTTGTTCTCACCTCTGTGCTATATCCTCCATGATCACTATTGATCAAGCGTTGTTTATTGTAGTTTCTTCAAGTCCAGACACGTGACTTTCCAGTTTCACCATACATTCCGACTTCTGCATGTGGTCCCATGGAAAAAAAGTGTAGATGGCTCCTCTTACTCAGTTTCAGTCACATTTTCATCCAAATATGTGACTGGAATCCCGATCGCATGTATCCCATTCATCTCCATGTTTCCGCCTCTGTCAGAATGTGTCAGTATTCTCCATATCCAGCATCAACCGATTGTCTTCCTTTACCTGCATCTCATTCATTATCATCTCCAATGTAAGTTGCTCCACCTCTTGTTGTGGAACTGTCTCCATGTTGTGAAGCATGTTAGTGGTGTGTTTTCAATATTCAGTTTTCTCGTCAACTCATGTTACCACCTTTACTACTCTTGATACCACCACTGCTAGTGCAACATGAGAGCTTCCATTTTGGATACAATGGCTTAATTCTGAAAATTTCAAGGGTTTCTTCATCTTTTTGTAACAAAAATGTTTTTTATACTAATATGGTCATTTGGTCGTACTGACTAAAATCTATTATGATTATTGTTACTATTTTTATTGATAGATTTGCAGTTTATTTTCTTTCATTGTCCAAAGATATCATTTGGTTTTTTCTGGTTCAAGTTCACTATAGATTTTCAGAACAATATGTTTATATTCTGTCTAGGGGGATGTCTCGAGGAGGGGAGGGAGAGGGGTTTTCCAGGAAGGAGGGGTTGTTTGGGAGTGGGGGGGTGTCCAAGAAGGTAGGGGGCTGTCCAGGAGGGGAGGGGGTTGTCCAGGGGGTGGGAAGGGGACTCTCCATGGAAAGGGAGGGGGCCAAAAAGGGGAGGGAGGGGGGTTGTCCAGGAGAAGGGAGGGGTGTTGCAGGTGGTGTGGTGGGAGGGAGGGGGTCTGTAGGGGGGATGTCAAGGGGTATAGAGGAGGCTGTCTAGGGGGATGTCCTACGGAGGGGAGGTAGTGGGTTGTCTAGGAAGGAGAGAGTGTCCAGGAGGGGAGGGTGCTATCCAGGAGAGGAGGGGGCTGTTCAGGAGGTGGGAAGGGGGCTGTCCAGGGAAAGGGAGGGGGGCTGCAAGGGGAAGGAGGGGGGTTTTCCAGGGGGAGGTAGGGGGTTGCAGGTAGAGTGGTTGGAGGGAGGGGGCTGCCGGGGGGAGGGGTTGTCCATGGGTAGAGAGGGGGATGTGTAGTTTAGGGGAGGTAGGGGTTGTTTAGAAAAGAGGGGGTGTCCAAGAGGGGAGGGGGTTGTTTAGGAGAGGAGGGGTTGGGGGGCTATCCAGAAGGTGGGAAGGGGGTTGTCCAGAGAAAGGGAGGGGATACACGAGGAGGGAGGGGGTTGTCTAGGATGAGGGATGGGGGATGCAGGTGGAGTGGGGGGAGGGGGTGTCTATGGGCAGGGAGGGGGGTGTAGGGGAGGGGGTTGTCCAAGAGGGGGGAGGGGGCGGAAGGTGGAGTGGGGGGGGGGGAGGATATCTAGGGGATA
Source organism: Viscum album (assembly GCA_963277665.1). NCBI lineage: Eukaryota > Viridiplantae > Streptophyta > Magnoliopsida > Santalales > Viscaceae > Viscum > Viscum album. Next base: position 1,186,649,744 of record OY728164.1, read on the forward strand.
TCTCAGGGTGGGGAGGGAGGGGGGTTTGGAAAATCACACTAAAGAACTACAAGATCAAAAGAAAAGTGAACCGGTATGATCATGGCCAATCTAATTGTGTAGGTTCTCATCAGGACCTCTCTAAAACTGAGAAATTCATTCCTTTCATACCTTCAAGAGGACCTTATATATTGTTTGGGGTCCTTGGAGAGGCATAAGTGGTCAGGGATCAAGTAGGGTTAGACCCAATGTCTGATGTGGATGCACTATCACTCATTCCCTTTGTCCAGGCATGAGTGATAACACTCTTAGAGGATCCTGATATATGTAACTATTAGGTTTATAACCAATCTAGGATGGTGGTATCACTAGGAAATTTTAAGAATTTATTCTAAAACTGTACACTCTTATGAAATTGAATAAACCATCATGTATATGTCATATTGTATATCCTGTGGAGTTTCCTTCCTTTTTTTATTGTCAATAAATGAAACCTTTTTGATTCTATGTTTTTGTTGATATTTATTCCCCTTCTTTTCTCATCCAGGTAATCTTAACAAAAAAGTATTTATAATTAAATGAATCATGTTGAGACTCTTCTAAAAGATTAATTCAATCTATGGAAATATAGACCTGTGAAGGTTATAACAGGTAATAATTTACATTTTATTAAGGTATTCTTTCATATTAATATTTAATTTATTTCATTATTGTATTACTAACATTATATTTGTTTTCTTATATAGTTGAAATCTTTTTCCTGAGTTTTAATGCTTTTTTCGGCAACTAATACCATGGACGGAAATTTTTTAGAGCGGAGTATGGATGAAAAAAGGATGAAACATCAATGTTTTTAACTGTTTGTTGGATAATTGTAATTTTAACCAAATTAAACATTGTTTGAAATGTATATAGTTGTGTTTTTGTTTGTATTCATGATTTAAAATAAATATATATAGCATTTTTGTTCTTCTGTGCTTTGTGTGTAGGTGTTGTTTGTGCTGTGTCCGCAGGTGTTGTCTCATGTGTGTAGGTGTTGTGCATGTTCTGGGTTTCCACAAGCAATTTGGCCTTTATCAGCGCTAATTAAGAACTCATAAATGGATAATATAATAGCGCTCAAAATATAATTGATAAATGTAGTATTAATATTCTCTATTTTTAGCGCTGATATATTATCCATTTATTATCACTAAAAAAAGGGTTGATAAATACTACCTTTATCAGTGCTAAAAAAAGCGATGATAAAGGGGACAACCTATCTTCACCGAGATTAACAGCGCTTTTTTAGCGCTGTTAAAGGTGGTTTTTAGAGCTATTAGAAGACCTGTTTGTCGTATTGTCAAACCATTTAAAATATGTATCATATTTTAGTAAGTAAATATCCTATACTGAGAATGTATTAATGAATAATGTAATGGTTTGGTACATTGTTCTATAAAATTCCATTTTTTAGGATTTTTAGGTATATTAATTTTTTTAGTTTCATATAGCCGGAGGTTGGATTTAATTAACAAGATCATATTAGACATAAAGTTCATTACCCACTTGGAAACAATTTTTATAATAGGATATGGTTCTCCTGAACATATTATTAGGTTTTTACTCACCTATAATATTAGTTTTATAGGTCATCCAAATTTGTAATGGGGGTTGAAACTAAATTGGTCTTTAGTAAGGAATGATACCCTCATATGTCTAATATAGTTAGTTACTACCACACTAATAGGGTGAATGTACACCATCTATAGAGTTCATACTCCCTTGATCATGATGACATTTTCAGCAAGGCATGGGTTCTTAACCATAGTCAGTGCTCCCTCAAACAAGACACTACCCTCAGTGTTCCATGAGTCACTAACTATTGATTCTAATAGGTGACCACAGTTTCATAAATCATAATATTGTGCTTTACTTGGATTGGTTTTGGTGGTCGTTCCTTATGTAGTTGGAAAATAAATATTTAAACTATTATATTCACATAGTTAAATATAATTTAGTTATAACATTTTCCACTAATTAATTTCCTTTTGAATGGGTTATGAGTAGACTTGTTCTTAGTTCCTACTTCTTTTTTATTTTATTGAGTCATACTGAGTGTTTCTATACTCACCCATGTATGGTAATTCCAGTCACGTATGTTACATCCTATGAAGATGAAAAAAGTTTACAATTTTTAATGGTTGGTGTTAATTTTGTTGAGCCAGTGTTCAGTGGTGATGGTTTTTGTTAGTTTTCATTTTAAGAGACAATGTTATGAAGAGTTTATTTTTTCTCATTCTTTTATTTTCTATCTACATTTATGATATTGATCATTTATATTTCCCCTCATCATTATTATTATGTTTTCAAATTATTAAGAATGTTTATTGTGTATCCCATGTTCACATCTGCATATCATGTTATTGTGAATATATTATTATTATTATTATTTGGTCTAGATATATGTGAATGAATGTAGTTTCAATAATATAAGTCCTATTGAATGTGAGATATGCATTCTTGGTGGAAGTAAATATCCCTTGGGCTTTATGAGGATTTCTTAGTGTAGTGCACTTAGCTTTCCACCAGCTTAAATAGGGACCTAATGGGTTGAGTCTTATCAAAGTTTTATAAATGATGGTTGAACCCTTGGGAAAGAGTGTAATGTTAAGTATCTTGTGAGGGTGGTTTTGGTAATTTCAAGGAAAATATTTGATAATACAAGAGTTCCATTTCTAAAATAGAAAACCTATAATTTTATGGGATTCAATGCATTGTTTCAAAAGGAAATTGATAATCCATTAATTTACTCAAATGTATATGGGGACACTGGTATGATATAGAAAGGATGATGGATTCATCTTGTAGATATTTATTATTGATTCATATATTCTTATTGAGATATATCACAATGATATTTTTACTATTCCTGAGATTGTATATAATAATACTAGATTCCATACCATTGACCAATATCTATTATATTGAGGGGGTATATAACAAACCTATGGAAACATTATATCATTTTCTAAAAAATGAGCTATGTCAAAAAACATCCAACCAAAGGTAAAATAAAGAGATGTGCTGAAAATTTGATTAGGGATTAGATACTCTACCCATTTTTTAGTGAGTTTAACCTCAACAAAATTGTATAGGGTGATAATCCCCCAAAATCTAAGAAAAATATGATTCAATTTGGGAGGTAGTAGAATATTGATAAACATAGTTCACTACTTGAGTTATGTTAATTAATAATACAAATATTCTAATACTGACCTAACCCTTAGGCCTTAGAGGACTAGTTATAGGACATGACTCATGGGTTTTTATTTCTCCTATACAAGCTAATCATTTCTAAGTATTGACATTTATTTTCTTCCATGGTATAGAAATATTTTCATGGGAAATAATGAAAAGACCCATTATGATACTGTAATAGCTTTTTCAAATTTGAATAGACTCATTTTGTGAGAGTAAAACCTAGTGTTGTTCGGGATGTTGTGAGTTTAAAAGTTGGTGCACATGATGTATGGTAACATTTTTTAGAGGATTATATGTAAATTTTTAGTAAACCCCTGATATAATCTCTGAAAATGAATTATAATTAATTTTTATGATCATAAAAGTATACATAAGGCCCACATAGAGTGACTCAATATATTATCATCCCATTTTGAATTAGCATCTACACTAGAATCTTGGAGAGAGATTAAGTTATCAAGAGATTCTTGGAAGAGGGGAAATTATAGACTTGGGTATGAATTATATTTTTTATACTATATTTTCTATTTTTATCTAGAAAATTAATTTTAGTAGGTGCTAAAATTAAGGGCATATGTATTAAAGAACCCAACCTTACTGTTCAATGATCGGAAATTCATGTATAGGTTACAACCATTTAGTAAAAAGTATCTACTATGCCTATGATGGATGAGGTTATATATTTCCAAACTACTTTAATGGATATATAATATAGTAATGAATATATATTACTGAGGATGTACTTGAAGTTAGTGATAATAACTTGATTAGGGGACTCCTTACAGTGGTAAACATGTCCCTCTAAGAGGGAATTTTATCCTATGAACTAATGGTGCACTATAATAAGAAAAATGTGAATGAGTCTATGTTTTAATTTCATAACCTTCAACATATGATAGTATTTTCTAGTCTTAGGGGATTTTTACTAGGGTCATGAGAATAAATAAGATATAGTAATCTTTGAACACATAAAGAATAATATTATTTATGGTATGGTCTATATCTTCTCTACACTAGACCATATACATATCAGAAGTTGTTTAAATAAATTTTTTATTACTATATATAGATCTTGAGAGGATTAAATCTTAATATAACGTTTATCATGACCGATTCAATAAGAGACACCTGCTAGATTTTCTCACTCACACAACAACAACTACCAATGGTATGAATTCTCACATTATAGAGAGTGGTATTCTTGGAACCTTATAATATGTAGAATTAATCCCTAAGAAAATCATCATTATTTTAAATGATTATATAAAATATATGTATGAATTTAATAATATCACTTGAGGTGGTATGCTATCATACCGATAGACCAAGTATATATTTCATGGGTATGTGAGATTTTCATTTGGGGTGAGTGGGGAAGATTTAGAAGATTCTGTAGCTAATTACCTTTCAATTTATGGTCATGTATTTTTATTTTTAGATTATTTAAGGGATCAACAGACTAATATTTAGTAAGAGTACATGACATTTTCAAAATTTTGTTCTATGATTACCACCTTTATTTGAGATTCATTTTTATCAACTTATACCATTGGGCACAATGATGTTCTAGGATAAGGAATATATTTTAAATATATTGTTTTCCTACACAATTATTTATTGAGTTAGGAAGAACCAACTATAGTACATCAATATTGGGATCCTACACAACTATATTTTTTTAACAGATGGCCCTTAGAGAGTTTATGAAAGTGGGGATCATGTCATCTTGGTCCCATGGTAGACAGTGGTATTGACCAAGTAGTGTCAAGAGGTATTAAGGGATATCCATTATACCTCATTTATATAATTTATATCATTGATAATTATTTTCTAGGATTTATTTTATAGTTTTTAGTCTCTTTTAATTAAGAGATGTATTACAGATTTCATGTTTTGATGTCTCACCAGTCAATGGATTAAGGAAGTGTGTCATGTTCTTGCAGGTTTGGCCCAACCATGCAATGTTCCAAAGTGAATCTTGGATAGTAACTGGATATGCATAATATAATTCCATCCAAGTACAATGAAGTGTAATGATTCTACATAGGTGATAATTAGATGACTAACCATGTTATCCCATAACCATACAATTCAAGAGTACAGATCATTAGAATGATTTGGATGTCCATACATTGATGTGATCATATGGTTTCCAAGAGTTCCATTGATGATAAAGTGTTATTGATATCCTCACTTCAAATCAATTTTAAAATGGATCATGTGATAGGAATTTCGAAATATATTTTTATAGGTTATACCATCCCACAATTAGATGTACTTCTAGATAGATTAGACCATCCATATTCTTGGGGATCTGATAATGGGTTTCATACATTATTTTGATAGAATCTATAATTATCACTAAAACCATTCTGAGTTTACTAAAAAATCCTCTAACTACACTATTATTATCTAACATTTCTTGGAAATGTTTTAGAGACATTTCAATCCTTATATATACTGAACAGATATTGGAGTTTCATCACATATGAGGGGAAAGTTTGATTGAATATTGATAGAAAAATTATAGGATATCCAAGTGGAGAAAAATATGTAATATCAATTAAAAGTACTATATATATAGAATAACATTTTAATTGGGGATTAAATAGTGTTATAATTTACTCCTAAAAGTCTCACAAAGATGAGGTTTTTAGAGTTTTGGATATTAATAAAACATAACCCCGTAGTTCATCAATCCATTCCATATTTGGAATGGGGAAAGAGATATCACTTATCACCTAGAATTGACCCTATTTTTTGATTTTATACAAATTTTTTTCAGAAGTTATAGATGAGTATTCATGTGAATGATCCACCAAAAATAATCATTTGGGGCATTATTTACATTAATAATGAAACCACCATCATGGACTACATAATGGAAATTATTTAATGATTTTAGAGGACCCATTTGGGATGGATAATAATTTTGATTTACATTTTTTGGTAGCATAATAATACTTAATAATACCTCATTTGTATGTCATAATCAATTATCAGCTAATTATGGTCACTTATTTTTGTGATTTATTCATCATGGTATTAATATTTAAGATGGTGGGATAGATGTGGAGGCCTATATTTTTCTATTAAAGTACCTTAACATATTTTATGAATTGTTAAGGGACTAATAGTTCAACCATTTAGTATTTTTTACATCAAGGATCCTATAAATATTTCTATATTTTCAACATTTTATTTACATCCCATGTATATTTAAAAACTTATGATTTACAAAACATATCCCATATAGGAAGATACATCACTATAGTCTGGATTGAGATAAGGGGATTACAATAGGTGTTGTGTAATTAATGTTTAGACTTCAAGACACATACTATAACTATCTAAAATTTTAAAATATAAACACTCAAATACCTAATTAACTAATATTATTGCATCTAAATGTATCAGTATATGTTTTATTGACTATTAACATATACACTAATTGATATATATATCTTGATGGATTGGTGATCACATTAAGACTCTTTGTGGAATATTTAATGGAAATAGATAAAACATTAATATTTATGAACATTAATCCAACCCCTTATGTATGGAATGTTTTAGTTTTATACTCTATTATTCAGGAATTTTAAATTAACTAACCGATTATTGTAAATTTTATACTTCATTTATCCTAATTTATTTCCAACTTATTATTATTTAACTTTTCATTTTTATTGATATTGATGTGGATGTGTGTAAATGAGTTAAATATGAAACTTATAATGATAAATATTACTTTTTCATATATAAATACTATAAATTTCATTACCTATTTCAATTAATGTAAACCAATCAATGTATTTTTTATGATTTATTATAAGATGAAGGTTTAAAATGAATTCACATTAATTTATGATGGTTTTAAATAATAAATAAATAAATTTTACACCAAAAAACAATGTTACATTATTGTTATTTGAAGATTAGTTTAATAGTAGAACCCCAATAGAATTAGGCCATAATACAGCGTGATCATTTTTTTTAAAATATTTAACATTAACTTGTGTGAATTTAAATGAAATGTCATGTCACATTCATCCATGTCAAACCAAAATATCATTGAGTAAGATTATCTTTTAATGAACTCAGAATACATTATATTATGGGGGTATTATAATTATTTTAATATATGTTATATAGAGAAAACTAAAAAATAACATTGATATAATTATTAAACCACAATATTGATTCCACACAAAAACTAGTTCATGTAAGGATTATGGGATGATTTTAAGACACAAAGTTGATCCCATTAAATGTTTCTACAACATTAGTTGGATGATAATGAATGGAAAACTATGAAATCAAGTCATGTTGATTATATATTTAGATGATAATTTCATTATATACATGACAATTAAAATATTATTTTTCCTACATTTTTTTGGATCATTAGTTAACTTGAGGATTAAACCATAATAGAGGCTTACACATTGTAATAATATGGAGTTCAAAACAAGACCATACCATAGTTGAAAAAACACTCAATGGTTTAAAAAATTTATGATATTAGATATATTTTTTAATTATTGAATTTATGGATTAATTTAGAGACATTAATATAGAGTTCGAATTGATATATTTAGGGGATTTATTATGATCCATTTATCAGTAACTCATGGAAACTTAATATAAAAAAATTATTTGAATGAATTGGGAGAAAATCATTGATTAATTATTGATAAAATTATTGTTAAATTCAATAGTTATATTTGTACTATTTTTTCATTAATAATTAGAAATATTTTTTTGAATTTTATAGTATTGTGAAATTGACCATTATAGACCTTTGACATAGTAAAAAATTGAGTGAATAAAATAATATTCATCATTTAGAATTATACCTATGACTTTGATTTATTTAGAGAATATCATCACACAGAATATTATATGAATAAGGAGGGAGAAAATTTCCATATTTCAATTTAGCATGGATTATTTGAGAACTATTCATGATAAAATATCTAACATGATATTTTCGGTAATATTAATGTTGGATCCATGGATACAAAATGAAATAATGATAATGAAATATTTAGAGATATAAAAATATATGAATCTATGTAAAATTAAGTGTATTCTAAATGTTAGATGGACCATAAACTTAGGATTCTACAATATGGAGATCATCTTGAACCATATAAGGAGTCACCATGAATAGGTCGACTTGTCATTAGAGTAAGATGAGATAAAATATTTCAATAAAAATTACATTCATTATTATTTTTTCATAATTTAATTTTGGAATTATATTATTAGATTATTCTTTTATTATTTATGTATTCCCTTATTTCTAAGAAATTTTATTTTTCTTTTAGTTGTATCCCCTCTTATAGTAAGTGTTAATCAATCGTAATAGATGAATAATCAACTATGTTTGTGTATATTCATAAGAGTGGGTTGGGTAAATGGAAAAGGATGTTCATATCATGTTTTACATTATTTTTCAATCCTTAGTTATGAATATTAAATAATATCCTTCCAGAAAAAATTTAGATATCTTAATCATTTATAAGTCATCAAAATATTAATTTAATAATTATTTAAACCTAGAAACGTGGTGGTAACTGATTCATGTGAGTAAATAAGGTTGTTTCTTAATATTTTATTATGTGATAATAATGAACTGTATTTATTTTAATTTATGTGTTCAATAATATTTTATATTTTAATGTAGTATTGATATAAATCAAATAAATTGATTTTAATTTACTTTATAATCATGTAACTATTAATTTTTTAATTTCATTGGGAAATTTTAATTTTTTTCATTAATGAAACACCATCCATAAATATGTATTCCAATATATTAATTATCCTTATTCATAGTTAACCTATAAAGTGATAGATTAGTGTATTTCATCTTTAATTTTATTTTATAATTTATAAAAATATAATGATAAATATATATGTTAAGAGGTTTTAACTATATTTCCTTGTTATATGAAAGATTGACCACATAATTACATTATACTATACATTTATTGTTATTTTTACTTTATGAAATATCATTTCAAATAAATTACTTTTCTAAGAAGTAAATACACTCATGGGTGTTCAAGATTTCGATATAGTTTCTAGGAAAAAAAATTAATCTATTAATGATTAATAATAGATTAATTAGATCAATGTATTTTATTTTCCCAAACTATTCTATGATTTTAAATTTGGTATCTTTTACATTGGGTATGTGTAGTGGTATTTTCGAATTAGGCATTAGGAATTCAATTATGAAGGCCTATATACACATGACTATCCAATTAAATGTGTGTGGTCAACAAATAAGGTCACATAATGGGATAATTAATCTTTAAAGATTTTGATGAAATTAAATCCCTTAATGATTTTCAATACTTCCCACTTATTAAATAATAAGACATTACATTTATAGAAAAAATCATTTCTGGATGTGAACAATGGGAGAAAAAATAAAAATAGTAAGAAAAAGAAAATTTATTATTTGAGGATGATGTAAAATTCAAGGTCTTACTGAAAGTTTAATCCAACATGGATACTGATTTTGATGGAAAATATAATAATTTTTCTAATTAAAAATACAAATTTGAGAATATAACACTGAAGGAATGCACTCATACACATTATATAATAGAATAAGAGTAAGATAAAGAAAAAAATATGAGTAGAGAGAATAATAAGATAAGAACAATTAATTTGAAAAGGAAAGTTAAATAATTTGATGATTTATAGAAAAAACAAATGTAAAAAGAGGACTAATACATGTTTTATCCAGTCTATGAATTATTTTTTCATTATTTCAATGATTTAAAAATATTTTGTTTACCCCATGGAAGAATCATGATGCTACCAAGTAATAAAAGTATAACAATAAACATGGATGTGATGAAATTTATATTATGGTTAAATGTAGAAAATGTACATCATTTTTATGTTTATATTATGGATACACATTGATGTATTTTCTAGGATAAATACATTAAAAAAGAATTTATTATAGGAACCCTTAATTTATTTACTATATCCATAAGACATTTTTTAAGGATGAATTTTAGTTACTCTAATGGTTGTAAAATCCATCTCCCTAAACATTTGTAACAAAATGTAGTTGACAATGACCTTACATGATTATTTTTCTTTTTGAGGTTTGAATAAACATGTTTCGATGAAGAACAATGAAAAGAAGAAACTTCAAAAATCTGACAAGTTTAATGATTTTAATGATTTCAATTTATTCAAAGGATCAATGAAATGAATCTACATTAACATAGATGAATATTTATTATTTCATACCATTTTTATACAATATTTTGATATATTTTAATATAAATTCATTTTCTACTCTATTATTATATAATTTTATTTGGGATAGTGTATTATTTAAGTATGGGGCGGATTCAAGGACCAATTTTTTCCACTTCTATTGATATAAGAAATTTAATCATCTAGAGGAAATTTCTTTTTTTTGGATAATTTCACTAATGATACTCAAAAATCAAATATTCACAGTTAAAATTATAATTTTTTGTTTACTCGTCCAAATTTGGAGTTATTTATTTCTTAATACTAACATGAATCTAGTTTTTTATTTATATTTAATATAAATTTTCATTTATTATACTAGTCATTTTTATTCATGGTATTAATTAATTGGCATTACATTTTTAATTCCCATTCATTAGAGGTAACAGGAACTAACTTTTAATATTACTTATAATGTTACAATTATTGGGAAATTATCAATATATATATACATACCTTTTTATTTATGTTCAACTTATAATAATATTATTATTTTAAAAAACATTTAAATAATTAAGGCCATAGATTTAAATTTTATCTCACCTGTTCTTTAGACCTCACCTACATTGTTCTTCTAGAAGGCCATCAATAATGTGAATTTTCCAATGGGAACCCACATTATAAGACTATATTATCAACCTACACTACTTCCTTGGTTTAGGTACATTATTTAAATTAATCATAAAATATTTTTTTAGATTTTATAGTGTGTTTGGAAATGTTTTACCAAAATGAAAAAATGTTGGACTAAGCTACTAATTTTGTTGGAATAGAGTTATTATGTTGAATTTTAAGTGTTTATAAGGATATTATTTCAATTTTAAGAAAATTAAAAAATGATAATTAATGATAAATTATATCCCTTAAATTAACCTAAGGTAGTTCAACTTCCTCAATAATATACTTTCTATAGAAATTTATATTGTTAGGATATTTATAGTTGGGATTGAAGTGCTAATTAGTTTTATATACAAGGGTGTGGGACTAGTTCTTCTATATATAAAATTAAAAATAATTAATTATTAGAAAATATTTAAGAGAAAAGGGGGAAAATTTAACACTCTTTAATAATTCCCTTTTATGATCCACATACAAGTAAGTGTAATGGATTGTTTTCTTGATTTCTTTTATATAAGAAGAAATAAAAGTATTAATCATTGAGTTTAATTGAGTGGCATGATTATTACCTTAGAGTTCAACCTATATTTTGAGCATTAAACTAGAATTTTCATAATAATACATACCAACCATTTTATTTATAGATTATATAAAAATGATGAAACATCATATTAAATTTACTAGTTCAATTACATAGTAGATTTTTTTACAACTTATAGGGCTATAGGTAAAATTTTTACACTTCTGAGTGTGCATAACCCTAATGAAAATGATCTCAAGTGGTTATAAAATTAATTTTCTTATGAAATTATAATTTGTATAGGTAATAAGATAGTTTGATCATTGTGATTGGAATGGATGGGTATTATACTAATTGAAAAAGAATATTTTGTGTGATTGGAAAAAATGAAATTTTATGTGTTGTGTAATATTTAAAATCATGGTTATGAATTTATGTTTATGAATATGATAAATTTAAAACCTATTTTATTTATTAATGAATTATTTTGGTTTAGTTTTTATATATTATTTAGGGAAAAATAAAAGTTTATTTTTTGGGGAAATTGATTACTCTAATTTTTTAATATATTTTCATAATTATTTTTTTATTAAAATAATTAAATACTAAATAATTTTATTTTTTTTATTTATTCTTTATGTAGAGTTCATGGTTGATGATATTTAGAGAATTATTTTGATGATATTAAATAAAAATATAATAAATCACATTATAACACCAACCATTATGGAATAGTTTTTTTGAGTATAATTTTAAAGAATTATAAATAATAGAATTATGTTGCGACACATCATTGTCTACTGTATGAAAGGCATATAACATTAAAATGTGAGAAGAAAAATAAAATATTATGTTAAGGCCTAGAGTGTGACACCCTAGACACCTATAATAAGTTTTACTTTTTAATATAAGAGCGTAAATTTATATATAGAATAATCACAAATCCATGAAGAGTTTTGAAAAGAAATAAACCAAAAACATGGTTAAATGAATGATTATATTACAATGTTTATTTCATTCTACAACTTCTTCACATAATGATTATGGGATAAAGAAATAAAATAATATAATGCCTATAAAATTGTTATGTAAAATTATTTGGATGAGGTCAATAGGATAGTCATAAATAATTCCTATTATAGTACAATTAATCCAAGTCTGTAGAGATCTAGAAGATCATACCATGTTTTTCAACGGCTTTAAAATGAAATTTTATCCAGATTTTTTATGTTCTTCAACTTTTTTGGAGAACATTTAATAATATAGTATAACCTATTATAATCATATGGATTTTTAAACAAGAATATACAATAATGAGGAAACTACACAATGGATTCTAAAATTATATTCATTTTATTGATTTTGGTATATGATGAATTTATGTGTACATGTAGTAATTTTTTAATGTAATTTGGTAAGAAATATTTCAAGTATTTTTGATGAACCATTAATAGGTTACTCAATACTGTTTTCATAGAGATGGTTAAGGAATATTTTAATTTAATCATTAATCCATTTTAATGAAAATCACTTTGAAAGTAAAAAATTTAAATTTGGAAAAAAAATTCATTAATAACAAGAAATAAATAAAGGCATTTTTTAAAGTGAAACATATAATATTTTAGAGAATTGAATTGGTGGAAAATGAGAAACAAATTGATTAAGTATTTATGGACCAATCTTTGACTCTAACTTATTTATATAATTTCTTGAAATAGAATTTATGTTTTTATATGGAGGGATAATGTTTCAATATTGATTTTATAATAGAATTTTTCAGATTTTTACAAGACTGAATATTTGATTTAATATTTTGAATGATATTGATAGAGGATCCCAAAATGAAAAAGTTAATGAAAATGATAGCAAATATAGTGATGTAGATATTTACATTTCTCTAAAAATGAAGATGATTTACAAGGAATAAGGATGATCCAGAAAACATCAATAGTTTATGTTTCTTCTTCCACGATTTGAGGAGTCACTTCATCTATGTTTTAAGTATAGGGATAATGTAGAGTAAACAGCTTTATATATGTTTTGTTTTCTTTCCTTTTTATTTAGATTTCCAGTGTCTAATTTCATAATATGTTTCATATTTCAAGGAAATATTCCACTATTTATTAATACATTCTTAGTTATTTTTTTTATAATTCATCCTCTAGGGTCTGTTGATCACTCATGACTAATGAATAATCAACTATGAGTTGATAAATTCATAGAGGATGGTCGATTAATTGGAAATGGATTTGTGAATCAGGTTTTAATTTCCTGTTAACACATCATTTTTTTATTTTATAGTATCATAAGGAAACATCAAAATATATATCTAATTAATTATTAAATTATCGATATATGTATTTAATCATGAAAAAGACTCTTTATGGTTGAGGTAATTATACTTAATTGGAGTATTCATTTAGAGTAGTTATTAGATCATATATCACTTAAATTAATTTTATTCTAATGAACATTTATAGTTGAGATATTAATGTATTATTTATACAAATCAATCAAAAGGATTCACTTTTAAGTTATAATAATGAAGATATAAATTTTATAAATCACTTAATTAATTTAGAATATTTTCATTAAAGAAAAATATTTTTTGGTCATTAATTACCGTATATTAATTTTCTTCATTCTTATCTAACTCATTAACTAACTATTATAGTTTATCTGACTTTAGTCTTTATTTTATTTAATAATAAGCATAAAATTTTATAGGTATAATAATTGGTTTAGAGAGTGTAACATTTATTCCTTATTCTCAATGTGATCAAGCTTTTAATTAAACAATACTACTATTTTAGAGTTAGTTTTGTTTTTAGAAATACTAATAATAAATTTTTTTCATCATGATAAGAAATAATTATTGTGGTCAATCATTGGTGGAAAATCAACCAGTATCCTCTCTCTCGTACATAATTTCACATGATTCTCAGCATGACATGACACTACCAAACATGTCCAATTGTGGTTTTCGGTGGTTTTGGAAATCTATATACCATGAAACCCTCCCATTCCTATATTATAATTTATACTTCTCACTCCCCATTATTTAGGTAAATGAAAACCATAGTTGAATGAGAAATCAACTTCAAGTTCACTATAATTTTATTCATAGGAATAACATGGAAATGATTGTTATTTTATTTAATGTAAAGATAGTGGTAACCAAAAATGTCTTGGAGGTAGTAAAAAATCAGGTGTTTATAAAAATTGATGATAACATGAATTTCTTGAATTTTAGTGGATATAAGTGTTTAGAATGATGTGTATTAAATGGTTTAATAGGGTAACCAATTGAAGTAAAAGGTTTTTCTAGAGATCATTAATAATATAAAAAATGAATGCACCATCATAAAAGTTGGAAGGTAGAGAAACCTTGAAAACCATCTAAGTAATCCTATAAGAGTGGTTTGAGATCAATCTGAATGTTAAAATAGTGTCTTGGACAGTACATCCTAATTTAGAGCTATGCACCGGAGGCATGCAATATATATAAATGACATTAAAGGTGGTTAATTTAAATTTATTGTATTAGGGGCTATTTATAATCTATAATTAATTCTAAATAAAAAATTTTAAATTAATTTTTATTCATGTAATTATTATGTATATATGAAAATAATTAGTTTTTATCCCAGGTTGGTGGGACCCATTTTTTAATGCACAATAATACATTTTGTTCACTATTTCTTTATGAAAATCCACTAAATGTATTTCCATTTCCATGAATTCTTGTGAATTTTCTTGATTTTTTTATGATGTTCATCTTTTTGTGTTGAGAAGGGTGTAAATAATTCCTTCTTTTAGTACACTTAGTGAGTGAGATATTCTATGTCTTTCATTTATTTGTGCTAAAATTATGTAGAAAAATAAAGTAAACTAATTTAAAAACATTGAAATTAATATTATTTGGGTATGTTATGGTCATCCAAATACTTTTTATATTGATATAATGCATTAATGGTGGGTTAGAACTTAATATTTTAAGTAAATTTCAATCTTGATATTATTTTTAATAGTACCAAAAATGAATTTAATAGTATCTTAGGTTAAATAATATATATCTAAATGATTTAAAATTTATAAATTTCATATATTTTAAAATGTACTAGGATATGGTAAATAATATCATTCATTCTCTACTAATGTGTCACCTTTCCATTTATGGAAATTTTCTTAACACCTACAGTGTAAAGACAATTTTTATCATTGTAATCATTAAAAGAAATAATAGGTGGTAAAAACTATGAGATAAGGGTTAAAACATAACCTAAACATGTATAAACATATTTATGAGGGTATGTAGACATATATAAATCCTAGTTATACAATATATCAATTTCTATCTACATTAAAAATAATTATATTATATATTAATTTAATACTTTAAGAAACTACAAGGGTAACCCTCTCCACTCTTATAAAAGGAAATGAAATATCTTATATTACTCATACCATCATAATCCACATAGATTATATAGAGACTTCCATAACCTGAAATCATAATAAATATAAAATTTATAGTGGTATTAGTCTCCTCAAAATACAATCCCACATGTTGATAAAGAGAGATCTAAAGGAGGTTCTTTGAAGGGGAGGTAATTGTTATAATCGAGTGTTTTCATATTACATAGACTTATCTCTTGATCCATTGTATCCAAAAAAATATAGATATAAAAACATAATTTTATGAGTATACTAATATGTTATAATGTTAATTAAATATCTTCATTCATATCCTTTTCCATTTATTGGTGAATGAAAGCATCATTTGTGCCTACATGTAGGCTACTACCACCACGATGAAATATTTTTCATTCTCTATCACCACCTCTCAAGGAAATTTTTAGTGGTGGATAATATATATATATATATATGATATTCATGAAATAAATTTAATACATGGAGGATAATATATCATTCATTTTCATAACCTTCCATTCTTAGGAAAATTATAGAATCCTTTGTTTTTACATGTGTATTTCCACCCCCAAGAAGTTATGTGATTCATTTTTTATGTATTCCATTTTTGGATGGTTCAAAAATTAAATTTTATATATAAACTTGATAATTATTTAATGATAAATATTTTTGATATGATGGAATTGTGACCCCTTTGATTATAGTAAACATACTAAAGTCAATTTTTAGTTATTAACTAAACATACTCACACCAATCAGAATGGACTTAATCAATTATATTATTAACTATTACACTGAAATAAAAAATGATTTAACGAAAATTTAGTAAACCTTTAAATGGTTATTAAAAATTTTAAAAATTAATATAGAATTATTATGTGTGACTTAATGAACCTTATTAGGAATTCATGACTTGAAAGGTTGGGGTTTCATAACTAAATTTAAATTCATTTGATATATTTCTACTTCATTGATAATGGAATTATTGGATTAATTAAAAATGAGATTTTATTTTATTATTTTTTATTTAAATTATTTTTTTGAAATTATTATACATAATCACTTCATAGATTAATTATAACATCAATGATATGATCTTAAGTAAGATAATTCATCTCAATATTTTTTAATTGAGACATGTCTTATATTATTCACCAAATTCCTTTTAAAAGGTGTATATTATGAGTAATTATGTCACTAATGGCTCTTATATGATGGTATTTAATGTTAATTTTATTTTCACTCTTTCATGAGACATTGATTCAAATGTTTTACAAGTTTAAAGGGTTTTCATGGTATCAGTTTCAATTCATTGAGAGAAACTTTTTGTTATGATTAGTTATTTATTTTAAATAGTGTAACTAATTCCACATTAATTTTCATTAATATACTATATCATGTAAAATTATGTGTTTTATAGATTCATGTTTATTTATTTGATGGGTTTTTTATTCAAACATTACCCTTGTTGTTAGGGTTTTTTTCTCAAACATTCTTCTTTGAGACATATCTTAATTATTCCACCTTTACTCATCTATATGGTGTATACAATGGGTGATTAAATATGGTATTATGAATCATTTTATTCCCATATTATTTTATTTTCCTTCTAATGTTATTCCTTTCAAAAAAAAATTTGGTTTTAAAAGGATGTAAAATGGGTTTTCTTTAACAATATTGTTTTAGTGTTTTAAATACTTTTAGCCAAATGTTTCCTTAATGTTATTTATATTAATTTAGGAATGTTTTTTATATGAATAAATTATATCATAATTTTAATTTTCATGATATGTGACATCATTTTAAAAGGATTTAATAGGAAATTTCTTAAGATTATCCACACACGACACATTTAACCCTCATTAAAAAAGATTAAAAATAATTCTTATTGTTAAAATTTATGACATGAATGGATTTTTATGCCATTTTAACTACTATTTTATTTGATGATTACATTAATTTTTTAATTCATATTTTAAAATAAAATAAAATATAACAGGAATTTTGATTCTTTAGTTTTTTAAGGTACACAAAATATTGTGACTTTCACTATTTTCAAAGAATTTTTTAAAGTGTTATTTTTATGGATTTTATATATGTCGATATAAATTAATGATTCTACTACTTCATTATGAATAATAACATATGATAAAAACTTTATTCATTACCTATATTTATTATGATTATTGTTTAGAAAATATTATAATGAAACATATTTATATTTTATAATAAAATCAAGCTATTAAGGTATGTAAGGTTTTTATAAAATTGGTTTAATAAATATGAGATATTATATATTTCATATCCATGTAAGAAACATGGATAATATTGATGATTATGGTCGAGATTGATATAGACCATGATGATTGGTGAGACTGATACATCTTATATGACAGGTGAGCTCGATATATCTCTTAATTACATTGTGTAATGATCCGTGTCTTTAAAAGAAATAAGGTGGGAGTTAATTAAGATGGTTTTTATTATGAATCTAACTGGGATAAAATTATTTTATACTTGATTAAATATGTATGAGGAAGATAATGATCCAACATTCGCACAGGTTTTCTCTATGTTAGCTATGAGTTTTAAATGGATTATTTGATCAATATTGACATCAAATGGCTCATAATTATTTATTCTTATGTCAATTTTGTTTTTAAGGGTTTAAACCTTATAACATGTTTAAAATTACAATTTTTGATTAGTAGGAATTTTTTATGTTAAGCACATACACTTTAAATATATAATTATACCCTTATTCTTATCTCACTCTCCCCAGTTACATTAAATTTTAAATTATTATATTTACATTTAAAAAGATATTGATCTAACCTATCTTATTTTTTCCATTTCCCTAGGATAGGTTTTATTATTGAAAAATAATTATTTCTAGAAATTATTCATGAGTGAATAATTTTAATGGATTATTTTGTAAGGAACTATGTTTTTTCGGACTATAATTTTGAGCATAAATTTAATTTTTTTTCTTTAAAATTATTATAAAGAGGTAAAATATTCTTCTTCCACTAGAATATTATCTAAAATTGTTTTTTGACAACATTATTGGTATATAAATATTATTTTTACCATAAAATAGTTGTTTGGTAGAAATCAATGTTGTCAAAATTTTATTAGAATGATTAATATTCAATATTTAGTATATTAAATATTAAATTGTTCACAGGTTCATATAGTAATATCTATTTAATGGAGAATTGGATATAGATTCCATCTCTTCCATTGACTCTCCAATGGAGCGTTTGGCCTATTTGAGGTGTAAACTCAGGTTGGGCACTGGGGCTGACTTGAGACCCTTTTTTCGTTTCTTTTTCATTATCTCTCCATTATTTTATTTATTTTTCCTTCATTTCCTTCCTTCCATCCCACACATGCCACTTTTGCGGCTCCTCTTACACTTCGTGACCAAAAGATAAGGGATAGGTAGATAGAAAGTGAACTAAGGGAATATAGGTACCATCTTGAAGACCTTGAAGCATTGGATCGACGTGCGACACCTATGGACTATAGACTTGAGCGTAGCTTCATCGGTTTCATCTTGAAGGTAGGCCAATTTGCGATTTTACAAAAAATTCCCTTTATATTCTTCGTTTTTAGTTTTTAATCCTCTGATATTATTTTTTATGTCCCCTAGTTTTCGGATTTGTTGATTTGGGGTTTAAAATGGGTGTTTTGGGTGTTCTGCTAGTTTAGTTATGGGAAAATGAGGTTACAAAACCTGTGGTTTAGGGGAACACATCGTGTGTTCTTCCCATTTGGGTAAGACTAATATTTTTGGGAGTACATGCCCTGTTTGGTGTTATACATTTTGTTTATTAATACTCATCCATGTAGCTGATAACCTTTGCTAGTATACTCATGTAAGAGTTCACATCCATAACCTATGTGGATAACACGTCGTGTACAAGTACACAGCTTGGCCATGTACTTAACTAAACTAGTTGAAGGACATGGTAAGGTATCCCATCTAGGGTACAAGTCAGGTGCCCTAAAAACAGGCCATATACATGGGACGTTTACATGTACAGGCTGGTGGAGGTACACACCCATGTGGGAGAATAAGGGTACATGCTATGTATAATATCTACATACCTTGTAATCCTCTTCTAGTACCCCCCCCCCTAAAAAGATTTTCCAACATTATAACCCAATGTAATATTTGGACTCAAGAATAGTCTATTATGAGTAGCTTTCTATGTTGATCAAGATGGTGAAATCCATAGAGCGTTTTGAGGACTCCTAATTGGTGTTTTGGGGATTCTAGATAAATGGATATGTTCTACCTCCAGTAGTTGAGTTCAGTCCTTTCCTAAGATAGATTCGATTAGAAAATGATTGGTTGGTTGTTCAGACCCACCATTTTAATATCCTAATCTGAGATAATCCATGTTCTACCTCTTATGACTTGTTCTTTCTTCCTTTCCTTTGAGAAAATTTCCCTTGTGTTATGTTCCCATCTAGCCTAAGACACCTATATACTAGGTGTTATTGAGGATCCCTATAGGATCCATCTACTAATGTTTTTACCAATAGTATCCTCAGTAGGATGCCTCAATCTTCATCATATTAATAAGGAACAAATTAGGGTTTCCTTTACTTATATATTGACCAAGGGGGTCCCTTGTAGGATTCCTTTAAATGTATACAATTTTGAGGATCTGATGTAGGATGCCTCTTATTTTCAAGCTGTTAGAATTGGTGTCCTAGAACCAACTATGTGTACTTCGATTACATGGATATTAAATGTATTCAAATATTAAACATCTTATTAAACATTGTTCATTATTCTACACGACTATGACAAAATAATGTTCTAGAGTGTTTGTTACACTGATAAGGTCATGGAAGTTCCCTACTATGATGATAAACTTGAAATGATATAATAATATTCTTAAATATAGTTCTGTGGTATGATGATATACTATGATGGGACACATATCATACATACCTTTAAATGCGAGTACTCATAAGCAGATAATGCTTCATATCATGAACTTCACACTTGGTAATCTCTAAGACCCGAGATTGTGAGAACTGACCCGGCATTAGGAATTCTAAATGTTTTGGTGACATCGGGTATTCCTATCTACGAGTGTGTGTAATGATCCTTAGCCTTTAAGATTATCAGTAATACATTTCTTGACTCACACACATTGAGTTACTGATGAAATCTGTCACACAGACAGTTGGTGAGAAGTAAGGTATGTTGGGTGTGTCACGAGTGGCATTTTATTAATGGATAAGTGAAGAAAGGATTTGTCCCATCCATTTATGGAATTTGATATCTCGGTCCTTTGATTGAATTAGAACTCTCACACAAAATTCCATGGCCATGGTGTAATGGAGAGTTTATTTCAGGTAGTCAAAAAACAATGTATCAACCACAAAGGTTGATGAGACTATCATGAAACCTACTTGATAAGATATTGATACATAAGGATTATATTACACAGGAGCATTTCTATGTGGATTTAATTGTTGAGACATTAATTTGTTTCTCTTGGGAGCCTTGACCCATTGCTAGATAGTACTCTTGGACATTAGGCAAGCTTGTATAATGCTAATGAGAAAGAATCCAAGAAGGTCACACACTAAGTTTTTCTGGTGGTCTCAGTTAAATTCTAATTGAATTTAAATAATAAATATTATTCTCAAGATTGTGGAATAATTTTATTCAAGTTAAAATAATTGCCTAAATTAAATAAAAATTTATTCACCAGATTGTGGGTAAAATATATTTATTTAATTTTTTTTTAAAAAATTAATTAATATTTATTTATTTTTTATATAAAATATTTATTTAAGAGAATAATTTATTTATTTATTTATTCAGGTGTCCAATAAATTGAAGTGGAGTTCTAGTGAACCAAGGTTAGTTCGGTAGTAAAATAATTATTTGTAAGACGATAAATAATTATTTAACAAGAAGGCTCAAATTAAAATAAGGTTGCTATTATTTTTTGATGCATAATTTTTCTTATAATTTCATTTTGTGGAAGTTGGGGCACCATAAATAATGAAACAATATTATTATTAATATCATTGGTTTTCACTACAGTTATGAATGTATTTATTGTCTGTTACACAATTAAATATTGTAACTGAAGCCCCATGTCAATAAATAGACATGTATGTATATTGTGCCATCGACCAAACTGCAGACCTAGTGAATTGAGAATTGTTGAGCTAAACAATTTCTCTCTCGAATCCTCTTCCCACCCCATTCATTAGTGAGAGACATTCTTCAAAGCCGAAGAACAAGCGATCAAGAATGACTAACACAAGACACATGCTTCTCCGTTCTAGCACCCAGAGAATGAGTGGTGTCGATCAGAGGCCATCAAAGCTTGTGTGGATCACCTCTAGATGGATTCTACTTCAGATCCTTGCAAGGAAAATGAGATATTCCATAATGGTCATTATGGATGATCAACATAATCAACGTAGAAAATAATGAAGATCCATGTAATCTATTATTTATGAAATTGATTAAATTAATTATAAATATGATTTGAAAGATCCTCTCTAAATGATTAGGGCCCCTTCCTTCTTTATCTAAATCATGTATTCAATTCCCTAGATATTGACATTACACATTATATATATCCCATAATAATCACTGATCGTGGTAAAAATTAAAGTTGGGTTCCAGACCAACTACGCTTCTACTGTGCCCGGAACCTTTAAGTGGCATCAGATCATATACATCATAGTTTATAATTATTTTAATATTTTTTTTGAGGATCTACACATTTAAAAATTTAGTTGTTTCAATTCAAGATAATCATTCTGAAAATATGAATCACGAGATATGTTTCATTTCTTTTGTTTTTGGTTCACTTTACAGAAACAATATTTTCATTTAATTTTGATGAAAATAAAATTGAGGATCTCATCCAGAGGTGCCCAATGTTCCTGTTTATACAACACCGGAACACAAGACGTGTATTTGGTAATACAAATTGTGTAGTCAAGGTTCAATGCACTAGGTCAGTTCTAACAAACCAAGTTGTGTCCTTGGAGTATGTATAATTCTTAATGACTCTATGTGTCAACCAAGAATAGGTGGAACACAGTTTCTGGATTACTCGTTGTGTGTCCCAATGGACACGAAGTGTAGTCCCTTTGGGATAGGGTTGAAATGTGTACCCCATACACAGCTTGCCCAGCTGCAGACCATGTAATGAGGAACTACACAGCGTGTGGCCCACAGGACATGTCATATACTCTAAAGATTTCCAAAGTACACTAACACTCTGTTTCCCCAGGCATGTACTTTGGATGGACGGTGAGAAATAGTACACACCATATAGTTGGAACTACATACCGTGTACTCATAGAAATTATGTAGATTTATTAAAATTTATTATTATATTATACAAACCCATGATACATGTACCATGGTGTGGGCTTAATGATAAGGCACAACACGTTATAGGTGTTTTATATATGTTTTTTTAATTTAACATATATGTAATTTTAATTTTTACTCATTGGGTAGTTATAAAAATAAATTCATCAGGTTTCCACCAAGGTACAAATTATGTACAAAGATAATTTTAAATGAATTTATTTGTTTAAAATTATGATGGATGAGAATATCAATGAAATTCAGAAAAGGGTTTAATATAAAAGGATTGATTAATAAAATATGATAATTACTTTATTCGAGTATGATTTATCTTAAACAAGAATTATAAAAGAATTTAATTATAGTTTTATTTATGATTAAATATCTTTGCATGTATGGATGATAATGATCTAGACAAAGACCTTTGTATATGGATGGTTTCTTTCAATTTATTTATTTCAATTAAATTTCTTAGTCTCTTAGCCTTTTTCTCTTTAATATACAGAGCCTACATGCCCATGGTTTCTTTTAGGTGAAACCAATTTTTACCCTCACCTTCATGTGAGTTAAAGAATGCATATATAATCAATGGAACTAACAAGCTAGTGGAGGTGGTTCATGCTTGAGTCAAGACGAAACCAATCCCTATAGATACAAAGTTGGATAGGTGGAAAACTATAAACACAAACCCAAGAGGTTCAATGTGTTTATCCCCTAGGTCAGGGTTAGTTTTTCAAATACTGGATAAACTAAACATTAGAAAAGATCATGTTCATGCCCTTTAATTTAATTTATTTCTATCAGGTGTGTGGTTTATCATTATGGTTGTGTTTTCATGATCACATAATTAATGAATTATAAAAGCAAGCAAGATGGAACTAAAATAAACCAGGATTATGTGTAAATGTTATCAAGATATGGATAATCACTTAAGTATATTCCACTTAATATTAAAAATTATGTGGTAATGATAATAATAAATTCAACCAAAAGAGTTATAAATCCCTCATATAAAATATTAATTAAGACCAAGACTTTTGTTATATAATTAAGTGAAAACTCAATAAACATATGTGTTTGACCAACCCTTTTTGGGACACATAATTTTATATAGGAAGCCCTTATGATAGGTTTCGGGTTGACTTGACCATATTACATCAATATGAGTAGCCCTTTCTTGACATGGTGTAATATTGGATACAAGAGTTGAGGTAATCCAAAGTCATGAGTTCAGGATTAGGGAGTCCACTCAAGAGATCAATGATTTGTAAGACTGCTGTTGGAAAAGACCTACCTGCCTAAATACCTTAAAATAGCCTGACCAGCCCCTGTCGGGGTTATGCAAATGGAAATATGGATCCTTTCCACTAGAATGTAATAGAAAGTAGACATTCTGAGTTCAATGAAGAGTGCCCTTGGGACATGATAAAAATAGTGGGAGACTTAAAAAAATTAATTTGTTATTTCTTATAAAATGTAATCAAGAATGTAATAAAGATCTTCTATTTTAATTATAGAATAAAAATCACAAGCATATCAACCACACTATCCCTACAATGAATTCTGGATAAAGACATCATTATCACTGATAGTAACTTCTAGGATTGGTCTAGACACCTTCGGGTTATCCTATGCCAGGAAAGGAAGTCTTATGTGTTGGAGTAAGCATTACCTTATCGTCCTACCAAAGAGGTGAGTTATGGGGATTTATTAGTCGATGATAAACATATGAATGAAATGCTCAACATTCAATATTTGATGCTATAATAAATGTTTAGTGATATCATGAAGTCTCAGGGAAACATGGATGTATATAGAATGCCTGAGCACCTATGTGGTCTTTACTATGAGAGATAAATACAAGAAAGTTCTGAGATCTCCAAGGAAATTATTCAGAGTAATCTTGGAGATGGTTCCCCATATGGGCCTCATTTAGTCAAGATCGTTGGCTACATTGAGTGCCTATAGGTTCTAGGGTTTAAACTCCCAAAATAATTGGGCACTGATCTCATTCTCGCATCACTCCCTTGGATCTTCTATAGCTTGTTTGTTAATTTTAACATGAACAACATTGGGAAGTCTCTACCTGATCTTCGTATCCTCATTCACCAAGTGGAAAAAGATATGAAGCATGACAAGAATTTTTTCCTTATGGTGAATAAGATGAATGGGAATGAAAAGAGCTATATTCCCAATGATTCTTCAAAACCTTCTAAGAAAAATAAGTTCAAATGGGAGGCAGGGGAACAAGTGGCTATTTGTTTTGCATGTGGAAAAAAGGGCCACTTGAAGAAAAACTACACGTAGCCTAAGAAGAATGGGTAATAATTTGGTTCATTTTTTATCATATAAAATATATATATTTCTAAAAATTGGGTATTAGATTCAACTTGTGGTACTCACATATGTTTCCAAATATAGGAACCATGTAGATTCAAGAATATTGACCAAGGAGAAGTAGATCTGTGAGCATCCAATTGAGCCAAACTTGCAGATGTTTCTGTCTGGGACTGCCACCTAATGTTGGAAACTGGGATGATCTTGGTGTTACAGGGATTTTATTATGGGTCATCTATTACTAAAAAATTTATTTATGTATCCAGATTAGATACAGATGTATTTGTTTTCAAATTTTGGAAATGAATGTTTCATCTTTTACAAAGATATCATTTTTTGTGGGGAACAATTATACAATGGTCATAATGTGTTTGATTACATAAACCAAGTAATGGGAATCGATAACAAAAGATACTTCACATGAATCATACCACACCCAATATTGGAATCACCAACTATGTCACATAAACTAGAAATACTTGAAAAATTTACATCAAGATGGATATTTATATTCATTGTAACTAAAACCACTTGGCATATGTCATGCATGTTTACAAGGAAAAATGACCAAAGTTCCATTTAGTGGGAAATGTGAAAGGGCAGAAGAGCTTCATGAATTGGTTCATACCTATTTGTGTGGACTATTTCCAGTTGAAGCAAAGAAAGGGTACTCAAACTTCATAACTTTTACAGATGATTCTAGTATGTATGGATATATCTACTTAATGAGTTATAAGTCAGATTCTTTTGATAAGATCAAAGAATACATGAATGAAGTTTAGAACCAACTTGGTAAGAATATTATGAAACTACTCTCAAAATGAGGCATATATTATCTTAATAAAAACCACATTGATTACTTAAGAGAGTTTGGGATCATATCCTAACTCACTCCTCCTTATACACCCAAGTGGAATGGTGTGAGGGAAAGGAGGAACCACACCATGTTGGATATGGTGAGATCAATGATCATTCATGTGAGTATTCCATTATCCTTTGGGGATATGCATTTCAAATAGTGGTGCACATACTAAACCAAGTACCAAAAAATCGATAAATGGTTTTCTATACGAGTTATAGAGTTTAAAGAAAGAAATGTTATCGAATTTATATGTGGGGGGAAGCAATGTGTCTGTTAAGGCATGTTCAGGTAACAAACTAGCACCTTGAGGAACAAAGTGCACCTTTACAGGATACCCCAAGGAAACCAGGGGATATTACCTACACAACCCCTCATATAAAAATGTTATAGTGTTAAGACAGAATATATAACATGAGAGGGATAACATCTACAAAATATATAGTGGGAGTGATATAGAAATCGATGAAGTCGAGGCTCAAATTACACATGATTTGGTATAGGAACAAATTCCACAAACCCCCATTGATGAAAGAACTATTCCAAAGACACAATAATGAACTAGGAGTACAAGAGCAGTTAGAGAACTGGAATGGTACGGTTTTATAGTTTCCAAGTAAGGTGACTCATTATTAGTTGATAATAATGTTCCTCTAACCTACTGGGAAGCAGTAAGTTGAATAGATGTTTCCATGTGGAGAGAAGCCATGAATTCTGAAATGGATTCAATGTACCAAAACCAAGTTTGGATTTTGGTCGATCGTCTAGTTAATATAAATATTGTTGGCTGTAAATGGGTATTCAAGATGAAATTGGGAAGGGAAGGAAATGGTAGTACCTATAAGGTAGGACTGGTTGAAAAGGGTTCAAGGAGCATGAATGAATTGACAACGATGAAACCTTCTCACCTATTGAAATCTTGAAATCCATCAAAAATATATTCTCTATTTCTGTTTACCATGACTATAAAATTTGGAAAATTGATGTCAAACTAACCTTCCTAAATGTGATCCTTTAAGAAGATGTCTACATGACAAAACCTGATGGGTTTATGACTATAAATTATGCCAATAAGGTATGCAAGTTACATAAATCCATTAATGGACAAAATCAATCATCCAGGTCATGGAACATTCATTTTGTTGAAGCCATAATAGAATTTGGTTTTATCAAGAGTGAATTTGAGCCTTGTATCTATATATGGTATTGTGGGAGTTCATTCCTTTTTATATTATTATATTTTGATGACATATTACTTATTGGAAACAAGATACTAGTCTTACAGTCTGTAAATGAATGATTTAATCAATGTTTCTCTATTAAGGACTTGAGTGAGGCAACATATATTCTTTTTTTCAACATCCATCATGATAGATCCAAGAGATTTTTTCAAATAAGTCAAATTACATACATTTATAAGATAATGAAGAGGTTCAGTATAGAACAATCCAAGAGTGGATTGTTTCTAGCATCACACGAAATTTATCTTTCCACGAAAATGTGTCCTAAGACACATTAGAAAAGAAAGATAATGGTAAGGACTCCATACACATCAACAATTAGGTCAGTCATGTATTCCATGCTATGTACTAAGCGAGATCTCGCCTAAGCATTGAGGGAGGTATGAAGATATCAAGATGACCTAGGTGACTTCTATTGAATGGAAATCAAGAATATCCTAAAGTAACTAAGATGTACAAAGGATATGTTATTGGTTTATGGAGGATATGAGGAACTAGTCATCAGAGGATATGCAGATGCTAGTTTTTTGACTGATCAAGATGACATAATGTCACAAATGGGATACATCATCACATTGAATAGAGGTGTAGTGAGCTGGAAGATCTCGAAGAGGAGTGTGGTCATAGATTCTATAACAGTGTTCAAGAATATGGTAGCTTATGGGCTAGATAATGAATTATTTTGGATATGAATCTTATTCTAGGATTTAGATGTGATACCAAGCAGTAAATATCCTATCACAATGTACAGGGACAATAATACAACAGTGGATTTTGCAAAAGAGTTGAGGTCACATCAGCGGACAAAGGACATACTTTGGAAGTATCATCTGTTGATGGATTTTTCTTAGAGAGGTGAAGTTGCGGTGAGTATTATCTCCACAAAAGACAACATGGCAGACCTCTTGACTAAAGCCTTGACTCAGCAAAAAACATGATCATCATGTGAGGTCTAGAAAACTGAAATTCATTTGTACTTGGCTCTAGTCCAAGTGGTAATTTATTATATTTGGTGTCCTAGAACCAAATATTCATAATTTTATTACATGTATATTTAATTTATTTAAATATTTAACATCATATTACAAATTATTTATTGTTTTGCATGACTATGATGTAATACATTCCAAGAGTATTTGTTGCATTGATAAGGTCATGTCAGTTCTCCGCTATGATGAGAACCTTAAAATGCTATAAAAATATTCATAAATATAGTTATGAAGTTGTATGACATACTATGATGAGAGATATATCATATACATTTTCAGGTGTGAGTACTCATAAGCATATGAGACTTCCTCTCAGGATGTTTGCACTTGGTAATCTCTAAGAAAAGAGATTACGAGAACAGTACCGCCATTAGGAATTATTCATGTTTTGATGTCATCTTATATTCCTATACGAGAGCATGTATAATGATACTTAGACTTTAAAATTATCATTAATATGTGTCACAACTCATGCACATTGATTTATTCATTAAAACCATAATGCAGACAGTTGGTGGGAAGTAGGGCATGTTGGGTGTGTTACGAGTGGAATGTTACTGATGGATAAGTCCAGGAAGGATTTTTCTCTTCCATTTATGGAAGTTGATATCTCATACCTTTTATTGAAATAGAACCGTCGAGTGAAATTCCATGTCCATGGTTTAACGATGAGTTTATTTCAGGTAGTTAAAGAACGACGCATCAAGCACAAAGGTTGATGACACTATCATGAAACCTGGATGATGAGATATTGATAAATAGGGATTATATTACATAGTGAGTGTTCGTAGATAAATTT
Source organism: Viscum album (assembly GCA_963277665.1). Taxonomy (NCBI): domain Eukaryota; kingdom Viridiplantae; phylum Streptophyta; class Magnoliopsida; order Santalales; family Viscaceae; genus Viscum; species Viscum album. The sequence continues at coordinate 1,186,679,428 of OY728164.1, forward strand.
CGTTATTGTGACCATAAGTTCCTTATCTTGGGTTCCCTGACCCATTTCTAGACATTACTCTTGGACTTTAGGCTAGTCTTCCTAATGCTAATAAGAAAGAACCCTAGACGGTCACATATTAAGTGTTTCTGGTTGTCTCGGTTAAATACTATTTGAAATTAATTAATAACAATTATACTCAAGGAAATGGAATAATTTCATTCATGTTAAAATGATTTTATAAATTAATTAACTACTTATTCATTGGATTTTGGGTAAAATATATATATTTATTTTATTGAACATTTAATTAATATTTATTTACTAGTTTGTAAATAAAATATTTATTTAAGAGAATAAATTTTTAATTTATTTATTCAAGTGTTAAATAAATGGAAGCGGAGTTCAAGAGGTCCAACGCCGCTCTAGTAGTAAAATAATTATATTCAAGATGATAAATAATTACTTAACTAGTTGACATAAATTAAAATAGAGATGCAATTATTTTTTGATGCAGAATTTTATTTATAATTCCATTTTGTGCAAGTTGTCACATCATAAATAATGATGTGGTATTATTAATAATATAATGGGTTTTCTCTAAGCCAATGAATGTATTTAATTTCTATTATACAATTAAATTTTGTTATTGAAGCCCCATGTCAATAAATAGACACATACATCTATTATTTCATGGACCGAACTACACGCCCGATGAATTTAGAATTTTTTAGACAAACATTTTTTCTATTTAATCCTACACACACCCCTCTCCAGAATGAGATACATTCTTCAAAGTTGAAGAACAAGTGATCAAGAACGAATGACACAAAACACTCACTTCTTCGTGCTAGCGCCCGGAGAATGAGTGGTGTTGATCGGAGGCCATTAGAGAAAATGTGTATCACCTCTAGAGAGATTATAGTTTGGATCCTCGGAAGTGAAACAAGATAATCTGGAAGGGTCATTGCATAAGATCAACATCATAAATGAAGAAAATACTAAAGATCTAGGTATTCATTGAATTATGAAATTAATTAAATTAATTATAAACATGATGTGCCATATAATCTCTAATGGTTTCGTGTCACTTCCTTCTTTATCTAAATATTGCATTCTATTATATGGAGACTAGCCTACATCTTCATATTTATCACTAAATAATCATTGATCATGGTAAAAATTAAATTTGGGCCCAGGTCAAAGCAAGCTTCCGCTGTGCCTAAAACCTTCACAAGCTATTTTGAGGGCCCCTCTTAAGTTCTTATTTCTTATGTAATATTCTACGGATTTTTTGAAGGATGCCACTGCCGAATTTCTACTCTAGGATCCCATGTATGGTTCCACTATTTTCTTTCATCTAAGGATCCCTATTATGATTCCTTCTCTTTTTTGTTTACCTAGTGAACCCAAGTAGGATAACTCTATGTTTTTTACTTGAGGGACCCATTGGGTGCCCCATTTTTTGACCGACCCTAAGATGTACATTGGGTTTGGGTCGAGATGGTTGTGTGTGTCACCTTGGAACTTGTACCAAACATGTAATCCCATGGGGTATTGGCAGTAGTGTTGGGTTTGTGCATTTTACTACCCACACTCCTTGGTAATTCGTTTATTTTTTTTATTGCTGATGCATCGATGTTTACCATAGGTGCTTCTTAGTTTGTGGTTGTTGAGCATGATGTGATGCATCTGTCATTCTCTTTGGATGCCTAAATTTTTTTCCATGGATGAATATTTTTTTTGGGATTCCTAATAATTCTTACATGGGATCCAACTTCTAGCCTTGTTATTTCATATGTTTTTTGGTATACCCATAGGTACTAACTATGACTTGGCTACTGAGTATAGATATATATGTTTGCTTATTATATTTCATGTTTGTCCAGAGGTGTTTCCTAGTATCTGAATGCTGAGACATACGTGATTTTTATTTTATTCCCTGAGTGATACTTAGATTCCCATTATTGGAATTCCTTGGAAGGACATAAGGGGAGGATAAATTGTATACCTTGAGTGATTCTTTGATTCCCATTGTAGTAATTAAATTGAAGAACTAATTAGGTAGATGATATTTTGTGTGGATGATTATGCTCTCTTAGTCCTGTGATATGTGTTGGGGATGATTACACACTCATATTCCTATTATAGGGAAGATTAATCTCTCCCTAATCAGTTATATGACCACATTGTGCTGCATGGAGTCTCCCATCATTGGATTCCTTGAATGAATATGATATTATTCATGATAGGGATGATTACACTCTCTAAAACTAGAGACTCAGGGGGTGTTGTATGTTGTCTCAATTATGTGTTCTCCTACATATCACCTATGGTTTAGACACTTAGGTATTATCCGTGTTCCGAATATTGTTATGGGTTATGGACCTTGGCCTTGGGCTGAGACATTGGAATGGATTTACATGGCCTCAAAATCATGAATACTATCCCAATGACCATTTATTGGGTTTCAATATGTACTCCCTGTGATCCTTATTTACAAGATTTATTATCTATATATGATATCCATATTTATAGTGATTGGAGGTGAGTAAGAGTGAACCAATATATAGGACGAGTATCCCCCTGTGGTGATGCAACATTCCTCGAGAATTTTCATGCATTGTAAGAAGCAGGTACATGTTAATTTGGATTTTGGACCTAGATATAGACTTAATGATACACATATTGAGGGGCACAACATATATCTCAATTCCATTTCATTGGATTTCCAGGTGATCTAGATTTACAAACCTAATAATGTCCTACTATTCGTTTTTATGTTATTTATTTCAATTACTCATGAATATAAATATTTATGTATATATGTATAGGTATGGGACTATACATGTATATATATATATATATATATGGACACCCATGGTGGAACATTCTATGTTGGCCTGGATTATGGACCCGAGGTTTGAATGTGGTTTCGTGTTTGGTTTTACTAACCTTAATATTTGGGTCTTGGTTATGTTGGGTGTGTTCCTTTTAAAGAAACTTATAATAGAATGTTTTATAGGTTCTTCATTTGGGTGGACTAATGATATTATTTCTCTCCCTTTCACATGCATCTTGGTTTTCTTGTTGATAATAGTTCTTATTTTTTAGATTGAACATGACTTCCATTAGAGATAAGGCTGAGAAATAGATTTTCAGGTCTTAGGAGTGCTGCTCATGTGGGTTCTTATGATTGGGTTGATGTAGTCCAATAGTGTCTGGATATCAGGTATTTTTTTGCTCAGAGTTAGTAGTAGAGCCCTATAATTTTTTACATTTATTTTGTACTTTTATATTTTTATGGATGGCTGAGTGGGTGACCAATGATGTATTGTAAGAAATAACTATTTGGTCATTTATTATAATATTTCATTTATTATTACGTCATTTTCTATTATTTCTATTTACATCTTACACACATTATATAATTTCCATTTTTTATGATACTTATCTATTTCTTCAATTCTCTTACTCTGGTATGTGGGTATTTTCTTCCCATTATCACACTATATACCCTCACTACTACTCAGAATCCTCTAGCATTCTTGGAGGCGTGCTAGAGGCCTCTTAACCCATTGGATCAGAAAATCGTTTTTGGGAATTCAGTATGGGATATAACAAAGTGGTATCATATTTTTTTCTTATCATATTCTTTAATATTTTAGATTTGGTAGACATGAGTATTAGGAATCTATTGGAACCTGTGATGGATATCAAACTAGTGTGTCAAGAACCCTTGTTCTAGTAAGAATTCTTTCTTTCTTGGAGTATGTGATTATTGTTCTTATTAGAGATGTCATAATTGTATATGAATTTCACCCTAAGAGACATTCATATGGTGTGGATGTTATTATTTATTTTAGATCACTGGTTCATGACCATTGAAAATAGGACAGTGATGGATTTTAACTCTTGGATAGAAACATAAAGTGGTGTCTCATGCATCATATTTGGGACGTAGGATTCAAATCATATATTCTTGCAAATGTGTGATTATATAGACAATTGAATCATATTCAGTTGGGACAACTAACAAATATATTTCATTACGATGGATAGTTTTGTGTATCTATGTTGATACATTTTTTTAGGTTTAAGAATCAGTCCTCATACATATGAGGTCCACTAACCCATGTAGGATAATATGGAATGTGATGCCTTTCAGTTGTACCCATTGTAGGGGATTTTTTCTCAGGTCAGGGTTATCTACTCATATCGTTGAGTACGATGTTGATGGATACTAATACTTTTAATATGAACTAGACTTCTAGAGGTATTTTCGTATCTAGATTCCCAATGAGTGTTAGTTTAGCCTCTTCTAAAATTGTATTGTGACATCCAGGGAGTAGTTCATTTCAAGGATTCTCAATGAGGATCATGAAAATATATGCTGCATTTTCAGTTTTGAACCTTGTTGGTTGTGGTAATATTTACTTTATTTCAAGAGGTATGATATTTTGGGATAGGTGGTTAGACTTTGTGACCCATTGTTTAGGCTTATTCTATTGGTATAGGTGGGATTAATAGAGGCCCTTAGTTTTACTCAGACCCTTATAGGTCAATGTTTATTATGATTGAGGGAATCCTATGTGAGAGGGGTTCGCTTGTGTTTTCAGATTCCTTATATAAGAGTGAGTTTTATTATCTACTCATTTTGAGGTCAGTTCATGGTAGGTGATCAAGTTCTTTGTTATAATAATGTTTATGCCTTCTTCTTTTTGACAACTCTCCATAGGTGACTTTTTTACTGATTGGTTTTAGCAGGCATGACTGTTCAGGTGACTGACTCGGTCGATCGATGTTTCTATGATTGATATTGTAGTCAAAGCATGGGTAGATGCTCATGACTAGAATAATGCCATGTGATAGGCAGTTGTGTAATAAATCATGGAAATCCTAAGGTGATATACTCTAAGGTGGGGTTCAAATGGAGATTCTAGATTAATAAGACTGATTTTTCATGCAACACAATCAATTTAACTTTCTATTGAATGACAGACTGGAGTACAAGTTGGGGGGTAAGGGTACATGGTGGTTGCATGTGGTACTATTTAAATCTAAATTGGTGGTAGTCTAGTGTGGGCTGACGATAAATGGTTTTATAACTTTTCATAGGCTTGGTTACTATGGGGTTTTGGTTTAAATGATGAATATTCCTCCATGGTATAAGAGTGATAAAAAATAAACGAGTTATCTTGAGATGGTTGACCCATGGATAGATCATGTTTAAGTGTTAAAAGGGTGTGAATATGGCTTAGAGGGAGATACAAATTCCCTTTTCAGAATCATAATGTACTACAATTTCATACAATCATTCTCTATCTTGATTCATCTTGTGTATGATGAGAAAGAGTCATCCATATAAAGAACTTCTTATCTTTTGAATGTCTCCCTTAGTTAAAAAATGGAACATGTTGAGGTTATGCTCAAGAAGAAATTTATGGTAAGCCATATTGTGGGGAGTGCGCCATTGTCCAAATGAGGATGGTGAACCTTATTTCCTATTGAACATTAGTGGTTTTTATGGTCCATTGGGCTCAGAATTTGATTTATGACACTGATGAGTGTGTTACTATAGTGGATATTACTATATCAGTCGTAGTTAAATGAATTCCATTTATAAATAAGTTGTTGATGCTATGAGGCTAGTCATTGGATAGTCCAAATCGATTGGTTGTGAAGATGATTGGGTCAAGAGTGTGTCTTATAGTCTTTTTACTTGGATTCTTGGTGATGAGAGAGTTTATGGTGGGGAGTTTAAAAGGAAATATGTTTCCCCATACTACAATTTTGATAAAAAAAAAATTTAATTTTTTCTTTCAGATGATTGAAAAGTGATAAAATAAATTTTTTTTCATAGAATGTGACCTCAACTAATTTTTATGACAAGTCCATTGGTTTCATAATAAGGTGTCACCCTATGAGAAAAGTTTGGTGTAAATCTTAGCCATTCAAATTTTAATTGAATAATTAATAATTAATATTTAATAAAGAAAATATTAAAATTTTCACACAGGTTCATTCAGTCATATCTATTAACATATTATCATATTGATATTCCATCACAACCTTTGAGTTTGAAATGGGGAGTTTATCATAGGTTAGGTATAAACTCGAGTGGGTCACTTAGTGCATGCTAGGACCCCGTTTTCTTTTCATTTTATTTTTCTTATTTTCATTTTTTTTATTTTTCCATTCTTTCATTTCATTCTTTTCCTTCATATTATCTCATGCACACCCCTATTATATCTCCTCATATGCCTCATTACTGATAGAGAAGGTAGGGGGGGGGGTAATAGAGGTACCCTCTTGAAGCCCTTGATGTGATGGATCGACGTGCGAGAAGAGTGGATGGAAGATTTGAGCGAAGCTTCGGTGGTTTGCACCCGATGGAAGGAATGTTTATGTTATTACCACAAACCACGCTTATATTCCTCATTTTATGTTTTTAATACCCTATTATTCTTTTTTATGGCCTATAGTAGCCAAATCTATTAATGTGTGTGGGCGGGGGTAAAAATAGGGGTTTTGGAAAATCCGAAGGTTTTTCGTTCGGGAAAACCAGGTGACACGTTGTGTTATTCTGGGGAACATGTCATGTGTTATTCCCATTTGGGTAAGATCAAGTTATTTGGAGTACACACTATGTATGTGGGAATATACATCATGTACTATTAATATGATGTGTAGCTGAGTACCCATGCTAGGATACTCATATAGGGGTACACAAACATATAAAGTACACGACTAGACACCATGTGGGTAGCACACCATGTAAAAGTACACAACCTGGACATGTACATGGCCAGGCTGATTGGGGGACATGGTTAAGTGCCCCTTGTAAGGTATACACCATGAACCCTAATTACCTATTGTTTACCTGGGGTGTTTATATGCTTAGGATAGTGTAGGTACACTCCCATGTGGGAGTTTGGGGGTACACCATGAGTATGGTCTTTACATGTCATATAATTTTGTTTTGGTACCCCTTGAGTGTATTTTCCTATTTTATGACATTGTTTTATATTTGGAGCCAAGAGTTGTGCAATTTGATTATATTTCTACATATATCATGATGGTGAAACCCCTGGAGTGTTCCAAGGACCCAAAATAGGTGTTTTGGGGCATAAAACTAAAGGAAGAGGACTTTCCTTTGGTAATTAAGTTTAGTTGTGTCCTAAAAAGGATTTTATTAGAAAATTATTGGTTGGGTGTTTGATCCAACCTTATTCAAATAATAATCATAGATGATCCATGAGATATCTCTTTTAACAGGTATCTTCATGGCTATTCTGTAAGGACGTCTCCCATGTGAGATGTGCCTTTCTAGTCTATGATGTTGAGAGAATAGATGTTATCAAGGATCCCCTATAGGATTCTTCTTTTATGTTTTACCATAGAGGATCCTCAGTAGGATGGATTTATCTTCTTCATATTACTAAGGATCCCATGTGAGATTCCTTTACTTATATGCAAACTTTGGGAGTCCCTTGTAGGATCCCTTTACCAATATACCATTTCAGGAATCCCCTGTCAGATTCCTCTTCTTCTCATGCTCTTTTGGGGGATATTCATAAGACACGATTTCTTATATACTATTATGAGGATCCCATGTAGGATTCCCCTATCGAATTATCATTCAAGGATCCCATGTAGGATTCCTCCTCTTCCTTTATTACAAGGATCCTATCTAAGATTCCTTCTCTTGTGTGTTTACATTGAGTATCCCATGTAGGATTCCTCCCAGAATTTTTAATTGAGGGACCCAATAGGTTCCACATTGTTTGAATGACCTGAAGATGTATATCGAGTTTTGGTAGAGATGGTAGCATGTGTCTCCATAGAGCTCATGAAAAACATGTAACACCTTTGGGATATCAAAGTGGTGTTGGTTTTGGTTGTTTGACCACCCTCGCTCTTTTAAGGCTTTTAGATGTACATTATTGATACAATGTTGTTTTCTAGAGGTGGTTCCTAGTTTGTGGTTGTTGAACCTGATATTGGGTTTTTTTATTTCTCATGGGATGCCCGAACATTCTTCCCTGGATCCATATTTTTTATTGGGATTCCTAGACATGGTTACTTGGGATCCAGCTCCTAAGGATTGTTATTTCATATGTTTACTAATATATCGAGAGGTACAATATGGGACTTGGCAGTTGTTCCAGGATATATGTGTTTGATTTTTTTTGATTTCAATTGGCGTTTTCTAGTATCCATCTATTGATCCTTGCAAGGTGTTTATTGTATGACTTGAGTAACACTTGGATCCTAATTTTAGGAAATCATTGGATAGAATCAGAGGGATTATGACATGTATACCATGAGTAATTCATGGATTCTCATTATAGAAATTCCTTGGAAAGAATCATTGGATTGATGATATTTAGTGGTGATTATTTTTCTCTCCTTTTTATATTTTATGTTGTGTGGATGAATACACTCTCCTCGAAATATGATAGGGATGATTATTCTCTCCCTGATCAGTTACAAAACCACGTTGTGTTGTATGGCGTATCATATCATTGGACTCCTAGAGTTATTATACTCACCCTAATGATTTGGATGATTATGTTATCCCTTACGATAGAATCAAGGGGTTTGGTATAGTGTCTCATTGATGTGTTCTCTTACAGATCCCATAAGGGTCATACCCTTAGGGGTTATCTGTGTTTCGAATGTTGTGACTGCCTATAGACCAACACCTAGGGCTCAGACAATGGACTGGATTTACATGGTCTGGGAAAGATAGTGACTAGCCTAGAGACCATTTACAAGATATATGAATGTACTCCCTAAAATCATTCCTTTCAAGATTGTATTTTGGTATACGGTATCCTTCATTATAGTTATTGGTGGTGAGTACGGGCGAACCGAGGTATATGAAGAGTATCCCCTTGTGGTGGCGAAGCTTGCTCAAAGACTTTAATAACATTGTCTGAAGAAGGAACATGTCTACTGAGATTATGGACCTAGATATTGACTTAATGATTCCAAGATTGAGTGTCATGATGTCCATCTCAATTCCATTTCACATGATGTCCAGGTGATCGTGACTACGAACCCATGGATCGACTGATGTTTGTTTTCATTCGATTCCTTTCACTTATTCATGAATATTATTAATTATGTATATATCTATAAGAATGGGACTATACATGTATACATATATAGATATGGACATCCATGGTCTTACTAGCCCATTGTCCAAGACAATGGACCCGGGGTTCGACTATGGTATCACATTTGGTTTTACAAACCCTTCTTGTTATGTCTCTGGTTGGCTGATCATGTTGCTTCTGCATACACTTTTAACTGTATGTTTTATAGGTTCATCATTGGTGTGGAAAAATGAGATTTTTTGTCACCCATGCATGTGGACCTCAGTGCATGTGTAGAAATTATGTATTCTTTTCAGTTTGAGTATGAGTTTCATGGTTGATAGGGTTGATTCATAGAATTGCATGTTCAAGGAAAGCTACTCGTGTGGATTTTTCATATCAGTCTAGTGTATTTTGAAAATTTATAGAGAATAGGTTTAAGGTTTGGCTCAGAGTTAGTTGTAGATCCCTATACTATTATTTCAGTTTCTTTTTTTACTTTAGTATATGTTTGTTCATCCCATTGGGTAACTAGTGTTGTATTTTATGACATCGATGTTCTGGGTTTTATAGTTATTTTTCATTAATGTTTACAACATGTTCTATTTTAGTTATTTACCACTTTCGAATATTTTTACATTTATATTGTGTATGGTACATAACTCTTTTCACTATTTTCCTACTCTGATATGAGGTCATAGTATCAAAAAATCACACCCTTGTCCCTCACTGCTAGTTAGCATCCTATAGAATTTGGGGAGGTGTTCTTGATGCCTCATAACCGACTAGATTTGGGTACTATTTAGTGTAATCTTGGTTGGGATGTTATGTATTGTTTTTAGAGATGTTCATATCCTAGTATTTACTATTTAGGATATAGTAAATAGTAGTATTAATAATGTGTCGAAACCTCTGATGGATATCAGACTAGTGCGTTGAGATCATTTTTTCCTGAAAGAAGTACAAGTTTTGAGGGCTATGTGATTACTATTTTGATATCTAATTTTATATTTGAATACAATTATGACCATGAGTGATGTACATATTGTGTGGATGTTATGATTTTTTATGGATCTCAAACTCTTGGACATTACCCAGAGGCCAGTGATGGATTTTGACTCTCACCTGCCAAAGGAAAGAAGAATCTCATGCAACATATATGGCATGAGAAATTAAAATGATATATTCTTGCTGGTGTGTGATTTTACTAAGGCCTGAGACCTATTTACTTGGTCCTACATACATATATATTTCATTTTGATGCAAGGTTATATGGATCTATGTTGAGGCATTTTTTTGTAAGACAAATGACCCAATCCTCATAAATTAGAGGTGCAATGATCCTAGTAGGTTGATATGTCTTGTGATTACATTCTATTGTACCCCTTGTAGGGTTTTGATTCTCAAGGCATGGTTATCTAGTCATATCACTGACTACAATGCCAATGGAAACTTGGACTTTTATTGTGAACTAGATCTCCTGGGGTATTTCCATATCCATATACCTAGTGAGTGTTAGTTTAGCCTCTTCTATATTGGTATTGTGACCTCCAAGGAGTAGTAACATATGAGGATTATCAGTAATGATTTTGACCTTGTAGGTTATGTTCTCATTTTTGACCCTTGTTGGTCATTGAGATCATTAATTTCTTTTGAGAGGTTTGATATTTTGGGGATGGTGGTTAGACACTGTGACCTATTCATGAGGCTTGTTCTACAAGACTACATAGGATACCTAGAGGTGTTTCTTTTGACTCATACCCATGTAGGTTAACATTGATTTTGTTCGAGAGAAACCTATGTGAGAGAGGTTAGCCTGTGTTTTTTATTCCTTTTTAAGAAGTGAGCCATACTGTACACTTATTTTGAGATTGACGTATGATGAGTGCTTGATTTTTTCATTATAGTCATTTTTATGACTTTTTATTTTGATTATTCACCTTGGGTGGTGATTTTTCAAGATTAGTTTTAGTGGGAAAGACACTTTGGGTGTCTGGCCCGGTAGACCGATGTTTATGCAATTGAAAATGAAGAAAGATAATGGGTAGACACATGTGAATAGAAAAACACCGTGTAACATGAAGTCATGGATTAAATTTTGGAACATGTGAGGTGCTCAATTTTGAAGAGGAGTACCATCGGAGATTTAAGAAGAATAAAAATGGAATTTCATGCATCAAATCCAAATTAGCCTTATTTTGAATGACTCACTGTAATATGATTTTGGTGGTATGGGTACATGCTGGTTGTGTGTGGTACTGTTTGAATCTAAATATGTGTTGTCTATGTGTGATCTGAGGACCAGTGGTTTTACGAATTTATATTTTCATGGTTTCTTTATTGTTGTGGTATAAAAAATGAAGGTTCATCTATCTTATAGGATACATACAAAATAAATGTGTTATCGTTAAATGGTTGACCCATGGTTAAATCTTAGTGAGGTGTTGATAGGAAGTGAGCATGGATCGTAGGGAGTAGTACATGTATTTTTTTTAATCTCACTGTACACCTGTTAGAGAAAATCATGCTCAATCTTGATTCGTATTGAGTATGCTAAGAAAGAATCATCCCTATGTAGATGTTATTTTATGAATGTAAATCCTAGTTAGGAAGAGGAACCTATTGAGATTGTGATCAAAGAGAGATATAAGGTAAGATATATGGTAGGGAGTGAACCATTGGATGCATGAGGATGGTGACCCCTATTTTTGAGTTGAACTTCAGTGGTTTTCATGGGCCGTTGGGTTGAGATTTTGTTTTAAGATGATTATTAGGGTATTCCTAGGGTGGGGAGTACCATATTAGTTATAGTTTAATGTATTCCGTGGATAAGGTAGATATTGATATTGTGAGGATGGTCATAGGACATTCTAGATAGCTTGGTTGTGTAGATGCTCAGTTTGAGAGAATGGATGCTATTCTTTTCACTATGATTCTCGACGATGAGGAGCTCTGTGCTGGGGAGTTTGTAAGGACCTCAATTATCACAAATTTCAATTTTGTGAAGAAATTTGAATTTCTTCCATTAGATACTTTTAAATGAGTCAATTAGAATTTCCCACTAGAAGATGATCTCAGCTAATTTTTCTGACCACTCAGTTATCCCCAGAATAGGGTGTTTACTCTAGGAAAGGAGTATGGTGGAAATATGAGCCGTTCGATTTTTACTTGAATAATTAATATTTAATATTTAATAAATTAAATATTAAATTGTTTGCACAGCTTTTTTTCGGTCATATCATTTGAATGGATCATAGGATTTAGATTCTTTCTTCACCATTGATTATAGAACATGGAGTTTAGCATAGGCAAGGAATAACCTCTTTTTGTGCGATGGAGGCGGCCTTCGCTACTTTTTACTTTTTATGTTAGTTTTCTTATTTTTTGTCTAATAATTTTATTTTTTTATTTTTCTAAATTCTATCATTCCAACACCCCTCATATGGCTCCTCCTACACTACTCAACCAAGAGATAATGTATAAGGATAGAGAAAGAAATAGGGGGTGGATGTACCGTCATGAAGCCCTCGATTCACTATATTGACGTGTGACAACTATGGACTATGGAATTGAGAGATGCTTCAGAATTTTCCATCAGAAGGTAGGATCATTTAATTTTATACTAAAAATCCCCCTTAGATTCATCAATTTTAGTTTTTAGACCCCTATTATGCTTGTTTATGGCCTCTTGTGGCTAGATCGATTGATTTTGGGGGTGAAAATGAGTGTTTTATGCGATCCAAAGGTTTTCCGTTAAGGAAAAACCAGTTACATTGCATGTAGTTCATGAGACCAGGTAGTGTGTTCTTAACATTTAAAGAAGATTAATATTTTTTGAGTACATTAAATGTATTGGGTCATACAATCCATGTACAAGTACTTCACTATGTAGTCGAGTACTCAGGCCAAGCTACCTGTGCAGGAGTACATGGATGTATAGAGTACATGACCAAACACTGTGTGGGTAGCACACTATTTAAAATTACATAGTCTGTCCATGTAAGTGGCCAGGATGGTTGGGGGACACATGTAGGTACCCCATGGAGGTTACATTTCATGTAACCTAATTGCACACCGTGTACTAGGGGCATTTACACACCCATGCCAGCAGAGGTGTATGCCCATGTGGGAGCTCAAGGGTACATGTCGTGTATTGTCTCTACATGTCATGACTCCTCTTTTGGTACCCCTTGAGGGAATTTTTCTATTTTATATCATGGTTTCATATATGGACCCAAGATTATTCCATTCTAGGTTTTTTCCACATATATTACTATATATAAAATCATAGAACGTATTGAGTTCTCATAATGGGTGTTTTGGGGCTTCTACCTACATTGAGAGGTTCTTCTCTCAGTAATTGAGCATATTCATCTTCTAAGAGAGATTAGATTAGAGAATGACCAGTTGAGTATTTGGACCAACCAAGTTGAGATCCTAATATGAGACAGTCCACGAGCTATCTATTGTGACCAATTACTTCCTAGCATAAATTTTAGGACATCACACTTGTGAGATGTTCCTTTTTGGTCTAAGAGTCTAGGATACTAGATGTTATTGAGGATGACCTATAGGATTCCTATTCATATTTTTTGACATAGAGGAACTCGAGTAGGATGCCCTTATCTTCTTCATGTTTTCTAGGATCCCTTGAGAGATTCTTTTTCTTATAATCATACTTAAGGAGTCCCATGTAGGATTTCTTTAAATGTATACCATTTATAGGATCACATGTAGAACTCCTATTCTTCTCACACTATTTTTGTCATGACCCAACCCTATTGGTCTCAATCCACAACTATCCCAAGCCAACCTCCATAGGCCAGGGGCTGGAGACAAGCACCGAAGGTATAACAATATCAGGGAGGCCTTTCCCTAAGCACCTGTACACACACACACAACCCACTCAATGCAGAAGAGCAGAGGAAAAAGGAAACCAAAGTATAAACAACTATAACCCAACCACAGTCATGCATCAACTTCTAAATAGAACATGTATAGTGCTGAAATGTACTAACAAGTAAACTGAATAGTAAAAGGGAAAACATGCGCCCAACTTGAAAGGTGCCACAACCCAGCAACAGGTAAACAAAAGTAAACAGCTGGTGATTCTCACACCCGGAAATCCTCCTACGACCACTGAACGCAGCCCAAGATTCTGTGTCCTCAAAGCTCCTCCGTAATCTCGATCGACCTGTCTGTCGTCTGCAAGGGCACACCAAGTGCGGGAAAATCCCAAGCAGGGGTGAGTATAAAGATACTTAGTAGGATACCCTGAAATATTGAGGTATCAACAAAGTTGATACTAAAACGGTGAGTAGTAGACAAAACAAGAACAGTGTAAGAGTTCAAAAGAGAGAGTGATACTCAACCAGACAAGAGAAAGGAAGCAGGCTCGTCCAACCAAGAGGATCTAGACATAGAAAGCATGTGGCATACCCTACTCATCTTCACCCCACCTAGAAGAAGAGTAACTGAACCCAAGGGGTGGGAACAAAATTGGGGTGTATATATATGCTCAACAAGAAACCCGAGTGAGTGTGTAAGGGGATCCCTATCTCCAAGATCAGCCCAAGAAAATTCACCAACAGTTCAAAGGATATGCATCACTGATGCCCAACAGTCCTGCATGCCAATGCTGCCTCATCGCTGATCCATACAACCAAGGGTCCAACTTCAGTAATCATAGAGAAAAGTCACGGAATAGCCTCATCAAAAAGGGATGAGTCTGAAAGAAGTTGTCGGGTAACCCACTGCCCAGCCCAGCTAGAGGGTAAACACTAAGGTTAATGGGTAACCCACTGCCCAACCCTGCTGGAGGGTAAACCCCAAGAGGTTGTCGGGTAACCCATAGACTATCCCCGCTTGAGGGTAAACCCTAAAGTTAATGGGTAACCCACTTACCAGCACCACTGGAGGGTAAACCCTAAGGTCAACGGGTAACCCACCGCCCAGCCCTACTAGAAGGTAATCCCTAAGGTCAACGGGTAACCCACTACCTAGCCCCGCTAGAGGGTAAACCCTAAGGTCAATAAGTAACCCACTACCCAGGCCCACTGGTGGGTAAATCCTAAGGTCAACGGGTAACCCACTACCCAACCCCATTGGAGGGTAAACCCGGAACTGGTCAGATAACTCCGCACTGCCTGTGCCATCACAAGGCGTCACTAACCACGCTACCATGCATAGGTTCGGAGTGCGTCAAATGAAACTCCGGCCAATGCCCTTTAATTTTTCAACATTTAATGAGATCTTTATAGAGGATTCGCTCACCCAAATAGATTACACTGTTGTAATCCTTGCGGGAAAATATGCGAGATAGACTACTTAATCACTGGAAACGGACTCCCAAAGAAAACGTTATTCAACACTGCTTTCCACCCATACGAAATCTCTTGGGACCCACACCTCGGTTCCAAAAAAGGTCAGGCGAACTGTGTCATCGCGATGCTCTTGGAAAGACATGCCAAAATGACTATTCATACGCCCCAAACGGACGTCTAATGAAAAAGTCACAATACGCTGCACACAGCTTAAAAGACGGCCCGTGGGGCCTACTCCTAAACTCCGACTTCAAGGCCTGAACCCTCCCTAGTCAACTACACCTTTATTTCATGGTCACAACGCCACTGACGGCACCTAAAACGGACTCTGGATGCAGAAGCTGCAACTCCCCACGTTATGCAAGCCTGGCCCTATGGGGCCCACACCTTGACCCAAAAACACGTCACGCAGATCATACCATTACGTTATTTGTAGATAACCATGCGAACGAGGCTATTCATTTTCCCTGAATAGAATTATAAAGCATAAGTCGTAAAAAATCATCATACGTCTGAAAACTACCTCGTATGGGCCCACTCCTCAGGCCTGAATTTAGGCGGGTGGATTGCGTCATTGCAATCCCCTCATAAGAACACTCAAAAACGAGTGCTCAAACACCCCAAATGGATTTCTAGTGAAAAAATGGCATTTCATCCTAAAACGTGTGAACCAAGCCCTATGGGACCCACAGGTTTTCTCCAACCCGGACGCTTCAGAAAGCGTCTCAAAAAGTCCGCACGAGGAATGGGGTCACGCTGTCGCTGACGGCGCATCACTCGGACATCCCAAGCAGAAGTTAGGTCTGACGCAAGAATAATAATTTAATTAATTAATTAATTAATTATTCGCATTAATCATTTTGTGCCACCAAGCAATGAAACCAAACCTCAAGGGTTCCGAACCAACTTTGGAAGGACCATCTCAACTCTAGAGCCATTGTGCCTCTGATAGCGCGTGGAACGGACATCCTTCTTGCGAATACGTTTGTTGTAAACTTTAATAATAATTTCATATTATTAAAGGGTTTCGGGAGACCCACCCTCTGGCGTAGAACTCAAAAACCACAAAACCCAATTCAAAAAGTTCCGTCTCGCTGACACGAACCCACAACCGCTAACGGCACATCAAACAGATGCTCCGTTTAGGAGATATGCCCCCATGAATGAAGGGGGCCAAAAATTGGGCCGGTCCAGACCGGCCGACCCGGTCCGGATCACCGGCCCGCGGCCCTGCCGCGGGTCTGGCCCGACTCACCACTTCCTGCTGAACGCGGCCCACCCTAGTAACATTGGACCAACCTTCGGTCCGGCTCTTCAAATCAGACCGGCCAGTTGGTCGGTGTTCTCCGCATCGCCGAGCAGGACCCACATTTGGTGGGTCCTTGTCTCCTCTGCACACCTGAGGTCAGCGCCTCAGGTTCCCCCTACCGAGCGCGATAGGCTGCCAACGCCACGACTGCCTCTTCCCCGCTCTACCTCCAGGCGGACCATCGGGACAGGCCGCCCACGCCACATCCACCTGGGTTCGCCGCTCCGTCGGCCGAGCGAACCGCCGGGTACCGGCCGCTCGTGCCGCGCCTCCTCCGGCTCGACCTCGCCCGACACCGCTGCTCCGGCCACCTTCGGCTTGACCTCACCCGACGCCGCTGCTCTAGCCACATTCGACGCCGGCTCTCAGAGCTCTGCATCGGCCTACCACCAGCCATGCTCTGCTGCGCCTCTGGATTAACCTTCATTTGTCGCCCCTTGTTGGAGTCGGACCTTCCGCCGGTCCCCCTGACCACTCCAGTGGTCAGAAAAATTATCTGAAACCGGTTTTAGAATCCTCAGGGCTAGATCTTCATAGTGTAACCCCTCGCTCGTTGATCCTTCATGGTGTTGGCTCGTCCAAAAAATTGGAACGAAGAATGCCCAAGAATGAGAATTAAAAATGGGGCTCGGGCGTTGGTCGTGTTCATTCGACCATTGCCCTAATTCCAAAATTTTTTAATTTAAATAATTTTTTTTTCAAAAACTCAAGAAATTGGAGAAGGTGCGAAAATTAATCAAAAATCCTACCTCGAATCAGTCATGCATTGTTGGTGGCGCGTCCACGACGCTCCCGCTTCGATCCGCCAATGTCCCGATGGATATCAGTCCTCGATCCGACGAAGAACAGTGAAGAACGCCGAAGAACGAGAGAGAGAGAGAGAGAGAGAGAGAAATAGAAGGGAAAATTTATGTCTTTCCCTTAAATCCACCACTTATGTGAATTTATAAATTCTCTGACACTCTACCGATGGGCGCATATTCCAAAACCTCCACGCCCGCTTATTTTATATCACGCATAGGAAAAACACCCCATTTCGAACTCAACTGAAGTCTCAGACTTCCATTCTGAAGATTTGTTCAAAAGTTTTTCGAAAAGAATGACAGTGATAAAAATCACTAAGTCATTATTTTAAAATGACGATTTTTCCCTGGGTGACATCTCTCACAACAAGCCCACACCCGCAACTTTTACACCCTTCATAGGGTAAACAGCATGCTCCGGATGCAACCGTGCCCTCATATTTCTGATCCAAGCTACTTTTTAGTAGGAAACACAACCCCGCCATGTGAATTGTATAAAAAAACTTATTATTTTTATAATATTTATTCCTAGCACATTTGGCCTCAGAATCGCACACCGTCTCAGCTGCTAACTCTGGAAATATATGTTGAAATATTCCAATGTTTTTCATGGAAAAACCAGGTCTCTACATCATTCCCTTCTTCAAGAATTCTTTCCCCAAAATGCAAAACTAGGAAAAACAACTCAGGATACAGATCTCACACCTAGCTCTCCCACTCCTAAAAAAACTTGCACAATGCTGGAAGAACACATGAACCAAAGGTATGGTTCATAATTATATGGTTTGCTACTTTAGATTAAATGTGTAGGAACAAGCACACACCTCATCATTTGCCACATGTGGAAGACATCGTGTTCCCACTGCTACTATTAGGAGGGTAGGGAAAGATGGTAGACAACCTCTCCATCTCTTCCATGATTCCCAAATAGCCCAAAGAATCTCAGGGGACTTCCCTAGATGAACCTCTACTTTCCATGTTGAGACTGAAATCAGAATTTGTTCCAGGAAAATGATCGTGTGATTATATCTTTCAGAATACCCATATGGTGAAGCACCCAAGGATATCTGGTCACATAAGATTTCATAGTCGGTGCATCACAACTGATACTCTCTTACACACTCAAAAGGTGGATGATTCAACACCCCCGACTGAAGAAAATTTTCACCCTCCTGGTCCAACAGGGTCAACTACAGGCAAGCTAACTACCACAAAACTTCCCACACCTGACGAGTCTAGGACCCTCTACTAAGGGAACCTGCTACAACACTTCCATTTTCCAGAACATATACTACCTCTTAGTTATAGTCCTGTATAAATTTAAACCAGCACCATCGTCTTAGGTTCAAGACTCTCTGGGTGAGGGGGCACCTGAGACACGGGGGTATGAGTAAACCACAAAGTGCTCTCATAGAAGATAGAGTCTCCACATTCCCAGTGCAAGGACCACCACCACCAGCACCACATAGTGAAGCGAGTAGCTCTATTTATGGGTTGTCTATCACCTCGACCTATACTTGCTAACGGTATCAAGATTGACGTTGAGCATGAAAGGTACCAACGAACAGGGAAAGCGAGAAAACTCATCCAACCACTAGAGGCTAGACATGAAAAGCACGTTCCATAACCTACGTGTCTTTTCCCCTTTTGGAAGGAGAGTAATCCCCAAAATAGTCACTCTGCCAAACCCACTAGTGGCACCTCAAGAAAAGGGGGTCAAGCAGAAAAGCCCCACTGGAAATCCCAGAACCTACTCTGACACTCCACCGCACAACCCCACCATGAATGCACATGTCAGAGGGACTCATCCACCACACCTCAATACTATCCGATTTGGGTGGTATTGACTCTCCCTCACAGTTTTGGTCACATCACAGAAATGTGTCTTAGTGGGGGAAGAACCCATCTTTCCTATGCATTCAAAGTTACGTCGGAAAACACCAACACAAGGTTACACTGACGCCCTGTGTCACCCTTAGTAACCCCTCGAATAAGGAGTTAGACGAAAATAGTACCTCACACAGTGTCTAACAAGTTCTACTATGAAAAGTATAAAAATATAGAGAGCACACCTCTCATCATCTCATGCGATGCAGGATTGAAGAAATCCATAGCACACAACCACCTGCGGGCCCTTCCGTCAGCTCCTTGAGCCTAACATGGGCCGCCTAGTGGTGGTGGAAGGACCTTGAAACATCGTCTGCCAACCACAGTTCTTCCTGCTCTTCTAAAAACACCGCCTCCCTAGGGAAAACCCTATCATCATATGGGAGTTCTCTTGATCAAGACACTGCCTCTGTCGTGGTGGTGTATCTAACAACTATTTGGAAAACATAGAAAATTTGGTCTAGTAGTCTCATTCCATGTGACCTCGCACATCACAATCATAGCACGAGTCCTACCTGGGCTATCTTGGTGCTCGATGTTGTCCCTGACCATGTTCCTGAGTCTCATCAAGGTGAGACCTCTGGCCCCAAGGCCCTGCCAATTCACATCCTTATGATAGAAATTTCTCTCTCACCAGTGCCCTCTCCAGCACCCTAAGATGGGTGAGGATTCACAAGGGCACTAAAATGGCACAAAACTCCTCTACAGAGACCTCACGCAAACTTATGTGCTTGGAAGTTTCCATTATAGATCACATCCAAAGATTACCAATTAAGGTATGTGAACCCAGTCATGTACTTAGCCACTGCCATCACTCCCCACTGAAGACACATCAGCTCCTAAAACTGTATAAATCATAAGTAGGAGGGGTAGTACTCCTCATGAAACAACTGCTAGAAGTCATCCCATGAGAGTACCGACTCATTGTGCATCTGAGTAACCCTGACTCTACTAACGCCAAACTGCATGGTAGAAAAACTTGATGTAAAAGCCACCATCTAACCTGTCAGTGTCTGAACAAGCCTGAAGAGGTGAACCATCGACTCTAGACAACCCTTCACTATCTGATAGTATGGAAAAATGTAGAACCTCAGTAGTCTCTGATGCCGAAACTCATGTAGAGCGCCCAGCCAGTGCTCGTCATCAGCCTTCGCTGCTGGTACTATCTTCTACTCCATAGGTGGATGTGCTACTACCTGTCCTCCTGGAGAATGTTTAATCATATGATGGATATTGAACTAAGGCCTCATCTCTCACGGAGTCATCGTCAAGAACTAGAGCTATTATCCTAGTTGGCTATCATTGTAGAGACATCCTGAATCTGATCAAGGAGTACTACGGTCAAATGAGCATATATATACCAACAACGTTGGGAAGATGACTCAAAAAGGACTATCAAAGACTCAATCCTATATGATGCATGAACCAAATTCCATGCAGTAATTGTCTCAGTGTGCCGAGTCAACAAGCGGGTTATTATGGTTCTGGTGAATGGATAGGTCAGCCACCACACCATCACTGGACTCCCTGGCCTAAGAGCCGCTCTCGAGACACGTTGATACTATTGAACCAAAACTCAACCAATTCATTTTTAGGGAAGTCTGAACAATGCCCCAAGGAACAAACCACCTCTGATACCACTTTGTCATGACCCGAACCTACCAGTCTCGAGCCGCAACTACCCCAATCCTGTATCCATAGGCTAGGGGCTGGCGACAAGCACCGATGACATTACAATCATGGGGAGGCATTTTCCTAAGCACCGGTACACACACACATAGCCCAATCAATGTAGAAGTGAAGAGGATAAAGGAAACCATAGTACAAACAACTATAACCCAACCAAAGTCATGAAAATACTTCTAAATAGAACATGTATAGTGCTGAAATGTACAGACACGTAAACTGAATAGTAAAGGAAAAAACATGCACCCAACTAGAAAGGTGCCACAACCCGACAACAGGTAAACGAAAGTAAACAACTAGTGAGTCTCACACCCAGAAATCCTCCTATGACCACCGAACACAACCCATGATTCTGTGTCTTCTACGCTCTTTCATAATCTAGATTGACCTGTCTGTCGTCTGCAAGGGCACACCATGTGCGGGCAAAGCCCAGGCAGGGATGAGTATAAAGATACTCAATATGATGCCCCGAAATCTCAAGGGAGCAACAAAGGAGATAATAAAACAATGAGAATTAGATAGAACAGGAACAATTTAAGATTACCAATTAAAGAGTGCAGCTCAACCTGACAAGAGAAATGAATTAGGCTCGTCCAACCAAGAGGAGCTATACATTGAAAGCACATGGCACACCCCATGCGTCGTCGCCACTCCTAAAAGGAGAGTAACTGAACCCATGGGGTGGGAACAAAATTAGGGTGTATATATATGATAAAAAAGAAACCTAAACGAGTGTGTAAAGGGATATCTATCTCCAAGCTCAGCCAAAGAAAAGTTGCCAACAATTAATGGATATCCATAAATAATGCCCAATAGTCCCGCACGCCAAAGCTGGCTCATCGCTGAACCCTAAAACATAGGGTCCCACTCTAGTAATCAAGGAAACAATTCACCGACTAGCCTCATAGAAAGGGCTGAGTGTGAATGAAGTAGTCAGGTAACCCACTACCCATCCTAGTTGGAGGGTAAACTCTAAGGTTAACAATAACCCACTGCCCAGCCCTACTGGAGGATAAACTCTAAGAGGTCATTGGGTAACCCACTCCCCATCCTCACTGGAGGGTAAACCCTAAAGTCAACGGGTGACCCACTGCCTAGCCCCACTATAGGATAAACCCTAAGGTCATCAGGTAACCCATTGCCCAACCCCGCTGGAGGGTAAACACTAAGGTCAACAGGTAACCCAATGTCCAGACTCACTGGATGGTAAACCATGTGGTAAAAAGGTAACCCACTACACAGCCCCACTGGAGGGTAAATACTAAGGTCAACAGGTAACCCACTACCTAACTCCGCTGGAGTGTAAACCCAGAACTAGTCCGATAACTCCGCACTTCCCATGCCATCACTGGGTGTCACTAACACCGCTACAATGCATAGGTTCGGAGTGCATCAAAGTAACCATTAACCAACACCCTTTCATGTTTAAACATTTAATTAGATCACAATAGAGGCTCCGCTCACCCAAACATATTACACCGTTGTAATCCTCGTGGAAAAACACGCGAGATAGACTACTTAATCACTAGAAGCAGACTCCCGACAAAAAAGTTATTCAGCACCGATTTATGCCCATGCGACGTCTCATGGGGCCCGCACCTCGGTCCCGAAAAATGTCGGGAGAAATGTGCCATCGTGATGCTCTCAGAAAAACACACTAAAACAACTATTCATACGCCCCAAACGGACGTCTAATGTAAAAGTTGTAGTACACTACACACGGCTTAAAAGACTGCTCGTGGGGCCCATGAATCAACTCCGGCTTCAATGCCTGAAACCACCCTGGTCAACTTCTTCTTGATTCCAGGGTCACAACGCCGCTGACAGTGCCTAAAATGGACTCCAGATGCAGAAGCTGCAACTCCCCGCATTATGATAACGGGGCCCTATGGGGCCCACACCTCGACCTTGAAACACGTCATACAGATCATACCATTGAGTTCCTTGCAGATAACCATTCATCATAGGCTATTCATTTTCCATGAACTAACTTATGAAGCATAACTCATAAAAACGCAGCATACGTCTGAAAGCTGCCTCGTGGAGCCCTTGCCTCGGGCACGAATTTTGGCGAGCGGATTGCGCCATTGTAATCTCCTCGGAAGAACACTCAGAAATGGGTGCTCAAACACCCCAAAAAGATGTCAGGTTAAAAAGTGGGGTTACACTGTAAAACATGTGAACCAGGCCCTATGGGGCCCACACCTTGTCTCCAACCATAATGCTTCAGAAAGCATCTCAAAAATTCCGCACGAGGACTGGGGTCACACTACTGCTGACGGTGCATCAATCGGACATCCCAAGCAGGAGTTAGGTTCGAGAAAAAATAATTAATTAATTAATTAATTATTTAATTATTCACATTAAGAGTTTCATTTTACCGAGAAATGAAACCAAACCATAAGGGTTCCAAACCAACTTTGGAAGGACCGTCTCAACTCCTGAGCCACAACTCCTATGACTGCGCATCGAACGGACATCCGGATTGCGAATACATCCGTTGTATATTTTACTAACAATTTAATATTATGAAAGCATTTTGGGACACCCAACCTCAGGCGCAGAACTCAAAAACCATGAAGCCCAATTCAAAAAGTTTTGTCTCACTAACACAAACCTGCATCCACTAACGACGCATCAAACAGACGCTCTGTTTAGGAGATATGCCCCCTTGAACGAAGGGGGCCCAAAATTGAGATTGTCCAGACCATAGGCATGTGGCCCGCTGGCCACGGCCTGTCCCAGAAACACCGAACCCATCTCGGGTCCAGTTCTTCGAATCAGACCGTCCAGTTGGTCGGTCTTCTCTGCATCTGCCCACAGGAACCATGTTTGGAGGGTCCTTGTCTCCTCCCCACACCCGAGGTCAGTGCCTCGGGTTCTCCCTAACGATCGCAACCGGCGGCCCGCGCCACGATTGACTCCTCCCCGCTCCGCCATCAGTCACACCACCGCGACAGGCTTCCCACACTGTGGCCACCTAGGTTTGCCACTCCGCCGGTCGAGCAAACCGCCCGGCACCAGCCGCTCGCGCCGTGGCTCCTCCAGCTCGACCTCACCCGACACCGCTGCTCCGGCCACCTACGTCTCGACCTCTCTTGATGCCGCTGCTCCAGCCACACCCGACAATAGCCCTCTGAGCTCCTCCATGGCCTACCTCCTGCCACACTCCGATTTGCCTCCGGATCAACCTCTGGCCGTCGCCCCTTGCTAGATCCGGACCTTTCGTTTGTCCCCCCGACCACTCTGGTTGTCGTAAAAATTATCCAAAGTCGGTTTCATAATCCTCGGGGTTAGATCATCATAGTTCCGCCCCTCGCTCATTGATCCTTCATTGTTTTGGAGCGTCTAAAAATTTTTAACGAAGAACACCCAAGAACTAGAATTAAAAACAAGGCTCGGGCGTTGGCCGTGTTCGTTCGGCCATCGCCCTAATTCCAAAATTTTAGAATTTAAACAATCAAATTTTCAAAAACTTAGTAAATTGACGAAGGTTTGAAAATTAATCAGAAATCCTACCTCGAATTAGTCATGCATCATTGGTGGCGCATCCATGACACACTTTCTTCGATCCGCCAAAGTTTTGGTGGAGATTTATCCTCGATCCGATGAAGAACGGTGAAGAACGCTGAAGAAAAAGAAAGAGAGAGAGATAGAGAGAGCGAGAGAGGGAGAGAGAAGCAAAATTTTTTGTATTTCCCTTAAATCCCCCACCTAAGTGAATTTATAAACTCTCTGACACTCTGTCGATGGGCATGGATTGCACAACCTCCGCGCCCACTAATTTTATAACACACCTAGGAAAAACACCCCATTTTGAACTCAACGGAAGTCTCGTATTTCCATTCCAAGGCTTCATTCGAAAGTTATTCGAAAATAACGTCAGTGATAAAAATCACTAAGTCATTATTTTAAAATAATGATTTTCCCCTGGGTGACATCTCTCACAGCAGGCCTGCGCCCAAAACTTTTACACCCCGCCTAGGGTAAACGACATGCTCCAGATGCAACCGTAACTTCAGATTTCCGATAGAAGATACTATTTAAGAGGAAACACAACCCCTCCATGTGCATAGTATAAAAACACTTATTATTTTTATAAAATTTATTCTGGGCACACCGGGCCTGAGAATCGCACGCCGACTCAGCTCCTAGCTCTGGAAATATATGTAGAAATATTCCAAAGTATTTCAGAGAAAAAATAGGGTCTCTACAATTTTGATGTCCTTTCTTTGGATAACTTTTCCTATGTACCATTTCAAAGATCCCTTGTATGATTCCTCTATCAAATTTCCAATTGAGGATCTTGTGTTGGATTCCTTATTTTCCTTTTAGATAAGGATCCAAAGTAGGATGCCTTTTATTGTGTCTTTATATTGTAGATCCCATGTATGATTCCTCTCATTGTTTTGACTTAAGGGGCCCATTGGGTGCCTTGTTGTTTGTTTGGACCTTATATGTATATCAAGTTTTGGTAGAGGTAGAAGAAGGTGTCAAATTAGAACCAATTCTAAACTGGTATGCCCTTGGGTTCATGGGAGTAGTATTGGGTTTGGGTGGTATGCCACCCTCACTCCATTTTTATTATTTCACTTGTTTATTATCGATGCAATAATGTTTACCATAGTTGATTCTTATTTCATGGTTGTTGATCCTAGTATAGGGAGTAAATATTTCTCTTCATAACCCCAAATGTTCTTCCTGAAATCTATTTTTCTTATTGTGGTGCCTATACATTCTTACCTAGGATCCAACTTCTAAACCTTGTTATTTGATATGTTTGCTAGTATACCTAGAGGTACTACCTGGGACATTCCTATTGATCCTATATATATACGTTTGGTAATTAAATTTTTTTGTGTCTAGAGGTGTTTCCTAGTATCTGAATGTTTCACCTTATGTGATATTTATTATATTCCTTGGTTGATACTTGGATTCATATTGTACTAATTCATTGGATGGACACAGAGGGATAATAACTTGTATTCCTTGAGTGGTACTTGGATTCTAGTTTTAGGAATTCCTTTGAATGATTAATAGGATATATGATATGTGGTTGGGATGATTATTCTCTACTCAGTGTACGATATACGGTGGTGATGATTATTATCTCCGTGGCCTATGAAAGGGATGATTACATTCTCCTTGATTAGTTAGATGACTACAGTTTTTTTCATGGATTCTCACATTAGTGGATTCCTAGACTGATTATGCTCTTCCAGATGATAGGGGTTGATTAAGATCTCCCTTACTGAAGACTAGAGGGTTGTTTCATGGAATCTCACCAATGAGTTATCTTACAGATCAACTAAGGGCTAGACCCATTGGAATTATCCAAGATCTGAATGTCATGACCACCTAAGAATCGAGACCTAGGGCTTTGACATTGGAATGAATTTTAATGGCCCGGGGATCATGAAAAATAGCCCAATGACCATTTATAGGATGTATGGATGTACTCCTCATAATAATTCTTTGTAGTATTGATCATAGATATATGGTATCTTTCTTTGCAGTGATTGGGGGTGAACATGGGTGAATCTAGTTATATAAGGAGTACCCCCCATGGAATTATAGATTTCTCAGATACTTTTATAGAATTAGCCAATGAAGGCACATGTTTAATGAGATTATAGACCTAGATATAGACTTAATGATAAAAATATTGACTGGGACAATGTCCATCTCAATGACCTTGTAACGAATGTCCATGTGATTGGGATTACAGACCCAAGGATTTAATTTTGTCGGGTTTTATGTGATTCCTTTCAATTAATCATGAATATTCATAATTATGTTTAAATGTATAGGTACTGTAATATACATGTATATATAGATATAGATATAGACATCAATGTTGGCACTTTACTAGTTGTCCGAAATTATGGACCCATGGTTCTACTGTGGTTTCATGTTTAGTTTTACTTACCTTTCTAGTTGTATCTGGACTAGGCTGAGCACATTGCTTCTGCATCCACATATAGTAGAAATTTTTATAGGTTCCTCATAGTGGTGTCCTAAAAATATTATTTCTCACCCATATAAGTTTTCATTGGTGTACATGTGAACTTTATGCTAGATTTTTAGGTAGAGCAGAAGTTGAATGGTGGATAGGACTGAGGCCTAAAGTTTCATGTTTGAGTAGGGATGCTCATATGGTTTCTTCTAATCAGGGTTGTGTAGTTTGGTAATGTATGTATAATGGGTATGTGTTTTGTCTTGAAGATAGTAGTAGATACATATATTTTATTTTATTTTATTCTGTACTTCTTTATTTGTATGGTTGGCTGAGTGGGTGACTAGTGTTATATTGTATGACATAGAAACTCAAGATTTTATATCATTTTTTCATTTATTATTAAAAAATGTTCTATTTTTTATTTACTACTTCAGAACTCTATTTAAATTATGATTTGTATGATACATAGCTATTTCTATTGTTTTCTTACTATGACATGAGGGAATAGTCTCCCCATGATCTAGCCTTAGGCACTTGTTGCTAGTTAGAAGCCTTTGGTGTATGGGGAGGAATTATTGAGGTCTCCTAACCCAAAAGAGTAGGGCACCATTTAGTGGAAATCATTCTGCGATGTTATAAATTTAAAGAATAAATTTCTAAGGAAAAAATCCTAGTATTTTGTAAAAAATGACCATGAGTATAGATGGAAATTGGTATGTAACTGTTTTTACTAATTCTATAAAACTCTAACCCTAAAAGGCCCATGGGTGAGTAACTAGTCCCATATTTAGATTTGATTATTTATGATTTATATAGATCAAATTGGGAAATGTTTATAGATATTAAATAATGGAATGAAGAAATTATGTTTTTAGAAACAGATACGAGAGTGTTGTTTTAGGGATGTTATAGTCAGTATTAGACAGAAATTTAGATAAAAACAAGAGATAACTATTTTTATATGTGATGTCATCTTAATATTTATGGATACCATTATGGGTTTCTATTTTTAAGGTTGATGATAAGTTCAAATACATATACTCCTCTTTTGAGGATTTAATTGATTGGATTTTAGGTGATTCTTATTATTTATGGAGATGTTTTACTAGGTTGAGGTATTTGTAATACTTATGTTTATCATGATAGATTATTTTGGAAGAATGCTAAGGATTATCGATAAATGTTATGAGATAGACTTTGAGTTTATAACATTCATTAATGTTGATGTCATATAGGTTATTTTGGATACTAGGTTATTTATTTCTAGAATGATCTATGTTGAAACATTAGTGTTAATATGGTTATTTTTTTGTTCAATATATTATTTCATCATTTGAAGGTTTATTCATTACAATATTCTACCCATTATGGAGTTTGTAAATATAGGTTAATTAACATGATATCCTTTTCTAGAATCTATGATCTATTAAAAGATGATGCTTTAGGAATAAGAAATATTTATCTAGATTACCCATCATTTGGAGTAACTAATTTTATAATGGAGGAAACTATATGAAACATGAAAAAAATAATGAAATAATGCATATAGATTTGATGACAACAAATTGTGTATATATCTTTATAGTAATACTCTCGATGGAAAATGATTTCTTAAACTCAATGTAAATAAGTTTAAAATAAAAATGTTATCATTGTAACATAATTTTTGATAAATTTTTTTCCATATTAATCCATTATTGATTATTTTGTTACTTTATTGATTTATCTTCATCATTCACTTTATTTTAATCAATATATTCCCTCACTATCTGTAATATCCTGAGATTTTATGAGAATTGTTTTATGTCTTATGTTATACGCAACACCAAAGGAATCTTTCACATCACACAATATGGACTTGGCTTGCATTACACGCAATCGCGACCTTCGTCGATAGCATGTGTAGTACGCAATACCAGGTTTCACTAAACAACGATATATTATTATGAACTAGCCATTATGAATAGTATTAACTACATTTGGAATTTTATTATTCATCATACACATTTTCTAGAACATGGTAAGAGAACAAAATAAATTTTTCGGGTAAAATAAGTATTTTTCAAAAAATGCAGTTTTGTCGTCTTTTGATGGCGCACCCACATTAAATCTAGTTTTTCACATGATTATCAGTTGAATTTGAAAAAATAAAATTCTTCTTTTGAATCAGTGTATAAAAATTTACTTTGGATAAATTTTTGATATTTTTCTGATAACTTTGATATTTTGATGAATAGTAAAAATACGCTAAATTTTAATTAAAAAAAACTTTTTTCATTGAGATAATTTATATGGTTAAATTATAATATTGAATGGTTTTAAAGTATAAATAGAAAATATTTTTACCATTTAATATAATGTATTTCATTATCATTAATTTCACATTGAATTCATAGGTAAAAATATTTCAATCTTTGGCAATGTTTTAACTTCTAAAACCCATTTTCTTAACAACATGATTTATTTTATATTAATTACTGCAACTTATATGTTTTGAATTTTGAAAAATGGATTCCATATTTGGAATCAATGGGTCCAAGTTATGTTAATAGGCTACTTTTTATTTTTGGGCATTATGAATAGTAACTACGGTAAATTTTATTTACCATAGTTAAAGGTAAATTAGGTAATTAAGGGTAAATATAAGATTATAAAATTACCCTAACAGCTGCCAAAATCCTATTGGATGACTAAAAGTCGACCCATATCACCTAAGGGTCAGATTAGATCCATTTAATGGACTTTGTTCCATGAAAATAATTTAATTACTATTAAAACCAAAGAATGTGACAGCATGTCACTTTCTTTAATCTTATAAGTATAATAATTTTAATTTAGTTATAAACTTAATGAAACTTCGAAAATGAATAGTCTCAAAAAATATAATACAATTATCTACATCATTGGAATTTATTTAGAATTTTTAGGGATTAAATAATTATCATTTATTATGACAAAATAGTGATGTTGAAATTATTTTATTAATTAAAATATCAAATAAATGGTTTCAAAAATATTAAAATAAATATTATATGAACTATTTAATGTTATCAACTAATTTTCTAGAATCATATGACATTTTATGAATATATTAAAGCTTTTAGTTTGAACATATATTCTGTATATATTTTATTTAAATTCAAATAAATGAATACTGTCAAAATTGACACTATTGTTATTTTATAAAAATAACATATTATAAAACTGTTTAAAAATCACAAAAATATTTAAAAATTAAAAATTAAAATTTATATGGTCGAAAATTTCATAAAGTGTCAAATTATGGAAAATTCACAACACATATGTAATTATTTATAATAATTTAAAATTTAGAATATTATTACCACAAATAAAATTAAATTGATAAATAAGGATAAATCAAGTTGATAATGTTTAAAATAAATTCCTAACATGTCTAAATTTTATTGGTTGATAATATTACAACCCTATATCATCTAATATTTTGATATTAGTCATTTTGGAAGTTTTTAAGTAGGGTTAGGATTTAATATAAACTAATATTTCTTATATTTCCAAAGGTGCCCCTCTCCTCCCTTATAAAAGGGAACCTCCTCCCTATCCTCATCACACCATTTTGAGCCTTCAAGCTTGAATGAACCCTACATATTTCACTTCCCCACTTCCCTAGAAACATCCTAGAGGACCTGGTCTTCTTCAAAGACCAATTTTAGTGCCTTAAAAGGAGGTCTCAAAGAGGCGCTTCAAAGAAGAGGTAATGTCCATTACCAATTCATTCAACTATATTTCTTCTTCTACTTCTTCTTATTTAGTTGTTTAATTATGAAGTAATAACATCAGTATCAATCATATACTGATATTTTATTATAAGTATTAAACAACCCTATTTCATCACTTATCCATCCTACGAAAAACAAAATCACCGCGCGTGCGTACGTACAGAATACCGTCTCCACGCCGTGGTGTAATCTATTTTCCATCACCACCTTACTTGGATGGGTATAATGGTGCAAATAAATAAATATATATGATTATTGTAAAGTTTTATTGATTCTGAAATAGTATACATACACTCTAATACAATTCCACGATCATGGGAACGATATCATCGCTCGTGCGTACGTACGGAATACCGTCTCCACGATGTGATGCGATTCGTTCTACATGATCTTCATTGAATAATGATTATATAAATGAATTGAATGAATAAATATGATATATAGTACACTAATACCATTCTGTAAATGAGGTATCTATAACCTGAAGAGAATAATAAGAATTTATTCGATAAAACACGCATAAGAACAAAAAGTAATAAACACCTGAATAACAAGTAGTAATGAAATATTACTAATAAGAAGATAAGAATATGACCATATATGATATCATAACAATAAGTAAGATTCTTGAATAAGTCAATAACATTATTTAAATCATTATAGAGGAGGTTCGGACACTTACGAAGCAAATTGGACCTAAGGTAAGGGAAAATATCACAATCTCATTTTTATCCGAGATTGTTTATACTTTGGTATTTACTGGGGTGTATTTTATCATCCACATCCATGTTCCCTCAATATTTAATATTTTTTCCATCCACCTACAATTTTTTAAATCCAATTTTACCCTTCGGTGAGTTTTTAGTAAAGGATATGAAAGGAATCTTTTGTCATTTTTCGTACGAGGTAGTTTTTGACTTTTCCGAAAAAAGTATGAGAATAATGTTTTTTAACTTATATAGGATAAATGGATTTTTAAAAAATTATTTCCAAGAATATTCCTTTACCAGTTTTCAAGTTTTTTTTAATCAACTTCTTTTAGTTTAGAATTGTATGACATGTTAAGAAAGGAAAAGTGTTTTTGAAGTAGAAAGGATATTTTCCTCAAGAATGGAGTTCAAGTGTTTTATCAAAATTATTTTCCATCTAAGATAATAAAGGGTTATGTTTCTATCCCTATTATTACATTGATTTTATTATGTTGTGATGGAATTATTTTTATGAATTCCTTTATCTTATATGAATTGTTTTATGATGTCACGATGTTTAAGAATCCCATTTTTATTACATGGGTTATGCTATGATGTATGGTTTATGATTTTGTAGCACACATAAGAATGGTATAATTATGAGATGGGTGGGAACTATATCTCCTTCCAATGCATTGGGTAAAGATTATATATCTCATGAGATAGACATGGCTGGAACGGCAGGTTAAACTGGTTCAGTGAAACAGAACTGAAACGAGGAATGAACTCAGTTCAGAAATGGACTTTGTCCACTATAATAGTCTTGGAAATGAGTCTTGACTAATAAGAAATGATTCTCTATGATTATGTGTGTATGCCACAAAGTTCCATGTTTTAAGTTATGGTTATTGTGATTACATTTCACTACCATGATTTATCCCATGTTATAAAATTATGATCTCTTTTGCAGGGTAAGATTTCCAAAATGTTATGTTCTTATGAATTTGATGTGAGTGATATTTCTTTTGTTTACCCTTATTGAGAATTTGAGCTCACCCTTTTGTATGTTTTCTTTCCCCAGGTCAGGAAGAAGAGTATTAAGTAAGATATCCCAAAAAGGGACTATAGATAAGATGAAATAAATAGGAGACATTGTCGATGCTTTATGAACCACTTGTTTATGTTTCCCAGTTTCTAAAGACACTATACCTATACGGTCCTTTCATGGTTTTGTTATATGCTGTTATAAGTGTACTTCAATTTTGAATTATTAACAATGTATGTAAAGTATGGGTCGTTATAGTTTGTATCAGAGGAAAGTTATAGTCAACCTTTGGAAACTAGGATGTGAAAGCCTTAGTAAGAAACCTAAGGATATGTCTAAGCATAGAACACAATCTTAGTGTTTTAGAAATGGCCAAGAACAACCTATGATAAGACCTTAAGT
This sequence comes from Viscum album, assembly GCA_963277665.1. Classification (NCBI taxonomy): domain Eukaryota; kingdom Viridiplantae; phylum Streptophyta; class Magnoliopsida; order Santalales; family Viscaceae; genus Viscum; species Viscum album. The sequence goes on from OY728164.1 coordinate 1,186,712,372, forward strand.
ATGAATTTTTATTCTTAATTATGTGGTTTTACTATTATAATTAGTGTTGCTCACACAATTCTTCTTGGTTTTAGTCAATGGCTGGAACCTGAAGGAACCATGTTAATGTGGAATGCGACAGGCAATGCAATAATTGTCCCTTTGAGCAACCAAACGTTTTGGGAGATGGAATGAAAAATCTTGTAGCCATGCTCACACAACTTTCTCAAGCTATTAATAATGTAGGACTTCCAAACGAGCAAAGGAAGGAGAAACATTCTGTTGAATCCTTCATGAGGCAGCATCCACCGTTATTCAGCGGGTCTTCTGATCCATTAGTGTCTGAACAATGGATCAGTACCACTGAAAAGATATTTTCAATTCTTCAATTTTCTGAACATGATAAATTCATCTTAGCAGTTTATCGTTTGGAAGATGATGCTGATCAATGGTGGAATCTTATTAAGAATATAAGGCAAAGGGATGAAATTGAGTCCATGGAATGGGATGATTTCAAGAACTTATTTTTCAATATGTACTTCCCTCATATTCTCCGAAAAAAGATGGAGAAAGAGTTTCTTGAACTGAAGAAAAAGGATGATGAATCTGTTGGTACCTATGAAGAAAATTTTACAAGACTTTCAAGGTATGCTTCTGGAATTATTATCCAACCTGAGAGTAAGATCGATCGATTCTTTAGTGGCTTAAAAACAAGTCTTCGAAGGGTGTTAGCCATAAGGGACTTCAATAACTATGAGTAAATTGTTCGATGTGCTCTCAAGGTTGAGATGGAGATTGGTGTAACCCATCAGTCACATGGGTTTGATAAGAAGAGTAAAATGGAATTCAAAGGAAAATCTAAAGACCACACTGAAAGGAAGATCAGTTTTCCCTTATGCTCAAAGTGTGGAAAAAAACATGGAGGAAATAGTCTTAAGGGGACAAGAAAATGTTATAAGTGTGGAAAAGAAGGTCATCGGGCAATTGAATGTCGAAATAATGGGAATAAGATGTCTAATGATGCAAACAAAAGAAGGGATACACAGAATGAACCTACTACACTTCAAAGTTTCAAGTGCAAGGAGATGGGGCATTATGCCAATCAATGCCCAAATCCAAGGGTTGATGATGATGATCAACATCAACAAACTCTTAAGGACAAAGACAAAGGAAAGTCACATGCAATTACTATCGGTGATGTGGAGTAAGACAACGAAGTGGTGAGAGGTACACTTACCATCTACTCTAAAGTAGAAAATGTTTTATTTGATTCTAGATACACCCACTCTTTTATTTCTGAAGAATTTTCTAATGGTATCACTATATTACCTCAACAATTAGATGTTGAGTTAGCTATGACAACCCCTAATGGCACAAAAGTCGCATCAAAAGTTTACAATTCTTCTCTGATTGAAGTTTATGGGAAAGTGCTTCCTTCAAATCTTGTGATCCTTCCTATAGTGGAATTTTATGTGATTCTTGGTATGGATTGGATTTCTTTATATGGAGATCATATCAATTTCCAATGAAGGGAAGTCACATTTCATATTCCAGATCAATATATGATCGTCTATCGATGCAAGGATGAACAAAACCTTCCAGTGGAAATTTCTTCCATCTTATGGGTCTTGATTCCACTAAATGAAGGTTATTTATCTCAAATGCTTGGTGAGAAACTCATGATTAAGAATATTCCCATTGTAAGAGAGTTTGGTGATGTCCTTCCGGAGGAATTTCTGGGTCTTCCACCAAATCGTGAAGTTGAGTTTTCAATAGAACTCGTACCAGGTGCTTTACCTATTTCAAAGACACCGTATAGAATGGCCCCAATTGAGTTGCAGGAATTGAAGAAGCAAATCCAAGAGAATATTGATAAAGGATTCATACGCCCTTGTGCGTCACCTTGGGGAGTACCTGTTCTGTTTGTTAAGAAGAAAAATGGATCAATGAGACTCTACATTGATTATCGAGAATTTAACAAGATCACTATCAAGAACAAATATCCTCTCCCACACATTGATGACTTATTTGACCAACTATGTGAAGCTCAATACTTTTCCAAGAATGATTTTTGTTCAGGGTATCATCAATTAAGGGTCAAAAGGGAGGATATACCAAATAAGTCTTTCCGTACAAGGTATGGACAATATGAATTTATAGTGATGCCCTTTGGCCTTACTAATTCCCCTGCTATCTTCATAGATCTGATGAATAGAGTCTTTAGAGACTATCGTGAACTATTTTTGGTATTCTTTATAGATGATATTTTTGTATATTCAAAGAGAAAGGAAGAAAATGAAGATCACTTTAGAATTGTATTAAATAACCTAAGAAAGGAGAAGCTTTACCAAGTATGAATTTTGGCTTCAAAAAGTTGCATTTTTGGGTCACATAATCTCAAAAGAGGGGATATCTATGGATCCAGCAAAAACAGAGGTTATCGAAAGATGGTCGAGACCAACAACAGTAACCGAGATCCAAAGTTTTCTTGGTTTGGCTGGATATTATTAATGTTTTGTGAAAGCTTTTTCAGGATTATCTAATCCACTCACCAAGTTGACTTGGAAAGGAGTTAAGTTTGTTTGGACGATGGAATGTGAAGAGAATTTCAATGAGTTGAAAAGAAGGTTATCCAGTGCACCTGTGCTCACACTAGCTTGTAGTGGAGAAAGGTTTGTGATCTAAAGTGATGCATCCAAGAAGGGATTGGGGTGTGTTATTATGCAAAATGATATGGTGATAGCTTAGGCCTCACGATAGTTGAAAATCCATGAGCAAAATTACCCAACTCATGATTTGGAGTTAGCTATGGTAATCTTTGCATTAAAGATTTGGAGGCATTATCTTTATGGAGAAAGGTGTGACATTTATATTGATCATAAAAGTTTAAAGTATATTTTCACAAAAAATGAACTGAATATGCGCCAAAGAAGATAGTTGGAGCTGATTAAGGATTACGACTGCTCAATTCATTACCACCCTGGGAAAGCAAACAAGGTTGAAAATGCATTAAGTTGACAAGACCATGCTTGCTTATCCATAATGAGGATCACAAAAGATCCAATATTTATGGATTTACAAAGGATGGATCTTGGAATTTTAATGGAAGGGGAGAAATATTATCTTTCTCAAATGAATGTTCAACCATCTATACATGTGATGATTCAAGAGGCACAGAAAGAAGATGTCGAGTTACAAAAGAAGGTGAGAAATGTTCGTGAATTCAACCTTTATTGTTATGGAATAATAAATTTCAGGAATCGGGTTTGTGTTCCTCCCATCCTCGAATTAAAGAAGGAGCTACTAGATGAGGCTCATAGTTCTTTATTCTCTATTTATCCTGGAAGCACGAAGATGTATAGGGACCTGAAAGAGTACTTCTGGTGGGATGGCATGAAAAGAGATGTTGTTGAATATGTCTCTCGATGCTTTGTTTGTCAGCAAGTTAATGCAGAGAGACATAAGTCTAAGGGGTTGTTACAACCATTACCCATACCTGAATGGAAATGGGAAAACATCACTATGGACTTTGTCACAGGACTTCCTAAAACATCCAAAGGCAATAATGCTATATGGGTCATAGTTGAGCGTCTTAAAAATTCTGCACACTTCATTGCTATTAGAGAGGATTTCTCTCTAGATCAGCTTGCCAGGATATATGTAAAGGAAGTGTTAAGATTGCATGTAGTACCACTTTCTATTATATCTGATCAGGATCCGAGGTTTACCTCAATGTTCTGGAAAAGTCTTTAGCATACTCTGGATACAGAGTTGAGTTTCAGCACTTCTTATCATCCTCAGACAGACGGTCAGTCTGAGAGGACAATTCAAACAATAGAAGATATGTTGAGAGCTTGCTCTATAGATTTCCAAGGTGGTTTGGATCAACACCTACCTTTGGTGGAATTTTCTTATAATAATAGCTTTCACTCCAGTATTCAGATGGCTCCTAATGAAGCTCTCTATGGAAAGAAATGCAGGACTCCACCATGCTAGGATGAAGTTGGGGAAAGAAAGATATTAGGACATGATCTTGTTGATGAAATGACAGAAAAGGTCAGATCTATTCAATAACACATAAGAGAAGCTCAGAGTCGACAAAAAAGTTATGCCGACAACCGAAGAAAAGACCTAGAGTTTGAAGTGGGTGATAAAGTGTTCTTACGAATATCTCCCTGGATTATGGTCATGAGATTTGGAATGAAGGGAAAGTTGAGCCCTAGATATATCGGTCCTTTTGAAATTCTGGATCGTGTTGGGAAGGTAGCTTACCGATTGGCACTTCCACCGAATCTCTCTCAAGTTCACGATGTGTTCCATGTATCTCTCCTGAGAAAGTACATACCTGACCCTGCACATGTACTCAGCTCAGAAGTTGTACCGCTGGAACAAGATCTTTCTTATTAAGAACAACCAATAGAGGTTCTGGATCATAGAGAAAAAGTCCTATGGAACAAGACCACTCTCTTGGTGAAAGTTTTATGGAGGAACCACCTATTAGAAGAAGCTACATGGGAGCTTGAGGATATGACGAGGGAGAGGTATCCTCATCTATTTGTTACAAGTGACGAATTTTGAGGGAGAAATTCATTTTAAGGGGGGTAGAATGTAACATCCTGAGATTTTATGAGATTTTTATTTATGTATTATGTTATACACAACAGCAAAGGAATCTTTCACAGCACACAATACGGACTTGGCTTGCATTACACGCAATCGCGACCTTCCTCGATAGCGTGTGTAGTACGCAATACCGGGTTTCACTAAACAACGATATATTATTATGAACTAGCCATTATGAATATTATTAACTACATTTGGAATTTTATTATTCATCATACACATTTTCTAGAACATGGTAAGAGAACAAAATAATTTTTTTCGGGTAAAATAAGTATTTTTCAAAAAATGCAGTTTTGCCGCCTTTTGATGGCACACCCACATTAAATCTAGTTTTTGACATGATTATAAGCTCAATTTGAAAAAATAAAATTCCTCTTTGGAATCAGTGTATAAAAATTTACTTTGGATAAATTTTTTATATTTTTCTGATAACTTTCATATTTTGATGAATAGTAAAAATACGCTAATGTTAATTAAAAACAACTTTTTTCATTGAGATAATTTATATGGTTAAATTATAATATTGAATGGTTTTAAAGTATAAATAGAAAATATTTTTACCATTTAATATAATTTATGTCATTAGCATTAATTTCACATTGAATTCATAGGTAAAAACATTTCAATCTTTGGAAATGTTTTAACTTCTAAAACCTGTTTTCTTAACAACGAGATTTATTTTAAATTAATTACTGCAACTTATATGTTTTGAATTTTGAAAAATGGATTCCACATTTGGAATCAGTGGGTCCAAATTATGTTAATAGGCTACTTTTTATATTTGGGCATTATGAATAGTAACTACGGTAAATTTTATTTACCATAGTTAAAGGTAAATCAGGTAATTAAGGGTAAATATAAGATTATAAAATTACCTTAACACCTACCAAAATCCTATTGGATGACTAAAAGTCGACCCATATCACCTATGGGTTGGATTAGATTCATTTAATGGACTTTTTTCCCTGAAAATAATTTAATTATTATTAAAACCAAAGAATGTGACAACATGTCACTTTCTTAAATCTATAAGTATAATAATTTTAATTTAGTGATAAACTTAATGAAACTTAGAACATGAATAGTCTCCAGAAATCTAATAAAATTATCTACATAATAGGAATTTATTTAGAATTTTTAGGTATTATATAATTATCATTAATTATGACACAATAGTGATGTTGAAATTATTTTATTAATTAAAATATCAAATAAATGGTTTTAAAAATATTAAAATAAATATTATATGAACTATTTAATGTGCTCCACTAATTTTCTAGATACATATGACATTTTATAAATATATTAAAGCTTTATATTTGGAACATATCTTCTGTATATATTTTATTTAAATTCAAATAAATGAATAGTGTCAAAATTGACACTATTGTTATTTTATAAAAATAATATATTATAAAATTGTTTAAAAATCACAAAAATATTTAAAAATTATAAATTAAAATTTATATGGTTGAAAATTTTATAAAGGGAAAAATTATGGAAAATTCACAACACATATGTAATTATTTATAATAATTTAAAATTTAGAATATTATTACCACAAATAAAATTAAATTGATAAATAAGGATAAATCATGTTGATAATGTTTAAAATAAATTCCTAACATGTCTAAATTTTATTGGTTGATGAGATTACAACCCTATATCTTCTAATATTCGGATATGAGTCATTTTGGATGTTTCTAAGTTGGGTTGGGATTTAATATAAACTAATATTTCTTATATTTCCAAAGGCGCCCCTCTCCTCCCTTATAAAAGGGCACCTCCTCCCTCTCCTCCTCACACCAATTTGAGCCTTCAAGCTCAGCCAAACCCTTCCCATTTCACATTCCCACTTCCCTAGAAACATCCTAGAGGTCCTGGCCTTTTTCAAAGACCAATTTTAGTGCCCTAAAAGGAGGTCTCAAAGAGGCGCTTCAAAGAAGAGGTAATGTCCGTTACCGATTCTTTCAACTCTATTTCTTCTTCTACTTCTTCTTATTTAGTTGATTAATTATGAAGTAATAACATCAGTATCACTCATATACTGATATTTTATTATAATTATTAAGCAACCCTATTTCCCCATTTATCCATCCTACGGAAAACGAAATCACCGCGCGTGCGTACGTACGGAATACCGTCTCCACGCCGTGGTGTAATCTATTTTCCATCAACACCTTATTTGGATGGGTATAATGGTGAAAATAAATAACTATATATGATTATTGTAAATTGGTATTGATTCTGAAATAGTATACATACACTCTAATACAATTCCACGATCATGGGAAGGATATCATCGCTCGTGCGTACGTACGGAATACTGTCTCCACGATGTGATGCAATTCGTTCTACATGATCTTCATTGCATAATGATTATATAAATGAATTGAATGAATAAATATGATATATAGCACACTAATACCATTCTGGAAATGAGGTATCTATAACCTAAAGAGAATAATAATAATTTATTCGACAAAACACGCATAAGAACAAAAAGTAATAAACACCCGAATAACAAGTAGTAATGAATTATTACTAATAAGAAGCTATGAATATGACCGTATATAATATAATAACAATAATTATTATTCTGGAATAAGTCAATAACATAATTTAAATCAATATACAGGAGTTTCAGACACATACGAAGCAAATCAGAACTAATGTAAGGGAAAATATCACAATCTCATTTTTATCCAAGATTGTTTATATTTTGGTATTTACTGGGGTGTATTTTATCATCCACATCCATTTTCTCTCAATATGTAATATTTTTTCCATCCACTTACAATTTTTTAAATCCAATTTTACCCTTCGGTGAGTTTTTAGTAAAGGATATGAAATGAATCTTTTGTCGTTTTTCGTACGAGGTACTTTTTGACTTTTCTGACAAAAGTACGAGAAGAATGTTTTGTTAACTTATACGGCATGAATGGATTTTTAAAACATTATTTAGAAGAATCTTCCTTTAAAAGTTTTCAAGTTTATTTTTAATGAACATCTTTTATTTTAGAATTGAATGACATGTTAAGAAAGGAAACGTGTTTTTGAAGTAGAAAGGATATTTTCCTCAGGAATGGAGTTCAAGTGTTTTATCAAAATTATTTTCCATCTAAGATAATAAAGGGATCTGTTTCTATCCCGATTATTAGATTGATTTGATTATATTGTGATGGAATTATTTTTATGAATTCCTTTATCTTATATGAATTTTTTATGATGTCACGATGTTTAAGAATCTCATTTTTATTACATGGGTTATGCTATGATGTATGGTTTATGATTTTGTGGCTCACATAAGAATGGTATCATTATGAGATGGGTGGGACCTATATCTCCCTCCAATGCATTAGGTAAAGATTTTATATCTCATGAGATAGACATGGCTAGAACGGAAGGTTAAATCGGTTCAGTGAAACAGGACTGAAACGAGGAATGAACTCGATTCAGAAATGGACTTTGTCCACTAAGATTGTCTTGGCAATGAGTCTTGACTAATAAGAAATGATTCTATATGATTATGTGTGTATGACACAAAGTTCCATGTTTTATGTTATGTCTATTGTGATTATATTTCACTACCATGATTTATCCCATGTTATGAAATTATGATCTCTTTTGCAGGGTAAGATTTCCAAAATGTTATGTTCTTATGAATTTGATGTGATTGATATTTCTTTTGTTTACCCTTACTGAACATTTGAGCTCACCCTTTTGTATGTTTTATTTGCCCAGGTCAGGAAGAAGAGTATTAAGTAAGGTATGCAAAAAAGGGACTATAGATAAGATGAAATAAATGGGAGACAATGTAGATGATTTATGAACCAGTTGTTTATGTTTCCCAGTTTCTAAAGACACTATACCTATACGGTCCTTTAATGGTTTTGTTATATGTTGTAATAAGTGTACTTCAATTTTGAAGTATTAACAATGTATGTAAAGTATGGGTTGTTATACTATCATTCATAATTTAGATGTTAATTATCCCATACAAGTATATATTTTCACTCCCCATCAATGTTATCATTATTTTGGAACCTAATTATGTGTTATTTTACATATTCTTTATGTTTCACACTTCCCTTACTTCAAAAGATATTTTATTATCCCTTTTAATGGTGTACACTTTCAAAAAATGCATTTATAAATATTAAACAATTAAAATACCAAGATCAAGTTAAAATTAGTATGATTTTATTTATAAAATTGGGTTAAAGTGTTACATTTATATTTTTAAAAAATAATTCAATGTTTCATAGCATATTAGATACACAACACCATTCCTCAATGACTGTAGAATATTGTCAGTTAATTTAGACTATTATAACATAGAAGATAAATTAGTGGGTATAAATATGAATAACCAAAATATGATATATATATATATATAATTTTCCTAGTAAATAAAATTTTATATAACGATTCTTACAAAATAAACACCAGGTTTTTAGTAGTCATTTAATGTTTCAAAATATGTTTTCATAAAAAATGGGTTTTATTACTTTTTTGAGTGAATAATTTTTTTTCCAATTTTTGAAATAATATTTTGTAAAAAGAACATTATTTTTTAAATCATCATAAATTTTTTTTCTTACGGTGATATTTTTTTATATTTATCAAAATATTTATAATTAGTGAATACTGAAAATATTGAATTTAATGAAAACAACATTTTCCATTCAAGTATTTATGAAATCCCAATTATATTTAAATTGTTTTTAAAATTTCTTTACATAAATTTTATTAAATATAATCTCATTCATGTCACTATAAATGAAAATTTTCTTAATTTTGATATCTAAATATTTCATACGTAAAAATGAATTTCTCTAGAAAACCCTTATTAATCTATTTTTATGTGTTTACTTTAAAAGATATTTATTCCATGTAGATTGATTGAATTGGATAAAATGGGTTCCATATTTGAAATAATAATGTAAAAATTTGGTAAATAGTTCAACTTCATTTTCAATCATTATGAATAGGTACCTTGATAAATAATGGCTACCTTAGTAAGGGTAAATCAGTTAATTAATGTTAAATATAATGTGACAAGGCTTCAAAAACCAACATAACAACTGAATTATATCTATTTTATGATTTTAATTCAACAATTATCTTCCAATATTCCATTATATGAAAAATTTTAATTAATATTTGTTGATAATAACTTTAATATTATTTTCATTAAAGGCATTATCCAAAATGTTAGTCTCTTTGTTATAATAACCCTCATATTTTTTTCAATGGAATAAAATGAGGTTCTATTCAATCATAATTCATTATTTAAAATATTAATGATTTTTTTATTATGGTAACATAATTTAAATTTTTATTGATGAAAAAATAACCTTAAATATTTAGGAAACAATCACATAATTGTTTTTTGGGTGGTAGAAAAATAAGGTCAATTATTTTAAAAACATACAAAGTAATATTTTTTTGGTTGAGTTACTGTGTTACATAATTTTTTAATAAAAATATATTATATTATATAGGTTTTAAACGTTTATATTTAATCTAGATTTATTTATTCATATATTATATATTAATATTATGTGAACAGTTCCAAAAATGACTGTAATTGTGTTTTATTTGAGAAAAAGTTTTATTAAATGATTTAAAATTTAAAATTTCTTGTAATTGAACCTGTAAATTATATATTTTCAACAATACCAACCATTTTATAATTATTATTCACACTTCATTTTATTGTATCAGTCTTGACACTTAAAGAGTAAAAATAATTGTTTACACTGTAATCATTAGAAGCATTACATGACATTAAAACTAAGAGATAAGGGTTCAAACATAACATAAAATTAAAATAAAAAAAATATTTAATAAGAGTATTTATACTATATATATAATAGATTATATATATATATATTAATTTTTTCCCACATTAAAATGAATATTAATTTAATACTTCATAAACCTTTATTGGTGCCTCTCTCCCCTCTTGTAATAGGACCCCACCTATCCTCTATTAATGGCACCACAATATGAGAATTATATTAATTAAACCATATCAAAAAATATTCTCAACATATTTATCCATGTTATAGATGTTTTGGTTTCCTAAAAATAGTATCCCCAGTGTCCTTAAAGATAGATCTGATAAAGGTTCTTCAAATAGGAGGTAGTCATCCTAACCAACCATTTTCATATTGTATCTTCTTCTAACTCCATAAATTATATTTTTTTCAATTAAATTTTATAAAATAATTATATCCCATATATTGATATGTTATTATGTTAATGGTATTACCATATTCATCTCCCTTTTCCATCAAACGGCGTACTGATAAATCATTAGTGCTTACAAGTGGACTACCACCTCCATGAAGTGATGGGTTCCTTCTTCTATCACTACCTCTCATAGATGTTTATAATGGTAGATTTAATGTATTTATTTATTATATTCATGGAATAACCATAATTATATAATTTTAATTTATCATTTACTTTCTTACCATTCCATCAATTGGAAAATAACAATTTCGTTCTTGTGTTCACTGGAATACCACCTCCATGAAGTGATGCAGATTTTTTCACATAATCCTCTTATGAATACTTATAATATTATATTTTTTGTATAAACATTTTATTAATTTTTTATTATAATTAAATTTATAATTGAATGAGGAACCCTTATACCATATTCAATCTAAAAAATTCATTTTCTATATATGAACTAAACGTCCTCAAAGAACTTGATGTGGACATAACTAATTAAGTAATTAAATAGTAATTAAAAAATGAGATAAGTGATATAATTATAAATTAATAAAAATGTAAATTATTATTTGGAATATAAATAATTTATATAAGTTTAGTAAATTGTTATCAAAGGGTATACATAGAAAGTTAGGGATCAAGAAAAGGGGTTTCTTAACTTATTTTCCATTCATTAGTTTGTACTTATACTTAATTGATTATATTATTCCAAGATAATGTGAAAAGTGAAAATTGATTTTAGTATCTTATATTTCTAATTTTCTTGTGTGGTTTTAAATTGTTATATATAACCACTTAATTGAGTAAGGCTAACATCGATGGTACATTATTTTTAAGGATTATTCATCTCAATATTGCTTCATTGAGGCATGTATTGAATTATGAACATAGATCATTTTTTAATTTGTATATGATGATATGTTTTATAATTAATGACTAATTGATAATTATATTTTATTTTTATTTTATTTATTCACATTAAAGAGATATTTATTCAAATTTTATAAATTTGAAAGGGTTTATATGGTCTTAATTTAATTTTTTGATTAAATATTCATCATAGGCACCATTATTTATTTTATAAAGATTTTTTACTACCACATGAATGATTTTAAATATTTTATTTAATGGGAAATCAAGGGTTTTATAGAATAATTTTTTGTTCTTTGATTCAATTAATTTTTTATTGAAGTAATACCCTTGTTATAAGGGTTTCTCATCTCAAACATCCTTCTTTTTAGATATGTTTTAATTTAATCACATATATTCATTTATATGATGTATACAATAAATTATGACATATAATATTATGCCACTTTTTATAATAATTTGTTTTATATTATTTCTTATATTATTTATTTTAAATGATTTTGGTTTTATAATAACATAAGTGTTTTTTTAGTAAAAATAATGTTTTAATGTTTTAGAGTCTTTTAACTAAACACTTCCTCCATGTTATTTATTATATTTTATGATTGTAATTTTATAAACAGATGTTATTTTGAAATTTTATTTTTCATGATATTAGACATTATTTTAAAATGATATGAAAGGATGTTTATTGGTATTTAATTTATAGTTCACACTGGATGTCTTTAAAAAAATTGTGAATAATGTTTAATTTTAATGTTTTCAACATAAAAAATTTTCCCACCATCATAAATATTATTTTAATTGAATATTTCATTAAACGTTTCCATATTTATTTTTAATTGAAATTATTTTATCAATATTTATTGAATTTTAGTTTTTATATGCATGAAAATAAAATGGGTTTTCCATTATTTTCAAATAAATGTATTAAATATTTTTAAGTTGTTTTATTATATGTCAACATGAATGTATGATTATTATACTTCACTATGAATGTGATCTTATGATTCTATCCATATTGATTCTATCTATGTATTATGATGATATTATTAATGATATTTTAATAAAAACCATTTCTTTTAATGGGTAAATAACTTTATATTGGTATACAAGGTGTTTTTAGAGGTTTTATAATGAAAATGAAATCATCCATGGGTTATTATTATTAAAAGTTCATAGAAATTATTGATTATGATGGGTTTCATCCGTATTGATCGTTATGAAGGGTGATAATGATATATCATATATTATGTGTGAGCCTAATATATCTCTTTAATGAATTATCTAGTGATCATTTACCTTAATGGAATGAAGGTGAGAGTTAACCGGGGAGGTTTCTCTTATGAATTTATCTGGGACCTTGTCATTTTTCATAACTTTGAAAATAAGTGATGAATATAATGTTCCAAGATATAAATTCATTTATCATATTCATGTTATATGTTTTTAACGGTTCATATTGTCGAGATTTAAATCACATGGCTCACGATTATTGATTTATACAATTATTTACATTTTTAAATCATTATTAATTTTAAATTTCTTAATGATCAACATTTTTATACTTATGAATTCATTTAATTTACTCTCATTCCATTTGATTATGTCATTATACCCTAATTATAATATTATGATCATTGGTGATAGAAAATTATTAACACTTATGTTTACACTTAATGAGATTTTTGAGATCACCCTTATAATGATTTAAATTTCTATTGGTTATAAAGAATTATAATAAATGAATAACTTCAAAAATGGATTCACATGTGATTCATTTCAGGGGAGAAGTCTAATATGTAATTTGGAATAATAAAATTTAGGTTTAGTGGTAACAATTGACTCTTGATATAATGTGTAATATTATATATGAGATTTCCAAAACTCTATAAAACACTAATCTTAATAATTCTGTGGACATGTTTGTGATTCATTACATATGATTAATTTTATATGATTTAGATGGATAAAAATTGAATTTTTATCAAAATAAAATCTATAAATACAGACAATATGTTTCTAGCAAAATATCCTAGAGTTCCTGTTATGGATTGTTATGTTGGTTGGGATACACAATGTGGAAGACTAAAACACCACCTTTGGTAATATAGTATAGAGGTTTACTCAAGGAAAAATGGTAGTTTCTAGAGGATTAAAATATTAAAATATTTATATAAATATTGGTTTCTATGGATGTATAGTTTAGGAAGTATAACATTTGATGAGGTAAAGGTTTGGAATTGTAGGAAAGAAACACCTTTGTGAAAATAATTTCAATGTTCTAATAGATAAATATATACTTAATGTCGATCACATGGAAATGGGATTGTGTAAAAGTTATCTATTAGGGAAATAGAGAATATTTTATGTGAAATTTATTTTATGGAATCCTAGAGCTCAAAATACTATTATATTTCACTCAGATATTTTTGGACCTACCACTATTCAGTCCATTGGAGGTGCCCTATACATTTTATCTTTCAGTGATGAAATTATAATAAATTTTTGGGATTACATTATAAAAAAATGAATATTTTAAAAAAAATTATTCAATTATAATACACTATTGATATTTTATGATGTTTGAAATGGAAATGTATTTATTTAAATAATGGTGGTAATTACACCAAGTACAACTTCTAATGTATCTGCCTAAAAATGGAATAAGGAATGAAATGATAATGCCTAGTACATAACAATACATTGGAGTGGATGGATGAAAAAATTAGATGTACCAACTTGGGTAATGATAGAATAAATCATTTTCATTTTTATTAATATTTAATAATTAGTTAGTTATATTAATTCTAAAAATATTTCATAATTTTCTATATCAAAAAATGAAATAGTTTTAATTTAACTCTTTTATTAGAGGGGTTTATTTAAATATTTAATTTTGAAATTAAAAAATTTAAAATCGAAAATTTAAATTCAATTTTTTTAAATCAGAATATCAAAATTAACTTAGTGTGAAATTTGGGGATTTTTTTTTGGAAAATATAAACTTATAGGTGAATAATGAGAAATACCTATTTTGGGATTTTATGTTATGGTTATTGGAAGTTATATATGATAATGAGTGGTTCTTTTGTAAACATAGTAGATGTGGTTATGTTATAAAATAAGGATGAGTGGTTTTATTATTAACCAGTGATGTGTGGTAACATTATAAACAATGGACTGGTGGATTTGTGATTTCCCTCAAAGGAATTGGGTATGGAAGTAAAAAAAATGGTTATTATATTTTTATGAGTGATATGTAAAATTATTTCCCATAGAACCTATATGTTTTATCAATGATTTAAATAGGGTTTTATGGTAATTCTATGATTCATAAAAAGTTAAAAAAATATGATTAGTTTCAAAAATGAAATACTCACTACATCTTAAGGGTGAAAAGTATTATTTTTTGAAAAATGTTTTCTTGAGATTTTTAGGATTTCAAAGAATCCATTATTATTTTTATTCTACCTTTGTCTTTTATTATGAAATTTATTATTCAAATATTTGGGAAAATATATTCATTTCCTGGGCAAAAAATGTTTTATTTTGATCCCAAATCATACTTCTATAATGAAATTTTTTATAAGTAATAATGTACTAAAATAATTCATTCCTTTATTTTAGGAATCATACTATAAATTTTGTTCTCATAACACATTTTAACATGTTTTTAATTGGATTTAAGAATGGTTTAGGTAATTTAAAAAATCAATTTCAAAGTCAATGAAATTTTTCAATAAAATAATTCAGGTTTTATTTTATATGTTTTATACTGTGGTAAAAATAAATACTGTTTAGATGTGTCCACTTTTTTTTATGGGTATTCATGAAATAATTATGGACTAAATCTCTAAAACCTAGTAGATATTTAAGAATGTTATAAAATGAATTTTAGTTCAATATCACTAGAATATTTAATGTTTCTGTTCAAGTCCTTATATATGGTATTATAGTAAGGATTAGATAATTTTAGTGCTGAGTATAATGTTAATATAACTATATTAAATTATTTTATGATTATTTTATGTTTAAATTATATAAAAATTGGAGATAACCATATAAAATCTTCTAAACTATATGTGTTTTGGATGGTTTTCCATAGTTGAAAAAGGGAAGTAGTACTAGGAAGTTAGCAAGAGGTGATGGCCTAGTTGTATATTGTTATAAATTTTGGTGGAATCAATGTTAGAGAAGACAAAAAATTCAACAGAGAAATTTTTTGATAGTGGAGCATTTTATGATACGAATTCCTCAAGAATGTAGTGGATCTTATGACCCAGTGATAGCTGAATTTTAGATCAATGCATTGGAAAAGAAATTTTAAGGCATGGGCTATTTGGAATGTAAAAAAGGTTACCCTTTCCATTTATTGTTTTGAATAAGGAGGTAATCGAGGGTGGTCCTTCTGAATACCAATAGTGAAATGAGAACTATTATATGGAAAGTGAAACATTTAAAATATATTCGTTGAGAAATATTTCCCTAATTTTTCTGAAATTGGATTGAGAAGAAATTATTATAAATTAGTCGAAACGATGAATATGTTTTAGCGTTGTGCGAAGAAAAAATTACAAGATTGGATCAGTATATACTATATTTTATTCGGGATATTAATTGTTTGATTAATTAGTTTTACTCTATTTTAAATCCAAGATATTGAAGGGAATTAACTTTAAGTAAAATCAAAAGATATGAGAAACCAAGTTCGGTGTGCCAAGAAGGTGGAAACTGGTTTCTATGATGATGAGGAATTCAATGACATTAACCAAAAAATTAGATATAGATGGAAAGAAAAATAGGAGTAATTCATTAAATAATTCTAGATGTAAGGAAATAATGTTCCCCTCATATTTTAAGTATTGCAAAAGGAACCCTATGGAATGTATTCAAAAATTTAATTAGTATGTGCTTCAGATGTTGAATGTTTGGTCATATAGCTTGTGACTATAAGAAAAATGATCTAACAAGATGTGAAAATCCAATGGTAAGATATTTTAATTGTAATGTTTTATGGAATTTTTCCAATGTGTAACCAAATTTGGTTACATAGTGTGGAAAGTAGCTTGATATAAAGACAAATTTAGTGGAAAAATATTTTTCAACTACTAAAGTTGATATTTGGACATTAATGGAAGTGATTATAGGTATGTTACTAGTTTATATGAAATATGAAAATACTGTATTTTTCTCATGATATTTATATTCATTGATTTATGATAAAATTTCAAGAAAATTAGAAATATCACATCGTGAATGTGTGAGATAATATTTATAGAAAAATCCATGTGAAAATATTAAAAAAAATAAGATATATAATATTATTTCTGTACTTATTAGATGAAGGCCTTATATGAAAACCTTGTTGAAATATTGATAGTATATTTTGATATCACTTTGGGTAAGATTGTGTTTTAGTTTATCATTGTTACATATATTTCATCTCTAACAGAGTTTAATTCAATGATTTTATACCATTTACAACATGAAATGATGTTTTGAAATTATTAAAATATGGACACAAAAGTTACCAAGATCATACTGCTAAAAAGAAACTATTCAGGTTAGTGATGTACAAGTAGTAAATTAACTTATTGATGTTTTTCCTTATTATTTTCCTACCAATATTTTGGATCATGAGGTTTAATTTACACTTTACATAGTTCATGATGCTAACCCTACTTCAGAACCTGTTCATTGAATGGTTTCAGTGGAAGTTTTTGAAGTGAAATGAAATTGATGGATATTTTAGATAAACGTTTCATTTTCCCTATAATTCCATCATGGGGTTCTCCTGATTTTTTTGTTAATAATAAAGTTGTTTTCATGAAATTTAATTTGATTATAGAATTTTTAATAACATAAATGTTTAAAAAATTATCCTTTCTTCAATATCAATTATTTTTTTATTAGTTATATGGAGATTTGTATTCTTAGATCACTAATCTATGGTTCAAGTACCATTAACTAAAGGTGGAGGATGACAAAATTCTTAAGAAATAATTTTGGACTAACTATGGGGATTATGAGTTTTTAGTTATTCCATTTGGGTTATCTGATCCACGTATAATATTTATAAACCTTTAGAATATAGATTTCCATGAGTTCTTATGTATGTTTTCAGTTCTGTTTAACGATGATATTTTTGTATATTCTAAAAGTCCGGAGAAACATCAAAGAAACCCATAAATCTTTTTTCAAAACATATTGGAAATGAAACTATATCAAATATTTAGTAAGTGTGACTGTTTTTGAAAAACATTCTTTACATTGACATATTTTTTCTAAATATGGAATAATAATTAACCATATTAATTTTTCTAATATTTTCCAAGACAATGAAATGTCATAGAAATTCCTTAAGTTTATGGTTTTTTGGGTTACTAGCAGATTTTTTTGCAAATTTTTTTTGGTTTTCTATCTCACTTTCTAATTTAAATTGAAAAAGAGTTTAATTTATTTTGAAAAAAATGGAATCTTTTTTTAGAAACTAAAATGAAGATTATTAAATTCTATAGTGTTGGCCCTACAATATAAATATGGTGAATTTTTCAGGTACAATGATGCTTTATTGAAGATAAATGGTTGTGTCTTGATGATGAATGATAAGGTAATTACTACTAATTAATATAATTTTAAACCACATAAGTTAAATTATAGTAAAAATATTATAGAAATAACTTTTAATGTTTTTTAAAAAAATTAGGAATCTTTTTTATAGAGTAAATTGTGAAATTTATATTGATAATAAAATATTATAGAATATATTAATTAAAAACACAACTAAAAACTATCATTTGCATCA
This sequence comes from Viscum album, assembly GCA_963277665.1. Taxonomy (NCBI): domain Eukaryota; kingdom Viridiplantae; phylum Streptophyta; class Magnoliopsida; order Santalales; family Viscaceae; genus Viscum; species Viscum album. The sequence goes on from OY728164.1 coordinate 1,186,730,901, forward strand.
GAAAAGGGTCTCATTGCAAATAGTCTATTAAGAGTGACTATTTGTGACAAGATCTATTTTCCATCACAAATAAATAATTATTTTTGACTGGATGTTGTGACCCATCCAAAAAAGGTTTAGCACACACTACGCGCCAAACCATGGGAAGGGTATATGTGATGGGTACGTACATCTGTCGTAAATACCCTTCGGTGGGTTTTATTATTTACGACGAGACCCATCGAAAATACCATTCGGTGTTGTTTAGTATTTTCCATGGGACACATCACAAATACACTTCGGTTGTTTTTATTATTTGAAACAGTTCTCAATGCAAATAATATATCATCAGGTTGGTATTTGTGATATGATCCTTCAAAAATACCTTTTTAACAACCACCCTAATTAATATGAGGATTAGTAGTTGTGATGGGAATCCCGTCACAAATACTGTCATCCCAAATAATATATCTTATATATACCCCCTATCTATTTTTTGTTCATTTCACACCTCTCTCAACTCCTCTCTCTCTATGAACTCTCATATTTCTCTCTGAATGTTTTTTAATGCTTACAATAACTCATCGAAGTAATTTTCAAGCCCTATATCACACAAATGAATCTATTTTAAGGTATTTATCTATTGATTTTATTTTTAGTAAATTTATTTAGTTTTATATTAGTTATAATTATTGTTAATTATTGATTTATTAAATTAAATAGGAATATGATAGTTTTATTTTTCATAATTTATTTTTACAAATATGTTATTTCATAAGTAAAAGTACTAATAAATAGTAATAATTAGCAGTAATAAGTAATAAATAGTTATAATTAAGAGTAATTTTTAACAATTTAGAATAAATTGGAATAATTATAAATAATTAAGAATAATTAGTAATAATTAGGAAGAATGGGAGATAATTAAAAATAAATATTAATAAATAGTAACAATTAGGAATAATTAGGAATAATTAGGAATAAATAGTAATAGTTAGGAATAAATAGTAATAAATAGAAATAATTAGTAATAAATGTGAATAATTTTAATCAATAGAAATAATCTATTAAATATATTAATGGACTTCCCCTCCTCATCCAAAATTTTCCACCTCCTTCATTCTCATACCAATCTGCAATCATTGTCCTTCTCTCTGAAAAAATCAACAACCAAATTAAATGTACACACAATTTCCACTTCCGCAAACCAATCAACTTTAGAAATTCATCCACCAACCCTCTCGCCTATATAATAACTTATTCCTTTCATTACCTCTCTCACAATATTATCTCCCCTATAAAATATGTTAGGGATTTGGGGGGAAAATATTCTTGAAATCTCATCTCCATCACCCTATAATATCATCTCCTCCTCAACTATATATCTCCTTTAATCCAAAAGTTCATGTCATCATTCTCATAAAATTTCAACTAAATATCTATCCTGCCCACCAATGTTTAATAATCCATCGATGTTGAATCATCTACCAATATTGAATCATCCCTGAAAGTTGAATCCTCTACCAACGTTGAATCGTCTACAAAAGATGTATAATCCACCGATGATGAATTGTTCAGTGATGGTAGATTTCTAAGTTATTTTTCTAATACTGATTCCAGCTATGTGACCAAACATTCAGATGAACGTTTTCTCCAAATAATTCTCAAGATACTACTGTATTTCCTTGGTATTGTAAAAAATTGTTTCCAATATAGCTTTCTTCTATTTGACAAACAAGGCTTAATAACCTGATTCATTCAAATTAATGCTCTGCCATCTTTTTCTATCAAAGGTATTCTCCATGTTATTATGGATATACTATTGGAATTCTAAATCATCTTCTAGAGAGTGAATCATGCAAATACTCTTGTAATTTCTACTCATCATCAATAGACCTATGGATTTTTATCATATCCTCTAATCATAAATTTTAAACCATTATCATACATCTTATATAGTGTTATCTGATTATTTGGTGATGTATGTTTATTTCACAAACTTCTATAAGTCAATCTATACTAGTATTCATTAATCTATATCTCTGTTGTATGTATTTCATCTAGTTATCTTATTACGTACAATTAACTGCAATGAAGAGGATTGGTACTGGCCAATTCATGGAGATTGTTTCTAGAGTTGAGGGATTCAATGACTGGGTAACATCTTTTGGAATTTCAATGGGTGGCATGTGTTCATTCAAGTTTTCAGGCGGCTATGGCTCAGTCACCCAACACGTGATTGTGGTATATGGTTTTCTATATGGCTTTATCAAATCTTCAGGTTATATCCTCATCACGAGGAGGTGCAGTGAGTCTTGGGTCCATAGTCAATAGTTTTGTAGGTGGTGAAGGGATTCAGAAATTTTCCTTCATATTCATTGGAACTTTGGGTCTCTAGGGAATTTTTTATGGTCATTGGGCCCCTGGGTATCTCTGTGTTCCCTTTTGGGTATCTAGTGGTCCATTAGAAAGGTATTGTAGTGACAATGATGGTTGAGAAGACTCGTTTTTAGAGGAGTAGTTGTTATTTTTATCCTGTATTTTCTTAAAAATTAATCTTTTATCAAATGAGTTCATATTTGTTCATTCAAGTTGATATTATTAAATAAAATATTTTATTTGAATTCAATATCATGTTATATATATTTTGTAATTTTATAATGAAAAATTTTATTACTACCAATAATTTTAACACAGGATCATATCTATTATTATTTATTCATATATTTTATCATATATTAACAATTTAATAGCTCCCAGGATCAAAGGACTTGATATTTTATTAATTAAAAATACTATTTTTATTGTATTTCCAATTTTATATTTGTTATAAAAATGATTGATTCCACATAATTATATAGGTTCTTATTTTCGAACTATTTTTTCTAATTATTTTTTCATACATGTTAAAATTTATTAATAAAATAATGGATTTCATTGAAATATATAGGTTCATATTTTTTTCTTAATGACTTTTATGATTTTCATTAATATATTATTCTCTTATAGGATATTAAGATGTGTTGAATTAATGAATAATCAGTAAGGGATTAGAAAGTTGTCCGAGGTATCTAAAGGAACTATATCTGGGAATTTTCAACCACTGTTTCTAATTATTTCTTTTCCATTTATGGATATTTATTTTCTATATATTTTTCTTGTTTACAATGTTCTTTACCTAATTCATATTTCAGATTCATTTCACTAATTAATATTTTCAATGGTTTTGTTTCAATCATTGCATGACTTTGAATCATATTTCCAGTGGGATGCCAATACACTATGATTTGGTTGTAGGTACAAGATTATTACTAGGGATATCATGGTATAACATGTTATCAAGGTAATGTATCATGACTAAATAGAATAAATTAAGATTTTATTCAATTTTTATGATTAAATTATATATTTCTATGATTATTCAATCAATAATCACTGAAACCTTATATATTTTAATATTATTTAATTATCTTGAAAGTTTTTATTGATAATGTTATCATGATATTTTTTTGATTTATTTAATTTTATTCATGTCTAGGTTATTCTAAATTAATGGAATCTAAAAATAATTTTTATCCAAGATACAGTTAGGTTCTCTCTTTCTTTTGATTGACATAATTTATCATTTCTAGACAAGCTTCTAGAATAAATAATAACTTGGATCTCCATTTCTTGCCTCAACTAGGCCAAGATCATTAAAAAAAGATGGCATGAGATTTCCACTATATAGAGAATATTCCTGGTCCTTTTGATTGGTTTAAATATTGAAATTTTAGAAAACCATATTCCATAACCATTTCAAAATGGATGAAATGCTTGGGTATGACATCTGAAAAGGCATGAAGTTATTGAATAACCATTCTAACACATGGAACCTCTACCCATTATTACAATTCTTATAGTTTTTAATTATCCATATTTTTGATGTGTGTATGTTAATATGTCACTCATCATGAATATGTATTACCTGATATAAGTCTATATAATTGTTCACATTAATTTGTTAATGCATTTTTTCATTTGTAAAATTTTAAAGTCTTAATTTTCATAGTTATATTTTTTTCATAAATCTATGGTCTATATGTGTATCTCAATACCAAACCTTTCCATATATATTTATCTATTATATATACTATAGGTTGTGCCTTTCTCTTACACATGGCACCTCTACCCATTTTCTCACATATGTGTCACCTCCCTCCTCTCCTTCCCCAATATTTACACCTCCTCAGTTCCCCGAAAACCTCAACCTCGACTCCCCCAACCTCTGACTCTCTTCCACTAACCCCATCATCCTCCACTGAAGACGTCATCCCATCCTACAGCTTCTACACATCATGCCTCCTTCTCAAATTCCCATCCACCTCCACATCTACTTCCACCTCCTCACTGTGAAACATTTCCGTCTTCTCACATCAGCCTCCAATTTATAATATTGTGTTTTGTTTTGATTAATAATTATTTTCCTCATTTTTATTGAAAATTATTTTCAATGTCATAGGATTTCATCCATATACATACCCATGTAATTTTCTACATCTAGGGATCCCATGATTTCTGATTTCCTATTCTCCCCTAGAAGTGATTTCTTCTATTATAGAAACCAGTGAGTAGACTTCCAACTATACCATCTTATTTTTTATGTGGACCTATTCGACTTACAGAATGTTTTATAGGAATTGACTGATACTAGGTTTTTATTTTGATTCTGCTATATTATTCTATGAGTTTTTGTAAATAATCTTCGTGTTCCACTCATTGAAATTTCATTCCATGTTACATTGTATTTGATCAATGAGCCTCATAATGGAAAAATGTGTGATGATTTTAAATTTTGTTTCCATTAAAAATTTTTTATTTACAGATGGTAATGTATTTAATAATTCCTTGAATCAATTTGTACTGATGGTGTCCATGAAAATTATTTCCTTAGTTAGTGGATTTTTTTTAATATTTCTCTGATGTAGTTTGTAAAAATGGTTCCCTTAGAGTTCCAATATTTTATGATCTTTTTACTTTTGTTTCACATTGAATTAATTTTCTAGTGTCTTTTTTACATGTATTCCTTTTTATCTATACCACATGTTTTTGGATTATATACGTAGTTCATTTTAAAAAGTAGGTTATATCATGTTTCTTTTTTGATGTTACTTATCTTTTTATTAGAATGCCTATATATTTCTTTTATAGCACTGAAATTTTATTTCTATATTTATAAATATTTTTAAATTATTCCACCACCATAATCCATCGGTATTCTACATGACTGAATCAGATGCCTACTTATGTCCGTGTGTTTGTCACAGCACCAACCATTAGTCTTCTTTACAAGCTGTAAAACATCAAAAACATGGATACTCAGGTGATGTAACACTATCCTTAAAATTTATCCATTATATACACTCATAAAACTCTTCATCCAGTATCACTTCTCCATCCTGGATAATTTTTACCTATTTTATTTTTCTATATCGGGATTTTAGGGATGGTTTAATTTGGATAGTTCATCTCACTCACATTATATCAGAGTTACCAACCAATAAAATTGAATTTATGTTCACTATAATCATTATAAAACCCCAATATTCAGTGGTGTTATACTTTTTAAATAATTCAATGGATTTCGTTGTACAACACGCCGAGTTCAAGCACACCAGGACCTATCAAATTATCCATTTAAAAAGTTTGTATGAATGGTATTACCCACATTTTGAAATTTTATTAATTTTATTTTTCAAAATAGGTTTTGTTTTTGAATTCATAATATCAAAATTAGCTTTGGGTGAAATTTTGGTATTTTTAGGAAAATTTACAAATTTTGATGAATAGTGAAAATAATGCATTTTAATTCAAAACTACCTTTTCATCCAATTTATTTATATTTTTATATTGTATTTATAATTGGTTTTAAATTTTAATTGGATTATTATTTAATAATTTAATCCAATTATATTCATTGAAAGTAATTTCACATTTAAATTGAACATAAACACATTTCAATCTTTTGATAGTTTTTACTTCTTAAAAACCCACGTTTTGGTTTTAACAACAGGAATTAATTTTAAATTATTTACTGAAACTTCTGTGTTTTGAATTTAAAAAAACAGATTCCATATTTTGAATCATAAGTTTCAAATTGCGTAAATAGTGACCTTTTATGTTTTTACATTATGAATAGAAACTTCAGTAATTATTTTTATTTACCATGGTAAAAGGGTTAATCTGGTAAATAAGGGTAAAAAATAATATTATAATAATATTAAAATACCCTAACACATGTGCGAATCCTATTTTATGAGATATTTCCAACCATGGGCATGTTTGTGTCAATTTTGTGACCCCATGAAACCACTTGGATGTGATAATGACTTGTTAAAATAATTAATTTAAAGTAAAGTGAAATATAACATAAACATGTATCTTTTACTAAAATAATTTTAATATATTGTTATGTAATAGATATATTTAACTATAAATAGTCATTATAAATATAAAACAATTTTCTAAATCATGGGTTTTTATTTATAATTTTTAGGCAAAAAAAATAAATTTATTTATGACACAATCATGATGTGATGATTACCTTATTAATGAAAGATTCAAATAAATTATATTATAAATATTAAAATAAATATAATTTGATCATTTTTATGCCATACCTGAATATTCAGTATGATATTGACATATTATATTTTATTTAATTCCAATTTTAAGTAATCAATTTGTTATGACTTTAACAAAAATCCATTACTAAATAGTTTCAAAATTGACATAAACGAGGTTTTTAAAACAAATACTATTTTATTAAATGATATAATAGTCATAAGAATATAATATTCAGACAAATGAATTATATAATGTTAAAAATTTCATTAATTATTCACTTTTAGTTCTCTTGGAATTTTATTGTAAATATAGTAACCATATATTATGAAAATACAAAGGACATGGTAAGAGTTAAGGTGTTTAACTAAGGGTTAAATCCAAAGGATAAGGTTATTTTTTGTGACCTAAACTTCTAAAAATCTATTTTTATATTATTTAGACCCATTATCATTTTATCCTTGAATTATATCACTTTGGAACAATTATAATTCAAAAATAATTTTATAATAAAATAATATTTCAAGATATTTCTGAAGTGCCCCATCTCCCTCTTATAAAATGGCACCACCTCTACCAACTTATTCACACCTCCCAAGCACTTTGGATCAGTCAAACCCTACCCAAATATCTTACCAACTTCCCTAACTTTATTCTAAAGGCCACCCTTTGAGAATAAATTGAACTCAAGTTGTCAAATTGTTCAAATCAAAAAGAGACACTTGAAGAAGAGGTAATCATTTTATCCCTTCTTTCAATGTTCATTTCTTCTTCAACATCCTCTTACAAAGTTAGTTATATAATGAAATGATAAATAAATCATATAATATATTCTATGATTTTTTTTTTATGATTTTGAGACAACCATATTCCTCTTTTACCCATCTTATGAAAAGCAATATCACCATGCTTGCGTACGTATGGCTTACCGTCTGCACACCGTGGTGTAAACTATTTTTCATCTATAAATTATTTTGATGAGTATAATGATGAATACATAAGAAATAAATAATAAATATAATGTGATATTATTTCTTTAAAATTCATATTAAATCCAATTCTATACCATGAAATGATTATGTAAATGATATCGTCGCTCGTGCGTACGTACGACTTACCGTGTCCACGACGTGATGAGACTCATCTTCCACGTTCACCATACTATAATGATTATAAAGATATATATATTATGAATAAAAATGAATTATATGACATAATAATGCTACTAGAATATATATATATATATGTACATATATGTTATTCACTTACTTCCATTCATATGATAAGAAAATGGAAACGACATTCGTGTGTATGTACAACCTACCGTCTCCATTAACTGTGTATTACTATCTATTATATATATTTATATTATGAATATATATGATATATAAATCATACTATATATTTTTGAAATATGTAAATCATGATCTAAGTAATATGATCAATAATAACAAGTCAAAACATGTATAATAAATGAAGTAATTATTACCTGAAATGTTTTATAAACATTGAATTGTTAATAAAAAGGTAATATAAAGTAATAAAAGAATAAAATATGATATCATAAATATTATTATTATTCTAATATAAGTTAATAATACCATCATACATCAGTTTTGGAAAAATAAAGAGTACCAGACTTAAGGTAATGGATTTCGTCTCAATTTCATTTTATTGAGGCATATTGTAATTTAATACACCCAGTTTCTTTTATACGATCTATATTATACCTTTTTAATTATTATCACAAATCTAATTATTTTCATGACATTATATTATTTCCTTCATGGGAATTATTTATAGATCTATATTACTCATTCAATATGGTTATTTGATAAGGTATATTTTTCATTTTGGATATTTAATATGATAAATACTTTGGACTAGCAATAACAGGTGGATCCCAGACATTATATAGCTCCTCGATGTACAGATATATTCTCATTAGATGAATAAGTTGGAAAATTGGTTTTATAACCATATTTTTAACCCATCTTATGAAAGGTCTGGATAGTAATAGGTTTTCATGTGCCTGAGACATGACATCATTAAATAAAGTATTTCCCTCATTTAATTTTAGTTATTATTTATCCATGAGATTTTGAGTCGATATATCTATAGAAGTAGTTCATTCTCAATTTATTGACTTATGGAATATGTTTTAGTTCCATACTTTACATATTATATGTGGCTTATATAGTTTTTTAAATGGAAACTGTTTTCAGATATATAAATTTCAATATAGATTGATTATTGCTTCTGTAGTACATAAACATACTAAGTATTCGAGATTACATGTATAATGTTGCTTACCCCAAGTTATGAAGAGGAGAACTTTTATTGAGCTTTAAAGGATGATGTTTATTTCAATTATTTTATAGCTTGTCTTATTTTGACTTTCTAATGTACTTCAGGTATCATGTATGTAATCTAGATTTTCAAGACTGTTAAACTATACAGTCCATCTGGATTTGGTCCCTTGTTATAATGCCAATGAAATGTAATAATGCAATGGCTTCAGGTTATCTGGGGTCAGGGCCTTAAAGTTGGTATCATAAAATGTTTTGAAACATCCTTGTAAACTATATTTAGAGAACATATATTAAGGAACATACCCTTAGTTAGACTTTAGGGATACACTTATGATAATTTACCCAAAATAAAAAATGTTTATGATTTATGTTTCATAATTTTTTAATTTATGTTCAGTGTTTTACCATATTTGAAACTCATAATTTTATGATCTAATCCAATATATATCATTATATAGAAATGGATCCTGGATGGATGAATGGTATCAATACTTGATGAAATTTCTAGTGTTTCCCTATAGAGGAAACCAATATATATTGTATTGGAATTGAGAAAATTAGAGAAATATTCGGTAAAATTATTTAGGTTATAAAAAATAACTTTTCCTTAATGGAACAACCCATTCCACAGAGGGAATATCCTATGATGGATTTATTTATGCGATAAAATCCCCCATCATTTAGTGGGAATATTAATCCATTTGTAGCTGAGCAGTGGATTATGTCTTGGGAAAATATATTTATGGCCTTGGGATTCAATGAATTAAAAAAGGTTACTTTTTCGGTCTATTATCTCAAAAATGATGCTGATCAATTCTGGACATTGATCCATAATACCTAGGATGAAGAAGAAATAGCACTTTTGAAGTGGAGAACTTATAAGGAGAAATTTTTCAATAAATACCATCCTCATGACAAACAAATTGAGATTAAGAGGAAGTTACTTAGCTTAATGAAAAAGGAAGAAGAGATTGTTGTAGATTATGAAGCTACCTTTACAAGGATATCCAGGTTAGCTATAGATTATATATGAAACATAGAGTAAAATAACAATCACTTCATTGATGGTGGAGTTTCATAGAATTTTTGATCATATGATGAAATAGTTTTATGTGACATCAATACAGAGAAGTAATATTCTAGGATGAATATTTTCAAAGATAAAAAAATACATGAAGTGTCCATCTGTGAACCCTTAAAAAATGAATGCATCTAAGAAGAAGAAGAAGTTTGAACGATTTTTATCTTGGGAAAACTATGGGAAATTGCACCCTGAGAAATTTTTGAAGGTGTTGGGAGTTTGATATATGCACAGAGATAAGGGACACCAGGCTAATGAATGAAAAGGGAAGAAACAAATCAATGACTTCCAATGCTACAATTGTAAATATATGGGACACTATTCAAATTAATTCCCCATACATCAAAGTAATATACCATATAAGAGGCCGAGGGGAGATAGCCAATCTTTTGTGATCACGACGGTCAAGGATGAAGTTCCTAATAATGTGGTGGTAGATACTTTAATTTCTTCCTCAAATTTAGATAAAGCTTTATTTGATTATAGATCATCGCATTCCATTATATCTTCCTAGTTTTCTTTAAAAAATAGATATTTCCAATTCACCATGAAAAGGGAATTTTCAGTCAGAACTCTTAAGGGGAACCTTATCGCAAGAAATATGTGCCGATGAGTTCCTTTTATGGAATATAATCTTATTATAATTGCTATTTTTTTCACATACATATGGTGTATTTTGATATAATCCTCGAAATGTATTGGCTTTCAAAATATGATGTGAAAATATATTTCAAGAAGAAGGATGTTTCTATTTGTGAGGAAGTTGTAGAATTCATTATCATTAGAGAAGAAACTTTATTACCTGATTCTTATCAAAATACTCCCCCATACTCTTTACTAAATGAGATTATTGAGGAGGAAGAGAGATCAACATCTATGGATGACGAATGTAATCTTATAATTGAAAATGTACCTATTGTAAAAGAATATGTTAATGTTTTTCTTGAATACTTACATGGATACCCCCAAAGTGTGAAGTTGAGTTTTGTATTGATTTAATACCTAATGAAAGGAAAACATCAAAAACTCCCCTACTGAATAGCCACTATGGAATTAGTAGTGGTAAAATACAATTTGAAGAGTTGGGTCAAAATTGATTTATCCACCCAAGTGTTTCTCCAAAGGGAGACCATATTCTCTTTGTCAATAAGAAAGATGGATTTATGAGGATGTGTTTTCATTATAGGCAAATAAATGCGATTAAAATAAAGAACAAGTATCATTTACATCAAATCAATGATTTATTTGATCGAATTCAAGGAGCTCAATTATTTTTGAAGATTGAACCTCATTCTGGATACTATCAATTATGACTGAAGAAGGAATACATTCCTAATAGAGCTTTTTAGATGAGATATGGTCATTACAAATTTACAGTAATGCCTTTTGGATTTACTAATGCACCCTAAGTTTTTATAGATCTCATGAATATAGAATTAAAAGAATATCATGATGATTTTGTGTGTGTTATTCATTGACGATATTCTGATTAACACAAAAATAATTGAATACCATGAGTATCACTTGTGAATCATTCTTGAGACTCTCTGGAAAGAAGAATTATATGTTAAATTTAGCATGTGTGATGTTTGGCTTCAGGATGTTTATTTCCATGGACATATAGTCCTAAAGGATATAATCTCTTGCGATTATTCAAATAAAAATGAAATTCAAGAATGGACAGCACTGACAAGTATAACCAAGGTACTTAGTTTTATTGGTTTAGTAGGTTACTATCGGTGTTTCATCATGAATTTTAACTAATTGGCTAACACTTTGACCAAGATCACACAAAAAGGGGTTAAATATATTTAGAAAAAAGATATAGAATACTATTTTGATGAATTTAAGAGGTGATTATTCAATTATCATATCATGACTTTAACATCTAGGAATGATGGGTTTATAATTTAAAGTGATGCATCAATGAAAGGACTTGGTTGTGTACTTGTACAGAATGATATGTTTATTACATATTCTTCAAGGCAAATAAAAACCCATTAACAAAACTATCAAACTCCAAATATTATGTTAGCTATTGTAATGTTTTCTATGAAGATATAGAGACACTATATGTACTATGAAAAAATGTGAGATATATACTGATCACAAGACTTTGAAATATATTTTCTCAAAAGAGAACTCAAAATTAGATAAAGGAGATGGCTTGAAATTCTCACAGATTATGATTTCACAATACACTACCAGCTAGGGTAGGAAAATAATGCGGTGGATTCCTTAAGAAGAATGGAATATAGAGTTATAAACAATATGAGAGTTGAAAGGGATCATATGTTCATGGATCTAGTAAAGATGGATATGGGAATTATTATAGACGGTGAAACATCACTAATTTTTCAAACGGTTGCTAAACCATATTTACTGGAAAGGATAAAATGTTCTCAGACTGACGATGAGGAGTTTCAAAAGAATATTAATTATATGAATGATGGGAGATTGATTGATTTTATATTTCAAGATGGCATTTTGATATTTGGGAATAGTATTTGTGTTCACACAATACCTAAGCTAAAAAGGGAATTATTGGTTGATGCTTATAGATCAAATTTCCTTATAAACCTTGGTGGCACAAAGATTTATAGAGATTTGAGGAAACATTTTTGGTGGGATAACATGAAGATGGTGATTTCTAATCATTTATTGAAATGTAAGGTTTTTCAATAGGTGAAGGCTGGAAGAAAAAATCCTAGAGGAGTCATGAAACCTCTTCCTATACCTATGTGGAAATGGTATGATATTATGATGGACTTTTCCATGAGGCTACCAAATACTACCTGAAGGAATGACGTAATATGGATTATTTTTTATCATCTTACCAATTCAACACATTTTCTTTCTATAAGAGAATATTTACCACTTGAAAATTTAACAATGCTATATATTAACGATGTTGTAAGACTTCATGGTGTACCCCTATCGATTTTTTCTGATCATTATCACCATTTTACATTAAGAATCTAGAAAAGTATTTAGAAGGACCAAAATACTGAACTTTATTTGAGAACTGCATACCACCCTCAAACTGATGGACAGTCAGAACAAACTATTAAAACATTAGAATACAAGTTGAGATCCCTCTTACTTTACTTTCAAGGTATGTGGTATCATTATTTACCTCTAGTTTAATTTTACTATAAAAATACCTTCCATTCAAGTATTAAGATGGAAACATATGAAGTGTTATATAGAAATATATTTCATACACCAACATGTTGGGATGATATTGGTGAAAGAAAACTTGTAGGTCCATATATTTTTGAAGAAAAAATAGAGAAGGTGAAGATTGTCCAAACCCATATCAAAACAGGTGAATTTAGTCAAAAATGTTATGCGAATAACTAAAGGAAGGATTTGGAATTTCAAGTAGGAGATCATGTCTTCATGATGGCATCTACATGGAAGGGTGTTTTAAGATTTAATAATAAGGGTAAATTAACTCCCAAATACATTATACCTTTTGACATTCTAGAACTAATATGAGATATGGACTACCGTATTGCAATGCCTCAAAGTCTCTCAAATGTTCATGATGTGTTACACATTTAATTGTTAAGAAAATAAATCTTAGTCCCAAAGAATGTACTCACCTATGAAGAAATTGAACTGGAAGTCGATCTGTCTTATTGTGAAGAGCCAATCAAGATTTCTGATACCAGAGAACAAGTGTTTAGAAATCGAAGAACTTGTATGGTAAACTTTATTTGGGGAAACCATAAAATGGAAGAGGCAACGTGGGAACTTGAAAAATGTATAATGAAGAACCACCCAAATCTTTTTATGACATTATATTTCAGAAATTTCTAGGAAAACTTTTTCATAAAGGGGACTACTATAACACCCTAAGCTTCTATGGTACACATCTTTTTAAATAATTCAATGGCTTGCATTGTACGCATCCCCGATTTCAAGAACACCACAACCTACCAATATATCCATTTAAAAATAAGTTATGAATAATATTAACCAAAATTTTAAATTTTATAAACTTTATTTTTTAAAATAGACTTCATTTTTGAATTTAGAATATCAAAATTAGATTTGAGAGAATTTTGGTAGTTTTATGAAAAGATTCAATTTTTGATGAATAGTGATAAATATTTTCTGAATGGCTTGATATAATTTTTTATTATTTTGATAATATACCTTTCAAGGGGTGATTTGTAACCCTTAAAAGTATCTATGTATTAGAGACAATTATATGACTCGTATGTCTTAGTGAAAATCACATAGACAAGACAACTTGGAACTGCTCCTCTCCAGCACATGTCATTATATCATCAGTCCCCCTTTTCAATGTTTCTCGGCTAGCAGTCATGTGTAGAGATGCACTTACCTAATTCCAATGGAAATTTCATACACTCTCGTTCTTACAATTCTAGTTAGATCTTCTCTGGTGAATGTGCATTCTACGATCATCATCTGGAGGCATATCCATTCGAGTTTGACTGGTACATCTGCATATTCATGTGGCCTAAAAGCCTTGGGGTGGCTCAATGGCCTTGAAGTGGCCCAAAGGACGTGATATAATACAATAAAAAAGGAAATGGGTGGCTCAAAAACCTTGCAGGACCCAAGGACAAAACCGGTGGCCCAGAGGCCAAGATCAATGAATAGTTTCGACTACTATAGTACTGAACAGTAACAACGACAGTGCCTTCTAAAATGCTGCTACAGTGACCACTATAGCTCTGCTATAGTACTCAGAAATATTCCTCCACCCAGATTTGATCTCTTGTCTCTTGGATGCACATGTTGAGTCCCCACCAACTGGGTTGAGGCTCATGTGCTAGTGAAAAAACTGCATTTTAATTCAAAACAACCATTTTCATATTATTTATTTATATTAATAGATTATATTTTTATTTGTTTTACAGTGCAATTGGATTCATATATTATCATTTAATCCAATTATGTTCATTTTAAGTAATTTCACATTTAAATTGTACATAAACACCTGACAATATTTTGATAGTTTTTACTTTTTAAGAACCTGTTTTTTAGTTTTGACAACAAGAATAAAATTTAAATTAATTATTGTAACTTCTGTGTTTTGAATTTAGAAAATTGTATTCAACATTTAGAATCATAAGGCCCAAATTTTGTAAATAGTTACATTTTATGCTTGGACATTATGAATAGTAACTTTAGTAATTATTTTTATTTACCATGGTAAATGGGTAAATCTGATAAATATGGGTAAAAAATATTATTATAATAATATTAAACTACCCTAACACATTTTCTAATACTATTAGATGAGATATGTCTAACCATGGTCATCCTTTTTTAGATTTTTTGACCCTGTGGAGCAACTTGGTTGTGATAATGAAATGTTTTAAGAATAAATTTAAAGTAAAGATAAATATAACATAAACATGTACCATTTACTAAAACAATATTAATATAGGGTTATATAATTGATCTGTTTGACTATAAATAGTCATTAGAAAGATAAAACTATTTCCTACATCATGGTATGTTATTTATAATTTTTATACATTATAAAAATAAATTTAATTATAACAAAATGATGATGCATTGATTACCTTATTAATTTAAGATTCAAATAAATGATATTATAAATAATAAAATAAATATTATTTCAACATTTTTATGCATTACAAAAATTTTCAAGATGATAATAACATATTATATTTCATTTAATGTATTTGGATATAAGTAATAAAGTTTTTATGACTTTATCAAAAATCTATTCCAAAATAGTGTCAAAATTGACATAAATGAGTTTTTAAAACAAATTCTATTTTATTAAATGATATAATAGTCCTAAAAATCTAAGAATCAGAAAACTGACATTTATAATGTAACAATTATTATTAATTATCCACTTTTATTTCTCTTATAATTTTATTATAACTATAGTAACCATATATTATGAAAATACCAGAAGACACGGTAAGAGTTAATCTTTTTAACTACGGTTAAAGCTAAAATATAATGTTAATTTTGTGACCTAAACATGTCTAAAACCAATGTTTTTGAGTATTTTGACCCATTATCATCTTATAATAAAAATATATCACTTTTTACTATTATAATTCGAAAATAATTTTATAATGAAATAATATTTCAAGACATTCTTAAAGTACCCCTTCTCCCTCTTATAAAACGGCACCACCTCTACTTACTTATTCACACCTCCAAAACCCTTTGTCTTAGACAAACCCTACCCAAATATCCTCAAAAATTCCCTAATTCATCCTAGAGGCCATCTTTTGAGAAAAAAAAGAACTCATTGATTCCTTTTATGCAAATCAAACGGAGGCAGCTGAAGAAGAGTAAATCGTTTTATGTCTTCATTCAAAGTTCATTTCTTCTTATACTTTTTCTTATTAAGTTGTTTTCATACTAAAATAATAACTTCAGAATATACTATATAATGAGATGTTATTATGATTATGGGGAAATAATAGTCCTCTTTTACCCATCCTATGAAAAACAATATCACCATGCATGCGTATGTATGACTTACCATCTCCATGTTATGGTGTAAACTATTTTTCATCGATACATTATTTCGATGGGTATAATGATGATTACAAATGTATTAAATAATAAATATAACATGATATTTTTTATTTAAAATTCAAATTCAATCAAAATCAATATCATTAAAATATTAAGGGGATGATATCATCGCTCGTGTGTACATACAACTTACCGTGTCTATGATGCGATGAGATTCATTTTCCATGTTAACCATCCAAGAATAGTTATAATGATATATATTATGAATAATTATGAAATATATGAAATAATAACTCTACTGGAACAATATTTATATATATATATATTATATATTTACATATATTTCATTCATTTACTTCTATTCTTATGATAAGAAAACAGAAACAACATTCAAGCATACGTACAACCAACTGTCTCCGTGAACGGTGTGTTAATATCAATTATATATATTTATATTATGAATATATATGATATATTAATCATATTATAAATTTCTAAAGTAATTAAATCTTGTTCTAAGTAATATTATCTATAATAAAAAGTCAAGAGACATATGATCAATGAAGCGATTATTACCAGAAATATTGCATTAACATTGATTTGTTAATAAAATGGTAATATAAAGTCATAAGGAATAATATACATTATCATAAATATTATTCTTATTCTAATATAAGTTAATAAGACAATTATACTGTAGTTTTAGACAAATACAGAGAGTATCATGCTTAAGGTAAGGTATTTCACCTCTATTTCATTTCATTTTGGCTTATTGTAATGTTGTGCACCTACTTCCTTTCATAATGTGTATATTCTACATTTGGACTTGTAATCATGAATCTAATTATTTTCATGATATTATATTATTTCTTTCATGGGAATTATTGATAGATCCATATTGCTCATTCAATATGGTTGTTTGATAAAGCATATTATTTATTTATTTTATTCAATTTGAGAAATACATGGGACTAGAAATGATGAGTAGAGCTCAGACATTATATAGATCCCCGATGCACTGAAAGGTTCTCATGAGATGAATAAGTTGACCAAATGGGTTTCAATCATTAGTTTAAAATAGTCTTGTGAAAGGTCATGATGGTCATAGGTTTTCATGTGCTTGAGACATGATGTCTTTGAATAAAGTATTTCCCTCATTTAATTTCAGTTATAATTTATCCATGAGATTTTGTGTTGACATACCTATTGAAGTAGTTCATTCTTGGTTTATTGATTTATGGAATATTTTTCAGTTCCTTACATGACATTATATTTTTTCCCTATCTAGTTTTGAAAATGGAAAGTGTTCTTAGATATTTATCTTTCTATAGAGATTGATTATTTCTTTCATTGTAGATACCCTTACCGATCATTTGATCTCATCCTTATTATGTTAATCTCTCCATGTTACGAAGAGGAGAACATTGATTAAGCTTTCATGGATGTAGTTTCTTTCAGTTATTGTGTATCATGTATTCTTTTGCTTTCCTAATGTACTATGGGTATCATGTATGTAATATGCATTTCCAATGCTACTAAACTATATGGTCCTTTGGGATTTGTTTCCATGTAATAATTCCAATGAAATTCAATAATTCCCTAGCTTCAGGTTATCTGTGGTCAGAGCATTACACTCATTTACTACTTATAATCTCATGTTTATGGTTGTCTATGATACTTTTAATTATACAAAAAGTGATTCCATTAAATTTTCATTTTTTAAGTTAAATTATTATTTCACACTCTTCTCATCTTTAATTTTGATATATTATTTATTACCACTTTTTTCATTCACATTTTTTTTCATAAATTAATAGTTTTAACCCATCTTTTTTTATAAAAAAATATCAATTCCTACATCTCCCCTTAATGATCATTCAACAGCATTTCCCGATGGTATTTTTTTCACTTCAAATGTAAATTTATTCTTCTTCAATTTTAACGGTAATTATTCCCATGATAGTTATGAAATAATCATCTATTGTAGTTTGATTGAGTTGGGAATTACAAATTTATTTTTATTATTTTTATTACTATAATAATTTTATTACAATACATTTTATTGGAATGATTCCACTACAATTATTTTAGATTTTTAAAGTTTCTACATGATGGATCTATAATTATATTTTGGTTTTTATTTCACTACATTCATTTGGAAATTTCATCAATCATTATTAACTCTTTGATTTACAATATGATTTTGTAACCATCATGTTTTGAGAATGATTTGAGGTTATACAACTACAACTATAATTGGTTTATTGACATTCATTTTTCTTTCTTTCTTTATTTTGTTTATTATAAAAAAATATAAAAATAAAGTTATTGTTTGTATAAATGAATAATATATTTGTTAAATATAGATTTTAAATTCAACTAGCTCAATGAATTAAACAATTTAGTGGATCTTCTTCATTTTCTCAAAATATTATACCCACCTTTACCATTTTATTATATTCTATCAACTAGTAGTAATAAAAGATCAATATTTTTTATCTATGGGAACTTGGATTTCTATAAAAATTTGAAGCCCATTTTGAACTTAATTATTTATGGAAATAATAAAAAATTAGAGGTTATTGCATTCCATGTATATAAAGGTATATCGATTTGTGTATAATTCACTATTCACATTATGTATACATGTTCTATTAAAATAGTGTCAAGAATAACTTACTCCAAAGTCAAATATATATTTTCTATTTGTGACTTTTATAATATTATAAATTTCAACTTATATTAGGAATACAACATTGGGTTGATATAAAATGATACACTGTCACATTCATAGAATATTGGATCTATAAGGTATGCATTTGCATTATTTATCATAATGTTTCTATAACTTCATAACATCATCTTACGATTCAAACTGAGTTTATGGGTTTTCTCTTTAGAGTGGATTAATATGAAATTTGATTTTTAGTAAGTTTTCTTTAGGGTAGGCATAGCATTGACATGCATGATATGTGAAAATATAATTTTCCTTCTATAGAAACACTTTATTTTAATGTTTCATTTTTCAATTACAATTGTTTTTTTGGTTTTCTATCTTCTAATATTTAATTTAATTATAATTTTCATTCCAAATTATTTGTCTCCAACTCATCCAGATCTGGAACATTTCTTCTTTTCAATCTGTTATCCTCTCATTCCATGGGGATTATTTATTCTCCATATTTTATAAAAAACCAATATGAATATTATTTCTTGTTTGGATTTATTCTGTATATATGTGTCCGTTGGTTTTTTCATACAGAAAAGGTGGAATATAGATCCATTGGTATGATTTTCACAAGAAGCAAACTACCCACATGAGTAATGTTGTACACAATGGAAAAACACATTGGTTTACACAACCAAATAAAAACACTACATAACCAGAGGTACCTTATTAGTTCTTTGTCCTCCCCCTCTGCATACTCATCCTCCCACTCCCAAGACTCTTCCCTCAACTCCTCATAATTCTTCTCATGCGTTTCATGATCCTTTCGCTACCATGATCTCCCCTTCTTCCATCCCCTCTCCCCCACGTACCAGTGCACAAACACCCACTTCGCATACATCAGATCGAACATTTGATCGAGCCATAAAAAAACCTCAGCCATGCAAGTCATGTTTGAGATCACGAACACAACCCTCTTCCCCATGGTGACATCCCCATATAGGACCAAAGTTGGGCATAGATAGTGGATCACACACATGAACTCTTTTGTGCATGAGTCCATAAACTAGATGTTCTACTTGGTCTTAATGGTGGACATAACATAATTCACATCCTTTGGCACAAAATCACCATGGTACATGAGGAAAGAATCCATGCACTTACCTTGGTGAGGGTCTCACTTTGTTATCATAGATGATGGCTCAAAGGCATTGTTTTTGATATCAGTAATAGAGAGTTTCTCATGATATGATTTCTCAGCAAAAATGATGAGGGAATTAGAGGAGAGAATGAAGTAAATCTGAGGGTACGACACAAGGTTCATTGAGAACTCATTCAAGTCCACATTTAGGGCCCCTTCAAACCTCAGAGACTCTGTTAGAGAATATATGACTTGAGAAACCACACAATTGATGTTGGTGTAAATGAGAGGTTTGATGTCTGAAGTGCACCAAAAAATATCATAAATTGCCTCATTGTCACGGAGCACAGCCGCATTTGTGTGCTCGAGGAGAGAGTGGGTCAACATCATGTTATTATAAGGATCAAAGAAATATGTTGAGTCATGAGGAATAGGTAAACAATTAAGCCCAACATCGAGTTTTCCCATATCTGTTGTATTTATTGTTCTTGAAAGTCATATTATTATTCAATTTTATCCTCTATTGATAATATAACATCATGTTGATATGAAATAACATATGGTTTCATTTTTAGATTAATATATCCTTATATCTAGAAGTTATGCATTTTCATTATTTCATTTAGTGAGTCTTATACATCATAACTTCCTTTAAAGACTAAAATCCAAATTTTGGGTT
This sequence comes from Viscum album, assembly GCA_963277665.1. Classification (NCBI taxonomy): domain Eukaryota; kingdom Viridiplantae; phylum Streptophyta; class Magnoliopsida; order Santalales; family Viscaceae; genus Viscum; species Viscum album. The sequence goes on from OY728164.1 coordinate 1,186,751,874, forward strand.
TTCTATTTATAGTAGATTAATATAAAAATTTATGTGTTCTTGTTTACTTCAGGGAAGTAATATAAATTGTTGGAATGATCTGTGAAATTTTATTTTCCGTCTATAAAAACATTTCCCTTTAATACTATATTTTTTAAATATAATTGTTTTTTCTCACATCTCATATTTCATTAAAATATACATTTCCTACCCATTAATTCCTTCTTCAGATTCATTTTATCCCACTATACAATGAGGACCACAATCTCTGTAATATCCTTATAGTTTATTTATCCTTACATAATCCATCAATTTACCTCATAAGCTAATGGATTAAAATGACTGTTCTCCTTACATTTATAACCATGAAACATTAGGGGAATTAATAGTTCTAGGTTCCATCTTCTTCCATCATCTTCGACATAGGACCATTCTTTCCATGACATAATCTTCCAAATATGACCTTCCCTTTTTAAATTATTATATTATATGCTAGAAATATTTTTTATTTCTATGTACATTCATTTTATATCTACAGTATAAATAGAGACTTTAAGGAAATGTGTCTCCACATATATCTTCCATCTACATGTCTGATTCCCAACTACCAATCAATATAGAGTGATAAATTAGATTTATGGAAGCTCATAAATCAAAAAGAGCATCAAAAAAGTGAAACACCCCTATGGTGCATGTGATGGTGAATGTCTCAAGATCCTCACACTTTTTTGGAATTTCTAGAGTTTGTGTAATGAGTGCAGAAAATTCTTTCAAATATTGATCTTATCAATTCACTTGATCCCTCTTCGATTAGTACAATGTTCCTTTAAGAATTTGGCAAACATTAGGACTTGCTTAATGGCTTCAAGTATAGGGATGTTGTTCTCCATAATCTTGAATGTGTCCAAAACCAGATTTTTCATTACCTCCTCATCCATATTATTGGTTTGTACAACCCTATTGGAAATGGGAAAGGTTTTAAGAGGAACATAATCAATATTTTTCCTAAGATTTTATATCTCCTTAGGCTTCAGATCAGTTTGTCTTGAATAGAGATTCTTCATAGTTGAGGGGAATTATAGTGGAATGAAAGGCACATATGTATTATTTTTTTGCTTCCCTCTTCTCAATTTGATGGAACTGACATTTTTCTTGGGGTTTGGAGAAGGTTAGGATGGTAGATTTATGTAATTTTTACTTACAAGTGAATGGAGGGTAGTTGAAATCTAGATCATCTGAGTCTTCAAATCCCTCATCTATGAACCTTGACACTTCAACTCATTCTATTGATTAAGAAAAATCTGTTTGAAAAGATCATATGTGTTAGAATCTTCCTTGGGTAGAGGATTCCCTTATTGTGGTGTTGTTTATTAATGGGCTTCAAATATTCTTTGGGGTTGTAGGAAACCCTATTGGTATGGTGGAGGCTACTGTAAATTGTTTAGAAAAGGGGGCCCTTGTTGTTGTCCATAGTCATACCATATGCCTGATTGATCCTTCCGCCCTTGGTTATATGTTCGTGAAAAGGAATCATACTTCCTTTGGGAATGTGGCTGTTGTTTTTTATGATATGGTCTCCCAGGGTATACTACTGCACAATCCTCTTCCTCTTGTAATTAGGGGAAACGGTCAGTTGGGTGGTCTATTTTAGTGGAAATGCCACATTGCCTTGTAGGACTTGGTTGGGATGTATTTTTAGCCAAAGTAATCTTCCTCACCATAGTGGTCAATTATTCCAACTTAGTGTCAATAAAATTATTTTCAATAGAGTATGGAATTACCTGATGCAGTCCCCAAACATGTGTTGTACCTCGATCACCAAACTCTTGGGAGTTTTTTTCCATCTTGTCGATCAATGCACATGTAGTTTCTGGTGTTTTTTCGACCAATTCCCCTCCAGCTATGGCATCCTCCCTGATTCTATCCATAGGTGTGAGTCCTTCATAGAAGTAATGGATTAGTATTTTCTCATTTATTTGGTTATGTGGACATCTTGTGCACAACTTCCTGAATCACTCTCAGTACTCATAAATTGACTGCCATTGTGCTTTCTTGATCCCAAAGATCTCTTTTCGAATGAATGTGGTTCTTGATGCTCAGAAAAATATTTTCATGAAAATATGTTTCAAATTTATCCAACATGTTACATATTCTTGTTGTAAATATTACATCCAATCTTTCACAACTCCATCAAGTGAAAATGGGAATGTAATTAGTTTTTTTTAATCTTCAGATAAACTTCTTGGTTTAAGGTTTGAGAAAACCACATTAGATTATTTAAGGTATTTGATTGGGTCCTCACCTAATAAGCCATGAAACATTGGGAGAAGGTTAATAAACCCAAATTTCAATTGAAAGCCCAATTCTATATTTAGGAATGCTATAAAATTTTGTTGATAGTTAATATCTAGTGTGGCCAATTCTCGAATGGTTCAATTAATTTAATTTTTATTATTTTAAACCATTGGTTCTTATTTTATGTTGAATTTAGATGTGTTTCCAATATCAATGTTCTTAGAGTGGATAAATTCTCCATCTGGTTAAATGTTGAAACACCGCATAGAGTAAGATTGTCTAATTTGATCCCTAAGGTTGTGTTCAACATCAATGTCAATATCTAAGAGATCTTTAGGATTAGATTGTGTCATAAATCAAATATAAATTAAAATAAGAAAAGAGCACCATAATAAAATATAAATTAGAAGTTTGAGTTGATGTTCCAAAAAGAATAAGAAGAAAAACTAAAAGAAGAAGAAAAAAATCAGATTGGATAATGAAGGAAGAAATAAGAGAAGAAGATAATAAAATTAAAAATAAAAGGGATACCTATAAATGGCTGAAATAGTTACCCACCTCTCTAGAAATGGTGCCAATTTTACAGGCGCTGTAATTGGCGCTTTCAAATGATGTTCAAATTTAGGTTATTGAGAGGTAGCAGAGTGGCTGACCATGGTCATCTCTCCATAGAGGAAGTAATTTAAAACAACATATTTAAGGTATTTTGAATATAAAATAAAATAAATAAAACACACTACATGAAAGGATGGGGGTATTTTATCGTTTTAAAAACTAGAAGAATTTTTTTGGAAGAAGATTGCATTTTTTTTGTTTTTGTTTTTTAAATGATTTTCGATTAAAAAGGCACAGGAAGAAGATTTTTTTAGAAAATATTTTAAAAGGCATAATAGATCTAATTATTCCTCTTCAAATAATTATTAACCATTATTATTTAAAATAATATCCACTTAATTTTTATCCCTTAATTTTTAACCCTTGAACTCTCTGATAATTAACATTACCTCAAAGATGAAATGAATTAAAACCTAGGCTATCTTTGGAACATGCAATCGCATCACCCGGCTTTGATTGAAGTTATAAGGATAGCTTACGGTCTGTGTTAAATTATGGCACATATCTATTCTTGAAATGAGGACTAATTGAGTTTAGGAATTATGTTTGAAGTCTAAAAATTGATACTCTGTTGTTTTTGAATTACCGATTAAGTTCACACTCTCACAATTAAGACAATTCTTGACCTCGGGCGTTTTTTCATTAATCATTCTATTTCTCCTTTAGTTTAAATTATATTAAGAACTCAATTCATAGATCATAAAAAGTTAATTACAGTAGTGCATTGATTCAAAATAAATGATTGAAGGAGGATAGAGGTATATCGATTTCTAAAAAGATCTATTCTTCCAGGGGTGGTGTAGTAATTGTAGAATCCTTTTTGCATGTGCAAAGGTTTAAAAAGGGTAAAACCTAATCTTGTTTCTACTCGTGATTTCTATCCCAAAGAAGAATATTTAAAAAAGAAGAAATTTGAACAAAATAGAAGAAAAGAGAAAAAATAAAAGAAGAAAAAATAATGTTTATTATGAAAACACAAACATTACAACATGATAAAGAGGGGAAGGTTTCGATGAAGAGATCATTTCTTAAAGAGACCCCCTATGAGTATAGGAAGTGGTAGAAAATTTAAGGTGATGAGCAAAATCCTATAGAACCTCAAAATGGAAGAACTTCTATCCTTGGTCGAACATGCAAATGAGTTGCCCAAGGTGTCAATTTATTTCCAAAATCGGAAGTGGTTTTGGGAACCCAAATTTCAAGACACCAACTGTAGCTCGGCTTGGGGTTGGTAAACGGCCTTATCCCAACTTAGACAAAAGATAAAAGATGTAATCAAGAATCTTTACCATCTCCATGTTAAATTTGGATCCCAATGGAGGATGACATCATGAGATATGGAAACAATACAGAACAAATTTTTTGACATTGTGCAGATTATGTCCCTTAGAGAGATTGGTTAGAATTCCCCCTTAAGGGATGAATTGGGTTTCAGTTTCTTGATGAGATGTAGACCATGATGTTTTGGGGAGGTCTACAGTTACTCAGCCCATTTGGAGTCACGAATTTTGCAAAATGTTCAAAAAAGTAGACATATGTTATTGGGATTCCAGGAATTTTGACCCATTTTCCTTCTAGATCATCTCCAACCGTCTAAATCACCCCTCCTACAATGAAATCGCTTAAAGAAGAATAATTACCCTTTTTAATAGGGGTGAATTTTTAATAATTGAATCAAATGGGATGTAAAATTTTAGACAATATTTGTAATTTTAAATAAAAAACAAGTTTAAAACAGTGATGTACGGGGGAAATAATGTTGTGAATCGTGATGCAATCAATAAAAATTAGTAATAAATATTAAAAAGTAGTAAAAATTTGTTATATATAGTAATAAATATTAATAATTTGTAATAATTAGCAATATATAGTGATAAATATTAATAAATTTTAATATATATAAATATGTATTAATAATTAGTAATAATTAGTAATACATAGTGATAAATATTATTAAATTTTAATAAATATAAATATATTGTAATAATTAGTAATAATTAGTAATAGTTAAAAATAATTAGTAATAATCATTAATAATTAGGAATAATTAGGAGTAATTAGGAATTATTAGGAATAATTATGAATTATTAGGAAACATTAGTAATAATTAGGAATAGTTGGTAATAATTATAAATAATTACGAATAATTAGGAATAATTATGAATAATTAGGAATAATTAGGAATAATTAGTAATATGTTAGAATAATTAGTAATAAGTGGGATTAATTAGGATTAATTATGGATAACTATAAATACTTATGAATAATTTGGAATAATTAAGAATAATTATTATTAATTAGTAATAGTGATTAATAATTTGTAACAAATAATAATAATCATTTATATTAATTATTAAATAGTAATAAATAAATAGTAAAAAATAGTAATAATTATTAATAAATAGTAATAAATATTAATAATTTGTAATAAATAATAATAATTAGTAATAAATAGTTATAATTAGTAATAAATAGTAAAAATCAATAACAAAAAGTAATAATTAGTAATAATTAGTAATAATTTGTATTAATTAGTTATAAATTTTAATAATTAGTAGTAATTAGTAATAAATTGTAATAAATAGAAATAAATATTAATACATAGTAATAAATATTCTTAAATGTTAAAAATTAGAAATAAACAGTTATAAATATTAATAATTTGTAATAATTAGCAATAACTATTAACAATTAGTATTAAATAAAATTAATTAGTAATAATTAATAGTAAATAGTAATAACTTTTAATAATTTGTAATAATTATTAATAATTAGCAGTAAATATATATATATATATATTGCGGTTAATAGAAAATATAGTAGTAAATGGCGATAAATAGGAATAATTAGCTGTAAATGGCAATAAATGAGAATAATTAGTAATAATTAGTAATAATAACAAATAATTAAGAAAAAATAAGAGTATATAGGAATAATTAGAAATAACTAGAAATAAAATGATGTAAATAATAGTAAATAAGAATAAAAAGTTGTAAATAGTGGTAAATGGGAATACATAAGAATAATTATGAATAATTAAAAAATTTCTGTCTTTTTGGATCTTTTTTATTATATTGAAATATTTATAAAAATAAATTATATTATATTTTTTGGAGAAATATGGACCAAGTCTACAACATCCATTATTAAATGATCACGCTTGGATAAATCAGTATAATAATCAAAACTGCTATGGTATAAATCATATATATATTGAGGGTGTTGAAACTTTCTTATCATTTTCATCATCAAAACCAGAATTTCATTCAGAAGGGGCAATTAAATGGACATTTAAAAAATGTGTTCGGATGAAGATTGAAAGATTTGACAATGTTGTGGTTCATTTATTTCATTTTTTATTTCAAATAGATTATGTTTTATGGTATCATCATGGAGAATGAAAATTGAGATATGATTCTAAAAATTTAGTCCCGGATCCATCATAGTTTCAAAATTTAGTACATTATGTAAAAAGTCCATCTTTTCAACAAAATAAAACTTAGAATGTTATTTATTTGGGTCCTAGGTTGGACCTATCTCAATTTTATGAGTTGTTGAGGTCTATTGAGGATTCCTTATATCCTGATTGTAAGAAATTTTTTTTTGAAGAGTTTAAAAAATTTATGGCTATTTATTCCGATAATGGAATGTCAAATAGTTGTTTTAATTAGATATTATCTTTGGAGAAAACATTATTACCTGATGAAAATTTGTTGCATACAAATTTCAATAAGAGCAAGAGGTTATTTCGTAATCTGGGAATGGGTTATCAGAAGATTCATGCAAATTAAAATGATTTCATCTTATATTATGGATAAAATGAGTTATTGGATAGTTGTACTACATGTGGAAAACCAATGTATAAAGGGTATCATCTAGGAAAGTCTTGATTGATTCCTCTATAATAGTTGAGATATATCCTGATTACACCCAGATTTCCATATTTATTTGTGTCTCAGAACACATCAGCATTGATGTCATGGCACAGAACAAAGATTTCAACCGGTAAGAGAATAAATCATCCCTCTAATGGTTATTCATGAAAACTTTTTTACCATGTACATCCGTCTTAACTCAAAATTCCTAAAACATGCGATTGGGTATTTATTCAGTTTCTTTATGTCAATTGTGTTCTCTTGGTAGTCAATATTCTTGTTGACCTCTATTTATAACTCCATACAATTTACCTCCTTGGATGTTGATGAATGAGCCATATATATTTTTGACCTTATTAATTTTAGGACATACAAAAAACAATATTTATGTTTATTTGAAACCATTTAATGAGGAGTTTAATTTATTTTGGATTAATGGTGGTAGTATATATGATGTTGTTGTGAAACAAAATTTCCTATTGAAAGATGCATTGATGGGAAAATTAGTAACTTCCCGGCATATGACATGTTATCTAGCTTAAGTACATAAGGTCCAAAATCATGTACATACTATATTAGATAAATAAATGTGTTTATGTTTGTTAATAGAATAAAACCTTGTTTTTTCTACTTTCATTATATATTTCTTCAAACCGATCATTTTTTTTCAGAGGAACGTATATATTTTCAAAAATGGAAGAATTGAAAGAAATGGAACTCAAAAAATTATCTCATTTATAGAGTTAAAATCATTTGTATCTTCATTAACTCCTATTAAATATAAACCAACTATAAACCAATATAAAATTGATGGCATTGGGGAATAAAACAATTGGATAAATAAAATCATTTTTTAGGATCTGCTATATTGGTTTGATTTATTAGTCCGTCACATGTTAAAATTCATGCGTATTGAGAAGAACTATTTGGATAATATATTTTATATAGTTTTGGATGCATAGGGTAAGACCAATGATAATGTAAAGGAACAATCAGATATTGACCAAATTTGTAGGTAACAAAAACTTGAGCTATTTGAAAAAGTCAGATCAGACAATTAAATGAAGCCAAAAAAATCTTATACACTTTCCAAATAAAATTGATTAATATTTTACCAGTTGATTGTAGATTTGATACTTCTATATGGTAATGTTTCCAATTTGGATAGATTTTTCAGAAATTTTCATATAACTAGATTAAAAAGTCATGACTGTCATGTTATAATGAAAAGACTTATGCCAATTGGATTAAGATGTTTTTTTAATTATATGTTTTGGGATGTGATAATAAACAAATTATATTTTTCTTATACATTTTTGTAGCAAAAACAAACTACGATGCACTAAAACAGTAAGAAGATGTTGTTATAATTTTATGTAAACTAGAAGAAATCTTCCTTTCAGAATTCCTTGACTCAATAGAATATTTTATTTTAATTTTTACACATGAAGAAAAAATGGGGAGGTCCATTATAGTTCTGATGGATATACCCATTTGAGAGACTCATTTAGAAGTTGAAGAAAAAAGTATGTAACATAGCATCCATTGAAGGATCAATTATATAACATTATTTTTAGGTTGAAATTTATAATTTTGACTATCACTATTTTAAATCTAAATATACCTCAAAACACAACAACATGGGATATAACGAGGTAAATTTTGATGATGAAATGAGATATAAATAATCAATTTTTAATCAGCCAGAACTTGGAATTCATGGAGTTCATGAATAATGAATTTCCGATAATGAATATCATAGAGGTCATACATATGTTCATCTCAACTATGATGAAATGACATCATTTTTACTATGAGTTCTTTCATCACATATTCAAAAATATTTTTTATATAAATTCAGTATTATTATATTTTTTGGTTATATGATAATCATATCAAAAAACAGCTTCCATAAATTACAATAGTTTCTTTTGAGGAATGCCATCAAAATAATTTTTCTGAAAAGTTTAAAAAACTGGTAGAATATATTATTTATGGTTTAAGAGATAAAATCAATTTATTACTTGTTATATTGATAATTGTTTTAGAAATTTTCTGGTATCTCAACATGTATATAAAATTGATAATCAATTGTGTGTATTGAATAACCCCCATTCAAAAAGGTCAAATATTATAATGCATATTTGGTGAATGGTTTTCAAATTCATACACATGAATATGAAGAATAAGAAACAATGAATCATGGTTTTTTCATGAAAGGATCTCATCATATAGAAATTGAAGTTGAATTTTATGGTACGCTGGAAAAATTATTGAAATGTGTTATATAGGACATAATTACAAAATGATGATTAAATATCAATGGTTGGATACTAAGAAATGCTTTCATGTTCATCTAACCATGGAAAAATTTATATTAAATATAAAAGAAATCTTGCAATAAATGAACCATTTTTTATTAGATCATTAGGCACATCAGATTTATTATGAAAATTACTGAGCTAATTCAAGAGAGTTGGGTGATTGGAAGAGCATAATAAAAATGAAATCTCTGGAAAATTAGTTTATTCAAAGAGAATGTCATTCCTCTGAAGTACAAGGAATTGAATTTTTTTCATAAGACTACTCCAAATCCATATTTTCCACAATGAGAGATGAATATTGATGATAAAACACCACCGTTAAGGGTCGATGACGATGATGATGTTTTTGACATATCAAATGAATTTTAAATGACAAGAGATGATTAAACTAAAACACTTGTGGAAATTGATGACATTGAGGATGAATGTGAATATATTGACACCTTCATATATGAATATGAGGATATAAATGAATATTGACACAGTTAAATGCTGGTAATAATCATATATAATATATATCTTTATATAGTAGTTTTTTTCAAGTGTTTTATAACAAAAATAATTTTGTGTTCCAATGTACATGGATCTATTTCATGTGTTGGAGGGTTCTGATCTACCTGAAGAAGAGCAGGAGGTTGGATCATATGACTCACATAATGTTGGCAGTGAAGCGAGGACTCAGAGGGGTCGTGGTCTTTTGAGATTAATGTTTCATGACCCTATCCCCGAGTGACATACACATAATGTCATCGATCCATCCATGTAGAGGTATGTTAACTTGTATATTTTAGTTAGTTGTCATTAATTATCATTAATTTGTTTATATATTAATTTTTTGATTATTTTTTCTTTTTTCACATCCATTATCTTCTATATGTTTGAAAAGGGAGTTCCAAATTACTAAATTATTTTTTCCGACTATGGGTTATGTGGGATCAGATTACAATAGATTTCTTGCACCGCATGGTCACTTATTTTCTGGTATGCAAAAAAATAAAATTTATTTTATATTTATTTAGTTAATGACATTGTATTATTAATTATTTGTTGGGTTTTTGGTATCACATCGATGAGAGCATGTGTTACACTATATGGCAGGTAGGAGAGAGATAAATGTGTCATCGTTTTATTCATCTTTTGCACAATTTAAGGAGGACACCAATAATTAAAGAACGAGTTATAGAGTTTGATCAGTTTTGTTGCGCCTACTATCCTCATTACATTTCATCTCAGGTTTGTGATTGATTATGTTCACATAAGATAGGTGGTTGTTTTGAAAGGAATTCTTCAGTATTTTGACAAAATTGAGAGATACAGAATGTAAAACATTGATTTGGTAGTTGTACATTCATTACTTATAGGGAACATATGGTACGTACAATTTTTTTCTATTTTATATAACTTCAAATGTAAACTATTTATTTATTATGCATTTTGGTAGTCGAGTAGTCTAATATTACTGAGTTCGATGTTTATAGGAGGATGTTCAATGATCCCGTCACTGATTAGATTATAGGTGATCGCTAGTGTTAGATTGTTGTCGATATATATTTTTTATTTTTGAAATTAACTACAAATAATATTTTAACTATTTTAATTGTAAATTGCAATTGAAATATTCATATGTAGCCATGACATCTTAGAAAAAGACTTAGAGTCAGGATAATATGGATGATCGAACCTGTGAAGCAAGATTTAATGAGGCAGCATGGGTGCAGGTGGCCCAGTATGCTTTGAATAAAGGCTAAGTTATTTGTATCGGCTCTTGATTGACCCCTGATAGATATTATGGTGCTACTAAAGAGTTGTTGTGCAACTGGTAGAGAGTCATCATTATCTTCAACATAGTATCAAGAGTAGCTACATGCTTTGGGTGAGCTTATAGAGAGTTTGTGTAGGGAGAGGGAAGAGCTCTGTCAACCGAAACAACAACAACAAGAGGAGATGTATCAATGACAGTAGTAGAAACATGAGCAGATGATGGATTACAAATGACATCTGACTCTTGGTTTAGGGATGGAGATCCCACCAACACCTCCTCCAGCTTCTCTACCTCCTCTAGACGACCCCCCAAATGACATGTTTACTTTATATGATAAAAAATCTGAATAATATTATATATTTACATTTCTATATATATAATTTTCATATTGTTGTGAATATTTCATTTTTTATGATTTTATAATTTCTTTATTTTTTTTAATTTTTTAATTTTTAATTTTTTAAAAATTTGGTTATATTATTTTTATTATTATTTTTATTATTTTTATTATTTTTGTTAATATTTAGCTTTTTAATATTTTAATATTTTTTATAATTTTATTATTTTATTGGTATTAATTTTATTATTTTATTAATATTAAATTTATAGTTTTATTAAAATTAAAATTATTATTTTATTAATTTAACTTTCTTTATTATTATTATTATATTATTATATTATTATTATTAGTATTATTTATAATAATAATAATATTATTATTATTGTTCCAACTTTTATTTAATATTATTTTATTATGGTTGTTAATATTAAATTTTTAAATTTTATTAATATTAATTTTTATAATCTTTTTTGAAGTATTTTATGACAGGCCCATCCTAATAGGGTTCTAAAAAACCGAGAGAAACTATTTGTGATGGGAGAATATACCATCACAAAAACTACTATTTGCAAAACTATTTTTTCGCAATAGGGTATTTACGACAGAAACATGTCATAATTAAATTTATATGATGGGGTCCCATAATGAATACCTCAATTTGTAGTAGTGAAAGTAATTAAACATGAGATAGAGAAGTTGTATTGATCTGTTCATCTATTATGATTTCATAATTCATTAACATCGTAGAAAATAAAACAAAGTGAATGATGCATTGATTCATAAGAATAATTCTACATTAACCATGTTATGTTTAGAAATTGACCCTTTATTTAAAAATTTGATTAATCTTCTCCAAGAAGTTGTCTATCCACATACATCCTCTATTTTGTTTTAGGTTTCACTACATTCGACATTATCAAAAAGAATTATGCTTGATCAGAAGGAGAATCATGCATTGATAGAAACTGTAGAATCTATTTTTAAGGGTATGTTTCCTAAGATAAATATTGATGAAAAATGAATAATTAGATTTGGAAAAAGATTATATTTTCCTTCTGATTTCTAGTTGAGTATAGAATTGTTGAGTAAAGCTTTTAGTTCTCCATTTTTTGTTCATCCTGTAAGCACTATGATATAATGAGACCATTAAGAGTATTATTGGGGGGATGGTATAAAAATATATATTGCTAAATATACCATGATAAGTAAGAATGTTTAGTAAGTTAAAGAAGAATTAACATTATGGAAGGGAATGATTCAAAATTTTCTAGAGCTGGTGTTGAAATGGTAAAATATATCGATGGATTTTGTGGTGGGATTACCAAAGAATTCTCTGGGTAACAATAAATTTTGGTTTATTGTTGATATATTAACTAAATATATACATTTCTATCCCATTTGATATATAATATATTAATATCATATTTCTTGACTATATTTTAAGGAGATGGTTGGGTTAGCTATAGTTTATCTCTCCATTGTCTTGGACCTTTACCATAGATTTACTTCTAATTTATAGAAAGGAATCCAAAAGTGATTGGGTACTGAATTATATTTTATTAGACCTTTTCATCCTCAATCTGATGGTCATTCTGAGTGGATTATTTAATCCATAGAATATATTATTCAATATTTTTTAATTCATTACTAGGGATGTTGGGATTAACAAATTTCTTTGGCTTAGTTTTCTTATAATATCATATTTTGTTCCATTATATAAATGGCACAATTAGAGGAATTATGTGGAACGAGGCGTCATATGATATATTTCTGGGATGAGGCAGGATAAAGGAAGTTTATTAGTCTTGAGTTGATGGAGGAAATTGCAGAGAATGTTAATTTTATTTGGAAACCATAGAGGATGTCTCCGAGAATGTATAAAAGTTATGCGGATAACTGTAGGAAAGATCCTTCTTTTGATATACGTGATTATATTTATCCCAATGTATCTCCTCATAAAATTGTTGTTTGTTTTTGAAGAAAATTTAAAGTTAATACAAAGGTTCATTTAACAATATTAAATATTGTATAAATTTTGATTAGTTGCTTATTGAGTGGCATTTACCACAAGTTAACCCCAAGTACACAAAATTTTTCATGTTTCATTGTTAAGGAATTATATGCCAAGTTCATTTCATATTTTGAAAACTAATATATCTTAGTTGAAATAGACACCTTCTTAGAAAGAAAACCCTATTTATATTTGTTACCATAGAGATGATATTTTTAAAAATATGATTCACCATGTTATGGTTTTGGGAAAAACAATATGTTGGAAGAACTTACACGAGAATCTGAACGCACTATGGGGAAAAGATATGAAAATTTTTAATAAGTGATTAAAATTGAAATGAAACAATTTCAAAAATTTGGGAAGAATTTATAAAAATAGGTAATGAATGAATAAATCATTTTCTTATTTATTAATATTTATTAACAATATGTTTATATTCGAAATACTATGTAATGTTTTATATCAATAAAGGAATAGTACTAATTAATCTATTTTCCTATAAGGTTTTAATAAAAATATTAATATCAAAATTATAGAATTTGATTTTTAAAATTTTATTCCATTTCAAAATAATAATATATAAATTCACTTTCGGTGAAATTTTTGATTTTTCAGAAAAAATAATTATTTTTTGGTGAATAGTGAGAATATTTTTTTTTGTAAAAATGTCATATATTTTCAAAAAATTATGTTATTTTAATGCACCTTTATTATTTTCATAAATTTTCACATTAAAATTATTATTTATTTTTTACATTTAATTTACCTAATTTCTTTTTAAAAACATTATATTTGATTTAGTATATGTTTATTTTTGGGTTAAAACATGATTTTTCAGAAAACTATTCTAATGTGAATAATGTTATGAATTTTTTAAAAATTAAAAATGAATATTGAGGGATTACATAAATGAAAAATATATATTACATATCATTAAAAAGTAATTTAAATTTATTCAGTTATTATTACCAGTAATATAGGAAATATGAAATCTTCTTTTTCTAGAAAAATACCCTTCATGGAAACTGCTTTTTCGTCACATCTACATGTTTAATTTTATCAAAAATTCAGCCACTTGGATAAATTGAAATTTTGAAAAAGGATTGAATATTTTTAATCAATATAATTTATATTATCTAATAGGGTCAAATTAGTCTTTGTTCATAATGAATAGTGAAAATAATGAAAATTTATTACCGTGGTTGAGATAAAAATTGGTTGATTAAAGGATAAACTAAAAAGGATTAGGGTAAAAATGAACTAATAAATTATATAAAAAATATTTTATATAAATATTTAGAACCTATAAGAACTAAATCTTGAGAATATTTCTTTTTTTATACTCTTAGAAAGTGACAAACTTTGGTATAACTTTTTATTTTCTAAAATTACAAGTGTACTACTCACCTTAACTATAAAAGGCCACACACTATCCTCTCCCATTCACACATTAAAATACATTTTTATTTTCCAAGACCAATAAAAGTATATTCCATAAATTCCTACCCTTAACATATAATTCTAGGTTTTATCATAATTCTATCATCAGAAGGATTTTTTTACTAACCTAAGGAGTTTTCCTACAGAAGAGGTATTATGATTAATCGAGCATTTTTATTTTATTTCTTCTTCCTCACCCTTAGAGTTTACATAAATTTAAGTTTTTGTTCGGAGTGGAATCTCAAGAGGGGTAAATTGAGTTCCTACTTTAGATTTCTATTAGAAAACATTATATTAATGATCCCCCAAATTTTGAAACAGTCTAGTTAATTAAGAAAGTGGAGATATAGATGTATAATTGGTCAAAAAATTTCTCAAAGGGTGATTAGTCCTCGGTTTAATTATTGTAAAACACTTATTCACCTTTTGAAACAAGTTTACTGAATTAAAGACATACACACACTAACAAAAAATAACTATCAAATTGAATGGAAAACAGTTTTATGATTTAGCAGTTATAAGTAGTGGCAAAAAGATAAAACATAGTATAAAAAATATTTAGAGCATAGTGGAGTTAAACAAAGAGGTTCAATCTCAAGCCTAGACATAATCTTCTCCACTTGGTGATCACCTACAACCATGTAGTTTATATAGACAATAAACATGATACACAACCTGTATCCGGCTTTACAATAGTTTTTACAAGATTTCCAGGTTTCACACCCTCTTGCACAATTCTTCATGGAAATGATAAACAACACATACCACACAAGGTCTCTTCCACAATTATATGTGGGAAGACAATATATAAGTGAAGTTTTATGTAAGGATATTCAATATCCTCCAGTTCAAGTACAGGAGATTGGGTATAATAGACAGAAACACACTTCTCAAAAATGTCAAATGAGGGAACACAATAGAGCTATGATTATATGTTTATGTTTAGAAAGCTCTATTTGTTAGCAGTTTAGATCTTTACTCCTTGGAGTGAAGAATTTGTTGTTCGAGTCTTTCTTTGGAAGTTGCCTCCAAAACATAGTGTCACAACACTAGGTTCTAGATTTTAGAAATTGAGTGTTATGCCTCTTGTGTTGTTCGGGAGTTGATGAGACAAAGAAGGCAGCCTTGAAATTTTTCTCCTGAAATAATCCTCTTGAAGTTCTTGGGTTCACAGGGAAAGTGCTCGAATGATTCTTCCTTGTTATCCAGTAAGTTATTTCTCATGAATTCCTATTTCTTATCTTTTGGACTTGTGCTTCTCATTCCTCACTAACTATTCTTCCTTGGTCATATTTTTTATATTTGAGGTCTGACAATAGGAATAATTAGATCACATGAGATCTTTCTCGTACCCCATACTGCCCCCAGATACGGTCTCTTGATATGTCTAAAATCAGTATTAATTAATTTCAGAAGCATTAAAGTTACCAAATATGATAGTAAGAATAATCATAAGATTTTGAAAATGTTTGGAAAGGTAGGCATCGATAGAGTAGTAATGGTATCCTTCACAACGATAGGGTTCAATAGTAAGTGAGCATCGGTAGCATTCATCGGAAACCTTTCCAATGGTAACCTTCCATAATTAACTCTCCATCGGTAACCTTCCATTACTGACCTTCCATCGATTACACTTCATTGGTAACCATCCATTGGTAACCTTCTATCGATAAGTCTCCATCACTAACCTTCCATTAGTATCCTTTTAGTGGTGACCTTGCAATGGTGACCTTGATTCGATGACCTTTGCATCGGTGACCTCGCAATGGTGACCTTTGCATTAGTGACCTTGCAACGGTGACCTTTGCATTGGTGACCTTGCAATGGTGACCTTCCAACAGTGCCCTTTGCATCGGTGACCTTGTAACGGTGACCTTCACATCAGTGACCTCGCAACGGTGACCTTGCAATGGTGTCCTTTCATTGGTGATCTTGCACTTAGAGAAATTTTGCACTGTTAGGATAATCAAGAGAACAATGAGATTAAAAGTGCATAGTTATTACTTTGATATAAACATGATTTTATCATAAATGATTATATTGTAAGGGAAACAAGATGCTTTACATAAATGAAACATGATTTGGGATTATCAAAATAGGTGAGTCCAACAATATCCTCCTTCTTTCTAATCACAAATTATGTGAGTATTTTTTGAATTAGGGTTAATCACAGTCTCTAATATCTTCATAGGTGTGTATTCATAAAATTGAACCAAATGTATTGGAGAAAAGTAGATGGAATATATATGAAAAAATTATAGTTAACATATATATGTCTCCCCCCTTTGGGTAACTATTATATTAATGCTTAAATATTTCTCCACCTTTGTGATTAATAAAACGAGAGGAGGACAAAAGGAATCAAAAGAGGATTTTCTGGTAATGAATCAAATGTATAATATACAAACATGTTACAAATATCCATATCAACTATGAAAACCAATATTCAATCCACATCAGAGATGTTCACGAGAGATTTGTCTTTGGGAGTTGAGGAGGTAGGTTATGAAGACGGGGGGGATAGGCCGAGTGATGGCAGTCAACAGGGTTGGAGGAGCTGCAACAGAAGCATCAGTAGTCCTATAGTGCGTAGATCACTGAGGAATCATAGGGGTCAAACTTCTGATGGCCAGTGTAGGAGTCATCATTGTTTCAACACTGGTAGATCCTGAAGTAGCCGAGGTAGAAGTAAGGTCTGGAGGAATAATGATGGTAGTGTTGTCAACATGGATTAAGGGTAAAAGAAGATTTCTGAAATCCATAATAATACTTCCTCCTCTCTCCATGTATGAGATAAAATCATCCTTATTCTCTATGAATTTCTCTAAGGTAGGAGTCAACTCTCCAAGCCTACTTACTTAGTACTTAAACACTTGAGTGAAAGGTGGAATCCTCACGTGTTCCAACAAAAACATGAATTGACCATAAATTTGATGCTTAGTATATACCCTTCTTTAGTAGAACTCAACTTTCTCTTTGATGGAATTCTGATCTTGACCAGCTTCCCCCAAATAATTTCCCACAAGAATATGAATTTCTTTGGAAGTGGAAATAACTGGAGTCCTAGATTAAGGTTCTGAGGTACTCGTACTAGAGAACTTCTCAACTTATTCTCTAACAACATGCTTAAATGCTTCTAGATAAATAGGAGGAGAGGCTAATGATGAAGCAAATACAGACAGTGGTGCCATTTTGAAAGCCACTATCTCCTTAAAGGATTTAGTTAGCCAACTGATCAGCCTCTTCACATCATCATCTTGGCCACTCAAATGTGTCTCCATGGACTTCATAACATCCTTAAACACAGTGACCATATGTTGATCCTCACTTTTAACATATCGAAGATATTTTTCCACATAAACCCTTAATACCATATAGGAGTCTAATATATCAATAGACTGGTTCATAAATTCCATAGAATTTTTCAAGGTTCTGATCTGATTCTAATAGTCCGTTACCTCCTCCATCAAGATGGAGTGAGAGGAAAAAACCATTCTTTCCACTGTAGAAGTGACAAATTATTGATTCTGAGTCATAATCCTCACTAACCTTAAAAATATATCATCAATGCGGATCTTCTGATCTGATTTCATTGATTCCAAATCATCCTTCTTCACATAGCCACGAGGCAAAAGAACCTCTAGCTACACAATAGTAGTTTCTGAAACAGTAGGAATTGGAGGACTTCTGTTAAGCTGGTCATCATGAGAGTCTCCATAATCCAAGCCTAAGACCACAAGTCTAGGTTTTTTGACCAATCCTCTATTTCAAGAGCTACATCAACTGAACATGTGGCAACCAGTTCCTCCCCCTCACTTCAAGCATTCTCCTCATCAACCACATTCATCTCTGCCATACCTCCTTGAGAAACTGCATCAACAGAAGGGTCCACTACCACTTCTTCCACAGAATTTTCAACAACATATAAAACAACTCTAGCTTCAACTAAATCAGCAACCTCTTCATCTACACTTTCAACCATTTTTGTATTCCCTATCAAGGGACTGAGACTAAGATATTTGTATTCATTTGTATAAGAACCTATCTCAAAGTCATCACAACTAGATTATGTGTCATCATCCTCATCTGAGGTCTCTCTATTGTCTCTTAAGACATTTCTTGCCCCTTATTCTTCTTCACTGGTCTCTTCATCATCATTTTCCCTAAAGACTACATCCCTTCAAGGCAATCTATTTGGTGCACTAGGCTCAACAAAGGATACAATATTATCACGAGGATTGGAGGGAAGGTCTGGATCACTCCTATCATCTATAGGAGAATCCTCGCTTTCCGAAATAGCAGTAGCTTCTCCTTATTCAACTAAATATTCAGGCTCCACATCACTAGGCTTTAGACAAGGATCTCTCTTATCCTTATTCCTAGTAGGATGAGTGACATGGTTGAATTCATAATATAGCTTATCCTTATAATGCACCCATCTTCTTTCCTAGGGGTTCCAATTTATCTTCATCAATTTGAAAATTACCTTTGTAATGTAGAAATTGTTCCTTACTACAACTGTTTCCTCGTTATCTTTAAAAAATCTGTTCACCCTCAACATCAAGGATACCTATCTAGCAGGAAATATGGAATTTGATTTGGAACTGGGCTCTGTCATATCCTCTAATTAAATCATCAGCAGCCTACACATGTTTATCTTATTTCTGTGCTTCAAAATATATAAAATAAATACATCCTGAAATTTTAATGTAGCAAAGTCCCCTCTCTTGGGACTCAAAAAATTCTGTAAAAACTTAACTAGTAGCTTTTATTCTCCATCCATCTCAGTAGAAATGACTTTCTTAGGGATCCCACTCCCTGTCAGTTCAGATAAGGCTTATTCATAATAGAATAACTCAGTAGCGGGAAGCACCACTCTTAAGTAGTCATCATAAATCCCTTCATGTAGTACTCTTAGACACTCAAACCATTTAATAGAGGAAAACTCATACTCATTCCATTCACCCTTGAAGACATTATTTTCTCATCCTCGGTCTATTCGAATTTCAAAAACTCATAAAACTCTTTCACTAACTTCGGGTAGTAGGGTCCATTGTTGTTTACAAATCATTCAACCCAGCCTTGAGCTTCAAGTTCCATCATCACTAAAGATCTGCTCATCCACGTCAATTCAGAACTGAGCTCTTTTTAAACTACGATTTCCCTCTTCGATATATGTGGGTTGATTGGCTTTCCCACTACCTTTCTTCCATTACTCGACTCAGCTTGAGGTCTCTTTGGATTGGGTGTGTCCTCTTCATCAATGACCAACGGTCTGTTCACTCTTGCCATGCAATCTGAAGTGGTTTGAGGGTTTTGGAAGAGGGCTAGGTTCTGAGGTTAGGGATAAAGATATTTGGGAGAGAGTTTTAGGTGGATCAAAATGTGGTATGTACATTAATTTTATAACTTATGGATTGAAAAAAAATTAGATGAAATAAATAAGTAATACAGAAAATGTTTCAGATTCCAGTAGAGAAAACACAAAGTCCCAAAAACAACTAATATCGGTAAGGTAACAATGGTGAGGTTCAAATGGTGAGGTCCTAATGGTGTCGTCCCTAATGGCGAGGATTATAATGGTGAGCTCAAACGGTGAGGTTCCTAATGATGTGGTTTCTAATAGTGATGATTCTAATGGTGATGTTTCAAATGGCGAGGTTTCTAATAGTGATGTTTCTAATGGTGAGGTTCCTAACGGTGAGGTTTTTAATAGTGAGGTTTCTAATGGTGAGGTTCCAAACGGTGAGGATTCTAACAGTGAGGTCCAATGGGGAGGTTTCTAACAGTGAGGTTTCAAATGGTGGGGTTCCTAACAGTGAGGTCCAATGGTGAGGTTCCTAATTGTGAGGTTTCTAACTATGAGTATTCTAACCCTTAAAATGTTATCAAATGTAACTCATTTTTGATGTAATTTAACCTCACAGAATTCAAATACTTTGGTAATATATCAGCCAATTGGTGTTCAGTACCAATTATTTCAAGAGTGATATCACCTCTTTGATAATGATCACTCAATAAGTGATGTCTCACATCAATGTGTTTTGTCCTAGCATGAGATACTGAATTTTTAGAAATATTAATAGGACTTTTACTACCACAATTTATAGTGACATGTTTGAATTGATACCCATAATATAGAAAAGTGGTATCCATCCACAGAATTTGAGCACAACAACTACCAACATCTATATATTCACCTTCAGTAGTAGATAATTCAACAATGTTCTACTTCTTACTACAACATGATGCGAGTGACTTGCCTACAATGTGAAAATTTCCAGAGGTTCTCTTTCTATCTAAAATGCAACCAGAAAAGTCATCTTCTGAATAATTTATTAAATCAAATGTTTGTCCTCTTGGATAAAATAGTTATATGTTTGTAGTATACTTGAGATATTTAAAAATACGTTTAACAGTAGCTAAATGAGACTCTTTATAATAGGATTGAAAGCAAGCACACATGCATACACTGAGCATAATATCAGGTCTGCTAGCAGTAAGATAGAGCAGACATCCAATCATACCTCTGCAATTGGTTTGAACCTCTGGTTTACCAGTTTCATCAGCATCCAACTTACAGGTGGTACTCATATGTGTATCACTACCTTTATTATAGTCCATACCAAAACATTTCAATTTATCATTGGTATATTTACTCTGATTTAAAACAATATCATTATTATTTTGAAAAATTTTAAATCAAAGGAAAATTTTACGTTCCCCCATTAAACTCATTTAAAGTTCACCTGGCATAATTTTTGAAAAATTAGTACATAAATAATTTTTAAATGATCCAAAAATAATGTCATCTACATAAATATATACTATTAAAACATCTTTGGAAATACTTTTAATTAAAATAGTAGGATCCACTATTCTGTTAGTAAAACCTTTTGAAATATGCAAAGAACTCAGTCTTTCATACCATTCTCTTGGAGCTTATTTTGGACTATATATGGTTTTTGAATGTTTTTAGACCTGATTTGAAAAATGGGGATTTTTAAAACTAAGGGGTAGGTCAAAAAATGCATCCTCAATTATGTACCCATTTAAAAATTAACTTTTGACATCCATTTGATAAAGTTTGAAATTCAGATATGCTGAATAAGAAAGTAGTATCCAAATGGATTCTAGTCTTGATACAGGTGAAATAGTTTACTCATAATCTATTCCTTCTTCTTGACTATATCCTTATGCAACTAGTCCATCATTATTTCTAACTATGTTTCTAGATTCATCAACTTTATTTCTAATCACCCATTTAGTGCTGATGGTCAACATGTCTTTAGGTCTTTCTTCTAATTCCCAATATTTGTTTCTTTCAAACTGATTTAATTCTTCATGCATACTTATCACCAAGAATTCATCATTGATTGCATCATCAATATTTTAAGGTTCATTCTGTGAAAGAAAGGCTTGATGTTCAACCTGGTTTCTCAGAGAAGCTCTAGTTTTCGTTCCTCTATTTAGATATCCTACTACCACATATAAATGATGATTCATGAGAGTTCTAAAACCTATAGAAATAGTTGATCTAGACTCCTCATAAATTTTTATAGGTCAAGATTTACCATGCATAGATTCTGGAGAATTTCTAGAACCGGTTGTTTTTACTATGGGCTCACCGTGTTTATCATTAAGGTCCAGAAATGACATATCTTCCTCATGGAGTTCAACCAATTTTTTGGGTTCATGTGGATCAGTCTCATCAAATTTGGCATGAACTTATTATTCCACACAATTTTATCTCTTATTAAATATTCTATAATCTTTACTAGTGATTAATTATCCTAGGAAAATTCCTTCATCACTTTTGGAAGCAAACTTTTCAAGAATATCCTTAGTTTTTAGAATGAAGACTTTTCAACCAAAAACTCTAAAGTAATTAATCATAAGCTTCCTATTATTCTAGAGCTCATAAGGGGTCTTCATAAAAATAGGTCCAATTAAGACTCTATTGATAATGTAACAAGCTGTATTAATAGCTTCGACCCAAAAAATAGATAGGTATATTATACTCTTTTAGCATAGTCTGGGAAATCTCTTGAAGTGTTCTATTTCTTCATTCTATAAATCCATTTTTTTGAGGTGTTCTAGGATCAAGAGAAAAAAGATTATAATTCATGATTTTCAAGCTCAGGACCATGATTACATCTTGAGGTCTTAATTCTATGTCCACTAAGATTATCTACAGACTTGGAATATTTAATGAAGTAAGATCATGCTTTACTTTTGTGGGCTAGAAAGTATACCCAATTATATCTAGAAAAATCATCTACAAGAACATAATAATAGTACTTTCCATTTAAACATGAAACTCTAGATGATCCAAAAAAATCCATGTAAACCAACTCAAGCGGTTGAGAAGTATAAACTTCTTTACTTGGTTTGAAAGAAAATTTGTGTTGTTTCCCATTTTGACAAGGATTACAAACTTTGTTATGTGGGAATTCCAATTTAGGTAAGTCTCTAACTAACCCTTTTCTAGTTAGTTTTCTAAGTGATTTTACATTGCAGTGTCCTAATATTCTATGCCTTAACAAGGGTTGCATTTTAAAATCATTAAAATAAGAAACATTTTGTTTAGCTAAAGAATTTAAATCAACTGCATATAGATTTTCATCTCTAGGAGTAGTAAATATTAAATCATTTTTAGAATTAAAAACATTGGATGAATAATTTTAAAATTTAACATTAAAACTGTCAACACATAACTGAGAGATATATAGTTAATTGTACTTTAACCCATCAATAAAAAGTACTTTTGAAAATAATATTGTATTTGGTTTACCAATTTGGACTAAGCCAATGATTTTCCCTTTTTCATTATCACCAAATGTAACATGTCCACCGTCAACATTAATTAGGCTCTTGATGTATGAGTAGTATCCTGTTATGTGTCTTGAATATCCACTGTCCATGTACTATAGAGTTTTATATGAGCTCTTTAAACAGTTTTCTAGCAAAACAGATTAAGTGTAGTGTAACTTTTGTACCAAGATATTCTTGGGTCTATAGAGGGTAAAAAGTAATGATTTGGAAAACTATACAAGTCTCACAGGTTTCCTATAATCAATAGATATGTTTTGAGACATGAAAATTTTGTTTGGTCTTTTAGATAATTGTTTTGCAAAAGATATTCCATAACATGAAGTAGCAGTGAACTGCCCAGATTTTGGAACAAGTTTAGTTTTAACAATCCTTCTCTATCTTGGTTGATATCCTATACCAGTTGTGTATTTTGGAGTAATTTGATTTCCTAGAAACTAAGTCAAGGTATCTCTACCTACATTAAACTACTCAAGATTTCTTTTTAATTTCTCATTAGATAATTTGAGTTCAGTATTTTATTTTAACAACTGAGCACATTTTTCTTTTTCAATATCCAGATCAGAATTTTAATTGGCATTTAAAGTATGTTGCATTTTTAATAATTTATATTTATCGTTGAGTTTATTAAAGGTGTCCTCAAGAATTCCACATAATTCAAATAGATCATCCTTAGTCATATTTTCATCATTTTTTGATTCACTTTCATTCCCAGAACAGTAAGCATTAGGCATGGGGGAATTGACTATTTCCTCAGATGTCCTCAACTCGGTTATCCATTGTAAATTAAAATTTATAGAACTAAAAATGTTGATATGGAATAAATTTTATGATCGTTAAAATACAACTAAAATCACAATTAAAAAAAATTACAACTTGCAAAATAGTTCAGATAGTAGTAATAAAAAGATTTTTTTGATACCAAACGTTGGTCAGAGTGGAATCTCAAGAGGGTGAATTGAGTTCCTACCTAAAATTTATGTTAATAAACATTATATTAAATATCCCCAAAAATTTGAAGTGGCCCAGTTAATGAAGGCAGTAGATAAATAGATGTCTAATTGGTCAACATGTTTCTCAAATGGTGATTAGTCCTCAGTTGAATTAGTATAAAACACTTCTTCAACTTTTGAAACAAGTTTACTGAATTAAACAAATACACGCACTCACAAAAACTAAATATAAAATTTAATGCAAAATAGTTTTATGATTTTGTAATTATAAGAACCAAGAAATAGATAAAATAGAGTTTAACAAAATATACAGATCACAATGGAGTTAAACAAGAGGTTCAGTCTCAAGGTGAGACTTAATCCTCTCCACTTGGTGATCACCTACCACCAAGAAGTTTATATAAACAATACACTTGATACAAAACCGATATCTGACTTTGCAACAGTTTTTACAAGCTGTCTATGGTTCACACCCTTTGACATAGTTCTTCGTGGGAATGATAAACAACACAGACCACACATGGTCTATTCAATTATTATATGTTGGAAAAGAATATGTAAGTGAAGTTTGATTTCAGGATATTCAGTATCCTCTAATTCAAGAAAAGAAGATAGTGTGTAACATACAGACACGAAATTCTCAGAAATGTAAAAAGAAGGAACATAATAGAGATAATATTATATGTTTGAGTTTAGAAAGATCTATTTGTTATCATTTCAGCTCTTTATTCCTTGGAGTGAAGAATTTTCAGTTCGAGTCTTTCTCTGGAAGTTGTCTCCAAAATAGATTGTCGCAACTCTAGGATCTATATTTCAAAAATTTACTATTCTTCTTCTTGTGCTGATCGAGAGTTGATGAGACACAGAAGGAAACCTTGAAATTGTTCTCCTGAAGTAATCTTCTTGCTGTTCTTGGGTTCACAGAGAAAGTGCTCGAATGGTTCTTCCTTGATCTCTAGTAAGTTCTTTCTCATGCATTCCTCTTTCTTTACTTCTAGACTTGCGCTTCTCATTCCTCACTAAATTTTCATACATGGTCTTCTCTTTTATATTTGAGGCCCGATAATAGGAATAAGTACATGGTGTGCAATCTGTTGAAACCATGGTCTTCTATGCATGAATTGGAGTATGTTTTGTGTTTGTTGTCAATCCTCAGTGAATGTTTAGAATGTGTACCAGCAAAGTGATCATAAAGTTCAAGCAGACAATAGTATTGAAGGTGATGATATTTCCCAATGTTTGCCAGATTTTTGGGCCTGAAAATCGACAAATGGAGAAAAGTGTTTTTGGAAAAGAGACTCGTGTTCCGTGTACTTGAAGGAGAGGAAACTTGCGTGCCATGTGTTTTTCAAGATTAGAACATGGAAAAATGGAAAAGGGATAAGGGCCGCACAAGTTTTCAGCTGGTCGCGCAAGTGACCTGTGCGCCAAGAAAGGACTTGCACGCCGATGCCTAGGAGGGTTGGAAACTTGTGGACCAGTTGTTCTTCATGATTAGAACATCAATATATGGCAAAGGAAAGTAGGTCACAGAAGTATTGGTGTGTTCGCACAAGTGAGTAGCGCGACAGAGGCTAGGGCGGTTGGAGCTGTGCGTCGGGACTTGCGCGTCGTGAGGACACTTGCGCGCCACCGCACAGGGGGTCCAGTTTTCCTATAAATAGAGGACCACCCCTCCTCATTTATAACAAAGTTCAAGACTTATATATTTCTTGAGATCTCGCCGCGCAAGTGGTTGAGTTGCGCAAGTGGTAGTTGGGTCGCGCAAGTAGAGGCTGCACGCCAGTTGGTGGTTGCGCGACCAAGGTGGTTTGGGAGTTAAAGGCGCAACATCACGCAAGTTTTTAGTTGAAAGAGGCAGTGTCGCACAAGTGGGTTGGTGTCAACTGCGCACTGAATTTTTATCACACAAGTGACATGCACGTCAGTCTTGAAACTTGTGCACCGTTCTTGGAGAAGCGCGCCAGGTGAGGTTGTTGTACGCCAGTTCTTTTGGAGCTTCACAAAAACTGGACGATTCCCCAATACCTTCAATGAAAAGTGGGATTAATATATGAGTGAATGTTGTACTTCAACAGAGCATCCACATTCAATATAGGATGCATTATTTTTCAATGATGAAGAGACCTTCACGTCTATAAACTGAGTGTGACTTTACCAAGGGCAGTGAGCTAGGGGGAGTCAACGAGAGTGACCCAAGGGACGCTGTGAGCTATCCCAGAACTTTTGTAAAGGCAGTGACCCTGGGACAGAGTGACTGTGCCCGAACATTTTTAATCCATAGCTAGTTTAGATTATTGGAATTTGGTACGACCGAAAACTTGTCGTCGTATGCTCCTTGGACGTAGCCCTTAGTGGTGAATGAAGTAAAAAGTGTTGTGTCTTATCTGTGCATGTGAATGTTTACTTTCTGATCATATTCATCATACAGGTTCAACAAGTTCCTACCAACGTGGGAACAAGATCCATCACATTAAAAGAAAATTTTGTCACCCTGATTCACCCCTCCCCTCTCAGGGTGTCCCGGGGTCCTTCAAGTGGTATCAGAGGGTAAAGGTTGCGGTTGTTGAATATGTCCTTTGTCATCCTAGAGAATGCAGTCAATGTCAGGGGAGTCCCTCAATTAGATGGAAGAAATTTCCAGATCTGGAAGAATAGAATGAGATCTTATCTAAGATCGCTTGGAATGGATGTTTTATTTTATACTATGCAAGGAATACAAGTCACTAATCCAACAGGCCTGGCTATAACTGACACAAACATGAAAATTCTTGATGCAGATGCTAAAGCACAAAATGCACTCACCACAACACTTTCTGATCAGATCTACCTAAATGGTGATGAATTACACCTTATAAAAATCCATGTGGTAGAAACTAAAGAATATTTATGAAGGAGATAGAAAAGTTAAGGAGGAGAAACTACAAGTGTTGCACAGTAGGTTCGATGATTTGAAGATGCATCCTGATGAGAATGCAGACTCCTTCTTTAATCGAATCACTGATGTAGTTGGAGAAATTCTAAGCCTAGGAGAAGAAATCAAAGATGTTGACATTGTGAAGAAAATACTGGGAAGCCTTCTGCCCCCGTACCATGCAAAGGTATTAGCCCTTGAGGAAAGAGATCTTTCAAATTCTCTGAATGACCTTCTAAGCAGCTTGGTAGTATATGAAATGAGAATCAAACTAGAAGATTCTACAACTCGTGTGAGTAAGGAAATGGCATTTAAGGCCAGGAAAAAACTAAAAATTACAAAATATATTTGTGGAGAAGATGACGATGAAAAATAAATTATTTCTCTCATTGAAAACAAGTTCTATAAGGGAAAAGGGAAATTCAAAGGGAAGTTACCTCTCGCATGTTTTCGTTGTGGAAAAGTTGGGCACAATGCCTCTTAGTTCCTAAGAAATATCAATGAAGAAGATAATGAAGTTTAAAGCTTCAAGAATCCTTGGAGAAGGTTTTTCATAAAGGGAGACTTCAAATCTGGAAAAAAAATTCAAAGGAAGAGTTTTTTCTGTGAAGAGGAAGAAGATGATAATTAATTCTGTGATGAAGAAGAACTAGAATTCAAAACTGTGGACCATGCTTCCATGATGGCCACTGTTGAAAAGTCAGAAGATACTGGTGGAGAAAAAATAGTTGAAAACTTGTGAGGATCCCAAGATGCAACTTAAGGATGCTGTTAGTAATCTTAAAACTAAATGTAAGAGTTGCAATAAGTGGAAATCAATTGTAGAAGAATCAACTAAATACGTTGATCAACATGAAGCTGAAATTGAATGACTGGAAGAATTTTTGAAGGTACAGTCTAAAATAATTGAAATCAATGATGATGTAGTGGATCTGAAGCTGATAATTGAAGAGAAGGAAAAGGTCATCAAAGACCTCACCTCCAGACTAGAAGAAAAATCCAAGATTGATAAGGGTATTGAGGAGGAAGTTGTTACTCTTAAAAGTAAACTTGAGAATGAATCAATTCCAAAAGAACCAAGGAAGAAAATACAGTTTTGAAGATTCTTAGATGCAGAATTACTAGCAAGAGCCCTGTGTGGTTCAAATGGGGTTGGGAAAATCTCGAGTGATCAAAGACCCGCTTGCATGGGAAAGAGTGGAATTGGTTGTGAAGTTGAGACATCAACTACTGGAAGTGAAAAGATCCAAAATAAAGATATGATGAAAGTTGAACATGTTGAAATGTTGCCTAAACTGCTGAAAAAGGAACCCTCAATCCAAACTAAAAGAAGAACTGAAAATTATCCTCAAACATTCAAGAAATGACAGACAGTCTAAATATTCTCCCAAGGAAGAAGGTATGAGGAGAAATTCAAGTGAGAAGATATTTCATCCCATCATGTGTCAGTTCTGTGGATATCTGGGCCATACCATGTCTTATTGTGAAGATGCAAGAAGCTGTCTGAATGGAGAAAATATAGGAGTTCAACAAAGGATAACAAATTCATATCCTAATTCGTATAGAAGAAAACATTTCTATGGATATTGATTTCGTTGTTCTATCTTTGTTCATAAGGCTGCTAATTGCAGGAAGAGAAGGGACATGGACACCTCATACCGAAGTTCAGGTCAAGTTAAGTCTCATCAGCAAGACATTGTTTCTCATTCAAACATGTTTTCCCCTCTCAAAGAAGATTTCTACTATGAAGAACCTGGGTATGCAAAAGAGATAATTGAAAGGCCATCAGTATTCTATACTCATTCCAATATCTCATGGAAGGAAAGGAAGTAGATTGAGAAATCCAACCTTGCAGAGGTGTCCCTCAAAGCTACAAAGAACAACAGTACCTGGATTCTGGATAGCGGTTGTTCATCTCATATGACAGGTAATGTCGTCCTATTAACGGATATCAAAAAGAATATTGATGGTACAGTACGATTTGGTAATGATGGAGCTCTGAAAATAAAAGGGAGTGGAAGTACCGAATTAGCTAATGGAGAACTAAAGAAGATAGAAGTCCTTTATGTAGATAGCCTACGTCATAATCTACTCAGTGTGAGTCAACTCTGTGACTCAGGACTAATAGTTACTTTTAATCAGAAAGGCTGCACTATCAAGGGAAAGACATGAAATTCACTTATGAAGGGATGCAGAACAAGAGGAAAATTTTATGATGTTGATAGTAAAGAAAATGTATGTTACATGACTATTGAAGAAGAAAACAATTTGTGGCATCGGAGACTCGGACACATCAATCAACAAGACATGGAGAAAATATCAAAATTGAGGATTGTCATGGACATTCCCAACCAGAAGCATGAGCGTGAAAAATCATGTGATGCTTGCATTCATGGGAAGCTAGTATGTAGATCATATCAGCCAAAGAAGAAAAGGGCATCTCACCTTCTTGATCTGATTCATACAGATGTATGTGGGCCGATAAATGTTGATGGAACTCATAGAGAAAGGTACTTTGTCCTTTTCATAGATGATTACAGTAGAATGGAATGTGTGACGGTCATTTACAGGAAATGACAAGTCCTTGACTACATGAAAACATATCAGAAAATCGTCGAGAATGATACCAGACAAACAATTATTGTGTTTCGATCTGACAATGGAGGAGAATACACATCCATTGAATTTGAAAATTATCTGGAGAAGCATGGGATACAACATGAGGTGGCTACTGTGAGAACTCTACAACAAAATGGAGTTTTTTGAAAGGTAATGTCTTGGCCAAAGACCAAGACACAATTTAATAAAGAAGGAAACTACAAAAGTCTGAAAAAAGGGGTTTTATTACAATCTCTTTCGTAGAGATACATAAGGTCAATCGGAAGATTATCAAAACAAGTGACACCCTGATTGATACCTTTGTTAGTGAGAGCATCAGCCACTATGCTTGCTTCATGACTGGCATGAGTAGAAATATATCAAATATCCCAGAGAGAGTCCATACATCTCATCCAGCGAGATGTAAGAGTCCTAGAAAGGTGGATCACACCATTTCAAATTGCTTGGATGATGGATGTAGAATCGCTTTCAATCCAAATGTTGTTCCAACGCTTCCTTTGCACAAAATCAACAACATGGATAACTTCCATCATCTTAGCTTCTATGGGAGTGGAAGTGGCGCAACCACCAAAGAAACACCCATGACAGTGACCCAGATAATCCTTGTAGACAGCTCCAAATCCTATTGGACCCAGGTTCCCTTTTGAAACTCCATCCACGTTTATTTTGATCCAGCCCGTAATAGGGGCTTTCAAGAACACCTCAATAGAGTAACACAGTTTTTTGTAGAGGCCGAAAACCCAGAGATGTCTGAGAATCATGAATTCTTCCATTGAATTATTACAACAGTCTTTTTGAATCGAGGCAGCCTCCCTGAAGGCAGTGAGAATTCTTGTACGACCTGTATTGAGATTAAGTGAGTTCCTGTTATGAAAAATATCATTATTATCATACCAGATAATGTGAAGGAGCTCAACGATAGCTGCAAGAAAGAGGTTCTTGATTTTCTTTGAGGCACTGAGCTCCACAGAACATTTCAGATGAGTAATAATTGAGTCATAACACATCCATCTGCAATCAAACATGTCTGTAATAAAGTTCCAAAGAGCTGCAGTATTGGTACATGAAAGAAAGAGATGATTAGTATATTCACGATGCTGGTGACACATATGACATTTAGAACAAAGTTGGATACCAAATACTTAGAGGAAGACATCAGTCGGGACACGATTATGTGTAATCCTCTATATAAGAGAAAGTCTGGAGGGCTTGATCCAATGACTATCAAAATGTTTGAGCCACCCAAAAGGATTTTCAGAAGAGGAAAAATTATGATGATAGTAAGCTTTAGAATCCAGGATACCATTATGAGAAGGTTACCAAACAAGAAAATCATCCTCATTTGTGAAGGTATGGCTCTCAACCACCTACAGAATAGCCTCTCGGAGGTTAGGATAACGGTTATCCTTAACCTCCTGAATAGAGAGATTAATGGTATCTAACTATGTGTGAGGAGAAATCATGGATATCAGGGGGGAGCCCGACCAGTTATCAAGCCAGAAATTTAAAGAGGAATTTTTTCTGACCAACCACCTAGATTTATGCATAATATTGTGAAAATAGTCTCTAATGGAGGTCCAGGTAGAAGATCTAATATAACTCAAATTACCTTTTTTAATCTTATGTAAAAATCTTTTATGCAGAAAATCAGAAGAAATAGAGTTTTGGTTAATAAGGTTCCAACTGAGTTTGTCTTGAAGCGCCTCATTAAAACGTTTTATATTCTTAATGCCAATCCCTCCCTTTTCCAATGGTTTGAAACACGTAGACCAAGGGATAGTGATAGGATTTATAACAAAATGGAGTTGTTGAATGTAGGAATTGACAGGTGAACAACATGGCATGAACTATGCTGATTGAGAGTTGTATTCGACGACATTACTGGAAAGAGGCTATTCAAGGTGTAGTGTATATTAAGAACCGAACAAGACTTTATATGGTTGAAATGAAGACACCATATGAATTGTGGAATGGAAGGAAGCCCTCTTTAAAATACTTTCGTGTCTTTGGAAGTAAATGCTTCATCAGGAACAAAGAAGGAAATCAAGGGAAGTCTGGAGACAATGCAGATGATGGAATTTTCCTTGGTTACTCAATGAACAAAAAATCCTACAAATGTTTCACCAAGCATATAGGAAAGATTTTGGAAAAAGTGATGTTAATATTATTGAAGAGAAAACCACAAATGCTTCGAAGACATCATATGATGATGTGATAGAAAGTGAGTAAGAAAGTGAAAGTGGAGAAAATAAAAATGCAGAAATAGAGGAAGTTGTACAAAACACTCAGCAGTCACATCATGATGTTGACTTAGAAGAAGAATCTTAAGAAGAATCTGTGGCTGAAGAGAATGCAACTGAACCCTTCAAGAGAAATCGAAGAGATGAGATTGATCCATCCAACATAATTGGGGACAAGTGTGAAACCACTCAAACAATAAGGATGAGGAATAACACACAATCTGCATTTCTTTCAGTTGTGGATCCATCCTCATTCAAAGAAGCATCAAATGATGAATGTTGGATGAAACCATGAATGAAGAATTAGATCAGATTGAAAATAATCAGACATGGGATCTTGGCCAGATACCTGAAGGTCACAATGTTATTGGTACCAAATGGATCTTCAAAAATAAGTTTGATGAGCATGTAAGTGTCATAAAAAACAATGCACAACTGGTATGTAAAGGATATTCCCAGATTGAAGACATTGGTGTTGAAGAAACCTTTTCTCCAGTGGCTAGACTAGAGTAAATCGGGATTTTCCTTGCCATGGCACTCCAAAGAAGATATAAAGTATATCAAATGGATGTCAAGACAACATTCTTGAATGGTGTACTCGAAGAAGAAGTCTACATTGAACAACTAGTGGGGTTTGTTTTTGGTACTGATGAAACAAAGCTCTGCAAACTAAAGAAAGCTTTATATGGTTTGAAGTAGGCACCACGGGCGTGATACTCACAGCTGGATTCAAATCTCAAGAAGCTGAAATTCAAAAGAGGAGGAGTAGATCACAATCTCTGCGTGAATAATTCTCCAAAAGATCAATTAATGGTTCTAGTTGACTTTGATGATATCATATTTGGTGGCAGAAGGTAGAAATCAGTGGACGAGTGTTCCAACCACATGAAATCAGAATTTTAAATGTCTATGATTGGGGAGCTCACATATTTCTGGGGGCTATAGGTGATTCAAAATAAGTAATACACTTTCATTTCTCAGGAAAAGTATCAAAGAGAGCTGCTGAAGAAGTTTAATATGCAAGACTCTAAACCAATGTCAACTTCGATTACAGTTGGAACTAAACTTGGAAAGCATGAGTATGGGGCCTCTGTTGATCCCACCATATAGAGGAGGATCATTGGGATCCTACTGTACCTGACAGT
The DNA here is from genome assembly GCA_963277665.1 of Viscum album. Lineage (NCBI taxonomy): Eukaryota > Viridiplantae > Streptophyta > Magnoliopsida > Santalales > Viscaceae > Viscum > Viscum album. Next base: position 1,186,785,221 of record OY728164.1, read on the forward strand.
GACATGGCCAGATATTATCTTTTCCACATGTCGTGTGGCTCTCTTTTAGAGTAATCCAAAGGAGGAACATATGGCAGCAGTAAAAAGAATCATGAGGTACATTCAAGGTACACATAACTTCGGGTAATTTTTTTTTTGCAGGTAGGGACAATGAATTGTCAGCATTTTCTGATGCTGAATGGGCTGGTGATGTAGTAGACAGAAATTCCACTAGTGGTGGAGCCTTCTATATTGGGCAGAAATTTGTTGTCTGGTTGAGCAAGAAACAAGAAAGTATTTCTCTTAATATTGTTGAAGCTGAGTATATCTCCGCCACAAAGTCATGCCCTCAACTGCTATGGATGAAGCAACAAATAACAAATATTGGTGATGAGGTGAAGCAACCAATGTTAATTTACTATGATAACAAGAGCACAATTGATCTTACAAATAATCCTATTTAGCATTATTGTACAAAACATATTGAAATCAGGTATCACTTTATCAAAGAAAAAGTTGAGCAAGGAGTGATTAGAATGGACCATGTGGGAACTGATGACCAAGTGGATGATATCCTGACCAAGCCACTATCAGCGGCTGTGTTTGAGAAGCATCGGTTGAACCTTGGTGTTCAGACACCTCCCAGTGCATAAGGAGGTTACGAAAATCCCCTCTCTCCGTTTATGATAACTGTTTTTATATATTTATAGATGTGATGCAGGTTTGTGGGGGAGATACTATCCAGGGGGAGTATGGTTTGAGATGAACAATGAAAAAGTTACCGGTTTTAGGGTTTATTGTCAATGGGGGAGAAAGGAATAAATTTAGGCATGTTCTGGCATGTAATGCGTCTATGACATGATGCGAATTCCGTGTTAGTGATAGGATGAGAATGATGAGAAGGAATTCATTGGTCATGTATTGCTTGGGCGTCATTAAGAAGATAGGATGAGAAGGATGAGAAGGAATTCATTGGTCATGTAATGCTTGGGCGTCATTGAGAATTCCAAAACACGGGAACCCAATACAAGCTTCCTCTCTTGTTTTCTACACAGATCTTTTCTCACGTAGACTTAGAGTATTGTAAGAGTAGATTCTTGCATTTTTGGTTTGCACATGGACAGGGATCTAATGAATTTATTTTCTGATTGCCAACAAATCCAAAGGGGGAGATTGTTGGAACCATGGTCTTCTATGCATGAATTGGAGTATGGTTTGTGTTTGTTGTCAATACTCAGTGAACGTTTATAATGTGTACCATAAAAGTGATCATACAGTTCAAGTAGACAACAATATTGAAGGTGGCACCATTTCCTAGTGTTTGCCAAATTTTTGGGACTGAAAATCGACAAATGGAGAAAAGTGTTTTTGGAAAAGATACTTGCACTCCATGTACTTGAAGAAGAGGAAACTTGAGTGCCATATTTTTTTCAAGATCAGAACATGGAAAAATGGGAAAGGGACAAGGGTCGTGCAAGTTTTGGGCTAGTTGCGCAAGTGACCTGTGCACTATGAAATGACTTGCACGCCGATGCCTAGGAGGTTTGGAAACTTGCACGCCAGTTGTTCTTCATGATTATAACATCAAAATATGGAAAATTAAAGTAGGATGCGCAAGTATTGGTGTGTTCGTTCAAGTGAGTAGCGCGACAGAGGATAGGGAGGTTGGAGCTACGCGCCGGGACTTGCGCACCGTGAGGACACTTGCGCGCCACTAGGAAGGGGGTCCAGTTTGCCTATAAATAGAAGACCAACCCTCCTCATTTGTAACGATGTTCAAGACTTAGATATTTTTTGAGCTCTCATAACACAAGTGGTTGAGTCATGGAAGTGGTAGTTGGGTCGTGCAAGTAGAGGTTGCACGCCAGTTGGTGGCTGCGCGACCAAGGCGGTGTGGGGGTTAAAGGTGCAACGTCGCACAAGTTTTTAGTTGAAATAGGCAGTGTCGTGAAAGTGGGTTGGTGTCACCTGCACGCCAAATTTTTACCGCGCAAGTGACTTGCGCGCCAGTCTTGAAACTTGAACGCCGGTCTTGGAGAAGCGTGCCAGGTGAGGTTTTTGTACGCCAGTTCTTTTGGAGCTGCACAAAAACTGGATGATTTCCTGATACCTTCGGTGGAAAGTGGGATTAGTATACGAGTGAAAGTTGTACTTCAACAGAGCATCTACATTCAATAGAGGATGCATTCTTTGGCAATTATGGAGAGACCTTCACATCTATAAACTGAGTGTGAATTCACCAAGGGCAGTGGGCTAGGGGGAGTAAATGGGAGTGACATGAGGGACACTATGAGATATCCATGAACTTTTGTAAAGGTAGTGAGCCTTAGATAGAGTGACTATGCTCAAACCTTTGTAATCCACATCTAGTAAAGATTAGTGGAATTTTTTACGACCGACAACTTTTCGGCGTATGATCCTTGGACATAGCCCTTAGTGGTGAACCATGTAAAAAGTGTTGTGTCTTCTCTATGCATGTGAATGTTTGCTTTCTAATCATATTCATCATACAGGATCAACAAGTTCCTACCAACGTGGGAAAAATATCCCTCACATTAAAAGAAATATTTGTCACCCTGATTCACCCCTCCCCTCTCAGGGTGTCCCGGGGTCCTTCACGATCTTTCTCGTATCCTGTATTGTCCCTTGATACAGTCTCTTGATATGTCTACAATCCGAATTAATTAGTGTTAGAAGCATTAAATTTACCAAATATGACCATTAGAATAATATTTATAATTTGACAAAGTATTGAAAGGTTTGAATCAGTAGACTGGTAACAATATCCTTCAAAATGGCAGGCTTCAACCGTAAGTGTACATCGGTAGCATTCATTGGTAACCTTTCCAATGATAACATTCAATTGATAAATCTCCGTCAGTAACCTTCCATTGGTAACCTCCCATCGATAACTCTCCATTGGAAACCTCTTATTGGTAACCTTCTATTAATAACTCTCCATCGGTAACCTTTCATTGGTAACCTTGCAGCGGTGACCTTGCATCAGAGACCATGCATCAGTGACATTTTCATCAGTGACCTTGTAATGATGACCTTTGCATCAGTGACCTTGAAATAGTGACCTTGCATTGGTGACCTTTGTATCGGTGACCTTGAAACAGTGAACATTGCATTGGTGACCATGCAACGATGACCTTTTCATCGGTGACCTTTCAATGGTGACCTTTGCATCAATGACCTTACAACGATGACCTTTGCATCGGTGACCTTACAATGGTGACCTTACAATGGTGACCTTGCATCGATGACCTTACAATTAGAGAATTTTATATTTATGAGCATAAACAAGAGAACAATGAGACTAAAAGTAAATAGTTATTACTTTGATATAAACATGATTTTTTCATAAATGATTATCCTGTAAGAGAAACAAGATGCTTTACATAAATGAAACATGATTTGGGATTATCAAAATAGGTGAGTCTAATAAAACATATATAATAGAAAAGTGTCAAATATATATAATTTTTTTATTATACAAATTCAAAAACTTAATCCAACTACTCTACCATCATATGGGAAACAAAATCATCATTCATGAGTACTATAGTCTAATTCCATGTGAACATATGTGATTCATTTTTCATCCTTTCCACTCACGTCCTAATATAATAATGGATTCAAATTATATATAATATATTTTTAACATATTTATAATTTTTAAATATAATATAAAATATATTTTATTACATTCAATTCAATGGGGGTATTTGATAACATCACTCGTCTGTATAGAGGAATATCACCTTGCGAAGCGATGTGATTAAGTTTTCATTAATAATTTGCATGAAAGTTAATAAGGATAATGTCAATCAATATAAGTGATAAAAATGAAATAATTTTTATATTCAAGAAATATTTATCATTCTAAAAATATAATATATTATTTCCATTATTACAATTACACTCACTAAAAATGATAACGTTTTTAGTACGTATGTGTAGACTATCACCTCCACAAATCGATGTGATTCTTTTTTCACCAATGTATCTCATGGATGATATTGATGATTATTTTTAATGAAATAATATGCTATTTATTATATTATTATTTGTTTCATAAGTTAATATTTTCATAACCCATCCCCTAAGGCCCATGTCGTGACTACCCGAAGCCTACTTTCCATATGCTAGGGGCTGGCGACTAGCACCGAAAGGTGTATTTTCTAAAACTGGGAAGGAAATGCCTTTATAACCTGTAAACTCACACAACTAAGCACAAAGAAGGATATGAACAAAAGTAAGATTTATAATAAAATGAGTGTGTAAAGTAAGAAAAAGGGGTTAGAATACAAGCCTAGCTAGAAAGTACAAGAAAACTGAAATGAACAAGTAAACTGAAACAACCCATGTGAACACCTGCCAAGGACCCTACCTGAAGGGTAGGTACAACTCTCAAATGGTCGTCACTACGGTACGCCTCATCTAATTTCCAACTCTGAGCTACCTCTAGTACTGGTAATCTCGTCCTCAGTCAGTATTGTCTGTCATCTGCACCAAACACAACAAGGTGCAGGAGAAGCCCGTGCAGGGGTGAGTATAATGATACTCAGTAGGGACCTCGAGACGCTCGAAGGTCTCACAAAACATAAAAAGGATAAGCCACAAATCATGAAAACATATGACAACCCTAATTAGGTATATGAACTTACATATATCAAAGTTATCAAGTATACCCTTCTCATTCCTGAGGAAACTGGAGGCCCAAATCCTTAGCTCATAGCTCAACTATCCCATGAAGGAAGGAATACCACGAAGGAAACACCACTAGGGTAAGTACCACGAGGGTAATTCCACACAGAATAATACCACAAAGGTGTCACCACTAATGTAAGTACCACAAAGGTACACCACATAGAAGAATACTACAATGGTATCACCACGAAGGTAAATACCAAAAAGTTACACCACTAAGAAGAATATCAAAAAGTTATTACCACAAAGGTAAGTACAACAATGGTACACAACACAGAAGAATAAAACAAGGGTATTACCATGAAGGTAAGGACTCAACTCACACAAAATATAACTTAAGTATTGTAGTAAATATGATTAGATATAACTACTAAATCAGCATACTCTATTAAGAGGAAGACCCAAATCATATCCTAAATCATCAGACCCACTTAGGATCCTAAATCATCAGACCCACATAGGATCTTAAATCATCAGACCCACGTAGGATCCTAAACCATCAGACCCATATAGGATCCCATTACAACAGACCCACATTGGATCTTAGTAAATCAGACACACGAAGGATCCTAGAGTAGTCCCACATGGATTCCTAGAGAAGATCCATGTGGGTTCCCCAAATTTAGACCCATAAAGGATCCCACAGCACATACCCACATAAGATCCCTTTCTCACGTTACATCCTACTACATGGTTCCTACACTAAGATCGATTGATTCCAGGAGGGTCCGCTCATCAAGCCACAGGTCGATACTCGAACTGCCACAATTTCCCATGAAGATGTATCCCAATGGACCGCTATGAAAAAGGGGTCTCAACACAACAGATGGTGCGTCAATTGGATGCTCGGTCTATAGGTTATTAGCCTTTTATTCCTGAGGGCCCGGTTAGATTCGTGTCCAATCCAACCCATCCATACCCCAACCTTATCCAAAACTCAAGTGGGGTATACCAAATGTACCATCTCATTCCAGGGGTTTCCAGCTCCACAGATGATTTGTTAAATGGATTCATGTAGCTCAAGATATTGCTGAAAGTACGAAAAGGGGGTCAATGTTGGTCTGGGGACGGTCCGACCAGACCCAGGTCTGGCCCTGGGTCTGACTCGGCCAGCTAGGTTTGGCCTGACCCACCAACATTACTATGCCTATGGTGAGGTGGACCGTGGTGTGGTGGTCCGCCGCAGCTGGACGAACAATTAACTCCCTCCTCCGCGCAGCACAGTCGCGCTCCGTGCCTTTGTGGGTGGTTGGCAGCAAGCCGACTTCCCTCCTCTTGACACTGTGACACTAGGACATGGCTCCGACATTCCAGGCAGTGCGGACGTGCACCACTTTCCCCTTCGTGTGGCCGATCGGAGTGTCGGTCGCCACCCTTGCTCCGTCGTGGCTCTTCTCTGGCAGGGCGGTTGCGGCGCCGCCGTCTTGTTGGCCGGTCGTGGTGTCGGCCGCCGCTCCCAAATCCCACCGGTGCCAATCACTGACACCGGTCTCTATCCTCCTCCATCATGAAGAACACATCATAAACTACAAAGGATTGTGGAGAGGTCGGGCCATGTTCATTTGGCCTGCCCCCTCCACGTTAGATTGGTAGCAAGCGGCTCAAGGGGAGAGGTTCAACGTAAAAGAAAATTTACAAAGGTAAACCAAAATAACAACCCTACCTAAAAGGTTCATTGATGTTGGTGAGGATGAGTCGAGAGGTAGAATATGAAGTCGTTGAAGAACTTCGGCATTCATTGACTCTAAAAGGTGCTTCTGATCTGGGCTCAGGGTTGATTCTTCATTCTTCAATGGAGAAAGTTCTTCATTGGAGAGGCGTTCTTCGTTGGAGAGGATAAAGTTTCTCTGAAGTTCTCTAAGTCTTTTCCAACCCTTTCCAATGATTTTCCCTCAACCCAATAAAAATAATAGCCAACATATTAAAATAAATTTGTCTCTTAACTATGATGACATTGGCGTAATTAAAATCATTACATAAGCACAATTAATTTAGAGGAAACCTAAAGTTATGTCCCTCATTAAAGAGGGAGTTTAAGATTCCAGTGGTCCCCACCATTAAGAATTCAAATTTGGGGGGTTCCCTAGCTCGGGTGGTCCCAAACACTATACAATCAAATTATTAGGATTAAAAAAAATTGTTCATTATTTTATTTTTATTTCCACAAAAACACACGAAAACTAACTTTCACCCTCGACCAACTGTGTTCGAGATAAAGGTCTCATTAAGCGAATATCAGTGCTTTGAGTTCAACGGTGTCCTCATATTTTAATTCTGACTACTGGTTTAAAAGTTACAATAACCCGTTTGCACGTTTACTGAATAACCTAAAAAAATTTAGAAATTCATTCAAGAACACCGGGCCTCAGAATCATGCACCGTCAATTTTTGTAGACTTGTAAAATACCCATATAATTAAAAAAATACATTGAATTTCCAGGTCTTTATATTCTCCCCAACTCAGAGATTTGCATCCCCGAAAGCCATATTACAAAAACTAGGAAAACATGTGGGGGGTATTGAGCACGAATTAGAGACTATTACTCCCATGTGCTCTCTTGGAGGTTCCCATGCTGCCAAAGTACATGCACCAAAGGTATCAACCACCCACTAATGAACTTCTCTTGTCGATCCTCAATCTCTACTGGAACCTCTGTAAACATCACCACATCGTCGATGTCCATCTCTCCCAAGTCAATGATGTGAGATGAGTCATGCGTGTATCTCCTTAGCTGGGATACATGGAAAACATTGTGCACCCAGTGCAACTGAGGTGGAAGAGATAAGCAGTAAGCCACCTCTTCAACTTTGCTGAGGACCTGAATGGGTCCGATGAACCTCGAAATTAACTTGTCGCCCCGACCAAATCTCTGCAATCCTCATTGGGGTGAGAACAGTAGAACGACATGGTCACCATCCTCGAAATCCAGTGGTCTCCATCTCCTATTGGCATAAGACTTCTACCGGCTTTGTGCAGTTTTCATCTGCTCATGTATGATCTGCACCTTCTCTGTGGTAGCCCATACCATTTTTGTTTCCATGAGTCCTGACTCTCCTGGGTCAGTCCAGCACAAAGGTGATCTACAAGGTCAGTCGTGAAACACCTCAAAATGTGCCATCCCAATGGTGTAGAGGAAGTTGTTGTTGTATTCAAAATCCAATAAAAGAAATAGATTCTCCCAACTACGACTGAAGTCGAGGGTGAAAGCACGTAGCATGTCCTCGAGGTTCTGAATGGTCCACTCAGTCCGACCTTTCATCTAAGGATTGAAGGATGTGCTCAAATGAAGTTATGTCTTGAAGGCCTCTTGCAACCCCTTCTATAGATGGGAAGTGAAACGTGCATCATGATCCGAGACAATTGTCTAGGGTAATCCGTGTATCCACAAAGTTTCCTGCACATAGATGCGTCCCAAGCTCTCTATTAAACCCTTCTCTCTACTCAGTAGGAAGTGGGCCGACTTGGTGAGTCAGTCGACGATCACCCAGATAGAATCATGACCCCTGGATTTACATGGAAGTCCTATCACAAAGTCTCTGGATATCTCATCCCACTTCTACTCTCGGACCTCTAAAGGCTGAACTAAGCCTATTGGTACCTGATTCTCTGCCTTCACTTGTTGACAAGTGAGGCACTGAGAGATAAACTCTGTTACTTCTTTCTTCAATCCCGTCAACCAGTGATGTCGTCAATGATCCAGGTACATCTTCACCAGTCATGGATTTAATTCTAGAAGGGATTTGTGGAACTCCCTCAACACTTCCTCCCAAAGAGACACTGGTACCATGGTACGTCCTTTGAAGAGGATGACATGCTACCCAACTTCAGAAAATCCATCAGGTGAATGTCCTATAGATATTTGAGCACGTCGAGCCTCACATTCAGTGTCCTCATGCTGCGCCTCCCTGACTCGGTGAAGAAATAAGGGAGTGATGGTAAGATACTAAAGAAAGGTTGCTCCATATCGATCCACAAAGGATATCAACAAAGCGACCAACTACTTTGTTTCCTCACCTAGAAGCTGTATACCAGATCTCTTACTGAGTGCATCTGCTACAAAAATCCCCTTCCTAGGAGTATATACTATCTCGAATTCATAGTCTTGGAAGAACTCAAGCCAACTTCATTGTCTCAGGTTCAGGTCCTTCTGATGGAAGATATACCTGAGACTCCTGTGATCAGAGTAGACTGTAAAACATTCACCCATGAAGTAATGTCACCACATCTTCAAGGCGAAGACCACTGCGGCTAACTTTAGGTCATGGGTAGCATAGTTTTTCGCATTTTGTATCAGCTGTTGAAAACCATATGTGATAATTGCTTTCTCCTTCATCAGGACACATCTAAGCCCGGTCCCTAATGCATCGCAGTAGACTACATACCCAACATCCTCCTCGAGAATCCTCAAGATGGGGGAACTAGTCAGCCTATGCCTCAGCTCCTGAAAACTCAGCTGGCATCTCTCCGACCACACGAAGGGTTCCCCCTTCTTTGTTAATGCTGATAATGGTTCTGTAACTCTGGAGAAATCTGGGAAAATCCTCCGGTAGTATCTAGCCAAACCAAAGAAACTCGGTACCTCCATCACACGCCTGGGTGGCTCCCAAGCAAGTACCACCTCAATCTTTGTGGGATCCACTACAACTCCAGCCTCCGAGTTGACATGTCCTATAAAGTGAACTTATCAAATCCAGAACTAGCACTTCGAGAGCTTACCATAATGTTGGTGCTCTCATAGAGTGTCAAGAACTATATTCAAATGAAAGGCATGCTCCTCCTGAGTCGCTGAGTGTATCAGGATGTCATCGATGAAGACTAAACAAAGCAATCAAGGTATGGCTGGAAGATCTAGTTCATGAGTCCCATGAACACTTGTAGAGCATTCTTTATGCCTAATGGCATAACCATGAACTCATAATGGTCATACCGACATCTAAAAGCCATCATCTTCACATCCTCATCTCGTACTCTAAACAGGTGATAGCCTGATCTGAGGTCTACCATCGGGAACCATTGTACTCCTTTTAGGTGATCAAAAAGGTCTCCAATCATCAAGAGTGGGTACTTGTTCTTCATGGACACTTGGTTCAGGTGCCGATAGTCAACACAAAGTCTTAAGCTCCCATCTGTCTTATTGGCGAACAAAATCAGGGCTTCCCAAGGGGAAACATTGGGTTGGATGAATCCCTTCCCCAACAAGTCATCTAGTTGTACCCGCAGCTCACGAGGCTTCATGGGAGCCATCTGATACGCTGTTGTAGATATTGGTGTCGTCCCGAGGTATAAGTCAATGTAAAATTCCACCTCTCTGTGAGGAGGTTAACCTGAAACATCACCAGGGAAGATATCTGTGTATTGGTATACCACTACAGGATAGCTCAGACTCTCCATATCAACTGCTCTGAGGGTAAGGCTAGCAAACTGATGAGTGATCAGCTGCACCCTCCTCTGGGTAAGTCCATCATGAACTACAAAGGTTCCATTCTCACTGGTGAAGGTAAAACTAGTATCATCTGTGCAGACACACCTCTCTTATTACCTAATACATTCAATTTTAGCATAGACTGTAGATAACCTATCCATACCCAAGATGATGTCGTAAGGCCTCAACATCGCTACTAGGAAATCCTAGCCGAAGCTCTCGCCTCCTAGAGTTAGCTCACACTTCCATAACAATGTGTAATCGTCTAATCCTCTCCTGTAAGAGTCTATTGTCGTAAGGATCAAGCCAATAGCTCCATCGGAATCTTCGAGCTTCGAACGAGGGCAATGGAAGTAAAATATTTACTGGAACTTGTGTCTATAAGTACTGCAGCTAAGGTGGAGTAGACACATACCCTATCTCGTATCATCTTCAGAGCTCCATGGTTGTAGGCCTCAGCTTCCTGGAGCTAAGCTCACCCCTATCCACCTGATCCCTATGGTCGGGGTGGAAAACCTGGGGTGGTGGCATTTACATCTCGAATCATCTCCCACCGCCAGTTTCACAACCAGCTTCTCTTCCACGTCCATATGCTCCCTACGAACCTCCTTGGTCGAACCTCTGTCTCTACCTGGGTGGTCTTTTGACTTTCTTCTGATCATCCCTATGGCGGGTTGGTCAGTCACGAGCCATGTGACCCTGCCTGCCGCATGTGTAACACCACCTGCTCCTCGTATGACTAGCTCTATCTCTGGTGTCCCGCCCAATCGACACTGAATCATGTGGTCATCCACCTGTAGGTATGGTCCTCTTGGACCTCTATGAAATCTATCTTCTTCTAGCTATAGAAGACTCTACTACGTGACGCCCAGTGGTGGGTCTCTCTATTGGTGACTGCTCAGCAAGAAAACTCTCCAATAAGAGGGCTCACTCTAACTCCCCTGCCTGCTTTAGGATGCTGAGAGAAATCATAGAAGACCTAATCTCCCTCTTGAGTCCCTACTCGAAAGATCTGAGACATGAAAAATGGGTCTTGCACCATATCAGTGGAGTAGCATGAGAGGTTGGTGAACCTCACTAAGTACTAAGCCACAGTCATGTTGCCCTGCTGTAGATGAAGAAGCTACTGTATGTGCACTTTGTGAAGGGTCACTGGGACAAACTCTGACAAAATAGGCTCTCAAAGACTGCCCAGAGAAGTGTCACCTCGTCGTGAACTTGGAGCATCCTGCTAAACCATCTGCTCACTGCTTCTTGAAGAAGGCTGGCGGAAAGGATCCCCATGATATCAGCTGGTGTCTCTACTAATCAGAAGACTCTCTACACGGCCTCCATCCAATTCTCAACTTCCTGTGGGTCCATCTCTCCCCTGAATCTGGGTGGCCTCTAGTGCTGGAACTCGTTCAATGTGCTCAAGCTGCATGCACCCTCTGCTGTTGGGGCTGGTGGCATCAGTGTCCCAACAGGTAATGGTACTGATGGTGCCACTACTGAAAGAGGGCCCTGCACTGAGGCCTCATTTCTCGGTGGGCCATCATCATGTACTATACCTAGAACCCTAGCTGGCTGGCTGCGTGGAGGCATACTGAAAAGAAATAGGTGTGCCATAGTCAATTAATTATACCTGGGGAGATGACTCAAAAAGATCACAAAGAAAACTTTTAGAAACACACACACAATTAGTGTTTTCATGCACTGAGTCAGAAATCAGAAGTCATGGTCATGGTATATGGATACGTGGGCCGCCGCACCAACACTAGATTACCTAAACTGATAACAACACTCACTAAACATAACACCATTGCTGTTAAAATATAAGAGTATAATGTTCTACGTTAGAACTGACTCCTCTGATACCAATTTGTCCTGACATGTCCCCCGGGGCCCGTGCCGTGACTACCCCAAGCCCGCCTTCCATAGGCCAGGGGCTGGTGACTAGCACCACAAGGCGTATTCCCTAAAACTAGGAACACATTTCCTTTATAACACATAAACATACACAACAATACACAAAGCAGGATACAAGAACATGTAAAATGTATCGTAAAAATTGTGTGTACAGTTAGAAAAAGGGGCCACAATACAAGCCCAACTGGAAATTACAAGAAAACTGAAAAGTATAAGTAAAATGAAACTGCTCCTATGAACTCCCACCAAGGACCCTACTTGAAGGGTAGGTACAGCTCTCAAATAGTCATCACTGTGGTATGCCTCATCTAATGTCCACCTCCAAGCTACCACCAGTCCTAGTACTCTCATCATTAGTTAGCACTATCCATCATCTTCACAAAACACAACAAGGTGCGGGTATAGCCTATGCAGGGGTGAGTATAACGATACTCATTAGGGACCCCAAGACCCTTGAAGGTCCCACAAAACCCACAAAGGATAAACCACAAAGCATGGAAACATCTGAAAACCCTACTTAGGTATATTCCCATACATATACCTATGTTATCATGTATACCCATCTCATTCATGAGGAAACTCAAGGCCCAAATCCTTAGCTCAATGATGAACTATCCCATAAAGGAAGGAATACTATGAAGGTAACACCATAAGGGTAAGTACCATGAGGGTAACTCCACATAGAAGAATACCACTGAGGTATCACCACGAAGGTAAGTACCACAAAGGTACGACACACAAAAGAATACCACAAAGGTAACACCACAAAGGTAAATACCACAAAGGTACTCCACAAAAAAGAATACCACAAAGGTATTACCATGAAGGTAAGTACCACAAAGGTACGCCACACATAAGAATAACATAAAGGTATTACCATGAATGTAAGGACTCAGCACACACCAGGTATAACTTATGTATGGTAGTAAATATGATTAGATATAACTACTAAATCATCTTACTCTATTTAGAAGCCGACCCACATAGGATCCTAAATCATCAGACCCACTTCAGATCCTAAATAATCAGACCCATGTAGGATCCTAAATCATCAGACCCATGTAGGATCCTAAATCATCATACCCATATAGAATCCTAGTACAACAGACCCACGTTGGATCCTAGTAAAGAGGACCAATGAAGGATAATAGAGTAGTCCCACATGGATTCCTATAGCGGATCCATGTGGGTTCCTCAAATTCAGACCCATGAAAGAACCTGTAGCACAGACCCACATAGGATATCTTTATCACATTATAGCCAGCTACACGGTTCTCGCACTAAGCTCGCATGATTCCAAGAGGGTCTACTCCTCAATCCACAGGTCGATACTCTAACTACCACGAAGTCCCACGAAGAAGTATCCCAAAGGACCACCATGAAAAAGGGGTTTCAACGCAACAGACGGTGCATCAATCAGACGCCCGGTCTGTAAGTTATTAGCATTTTAGTCCCGAGGGCCCGGTTGGATTTGTGTTCGATCCAACCCCGCCATACCCCAACTTTATCCAAAACTCAAGTGGGGTATACCAAAAGAACAGTCTTGTTACAATGTTTCTGGCGCCATAGAGAGTTTATCAAACAGACAGCTGTAGCTCAAGATATGGCCGAATGAACGAAAAGGAGGTCGAAGTTGGTCCGGGTCCAGTCTAACCCGACCCGACCCGGCCTGGGGCAACCCGACCTGGGTCCGGCCATGGTTCTGACCTAGCCTGTTGGGTCCAGTGCGGCCCAACCCATGATGAGGTGGCCCACGGTGCAGTGGACGGCTGTGCGGCAGCCCAAGGTGCGTCTGCCCGCGGTGCGGCTGCCCGCCCGCAGTGCGGCTGCCCACAGTGCGGCGGCCCGTGGTGGCTGGCAGAATGGCCAGCCCCCACCTCCATATGGCACGGTCGCGCACCACACCTTTTCTAGTAGCCGGAAGTGGGCCGACTACCCTCCTCTTTCCACCGCGACACAAGGTTGATACTCGTGCACGTCAGGCGGCGCGGACGTGTGCCATTGTCCCCTTTGTGAGCCCAGCTGATGTGTTGGTCGTTTCCCTTGCTCCGCCACGGCTGACAGGCTGCAACTCTTTTTTGGCTACGCGGTTGCATCCCTGCCGTCTTCGCGGCCAGCCGTGATGCCAAACGCCGCTCCTGTGTCCCACTGGTGCAAATCACCGACACCTACCACCATCCTCTTCCATTATACAGAACAAATCAAAAATCACAAAAGAATTGTGGAGAGGTCAGGCCATGTTCATTTGGCCCTCCCCCTCCGTGTTAGAGTATTAACAAGAAGCTCAAGGGTAGAGGTTCAATGTAAAAGAAAAATTAAAAAGGTAAACCAAAATCGAACCCCTACCTCGAAGGTTTGTTGACATCAGTGAGAAGGATTCGAGTGCTATAAGACAAAGTCATTGAAGAACATCAGTGTTCGTTGCCTCTGCAAGGTGCTTCTGATCTCGGCTCGGGGCCGGTTCCTTTTTCTTCGTTTGAGAAAGTTCTTTGTTGGATAGGCATTCTTCGATGGAGAGGAAAAAGTTTCTCTAATGTTCACCAAGGATTTTCCATCCCTTTGCGAATTATTTTTCCCCCAACCCAATAAAAATAATAGCTATCTTATTAAAATAAAGTTGTCCATTAACTATTATGATGTTGGCATAATTAAAATCATTAAATTGGCACAACTAATTTAGAGGAAACCTAAATTCACCTCCCTCATTAAAGATGGGGATCAAGATTCGGGTAATTCCCACCATTAATTTTTCAAATTTGGGGGGTTTCCTTGCACGGGAGGTCCCCACCAGTGCAAAATTAAATTGGGAGGTTTTAAATAAAATAAAATAAAAGTTGTTAATTATTTTATTTTTATTTCCACAAAAAGCACAAAAACTAACATTCACCCTTGACCAAATGCGGTCGAGGTCAATGTATCATTAAGAGAATACCAGCTCTGAGAGTTCAATAGTGTCCTCATATTTTAATTCTGAGCACCGGTTCACAAGTTACTAAAATTCTGTCGTATGTTTATGGAACGTACTTAAAAAATGTTCAAAAATTTATTCCGGGCACACCGGGCCTTAGATTCATGTGCCGTCAATTTTCTAAGACTCATAAAATTTCCATATAATAAAATAAAATTAAATAGAATATCCAGTTCTTTATAAATATTATACTTACCTTCTTTCCATCATGATCATTAAAAATGGGAATCATACTCATGTGTGGAAACGACCTACCATCACTATTATTTTAACATAGTTAATTTATCATAACCATAGTTCATGATAGGTTATAAAAGTATAAGTTACAATTAAATTTTATAATTATTTCAATATTATTATTTTTGAGATATTGAAATAATGATATCCTTGACAATAGTCAACCTACTGATGTCATTTTTGACACATAAGTTGAAAATCACCCAAAAAAACTGATGAAAACAAATTCGATTTATTAATTTTATATAATATTATAATAAGTGAGATAAAAGGAATTATAAAGACTAAAAGGTTCTTAAAAAATTAAACAATTAATGTAGATCTACTATTCATGATGTTAAATAGTGTACGTGATGACTTGAACTTGAGGTGAGGTACTTCATCTCAATTTCTTTTTGTGGAGGAATATTTAGATGTTCTGCACCTATATTATTTTATGATGTGTATATAAATATCTATATAAAATTTTATAACATGAATTTATATATTATAATTATAATTATTGTTTTTTAACATTATTCTATCATGGCAGTTATGATTGAAATTCTTTAGAAGTATTAAGGGACATTCTTTATAAAAATCCATTTTTTATAGTTCCCATAAAACACTTTTTCATCCATGTACATGTTTCTCAAATGATTTTATGATTATAATTATATGGACATGAATTTTTTATGATGTAAATTTTTTATTTATTTTAATGGGTTTTGAAGAGGAATCTGTTTAATTATTTTTACTTTCTCAATAAAATATAAAAGGACTGTTCTATTTTAACATATAAGGTGACAATGAAATTTTCAACTATTATAATTGTTATTTTATTTTTGGATTCCATTTCAATATTTCACGATTTATTCAAATAAAATCCCACATTCCATGGTTTTTGGGTATTTTGGTATTAAAATTTATTTATTTTAAATCATGTGGATATTTCAATATAAAGAAATGATTTCATATGAGAGAAAAGAATATTTTATGAGGGTAATGCTGAAATTTATAATACTTATAGGTTATGATAATGTTAAGGTTCTGGGAGACTATTTATGATGATAGGTAGTTTTTTATAAACCAAGGATGAGTGGTTTTGTCATAATCCATGGATGGGTGGTTATGTTATGATCCATGTTTGGGTGATTACATTATAAACCAATGAAAATTGGGTCCATGATAGTTATCCAATTCATCTTGTATGGAATTCCACTGTATGGTGTTTCTATTAGTGAGAGTCATATATAAATTTATGTCCCAAGATAGAATTATGTTTTATCTATTCACTATATGGATTTTTATTATAATGTAATTATTTCTCAAAAATGAGGGCAATGAGCTTATTTTGAAAAGAAAATATTTAAAAAATCTATTGGGTGAAAAGTATAACTTTGTGAAAAAACATTCATGTGTATTTCATGTTTTATTAGAAATGGTTATGTATTTTATTACACATTTATGTTTTATTATGAAATGTTTTATTACGATCCTTGGGAAAATAAGGTTACTTATTGTGTAAGAAAATGTGTATTTTGAGATGAAAACTTACTTTGAAAAAGAAAAGTTTTATAATTATTCATGGACTAACAACTTTCATTCCTTTCTTTTTTTCCCTTAATGAGTTTGCTGTGAACATCCCACAATTTTATGTGTTTTTACAGTGTTCAAGGATGGTTAAGGAAACAAAAGAAGTCAATTTAATGTCATTAATTTTTTTACTGAAAATAAAGAATGTTTTATATTAATATTTTTATATTGTGGGAATAATGGGTATTGATTTGAATTGTTCACTTTGTATATATGTGTGATTTAGGTATGATTTAAGAAATAATTATCAAAAAATATAATCCTTAATGGTAATTGGGAAGGATATAAATTTAATTCATGTTTAAATTCACTGTAATACTTACTATTTGATGTCATTTATTTACATTATAAATTAATTAAGAAGCATTTAAACATGTGATTTGTATCTAGAATACCCATGTGATTATGGTTCGATGTATCAAAACTGTGGAATAACTTTTAAAAATATGTTTGACATCAATATTTGGGTAGGAACATCTAGAGGATCTATGTTTTGGTGTATTAAAATAGGGTAGCCATTATATATTATTCTAAATCATGGAAATCATTCATGTTAACTCAATGTTTCGTTGAATGATTGATATAAAACCCAATTCATGTTTTCACATTGGGTATAGAGAATTTATTTTATTCCAGGTATACAATTACAGTAGGATACAATTAATCTACTTAATAGATGTTATCTTTAATGAGAAGGTACCATAGAATGACAAAATCATATTAGAGAAGTAAGTTTATAGAAAGAAACCAATTATCTATGTTCAAGATAATCTAAGTAGGAATATAATATGGGGAATGTTATTGAAAACTAATATGGAAGCATTGAAATTCTAGGGGTTAAACCTGAGGAAGTTATGATAGTATGGTAATGAATTTCTAAATAATGAGTGGGAGTAGTGTATTTTAGGGTTATATATTATGGAACAAGACAATGTAGTATAGAACCAAAAAAATTATTTGAGGAAAATAAACATGAATTATAAGAACAATTCTGATTTTTTACATGATAGTAATGATATTATTTTTTTAAAAAAAATGGAACCCTAATTGTAAGAAGAATTAGTGACACTTTATGAAATAAAAAATGGTAGTTATAAATGGATGAAGATATATCTTTATTTAAATCAGATGGAACATGTGATATTAATGACCTACTAAAAGGACAATGATAACATGAATGAATGGGTGTGGCCTCTGATGTAAGTGGCTAATGTGAAAAAATATCCAAGGTCTAGATGGTTTTAAAGAGATTTAATAAATAGTAGTTTTTGATTTAATTTAAATAATATAGTTACTATTAAGATATAAAATTATTAATATAGTATATTACAGGGTGTAATCCAATTATTGATGCATAAATTAGATACCTATAATTTTGTATTTCATTCATCGAATGTTGGATTAAAAAATTACATAATTTAAAAGTAGGTTTCAGAGAAAATTGGAACCAATTTTTTTAAAAAAACTTATGAAAATCATTCATCGGTTAATGTCAGATCCCTGTCAATGGAATAATTTTTTTGACTTGTTTTTATCAAAATAAGGATTTTATAGGTGAAACAAAAATCAATTTTTTTAACAAAATCAATGAGATGATGGAATATTCATCACACTACTTTTGTATGTGGGTGAATTGTTACTGGTAGGTCTGGAGATTTCATTGATTCCAGATTAGAAGCATATGTTTTTTGGAATATTTTAAATTATTTATCTTATATAGGACAATAAAATATTGAGAATTAGGGTTTAGAGGGATATAAAAGAAGGAAACATCTATGAGACTATGGGAATGTTTGGAATAACCAGATGCAATTTCATATAAACTCCTCTTTTTTAACACCTCAAATTTTCTAAGGAACATGCACAAGAAATAAATAATGAGATATTGTATATGGTGAAGCTAAAATTCACCTTATTGGTAGGAATTATTATTTATGAGATTATTTATACATACCAAGTCATTTCTTGTGCAATGGGAGGTGTAAGTATATTCTTATAGAACTATATATAGGAACACTAGGAAGACATCATGTTGATCATTTTTTACATGGAAAAAATTATTGACATTCAAAAAATGAGAGGGATATCCATTACAATGATTTTTATATTTTTAATTTTCTAGATGCTTGAACACCTAGAATAGAACAACCATTTTTATTAACAATAGAGGAACAATGATATGTTTGATGTCATGGATATTGTGGATTGTTATTCAATTTACTATACTAAATTAGAATATTTTTAAAACTAATGTAGGGATAGAGATGTTTTGTTTGATTCATTTTATGAGAGAACATGGAATAAGTTAGTAAAGTGTAATCTTATACTATGAAAATCAGAGTGTCATTCACATGGATTGAAACCCATTATTCCACATTAGAAAAATTACATTGAACTAATGTACCAATTCAACCAAAATATGATCATGAAAAAAGTGATAAATCAAAAGATGATATAATGAATACAAAATCCTACTGAAATATTCACTAAAGAATGTTAATATTATTATCTAAGGTAATATCATTCCTCAAAGGGACATTATTTATCAGTATTAAGATAGAGAATAATACATATAATGGATGATTAAGGAAGAATGTTTGTTCAATATTATCCAACGGTACCCTAAAATACTTCTTCAATTGGGAGAATTTTTTGGATGTGATGTATTTATTCAATTCATTAGATGTTTTTTCTAAAAAAA
Source organism: Viscum album (assembly GCA_963277665.1). NCBI lineage: Eukaryota > Viridiplantae > Streptophyta > Magnoliopsida > Santalales > Viscaceae > Viscum > Viscum album. The sequence continues at coordinate 1,186,804,728 of OY728164.1, forward strand.
TACATTCTCCATAATGATATTGATTAGATGAGGAGTTGAATCAGTTTTTAGAAATTTGTATATGAAAACCACAATGTAGTAGTGTAACATTTAAAATTTCATACCATTTTTTGGTATCATAGAGGTCTAGAATGATACAAAAAAAAATATCCATGAAATTTTTTTCTGAAATATTTAATTGGGGAAATAAGTCAATGACAATGGTTTTACAAGATATATCTAATAACATACCTAATATATGAATATCTATGAAAGAGGGAAGGTGGGGAAACCTTGATCACCGGATGAATATTCACATAATGGGAGTGGGGACTGACATAAATAATGAGTTATTGAAATTAATAGTGTATCATGATATATTAAAGTAGACCAATGAAGTGAACATTGTACAAGTAAAGTGAATCATGGTATGTTTCAATTCACCATATTATATTGTCAATATTCTATAATGAATTCATATAGACTGCATTGTTATTTGATTGGAATTCTTACACATCTATGGAATATAAAAATGAAATAGTGTTTTACCCATTAATTTAAGATTCATTATATAAAAATATTACTCCCACAAATTCATTCCTTTTTATGTAGTTTAATTTCTTGTATTTCCATTTCCATTAATGAATGTGAGTTTTCTTGAGTTATTTGTGAGGTTTAAACTTGTGTTTTGAGTATAGTGAAGAGTCTTATTACTACAAATGCCCAATTTTTTTATATATTTTGGGGATTTATTTACACTGATATGAACATCTATCATTCCTACCTCTCAATGCATTCTACTTCCCCATTATAATGGTCGTACAATATCCCACTTCTCAACAAGTCACTAACCATTACAGTGACTGAAGGTTGTTAATGTAAAATTGAATAGCATGGAGTTTTATATATTTAAAGGTTAGTATTAGGTTAGGAAATAACTCTATTTTTTTATAATTCATGGAATATTGTGAATTTAGTTTGAAGGGTTATTATACATAAAATAGAGTAGTGTCCCTATAGTGATATATTGGAGGCTCTATAAAAGGTGTGTTATTGTATTTGTGATGAAAACGAGGAGGTGGTAGGGGTTTTTAGAATATATATTAGTATATACTTGTTTGAATGGATTATATAACACCATATATATGTAAATTAATTTCATAATAATTGGTGTAAACCATTTTTTTCAACCAAACCTAGCCCACAGTTGTGTTGTGCAGTGTAGATTGGCTGACCCTTATGACCTAGCATAGTGACTGTAACACCCGAGACTTTTATGTTATCATCAAAGGAATCTTTTTCTACACAACACTTGCTTGGCTTGCTTTACACGCAATCGCGACCTTCCTCGATAGCTTGCGTCGTACGCAATACCGAGTTTCACTAAACAACAATATGCTATTAAAACTAGCCGTTATGAATAGTAATAACCACTTTTTGAAATTTTATAAATTTTATTTTTCAAAATGGACTTCATTTTTGGACTCAGAATATCGAAATTAGCCTAGGGTGAAATTTTGGTATTTTTCTGAAAACTTTCAATTTTTGATGAATAGTGAAACCACTAAGTGGTAGGTTAAAAACTGAATTTTGCATAAAACTTAATTTTACCGCTTCTGTGAATGGAATTTCAAAAATCCGAGAGACACGGTTAATATCAAGGACTAAAATGTGGTTCAATGAGATGAAAATAATTTTTTGGTGAATAGTAACTTTTTACTATTTTTACCGCGGTTAATAGTAAATAGGGTAACTAAGGGTAAATATGATATTAATATTACCCTAACACATGTCCTAATTCTATTGGACAAGTGTAATTCGACCAAAAACAAAATTAGGAATAAAATATGACCATTTAGGCCCACTTGGATTAGATTAGGATATTTATTATTAATTTATTTAAAGAAGGGTTAAAATAGTTAAAATCAAAGTTTAATAAGTAAATAATTTTAAATATAGGGTTATACATAAGATAAATTCGATTGTAAATATTCATTAGAAAGCTAAAAAGATTTCCTACATGATGGTATTTTATTTGTAATTTTTAGACATCAAATAATTTAATTTAATTATGACACAAAGATGATGCAGTAATTATCTTATTAATGAAATATTGAAAAAATTGATAATATAAATACCAAAATAAATGTAATTTGAGACTTTTTATGAATTCAACTAATTTTCTAGGTTACTATGATATATTAGTAATGATTTAATTAACTTGGTTCGAACATATAATTCTGTTATGACTTTCACAAAAATCATATATCAAATAGTGTCAAAATTGACACAAAATAGTTTTTAAATCAAATATTATATTATTAATTGTTATTTTATTCCTAAAAATCTATGGTTCGGCCAAATGACTTAGATAAGGATATATATATTAATAATAAACAATTTGGGGTTCGTTTGGCATGTTATAGTAAGTGTATTAACCATATAGTGAAAGAAAACAAAAAGACACGGTAAAAGTTAAATTAATTAACTTAGAGTTAAATCTAATTGATAAGGTTAAAATAATACCCTAAACTTGTCTAAATCCTATTGGTTGATAGGATTTCGACCCATCCCCACTTTAGCTTCGAAATAAGACCCTTTGGAACCATTATAAACCGATTTTGACTTTAATATAAAATAATATTTTGAGATATTCCTAAGGTGCCCCTCTCCTCCCTTATAAAAGGGCACCTCCTCCCCCTCCTCCTCACACCAATTTGAGCACTCATGCTCGGCCAAACCCTGCCATTTTCTCCTCTCCACTTCCCTAGAATAATCCTAGAGGTCCTGGTCTTCTCCAAAGACCAATCTTAGTTCCTTAAGTGGAGGATTCAAAGAGGCGTTCCAAAGAAGAGGTAATATCCATTACCGATCTTTTCAATTTCATTCTTCTTCAACTTCTTCTTCTTTAGTTGTTTCATGATAAAGTAATAACATCAGTATTACTTACATACTGATATGTTATTATAAATATGAAACAACCCTAATTCACCTTCTATCCATCCTACGGAAAAAATGAAATCACCGCGCGTGCGTACGTACGGAATACCGTCTCCACGCCGTGGTGTAATCTATTTTCCACCATCACCTTACAAGGATGGGTATAATGGTGTAATGAGTAACTATATATGATTATTATTAAGTAATATTGATACTGAAATAATATATATATATACTCCAATACAATTCCACGATCATAGGAACGATATCATCACTCGTGCGTACGTACGGAATACCGTCTCCACGATGTGATGCGACTCGTTCTACATGATCTTCATTTAATAATGATTATATAAATGAATTGAATGAATGAATATGGTATATACTACACTAATACCATTCTGGAAATGAATTATCTATAACCTAAAGATAAGAATAAGAATTTATTCGACAAAACACGCATAAGAACAAAAAGTTATAAAGACCCGAGTAACAAGTAACAATGAAATATTACTAACAAGAAGCTAATAATATGACCATATATGATATCATATAAATATGTATGATTCTGGAATAAGTCAATAACATTATTTAAACCATTATACAGGAGCTTCGGACACGTACAAAGCAAATTGGACCTAAGGTAAGGGAAATATCACAATCTCATTTTTATCCGAGATTGTTTATTCGTAAGTATTTACTGGGGTGTATTTTATCATCCACATCCATGTTCCCTCAATATGAAATATTGTTTCCATCCACTTGCAATAGTTTAAATCCAATTTTACCCTTAGGTGAGTTTTTAGTAAAGAATATGAAAGGAATCTTTTGTCGTTTTTCCGTACGAGGTACTTTTTGACTTTTCCGACAAAAGTACGAAGAATGTTTTTTTTTAACTTATACGGCATGAATGGATTTTTAAAACATTATTTCCAAGAAGCTTCCTTTACAAGTTTTCAAGTTTATTTTTAATCAACTTCTTTTATTTTAAAGTTGTATGACATGTTATGAAAGGAAAATTGTTTTTGAAGAAGAAAGGATATTTTCCTCAAGAATTCAATACAAGTGTTTTATCAAAATTATTTTCCATCTAAGATAATAAAGGGTTCTGTTTCTATCCATATTTTTACATTGGTTTGACTATGTTGTTATGGAATTATGTTTATGAATTCCTTTATCATATATGAATTGATTTATGATGTCACGATGTTTCAAGAATCCCATTTTTGTTATATGTGTTATGCGATGATGTATGTTTTATGATTATGTGGCACACATAAGAAAGGATTCATTATAAGATGGGTGGGACCTATATCTCCCTCCAATGCATTGGGTAAAGATTTTATATCTCATGAGATAGGCATGGCTGGAACGGAAGGTTATTTCGGTTCAGTGATACAGGACTGAAACGAGGAGTGAACTCGGTTCAGAAAGGGACTTTGTCCACTAAGATAGTCTTGGCAATGAGTCATGACTAACAAGAAATGATTTTCCATGATTATGTGTGCATGCCACAAAGTTTCAAGTTTTATGTTATGATTATGGGGATCTCATTTTCACTTCTATGATTTATTCCATGTTAAGATATTATGATCTCTTTTGCAGGTTTTGATCTTCATAAAGATATGATATGATTTTTATTTCCTTTATTTGCCCTTGCTGAGCATTTGAGCTCACCCTTTTATGTTTTCTTTTCCCCAGGTCAGGAAGATGGATATTAAATTGAATATGCTAAAAGGGACCCTAGATATGATGAAATAAACGGGAGATACTGTAGAAGATTTATGAACCAGTTGTTTATGTTTCCCAGTTTCTAAAGACATTATACCTATACAGTCCTTTGTGGTTTTTTCATATGTTGTAATAAGTGTGCTTCAATTTTGAAGTATTAACAATGTATGTAAAGTATGGGTCGTTATAGTTGGTATCAGAGTAAAGGTATAGTCAACCTTTGGAAACTAGGATGTGAAAGCCTTAGTAAGAACCCAAAGGATAAGTCTAAGCATAGAACACAATCTTAGTGTTTTAGAAATGGCCTTGAATAACCTAGGATAAGACCTTAAGCATGAACATTTTATTCTTGAATTATGTGGTTTCCTATTATAATTAGTGTTGCTCACACTATTCTTCTTGGTTTTAGTCAATGGCTGGAACCCGAAGGAACCGTGTTAATGCGGAATGCGATGGGCAATGCAATGATTGTCCCCCTGAGCAACCAAACGATATGGGAGCTGGAATGCAAAATCTTGTAGCCATGCTCACACAACTTTCTCAAGCTATGAATCATGCAGGATTTCCAAACGAGCAAAGGAGGGAGCAACATTCTGTTGAATCCTTCATGAGGCAGCGTCCACCTTCTTTCAGCGGGTCTACTGATCCATTAGTTGCTGAACAATGGATTAGTACTACTGAAAAGATATTTTCAGTTCTTCAATGTTCTGAGCATGATAAAGTCATCCTAGCAGTGTATCGTTTGGAAGGAGATGCTGATCAATGGTGGAATCTTGTTAAGAATACGAGGCAAAGGGATGAAATTGAGTCTATGGAATGGGACGAGTTCAAGAACTTATTTTTCAATAAGTACTTCCCTCGTATTCTCCGAACAAAGATGGAGAAAGAGTTCCTTGAACTGAAGCAAAGGGATGATGAATCTGTTAGTACCTATGAAGCAAATTTTACAAGACTTGCAAGGTACGCTTCTGGTATTATTATCCAACCTGAGAGTATGATCGATCGATTCTTTAGTGGCTTAAAACCAAGTCTTCGAAGGGCGTTAGCCATAAGGGACTTCAATAGCTACGAGGAAATCGTTCGATGTGCTCTCAAAGTCGAGATGGAGATTGGAGTAACCCATCAGTCACATGGGTTTGATAAGAAGAGGAAGATGGAATTCAAAGAAAAATCTAAAGAGCACACGGAAAAGAAGATGAACTTTCCCTTATGCTCAAAGTGTGGAAAGAAACATGGAGGGAGTTGTCTTAAAGGGACAAGTAAATGTTTTAAATGTGGAAAGGAAGGTCATCGGGCATTTGAATGCCGTGATAATGGGAAGAAGATGTCTAATGACGCAAACAAAGGAAGGGATACACAGAATGAACCTACAACACTTCAATGTTTCAAGTGCAAGGAGATGGGGCATTATGCCAATCAATGCCCAAATCCAAGGGTTGATGATGATGGTCGACGTCAACAAACTCTTAAGGCTAAAGACAAAGGAAAGTCACATGCAATTTCTATCAGCGAGGTGGAGTACGATAACGATGTGGTGAAAGGTACACTTACCACCCACTCTAAAGTAGCAAATGTTTTATTTGATTCTGGATCCACCCACTCTTTTATTTCTGAAAAATTTTCTAAGGGTATCACCGTATTACCTCAACAATTAGATGTTGAGTTAGCTGTGACAACACCTAATGGCACATCAATCGCATCAGAAGTTTATAATTCTTCTCCGATCGAAGTTTGTGGGAAAGTGCTTCCTGCAAATCTTGTGATCCTTCCTTTAGTGGAATTTGATGTGATTCTTGGCATGGATTGGCTTTCTCTACATAGAGCTCATATCGATTGCCAAAGAAGGGAAGTCACATTTCATATTCCAGATCAATCTACGATCGTCTATCAATGCAAGGATGAACATAACCTTCCAGTGGAAATTTCTTCCATCTTATGGGTATTGATTCCACTAAATGAAGGTTATTTATCTCAAATGGTTGGTGAGAAACTCACGATTAAGAATATGCCCATTGTACGGGAGTTTGATGATGTCTTTCCGGAGGAATTACCGGGTCTTCCACCAAATCGTGAAGTTGAGTTTTCAATAGAACTCGTACCGGGTGCTTTGCCTATTTCAAATACACCTTATAGAATGGCCCCAATTGAGTTGCAGGAATTGAAGAAGCAACTCCAGGAGAATCTTGATAAGGGATTCATACGCCCTAGTGCGTCACCTTGGGGAGCACCTGTTCTATTTGTTAAGAAGAAAGATGGATCAATGAGACTCTGCATTGATTATCGAGAACTTAACAAGATCACTATCAAGAACAAATATCCTCTCCCACGCATTGATGACTTATTTGACCAACTACGCGGAGCTCAATACTTTTCCAAGATTGATCTTCGTTCAGGGTATCATCAATTAAGGGTCAAAAGGGAGGATATACCAAAGACGGCTTTCCGTACAAGGTATGGACACTATGAATTTATAGTGATGCCATTTGGTCTTACTAATGCCCCTGCTATCTTCATGGATCTAATGAATAGAGTCTTTAGAGACTATCTTGATCAATTTGTGGTAGTCTTTATAGACGATATTCTTGTCTATTCAAAGAGCAAGGAAGAGCATGAAGATCACTTGAGAATTATATTGAAGACCCTGAGAAAGGAGAAGCTTTATGCCAAATTTACCAAGTGTGAATTTTGGCTTCAAAAAGTTGCATTTTTGGGTAATATAATCTCAAAAGAGGGGATATCTGTGGATCCAGCAAAAACAGAGGTTATCGAAAGATGGTCAAGACCAACAACAGTAACTGAGATCCGAAGTTTTCTTGGTTTGGCTGGATATTATCGACGTTTTGTAAAAGATTTTTCACGATTATCTAATCCACTCACCAAGTTGACTCGGAAAGGAGTTAAGTTTGTCTGGACAGAGGAATGTGAAGAGAATTTCAAGGAGTTGAAAAGAAGGTTATCCAGTGCACCTGTGCTCACACTGCCTTGTAGTGGAGAAAGGTTTGTGATCTACAGTGATGCATCCAAGAAGGGATTGGGGTGTGTTCTTATGCAAAATTATATGGTGATAGCTTATGCCTCACGACAGTTGAAAATCCATGAGCAAAATTACCCAACACATGATTTGGAGTTGGCTGCGGTAATCTTTGCATTAAAGATTTGGAGGCATTACCTTTATGGTGAAAGGTGTGATATTTATACTGATCATAAAAGTTTAAAGTATATTTTCACACAAAATGAGTTGAATATGCGTCAAAGAAGATGGTTGGAGCTGATTAAGGATTATGACTGCTCAATCCATTACCACCCTGGGAAAGCAAACAAGGTGGCAGATGCATTAAGTCGACAAGACCATGCTAGTTTATCCATGATGAGGATCACAAAAGATCCAATATTTATGGATTTACAAAGGATGGATCGTGGAATTATAATGGAAAGGGAAAAATCTTATCTTTCCCAAATGAATGTTCAACCATCTATACATGTGAAGATTAAAGAGGCACAGAAAGAAGATGTCGAGTTACAAAAGAAGGTGAGAAATGTTCCTGAATTCAACCTTGATTGTGATGGGATAATAAAGTTCAGGAATCGGGTTTGCGTTCCTCCCATCCCCGAATTAAAGAATGAGCTGCTGGATGAGGCTCATAGTTCATCATTCTCTATTCATCCTGGAAGCACGAAGATGTATAGGGACCTGAAAGAGTACTTCTGGTGGGATGGCATGAAAAGAGATGTTGCTGAGTATGTCTCTCGATGCTTGATTTGTCAACAAGTTAAAGCTGAGAGACAGAAGTCTAAGGGGATGTTACAACCATTACCCATACTTGAATGGAAATGGGAAAATATCACTATGGACTTTGTCACAGGACTTCCTAAAACATCCAAAGGCAATAATGCTATCTGGGTCATAGTTGATCGTCTTACAAAGTCTGCACACTTCATTGCTATTAGAGAGGATTTCTCTCTAGATCAGCTTGCCAGGATATATGTAAAGGAAGTGGTAAGATTGCATGGAGTACCACTTTCTATTATATCTGATCGAGATCCGAGATTTACCTCGAAGTTCTGGCGAAGTCTTCAGCATACTCTGGATACAGAGTTGAGTTTCAGCACTGCTTATCATCCCCAGACAGACGGTCAGTCTGAGAGAACAATTCAAACCCTAGAAGATATGTTGAGAGCTTGCTCTATGGATTTCAAAGGAGGTTGGGATCAACACCTACCTTTGGTGGAATTTTCTTATAATAATAGCTTTCACTCCAGTATTCAGATGGCTCCTTATGAAGCTCTCTATGGAAAGAAATGCAGGACTCCAACTTGCTGGGATGAAGTTGGGGAAAGAAAGCTATTAGGACCTGATCTCGTTGATGAAATGTCAGAAAAGGTTAGATCTATTCAACAACACATAAGAGCAGCTCAGAGTCGACAGAAAAGTTATGCCGACAACCGAAGAAAAGACCTAGAGTTTGAAGTGGGCGATAAAGTGTTCTTACGAATATCTCCCTGGAAGAGGGTTATGAGATTTGGAAAGAAGGGGAAGTTGAGCCCTAGATATATCGGTCCTTTTGAAATACTGGATCGTGTTGGGAAGGTAGCTTACCGATTGGCGCTTCCACCGAATCTCTCTCAAGTTCACGATGTGTTCCACGTATCTCTCCTGAGAAAGTACATACCAGATCCTTCACATGTACTCAGCTCAGAAGTTGTACCGCTGGAGCAAGATCTTTCTTATGAAGAACAGCCGATAGAGATTCTAGATCGTAGCGAAAAAGTCCTACGAAACAAGACCACTCGCTTGGTGAAAGTTTTATGGAGAAACCACCAACTTGAAGAAGCTACATGGGAGCTTGAGGATATGATGAGGGAGAAGTATCCTCATTTGTTTGTTGCAAAGTGACGAATTTCGAGGGCGAAATTCTTTTTAAGGGGGGTAGAATGTAACACCCGAGACTTTTATGTTATCATCAAAGGAATCTTTTTCTACACAACACTTGCTTGGCTTGCTTTACACGCAATCGCGACCTTCCTCGATAGCTTGCGTCGTACGCAATACCGAGTTTCACTAAACAACAATATGCTATTAAAACTAGCCGTTATGAATAGTAATAACCACTTTTTGAAATTTTATAAATTTTATTTTTCAAAATGGACTTCATTTTTGGACTCAGAATATCGAAATTAGCCTAGGGTGAAATTTTGGTATTTTTCTGAAAACTTTCAATTTTTGATGAATAGTGAAACCACTAAGTGGTAGGTTAAAAACTGAATTTTGCATAAAACTTAATTTTACCGCTTCTGTGAATGGAATTTCAAAAATCCGAGAGACACGGTTAATATCAAGGACTAAAATGTGGTTCAATGAGATGAAAATAATTTTTTGGTGAATGGTAACTTTTTACTATTTTTACCGCGGTTAATAGTAAATAGGGTAACTAAGGGTAAATATGATATTAATATTACCCTAACACATGTCCTAATTCTATTGGACAAGTGTAATTCGACCAAAAACAAACTTAGGAATACAATATGACCATTTAGGCCCACTTGGATTAGATTAGGATATTTATTATTAATTTATTTAAAGAAGGGTTAAAATAGTTAAAATCAAAGTTTAATAAGTAAATCATTTTTAATATAGGGTTATACATAAGATAAATTCGATTGTAAATATTCATTAGAAAGATAAAAAGATTTCCTACATGATGGTATTTTATTTGTAATTTTTAGACATCAAATAATTTAATTTAATTATGACACAAAGATGATGCAGTAATTATCTTATTAATGAAATATTGAAAAAATTGACAATATAAATACCAAAATAAATGTAATTTGAGACTTTTTATGAATTCCACTAATTTTCTAGGTTACTATGATATATTAGTAATGATTTAATTAACTTGGTTCGAACATATAATTCTGTTATGACTTTCACAAAAATCATATATCAAATAGTGTCAAAATTGACACAAAATAGTTTTTAAATCAAATATTATATTATTAATTGTTATTTTATTCCTAAAAATCTATGGTTCGGCTAAATGACTTATATAAGGATATATATATTAATAATAAACAATTTGGGGTTCGTTTGGCATGTTATAGTAAGTGTATTAACCATATAGTGAAAGAAAACAAAAAGACACGGTAAAAGTTAAATTAATTAACTTAGAGTTAAATCTAATTGATAAGGTTAAAATAATACCCTAAACTTGTCTAAATCCTATTGGTTGATAGGATTTCGACCCATCCCCACTTTAGCTTCGAAATAAGACCCTTTGGAACCATTATAAACCGATTTTGACTTTAATATAAAATAATATTTTGAGATATTCCTAAGGTGCCCCTCTCCTCCCTTATAAAAGGGCACCTCCTCCCCCTCCTCCTCACACCAATTTGAGCACTCAAGCTCGGCCAACCCCTGCCATTTTCTCCTCTCCACTTCCCTAGAATAATCCTAGAGGTCCTGGTCTTCTCCAAAGACCAATCTTAGTTCCTTAAGTGGAGGATTCAAAGAGGCGTTCCAAAGAAGAGGTAATATCCATTACCGATCTTTTCAATTTCATTCTTCTTCAACTTCTTCTTCTTTAGTTGTTTCATGATAAAGTAATAACATCAGTATTACTTACATACTGATATGTTATTATAAATATGAAACAACCCTAATTCACCTTCTATCCATCCTACGGAAAAAATGAAATCACCGCGCGTGCGTACGTACGGAATACCGTCTCCACGCCGTGGTGTAATCTATTTTCCACCATCACCTTACAAGGATGGGTATAATGGTGTAATGAGTAACTATATATGATTATTATTAAGTAATATTGATACTGAAATAATATATATATATACTCCAATACAATTCCACGATCATAGGAACGATATCATCACTCGTGCGTACGTACGGAATACCGTCTCCACGATGTGATGCGACTCGTTCTACATGATCTTCATTTCATAATGATTATATAAATGAATTGAATGAATGAATATGGTATATACTACACTAATACCATTCTGGAAATGAATTATCTATAACCTAAAGATAAGAATAAGAATTTATTCGACAAAACACGCATAAGAACAAAAAGTTATAAAGACCCGAGTAACAAGTAACAATGAAATATTACTAACAAGAAGCTAATAATATGACCATATATGATATCATATAAATATGTATGATTCTGGAATAAGTCAATAACATTATTTAAACCATTATAAAGGAGCTTCGGACACGTACAAAGAAAATTGGACCTAAGGTAAGGGAAATATCACAATCTCATTTTTATCCGAGATTGTTTATTCGTAAGTATTTACTGGGGTGTATTTTATCATCCACATCCATGTTCCCTCAATATGAAATATTGTTTCCATCCACTTGCAATAGTTTAAATCCAATTTTACCCTTAGGTGAGTTTTTAGTAAAGAATATGAAAGGAATCTTTTGTCGTTTTTCCGTACGAGGTACTTTTTGACTTTTCCGACAAAAGTACGAAGAATGTTTTTTTTAACTTATACGGCATGAATGGATTTTTAAAACATTATTTCCAAGAAGCTTCCTTTACAAGTTTTCAAGTTTATTTTTAATCAACTTCTTTTATTTTAAAGTTGTATGACATGTTATGAAAGGAAAATTGTTTTTGAAGAAGAAAGGATATTTTCCTCAAGAATTCAATACAAGTGTTTTATCAAAATTATTTTCCATCTAAGATAATAAAGGGTTCTGTTTCTATCCATATTTTTACATTGGTTTGACTATGTTGTGATGGAATTATGTTTATGAATTCCTTTATCATATATGAATTGATTTATGATGTCATGATGTTTCAAGAATCCCATTTTTGTTATATGTGTTATGCGATGATGTATGTTTTATGATTATGTGGCACACATAAGAAAGGATTCATTATAAGATGGGTGGGACCTATATCTCCCTCCAATGCATTGGGTAAAGATTTTATATCTCATGAGATAGGCATGGCTGGAACGGAAGGTTATTTCGGTTCAGTGATACAGGACTGAAACGAGGAGTGAACTCGGTTCAGAAAGGGACTTTGTCCACTAAGATAGTCTTGGAAATGAGTCATGACTAACAAGAAATGATTTTCCATGATTATGTGTGCATGCCACAAAGTTTCAAGTTTTATGTTATGATTATGGGGATCTCATTTTCACTTCTATGATTTATTCCATGTTAAGATATTATGATCTCTTTTGCAGGTTTTGATCTTCATAAAGATATGATATGATTTTTATTTCCTTTATTTGCCCTTGCTGAGCATTTGAGCTCACCCTTTTATGTTTTCTTTTCCCCAGGTCAGGAAGATGGATATTAAATTGAATATGCTAAAAGGGACCCTAGATATGATGAAATAAACGGGAGATACTGTAGAAGATTTATGAACCAGTTGTTTATGTTTCCCAGTTTCTAAAGACACTATACCTATACGGTCCTTTGTGGTTTTGTCATATGTTGTAATAAGTGTGCTTCAATTTTGAAGTATTAACAATGTATGTAAAGTATGGGTCGTTATAGTGACCCACCCTAGCTACGAGTTATTAACATCCAACGGGTTGGGAATTATGTTATGAAATAGCCTATGAGGTATTTTTTGTAACCATCAATAGAGAAACCACTCTTCTAAACCAGAATATTTTCGGTCATGCATAGAGTTTATCACCCTCATGAGGTCGATTTGATCACATATTCAAGATAAGAAAAAAATTTGATGCCAGTCCATCCTAACTCAAAGTGCATGGGAAGGTAAATTAATGAATCTTATTTTTAATGTTTTTCAAAATTACTAGGGTATTAATTAGTCATATGTGGAACTTCACACTTCTTTTGGATCCCCATAGTGCATCCAAGGATCAACCAGTAGTTTATATACATAATTGGTTTGTCATTTTTCCACCATTTTTGTTGTGTGTGTATTTTAGGAAGGAAAATAGCATATCCATATCATTTTATTCTTATAAAATTATGGTTAAGTCCTTTTGGACATTATAGTATATTTATAATTTATTTTTTATAGATTAATATTTCAAATTAGTAGGGATTGTAGCATGGTTATAGTGAGATGACCCGAGAAGACATATAGTATCGTACAACCTTGTAAATGTTCTAATAATAGGGCATGGGTTCGTTACAAAGTTAATATAATTTTTTTATCCCCCAAATACCATGAGTGTGGCTACTTCATATATCATAGAATGGGGTTGGTACTCCCTTAGTCTTAAACAATACATATTTCACCCATATTACAGATACAATTATAAAAACCCCCACACTTGGGGGGTAGGTACTCCATCTATTAATAAGGTACTCCATTGACTAGTGTAAATTTTGATAATATGTTAATATCATCTATTAAGTTTGGCACTCTTATATATTACATTTATTTCTTACTAAGGTGTATGTCTTGCACTATAAATTCTTATAGGTGATGTAGGTTTCATAAATATGGGTATGTTTTTCCATTGTTTTCCTATTGTCCTCATTCCTTTTATGTATAGAATATGAAGATTAGAGATAATATAATTCTATGGTTCCCAACCATTATTTTATTTTACTAATCATTCAATATTTGTTGATTTAATTTACAACATGTGTTACATTTCTCCTCATATTGTGGTTTTGTATATCCTATTGGGTATGCTAATACTCCCCATTTCATGATAAATTCATTTATTATTATTTAATCCTATAAATATAACATTATATTCAAATGTGATCATGGTGTTTGTGTATTTGGGGGAGTTTGAGTAAATTATTATTTATTTGTAATGTTTATAAATATTGTTTTTTTCTGGACTTGATGTGATTAAATGTTTTTCCTTTAAATTTTTGTAATGTCCATTTTCATTTGGGATGTTGTTCACTTAAATTTTCCCATGTTTTAGGAAATATGTTTTATACTATTATATATTTGTGTTATAAATTTCAATAATAATATATTAAAACTAGTGATTTTATTAGTTTTGGTTTGTTACATTCTATTATTGATATTTTTTTAAACATAGATTCATTTGGATGTGGCACACATAGGTAAGATATTACCTCACGGTAATAGTCAAAAAACAATTACATATTAGTGGTAGTCTTAGGGTGGTTTAATTTTATTTATTAAAGTCTAGGAGAGATCTGACTAATTTCGATCATATCACCAGAATAAAAAACAATAAGGAAAAATAGTAGATCAGAATTGGCTGTTATTGTTACACCACGACCCCTCTAGACTAGAGCCAGTGCACTACTTTTGATATTGGAATGGTTAGAAGGAATGAAAATACCAATGTAATGATCAATTTAGTATTCTTAAAGAAACTATATACATATATGTTACTCAAATTACATTGGAAAGGTTTACAAAATACAATACATAATGAAACTAAAAACTGCATCCACAAGAACTCAATAAACGATATCCTCTTTGTCACCTTTTGTAAGTAAACAATGAAAGGGGTGAGATAAAAAGAATAGTATGGGTTACAAATATCATAAGAATGAGTACAAAAATATTTGAATCACAATCAATCTGACATAATCAATATAGCATAGAGAATAAATGAATAACTAATGTCATTAATAAACTGAGAATGAAACTACATCAATAGATTTGTTCATAGTGAAAAATTCATGGATAATAATAATAACTGAAAATTAATAAATATAACTCTTATTAATTTGAAGTCATTTATTTTGGAATATGAAACCATAATACCATAAAAAAAGTTTAGTTCTATGGGTATAAACCCGTCAATTTTTTTGGAAACAAACTCGAAGGGTGTGTCGCCAAACTGATTTGTCTCATGAGACCTACTGATGCATATAGGGGATATTGAGGTCCCCAACCACCACTGAATGTCCAAATAATTCATTATAAATTGATTCAATATAAGATAAATTTTCCTTTTCCATATCTGTATAGAGTAGAGTGTACATATTTATCAATATTTCCATAATCAAAATAACTTTCCAAATAAACACCATATGAAAAATTGTATACAGTTTAGACAAAAAACATATCCATCATATGAGATTATGGATTTGTAATATAAATATAATTTCAAGTGAAAATGTATCTCAAATGTGTAGTAGGTACAACATATTTGGATTATTAGGTGCACCATACAAAGTTAGTCACAACAAAATATTAGTTGATACAAAGCCTCTTACCACAATGTACTCGGTCAAATTATATGACACGAACTTAATAACCCTCCAATGAATCATTGTATAACATGAATATAAATATGATCACGTTATTATATATCAAATGGCAGTACACATATACATGATACAATAAATAAGCGGTGAACAACAAAAATCTCACAGAAATGAAAGTGAGATGTGAAACTCATTAAAAACATTTTGGCACGGTAATGTGTTATTGAGAGGTATTAATGAGAGGTAAAGGTGTATTCCATTACATATATGTCACAAGGGATGTATGGGGTAGGGGAGAAAGAATAACCTATCATTAGGAATTAAAAATATAAGGGCACAACATAGGGAAGATTCTTGAACAAATGTGAGAGAGAGGATCCCTTACCTTATGCTTGAAGGTGTTCTTGACTTGTAATTTAAGACATGAATAAACAAATTAAGCTTATTAATTCATAATTCTAGAACTTCTTCTATATGTAAATGATTTATTATAACCCTTTTTATTTCATTCATGGCCTTTTTGATAAGTTATAAGGTTCCATTTCATTGTTTGGGGTCATTTGTTTATTTGGTTTTAAATGATTAGTTTACTTATATTCAAGTTCGGATAAATATATAAGATAGATGTGGTTGTCTAGAAATGAATTTATATTATATTATTGAATATCCAGAATATTACTTGGTTTTATATTTAATTTGGTTACTTAGAGTGAAGTAGAATTATTATATATATAACCTTAGTGACAACTGTTTTGGCTAAACGGTGGGTTTGATTACAATGAACATGTTTTACTTTATAACTCAATACCATCTGTACAAAAGGATTATAGAACTAAAAATAGGATATATTATATATATAATAATAAGGTTCAACCATAACACAAATGTTTTAATTACCAGAATTAAATATTATAATAGAAATTGACAAACTGTTGTCCGTGAATGTGCTAAATTAACACATCTTAGATGGTGCTTTCATTTATTTCAAACAAATGGTGGGGAAAGGAGAGAAGGTAATGAAATATACCATTATCATGAAAAAATTCCAGTACATGTATGTTATTGAATTTATCATACTATTATGGTGAGGAAATAAACAAAAAAAATGAACATAAAAGAATTGAATGAATTGGGAAGAGGAATTTACCTCTTGAGACTTCTTCCTTTGAGAACCTTTTAAGGGGAAAGGGTTTGGTATTTTTAAGAGGCTTGGAGATTTTGGACGTGAGGTAGGATCTTGGGGAGAGACTTGGGCAGAATATTGGCATGAAATGAGGCTTTAGTGGTGTGATAGGAAGATGGGGTGAGGGGTTCTTTATATAGTGGAGGGGAGAGGAGTTATCTTAATATTATAATCATTAATTTATTATTTCCTCTCAAGACAACCAATAGTGAGTATTCCATGACCATGAACAGTAATATATGCATGTGACTTCGAACCAATTGGTCTTACATCAGTATATCATCATCAATGACTCTATTAATCCATTATTTAGCAATTATTGTGAATTATCAGATTTTACTATTCATCAAAATTTAAGTATTTCAGAAAAATCCCAAAAATTCACCCTAACCATTTTTCGATGTGTAGAATCCAAAATTAAAGACCATTTTTAAAAAATAATTTTATAAATATGATTAATTAAATATTTGATTAAAATATTTATTTAATCGAAAAAATATAAACACTTAAAATATTCATCTTCATTTTTAAGGTGCCTAAATTCATTTATACATTCAAGGGCACAAATAACAATCATAAGAGTCATATTAATATTCATAAGGGTATGTTACTCTTCATAAGGATTGTTTACTATTCATAAGGATAGGTTGCTATTAAACAAAAATTAAGTTAAATCTATCAGACTCTAATTATCATCTTGATCACAACCGTGTATGTTGGATGTTTAAAATTCAAATCACAGAGCTGACAAATTTATGTTTTATGGATAGGTTATGGATATCTCCTATAAGTAACCATGTTTTGTTCCATAGAGGCTCACTAATTATTGAAATATAGGCTATAAGTAAAATGTATTTAAGATAAACGTACCATAAAATGTTTGGGGTGCTACATTATTCCTTCCTTCGAAAATTTTGTCCTCGAAATTTATGTATGAAACTCACCAAAAAGATGCGGGTGGTTCTTTTTCATGAAATACTCTTGTTCCCATGTTGCTTCCTCCATTTTATGGTTCCTCTAAAGAACCTTTAGAAGATGAGTTGTCTATTTTCTCAATACTTTCTCCCTTGTGTCAATAATCTCAGGAGGCTTTTCACTGTATGACAAATCAGGTTCTAGTTCAATTTATTCATAGGTGAGTACATATGTTTGGTCAAGAATGTATTTCTTCAACAATGACACATGCAACACATCAAGGACTTTGGAGATATTTGGCAGAATTTCTAAACGGTAAGATACAACTATGATTATTTTCAGAACTTCAAATGGTCTGATATACTTGGGGCTCAGTTTTACTTTCTTATCGAACCTTTAGACACACTTCCATGGAAATACTTTCAGAAATACATGATCTGCCACTTGAAATTCCAATTCCTTTCTTCAGTTATCAGCATAAATTTCCTACCTAAATTGGATTGCTTTAATATTGGCATGTATTGTCTTCACCTTTTATGTTGTCTCTTTAATATGTTCTGGGCTTATAAGTTTCCTCTCACAAACATCGTCCCATGAAGTTGGAGTTTGACATCTCTTTCCATACAATGCTTCATATGGAGCCATTTAAATAGAAGAATGGAAACAATTGTTGTAGGAAAATTCCACCAAAGGAAATTATTGATCCCACATACCTTGGAAATCAAGAGATCATGACCTCAAAATGTCTTCTAGATTTTTAATAGTCCTTTTAGACTGACCATCAGTTTGGGGGTGATAAGTAGTACTCATACGAAGCTTAGTATTCAAATCCTTCTGGGGAATTTTTCCAGACTTTTGATGTAAACTGGGGATTTCAATCAGACACAATCGATAGAGGTCCACCATGAAGTCTTAAAAATTCATTAATATAAAGTCTTGCTAAGTGCTCAAGTGTAAAATCCTCTCTTATAGGAAGAAAATGTTTTGATTTTGTGAGCCGATCAACAATTACCCATATTCTATTGTTTCTTCATGGTTTCTTTAGTAGTATGGTGACAAAATCCATCATAATGTTATCCCACTTCAACATATAAATAGGTATAGGTTTCATCACTCCTTTGGGATGTTGTCTCTATGCCTTCACTTGTTAACAAACTAGATATCTTGACACGTTGTCAGCAATTTCCCGCTTCATATTATCCCACCAGAAATATTTGTTCAGATCTATATACATCTTGGTGCTACTTGGGTGTATAGAGAACTTTGAGCTATGAGAATCGTCTAATAGTTCCATTTTAGCTCAGGTTATGATGGAACACATAACCTCTTCCCAAATTTCAGAACTCCTTCATACACGATGTCAGCCAGTCTCCCATCCTTGACAACATTAATTTTCTTGTACAGGTTCTCATCATTAGATTGAGATCTTTTTATCATCTCTAATAAAGACGGTTTAGTAATCATTTGAAAGAGGAAAGATGTTTCACTTTCCTTAAAAATTCCCATATCCATCTTTAGTAGATCCAAAAATATTGGATCACTCTCAATCCTCATTTCAGTTTGAAGTCCATGATCTTTTCTACTTAACGAATCTTCCACCTTATTCTCCTTTCCTAGGTGGTAGTGTATTGGAAAATTGTAATCTTTGAGTAGATCAAGCCATCTATTCTACCTGATGTTGAATTATTTTTGTGTGAAAATGTATTTCAAACTCTTGTGGTCTATATAAATCTCATATCTCTCTCCGTAGAGATAATGCCTCCATATTTTCAGAGAAAAGATTACGGCTGCTAACTCAAGATAATGAGTTGGACAATTTTTCTAATGAGTCTTCAACTATCTTGAAGCATAAGCAATACCTTTATTATTTTTCATAAGGACGCAACCCAGTCCATTCTTTGATGCATTGTAGTATATTAAAAATCCACCACTTCCAGATAGAAGAGTCAAAATTGGATCATTGACCAATATTCTTTTCAATTCATTGAAGCATTCTGTATGTTATTTTGTCCACACAAACTTAACTCTTTTACGTGGGAGTTTAGTTAGCAGGTTATCCAGTCGGGCAAAATTCTGAACGAAACTCCGATAGTAACCTGATGAGCCAATAAAACTATGTAACTAAATTATGTTTGTTGTTGTGGGACAATCTTGGATTTCCTTTGCCTTTGCAGGATCAACTAGGAATCTATCTTTAGAGGAAAAATTTCCTAGAAAAGAAAATGATTAAATACAAAATTCGCATTTGCTAAATTTCCCATATAATTTATTGTTTCTAAGAGTTTTTAGAATGACTCGTAATTGATTATCATGGTCTGCATAGATTTTTGTGTATATGAGGATATCATTGATTAATAACACAACAACATTATCAAGATATTCCTTGAAAACTCTATTCATTAAACCCACGAAAAAATATGGGGCATTTTTCAGTCCAAAAGGGATTACTATAAACTCGTAATTCCCATACCTGGTCCGAAATGCTGTCTTAAGAATATCTTCATTCCTTACATGCAATTGACGATATTCGCATTGAAGGTAAATCTTTGAAAAGTATTGATCTCCATGAAGTTGATCAAGTAAATCATCTATCCAGGGTAGAGGATACTTATTCTTTATTGTAATAGCATTTATTTCCTTTTAATCAATGAAATGCCTCATGGATCTATCTTTCTTATTGACAAAGAGGACAAGGGCTCCCCATAGAGAAACACTAGGTCGAATAAATACTTTTTCACTCAAACTCTCTAGTTGTTTCATTAGCTCTACTAATTCTACAGTAGCCATTCTATAGGGAGTCTTTGATATAGGTCTTGTGTAAGGAATTAAATCAATAGGTAACTCAACTTCCTGCTCTGGAGGATGTCTAGGTAAATCCTCTGGAAATACATCAATGTATTCTTGAACTATATGCACATCTTCAATTTGAGGATTTATTTCCTTGCCCATAGATATTGGTTTTTTATCCTCTCCAAGTATTGCATTCAGTAGTGCTATTAGGGGTGGTTCTAGATAATAATCAAGTGGCGAAGTTTCTTCCCTAAAGATAAGGGATTCTACACCATTTTCAAAAATTGAAACTTCCTTATTCTTATAATAAATCTTCGCACCATAATTTGACGGCCAATACATATTGAGAATTCTATCAAATTTAGTCATTGGTATGATGATAAGGTTAGAAACTAAAGCACTTTTTGGTGTCTGGAGGGGGAATAGTTGACATGCCTTTGTTGCAATGATACATCCCCTGGGAGCTTTGACTGACAAATCTCTTATTAAATCAAATTGGACATATCTAATTTTCTTGGAAAACTGGGAAGATATAAATTAATGAGATGATACAAAATCAAATAATGTGTTGGCTAATTTTGAGGAAACAATTAAAGTACCATCCACCACGCCATTAGAAACTTAAACCTCTGGGGTTGTAATCGCATAGGCTCTCCTTTGTTCTATGGGAATTTCCTGAGGCATGTTTCTTTGATGCTTAGGACACTCATTTTTATAATGTCCCATCTCCCTACAATTATAGAATTGAATATCATTGAATTGTTTCTTCTCCTTGCATTCATCTAATCTATGGCTATTTTTTTCATAGTTATAGAAGACTCCCATTCCTTTCAAGCATTTCTCGAGATGATTCTTTCCACAGTTCTCATATAATGGGAATAGCTTTGTTCCTGTGCTCTTCTTCGGTGCCTCTACTTTTACTTTGTTATCAGAGTACCACTTCATATCTTGTTTTCCTTTGAAAAGATTAGATCAATAAAATTCCCTCTCTGTTTTGATGGCACTTGATACAATTTCATTATATGATGAAAATGATTGAGAAGCCAGTTCCCTTCGAAGATTTGGATTAAGACCTTCATAGAAATGATCAATATTGTCTGTCGAGTCACGTAGTTAATCTAAGACATACCTGGCCGGCCTTGTGAAAGTAGCCTCATACTCTACAACACTGTCTTCTTCCCTTTGTTTTAAGATATGGAATTTCCTATTCATTTCAGTTCATTGCTCACGAGGGAAATATTTTTCAAATAATATTTCCATAAAATTACTCCATTGCATATCTTCTATTTCTTCTTCCTCCTTGGTATTATAAATCAAGGACAACCATTGATCAGCGTCTCCCTTGAGACAATATACTGCTAGCACTACATTTTCATTTTCATTATATCTTAATTCCATGAAAATATTTTCAAGGGACTTGATCCATTTCTCAGCAACCACTTGGTTAGTAGTCCCACTAAAAAATGGGGCTTCTTCCATATGAAACGATCTAATATAGGTGTGAAATGGTTATTCATTACAACCTGATTAAGTTGTCCCTATATGGTCATGATCTGATATGCTCCAACATTGACTGTGTTGACTTTCTCAATATTGAGATCCCTACCTTGACCACAAGTATTGATTTTCCTTCTTCTGTTAGACACCATTTCTAAATAAAGGGATACACTATATTAGTTTTTGAATCTCAAATATAAAATCACTCAACATAGATTGAAATTCTATGCATAGCTAATCTTATAAACATGATTTATCTGAGGAAAAATTTACATTAAACTCCTTCATAATGGCTTGTAAAGAAAATTTGAATTATTTTAAGCATATACCCTAGGACATTCATAACCAAGAGTGCAGCAAGGCCCATTTTCGTGCACCAGTTCCATTTGAGTCTAGCTCAAAGCGGTGTTTTCGGATTTTACCCCTAAATACATCTGTGCCAGAGCTGCCTCCTCCTGCTTGTATCCAGACAGGGATGTATTATTTAAAATATCCCCATAATCTATTCCTTAAGAAAATACCAGGATGTTATTGTATGTTTATCCTCAAATACTACCTTAGGGCTTTGTTTCATACTATACATTTCCTACTCTAGTTTCCATGTTTTCTACTAATTGTCCTTTGATACCAATTGTAACACCTGCAACCCCTCTAGGATGAAGCCAGTGAATTACTTGTGATATTGGAATGGTTAGAAGGAATGAAAATCACTAAGGAACAATCATTTTAATAGTATTGAAGAAACTAGTTACATATATGTTACTCAAATTACATTGGAAAATTTTACAAAATACAATACATAACGAAACTAAAAACTGCATCCACAAGAACTCAATAAATGATCTCCTCTTTGTCAACTGTTGTAAGTAAACAATGAAAGGGGTGAGGTCAAATGATCTGTAAGGGTTAAAAATAGTGGAATCATGAGTACAATAATAAGTGAATCACAATCAATATGAAATAATCAATATGGCATAGTGAATAAATGTATAACTAATGCAATTAATAAACTGAGAATGAAACTACATCCATAGATTTTGTCATAATGAAAACCTCAAGGAAAATTATAATAACTGATAATGAATAAATATAATGCTTATTAATTGGACTTAATGTATCTGGAACA
The DNA here is from genome assembly GCA_963277665.1 of Viscum album. NCBI lineage: Eukaryota > Viridiplantae > Streptophyta > Magnoliopsida > Santalales > Viscaceae > Viscum > Viscum album. Next base: position 1,186,828,059 of record OY728164.1, read on the forward strand.
TGAAACCATATATCGTAAAAAAGGTTTAGTTTTATGGGTAGAAACCCGTTTGATTTTTTAGAAACAAACTCGAAGGGTTTGTCGTCAAACTGATTTGTCTCATGAGAACTACCAATGCATCGAGGGGCTATAGCAGGGCCCATCCACCACTGCATGTAAAAAGAATTATTTATACATTGATTAAATACAAGAGAAATATGCCTTTTCAAAATCCTTATAGAGTATAGTATACAGATTTATCAATATTTCCATAATCAAAATAACGTTCCAAATAAACATCGTATGTAAAATGGTTTACAGTTTAGACAACAAACATATCCATGATATGATATTATGGATATGTAATATAAATATAATTTCAAATGAAAAGTGATCTCAAATGGGCAATAGGTACACCATATATGGATAGTTAGGTGCACCATACAAAGTTAGTCACAACAAAATAGTAGTTGAGACAAAGCCTCTTACCACAATGTAGTCAGTCGAATTATATGACCAAAACATAATAACCCTCAAATAAAACATTGTATAACATGAATGTAAAAATAATCATGTTATTATATATCAAATTTCAATACACATATACCACATAAAAGAAATAAGTGTCGAACAATGAAAATATCATAGAAATGAAAATGAGATGAGAAACTAATTACAAACATTTTGACATGGTAATGAGTGTTATTGAGAGGGTTTAATGAGAGGTAAAGGGGTATTATATTAATTATATGTCACAATGGTTGTATGGGGGAGGTTTGAAAGCATACCCCATTATACAGAATTAACAATAAAAGGGCACAACATAGAGAATATTCTTGAACAAAAGTGAGAGAGAGGATCCCTTACCTTATGCTTGAAGGTGTCCTTGACTTGTTATTTAAAACCTGAATTAACAAATTAGGCCTACGAATTCATAATTACATAACCTCTTATATATTTAAATGATTTATTATAACCATTTTTAGTTCATTAAAGGCCTTTTTCATTAGTTATAAGGTTTTATTTCATTGTCCGGGCACGTTTGTTTACGAGGTTTTAAATAATCGATTCACTTATATTCAAGTTCGGATAAATATATAATATGGATGTGGTTTTACAAAAATGAAGTTATATTATATTAGTGATCATCTAGAAGATTAAATGGTTTTAAAATTAATTTGGTTACTTAGAGTGAAGTCGAATTATTATATATATAACCTTAGTGACAACCAATTTGGCTAAACGGTGGGTTTGATTACAATGAACATGTTTCACTTAATAACTTAATACCATTTGTAAAAAAGGATTAAAAAACTAAAAATAGGATATTTTACATATATAATAATCTGTTTCAATCATAACACAAATGGGTTCATGACCATAATTAAATATTATAATAGAAATTGATAAACCATTGTCCTTGAATGTGCTAAATTAGCACATCTCAAACGGTGCTTTCATTTCTTTAAAATAATTGGTGGGGAAAAGAGAGAAGGTATTTAAATATACCATTAGCATGAAAACATTACATTACATGTATATTACTAGATTTATCATACTATTATGGTGAGGAAAGAAATAAAAAGAAGAGAGCTTAAAAGAATTGACGGAATTGGAAAGTGGAATTTACCTCTTGAGACTTCCTCCTTTGAGAACCTCTTAAGGGGATAGGTTTTTGTATTTTGAAGAGGCTATGAGATTTTGGACTTAAGGGAGGATCTTAAGTAGAGACTTGGGAAGAATATTTTTACGGCACAAGGCTTGCGTGGTGTGAGAGAAAGAGGGGGTGAGGGATGCTTTATAAGGTGGAGGAGAGAGGAGTTTTCTTAATATTATAGTTATTAATTTATTATTTCCTCTCAAGACAACAAATAGTGATTATTCCATAACCAATAATAGTAATAAATTCATGTGACTTCGAACCAATTGGGCTTACATCTGTAGATCATCATCAATTACTCAATTAATCCATTATTTGACATTTATTGTGAATTATTAGATTTTACTATTCGTCAAAAATTTAAGTATTTCAGAGAAATCCCAAAAAATCACCCTAACCATTTTTTGATGTGTAAAAGCCAAAAATTAGATCCATTTTTCAAAAATAATTTTATAAATTTTATTAATTAAATATTTAATTTAAATAATTATTTAATCGAAAAATATAAACACTTAAAATATTCATCTTCATTTTAAGGTTCATAAATTCATTTATACATTCAAGGGAACAGATACCATTCATAAGAGTCATAATACTATTCATAAGTGTAAGTTACTATTCATAAGGGTTTTTTACTATTCATAAGGGTAGGTTACTATTCACTGAAAATTATGTTAATTATATCAGACTCTAATTATCATCTTGATCACAACCGTGCATGTTAGATTTTTAAAATTCAAATAACAGAGCTGAAAATTTTAAGTTTTATGGCTAGGTTATGATTATCTCCTTTAAGTAACCATGTTTTGTTCCATAGAGGCTCAATGATTCTTGAAATATATTCTATAACTAAAATTTATTTAAGAGAAACATACCATAAAATTTTTGGGGTGCTACAGTTAGAAAGAATGATTATGAAGAATGAAATTGTTGTGGGGAAAGGGACTCAGTGGATAAAGATTAGTATAGAATTTAATATAGGAAAAAATAGTTATGTTAGTAAAAAAAATTTTGAATGGTTATTGAATATTTTTACATATATGTAAAAAATCAGGTTTCAGCACCATTATCATAATACATAATGCTTTAATTGGGGTAGGTTGATAAAATAATTATGAGGTTGTGTATATGGAATTATCTCTATAATAAATAGATATTATATTCCTTATGCATAACATTGTTTCAAATTTTCATAAAATTATATTTTCAATATCATTTATAAATAGGTTTATGTCACATCTTTGGTAAGAATACTAGGAAGCAATGAATTCGATATATTAGTATCTCAAAGGGAGAAATAAATTATATTTTTTTATGATGGATGCTTAATTTCTAGGATATGTTGACTTAGAATTTCTTCAATATGAGAATAGTTCAAAAATTTCCATTTTTAATGTATTAGAGGTTTAATTTGGAGTTTTATATCCTAAGTACAACCTATAGTTGATATTTCAACAACAAAAGGATGTTATGATAAAGTTATAGAGGCTAGAGAAGTGTTGATATTGATGAAGGGATTATTGAAAGAAATTATAATGATATTGAGGAATTATATAGAAATATATATTTCTTGGAATCTATAGTTTCATTATCGGATGAAGCATAATCAGATAAAATATCACATAATCAATAATATTATTTATAATGTTTTTTTGGAATATAAATGTTTAGTGGGAGTGAAAATATAAAATAAATGAGGGTCATGTTTTTATTTTGAGATTTTATTGGGTGATCTTCAATCTTAGTGATCCTTGGATGACTAGTTTGTTATATAATGATAACTTATATTATAAAAAATATGGCAGAGAAAAGTCTAGAAGGTGGTTGATTACAAAATCTAGAAAAAATATTTCATGTAATAAAATGATGTAGCGTGAATCTAATTTCTCATATAATGTAATAATCAGGAGGTTTTAGTGAGATTCAAATAATGATTTGGTAGAGAAATAAAAAAATTGTTGTTTATTCACACTAGAGGAGTATTTCTATTTCACTATTGGTAAATATTGGTAGATTATTTCAATAAATAAAATTAATTATATGATTTAATTAAATTATATATAATATTAATTATAAATATATTACTAATAATTACATAGAAACCAATACTAAAAAAATCAAATGAAAATTTGGTCATCATGATGAAAAGTGATTAGATAGAAATTTTGATTTTCTCCTCTAAATAGGTAGTACTCATTGGGTTATTTAAAAATAATTCATAATCATTTTCTTGAGTAGTTATTAGTAATCCCTAGTAACATGAGAGTTTATCAATCATCAGAATTGTAGTGGATTTTTTGGATTAATTAAAGAGGTTGTAAATTTTCATGAATAATGTAAATTTTCTTATGTGCTAGTGTTGTGTGAATGATTTATATGTAATTGATCTCATACCAGTCATTTCTTACATTTAATAATATTTTTTTGAGATGGTGAATGAAGTATATCATAGACTAAAAATTATCAAGTGCAGTCTGATATATAGTCATTGTTCTATACATAAAGTGAAAATAGTAGATTTTTGTTGTGGGTAAGACAAGAATAAATAAATAGGTAGAGAATATTTTCAACTGGCCATTATAATGAGTAATGTTTTAATTGAATCAGTTTAACCTCACTACACATCCATCACACATAAATTCATATAGTCTAGAATAATTAACTCTTAACATGATTTTTTTACTAATAAATATAGTTAGTTGTCTCTGAAGGATTAAATAGATGGCGCATTTTTGATTTATTATTAAAGGTGCATAAAAACAAGACTAAAGTATTATCTCATAATTTTATACAAATATAATTTTTTTACTATAAATTCTAAAAGGGATAAATTAACTTAAAGAAGGTATAATTTTATACAATGTTAATATTTAGTCATCCTACATATGAGAATAATGAATATGTTAGAAATCCATTTATGATTGGATTTGTAATGAAAATATTATATTTTTAAATAATGATATGATAAAAAATATTTACATAATATTATCAATTTCTATATTGATCATTGAATGTGCATACTCAAATTATTAGATAATATTATATCTTACCATTTGGATTGTGAATAGAAGTTCATATGAATTTTCAACAACATATAGGATGTATATGAATTACCACCAAAACTAAGTGAAATTCATTTGGAAACATTTACATAAAAAATGGTGAAAGATAGAAGATAATTGAATTTTGGTTTGTTTTTAGTAAATAGGATTTAATTGATTTTACTTGGCATCAAATAAAAATTTATGAATTTTGGATGTTATATGATGTAGTATGAAGATGATATATTGATGATATCAAAAATAATTCCATGGTTGAGCATAAACACCATGGAATATTTTATAAAAATCATGAAGAAAGTGTTATATGGATAAAAAAGATTTCATTGAACAAAAATTACATGTTTTTATGTGTTTAGGGTACCATGGATCAACTGTAATGTAATTAAATTTTTGTGGAATCAAAATTCCACTACAAAAAGAAAAAATATGATATAGTTTAATATAAAAAATCATTTTTGTAAAATTAATTTTTTTTTATCTATGTATTTCAACGATGAATATTTATTATTATGATATATGATATGATATCAAGATGAAAATAATTCCACTATCAAGATAACTTTAATGACTATTATTTTATGAAATCTATGTTAAAAATTGAATGTTAAGAATTTGAATCCATGGATTTAAATGAATTTTACAAGAATGAATAATTGAATATGATTCAAGATAAATCTCATTATATCATGTAGTAATATTTTTATATAAATAAAGGATTGATAATTTTCAAAATAAAAAACATTATAGTGAATTTAGTACCAAATCATGGTGAAGACCACATAATAAATTTGAAAATAAAAAAGTGTTGAGATACATAGAATAGAAGAATATCACGCCATTTTTTTTAGAGTAAACACATTCACAACAGATCACATCTATGTGGAAATCAGAATTAAATTTAATTTGGAAAACCAAAAAGATTTATTTTAAAAATATATATAATATAAAATTTTATAAAGTATTTATTGAATTTTTGAGATAACCCTTGTTGAATTCTACAAGGAATCATTATTGGATGAAAAAATACTTTTAAATAAATCTAAGTAGATATTCTAAGGATATTAAATCACTATACAAGAAGTAATGTGTAATTATAAAATAATATAATATATATTTAATAGAATAAATATCCAATATATGTGGTGAATAAACTTGGGATAAAATAATAAATTAATGATTTAGATCAATATGTGGATATAGAACTGAAGATAAATAAAATAACATACATTTGTATATTGATCATTATTTAGAATATCACTCTAATGACTTGTGTTCCAATTCCTTATTCAAATTTTCTAAAAGATAATTTTTTCGATAAAATAATAGGTGGTGATCCTAGGAGTAGGTAGAGATTTGTTTGAAGCATTGAATTCTTAAAATAGTGTTTTAATGTATTTTTAGTACACTAATAAACTATTTTTTCAATTATCCATAAATAAAGGTCACCCATGTGAACTATGTACAATATTTTCTTCATCATACTTCACCTCCTCTACCCATATAATATTCTTGTCATGGTTGTTATCATAGATACTTAAGTTCATAAAAGATGATAACAATATAAATTTCCTAAATTACTATGTTCTCTTTAATTCAACCCCTATATTTAGCTATTTTACATATTGATGCAATTTATGTGGAAATAAATATCAGTAATGAAATTTATATATATTCCATTTTCTTAAATAATAAAAATTGATGAAATTTATGAAAAATATGATTAAAATAATAAAAAAACCGATGATCCTGAAGAAATTATCATTTAACCAAATTCATAAAACTAATGAAATAAATAACATGAATGGCACTTACACTAATGATCCCAATGAAATGGATTACATGGATGAAGTCAATGACAATTATTCCCAAAAAAAAAAAATCCATTTTTACCGATGATACTAATTTCATGAGGATTATTTTATAAATATAAATAATTATATTGTTGAAGATGATAATATCAACATCAAAGATACATATTTTAATGAAATAAAATTATATGACACTAACATCACTGACATTGGGGTAAATGAAATTATAAACACTAAATACAATGATTTTGGGTACAATGAAATTGATAATACAAACTTATACAAGGATAATGATATTAAGTCAAACTACTTGGATGAATTAAATACAAATGAAATTGAAATCTTGGATGAAATTTATGACATTATTGTGGATAATGTAGAAACCACTAATCACATGGATGATACTAAAGATACTTATAACCTAGACACCAATGATATGAATAACACTTTAACATTGATAAGAAAAAAATTAATGATTTAAAATATATAGATATAATTATTAAAATTAAGGATATTGATAATATTTACTAAACTAATGAAATTGCATGCTATGATAGTAATAATACTTTCAAAATGAAAAAATGTTACGAAACCAGTATCAGACACATTGAAAATAATGATAATGGGGAAAATCATTTTAAAATCCATCAAGATAGTAATTTTAAAAATTCATATGGAATATATGACACTAATGATAACTATATTAATAAATATAATTAGATAAAAGACATTAAAATTTATGTAATTATAGATAATATTTTTGAAAAAAATAAATAAATAAAAAACACTAATAATACTAAAGATCATAAATAAATTATTGAAACTAACATCCTTGAATTTTTGAAAAAGAAAAAGAAATATTTAACCCTAGTGACATTGGGTTTAATGAGTTTGAGAAAATTAATGAAGGAAATTGCTATATTAACCCTTAAGATACTAACTCAATTTCCACTAAAGACACAAAAAATATTAATGAAATAGATCGAACTTACATTGATGAAATTAACAACATTGAATACAATGACACTGATGATACAAATGAAGATGAAATTTTTTCCAATAACTCTAACAACTTTAATAACATAGATATTGTTGGATCCAGAAGGACACATGACTTCATGCATTCCTCCTCGTATGCAAGAGGATGTCAACTACCAGTGAGGTTATGAGTTCATCAGTGGGGATAATATACCCTGAATATCATTTCATAGGATTTATAATCAACACTAACCAATATAATAAATAATATGACTAAACTAGTGAAAAGGTTATGATGGAAAAAATTCAATTAAAATAAAGAACCTCCTAATATGGTAAGAAAAACTAGTTTAAATAAGGAAGATAAACAGATAAATGATAAATGGAAGGCCCTTTTAGTGTTTGTATGATCCCACCACTAACTACATACTACTATGATCAATAGTCTACCACAAGGCCCTTTCCCTTTAATATATCCTTCATGAAATCTATAAGTGAACCAAAAAACCTATGTAGGGTGTGAGTATAAGACGAAATATGACACCACTGATTCATCCTTAACATAATGTTCTCATGTATAAAAGTATATTCCATAATAATACTAAATGTGTTACAAGTATAAAAACAAATAATCCAAAACAGGGAGGATAAGAACTAACCAATATTACACAAACCCCCAACCATACCTTCATCATCTTTTTTCTAGAAGGATAATCAAGGGTTTAGAAGAACCAAGGTCCATCCATGAGGCTAATCAATAATGCTTATCAACATCATGGGATTTTGAAATTTACAGTACATTAGGATTCAAGGAATTTATGTTAGCAACATTCTATAGGAATATAGATCTACTCATAATTCATTATGAATCAAGAACAATCTCCTTGGCATCTTTGATGTATCGTGTTCATCACAAGAAATTATAGATCCATCTTCCACTTACTAACATGTTGATAGGACTCTCATTTTCATCATTGAAATCATGTTCACTCTCCCTCTAAAGGATAAAAATGTCATGATAGTCCAACTACCTTGGTCACCATGAACACTTCCACAAAATCAAACATAACATGGTTAGATAAAAAAGAAAGCATAGAACATAATCTTAAGTATTGTAGGACATAAAATACATGTGATCAACATAAAACATGAATAATAAGCTACAAATTATTCATGGAAACAAGTGTAACATATTGGTCTCAAGGATGCATATACACTAACATTCGATCAAATTCTAGTATGTTCATCAAATATGCCTATACATAAATCATATTATAAAACAATGTATATCAAAAGAAGAAAATGTTAAGTAAATTACTACCCCAAATGTCATCAAAATCAAAGATAATGATAAACCACCCTATGTGGTTCAATAGTTGGAGTGGAAAGCTCAATTGTCCAGAACACCTCTTTTCAACTTTATTATCCTAAATGGTGAAACGTCAAATCCGTGAGTTTCTATGGTGTTCTGTTTTTCATATAAGACACTACCGAGAGAAGGGAAGGGTTATTCCTCCATAATCCTACCCCATTCCATTTCTCCATCCCATGGGCCCCTATAACACAGCTCGAGAATGTGTACTAGATCACAATCTAAGATAAAACTATCACAGGAGTGCATCCATTTCCTTCACTTAGAGACCACATTGTCTAGGGAAAAAGTCAGGCCTTACCTTCCCCAATGATACCCATACTCATATGGAACGCCTGTGGCTTGAATGGGTGGGTTAAAATAGACTACGTAGCATCAGAATCCAATAAGAACAATGTACAAATGATTTTCATTCTTGAACATAAACAACAACCATACATGATATGAGAGTTCTCTCATAGGGTCAAAATGCCCAAATTAATGCATGCTGCTCCTAAAAAAGGAACATGTTTGGTTATTCTTGAATAATTACATATCAAAATAGTTGGTACAGGCTAGAGAGAAATATATTACCATTAAAATAAAAAGTTTTACGATTGTTCTCCTCATGTTAGTTGTCTGTGCCAGCTGTGATACTCAGAGGAGGGAGGTATTGTGGAAAGAACATTTAGTTTTCGACCCAGGGGGACTCCCTTGGATAATTGGGGGAGACTTAAATATAGTTACGGATCCATATAAGAGGAAAGGGTTGGGGATCATTTCATAGGAAGGCTAGTATAGACTTTTCATAGTTCATGGTGGGCAAAGGATTAATGGATATGGGATACTCTGGTGATAGATTCACTTGGTGTAACAATCAATAGGGGAATATACAATATAAGAGCCATATGGATTGATATCTCTCTAACACCCATGTCATCTCTATGTTTCCCAATATAAAGGTTAATCACTTAGTTCATGGTGTCTCGGATCACTCTTTGTTGCTTCTTTCTCTTTCCACAACATAGTTCAACCATGGTAGCATTAGGTTTTGTAGTCAGTGGAGAGAGAACTCTGGTTACAAAGATATGTTTAGGGAGTCATAGGAGGAACATGTTTGAGTAAATACTTGGTTGGCCTTGAATAACAAGTTGAAGAAGCTCAAATAGAGGCTGCACCAGTGGTATAGGAATCTTACTCCAATAGACCAGTTCTTGGAGGACTTGAAGTGTGTAGTGGAGTGGATGTAAACAAGTTTAGAGGAGACAATGGATGAGATTGTTTTTGCTGATATCCTAGATAATAATAATGAAATGAATGATCTGATACTTTTCAAGGAGTGAAAGAAAAGGGAGATATAGAAAATAATATGGCTAAGAGAGGATGAAAAAAACACTGCCTATTTTCATTCATTAATAATAGAGATGTGGTGACCTAATATACCAAATATCTAGTTTGATGATGGATCTTATACAAGGGGAAAAGATGTCGTAGGATGGACGGCTCATAACCTATTTAGAGACTTACTGGCTGGGCCAAACACTTCAATGCATGAAGGATACCTGGTAGGGAGCAGAATATTTGGGGGAGCCATCAAATATCATAATAGAAAATATTCATGAATCCATGGAAATATTCAGGAATCCATGGAACATATTCGAGTGTAGGATGAAATTTATGGATCCATGATGAAGCTTAATCCCGAGATCATTATGGTTCCAGATAAATTCCCAATATCTTTCTACAAGGGATCATGGGACACTATGAAAGCTGACATTGTTGGTGTGATCCAAGACTACTTCAGGGAGGAGGACTCCCTCGGGTGACATGTGCTACACAAATGGTACTCATTTTGAATATTAATGATCCCTCTTCCATATCTCATTAAAAAAATGAAAGTCTATGTAAGTTTCGTAAAAGATCTTGGCTTATATCATCATCCAAAGGTTGTTTGACTTTCTCTCACAATGTCTCTCCATCAAGAATCATAGTTTTTTGAAAGGAAATCAATCCAAGGCATGATAGATCTTACTCAGGATATGATCATGGATATCTCCACCAGGTCTCATGGGTCAAATATTATCCTCAAGATTGACATGAGCAAGGCGTATGATATGATGGAATGAGGTTTCATTAATAGAGTGTTGATTCACATGAGGTTCTATGCTTGGGCATGTGATGTTCTCTTTCAATGCTTCAGTTATACAAGGCTTTCTGTTACTTTCATGGGGAGATCATATGAGTTTTCCAAGGCTACAAGGGGCTACAACAATGAGATCAAATATCCCCAAGCTTATTTGTCTTAGTGCAGGATACTCTAAGTTAAATGATTAACCGATGAATATTTAATGGAGACATCATCCCCTTTAAAAGGAAACAAATCCTCCTGTAATTTTCATATCTCATGTTTATTGATGCTTCCATTATATTCATGAATTCATGTACGAGATCGATCCAAGGGATCACCAGAATTCTTCATAAATACTTCTACTGGAGTGGCCAAGAAATTAATAAAGAAAAAAGATAGTTTTATATTCCAAGAAAATGTGAGTCCAGGAGAGCTATGTATCTAAGCTGTAGGATGGGAATGCAACAAGGGTAGTTCCCTCCGGAATACCTGGGAACTCCTATCTCACTAGGAAGAATGTGCATTAGGGTCTTCGGTCAGGTGGTGGGTAAGATCACGAGCCACGACCTCAACTAGAAGAAATACCTTCTATCTTTCGGGATCCTCATCGATTTTGTTAATATTTTTCTTTCAACAATTCCAGTGCATGCGATGATGTCCACCAATGTGTCAGTTGGGGTTATCAGAACAATTGATATAATAATGGCTAGTTTCATTTTTGATGCGACTTTAGAGGGGAAAAGACATTGAGTCTCTTGGGGTTGAATGGAAAATCCCATACTTGAGGGAGGTATCAATGTGAAGATATTAGCTTACACCATTCAATGAATGCATGAAAAGTTAGTGTGGGAAACGATTAAAGGGCGCACCTTGTGGGGAAATACCATGTCCTGTAAAATGGGAGGTATGGGAAGAAATCAGGCCATGATTGGATTACCTCTATGGACTTCGATCAGCTCCATCATCACAACCCTTCAACAGAATTCATTATGGATTTTATTTTAGGGGAACATCAAATTCTGGTTTCTTAACTAGGCTGGTGAGGTGATAGGGTATCCAGGTTGCCCTTCTCTACTATATCCTTCAAATAAGTGGTTAATTACCATGACTTCATTTCAATGGCCTTAGATGAGAAGAAGAAAGAGGCTTTCAATCTTATAATCACCAACTCAGGGCCTAATATATGAATTTTTTCTCCTTCCTCCATGGGGAATTTTAATTCCAAAGACTATCAAAGGATATCTACTCCTCAGTTTCAAAGATATATATTGTGAAAAGAGGTTTGGTGTAACACGATCCCCTATAAATACTACTTCCTTATCTGGCGGATAAAACACCATGCCATTTCAGCTGATGAAAGCATAAAAAAATGGGTATCAACATCACATCCTATTGCCAATGCTATAGAAAAAAAAATGAGGAGGACGTGAATCACATATTATCTGAGGGGGAATGGGCCCAATAAGTCTTGTGTTTTTTTTCAGCGCAGGGTGTTAGTGCTTATGGAAGTATAGGAACTGGGTGAGATATGAGGGGCCACCCTCATCAGGGCAATCCATCATCGCTAGGTCCTAGAGCTTGCTGGAGGATCTGGTACCCTTCTTCAAAAATTAGAACGAAGTGACCACTTTAAGGTCTCTCTGAGTTCCATCCACTATGGAACATTCTCCTTACACCATGTTATTGGGCCAGTGGGTGAAATGGATCCCCCCAAGAACTTCATCAAGCTGATTATGGATGGTCATGACAAGCGGGTATTTCTAGAGGAGGAGGGGTTGTTCTTGATTAGAGGGGGAGTATTGTTATGGCCTTTAAAGCCCACTATGGAAATGGAACAAGCATCCAGGTGGAGGCCAATGTGTTGTTGACTAGGATCAACGTGAGAATTCAAAAGAATATTCCTTTATCCCAAGTGGAGATAGACACAATGATCATACACATTTATTTACGAGTTAAAGGCCATACCCCATGGTTGATCTCTTATATTGTCAGGAAGTGCAGAGATCTTCTCAACGATGTCATTAAGGTCACTCACACCTGGAGAGAAGGTAATAAAGTATCAGATCATCTCTCCTACAAAGTTGAACAAGTCCCTAATGTCATTAGTTTTCTTAACATTTCTTTCTTTAAACTCAAGGGTTTGTCTTTTATCTAAGGGGATTCCCTCATCCTGCATTATTTTGTTCCTCCATAGGCTTGGGTTTTCTTTCTTGTTCTTCCTTTCATTCTTTAATAAAAATGGACCAGATGAATATTATTAACTGATAATTATTTTATTGATTACCCAAAATAATTTAATTTTTTATCCATATTATAATTTTGATAAATTATCAAATGATAAAACATTGATGTTGATGAAACTAAATAAAATAAAAATAAACATTGTAATTAAATGTACATTGAAGACACAAAGATCAAAGACAATAGTAATACTATTAAAATTAATGACATGATTATCACTAATAAAAATGATAGAAAACACACTTAAAATATTGACATTAATGTATCATATGACCTAGAAAATGTGTACAAAATTAATGGTGTCTATTAAACTACAACTGATGATAGACATTGAATTGATGAAACTAAAGATATTGACATTTAAAACATATAAAATGATAACAATATTTCTTGTGGGACTAAAATGGAGGACACATATACAAATTACCCCAACATCAATGACATCAATAATACTTATTTTAATGACCCTAATTCCAAGGTAATAACACAAAATGCAATAATTTTGATCCAATAGATGACAAAAATTGATGATATTGATGAAATGATAAAAGAAATGAAATAATTGATACCTAACACAAAGATAATAATGAAACTTGCTTCATTGACAATTATATCTATTATTATATTGACATTGAAGAAGGATGAAATTTACAAACTAGATGACATATATATGGATAACATTGATGGAACAATCATGAACAACATGAATCATATATGCAGAACAACAAAATTGAAAAAACATATGATGTTGGCATTGATGACACAGATAACACTATCAATGATTACAACGGTGACATGGATCACATTAGTGACACAAATTATATGAATGAAACCCACACTAATGACACAGATGATATTAACATCAATGGCATTGCTTACTTTGGTAATGAAAATAAATAATGTAGTAACACAGAAAACACTAACAACCCAGATAAAACAAACATAAAAAATAAATAAAAAACATTGAAATTGAGACCAAAAATGACACTTAAACTAACACATAAGATACTAACATATATTATACTAAAAAAATTTAAAAAAATATAGGAATTAAGTAACACAGTGAAGTATGCACAATTTATATGGATAAAACTGAAACTATATACAATAATGAAATGAAAAAACACAAAAAGAAAATAATTATATTGATTCTAATTATATGAATAAGAAAATGAATATAAAAAAATGATGATATTAATGGTAATGATGGTAATGACAGTGAAACAGTTGGTGTTAAGAGCACTTAAATTTATAGCACTAAAAACACTAACACCAATGAAAATACAATTAATGAAAATAACAACATTAAAAAAATTATCACAAATTAAACTCTTGTGATTTCCAATAATTACACATATGAAAAAAATAATGATTCCGATGAGATCAATTTCATAGATACTATTGACACCAAAGATATCTCAGATAATAGAGATAAAATTTAGGACATTAATAAAACTAGCATCAATATAAATAGTTATTTTAAATAAATAAATGAAATTGTTATCAATGAAATTGATAACAATGACTCCAAATATGCATACATGGATAATACATATATCTATAAAACAGGAAAAACCAATTATGATACTGATGAAACACAATAAAACCATGAAACTGATGAATCAATGACTGATAGAAATAATGAAACTATCTAATCTAATGCTAATTAAATAGATAATTGTATAATCAGTGGCATAAAAATACTAAAGACAATGAAAAAAATGATATATGTAATAGTGATGAAACTATCCTCAATTTATACACTAGTGAAGTTAATGACATTGAGCATGATTAATTCAATAATACAAATGAAACTAATGGAACTGATGCTAATAACTTGGATTATATATATAATGTAAAAATAAATGACAGTAAAGCAAAAGAAACTAACACTGAAGGAGATACTGACATTAATTTTATAATCATACATGACAACACTAACAAAAACAATGAAACAAATGATGCTGACAAAAATGACATAATTCATATAGAAACTGATCATGCTAATAAGGGAAAAACATATACACAATATTAAACAGAATGACTCTGACGAAAGTCTAAATACATATGGTAAAAAAAGGATTGAAAACATATATACCAATGACATAGATGAAATTTTAGGCACTAATATCATGAACATTTTGTGGGTGACAGTAAAGTCATTAACATAAAAAATAATAATGAATCCAATGAAACTAACACTAATAAAAATAAAGACGATGGAGTTTTATATGATTTTAGTGATTTTGATTAAATATATGAAGTAGATATCATTTATGTTAATGATACTTATTTCAGTAACATGGATGATAGTGAGACTAATAAAAATTGTTACACTTGTGATAACAATGAAATAAATGATACCAATAACACTAATATTAATCATATAGATTAAAATGATTCCAATAAAAATAACCACATAGATAACATAGGTGAAATTTATGACCCTACTGACATATATGGTAATAAAATTAAAGACAATGATAATTTTGAAACAAAAAATACTCATACAAGTGAAAATAATAATATATAGTTAAATGATACTAATAGTAATAAAAAAATACATTTAAAGAATTCATATTAATATCATAGGAAAACCATCTATTGAGGTTACAAACACAATTGACGCTAAAATTGATAAAACTTACATAGATGGAAATATAATCATTGTTGAAAAAAATGAATCATATAATGTTTATGGAAAATAATGAAAGGAGAATAAATATATATACAATACTAACAACTTGTACACTAACAAAGTAGAAAACACTAAAGATAAGGACTATAATGAAATTTTTGATATTGAAGAAATTAGAGAAATTAGTGATAATAATTAGCGTATTACTCATAAAACCAATGGAACTAAATCCCTAAGGTAAACAATGGTTATGAAAAACTTGTATTTCATATAAAATAATGACACTTACATAACTCATTTTGAAAAAAAATTATTTCATTAGTATTGAGGGTAGTAATGTTGAAATCAATAATAGAACCAATAAAACTGTCAAAAATGAGAAAAAAACCAAAACTAATTTATAGTTCATAGTTATACATCATATTTAATTTCTAAATTTCATTAAATGTAGTATAGTGGTTAACAATACTGTAATATGAAAAGGAATCCCCAAATTGCAAATCAATTATTTGAATCAATGAATAGTTTTTTTTATGTTTTACTGTATTTGGAAATAGTATAAGCGGATTTTTTGTTTCTAAGTATTTTAAATGAAAAAATTTAATGAAAATCTAAAATATGATTATGATAAAATATGGATTAGTTTTTAATGGAACATAAATATCATTCCAGTATAAATATCCAAATATTTTTAAATATATTTATTCATAATGACTACGTTGTTATAGTTGGCCACACTACTATTCCATTATATAGTTTTGTGATTTTCTTTCATAGGTACAGTAATTTATCTTTATTCTGAGTGAATTATCCCACAAGGATTACATGATACTTACAATAATACTAAGATATTTTTATTTATATAATATAATTAATTTATTCTTATCTAATAGTTTGTACTAAAAAATTTGATCTTTTAAACATTTTTCCAGTATATAAGTTCTATATGAATAGTAGAGGGACTATGCATGATGATATTTTATGAAATAAAATCAAAATTAGTGATGAATGCAAGATCTCATGCCTTAACCTAGTGATCACACAACCATGCCATGAATTTTAATAAAAGTGGGATATTTTAATTATTTTTTAATATTTTTAAACTACTCCAACAACATTTTTCTCGTATATTTAGGATTCCCACATAGTAAGATTAAAACTAGCCTCTCTATAGGTCCTTTGTTTATCACTTGATTCTTAATAAATTCTTGAGGATTTTATTATATTTTAATATCCCTTTTTATTACATCATTTCACTTTACACAATTATTTTCTATGGTGGCCAAGATTTTCCTCATAAATTTAAATAAATTAATGGTACCTTAATTTTAGGTTCTGTAATTTTCCATTATAGACTTGATCTTAATCATTTTGGTAGTTTTCACCATTTGAAATAGGTTTTTTGGTAATGGAAGACAAGTTTTTACCCATCCATTTATTAAAAATATATCTGATTATTTGGTATTTAAATATATTTTTACTTTATAAAAATATTAATTAAATATATATCATATATTTTAAGTATTTTATTAATATTTATGGATTTACATGTGATGGAAAATAAAATTATAAAGTAATATCACTAAAATTTAATTTAATTGTTCTTATTCTAAAACTGTTATTTGATAAAATTATTAATGAATTTATATGATTGTTTATTTTATTTAATATTAAGAAAATGTATTATTATTTATTTATAATTAATTTAAAATTAAAATTTCAATGTTGAATTTAATTTTTTTTTCATAATTTTTTTTTGTATTTATAAAACACATATAATTTATGATTTATTTACTTTTAAATATATCCAATCCCTTTGATAAATAGTGATGCATCCAAAACTAGGTTTAACCTAATGAGATACTCTAATATATTATTATTTAAACAACAACATTATAACATATAAATTTAGTTGTAAGGAATTAATGTGGATAAATAAATTATTAAAATTATAATTATCTATTTATAATTTAAAATAAATATTATTTTAGTGTAAAATTAATCGTTTTTGAAAGCAATAAGTTTTTAACAACAATAGTTTCGTCGCTTCTAGTGAACTTATGATAAAATTAATTTTTTAATCATTTAAAAAATAAAATTTATAAAATTTATATCATTTTTAAATGCTCATATTAAAATTTTCATTAGGTTATTTTTCTGGATTTTTTGGAAAAGTATCATTTTTCAAAAAATAGTAAAAAATAAGAATTTTTATTGAAAACTCCCTTTTCATTTTAATTATCTATAAAGATAAATTATATAATTTTTTAAAAATAAAATTAGTTTATTTATATTATAATATGTATAGGTTATTTCAGTGGATTAATTTTAAAATTTAATTTTGATACTGAAACCTTTTACCCATATGAGGATTTTCTCATTGAAAACCATATTTTCCATTGTCTATGCGTCTATAATCTTAAATTTAATCCTTACATTTATATAAACTGAATTTGGAAAACAAATTCCAAATTTGGAATAGTTATAACTTATATTATATAATATTCTCAAGGATGTGGGAAGCATTAAAGAGATATTGGGTAACCCCAAGTTACAAGACCTCTCGAAAGTAGGAGGTAGTAAGGAGGATCAATACAAAGGACATCCTCAATCAATAGGAAAGGAGAATAATGTCACAAAAGTTATAGATCATTCAGAAATATTTGTGATCTAATAGGGGGATGCATAAGAGAAGGAAGGGTAACAACATGTGGTTCTTCGTTGGACTTTGAGGATGTGCGAATGGAGGAGTAGGTTGCATTCACCCTGGCCATTCCATCTGGACAACAGTAGTAGCTTATCGCAGATCCTATGAAATCTCTAGAATTGTTCATGCACTCCAGAGAATAATTATTAAAAAAGGTTCCTATGATTAATTCCACACAAGATTAATTATATAAGATTATGGAAAGACTGATACAAATGAGCACTAATAGTGAGCGGAGTGAAAGGGTTGATAAGTGGGATCTTACAATGATTAGAGGCTTCATTAAAGGAATGATCAACAAATATGAGTACATGAAAAAATGTAGAAATCTAGAAATAAACAATAAATACCTAATAAAAGACAATACAACCA
The DNA here is from genome assembly GCA_963277665.1 of Viscum album. Taxonomy (NCBI): domain Eukaryota; kingdom Viridiplantae; phylum Streptophyta; class Magnoliopsida; order Santalales; family Viscaceae; genus Viscum; species Viscum album. Next base: position 1,186,846,983 of record OY728164.1, read on the forward strand.
TACATGTATCATCCATTTATAAGAAATTATTTGGGGATAATGCTTCCATTAGGCACAATCTATCATTCAACAATTATGTGGTTTCTTTTCATGTTGTACCTGGGTGAACATTCAGTTCCTCACATTTCCCCTTAAATGTGTTTTCATAATAAAATATTATTTTTAGTCACCAAAGACAAGAAATGATATATTTATTCCCAAAATAATTATTAAATATTAAGGGGAGGGATGTTTTTGACTGATTTGAATAAGTATTTTCTAAACCAAAGTGGTCTGAAGGTGTAAAGGGAGGAGGAGACGGGGTTCTTCTTTAAAGGTTGGGTGAGTGGAAATTTTTTTAATTTATCAAATAATAAATGCCCTACATGTTTTTTCCATTAAATTAGTTCCAATATCCCAAAAAAAATTATACTGGAAGTTATATGATAAAAATATATATTAAAAATACATTTTTGACAACTTTCTAAGACCCCCTTATGGATAAAGAGTAGTCCCTTGGTAAACTCTTTTTTTTCTCTTAATCGCTTTAATGGATTTTAACTGATTTCACTAACAATATTCCTAAAAACTAATTTTGAAATGAATATAAATTATATATTATAACTATGCTAAATATATAAACCATTTTTCCAAATTTAAATCATAGAAGTGAAGTAAATTAATTTAATATTAATTCCAAATAAGGGATGAGAAAGTTGGTTTTAAAACTAAAAATATTCAAAATTTACTATGTTTTTATATATAAATTAAGTATAAAATTATTAAAATGACCTAAATTAGATAAAACATTGTATAATTTATCTATTGGTTTTTTAAACCAGTTCGAAATATAATTTAATGTTATAAATTATTTAGATGAAAATATAGTTTCCCATTATAATTTAGTATTATTCACAACTTATCAATAAATGAAACTTATATGGAAAATACAATAAATTCACCCTAATATAATTTTGACATTAATATTTCAAAAATTAGGATTACTTTTTCAAATATAAATTTTAAATGTTAAAAAATTTTGTTTTAAAACAAATTTTACATTAAAATTATGAAAAATTTCCTTTATAAAAATACATCATTTTATGTATAAAATTCTGTTTTTTATTATCCCATGCTTATATGATCAAGTGGATGAAATATATAAAATTCTTTAAGATCATCGACTAATATTAATTAATTTAATGTATTAAGATAAACTTTTGTTGGCGTATAAAAATAGTTTAAAAAAAACATTGACATTATATTCATTTGGGTTTAATATTCATTTATAATTAATTTGTAATCGTTGAATTCAACCATATATTACCTACGTTAGTTGATAATATTTATAACCTATAATTTAAAAACTAGTAGGTAATTTTTGTATTAAATAATTATTTTAATATTTTTCTTCAAACCTCAGTTTGGTGTGTAACACAAGACATCGAAGAAATTCATTGTTGCATGTAATGAAGGTTAACTCAATATTACACTATTAGAAACTGGACCTATACCAATAGTTTGGAACTATTGGTATAGGTCCCAAAAATGTTCGTATAGGCTATAACGATGATCTGGGAGACCGTGGGTTCAATGGTGTCGATATAAACCTATACCAAGGGTTTTGGGAAACCCTTGTTATATGTCATATGAATTACATATTCCACTGTGTCATTAACCTATACCCATGGATTATTAAACCATTGGTATAGATTTTAAAAAATACACAGTCACATGATTTGATCCCAAGACTGCCCCTTCTTTCTTCCTAAGCCTAACCACTACTCTATTTTACTTACTGGTATATAAATAAATATATAATTATATATATATATATATATTAATAAAATGTCGTTATAGTTAGAAAAAAGTGGGAATAGGCATTCCTATGAAATTTTTTGTGTGCAGCATGATTTTTTTTCTTATGTTAAGGAAGGAATGATATACCCATGGGTTTGGAAATCCATGGGTACATGTCTTCAAAAAATAACCATATCCCATGGTTTTACAAAAACTGTGGCTCTAGGTCTCTAAAAACAACCCTATACCTATGGTTTCCGTAAAACCATATGTATAGGTCTTGAAAAATAACCTATACCCATAGTTTTCCAAAAACTATAGGTATAGGGTACCATACTATACCTATACCCATGATATTTCATAAAACCATGGGTATAGGGCTATTTTCTAGTAGTGTTACTTTCATCACAACCAATAGAATAGCTTTAATTTATTTAAAATATTAAATACATCATAGAGTCTCGAGATGATATATTTATTTCTATGCATGGTGTTGAAGGTCATACAATCTATCTAAAATGATGCTCATATTTTATACATTTCGAGTGTTAAAATATTGACTTGTTTTTATAAGATTTTGTAAAAGGACTGTTTCAACCTGGGCATAAGGGTTAATCATTAGTTTGGGTCGACTTATGGAGGAGGTGATAAGTAGAGCAAACATTCAACAATATGATTGGATTATTTTCCTATTTTTTTCATATATATATTTGATAATGTATTAAAACTTCTCACCCTTTCATTTCATTCATTCATAATTATTTATTTACTTATTGTTAAATATTTTTTTACACATATTTTACATAATGGTTCTCTACCACAGTTATATCTAAAGATGTTTTGTTTTTGTGAGTTAATATTTTCTATATTATATAATTTTTATATGTTGTTGCGATATCATTTTTTTTAAATTATCAAATTATTATTACATGTCTCCTAAATAAAATGGTTATGTTTGATTCGTATTTGGTATCTTTATTTAATTTATTTTATTTCAATTGTAAAAATTTCCCAAAGAATATTGATTATTACCTTGTGATGGGTATGCTTTGTTGTTAAGATATGATAGCCTATGCTATTTTAATTCAATTTGGTACTAGAACCTTGGTATTATTATTCTAGAAGGAAAATAAGGTATATATAAGTAATGAAATTCATATTTGAAAGATTATATTACTATGATATTTCTATAAAATGTTTTTAGAATGAGGAATGTGTTACATTATAATTTCTAGAAATTAAATTCATGTACTGTGATTTTTTTCATTTTTTTGGAGAAATATTTATCTCAATATGTGTCATTTTACATTGTAGTGAATTATGAGGAGTTATTTATGAATCCCTCATTTTAGGTATAAACTTGAAATAATTTCATAGTTTTATAATCATCCACTATGGGATACGAACTATGAAATGAGGTACATGGGGATAATAAACCATACTATAATAACTATTTTTGGGTTTCTATGGTTATATAAATTATCAAAGTATAATTTAATCTTTACCACAAATATTGGTAATCTTATTTTATTTTTCTAATTTATTTTTCATTTATTAATCATGATTGATTCTAGTAAATTAATTGTTTTTGTATAATGAGATAATTCTGTTTGAAAATATTTTTTTATGTTATTTCAAATGATAATGATTTTATCTTATGATGTTTTTATATTATTTAATTTCTATTATGAATTATATATATTTTAAAACTAAAATTAATATTTTAAAACTCTTAATTTGGAGTGAGATATGTTTTTATAAGTTATTCCTCTAGTTGATAAAGGATTAACTGAAAATGTGATTGAAAATCTTCAATACATAGAAACTAAAGTAGAAACTTTTTCATTTCATATGAAAAACCATGCTCCAAATATCTATATAGAAAATCCCAATGAATTTAAATTTTCAAGGGAACCCTCAAGATATAATGGAATGGATTCAGAAGATCAAAATTAAATTAAATTTTTTAGAAAATCTTAGGTCCTCTATGGTGAAATTTACCACTATAATTCTAAAATACCTAATAAAGGATAGATTACATTATACATGTTATACCTCATGAGAATATAATATTTTATGTCTTCAAAACCATTTTTATAAAGTTAATTTTCCTAAATAATTTGAAATTTGTGAAATTATTTGGGTTATTATCCATGATGTAGAAAAATAAAATAACCATTGAGTATGTAACTCATTTCAATGTGATTATATTGTTTTATCTATATCTTTTCACCAATGAAACATTAAAATCATTCCATTTCAAATCGATATTAACCATAATACCACCTTGATGTTATTTTTATTTTTATTTTTCCTTCTTATTATTAATTTTATATAATTTCATAATTATTGGAATAAACATTATTGAATTATCTTGGATTGGTATTAATTATAAAAAAATTGGTTTATGACCCCAATAATCTACAATATATTTATTTAGAAATAAATTTAATTTCGTCAATAACTTGTGATGCACACAACACTTGGTTTAAACAAAACATTGTTTTATTACACTTTATAAGCTTAATTTAAAATAATAATTTTACAATTTTAGATGATTTATATTATTAAATAAACATGATTTTTGAAAATTTCATATCAAAATTATCTTATTTTGTTTTTTTTGGGATTTTCCTAAAAGGATTCATTTTTTTATGATATTATGTTTTAATTGAAAGCTGTTTTTTCATTTAAATAATCTTTAAGGTTAAATTACATTTTGAATTTGTATTAAATTAAAATGAGTCCTATTTTATATTAAATTATAATTATTTAGTATTTTGAATCATTTTAATTTTAAAATTAGATTTAAAAACTATGTAAACTTTTAAACATTTTCACTTTAAGAAACTATGTTATCAGCACATATGTGGGATTATTTAAATTAAAATTCTGTAATTATTTAAATTGAATTAAGAAAAAGGGATCCCAAATTTTTAATATGAATAACTTATGATTCTAATAATTTGAAATAATATTTAACAAATACTAATAATTATATTAAAAATTAATTACTGCGGGTAAGGTAAAATGAGGCGTACCTAAGGGTTAAACAAGAATGATAAGAGTGAAAATGATCTAAAATAGGATATTAATTTAATTTAAATTATTTTTTTATATATTCTGAATTAATGAAATTAAAATTTGTAAATTAATTTCTAATTTTCTTTGAATGTTTCCCACATAATATTTTAAATAAATAAAAATGACCAAAAAAAAGATTATTCTTAATATTAATATTTATTATGCCATGGGATAGGAAATAAACAACATATGTACAATTATATATATAAATTTGTAATATAAATTATTATTTTATTAAAAAAAATTATTAATTATTATAATATTAAATATTTACAATAAATTCTTAAGAAACGCCAACATAGAAATTATTTAATTAACAACCAAATTAAATAAACGACATAAAAAATATTAATAGTGAATCAAATTGAATTAATTATTGTGTTCCATTATTTTTTCAAATTAATATATCCTTTTTATTTAGTTTTTATCATAATATAACCTAATTATATCATTATATTGATATTTTTATATTAAAATTAGATGAATCATGTCAGAATTGACTTTAATGTTATTTTTTAGTAAATAATATTTTATTAAATGATTTAAAATTAGTAAGAATACTAATTTATAAAATTTTATTTTTAAATTTTAAAAATTATAAAATATATTCCTTTGATTGACCATTTTTATTTTATAATTAACACAATGACCTTTAAATATTAAAAAAAACTATGTTAGCATGGTTATGGTTAAAACAATGTTTTTTCATGATACTTGCACTTGTGTTAAAATTAATTTCCAACACTCATATGATTTATATTTTACAAATTTGATATAATATTTATAATTAGTGCTACAAAATTATCTAATAAGCCTCAGTTTATTTTATATTCAATTTATAAAAGACCTTGGTTAAAAATACTAGTTTCTATAGTGAAAACCCAAAATAGTAAAAATAAAAAAACATTGAAGTTATGAAAAAATGTATAAAAGATGTATTTAATTGTTTTTTGAGGCATGGATAAACAATATTTCCCATATAAATACTTAATTTTCAAATTTTGAGACACATTACATATTATTTAAATCATAATATTGAATACTATTGATTATTCACATGAATGCCAGTCCTCCTCAACTATAAAAGCGAACTCACTCTCTTCACTTATTCACACCATAAATTTTTTTGGTTTCGACAATCCTAGAAAACAAAACTTTATAAAATCCACCCAATCGACCAAGAATCATTATTTTTGGAATTAAATCAAACCTTGGAAGGTTTCATTGTAAACTGAAGGAGGATACCCTAGGAAGTGGTAATATTCTTCAACGAGATAATTTATTTTACATCATTATCCACCTCTATAAATTTTTATTAAACTAATATGATATAATATCATTAGTATATTCCATATATTAGGATGTATTTATAATAAGTTAATTACCTATATCTTTATTTTCATTCATCGAATGGGTTACAAAATCCTCGTTGGTGTGTACGGCGACTACCACATCTTGAACTGATGTCATTCATTTTTCAATTTTCACCTATAAAGGATAGGTATAATGATGGATCTAAAGTATATATATGATATTTAAAAATTATTTATACCCATAGAGTAACTATATTATATATATATTTTAACCTCCATTCTATATGAGATATGATAATGTCGCTCCTGTGTTAGGTAGACTATCGGTTTGTGATACGATATGATTCGTCTTTCACTATCAATTCAAATGGAAGGTGATCAAGATATTTTTATTTTTATATGTGATATAAATTAGATAATTATTATAGTCATTAAATATTTATCATTTTATAACGATAATTCTTATCATTTTCTTCATTTCAATTTCACTCACTGGATGATGATAACATTATTCATGAACATGTGTACTACCGCATTCACAAAGTGATGTGACACACATTTCATCAACAAACCACAAAGATGATAACTATAAGTATATAATATGGAATATATTATATTATGATCACTATTTAAGGGCAAAATATCAGTTTCCTCTTTTATATAATGATCACTCAAAATTGGAATCATTAGTCATTTGTATGTACAACTGATCACCTCTATGATCGTAACATACATCATTTTTCATAATCATATTTCATGATTTATTTTATATGTATATTTTATTTAAAAATTTTATATTTATTCCATGATTATATTTCTTTATATGAAAATAAAATATAATATTCATAAGAACTAGATCATTCCTAATGAAACTCGGATGAGAAAATAAAAAAAATGAACACCAAAAGTAAGGAAAACAGTAAAATATTATCAAACAAAAAGGTAATAAGATGTTATAAAATGATTATATATGATATTAAAAATATTAATATTATTATTGTATAAGTTAATAAAATTTTTAAAACTAATATACTATAGGTGAACAAATTTTCATCTAAATGGAGTAAGGTAATAGATTTTGTCTCAATTTACATTCCATGGAGACAAAATTATTATTATGAAACAATTCACATTTTGTGGGATATATAGTACCCATTTGAATTTTAATATCATGATTCATTAATTCATCATGGTATTTTATGTTTCAATTTTAATGATTTCATCCAAGGGGATTTGATTATAAAATTACTAAGGGGTAAAAGTTATTGTGGAGTCTCACCTTCTTTTTTGATTGTTAAATTTCTCATGAAAAAATAACTTTCTTATAATAAATTTTAATATAAAATAAAATATATCTTAAATATCCATATTCACGTGTTATGGATATTATTATTTTTTAAATAGAATATCATTGTTTTATATGTGTTTCCCTTGAAAGTTATTTGATTAACATGGGAAAAATTGATAAATTTGTATCCTTTACTCAATATGGATATTTGATAAGGAACAATGTTTATGAATGAAATTAATTATTGAATATATATTGAATTATTTGGATATGAAATGCTTGGGTTGGGGACCAACCAATGAATGCCTTTTAATGCATTGGTAGTTTCATGATATGAATATGTTGCCAAATCAATTTTTTTTTTCACCTAGTATTTTTCAATCAATATTGTAAATAGTCTTGACTATAAAGGTATCATGTGCCCAGAAACCATTAAATCTAATAATTAAGAAATAAAACAACTTAAAATTAAGTTATTATTATCCATGAAATTTTATATATGATAATATATATATATATGAATTACATTCTCATCATATTGATTAAATGGAGGGTATTCTCAGTTATTTACCATTCCATGTTTATTACACTTATTTATTAATAATAGCGTCCACTATAATGAACCCTTATTGAGAAATTGAGTTCACCATTTTTTGTTTCCTTTCCCCAGGTTATGAATATGAATCCTTTATTTAGTTCTTAATTATTCTTACCATTTTAATTTTTTTCTATTATGTTTTATATTCTATTCCCAATGTAAAATGGGTATCATGAGTGTATCTAGTTTTCCAAAACATATAAAATTTAGACTTTTTGGATTTTATTCATTATATATATTCCAATGTGATAAATTAAGGAACAATATCTAAGCTACCAAATACAAGGTCATTACATTTGGTATTAGATGATGTTTAGTAGAAAACATGGAAAAAAGATTTAGAAAAACATATATTAAGGATTATAAACATGTGATAAACATTGTTTATAAGTGTACAATAACATCCAATAGTTTTTTCAAGGTACATATTATGTGTTTTTCCTCAATATACATCTATTTATTGAAAATACAAGTGGATGTGGTTTTATAAATTTTTTTATAGGGTATTAATATCTAAAATGGGACATTGGCCTTGACCTAAACATCACATGATGTATGAGAACATGACTTACTGTGTACCTGGATTAACACTATTGAGGAATATTCTTAGGAGAATTTATTTTTTTTCAAACCATTATTAAATATTTGAAAATAGATATATCCTCATAGAAACCAATCCTATGATTATGAGATTATTTTATGTTAAGTATTTAAATAGTTTTTGAAATGTACATTATGAATTAAAAATCACAATTTTATAAGATAACCTATTATAAGCCATTTTTTAGAAACGGAACCTCAAAGGAATAAGGGAATCAATACATGTGGCCAATATAGATATTGACCTTCTAAGGAAGAAAATATGACTAGTATTATATATAATGATCTCATTGATAAATTATAGTAGATTTATCATGTAATGAAAAATAAACATGCCCATATGGAGAAACTTATTCCACCAGAAGAATAACTTATATGATATTGATTTTTGCGAGAGAGACATCCATCATTTAGTAGGACTACAGATCCAATCAAAGATGAGATATGAATTATGTTTTTGAAGAAGATAGTTATTGACATTGTATATGGTGAAAAGTAAAAGTTTAAAGATTAAATGTATTACCTCAAAGTAGATTCTGATCAATGGTGGTCATTGATCCATAATACTAGGGAGGAATATGAAATAGAACTCATGGAATGGAATGCTTTTAGGGAGACATTATTTGATAATTATTTCCCTAAATAATAGACATGAAGATAAAATCACTTAGCTTAAATAAAAAGGAAGAAGAATGTATTCTAGTGTATAAATATACCTTTAAAAAGTTATTTAGGTATACAAAAAATTATATATTCAACATTGAGAAATTTTTTGACCATTTTATTGAAGGGATTAAGGCATGTTTACATTGGGTGATGGTCACTTAAACTTTTTCCTCATATGATGAAATAGTTTTATGTGCTACAAAAATATAGAAATAATTATACATGTATTATGGCTTCAAAGGGGATAAATAATAGAAGAGTTTTATATTGAATTAAAAGGTAAATGGAATTAGTGAAAGAAGGATTCTCTCACATGGGATAATTTTGTAACGAAACACCATGGAACATGCTTAAAGGAAATGAGAGTTTTCTATAAGTGTAGAGAGAATGGAAAAAAAATTATGATTGAAAGGGAAATAAATAAGATTCCAATGTTTGATGCTTCAACTATATGGAAATAAAGAATTACAATAACAAATGTCCTAAGCATCAAGGAAATATTCCTAAAAAAATATTAGTGATCAAGGTCAGACATACGTTATTAATACAAATGAAGTTGAATAATTAATGTACTTGAGTATTTGGATCTAAGAAAAATGTTTAGAAAGTACTTTATTGATGATATTTTCATTATGAGAATTATAAAATATATAAGAATTGTACTATAGTACTATATCATTAAGTATTTAAGAAACAATTTTGTAAGCTATAGATGACTAAGAAAAATGATTCCATTTTATGTTGAAAATATTGTAAAATATATTATTTAGGGAAAGATAACCCATAATATATTCCTAATTTCAAGATAGTGATGTTGGAATAAGGAGTTGATTTATATAGATAATGTAAATTTCATAGTAATTACTATAATGAATCTAATTATAAATCTGTTGTAAATGTTTTTTATGATATCATTGATGGGGTCTATTTCATTTATCGATTTTAGGAATATATCTTGAAATATCTGTTTTACTTAAGGAATAAGGGGAAACAATTTTTTTATTGTTTTTTGCTAATTTATGATATCAATATGTTTCAAGAAAATATATGATAAATATATTAACATGTTAGGAATATGATTATTGAGATCCACATTATTTTTTGTAGTAAATATAATGCGACTTTAGTAACTTTCCATCAAAATTTGGCCCGATCTATTTTGGAAAAGTTTTTAGGTTAACTATTTTTAAAAAGGATTATATTGATGTTCATGTGTTATTGGATAAATTTTTATAATCATTTTGGTTGTACTAAATATATGAGGAATATATTTTTACTATTATATGCATTATATAAAGTGTTAAAATTTAATTTTAGTGCTTCAATCATAATTTTTTTTGGATATTTTTTTTGCTGTAAGGGACTAATCGAAATCTGATTAAAAATTTCAAAGGATGAAATATTTCTTATGAAATATAAATTTATCAAATTTTTATATTTCATTATAATAAAATATTGTAAAATAATTCATCAACCTTAGGAAAGAGGATGTTGACATAAATTATTTCCCAATTTAAATAATTTTTTATGATATAAATATAAATTTTAACACATATTCTTAATGGTTTTGTGGTAGTTAACCTTATTTGGATCACCCACATTTTTAGGAACAATGTTATGTATCACTTTGCACCAGTATTTGGGTGTTATTTTTCTTTTTCATATCCATGTTTTCATTTCCCATCTATGTTCTCCAACTAGGAAAAATTGTTTTGTGATTAATCTAGATGACATTTACACTTCCATTTCTCTCTTTTTAGGGGGTATTTTGTTAACCCATTTATTGTATGGGTTTTTAATAGAGTTATTTCAAAATACTAATCCCTTGATTATTGATATCAGGTTTAAATTTTGATGAAACATATTTTAAGGTGGGAAAGAATGAAACACACCAAAAAAATACAATATATTTCTTTATGAATAAACTTATTATCATTGATTGGCCCCCCATTGCCTAGACCAGTGGAAAAAGGGCCTTATAGGGTGCCAATGATGGCATGGATTTGAGTCTCTCCGGATTCATACTTGTGTGTGTCTTTATGTTTCCTTTTATCTTATTATTTCCCCTTCTTTTACCATTTGTAAGAATAAATAAATAAATAAAAACTTTTTGGTGATAGCTTGAGATGCACACAACAACAGATTTAAACAAAGAACTGTTAAATAATTATATTCACAATTAATATAAAATTAAAATTGAACAATTGTATAAAATTTATTTTAAAAAATAAGATTTATATTTGAAATATTCATATCATAATTAGCATAGGGTGATTTTTTTGGGTTTTCTAAAAAGGAATTTTTTTAATGATATGGATTTTAATTAAAAAAATCTTTTTATTTAACTAATTTATAATGATAAATTATATTTTGAGTTATTTTAAAGTATCTGTAGTCCAATTTTATATCAATACATTCAATTTAGGTTATTGGAATCATTTTTATATTTAATTTAAATATAAAGACTTTGTAAAATTTTGAACATTTTCACTTTAAAACCCTGATTTATCATCACGTCAATGGGAGTAATTTTAAATCCCATGTTTCAAATTGTTTCAATAGAATTTATAAATATGGATTACATATTTTAAATTAGTATAAATAATAATTTCTAATAAGGAAAAAATTATTTTTTTCAAAAATAATATTGAACGCAGTAAAAATTTATTATAATGGTTAATGTAAAATGTGTTTATCAGTGGATAAGGGTGGGATTTTGAGAGGGGTTAAACTAGAATGACAAGAGTGAAAATAACCTGAAATATTATCATAAACTATATAGGTTTGATCCTATGGACTTGTATTCATTATACAATGATTTTTCCAAAACAATACCAAAAAATTATATAAATATATATATTAGTTATATATATATATATTTATATATATATATATTTATATATCTCATACAGATTTATAGCCAAACTTCATTTTGACCATGGTCGTAAGAATAATCTATAGAGACAGAGAATGTTTATAATGGTTTAAGGGGGTAAAATGTCAATGCCAACACCATGGTCCATATTGACCATGGACATTTATATATATATTCCAATACTCAAGGTTGACTATATCTTTATAAAGAACCTATATCAATCATAAATTCATATCTTTGATGTGGTGGTTAAAGATCACCTCTAAAGCCACAACCCACATCTACCATAGTTATATGTGGTTATTCTATTTTGTTCCAAGATGGTCATCATCATAGGGAAACCATATATAAATATTTAATTCCACTATGGTCATAAGTTATCCAATGCAATATATAGATCGACTATTCACATCATCCATCATTATATGAAATTATAATATACAATAGAATATGATCTATGTCTCTACATATGGCATTCAACCACCTATATACGTGATCCCTACCACCCATTAAAACATGAGAACCTATAGTAATGTTCTCTTAAGATCATTTCCATAACTATTTTTCATACCATTACCATGTATTTTTAGCATGGTTAAGTGGTTCTTTCATTATTCAATGGGCACACACCATGTGGACAATGGATGTAGGTGATTCTCATAGTGGATTATGACAATAGTTCTTATCGAATGTGGCTATTGTCAATTGTACAACAATGATTAATTATTATTGGTGGATTTTTGATACAAAACAACCATAATTCTTCTGAATATGGCTATAATATATTGGTCATATGGAAATTTTATAGTAATGACGGCCAATATTTGATAGGATAGATCCTTTCATGTATTTTTATTTCCATCCAAACTCATTCCATCATATTAGGTTGATATATGTAAATTGTTAATAGCATGTTTACTTATTATATAGGAGATAATTTATAAAATTATGTTGAATTGGAATTTATTTCCAATGGCTTAGAGTTTAACATAATAACTATTGGAATTTTTAGGCCGTGAACTTGTATTTTTTTACAGTGTCTCCATATGTAAGACATAATAATTTAGGAAGACATAAAAAGATTAAGTCATGCTATATTATACCCTAATAGATAATATAATGGCATGGGAATGTTATACAATTTAAAAAACTACCTCTGTAAACTACATCCATTCATAACATGTTTTCTTATCTCCTAGTTGAAGAAATTAGATATCAATCCCTCTGAGGATATTATTTTCAGAGACATAAAGATTCACTATGATGTAAATTTATTGAAAATAAGATCTTAGATATTAATTTTTAAAAAATTTATTATGAACAATATAAACACCATTAGTTTATATCATATGGAAGCATTATACAAATTTTCAATAAAATTGGACATAAGAATTTAAAATGAAGGAGGAACAGTCTTGTCTCTTTATTAATACTAGTACATGATAAATTTATAGGGGTTTAATATATCATGATAGGTAAAAAAATGACGCATGAAATGTAATGATAAGACATAATATATGGTATTTTTTATTTTATTATTTTTACTCTCGTTATAATAAATATTAAGAAATTTTGAAATAAAATGATGGAGTTTTAGGGAAGCACATCTAGAGGGACCACACAATCCAATATAACATGTCATAAAATCTAGAAAAGTGATTAATTCAAGGTATTATGAATATTCCATGTTACCATGAAGCCAGGATATTGAATTGACTAAAAGTTTGAAATTTTAATTCTTCTATAAAAAATTAAATATTTTCTTCCTCATTGTAATCCCAACATATTCAAGGATATTCTATAGGATTTCTTTAGTTGCAGTCACTCCTTATAAATTTAAAACACTTGATCCTTCAAAAAATCGTAGATATTTCTTACTGTATGAGTCATTATCCACCTCTATGTTTCCATGAGTATTATTTTCTCAATAATATTAAAATTTTCCATAATTTACATAGGTTTTCTATTAAATGAAAATGAAATAAGGGATTCTTCATTTTAGGTTCTTTAATATTCTCATAAGAACATTAATTTATTCAATTTGGTATTTTTGAATAACATTTCATTATTTCGATCAAATTCCATAATGTAGTACTATACGCATCCAGTTATTGATTAATAATTATACACATGAGTATTTTAAAAAATTGATTCATTAATAAAGATTTCTTCTTCGAAAAACATGTTTGATGAAAATATATTTCATTTTTCACCATGATTTTCATTTTATAGAAAAGAAAGTTCTCATAAAATATATGTTAAATTTATTTTAATTATACTTTTTCACAGAAAGGGTTTAATGAAATGCCACATAAATTTATTTGATTTTGTAACACAATTAATATTGAATGGATGTTTCATTATTAATTTATTATTGATTTAGGATAGATAATTTTATGGTAGAATTTGAATTTAATATAAAAATTTCTCATTCATATTATGATAAAAATTATATTTATTATATATATACTGTTTTAGTACTTTTTTAATGTTTTTTATAAATATGAAATTCCTTCATATAGATTGATTTATATTTTTGTGATGTGTTTTTTCTTTATAGGGTTTTTTGTGGTGAAATGTTAATTTAAAAATTTTATATTTATTTCGCTAATTCAAATAGTATAAAATAGTCTATTGGGAAAAATAAATTATCATTTTAGTAGAATTGGATATTGGTACAACAATATTTATTTTACATACATATAATTCCCTAATTTTATATTCGAAATATGTATGAGATTCTACTTCCAATGATGCTAAGTCAGTAAGAAAGATTTATATTGTAAGTATCACATCAGGACACCTATATAATGGTTCAACATGCTATGGTAAAAGGTTTTATCCTTAACACCCTATATAGATTTATTTTCTGTACAAATTAATGATAATGATTATTACATTTATAATATTCATGTTTCATTGAAGGATTGTATTTTTTTGATAATTCTAATTTATTTGAAGTGTAAGCTAAATTATTTTTCCAAAACTTATTAACATTCATAAAATAAAAAATAATTTTCATCATCGTAATTATCAAACTAGAATTCAAAGTCATTTTTTATAGAAATACATGTATAGAATCATTAGTGGTATCTTATTAATATTATTTATTTCACCTAAAAGACACACATTATTTTGCATTCTGAATAGCCTTGGTTTTTTTTGATGACGATAAAGACAATGCTTCACATGGATACGGTGCATGATCGTTTTCAGGGTTCTTGTTTTCAATGTGGTAAAAAGTATATCTCTATCACTTGTTTTGTGGATTTGAGATGATTTTCAGTTTATCATGACATTGTATTTTGGATTAAATATTTATCTTTTTCATACATATCTTTTTTTCATTCCTCATTTTTAATATTTTATCTTATAGTAAATAATAGTTTTCCCTTATTGTAAATAATGGTTATCTAAATTTTTTATGTTAGATATTGTAATGTATTATGAGTTAATAATAAAAATTTAATTGATTTGGTTCCCTTAATTAGTTTGGATGTTAACTATTTTAAATATATATATATATATATATTATAGACATTACTTGTCCTATGTATGGAATGGTTATTCAAGATTCTCTATTGGAATACCTTTAAATTTATATTATAATATGGAACAATAATTCCCAAAGTAAAAGGTTGCTTCAAAGGGAATATATATCTCTCCAATGGTTACTGAGACTATTCTTTAGAACTTATAATTATACCTTGTAACATAATAAGAAACACCCTTACATAATGTATCGATCGTGAAACTAATTTATTGGTGTATTCATCATCTCACATGGATAGTCCCATGGGTAATCCCCTCTATAAACACCATGCTCATAATTGTTACTATAAAATCATGAAAGATGAAGCATTTAAATTTAAAATAGTATTTATGATAAAAAAAGAAAATAATTGTAAGAAAATCACAATCTTCCCACAATAAACTAGTATGAATTATAATGTAAGAAAAAATATGAAACACTAAAATTATTATTGACAAGATCTCAATAACTACACTGGTTTCTCAATCAAACAAAACATATAATATTATAAATCATTATTAATGGAGTCAAAAACAAAGGGAAATATCTCATATTTTATATTTGGAATAAAAATTATAATATTAATAGAAAATAAGAATCCAAATTAAATAAATAGAGTTATAAACGTGGAATAAACCTTATTATAATCTTTCTAAAAATATACTATATCAATCATGAAACCAACCATTTACTTATAATCAATATGTTTTTAGTATTCATTCATATCTTCACCCATAAACCTAGTATTTTTTATTGATCACACTATAAGGAATTAATTTCTCTGGACATTATATTTCAAATTTCCATCTCATATATCTTACTTTTTTCAGGTTAATGATAGTTAAAACTAATGGTCTCCATTTATTCTTTTATTATTATATATTAAATCAATATTTTTATTGATTATAGTCATTATTAAATATGTAATATTCATATGCATTTATTTTCTTTTTCATTGTGTATCTATGAATATATTCAAAGTGGAACTCGATATTTCATTATTAGTTTGGGATTCATCTAGGAATAAACATTCTTATTCTATTATTATATATATCAGGTACTTTCCATGAAGTTTATATGGATATAATATTTCATCTTCTATTGATGACTGGTATTATTTAGGATTAATTATGGTTTTATATATATGTGGATATCAAAATGGTGATATTTTTTATTTCAGTTCATTTGTTCTCTTCTTCTTAACATTATTTTCTTATAGTAGGTTATGACTAATAGTTCTACTTTTCCTCTTTAAAAGATATAAACCAATCTTGGGATGTGATATTTTCTTTTAAACTAATTCATTTCACCATTATAATAATGACAAATTGAATATATATAGTCATAATATATGATACATCTAGCTCCCATTATCTTTAACATTGATATAGTTTTATCATATGAATTGATATTCCACATGATCATTCTTCATCATCCTATAAAACAAATTAATGATGTTTTTTGATGACATATACATACCATGAAATATGACTACATCAATGTAACAAACATTTTTATATAATTGGAAATAAATTCATTTCATTTTTTAAATTATATTAAACAAGTTTTATGATATTGGGATATTGTAAAAATTACAGCCCATCATAGCTAAAAATAATAAGATATTGTATATATTGATTATTTTATGAAATAATGACATTTTTTTATTGATTTTGATGATATTTTATTTCCTCAAAGACAATAAGTGTCTCAAGAGATGAAATTACCATCTTTCTAAATATGATATTACCCTATATTTAATAACTTTTTCATTTTTCAATGTAGTCAGTTTTGGTACAACCCTTTATCAATTCTTATTAATAAAAAATATGTACTAAAGATCTTATTTTTCATGAAATTATAAAAATAATAATAAATTAAATACTAGTATTAAGATAACTTCTTATTTATTCTAATAAATATAAATGTTTATAAAAATTATTATTTTTCAAATAAAATGAAATTAAAGGGGATATAGTAATATAATGAATTTGAAATAAAATTTTAACTAAATATGAATAAAAAATGTCAATGAAAAAATTAAAAATATTGAACATATTAAAGAAACTATAACCAATGACCATAATATAAATTAAATGAACACCAATGTGGTTTAAATATTCAATAACTCTAATTCTGATTGCATAACTGATTTTTTTCAACGAAGAAACAGATAATATTAACATACAAAACACTAATGACAGTTACAATAATAATTATTATGACTCTAGAAATATAAACAACACTAAAAAACATGATACTACAACACCAACGAAACATATCACACTAGAGACACAAAATTTAATTTTAGCAACAATATAAACATCAACCAAAATTTTTAAATTGAAACAAAAAAAAGTGACACTATTGTCAATGAAACTTAATAAATTTATGTTTCCAATGACACTACTTCAACAATAGACGACAATTAAAATGAAACTAAAAAAATTACATTAAATACATAAACTATATTCATTCCCATGAAATTTAATAATTTAACAGATAATTATTTCAATGAAACAAGGGAAATTATTATTGTTAATAAAATTGATAATATTTAGATAGATGATAAAAAATAATACAAAATTGATGACAAATTTTTTAATGATATTGATATAGAAAACACTAAATCATATGAAGATACCCCTAAAAACTTTGGTATGAATGATGTGGATCACAATGAAACTATGAAACCCAATTTTCATGATACCAAGAATTTTTACACAAATGTTGATGATACTATTGAGCAAAATATTGGTGATAATGATGGAATTAATAATGATGTCAGTAATAACATATACCCGACAACACTAATGACATCTGCATTTACATCATGGACATGGATGAAATTGAGGACATAAATAAAATCTATGACATTGTAACCAGTGACATAGGAAAAACTAAATAAGTTAATGGCACTAACGTGAATAAAATATACAATAGTAAATACATTGGAGCTAATGATACTACTATAACTTATAAAACTTTTTAAATCTTCCCAGATAACACTAACATAAATTATGAAAACAATAAAACTTGTATTATTGTCACTAGAAATTTCAACATTATATAATCTTGAAATAATAATGATAGTTTTTATAATTTTTATAAAACTAATGATTTAATGAACATTGTCCTTAATTATTATTCATTAAATAGAAAAAAATCCAAATTATATAGTGATTATAAAATTGGTTCATTTGAATATTTTTTCAACTAAAAGGTAACATTTAGTTAATAATTGATCTAAAATTTCATATATTGGGGATGCAATTATGATTTTTATTCTATGGTTTGAAGTCTTATGGGGGTTTGTAGTGTTTTAGTAGTACTATAAGGTAGTCTTGAGATGATACAACATTATGTTTAAAAAATATGTTTTACAAGGATTCGATTAGGTTACTATAAACTACTTGGTGAGACCAGTTGAGGTCATAGTACATAGGTGGTTTCACTAGGTGAATGATGACCCTAGACCTAGTACATAGGAGTTTCATTTATTTTTTTAATATGATAATTTAAATATTTTTTCCTTAAATAATTTTTCCCTCTATTCATATTACATTAAATCTCAATTAACACAAAAAATGAGTTCTTCTTTTATAGTATTTCAAGGTTATATTCTTTTTTTTCCTTTTTACACTATCTTGTATATTGATTTAGGAATGTCATTCATGCTTAATACAATGTATTTAATTTTTATCTTCCTCTTCTCACAAATTATAGAATTGTGTTTTTATATTTGTAAAAGTTATAAATATCATTATATGATTTCACTATGACATGGTAAAATTATATTTTGGATAAATTTTACTAATTTTGTTTGATCATAAAAGACCATACATAATGGTTATCATAAGTTTGTCTCTATTTTGATATGAAATAATTGCAGTGTGGGTTGTTTAAGGGTTTCATGTCTTCATGGTGAAATAATAGATGAATAGTTTAACTTAATTTTGAATTTAATTTGGTGTGATTATGATTTTGGATCCATTTTCTAATTTTTTTTCTAGAGGGTATAATTCATTGATTATGGTTGTTTGTTTGTGTTATTACATTAAATGACTTATATTGGTTTGATTTTTTAGTGGTTACATAATGATTTTCTCTAATATGAAATCTCACCTGTGATAATGTTAGGAAGGATCCAACTTAGGGGTGAATTTAAAAAAATATTTTTAAGAAATATTGTCTACCTATTTTCCAAATGGTTAGAAAATATTAAATATAAATTTTGAGAGTCATAGAAGAATGGATTTAAAATATACACTTTTAACCAGTATATAGTTTTTTTTATAAAAATACACTTTCTATAAAACCATATCATGGATTACTTGTATATTACATTTGATTGATAATTAAAATTAAATATTATAAAAGGAATATTTAAATAAATCCCAGTTGGTTTAATCATAGATTTTTCTGTTTTATATTATAAATTTTATCTTCTCTAAATTTGGATAAGTATCTTGCGTTTATTTAGTACACAAACCTCAATCACATCTAATCGTTATTGTATTCTTTAGGAATTTATATAATCCATTTGGTATAAATTTATATATACCCTTTAATTATTTTGTGACAATATGGAATGAATTTTATAATTAAAATCACTATTAGTGAGAATATGTTTTATTAAAAAAATCTCTCATACCAATATTTCATGTTTTATTATAAAATTCATCTTATACATCTTTAATAAACATGATTTATATGTTAATGATTTAATTTTATAATTGAATAAGAGATAAAATTAGTTATGACATATTATAAGGGTTATTATAATGGAAATGGAACGATATAATTTATGAATATTTTTAGTTTTTATTACTTACGTATTAATTTCTTTTAGAAATGCAATTTTTCAAAAAACTTACTTCTTGTAGAAAATATTTTTTATTTTTTTTAAATGAACACTGATGATTATAAAAATAAATTAATTTATTCAATAATATATTTATATTTATATTTTTTTATAATACATTTCCAATTTATAAATTATTTCCTATTACTAATCTGAAACATATAGTTTATTGTATTCTAAACAATGCTATGATTTTATAGTAAGTAACATGAACTTATTTTAGGGGGAAATATATTATAGTTTTATGACTATTCATGATTTATACACTATGATCCATTACTAGAAACATATTTCTTAAATACGTGTTTTAATACCAACTAAATAAACTCAATTTTTAGAATATTAATTGAAATATCAATATCTAACTTTAAGTCAATTAACTACCCATGAATTTTTATATATAAGTTTTATGAAAATTATAAAAAAAACCTTTTACATAACAAAAACCATTTATTCTCCACAAATTCATATTTTTTCCTTTATTCCCAAATTTTTTTATTCTATTGGAAAACATCAAGAACACCCATAAAATTCTCCTCGCATAATAAAATTCTATTAATATATTGAAAAATATAATTTTTTCATATCCTATGTAAATAGAAGCGTAATAAAGGATGAGCTTAGATGGTTAGTAAATTTAAAAATGGGAGATATTAATTGATGATCATATTAACAAATAAGATAGAATTAAGGGTATGAGGGAATAATCATAAAATATAAAATTCATAAAAAATGGTTTATATATCATTAATAAATTTTGACGGAATAAAATATTTTCAAAATAATTCACATGAGTTATAATAGTGTAAAATGAAAAATAATAAATCATAATCCATGAAGAAATATCATGAGAATAATACATTAGTTTATAGAATACATATAAATATAGAAAACCATTTCTACCGTCAAGAAGGACTACCAAAACTATCATAGTGGAAAATTTCCCACAATTGATTAGCATCACTACCCATTTTTATCATTTACCTCGTCAAGGATCACTTCCCAGACTATCATAGTTAATTGAGTCCAACGATGAATTGAGTTCACTCACCATTCCCATCATTTTAATAGTAAATGCTCACGTCCAATTCAATCATAGTGGAAAGAGTCCCCTGTTGTACTGAGTTTAATGTGACCTAAATAAATAAAAAAATTAATAAAATATTTTTCATTAAAAATAATTCCATCTAAAAAATAGTTTCAAAAACCATTGAACTGAAGGTTTAGTTTCTTGGATGATAAGAAACATTAGGAACATATTTTATAAAACATTTTAATATCTATAACTTGTCAACTCTAAACCACTTCCAACCATTTCACATGTAACAACTGTCTTCATATTCTAATGAAAGAAAACATAACAAAGGTTTGAGATTATATTCTATTTAAGTTTAAAATTAGGTAAAACAAATAATGATCATATGTGAGGGAAATATATGTTTATATGTTTGAGTGAATAATTAGGATTCCTGAACATAACAGTAGAAAAAACATAACCATATAATAAATAAATCATAATATACGATAATCATAGAATAATTATTTTTCAAATTATAATAATATAACAATAACATGAGTATATAAATCATAATATAGTGGATCAGAAAACAAAACCTAAATACTATAGTGGATTAGGATCTAAACACATGTTTCCCCTGGTGGATCAGGATTCATTCACACATTTTCCTATGTAGATATAGATTCACACACACGATTACCTTGGTGGATGAGTCTTCAATCGCATATTTTTAATGGTTTATATTTCATCACTACTCATTTTATAGTACCACATGAGATATATATCTTTAACTATTTCATAAAATATTTATATAATTCCCAACTCTCTCATAATTTAAATCCATACATATGCCTTCACTAAGACATCTATCATTCAATATATCAGGAAAACCTATGGGATAAAATGGGATTGATTCATCATATAAAAATATATCAGGGAAAGAAAAATGTATTTCAAATTATTTCAATATTGAATCTCCAAAATTGACCACAAGAATATAAATGGTTGGAAACAATAACTCAATTATCCGAAAAGAGTATTTTATCAAACCATTTAAAGGGGTATTAATAAAAATATAATTATAGGAAATAAAAACATTATAGATATAGAATAAATTGTATTGAAATTAGAAAAGAGTTTTTTTGAATATTATTATATCTTTTGTGTAAAATTTGATGTTATGGTCACAGTGAAAACTGATATTCAGAAAGGTCACTTTTTGTATATTTGAAAAGAAGAAAATTTAAAAATAAATATTTAGAAAGAAAGATAAATAATGAATCCCTTGATAGACAGAAAGGTTTAAAAATTATTAAGTGATATTTTTTTGAAAACATTTACATTTCAAAAAGATTCTACAATAATTTATAAATGAAAAATACATGATGGTTTTTAAAATTATTGGAAATTTTTTTAAAACATTTACTTTTTTAAATGAATATTTAGTAAATAAGACTGTAAAAGACAAACATGTTTAAAATGTGAAGTAAAACATTAAAAACACATAATATTTAAAATAAATATTAAATAATAGATCTATAAAATGAAATAAAGTATATTTGATGAAATTTGTAGTGTCAAATAAATTATTTAAATTTTAAAAGATAAAAAAATATTTTGAAAATGATTTATTATAAAATCACATCATAAAAAGAGTAAAAAAATATTTATTTCTAATAAAGGATAAGGTAAATATGATATTCCCATGTGATATCATATAATTGGGTTTTTTAATATAAATTAAAAAATTGGAGGGAAGGAAAATTTGAACAGTAAGGGGTTAGCATAATTAAATAGGATGGGTATTATTCTCAATAATATTATATTTTTTTTGTGGGGAAGGTTTGATTGAAGAATTATATTTGAAAATAAAGTTTTATTTCCCTCATTACTAAGTGATATATTAGGGTGAAAGCTACCAACATGGAAGAAATAATGTGAAGAAAAATTATTTTAACTCAAAAAATGGAGTTGATTAAACAAAAAACATTGTGACCTTGTAATCAATTGAATCAAAAAAATTTATACAGCTAACAAAATATGGATTTTAAAACCCCATTAATTATATAACTATTTTAAAAGTACTTACTATAAATTAAACACACAATATAAATTATTCCATGGTTTACACAAAAAATGTTTTAAAATATAAAATTACCATACTTCCCAAACACTAATAAAGTAGAAGAATCTCCTATATAAAAATAGTAATCTTAATAACCATTTCCAAAAACTTATTCAAATATATAATTTTTTTTGAACATTATACATATTTATTTTATTCATTTATTTTAGTTATTTATTCTGAATTTATAATTTTGGATGTTTTTAATCTTGATAATTTTGAAATAGTTTCATAATTTTAGTGTTGTTCTTCAATTTTCACCCGGAGTTCCTAATTTACAGATCATAGAAGTTATAATAATTTATGTTTCATGATATATTATATTTTTATAATTTCATTCAATAAGATTTTTTACTTATGGATCTTGTATTTGAAATTGGTGGAATTATGTTTCAATAGTTATTAACAACTATGTTATGATATATTAAATAAGTAGTTAAATATTAATTTTATTATTAGAAAAAAATATTTACTTATTTATATTTTATATTATTAGTAATTAATTTCTTAGTGTCATCCAAGATATTAGTTTATATAATTTTTCTCATAGGTGGTTATACCGAAGTAATCAAGATCTTACCATATTTAATGGAGGAGTATGGTTATAAAAGTAGTTTCTTTTAGAATAATAACATTATTAATAAATTTAATAATATTATTTATAAAATTTAATGTGGTGAATATTTTTTATTATATATTAATAAATAAAAAATAATCTACACAATAGATGAAATGAATTACTCCATAGAACATTTTCTTGTCGTTCATCCTTGCATCAGTGAAGAGATTTCCACGACCATTTGTTGGAGAGGAGTTGCTTCGTGTTGTTAGTTTGGATTGTTTTTCTTGACCTTTGAGTCATGATATGTTTTAGGTCAATGATTTCTTAGGGTTACCACCTTATTCCTTCAAAAAGGGGTGATTATTTTAATAAAATAAAAATTGAAGGCCTTCAGGCCATTGGATGGATTACTCCATGGAAGAAATAGTCTTCCCAACAGATAGTTAACATTTTTATTACATGAATAATGAGTGAGACAAAAGATGGATAATAATACACATCTTAATAATAATAACAATCTTATTATATGTGTTCCTCTTATTCCTAAATTTTAATTTTTTAACAATGAAGATAGGTGGTAGTGTAAAAATGGTAGTCGTCGCTTCAATGAGGCGGTAGTCCACCCAACGTACAAAAAAAGTCTTTTTTTCATAAATGAAAACATGAAATGTGGTTAATAGATATTATATTATTATAATAAACACTTCTTTACAAATAATAAATATTTTATTATATATAACTTATAAATTATATATTGGAATCTAGGAAAGAAAATGATAGAAGACAACAATTAAGATAACATGCCGAGGATATGGGATTTCCCATAAAAGCCTACTCATAAATCTAGGTCTAAGGAAAATTCTATTTGACATGGGGTCAATGAAAATATTATGGTTATAAAAAAGGTTAATGGGTATATTTTAATATATGGAAACTCAATTCATTGGCTTGTATTATTCCATGGCGAGAGGCCCATTTTATATGAGGTGAAACTAGAATTTTGGTAAATATTTTTACTAAATATATATAAATAATATTTTTCAAAATCTATGAATGAAATTTAAAAAACCTGATATTTTAGATTATATTTATCAGTAAATAAATTTTATGATCTTGATGGATATCTTGGTATGTGACACCAAACTATAAATAAACCACAATACAATATAGAATAGCTTTACAATTTCAAATTATGAATAATATTAGCCAAATTAGTAAATATACACAAATTATTTTCTTATTAAAATGTATTTATTAATTCATAATATATATGTACTTAATTTTTAGTGAAGATCTTTTATGACTGAAAACATATTTTCTTATAAATTAGTTTTTAAACAATTTCATGTTCAAAAATATAATTATTTATACACTATAGATATTGGATTTGGTTAAAAAGATATAATTTTTGAAATCAACAGATCAAAATTATATATGGGTGATTTTTTTTTACTTTTTTGGAAAATATTAATATTTCAAGGATTTTTTAAAAACACCAATATTTTTTGAACAGTCATATATTTTTAGAATAATTACCAATAATTATGTGAATATGATATTAAATTATAGTAGTAAATAATATAATTAATTATATAGGAATAATATTTTTACTAGATTTTTATATAAGTTTATTTTTTAGTTTAAAATCACTCTATTCATAAAAATGATTCTTATTGAATTTTAATAATTTATAGTAAACCAAATTTATGCCTCATATATAAGTTTAATCATGTAAAATGGATTTTATATTTAGATTTAATATAATTAATATAATTTAATATGAATAGCTTAATTTTTGGAACTGATGAATATTAACCATGGTAAATATTTTCTACTTAGAAAGAATGTAAAAAATAGTTAAAACTATGGGGTAATGCTTTAAAATAACATTAATAAATTTATTTATCCTATCAGATGAGTGGTGTTTGAAAAAAGATATTTTTAACATGGAAAATAGTGTATTTTAAAACAATATTTTGAAATAAAGAACCCCTGATTGACTTTTTTTTTAAGATAGCACTGATTTTATTCAAATTAAAAATTATGTTGGGTATTATAATTTCATTTCATGGTTGGAATGTTACATTAGGTTTTGGAATGCTCAAATATTCTAAGGTGAAATGTTTTTTACTCTTAAATACGATATTTTCCTAATGTTTATTTTCATATGTTTTAGGTTTTATGTGATGATTAATTTTCACTAAATATATAAATTGAATCTGATAAAATAGACTACTACTTTTGAATTATAATTTCCAAATTTTCTTTAAAGGCAACTTTTATTTTTGGCCATATACTTATGATATCATCGTAAAATAGTAAAGCTATTACGATTAATGTTAAAATGGGGTTAAAGTATTTCAACTAATAGATAAGTCATAAAATGCATCCAAATTTTGTCAAAATTTCATTGGATATTCTTTTTTATAACCTAGAATATGTGTTATTCTAATTTTGGGTGTGTTGGTGCTACTTAATATGATTATAGTATATATATTATTTAATATTTTAGTAAATTCATAGTCGGTACTTTCACTGCCTTATAAAATGATACCACATATTTTATCATATCCATAATTTATGATGATTTTATACATTCAATTCCAACAATTAAACCTTCTTAATTTTTATACCCATTTCCAAGGTCTTTTTTTCTTTCAATAAGACCAACCTTTCATGGATTATGTTTTATGGCCAAAGGGGATTTAACGAAATGAAGTGTAACTCTTATCCATGTACTTTCAATTTTTTTACTTCTTCTAAATTCTCAAAACATGTGGTATCCATTCTAAAGTAATGAATTTTTTTATCATACATTTATAAATTGTTTATAATGATTATGGTTTAACTATTTTCCACATCATTTCCATTAAATGTAAAAGGAATTGTGTCACTCAACTGAGTATATGGGAAAACGCCTCTACGTAGTGATATGATTCATTATCTACCACAATAATTAATTGTTTGTTTTTATTATGGATTTCATTTCAATATATGGTATCTATTGAATAACAATAATTTTATAATTATAATATCCTATATACCATTTTACCTTTCAATCAATTAAAAAACAATAATGTTTCTCATGTGTATGGTTGGACTACAACCAATATAAAGTAATATAATATAATTTTTATTTTCACATTAAATGGATTGTAATGAGGATATATTTAATTAATATAGAGGATATATATGATATATTATTTTCCTTTTAAATATGAATTATTATTTACCATTTTTTTCTGACCACTGAAAAGTGGGAGCATTACTCGTGCGTATGTATGAACTACCATCTCCACGAAAGGATGAAATCCAATTTTCCTCCCATTATTATATGAATAATTAAAAATTTATATTTAATTATTAGATATTATTCAAATAAAATGATTAAAGTTATTTATAATATGTAACCATGTTTCATCCATAAGGATATGGATTTCTAAACCAAAACAAGAATGTAAAATGAAGTATTTATCTTGAGGAACTATGATTTTAATGAATAAATGTTAATAAACCTGTGATAATATTTTACAAGTATATAAAAAACGTTATCAAATATATGATTAAGGTTCTAGAATTTTTTATAGCAAACCTCAACATATTATATTAGAGTATTTAATGCGAAGCAAACAGTATGAAATTGATGTTATGTGTTTCTCATATCACTTGTATTTTTTGGATACATATTCTATGTTGAAAACTTATTTTTTTTCTGAGGTTTATATACAACCCAAAATTTTATTTTATAATTATTCTCAAGAAAATTTTTTGTATTCAAAAATCAATGTAATGTAATATCTTTTAGAATGGTTAGATTAAATGATTACTAGAGTGGTCAGGGTTTATCACCTCAAATTATCTTATTTGAAAGATATATTATGTTATCAACCTATCTTATTTTATGAATTGTATATAAAACCAATTGAAATGTAATATCATGTATATCCTTATATTCATTATAATAAAAGTCCAATTTGGACTTATTCTTTCATGGGTGTTACGATTAAAAATATATTGAATCTATAAGGTAATATTAATTAAATGAATTTTTTATAAAGATTGTTAATTCTTGAATTTAAATTCAGAAAATTATAAAATGATTATAAAAAAACCCATTTAATTTTTCTTATACTCTGGTTATTTTTTTTAAATTTGATGTTTTTTTACCAATTTTCTTTATTTGGTACACAAAATGATTTAAAAAACGTTTTTAAGAATAGATAACCTTATTTCACCAATTTGAGTTAGCATAACTTTTTCTACCATAAACATGTATTCAATAAAAATTCAACAATTATTTTTACTATTCATTAATACTCTTTTAAATTAAAATTTACCCATTATTTAATTTTCTAATAATGTTTAAAAAGAATATTTTCACATTTTCTCAACAGTGTATTACTTCCCAAAGGAGGGAATAAAATAATTATTTAAACAATTATATAAAGAAAAAAATTACCCACCACAATGATAACTAATTTATTTTAATAAAAAATTATATATTTCCCTGTTTATTTTCAATAGAAAAAATTCCCATAGTATTTTTGAAATTTTTAGTTTTTAAAATGTGATTTTCAAATGAAATATACTATATTTTCTCTAAGAAATATCCAAGTTACCTTTTAAATATTCTTAACTACTATGATAAAACACTTTTATAATAATTATGATGTGAATAAGATCTAATGATACCATCCTTATTCTATATCCTGATTTTTTTTAATATGATGATGATATTATTGAGAAACATTTTCTTTTTATGGGTTATAAAATGATGAAGTGAAGAATGTTCTTTTGATGTTATTGAACATTTATGGTTTGAAGAAATTGATAGGTGGGTCTAATATGGAAGTCCAATACAAAGAGAATATATGGATAAATAAAGAGATAAAAATGTTTTCTATTATTCTGATCTTCAGAAGATGATGTATGGATCTTCTTTCATGTCCAAATTTTTTGGCGTATAATAGGTTTCATGTTCACGTATCTATTTCTGTATATAATTTCATGTACATATGTTTTCTTGAGGACATAATACTTAACTTTGTGAGTAAAAATATTTATATTTATAAATGTTTACAATGTTATAAGAATATTCTTTACCACATTAATATATTTTTTATCCTCTAATCTATCATTTGTTGATTCTTAATAATTCCCCACCCTTATGAATATTTAATTTTAGTATGACAATGCATTATCCAATGACTAAAGATATATGATAGAAAATTTATTGGGTATTACTCCCTTATGTAATGATTATTTTCTCAGACCATTATTTTCATGTATAATATTTTTTTTGAATTCTCATATTTTTACAATTATTGAGGATACCAAATAACTATTTTTTATATTTTCCTTCCCCAGGTTTTTATGGAAAGATTTAAGTGTGATATTCATAGAAGGGTATTAACATGAATAATTTATGGTAGTTGTTGAAGATAATTTATGAAATAATTTATTTAGGTAACTATCCTTCAAATAAATTAAAAAATATCAATTATGGAATGGATCATAATTTTATATAAGGAATATATATATTAATAATATGTTCTGTTTATATACAAAAATTATGGGTTATTATTGTTGGTATTAGAGAAATGATATGATAATTTTCATTGATTTAGATTATAGAGCTTTAGTAAAAAAGTATTTATATGTCTAAGTATTGGGTAACATCCTAACATTTTATTATTGAAGATATTATGTATTTTATATAGAAATAAATCTATTTCTATATATTATAGGTGGACATGGTTTTAGAACTGACACATCTGAGTGTAATAACCTTGAAATAGTAGGTCGAGTATATCTTATCTATTATTATAGTGTATGGTTGATAAGACCTTACTGTGCATCTCGTTTGACATGACTGGTGGATATTCATAAGATAATTTAAAATTTATTTGTAAACCATTATGAAGGATTTATTTAGGTAAAGATCTTGGATAACCTAGAATAATATTATGGTGTCATATATTAAAAATACTGTGTCTTAATTATTACATTATATTAATGATTTTTCAATATTTTATGGTTTCTTAATATAATTATCGGTTCTCACACTGTGATTGTTGGTTACGTCAATGGTTCAAACCTGTAAAATTAATTCTAACACTAAATTTGATGGAATATTCAATTATCTCCCTCATGGGTAATGAAATGAAATAGAATTTTGAATGATAAACATTATTATTATTCCCAAGCACCTATCACATTATATTATTAATAACCTCAATGTGGGCGATATACCTAACATGCCTACTAAGAGATAAATGGTGTCTATTGGGGGTTCTGTTGATGATGTCCCTGATTTAAAGATGATTCAGGTTTCTACATGTCATGAATGTTGGAAGAACCACCCAAGAAAATGTATCAATGGAATAAATTTATGGTTTATTTGTAAAAGAATAATGGAATATATGATGTTATTTGAAATGATAAATGAAATGTTTATAGGATATTGATAATATAAATCATAATGTACCATTTATAATTCAGTATCTTATCTGTGGGGAACATGTGAATTAGTTTATTCATGACAAAATATAAGGTTAAACTCATAGATCAAGGAAGAGATTATGTTATAATAATCATTGAACTATAATGACTACATTGTTTCTGTATTGTTATTTGATAATTATATTTTAGAACCCTTTAATCATTGTTATTCTCTTTATATAGATCTTAAAACAATTAAGTATATTCTATAGTAGTTTTTATTTAATGATTTGAATGAATATCTAGAATGGAACTGATACTCTTGGAATTATCTTTTGATATCATTTTGGGGGGGTCAGGTATTCATCAGGATAAATTTGGATAATTTTATTGATTTTATTGGCTATGCACTGTTGGCACACGTTTTTCTTGAATTAAAAACCTAGTGAAAAAATGAAATTACAGAAAGTGGGGTTTGTATGATTGGTGCACATTTTGAAAAATCAGGTTCCTACCTAATATAAACCATTTACCATATTATAGGGTCACATGGTTTGGGTGAATAATATTTTTAACCATGTCACACTTCCCAACAAACTGTGCACATAAACATTTTTTATTCCTTTTTTTAAAAAAAATTCTATACCCTTATGTTTATCCTCCAATCAAACACCATTTGAAGTAAAATGATTTCCATGGATATGTGGGATATCTATATTTTATTTTGGCTCTTCTAAACATCTACTTTGGTGAATCTATGTGCTAGTTAATGATTTTATACCTATTTGGTAAGTGGATATCCTCTAGGTTAGTAAATCATGTTCTATCCTTCGTTCTTTCCTAAATATTAATGGATTATCACATATTCGATAGATCCATGCCTCATTTAATTTTATAATGATTTTAGGTTTTATTTCATGATCATTGATTCATTTTTTTCTTTGGTTTCATTCTCTAATGTGGGTTATTATCAATGTGATTCACTGATTAAAGGTCATTTGTTCTATTTTAGGTTTACCAAATAAAAGAAAACTTTATTTTCTTGATTTGTTCTCAATATATTTCAATATATTTTTGATTAAAAATTGATTTTATTTGGAATTTTAATTTCTAATTGAATATATTTTCAGTTAAACCCCAATTTCAATGGAATTGGTATTTAGGGTGTATTCTACAATTGATGGAATTTTTGAAATGATTTGATAATTTATTAAAGAGAAATAGATTAAATTGAAATATTGAAAACCCATAACTATTTTATTTATTTCCATGCCCAATTTTATATAATGGAAATAATGATTTGGTTCAGTAGTATCGAATCTATTATGGAACATATGGTGGGATCCTACTATGATTTATTAATCACACCCTACCTTTTCCTTTGGATGTTTATAATCTTTTTATTGTAGGTCTATGAAAAGTGATAGTTCCTCTTGGAGGAGGAAGGTGTTTTTGGTCCTTTGGGGTTAGATTGATGTATCCTTTAGGATGTATGAGTTTTATCATGCAATATATTGAGTAGTTTGGTAACGTACTTCTATGGGTTTTGTAATATCTGTTTGGTTTCAGGTAATATCTCCTTTTTGAGTGATGAGAATACTGACTTATAATATATTATCATCACGATTTTTTGGAAAAATCAGAACCTATTTTATCTCATATAAATCAATGTGCTAGTTGAAACCACATGGGGATAGGTAACACCATTTAGGCTATGTTAGAGCCCCCTAAGATACAATATTTCAAGATTATCTGGGCTTGTTCTTGAAAAATTGGTATCAAAGGTGAATTATAAACATCATTACTTGATGAAAATATACAATTTAGAGTAACTTTTCATAACATAGGATGCAGTTACAAGTGATTTTTTCACTAGATCATATTGTAAAAAGACTTAATTAACCATGGGTGTTTTATTAAATGAAATTTGATGAATAAATTTTTATAATTATAGTGTTTTAGCTACTTTTTATTTAGAATTATTGAAATCCAAATCATTTTTTCAAATATGATGGGTTTAATTTTCCAATTTCACTTGTTTGAGTAATAATTATGAATAATATTTTGATGTATTTTATGTTTTTTATTGATGTTTTTTTGGATTATTTATCCAAGAGGGTTTGTGAATAGGTCCTATAAGGAAGCTACTTGTGAGAAACAATAATAAAATACCCCCATGGACCAAAATCTCATTGAGAGTTTTCTTCATGTTGTCCATGCATTGGGATGAGCAACTTCAGCCATTCCTATCTAGGATCCAATTATAGAACCTCATAGAGAGGAATCTTGGAATTACAATCATGAATTATTTTTCCATAATCCCCCAGTGTTTGAAGTATCTAATTATTCTCAAGAGTTTGAGGATTAGTATTGATTTATATATCTTCTATTTGTTTTCATAGAAACATGTGATTCAATGAAGTTTAAATTTTTCAACATTAATATAGATGAACCTAAAAGGAGATAGTGGTGATAAATGTTGAAAAAAAGAAGAATCATGTGTTAGAGTGGAATTAATTTAGGGCTCTTATCACTAATACATTTTATCTCAATTATGTGTTTCTATTTATGTACATAGTGTTTTTCCATGTCAAACTGGATGACAGGACTATGATGGGGTATGAGAACCCCTTTATCGATATTTTAAAGCTTTCATGGGATATTTTATCAAATGATAATATGAATATAATACTATTGAATATGGGTTATAGATATGATATTCATTCATATATTTTATTACTGATGCATATTTCTTTTATTGACATGTTGGGTAGGGATTTTATGGTTGAGTGTTATTTGGATGGTATTTAGGGTTGATAAGAGTTTTTTTTCTCCTATTATAAGTTCTATGAGTTACATTAAAGTAAATAGAAAGCATGATGAGTCCCAAGGTTGATCGTGGTAGTAGGGTTCTTTTAGACCTCTTGTAGTTCTTCGTAGAGGGTCTTTGACTGGATTTTAGTGTGGAAGGCTTAGGAATTCAAAATAGGGTTTCCCTGCGGCAACCATGATCTACAGTTTCTTTTGATGCTTAGGTCAGATTCAATAGTTTTTTATATTATTTCTTATCCACATATTGGAACATGATCATCATCACCTAAAAGTACTTTTATTCAATCAAATTCTTCAAGAACAAAGTGGTTCCATCCATATGCATCCTGAATGAAGCTTCTTAATAGAGTAGAAGAGTCTCTAGTGGAAGAAGGTATAGGTCTATCAATAGTGATAATTATCATCACTATATATTAATCTTTAGTGACTACTTTATTTGAAATTGGGGCATCTCATTCATTTATATCAATTCATATTTTTAACCTACATAGTCTTCCTAAAGAGAATTTATCTTTTGTGATGGATATTAATATGCCCCTTTTAAAAAAGAGATAGAAGAGTCTCCATTGTCTGGTATGTTCCTTATATATATCAAATATTACGTTTACCTGGAATATTTTGGTTTTCCACATGAAACATGTTGATGTTATTTTTGGGATGAATTGGTTCACTGCTAATAAGGAATCAATTTAATGTTATCGTCAACGAGTAAATTTTACCTCACCCAATTGGGTGTTTTTTATCATTAAGGTAGAAGGGTAAATGAGTTCATGTAGATTTACAAATTATTATCTATATTTGGGGAATGTAATATTTGTGTGTGATTTTGATCTAGAGTGAAAATCCTTGAATGATGATGTCCTCTATTTATCATCGAGTTATCAAACATTTTTCCTTCTAAATTTTATATTTTACCCCTTGTAAGAGACGTAGAATTTTATATTGATTTAGTAACATATACCTAGCTAGTATATATACCTTTTTACCATATGCATGTATCTATAATTAAAGAGTTTAAAACTTAGTTAGATGATCTATTATAGAAACTAATTAAATGACTGAGTGTGTCACCTTGGGTGGAACCTATATTCATTGATAAAAAAGTTGATGGAACACTTCACCGATGTGTTGATTACTGGAAACTCAACCAAGTTATGGTAAATAAAAATGTATCCTTTTTAATTATTTAATGGCCTATTTGACCATTTGAAAGGGAAAAAGTGGTTCTCAATCTTTTATCTTTGACATGGTTATCACCTATTGCAAACATAAGAGTCTGACATTCAAAAAAATTCCTTACAAAGTAGGTATGTCCATTATAAGTATATTTTCAGGTATTTTGTTCAAACCTATGATCATATAGTCTTTATATATTTGAATAATATGATCTTAAAAGATTATCTTGATAGATTTTTTGTTGTATATTTGGATGACATATTGGTTTACGTTATGTCCAAGGAGCATCATGTGCATCAACTAAGATCTTTTATAGAAATATTGAGAAATGACCTACTTTATTTCAAGATATCCAAATTTTATTTTCTGATTCCAAAAGCGATGTTTATGGGACATGAGGTCTTGGAACATGGTATATTATTTTTCCCTGAGAAGGTTAAAGATATTATGACATGGGAGAAACTGTGTAATGTTTTTGATATTCAAAGATTGTTGTGTTTAGAGGGTTATTGTCCCCAGTTTTTAAAATATTCCTTGATGTTTCAATCTCCACTGACCACTCACACATGTAAGGGGTAAATATAATTTTGGATGAAAACATTTTGGGTTATTTTGTTAATATGAAACATATTTGGACTTCTTTACTGGTGTTGACTCTTTCAGATGTCAAGAGGGGATACATAGTATTTTATGAAGAATTAGATTTGATATTAGTTTGTTGGATTGGTAATGTTTATCACATCATTTAATATGGCTCTAGATATCTTCGAACACATAATAACAATTTTATAACCCATGAAATTTATCTCACAGTCATGATTTATGTGTTTAAGTGCATATTATACCTCTAGTATTATTTAGATAATTCTTTAAGATAATCGTCTTGATGGTGAATTATATAGAATTAAGAACACTCATTTTGGTGGAGAAACCATTTTTTAGTGGTTTTTCACCATAGAGGTTATCCTATGTTTCTAAAATCAGTATATTGCAACTTTTCTAGTGAGAAAATCTATAATTAGGGATTTCCAAAATTACCAGGGGTTGTGCACCAAGAAACCACAATGATGTTCTATGACATGTGGCAACGATTCTAGTGTCTATGTATGATACGAGACATTGATGATTTTATTTTCATTTAGTAATTCTTTCCAATAGGTCAAGAACAAGCAGCAAAACCATTGATTTTTCTCTAACGCCTTCCTATACAATCTTGGAAGTGGGATGAGTCTCTATTGAAGTTATGGTTCAGTCTCCATATACCCATGGAAAGAAGAACACGATATGGGTTGTGATTGATCAGATGAATTAATTGGATCACATTATACCAATTCACATTACAAACAATGATGAAGATTTATGAAGTATATATATGAATTATTTTGTTCATTTTAAGGTATGTCCATCTACTATAGTGTCTCATAGAGATCCCCATTTTACTCATAATTTTTTGGATATTCCTTCAAGAGGTGATGGGATCTCAATTTCGTTGGAGTACGATATAAAATCTTCAAATAGATGTCCATATAGAGAGAGATATGCATATTTTTGAGGATATGAATCATGACTATGTTCTATAATTTTTAGGTTTTTGGGATGACCATTTCGGTTTGGTTGAGTGTTAATATAATAAAAATTACCCGTTCGTGATTAGGATTTCTCCTTTTGTGGCCTTATATGGAAGGTCATGTGAATCATTTTTTGTGTTTCTCAAAGATTGGGGAAACTTCCTTGGTTAATCTGAGTCTGGTCCAAGAGATAAAAGCATATATTCATTTGATTTTATAAAGAATGTTTACGGTATAGAGATGATATAAATTGTATACAGATCACCATCATATACCATTGGATTTTCTTTTTTTGGTGATAGGGTGTTTTTGATAGTTTCTTTTTTTGGTGATAAAGTGTTTTTGACAGTTTCTTTTTTTGGTGATAGGGTGTTTTTGATAGTTTCTTTTTTTAGGTCATCAATGGTTGGGAGGAAAGGGAAGTGTGCTACTCATTTTTTGGGAACTTTTATTAATTTTTAGAAGGTGGGGAGAGTGGAATAAAAAATTTCACTCCCACCATAGTTTATTTTGATTCATAATGTGTTCCATGTAACAATGCTTTAGAAGTATCTTTCTAAACTATATCATGTTTTGAGATGGGATGATCTTGATATTGAGCCTGATTTATCCATGATTGAGCATCCAGTTCCGATATTTGTTTTTTAGAAAAAGTTTCTTCCTGATAGAATGATACATTTGGTTGATGATATATTACATCACAGTTTAGATTTACATGAGATGTGGGGGTGCAAGGTAGTAATGAAGGAGAAGTGGCCTCATCTCCTTGTTATGGAAAATACTTTATAGATATTCTAGGGACATAAATTTTATATGGTAGTGAGGTTGTAACATCCCATTAATTTTTTTTCGATACTAATCAACCCTTATTTTGATCATGTTTTTTTGGGATTTTTTAGGGGTTGTTCGGGTGAAATTTGGAGATTTTTTTAGGTTCTCTATATTGTGAATGGTTGGCGCATAGTTTTCCCAAAATTTTTCCACTAGTTAATACCATGTAACCCTAAATAGTAAGGGTTGTCCTGGTTGGTGAATAGTTTGAAAAAAACATGTTCTAACCTACTATAAATCATTCACCCCTATGTAGGGGCACACAGTAAGGGTGCATGATTTTTCTAACCATGCGACCCTTCCATGTAAACAATGCATGTGTAAATTTGTTTATATTTAAAATTAATTTTAAAATAACGAAACCCATGGTTTAACCCCCAATAGACCCCCAATTAACCTAACTTGATTTCCATGTCTAGGATGACTCTATAGAAGTGATTTTGGCTCATCTAAACCCTTACTTTAAAAAATTCAAGCATCTATGAGTGATCTGATTCCTTATTGATATGTAGATATCCTATCATTAATTTTTCATAAGCTCTCCATTCTTCTTACCCAGAGTTCATGGATGACCATGTATTGGATGGTTGTAAAATATTTTTAATTAGATCTTTATTGGAGGTTTGATTTATTGACCTCAAAATCCATTGTTATTCATCGGCATTCCCCATTACAGGTGGTGTCTATTGTGATTATTTGATTACGAGTAGGTGGTTCAATTTGAAATTTTCCAATTAATTGAAACATTTATTTTCAGGATTTGTTTGAAATAGGATTCAATTTATTTAAGAAAACCTAATCTAATATGATTTGTAATTTTAATTTTTAATGCAATGAATTTTCTAAAAAACTTCAATTCTAATGGAATTGGTATTTGGGGAGAAGTTTGAAATTGATGCAATTGATGAAATTATTTGAGAATATATTTTATAAAAAAATCTTAAATTTAAATATTGAGAACCTAAGATTAGGTTATTATTGAAAATTTATGAAATGATAAAAAAACCCATGTATTTGTTTTCAAATTGAATTGTAAAATTGAAACAAAAAATTGGGTAATTCAATTGTAAAAAAAAATCATTTGAACTATGATGATTTTACCATTATTGATTCATTGATTAGTCTGAAGGAGAGCTTGGGTACTTAGTGGGTTATTTAGGATAAGTATACAAGGATAATGATTCCTTGGAAATAGAATGATGATGAAAACTCTAAAAACACATTTTGTCATTTTTAATTCATGATGGGATGTTGAAGAGTCTTACTCCGGATGATCCTGAGGGATGTGTATACACATATTATACATGATCACTATTATGATAATATTGAGGATCATACAGCTAGAAATTATCAATCTTCTAAGAAGATAACCACAATTTTTATTTTGATTATTTTGATATTATATGAAATTTATTATAGAACTTTTTTCATCATGCGAGTTGATTTATACAAACATTTTTATATAAAAATGTTTCTTGAATCCAAGTTTCAAATCTTTTCCATCATTTTGAAATGAATTAAATTTGTTATTTTATATATGAAAATGTATTTTATTACTCGGTTTTATTTAAATTGATATCATGATTTGGTTTATTAGTATAGAATCTATTATGGAAGACATATTGATCTTGTACTAGGATTTATAGCTCAACCCATACCTTTCCCTTTATGAATTTATATATATTATTATGATAGGTTTGAGAAAATGGAACGTGCCTCTTGGAGGAGTCATACATTCTTGAAGATTTTGGAATGAAGTTATGTTCTCTTTGGGATCTTTTATTTTTATATTTATAGGTGTTTAGTACTATGATGATGTACTAATTTAGGTATTGATATAACTATTTGGTTTCTAATACATTCTCCAATTAGAGTTTTTGGGATCATGACTTTTAATATTTTATATTCTTTTATTTTGTGTGAAATTCATTCCCTCTTTTACCTTGTATGATGGAAAGTTATCTAATCCAACATATGACGATCGGGAATGTCCTTTGGGTTATGTTATATTCAGCTCGGATATATATGTAATAGGGTATCTTGGATGGTTCATGATAGTTTGGGGATAATTTATAAATTTTATCATGATAATGGAATTTTTCAAATGATTTTGATATTTAGGTTTTGAATTTGGTCAGAAAATTTTTTAGATGTGTCATATGGTTAATTATTTATTTAATGGATTTTGTTCAAATTTGGTTGTTATTGATGAGGTTTTAGAAAATAATGTATTATATTTATCTATATTTGATAACTTTTGAAAACCATTTTTGTTTTAGTAAATATTTAGTTATAGAAATAATGTTTTATAATTATTTTATTGATCTTTTGATCCATTAGAAGTCAATTTTAATCCATTAGGTATTAAAATTTAATCTTGAATATTCATATCTGGGAAGTTGATATGTAGTGGAAATTTGTAAAATCCTAACAAAAAGGATTTAATTTTTCTAATTAAATGGAAATAAATCATATATCTATAAATTCTTTTGTATTAAATATTGGTTGAGAAAGAATCACGTAATATTATAAAAGGTATCACGAAATAAAAATTTTATTCTATTAGATTCATTTTTGAAGAAATTATTTTCTTTTAACCCCTCTATAATTTATGGTTTTATGGTCATTAAATTTATTATGTACATGTTCTTAATCACTCTAAATTAGTTATTTGACCATATTTTCTCCTCAATGTCTCAATTTTGAATCCCCTCTAATGATCTCATTATCTAGCATTCTGATTATGTGTTGTTTTAGGTATCCTTTATATTTCTGAATTCCACTTTTTAAAGAAGTTTTATTACACCTTTGTACGATGTGGGGTTTCAACAAATTTTTTCCAAAAATTTTGAACCTTTTATTATCAAGATTAATATTTTAGGAGTGAAATTAACTTATGTGGTTATTATGAAACAAAATATGATTTTAGAATATATTTATCCTTAAATAATGTTTAAGTGATTTATAGTTTTCCTAGCATGTAAAAACAAACATAAAATGAATCATGATATATTGTAACATATCTATTAAGATAATGAGTATGAATAAGATTAAAAAAATTATGAAATATTTTATTTACTTAAATTTTTTTAGTAATGAATAGTATATAATTACTCAATATTTTTTAGGGTCGTTTTGTGTTCCAAAAATATATTTTCTTCCAAAATGAGTTTTATTTAAATTCTTGTGAAAAAAAATATAACTAATTTATAAATATCAAGGAAATTTTACTTGATAAATAATATCATTCTTAACATCATCATATCAAAATTGGTTTAGAGTGAAATTATGGTAGCTTTCTAAACATATTGTCTTTTCTATGAATCGTGAATAATAATGAATTTTATAAAACAATGATTTAGATTCATTGAAAATGTACTATAATTTTTTTAAATATGATCCAAAATTAACATAATTATAAATTAGTTTTATTTAATATAACTAATTAAATAGGAATCAATATTATACATGAATTTAGTATAAGATCATTTTTGGGCTTCAAAAACACTTATTCCCAAAAAACATCTATTGAGATTTACACATTGATATTTATATGAATTTAATTAACATATATAAACAGAATCTTTTAAAATTTATTTCATATTTTGATTCATTATAATTTATATAATGTAAATAGAACAATTTATTTTATGTTATTATGAATAATGACCATTATCAATATTTTCACCTTGATAAGTGAACTAAAACATGTTTAAAACTATGTGGTAAGGATTTAATATCACTATATCACTTGATATTATCTTATTTCATGATTAGTGTTCAAAAAAAGATATTGTTATGGAGTTAAATAATTTATTTTAAAACATTATATTGAAATTCAGAACCCAATATCAATTTTTCTGAAGATATGTTATATTTTGATCAAATTAAATACTATTTTTGTTACATTGTATTTAATAGAATGATTGGAAGAATCCAGTCGGTGTTTTTCTTACTCAAAATGTATAAAAAATTATTATTTTTATTATATACCAAAAAATTCAAGGAAATTGTTTTATTATTAGATTTTAGGGTGAAATGATATTTAATCATAAATAAATTATTTTCCAAAAAACTATTTTTCATTCACGTTTTATTCATATATTAAAATAAATTTATCCACTTATATAAATTTAATATAATAAGAGAAATCCATAATATGGAATCAGCATGTAAAAATTTATTTAGAATGGAACTTTTAATTTTTTTTTTCATATAACTATGTTACCATTGTAAATAAAAGTAATGTTATAATGATTATGGTTAACATGGGTTTAATGTTTTTTAACAGAGATATGTTGTAAAATGTTCCCATAACTTTTGTAAATGTGATTGGTTGTGTTTACTTCCAACCTATAATATATTGTCTTATAATTAATAATAATGATTTATACATTTAACTCTGCCATTACCTACCATAATACCTTCCAAGATTTCACCCCCACTTCCTTGATCTTTCGTATTAAAAAAAAGTCTGTCCTTTCAAGGAATAATTTGTAAGAAAAAAAGATATCTCCAAACAAAGATCCATATCTCTTTACTAATAAAATTACATCTAATTTCTTCTTATACCTCCTCTAAATATATGGTATCCATACTAAAAATAATTAATTAATTATCATAAATATAATTATTTTTTATTATGACGTTGGTTCATCTATTTTCCATATCCAATCCATCAATTATGAAGTGAAAAGTATCAATCATGTGTACATGTAGACTACTCCCTCCACCTAGTGATACCATTCTTTATTAATCACCATAATTAATGATTATTTATTATGATGTATTTAATGTTTGGATATTATATATATGTTATAATTAATCTTTATGTATAATAATATCTTATCTAAATTGTTAAATTTCCATCCATTGAAACATGATAACATTGTTCATGCATATGTGTGGACTACCACATACACAAAGTAATGTGATTTGTTTTTAATTTTCAATTTACATGGATAGTAATAATAATTTATTAAATGAATATATATATATATATATATATATATTAAACAATTATGTTATAAATCTTAATTATCATTTACAGTTCTTTAATTCTATTTCCTCTAAAAATGAGAATGACTTCATTGATTTAAGGTTCACACATTCCAAGCCATTTCTAATGGGTTTGTTCGTAGAACAGGAAACATCCAATGATTCCATATCCATTTGGACCTACTTTCCAAAGGTAGGTTCTCATTAGTTGTGAACCGATGAGGCTTAAGAATTTTCATTGGTCTAGAGGATGGGAGGTCGGACTCATCACAACTTTTTAGGGGAATTATTTTCTACCCTAGGACTCTCTTTATAGATTTATGTTATGTTCGTGAATCCTTATAAAATTACCAAGTATGAAAATGATCTTTCCTTTAGATCTGGAAATCAATGATTAACATGTATGAGATTTAGAGAATCTTTTATATGTATTTGAGGTTCTTCATTGATATAGAATCATCTGTATTTGTTAGAGATTCTTAGTCAATGGTATCCTTTGACACATTAGATAGAAATCACTTGGTCATTAATATAACCATACTAGTTTTAAAGCCACTCAGCGGGGCACTTGAAGTTTATTGTCATTCAGAAGGACATAGATTATTTCAGAATTGGGATCGTACCCGCATATGGGCTACTTATGTATCATTTATTTTAGAAAAGGAATCAGAACCCATATAGTTTGAGTAAAGAAATATGAGGTTTATGCATGATTGATGGCTCAAAGGAAGATGTCATAATTACTTTTACACTCTAAGCTCACGTGAGTCATGATCGGTTTGAGAAACAATAGGTATTGTTAAAACCAGAAAATTGTTCCATGAAATATGAAATTATAAGAAATGATGTGGGGCTTATGTATGTATGAATGCCTAGATAAATGAAGATTAGGAGTTACTTTAGGGAAGATACTCGGGAACAAGGTCCATAAAGGTATATGTGCTTTATGGATATTTGGATACTTAACAGAGGACTTAATCCTGAGAAAGACGCCCAAATTATAGAGGACGTATGATTGGGTTTTACTCCTGATAAGGAAGCCCAAATCAAAAGTAAATTAAGACTGGTTAAGAGAAATTATGACTGGGTCTTACTCTTAAATAAGAGGCTCAGGGTAAAGGGAATTATGACTGGGGCTTACTCCTGAAAAGGAAGCCCAGGTTATAGGAATTTTGATATTGGGAACTTGGAGCTTAATCCTAAGGAGGATGCCCATATTGAAAGAATTATGGTTGGGGATTACTCTTAAGGAGGATGCCCAAAATTAAAGGAACTTGAAGACTGGTGCTTACTCTTGAAAATGAGGCCCAGGTT
This sequence comes from Viscum album, assembly GCA_963277665.1. Lineage (NCBI taxonomy): Eukaryota > Viridiplantae > Streptophyta > Magnoliopsida > Santalales > Viscaceae > Viscum > Viscum album. The sequence continues at coordinate 1,186,890,447 of OY728164.1, forward strand.
AGGGGACTTGGGGCTCACTCCTAAGGAGGATGCCCAAATTTGGGATTTTGAGATTGGGACTTACTCCTGAGAAGGAGGCCTATATTAACGATCCTCCATATTTAAAGGATGAGGTTGAATGAATGAAATCTCTCACCTTAGTGACATAAAGATATGTAAATCACTAGGTTTTGAAAAATGTTCCACAGAATTCCTTTCAGATAAGGAATCCAACAAAGGAACCATGCCATAAATGGATTTACATAGGGTTCTGAAGACTAAATTTTGAAGAGGAGAGGCAGATTTGAAAAAATCAAGTGAATAGGTATGAGGATCTCCCAAAAAGAGACAGGCGCGCAAGTCCTGCGTGGGCGCGCAAGTCCAGGCCGCGTAAGTATACTTGCGCGACACGTGGGTACATGGACGACAGTCAACCCTTAGGGTAATACTTGGGCGAGACTTGGCTCAAGCCCTTAGTAGTATCCCTAAAGGATTCTAAAAGAGTGGTGCAAGTTTTATTGAAGGTATAAGGCAGTGCGCAAGTCTGGCCATTTCCCTTAAGGGATGGCCACTTAGGCGCGCAAGTGTTGATGAGTTAAAACAATTAGGCCTTGTTTCCCCTATTTAGAGCTTCCATTCTAGGTAATAACATACATTAGAAGTGTTTGGAAGACATCAAGAAGAGACTAGGTTGATGGGAGATCGAATATGAGTTTTGGAATTTTCTTCGTCCTCAAATGGGGGCCCCACAAGGGGTATTTATAGGCTGCTGAAGACCCTGGGCAAAAATCAAAGAGGGCGTGCAAGTCACATGCACGACCACTATGCAGTCCACAAGTATACTTTCATGACCATGATGAAACTTGCATGACCCAAGTGGGAGGAAATCATTCTTCATGCCTTTGTTGATTTTTGATGTTTCTTCAAAGGATGAATCACTTTGGATTAAGGTATTTCCCTTTTTCAGTGGTTAGACATTTTGACAAAATGGGGATTCCACATAAGTCCCCCCTCAGAGTTGGATCTGAAAGAAATGAGGATGTGAATCTGAGGTAAAGAATAAAACCAAGGAACATGTGGCGCTAAAGTGTTGAGCGCGCAAACGGAGGTGCACAATGGTGAGCCACACAAGCTTCAGCGCACAGGGGTGAGGCCTTTCCAATATATAGGCGGTCATTCCTTGCAAAAAGAACCGAATCTGAATGCTTTCGAGCCCTCATCACACAAGTTTCCTTCGCCGTGCAAGTTACTTAGTTTTCTGCTGCTTCCTTTTGTGTCACGCTACTGTAGAGGTATTTGGACTTGCATGATGATACCTGCGCACCAAAACCTGCACGACACACTTATACTTGCGCGCCAACTTTGGGACTTGCACTCCTTAATTCCTTAACCACTTTTTCACTTTTCTTCACAAATTTTATGAAAAATCTACTTACATAAGAGTTAATTATTCAAATTTTGTGCAGATTAAATTACTCCTAGAAAAATCGGAACTGCTGATGAACTGGACAGATAGCATATTGATGATATGATGAACATTGTTGGCCATAATTACTATGATATCTGCGACAGCACTCTCCCAGATTTGGCCAAGTACTTGAAGAACTATCATCTTAATTTTCCACAGACCATCTACTTGCCTCTGTATGGCTATAGTCATCTGCAAGGATTCAACGTTCCAGATGAAAAGAATTATATGCCCGAGATGCATCCGCACTGTTACTCCTCTATTTTGGTAATGCTGTGCATTAAGAGAAGAAACAATGGTGTGAACTTTCAAATTTTTCCTTCATGCCATTTCCTTGCAAATATGAAAATGGAAAACCATGGGATGATATGTTTTCCGTTTCCGGTTAATGGCGAGAAGACTATCATGACATTAGAAACAATATCTGAAAAGATTACTCTCCCCAAATGGCTCTTTACATCTAATGCTCCATTCTCAAATCCATGTATCCATCTTTCAAGTCTCTTGGACAGAAACAGAGTCACTGTTTGATCATCAGAAAATTTTCTCACACAGCACTCAAGAACATTCTTTTACAATTGTTCGAATAAGAGTTGGTATCACTGCATCTCTTATTGTATCCAGTTGAATGAATGAATTCCAGGTTTTTGATATTGAAGATCATGATTCCATAAATCAAATGAAGTGTTATGTTGAAAGCCTCCTGTAATTCCTGAAAAGAGAAGAGACTCCAATCTGTATATGTCCTTATAACTCTTGTGCATCAATGAAGAATCCTTTCATCTTCAATCATTTGTGCATGCCTTCTTTTTCTAACTGCTTTAAATTTCACCTAAGCCAATAGGCTAAGTAAGCATAGTTTGATATTTACTAGGATTATAAAAATAACCCTAAAAAATTTGAATCTTTTTATTTCTCAATATTACCTTAATCATACAAAATGTTTGTTTAGTGAGCTGGGGCTGGACTTTTGTTCAGAGATTCCTTGTCTTTTGTAGAAATTTAAAGTCATGAACGTCGGACATAGAAAGGCTAATGTTGAAGGTCAAAATACCTTTGACCGAATGGATTGAAATTGACTCAATTCTTTGATAATTTATCTGAAAACATATTACCACACTCAAGTATGGGCATGTAAACTATGACTTAAGAAATTTTGAATATGAGGAATGATATGAAAAATGGATAAAAAGGCATTAGAAGAATTAGTTCCAAAGAATGAAGTTACCACAACTTAACAAACCCATTAGGGGGTTTAATTATGTAGGGACACCTAAGGGAATTGGCTGCATAGTCAAATAATAACATCTTTTGGCTAACAGGTCCATTATGTAGACTACTTATGCAAGGATGCCTAAGGGCACATGCTGCATAGTCAGACAAAAGAACTCTCAGAAATTTACTTTTTTAGTGCTAAAAATCTAGTGGATGTTTATGGGGATTCAAATTTTCCAAAGCATAGAGTTTTCTTTATGGAGAGAGGTACTTGAATATGGAGAAGATATTTACAAACAAGATTGTCTAAGAACTGGATTAATGTCACTCTTATGAAGGTCTGACCCAAACATAGGGAAGGGAAATATAATCCATAGACTTGAATACTTTCGGATCATGAAAAAGAGTATGGGACAAATATGTTAAGGATGACTATTTTTTGCGGATCTCTACATATTTTCATTAAGAAAACTATATAAAAATAGTTTTCCCTCCCAAGAATGAAGTTAGCATTATTTTAAAAACTTGTTAGGGGGTTGAATTATGCAGGGCCGCCTAAGGGCGTTGGCTGCATAGTCAAATAATAGTATCTTTTGGCTGACAAGTCTGTTATGTAGACTACCTATGCAAGGCTACCTAAGGGCACGTGCTGTATAGTCGGACAAAAGAATTCTTGGGTATCATACATTTTGTGACCATAAGTCGAGAAAAGGGTTACTGAGATATTGAAGTATTTAAGGTTAGGAGTATGACACATAAAAATGGTCATTTGTTCAATGAATGTAGAGATACACAGGCCAATTCTAACCATAATCATGTTGTGCCTAGGTCCTGAATTGAAATGTTAGACTTCACTAAATATCCCATAAGGATAGGAATCAATCCATACTTAGTTCTTTAAATACAGTTTAACATCATGTGGGATGAGAGTATAGAAAATCATTGTTTAGAGTCATAGAGCTCGGACCAAGGGGGACTTTTTAGCCAAGGGACAGAAAGTGGAATTTGGGGTTAGGCCCAAAGACTTGGGGATGGATTCGAGTGATGATCGAACGTTCGTATGTATCCCATAAGGATGGGAATCAAGCCAAAAATAGTTCTTAAAATTATTCCTTTGTACATATTTGGTTGGTACAAGTGAAGGGTGAAAGGGGACTTTAGTGCAATGATGGTTTGACCCAAGATAAAAGGTTTGGGCATTGCCATGTATGCACGTAGTCTTTAGAATATAACATGATTAAATATCAATGTAAATAATGATTCCCTCTTAGGTGAGGGTGTCAAAGAATGTTGTAGTTTATTTTCATATAGGAAAAAAGTGTTTGTTCAGTTTAACATCATATAGCAAGGACGATGGTGAACCAATGTAAAAAGTATTGGTCCTGGGGCTGCTTCACTGATCAACATTATATGAGATGGAGGTGAACCGATGTGAAGATATTGGTTTTGGGCTTGAACCTCAGAAGGTTGCCTACGTACCCAGCCTAGAAGGCAAGGATCAAAGTCCACATAGTTTAATTAAAGAATAAATTAGTAACCAAGTTGTTTTTTAGAACAACGAACTAAAAATGGTGTTGGGACTTACACATGGTTAGCGGCCCAGAGGGGGTGTTATGGTTGAAGTTTACTCTAAGATCATGTGAGTTATACTCGGTGTAAGAAACAAGAGGTAGCAGTAACCTTAATGATGCATAGTTTAATTTCATGTAAGGCATATGAAGGGGCTATGCAGTTTAAAGTATTGCAGTGAGGACTATTGGTGCGGCATAGTTTAGTGTCATGTAGCAGGGACAAAATACAGTTTTATGTCATGTAGGAAGAATGAGTAGTACAGTTTAACATCAACTAGGATAAATATAGGTACACAGTTTAACGTCATGTTGGACAATAAGGGTGTTTTATAGTTTAGCGTTCTATAGCTAAGACGATGGGGACAATACAGTTTAATGTCATGTTGGAGGAAAGGGGGACTGTGCAGTTTATTCTCATGCAGTAAGGACAAAAGAGGACACATTTTAACGTCATGTTGGATGTATTTGGGACTTTTTTCACAATTTAACATCGTGTTGGACGATGGTGTGAACTGTTTAAGGTCATACGCATGGACCGGTGATTTTTCAGTTTAACGTCTTACTGGACTTAGGAGACTCTTGTACAGTTTAGCATCATGTAGCTAGAACGACACAGTTTAATGTCGTGTTGGACGTAAGTGAAAATAGTTTAAGGTCATATGCATGGACTGTGGATGGTGCAGTTTAACATCTTGCTGGACGTAAGGGACTAGACAGTTTAAAGTCTTTCAGCAAGGACAACACACTTTAACGTCATGTTGGACGATATGGATGAAAATAGTTTAAGGTCATATGCATGGACCGTAAGATGTATTTGTATTATACAAAATACTTCTTTATAAATCTGGCATTGGTTAGATTCATGATGAGTTCTCCATCCATTACGATTAATGAATAAGCTCCATTGGAGTAGAACTTATGTATTGAATAAGGTCCTTCCCATTGTGGCTCCAGCTTGGGAGGTTTTTTTCCTAGTATCATTGGAGTTCTGAGAACCAATACCAATTCTCCCTGAATGAATGAATGAAGAAATTTATTTTTGTTGAAATCTCCTGTTATTCGATTCTGATAGACTTCCAAGTAGTGCAAGGTGCACAATATTTTCTCGTCTAATCATTCCAATTCATCCAATTGCTTTAGAGATTGTTCATCTGTAGATGACTGATCACAATTGGATACCCTGAGTGAGGGTAATTGAACTTCAATAGGCATGAATGCTTTTGTTCTATATACCAATGAATATGGAGTTGACCGCATTGTAGTGCGGGTGGTGGTTCAATAAGCCCATAAAGCATGAAAGAGTTTATCAGGCCATGATTTCATATCTTTATCCATCATCTTTTGTAGAATGTTTGAAAGAGTATTGTTGAAAGCTTCTATCTATCCATTGGCCACTGCATGATATCGAGATGAATGATTGGATTTGATGTTGTATTCTTGATACAACATTCTCAGCTCGGTTGAACAGAAGTTGGTTCCTTTGTCTGTCAATATGGTATGAGGGACACCAAATATGGTATTGATGCTAGACTTGATGAAGCGAACAATGCTTTTAGAAATGAATTCTTTGATGGGTATTGCCTCTTCCCATTTGGAAAATAAGTTAGTAGCAGTAATAATATACTTAAACTGATTGGATATAGCTGAAGGATAAGGTCCCACTACATTCATTCCCCATGTGGCAAATGGCCACACGTATTTAGTTGTATGAAGCAACTATGGGGGTTGACGAATGAAGTTGGAATGTACTTGGCAAGAATGACACTTCTTTCTGAAATAAACCCAATCTTGTATCATTGAAGGACAAAAATATCCAAGCCTTTGAATTTGATTAGATAGTATGTGCCCAGACTGATGGGAATCACAGACTCTTACATGTACTTCTTTCGTGACATCCATTATCTCTTCACCATCAATGAATCTGAAGAGAACTCTATCAAAAACTCTTTTGTAGATAATTTTCTCTAGGCGATCTGGGTAATTATAAAGAGTAAAATTGACCAATCGTTTCCGGATTTGTCCTTTCCCAACTCTATAAGGTGGACGTGTTCCATTATGAAGGTATTCCCTGATAGGTGTCATACATCCTGTAGTTTGACCATATGGTTCAGGAATGGGACTAATTTCATTGATTTCCTCTATTCTAGATTGAACATAAGTTGAAATTGTATGACGGTGGGCGATACTGATGATTGTCTCATCCCGATTTAGATCTGCCAAAGTTCTGGCTATATTTGCCAGTGCATCAGCTTGGGCATTTTGTGATCTCGGTACATAAGAAAATGTCAGTTTCAAAGGAAATTCTTCCATTAAATCTCTGACATAATCATACAAAGGGATTAGTTTTTCATTCCTGATGGCATAATACCCATTTAATTGTTTGATTACCAGGCCTGAATCACCTTTCACCTTTAAGTGATTCACTTGTGCTTGAAGTGCCAACTCCAATCCTATGATGAGAGCTTGGTATTCTACTTCATTATTTGTACCGCCTCTAAAAAATGAGATGGAATAAGGTAGCACTAAATTTTCTAGGAAAATAAGTACAATTCCTAATACAATTTTGTTAAATTTAAGATCTTCCATTTTCTACCCTGTTGGAGTTCTGGAAGCACCATCAAAGTACATTTCCCATGTTTGAAGATTATATTGAATAGAAAAGACTTCCTCGTCTAGATGTTCAGTATCTAAAGATGTATCTTCTTCTGAAGGGTGTTCAGCAAAGAAATCAGACAGATCCTGACCCTTTATTGCCTTTTGAGACACATACTGGATATCAAATTGCTGCAAAATAATTTCCCACCTTGCTAGATGTCATGTAAGCATTGGACGACTAAGGATTAATTTTAGCGGGTTATTGTGAGATACAAATCGGACCTCATGATGTTTTAGGTAGTGTCTCAATTTTTGAACTGCAAAGATTAATGCTAGGAAGCACTTTTTAATACTTGAATATCGGGTTTCTGCTTTAAGAATAGTCCGACTGAGAAAATAAAGGCTGTTTTTATTCCCAACTCCATTCTTCAGGGAATGGAAGGAACCTAATGATTTCTCTAAGGCTGTCACATCGAGGATAAGTGGTCTTCCTTCAACAGGTGGCATTAATACTAGTAGACTCAAAAGATATTTCTTGAGAATATCAAATGCCTCTTGACATTCATCAGTCCAATGGTAAGTGACTCCATTCTTCATCAATTTGGTGAAGGGTAAACTCTTCTCTGCCAGATTGGAGATGAAACACCAAATATAGGCTAAGATTCCTTGAAGTCCTCTCAATTAATTCAAATTGCAAGGAGATGACATACCAAGGATTGACTTTGTCTTCTCAAGATCAACTTTGATACCATGATGGTGTACAACAGAGCCATAAAAATTTCCTGAGGTTACCCCAAAAACACATTTCAAGAGGTTCATCTTCAAATTATGTTGTCGAAATTTGTGGAACATAACATACAAATAATCCAAGTGATTAGAATGTTTTTTGTATTTGACCACCAAATTGTCCATATAACATTCAAAAAATTCCTCAAAAAGGGTTTGAAGATACAGTGCATGGCACGCTGATATGTTACGCCATCATTCTTTAGTCCAAAGGGCATTACCTAGTAGTGAAAGACACCCTGAGGGGCTCTGAAAGCTGTAGGTTCTTCATCTTCTGGAGCCATTTGGATTTTATTATATCCATAATATCCATCCATGAAGGAAAGTGCTTCATTTCCAGATTTTTCATCAATCAAGAGTTCTGTAATCGGAACAGGAAAATCATCCTTAGGACAATGCCAATTAAGATATTTGAAATCAATGCAACTCTAATTTGTCCATTCTTCTTTTTCATAGGGACTATATTGGCCAACCACTTGGGATATTGAACTTCTTTGACAAAGTTAGCTTTGATAATATTATCCACTTCAGTTTCAATTTTGGAATCATAGGTTGGGTGTGTTCTTCTTGAGGCATGCTTAAATCCTTGATGTTCTTCTGACAAACTCAAATGATGAGTGGAAACATCGAGATCAATCCCTAGAATTTCTGTATATTTCAAATCAAATATATCTCTATTTTTCTTTAAAAATGAAATATACATATTCTATTCTTCAAAATTCATGGCCACACTAATTAAAGTGGGGCATGGATCTTCTTTTGTACCCAGATTTATTTCTCTGAGTTCATCCACTGTGGTAGAGATACCCTCTTCAAAAGCTGGAGGAGTATCCCCGAGATCTTCCTCTTCTTCGTCAACACATATTATCTCTTCTGCTTCTACTTTCATAGTAGATGATGAAGAAGAATTTCCATGATCAGGAGAGATGTTAAAATTTGAACATCTTGAAGGAGAGTCTTTCATTTCTTTCCCTATTGATGATGAAGGGTCATCCTTGGGTAATAAAGAGGATATGATGGATGGATAATTGACATCATCGTTCACCTCTAACATTTCTATATCTTCTTCTGGCCTGGTTGGTGATGTATAGACTTTCTGAATTTTATCAGATGAAAGGAAGAGATCCCCATTTGAGCTTTCATCATTTCTTGGTGAATCACCAATTTCTCCCATGTTGTCTGGCTTAATTTCCGTAATTGACATAATGGAGGTTTCCATAAGATTATTTTGATTTGGGTATATCATGTCAATTTAACTGATAGGCAACACATAATCTGCATTCACATGTGTAAATTGATTTACAGGAATCTTTTCCAAACCATATGGAGCATTAATTTTGGTGACCACCTTTATCTTGTATTTCTCCTTTCCTTCCATGTGATAGAATTCCACCTCAATGTATTGAGATTCACATGTTTTGAAGGGGGATTTATTTTTTTAAGGTTGGGGCCGAAGCCTCAAATTATTATTTAAATCAAATACCTCTTTAGATTGGGCAGAGGGAGACCCATTACATAGCCCGAAGGCCCCAGGCCAAGTGGCCTGAATATAAGGCTTGAAAGCCCATTTTTTTGGCCCAAAGGACCCCTTCGTGAATAGTACTGCTACAATACCTGTGCTGCTACAGTGCCTAATACATTACAGCTGCTACTATAGTACCTTCTACATCGGAGTAGAAGGAGGTAAATCAGATTCTGTGAGGCCTAATTGATGAAGTGTATGAATGGGGATAAGGTTGACTCCTGAACCATTATCAATGAAAGATATTTGGATGTATACACAATTGACCTTGCCTGACAAATACAAAGGTCTAATATGTACATGCATGACATCATTTTCATCTTCATCTGTAAAAGATATTACTGCATGGCATTCTACAGGATTATTCTCTACATGATAGACTTCAGCTGTAGCAATTTCAGTTTCGAACTCTTGAGGAATTGAAAAAGCCTCAATGAGTGCCTCTGGAAGATCCTTGGATAGATTCAAGGCATCCATAATTGATAACATATCCGGTACTTGAGGCAAATGTTTCAAAACATCATATTTTTTATCCAAAGGTCTGCATTTTCAAACAGGAATATGTGGTTTCGCAGGTGACATAGAGGTTGATGCTTTGGAAGTAGATGCTTCTTGTTTCGGGGTAAGAGTTGAAAATACTCATGTCTTTAGAAGATTAGACCAAATAGCTCTATTTACTTACTGAGAGGAAGAAGGTGGAACCTCTAACCGATCTTCCAGAATAACTGTACCATGACAGAATTTTCTATTAGTGGAAAAATTTCTTGTTCTTATTGAGCCCGCTGAAGGGATCTGCCACGAGTTTCTGCTGCATACACAGTTCTAGCAGGGGTAGAATTGGAATAGTGATTTTTGGGATATCCATCTCTTAATCTGTATCCCAGACCTCTAGAAATCCCTCTATTTACTCTGTTTGATACAGGGAACTCTGGATCATTAAGATCAAAGTTGTGACTGATATAGATATGTTAAATGAATCATATTAACAGACCCAAATATTAACTCTTCATTTGATGAATATTCTGTCTAATTAGCTTTTTTAGGTTGTTCCGTTTGGCCGGGTGGTGCCCGTTTAGGCTTTGAAGTAGATGGCATAAAATCTGCTAGATTCAAAGTCAACTTCAGCTTTGACACGATCTCATCTTCTTCTGATTGTTCCTCTTTCTTTGAATTATGTCGTTTCTTTGAGGATTTTTCCTCTAATGAAGAGGGTTTTTCTATGGCATTCATAGAAGAAGACACAATTGGTTTCTTCAATTGTGTTCTCAAAATGGCATGAATTCAGTTGATTGTTTTCTGACCATCCAATCATCATTTTTCTGCACATTTTTGGTTTTGACTTATTGCCACTCACCTTCTTCGTCTGGATTTTTAGCAGTAAAACATGCTACCTGAGTTGAAGAACCTTTTAGTTTGACTTGTCCCATGTCCACCATCTTTTACAGGAGGTCTTTGAAGACAAAACACTCCTGAATGGGATGCCCCAACATCTGATGAAATGGGAAATAATTAAGACGGTCTTCATATACTTCTTTGTTCGGCCTTTTGGGCCTTGGAAATTGAACCAAATTATTTTCTAAAGCTGAAATGAAGTAACCAGGAACTTGTTCATTTTTAAAAGAGTATGTTTTTCTCTGTAAATTCTCAAATTGTTTTCGTCTTCAATCTCTTAGATCATCTTGATGAAACGTCCTCTATTGTTGACGTTCAGGAGGCAGATACCTTCAAGAAGATGAGGGTCTTGAAGTAGAATCAGGTACAAGTGCTTGATTAAGCATAACTGTAGTTGTCTCTACTTTAACCATTCTCTTTCCTGGAGCTGATGGAATTACACGTGCTTTATAATTAGTCTTTATAAGAGATTATTCAATCTGTTTAGATATTAAAGTAAGGTCTCTAAACCCTCTTCTTTATTTCATAGGGATCAACGGCGTGCGTAATTCATCACACAAATTTTCCACACAAATTGACAACAACTCTTCTTGAGGGAGTGCTAAACTCAGAGAATATGTTAATCCCTTCCAGCGAGCAATGAAATATGAAACTCTTTCATTCTACCTTTTCTTACAATTTTTATGATAAAATACTATTATCTTTGGAAAAGTTGAGCTGAATTGAAGAAGGAATTGTTGATCAAGATCCTCACACCCGGTAATTGACCGGGCTTGCAAGCTTGTATACCAGACAAAATCAGGACCTTGTAATGACCGTACAAAACACCTAATCTTAACTGCTTCTTGTTGCTAAGGGGTTCCCATCATAGGATCACAATAAGAATCAAAATGTGTTAAGTGTTTCTCTGGGTCTCCCAAACCATTAATTAATGGGAAATGAGGTACTTGCAAAATTTGATGGGGGAGGAATTGTGTCTACCCATTCAGGGTAAGCTCTCTACTCCGGTTGAACCGGTGAACGCTTTCCTTCCATATCTTCCAACCGAGATGTTAATGACTCAATAGTAGTCATTAACTTTCGAGAAAAATCAGGTTGAGCTTGGACCCGTGCAGGTGCAATAACTGGAGCTTGGATAGGTGTGGCGACCGGGACTGCTACTGACGGTAGTATTTCCAGTTGTTGTTGCGTATAACCCATAGAATTAGACCTATGAGGGTGTACTAGTAAAGGAGGATACTCTTGATCCATCATAGTAGTCGCAAAAAATTCCATTTGCTGACTGACTCCAGCACGCTTAGGAGGAAGACTACTTTGAAGTAGTTCTGCATTCAACCTCCTTAATTCATTCATCTCTTCTTCTTGTTGTGCAAATCTTTTCTCTAGTGAGAGTGATTGGACTTCTCCAGAGGAAGGGTATATAACCTAATTCTTCCCCTTTCCTTTGTTGGACACCTTTCTGAGAGGGTAAAGTTGGTTATTTGTAAGAATACCCAGATTCTAGGTAAGCCTTTGATTTCTTGTACGCACACCTTCTTCATTTGTGTCTGTGTGTACAACTTCTTGAGTGGGATCCTCTTCATTTGATCCCTCTGAGTGAGGCTCATATTCTAGAGGATCAGAAACAACGACATTGATGACATTTATTGATGCATAACGCATTGCATCCCTTCTATCGGCATTTCTACGATACTGCATTTTTTCCATGTCCTTGATGAGACACTCCCTTTTGCTAATTTGTTCCCTCAGGAACTTCTTGACGAACCATAATTTGGAGGGAATATCCTGGTAATTTGGCTCTGCGTTCCTCTTGTATCTTCTTCACTAATTGAGAAAAGACTGACTTTCTCTGAGGAAGAGATTGAGGATTTAAAAAATCCCTCAGTCCGGTGGACTGGGGCTGTTCCTTCTCATCTCCTCGAATCCAATTTGTTGACTCTAAGGGTTGGGTTAAAAGATTTCCCAGTCTGGAAAGCTGGGGTGGTTCTTGAGTTTCTATATCTAAGACCTTCTAAAACGATCTCCTGATCTTATGGAATTTAGTCCAGAAATTGGCTGGATGCATTAACCTTCATCCACTCTTATCACCGGCTCAAAATACTGTTGGATGATTTCTAACACTTCTGTCACTTGATGATGTGCACGCTCTAAACGAGAAGCCGATTTGATGTTCTCGTTTTCCTGATTCAAGAGTAATTCGACATCTTTTTCTCTGTATTACTGATTTTGAGAAGAACTAGTTGAGGCCTATTCTTGAGCGATCCATTGATTACAGAAAAATCCAAATGGATGTGACCGGCCGTGGGCAATAACATTGCATGAAACCATTTTCGGCGGGATTTTCTAACTAGATAGTACAGTGAAATGTAGTGCTCCATGGACACCCCATCCCCTGATATGAATACCAGATGAGGCATTGGCAATTAACTAGCGCAATCTTCTTAGTGCGCCAAGGCAATAACGCTGAAGTGCTCTCTACTGCTTTTCAGCCTTTGGATATTGAGAAACTGAGAGATATGCCAAATCAATTGGGCGTTGTAACCCTTATATTATCTTTACACAATTTTCATATTCATCATAAGATAATTTTTTTCAATTGACAAAGAGTTTTCCACATGTTGAGACGAATATCTTGAATACAATCTTCCGTCAACATCTCTGGAATGTCATACTGAGTGTCAGCCAAAGGCCAAAACATAACTTCCACTTCACCTTTTCCCAGTTGTTTTCTCATATTAAGTACTTCCTTCTTATCATTTGATGAAGATTCTTCTACCTGTTTAGACCAAAGTTGGTGCTTCTTTATTGCTTCATCATAATCATCAATAGCGGTAGAGAATTCGCTTATCAAACTAGAAGATGCATGACTCCTGGGTGGTTCGGAGAATGACCTACACCCTGGGCTATCTTCTGATTGAGAAAGTATTTCACCTGCTATTGGTAAAGCATCAGACATGACTGGCTTCAAATTTGAAAGTGCCTAAAGATAATATGGCTTTCTCGTCACTACATTTTCCATTGGAGAAATTTCTAGGCAATGCTAATTACTAATGCAGAGAGGACTTTCACAGCTAAATTCATAATCATGTGGAGAACCACCATGGTGGGTTACAACAAAAGATGAAACATTTTTCTCCTTGATCTTCTAGCCACACATAGGTTTATTGTGACTATCATCTGAAGATGATACTTCAAGATCTACCGAACTGTCATGAAGAAAGCCTTCATGAGAAAGAGTCTGATGCAGACCTTCGAAATTAATGTTCCCACTATTGGGAACTGAGAGAGTAGGATCTTTAGTTGCAACAGATAATTGTCTGAGTGCATCAAGAACTCCAACATCGAGCAAGGCTTTATTATAGATTGGACCTTGATTTCTTGACGTTATTAGATGGGTCTTTTTCTTAGACGCCTTATTACTCACTTTGGGAACCACTTGTTGAAGAAAGTGGTTATTATTTGTAGGTGTATGTGCCTGCTCATGAGAAAGGATAAGGTTAGGCTGATTATCTCCACTCAAATCCGGTTTATGTGCCTGACTTGGTTGTTCGTATGACATGGGGAAGTATGCCCCAAAACCCTCTTAGACTAGAACAGATGTGTGTATCTGTTCCAAGGTGAACTGTTGATGTTCCACTCCACTGGTAGGGATAGATTTTCATTTCTTTCCCTGTGATGCTGTTGAAGCTGTTATAATATCCTGGAAAGTATCCAGAATATGAGCAGGGATTTTCGTTTGCTATTTCACCATCATTAGAATGTTCTTGGTGACTTTAGTTACTTGAAAAGGAATATATGTACATTCCATGCTTGGAGTAGGTGTGTGTTTCTGCTACTGTCTTCTTTTTTCCTTCCAGTGTATTCTGACATTACTCATGAATGGGGGCAGAGAGTTGAGTCTGCCTCCTATTTGTCATTGGGGCTTTCTAATTGACTTCTCCGGGTGCTGCTAAATGAGACTCTTGGTAGGCTTGATTAATACTAGCAGGTGTATGTGCATGCTGATTTCACTCCACCTAACGTGGTTGACTAACTTCCTTCAATACTGGCAGACGAGACTACTGGTAGGATTGCTGAGTTTAAGCAGGTGTGTGTGCCTATTTACCAGTTGTCAACACATTGAGTTGGCGGGATTCATCGTATGTAGTCAGACGAGCCTACTGACTAGATGATGATTTATAAACATGTTTATTTTCCTATATATAGTACTCCGCTGGAATTACCTGGCGGGAATGGCGTGTTACTGCCAGACGAATCTGCTGGACAGCAGAATTAAAACGGATGGGTGTGTGTGCCCGTTGTTTGCTTTCCACCAAGTTAGGTTGGTGGACTTATTCGGGAATGGCAGAGATATGATCCTACTCACTGTTAACCGGTCATCGCCTTTGGTGGTTCATCTTGCCTGCTCAGGTTCGAGGAACCTGAGCCGAACGCCTGGAGATGACACCCTCATCATGTTGAGGGCACACTACCACATGAGTCTGGAAGTGATTGTTGGTGGGAGCCCTCGGTAAGGGCTCTTGTTTCTTTGAAATAAGACCTTGAGTGGCCTTCTCATTTACCTCCTCATAATATGGGAGGAAATTGTGATTGCGTTCCGAGATAACGACCCGAAATGGTTGGAGACGGTGGTTAGCACCGCCTTCTTCTTGATCATTGGTCGTCATTGTCCGGACGACCTGGATGAATTATTGACTTGGAGAGCTTGTTGAGCAGCCTCCAGAGTCGGAATGGTACCGTGTCGATGGTATTCCTTACCAGTGAATTTGATACCCAGTGTTGAAGACGTTGAGTAGGTGATGTCATCCTCTGAGCGGACGACGATCCAGCAAGAGTATCAGTAGAGGTATTCACAACAGAGGCATTCATAGGTGTGAACTTAAGAGAATCCATTTCTATAACACAGAAGATCTTTGTAAAGAGTGGTTGTTTGATATAATAGACATAATCAAGATAAGTTTGGCCACTACTTCTTTTGAATGAGCACATATGTTATAGATTGTTTTTTTGGCCCTCGCATTGAGTTTAAATAGGGGCCTAAAAAAAGTAAAACATCATTTTAAAATGGTTAAGGATTCACGTATGGTTTACCATATTATGTTTCCTCTAGAAATGAGAAATACCTCATTGATTTAAGGTCCAAACATTCCAAGCGGTTTCTAATGGGTTTGTTTGTAGAACTGGAAACATCCAGTGATTCCATATCCATTTGAACCTACTTTCCAAAGGTAGGTGCTCATTAGTTGTGAACCGATGAGGCTTAAGAATTTGCATTGGTCGAGTGGATGAGAGGTCAGAATCATCACACCTTTTTGAGGGGAATTATTATCTACTCCAGGACTCTCTTTATAGATTTAAGTTATGTTCGAGAATCCTTATTAAATTACCAAGTATGAAAATGAGATTTCCTTTAGATAAGAAAAGCAATGATTAATATATATGAGATTTATAGAATCTTTTATATGTATTCGAGGTTCTTTATTGATAGATAATCATCTTTATTTGGTATAGATTCTTAGTCAATGGTATCTTTTGACACATTATATAGAAATATCTTGGTCATTATGATAACCATACTAGTTTTAAATCCACTCAGTGGGGTAGTTGAAGTTTGTTGTCATTCAGATGGACATAGATTATTTCAGAATTGGGATCGTACCTGCAGATGGGCTACCTACGGATACATTGTTTTAGAAAAGGAATTTGAACCCAAATAGTTCAAGTAAAGAAATATGAGTTTTATGCATGATTGATGGCTCAAAGTAAGATGTCATAATTACTTTTACACTCTAAGCTCACGTGAGTCATGCTCGGTGTGAGAAACAATAGGTATTGGTAAAACTAGAAAATTGTTCCATGAAAGATGCAATTATAAGAAATGATGTGGGGCTTATGTATGTATGACTGTCCAGATAGATGAATATTAGGATTTACTTCAGGGAAGAAGCCTGGGAACAAGGTCTATAAAGGTATATGTGCTTTATGGATATTTGGATACTTAACTGAGGACTTAATCCTAAGAAGGATGCCCAAATTAGATAGGACTTTTGATTGGGATTTACTCCTGATAAGGAAGCCCAAATCAAAAGTAAATTAATACTGGTTAAGAAGAATTATGAATAGGGCTTACTCTTAAAGAAGAGGCCCGGGTTAAAGGGATTTTTGACTAGGGCTTACTCCTGAAATGGAAGCCCAGGTTAAGGGAATTTGGATTTCGGGAACTTGGGGCTTACTCATAAAGAGGATGCCCATATTAATATAATTATTGTTGGGGATTACACCTGAGGAGGATGCCCAAAATTAAGGGAACTTTAAGACTGGGGATTACTCCTGAAAAGGAGTCCCAGGTTAGGGGACTTGGGGCTTACTCCTAAGGAGGATGCCCAAATTTGGGATTTTGAGATTGGGACTTACTCCTAAGAAGGAGGCCCATATTAAAGATCCTCTAATAATTAAAGGATGAGGTTGAATGAATGAAATATCTAACCTTAGTGAAATAATGATATGTAAATCACCAGGTTTTGAAAAATTTTCCACAGAATTCCTTCCAGATAAGGAAGCCAACAAAGGAACCATGCCATAAATGGCTTTGAAGAGGGTTCTGAAGGCTAAATTTTGAAGAGGAGAGGAGGATTTGAAGAAAGCAAGTGAATTGGCAGAAGGGGCACCCAAAAAGAGAGAGGCGTGCAAGTCCTGCATGGGCACGCAAGTCCTGGTCGTGCAAGTATACTTGCGCGACACATGGGTACTTGCGCGACGGTGAACCCTTAGGGTAATACTTGGGCGAGACTTGGCTCAAGACTTTAGTATTATCCCTAAAGGCTTCAAAAAGAGTGGCGTGCAAGTTTTATTGAAGGGATAAGGCGGCGCAAAAGTCTGTCCATTTCCCTTAAGGCCTGGCCACTTAGGCCTGCAAGTGTTGATGAGTTTCAACACCTAGGCCTTGTTTCCCTTGTTTAGAGCTTCCATTCTAGGTATGAAATTACCTTAGAAGTGTTCGGAAGACTTCTAGAAGAGACTAGGGCGTCGGGAGCTCGAATCTGTGTTTTGGAATTTTTCAGTCCTCAAATGGAGGGCCCACAAGGGGTATTTATAGGCTTCTAAAGACCCTGGGCGAAAATCAAAGAGGGCGCGCAAGTCACCTGTGCGACCACTATGTAGTGCGCAAGTATACTTTCATGACCATGATGAAACTTGCGCGACCCATGTGGGAGGAAATCCTTCTTTATGCCTTTATAGATTTTCGATGTTTCTTCAAAGGATGAATCACTTTGGATTAAGTTATTTCCCTTTTCCAGTCGTTAGAATTTGTGACGAAAAGGAGTGTCAACACATTCCAACCATCAGATAATAACACCATCAATCATATCTATGTACAAAATATTGTCTCCAAAAAGTCATGTAATCTTTTTACCAAAATTGATTTATATTATTAGTTTAATTTTGTTTATATTGGCTACCTATTATAATAATGACATCATTAAAAATGTGAAGATGGTGTAACCACAATAAATTTACATGGATTGGGACTGTAGGTCCAAAATATGAATGAAAACAAAAAATTTATCACTAAAAATTAAAATTGTAATAATGAGTTTTTAGTATATAGGTGACATGATGTTATAAGTAAATCATATATGGTATGATATATATATGAAAAATATTTTGGAATAGATTTATAATAAATCATTATATATTATATATGGTCTTTGAACATGAACAAATGAATCTGAGACTTGAGTTAAGGGTTTCTCAGCATACTTTTATTTTTGTGATACATATTCCATATTGACTAATTATTTCTTTTATGTGGTGTATATTCATATCATGAATTTATTCTATTATGATCTCCAAGAATTTTATATGGATTTAAAAACTCATCAAATGTTATATCTTTTATGTGGGTTTGATTAAGATATTACCAAAGTGATTGGTGTTTTCTTCTCAAACTCTCTTCATTAGGACATTTATTAATTTATGAATATATGTTATTTTCAGAGATACATATATATCCCCTTAAATAGGTTTTATATTGAATCTCATTTTTTAGGTAATTTAATGTATCATTAAGTGATATATTTTTATGGGGATTATGATTCACATTTTTTGAAATTAATATAGGATTTATTTTTTAATCACATATTATCTAGATTTATAATGCTTTCATTTCAATTAATGAAATTACATTATCATTATCTATAAAACCCATTTTATCTTTCTTATCATCTAGTTATTTCTTTAATTTCTAAATTTTTGTATCATTTTCTTTCATTCTATACATAGAATGGTTTAAAAAAATTATAATAAAATATAAGCTTATTTATCATATTTTATCCAGAAAAACATTTTCATATATATAAATGTTTTGTAAAATGTTTCATGAATGTTTTTGAATATTCATTAATTATTGATTGAATTAAATTTTATACATTTTTTACATTTGATAAAATGTTTTAAAAATATTTTTTTATCATTTTTTGAATTAGGTATCTTTTTACTAACGGTTCAAACAAAATATTTTTTTAATAATAACAACATGAATTATATTTAAAACCATCATAAACAATAAATATGTCTAAGGTTACATTTTAGGTTTCCATGGTTCTTTTAAAATATTTTGTTCCATAATATATAGTAAAATGTTTATTTTTATGTAACTGATTTCATAATGAAAAGGGTATTCTCCTCATGAAGTATTCTAGTGACCTTTAAACTGAATTTTTATTCTAATATTGCATCCTTTATTGTTACTTATTTTGGTGATATGATCCAATAATACTATCCTTATTCTATATCTGGATGGTTTATAATTATTAAATTGAGATTTCTACAATACACATTTATTTTCCATGGGTTATATATTGATGAAATTATGAATGTTCTTATAATCATGTGTAAAATTTATGGTTTAATATAATTTGATAGGTGAGTCTGTTATATCCCTTCAATGCATTGGTTAAATATGGATAACTCATCATATAATTATTTAATACATGATTAGGATTTCTTAGTCAATACATGATGCATGGACTTGATTTCATGTCTATATGATTTTCTATAGATTTGGATTAATGTATACATGTTTATGAATAGAATAGGATTCATGTCCATAAGTTTATGTGAGGACCTAATTTCTTGTCCTTAGGTTGATTAGTGAACCTGTTTCTACTAATACATGATCAAAATTTTATAATATTGTTTTTGTATATAAGAATCTAGTTCTTCCTTGAGGTATGGATCATTCCTTCTTAGTGTATAATTAAGAAAATGAGGGAAATTTGGTCAAGGGGCCGACTTCATTCTTATTACATGATGTGAATGGGGACTACCAGTCCTATACTTATAGGTACACATTGTGTATGAAAGGTTACACACCATGTAATCCTAGTACTTTGTCATATAATGGTCTAGCCACAATTTGTACATATATATTGTGTAGTATCAAGTACATGTCATGTACTTTTGGTATTGATAAAATCAGGTAGTAGCATTTTTTTGTAAAAATGAACAGAACTCACCCCTTCGTTTGATGAAAAACATGCCCAAGCAATCAAAGGATAGGGTGGCCTCCTATTTTGTTGTCCAATCTCTAATCCAAACACTGTCAGATGCATTAGATTCCTCTATGTAATCACTAAATTCATCTTGAGATTTTCTTCATAATTTCTTCTCTTGATTTACTTATTTAAGGTTGTTTTTTATACGTGTTTTGTAGATCAAGTCAAATTAGAGCTCGACGCTAGATGAGGTAACTCGTACGAGTAAAAGGTAGGTGGTCTAGTACCATTCATGAATTTTCATAATGTTTATATATGTTGGAATGTTGTGCCCCCACTTTTAGGGTGTTGAATGATTGAATAATAAACTGAGTTATTTTCTATTAATGATTAGGTAATTAAGTGGATAATTTTATTGAATTTTTAGCATTATGAACATTGATTTTGAACCAAACCATGGGTAAGTTTTTCTTGGATGGCCATTTGGAAGAGAATTCCTATGAGGCTTGACATGAATTACCATCCTTGGGATGTTAAAAATGTATTTCTCATTATATGAATGGTCTACCTGAGATACTTGTAATGATTGGCCTTGTAAATGTTTAAATTGAATAATAGGCTTATTATACGTTTTTCCCTTTTGTGATATCCTTGTTTTTCCATATAAAAGTTTAATATACATGTGCTCATTATTATGTAAACTATGCCCATGTGAGTTGATTATATTAAAGCCCTATGATAGATTAATTAACATGTGTTACTTTTGAGATGGATTTTTTAATTGAATTAAATGATAAAAGAGGTAATTTGAAATGGTTGAGACACATTCTTGGTTAAAAGACAAGGTTGGGTTCATGTGACTAATTGCACCTTATATACCTTGGGTGAACCATTGTCATGGTTAAAAGAGAATAGATGGGCTCAAGAGGATAATTATGTAACGACTATGAGTGAGCCACAGATAGGGTGGTCAGCCTAATTAAGGATTATTTAAAATGACAAGAGAATCTAGGATCCATTGATCAATACCTAGTTTAGTATCTTTTAGAAAATGACTAAATGATATAAAGGATTATTATATCATGAGTTTAGGGGTACTTCTATATGAGGGGTTGTTAGGCCTATCCAAGACCTTGAGTATTTATATAATTCACAAAACTTGAATAATGAAATGAATGACTTATGACACGTCTACTAATCCAAAGCACATTCTTGGATTCGGTCTTCACATATACCTATTTACATTGTCTTCCAAGACATTTGTTGTGCTTATATTGAGTACTCATAGTGTACATCTTTCACTATTTTACACTACCAATTATATATATCCACTAACAGATTGGCATAGACCTTGGGTGGTTTCCTACAAGGATTTAGTCTTGCACCCAGTTTGGGTCATGATTTTGGGCCAGAAATATATTATATTATTGCAAGTGTTGATCAGGGAAAGCTCCCTGCAACAAGTACTTGATGTGCTGCTTAAAATTTAGACAGGATGGGACCAAACTGAGGCTTGTGATGATTCCTAGTATCTTTTGGTTTCTTTTTTGATTTTGAGACATATATTGTGTATAACTACAGTTTAATTTTTTGGCTATATTCCTAGAACATGTGACATGAAACATCATCTTTTGTATTGAATGATGCTTTCTTATTTATCTTATCATCCTTCTTTTGTTTATTTTAGTTCTATATTTTTTACTGCTTCCACTATTGCAGATTATTATTCCGATATGTTACACTATTCAAATGAGGTAATAGATTCTACATTACCACACCCTAGGCCCTCATTTCTAGTCAATCACCTCTAGAATTTGGGGAAATGTGCTTGAGGCCATGTGGCCAACCGGGTACGGGGCACCAGTTGAGTGGCACCCAGATCTGGGATGTTACAAAGTGGTATGAGAGGTTTCTTTTCTAGTTTTAATTATTTTTTTTTATGATATAAAGAGATGAAAATTCCAGGGATTTGGTATTAAGTTGTTCCCAAGAGTAGCTACCCCATGTACATGGTAAATCCAAATTGCCTCATATAAAATTGTATTTTTTTTGAATTTTGAGCTAGTATGGTTGATTCGATTTCACCATTGTGTGATGCACTTGTTTTGTGATGTTATTGTTGATATAATTATGGTTATATTTTATTTAAACCTAATGAGATGAGGGTATTCCATATCACGCATCATATAGAAACCAGTTAGAAGTCACATACCATGAATTCATTCCATTTAGATAGAATTAATGATTGCATGTTGTTTTGATAGATGACGTGTTATGCATTCTGTTGTGATAGATACCATGATAGGCATTCCTGCTATTGTGATAGGTTTATTGGTATGTGTTATGGTTGAATTGGAAGGGCAAAACACTTTGGTCCCATAGTAGAATGGTCCCTCTTTGATCATAATTTGGGGGATCATGTTTCGGCCATAGGATATATATTGTGTAGTTCTGTTCTATATGTGGAAGACCTGATTTTATTCATAGGGGGTATGGGCCCCTATGGATCAGAATATGGCACGATGTTGATTTATTTTGTAAAAATAGGGTTTTGGGGGATGTTTCTGGTGCTTACTGCATGGAAACCCATAGGACATGGCGTGTGATGCTTGAACACATGCCATGTGTTCTTTTGTGAGGGTAGAAAAAAAATTTAAGTTAATTCCATGTACTCTGAGTACACACCGTGTGGGTTTTGACCATTATTCAGTTGTGTCAAAGAGAGAACAAGTTGTTATGTTTTGATCAAAACACATCTTGTACCCCATGTACTCCCCGTTTAGTTTTACATAGGCCAAACTGTATGGATCTGGACATGTAAAAGTACACGGTGAGGAGGGAAGACTTGAGTACATGTCGTGTGTCATCCTGACACATCGTTTACCTAGGATGTTTACATGACCAAGGAAGGAAAAGTTACACAACCATGCAATAGATCAATTATACATGTTGTGTATTGTCCCTGCACGTCATCTACCAAGGGTGTTTACATTCCCAGGATAGAGGGAGTACACAACCATGTATGGTATTATGTGTACAATTCGTGTATTGTCCCTACCTGACATGTAATAATATTTTGTTAAATTTTGTGTCTTTTCTTATGCTATTTAATTCTTGTTCCATTGAACTACACACCCTGATGAATAAGCTTACACTAAGGTGTATGTTTTGGACATTACAAAGAAATGCCACCATAAAGACCTCTAGATGTTCGATAGGAGGGTGACGATGATCATACCCCAGAGGTGGTTGTCCATAGGCTACAATTGGAACCTATAATTTTCACAGTTGTGGAACCAGCTATTATACCAGTCATAGGTGTTGTTGCAATTTTTTTTTGAAGGATTATTGAGGATCATACAACCTTTTAGGGAGAACCAAAGCCTTCCATGTCTATAGTAGAACTAACAAATGTGTCCCGGTAGCATCATTTTTCTATGTTTTCTAGGAAGTTTAGGATAAAGGATATAGAGTCATGGCTAGAATCCATGTTATAAAACTTCTAGCATCATGATATAACTTCTAATATGTGGTTAAATCTCACGAATTATATGCTGCACGATTTCTCCAAGAGGTGGTAGGATGTTACCACATAGACAAAGCATCAACTGTACATGGAAAAGGACGATTTCCTGAAAATCTTCTATGAATACTTCTATATTAAGATACTGAGGTCTAAAAAAGCCCATGAGTTTATGTATCTGGATCGGGGAACTCTTTTAGTTATGGATTAATCTTACCACTTTACTGAGATCCATCGCTTCACACCTATTCTGATTGGTGACGATCTATTAAATGATAAGCGATTCGGTGATGGTATCAGGTATGGAATTTGCTCACAGGTGAAAGCCATTCAGCTGACTACTGTATCTGCTAAAATAAACTAGGTGCTAATTATTGAGCAGAATTAGAGTGAATCTGGAGGTGTGAGACATGGTGGCTTGGCACAAAGATCTGGTACAGTTTTGACTAGTAGTAGGAAGCGTCATTTGGAGCTTACACATGGAGAATATAAGACTCCAAACATATCTTGTCATAGCTAGGTGAGGTGATTCTAGTGTAGAAGAAATGGTCATACTAGAACTCAATTCTTGATGGACCTATATGAGTACCAATATTACCACAAGATGGGCCACTAATAGTGTTTTTGTAAGATATTTCCACTAGCATCTAGTGAGAGAGGGTCTGCACCAACTCGATCTTCAAGAGAAGGGTCATCAGCTTCTCACCAGTCAAGGAACTAGAATATGTTAGGCCATTCAAGTTGAGGTAGTGGTTGTAAACATGGTAGAAAGACCCCAGGATATTATTGACCTCAGTTCTGGTCGGCTTAGGGTAGATAGGAAGTGTATTTGGGTCACCGTATATGCGAGATTTATGTAGTGAAATAAGCCCGATAAGAGTGGGATCTGGAGCCATCTACTATTAGAGGTACAAATCTAGTCACCTTTATTTTGGATTCTGCAGTCCTTGAAGAAAGGGATTCACATTTATTCATATCTATTCCCATTTTGGAGTCCCTAGGGATTCATGTTTTTATGTCTGATGATGTTATGAAACTAGATAAACTATTAGGGATTAGAACGGTAGGTGTGCAGAAATTTAAGGTGTACCCCCTTGAAATTGGTGTGTGTCACTTCATTTGGGATATCTATGTCATAGATATGATAGGATTTGATCATAGTCAAAATGGACTTGTGAGTCTCCTTTCAAGAATTTTTAAAATTATATCATTGCATGGTGAGTTCTTGGTCAATAGAGAGAAGATCGATTCTACACAAGGTTGAATGGGATTTTCAGTCGAGCCGAGCTGGACCCGAGCATCGTAGGTTGAGTAGGATGTCAGCATAGATATTCCGTTCATATCTTGATGGCTAGGGGATGTGTCAGATAAACTTTAAAATGGTTTTTGATCATTTCCATGATGTATTCCTGCACAAATTTTTAGGTTTACCTCTAGTAAGATCGGTAGAATTCTCTACTGAGCTAGTTTCAAGAGTTACACCAGTATCCATTCTTCCTTATAGAATAGTTACAATGGAGTTGTAATAGCGTGAAAGGTAGCTAGATTTTTTTGAGGTTAAGGGGTTTATCCAACCCAGTACTTTTCTGTGGGGTTCACTGATTCTTTTTCTAAAAACGACAAATGGTGCCCTCAATATATGCATGCATTATCATAAATTGGAACCGTTAATGCTAAAGAACCAATATTATTTTCTACGAATAAATTATATTTTGGATCATATTTGAGGATCTTTGGTATTCATTAAGATTTATATGAGATCTTTTAATCATCAAGTGTGTGTTATATCATTAAACATACCTCACACAGATTTCTAATGAAGATACGGTCTGTATGAGTATGTGGTTATGTCGTTCAATCTCAAGAACGGTCCAAAAAACATTATGGAACTGATGAAACTAGTGTTCTATCCCTATCATTATACATATGTTGTGGTTTTCATGGATGATATCTATGTGCGTTATCATAATCGAAATGACCATTCCACACATCTTCATATCATTTTGAGTATACTAATAGAGAATCAATTATATGATAATCTCTCGAAGTGACAGTTCTAGATGGACCTAATTCATATCCTAGGTTACCTCATCTCAGAGAAAAGGATTTAAGTGGACCTAGAGAAGGTGAGAGTAGTACATACCTAGGAGAATACCGTGAATGGATTGGAGGTGTGGAGTTTTCTAGGGATGGTTGGCTACTATAGTCATTCTATATAAGACTTTTCATGTTTAGCAGCGCCAATTAAGGTCTTGAAAAGAAGTCGGTGATGTATGTGTGGACAGATTCTTGGAGACAGACTTTCGGGAGATGAAAGGGGGAATAAAATCATCACCGATACTTATTTTTTCAGATTCGGTCAAGAGTTATACTATATATTACGATGTATCAAGTATCATTCTTGGAGTGGTGCTTATGCAGGGGGGATGAAGTCGTTGTGTATGGGTCTCAACAGCTGAGGAAACATGAGAGGAAGTAACTGATTCATGACCTTGAGTTATTCATGGTTGTTCATGCCTTATGTTTTTGTAGACATTACTTGTTCTGAGAGAATTTTTTTATTTACAATGACAACAAAAGTCTCAGGTACATCTTTACTTAGTGTGATCTAAATTTGAGGCAGTGAAGGTGGGAGTAATAACTTTAGATATTTGACTTAGTGCTTTTCTAAATTACTGAGAAAGGAAATGTAGTGGCTGATGCACTAAGCAGGAGGACTCATATATAGGTTGTACAGTAGTCTAGTATCAAGTGATACCTAATGGAGTTATTTTCTGAGATGCATCTAGAGGTGCACAACTTGTAGGGGCATAATTTTATTACATCCTTTTCTATTACATCTACCTTATAAAACAATGTGAAGATGATGAATCTATAGGATTCTAAAGGCCTAGTTTAGTGGGAGAGTATGTCAAGTGAGGAACCTCATCCCGATTAGACAATAGGTGAGGATGTGGTTATGTGTATACTGGGTCGCTTATGGATTTTGAAAGACATGCTCGAGGAGTTGATGCAGTATTTTCAGCCTTCTGTTTTGGTAGTTTATCCTCGTGTCACCAAGATATATTGGTATTTACATCATTAGTACTGGTGGCTGAGACTGGAGGGAGATGCAGTTGGTTTTGTCATGAGATTTTCCACCAATTAGTAAGTGAAGGCATCACACCAAAGACCAGTAGGACTTTTGCAGCAGCTACCCTTTCATGAGTAGAAATGGAATGATGTAATGATGGATTTTGTGACCGATTTAACTAGGTTGCCCTATGTTAAACATTTAGTATAGGTTGTGGTTTACAGTCTTATGAAGGTTTCAGATTTCCTACCGATCAAGGAAACCTTCAATGTTGATGAGCTTGGGAGGTTGTACATCTAAGAGATTCTATGACTAATTGGGGTTCTTCATTCTATCTTTTCAGATAGGGATTCCCATTTTACATACCATTTTAGGAAAGGGATATAAAGGGGTTTTGGTACATAGGTTCTTCTGATCATAGCTTACCACCCCCAGACAGATGGTCAGTGCAAGCACACGATTCAGGTGCTGGAGGACTTGATTCAGGCATGTATCATAGATTTTAGGGGTTACTAGGAGACACACAAACCCCTTTTAGAATTCATCTACAACATAGCTTTCATGATACTATTCATATGTAACCATATGAGGCTTTTTGTTGTATCCCATTCTGATCACCCCTATGTTGGCAAGAGGCAGGAGAGGCAGTAATGTTGGGACCTCATCTTGTCTAGGAGACCACTGAGTCAGTTCAGTTGATTCAATAATGGATTGATATTACATAGTATCATTAGAAACCATACATTAATAATTGTATATGAACTTTTGTGTTAGAGGTTGGGGATTGTGTTTTTTTTATGTGTTACAACGAGGTTGGGACACAAGTAGATCAGGAGACAGGGTAATATTTTGTCGAGATACATTGGTCCGTTTGAGATTCTGGAGAGGGTTAGGCTGGTTTCCTATTGATATCAGTTAACTCAAAGATATAGGGTTATTCATGATGTCTTCTTCATTTCTCAGTAGTGACCTTACTTTTTAGACCTATCTCATGCGTTTCTGCTCAAGGAATTGGAGTTTTAGGAAGAAGCGTCCTTTGAAAAGCATCCCATTCATATTGTGGATCATGGCTTGTAGGTTCTCAGTGGTTGGTTTGTTCCTCTGATATGGGTTCTATAGAATCATGGTTGATTTCAGGAAATGACTTGGGAGAGGGAAGATGATGTACAATCATAATGGTCAGATTAATTCTCTAATGTTCCTTCACCACCCTTGGAAGGGATATTCGAGGACAAATTGATTTTAGTAGGGAGATTTGTAAGAACTTGATTCTTCCTTGAGGTATGGATCTATCCTTTTCAATTTATACTTAATAAAGTGGGGGAAAAGGGGTCGAGGGGCTAGCCACAGTCCTAGGACATGATGTGACTAGGAACTACACCCTATGTACTTATAGGTACTTGCCGTGTATGGAAGGCTACAAGCTATATAGGCTAGAATTTGTAAAGACACGGTGTGTAGTCTCAAGTACATGTTGTGTACATTTTTTTTATTAAATCAGGAAGTATCATAGTTTTTTAAAAATGTACATAACTCACCCCTTAGTTCAAAGAACACCACACCCAGGCAATCCTAGGATAGGTTGGCCTCCCATTTCATTGTGCGATCTCTGATACGAACATTGTTATATGTGTTGGATTCCCCTCTGTAATCTATCTATTAATCTTGATTGTTTATTCCTGATTTATTCTCTTGATCTGGTTATTTAAGGTCGAGAATTTATACCATTTTTGAAGATCTACTCCAGTCTAGGTTGAATTAGAGACTAACGTTGGATGAGGAGAGTCGTATTAGTACAAGGTAAGTGGTCTTGTGCCTTTCAGGAATTTTTCTGATGTTTATATATGTTGGAGTGTCGCACACAATCTTTTAGGGTGTCACTTGATTGAATAATGAACCATGTCATTCCTTATTGATGATTAAGTAATTAATTGGATAATTTGAAATCATGTTTAGGGTTGTGAAATTTGATTTAAGGCCACCCCCAGTGTTTTTTTTCCTTGGATGGTCATTTAGCCAAGAATACCTATGAGTCTTGACTTGAATCCCCATTCTTAGGTTGTGAAAAATTTTATTTCTCATTATATGTATTCACCATGTTATATACTTGTTATGTTATTCCTTGTAATTGTTTAAATTGTATAATATCTTGTTATATGTTTTTCACATGTCAGACATCCTTGTTTGTACATGTAATAGTTTAATTAACAAGTATTTGTTATTATGTAAAGTGTGCCCACGTGATTTGATAGTGTTAAAGCCAGGAGATAGTTTAATTCACATGTGTTTATTTGGATATAGAATGTATAATTGAATTAAATGATAAAAATAGGTAGTTGTCAATGGGTGACCCCTAGTCTTGGTTAAAATACAAGGTTGAGCTCATGTGACTAATTACACCATATATACCTTGGGTGAACCATAGTCTTAGAAAAAATACAATAGACGGGCTCAAGAGGTTAATTATGAAAAAGGCGGTGAGCAAGCCACATATAGGGTGGTCAGTCTCATTAAGGTTTATTTAAAATGTTGAGAGAACCTAGGATCCATTTTGTGATACCTCAGCCATGATGGAACGGAAAATAATATAAAGGATTATCATGCCATGAGTTGATGGGTACTTCCATACGGGGGGTCGTGAGGCCAAGGATAGACCTCAAGACTTTATATAATTCATGGAATTTGAATAAAAATTGGATGAATTATGATGCATCTAACAAACCAAAGCACAAGCTTGGATTTGGCCTCCACGTATACAAGTTTACATTGTTTTCCGAGACATCTATTGTGCTTATTTTGAGTACTCATAGTTTACTACATTCACTATTGTACACTACCTATTATATATATATCCACTAATAGATTGGAATAATAATTGGGTGTTTTTTTTCTAGGATTTTTTCTCACACCCTGTTTGGGTCATGGTTTTGGGCCTAAATAGATTATATGATAGTAGGTGTTGATCAGGGAAAGCGCCCTACTACAGGTACATGATGTGCTACTTAGGGGTTGAAGAGCCTGGGACCGAGTCGAGGCTTAAGATGCTTCCTAGACTCTTTTTGTTTCTTTTGAGATTTTGGGCCATATATTGTGTATTACTATAATATACTTGTATTATTTCATTCCTAGAACATTTGACCTAATGTGTCATCTTTTGTTTTGAATGATGATTGTTTATTTATCTTATTAGTCTTCTTATATTTATTATAGTTATATGTTTTTTACTTCTTCCAATATTGTATATTATTATTATGTTTTTTTACAATCTTCCAATTAGGTCATAGTTTCTCCACTATCATACCATAGTCCCTCACTAATAGTCGGAAGCCACCAGCTTTTGGGGAAATGTACTTGAGGCCATGTGGCCAACTCGGTATAGGGAATGAGTTGAGCGGAACCCAGATCAGGTATATTACAGTGGATAAATTTTTATGTTTATGATATTTCATCATGAATCATGATTTATTATTGATGATTCTTCACACTAATGAATATTTTATTTTCCTATATTAAATATTTGTGAAATTACTAATGAATAAATATATTAAATTTATTGGTTGTTGCTTCATTATGTTGTGTTTATGATCTAAAATACTTATGACCATGTATAATAATTTATTGATATATCTTATGTTAACCCTTCTATAGTATCTAAACTTACCCTTTCTTATGTTTTCCTTCCCTGGATATTTATATAATATTATAAGTATGAAATGTACATACAGTTATTAATATAAAACACTTTTTGGGAGATGTTTAAGGTACATTTTGAAATATGAAGTTTATGTATCTAGTATCCGAAGACACTAAAATATTTGAATTTTAGAATCGATCCTTATGTTATGTAACGAATAAAAATATAATAATTTATAATGTTTATTTATTTCTAGAATGATGAGATATTTTGCAGTAGGATTAAACTCTTCGATTTTAAATAATGAAATATTACTTGAGTCGAAAGTCCATTATTTTAAATCATTCCCTTCAAAGAGGTGAAATTATATCATATGGAATCTCATTATGAAAAATGGTATCATTATTGTTAACAAACTTATTATCCAATCCATCCACCATAAAATTATCCTCCCTATAAACATGGGTGATAGTGAAGTCGATTGACTAGATAAGATTCAATAATTTAGTCCATCAGGTAGTCAACTTCCCATAGATTTAGATAGGACCTATCTTGATTGCCTGCATGAAAGTGGTGGAGTCACATTCCATCCATGGGTTATTCCATCCTCAATGTCTATCTTGTTCAATTTCATTACCAACTCCATGAATCTTAGATTCATGAGAATTATTATTTTTTGTTCCAAAGAGACATCCAATGAAATCCATATGATGATCTACGAAGATATCACCATGCACTAATGGCCTCAAATATCATCTTGATGTGCCATCCATATTGATTTTGATCCATCATATAAAATGATACATTCAGAAGACTTCAAGTGTACTAGAATAAGTTTGTAAGCTACCATTGATTCTAAGACATTAATGGACTAAATATAAAAAAATTATTATGGAAGTATCCCATTTGAAGGTTATTTTAATTATTTATAAAATCCATGATTTTAGATATTTCCCCTTGAGGGATGAAGGGATCCTGATCATGGATCCAATTATTTTGGGACTTCTAGAACATGTGAAAAAATTATAATATAGACACCTGAAAATTATTTAGAAGATAAGGGGAGAATGGGAGATCTGAGAACCCCTTTATATGTTCTTGAGTATTGGAAACCAATGGAAGATGAATCTAGGACATATCAAATAGTTTATTCCACATTATTGAGGCAGTGGCATAACATAAGAAGATATTCTCAATGTATTATCAATTTTTATGGTAGAAGACACACTTAGAGAATTGAAAAATGCTAATGGTCTTGAAATAGTATAGTTTTGTCATTTTTATATGTGCCATCCTCCATACTAATAGCCCCCTCGAAGGTGTGATCAACCGTCTATTCAACCATTGTTTCAACATAATTGTTATTTATGAAATGTTTAGCTCAATATAGAAAATAATTTAGTGTTTGATGATACATTATTATTAAATTTTTTAAATTTCCATTTTCAAAATTTTTTTATTCAATTTTTAATATAATCTACATTTAGAATTTCATCATTTACCATTTTTTATTATACTTCGGTGTCATATTTTTACCTAAATAATTTAATATTAATGAATAAAAAATGAAACCAATTTAATAATTTTTATGAACACATTTGAAATATTAAATACATTTTAAAAAATAATATTTCTATATATAAGAAAATTCAATATTACCATTAGCCCATGTAACGTGTAAAAATCCATTTTTTAAGAGTATTTTTACTCTAAAAATTTATGTTTTGTATAAAATTATAAATTTATTTTGTTCACATGATAAATATTGGTTTATTATAAAAAAATTACATTTATATATCATTCATAAGAATAAAAAAACTAATTTTATGAAAATAATAATAATTCCAAAAGATAGACTAAAAACAATTACTTTTATTAGTAATTATTTATTATGATCCAAAAGAGAGGTTTTTTAAACTCATAATTTTATTAAAAAACATATATATTTACTCCTTACAAAATATTTGACCATGAAAAAAATTTCATATGTTTTTATGTTAAACTTGTTTCTTAAATACATTCATAAATTCCATCTTTTTAGTAAAACAATTTTTTTTACTATTCAAATAAATAACATTTTTTTAGAAAAATATTTAATTTTACCCTTAGGATTATATCAATATACAAGAATAAAATTGAATTTCATTTCATAAAGTTAAAATTATAAAATTTCCAAATTTATCTTTTTAATTTTAATTCACAATACAATGGAGAACTACTTTCATTGAAAATATATGTTTTTAAACATTAGTTCTTCTTCTTATTATTTGACCTCAATTTAAAATTAAATATTTTTCATTTATTAGTTCATGTATTTTTAAATATTATATTATCACAAAAATAATTTAATTGTTTTATTTAATTCATTATCTCTTTAGACAGTTAATTGAGTATGAATAATTAAATCATATTAACTTTTCTCATTTAAATGTTTGAAAATTTTATTAATTACTATATTTTAACATTCTAGTTATTTTATTCCGATTATAGTTTTGAAATAATTTTCACATATAATTTTTTAGATCGTTTTGGTTTTTTGGTGTGTGTGGAGATAGCTACTAAACATTTTCCAATTAAAAAAGCAAAAAACGTGAGGAGTTACATTATTCCACTTAAATAAATTGAAACTTCAAATTTTTTACTATATTCTATTAATGAATTTATTCATGGTTATTTTAAATTTAAATAGAGATATAAACCAAAAAACATGAAAAAAATCATTTTCCATAGAATATTCTTATCCACAATACATATTTTATCTCGAACTATTTGATCCAACGGTCTATTAATATTATTTATTAAGACTAAAAATATATAATTCCCTTATAAATGGTGTTAAAATCATCATTATATTAATATAACAACATATGTTGATATGAAATATGATATACTTATTCTGAATAATTGTTACTTTAAGTAGAGAGATAAAATATAATACATTTATTTATAATAAACAAGGATAATAAAATTTTACAAATCCATTTTTGTGTAAAATTCAACACGGGGTACAATACAATAAGATGTTTTCATCAATAATCAAATAATAGGAGTGGTGATTTGATATCATTATCTTGATTTATAGGTATATTGGAGTGGGTTGAACATGATACAAATATAGCACCTAATGTTCTTGTCTAGATGGCCATTGTTCCTCACTCCACATAATTTTCAGAACTAACTTAAATAGTTGTGTTTAAATGGGAAATGTCTTGTTCTATTTATCTATAAAATTTATGATTATAATAATCCCTATTAAGACATGTATTTGAATATTGACTTGGATAATTCACATGTATTCCAAATTTTGGAAATCATACTCTTCATGGTACTTTAGGAGGAAAATTAATTCATTTCATTATGTTGAATAAATTCACCCTTTACTTATATATATTTTTTATGTTCTTATTTACCACTGATAAAATGTCTTAATTTCCTTTTGATAAATTCAACTAGGTTACTTATCTAAATTTTTTCATGTATCAAGTAAAATCATTTTACATTATTCATGTTTTTTTCCTGAACTTCTATAAAAGTCCATCCATCTCTTATTTTTTCTTTTTGGAATCTCAACTTTCGTCATGTCATTAATCATAACTCAAGAAATCATTCTTGGAATAATATAAATGTTTCTAACTTCACATACTTTACATTTAGGATTATTATTGGGAAATTTTATACATTATTCATCACAACCATTGATAAGTTGGTTCAAATGGATTCCTAAAATTAACATGACAATAAAAAATTTGTAATTAATATACTTGTGTTAATTAATGTAAAAATATTGAATCTATAAACATCAATAAAGGATTTCATAAATGACATTGATACATTAGATTATGAATATATTCATTTCAATTTAGGATATTCATGGTTAGTTATATAACATAACAAGTTATGTATTCAAAAAAATTTAATGGATCATAAATAAAATGTAAATCGACCAAATCAAATCCCTCAACCATCTTAAAACTGGTATATAATTATTCAATGTTACATTAAATAGGTGTTAATTAAGTTAACACCCTATAAATCCCTACTAGGGTTACTAATTTTATGTATATCAATTCTAAAACCTACATCCACATGAAGTATCGAGACATGAAGTTTATTTCTAAGAAGACAACATGATCTCTACATTTAAAAAATTATAGTATGTTATCCTATATAAATTTTTATCAATTGTATTTTTTTCAAGGATATTTACTAATGATCTTTAAACTAATCCCAAAAATAAATATTGATACATTTAATACCAAATATTGTGACATAAGATAAATAACCACATTTAGTGCATTATTTTACCTGAATAATCATTCCACAACAAAAAAAGTCAAACAAACTAGAGAATATAAGGATTACTTTCCAGGATGATTATCTGTATAAAACATTTTATAAAACACTCATAAAAATTTCCGTATAACAGTTAAACTCAAGCCCTCTTTCAATGCATCTCAGTTGGATTAAAAATATTCATATCATGGGGAATGAAATCATAAAAATTGGTTGAGTTAGATGATTGATAAGGTCATGATAAGTGATAACCAATGAGGTTTATAAGTGATAAAAATATAATTAGATTTTCTAAGATAATAATCAATATCCATGAACATTACATTTGGGAAAAAACTCTGATAAATCTTGAAGGATAATAAATTAGAAATAATAATGAGAGTATATTTGAAACAAAAATATTATTGAACTAATATGACCACAAAAATCCTAACATACTGTATCAAGCATAAAAAACATATTTATCATAGTGTATTAGTCTCCATTCACCTATTTACAGTACTAGATTAGGATTCAAAAACATAATTCCATAAGTGGATCAGGCTTCACTTTCATGTTTTTTGTATTTTATCAAGCTTCACTCACATATTTCACATTATAGATGAATCTTCCCAACATGTTTCCCATTATCTAATGAGATAAAAAAAATATTTACCCAAATCATAATATGGAAATATAAGGATTAAACACAACTTAATAAATAAAATAACATATATATTCTATAAGATATGAATCATTAAACAAATCAGGAAAACCCATGGGAGAAAATGGGGTTCGTTTAGCACATTATGAGGAACCCATGTAAAGATAAATGAGTTTTATAATATATATATATATATATATATGGTATCACAAAAATTGAATTGAGGAATATAAATGGTTAATACCCAAAAAAACAATCACCCTATAGTTTATTTTATAATAACATTAATATGTTGATTAATGAAAAATAACATAAGTGAAAATAATTACATTAATGATGAAGATAAAATGTTAGCCAAATAATAAGATATTTTTTAAATTATTTTATCTTTGGAATCAAATATGATTTTACTATCACATTGGAATGTAATTTTTGGGATGTCCACTTGTGAGAAATTGAAGATAATGAATTTTTCAAATAAATTTTTACAAATTAACCATAATAATGGAGCCATGAAATTATATAAAGGATTAAAAATTTGAAGTTATTTTTTAAACAACTTACTTTTTTGAAATTAATCTTTAATATTAGATCCATATAAAATTAATAATGGTTTCAAAAATTGAAATTAATAATTTTTGAAATATTTACTTTTGAGAAAGAATCATTAATAAAGTATCCTGAAAAAAGAAAAATAGTTTTAAATTGTGAAGTGAAATAAAAAAAAATATTCTATAAAAAAATAATAATTACATGACTTTACAATATTTTTATGAAATTAAATCTGTAGTGGGAGGTTAAAAAATTAAATTTTGAATGTTTTTAGAAATATTATAAAATACCTTTAATGAATATATATATATATATATAAAGGTAACAAGAAAAACATTTTAAGAGAAATGAAGGTAGTAAGTCGGTTACATGAGGTAAAATATAATTTTTTATGAATAAAAAGGATAACATTGGCAGGGAGTAAAATATGGATAAAGTTGTGATACCATAATTAGAGAGGTTTTGAATTATTCTCAATAATGATATACATATTTTTTAGAAGAAATTCATCAAGGATGATTAATTGTAAAAACTGATTCATTTTATATATAGATGACTATAAATTACCTTGAAATAAAATCATAGGGTGGAAAAAATGAATATGAGAAGAAAATTTTTAATATTCATTATAACTCAACAAAGTGCGCTAAGTTGGCAATGAACTACAGGAGGTTGGTATCCATTGAATCAAAATCCATTTAAGGTGACAACATGATATTTATCTTCAAACCCCATTAATTAAAGGATTATGTTACAAAAAAATTATTAGGAATTGATTACACAATTTTTATGACTTTATGGTGTAAAAAGATAAAAATCACTTAATAAATTAAATTAGAGATAGTGAACCACCATAGAATTATTCATGAAAACTACTAATACACTTGAATATTCTAAATAACAAAAAACAATGGCCTTAATCACCTATTTATTAAAATCATTTATATCTATAAAATTTTACTAATATTACTTATAATAATTCTAAATATTTATTTTAATAAAGTGTGATATACTTCCAATATCACTTGTGTGTATTCTTCATCATTTTAACTAGTTTCACAATAGTGATGTTGTTATTTGTTCTACCCCAAAATCTAATAATTATAAATATAAAAAAAGATACTATAATGGATATTCTATTAATTTTTATAATGTTTTAATTTCCTTAAATGAGTGTTTTAGTCAATATTATAATAGAAATAATTTGTGACAAGAATGTTTTGGTGATATTTTAAAAATGAATGATAATATCATTGTTAATGAGTTCTGTGTTAATTTTTACATTAAAAACCAAAAAAATAATAATTATTTGATTATTCATATAATATATCATAATTAATTATTTTTTCTTAGACCACCATGATATTATTTGATAACATTTTTCAAGTAGTTGGATAGACCGATGCAAAAATAAATAATCCACTCTAAATGGATGGGTATGGTTATTAAAGTGGTTTAATTTTGAATAATATATACATTGTATAATAATAAGTATAGTTTATATAATTTAAAGGTTTTAATTTAATTTTAAAGGTTATTAATTAATTAAACAAAACTAGATGAATATGAGATGAGTTACTCTGTGGAGATAGTAGTCCACACAGTGCACAATTTACATTTTCATTTCTTAAAAAAATTATAAATATGGTGGAATATTATTTTCCTCTACATAATAATAAATATATATTTTGTTTCATATTTACTTTTAAATTTAATTTTTTAATCACTGAATAGTGGTTGTGGTAAATAAACAGAATTCATCACTTCCGGGAGTAGGCACTCTGCACAACATTTGAAATGTTTTTTATAATTTTTCATACTAGAAAAGGGAAATAGTGGTTAATAGATATTCCAATATAATAATAAAATTAATTATAAAAAATAAAAATGGTTTACTTATATAGTTATTTGAAAATTATATTTTAGACAATATGAAAGGAAATAGAATATGTCAGGAAAAATGTACTCACTTTGATGACAAGAGATTTCTATAAGAATACTCTTATTAAATAGAGGGATTATAATAATTTCATATGGATATAGGCTTAAAGAAATAGTGTTTTATTGTTAATGTAGTGGAATGAATATATATTTTTGTGGAGGTAAAATTATTTTAGTCATATTTAGGGGGTACCAATAGTCCTCTTTTATAAGTAGTGAGAATGGAAATTCTATAAATATTTCAAATTATTATAAAGAGAGAACATGTTTCACAAGTTATGAAGAAATAAAAGTAAATAGTAATGGAGTGTGTAATGATAAACTTAAAATAATACCTCAGCCATTAATTTTAAACCATGTTTTAAACATATTTAAGTCTCTTATGATTAGAATGATCACTTTTTCCTTTTTTGGTTTTATCGTGGTATATAATTATTAGCTAAATAATTTACTCAAAACATATAAAAATATAATTGAAATTATAATATAATTTGGAAATTTTAATTCCAAATAATAAATAAATTTTATTAAATAATATCATGGCTTTTATATAAAATTTTATTTTACATTAGCGCGTGTAATGTGTGAAAATATATTTTTATAAAAGGTGTATTTTTAGGACTAAATTGTAATTATAGGATAAATTTATCCATATATTTTATTTATACGTAAGAAATTGTTTTATTAAAAAAACTTGAATTTTAATGAGTTCCACAACCTAATTTTACTAAAATAATATTTAGTTAAAATAAAATACAAAAACTAGTTTCTTTAATTAGAAAATATTTATTATGTTTTTATAGATGGATTTTATAAATTCATAATGGTATTTAAAAATTTATATAGATAATTATTATTAAATATTTGATCATAATTTTTTTAATATATTTAATGTCATAAATTCTCCTTGATATAATCATAAAAAATAAATTTTTTCGTAAAATATTTATTTTCACGATTCACTTAAAAATATATTAATTCAAAATAATATAAAAAATTAAATTTAATATAATATTTTAATGATGAATTAAAATTTGAAGATAATTTTTTAACATTAAATTTATAAAATTAATAAATTTTATATTAAAATAAAATTAAATTATATAAATGAGAACTACTTTTATTAAAAATTATTGTTCTAAAACATTAAGTGTTTTAATATTATTTCACATCAATTTATAATATAATTTTTTTAATATAATATATCATATTTTTCATATCATATTTTGTCGCAATAATAATATAAATTTGGTTAGTTTAATTTTTGACAACATTAAACAATTATTTGGGAAATAACAATTAAATCGTATTAATTATTTATCCTCTAAACATTAGATATATTAATTAGTTTCTATCGTTATATTTACAATATGATTTATACATATTAAAATTTCATTATAATTTCAATGTAATGTTTCATAACTTCATTTGGTTCAGTTTCTTATATGTGGAGATCTATTGAAAATATTATGAATTTAAAATTATGTATTCCAAAATTACATGGAATTGCAAAGTTCACAACCCATTCATGTTCATGGAATCTGAAAAGATATAATTTTTTAAAAAACAATTCTCTTGATGACTATAATTTTAGGAAGAACCATCACATAATGAATTCTACACTTAAGTTTTCCATAATATCATATTAACATTCATCATTTCATTACAATAGTACCCTTGGAAAAGAAATGATTTTCATATTAATTTAATCATAGGATAATCA
Source organism: Viscum album (assembly GCA_963277665.1). NCBI lineage: Eukaryota > Viridiplantae > Streptophyta > Magnoliopsida > Santalales > Viscaceae > Viscum > Viscum album. The sequence continues at coordinate 1,186,929,854 of OY728164.1, forward strand.
TAATCCACATAAAAAAAGGATTTGGTTTTTATCATTAAAAAATTAAATAATTCATCATATCATAATTTAGCCATGTGAATGAAATGGGATTTATTAAATCTCTCCTAAACAAAATAATTTATATGGCATGAGCATAAAAAAATATTATATCATTTTAGATAAATATTCACTATATATCACAATAATACGAACTGAATGACTATAAGGCTTTAGTATCTTTTGAGAATATATATATAATGAAGTTATTCAAAAAAACATCTTCAACATCTACCAAAAATATCTAAATATTATTACCCTTCTAGAAATATAGTAATTAGAATAATCCAACAACAACTTATGTAAGGAAATATATCAAAGGGTGATCTTACATACTCAGTTAGGGTAAAAATGGGGAAATAAATCATAATGGATCACATGATGATTATATGAATATTTTGACATAATAACATGCATATTATCATCATAGAAACTCATATAAAGAAATTTTTATATCATAAACCTCAAAATTAGGTAACATCCAGAACAATGATTAATAAGCGTGTCCAAATATTGATCACCATTCAAGATTAATTATATTGTAATTTTTAATAATAATAATAAATAATAATAATAATGTGAACATAGATATTTAGCATCATTTATACTCAAAATATCTTGATCGAAGTAATAAATATAGCATACTCATGTAACAAAACGTAATAAAATCTATCAGCTATCATGGCCAGACACAATCACGAGATCATAGCTAGAATAAATCATACTCCCACATCAAAATATGAAAAAATAATAAAAAATAATATCTTAATATTTATTATATTATCATAAGAAATTAATTCCACATTACCCAATTCTCTTGTGGTCTATACCAGAACCAACCATCACATAATAATAATTCATTTATACGTACACAATAAGATCATGAAAAATTTACCATATCATCTTAGAATAACCCTTTAAAAATAAAATAGGAATCATGAAGATCACATTATCATATTCAATCACCATACAAAGAAATTAAGGATGGTATGTTGGATAATCTCCCCAGGGAAGAAAAAGTGAAATTATTTGGCATTGTCAAAGACAAAAATAATCAGAAAATAACATGAATATTTAATAACCAAAATACATTATTCATATTGAAGACAATTAAATGAAATATAAAAATATATAAAATATTATGAAAACAATTCACCTTGATAAAAAAACATATAAAGATATAAATAATGCTTTATATTACATATTAGTCAAGATAGTGGTAAAATTCATTAATGTGACATGAATTAAAATAAATATTTCACTCATGCATTTTGTAAAAGTACCTAATTTATTAAATGAAATATTGATTCATTATAATAGATATAATATGATGTTAAATATAGTTAAAATTGAGTATAATAAATCAATAGGGTATATTCTAAACATCGTTCAAAACATTTTAAACAGAACATGGACATGAATAAAATAGATTTTTGGCCAAAGAAAAAATAATGTTTTTTTCTTATAAACATTCTTTCAATAAATTTTTATAAAAAATAGAGGAAAATGGAACTATTAAATTAAAAGTAAATTAATAACAAGAAGATAATATTTTAGATCTGTTTTTAAAATATATCATTTATATTATTTCTCTAAATATATGTTTAGCACAGACAATCATGAAAGGTAATGATATTGTAACATAAATCCATTACCTCAAGTCTAATCTTGTTTCATACGTGTTCAAATATAAATTTTAATAAATTAAAATTTATTAATGATATATTAAAATACTGATATCTTATATAACATACTTTATAATTGATTTATACATCTTTTCACTTTTTTATTAATCATTCAATATTAAAATCATTATTTTGATTCATAACTACTTTATTTTTCATGCATGTTTCTGGTTAGAAGTCTTGGTACATAAAAATTGATCATAGTTAAATAATAATAAAAAATTAATCAAGTGATTAATATCATATTTAATTATTATATATACTTCTAAAATTATTCATATATTGTGGTGATGAAAAATGTATTACATCAATTCATGGAGATGATAGTCTGTACATAGGCACAAGTCATGTATCCAATTTTTAATGTGTGGAATAAAAGAAAATTAATTAGTAATTCACAGTTATAACAAAATATTAAGTATATAACGAAGAAAATATAGTTATCCAATCCATCTTTATAACCATCACTGTGAATAGGTGATGAAAAAGAAAACACATCACTTCATGGAGGTGGATTTCCATCAGTATGCATGAGTAATGTTTTTTCCAATACGATGGAAAAGATGTGAATAAGGGGTTATCAATCATTATAATAACTATTAACTATAATTATGATACATATTTCAATATTTTATAATAGGTATGACTAGTTTGGAAGAGCTAAAAGATGAAATAAAATTGAATGTACATGGTTAACTTTTATACCACTTCATTGAGAAACCTCCCTTATACTACACCTTAGTCCATAAAAGGATGGTATTTAAGAAGTACAAATAAATTTAGGACGTGGGATGTAGTATAATATGTTATTAGGTTTTGAATATGTTGAGATGTATGTTTTATACATTTTTAATAGGGGTGTATAGGGGGTGACCTTTTATAATAGAGGGAAATGAAACAGCTATAATTACTTAAAAGATTAATATATATATATATATCACAATCATGTGACATATAACAAAAAAAATATTAAGATAATATTTTATAGTGTAGTAATAAAATTAAACAATAACATTTATACATCTTTTGGAATAATATTAATCCTTATTTCTTAGGTAAAACTCTTTAATCCCTCATTAACCATAACCATGATAACTTAAATCTTTAGAATAATAAAATAATTATACGAACAAAATTATAATCGTATATGTACTAGATAATTAATAATTTCTCAATAGTATAAGGAAATTTTATATCTATAGGTGGAAAATATTATTTTTAACATAAAAACAAAATACATGAGCAACAGTTCTTAGGAAACTGCCCAATTTAATTATAATAAATAAATTCACCTTTAAATAAATTAAGAATTTAGTTTTAAATAATTATTTTAGTCAAATAATAAAAAAAAATGTTTTTTAACCATTTGGATCAATCCAAACTTGAATAGAATAATCTAAACATTTGATTAAATATTAAGACCCGAAAAAGGTTTTCAATTTTTATAAAATATATGTTTTTAAAAAAAAGTCAAGATAGGTTTCCCAAATTAAAAATAATGTTTCAAAATATATTATTCAAATCTTTTATCATATCATTAGACAATATGATGTTTTACATATTTACTTATGCTTGATTAGATCATAATAATGTCATAAAAGTGATTATTTTGGAAAGAAACGATATTTTTCATTATTTACCCAGAAATTGTTTTTGAAAAATATCAAAAATTAAATTGAAGATTAAATTGTTATGTTGTAAAAAAATGGATTTAAATTTTTTAAAATATATTTAATAATAATTTCATACATTCATTTTTGTAGTAAGCAGGAAGGGTACAATAAAAAAGTTTTTAGAAAAATCAATATTTGATTAGAAAACTAGATTTATTCTTATTCAATTCATAATAAAAACCATTAGATAAATGTTAAAAAATTTGTTTGAATATGAAACTGTAATTTTCATTAAAATAATTTAAAAAAGATATTAATTTAATTTATTAAGATAAAAACAGATTTCAAGCATAAAAAATATTTTTTCATAAAAACACCTCTTTACAATAAAATTATTTTATTTTCATTTAAAATTAAGTGATAGACCAAGAATTCATTTTATTCAATATTAAAAAATATATTTTTCTTAATATATATTATTTTATTCATACCAAGGAATCAGAAATCAAGGATATAAATATTACATTAACTGATAATATTTTAATATTATATCATTTTTTAAACTCCATGTTGCTGGTAAATCCATCTATCAAGGAAATCAAAATAATTTAAAGTGAAATATATAAAAAAAACTCTTGGTATTAAATTATTAAACCATTATAATAATTTTTTCATCAAAATTATGTCACTCTTATACAAAAAAATATGGATTTTTTCCTCTTCTCATCCTCAGGATTTCATGTAGCCTTTTTAGATTTATGGTTTCACCACAAAACATTATCTTTGTGAGTGGTCTTATTTCACAGAACATTCTCCCATTAATTGAGAATATCTAATAGTTATTCCTCATATGTAATTTTTATCTCAATTAGTATGATTTTTTTCTAATACATATGAATTTTTATTTATTTAATTCTCTAGGGAAGACACGTGGGATGCATCATAAACGTGAGAGATATTCAGTGGAATATTCAAGTGATTGAAAACCTCCCTATTATGATCAAGAATATCAAAATGATTTATATAAATAGGACTCATTATTCCATTATTTAAAATAATTATAACCTTCTACCATTAATTAGTTAATTTTAATACCTTTTCACCCACTTAAAACCCTAAATACTACTGTTGAATTTGAACATAATGTTTTTGTTGAATCTGAGCTACCCTGAGGTGTTACTAAGTGGATCTACCCATCTCTTCCATTTCTGTATTTATAAATGGTCCTAATAGATTTATTTCTGTATCATTATCATAGAAAATTTGATTTATACCATTCCTACTATATAACGATTCATATATATCTATATGAATACATGGCTGAAATTTATTACCATAAGAAAACACAAATTTAGAAAGGATTTTTCCAAACCGTCATTGAAATCAATTGATTATGATCTAAAAATATAATCTATGGTTTAAAAGGTATTATTATCATCAACATATATCTAAGTATGATATTAAGTATTACAACTCAAATATACATTTAGATCCTTCTATTGACATCTCAGAATATGACGGTAAACCTCGAATCCAGAATAGATGCAATATAATTTAGTATTCCATGAATCCAAACCACTTCTTTAATCAATATAATAGAATGTTGTTCAAGAGAGAAATATTATCTAATTTAAATGAAATTTTCAAACATTATATTTCAATTATAAATAACCCAAATAGAAAAATGGAATTTTGAATTTATTAGGAGTCCACTGACAAAATTTCATGAGATGTATTGTAATTTTTTTATTGGATTGGGTAATGGTTTTAACATCCCCATAAAATTTTATCTCTCATCCTTAGTAGGTTGACATCCTAAGCACTATTATACTTACTCCACAGTATCCTTGTTAAAAACTTATTTAACCCTCCCTAGGATGTATGGTTAATCATTTATCTAAGATTTTTATAATCATTTCTCATTTCACATAATTTCAAGATATATCCTCTATAAATCCAATAATGATAGATCTATTTAAATCCCATTAATGGATAATCATTCATGGTGTTTCTAAATTAGAATATAATCCAACGTGGTTTCCATTACATTGGGTGTATTATTTTGAGTAGTTAGAATCCTTAATAACTTCTAACCATCTTTATTAGTGGATGGTCAAATATTTTTATTTGAATATATACTTTAATATTATGTGATCCATATATATATATATATATCAAATGTTTCAACATAATTATAATTCTAACATATTTCCAATGAAAAGCATACCACTTCTATTTACTTATCTACATTTGGATAAATTTTTTAATGAATTTTCAATTGTCATAGTGCACAAGCTATTACTATAGGATTATTCATGAGAATGTATCCATCATTCCATAAGAACATATCTCTCTACAATATTAATATGATTATTATATTAGATAACTTTTTAGAAAACATGAAAAAGTCTTGATAATATACAACCAACCTAATAAAACTAAATATCAAAGTTACCATGGTTAATCTTGTTAATTAGTTAACAAATTTATTCTTTGAAGGATCTACCAATATACCCTCACAAGATACTATATTCCTAATAATTAAACCTTATGGATACAAAATTCACAATGGGAAAATATGGCATATAGACTCACTTTTATCAAGGTCCTCAATAGAATATTACATTGATCTTTATCCCCTTCCTCTCACATTTAATATTCAATGACATCACCTATAAGAAATATAAAAACCTAATCAAGGTAATCCATATGGACTCTAATTATTAGATTGATGATTATAGTGGGAACATTTACGAGTCACAATGGAATTAAAATAAATTTATAATGACCATACCTCATATAGAAGGATATCTTCTATATATCCTCCATTCTTACCCTCAATTAATGATGTATATAATGATTTTCAATATTTAAAAATAATTCAAATGCGATAAGATGATCAATTAAGTCATCAATATGGGGTAAATGATATATTTTCATAATAATTAATTTTTTAAAATTCTCAATAATCAATTAAAAATACTAATTATACCTTCTTTAATCATAAAAAAAGAATAATTCTTCCTCGTGGTGATATTTTCAGTCATATGAATACCATTTCTAGATTCTCACCGAGTTGTTTCTAAAATACATGTACATCACATGGGGCCATACTATTTGGAGTACTTTAAATAATATTATCACTATGAATATGATCTACTTAAAGATCAACATTACGATTTGGTGTAAGAATATGATTTCATTGTGTGTGAAAAATATTCATATCATCAATTTGAATTTTTTCCCAACTATTGGAGAAAAAAATACTCTCATGAATTGGTAGTAAAACCCATAAAATGAATTTAATTATCATTATATGTTATATTCATCAATGAACCAATATACCACCATTGGTTTATTCTGAATATCAAATAAAAAATACCATCCTTTGAAATTGATATGGGATTAATATATATAAATAAAATCCATAGAAAATACCACGTCATATTTACTAGAGAGATAATCACAAGATTTTTAGGAAGTGCATTCCAAAAAACATCTATCAGAGAGGATCTATATAATTGAAATGTGATAATCATGATATTATTATTTTTAACATATAACCCAACATTAAATCATTTTGGTTTTTATTTGATACTTTGAAAATTCATAATATATAAAATAGTTGGTAGAGATAGAATAAAAAAACATTTTCAGTTCTAGAGTTAATGGTTAGTTTAGATTTAGCTACATTGTTCTCCAAACACATTTCAGTTTTCATAGTATAGTTATCCCCATTATCTTTTTTATTCAGAATATTTTTCTTTATACCATTCCCATTAGATCATGGAATATCTCATTGATTCACATAATTCACAATCTTCATGCATTGAATACATTGAACTTTTTTTGAATCCTTTTTCCCCTCAATTGAATTGGCAAAACTTCTTTATCCCCCATTGACAATCACTTATTTTATGTCCAACCATTCCACAAATTATTTACTTCCTAGTTCCTTTCAACTATAAATACCAAATGATTTCCTCACATTTTTTATCATTTAGGTTGTTATAATATCATTACATTATGGGTTTCAACATTTAATTTTCAATGAAAGGCTATTTTTTCTAATTATATTTATAACTGGAAGAATAATAGGATTTAACACTCTCCATTTCTATCTTTAAAGCATATTTAAAAATTTCTCCATAGTTAGAAGAAATATTACAATTAAATACTTTTGAATAATTTTTATAAGGCCACTAAAGAATCTGTCATGTTTTCTCATATGTTTGATTATAAATCCATAAGAATATATTGATATTATTGTAATGTTTTCTCTATAAGTACTAGTATATTTATCATCCCTCTATTTTATATTTACAAAGTAATTTTTCATTATAGTATGAAGAGTTCAAGGAAAGTATTTATTAAGAAATACCCTCTTAAAGAACTTCCATTACTTGGAGTTTATTTATTACCCATGCCTTGTGTTTTTAATAAGAGTCCACTATTGATCCAATTCACCTTCAAAGTGATAGTATTATTATGAAAAAACCTAATGTTCCAATATTTAATTAATGAAAAATATATTTTGTGTTAAATTTTTTTCGCTTCATGGAATTGAGAGGATTACAAGTCCCACAATATGAGGGTGTACATTTTTATATAAAATAATCAAAGGAATGTTTCTCAATCCAGGGTGAATATAGAATCTCAATATATTATTCAATACCGACATTGTTTTGAGAGATTTGAGTGATTAGAGTCACATGATATTTCATCCTAGCTCCCACGACATTTGGTTCCTCATGATGATGATAATTCATTCGTAGTCACATTTGTTGTGCTCGAGATTCCTTTTAGTTCATGTAATTGATTAAAACTAAAAACATAGTGTAAGAATCAATTTAAAACAATGATAATGAAAAATAATATATTCATGATATATTCTAAATTATGAAACACTAAAATCATCATATGAAATTTTAGTTTCATCATTGGTCATGCATGCTCATAATCTACTCAAATCCATCTTCATCAAATAAAAATAAAATGTGAATTAACCCACGAATACCCCCTGAGAGTTTTGTAGAAAGGTGCGGAGTCTTGGGCCTAGTCATATTTCACTTTGGATGATCCATTTAATACCCAATATTCTTCCTTCATAGTTATTACCCTATGTACATATATCTTATATCCACATCCACTTTCTAGTATCCAAATAGGGATGTATTTCCTAGGAATGCTAGAATAATTTCATTACCATAACTTATCATGTTCACTTTTCATTTTAATTTTCCTAAGGATTATCAAAAAAATGTATTATCATGGTTTCCAATAAAACTATACACTGCTCTAAAAACAAATATTAAAACTTGAGTGTATCCAACATAAATACATCGTAAATTTTGAAGAATATTCAATAAATATCGCAATTATGCACACATGATGAACATTAATGTTTCTTTCTTTCACGAATAGATACATAATCTACCTATTTCTTAACAAATAATCAATATTTAACACAATATATTCATTTTATTACCCTTATGGAAATATCACACATAAAACCATCCATCAAATCTAAAATAAGGGGAAAAATATATAGTGAGATCAGATTTATAGATAGGTTAAACATGAGAGACATCAATTATAAAAGGGAATAAGATGATAATAGAGATATGATAACAAAATAAAGTGAAATTTATCATCATAAATATTCATATTAAGAATATATTAGATCACAAAGCATGAAATGAAGTCATTTATATAAGAATCATTAATAAGGGAGTCCGAGTATTAATCATCATTCTTGAGTCATTACATGATAATGTGGAATCATTATAATATGTAATCATAATATCTTGATGATATAAATGAATAATAATTTTTTCTCATAATCAAGTGATAATAACTAGAAATCAATCATACTCACACATAAAAATCTGAACAAAGACATTAAGAATAACGTTCAGGGATAATAATTTGAGCATGAGTTGAAGAAATCATAAACATGATTAAAAATGTGAAAAACTCTATTCACAATTGTGTCCGTGACTATCTTCATCATGTATTGAGATATACAATTGAAATTACCTAATTAATTGGAGGGATATAATAATACCAACAATCATATAATCATAATTAAATTATATATATGGTATAAGATTACAAAATCATTTATCATTTCATAATAAAATAACCAATGGAAAAGAAAACATGTTTCATCAAGATATATTTTTCATAATAAATAATCATTCATAGAAAAAAGGGGTTATATCACAAGATACTCTCCCCAATAAATATTAAGTTACATCAAAGGATGTTTTTATATATGGGAATCCTCTAAAAATAACTAGAATATATCTAGAGGGAAAGCACTTTAAATTCCTAAAATCACATATTTAAAATATAAAAAGATACATTATATTATGAAAATAATTTTTATTAAAAAAGAATATATAATCTTGAAAATTATTATTAACAAAATTATTCATGATGGAAGGAAAATTAATTCGTGTAGTGTACAATAAAATGAATATTCTATATACACATTTAGTAAAAATTACCTCATTCTAAAAATGATAAGTTGATTACTTTAAAAAAAGTTATATTATGTAAAATATAATAAAAAATGATGTTAATAAGTCATTTTATAATAGTAGATATATTCTTGAAAATATTTTAATTATAATATGCACATGAATGAAATCTATTACAGACCAAATATGAAATAATGTTTTTTTCTTAAAAACATTTTCTCTATCATTTTTAGAACCAATGAGAAGTAAATGGTACTATTAAATTAAAATTACATGAATGGATAGTGGTTAATGACATAGATTATATTTAAACGATAATATTCATATAATTTCCCTCAACATATATCCAAAATATAGGATCCCAAAATTATATGAGATTATAAAATAACTCTCATTCCTCAACACCTATCTCACATAGCACATTTTCAAACATCTTATATAATAAATATTTATTTATTATAAATATATTATAGAACCATAAAATTATATATGAAAGCCAATATTATTTAACAATAACAATGTTTTTAATGTTTATTAATAGTTTCTTATTAAAATAACTTTTGGGTTTTAACTATTTTGTTTTTTAGGTATGTTTCAGTTCGGATATCCTGGTTAATATAAGTTAATCATGGTTCCAAAATTTTTAGAATTATTATAATTTAATTAATAAAACATTTAATAATTGTATATAATTTTTTTAATAATTCATTTAAATTGTTGATGAAAAATTAATTACATCACTTTATAGAGACGGTAGTGCATACGTACACACGAGTGATGCTTTTACTTGTTGAAGGAAGAAACAAAAGAAAATTATATAATAATTTCCCAATTAAAAAATATAATATTTTGTTAAATATGAAATACACTGATCAAATATATCATTATAACCATCAATATGAAGTGGTCATGAAAAATGAAACACATCGCTTCATGGAGGCGGTAGTCCACACTTACTCACACAGTATGTTATCCTATCCCATATGTAATAAAAGTAATGGATAATGGGTTTTTTTATAATCATAATAAATGTTAATTATATTAAATATAATGAGGCAATTATTTTTGAATAGATTATATTTTTTGAGAGGATGTAAATAGTGAAATTAAATTAAAATTAATTCGTTTAGAGTTATATCTATTCGTTGAGAAATGTACTTTAGATTATACATTAAGATTTTAATGGATGGTATTTTCGTAGGAATAGAAGCTATTGGAAAATTGGAATTAATATAAGATTGAATTAGGTTATTTATTTTATTAGAAATATAGATTTACCTTTGTGAATAAGGGAGTACATGAGGGGATTATTTATTAATGAGGGGAAAGACACCAATGTAATTACATAATATTAAATAATATATATCATAATCATGTCAATTGGAACAAAGAAATAATTTTTTTAATATAATATGTTATATTGTTTAATTAAAATCAACCATAAGCATTTATACATGTTTTGAAAACAAATTAATCCTTCTCTCCTAGTTAAACCACTTTTATTCAATTTTATCTTTTCCCTGAATAACTTATCGTTCTACCATGATAAAATAATCATATAACAAAAAATATAAGGGAAATTACAAGAAAATTTTTCCAAGATGATTCCATATTTGGAATCTATTTTATTAGATTCAATTTTAATAGGTAGAAAATTTTTCATTTAATATAAGATCATGAAACACATGAAAAAACTGTTTTTAAAAAAATATATGATGTAAGTGTAAAAATAATTTCACCTTGAAATTATGTAATAAGTTGGTTCCTATGATTTTTTTGGTTAAATGACAAAAAAATATTCTTTTGGTTTCTTTTATCAATCCATATCTGAATGTAATATTCCTACCATAATAATAATTTAAGAGACCTTAAAATTGTTTTTAATATGAATAAAATATATCTTTTGACAAAAAATTAATTTATGGGATGAAATATTGAAAACATCATTTTAAATTACATTATTTTAGTATATTAACATAACATTGGATGATCCAAATATTTCAAAATTTATTAAGTCGTTCTTATAACATATTAATTTCTTAAAATTGACAGTATTTGAGAAATTAGTATTTTCACTATTCACATAAAAATCAACAATTTTTGAAAGACATTATATATTCCCCTTAAGAGAATTTAATTATTCAATATCAAAAAATGATTTAATTTTTTCAAATAAAAATTCTAATTATTGTAGATATTAATTCTATATTATGTGTGAAAAAAAACAAAACTGTTTTTAGAAAAATTCATATTTGAGGGTAAAAATGGATTTATTATTATTCAATGCATAGTAAAAACCATTAAATAAAGGTTAAAATTTTTTCACGAATATATTTTGTATTTATATAAAAACTAAATCATTAATAGTGAATAATTAAATTTTTTAACATAAAAACACATTACAAGTAACAAAACAATTATTTCAGAATAAAATATATATATTACCTTCAAGATCTATTATTTTTATTTAAAGCCAATTGATAACCAATTAATCCATTTTGTTAAAATGTACACTATATTATTTACCTAATTTAGTTAATCGAATTTATACCAACTAAACCAATTACTAGAACATGTCTATAAAATTAAAAAATAATATATTAATTGTATGTCATTGTTGTTTAAACACTATGTCGTGTGTAGAAAATGATATAAAATAAATCATATTTAATTAATGGAAATTATATCATAATATCATGGGGTGTTATATAAATAAAAATTTATCCAATGAAATAATTTGTACAGTACCATAAGATTGTATCCCGGGTAAAGTATGGAAATCCTTAATGTATGGTGAAACTATAAGGGCACATTATTTCCCCAAACACTACCTTTGTCATTTCCCAAGGGCCCAAAGAATCTTAGGATATTTGTTATAGTTCGACTATTTTTTATTGATTAGTTATTCATTAAACTTTTTAATTAGGTGTAATTCATTAAAAATATAACGTAACATATTATATACATGTGTAAATGTATATTTACTGATATTATATTATCCTTAAACAATGTTAATTTTTTTGAATATATATATATATATATGAATGTATGTTTGTATATATATTTTATTAATAAATATATATATATATTATGATTATATATATATTATATTGAAATAAAATGGTAATAAATATATATATATATATCTGTGTGTATGTATAACTAAATATATAGGACATTTAAAATAATAATCAATGATTATAATGAAACAAACATAAGAAGGTTAATTAAAAAATGTATGAAATTAAAGATGTTGATATTAAAGGGGGAATATTTCAATGCGCTCTTTTTTTTAAATAGAGAATAAACTATGGGAATGAATGATAAAATATAGAATATTGGGTTTATAAGTTTAAATAAATAAAAACATAGAATTATAAAGTTGGGGGAGTTATAAGTGGAGAGAGGGGAGTGGGGATTAGGGAAAAAATGGGAAACATGGGATTTGATTTAAATTTTGTGGATTAGGATTTTGGTGGAAATATATACTTTATAAGAGAATAATCTAACTACATGTATTTAAATAAACTATATAATCTCTTAACTACTCATATATAACATTTAAAACTTCATTCCAAGGAGGTACCAATTCTTGGAAGATTGGGCTATATCTCAAAACTACATTTTAAGTATATAAACATTCATCTCTCTTGGATTACTCATACATTTTTCTTTAGATCATTTATCTTACTCTTTAATTTTTATTAGTTTCATCAAACCACTTCGTACATTGTAGTGGTTCTATATTTAATAGTTTTATTAATGTATTTTTTAACCATACACAGTAGTAATTTAAACTGAGTTCCCAGGTCGGCGATATGTGAATTTACCCCATATAATATTTTAAACTCTCATTGGACCATGGATTAGTATTATTTTGTCTAAACAGGTAAAATTTTACATAACTAGATAATGACATGGAAATCAAAAGTGGAAAGGATTTAACATATATGATGTAAATTTTAAAAAAATTGTTATGAAAAGTAAATAAATAACATTTCCAGTAATTTTTTTTTATCTAAATGAAATTGAAATTAAAATATTTAAAAGAATTGGATAATTTTATTTATTGTATTAATATTTTTTACTTTAAAATAAACTTTTTCATGTTTTATTAATATTTTAGAATCTTGAAACTAAATTATTAAATTTGAGATTTTACAACATAATTTAGTCGATAAACTATCATCTCTTCTAAATTTCAATTACATGTGGTTTTATTATTTCAATAATTCAAAAACAAATTGAAAATTTCATCACTTTTAGTTGAATAAAAATACATAAGATGAAATTATTCAATAAAAATAAACTCATTATCACATGTGAATAATAATATTTATTAATATTTTGATGACAATAATCTTATGCACACTTATTATTTTTGAGGAAAAATAAATAAGTAGATGATTTCATGTTACAAATAATTTCTATATTTCTATGAAATTTGAAATAGCCTATAATTTATCATGTATTAATTCTAAAAAAATATAATTTATCTTAAAGTAGATTGAATTATTTCATGTTGTACTATTTTATCGATATTTTAACTAATCCATTCAAATGTGGCATTTGAATGGAATGGTAGAGTTTTTAAAATATTTATTTATAATTATAGAAATTATGTTAGATAGGGAAATAGAATAATTTCATGCAATAAAAATTATTTATTTATGTATTTATGAAATGTGTTATTATTGTAATTGTGGGATGTTTATCTTAAAATATGAATTATTAAATATTTATAGAATTTAATATTTCATGATTTGGATATTAAAATATTTATTGGGACTTTGTGATCACATGTGTTTAATGTTTTCTCTTGATATTTAATATATAGTGTTTTGTCAACATGGTTGTACTTTGCCTCTTTTAATCATCGTTGAATTCTTTAAATAGATAAAATAATATAAAACAAGATGATATTATTAATTTAAAAAAATAATCACTACAAAAATATATCCTACACATCATGGTTCTTTTATGGATGGAAATAATTCTTGAATCATGTTACATTGATTATATTTACTTCTATATACTAATTAAAGTGGTGAAACCTGGAAATAATATGAATAAAAATATAAAAAATTCATGAATTAAGTAAAATTTTTCTTGTTGATGATGTATTCGTAGGGGTTGAGTAAGCCCATTCTGGTATAAAAAAGTCTTGATTCCAAGATTTGATGGCCCTAGTCGGATTAAAGTTTTTGGTGCATCTATACATTTTAAATGAATTTATGATTTATGTATTTAGAGACTCAATGTGATGGATTTATAACCATATGTGGTTGGAATGGTTTGAATAGAAATAAAATAGAAATCCAGGGTCATATTGATGGTGGAACATGGTGTTGATTATATAGAGGATGTTGTAATAATGTACCATATATTGAGATTATCAAACAATATATTGGATGTGATATTTGTTGAAATGGTGTGGGCCAAAAGGTGGTTGGGATAAGTTCATTGAAGGTGTTTCTCATTGATTCTTACTTCTAACTTAATTCCTCCTTGATAGAAAAATGGAGTTGTTATTTATATTATTAGATTCCGTTTATGGGTTGTAGTTTGAATCTATTCATTATGAGTTACACTCTTTATTTGGAAGAATGGAATGAGTCCAATTGTATTCATTGTTTATGAATTTATGAATTAAATAATAATTTAGGGTGTGTGTTCATGATGGTTAATAATGATAATGACATACTTGATAATATTGGGAAGTAATTAATTGTTCTATTGACACGTGGAATAGAAGATTAAAATGTTAATCTTGGGAATGAAAATGGAATAATATTAATTGATTGTTAATTAATTAGTCAATATTAATCTTTATTAATGTATGGTTATTTGATATCTATAAATTAGTTCTGGTGTATATGTTTCATTTTTTTAAGATAGTGGTGGACGATTATAATTTTAATTAGTTTCTATTAGTGTCTTTGTGATTTATATCTATTTTTTTGTTATTTCATACAAAACAAACCCATATTAAATGAGAAACCAAAACCAAAATGTTCCAGGGTATCTATCTCATTATTCAGTTGTTTAAGGATATAAATTCATGACTACCCCTCTCCCAAATTTTCTCTTTAGCTACTGTATTATGGGAAAGAATGTAAAATGGTGATTTATCTATACATGGGTTTTGGGGGTTATAACAGACAAACGTTATTATGCGTGCATGTATTATAAACATAGTATCTGATTTATTATTATGTGTGTGTTATGTAAAGAAAGTGATTTTTTGAGGTATAAAATGTAATATGTTGGATGTGGTAGTTTCTTAATATAAACCAAGATAATATATGAGGGTGTGGATGTGATGATCTGATTAAAATGGTTTATGGTATAATGTGGATTCCCAATTGTTTTTATGAGAGTTGATTTATAAAAGATATGATGTCTCAAGACGTGCGACGTTGGGGCATGAAAGAGGGAAACTGATGTGGATGTGGTCATGGGTTACCTATTTGTATTAATATATATATTCTCAATATTATGGTCAAAATTTTTTTTATATGGTAAGTGATCCATAGTGAGTATGGGAAAAAATAGTGTACCTATATAGTTAATGACTTAGTTTCATTTATTTATTACCGAGGTTTGGTATTCTTCTTCCAAAATTTTCATGAGGTTTCATGGAAATTTATACTCCATATAAATATTATCATCACCATATGTATATATAAACTATTCGCCCCATTCGCGTGAGTCGGGAAAGATATTACTAGTTGTATGTGTTTCTATGGTGTTTTTTGAGGTTCTTGGTCACTATAATAGATTAACTCTTTAGTATTTTTTTATTTGTATTAAGTTATGCATGACATCACTTTATATATTTTTATTTATTTATTATTTATTATGATCCAGAGTTGTTTTCTATTTTTCCAATCCTTACCACTTACTTGTAAATATTTTTTACAATAATTCGTCCCATGTGTGTAATTAAATACCCTTAGTGTTAGTTTCCATCCCATGGACTATTGGAGGTAGGATGTTTAGGGACAGTTCCTCACTTTCTCCATTTATAGCCTAGGAGGGTCACCTTTGGGGGAGGGGTAATGACCGAGTGGTATTCAAGGTGATGGTTGTGTGAGAGGATATAGTTTGGAATTATGATCTGATGGGGATGAATATGTTAGTATGGAAGTAGTATCACCTGGGCAACGTACCTATTGTTAACGTGGTATACTTGTTTGGTCAAGGAATTTTAGGAACTACTATGATCTTATGAAATAAAATTAAAGATTATGTGACATGAAATGTGATGTGATTCCTATTTCGAGGAATATCACCAAGAAAGGGTCATGCATCATTTTTATATTTTCATGTGTTTTAAATGGGATGATAATTGTAAATTGGTTTAAATTTGTATAAAATAATTAACCATAAAAAAATTATTGTTTCGTGTTAGGATATTCTATCATTTTTACTTTTTTATGGAAAGAATTCAATGGTACATACCCATTTGCAAGATATTCTATGAAATATATATATATTGGATGATGATGATCAAAATAATCAATATATGAAACTCAAAGAGTACCACTTACAATTTTGGAATAAGTCTTAGGTGTTTTTTTTATCATGGATTTGCGGTTTTTTTGGATGAGGAAGTGGTATCATTTATTATGAATCATTATCAAGGACAACATTATGTTTTTATTAATAGTGATGATGATGTATAAGATAACATGACAGTAGTGTTTTTTATTCCTCGGAGCTTTCAAGGGGTAAAGTTTTTTTAGTATGTTCTAAGATATGTTTTTAGTATGATTTTATTTCATTTATTTTGAAGGAAGAATTTTAGTTAGAGATTTTTTTCCTTAGATTATGAACTCTTGATTTGTTCCCTTGATATGTAGTAAGATAATTGAATTTACTAATTCATCCTAAACCTCTAATTGTTATCCACATGATGTGAATGACTAGGATTATTATTTTTTTATTACTATCCATTTATAATTAGTAACATGAAACCTCCTCATTCACTCGATTGGAACCAACCTATTAAATCCTCAATCCATTTTTTTGTACCACTCCAACCATTAATTTCCAAACCATGCCTAATTACCATCTGATATAGTAAGTATGACTCATTACTTAGTTATGGTGTTAATATATTTATATGGTCTACAGAAATGGATTCTTTGATCATAATTATATCATTCAATTACACTATTCTTGGGCTAGGTTATGTGAATATATGGTCTAGGGGTGGGGTTTATTTCATCGTATTAATCATATAATCTTCTATCGGGACTATTTTGATAGATAAATGGAATAGGGGAATGGATTATTTAATATATTTCTTTTTTTAATTAATATACACTTCACTCAGTCAAGGTTATATCAGCCCTGGTTTTGGGAAGCATAATATTGTTTGTTTTTTTTAATTTTTTTTCCTTCTTTAATAAATATATTTCTATATGTTGTGGATTAAATTATTTAATGTTGTGAATTGTAAATTTTATTTTATTTATGATGTGGTTGTTGCCTCGTATTCTAACATCCCCAAAAGTGATTCTTCTTATACAACTAATTAGTATTATGTCCTCAAATATATGATGATAGGGGAAAATTCACCCATCATGACATGTTATATTTTCGTGAAGAAATTTAGAACTTTTTTGTAATGTTTGTTCTTCTCAAGGTGGACAATATCATGTTGTGGTGAATGATTTCCTTCGAATTTTATACTTTTAATAGCTCTAATTATATTGGTACATATTTGTTGGGTTGGTTGAGGAATATTATGTTGTTTTAGTTTAAACCACTTGAATATAATTATATTCAACTATAATGAAGTATAAATGGAATTAATAATTTTTTTTAGTTTTTTCATGAGTATGTTTTTTGTAATAGTCATGGAAGAGATAATTTAGTTTAATGCAAAAATAATAATTAAATCAGGTAATTTTATGTATATGTTGGTCATTTTTGGATTTCATGTTAAATTAACAATGATGTGAATCATGTATAGTGTAGATTAAATTCATAACAATTATAATTTCGATTAATTAATACCATGTTTATGTTTTAATTATATTAATGGGATGATTATTTAAATCTTGAAAATTATTTTAAATTAAAATTTTCAATTTACTGGCGAGTTGGTTTATTTAATTAATAATAAAATGTTTTTTTATTTTGAGTTAACCTATTTCTGGACTAAATAGTAGTATCTCTCCCATGAAACATTCATTAATTTTAAAATATCATTTTTTGAAAAAAAATGATTCTCCAATGATATTTTTTAAGAAACCTTATTATGAACACACATTAAAATGTCTTTATTTAAATCTTTTAATAGTGAAATGTTTTTATTGGATTCATTATATTTTTAACAATTTTCAATATGTTGTATTGTGATTCATGTTTAGTAATTCATTAAAGTGAATTAAAATGTTTTATAAGTACGATATCTATGATTGTTAATAAATTATTATAATACGCATGGTAATCTAATTACCCATAAAATTATATTCATGTTATGTTTTGAATGTTATAGATTAAAATTATTGATCATAATTTAATCCTTGTTTGATTATTGATGAAATGGTTGCCTATATATTGTTTTCATATTATCTAGTTTCTTTCTTACCGTTATTTTTTTTGACAAAATTGCCTCTATTTTAGAGGTATCTCCCCCAAGAGAATTTTTTGAGGATGATTTATCACATTATGCAATTTTTTTCCTTTTTCCTCCAATGTTTTGTTATTTTATTAATGTATCAAGATCCTCCAAATGCATCTTGTGGGGTGGTTAAATTATTCCCCAACATTAGTTCCCCTCTTCTAGTTTTTTTATTGTCAAGAAAGATAATTTTTTTGAGGTATCTCATGTAAGGGCCCAGTTGCCCCATGAACACCACCTTTATCATTTCTCAAGAAACAAGAGTTCATCACTATATTTTTTTAAAATAAATTATTTTTTGGTTTAATTCCACTTTCATTATTTTAATTTTGTGTGACATATTAGAAAAATTATGCAATATATTATATACATGTGTAAAATGAAATTTAAATGTTTTAAATTATTATTAAATGTTGTAATTTTTTTACTATTACATATATAATATATATATATATTAATTTATATTTATATATTCATATATGTATACTAATATATATCATTTATATCTACCTAATGACATTATATATATATATATATATATCATAGCGAGATTTTGATTTTTAAATGATTTTTATCTTTTTGATATTTTTTACATGAATAACTGAGTATATCATTCATTATACACAACACTGATACTAGCAGTTTTTACATGCAATGATGAGTTTATTTGAAAATATGAATTCCACGTGACATTGAGCAACAATGAACCATAAAGTAGTATTATTTTAAATATATCCATTATAACCTATCATTAAATAACTTGGTGTGAATATTATAATCTAAATAGTCATATATATATATATATATTACTCAATATAAATTTATTTATTAGTTACATGTAAATAATTCATCAATGTTTCATGAAGTAATTAAATTCATTAAAAATTTGTTTTATTTAAAAAGAATTATTTTATTTATTTTTATGAGAAAATATTATAAATAATTTATATATATTTTATAATATTTTTTTGATAAATTTAACTTAATTTTTGATATAATCTTATCAAAATTGACTTATGTTGAAATTTTTGGGTTCTTTTGAAAAATGTTGATTTTGTAGTTAATAGTAAAAAATGTCGTTTTTAGACTATAAATTATTCTGAATAAATAAATTAATATTAGTTCCGAATATTCATTAATATTAAAAATTTTATTATTTATATATATTTAAACCTCTTAATAAAATTTATTTTGTATTTTAGTATAAGTTAATTTTCTGGTTTAAAATTTGTTTTTTTTGAAATCTATTTTAAAGTAGAAAATATTTTTCTGTTCAAATTATTTAAAGTAAAACCTAATGAAGAATGTTTTAAATGAATTTTATTGATTATATATCAATAAAATTAAATTTCAATACATAAAATTGTTTTTATTATTATACATAGAGTTAATATAAAATCACATTTTTACTTATAAAATAAACATGTTAATGACCCGTTTTCTCGTCACATATCTGGGATTAATTTAAAATTAAAATTTTGCACTTATGTGTACTGAATTTCAAAACTTGGATTCTATTTTTTGAATTAGAATAATGTATGTTATATAATATAGTCAAATTAATTTTTCAAAAAAATAATAGTAAACATATTAAAAATTATTTACAGCATATAAGGTAAAAATGGGTTTGTCGTGGGGGGAGCATCAACAAGATAGATAATGGTTAAAAATAGCCCAAAAACATTTCCAATACCCATTTAATGGACATATTTAGACCATAAAACTTCAGGTATCAAGAATGATCCATTATTGGAGATTTTTCACAAGACAAAATACTGATGGGATTCTTTCTTTAAAAAAATTACGAGTGGGCCACATAAAAAACCTAAAAAAGGCCACCCCTTATCCTCTCCATTTCAAACCTTAAAACCCTTTTGGATCATGAAATTAAATAAAATATCACTTCCATACTTACATAATATTAACCTAGAAGCATTATTTTTAATATAAATCCATCCTATAAATGATTTTGGTCCAAACCTAAGAAGGTTACCTGAATAAGAGTTAATGTTTTACAATAAGTGTCTTTATTTTAATTCTCACTACGACTCATGCTATTAATATTAAAACATTATGTAATAATAACCTATCCATATTTCATATACTGAGATATTTTAATATTTAATTAATTACCTACAACCATCTCTATATCCATCAAATGGGCCACGTAATCATTGCTCGTGTGTACGACAAACAACATCCTCACCAAATAATGCCATTGGTTTTGCCATTACAAACTCTCACGAGTGGGTATGGTGATAGATATAAATTATATATACAAACTTTATAAAATTATAATACCTATGGATTCATTAAATCATATATAACATTTTTATTTTCCAATTTGTAGGGGATATGATATTGTTGTTCGTGTGTACAGTGGACTACCGTTTTGTGAAATGATGTGAATCATTTTTATCTAACACTTTACATGGAATATAGTAAGGATAAATATATGTGATTTATAAGAAATTATTATTATATTAATGAAATTATTATCACTATTAAATGATAATATAACAATTTATTTCTTACCTTTTTTGATCACTGGATGATGATAACATCGTTCTTGTACATGTGTACTACTGCTTTTACGAAGTGATCTTAATTTCTATATTCATCTCCCCAACTAATGGATGATATGTAAAATCATATTTAGAGAAATAATATTTTATTTAAGATATTATGATATTTATTTAAATATAAATTATTTCTTTCTGACATTCTATAGTGGGTGTGGAAAAATGGAAATATTACTCACGCGTACGTACGACATACCGTCTCTATGATCTTAACATACTCTATTTCTCAAAACCATATTTCATGATTGGTCTAAATATTATAATTGATTAATAAATATGATAATTATGTTATTATTTTTATTCTATATATGATGTAAACATGATCAATATAATGGGACTAAAAATAACAAATCAATGTATATACAAAAAAGGCAGTTACTACCCAAAACGGGACTTAAACATGGAATTGTTAATAAAAAGGTAATAAAAGGACATTAAAAAATCATGTATGGTATGATATATATATATATATTTATATATATGTATATATATGTATGGTTTTTTATTATATTTATTATAAATTTATATTTATAAACAGGAGGTAAAAATGAGTACGATGGAAGTCAAGACTTAGAGTAAGGGATTTTAATCTCACCTTTTACTTATGTGAGACACATACCATATTAACCACCTATTTCTTTCTTGTGGGGAAAATAATTCCTAGGAATTTATTTTTTTATTATTATCCAAAAAAATTATAGGGATTTACAGATTCCTTTTAGTATATCTCTTTCATGTATTTTATGGATCCAAAGATAACAAAGCATTGTTGGATTTCTATCTCGATTTGCTTCCTTTGAGACATACATTATGTTATGTACCAATATTATTTGATGACATATATTTACATCCAATTTAAAATGTAATATTGTGAATTTATTTGTCTTAATGTTATTTTATGTTTTAATTTTCATTATTACTTCATAGGTCTTATGGTTCTAGTTTATCAAAGTGGTAAATATTTTATGTTGTAATATCATCATTTATCATAACTATTTATGATTATTTTTCTAATGATAAAATATTATGATACATATCTCATGATACCCAAGAATTTTCTCATCTTGTAGATATTATTTATATTTTAAAGTCATATTTTAATTTTTTTCACTGACTATTACACAAAATAATTGATAAAATATTTTTAAGAAAATTCCACTTTAATTCTCTCTTTATTTAGAAATCTATTTTCTTCCCAAACCATGGTTTCAAAAAATGTTTTAAATTTCATTTATTATTCTCCTACATTTTTTAAAATAAATTTTTAACCATGGTTTAATTTTAATTTCTTTGGAAGGAATCGTCATTTCATTTCTAAACAATACTTGTTTACCATTTACTGAAAATGTGAAAGAAATATTTGATATGACATGTACAACATAAACAAAAATTACCATCACCAAGACCGTTATTTTATTTAAATCGTTATTTATATGTTTTCATGATTATTTTCAAATTAAGAGAATTAAAAAATGTATTTTTTTTAAACAGGTATTTCAATTTGGAAAGTATATTTCCTTAAAAATATGTTTTAAATGATCAATCAGAATCATTTCCATCTAATATGACACCCATTGATGTTACCTAAACCTTATTGGGGATTCATTGAAAGAGAAAATTATTATTTTTTCTCTTAATTATTTGTTTTTATGATGGAATTATTTTTCTGAAACTCATTTTCTATTCCATAGGTTGAACCATGAAAAAATTATTAAATACAATTACTTTTTCCATGGGTTGTGATATGATGAAATGATAAAATGATAATGATATTTCTCTCTTTTAAATAGGTTATGATATAATTAATGTATTATGAAACCCATTTCATTTCATGGGTTATTATATGATGAATATTTTAGGATCTCATGGAACACATAAATCTGGTTTTCATTATGAGAGGGGTTGGACCTATATCTACCTTCAATGCATTGGGTAATTATTTATATCTCATGAGATAGATAGGACCAGAATAGGGTTTAAACCTTATTCATTAAGGGACTTTGTCTTCTATAATTGTATTTCGAGTGAACTATGACTACTATGATAATTTGGGAAGTAAACCTATATAACTATGAGGAATGAGATTAAATTAGGGATGGTTGTTTTTACCTCCTTCTATATACCCTTTGAGTGCATTGAAAAGTCTTGGAAATGATCCTTGAATACTAAGGAAATGATTTTCAATTATTTTATGTATACAATAATTTTACATATTATGAAAATGTTATGATCTCCTGACTCATGTTTTTCTTGTTTCTTTATGATTCATTTATTATGAAATGATAATATTTATGTCATGACATAATATTTTTATCTTTGATTTGTAGGGTATGATTTTCAATTGTTATTCTCAAATTCTCATACCCTTATTATCTTTTTATTTATATATATATATTCATTTCTTACAATTACTAAGCATCTACGCTCACCCATTAATATTTTTATTTTCCCTGGGTTATGAAGAAAAGATTTATTTAGTGTATGTCAATGAAGATTTGTAAATATGAATATCATTGTGGTAAAAATTAAAGATCATTCATTAGATTAGAATATTATGTTACATGTTTCTAAAGACATTAAACTATTATGGTCCTCTTGTGTGTGTTTTTATAATGTAATGAATATTAATATATAAAGTATTTAATCTTCATGTATGAGAAGATTGGGTCTCTATATTTGTATTCATAGGACATGTTTAGTTAACCATGAAATACTAGGATGAGGAAAACATAGTGAGATCACAAGGGATACTTATAAGGATATATCTAGGGATATCTCTAAGGATAAGTCTACGGATGTATCAATTTATATGAAAATGTCCAATAATTTTGGTAAAGGATAGAGTGATTAGATTCCAATAAATTAATTATTTTTCTGGATATTACAAGCTAATGTGGCTCTAGAATAGAGGTACAAAGGAGTAATTACATCGAAAAGGTTATGGTGAGTGAGACTTGATCATCACCTTATTCAAAAAAAGGGGCCTTACTACACAAATAGTTTGACACTCCTATGGGATATTAATTAGAAATTAAGAAATACTTTAAAAACATAATGATGGATTTAAATAGATTAAGACTATTAATAACCTAGGTTAAAATAAGCATATCATAGATTAAAAATAACGTGTCAGGATTTGGACATCCAATAAGTTAATTGTTTCATGATTATGTGGTTGTACACAATGATTAGTGTTTCTAACACTATTATATTTTCATTAGTGAATGTAGGGAGCCCGATTAAACTAGGTTAACATTTAATGTGATGGAAACTTTTATGAGGATCTTTCAAATGGGATGATTACTCGATTGAATGATATTGTGATTATTCTTATTCAGTTATACCAGAACATTAATAACAACATAAACCTTAACCAACTACCAAACTCACCAAATAAAAGAAACATATATTTTTATAAGAGCTTATGTATTGGTGATCATAGATAAATGAATATTTAGTTTTATATATTACAACAATTTGGAAATAATAACTAAATAGAATATCTCATATAGATAAGAATGTTTATTGTGTGTGGGAAATAAGGACACAAATCATGTAACTGAAAAAAAAATGAAATGTTATATTAACTAAATGGATAAAAAAAGTGTACCTACTATGTCATTGAATTTTGAATATTTTAATTTTGGAAGTTATGGGAATTATGTAAATCTTTGTCCTCATGGGAAATCATATAATGATGATCAGTAAGGTTTTATGAGTACTGGTGAAGTTGTTGATAATGAAGATAGTACAGATGACATATAAAAAGAAAAAATGTCAAGGAATAAGATAAAGAGGCGTAGTTAATGGTATAATAATTAAGTATAATTATATATTTGTTTATGTAGTGGAATTAAATATTTTTCAAATATATCAGGAATGATCAGTATTAGTTTATCGTTATGGATTTCAAAAAATATGTTAATTAGTACTAATGGAATAGAAAAGTGATTTAATTTCAAGGTGATATTTTAACTAAGGGTAGATTACCCTTAATTTGTTTCATTTTTTGAGATAATAATATTTCTATAAATATATGTTGGATACGAATCTGTAAATAAGATAGTACTGATTTCCTTGGAACTAATTAATGATATTTTGGAAAAGTTGTTTGTGCAATCATTGGTGGAGTTTATAAAAATATTTCATTTAAAGAACATATCCAATAATATTTGTTTTATGTAAAAAATTATTAAGAATTCACATTTTCATAAGGTTTTATGGTATTTCAGGTTATTAACAGTTTTTATGAGTATACATGATTAAGGTATTCAAATGTTTTATATGTGATAATTGAGAGTTACTTCATGTTGTTTTGGGGTCAATGTTAAGATGATTTTTGAGAAATTTAGTTACATTCCTTATAATGATTTGGATTTTATTTTTTTGGTAGGATATTATGGTTAACCATTTATGGACTGGTTTATATTGAACTTTGGATTTGGTTTTAGATAATAAATTATTACTTCAACAAATGAATATTTATCTGTATTGGATAACAAGGGTTAATTTTTTTAACTAAAGATAGAAGTAAAAAATGTATCATTATTTTTTAGATCTTATTTAGTTCTTCAGACATGAAAAATTAATCTCTTAGAGTAATATATGATGTGTATATTTATCAATTCGCAACCAAAGAGTTAGGTTGTGTTTATGAAATTCAATTCAATCATGCATGTAAATCTTATCATAAAAATTATTCAAATTTAGTAATGGGGTCTTTAAAATAATTTTTTTCCTATTATCATCATTTTTAATGATTTAAATGGACTTTTTCATGCCTCTTGGTGTTATGGATTTTTTTTATCTTCTTCCGGACTATGTTCTCTATCACACTTAATCGGTATTTGGGTGATTTTTTTCTTATATGTCCATCTTTTCACATCCCACCTTCGTTCTCACATTTGGAGACATATTATGTGTTATTCCAAATAAATTTCACACATAACTTTCTCTTTTTAAATTGGATGTTTTATTAACCCCTCTTTAATTTGGTGGATTCTATGAAAAAAAATTCAAATGTTAACCCTCTGGTGATTGAGATGAATTTTGTTGCTGAAGTTCATTTTAAGGTGGATAAAATGTAACCCCATGATATTTTTTGAATTTAATTTCGAATGAATATTTTCTTTTCAATATATTTTTACATGAAACACTATGTATTTATTTCATTATCTTCAGAATCACGTGTATCATGTGTTAAATGAAACAATGAGTTTCTTCGAAAGTGTTCATGAAAAGTGACACCAAGCTTAGTGAACCATGAAATTATATTATTTTAAATATGACCAGTATAAAATGTTCATAAAATAGGTAAGTATGAATAGTATAATGATAATTATGTGATATAATTATTAAATTCATACGCAATATAAATTTATATATTTATTCCAAGTAAATAATCAATCAATTTTTACTAATGTAAATATATTTTTTCAAAAATATATTTTCCTCAAAAATTATTTTTATTCATTTTTATTAGAAAATATTATAAGTCATATATATATATATATGAGAATTTATTTGAAAAAATTGACATTATTTCTGAAATCATTATACCAAAATTAACATAGGCTGAAATTATAGGTTTTTTCAGAAATTGGAGACTTTTATTGAATAGTGAAAATATCAATTTTTTAATTAGTATCACTTATTTTAAATAAAATAAATAATTTTAATGCACAATTATATTTTAATATAACATAAGTATTATTTATTTATATTTAATACACTTAAAAACATTATATTTGATTTTAGTTATGATTATTTTTAGGTATAAAAAAGTGTTTTTCAGATAAATGTTATAAAGTGATTAATGATTCTCCATTTTCGATAATTAAAATAATCTCTAATGAGGATGGTTATAATTGAAATTTATATATCATATATTAGTTAATTGTAATTTATATTTATATAATTATTACTATTATACATAGGGGTAATATAAAATCCATCTTCTGCTTGAAATACATACTTGTTGATTACCTGCTTTCTCGTTGAGTCTGTGGATTCAATAAATTTTTTCCCGCATTTTGTGAATTTAATTTGGAAAAATGAATTTCATCTAATGAATTATAATATTTTATATTATATAATATGTTAAAAATATTTTTTATCAAAATGAATAGTAATAATTGTTAAAATTATATACCGCAGTTATATTGTTCCATAATTGGAGCCTTGTGATATGAAAAAAATGAGTGTGGAATTCTTTCTTTCAAAAAATTACAAGTGTGTCACTCACCTCATTTATAAAATCCCACACATTAACCTCTCCAATTAAAACCATAATTTTTTTTTCAGATAATAATTTTCCAAATAAAATCCCAAATTCCCTCTTATAATCAAAGACTCCATATTTTTTATGAAAAGACAACCTCAGAACGATATTGGCACAAACCTAAGGTGGTTACCTAAAAAAGATGTATTGTTCCACAATGAGAGTTTTTAGTTTATTTATTACTCTATATACTTAAATTATTATTAAACCATTTAGATATAATAAACCTATTATCATCAATATACTAATATTTTCATTTTAAGGGCGTTATCCACCACTATCTCTACTTCCAAATAGTGGATTACGAAATCATCCTTCGTTTGTATAGTGGATGATACCATTATTTTTTACACTAACACATCACAAGGTTGGGTATGATGGTGGATATAATGTATATATATTTTATTTATAACATTATAATACAATTTAAGTCATTATATTATATATAAATGTTTTTAAGATTGCATTTCATAGGGGACACAATAAAGTCATTTATGTTTATATTAGACTTCCTCCTCTAGAAACGATGTCAAACAATTTTCACTAACAGTTTACATAGAATATGTTAAGGTTAAATATATTTTATGTAAATTAAATAATTATGATATTAATGAAACATTAATAATTCTGCAAAGAGAATATATCATTTTCTTTCTTACATTTTCACCCACTATAAGATGATATCATTGTTATTGTACGTGTGGACTACCTCTTTGACAAAGTGATGTGAATATTTATTTTCATCCACACACCAAATAAATGATATGTATAAGTATATTTAAAGAAATAATATTTTTCAATTTCATTATGATAATTATTGAAATATAAATTATTATTAACCTTATTTCTATAATGATCACTGAAATTAGAAACGTTACTTATGTGAATGTTCGACATCCTCCCTCCATGATTGTAACAAACTTCCTTTCTCAATAAAATTCCTTAATTATTAGTATTAAGAGTATAATATATGTATAAATATTATAATATTTCATGAATATTATTCTAGATATGATGGAAACATTTTCATTGTATGGGTTCTAAAAATAAAAAATCAAGATATATATGAAAAAACAAAGTGGTTATTACCAAAAACATTACTTCAACATGTAATTGTTAACAAATATAAAATAAAAATACATATAAAAATCATGTATTGTATGATATATATATAATTATGTTTCATTAATATATATGTAGTATACTAATATTTTTTAAATAGTATGTTCAAATTAGTACAGAGGAAGTCTAGACATATGGTAAGAGATTTCTATCTCGATTTTTCTCCTATGAGACACATGACATATTCACCACTTATTTATCTTGTATGGTGAACAAGATTCCATGAATCTAATATATTATTCATAACCTTAAAATTATGGGTATTCAAATATTCCTAATAGGATCTCACATTCATGGTTTTTATAGTTCTAAGGTTACCCAATAAGTAAGGGACTCTTGTCTCAATTTTCATTCACTCAGACATACAATATATTAGGATCTTATATTCTTTCACAAGGTTTATATACAACCCATTTGGAATGTAATTTAGTTAATTTATTCACCCTCATGTTATTTTATGTCTCATTTTACATTATTCCATCTTGGGTCTTTCAATTTATGGGAACCAAACTAGGAATGATTTTATGATTGAATATCATCATTTTTCATGATTATTTCTATTTATTTTCTGATGATAAATTATTTTGACCCATATATCAATAAACTAACTAAATTTATTATCCTATAGTTATCCATGATATTTTAAATTAATATTACCATTTTTATACAATTTTAACAAAAAATAATTGGGATTTTTTAATAAAATATGACATTATTTCACTCGGGTTCAAAAATCCATTTTCTTCCAATACAAGGATTATAAAAACAATATAAAGGGTGTTTTATTATTCTCTATTTATTTCTAAAATAAATTTCTACCCATGTTTTAAATATTAATTTTTTAAAATTAATCGTCTACTTGTTTTCTAAATAATTTATGTTTATCTTTTACTAAAAATATAAATGGAATATATTTTTTATTTTTGTGACATGAACGAAAATTCCATTAATCATGAACATTATTTTGGTTGAATCATACTAAATAAATTTTCATGGATATTTTCAATGGAAAATATTTTCATATTGATTTATGTTTTAAAAAATACAAATAGTAATGTAAATTGTCCTCAAGAACTGTTTTAAATGATAGATCAAAATATTTATCTATCTAAGATGACACTCGTTGATGATACCTATGCCTTTATAGGGTTATTATACAAGTAACCCATTATTATTCTTTATCTGGATGGTTTATTTTTATTATGGCTAGATTTTTATATAATCTATATTTACTTCCATGTGTAATACCATGATAAATTTCTCATAAAATCAACATCTTTTATCATGAGTTATGCTGTGAGTAAATAATGAAAAGATTATGAAACCTATCTCCCTTCTATAAGTTATGATGTGATGATATATTTTTTAATTTCATTTCATTTCATTGGTTAGGATATGATGAATATTTCATGATCATGTGGAACACATACATATGGTGTTCATTATGATGTGTGTGGGGCCGATATCTTTCTCTAATGAATTCGAAAAAGATTTATATGTGATGAGATAGAAAACACTAGAATAGGGATTGAACCTAATTCATCAAGGGAATTTGTCTTTAATAATATTCTTGGGAGTGATACTTTACTGCTATGATTTTTTGGGGAGTTAATCCATTCCACAATGATGAATTGTATTCCATTGGGTATGGTTCCATGCCCCTTATGAAGTGTATCTGGACATGGAGTACCCTGATAAGTCTTAGAAATGACCCTTGAATTCTATGGATAGGCATTTCTATGCTTATCTACATTTATCATTTTTATTTATTATTCCAATTTTATGCTCTCAATGAGTCATGTTCTTTGATTTACTAATGATTCATATATTATGAACTTCCAATATTTATTTAATGACCCATTATTTTTTATCCTTGATATACATGGTATGGTTTTTATATGATATTATTACATTATCATACACTTATTCTCATTTAATGTTTATATATTTCCCCTGATTATCATTACTGAGCATCTTAGGTCACCTATTCTTATGTATCCTTTATCCATTATATGAATAAAGGTTTTTATTTAGTATATGACTATAAATACTACTAAATGGAGTGATATTTTTGGGAAATATTGAATATAATTCAACATAATATAAAATTGTGCTTCATTATTCGAAAGGGAATAAAATATTATAGTCCCCTTGTGTGTGTTTGTGTATTGTAATGAATATTCATATAAAAATACATAATATCCATATATTTGAATCCTA
Organism: Viscum album; assembly: GCA_963277665.1. Lineage (NCBI taxonomy): Eukaryota > Viridiplantae > Streptophyta > Magnoliopsida > Santalales > Viscaceae > Viscum > Viscum album. Next base: position 1,186,961,514 of record OY728164.1, read on the forward strand.
AATCACAATAATTTGTACGTATTATGATGATATAAAATGTTATTATATATGTGTGTGTGTGCATATGACTATATATATAAATGTGGCATTAAAAATTATTCAAAATAATTTAAAATAAAAAAATGATAAAATGTTAATAAAATAATATGAAATTGTGTTGGGTCATATTGAAGATATAAGAGTATAATTGATTCAACTTAAAAAAAGGAAAAATCATTACAATAAATTATAAGAGCGTGAATTTTGTCTTTATAAATATAATTAGAAAAAAGTTAGAATTTACTCTTGGCAGTGTTATGATCAGAGGGAGAGAGTGAGGTTTTGGAAAAAAGGAGACACACAGGTTCCAATTGAAATCGTAGAGGTCATGATTTTAGGGGAAAATATTTATCATTTAAAAAACACTCATAATCACTTAATTTCAACATTTTATTAAGTACATAATTTATTCACTACACGCCCATAATGTTCCAACCGTCATTCCCTAGAAGTATCACATCTAGGAATACTTGGATTCTTCTAATAACAACATCTAAAATCCAGATTCCTTCCCCTATCTTGGATTACTCTTTGAATATTTCTTTAGATTAAAGATTCTAGATCATTAATTATTTCTAGTTCAATTAAACTATTGTGACAGTTATAGTTTTTATAGATTTCTTGGGTATTCCCCACATATGTATTGTCCTTTTTGTTCATTGTAGTTAAACAACCATGTAGGCGATATAAAAATCTCTCCATCAGTTTTTTTATATTTTATTAGACTGTACTTTAGTTTCATTTTTCTAAATGGGTGCAATTAACCAAAATAAGTTAATAATCTTGAAATCAGACGAATAGGGTATTTAACACATAGAGTGTATATCTAAAATTTTATATGTGATGAAAAGTAATTATATGATATTTCATGTAGTATATTATTATTTAAATGATTTATAAACTTATGGATTTCAATATAATGGATAATTTTATGGATCGGATTAATATTTCACCCTATGATAATATTTAAGAATCTACAAATTTTTATAATTTATTAGGATTTTTATCTCATACTTTAGTTGATAAAATATAATATATTTAAAATATATATTACATTTGGTTTTATTTTTCACAATGACTAGAAATTTATCAAAATTGTATCACATGGATCAAAATAGAATTTCATAAAATAGTGATTAATGAATTAAAATAAAGTAATTTTCACATAAGTATAATTATAATTTTCAGTATTTCAGTGTCTGGAATCTGATGAATGATTATTTTTTATAGAAATAAATTTATGAAAGAGTTGATATTTTGATGTAAATGATATCTGTATTAGCAGAAATTATAAAATAGAATTAAATCAATATTTTATTATTTATTTATTAATTTAGAAATTATCATAGAGGAGATAAATCATTATCTTATATTGTGGAATTTTATGGATACTATCATTAATAATTTCAATATTTTAATTTAAATAAGTTTATACAGTTTAGATGGTATTTATTTAAGATTCTTAAAATTATCAAGGAGATAGAAAAAAGTAAATTTCATTATATAATAAATATATATTTATGTTTTTTGAAATATTATTACTAATATAAGTCTTAGAATATTAAATTGAAATGTGAATTATAATATATTTTGATAATTGAATATTTCATGATACTAATATTAAATATTTTGTTGATACCTTGTGATCACATAAGTTTTATGTTGGCTATTTATGTTTACATGATTACCTGCTACCTATTTGGTTTTATATTGTTGTTTTTTAAAATTATTCAAGTATTAAAATAGATAAACAACATAAATTTAGATGATATTATAAAATAAATTAATGACATAAGATAAAGAAATTATAGTGCTTCTTTGAATTTATTAAACATTAAAATAGTTATTGAAGCATGTTGTCCACATTTTATCTACTCCTAGATATTGATATAGTTATTATAATAGAGAAAAACTATGTATAATAAACTTGTTACTTCAATATTTAATTAAAAAAATTCTATTAAAGATATATTTGTTGGGGTTGAGTGAGCCAAATGTTGATTGTGGGAGACATGATGACTTTACGTTATCGGTATAGTTTCCTTAAAAAAATATGTGAAATAATCTATTTAAAATTTAATTATGATCAATGGATTTTTGGAATTGATTTAAATAATTGATAAATTTGTGTGATTGGAATGGTTTGATGAAAAATGGGTCGAAGGCCAAGGGTTAGGTTAATAATGGGAAATTGTGTCAATTTTGTTGAGGATATAAGAACATGGTGCTCGTAGTGGGGACATTGAAATGAGATGTCAAATGTTGTATTATAATTAATGTTTTTAGATAAAGTGTAGTTAGGAAAATTTTAGAGTAGGGATCAGTCGTTGTTGTTTCCATCTAAATTTATGATTTCTTATTGTCCAATGATAGGTTATTATTTATGGCTTATCTTCCTAATACAGAATGTCATTTTTACATATGAACTATGAGATAATCATTTAATGTATTATCTTGGTTTAAGTATAATATTGTTAAATATTTTATGAATTAATTATTTAAGTAATAATGAATGAGGTTAGTTATTTATTCTTACATATGATAATGATATAATTTGAGAATATAATAGTGGAATTAATAGTTTTTTCAGCAGTTATATTAAATGATTAAAATTTCAATCTTATGAAATAGTACAATATGAATTAATTGATAATGAATTAAATATTATGGAACATGATGATTGTAGGAATATTTGATATATATACATTAGTGGTGGAAGTAAGGCATCATGTTTGATGATAATAACAAATGAGCTTATATAGAATCCTAGATTTTTCATTACAGTGCATCCTTTGGTTTTTCATGGTTCTTCTTGTTCTACTATTATCTATATATTGATACATGTTTCCATAAAGTCAAATGGGATTTAAAACTCATGTTAAATATTAAGTGAATATTTTAGGATACTTTATTCCAAATTAGGTGGTACAATTATATAGAACTTAAGACCATTCCCAAAAGGAGGTGGTTGCACCGTGGAGATAGCGGTTACACCATTGTGATATTAGGGTACTTGAGGCCATGCCACTGGATTCATGGTAATTTTGTGGTCACTACGACCTTGGTGAGATTTTATCATAGCCTTCACTATGTAGGGATATTTGGGAAGTTTTGTTTCATGGTGTCTTAGTCCACAATTTAGGACTCGTTTAGTGTTAGTTATAGAAACAAATAATGCTCAAGGTTCATTCCTTTTATTAGGATGTTTGATTTTCTCTTCAGGGAACATTTTTGGGATTAATTATAAGTATTAATTTTGGTTTTTATGATGGTTATCAATGTTCATAAAACCCATTTTTACACCACATGAAGTCCCTTCACTCACAGTGTTTCCAAAGCAGTGAAGGACTTCTAAAAAGACATTCTAAAAGAACATTCTCCCTCTTTGCATCATTGAGGTTTTGTTTGAGTGACATCCACTCCAGAATACAAAGGTTTTACATAGTAACCATACCATTTAAATAGCAATTATTACAAGGATCTATAATCCAGTACACCACAATGTTGTGGAATTCCACCCATCACCGTGGTGGTTTCTTCTGTACTGTAACACCTGGGTGGCACAATAGATATCATGAACAAAACTATAGTGCCAACCAACATGACACATGAACTGGTCCCTAACATGGCCCGAATTTAACTCTTTATTCCCATGAGCTAGTAAGTAGTGTATGGTTATTGACAATATACATTTTGGAAAATTTATATCCATGTATAAGAAGAAACCACTCATGAGAATAAAACATCAAACAACAAATAATCATAACCAATTATGATACATCAAATTTCATATTTAGTGTTTAAAACATTATCCAAGAACCAAAATATGACAACAAGATGTGGATAAAAACCCATTTGAAAATCCTTAATGTAATAAGAGGGACATCACCCTCAATCCACCACCACCAACACCAGCAAAAAGGGGAACATTAACATTCGGATCCACCATCACCACCATGGAACATATTTCTATTACCTTGTTCATAAATAATAAAGTCTAAAAACACCCAATAGTGTATGTAGGTTGTGATATGAATCCTAGTTAGATTCCAGTCAAAGGAAAGACTACATTCTATAACATTAGAACATAAATCTACATGCACACTTCTAATATAACAATTGAATTAATTTTCAGAATTTTTTTAGTAAACTCTTTTACAAAAAATAATTCGCAAAGGAATATTTTATGAAATTAAAATGTACACAAGGTTAACCGTATAATGACGGTTATCAACACATCACATAATGATCATGTCACAAGAGAGAAATACAGTTAATCCCTATAGGTAAATAGCACCAGTAGGACTATAAGAACTTCATACCTCAGTGATCAAACACTTCCAACCAAAACGAATAGCATTCTCATGAACGATCCACTATAGGTGATCCCATACCAAGGTATAATAGTCTTTATACCATAATCCAAAACCAATAGTTTAACAATGAATAATCCATTATAGGGTATATCATCCCATGGTCTAGAGATCTTTGATCATATCATATGTTTAGTTAGTGTTTCAGCTTCAATATTTCTCAAAGAAACTGGCCCTCATCCCAACTGAATCAACTAGCATGCTAGTTCTAGACCTCCCACCTAGATACCCAATATTTCATTTATTATCAAATTATTATTAACATATCACATAATCATTAATCTCACATACACATTCCAATCACCATGGGCACATTAGGTAATCACCATTTTTAAAATTCACTTTGATCCAACAATCAAGGCTCACATGGAAACCACAATTTACCATAAAAACCACTTTCAAATAAACACGGACACCAAATCCATTTGGAAACACGATAAAAAAAAGAACACATGAAATGGAACCATTTCCATTGGAAATTATCCTTTTAAATCTATAAGCACACCTAATCCATTCTCAAAACGTGATTAACTTCCCTTACACAGTTCAAAAGGAACATTAAAGGTTCCCAAAGAAGAATATCAAAATAAAATAATCCAATTATTTTGGAAAACCATCTTTTAAAGTAATCACACCTTATGTTCCTTTGAAAATAGGTTTTCCACCCTTCACATAAATCAGAAAACGCTTTCAATAATTACTATAATGAATCACACGTGAAAATCAACCATTTTACTTTATAAAATCTTTAATAATCACATATAAAACTCAAAACCATTTGAAAACATATTTTAATGAAAACAATAATCCATAAAACACATTTATAAAATGAAGAAAAAAAAATAAAAATCATCTAATAATGTAAAACCTTGGAACCACCTACCTCAATCATAAAAAAATTTAGAATTCAGTGTAATATCATAGCCACACGTCAACAAGACCATATAAAGGAAAGGTCAAAACACAAAAAAACACTATTTCCCCTAATAACACAAGATAAAACCCTAACTAGGTTAAACAATGTACTAAAAAAGTAAAATCTCAAAAGGGGGGAAGGATAATCCTATAAAGAGTGAGAAACCAAGGGATAAATGAATTACATGATGATTACTTCAACATCAAAGGCCAAAATCACCCAAAGATTGATACTCAAGTGGTACATGGAGAAGAAGAGGGGGATCCTGAGGAATTAAATCCCATCAGGATCACGTTATGAGTGATTTATGGTTAAATATAAAGAGTGAGTGATTTTCAAAATTTTTATGAACAAGAAAGGACACCTGGTTAGCTGACATGGTTTTCAAAATCAAGCAGAAACCATGCACCCCTCTCTATACAAGATGATAGAGCTACATGGTTATCCACTATGATTTTCCAAACCCTATAGCATCCAAGAATTCTCTTTTGTATAAGAGTAATCTATTCAGATGGTTTGATAGAGGAGGTCACATTCCTGTGTGGGTGGCCATGTGTCATGGGCAATTCCACTGTCCAGGGTTCCCATTTTTCACTAGGCTAGCACATTGTTTCCCTTATTCGTGCACTAAAAATGTGCCACCTATAGCTAAGACCAAAATCTATATATTTGTCAAAAAACTCAAAGGGAAATGAAATAACATTCATAGGGTTAAACATTAAAAATGGAATACCTAAAAATAAAATAACAGATGTGAAAAATTTCCCCACCATGAATAAACTTCACCCTAATAAATTCACTTTATAGTTTAATCAGAGAAGAATAATGAATACTCCTCCTCAACCAAATAATTATTCTCCAATTTCTCTTTTGCATCATTTCTGTTCCTAAAAATAACTCAATCTAATGAAATATAATTTCCATGATGTAATTTCTCCCAAAATTCCAAACTCCACAATAGCCACTCCAACACAGAAAAATTAGGATATAATGCCAACTCCACCCAATTCATCACATCAGACTAGTACGGATTATAAATTTTCTTCTAGGAGACATGGAATGCATAATGAATCAATGTTAACTATGGTGAAAAGGATAATAGGCATGTTACCTTAGCAAATCTATCAGAAATCTCAAAAGTTTTGACATACCTTTGTGTCATCTTCCCTTTATTACCAATATAATAGTGAAGAAAGTGAGGTTCTAACTTCAAAAACTCCCAGTCACCCATATAAAAAACTAAATCTATGAGCCTTTGAACATCATAAAACATATAGGGACTCTGTGCTATCAAAGAAACTGGCAGATTCACATGAAATTCTCATATGATTCCTACATAAATCTATGTCCCAACAGCAAGGTCACACCCACCCCATCCCAACACAAGGGATACCAACACGCATGTCCATAAATCAAATCAAAGGTAACCATTATAATCTAATATTAGTAACTATTATTATATAAAATCTCTAATAACCCCAAACGATTATCCCATGAGCCTCCAAAATTTAACACACATGAACAGATTATGTATTACAAAATATTTTTCTCTCGCTCTATTTGACCATCCATAAGAGGATTGGTATTTCGTACTTAGTTTGACCTTGGACCCCATTTAATTTTGAATAATTTATCAAAAACATGACGTAAAATGGGGGTTTATTTCATAATAAATTTCCAAAAAACCACTCACTATCTTCTGATCATACTACGAACCCAACACATTTACTTTGGTCGAATCCCTGGTTGGAATTTAATTAGATGATTTTTTCAGATTATAAATCACTAAAAAAAATAATTACATCACTGGGGTTTATTATTTAATCCAAAAAAATCCTAAAAGAGTCATCGTCCAATGTATAGGTAGGGATGGGTAATTGATGAAGAAAACTAGAGGGCATTTGGTTCTCTTCATTAACCAGATGAAAAGTAAAACCCTTTGATACAACGTCAGTTATATCCCACCTCATACAAGGCCACAAAACTACCAATCCATATCATAAAACATCTTTGTGGTACCAGGATGAAATTACCACTAATACTTGTGGTTATCCTACATCAACACATTCCTAAAAAATGGAGTCATGAAGAGGCCATTGAACCACAAAACTCTCTTAGGACACAAAGACCATTCACAAGGGACCTCCTCACCATTAAGGATTTCAATTAAATGATGGAACAACTCATCAAAGGGCTTCTGGTGCCAAATAAACTCTAGAAGAGAAGGTTTCAATTGAAAACTAGCCAATAATTCACCCCCACTATGATCCTTGGTCACAAGATATAACTGGTCAAAATAACTATTAAAATACACTCATAATTGGACTCATTCAATGCTTGCATCAGAACATTCCTTCTTAAGGCATATGCAAACACATTACCTTTTCCTAGGGTATACATGTTATAAAAATCAAACCCATATAGGTAGTCAATTCTAAATAACTTCCTTTCATTCATATATTTTTGGAAGAGTATATAACCCAAACTCTTTTGATATAAATAAACTAAAATATTCTCCCAAAAAGGTAATGACATAATGTCTTTAAGCCATGCATCACCACTGTTAACTATAGGTCATGCGTTGGGTAATTATTTTCATGTTGCCAGATCTAGAAATATCATACACCACCACAAGGTCATCCTACATCATCAGACACCCCATACCCATTTACAATTTATCACAATAGGCCACATACACTTTTTTAGATTTCAGCAATATCAAAATATGGGAAGTGATAAAACACCGCTTAATCTCTTCAAAGGATTCATGACACTCTGAACTCCATTCAAACATCACCCCCGTATGGGTGAGATCTATCATGTATGATTAAATTTTATAAAAATATTAAACACACTGCATATAATACCCCACCATGCTTAAACAAATCCTCATCCTGAAAACATTTATCATATGATCCCTTGAAATCATTGTACTAATCTTCTCAGGGTCCACTAAAACCCCCTGTTCAGATATCATTGGACCAAAAAACATAACCTCACAGATCTAAAATCATCACTTGGTTATCTTTGCATAGAAAAAATAATACCAAATAGTTCCTAGAATAATCATCAGATGTCGCTTAAGTTCATCCTCGATCACAGAATAGACCAAGATTTCATCCAAAAATACCACATCAAAAGAGTCTATATAATGATGAAATACCTTGTGGATAATCACTATGAAGATTTATTAATCAATATTTATCCCAAAATAAATTAATAAATATTAAAAAATGTTTGTAACTACTTTAGAAGGCTATTTTCTGAAAAATTTTCTCTCTAACTCTAACATGATTATACTTGAAATACAAATCAATCTTGGAAAAAAACTTTCCCCATTTAAAGTGATCAAAAAGTTCATCAATGTTAGCAATGTGATACTTATTCTTATTCAACACCTTATTCATCCTTCGGTAATCAATTCACTACTAGAGGGATCCATCATCCTTTTTTACAGACAAGACTAGGGTGACATGAGGGGAGACACTCGATCGAATGAATCCTCTAGATTCCAAAATTCCCAATTGTAACCTTAATTACCTCAACTATGTGGTGGGTATATGGTGTGAGGGAATAGATATCAGTTATGTTCTCAGTGCCAAATTTAAACATAAATCCACATCCCTCCTTAGCATAAATCCAAATAAATGCTTTGGAAACACCTCTAGAAACTCATCCACCATAGGAGGAAATACACCCTCCAAAGTACTACCATCATCTCTCAATACGAGTGAAAATAACTAGAAATTGAAATTTATCACTCCTAAAGTGTGGTCTAGTACGTCCTAATATAGGATCTAATTCACCATGAAAAACCTATTTTCTTCTATATGGTTCAAAAAAACTCACTCTCTGCCAATAAAAACCTATGTGCACCTGAAAAAACTCCAACCAAAACATACCAAGGATCATGTCTATGAGTTCCATATCTTAGACCATAAAATTACATTCCAAATAAACCCCTAACACGTTGAGAATTCATGATAAAAACTTGAAACCCTGCTCGATATTCTTACCAAGATGTTTCACCAACTTTATCACATAATTCATATTCTTAGTTGAAAATTTCAACAAATTCATGAGATGGGTATAAATAAAAGAAATAAAGTCACCAATATTAAATAAAGAATCAAATAAAAATAATGAAATAATAATGGTACCTCAAACTATAAAAGGCCATGTATCTAATTCGGCTGGATCTCAATCAACTACATGAAGTTTCTTCATCTCTTCATGAGCGAGATAAAAACCATAGACCTGCTACTCTAACATGAACTGACTCTTCCAAAATGAATATCCAAAACTTCCTCTATGACCTTTGAACTGATAACCCCATATCCTAGAAAATTTTAACCGAGGTGAAATCCCTTAAAAAGCTACAAGTCTTCCACCACACTTATATGGGTGTATCATCTTGAATAATTACTATAAGTTCCCCATAGTTACCCACTGATGTCAAGGTCTTTGTGGAGATTGAAACATAGATCGAATGTGCCATGCCTTCTTACACTGATGGGGCATGATAGACCCAACACCTGAATCCATAGATGAAGACAACAAAGAAGTATGTCCTAAGCTACCACCTACCCTATTTTTTAGCTCATCCAACTTCCTCTTCTTCTTAGATGAACTACCACTGGCCACTGTTAACACTGCTCTATAGATACTAGTCTTTCCTCTATGATCAATGTATACAATAATTTAATGATCGACCACCTCATCATATGTCATCAATTTGAACAATAATACTTGAGATAATATTTATGTATAAAACCCCATTTCAAACTTTTGAGCCTTCAGCTACTCGTAAGAAAAAACCTCATGTGTGAAATGAACAAACTTATAAAAGAAGTTGGCACACTCCATCGCGGTCTGATTTCCATGAGGAATTTTTAACGAAATATGAGACCTGGAAAAAGACAAAATATTAATAAAATATTTATTATTGAAGATTTTCTTGAAATCCTTTCAACCCATCTATTCAGGCTTTTCAACATGCACCACTGGGTATCACCTCAATCAACTGGAACCGTCAAACATGAATGAAGAACATTTAATTTTGACCACATCAAGAGTATAAAGAAACTCATACATCCTCTCTATATTTGTAATCAACTCCAATTCATCATGAGGTTCCATGATACCCTAGAAATATGATGTCTTGTTCTTGAGGAACTCATAAGCATTATCCTTTCTAGGACCTGGTTCATCTTCTAGAAGATGAGATGGGCTAGGTTCTGCACCCTATCTCAAATCATGGATATCCCAAACCACCACTTCTAGAATACTATGATCAATTTGTGATGGAAAAATCCCTCTAAAATATTCCAATTGTTTCACAAGAGGTCTTTAGGGAGGCATTTTACTACATCAAGAAACTACCATAAAAAGAATCATCAATAAATCTAGCAATGAAACATTGTAAAATTTTTCAGATTTAATTACATATTATGAAAACTTTTATAATTAATAATGAATATAAATTCATCATAATGAAATTCCAATTGAAACTAATCTTACCCCACTCAGTGTATATATATAGTATTCATCCTTTATGTTAGACCTATAGGATAATTCAATCAAATCCCAAACATCCCATGGAAACCTGTGGTATATTACAAGGTGTGTTGTCTAGTAACCCCACTATCAACAAAATATAAATCACCAAAAATCCAAGCATAATTTTATCTAGACTCTTCCAAAATAACATGACCCAAAAAGATAGAAACCATCTTTGATACAATTTTTTCATGAATCTAATCAGAGTTCCAACTAATTGGATACCTGACCCGATCCGTGACAGAGCCTAAAAGGTCTTCCCGATCCCCAAGGGCCTGAAACTAGTGTATGGGTATCAAAAATATATTTTATGGAATGATTCCACCCATTTATAATTGTAATCATCTCATGAGAATGAGTCATCAAAAAAATTATACTGATAAACAAATGATATAAATTTTTTTTGAGATTCAACATTTAGATCATTATCCAAGAACTAAAATACCACAATAAGAATGGGAAAAAACCTCCCAAAAACCTTCATAAAAATAGAGGGCCATCAACATCAATACGCCACCACTAACACACACAAGATGTGTAACACTAGAAAATGTATCCACCATCACCACTGCATAGCATATTTCTTCTACCTGGGTTATACATAACAAAGTCTATATGTGACTGAAGTTTTATGTATGGTGGGAGAAAAATCCAAATAGGATTCCACCAAAAATAAATATTCCATGGTATAACATTAGAAGATAAATTAACATGCATAGTTCTATAAGAACCTTTGATACATTTTGAATAAAAAAATTTTCATGAATATACATTTAAGGAAAATATTTCTCAAAATAATATTGCTTGAAAATAAAATATACACAAGGTTCATTGTATATTGATTGTTAGATTCATATCACATAAGTATCATATCACAAGATATCACTATAAGAAATCCCAAAAGGTAACTAATAAATTAGGACCCTATTAACCATGTACTAAGGTGATAAAAAATCCTCCAATGAAAAACAATAGTGTTCTCAAGAATGAGCTAGTAGATAGGATCCAATCCCATGTTCTAGTGGTCTTCATAAAAATATCCAAAACCAATAGTGTTCAGTGCACAAACCACTAGATGGTATCTTATCATAATGTATCTTGGTGTCTGATCATATCACATGTTCAGTCATTGTTGCATCCTCTATCCTAGAAAAAGAAACCCGTCCTTGACCTTGGAAAATCAACTACCATACTAGTTTCAGTTTTCCCACCAAGATACCTAGGATTCCCTTTGGGATAAAATTCAAATTTACATATCACATAATCATCCATTTCATATAAACATGTCGAGAATCATGAAAACACAATAAAATAACCATTTCCACAGTTCATTCTAATCTAACGATCAAGGATCACATAGAAACAACCATTTTCCATAAACAAAAAAACTTTCAAATCTACATGAAATCCAAATTCATTTGGACACATAATAAAAAATTCACACCTGAAATCCCACCATTTACATTGGAAAATACCCTTTAAAATATGTACTCACACCCAAATGACCCCTGATATTATACTTTTGGGATTTATATCCATAATGTCTCTCTCTTTTCCACCATGGGCCTCTTAAGATATTCCCTATGAACATTATTCGTCATAAATCACCAATTTGTGTGACAATCCTTGGATATAATACCTTTTGTGTCTCTTAATTATAGTGTTACGATTAAATGTTACTCGACATTCCTTTTGATATAAATTCTTTACTCATATCAAATTTTCCCTAAGGATGTAATTTTTTTACGCATATAAATTCTTACATTTTTATATAAATGTTTCAATCATGTAAATTTTGATAAAAATTCATGCTTATAACATATTTTGAATTTTTTAGACAATACCAATTTTTCAAATATTACTTATTAAGCCTTATTTTATGGAAATTTTTTGTGATAGTTTTAAAAGATTCATTGAAAATATTCTTTCAATATTGATTTGATATGAATAGTTAAATTGTTTCCAATATATGTTTTATTTATATCAAGCATAAATAGTTTATCTAATATATAATGTTTATAAAATTATTAGAGAAATCATACATGGATTTTTTGCTAACATCCCACATTTTCGTTTTTCCATTTATAGATTTTCTTACGCCCCTTCTATGTATAGGGAAGGCACAACTCAAAGATGGATGTCGTGCCAAGCTTGAATAAACTACAAGAGATGTAAAATAGAATGGAGGTTATGATCAACTAGTTGTGTTGGGTTGTATTAATTTTTTTTAGTAATGTATCATGGTCTTATTATACATTTTTATCATGTGGTAGGATTCTCAAATAGAAAATTTATCAATAACTATACTTTCAACCAATAAATATTCTAGAGAATTATTCACTATTTAATTTTATTCATACCATGGTGTTTTCCTCTTTCCCATGGGGATTTGGAACAACCTTTGGGACATGTTAGGATTGGATTAGGATCTTGTTTTGTCGGTTATCTGTATTAGTTCATGAAAAGTTCTCTTTGAAGATTGTTTAATAAACTCTTTAATTTTAGTATTGAGTTTTGAGATAAGATTTTTTGAAATATAGGGAGTCTTTTATGAGTGATTTAATTTAATGAACTCATCGTAATGAGAATTATAGTTCTATGGGTTATTAGGGAAAGCATCTTAGATAGAACATGATATTTTAATTCAATATTTTCATCTGATTTTCTTGGATTTGGGTATAACATGTTTGATTTTCTATTGATAGGTTTCAAAACATCACATATCTTGAATAATATCTTCTTTGATGATTTTTAGTAACATTCATTCATGAATATTCTTGAACAATCCTTAGTACAGATATTTTGGAGATCCATAGAAAATGAACCTTTCCATTGATCAGAACCTTGTAGAGGTTATTGCGTACACAATCCAAGCTATAGGTTAAGTTACAACACATATTATTGATAGGGCAACATAAGATATACCCAAGAGTAATGACATCATAGATCATTCCAAATAATTCATTCATCACAAACCATTGTATTTCTATGGTACCAGTGATCCCATGTAGGTAAAGGATTGATCAGAGAATATCAAGAATATTTTTGGGTTCTTAGAGGCACCTAACTCTATACATTTGAAATGTGATTCTTTGAAGCTTGAAAGGGAATCGAAGAAGGTAGTGGGACTCAATATTTTAGAGTTATAATAATGTGGGATTTGAGTGGAAGGGCATTGAGACTATTTTCATAGATTAATTTTATGCAGAGTCGATTTTGTGGGATAAATTGATGTAGTTTTGGATACATGATAAATGTTACCAAACATTGAATCACTATGAAAATCACTTTATAAGGTTTATTCAATTCTCACGTGAGGTGGTATTGAATGAGAATTTTAAATCCTAGAGATTTGATATGTGTCTTTAACCATATATTAGATCTCATGTTATTCTATTGAAACTCAACTATTTTTTTGAGTTTTTGGAATGATATTTTATTATTGAACATGAATTATATGGGATTTCAGGGATGATGAGAGTTTTTTCTACTCAAATTGGATCTTTTAATGGTTATGTTAAATTGATGAGAAAGTGGTATTAGAATTGTGTTATAAATAGTGGTAGTGGATCTCAACATCATACCTCCACTACACCATATTTAGAGTTTACTAAAGTCCCTATCACCTACTATTTGTGTGGTAAGGTGGGGAAGACGTAGCCTATTTGTTCATAGGAACAAATGATTTGTAGCTATTGTGTATGATCATGAAATTTACAATGGGTTTTTAATATACATTACACTTCATCTAGTGGTATAGTATTTTGAGTACTAAGAGGGGATACGAGTCATTCAGATGCTTCAAGAACAAAGGAGTAACGACAAATGGCATGAAGGAAAATGATTCTTCATAGAGTGAATCAATCTTTATTGAAAAGAGATGGTAGTCCTATAATGGTGAGATATACCATTATCATTACTTAATATTTAGTATATAAATAATTTAATAGTGTTCCTCTCATTCATTTTTATCCAACTATATCATGGAATTGATATATCATATATTGGATATCATGCCTTATATTATAGATATTTCATTAAATCTTGGGTTGAAGAAAGAGAAGGTTTTCTAATTCCCTTCTTGTGTTTTCACTTTTTCAAAAGTCAATCCATCTTGGGACTTTTATTTATATGATATGAAACCATTATATTTCATTATTGGGATGGACTGGTTGATCGTCAATAAAGCTTATGTTAGTTTTTTTCATTGAAGGGATTCCGTTACTGGAATTGGTAGAGTAAGTCATGTATTTTAGAGAGAATGGAACCTCAAGTTCAGTCAATATCTACCCCTCTTCCTTAGTTGGGAAATATAATATATAATATTGACTTTTAAGAGGTGCATTGACCTTATAATGTTATGATTCCTCTATTATTTTTTTGAGTTTCCAGACATTTTTCAATAATAAATTTAGGGTTTTCCACCAGTGAGAGAGGTTGAATTTTCTATTGAATTAGTACCATATACCAAGAAAATCTTTATTAACTTATAAAATATGGTACCAATGTAACTAAGGTTCTCGAAATCCCACTTTAATGATATATTATAAAATGTATTTATCTGACCTAGTGTTTTTTCATAAGAAACACTAGTGCATTATTTTTATGAAATATGATGGGACCCTTAACAATTGTGTTGACTATTGAAATCCCAATAATTTCACAATAATGAATAATTATCCATTTCTTCATATTTATTATTTTTTTATCGTTTAAGGGGGAGAATTTTTTCTCAATTATTAATCTTTCATCTGTTTATCACAAGTTAAGGATTAAGGAGTCTTACATCCAAAAACTATATTTAGACGTAGGTATGGCCATTATGGGTACCTCATTATTCCATTTTGTCTAACCAATAACCCTATAGTGTTCCTGGAATTGATGAACATAATTTTCCCTAGGAACCTTTATTTCATTGTTATGGTTTTTTGGGAAGACTTCTTAGAGTACACTATAATGCATGAGGACAACATACCTCATCTGAGATCAATAATTTATTTCATGAGAAATGATAAAATATATTCCAATATTTAAAAATGAAACTTTTGGATGTAGTAATAAATTTAATTTAGTAACATGGTTTCTCAACATGTAATTTCAGTTGATCCTAAGAAGGTGAAAATAGTGATGACCTTGTAAGAACCAGGGAATTTCTATAAAATTCAAATAATCTTAGTTTGGGTAGGATACTATCACTATTTTTGGAAGGATTTATCTAGGTTGGTTTGTATAATGACCCTCTTACTAAAAAATGAATAATGTTCATTTCATATTCAAAATGACTAGTTTCCACTGATGAGATGAAGTTTCATTTGATTTTAGACCCTATTCCAATTTTTCTGGAATCCATTCACGACTATGTGGTCTTCTATGATGCATAAAGATTATGTTTATGATATATTCGTATATAGGGAGATCACTTGGAAGCATATGGACCAACTTTATCCTCATGAAATACAATATATCACATATGATTTTATACTCACAACCATGATGCATGGTCTAAAGAGTTGATAGAATTACCATATTTGAGAGAATTTTACCCCTTACTCTGATTATAAAATATTGAGTTATATCTTCTCATAAAAAAATTTGAACCTATGGAAGATATATTCGGTGGAGTACATACATTATTTTGATTTCAATTTTTCCTACACTCTTATTAAGTGGGTTTTAATTATTATTTGTTTGAGGGTGAAACTACAATCTTAGGCCCTGGAGTAATCTTTTGAGTAATGGAAGTTGATGTACCTATTTGATCAAATGATTTTGGGGGTCCATGATGATAAGACTTGGATTAAATTGGTAATTATTCAGATTATTTCCAATTTAATCAATATTATTATTCAAGAATAAAAACAAAATTATGAGTTATATAGAATTAGGGATTCGATATATGTTGGGAAGACCATTGGTAAGTGGTCCAAATCTTTAGAGGTTATCATATGCATCAACAACTTGTTTTATGTTCCTATACGATTGAGGAAGTATGTTATGGGATATTATCATGAAAATAGTGGGATGTATACACTGTAATAAAAAACTTATTCTATGAGGAACTGTTTTTGGTGGCCAATTATGAAATAAAACATTTCTTAATTTGATTATAATTGTTACACTTGTCAATAAGTTACAGTCGAGCATCTAAGGATTTGAGGATTTCATAGTCCCTTATACTGTGAACATGAATGTGGAAGGAGATATATTTGGAATTTTTAGTTGTATTTCCACAAGAAACAAAAGGTAAGAATTCAGTCTGGGTGGTGATTTAGTAATAGACCAAATCAACTAAATTAATTTTAGTTCATAACACCACCATTGTTGAGGATTTGGGAAATTCTATATGTAATAAATAATTATATTTCAGAGAATTATGTCTACAATTATTTGTAATAGGGATCCCTGGATCAATTATTTCATTTCAATGGCTTCTAGAAGATGATGAGATCCCATGTGATGTTGAGCAGGTTATAAAATCCTCAAACTAATAGCTAGAGATAATGGGAAATTCAAATTCTTGAGGAAAACCTACATGATTGTTTCCTTGACATTGTTGTAGGATGGGATATCCATTTTTTTCTATTTGAGTTTGCATATAATAATAGATTCCATTCAACCCTCAATATTAAACCCTTTAAGGTTTTTTATACTTTCAATGCAAAAATATTCTTTGTTTTCCTGAGGATGGTGAAGCTTCCCTAGGAGCACCAACTTTTGTATAGCTAATGATTACTAAATTAATTTGATTCTTCAAATAATGTAAAAAAAGCCTTTATATGTTCGATTTTTTTCTTCATGAATTCCCTTTTAGTTTGGTGTTTGGGATAAATATTTTTATATAGTTTCTCCATTGTTAGGTCCTTGATGGCTCAAGAAATAAGAAATATTGGAACCAAGATACAAGTTTTCATTTGAGGTTGTTGTATGGATTCTTAAGGTGAATTAGGGTTTTGTATTTCTATTATAGATTTCATCCATCAATAATGTATTCCATGTGTAACAGTTCAAAAATTACATGTCAAATCCATTTCATGTATTCATCTTGGAGGATCTAGATGTGGAAACTAACTTATCTATAATTGAGCAATTGGTTCAGATTATTTGTTCATAGATAAAGGTCCTTCATATAAATTCTATACCCTTGATTTGGGTATTTAGAAATCATGGTTTGATTCACATGATATAGGGGTGAATGAGGTACTAAAAATTTAAAATTTCCCACAACTCTATGACATAGAGTCTATTTGATAGTCATTATGGAGGAGTAATTATTTTTTGGTATGGGAGATTTTTATGTCCCATATTTTTCTTCAGGGATTTTCTATAATTATTTTTGTTTCACCTAATTCCCATTATTCTTATAGAGTGGAGCCTTGTTAGTGTAAGGGATTATGGTATTTGAAAATAATTAGAAATATTAAAAGATTTTTTCCTGAAAATTTCTACCAAATAAGGTTGTACCACACTACAGAACTCAAAGATAAACTATAGATGAATTTTTTGCACTATAAATTTATTGGATTCATCATAGTGATACTATGGTAGTTGAGGCAATGCTTCGTCATGCATGGCTTCATTATACTGATGCTAACGATGGTGACCTTATTTCATTTCCTTAACCATGGTGGGATATTTTAGAAGGGTAGTGTTGTGCTGTCATAGACCGCACAACATTACCCTTTCAACATTAGTTACAGAAACATAAAATTCTTGAAGTATTTTCCATTTACTGTACCATTTAATTTTTTATTATTATAATGTTATAAAAATTAATTTAGGTTGTTTGTTTTTGTTTCTATAGTGTTTTTCAATTGGAATCAAACCACTATTTGTACAAATTTTATTCTCATCCTTTAGGGTGATTCCAAATATCTAATGGATTGCCACATAGCTAATACCATTCCACATTCCCCCTCATTTCACTATAGGGGTATTCTTCCAGTGACCACCACACTATAGGCAATCTATTTTCACTATAGGGGGATTCCAATGATATATAAACACTTCTAAAACTATGGTGGTATTTTTCAGTGAACTACAATGTCATGGTGGCCCACATTATGCCTTGGTGGTTTCTTCCATTCCCCAGTGTCTTGGATTCACCATGTATCCAACTAGATTTCGAGTGTTATACCTTGTCTTTCCTTTCAAACCTCTCATCAAGGTCTTTAGATATTTTTTTCAAGGTATGTGGTTTCATAATATATTACTATTTTATAATAATTTGATTAATATATTTTAAAATGGTTTTAAAATCTATTTCTAAATCATGAGTTAGGTTTTTCATTTATGGACCCTAAAATTCCAGGGTGTGAGAGAAATGGTTCTTCATTGAGAAATTTTATTAGTTTTTCAAAAAAGGTGTCTTGAATTGAGATTATGACTAATTGAAAAGATTTTGTAAAAAGTCAAACACATGAGATCTTTTTGGTTTGAAATGTTATGATTTAATGTATTTTTGATAAAACCCATTTGATATTTGTTCTGTAATCATGAATTATGAATTTTTATAAAAACCACTAAAGGTTTTTAAAAAATGAATGTCATGAATTTGGTTAAGAGCCATGTGACATTTGTTTTAATGAATGACATTTGTTTTCCTAAAAAAACCATTATTATGGTTTTTTAAATGAATGAAACGTTTTAAAACAAGAAATTGTGATGGTTGCAATAGTTATTTAAATGTTTTTTAATTAATATTAACTCCTTGTAAATTGTTTTATTTACCTTGTTGCACATGGGAGTTTGGTAGTTGAGATATAGGAGAACACATGAGGAATGTATTAGCTATTCCTGCCAATAGAGTAATGATTAAAAATAATTTATAGCTACTTGGGGGAAGATATATTATTCTATAGGGATTTTCTCTTTTTCATCCTTAGGTATGTTACTTATGCACATTAAAATCCACACATCCCCTTATTGTTAAGGAATCCATTGATATACTAACTCTTGGGTGTCTTAAAAATGGTTCTATGATAAAAAATGACTCAGAATGAATTATGATATAAATTTCATACTCATGTAAATGTATACGTTATGATAAAAGTGTTTTCATCATGTCAATTTATAGGGGTTTTATACTCTCCACACCACTAAAGAACAACATCTTCATTATGGAAATCACTTCTCAAACCTTGGTAATGGCACTATACTTATGGCTAGGTATTTGTTATAATACCATTATTCATGACCTTAAATCCTTTAGCGAAGAATGTATCCATCTTACCCAGTGGGTAACATATAATTCTATTGTTTCATTCCATGTAAAGCATAGGCTATTACCCAAAGTGGTCACTTTTCATATTAATAACTCTTTAGAAAATACAACACATGTTCTTTTAGTGCTCTTTTTGATTAGCCAAAGAAACCCAATGAAATGTTTCTTGAGGTCACCCATTCTAAAACTACTCCCATACAAGTACACTTAACTATGGATTTTTAAGGAATTAGGATCCTGAAAATAAATGGCGAACATTGTTCACCTGTTTTGTAACATTTTCCATATTATGGCCCATTATTCCTTGACTATTACAAGTTAGTTTAACATAGTGAGTTTGTGAAATATATTTATTCTAAATGTTTTATTATTTCATATGCACACACTCATTTCAAATGTTCAATCAACCACTAGAGTTTTTGTTGGAGTTTTCCATAATATTATCATTAAGGATGAACCAAATAGTAGACTACCCCTCTCCACCACTCTCCCATCAGATGTACTATTATGGATTAGTATTATCTATAGTGACATCCCAATACTTATCTAATTAAGGATATAACATATTGATATCATTTCTTATGAAATTGATCTAGATGATGTAGCTGAAGGAATATTATAGGTTGGTTATGAATGGGCTAGGACGACCTGAGTTAATGTACATAATACACCTGGTATGGGGATTTTGGAAATAAACATGGTAAAAATATAGAGGATTTGGGTGTAATGATGTGAGGCATGTAGTTCTTGGTATGATTTTTTACATGTTTTTTTAGGAAGGAATATTTAAGGAAGATATTATGGATCTTTATGTGAGACATTAGGGTGAGACGGAAAAAACTAGTGGCGGAGTGGTTGTAGGGTACATGTACATGTTTATATTTTATCAATATTATTCATATAAGTTTGATAATTATTTGGTGATTAATCCATATTGATAATGGAAAAATAATATTTTTCCGATAAATGTGATGAGTTAGTTTCATTTATATTTTTATTGGGATTTATTATGCTTCATTCAAAACAAATTGAGATGTTTCAGGGTGGATTATATTTAGTATATATGTTATTCTTATCATATTTATATATATATTACCTTTAAGTAAGTGGGAGTTAGTCATTGATGGGGATTGAGGACATGGTAAGGGAAAATTTTATATTAATTTGGGTAATTTATTATTAAAATAATAACTAATATGTTCCTTTGGAAATTATAAATTGAGTCCCTTTTATATGAAACAATCAATGGAATCTTCCAAATTTTTTGAACCATAACTGTCATGGATGTAATTATAAAAATTTAAATTTGAGCATAAAAGAACCATGAATCATATTATAGATATTTTACCATACATTGACTCAAATATTTTATTTTTATGACTTTTAGTAATTTAAAATAATTTTTTAAAATTAAATATCATATAACATAATTTTTAGTAACGTTATTAAAATTTTGACTTTAATCATATAATAGTATCAATTGAATCATAATAAAAACTCTTCAAGAATCATAAAGGATTTAAAATTATACATTAAATTCAAGGAAAATTATAATTAACACCAAAAATTTATCTTTTTGTAAAAAAAATATATGATTTGTATATTTCTTACACAAGAACTATATAAGCGTTCAAGGTAATTATACCTGAAAAATTAAAAATAATTTATTGTTGTAAAACTCTTTAATATCTATTAATAATAATCAATTTTATTAAATTATAATTTTTTTTATCCATATTACATAATATTATTGATTTTAAATGAATGAGAGTGGAATTTTGTATTTATCATATACATAAAAGAGAATAAAATTTGTAATCAATAGGAAGTGACACTATAATGAAATATTCTGAAATAAAGGATTATTATGGTAGAAATAAACTCATCCAATAAAATTTATTCATTTTTTCAGTTTATTTTTGGACATCATTTCATAGTATTACCATATATAAACAAATTGTACCTGTTATGGTAGTGTAAAAATTTTATCATGGTTACTATTTGTTATGATTAGATATGAAATGGACCATCAAACATAATTTAATTATTTTGATTCTGAATATTTAATAAATTTTATATGATTACATTAGTATAATTTGTAAAAAATAATTTTAATAAAATTTTACATAACACAATGTAAACCCATTTTTTTAAATTACCCATTTGATGTATAAAAATTACATTAGAACAAAATCAAGTACAATAATGATTCCCACAAAAATAGTTACATTATGTTTATTAAAATGACATTTTAGTTTCATTTAATGTAAATTGTAAACAAAAGAGGCCTTTTAAATAAATTTACTTAATGAAAATAAATTTTTTTTTACAGAAATCATTATTTTTCCCCACTCAGTTTATATAAATAATTTCAGAAAAAATCCAAAAATTACATTAAGATAATTATTTCATGATGATTTAAGAAATTAAATCAATATTATCAAATTAAAATTTTAAAATGTCAAAAATATATTTTTAAATTAAATTTTATAATATATATATTTATTTATTTATATTTTATTAAAAAGAATAATTCTATTACTTTTCATAACCATATGTGATTTGTCACACCCGTATTTTTGATTCAATGCTTTATTTGAAGTTTTATTTTGGTTCCTAGCTTTATCTCAGTTTCTAGGTGTTCTAGGTTTAAAATTTTGGTGCCTCTTTTGTTATTTATCTATGAACTTAGTATTGGGGTAATTGTATGGTACTTTTCCTCTTATTTTTTCAAAGGGAAGGTATGAGGTTGAGGTGGTTTGGAGTTGGATTTGTAACACTCATAGTGACACCTCTTTTGGGATATGTTGTTGAGGTGGTTTCTACCCTTGAGTTGGATGAGTTTTGGGCTGAAAAGAGTGATTTGTTTTGGAAATTTTTCTACTCTGTCTTTGTATTATCTTTCCCACTAGGTTTCCTCCTTGGACCCCCTTAGTAGTGGAGGAAAAAAATCACTTTATGGGTGGCCATAACAGGTTGCACGGTTTGGATGCATGGTTTACTAAACTGTTCAACCAAATCAAACAAAAGTGTACAACTCAATATTTTTTTTGTAGTTCCGTGTTTACCATTCCATAAATAAACCAAGTCTACCCCTTCCATCCCTATTTCGTTCCCACCCTCTATGGAAATCCTCCAAGATCTCTCACCCAACCTTGGAACCCATCTTTTAAGGGATATTTGATGGGGGGAACTTTAAAATCATGAAAGTAAGTCTCTGTCTATTTGATTTCTTCCTTCTCTTTAGGTTTTATTCCACCATTTCACGAGGTTCTTAATTTTATAACATCTAGGGTTCATACCTAGGGTTTAACCTTTTGTTTTTTTGGTGACATCTTGGGGATTAGAGCTTGATTTCACTTCATTGTGGTGCAGTGGTGGTGCAGTTGAAGTTTCGCACAACAGTTTAGAGTTTTGGGCATAAATGGTAGGTGATTCCATGTGTAAGAATTATTGGATGAGTTATTTTTCATTGATTTATATTTTTATCATGATTCTCTAGTATTTTGTTTCGCGTGAAAATTATATTCGGTATCATTTGTTAAGTGGTTGGTTTTTAAGTGGAATCGTTGTGAAAAAAATAATACTTTGGGTGTTTATTCCATGTTGTGTTCATTGGGGTTGTTTTATGATTCATGGAATATTTTTATTAAATGATTTTATGGCTGCAAATTTTGGTTTGATGTGATATTGGTATGCTTTTGGTCTTCAAAGATGGTTTTTATAAGGTTTTGATGTGTAAAACCTCGTTACACTCCTTGGAATTGTTTTGTGAAGGTTTTAAATGGTTTCTTGATTTATGTAAGAGCTGCAACTACGTTGCCAAACAGTTTTGGTAAGAGTGTACTTCTGAAATGGAATATTTTAATGTGAAAGGGATATTATGTTATTTTTACTATCTTGGAAAGGTTTTATAAAATTGTTTAATGAATTTATTGAAGTATGAAAGAGAGGTGAAACATGTTGTGGAAAATTTTGGTGTGAGTATGATTTCCAAAATGAATTTGAATGGAAAAGGGTATCATGTGACATGTGTGTGACTTGGAAGTGGTATTTTATTGTGCAAATTTTATTTCATGGATTGGGAATCTAGTTTGAGCACAAGGGGAACACCCGGGTATCTAGGTGGGTGGATGTGTACTAGTATGCTAGAGATCTAGTGGGGTTTGGCCCATGTTTCATGTAAAAAGTTTGATGTGAAAACACTAATTAAACTATGATGACAATGATGATGATTTTGGGGAACCAATAGGTTATGGGTATACATCCTACTAGTGGCTCAAGTGCACAAGAACAAATATTTTGATGGTTACTTTCATTGAGATATGAGGTATTTGGGACCCACAGCGAGCTATTGCCTTGGGATTATTTCCCATTGTTAGAGCTTAATGGATATTTTAAACTTACCATCATCATACTCTATGTTTGTACGGAAAAATTCCATTTCTTTTTTATTTTATTTAAAAGTGTTGATTCCTTTTAAAGTATCCCACTTGAAAGATGTTTTTAATTAATGTTGCAAATTTTAGAAATTGTTACTATCATTTCTTGTTTGCAAAACATTCAAGATTTGTTTTCTTATAATGATTATCACATGGAATATTTTTTTGGGGTAATCCTTCTAGGATTTGTTGCACACCCTACTTACACCTTTGGATTTAAGTAGACTTGGTTATTTTGTCATAATTTTGGGTAATGTTTTTATTTCCAATGATTCAGGTTTCTAGATGCCATCATGGTGTGGTGTCTTAGATATGGCTTGAGGGTAGTGCCTCTTCCATGAAGAGGTTCTTGGGATATAATTTTTTAATTTTTCTCCTTGTTATAGTATTTGAGATTTCTTCTAAATTATGAAATTCAATTCAGAGATTTTGTAAAAGATAGTTCAGTTTGATAAATATAGATTTGATTTATTGGATTTGTTTGTTGTTTTATGTTTATAAACATGGGTAAGTCATTCCCAAATTTCATTTTATGATACCCAGACACTTATTCCATCCCGTGGGGATCAGGAATGCCGTTCGGGTCTTGACACGGGCTGATTTTGGTGTCAATTTTTATGGAAAATTGATTTAGTTTGTGACAAAATAGTATGAGAGGGTCAGGTTCACTCTTTAGGTCATGTTATATGGGGAAGAGTTAGGATAGTCTGGAGCTAGGATTTTCAAGACTTGAAATTCTAGTTATGGATAGTGTGCATGTTCAGCACACCTTGTGACATGATTCATGTCGCTAAGCAATGTTGATATTTATATGAGTCCTTTGGTTTTCTTGTTTTGATGATGATTTAGGGAAATGAAAAGGGAGTTGGGATAATGGTCTTAGTGAGCTCGTAGGGCCTGAAGATTCATGTGGATCCAAGGATATTTCCCTAGAACACTATTCATGATGTTGAAGTGATTAAAATATGGCTGCCAACCATATGTCCAAGTAACCCAATGAAACTAGTTTCCTCTTGCATTGTCTTGTGTCTCTTTGTGTTGCAATCTAAGAACTTGGTTTTGAATAAAAAACAACTTGATATAAGAAATGTGAACTTTTATGAAATTATTTTTCAATAATGTATATTTGGATTGATTTATGAAATGGTAGAATTAATTTTTCATAATTTTTTTGAAATGGAAAATTGTGTGTTTACACCTCTTGAAATTAAGAATTATGTTAAAGTTGGTTTTGAAAACGTGTTTCGAAAATAGTTATCTAGACTATTGAAAGGTGTTTTAATGGGGTGAAATTATTTTTAGGTCATGTGTGGAGTATGGAAATGGTGTTTGATTTGGTAATTAGATATCATTTGAAATGTTTTATGAAATTTTGGAATATTGTTTTAAAATTAGAGGAGTTGAGTTCCCAATTGAATAGGGATTTAGGAAATGGAATTTTTAATGAAATTAAAAGTGTTTCTAAATGTGATGAAATGTTTTTAAATTAATTTACATGAATTGAATGTGAGTTTTTATTGAATAATAGGTGATCTTCTGAAAAGTTTCATTAAATGTAAATTGGGTTTTGATTTTGTAGTTAGTGGTCCAGAGAAAAAAGGATATATTGGTGGACTATTTTGTTTTTGAATAGTGGAAGGAATTATTGTTTTAAACTTTTGTGTTTTCATGAGCGACCAAGTTTATGGGGTTATATGGGATCATGGATGGTTAATTTTCTAATTGGATGAGTTCCAGGATAGATATGATGAGGGCTCCTGGTGTGGCACGGAAACAAGAATGTTTAAGGCTCGGGGGGGTACCATTGGTGGACGAGCTTACCATCGAACCATTTTTTTTAAAAGATATGATTTTAAAGGAAAACATGATTACTGTATAACTTTATTGGGATGGTGTGTCTTATGTTTTTTTAGAAATGTTGTTGTTATAGGATGTTTTGAATACAAGAACCCCTTTTATTTGACCAGTGTTTTGGGTTTGTGTTTAGTTGGTAAGCTGGTTGGAAGGGCTGGTTAGTGGTCTCATTATGAGAAATTTTTCATGGTGCACTTTTGGTGGTTCCATTCATGTGTTTAGATCTGGTTTTTGGTATTTATTGACCAATGGAAAAGCTTGTTTGGGTCATTGGGTTTTCTCATTGGATAAGGCACACCCCCATTAAGGGTTTGTGCACAACTGAAGTGAAACCCGTATTGTTTCACCTTTGGAAGATCATCTAGTTGATCAATGTAAGGAATATTTTTTTAGATATTTGGAGATTGAGTCTACACCATTTCCAATCTTGGTTATGTGGATCCTTATGTAGCGGGCGAGTGGTGACAGGAGGTTGAAATAGACCTTAGTTTAATAAGTTACCTAAGTCATAAAAGGTGATAGTAGTTCAAGGTTGTCATTGCTTGATGGTGTCTAAGAGGGACTATGGGTTTTTAGTAGTATCTTTAAAGTAGGGGTTCATGTTAAACCACTCGTGTAGAAAATCTATTCATGAGAGGTTATTGTGGCCACTTGCTGGAATTGTGTGTTGTTTGGGGACATGAAATAAGGTCCCTTTCTATGTATTGTTTCTATCAATAGAAATGTTCATGTTCAGTGATTCCATGTGATGCCATATTCTCGTTTGATTATAAAGGTGAAGTTGAAAAATCTTTTGTGAGTCTTGGATTTGTTATAAGTGTGTCTCCTGTCCTGAAAACATGAAATCCTTTGTTTAGAAGAAGGTGTTTCCATAAATCCTTTCCACTTTCTGTTTCTCATCTGAAGGAATGAGGGGTGATGTGTGTGAATCTTCTAAGTACATGTTTTAGTGAAATGTTGGGATAGGTTAAAGTGAGGTTGGAGTGTGTTTTGTATCATTGAACCCATCTGGGATCTCAGTATAATTTTTTGTAGCACTAGAAGAATAAATTCAATTTGGGATTTTCTAAAGCTGGATTGTGGGGAAAAAGATACTTCAATGATTTGAGATCTATCCATAGGTCCTAGAGTGAAGTTTCCGAGTAGTCAAGGTAAATCCCAAGGTCATTGAAACCCTTGTACAAATTCATATCCTCAGTATGAAAGTTTTTAATATTTTATCCCTTTGGTGTCTTAATATTCCTTTTGTTGTTCCCGTTTTATGGAAAGAGGAGGTAGGATCTCATGTCCATGTTATTTCCCAATGTCATTCCTTCCCCCTTTGGTTTCCATTGGGTTTTTGGGGAATGGATTGAAATTTTTATAGATAGGTTGAGTGAATGGTTTTCACATAGTTAGTTGTAACAGTACTCCAGAAAACCATGCAGATAGAAGGATTCACACGGTTCGCACACGATTTCTTGAACTTTGCATCCTAACCCTACGGTTGTCCCAACTCTTTAAATTTTGGGGTCTATTGTGCCGGAACATACGGGTCGGTTATGATGTTTGTTTATTATGGTGTGGATACCCATTATGGGGTCAGTTATGTTGTTTGGAAAAAGTCTAATGGAATTCTATCCATAGTACTGGGGAGTCCATTCAGGCCTCCCCCTGTTAGTATCATGATTCTGTCTCGAGAAAATATAAGTTTTCTATTATGGTGGGTAGCCTATTTGTGTCTCTCCAAATTAGTAACTCATATTTGTTCATGGTCTTGGATTTGTGATAGGTGGACTCATTCAGAGCTATCTAACTAAAAACAACTTCCTTGGGTAAACCTTGGAATTTGAGAGCACCCAACGGTTTAATTATGTTAAGGTAAGTGTAACCTTGTTCGATGTTATTGTTTGTTATAGTAAATTTCTTGAGTATTGTTCATATAGTGTTTGAGGAGTTTTAATTTGGGATAAATTCTGAATGTGCTTGATAATTTTAGGAAATTGGTGTATGTTTGGGTTTTTGAGAGTATTTCTTCCTTAATTGATCACTAGAGGTGTTTTGACCTTTGCGGGTGAAACATGGCAAAGAAGTACATCTTGGTTTATCAACTGGGTTTGGTTTTTGATTTTTCCCATGTTGTGTCTTTATAAGGGTGGATATATTTATGGTAGTGAAAATTTCCACACCCATATTGTCAATTCCTTGCTTTGTATGAAGTCCTCTTTTGGTTCCTAGCTTTCTCTTGGTTTTTGGGTGTTTTGAGTTTAAAATTTCGGTTGCTCTTATGTTATTGATATATGACCTTAATCATTGGGTTATTGTATGGTACATGGAAAACTCTTTTTTCAAAGATATTTTATGAGGTTGAGGTGGTTTGGAGTTAGATTTGTGACACACCTGGTGACACCTCTTGTGGTATATGTTGTTTAGGTGGTTTGTACCCTTGAGTTGGATGAGTATTAGGGTTAAATGAGTTGTTTGTTTTGATAATATTTCTCCCCTATATGTGGCATATATTTCCACTCGGTTTCCCCTTTAGACCCCTCGGAATTTGAGGAAAAGAATCACATTTTGGGTGGATAGAAAAGGTCGTACGGTTTGGCCTCACAGTTTACTAAGCCATGCAGCCAAACTGTGCACAAGTGTCCAACTCATAAAATTTATTTTGAAATTCCAAGTTTTTCCATCTATAAATAAACCAAATCTACTCCTTTCTTCTCCATTACGTTTAATACCACCATGGAAAGCCTCCAAGCTCTCTCACCCCACCATGGAACTCAACTTTGAAGGCTTATTTGATAGGGGAAACTTTAAAATCTTGAAAGTAAGTCTTCCCTCTTTGATTTCTTCCTTTTCCATAGGGTTTCATACACTATTTCATGAGGATATAAAATGTAGAGAATATATGGTTAGTAACTAGGGTTTAAACTTGTTTATTATTGGTTAAGTCATGTGGATTTGGGCTTGATTTCACTTCTTTGTGGTGCGGTGGTGCTACGGTTGACGTTTCCCACAACGGTTTGGAGTTTCTGGCACAAATGGTAAGATATTACATGTTTAAGAATTATTGGATGAGTGGGTTTTTATTTATTTATATTTTTATCATGATTTCTTCCATTGAGTTTAATGTGAAAATTATACTAAGTATCACTTTTTAAGCATTTTTTTGTGGCATTTTTTGTGAAAAAAAGATTGTGTTTGTTGTATATTATATGTTGTGTTCATTGGGGATGTTTTATGATTCATGTAATAGTTTTATTAAATGATTTTATGGATTTTAATTATGGTTTGATGTGATATTGGTATGCTTTTAGTGTTTAAAGAGGGTTCATAGAAAAATTTTATGTGTCAAACTTTGTTACACTCCTAGGAATTTGTTTGTGATGGTTTTAAATGGTTTATAATTTATATAATAGGTGAAACTATGTTGCTAAAATCTTGTGGTAGGAGTGTACTTTTGAAATGGTATATTTAAATTTGAAAGGGTATTTATGTGATTTGTACTGTCTTGGAATGGTTTTATAACATTTTTTAAAGCATTTGTTGATGTGTGGAAGAGAGGTGAAACGTGTTGTGGGCTGTTTTGGTGTGAGTATGATTTCCAAAATAAATTTTAATGGAAAAGGGGATCATGTGACATGTGTGTGGGATTTCTGGTGTGTGTGTGTGACTTTTAAGTGTTATTTTCATGAGAAAATTTTATTTCATGTCTTTTGGAACTTGTTTAATCACAAAAGGAAAACCCAGGTATCTTGGTGGGCGGATGTGTACTAGTATGGTAGTGATCCGATGAGTTTTTTCCCTATTTCACTTAGCAATTTGGACATGGCAACACAAACTAAACTATGATGATTATAATGATGATAATGGGGAACCCCTAGGTTTTTGGTATGCTCCCTACTAATGGCTTATGTGAATGAGAAAAAATATTGCGATGGTTACTTTCACAGAGATACGTGGTACCTAGGACCCACAGTGAGCTAGTGGCTTGGGGTTATTTTCCATTGTTAGTGCTCATTGGATATTTTAAACTTACCATAATAATACAGTATATTTTGTGGGAAAATTAAGTACCTTTTTCATTATATTTAAAAGTGTTGATTCCTTTTAAAGTATCCCACTTAAAAGTTTTTGTTATTTAAAATTTCATCTTTTAGAAATTGTTATTATAATTCCATGTTTACAAGACATGCAATCTTTTTGCCTTATAATTATTGTCACATGGAATATTTTTGTGGTGGAATACTTCAAGGATTTTTCTCAAACCCTTCATAAATCTTTGGGTGTAAGTAGACTTGGTTATTTTGTTGCTGGTTTGGGTAAAATGTTTAGTGCCAATGGTTCGTGTTTCAAGCGGCCCTTTTTGGTGCGGGGTCGTGGAGATGGATTGAGGGTGGTGCCTCTTTCCAGGATGAGGTTCTCGGGCTATCTTTTTTACTTTTTTCCATTTTTATAGTCCTTAAGTTTTTCTCTAAATTATGTAATTCAATTATAAATTTTTTTTAAAGGATTGTTTGGTTTGAAAAATCCAGATTTGATTTATTGGATTCATTTTTTGTCTTATGTTTATAAACTCAGCTAAATCATTCCCAAATTTCATTTTATGATACCCAGGCACTTGTTCTAGTCTGTGGGAATCGGTAATGCCCTTGTAATCTTTCCACGAGCTGGTTTTTGTGTCGGTTTTGATGGAAACGAAATTTGGTTTGTGACATGATTTCATTCTTATCATTAAATATTGTATACATTTTTTCTACAAAATTATCAACACATTTTCATTATTGAAAAATTATATATATATATATATTTATATTCATTATTAAGTTATTCTTATTCATATCCCTAAATCCAATAGAAATGAAATAAAAAAAAATTTAATTATAATATTTCAATAATATAAAATGGTTTGTTTAAGTCGAGTATTGGGTTCGTCATATGATAATGAACAGAAAAAAATTACAAAAATATTCCAAAATATCATTGTGTTAAATGGTTAATTTTATAATGAACTCTTCACTTTTTGTTATGTATTTCCATTAAAAGAAGCATGGTATGAAAATTATTTTTTGGGAAGGAACATACATGTTTTGTAGACCCTTAAACAATTATTTTATCCCTAGTGATTTGTTATAATCAATCATACAATTTTCATGATTTAAAACTTGTTAATAAAATGTTGCAATATAGATATTACTCAATTAATTATTCCATGAATGACTTGTTACCAATTTATTTTTTTGATTAAATTTTATAGTTCATCTATAAAAATATTTTAAGGGAATGTCCTCTTTATGTGTGGAATTAATTATTTTTATAAAAAATTATTTTAGTTTTTAATTCTTTATAGAGGTTCTTTTCTTGAGGATGGATACTACTTTAATTTTTTGATCTATTTTACCATATCAATAATGTTGATCAGTATAAGTAGTTATATTATAAATCAGTCATAATTATTATCAATTTCATAAGCATTTAATACACATGGGATGGGTTGTAATGCCCAGACTATGTATAATCCTTCCCTATTCCCATGAAAATGGTTGGTTATTCCTAGACTCTAGTGTGACCCACCCCCATCCCAGAAGATGCAATTTAGACACTAAATACCTTTTTATAGATTCATTAGGATGTGAAACATAGTTTCACTGTCTATATCATCTTAGATCCCATGTACTAAGCTAAACCCAATTTTATATATCGAAGGAACCGCTAGATATAAGGGTTTTCAATGTATATCCTTTAACTCGTCTATCAAATACAAGTTTATTTTTACGCCCATGTTTTGACTATTATTTAATATGAAAATATTTTTTATACAATAATGATAAAGAGTATACTTTTTCATGAAAACATAGATTTATCAACCATTGTTTTGAGGCATGTTGGTTGTTCCCTACTGAGTATATGAATGTCTCCACCCTTTATAGAAATCATGGTGAACATACAAATTATATCACTACATTTTAGGTTCTTTGGTAGGTACTGGATGTTGAAGGGCTTGTTGGATGTGTATGTTAATAGAGAGATTTTTGTCTCCACCTTAGTGTTAGATATATTTTTATGGTGGATTATAGGATCATTTAGAATATCACAAACATTATTCTTTTTAGGGAATCTTATTCCTTATTTAGAATTAATTATATTTTTTTTCTTGTACTAATTCTTTTTAATAAACCATGTTTGATAAATATTGAAATCATATAGAGGATTATTACTTTTATGTTATTAATAAGATGCCATTCTAGACTTTTTGTTTGGTTATCTCATGATAAATAATCCTTGTAACTCCCCAAAATTTTGTGAAATATTTTTTTTGATAAATTTATTCTTTTGGATATTTTATGCTACATGAAACCCCGAGCATAGAATAAATTAACCAAAAAATTATGTTTAGATTTAATTAAATAGAAAACTGATTTTTTTTCATGAATGACTTGCAATATTGGTCTAATCATACATTACACTCAACATTGAGTCTATCTTGTGTTATGCACAACATTGAGTTTAAATGAAAGGTTGATTATTATTAAAATATTATTATTTGATATGGTAGTATTCACCCAATATTTTGAATGAAAATTATGAACAGGATTAACTAAAATATAAAAATATATGGCTTAAACAAGTTTATATTATTAATTCCTTAATGGACAATTAATTAGAGATGAAAATTAAAACTATTTGGAAGAAAAGGAAATCATTTCTTGAAAAACTATGTTTATGATAACAAATGTGTTTTAACATAATCAATTAAAAAATAACTTTTATAGTTTTTAATGAATTTTATATCTTATTTATTCAATAAAAATTTATATATTCATCTGCTGTATATTCTAGACTATGTTTTATAATACAACCAATTTTACATCTAAAATTAGTATTTTTCTAAATAGTAGTGTTGTCGCCTATTGAGAACTTATATTAATATTAATTTTCTATCATTATATATTTTTTATTATAGAATTAAAATATATTCTATAAATCATAATGTTAAATTATATTGTATTGTGGCTTTTATAATTTTTAGAGATGTGAAATGTTTTAATGAATAATGAAAAGTTCAGATTTTTATTATGAATTGTAATTTATTTTAATGAATTAATAAAAAAATTCTTAATATGAATATGGAAGTAAAATTTTTCCACTAATTTATATATAAATTTTATTTAGGTCACTATAACCAAATTCATATATTATTATTATATAAAAACGTCTCAATCTTTTGAAAATATTTTCTTTAAAAAAACATTCTAATAGTGTCTTCATAAATAATTTTAAATTATAATTTTCTACTAATTTGATTAAAATATTTAAAAATATATTAAATATTTGAAATAATAATAATTTATATTATCTAGTAATTTAAACATAATATGTGTCAAAAATTAATAGTAAAAATTTTTAAAATCATTTATTGAAGTTCAGGTAAAAATGGGTTTACTTGGGGGGGAGCTAAACTAAAAGAATAAGGGTTAAAATGACACATAACATGTCCATGTAATATTTCAGAAAAATATTACAACATTACCTCTTATAGTTTCAATAACATCTCATCTTGAATTCTTGTTTCTTGTGGAAACTGTGTGTATTACATTTATTTTCAAAAATTACATGTGTGCCACTCACATCACTTATAAAGGCCACCCTCTATTATCTCTTGTACATAACATCAAAACCAATTGGATCAAAAAATACCCACAAAAATAAATTATTATTTACCCACCCTCATCCAATCATCCTTATTTTTGTTACATATTCATCCTATTAATCCTTTTGTTGAAAACCAAAAGAATTTTTCCAGAGAATAGATAAGATCCCTAATCAAGTGTTTTATTTCATTTCTTCCTCAATCTCCTTAAATTATTATTAATCTATGGAAATATAAAATAATATATATCTTAAATATAATGATATTTTATTATTTTAATGGTATAACCTAATTCATTATACCTTTCCATCACATGGGTTACAAAATTAGTGTTTTTGTGCACAGTGGACTACCGCCTTGCAAACCAGTGGTTTTAATTTTCCATCACCACCTATCACTACAATATATAATGATAGATTTATTGTTCATATATGATATTTAAGATATTATTATCCTTTTTAAATCATTATATCACAAATAAATTATTTTTATCTATTATATGGAAATACGATAATGTCGCTCATGTGTACAGAGGGCTACCACCCCATAAAGTGATGTGATTCATTTTTTCATGTAAGACTTCAATGGAAGGTAAAAATTAATGGTTTAAAGAAACATAATTTACATATATGAAATAATTATTATTATTTAATTATAATATATTATTTATCTTTCAATCATTTTAACCCATTCATAATGTTAAAAGTGTTCATGTGAATTTATGGCCTACTATCTCCACCTATAATGTATTTCATTTTATATTATATTCATTTGTCGATAAATATGAATAAATATAAATATAATAAATAAGAAATTTATATTTCTTTAATATTCTAGAGATTTTAGGACCATGATCAATGCATTAGGATTTAAAATTCCATATCAAAACATACATGACAAACAAAGGAGTTATTACCAGAAACATTAATTTAACATGGAATTGTTAATAAACATGTAATAGAATTTCAAAGGTAAATAATAAATTCTATGATATATATATTAATTTTTATTCACTATATTTATAATAAAACTATAATTATTATATTTGAGTATTGAACATGTGTGAAAGAATTTGTGACATTAGGAATGGGGATTCCATCTCAGTTTTTTACTTTAGTGGGACACATTTCTTTTTAACAAACTATTTATATTATTTATTTTATATATTTATAATGAATTTATTATATTATTATTTTTAAAAAATATTATGTAATTAAATATCAACATTATTATCCCACTTCTATGGGGTTTGTGGTTCAAAATATACCAATGCGGTAAGGGATGTTTTTCTCCAATTACCTTCTTAGAGACCAAAGTTAGGTCATAAACCTCCCTTCTTCAATGAGATTTATATAATACATAATTTACATGATATATCATGAATATAATTATTTTAAAGTTATTTTAATTATCATTTAATTTTATTATTTCATGGGTATTACAACTCAATGTTAATAAATTGGTAATAACATTATTTTACAATCTCATAGTTTATCACGATTGTTTATGATTATACTTCAAATAATGAATTATTATGAAGTATATATAAATAAACACATGAATTTTTTTATACTATGTTCAGTTATTAAGAATATATATTTTCCCTTTAATTTTACTATCTTTATTCACTCTAGAGTCCAAAATGATTTTCTAAGAAAAATCGTCTTTATTTCTCTCTTCAATTGAAATCCTATTTTATTTTAAAACCTTTTTTTCTAAAATTTATTTAAAAATAAATGTTTTTTACAGTCACAAAAGAATCTAGTAAATATATATTTACCCATAATTTATGTTTTAATTTTTGTAAGGTATCTTAATTTATTTTTCCAACCCTTTCCCATTGGGAATTTTCCGAAAATGTGAAAGAAATATGTATACTAACATGTACAGCATGAACAGTATTTCCCACAATCATTAAAATTATTTTTTTTGAAAACTCCTTATCACTTTTTCAATTTTATTTTCAATGTAAGGATTTCCATAATATTTTATAAATTTTATTTTGGAAAAAATTATTTTCAAAGAATGGTTATTTTCCTCATCAAACACTGAAATTTATTTTTTCTATCATAATAATTCTCTATATAAGATAACATACATTGATGTTACTTATTATTCACTAGGTATATGTTCAAAGGTTACCATTCTTATTCATTATTTGAATGGGTTGTGTGTACGATGGAATGACTTTTATAAAACTCATTTCCCCTCTACAAGTTATACCATGATAGTGTTATAATAAAACACACTACATTAAAATGAGTTATAACATGATAGAATTGTTATTAAACCCTTTTATTTTTTAGGGTTTATACAATGATATAATTATTATGAAACATGATTCTTTTTCTTTGGGTTATTCTATAACAAAATGATGAAATGATTATGAACCTGTTTCTTTTTTATAGGTTATATCATGTTAAAATATTTGGGAACCATATTTTATCTGGGGTTTTGATATAGTGAATATTTTATGAACATGTGGAACATATGTGTTTTATTCTCATTTTTTGATAGATGAGACCTCTATATGTCTATAGTTAATTGGATAATGATTAATGTTGTATGAGATCAAAGGGTAGACAATAGGTTATCCTATTCCTGAAATAGTCTCTTTACCATTTTATATGATATAGACCATGAAAGGTTCCTTTTTTCTTGAAAGTTCCTTTAATTAGGGGGGTGTGGTGTAGAGTCTTATATTACTCCATTATATGCCTTGTTTCAGGCAGTTTTTTGTCTTGGATTGGAAGGCTATGCCATGATCATCATTTTTCAAGTTACCTTATAAATAACCTAATATCCTTTGAACCTAATTTTATGTCTTGATTTCATCTTGCACCCTTTACATGAATGATATCCTTTTGAAGGATTTTAAATCCCATTTCAATTGGATTCAATCCTCCGCTTAATATGCTTTATCTATGGTGATCTATGGTGAGTTCTTCATGCATTTCATGTGGTTTCTTCAGGGATCAATCATGTTTCGTCACATTTCTTCTATTCATGTTTTGAAATTTTATCTCAATAATTTTAATGAAGTTTCTTTTTATTTTTTGGCATGGTTGTGGAATAAAATTCGTGTAGGGATCCAACATAATTATGATAGACGTGATAGGTGATCAATGTTATTGATTCATTATCACGTGAAGAACATTTATTCCTTGAGTTATGTGACTCGTTGATTCTCATTTTTTATGGGAAATTGTAAATTGACTATGATTTTCCATTTTGGGTGCTTGTATATTTAAACCTAATAATAGATTAACTGGATTTGTGAAATAAGTGTTTGTGGAAGATGATTTCATGTATTCTTCCACCAGAAAAATCAGTTTTCTAATGATTTCAAGAAAACGTGTTATCTATGATGTTCTTTTTTTAGCATGTTGATTACTATTAGGTTAACATGTGTTATTTAATTAAATATGTTAGAATACGTAAGGATGGTAATATTTTTTATTTGATAAATAACAAGAATAGACATGTGTAATTAATCCTTATATTCTTGTAAGTTGTTAGTGATCACGTTAATGCGTATTTCATATTTAAAATGAATTTTTTTCTCTACGTGATATTGGAATTTCGTAAGGAAGATAATTATGTAGTGCTTGTTTTGTGTTATAATAAGGAGTCATGTTAATGATAATTGTTATTCTTAAGATTTATTGAATCTAGAATTTATGTTTGGGAGTGTTTATAATTATTTAAATAGCTTGTTATAGCTGATGGATTAGGTTAACCACTTTGGTAACAAATAATAATGAATTAGTTAATTTAATAAGTAATAAAATATTTTTTTTATAATGATAAATGATTGTGTTTGATTGAATCTATTTTATTGTAATGGTTGAATCAATTATGTTTGGGGATCTTATAGCCCATTTGAAAATTATGGATAAATAACCTATTTTTACAGCCATGTTTCCTTGATGACTATAGTTTTTTCTATGTAGTAATCATTTTCAAATGAACCTCTCTATGTTGTATGATGTGGATCTTGGATAGGTTTTATTGGATGATATATTGGTCGAGAGGCTCAGGTTTATAGAATAAAATGACACCTGTGATGGTAGGATGCATGGTGATATGCATGATGGTGTGGAGGATGGAACCAGAGTAGATGGGACGGGTTAAATATTGTCTTACCTATTGTTGTGATGAAAGCTAGATGTCTTATTATTGAGAAAATTTTTTAAATTCTATATATCCAAGTTTCTTATTTTTCGTTATACCATTCCCCACTTCTTAAGGAAACTGGGAGGGATATGTCATGCATATTAATTTAGTAGATTAATATGTTTCTTAAAGTATATGTAATTATAGAATTATTATGATTACTAAATGACATAATCCAAAGGGGTTTTGTATTTTTTTAATACTAAAGATATTAATCATAAGAAATTCTGAACTCTAATGGATTATACCTAAAGGCATGGACATCACTTGGTGGTTAATGTAATGTTATTTGAATAATGTTAATTAACAGATAGTGAATTTTTTAATGACAGGATAAATGTTAAAGAGGAATGAAATATTTTAAGGAATGTATTCATAAATATTGTGTGATTATAAGATATCAATGTCTTAGTGGTGGTAGATTGGTGTTTGGGTAAAGATAACCACAGTTGAGCCTAATTTTAGGCGTATGCCCATAGTGTGGTTTTGAGCTATATTATACCCTATACGTGATTTTATTTCATATTCTACCCCACCTATGTCAGTAGGTAGAATAAAACCTAGTTGAATTTGGAATGGTTTCCCCCCAATATCATTTTCATTAAGGGACAGATGGATAACTAACCCCTATGGCCCCAATTTTTTCTCTAGTTTATTTTTGGTTGGTATGAATGGTGGTTCTTCCCCATATATGTGTGTAAAAGGCTATAATGCCTATGGTTTTCTCAAACACATGTATTTAAAAATATTGTATCCTAAGGATAATTATATTAATTAACATTATGAGTATGATGGTTCGAGGTACATACTCGATGTATAGTCTATGTTGAATTGAAGTATAATACCTGATGTATGATTTGGTAAATACATGTTCTGGTGTATCCTTGAAACTACTTGGTTACTATATAGATATTTAGTTGGGATGATGAGATGTTGTGATTCATGATGATCATCTTATACTTATACCATATGTATTTGTATTAGATAAAAAACTAGTGGGAAATTTCTAGTAGGGAACCTTTATCTTTTTTACTATAATACATAATCTCTTGTTTGTGATAACTTGTGAGAATTATAATTGGTGAGGCTGGGAACTTGTATACATATTAATTGATGAGTTAGTTTCACTTGTTGTTCACTAAGATTTAGTATTATTTCATTATATTTTTATGAGAGTCTATATGGAAGATCATATTGAGAATACCTATTATAATCACCATCTATATATAAAATTCTATTCTATCCTAAAATAATATGTGGGAGATCAGGATTGGAATTACTAGTTCATGGGTTGGTAGGATTAATAATTACTTCATTCTTGTTACTGAGTTTATCTATTGGTACTCTTATTTTTTCCTTTCCATTTGTTTTTGTCAATCTAACATTATATGTACATACTTGGATTTATTTTACAATATATGTGATTTTATTGGTGTACTTATCTTATCTCTAAATTTTAATGTTCTCTTATATGTTAATCCCACCAATTGTATTTTCAACATACCCACTTTTTTTCAAATCCTTTTCTTTTTAGTGGTGGGTTTTGGGTGGTCACCATCTCTCATATCACATTTTGGCTTTGGAGGGGTAACTTTTGGGGAAAGGGTTGTGATAGAGTGGAATCAAAGGTTTGTATGAGGAATATGATAGAGTTTTAAGATAGACATAGGTGACGACTACATGGGTTGTTATGGAAAAATTTCAGCTCAACATAGTAAGAAATGTAAACATGGAAGTTTATCTAAGACATGGGTATTTAAGGACTTCTTATGATTTTATGCGAGGACAATTTATGTTTACCAAGATAACAATATGAAGAGATAATCATTGCATTGTATAGAACCATGAATGGATAATGCATCATTCCTATATATGCCTTTTTTTCAAATGGGTATACCATGGGATTAAGTTAAACCATAAATAAATAATTTATTTTAATTAATTAATTAATGATAAATATTACATATTTCATATTTAAGAGTGTTTATCCATTTTTTCCTATCATATTATGTCTTGTGGTTGAAATCCTTGTCAGATTCATGAAAATATTCTTTAGAAAGATGTGATATCATATATCCATAGTGTAGATGATGACAATCTTGACCCATATTAGAGGACGATATGAGATATTCAATGAAATATTTTGAAAAGTTATGTGGCCTCAATTTTCGA
Source organism: Viscum album (assembly GCA_963277665.1). NCBI lineage: Eukaryota > Viridiplantae > Streptophyta > Magnoliopsida > Santalales > Viscaceae > Viscum > Viscum album. The sequence goes on from OY728164.1 coordinate 1,187,001,895, forward strand.
CTTAGAGATAGATGAATGGATATAAGAGGATGAGATAACATTCAGTTTAATTCAAGATCAGAAAGAGGACTGGGTTTGCATGGTGGTGTTGTTGAAGCTTCATGGTGTATCAAGGTAGTGGTGGATCTTATTCCATGGGTATCATAAGGAGACAGTGGTCTTGTAGGTGAAATTCAGGGACTAGTTATGAGATGTTTTCTTTCTTTGATTTCAAAGGATGCCATCTCCCAGAAACTGCTCAAACATTGAAATGGGAGTTTTATCATGGAAGAGTTTTGGATCTATTTCAGTATCCTTAAATGATATTATTTAGACATATTTTTAGAAGTAGAGGTTTGGGTGAGGCATTTTGAAGATGATTTTCATTCAATGATCCAACTCCAGGCCACCCCATTTATGTTTTCAATATATCTCGAGGTGTTGGAAAGTGTATATATTGTTATTAGATCATTGTACATAATTGGATCTTCATGAGTGGGAAATTTTTAGGATTCCCCATGCAGAAAATATTTGGTTTTGTGTTAATAGTTTCCAAGACATAAGAGCTTTAGGATAACCTGGGGGAGTTCCCTTCCCTCATCATCTCATTTATATGAGAGTGGAAGCTCTAAAATCTATGCCAAGGGATCCAATGTTTATTTTTAATATGGAGGAAGAGGTCATTATAAGGGTGTGTTCTAGAACATTATTTTAAGTCATTGTGCTCCATTTTTTATGTTCCTCCACTGAGGTTGTTTCGGAAGAAGAGGAATAATGATTATGCTACAACATGAGATCAATATAAGGGAGATGGGGTGTGAAGAGGAAAACCATGAGATGGTCCTCAACCTTAGATAGTAGAGAGTGTCTTTTTAGGTGTTCATCATCAAGTTTAGAGATCCTATTGAGTATATAATTAATAGCTCATGATCGAGTGTTTCTATTATTGGGGGATCCATATATCATTTGAGGTACCATTTGGTTTTTTATACTTCAGAACATTCCTTTATTAATTTAAAATCTATAATTTCCTTCACATATATTTACCAAGATCCTTATTTTTAACATGAGGTAGTGGGACATGCAGTTCTATTATAATTAAGTACACTAGTTAGAGGTCATAATTATCTATATAAAGTATGTAGAGACTATGAGCTTGCTATGTGGTAGCCCAACTCTGGGGGATACAACATATGATTACATATACATAAATATGAGAACATCCTTGATATTGACTGGTTATATTTTGTTCAAGATATTTTATATTTATTCTGGAGGTAGGTTGAGTTCTATGATTCAGATTGTGAGCCTACAATGTTTTTTTTTGTGATAAATACCCATGGATGGTTCGAAGGAGTATTCCATCCTTATCTTCTTTGATGTATAAGCTATTTCTAAGTTCATTATAGGATTATCCAGTGATGTTTCTCCAGTATGTAGAAAAGTAACCTGATGTTTTTGATGAGGAGGTTGCTAAATTACTCCTTCAATGAGATATTTAGTTTGGTATAGCGCTAGAATTGAAGATTTCTTCGATCTCGATCTTTTTTTTAGGATGGTTACTTATGGGTTACTAGATATGTGAGTAAAACACAATGATCTATTATAGTGAGGTTTTTTTGAAAGTGTGTAAAAATATGGTTCATCAGTTTTTTTTTTGAAAAATGATGATGATAGTTAGAAACTTTTTATTATTTATTGGGACTTGAATTGGGTGATAGTGAAGAACTACTCTCATTTTAAATGGATTGACGATTTATTCAAACGGATTAATGGATTTATTTCATTCTCAAAGATCAATTTTCAGTTAGGATATCATCATATCTGGGTGTTGTATTGGGATATTCTTAACACCACTTCTGATGTCATCATGGGAATTGTAATTCTGTTGTGATATTTTTTGTTGTCATAAACACTTTATCTAGATTTATGAATTTAATGAATGTAGTGTTTATGATGTTTCTGTATTATTTCATTATGTTTTTCATTGAGGACATCCTTGTGTACTCAGTGTCTATAAAGGACCACACAGAGCATCTGCATATTGTTTGGGAGTTCTTCATAATAATAATTTTTACACAATGGTAAAAAATTATGATTTATAAGATTGTGAAACATATTTATTGGGGGATGTTGTGTTCCAGTATGGAGGTTTTGTGGATCCTTTTAAGAATATGGTATTTGTTTCTTGGTAACCCCCCCCCCCATGAATTTTCAATAGGTGTAGAGTTTCCAAGGTATTGCAATATATTAATGGAGTTTTATAGCTAACATATATCTAATTGTGACTCATATGATAGCCTTTAACTAAAATGATTATGAGTTCTTATAGAATAACCAAGTTGAGGGAGTGTTCGAGTTTCTAAAGATGATGTTGGTCAACACAATATTTCATTGTTTTCTTACCAAGGGACTTTAGTTTTTGGTTTTTTATAACCCTTGTTTTCTTGTATTTTTTGTTGTGTTTTGAATTAGTATAGATCATTTGATTATTATGGTTCATGTTAGTTAAATCCACATAGATGTAATTGTGCCACCCATGATCTATAGTCATCATCAGCTAGGTTTTACTTTATGTTATGGAGAAATTAAATCATCAATAATTTTTTTCAATTTTTACTATCCTAAGAGCCTAAAGTATGACTATCTCATTATAACATGTACATGCGATAATGATGATGGATATAATTATTACAGGATTAGAAATCTGTTATTTCTAAAACATTTGGAATAGGTTATACTATCTCTGGTGTGATGAGTAGTTAGTCACATAGATATATTTATTGTGAATCTGGAGATTTGTGGAGAGTAATAATGTTCTCTTGGTGACACATCTTGATATGGGATTGTTTAGGAGTAACGGTTAACTTTTCAAGATCAAAGTATATTTTCCTTTGGTTTAGTAGTTTGAGGATTCCCAGTTTGGGGATTCTGAGTTGGAGGTTTGATGAAGCTGAGTTTTTATGAAGGATTCCCCTAATGGTTGGCCTGAAGATGAACAAAACTAGGATTTATTCTAAGAGAGGTTATTCATCCCTTTGGAGGTGATAGATATGGTCCTCTAGAAGGTCCATATCTCACCATTGGTGGTCTATAATGACATGACAATGATTTACGGATCCTGAAGAGGGTGGCTTTAGTGGCATGGGTTGAAGCTTGTAGTTTCAGAGTTTGTTCTTGTTTTTTTGCCTAATATAAGGGAAAGTATAATCATAGTTTTCTTAGTGGGTTCCTTTACCAATTTGATGTTTTTCAATGGATGTGGTAGGAGATCTCAATAGACCTCAATACTAGTTTACCTTAATTTAAGATTTTATTTGATTCTATAAGGTTGATATTGGAAATTTGGATGAAATTTAAAAACATTATAGAAATGAAGGGGTCAATCTTAGTAGATGTTTGGTTGATGAATTACCTAAATTAGGTGGTGGGTCTCAATGGATCTCAATGGATGATCATATCTAATTTTATCCCTATATTACATATAGGGTGTGGAGTGGTGTCGATCGTGATTTTTCTCTTATTTATTCCTTAGAAATAATTTTCATCCATATAAAAAGGGTTATATAGAGCGAAAAATTAAGACTATTAAGAAGATATTTCAATCTTATTCCATAGTTATTGGAATTTCAAGGAAGAGGAACCGGCCATTGATCATGTTTTCTTATAAAAATATTATTTACTACACTATTAGCAAGGAAATTTTTGATGCTTTATATGGCCAACCTTACTCTCCTTAGTCCCACTTCTCTAGGATAAGAGAGTAAGAAATTTATATGCTCGAAATTGTGTATAGCACTATAGATATGGTTCATGTGATTTGTGAGGGGTTGAAGATAACATATAATCCTTATAAATATTATACCAGTCATCAGAGGAGACCTCTAGAGTACAAAAATTGGATATCATGTTCTCTAGAAGGAAACCCATCAATGTGGATAGAAAATTTATATTAATGTGAATAATCATTCGTTCTAGTTTGTTGTGATGATTGTGGTGTAACATCACATTGGAGTTATAGAGTATCTGATTTCACTTTCCAACAGATGAGTCAGATAAATTATCCCTTCAATATTTTTATGCTCCTTTATTACCTTTATGATGATTAACATGTTATTTATTATGTCGAGATCAACATTGATGATGAATCAACCTTCAAGGAGAAGACTATGGATATTAAAGACCGATAGGATAATGTGTTTCACCATTATTTTATTCCCTTTATTTGATTCTTTTGGGAACTTTGTGGCATGTAGATGAGTATCTAGGAACTTGATTCACATATAAACTCTTACAAAACTAATATGTAAATTGTAAACTCTTATCTTATAGTGTTTCTCATTTTTTGGATATTTTAATTTTATGGTTTATTGGGTGATTTCTTATTGTTATCTTTTTTATTGTTACATTTCTCCCACTTAAGAGGAATCTACCCTAAGAAGGTGTTTATGAGATTATTTTGGGTATTCATTTGTTTTTATCTTGGTTTCTCTATGTGGGGTGGCTAAAATCCTATGGTGGTAAGATTATTGAGAGTTATCTCACAGGGTGTTCATTTAAACAACTCATTTACCGTCATTCTATTGTGGTTTGGTTTTAAATTATTAAGGATTAGAATAGTTTTAATGGTATATATTGTAACGCCTTTAACCACAATAGTCCATTAAATTGTGATTTTTGTTTTGAAGGTGTCTATGGAAGGATACAAGATGTTTTGTATGGAAGATAGGGTGTTAATAAGATTATATTCTATGGAGCCCTAGGTTATTCTGTAAGTGTGGTCGATGAAGCATAGTGCTTCTAGATATAGTGTAGTGGCATACAAGTGGGGTTTTATATTTATATCCATCTGATGAATATCTGCAGCATTGAGGTAGGTTGTGACATAGGAACATCTTTGGATATCTAGTGAATGTGGTGTAGAGGTATTGGAAACAACGTAGCTATTTGGGAGTGTTATTACTATGTTAGTGTAGCTATGGAATTTGGGATAGGCTACACAACAAACTCATTCATTGTGAATGAGTTTTGCAGTATGATGGTTTTAGCTGCACCATAGTCCCCCTCCACTTTTTAAGGATATGTTCCATGGAAGTCTATAGGTTCCTTAGATGCACCTATAACCACTATTTTATCTTGCATCGTTATATATCTTAGACTAGGTAGTTATGCTTTGTTTTATAAGTGGATACTCCATAGTATTCAGTTTTTAAGTTGTCTAATAAATACACCAACCCCCTCCAAACCCAATTTTTTCTGATGTTTTCTAATTGAACCCTATTCACCAAATATATATTTTTAATGGTATTTAAAGGCACTTTCAATCAGATTTGATCAATGGATTCTTATGTTCGATCCATTTTGATTCATGGTGAGTTATTCCTTTTTTTCTTATGGTTCTTTCGTTGATATGTCTTTTTTAATGAAATCTATTCTTTCAATATTATGTAATATGATATCCATTCTTGTAGTGGAGTTTTTCTTGATATTTTTTGGCATAGTTTTTATATGGTGTTATTATAGGGATGTATTATCTTTGCAGGATATTTGATTTTAGATCCATATTGTTGTTATGTTATCATATGAAGAAAATTGGTTACTAAAGGTAGGGGATTCATTTATTCTCCTATATTTAAATGTAATTGTAAATTGACCATGCTTTATTTTTTTCGTTAGTGGTGGAATAAACCCAAATAATTAAAAAACAAGATAAAAGAAATAGTAGTTTACAAATAGTGATCTCATTTCTTCTTCCACCATGATAATTGGCTAGCTCTTGGTTTTATAAATAGTGTACTATATATAATATGTTTATTTTGGTAATTCTTGGTTTATCGTGTGTGATTTGATTAATATGGTTAATTAATTTAATGCCTATAATTGTTTGTGTGCCTAAATAACATAAAGACATAAGCATAATGAATCCTTATATTATTATAATTTTAAAGTATGATTTATTCATAATAAATTATTAAATTAAATTTGGTATTCCAAATGATAATGAAATTTGATAATGAACATAAATATATAATTATTTTTGAGGAAAATAATATACAGGTAAGTTAAAGATAATTTTTTATTCTCATAGTCTATTGATACTATAATTATTTCTCACAAAAATATATAATTATATTAATATCTTGTTATAGTTAATTCTAACAATTTCCTATGTATATAACCTATAATAATTAATTAGGTAATTAAAAATAAAATAAAAATAATTGTTTGACAATCATAAATGTTTGGGACCAACTGATATCATTTTCTTGTGAAGTCTGAATGGCTTGTGTTTGTGGTTGTGAGTTCATGTTAGCTTATAAGGTCAAAATGACATGTTTTTATATCCATGTTTCCATATTTACTATGTTATTCCCTTTCTCCCTTTTTTTTGGTAATCTGGATATGAACCATTCTATATGATTTTATTTGAGATAGGGATGTCTATTAGTTAATTATATATGGTTGGGGAGACTAGGGATTGTGGAAATAGTAACTGTATGTGATGGGGAGATGCACGGTTGTGTCAGGGTTGGAACTAGTGTAGATAGAATGGGTTGAAGCTGGGATTACCTATTTTTATGAAGTAATCATGAATTCTACTTATTGAGATGATATTTAAAGGTTATATTTCTATGTTACCAATTTTTCTGCAAAACGTTTCACACTGTTAGAGGGATCTGGTGGTTCTTAGTTATTAATATCCTCTATGGTAGCTTAAGAGATTTTCTAGAATACCTAGAATTATGGGATGATGATGAATAATAGATTTCATAACCCATTGGATTTGGGGATTATTGTAATGATAATGATATTAATGTTGAGAAGATGTGGACCTGGTTAGATTATGTCTGGTGGGAATGGACTTCACTTGGTGGTTAAGTAATGAAATCAAAATAATGTTAATTAGTGTATAATGAATTAATTATTGAAAAGATAAAAATTAAAAATTAAATAATAAAATTAATTTAATTATTCTTACATATTTTTTTATTTTATGATATCTAAATCTTAGTGGTTGCAAACATGTGTCAAATTGAAGATAGTTGTAGTTGATCTTGAGACTAGGTTGATTTGAATAGTATAGTTGTGAGATATATTATATCATGTCTTCTTTGGGAACTCTTATTGTACTTTATCCATTCCATTGGGAAAAATGATATGTATTATATATAAGGGAGTATTTTCCCTAACTTCTAGGTTAGTTAGGGATGGATGGATGACTACCCCCTCTAGACCATATCTATTCTCTGGGTAGAATTATGTGCTTGTATGTATGGTGGTTTGTTCCCAATATAAGATTGTATAATTTTTTAATTGATTTGTTTATTTTATAGACATGTAATATTATATAGAGTATCCTATGGATAATTATAGGTTTGAAAAATCTGGGTTGTGATGGATTGAGTTTCATAATCAGTGCACGGGTCATGATGGCTTATGTTATAATACTCGATGTACAATACATGCCTGAATGGACCGAAGGCCTTCAATTTTATTGATTTTTGATAACCCCCTTTCAAGGGATGAGGGGGAACCCTTACAAGGCCCATAGGATCAGATATTACATAGCCTGTAGGCTTAAGAGATTACATGACATGAAGTTGTTAGGGAATTCAACCAGACTATCTACAAAGAACTGCCCCTCCCCAGCATCTGCATCCTGATAGTAGCTCTCCACCTTTGCATGATCATCTGGCTAGGCTTCCCATGTAAGCACAGGATGGTACCGATGGCATAGCCATATCCTACCATTCTGAAAATCCATTTGGCTCTGCTCTGGTGAGTGCACCTACTCTGAATCCTCTTCTAGGGCTTCTCGTTTTTTGAAGTGTGTTTAGGGACTGCATTCATGTGGCCTGAAGGCCTTGGGGTGGCCCTAAGGCCTTAAGGTGTTCCGAAGGCCTTGAGAATCAACTAGCTCGAAGGAATTGGGTGGACCAAAAGCCTTGCCGGACCCGAGGACCAAACTGGTAGTCCGAAGGCCCAGATGGATGAATATTTCTGGCTGCTACAGTACCGAACAGTGCCTACTATAGTATTTCTACAGTAACCCAGAAATATTCCTCCACCTTGATTTGATTTTGGGTCTCTTGGATGCACCTAGCGAGTCCTCACCAACTGGGCTGAGGCTCATGTGATAGTGTACAAGACATGGAATTCAGTGTATTCCATCTTCCATAAACAAATTTATTTCTTTATTGATATTTTGTTTGGAGGTTGAGAAGTTACGATGCATGAATTGCATATAATACATAACCCATGAGACATTATGTTAGCTTATTTTAGGGAGAGAGGGCTCATAACTTATAAAATTGTTATAGATTGGCAAACCAATGGATAAGAAGTAGTAGAGTACCCATTTTTATTACTATAATACATGATACCTAATATTTGATACTTGGATAGAGTTATCCATGGTGATATTGTGAACAACATATAGTTTTTAGGTGATAGGTTAGTTTCACTTATTGTTCAATAGAATTTAGTATTCCTTCATTATATTTATGAAAGATAGAATCTATGGTGGATCTATCTAATTTTACCTATTATTCTCACCTTGCACATAAATAAAATATTTTTTGGTATAGTAAGATAATTTTTGAGATCGCACAAGGTATTACTAGATCTAGGTTTTTCATAATATATTTTGGACCCATGGTCACAGTGGAGTTCATTTCATGAGATTTTTATTATTCCTTTAATTTTTTTTTATTCCATTTGGAAATACATGTATGTAATAGAGTTTATTTTAATATATCTAATAAGTATTTTATTGGTGTACTTGTCTCATATATCGATCCTTGTATTCCCTTAAAGGGCAACACCTCTCAATTTTATGTTCATTATACCCTTGGTTATTGTCACTTATGCGTGGTTGATTGGAGGCGGGATTCAGGTGATCACAATCTCCCTTCTCTCATAGCTAGCCTTGGTAGGGGTACCATTAGGGGGGAGGGGATCATTAAATTAATGACTGTTAATTATGAATGGTAAATGATAATGAATGATAAATATTTTGTTTAATAGTATTGTTACATTTATTGAGATATATAAAAACAATGGTTTATACAATATTATTTTGAAATTAATATATAATATAATTATTAATATTAATTTAATAAATACTATGATATATGATGTACTATTTTGAATGGAATATATAAAAATTAATGATCATTAAAAGGGAATTAAATTTACTGTGTGGAATATATTAAATATATATGAATAACTAATATATAGAAGATATGAATAATAAGGGATATATTGTATATAATAAATAAATAAAAGAGAGATTATAATAAAAATATTGAAAAAATTAAATAAATGATTATGTAGAATTAGGAATACAGAATATAAGATTATAACCTAAGATTTAAATTCTTAATTTTACTTTTAAAATGAATATATTCTTGGTTTTAATTCTCATGTATATGTTATGTAAATTACATAAGGATTCATAAAGGTAATTTTATTTATCTATTTTTTCGTTGATTATAGTTTCCAATCATCTGGAATGGTAATATTAATTATCTATGCAAAGGTATTTTCTAGTTACACATATCACATAATTTTAATAACAATGACCTATATAAAGCTAGTTTATAGTTACAAATCTCACTAAAAGGTAATTTCTAATCTCACATAAATACCAAATACTTCCACATGTATAGATTATTCGTATCCTTACAAAACATGTCTTATATACTAGATTGATGGTCTAAATAAGGTGAGAATAATGTAGTGTAGATGAATAGGTTTGCAGTCCAAGAAAGGCATTCATATCTTCCACACATGAAAAGTATCATAGTATGTTTTCATAGAGAAATATCTCCCATTAGAAAACACTGATCTAAAATACCTCAAGTTGATGTATGATAAATATCATTATTTAATAAAAAATAAATATTTTATCATGTTATCATGGGTATAATTCATATCATTTTAAATAATGTGTGAATTCATAAATAATTTTTCCACCACCAACTCCTCTAACCTCACCAACAATACATGATTTTAGAAATTTTGTTCAAACTATCATTTAGGAATTATACATGATTCCTTTCTTCCATCCGTAGTATAGAAAACAAAACATCAAGGTTTTGTATAGTGATATTCTAACATGAGAATATGGAGTAGAACAAGTAGAGTATAATGGTGAACAACAATTGATATAATATTATGTCATAGTTTTCCTCCTAGAAAACAATTGTTTCATTATCACCAAATTTCAATATATACATTTAATGGTTATGATTTAATGTATGAATGTAGTATGAATTGGTGAAAAATAAAATTAAAATATATACAAATACATTAAAGTATATTTCAGATGTGGTTGAATTATAACTATAGTAGAAAAAAATCATTCCAATAAGATGGTAAATGTATGCTTGTTTAACTATCACCATAAAATACTTAAAAATTTCCCTAATAAAATTTTATTTGATTTACAATACGAGTTTGTCTAGTAAAATATACTATTTTATCTTATTTTTTATTCCAAAAAAATTATTCCTCACTAAAAAAACACATTATTCTTATAGTCTATGACTACTAGAAAACCAATTGTGTGAGAAGGAGAGTATGTTATTGGAGTCACATTCTAGATGGATTTATGCAATTTAGGGATCAGATAACATCAGTGGGTGTGAGGTAAGGGGATTATTCCATTTTAAAATGATATATCCATAATTTCAAGAAATTTAATTTAATCCAAAACCATTATTTCTTGCACGTTATATGAAATAAATATCTTTTGGGGATTATATTATTTTCCATTGTTAAATTACAATTTCATTTTCTCCCTTTCTTTGTATCTTCCCAAAAAAACTATGTTGATTTTGAAAATAATTTCTCTTTATGATCCAATTTATATATTTATTTAATGAATTTTATGTAGAATATTACATTTATTTATTTTATTTTTTGATGTTTTGTGATCATGAAATGAATATTTGGTTGTGTTTTTATCAATAAAAAAGTACATATTTAAATTCATATCCATTTCATTAGTTAATTTTAAAACCCAAATGTTTAGTATTTGAAAAAAAGTGTAACACAATTTATGATTATAAAACAATAATTTTTTTTACTAATTTGTGGTACTTCAGCATTATAAATTATAAATAGGGAATGGTATTGAATTGAAACACTCAATGTACTATGTACACCAAGTTACATGTGGTCATTATATATCCCTCACTACTTATGTTTTCATCATTAATTTTTCATTACTTGTAAAGTGTTTTATTGAAAATATATGGATTTAATTTTTTAATGAAATATTTTCATATTTTAATAAATTAATTGAATTTATTTTTATGATTATTTTTTACTTTAAAATAATTTTTTTTTATTTTAAGGAACAATTTTTTTTGTATTTTATTACATTTTTAGAGAAAATTTTTGAAATGACCCTTTTAGTTTATGAAATTTATTCTATAAAATCATTTTTTTCATTTTTAAGGGTAAAATTTAAATAATGTATTATTATGCCCAAAGTATATATTTTTTAAAAAAATTATAGTTATAAGTTTCCATGAATTTCAATAACCCAATTTTTTCACATTAATTGAAACCCCTTGCAAATATTTTGTGATCACCCAAGGATTTTAATTGCTTTCATAGATATTATTTATGAGTAGGAGATAATATTGATTTAGATATTATATTAAATATTATCCTGTGCGGATGTGTAGTGGTACTAGTACAAATTATATTAATAGATTTTTTAAATTTAAAATTAATTTTATTAGTTTTTTAAAACACTCATACTTTAAAGAAAAAATTATTTTTCATAGAATATTAGACAAGCAACATTGATCTTAAAAGAACCATGAAATATTTTTTTCAATAAATGATTATTATTTCCAAGATATTAAATAGGTTGGTATAAATATTATTTGCTAAATTATGAAATATATATGTCTCCTACTCAATATAAATTTATAGATAAATTATTGGTAAATAATCAACCACTTTTTAGAAATGTAATTTTATTCTGTAAAAATATTTTTTCTTCCAAAAATATTTTTATTTATTTTTTTGATAAAATATTGTAATTTAATTCATAAACTTTTAGAAAATTTATTTGATAAAATGAAAATCACATTTTATATATTAATATAAAAATTAAATTATGGTGAATTTTGTTTTTCAAGATATATTTATTTCTCAATGTTGGAAAATATAGTTTTTTTATAAAAAATTCCATTTTTCTTCATTAAATTACTTGTTTTAAAAGATATTTTATGTTATGAATATAATTTCAAGTAAAATAAATATTATTTATATATATATATTATTCTCTTAAATATATTTTAATTATCTTTATATCAGAATGTAGTATAAATTTTTTTTGGGTTTAAAACCCGATTTTTTCTAAAAAACAGTTTTAAAGTGAATAATATTTCTCCATTTTACTTAATTTAAAAAAACATATAATGTGGAATTATTTAAAATAAATTTATAGATTATATATCAATAATTATTAATTTAAATCTAAAAAATTATTATTACTAGTCATAATTTTAATATACAATCAAATTATGCTTGATAAATACATTTTTTGAAATACTGTTATTTCGTCGAGTCTGCAGATTTTATTTTTTAATTAAATTATTAAAATTAATTGAATATAATTTGGTAAAATTGATTAATATTTTTTATCATAACAATATAAACTATATAATATGGTCAAATTAATTTTCTTTCAAAATTAATTCTGTAAATAATAAATATCATTTATTGTGGATAATGTTAAAACAAGTTTACTAGGGGCTAAACTAAAATGGTAATGTTTAAAAATACTGAATGAACTATATAAAATCTATTTAATGGAAATATTTCCACCTTAGGATTTCTAAGACATTATAATGATCCATTTTATATCCGTTTGGTTTGTGAAAAATGCGAGTACATCATTTTCTTTTCAAAAATTACAATAGTTCCAGTCACCCCAATTATAAAAATACACCCCTCTCAAATCCTATTAAAATTTTAAAATCCATTTGGTTCATCCAATAACTAATAATATAACTTAATTAATTACCTATCTACGCCATAGTATACATTATTTTATCATAATTTCATCTTAATAAGGATTCTGGTGCTAACCTAAAGAGGTTGTCTGAAGAAGATGTATCGTACTTAACCGGGCATTTTTATTTTATTTATTCTTCTAAATCCATAAAATCATCTTAAATTACGATAACATAAATAAAATATCTTATATATATGAATAAGTTATTATGTTTATATATTAATCTATATTCATCTCCACTTCCATCAAATTGGAAATGAAATAATCATTTGTGTGTTTGTTCGAAAACCACCTCACAAACCGATGTAGTTTTTTTTATCATTGCCTCCCACTGAATGTTATAATGATATATTTAAAGTTTGTATATATTTAAAATATTATTATCATATTTATACATATATAATAATTATATCACATATAACTTTTTACTTTTTATTCTCCAGGGGATACGATAACATCCCTCGAGTGTATGAAAAACTATCACCCCACAAAGCGATGCGATTCATTTTCACTAATGCTTTACATGGAAGGTAATAAGGACAATTTTAATGATTATATTTGATATATATAAATTAATTATGATAATAATGAGATATTTTTAATTATTAAATAATAATATATTATTTTCATTCTTACTTTCCCACTCATTGAAAAATGATAATGTCATTCATGCCTACGTGAGGACTACCTCCTCCATGAAGCGATGTGATTATTTTAAATCATAAAACTAAAATAATTATACATATATATGTTTATTTAAAGAAAAAAATGTAATTTAAAATATTATTATAATTATTTAAAAATAAAACACTACTTACCTAATTTTTATAATGATATCTGAAAATGGAAATGTTAATAATGCATATGTATGACCAACAGTTTCCATGATTGTAACATAGTTCATTTTTCAAAAAAAATATTCATTATTAGTTTTAAAAGTATATTTTATCTATAAAAACTATAATAATTTCATTATTATTATTCTAGTTATGATGGAATAATGATAATTTTGACATCGGTCTACACATATAAGCTATTTTAAAACAATGAAATGAACGTCCTCGAAACAGACAATGTCGACCTAACTATTTGTGTTTTTAAATATTTAATTAAAATAAATAAAATAAAATATTTAATAATAATTAATTAATAATTTTAAGGTTTATTAATATATAATATAATAAAAATAGTATTATTATAGCATATTTAATTGACATACATGATATGTTTGGACTAGGGATAAGGGACTTCATCTCAATTTTCCTTGATTGAGTCATATTTTTATGTTATGCATTTAATATATTTTATAAGGTCTATATACTTCCAATTTTACATTAAATTTAATTCATAATTCATAATTCATGGTATTTTATGTTTTAATTTGTATTATTTCATTAAAGGGTATATTACATTAATGTTTCCATGTGATAAAGAATTTCATAACTCAATTTAATTTCATTGGGTTATATTATTTCTTTATCACCATTGATATTATATGGTTATGTTTTTAATAAATTTTTATCATATTATAGTTTATTTCTACTTTTTTATATGGATTTATATTTAAAACAAATAATTTATTCATTGATTAATTTTCACTTCAACATTATGATCATTGTAAGGGTTTCTCATCTCAAGTTGTCTTCTTTGGGACAAAAATTATTCTATGCACCTATATTCCATTATGAGGTGTATCTAATTTCTCTTTTGATATGTTATAACATTAATATATTTATATTTACAGTGTTTAATGTTTTATTTGATTTCATTTCACTGATGGTAGTTATTATTCAATATATAAAAATAACATAAGCATTTATGGTTCAATCTAATTCGAATTAAGATTGATTATGCTTAAATTTACATTGATAGAATTTATTTGATAATTTTATAATAAACCCCTTGGAATTTATTTTACACTATTTATTTTTTAAATTATCATGTAATTTTACAATTTTATTGTCTTTGGTTGTTAATTATTTATAGAAAATTTTATCATGAAAATCTGACAATATTTCGATCTTTGATCAAAAAACATTTTTCTTCCAAATCCATTTTTTATAAGGTTGTTTCATTTTTTTATTACAATTTCTTAAAAGGTTTTTTAAGCATAAGTTTTGTTTAATTTTTTTAAGAAATATTTATATAATATTTTGAATGAGTAAGTTTTTGACTTTTACTAAAAAATGTGAATGAAATATTTGTTTTAATGTACTCGATATGAATAGTTCTTTTCATCATCATGACCAATAAAATCTTTATAGAATTATTTTTGAAATTTAAAATTTTATTTTCAATGAAAATGATTTATTTAATTTTTAAGATAGTTTCATATATCATATAAGTGTTTTCAAAATGGATAAACAATTTCCCTATGAAATTTCCCAAGTGATCATTGAAATTCATATTCTATAAAAGATTACATTCGTATATGTTACTCTTAATGAAATGTGTATTTTACTAAATATTTTCTTTAATGAAATTTTAATTTATTTACATTCATAAACATCAATAACCATTGATTTTATTTGCAGTTCACTGGGGATATTTTGTATTGATACCAACCTTATTCATTCTTCATATGCATTATGAGATTGTCATGGAACCCATTTTTTCATAGGTTTATCGAGTGATTAAAGAAAATTAATTATTTTTTTATTGAAAAATAAAGGATTATAATTTTTTACTAATTAAAGATACTTTTTCATTACTAATGTAGAATGGGTGGCCCCGATAAAACATATAGTTAGGTTTGATCTCTATTATAGACCAAGAGTGAGCCTCAAATAGCTTATATAGTAGAAAAACATAGATATCTCTAGATAATCCCATTATAGATTAAACAATGTGTGTGCCTAGATAGAACTTGGTGAGTGTGATCAAGCCCTAATGGCTCAAAGTCCTACATTTTTATGGATTTTTGATAACCCTCCTTTCAAGGGATAAGGGGGAACCCTTAAAAGGCCCATAGGTTTAGAGATTATATTTCCTGTAGGCTTTAAGAGACATTACATGACCCGAGGGTCTTAAGAAATTCAACCAGACTATATGTAAAACGAACTACCCCTCCCTAGAATCTTCATTGTGATATTAGCTCTCCAAATTTTCATGGTCGTCTCGCTAAGCTTCTCATGCAAGCATAGGCTGGTCCTGATGGCGTATCAATAACCTATCATTATTCCAAATCCATTTATTCTTCTCTCATGAGTGCTCCTACTCTAAATCCACCTATAGGGATGCTCTTTTTTTGTAGAGTCTGTTTGGGGAAACTAAACAGAGCATGTGGCCTGAAGGCCAAGAGTTGGCCTGAAGGCCTTAAAGGTGGCCCAAAATCCTTATTGGCCAAAAGGACTTAAGGACTCCAATCCCAAACTGGTGGCCCAAGGTGCATAGTTTTGGATTCTACAGTACCTAACAGTACCTGCTAGAATATTTACTACAGTTCCCACATTTTACTATTATAGATATTTTACAGTAACCCCGAAATATGCCACCTAGATTCGAACCTAGGACTTGTGGATACACTTAGATAGGCCTCACCAACTAGGCTGAGGCTCATGTGCATGTGAGTGTGATTAATATTATATGATGGGTGCACCAAAATATCTCCCCAATGCATGTTGAAATGAAAATTTACTTTAGAGGTCTGAAGGAGGGAGTTAAAAGCGGGTTTATCCTATGGATTTAACTAGGATCTAGTTATTTCTGAAAAAGGCTTAAAAGGGGTTATCAGGGTGTCATTCCTAGATAAATATATGTTTTATTTATGATTTTATGGGTTATAATGATTCTTTTGATCATTTTTGAAATCACATGGCTCGTTATTATTTATTCTTATGATACTTTCCCTTGATAAAAAATTATGCGAAGTTTTATGATTAATGATCCAAGTACTGATTAGTATAAATATTATAATGTTATAATCATTCACAGTGATAATTTCATCATACCATTATTAAATTTTTTATGTTATTGATTAAATTAAATTGTTAATTATTATGTTATAGCTTCCTTAAATTTTTTGAGGATAAAAAAACCCTCCCAGTAAATAATTTATCATAATTTTTACATGAAAACTGTATGTTTTCATTAAAAAAATGATTTAAAGGCATTTTTATTAATATAAAAAACACAATCAAAACCTTGGAAAATTCTATAGAATATTTTTAGAGGAATTCATGGAGATGGAAATGGATTCTAAGGACCAAAGTTCCTCAGTAGAGAATGAATAAAAATAATAAATATATTATATTATGTGAACATTAATAATATCCAAAATGAATGAATATCTCCCAAAAAGATCATTTTATGTGAAATTTGAGACTATTGTTAGGTCAAGGATGAGGGGTTTACCATAGGTATGACATAAATTTAGTGCACATTATACATTTGGTAACATCACATGTGAGGATAACTTTTTTAATATTTTTGTTAATATATTTCCAAAAATAATTGAAAACCTCCCAAACGGTGTGTTGTATAAGAAATCAAACACAACCCTTAGGTCTTGGAAGAGCAGTTTGTCATATTTTTGGTATAACTTTTGTGAAAAACATTTGTTTTCTCACATCACACGTGATGATAAATTTTTAATATTTTAATTTATTATTCTAATAAATTTAATTAATAAATTTAATTTTTTAAGATAAGTCCTCTTCTTGCCAATATTTTACCTCCATTATCAAACACCTGTCAATCTAAAACCTTCAGTTTCAAACTATTATGATCCATTTATGCTTTTAATGCATTAATTAGGTGAATTAAAACACTCCTCAATGAAATTTTGGTTAAATCATGTTTTTAAACATGTGTTTTATTTTAGGGTTTTAAATGTCATGAATTTGGGATTAATATTAATTATTTAAATATTATCAGTCCTCAATAATGTTTTGTGTTGAAACATTTATAGTAGAATTGATTACAGATAATTAAAAATAAAAATTATAAAAATTATATTTATCATTGTCTGAAATAATGTTCTTGTTTGATAAAAAAAATATTTATATATATGTGTGTTAAATATATATATGTATATATATGGGTTAAATATATATATATATATATAAGTTAAATATATATATATGTGTGTGTGTGGATGTATGTGTGTGTGTGTAGTTGCTTATAATATATATATATATATGGGTTAAATATATATACATATATATATATACAGATATATTTGTATATATATATTTTGAGTATAAATATGTTTCTTTATATATAAGGATGACTTTTAATGTGATTTTAAATTGTTGATTTAAATGTTTTTTAGAAGTTATAAATAAATAATAATGCTTGATGTCTCATGAAGTGTGTTTCATGATGCGAAAAGGAAGGAGAAAAATAATTAATAAAGTAATGATTTGTGGGAATCAATTAATGAAATAAATTTAAAAAAATAGAAAAAAGTGAAGAATTTAAAGAGAAAAATGAGAAATGTGAAAGGTTTTTCCCCAACCTTAGGCACATCTACCTCTAATTTTCCCTCTCTTTCATACTTTTCATTTTTTTTAAAACATCTCTTTTATATAACATCTCTATGACCAATCAGATTGACGTATTTTCAGTGTCATATGATTCATTTTGATGAGTATAATTTTAGTAAAAATATTTTTTCAAATGAAACAAGGTATAATTTTTATATTTAAATAAATTATTATTTTTAGTGTTTTAATAATGAAAGATAATGGTAATTATAATGAAAACATCAATCATTAAGTAACATTTCTCAATGGTTCATTTAAATTCACATGTCAAAGTTTATCATCAAATCATTGTTTCACTTATTTTTGGAAGTTCTTTACCTATTGGGCTCTCATATACACATATTTCTATATTTTTTTTATGTGTCAGATTATCTGATAGTGTGCTTGATTGTGATCACATGTGGGTGTGTGTGTCTCCCATGAGACCCGTTGTGATTCTATGAGTGACATTTGTGTAATCTTTTCCATGTGATATTGTCATCCCATGATGGTATTATTCTTTCTTTTCTTATTATGATAATATATTATGTTATCCCAACTTGTATGATTATCTTGTATGTATGTTACCGGGCCTTAATAGTTTTAGTGTTAGTCTATACATGTAGACTGGAGTGACCTATTTTATCCCTTAGAGGTGGAGTGTGATGTTTAGTAGTGATGCTGATAAAGGACCAGGGTATAGGGTGGGGCTATGAGGTAGTCGTGGTGTCACACTATGGATACATATGTGGTATCCCAGATTCGAAATAGCGTTCACATCTAGGTATCCTAGTTGTGACTAGAGGGTGTTGCATGTTAATGTTAGCATGATGCTTAGATGACATCTGGTGTATGTTCATGTGATAGGGTGACGAAGCCCAACAGGGGAGGGATTGGTTAAAATCAACAATGTCAAGAGATGGATTTAGAGTGTTTTAATGGTCATTATTCATATTGACACTCATATATGCATTTCAAGCATCGTGCATTGGTCTACTCCGAGATGGATTCCAAGCACCATGCACTATTTCATTCTCCTCAGACACTCCATGGGTATCTTTTTGCAAAAGAGCTAAAGCATGTATGGTTGGGGGTTTAGTGACAGCTTGGTTTGTGAACTACATCTTGGTTTTGGATTGTGTGTTCACACTTCTAGAATTTATTACTAAAATGGAACACTATTGTTTTACTTCAGAACATCATATAAGGATTCATTGGTGGTTCCCTACTGAGTCGAGTACTCACGCCCTACTCAAGTAAATTGATGCACTTGTAGATTTCATGAGAGACCCAGATACAGGTAAGAGGCTTATTATAGATGATTGGGTAGTTGATCATAGAGGTCGGGCTGGATGAGGATAAGATCTGATAAAACAATAGTATATATTTTATTTTTTTTACATACACTAGATAAGCTTACCGCAATGGGAACTAGTTATTTGTGTTATATATGTCATCTTTAGTGTTATGAATTTACTCTAATTATTTATTCAATCTCATGATATTATTATTTATTTTCCTACTTTATGGCTTGATATGGATGGTATTGTCTCTCTAGTATAGGTCTTAGACCCTCCCTATAAGTCAGAACCCTCAATCCTATGAGGAGGTGTGCATGAGGCCATGTGTCATTCAAACTTAGATCTAGTGGTTTAGGTCGGGATGTTACAAAATGGTATCATAGGATTAGGAATCAATAACTTTTTCTCTCACTACCTTGCATTGGGAAAAGTTAAAAATGTGATATAATGGTTGGGAATCGTGCATAGAAACTATTTCAGTGCATGGTAAACACTGTAGTGTGGATATCAAAGCTTCCATAAATTGGAAATTATATTTTTCGATTATTGTTGATCAAATTCACATCGGATGACACACCAGATGTTGATATGTGATTTATCATATTTAATATGCATTCATGAATCATGACAAGGCATGTAGTTTCACATGACATATATTTACATGTTTTGGGTGGCGTAGTGGTTCATTAATTAAATGATTTGAAATGTGTGATTTTTTCTGGATAGCTTCTCTTTGTGTGATATACTTGTGCTACATGATTTGTTGATATATCTTTTTTGGGATTAAAGAATTTGAACTAAGCATGTTTTTCTGTTAGTATATTTATAATGAATGTTACTGACATGCAAGGATGAGGACATGGTTAGATCTAGGAATGGAATACATTAGGTTACAGGTAGATTCCAAGGACAACATTGTGTGATCCCATAGAATAGTTAAGTTATGTTTATCTTTCACATGTTATATAGATAAGAGAGCGGGTGTTTGAGGTTCGAACATAGTGGACTAATTTGTATAAATATTACCTTTAGAGATAATTCTTTGGGATGAGTAGTTGATATAGGTATATAATTGTAAAAGACTGAAATTTTTAAGGATAATAAACCCATATTAATAATAATTTATAAGTATTCTAATGTGAAAAATTTAAGTTTTCAATAAAAATAAATGATTTAAACTCTTTTCATAGGGGTAAAAAATAAATTAAAACCTTGGTATATTTTATGGAAATTTATTTGATTAAGGTCCTAACATAACATGGGATTTAGAGGCCTATACCGCATTAGCACATATTGAAGAAAAATATTAAATATATTTATATCATGCACACATGATTTCATTAAAAAATAATTTAAAGTTCTCGAAGAAATGTGTCATGAGAGTAATCTGATACCACCATTATGTCCAAGATGAGGGGTTTACCCAATTAGTGACATATATTTTCTTGGAAACAATTTTTTTCACATTACACACTTTGATACCTTTTTAATATTCAATTTTATTATTACTATGAAATTAATTAATTAAATTAATTTTTTACAATAATTCCTCTTCTTACAAATTTGTAACCTCCATTATCACATATCGACTAATTTAAAACCACTTTTTTCAAACCATTGTGGTCGGTTTCATCATTCAATGCATTAATGAGGTGAATTAAAACACAATGTAATGAAATTTTAATTGAATCATTGTTTAAATAGGGAGTTTTATTTTAGGGGTTTGAAATCCATTATTATGAGGTTAATGTTAATTTCTAATGAATTATCTATTTTTGTTGATATTTTTTGACAAAAACTTTCTGGTGGTAATGATTGGAGATTATTAATAATAGAATAAAAAATTATTATTATAATTATTGGGAAATAATATTCTCATGTGATAAAACAACCTATTTATATATTAATATATAGGTTAAATATATATGTATATATATGTGTGAGGATATATATGTGTGCTTGTGTGTGTGGGTGGGTAAATACATATTTTTTAATTATATATATGGTTTAGATATATATATATATATATAATAAGATATGTTTATATATATAATTAGTATAAATATGTATATATATATATGTATGGATTTTGATAAGTCTATAAATGAGTGATTTTAATGTTTTTATAGAAGTTTAAAGTAAATAAAAATTGCTAAAGGGTCATGGGGGGTGCTCCATTAAGTCAATATGAAATAGAAATAAAAAAATCAATTATTTAATAAACTGTGGTAAAAATTAATTAATAATATAATATATGTTGTCAAAATGGAGGAATTGGAAGAGGCTCGTCAACATTATACTTGGGTTTTACCCAACCTCACACACCGATCTCTCCCATTTTCTCACTCTTTTATTAATTTTATATCATTTTATTTTTTTTAAAACTTATATCATGTATAAATCTCTTATGCTAATTAGATTGACGCACCATCGATGTCATTGGAATCATCTTGATGAGAAGAATTTTAGACCAAGCTTTTCATCGAAGGCATCAAGAAGTTATTTTTTGATTTAAATAAATTAATCTTTCTCCCATTTTAATTCTCAAATATATTCATAATTCTAATGAGAACATGGATCAATAAGAAACATATCTCTATAGATAATTTGAGGTCAAATTTAAATATTTATCATCAAATTGTTCTTCAAAATATGGTAGAAAGTTCCTTATGTCTTGGGATCTCATTTACAAATAATTCCAAATTTGATTTTTTTTCTTGATTTATTTTATATTTTGCTTTATTGGGATCGCATATGGGTGTTTTCATTTCCTATGAGACCCATTGGGATTCCTTGCATTATAATGGTCCATTGTTTTCCTTGCTTGATTATTATCACATGATGTTAAGTTTGTGGCTTCATTTATTACGATGATATATTATGTTATACCAACTTGTGTTCTAATCATGTATGTATGTTACCATGACTTGTTGGTCTTTAGTGGTATTTGAGAAAAGTGGATCATTATGATATATTGTATCCCTTATAGAGGGAGTGTGTTGTTTACCAAAGATGGTGATGAAGGACCTATGTATTGGATATGGGTACGAGGTAGATATAATGTCGTGTTCTGGAAGCATTCGAGGTAGGCTTGATTCCAAGTACCAATCATGCTTCAGTATCCTAGTGGTGAAAAGTAGACACCACATGATAAGGTTTATATGAGGTTTAGTTAACACTGGGTTCATGTTCACGTGACACCAGGAGGACAATGTCCAAATGAAGGATTTATTTCTATAGACTTAGCCAAGAGATAGATTTTGAGTGTTTTGATGTTCCATGGTCATACTAAAAGTCATAGATGGATTCTATGTTCCATTTGATGGTTCAATTAGAGATGGATTCTGAGAACCATGTGAATGTCCATGAACATTGATACATTTCATGATTATCTTTATAGAATGGATTTTAAGTAGGTATGGATGGGGGTTTGGTGGTAGCTTGGTAAAATCACTACCACTCGTTCTTTAATTCCATGTTTACACTACCAACTTTTGTTATTATTTTGCAATACACTTGTTTTACTTGAGAAAATTGGGTAAGGAAGCATTAGTGGTGTTCCACAATTTCCAGTACTCACACCTTAACCAGTAATTTTAATGCCTTTATTAAATTCATCAGAGACTCGATGTTGGGTAAGGGCCTTGTAGTATATGTATGAGTAGTGGAACGTGGAGCTGGTGGTGGATGAGGATGACATATGATGGACACATAGTCTTTCTATTATCTGTTTTATGTACTCTTCATATATTTACCACACTATGATCTAGTTATTTATTTTATGTATGTAATATTTACTTTTCCACATTTACTTTGATTATTTATTCATTATAATATTATTATAATTTAGTATCCTACTCAATGAAATCATACAAAAAGTATAGTAACCCCACTATATATCTTAGAACATTGATTCTAGTCAGCACCCTCTTGAATATAGGGAGGCTCACATTAGGTAATGTGGCATTATGAATTAGACTCAATCATTCATGTTGGGATGATAGAAAATGTTTTCAGAGGATCAAGACTCACAAAATTTGTTTCCCTTTACACGAGTAAGGAGATTTCAGAAATGAGATATGATTGTTGGGACTTGGGTATAGGATCTATTTTAGTGTCTAGCCAACACTGTATGGTGTACCTCTGAGTTTCTATACATGGGACTATCATCATTGATTAAATTCAACTCGGGTGATGCACATGATGCTAATATGTAAATTATTATATTTTAGGTGGGTTTATGCATCATGGCATGGTATGTAGGTTAACATGCCACATATAAACATGGTTTTCTGATGTATAGTGGTTCATTATATAAATTTCATGGGTTATTCTATCTATTTGGGATAGTTTCTATTTTTGTGAAATATTTGTACTAAATTTTATTGTGATATATCTTTTTTTCATTAATTAGTTGAATTGATCATGATGTTGTGTTATTATATATATGACTAATGTGACTATTGTGCAAGGATATACATAATAGTTATTGCTTGTAGGGGTAGACTTTGGGTTACTGGTAGACTTATAGGATAAACATATGTGATCCCTTAGAGTAGTTAGGATATGTTTATCTTCCACATGTTATTATGGTTTGAATGTATGAGTGTGACGTTCAAACTTAGTGTAATGAGTTGTTTCATTCCACACCGTTAGGCATAATTATTGGGTAAACAATTCTATATAAGGGGAGAATTGTAACATCTTAAAATTTTAAAGAATAATAAACCCCTCTTTGTAAATAAATTGTGAGTATTTTTATGTGAAAATGTATGTTTTCAATAAAAACAAATGATTTAAATTCATTGTGTAGAGGTAAAATAACCCAGTTAACAACATGGAATATTATCTGGAATATTTTTGGAGTAAGGCATTGAGATATCATATGTTTCTAAAGCCTATAGATCCTCAACGTAGAAATAAAAAAATATTAAATATATCATATTACACATGTAAAAATTATTTATAAAATAAATGAATATCTCCCAAATGTTGCATCTTATAAAAAATCTGAGACCACCTTGAGGTCCGAGTTATGGATTTTATCCTTAGGGAAAAATAAATTTTGTATATGGAGTGAATTTGGTCACATCACACATATTTTTCATATTTAATTATATTATATTATAGATTTAATTAATTAAATGAATTTTTTTATAACAATCTATCTTCATAAAAATGTGTAACCTCCACTATCATGGAGAATTCAATATAAACTAATTCGTTTCAAATCGTTTTGATCTATTTCATATTTAATTTCATTAATGATGTTAACTAAAACACTCATCAATGAAATTTCTGTTGAATCGTGATTTACATTAGGTGCTTTAATTTAGGTGTTTAAATGTGATGATTTTTGGGTTAATATTAATTTTTTTACCCATATCGTTTTTAATGGTTACATTTGTTGAATTTATTATGGTGGAAATGATTTGAGATAATTAATATTGGTAATTATTATTAGTATTATGATATAATATTCTTATTTGGGAAAATAAAATATGTCTATATATATGTGTACGTTAGAGATATATTTATATATATACATATTTGATTGGATGTATATTTATTTGTGTGTGTTTATTAGTATACAAATATATATAATGTATAAATACGGGTTAATATATATATATATACATATACATATACGGATATTTTTATATCTATAATTAGTATGCATATGTAAATATATATATGGATGTATTTTAATATGTTCTTAAATGAATGATTTAAATGTGTTTTTTTTAAAGATTAAAATATAAAAATTATTAAAAGGCCATTGGGGGAGTATCATTATGGGAATAAGAAGGAAAAAAAATATAAAATCATTAATTGGTAAATTTTGGGAAATAAATAAAGAATAAAAAAATAAAAGTTGATAAAGGGAAGGAATTAGAAGAGGACCAGGTGCCTCATACATGGGGTTTTCCCCAATATCACGCACCCCTCTATACCATTATCTATATATTTTAATCATATTATATTAATTTATTTTCTTATAGATTTCTCTAATTTATGACATCTCTAACACTAATTAGATTGACGCACTATCTATTCCATTGGAATAATCTCAAGAAGCATAATTTTAATCCTAACTTTTTTTTTATGGAAACAAGGTATTATTTTCATAAATTAATAAATTTTATTTTTCCCTATTTTTATTATCAAAGAAAATGATAATTCTAATGAAATATTCCTTCATTAGAGAATCTATATCGATGGTGAAATTGAAATCAAATTTTAAGGCTTATCATAAAAT
Organism: Viscum album; assembly: GCA_963277665.1. Classification (NCBI taxonomy): domain Eukaryota; kingdom Viridiplantae; phylum Streptophyta; class Magnoliopsida; order Santalales; family Viscaceae; genus Viscum; species Viscum album. The sequence goes on from OY728164.1 coordinate 1,187,027,941, forward strand.
CATTATTTCACTTATTGTAGGAAGTTCCTTACATAATGGGATTTCATTTACATATGTTTCTATATTTTATTTATGTGTTTTATTATACGATATAATGCTTGAATGTGATTTAATGTTGGTACTTGTGTTTCCCATGAGACCTATTGTGATTCCATGATGTATATTAGTGTATAATATTCTATGATTCCTTATTATCATATGATGTTATGTTTGATTATTTATTTCTCATGATGATATATTATGTTATTACATATTTTTTATACGTCATGTATGTATGTTATAATGCATTTGTGGTTGTTAGTAGTATTTGAGATAGGTGGACCTTCATGGTATGTTTTATCCCTGGAGGGGGAGTGTGTTGTTTTGGGATTATGGTGATGAAGGACTTGGGTATAGGGTAGGGGTATGAGGTATCCATGGTGTCACATTGTGGATGCATTCGAGGTTGTATAGAATCAATATAAATTTCATGTCAATGTAGATTATATGTGACTAGAGGATGCCTCAATATAATTTTGAATTGAAGGATAAATGTTGTTGTGTAAATGTTCACATGACACCATATGGAATCTGTATAGGTGTAGGATTGGTTACTACTGACATAGACAAGAGATGTATTCTAAGTTTCATTACTGGTTTATAATCTTACTTAAAACTCAGGGATGAATTGTGAGTTTCATGCACTAGTCCATTTATAAAAATATTTTGGGCTCCATTCAGTAGTCCAAAATCCTTATGATATTCCATGATTTTCTTTTTGAAATGGATTTGAAGCAGGTACGATCAGGGTAATGGGGGAGTCATGGTTAGCACACTACCACTTGATTTTGGATTGTATGTTTACGATTCAATAATTTATTATTATTATGGCATGTATTGTTATACATGAGGGCACTAGGATAGGACACATTGGTCATTCCTTACTTAGTCTAGTACTCACACCCTACATGGGAATTTGGATGTGATTGTAGATTTCATGAGTGTCCCGATGATGGGTAAGGGTCGTTTGGTATATTGTTTTGCAGTGGAGCAAGGAGATGGTGGTGGATGAGGACAAGATTTGTGTGACACAAAATATTTATTTTCATGTGATTTATATGCTTTGTAGAGGCTTACTGCATTTTTATTATGTTATTTATGTTATGTAAGTCATCTTTTGTTTTCAACATTTATCCTAATTATTTATTCATTCTTCCATAATTGTTATTCATTATCATGATCAATGACCTGATATAGAAGGTATAACCTCCCCTATATGTTTCCTAGTCCCTCCCTACTATTCAAAACCATATTGAAGATGGGGAGTAACAAATGAGGCTATCTTCCATTCCATCATGGACCCAGTTGTTCAAGTCAGGATGTAACATATAGTTACCCTTATAGATCATTTAATCTCACCCGTATTATATTTCATATTTTCATAGGTTATAAATAATGATTATTAAATTTTTTTATCTATAAATGTTTCTAATGTGAATTTATTTTTGGGAGATGTTGATGAATTAATATGAAATTTTAAAATCATGGTATAATGGGAAAAATATTCCCTTGAATTCATGGTCAATGTTTCCATATGTGTTTATCCTTATTATATAAAATAATAAACCCAAAAGTCAAAAATATAAGAGATCCTATATTTTCTTTATATATTTTTTTGTATTGGTTGATGATAATTGGTCCAACTTTATTAACTTAAAGGAAATAAATTTATCATTTATGATTTTAGCACTAGATCTGGGAGTACAGGTGCAGGTGTATTATGGTCTGCATAATATAAGGGTTTAGATAACATAGGATATTAGTATTTTTCATGTGAGGATATTTTATGATTTATGGATTCTATAATTTTTTTTCATTTTTATGTTTAATCATAAATTTAAAGTCATAGATACCCATTTTTAGGATTTGAGTGATGGAATTATAGGATTATTGGCAATATTATGGAAGATGTTTTATTATAATAAGTTATATGTTACAGCTAAGTTAAAAATGATGTATCATTTAAGTAAAAATATAATTAATTTTTCAAAATATTTTTAATAGGATTAGTGACCTTTAGTTTTTATCATATAATTGATGTTTTGGTAAATGTGGATTATTACTTTTTAGGGATCATTATATGATTAATGAACATACATTTCATGGTATGAGGCTTTAAATGGGATTACTGTTATTTCGAGATAAAAGTTAAATCAACATCGTATGAAATTGAGATCAAACCCTTATAATATTTTCGTTTAAATAATAGTAAATAACATTTTGATGAATTTTAAAGATATTTATTTATGGAATGATTCAGTTTGAACTTTGGGTATTTCTGTTGAATTTTGGTGATTAATGATATGATGGTTTATTAATTTTGGGAATTATCTTACATTATTCTATCCATTTTGGTTTTGGTTAATGTATAAATATAGGAGAAATATGTTTTACCCTTTTCATGAATTATTTTATTAGTTAGAAGTTTATTTTTGTTCTTCAGGCATGGTATATTCATTTTGAATGCTAATAATTTAGACAAAAAGATGACATTACAGTTGAAATTTATATAAGGATAAAAATAATCTTATCATGCACTTATATTTCAATGTATTCTTAGACTATATTGTAATTAATTCCTCAACCTTAGGTATATGATTTTATAAACAAGATTATTATCCTCTTATGTTCATTTATAATAAAATTATAGTTTTTTCATAACTCTTTGGTTTATGGTTTTGGGGTTGTTGATGTCCTCAATAAAATTCAATTTCTTTTGATTAATGATATTTTTCACTCTAAATCATTATTTAACAATTTCACGTTTCATCAATGTCTAAATCATCACTTATGACCATTGTTCTGATATTTGGAAACCTATTACGTGTTACTCCAAATGACCTTCGTACTTCCTTTACTATAATATCACGAGGATGTTTTATTAAACATTTTTTTATGATGTGGGTTTCTAAAAAATTAATTTTTAAATTCATAAAATATAATTACCTAGATAAAGTTTAAATTCAAGGATGAAATTTATGAAGGGGGTGGAAAATGTAACACCCTATGATTTTAATGTGAACATTATTTTCGATATTGTATTCGACACAGAAAACTGAGTTTAAACAAACCATGCTATATTATTTTCTCAAATATGTTCATTATAACCTAGAAAATAAATCTATGGGTATGAGTAATGTCAAATACATTATGAAATATATATTTTTCATATTCAATATAAATTTTTAGATAGTTTATTTGTAAACAATCAATCAATTTTTAGTAATGTAATTTTATTCTACAAAAAAATTTGTTCAAAAAAGATTTTCAAATCTGTTTGGGAAAAATTATAAAAAATAATTTTGGAAAATTTAGAAAATTTATTTTATAAAATTAAAATAAAATATTATATTAGCTTATAAAAATTAACTTCATGTGGAAATTTTAGAATTGGTGGAAAATATTGATTTTACAATGAATAGTAAAAATAATGCTTTTTGTAAAGAAATCCATTTCTTTTAAATAAATAAATTAATTTAAAAATTCCACTATTATTTGAATATGATTAAAATTTGTATAATTATTCCACATAAATATATTTTAATGATCTTTATATTGGATATTTTTATAAGTTTATTTTTGGGTTTAAGAATGGGTTTTCCATAAAATTTCTCTAATGTATATACTATTTTTTCATTTGAATTAATAACAAAAAACCCAATATGAGGAGTGAGTTTATTTAATTGAATATATTTTATATCAGTTAATAAAAATTTAAAATCATATAGTGACTAATACTAGTCATGTAGTCAATATATTATCATTTTATGCATGAGAAATAAATTTCATGAAAAGAAACATTTAATCACTTCTATAGATTTTATTATAAATTAATTTCATACACTTATATTAATGGAATTATGTAAAATATATTCCATGATTGGAATCTTCATAATTTATATTATCTAATAATGTGAACATATTTTTTGGTCATAATGAATTGTGAAAATAGTAATAATATTTTACACAGTTAGGTGAAAATGGGTTTATAGGGGGGTTAAATGAAAATGATTGGGTTAAAAAAACCTAATATATTTTCCAATTTCTATTGGTTGGAAAATATTATAACTTTACTTGTAAATTTTTTTATAATGGTCCATTTTGGATCCTTCTATCATGTGTTATATTTGGGTACCCCTTTTTCTTTCTAAAACATACATGTGTTCCACTAACCTAAATAGCCCTAAGTCCTTCATTTTTATTTATTTTTGATAACCCCCTTTCAAGGGATGAGGGGGAACCCTTACAAGGCTCGTAGGACTATTTATTACAAGGCCCATATGCTTAAGAGACATTATATGACCTGAAGGTCTTAGGGAAATCAACCAAACTATAACTACAAGAAACTACCCCTCCCTAGCATCTGCATCACGACGATAGCTCTCCACATTCACTTGGTCATCTGGGTATGCTTCATATGCAAGAATAGGTTGGTCCCGAGGGTGTATCCATACCCTCTCATTCTTCTAAATCCATTGGTTCTGCTTTGGGGAGTGTACCTATTCTGAATCCTCCACTAGAGTCTTACTAGGGAAACTACATGTGGCCTGAAGGCATTGATGTGGCCTGAAGGCCTTAAACAGGCCCAAATACCTACTGACCCAAAGGCTTGGGTTGTCTGAAGGCTTTAAGGACTCCCAGATGAAACCGGTGGCCCAAGGTGAATAGTTCTTGTTGCTACAGTACTGAACAGTACCTGCTACAGTCTCTGCTACAATACCCGCATAGTGTACATTGCTGCTACAACACTGCTACAATAACCTGTAAATTTTCCTCCACCAATTTTTTAACCTCAGTGTCATGGATTCACTTAAGGATACCCCACCAACTGTGTTGAGGCTCATGTGCTACAAGTGTTCCACTCACATCTCTTATAATAGCCACCACATCTCATGTCCTATTAAAATATCCATTTCCCTTTGGAAAGGAAAATAAATACTAAAATAAATTAATTACTTCCATACCCATTTACCTAGAGCACATGTACTGATTATAAAGTCATCATATGAGGGATTTCGGTTCTATCCTAAAGAGGTTGTCCCGAGAAGAGGTATCATTCTTAACTGAGCATTTAAATTTTTTTTCTTCTTACAGATCCTTTAAATATTATTCAATTATGGTGATACAATAATGAAAATATATAAAATATATTAATAATTTATTATATTAATGGAATAACATATATTCATATACTCACTTTTCAAATGGGAAACAAAACGATCGTTCATGTGTACAACGGACTATCGTCTTGTGAACTGATGTCATTTGTTTCTCGTAATCACATATCACAGATTGTTATAAATATGGAATGAATATATATATATATATATATTCAAACATAATTTTAAAATTTTAATTAATAAATCATTTATAACATTTATATTCTATTTAATGACAGATATGGTAACGTCGCTTCTCTGTATGGTAGACTATTTCCTTGATAAGTGTGGTTATTCATTTTTTACTAAAACATTACATGGATAAAAAAAGGATAAAATTAATTAATATATGTGATATATATGAGGTAATTATGATATTGATGACATATATGTCATTATTAAATGATGATATAGAATTTTCTTTCTTACCTTTCCTCTCACTAAAAAATTTTAATGTCAGTAATGCGTACTTGTGGACTACCGCCTCCAGGAAGAATTATGATTATTTTCCATCACCAAATTCCAATGCTGATATATATAGTTATATTTAAAGAAATAATATTTTAATTATGATATTATGGTCATTTTCAAATGATAAAATAGTACATACCACATTTCAAAAATGATCACTGATAAAGGGACATGCCACACATGTGTACGCACGACATACCATCTACATGATTATAACTTAGATCGGTTTTCATAACCAACATTAATGATTGGTATTAATATTATAATTAACATTTAAAAATTATAGTTATATAATTATTATTAATCATGATATGATGGAATAATTACCACTTTGACATCTATAAACACAACAAATCCATTTTGATACAATGAACTGAACACCATCAAAACACATGATACAGAATTTATTAATTAAGTATTTGAATATATCATTAAAATAAATAAATTAAATTAATTTAGAATATGATTGTAAAACTATAATAGTTTCTTAAGTTATAAAATAATTTAAATGATATTATTATACTTGAGTTAAAGGACATACATGGAATGTATGGACTCAACATAAGGGACTTCGTCTCAATTTTCTGCCATTGATATACATTTTAATGTTATGAATCTAATTTATTATATACATTGTATATATCCCACCATTTATATGTAATATCATAAATTATAAATATTTAATAGTGGTTTATGTTTCAATTTGAAGTAATTGATCCAATGGGATTTCACATTAATGTTTCTTAATGGAAAAGAATTTCAGAACTCAATTTAATTTCAAAGGATTATATTACTTCCACAGTGTCATTAATGTTCGATGATTATGTATTTAAATAGTTTTTCTTTTATTATATCATATTTCCATTTGTTTTATGTGGATTTATATTTATCTACATAGTTTATTCATTTATTAATTCTCACTTAAAGGATTTGATCATTGTAAGGGTTTCTCATCTAGAATTGTATTTTTTTGGACACATGTAATGTTATACTTCATCGAATTTTATGTGTATCTAATAATACTTTTGATATTTAATTCCCAAAATATATTTAAATTAATTATATTTAATGTTTTATTCGGTTTTATTTCTTCTATGGTGGTAATGATTCAAATGTTTGTGCTTTAAATGGTTTAGAAAATGATTTTAAACCGAATCGGTAATGGTTTATAATTCAATCTAATTCCAATAAAGATAGTTTATGCTTAAATTTAAATTAAAGTAGGTTTTTTTATCATTATCCAATAAAAAAAATTACATTTTCTTATCATCTAGTTATTAATTAAACTTTTAATTAATATAATCATTTTCTTCTCTTTGGTACATAAAATTGATTGACAAATTTTTTTTATGAAAATCATACATTCTTTCTCTCTTCGTTTGAAAATCAGTTTTCATCTAAATCCATATTTTATCAAACTATTTTAAGATATTTATTAATTTTATCATTTAAAATCTTTTTACAAAAAAATTATCTCTTAAAAAATGTTTTAAATGGTATATTCCTATCATTTTCCAATTGATCCACTTTTATAACATCCTATTACCTTCCTTCAAGTATGATATGAATCCTATTGTGGATTCCCTTTTTGTTTGAGTGCATTGATTGATTCTTCCAGATGGAGATACTTTGCATGGTAAAATGACCTAATGTATTGGGATTAATGTTTTTTTGAATTAATGTAGTCCAGGTATAAACTTGTAAAAAGGTTTAGAGGGTTCTCTTTAGCTCTGTAGCACCTCAAGAAATGGTTCCAGAATTTAATATATGAAACCAAATTGCGCACTCCCTAATGGATATATTCATGTCATGAATGGGTTACATGATGTGAACCTATTTTATGGAATATGTTTTGTGTCTTCTTCGGATCATGAAAATATATAATTTTTTATATAATTACACATTGTTAAGGGGTCATTCATAATTTAATTTAACCTAAGGTGATGCCTTTTTCGAAAAACTTGAAATTTGTGGAATTAATGTTGTGAAATTGGAACATGATCTGAATTCATCGTGTTCATAATTTATAACTATAATATATGAATTACCCTTTTTAATCTAGTTTTTTGACCTCTCTATTGATCTCTAGGGAGATTTTAAGTGATCTACCTCCTTTGGGATCGCTCCATTCAATGTTTGAATTAGGTGGAGGTTGCATCACATATCAATGGTAAGTTGTATTCCCTCTTATTCTTTACCTTTGGTCGTGCTAGAAATATTGGCCACATTTATGATTCATATTTTGATTTATTGGTTTATTGTATTGAATAATTTTAGTCCTATTTTATGCCTTATATTTTTAAGGTTGGTCCATTATTTTCCTAATCTACATTTTGAAAGGCATCTAGGTTTCCATCATTCATGAGTTAGGTGTATCTATGAATGTTATTCTAATTCATTAATTGCAATTTTTTTGTAAATTAAATTGGGTTATTGAATGGGAATTCATGTGTTGACATTTGAAAGAAATTTTGGGAACAAAGATAATTTTTCAATCCAAAAATATATTTTTCATTGATATCAAAGGATTTTATTAAATTTGATCAAGATTATTGAAATGGTTGTGATAAAAAACATTAGGATCCTTGGGTGCATCTAGATATGGACATGTCGCTTTATTGTGTATAAAACCACTAGATTTTCTTTTATACCAATAGACTATTGTAAGCATATATATTGGTTTGATCCTACATATTCATGGTTTTGGATTATTTTATATCTTGTATATATTCATATAGATTACATATCAAATTGTTATCTTTTTATTTATACATGTTTCATCACCTAGTGTATTATATCATGGATATTCTCTCACATTCTTATCTAATAATGCATCCATGTTTGAGTTTTTCTTTTGGTAAATAATTTTATTTTATGTTTGAAATATTCCTATATTTGGTGAATATTGTATGAATTAATGGAAAAAAGTAATATTTAAAAAATGTTTTCATTTATGAAATTTATTTATAAACTAGATTTTTTTAAAGCTACTATATTTAGATAATTGATATTATAACTTTTATACATTCATTGGAAGTATCATACTGGGATCTATTCTCACATCATACTTTTTCCTTTAGGTGGTCATAGACCTTGTTTTGTAGGGATCAGGTAAAGAGTATAGTTTCATGTGTCATTATGGGCTCTCTTATCATTCATCAGCTCCAGTGACCAATGGTCACATGAAGACTAGTTTAGTCTATTCTAGTTTATCAATCTATTTTTGGCTTGTTGGGATTGGATTTTATTTCTCAAAGAAATTTATTCCATTCTTCCAAATTCTATTTTGAATTTGTCCAATTATACATGATATTTGTTCTTCGTTGTCATACCTATCCTTGTGGAAAACATTATTGGTGGCTTATCTAGTTGACATGGATTGGCACTTTATAAAAATATATTAGAAGTAATGGATAAACTGAAGTGTTTTGGACACTACATATGTGTGGTTTGGAGTTAATTTAAACCAAATTTATAATTATTGGAATTTTGTTAGTAAGTGAGGAAAAGGGGCCCGATAAGCTCACATTCGAGTTTGAATCCAAATTACCATGGGTGGTTATGGATTTTCTCAAAGAATGGGACATGGTGGTTGTGTTTTTTTTAAATGAAAAGTATATATATTTATTTTTAGTAAAAATTTTCATTCCTTTTGTTCAGTCCATTATAATTGAATTCAGGATTTCATTAAATTCCTCATATTTTAAATCATTGATATCAATACTTGATTTTTTTCCTGTGATTTTTGAATCAGCTCATGACTATTTTTTTTTCTAGTGTTTATTTTAAAATTCAACCTATAAGAGTTCTTCAAAATATGAGTAGGTTTTGATAGAGGTTCCTTAGGATAATCCATTTTTTGATCCTTCATTTGTTGAATTATTAATCTTCACTACTCATTATCAAGGGGAATTAGGTGTTGGGAATATATGACGAACAATGGATCAAAGATAAAAAATTACTAAACAACATCCAAATGTCTTGTATTGTGGTAAAGGATTCAGGGAATCTGTATAATTGATTGAGTGGATTTATAAAATCATAAAAAAAATTATAACTGCTTAGGACTCTAAAGTGGGATTTTCATTAATATGATTGAGGGACTGGGAAGCATATGGTGGGAATCTATTGTTCATTATAATTTGAATGGGGATATCACCATGGTATCTTTCAAGAAAATATTCAACTAGTAGTTTTATAATGAGAAATTATTAGGGGAAAGGACCCATGAATTTTGTGACCATAGATAAAGAACAGCATACCATTCTAGATTATTCAACCCATTTTTCTGAGTTGGTTTAACTTCCATTAAAGATAGTCACCAATGATTACCTAAATGTTTAGAGGATTGGGTTGGTGTTGAGGGATGATATTCAGTTGATACATATTTTCATTGGGATTTTTCCATTATAGATGTATTCAATAAGGAATCATTGGAAGAGGATGAAAAAACTGAACAAATGGTTTTGGATGGAGATTCAAGGTGAACATTCATTATCCAAGGTGTTTATTGTGGCATGAAAAGAAATAAAAAAGGAATCTTGGTTTTTTTCAAGTCTATTTTACGGGAATAAATTGGATAGTAGTGTTTTTTTTTAAAATTTGTGGAAGGATAGGTCATTCCAAGGAAAATTAGATTTAGGATATAAAGATATGTTATCATTTTAGTAAATATTTCAACATGAATCATTTTTTGAAGGATGTCCCTAGGTAAAAAGGATAGACCATCTCTTGTCAAGGGCTCAAATGTTTGTACTGATACTTTGAAGTGTGGTTGGTATTATCCTCAGTCTAAGTGGTGAAGTAATGTGGATAATAATTCTCAATGGAAGATAAGAATAGATGTATTTTTTCAGTGGATTATACACTAGAGGAATATGAATTATGGATAACAAATGATACAGGTATGGTTATTATTTTATCTTCTATATTGATATATTTTTTTGATACCAATAATACTCATTATTTTATATCATCAATGTTAATAGATGTGTTGGGATTGAATTTAGAGAATATGTAGTTATTTTTTTATTTCTATGGGCCATTGGAAATTGGTTTATAAAATTATTCATGTGTCCAATATGTTGAGTGATGATAGCAGACCATGAGGTGTATGGAAATTTCTTAGTGCTTGATTGTAATACCGTCAACCATATTATTGGAATAGATTGTATGAATATTATTAAGGCCTAATTTTATTATTATCACTATTATGGTTAGTTACTATCTTTTGATGGAATCACTCATGTCTTTTAGGGAGAGTTGGATTCCATGTCTGACAGAGTGGGGCCTATTGTTCTTAACAATGGGGGTGATATCATGTTAGTTTTCAAACTTTTTCTATGATTATCTTAACCATTAATTGAGGAGACTATTTCCTAGAGTGGTGTGTTTTTGTAACCTAAGGTCTTACAGGGTATTTTTATGGTTTACCATAATAGGGAGTGGATGAGTATATTATAGACCCACCACTTAGTATTATTAACATTTTTATGTCGTCTTATTATATGGAACTAACTGAGTTGGTAGAACTTATTGTCTAACTTACAGATCACATGGATGAGGCATTTATTCATCTTAATGTGTCACCATGGGATTTACCTATCTTATTTTCTATGGTAGAATTTTATATACTCAAATTATTATATATTATAGAAATTAAAATTATGTCACCATAAAGAACATATAATCCTTTTATAGAATTGATGATCTATTTGATCATCTTAGAGGGGATCATTGGTTTTCAAAGATTGAACATTGATCAGGGTACAACCAATTGAGAGTATGAGAAGAACATATACTTAATATATATTTTACGTAAATGTATTTTCATTTTGAGTTTCTGGTTATTCCATTTCATCACAGTAATGCTCAAGAAGTGTTTATAGAATTGATGAACCATATCTTTTATCTATTCGCAAAATAATTTCTTATTTGGTCCCTACATTGTATTTGGGATTACTCTAAATCCAAGTAGGAGCAGATGGACCACTTATATATCATTATTATAAATTTTATTCCAAATTATATGTATAGTAATCTTTAAAAATGTGAGTTATGGTTTAAATTTTTAATGTATATAGGGAATGTTATATCTAAGAGTGGTATCCTAGTTACCCAGAAAAGATACAAACAGTTATGTCCTATGTGGAGTCTAAAAATGTGTTTAGGATATGATGCTTCTTGGGGATGGCTAGTTATTATATGTTTTATTTTTTAAGACTTATCCATGATATAATCTCTGATAATAGCTTTAAACCATATAGTTTTATAGTTTTAGTGGAATGAAAAATGTTATAGATATTTTCAGGAATCAACGGCGGGATTGACTTCAGCTGTAGATTTAATTCTTATAGAACCAGGTTTATGTTATTATTTTTGTCATTTCAAATGGGATTTTGTTGTGTGTAGATTCATGGGGGTCTCATAAAGTTAATTGGAAAAAGGAAAATATTAAATAATTAAGTAATAAATTGTGTGAAACAATTAATGAATAAAATATGTAGATAAAAGGGAGGGATATGAAGAGGCCTATTTTCATCTTACATGGGTATTCCCCCAAACTCATGCACCCCTATCTCCCTTTTTCCATTTATTTTATTCTTTTAATTGTTTTAAAACATTTAACATTTATAAATTCTTTCATACCAATCAGATTTACCCACTATTATTTTTGTTGGTTTCATCTCAAAAATCAATATTTTGATATTAGTTTTGTTTTAAGGGATACATTTTTATCTTAACATATAAATAAATAATTCTATTCCATGTTCTAATTATCAAAGGTAATGATAATTCCAATGAAACCATAGATCAATAGAAAACCTGTATCGATTGTGAAAATGAAATTACATGTAATTGTCTTTCATTAAATCATTATTGAACCTATTGAAGGAAGTTCCTTACCTATTATGACATCGTTTACAAACGACTCCATGTTTTATTTATGTGTTGGATTATTTGATATTATGCATTATTGTGATCAAATTTGGGTGTGTTTGTTACCCATGAGACCCATTGTGATTCCATGGGTTATATTAGTGTAGATGTTTCCATGTTTGATTATTATCGCATGATGTTATGTTTGATTCCTTATTTATCATGATGATATATTATGTTATTCCTACTTTTGTGCTCACCCTCTATGTATGTTACATGCCTTGGTGATTTTTACTATTATTTGATATCGGTGAAACATCATTATATATTATTCCCTCTATGGGGGAGTTTTTTTTGAGATGATGGCGATGAAGGACCTATGTACAGGGTGGGGGTACGAGGTAGTCTTGGGTTCACACTACAGATGCATACAAGGTAACTTTGATTCAAAGTACCATTCACATTGAGGTATCCTAGTTGTGACTAGATGATTCTAGATGATAATGTTGTATTTAGGGATAAATAACTATTGGTTTGTTTTCATGTGAAACCATGAGGAAGCCGTATAGTTAGAGGATATGCCACTACCAACATAGATGAGATATGTATTATGAGTGTTTTGCGGGCGTGTGCTCTTGTTAACACTCATTGATGGATTCTGAATGTTGTGCACTAATCCATTCAGAAATAGGTCCGGATCACCACACCCTAGTTCATGTTCCTTGAGACTTTTCATGATTGTCTTTTTGACATAGATCTGAATTAGGTATGGTCGGGGGTTTGGATGAAACTTGTTTAGCGCACTAACGTTCAGTATTGGTTTGTGTGTTTATAATTCCTTCATTTAAAATTATTATGGAATAGACTTTTTATACATGAGAATACCATGTATGGACTAATTTTTAGTGTCCAAATAAGTATAGTAATAAGACCCTACCTAGACATTATGATTTTCTTGTAGATTTCATGAGAGACCCCATGAAGTGTAAGATCCTTATGGTAATTGGATGAGTAGTGGATCATGGAGCTGGTGGTGGATGATGATGAGATCTGAGTGACCCAAAATCACTCTTTTATATGGATTAAATACTCTGGACATGCTTACCACACTAAGATCTAGTCATTAATGTTATCAATTTCATCTTTTATTTTCTATTTTTACTTTGATTATTTGTTCATTCTCCTGTAATTATTATTTACGATTTTACTCATTGACTTGTTGTAGAGGGTATAGCCTCCCCATAGTCAGTCCTAGATCCCCAATTATATTCTAATCCCTCTTTTATATGGGGAGGAATGAATGAGTTTGTGTTTCATTTCATCTAGGACATATTGGTTAGGTCAGGAAGTAACATTTTTTACCCTTATAGCACATTTGATCCCACCATTCTTATATTACATATTTCCATAGGTTATAAAGAATAATGATTAAATGATTTGTGTCTAGAAATTATTATAATGTGATGAAGTTTGTAGGTTAAATTAAATACTTAGTATATAATTTGAAAATATTGGTATAGTAGGAAAATTACTCCCTTGAATTCATGGGAATTTTTTATATAAGTATTAGTGCTTATTCTCTAAATAAAAAAAAATCCTATAACGTGCTTAGGTATATAAAGGGTTTAATATTTTATTTTGATGTTGTGTTTTTTGGTTGATGAAAAAAAAATTCACCTTCATTATATTTAATGTAGTAAATGTAACATTTCATATTTTAGAAATGGATCTGGGTGTGATGGTGTGGGGCTATTTCGATTCATTTTAGAGAAGGTTTTGTATAACTTATGAGATTAAGATTGTTCATGTGATGTTATTTTAATATTTATGGATTACTTCATGGTATTTCAAGTTTATGGTTAATCATAATTTCAAATAAATAGACACCCATTTTTAGGATTCATGTGATGGAAGTCTAAGATGATTAGCGATATTCGGGAAATGTTCTATTTGGATATGGTATATGTAATGATATGGTTAAATATGATGTATTATTTGGGAAATAATATCATTATTTTTTAGACATAAATTTAATGGTATTAGTGGCCTTTAGGTTTTATCATATCATTTATGATTACTTAATTATGGATTATTACATTTTGGGGATCATTATATGATTAAGGAACATATATTTTTCGGTAGGAGACTTTAAATTTGATTGGTGTTATTATTTGATAAATATTAAATAAAAATCATAAGAATATGTGATAAAACCCCTATAATAATTTGATTTCAAAAATAAGGAATAATATCTTAAATAATTTTATGTAGATTTATTTATAAAATACTTTTATTTTAACTTTGGGTATTACTGTTGAATCTTGGAAATTAATGATATCAAGGTTTTTTAATTTGGGGAATTATCTTACCTTGAAGTAACTATTTTGGTTTTGGTTAATGTATAAATATTGTGGGAATATATTTTTATTATTTTATTGAATTATGTGATATTTTATAAGATGATTTATGTTCTTTAGGCATGAAAACTTCATCTCAAATACTCATCCTTTAGAGTAAAAGATGGGATTATGGTGGAAATTGATATAAGGATGAAATTAAACATATCATGTATATTTACTTATGTTCTTAGACTACATAGTAAGGAATTACTCAACCATAGGAAAATTATCTTTAAAATTAATTTTTTTTACTATTATTTTCATTTCTAATGAAATGATATTCTTTTTCAAAACTCTTTGTTCTATGGTTTTGTGGTTGTTCACATTCACATTATCATTCTATTTTTTGTGATCAGTGATATTTTTAAATCTACATCATTATTTTGGAATTAAGATTTTCTTTCATGTCAAAATTATCTTATCTTAACAATGTATCATATTTGGAAACCAAGTATGTGTTTTCCCAAATGACTTTCATACTTTCTTTTCTTCAATATCTAGAGGATATTTTATTAACCCTTTTTATAATGTTGTATTCTAATAAATTTATTTTAAAATGTATAAAATTTAATTACCATGATAAAGTTAAAATTAATGGATTATTTTTTTATGGGGTGTTAGATAATGTTACGAACTTATATTTTAAATAGAATATATTTTTGATAGCGTATTAGAGACCCAACATTGATTTTAAACAATCCAAGATGAAATATTTTCATAAATACGACCATTATAAACTAGAAATTAAATTGATGCATATGAATATTATTAAATGCTTTAGGAAATATATATTTTTCATACTCAATATAAATTTATTGATAAATTATTATTAAAAAATTGATAAATTTTTAGTAATGTAATTTTATAATCTAAAAATATGTTTTCATCAAAATTATTTTTTCTGGGAAATAATTTAACTAATTCATAATTTTTTTGCTAATTTATTTTATAAAATTAACATAAATTTTTAAATAATCATATAAAAACAACTTTAGTGGATAATTTTGTACTTTTTTTTTGGAAAATATTGATTTTATAGTGAATAGTAAAAAATAATGATTTTTGTAAAAATGCCATTTTTTTGAATAATAAATAAGTAATTTAAAAGTACCATTATGATTTTAATTTGATTAAATTTAACATAATTACTATTTTAGATTACTTAATTGAAAAAAATATTTTTGAATCGTCTTTATATCGAATTTTAGTATAAGTTTATTTTTGGGTTTAAGAACAGGTTTTTTTGAAAACTATTCTCTAGTTTAAAATAATTCATCATTTTAATTTATAAAAGATCCTAATGAGGAGTGATTTAAATGAAATTTATATATCATATATAAATAAATGTTAATTAAAATTCATAAAATTATTATTACTGGTCATAGAACCAATATGTTATCATTTTATTCCAAAAACATTCTTGAAAAAATTATCTTCGTCGCGTCTATAGGTATTATTGTAAATTAAATTCATCCATTTATATGAATAAAATTATGTAAAATTGATTCAATATTTTGAATCAATATAATTTATGTTATCTAATAATTAGAACTAATTTTTTGGCCATAAAAAATAGTAAAAATAGTAATATATTTTACAGAGGTTAAGGTGAAAATAGGTTTATAGGGTGATTAAACTAAAAATATATGGGTAATAAAACCTGAGATCATTTCTGATATCTATTTCATAGAAACAATTATATCTTATATCGTATAATGTTTGATAATACATTGTTTTTGTTCCTTGTTTCATGTGAAAAATGTGGGTATAATAGATGATATACATTGTAATGGAAATGTTTGGGGGTGTTGTTTGTGGGTATTAAGAAAGGTTGTCTATTCATTCATTATTATTTATTGTTTTCCCATCTAGAAAAATAATGAAAAATTTGCAATGGTTTTTTATTTAGAATAAAAAAAATCACCATTAATGGACCAATGGTTTTTATCATATATAGTTAGGTGGTGGATGTGACGTTTTTCCAAGCATGAATTTCAAAAACGTAAATTAAATAAAAAAGTAATTTGAAAAAAATATAGAAGTAAATAGAAATTAAATAGGGTTCAAAAATCATTCATTGTGATTTATTTTGATAATAATCTTTACATTGAGGTTTTGGGGAAGATATTGTGGGTACTTTTAAAGGAATAATTTCACTAAACATTAATTTTTTATATCATGCACATTACTTTATAGAGAAACCACTTCTTTGACCCTTCATTTTAAAAAATCTAATCTTACCTACATTAATATTCATATCCATTTGAACTTTTATCTCAAGACCACATGATTATATATGTCTTTTTTCATTAAAAATTGGATAAAAGGGTTCATTTAAAGTCCAATGGATAAAGAGCATGTTTTCATGATATGAGGAAAAATGTGATCAAATTTTATAACGAGTTATGAGTGAAAAGATTCAATGTCAGGTAAATCAGGATCTATAATGTTTAGTAATTATGAATTAAAGAACATTAATGAATGTGAAGATATGATTCATAATTTTCAAATGGGAGTTAAATACTTGAGTTCAATATTTCCTTTAAAATTGAGAAAATAAATTTATATATTATGTTGATTTTTTAAAATAAGAGTCGAGATTGAATACTATTTGATTATATAACTGTGAAATTTGAATAATGGTTACATTGGTTCCCTCGAAATTCAATTCTTATATTTCATAGTAGTGGTAAATCATGGTTTACACCTGGGGTATTTGACAGACTCATATTTTGTGCATATTTTTAAGCATTTTTCAATGATTTTTTTCATGAATTACATGAATAATTCAATGTTTTTGTAACACCCTAAGCTTCCATGGTACGCTTCTCTTTCAATAATTCAATAGCTTGCATTATATGCAAATTCGAGATTCTAACACATCGCGACCAATCAATGTAGCCATTATGAATATTAATACTTACTTTTTGAAATTTTATAATATTTATCTTTCAAAATAGACTTCATTTTTGGATTCGGAATATCGAATTTAGCCTCGGGTGAAATTTTGGAACTTTTTGGATAACTTTTATATTTTGATGAATAAATAAAATTACTAAATTTTAAACTTTTTTAATCAAAATAATTAATAGTGATAATTTATTCTATTGAGTGGTTTAAAAGTATAATTAGAATATAATTTTACCATTTTATCCAATGGTGGTCATTAGAATAAATTTCACTTTAAAATTGGACATAAACAATTGTCAATCTTTTGATTGATATTGTTTCTTAAAAACACGCTATTTGTTTTGACAACATGAATTAATTATAAAATTAATTAATGCAACATATAAGTTTGGAATTTTGTAAAATATACACTATTTTTGAATTCAGAATATCAATTATAGCTTAGAGTGATTTTTTGGTATTTTTCTGAAAAACTTTGATTTTTGATGAATAGTGAAACCACTAAGTGGTAGTTAAAAAACTGATTTTTCGTTTAAATGAAAATTTACCACCTCTATGATTTGAATTTCTGAAATCCGACATACATCATTATCATTAGGAAGTAAAATTTTGTTCAATGGGATTAAAATAATTTTTGGTGAATAGTAACTTTTAAGTTTTATTAATCGCGATTAAAGGTAATTAGTGTAATTTAAGGTAAATATAATGTTTTAATAATATGAAATTACCTTTACACTTGTCCTAAACTTATTGGATTAGTCATGGCCGACCAAAAAAATCCATGGGTCAACTTGGGGACCCCATGGAGCAACTTGTGTAAGAAAATGACATTAATAACCTTTATTTAAAGTAAAAATAAAATTGTCACAAACATGTGTTGTTTAACTAAAACAATTATCACATGGGGTTATATAAGTTAACTTTTCGACTATAAATATTAATTGGAAAGATAATAATATTTACCACATCATGATATTTTTTTTTATAATTTTTAGACATTAAATAAATTAAATTTTTAATGACACCATGATGATGCAGCGATTACCTCATTAATTAACGATTTAAATAAAATGAAAATATAATGTAAAATATAAGACATAAACTTGTCAAAAACCTATTGGATGAGTATATTTTGACCCCTTATCACCTTATCCTCGAAATATATAATTTTTGGTCCATTGAAATCCGAAAATCACTTCATAATAATGTAACATTTCATGACTTACCAAGAGTTCCCCTCCTCTCCTCTTATAAAAGGCCCCCACCACTACCACCTCATTCACACCGTCAAATCCATTTGTCTCGGCCAACCACTGCCCAAATACTCTCTAAAATTACCTCTATTACTCCTAGAAGCCTCACTTTGGTCATAAGTCTTTCCAAGGAATCCTTTGGCTCAAATCAAAAAGAGTTACCTGATTTTAAGGTAATATCTTCTCTTATGTTCTTTTGTATTATTTTGCTTCTCAAACCCCTTAAACTCTTTTTATTCCTTTATTTTGTAAAACCTCCATTATATTCAATATACTGGGATGTTTTTATGATAATTATTATAGCTACACTTACACACACCTTCGTCTAATGGTTAAAGAACATACTGTTTTTGTGGGTGGCGAATTACTGCCTCACGAAACAATGATTGTTTAAGATTCTTTTAACACCTCTCATGGTGGCCATTATGATGACACTATTTCTATATATAATATATATTATGTTAACGTTTTCCTTATTCTTATGTATTTTTTATTTATTGAATACCTTTATGATTTCCATTATGGGTAAACGCGATAATTTCGTTTTAGGAAGTGCGGACTACCACCCCCTTAAAGTGATTTGAATCGTTAATTCCATATGTGGGATGTATAAAGGAGGGAGTAAATGATATTATATATGATATTATACTTGAATTATAATATACCTTTATATAATTATGATTTCATTCCATTAAATACGAAATAGAAATGAAAGTAGCATTTATGCGTACGTACGGCTTACCGTCTCCATGAACGGTGCATTTCATTTCTTACCTCTAAATGTTATGAAATATTATAAATTCATTTATATACTGGATATATATTATTATTATGATATCTAAAACATGAATATAAATCTGTATATACTGGATATTTTACCACATGAACAACTTGTAATTATAAGAAGTTTATTTTTGACACAAGTACCGAAGATCGGCAAAATGACTGTTATTAACATAAATAATTACATAATGGTCATAACCTTGTAATAAGTGATATAAAAGGAACAATTAACTTGAAAAAGGTTCTTAATCAAGTAGAAATTAACTCTAGTTTATTATTCAGGAGATTAAGGAACGATAAAGTCAAGTCGGACACGAGGTAAGGGAACTACTTAACCCAATTTTCGTTCTTTGGGTTAATCTCCTACTTTCAAATAATGTCATGATATTATTATATCATATCTTGTATTTGTACTTTCTTTATGTGTACTTATAGTGAATACACATAATAGATCTATTTTATTTAAAAAATGATCTTTGTAAGGGACTTCGTCTCAAACTTCTTTCATTGAGGCATATTTTGTTTTAATACAAGAAATTCTTTTATACGGTGTATAAACCCCTTTGACTTTTACTTTTATTCAAAAGGAATATTTTTATACGAAAAGTTTTACTAAATGAAAAAAGGGAACGTTTTTTTGTCATATGTATGCAGCGACAACGACTTCTCCGCCTCTGTGACCATTATTTGAGTTCCGGCTTCCTCTACAAGCCATAACTTTTTTTAAATGAAAAATAAATACCAAGTTTTAATTTTCTTTTATTTTGGTATTGAAAATGGTTTTGATAATATTTTTATTATATCAATGTGTTGTATTGATATCTTGTGATTGAAATGTGGATGTTTCCTTTATGCATGTTTTATGTGATATTATTATGTAATGGTATATGATATGTTTAAACCTGTTCATATGAGGAATGTATTGGACTTAATAAGTGACGGCTGGAGCCTGCTATATCTTCTCGATGCATCGGTAGGTCTCATGAGACAAACTATTGTCTTGTCACGAGGCCTTGAAAAAATATTATTTGTAGTCTTGGCATGAGGCCTTGGCTACGTGGTTATGATAGTCTGGCATTATGCATTCCATCATTGTGAAAGTGGTTATTGATATTTCATGTGATTACTCAACCAGTAGAATATCCATGCGAATAAGTAAATGGCATTATCTCATTTTACTTTTTCCATATTATGTTGAAGTTCAAGTTTAAAAGGATCTTGTTTTAGTTATACGTTGCCTTAAATGTTTTTGTTTATTTATAAAAGATTATGCTATATTTTTATCCTTACTGAGCATCTGAGCTCACCCCTTTCAATGTTTTATTTTTCCCAGGATGTGAAGAAATATTTTATGGCTGACCTGCAGGGATAGTCTGAAGGGGATATGGGAGTGGACTATGGAGACTATGTTATTGTATTTTTTCACTTTATGATGTAATGTACCATTTATGAATGTATCTAGTGTTTCCAAGGCTACTAAACTAATCGGTCTTTCGAGACTTCATCTTTTGTGATCATGCCAATGTTACGCAATAATGCACCGACTCTAGGTAACTGGGGTCGGGGCGTTACAGTTTTCTAAATCATTAATAAAAGAATTTAATTTACAAAGAATTAATTAATAGTTTTTTATTTGAGTAAAATAATTTTGAATTATTGAGTTGAAAATTATCTACGAATTTGTGTGGACATTTGTTTTGAAATTTTTTCCAAGAGTTTGTAGTATTAGGTAAAAAATTAGGATAAGGATTGACAAGCCTCAAACTCAAACCTTGAATACACCTAGAATGCCTAATTTGTCTGGTTGGACATGAAATGGACAAGGGAGATCCATATAATGTGTAATACTAAGAGAGGACTTGAGAGATTATAGTGTGCCTGAAGGACTGCGTGGATGGAATGGTGCATCTTGTCCCAATGTGGGTGTGTGGAGGTGCATGCGGGATCCCATCCTCACAGTTGGTTTCTTGGATGGGGATCTTATATCATGATACATAATCTCATTCCATTATGGTTCTCCATTTCAATGTTGGATTCATATATCTTGGATACTATTCATCTTTTTATTATCCTCTGGTATATTCTCAGATACATGAGCTCTGTTGCTCCCCACCGCCGGCCTCCTTCGACACTCATCATACACCTCTACCTCACCTCAGAAACTCCCATGGAAACCACCGTAGGAGAAAATATTGAGAAAATATCCCACTACTAACACCTGATACCATGATTAAATACCTCAACAACCACATCCAATCACCATTGAGTTTCATTCAGCTAATGTGAAGGTCAAATGTTACTCATGATGTCACTAAAAAGAATCTTTCTCTCCACTTACACTCCTGAGAAATTCTTTTGAGTCACCCTCACAACCATGAAAATATAATGGAATTCATATATTAATGAGGATAATGTTTCCTCATGATTACTTCCAAAATTTGGTTTCAAAACACCGGATCTCCATGGGTGTTTCCATTACATACTACCCCAACGGTCATGTGGCACTAAAAAATGGTATATTTTTTAATATATGTGGGGTTACACCTATAGTTTAACTGAGTAACTCCATACCTATAGAAAATGAGACCAAAAACCACTTGATAAGGGGTGTGGGGACTGCAGAGGGAATCCACCATGGGAAGAAGGCTCGACCATACTGTTTTGTTCTTATTTTTTATTTTTATTTTATTAGTATTTTTTTCTATTGATTTATCTCTTCTATTATTATTATTTTTTAATTATTTTATTCTTCTCTTATTTCTCAATTCACCAAGAAATATTTTAGCTTCCATAATGATGAGCTAACCTGAGGCTTGGCCCAAGGGAGTTTAAGGTGTTCTTGAATTATTTCAGAAAGTTTATTTATAGTTTGTGATATATGTGAGTTGCATGAAAGAGTTTGAAGATTTTCCACCATCTTGGAATATGTAGTACTCTTAATTGAAGGTGGAAATTTCCTCATTATGTGATTAATATATTTTTTCTCTCCTTTTATCATTTTTAATCTTAGCACGAGTCATTTTATGAGAATATAATCTTAGCATATTAAAAATATTTTCTATTGTAGTTCCCATAACATTTAATTACCCATGATGGAAATCATTACATTTTCAATCACATTCAACATTATCATAGTTTCTTTGGGTTCCATGCATTTACTTAAACAAAAAAGTATAGCATGAGTAAAAATATGCATACTCCAAAACCACATAACCTATATCATACAGAATTATTATGATATTATATTATACATATATTTATTCACAAGGTTTGTAAAATAAAATTATCTACTTATAATCTCTAAATATTATCTAAACCCATATTTTATTCCCAATATAGTAGCTCATACTTTTTATAAAAATATATGACAAATTTTTATTTTAATATTCATAAATATAGTATTAAGATCCATTCAAGAATCATATAGTTCTAGTGTAGTTGGAAACATGTATATATATAAAAAATTTACAAAGGGATGTAAAACATATACCAATAAGTTATTCATAACTGCATCACTTCATTTACATATCAAACATAAATCTTTTTTTCATATCCTTATGAAGGAAAGATGTTAAAGGGTGGGATAAGATTCTCTATATGGGTAAATAAGTGAGATACCAATGATCAAATAAGTATAGCATGATCATAATTGTACGATAAAAATATATTAACATTTAAAAACCATACCCATCATATCATATATCATAATATTAAGTCATGGAATAAATATTCATAGTTCATGAGATATAAAACACAAATGAATCGAATAACATGAGTCATGAGGGCATAATATTTGCATTAAAAAATATGTTGTAGCCTACACATAATCATTGAAAATCATTTCCTTAAAAAAGAATAATTTATAAAATATAGTTCTTTATTAAATTAAAATCACATTCAATCATATCATTATTCAAGGTTCACACCCAAGACTATTAATGTGGATAGAGTAAATAATTGAACTGGGATCACCCCCCATTCCAGAAATTATTAAATCCCATGATATCTATAATTACCCTATGTATTGGATTTATATATAATTTTTTGTAACCCTATCAATAATCTTAATCCAGTAATATGTTTTACACAAGTATATAAAACATGATTCATATATCATAACCCACATAAAATAAATATCTTTTATGAACATTTCAATAAATTATCATGGAATCACCAATAGAAAATAAGCAGGTTTCTTAAATATATCACTATTATAATCATAGAGCATTCATTTAAGTAAAAGTGTTGTATCTATAGAACATATTCCCAGTATATAATCAATCACATCAAAAAATTCATCTTATATAAAAATTCTTTTAAAATATCACTTAGAACATTTCATGAGAAAATTACAATTTTCACTATGAAAAAACATATTTTAAATAAATAAATTACCCAAATATTAAAAAAACAATTTTCATATATTGAACCTTCAAAATTTATAAATTAATCCTTAAAACATTGATCAGTCCTAATGGTGGGAAATTTTGTTCAAGATAAGTACATTAAAATAGATGTTCCTTTAATATTTTCTCTAAAAACATAAAATTACCTCATTTGGGATATGAAATTAGGATTCCATCTAAACCATTTAGTAAGAATGGTTTAAATTAAAAATTATAGAAAATATAGATTTGGGTGAAAATGATATTTGACCAAAGAGAGATCTAATGTCGATTTTCCTTAAAATTATTATTTTAGTACCTTAAATATATAAAGAGAATAAAATAAAAGGAAATAATTTCATAGGAAGAAATAAAATTACTATATGAATATTCATAAGTATCTTGGTATGTATATCATAAAATTTTATCATCGAAAAATTAGTCATAACCAACCCCGATATAGAGTGATATTATAACATAAATACCTTACCCCATGTTTGACATACTTCATAAATTCTCTAAAAACTGTATAATTAATTTAAATTTATTTTAATTTTATACCAAATTAATTTAAATACTTATAATATAATATATGGTCCATTAATAATATTTCAACACTCATTTATTAATAATTTATTATTAAAATCACAATTTACATGTGTTACCTGTTTAATTTTTATGATAATTTTGGTTTTAGAGGTTCTATCCTTATATTTTGAATATGGTTCCGTAATCTAAATTATATTAATTATGATATGATTATCTTATATATTCATTATAAATATAATGAATCATAAATAATTTGTGTATAAAATAAAATTAATTACACCATTCCTGGAGATGGTATGCCGTATAAACATATAAAAATTGGCTTCAATTTTTTTGAATGGAAAAAACAATAAATAATACTTCACCTTTATATAATCATAATTATATAATATTTTTGATTCTAGGTTGGATTTGGTATCAATAAGTCAATGTATGTTGGTGGATGAAGTGCAAACGAAGTGATGATTCTTGGAAAATTGTTTGGGATTCATCTAGTGTAATTGGATATCACACATTGAACTTTATATATAAAATATCTGATAAAACTTTGTGTAATATTATATCCTAAATACTTCTCTCATTGATGAAACATTTTTTAATAAAATATGCCAAAAATGTCACCATGAGAAAAAGTTAATTTTGGGAAGTGGATTTGAAGGTGACTAAGAAAAATTGTATTATCATTTTGAATGAAGAAGATGAAGATTTATCTTGGAAAAGTATTTGAGAAATGTTTTTTATTTTATATATTTATTTATTCAAATATTTTTAACTAGCATCACATGAATATTAGGGTCTTACCACAAGCCCCCAAGGGTGAGCCACGAACCAAACTAAGGGGGCATAGGGTTAACCCCCATGGGAAAGTCTGTTAAAGGAGACCACGTGGTGGTTATGGAGTGGGTGTCTATGTATAGGTGCATAGGTTCATGCCCATTTATTGGATGCATGGGTAGGACACATTGGGAATTTCAGGTACCATTGGTTATGCACAGGTGGGGCGCGGACAATGAGATAGTGGTGTGCAGGTGTAATAGGTTCCAACACACATAGCCAACTTGACCAATCATCTTACACATAATAATATATAAATCAACACTCAGACAAATTCATGTAAAATTTATGATGAATTCCCATTTACACTAATAACCGGTCCATTATAAATATGGAAATAATATGTGCCCCATTATCTGATTTAACTACAATATTTGTTGGATATAATGGAGCATGTACTCAAATAATATGATCATTTTCATTCTCTACATCACCTTCGACCTTTTTGAATCAACTATTTTTATGGAACAAGAATGAATACAACTAACTATTTCATGTTATTGATCCATAATATCACACAATAGTTGATCAAGCAGAAAACTTGTCTTTAATATTTTCCTTTAATTCATTCCATTATTTGAAGAAGGATTAGGCTAAGGATTAGTGATGAGGACACATGAAGGAGAAGCCACTATATTTACCAATGGTTCATAATGATTCCATCACATGAAAGATTGAAAATTATTTCAATATTATCTATATATCACATGAAAGTTTATATAAACCCATGACAACATCTCACGAGGATGAATATATCTTCGATCGTGAGAAGTTTAAATATTTTATCAAAATTATTTCATGAATTATTTAGAGTATTAAGAATATGTCCACTAATTCATCCTATACTCAATGAAGTTATCATTAAAATAAATCATGAGATAATGTGATCACTAAAGTGATATATGGAGTAGCTTAATGCCTTTAAATTCATGAAATTATGATATTATAATACATTTGAATAATTCCTCGATACAACATATAAATTGGAGGTTAGAAGGTTCAACATGGAATATATAAACATATTCATGGATGTGTTAATATTTTTTTATGGTACATGGGTATATCATGAGAGCTCTTGAGAAAGATAACTCATGTGACCCATTTACAAGAATGATAGATAGGGTTCATGTGATCCAATCATACAAAGGAGTATCATATATAGAATGGCTCGTATAAAAACCTTTGTCTTGTGAAGTAAAACTCATGGAAAATACATTGTCTCAAGAAGTAGAAACCCATTAATATAATATTATCATGTAAAAGTAAACTCATTGAAAAAAAAATTCCAATAAAAGAAACATCATAGAAACACCCCATTTCATGAAAATGATAAATTATAAAATCGTTGTCTAATGAGGAAGAAACGTGAGATCCATCCTAGGCTTGAAAAAATACTGATAATAACACACTTAAAAATTATTATTTTGTGAACGAGGAACTAACAAGCCACCTATGTCCCATGAAGGGAAGAAGAGTTCGTGTGATCACTATTTAGAAGAACTTATTTGAATGTGTGGAAGACATCAACAAGATCATTACCTATATTATTTGATGGTAGGAAGACATATCGCATGAACGATAGTTGGTTATGTGAAGTTAGAAAGAGAAAATCTTTCATGTAACCAATCTATGGAAAGCACCCCATGTACCATTCTTGATAAACATCAAGTTAATTGAATGAAAAAGGTAATTATTATATTAAAGGGGAGTTGTAAATAATTTATTTAACATAAAACATTTTTGTGAATAACATAAAAATTAAAAAAAAAATTACTAGGGTTTCAAATTCCATGAAATCAATGAATAAAGATTACTTAATTAAAGAATATAAAGAGAATAGATTTTTTTGTTGTTGATGATTATTCAGGTATGGAATAATATTCATGAATTTTTGTTCACCATATAGACACATTTATTGAGGTTGAGACATAAATCATAAGGAATAATTCATTCCTGTGAAGTGTTATACTATGGTAACTGATCAGATATAGGTGATCATAGATATTTTAGCATGATTTTTAGAATTTCAATAGAATATCGATGGTAATTTAAGTGTAAATTAGTAAATTATATCCTACAGGATCATGTAGGAATACCAAATTTCGTCTTATAGTGGAGTAAACCTTCATCAACGGTGAAATAGTTTGGTGGGTTTTAGGAGTAGTTGATGTATTTTGGTTGGGGATTGAAGTATAATGATTCCTTGGTTGATTCTAGATGAAAATAAGTCTTTTAGTTAGTGTGTAATACATTAAATTATTTTATCTAGATTTGGATATAAATATATTCTCTTGGATGGATCTATAGAAATGTATTCAATTGTCTGATAGTAAATAATCTATACCTGGGGGGATAACTGGTTTTAGGAAAGAGTTGCTTTTTTCCAAACCATATAAATATTGTTTGTGTCACTCTCTACAATATTACAACATCACAAGAGGTGATGTTGATATGAAATATTGACTGTACTGAGAACCCTAACAATATTTAGAGGTTGAATTGAAAAGTAATTTATAAAAAGAATAACTTGATTCATTGATCCCCTCTTAGTGGACAATCTTTCATGGGCACTAGAAGTGGTATCAGATGAATTTTCCATCTATAGATCCAATAATCATTGTGAAATATGGAAAATATTAATTTTATCAGTAGATAAAGTGTTTCCACATTTGGTGGTAAGAATTATCACACCTGTAGGAAAATGATTATACCATATCTCCTCCAACTCATCCTAGAAGTGGGATATACTATAATAGTGGGGTTTATACCAATTTATAATCATATTTCCATTACATAAGATGATAAGATAAATATGGAGTTGGATGGAATGGCTATAAATTAAATATTAATGGATCTCATATAAAAGTTTTATATAAAATTTCTAGGTCTCTAGACTACTATATAATTGTAAGGTCAACACAAAGGATGATATAAAGGAAATGTTAAAGTCATGGAATCCAAAATAAATGTTTGTAGGAGTAATTGTGATGATATTAATAGTATTGATGAATATTTTATTGATTAATACTTCAATGGAGTGAATGATCTAGTTATAAACATTCAATTATTTGATGAGAAGTTGGATGAATCTATCGTTATAAAAAACTAATGAGGAATTTTCTAGATAATTTTTATTTGAGGATGTCAAACCTAAAAAAATAGACTATGTTTCTCTTGATTAATAAAAAAATATTTTCATATATTAGTATATGAATAAAATTAGTTCATTAATGAAGAATGAAAAAGCATAAATATATTTTGAAACTATAATAATGGGAAAGGAAATACAAGTTGACATTGAAGAATTAGAAGACTGTGACAATGATGAGGATGTTGATTTCTTCAATCACATTTAATTTATGATATAAAATGGTTCTTGCTAGGGAAAATGGATGAGGAAGAATAAGAAACCACAATAATACATCAATTGTGGTAGCTCGGGTTATATTTTAAAAAAACAATCGAAAGAAGAAGATTGAAGAATTGTAATCTGAATAAAAATTAGAGGATAATAAATATCATAAACATAAATATGATATGAAAAAATAGAAACACTAGAGTAGCAAGAAGATCAATCTTATGATAAAGAATAAGAAGCATTTATCATCATGTTATTCTTCCAATAATGAAGTTGTTTTTTTTCATTAAAATAGAACAAATGATTCATCAAGTGGTAATGATAATGAATAGGGAAATATATAACATGAGTGGATTATAAAAGTAAAACTAAAATAATACATGTAACAAATCAAATATCTCAATAATTAATTGAATAATCTTGATAACGAAAATAATAAATTAAATTTTGAACAGAATAAGGAATAAATAGTTCATGAAGATGGGTAAAAGGATGATATGATCAAGAAATAAGTATCTTTAAGGAGTGATATAAAGATATAAATATTAAAATATACTGAACAATATGAGACCATATGTGATCTTGAAGGGAAGTGAATTCTATAGAATAATAATTGTTTGATAAACAATCCATATGTGTCATATTTTAACATGAGTTTAATAAATCTATGGTAGATTATAATAAATCTATTGAGATCAAGAGATAGTCTTCCCATTCTAGAGAAAATGATGGTAAAAGTGCATCTAATCATTCTGTTAAAACTATTATTCATAATAGTGTAGATGTGAAAAAATAAAATAAGGATATTTGGGCCCAAAATATTGAGAGTAAATATTAAAAATAAATGAGAGTGAATAATATTACATGAATTACTCACCTCCTCCCATGAATATTTATACTTGGTATACAAGAGGAAAATAGAAACACAAATCTGGATTCATCTAGAATCAATTTTGGAGAACAATATTTAATGGTTTCTATTAATGTTGTGGTTAGAATGGTCACATATAATACTCTTACGAGTTTAACATATCTATACCAGAAATGAGACAAGAATAAAGGAGGGGTTTCAATAACAATATAGGAAATAATCTTAATGAAAACAACCTGTGAGTATATTATCACCCCAACTATCTCCAAATAAATAATTTCATATTCCAAAAGAATTTTGTGGTTAATTAAATTTGGAAGGTTATAAGGATAAGGAATGCATAAAAATATGGGAAGGAGAATTTACCTATTATCTAAAAGGGGATAGGTTTCAAAATAAAACCAATGAAAATTCATGTATTGATTTTGGGAATATTGAGAATGTAAATAAAAAAGTCTACTTATTTTTCCAAATAAATTGAAATTAGAGAAACAGTTAGAGTATGATAAGAAAATAATTAATGCTAATGGAAATAAAGTGTTTATATAAAATGAGTAGAATGTTGATGCGATGTTATCCATTGGTGGAAACATGAAATTATATAATACTGAGCTTGAAAATGTTAGTCATCACAAATTTGAAGACAAAAGTATAGAATATAGCTAAATCAGTGAGAATCTAAAAAAATATAATTCAATTAATTTTTCCTTGGATGAGTACAGTATAATAGTATGGAATATATTGAGAGGAACCTCTCAGTCTGAATTTTATTTTTTGCAAAGTTAGAGGTTCCTCTTTATTCCTCTTTAATTTATGTGTTATTAAATAATAATAAATGGAATTGAAGGATATTTTTTAGGCTGTAACTTTTGGAAAACATTAATATATTTTACTTAATTGAGTATACTTTCTAATATAAAATGATGGAACTTAAGAGGAATAAACATTTAGAAAAATATTCAATTTGACTAAATTCTAATGAATCTAGAAATTGTGTATAGATTTCAAACCTTAAGGTTGAGGTATTTTAACCACACTTTCATTGCTTGTTCATAATTTAATTTATCATATCAATGGTGAGTTATTTCTTGATGAAAATATGAGTTTAAGGGTTATATGTTTCATTGATCTTGACCATTCTAGTGTGTTTATTTATGTAGGAAGGATTTTTAATTTCATTGAAAATTATTGTTTTTTCAAAATCCTTCAATGATACTTGAGAGTCACTGAGCATGATTTCACATCACTAGTATATTATAGATATCTTATGCATCCTTGGTTGCATATCTTTTATATTCTACACTGGGATAGCCAATATGGACATATAGTTTATAAACTAAATGATCTTGTACAAAATTACCATGTAAGATCATTAATCTCTTTGAGGTGAATTCAAAATATTCATATAAGGGATATAATCATACTTTTAAGAAGAAATATTAGTTGAAAAGTCCCCATTTACCTTTTTCATGTTGATTGTCAATAATAGTGATAAAGTCACCAAATATTGAATGATATGTGTTGATATTAGCAAAAATTACAAGAGGGTTCTTTTTTATCACATGATTCATTTTTTTATATATTTCAATATGTATCGGTGGATGAAGTGGGGATGATTGGAGAATTGTTATGGATTAAATTAATTAAATTGATTTTCACAATTGTAAAATGAGCCTTAAAAATATTGATGATAATTTAAGGGATATTGAGTTTCGACGACTTGTTTAATTTAAGGAACTTTTCTAACTACAAAATGAATATGAATATTTCCATAAAAATAATTTTAATTTCATGAATGGAATTTGAATGTTCCCATGAAAATTGTAATTACATTTTATATGTAGAATATGAAAAGTTACCTTGAAATATTATTTGATAAAGTTTTTTTATCTATTATAAACATTGAATTATTCATGTATTATTATTTTACCTTACATAAAAAATAGGTTCCATCCCTAATCCCCCAAGGGAAAGCCTTAAACCATACTTGGCCTAATTGAACGTCAATCCCTACAGGAAATCCTACAGAAGGAGTCTATATAAATGCTAAGGATTTGGTAGCCTGTGTATAGAACCATAGTTGTGAGCCCATGTATAAGGAGCATGGGAAGTCTACATTGGGCCTACATGGTGCTAGTGGGACTATGTAGGTGATGTGAAGCATGGTGGGTAATGTTGTGAAGTTGTAATGGGTGTCGAATCTTGTAGTTGGATTGACTGAATAATGGAAAATGAATGATATATAAATCACCACTCATCCAATGTTTTTTCTGATGTTGAAAGAATTCTGACAGTTACTGATCACCTAAGTTTTTATAAATATGGAAATAACATGCACCACATGATATGAGTGATTTTCTCTATATGTTGCATCCTGTGCAACATGTAATAAAATAATATTATTGCACTCATCTTCCAATACACCTTTGAGTTTCCCTACACCACTAGTTTGATGGTTCAATGACAATGACAAGCATCTATTATGTGTCATCATGATAAGACATTAAGATAAGGTCGATCTCATCGAGAACATTCTTACAATTATTTTATTTCAGGAATTCCATGATTTTAATAATGATTTATTTGAGGATAAGAGATATTTTCACATTATGGATAATCCACTGCAATAACAACTGACATTTAATGATTTTATCACATGAATATATGATAACAGTCATGTAAAATTATATGGATAACATGAAAATAGGGAGAAAATTATAAATTTGTTGCATAAAGTTGAACATTTATTTGATCATGATAATCTATAGTATTTTACAGTAATTATTGCATGAATTATTCAAAGTATTAATAATATGTCCATTGAGGCATCACATGATCAACAAAGTGATCATGCAAAGGAATCTCATGATCATGTGATCATTCCAATTTTGTATATAGAATCCAAAAGGATCAATATCCATGTGATCATAATATCCTTGTGAAATTTAATAATTCTTTTATTGGACATAAAATGTGGTGGTTATATAGTTCAAAAGAGACTATCTAAATAGAGGCATAGATGAGTTAAAATTTCTTATTATCTGTTGAGATATCATGAGAGCTATCAAAATAGATCACTCATGTAAACTATACATGTGAAGTAGTGACGGAGTCTACATGATCCAATCATGCATAGGGGTATCTTAGGAATCCTAACCCACGGTTAAACCTTTTCTTATGAAGTATAACCCACAGAAAACCCATTTTCTCATAATGGAGACACCTGCAAACAAAATATAGTCATATGAAATAAAACGCACATAAAACCTATGAAATAAAAAGACGCAACTTGAAAAAACCATTTTTCATGAAAATGATACCATGAAAAATAATTTTATTGATAGGAAGAATCCCATGATCCATCCATGTCTTTTAAAAATCATTAAAAGAACACGTGAAAAAATCAGTGCCTTATGAAGGAGGAACACATGGGACACATGTTTCACATCATGGGAAGAAGAATTCAAGGGATAAATATTTTTATGAACATACATTAATGATAAGAATAAAACAAAATTATCCTTACATGGATTACATAATGGTAGGAAGACATTTTGTGTGATCCATAGTTGGTCACATCATGAAGGCGGGAGAAAAGTTTTTAAAATATTGAGATAACTCAAAATATATATGAGACTGAAATAATAATAAAGAACATAAATTAATGTTATAGGGTTTCAGATGCAATGAAATCCTTGTATCAAGTTAACTTAATTTAAGAATTAAATAAGTGATTTGAGGTTGTGTGAAATTATTTTTCAAAAGAATAATATTGAAAATTTTGTTTGCACCACAGTAAAACATTTATTGTGGTATTGACTTTATTTAAAAAGAATAATTCATGCTCGAGTAGAGTTAAAACGAGGAAACCAATCAGATACAGGTGTTCAGAGAGATTTTCAATATAAAAAAAAGACTCTATAGAGTATGTTGATTATAATTTAAGTATACATGATAAATATATATCCTAAAATCGCATGGAGGATTTTTAAAGACTATCATGTATTGGATCAAGCCTTTATCAAAGGTGAATACTACTGGTTGGTGTCAGGAGTAGTTGATGTCTTTTGTTTTGGAACTAAAGAAGAAAGAGTCTCTTGGTTGGATCCAAGGGAGAAAAAGTGTTTCAATAAGGGTTAAAATTAGTGAATGTCATTTGGATGAATCCAAAAACAAATGGAGTCTCATGGTTTGATTAAAAGTATTGTAATCATTTGGTTGATAGTAATGAATTTTTAACATTGGGGAATAACTAGTTACACCAAGAATTATACTTTTTGCAAACCTTGTAAATACTATGTACTGCTCTCTCACCATTATTAAAATTGTAAATGAGCTGATATATATAGATAATATTAAGTGTATTAAGAACCTTATTAGTGTTGGGATGTCAAATTGAAAGGAAAATGATTTTATTTAAGATAAAGATGATTCACCACTCCCCTCTTATTGGTTAATCA
The DNA here is from genome assembly GCA_963277665.1 of Viscum album. NCBI lineage: Eukaryota > Viridiplantae > Streptophyta > Magnoliopsida > Santalales > Viscaceae > Viscum > Viscum album. The sequence continues at coordinate 1,187,062,291 of OY728164.1, forward strand.
AGTATGTGTAACTACAAATATATATCACATATATTTATTAAATATATTATTATTTCTATACATTTAATGTGGAAATAAACAACTAAATGAAGTACTTTGCAGAGGTTGTAGTATACACATATGCACGAGAGACATTTTCATTTTCCAATAGATTGGATGTTAAGAAATTTGATAATATATTATATTTTTAGTATAATAATTATGTCATTAATATTATTTACAAATATTAAGGCCTTTGGGAATCCTTAAGTGAAGATGATAACTAGAAAACCTACAAGGAACAAGCTCAAGAAGAAGGATGAGCAAGGAGATTTAACCATAACAAAAGAAAAACGAATTGCAATAATGAGAGGGTATTGTACCTCCCATTAAGACAATCCCGTGCATGCATGGGAATTCCTAGTCGAACAGTCATGCAAAGGTGGAAAGATAATTTCATGATGAAGAAGCTGGGGAGAAGCAGTTCCAAGTAGTTAGTCTGGGTTGTATGTAATTTTTGAAGCCTATAGGAAATGAATTCCTCTAAGACCTATGGTCCATGTAATACTTACACCTATGGTCCGTGTAAGGGTTCCACCTCACCCCTTAAAAGGTAGATTATCAAAATCAATAAAAAATGAAGGCCTTCGGGCCATTGGAGGGTGAATAAAGGTGGTTCCATAATCCAGATAAAATTTCAGTACATTTAGGTTAAAAATGTTATTATTTAGTGATGAATACCATTGATTTTGATGATATCAAAAAATAAATAAAGTGAATTAGATCGGGTAGGGTGATTTTCTCTTCTTAGTTAGGCATCCATCAGATTCATTCGTAAGAACCCTTGTAATTGTATTTTAGGAAGACCATAATCTATAATTCTTGGATGGTTAAGTTGATAAGATAATTTTTTATAGGTTTCTATATCTATATGTTTATAGGTTTTTTAATGAGATGAAATAGTGTTTTTCCTTTTATACAAATGGGAGAGAACACACATGGAATATATTCTTTAATTAAAATAAAATAAATGCATTCTCAAGAAAAATTATTCCAAATAGATAAATATTAAATGTAGGGATAATATAGGGTTTAAATATATCCATAAAATAAGATTTATAAAATTCTAATTGTAATTAATTCCCTTATCTCAAAGTTTAACCCCCGCCCCACCCTAGTAAACCTATTTTGACCATTAATGTGCTAAAACGTTTACTATTTTTACTATTAGTTATGGAAATAATGATATTATTCACACTAATAAATTTATATATGATAATTATAAATATATTATACATTTTATTATGTTTATTTAATATAATTTTCAGAATATAATTTGAAATTAATCCTACAAAACGTGTTGGAATTAGTTTTCCATAATATTACTGATTTCTTTTGTATATAGTATATTATACCAAAATCCAATATAAAAGTAATTCCAATTACATAAATTTGATTATTTTTATAAGGAATGTTCTAATAAAACTTTAAATACCAATTTAAAATAAAATGTAACTTTTTTATTACTTTAAATGAAATCAAAGTCTTTAATAAAATTAATAATTTTTTAGAATCCATTAAAAAATCAATCATTTTAAAAAATTATCAATAATTCACTCTAAGATAATTATGACATGATTATTTTAAAATTGAATTAATTTTTATTTTTTTCAAAAAGTATTTTAAAAAAATTGTATTATATTCTATGAAATAAAAACCATTTTCATGGAAAATATATTTTTGAGTAATGTAATCACTTTACAAAAAATCTATTACTTATTTATCAATATATATTTTTTATATAATAATACTATTCATTATTTTAAAATTATAGTTATTCCTATCAACTCGGCTTATTTAATGTTTAGGAAATAATAGTATACTATATTAAAGTTCATTTAATATCGAGTTTTCATGTATCATAATATATTTATGAAATAAACTATAATTAAATAGAATGATTTTATAAAGTATCGGGGTGTTACATCACTACTTATTTTTCATAATTTATTGATGGTTAGCCGATATCAAGGGTATAGTCTCCCTAATATATAATAAAGTCTCATTTGACTACATAGAAGCTTCTTTTATAGGGAAAATAATGCATCAATTCGTGGGTCACACGGGATTAATCACATAAAATATTGAAAAAGTGTTAAAGAGTGATATCAATGATTTATCCTATTAATTTTCTATTGTGTCTCGGTAGAATGAGTATAGGTTGGTTGTAACCTTGCAAGGAATCTATGTTTCTATTTTTCCAGCACCTGTGTAGTAGACATTCGAGTAACCTAGGTTGTGGGATTCAATTATAGTTACAATGGAGTTAATTTATAATATTATTCATCATCATTTATTACGGTATTTATGATTTATGATTTTCTCCTCTTTCATGGTCTAGAATGTGTGTTCGGGTTCATGCATCAAGATTAAAACAGAAAATCACAAGTTATGTTCATTCATAAGAGTAACTATTAAATGTATTTACTAATTAAATTCCAATAATAGAATATTAAAGGTTCTCATAAGTACATTATGTATGGAAAAAATCAATTTAACCTATGTATATAAATGATTATATATATATGATTGTGATTAAAATGTAGGTATAAGTCCCACATGGGTAAGGAATGTTTGATTAATGGGTTGAGATGTCTTTTCACTATTGGTTATACCCTTTATTAATGTCTTCCCGGTTTTCTATTTTTCCCCCTATTAATGTTTAATTTATATTACTATTTATGCTATTAATGGAATTTTATGTTCTATATTTTGGAATTTCATAAAAATGTTTCCCTAGTGATTTAATGTGTTGTTACCTAGGGATTGGGGTGAGTATTTCCCCAAGGTTATTAATTCTATAGTTATACATTAAGATTTTTGGGAGAGAACATTGATCATGCCCCAAAATATACTAAATATTTTTATGTGAATTATATTTTATAGCCATGAGTGTTGTACGTAATACTTAATAGAGGTGGAGGTGTTCATTAGGGTGGACCTTCCATATTGGACATTGCTTGATATTTCCATATAATTACCCTCAATATTTCTAGGATATTATTGGTCCATAGTAGATTAAGTCTTAAATTGAGATCATAGAGGGTGTCATTGAGCTGGTATAATCCACTAAAAAAATTTGGGTGAAGCTTGCATCTTATATACTTCAGGGACCCTCTATGTGATAGGTGAAATTTATAGTGAGGGTAAAGAGTCCAGATGTATTTTAATTAGTTTCATTTAAGGTATAATTCATTGATGATATTTCTCCCATGTCACTAATGTCATATTGAAAAATGGATTTTTTAGAGATTTTATAGGGGATAATTTTTGTGAAGGTGTGAAACAATAATTTTTTTCTCTTTTTAGAATGAACTAAGAATTATAATTTCATTAGGATTCAAATTACCCTTTCATTTTAAATGAGTCTTCGTGTATGGATTCTAAAACTAACATCCTATTATGATTTTATTTACATGTATCTTTCAATTATGAAGGGATGGTCAAAGTAAATTCATTAATCTCTTTTCTTATTTTATTTCATTATTTGGTTCCCTATCAGGTGGTGCAAGTTATGCCACCTCTTATGGTATGAAGAGAATATTTGATGAAATATTTTAGGGTATTATGTGGAATTAGATAAGTATAGAGGATCCTCAATTAATCCATCGGGAAGAGAATACCCGAGGTTTTTTTTATTCCGTATGATCAAGTTATTACTATAGTAATTATACTATCTAATTGGTAGAGTCTGATGTGTTTTGTATTGTGGAGATCCATCAATGATTTTTATCAAGGATTTTTCAGCACAGTTCATGTTGGTGATCATTATAGTTCAATATTTTCTAATGTTCTTCTTGAGTAAATCATATGTATACAATTTCTATTTCTAATAGGTTAGATTAATGAGGTGGTTAGGGGTCTTAGTCCAAAAAGAAATCGAAGATGCCCTACAGTATTGTTATAAAAGAAATTATGATGGAACATGAATCCAATTTAATGAGAGTATATACATTAGACTAATTTTCAATTGATGGGTAAAATGTTACTTCTACTATGAGTGATATGGGTTTGGATATAACCAAGAATTATATTTCCCTATTTGATATAAAATAAACTCATTTCATTATGTGTACCCAAGTGGTTAGGGATGTCAGTGGAGATCTTATCAATTTGTTGAAAACTAATAAACCTCTTGGTAAATCTTTTTATTATATTCAATGGTTCATAGTCTGTTATATCTTAGTTTTAGGGATAAAGATAATTTTTATATTTATTCATTTTATATTAGGAGTGTTTTGATGTTATTAATGGTATAGACTTATGAAAATGATGTTGGGATCACATTAATGAATACGAATCGAATAATACCTATACATACCTTATAATGATGATGTATTATAATTTGGTCGAATTAGATGTGAATATTTTTAGAGTGGGACAAGAACTCCATCAGATGGGATCCATTATAATGCAGGCGGCGTGTATGATTCTTATAGGGGATTGGGTGACTATTTAACTAGTTTTCCACCAATGGAGAATCCTTATTAGGATGTTATTCCAAATTTATTATTTAGGTTTCCTCTTATGAGAGATATTGAGTTCATTGTATACCACATTCTAGGTGTGGATCCTATATCCCAACCATTCACTCATATGGAATTGGCTTATTTAAGGTATCATTACATGGATTAAGAGGATATTAAGGGTTTTATCTCTATGGGCATTTCTCTATGGGATTCTCTTATTTTACTTAATTAGATTACCAACAGTAGCCTATAATTTTTTTTTTGTATTACATGATGTTGAATCATGCTATGGTAAGGAAAATTTATCCCATTCCTTGAATATATGAACTGTTTAATCATTTTAGAGGTTATCTAGGGTTCACCATGATTATCCTATGATCAGGTCATCATTTGTTGTTGGTCAAATGTTTAGGGTGTTCCCAATATGGATTAGAATATCATTTACATGTTTTATTTATACTTTTTCATTCTATTTTTTCATAATAATGTTCAGTTCGTGTATGTGGTACTAATGAACTAGATTTTTAATCATTTACTTGACCCCTCCTCCATGAGGTTTGTTGATAAAACATTGGTACACTCGAGGGACAAGTATTTTTATGGAAAGATGATAGAAATTTTATTGATTATTTTTTATCACATAATATATTTTCTATGTTATCAATGTGTCAATTCTAGATCAATGATTTATTATTATTCATATTATTGATTATAGAAGAAGTGATTTTAATTTTATCAGGAGAATTATTGACATATATGTAATGGGAAAATCTCATGAACGCTTTTTTTAAAAACATTATCCATTTTCGGGCTCGGTATTATAGGTGTTTCATTAAATATTTCTCTTTATTCATAATTATTATGATAAGGGTGACTCGTAAGGGAATTAAATACAAATGTATCAAATAGAATGAAAAATATTATTATTATTTTAATAAAAGATTTAGTTCTACTTTGATTCTAATATTACTAATCCCAATGAAGGTTTGTAGTATTTACTGAGATACCTATAACATCAATATAAAATATTTTTTATTAAATAGGGTTGGTATGTCACTTATGGGTATCATTTTACATGGAACTATGAGTGGAAATACCTAAGACAATATATGGAGTTCCTTGAAATAGCTTTCACCGTAAGGTTTGGTCTTCATTATCTTTCTGGTGAGACATTTTTCAATAATAAAGGCTATAATATATTGTGATACACAGTTCCCCAATAATATTTGACCATGAGGAAGATGAATTAGGTGTATTAATTGTAAATTTATAATTTGATATGGTGTATACAATTCATAAAGAAAATCTTGGGGAATAAGCAATTAATAAGATAATACATAAGTGTGTGGTTTAGAAATCGAACAAGGAGTGGAATTTACTTAGAATATACATAGGATTGTGAGTTAATATGTATGTGGGACATGTTAACATGTCATTTACTCCCATGTATATTTATTCCTCGCTAGTATAGTAGGTTAAGTCTATCCATGATCTAGATTCAATTTTCTGGTGATATTGGAATGGCTGATAGGTGATGACCTCGTCCTATGACTATCTTAGGATGTGGATGGGGTTTTTCTTATACATGGTATGGTAGTAGTCCCTACTTATATATCTTATTATTTGATGGGAAAATCTAAAAAATCACTTTAGGTAGTTCAAAACTCCAAAAAATTTATATAAAATAATACAATGTACCATTTCTAGTGTCCTAGTATGTGGAATAAAACTATTGTATTTGTCTCTTACCAACTATCCTATTAGAGGATAAAGTCAGAACACTAGTGGTCGGGTGGATTGCATCACGACATTCTAGTGATAATTTGGATGTATGATGAGGTTACCATAGTCATTTTCATGATAATACCACAGTCCCATGGGGTTGTGATCTTATGTGGGTGTCTAATAAAAGACTAAAAAACGTTTTATAAATCCTTCCCCACTAGGATAATCAGTTGTTGGATGATCTATAAAAGAAATATGTGCAAGAGGTTAGTAAATTGCATGGGGTATCCATGAATATTATATTATATCTGGATGGGTATTTTCACATTGAGATTCTAGTTGGTCCTAAAAAATATGTTGGTACTTAATTGATTACATTTATTACATATCACCCATAAGCAAACAAGAAGTATGAGAGGTTCATCTAGAGATTTGAGAATATACTATTTGTCAATGTGATCAATTTCTATTGATACTTGGATAAACACATGACATGGGAATTTTTTTATATAAAAAAAAATTTGAGATACAATTCAAGTGGTTCATGTAAGGAATTATGTTGTAGACATTGTTTGTCACCTTATTGATGATTGGTGGTATGTGAGTTAGTGGTGGTCTGGATAGGATTGGGGTAAGATATGATTGTACAGGTGTAGTGATAGGTTTCCACATAGATAAAATATCTCTCACATGGTAAATACATGAAAATAAACATTGTATTTCACCAGGGATAATATGGTTTTTATACATGTGACACAACATTTGGGAATTGGCGCCTAAGGAAGCATGATAAACATAATATTTGTTTTTTTAGTTGGTTCAACATTGTAGAATGAAACATCATTGTTTTTTTCGATTACCTCATCACCCCATTACATTGATGTATGTTGGATATATTTAACAGTTCATATAAATGAATGTATTATAATAACCTAGTGATGCAATCAGTAGTAATTATTTTATATTGGAGGAATACTGATCATTTTTTGGAGATCCTAGTGGATATCATGGATTAAACACTTCCCTTTTAACACCCCTAGATCTATTGTTATAAATAAAAACAGTGCACACTTACTTTGATATAAAATGAGATTCTCCAAAATACCAAACATCATTTTATATATCATCTCAATATTCACACACATACATAAAAACACTCAAGCCCTAAAGGTTTAGTTTCTTTATATATTACCTACATAACCATCATATTAAAAAATAGTTCTTCAACATCCATAATTAAATTCTTCACACATAATTCACTCTAAAACATAGTAATGTATATATATACCTAGGTAAATGGATAAACCTATGAAATTATTGAGAAAAAATCCATTTTAATTTAAGGTAACATAAATGAGTCATAGAGGATTGGATTAAAGATCTATGAAACAATATAAACATAGAAGAAATGTTATTTTAAGGAGGGCGATCATAGAAAGTGATTATGAAACATATCAGAATAACATTTTATCAAGAAATAATAATATAATACCAAAAAAATCATCAACATGGAATAACATTAACCATAAGAATTGAAAGTCTAATTACATTGAAATATTCTCGAGACATGGAAACACATATAGGAATGTGACATAAAAATGAAATGTTGAATTAAAATATGGAAAAAAATTATTTATAGAAAGATATTTCATATATCATGACTCAATATAAATACCATCATCACATAGTGAATGGAGTTCCACAACATAGTGGAATGGGTCTAGCCCCATTACCATAAGAATAGATTATTGGGTTTACTTCCTAGTATTTTAAATATGGTACTATGACATAAGAATATTTATCCAATGAATTTGAGGGCTTTATAATTTCAATCCAATCAATCACATAATTAATAAACATATATATGTGTTCCCCAAAAACATGAGAATTTTTAAAATTCCGCCAAATAATTATTAATCTACCATAAAGTAATTAGTTTCAAGTAAATTTCAACATTTCTTGATCATAATTCATTAATAAAAATAATTTGAATGTTATTATTAGAATATATCCCAAAGGAAGTGTAAGAAATTTTAAATTATTCTAACATAAAAGTGAATCAATTTTGAATTATCCTAGAAAATTAGTTGGAAAATAAGAAGTAATATCAACAAAATTTAAATTATATCGGAAAAAATAAATTTTTAACAAATCAATATTTTATAATTTTTTGTAAAATTAAATAAATATTACATTGATGATTCCTAAAAACATTAAATGAAATTATTATAATGTAAATCAAAGAAAACGGTGGGAGACAAGAACAATATAAATATGTTAAATAAGATTCAATTCAGACATTTATAGTGAAATTAAATGTAAATAGAAAATACATAAAAAATACTATAATTATTTATTATGATATCTATAAAAAATAAAAAAAATAATGAAATTGAGGTGAAATATTTTACACTAAAAAGGGGAGAGAAGTTTTGATCTATTTACAAGCATAATTTCAGATGAAATTTGATCTAAAGGGATATATAAAGGTAGGAAATCATGTAAGCCCAAAAAATAGACATAAAATAATAAAATATTTTATTTTTTTATAGAAAAATAATATAAAATTTCTATAATATAAATTTATTCATAAGAAATATTTTTTTCAATTTGATATTGGAAAAAATCCCTTAAATGGAACATTATTTTTTATGTTAAAATATTATGAAAAAAACACAAAATTAACATAAAATGAATAGTAAATAAAATACTATATGATAATAGAATATAATAAACTAATCTTATATTCACATAATCAATGATCAATGTACATAACCCAATGAAAGAATATTGAGTAACAAAAAACCTTACAATTTAATATTTTATTACGTAAGTGTCAAATGAAACGAGGATTATGAAAATTAAATAATAGACATTAGATATATATGAGTATTTATAATATAATAAAATTTAAAATTTGAATCTTCCATATATACAATAATAAAATTATTAGATAATTATTATTACTCAATGAATGAATATTGAGGTAACAGAAAACCCTTACCATGGACTCCTTTTATATCATACATAATCTAGATTCAATTATAATAGAAATAGATTCATTAAAAATATTTTAAAAAAAACATATTAAAATATACTTCAATTTATATTATTTATTTATATTATATTATTACAATGATATTCTATATTTAGAGTATGTATTGATTGTTGGTTTTTAGTAGTTTCAAAAATTCCTTATTTATTTCAGTATAATAGTTTTACCCATAATTTGACTTTCTTATGTTAATCATGTATAAAATTTTATTAGTACTGTAATATAGTATTTATAATGAGTTCCAATACTCATAGAACAATTTATTTTTATTTTTGGTATTGTTTAAAATATAAATTCAGAAGGTACTTATTTTAAAAAAATTATCAACCATAAGGTAGTATATAAATAATGAGTATAATATTAATATTAACTCTCCAAAACTATAATGAAAATATTATTTAATTTTTAATAATATTTAATAAATATATAATGTTTCCATAACGAACCATATTGAAAATTTACAGTTACGTCCATATTCCTGGTTAAACCAACCTAAACAAAAACATGATATAATTAATGATGGGAATGAATTTGAAATGATTTTGAAATAATATAATTATTATAAATGAATAATTATATTATTTATTTGTTAGAATTATTATATATTACTATTTTAAATATTTATCAAATGAATATAAATGAATATTAAGGATTAGAATACATTAATTAAAAATATGAAATTGTATCTTCTATTGGAAGTGTGACCAGGGTTTTCTTTTTGGGTGAAAATGCAATTCTTGAACCTCCTCTATGATGGTAGTAGCCACTATTTTGGTACCTCTCCCCCCAGTGAGTGATTGTCCTTCGAAATCTAGCAATGGTTTGGGCTCCTCTCTCTCCCCCTTCTCTAACCCTGACATTCTTCCCCCTTTTATTCGTGTTTTTTTGTCTAAAATATCATGAGTTTTATAAGGGTTCCCTAATATTCCAATTTCCCCCATGGAGTTTAATAAATCCCATATGATATTAAATCTTACTCTGATTTCTTGGTTAATTTATTAACACCCCTCATTCGATTCTTTTGATAGGAATGTCTTCGCGATGTGGGATTCATAATATCAAGAGATCGTGGGTTTGATCGATAACAAGAATATAATGATTCATTTTGAATCAGATGATGATTTAATAAATTTCCAGTCCAGTGCTTCCCATATCTTTAAAAAATCATAGTTCTACTTATTTCGACATACATACGACTTCCATATCCAGCATGATTCCCCTATAGTGGATGCTTGGGTGAGTTTCCCTAATCTTCCTCTACAATTTTAGAATCTCTCAGTTATTAGAATGTTGGGTAATCTAGTTAGTATATATATATTATTATATAGAAACATTGAGTCTCTATGTTACCCTATTAACCTACATGAATGTGTGGAAGTGTATGCATCCAGAGTTCCTTTTAATTATGTTTGGGTTATTTTTGGTGATGAGTTTCAATGAAAAAACATGTAGACTATAAATCATAGTCTGAGTTCTATTCTATTTTTAAAGGTTTGGTCCATTTGATGGAAATCTGTTGAAGGGGGGATAAAAATCTTTCTATGAATATGGGTATGGATGGGGATAATGAATCAAAGGATATAGCTGAAAGAGTCCTATCTAGTTAGATTCCAGAAGGTGAGGTCTCCAAGTTTAAATCTGAAAATGGTGTGAATGGTGGATTGCGAGATGTGAATCCATTAGTGTCGGATGTTTTTAATCACTTGAGGAAAAATATAGGCAAACCTCAACATCCTATGCCTACTATATTGGGGTATTATGGTTATGTTTTGGAGGAGAAGCGCTCTGGTAGTGGTCAAAACATAGTGGATACACAAATGGTGGATGGTGTAGGCTCCAAGATACCTAAGGATGCATCTTATGCCAAGGTAGTGTGCTCAGGTACTGGTACTAGTTCCAACATTTAGTGAAATTCTTATAAATTCAGTCAGTTTAAGAAGGAGATGGTTGAACCCTATCCTCTTTTTAATCCTCCCTTAGTTCATAACAGATTCAATAAGTTGAAATCTGCTGGTGCTTTGGATCCCCCTCTTGAGAGTCCCCAGGGCATCAGTGAGCATTACTATGATGTGGAATAGATAAAGATGGATGAGGGTTGTCCCAATAATCACTTAGATGTCTCATTTTCAATAGATGGAAATGTTCCAGAATAGTTTAAAAGGATTGAGGCCACAATCATGAAGAGTTATAGGGAGGTAGAAGGTATCATGATGGGTAACCATTTTTATCTCTTGTCATATGATGATCTAGTTCATAATTATAAAAAAGACTTGATCAGAACCTCTATAGAGGAGAAGGTTCCTGAGAATGGGTCATGTAATGAATGTTCTAGCCATTTTACATGCGATAAATTGGATGTGGTTTAGTGTAGAAGGTACACATGTCTGAGGAGGAGTTAGAGCATGAGGTTCAACCAGAAAGAGAAAAGGGATTACTCATATTTACCTTTATTGATGGAGACCAGATCTGTGAGGAAGTCAAAATCCATGTAAAAGGACTATGACCCCCACCTCTCCAAGGTGGTCTATCAGTAGTGGGAGATTGATGAAAATACTATGGATTTTAATATCAATTCATATTATGTAATATAGGAAACTATTCTAATAATTTACGCTCTTGATGATGGGTTTGAAAGAATGATGGAAAGGGCTCTAAGGGTGGACCTAATGAAGAGAAGGGAACCCAAATCGATAAGAAGGACCTGATCTTAGGAAATGGATTCAACAATGAAATGATCAACTTAGAGGAGTACGTACAATCATGGGATAATATGGCATTAAGTTTCAAAGATCTTTTGATGGAGGAGACATACACACTAGGTAAACAACATCTCTTGGAAACTATTTAGATATATTAAATCAGGAAAACTGTAATTTTGCTTTAATGGCTCGATAAAATCCTTCTGTTCTTGAACATGGTATCGAACTTTTTTCCTTAATGGTTTCTGATTATAAAAATTTAAAGTCAATTGATATCAAAAGCTTCCAAAAGAGAGATAACATTTTTATGAAAATAAGTATGAGGTATTATGTAGTGTTTATAAAATTTTTGGTGTGTATTGTAATGGAAGTTGAAGTGGTCTATTTATAAGGGATGAAGAGGGGAAATTTCACAAATATTCAATCCTTTTGGTGTAAGAAAAAAATCACTCAGAATTCACTAAAAAGTTATCAATAAATGAAGATAGTTGAATAATATTCTTTGATAACCATTTAGATATGATGTTTTTGGAAATCTCTTCAATTTAATTCCCATTTTAATCCTTTTACCACAGTTTCCTTTATTATCTTCACAAATTTATAACCTTTTTAACTTATTTATTTTCCAGAAAATTCAATTGTCCTTATTATATATTTTTTACCAATAAAATTTAAAATTTGATATTAGTTTTATTGAATTGAATTTACAAATGTAAAAATTATTTATTTTAATATATAAACTCAAAATTCATGATAAATAATTATTAGGAAAAAAAAATATTAAGCCTAAAATTGTATTTTTTTTGAAATTCCTTACCTTTTAATATTCATTTCATGAATGGTAATGTATTTGATTATATATATAAATAATAAATATAATTAAAATCATTATTTAGTATTGATAAATTTAATTTATTAACATTGAAGTTCATACTATATAGATTAAATCATTCATTGAGAAATTTTCCTTTTATAAATTAATAATTTAATCCTTTATCTTAAACAATTATTAATCAATGACTACATGTTTGCTAATTTTTTATTTTATTTAAACAGTTAATTTTATTAAATTTTATAATTTTTTTGTGATAAACTAAAAAATTAAATTCAAACATATAATATCTCATAAACCTAATACTTTTATACAACATGTATATATATTAGTTAGTGTACTATTAAATTAGTATTCCTTACATTTCCTTAATTTTTTATATTGTGTCATTTTTTTATTTTAATATTCTTTCCATGAGTGTTATCAATATATTTTAATAATATCATTCATTTAACATAATAATTTTAAACACAAATATATAATTAAAAAATTATAATTAAATTAATTTTCTCCAATGAATTAATTTCTTATTACATTATTTTTATTATATCATTTTTATTCACATTTATGGGATGTAAAAATTCATGGTATGTAAGAATATGTTTTATGTAATGAATGGTTTTATATACTTTTGTTGTAATGTTTTGTTATCTAAGAATACAGTTTTTTAATTAGATTCATATCTTTAAGTATTATTTTATAATCTTGTTATAAATATTTAAACATTTAACATTAAGAAATAAAATGAATACTATTTTTGGGATGTCATAATAGACCAGAGCGATAAAGTGTTACATCAAAAGAAAATTCTCCAGGTTTCAGTGATGTGATAATATAGGTATATCCAAGAGGAGACAAGTTATTGGAAGTTAGATGTATGAGTTTACATGCTGATTCTATTTAGTGTGGAATCATGGAGATATATCTTTAGGAAGAGGATCCATAAAAGGGTGTGTTTTATTGATCCTCAAATTTAATGTATGATTATGAAGATCAATTTTTTTATTTAAATTATTTATTAATAATTAATATAATATTTTTTAGGGGTGGTTATTCTTAGTAGTGTCTCAATGTAGTGAAACATGATACCCTTTATAGAAATAAATTTAGAAGATATTAGGTTTTCGGTTCAGGACCACTAGTAACACGGTGGGCTAGGAAGTATTACTTTAGGGGAAGGAGTCCCATCGGGTGGTTGGTGGTGGTGGAATAGGTGATCAAAAAGGGCATTGGGTACCAAATAGAGTTGGATCAAGTACAATATGGTTTATAGGTGTCATCATTCGGGGGTAGTTTAGGAATTTCCCCTTCATTAACACATAACTCCTTCCCTCTTCCTCTATCAACCCACACTCATTCATCCATCAATTTTGAGCTCCCCCTTGGAAACTATATATCCTCTAGACTCTTCTCTTATCTATTTGGTGTGATTAATTATATATTTAATCCCATTAAGTTTATATAACTTTAAATAAACATATTTATCTTTACCCCTCCATTACTCAGTTTATCATATTAAAATTTCTATTCTAAAGGTGTATGTTTAACATCATGTATTTAGTATATTAGTATTGAATAAGGTTATTTGACTTGGAATGTGAGATACCTTAGCTATAGATAGTACTTTCATATAACGTTTAGTAATTGTTTTGATTCATTCGGATTTCTTACATGGAAGTGTGTTCATTGTCATAATATTGTTCTACGTTAGATATTATAGTTAGTAGGAGAGTAAGAATTTATATAATTAATCTCTTAGTGGGTTGATATGGGTGAAATTTATTGACTAAGATGAAACCATTCCACATATATTTATTTGAGATAGGATTGTATATTGTAGTTAGTTTTGAATAGATCAATCTATTAAAGCGTGTTTTATTCATGGGTTACCTTGTGGATTATCCTATTGGTGTGGGTTATGATTACCTTCAAAATTGATGCTGTTTATAAATAATATAGGAATGAACTAAAATTCTCTTTGGATTAAAGTTAATTGATGGGAAAAGGGCCACTTCCATGAAGTTTTAAGTATATGATTCCATATAGAGAATTATTTGTGAGGTGACTTAATAATTTTATTCATATCTCATTTACATCATTTTAGTTCAATAACCAATACAAGATATAATAATACACTTCCCTAAACCATAAATGGTAAATTTATTTTGATATTAAAAACATAAAAAAATCATGAATGATAATCATCATATCCCACAAATTTTATCCCACATAGTAATATTCCCACACATAACCTAATTCATAAATTTATTCATATTCAGGGGAAAAAACATATGAAAGGGTGAACATAGCTTCTTATTAAGGGTAATCATTAGAGATATCAATCATTGATCATATGTGAGTATATAATAGGATTCGTAGTACAAAAATAATAATATAAATATTGATAATAGAATCCAATCATTCAAGTATCATTAATCATAAATCATGGAGTAAGGAATTTTCATAAAACAAACAAATAATTTATAAGTCTGTGGATTCATCAATAATCAATCATGATAAATGAGAACACCTCATATGTAAAATGAATAAGTTTTTTCAATACAAATAATAATAGAAAATAATTTACGTAGTAAAGGCTCATATAAAATACTATCATAGTGGATTGTGTTCGCCCCCTATTACACCATTTTTATGTTCAATGATCACTACCAATACTGTCTTATTTGACAAAGTCCCTAACTAAATCGGTTCAACTCCCCATTCCTACCCTTGTAATGTCATGATATAACTTACATTACTCTTTTCAATAGAGGGTTGTATAATTCAAGGACTAGATGTCACATAATGAAAATTATGTATATGGGTTCCATAAAATAATAAGAAATTCATCATTTCATCATATCATAACCCATTTAAAGAGATGTTTTTCATAAACATTTCATCATTTCACCACAGCATAACCCATAGAAAAAAATATGTTTCATAAAATCAACCTTTAATCATTAACATCATAATACATCTACATTAAGAATGTTGATGGTATTATAGGATCATATTCAAATTGAATAATTATAATCCTTAATAGATTTTGACATAAATTAAAAATAACATTAAAATAATATTTGAACCCTTCTTTAAAAACATGATAAAAATATCATTTCATCTTGATAAAATCTAAAATGAAAATCCATAAAATATTGAAGAACTGTTATTAGTTGAAAATAACCATGGAATGATGTAATGGAGAACTAAAAAATTATTGTTCACAATGGTGAAAATATTTATTCATACTGTATTTGTTAAAATTGAAAATTCCATTCAAACTTTTGAAAAATGTCAAAAATGATTGGTTTTGAAATCATTTCATTAAATGGGTTAATTTTAAATATCTTTATAAAAATTAAAAATTAATTATTATAAATTTTTTAAAATATTTCTTGTATAGGTAAAAAAATCCATATAAATTTTTGAATAGGATTGACATAGAAGAATATTTTCATCAACAAAAAAAATTAAATATGATAAAATTTCATTAAAAATAGTTTCCGAGTAATTTTGACTTCAAAAAATAGATAAAGTTTAGTAATAATTTTTTTAGGAATATCCAGAATATATATAAATGTAAGGTTATTGAATGATAATACCCATTTATTTTCCAAAAACTGAAATTTAGTATAGGTATTCCTGAAATAAAATGAGATTGTAACGTCAACCCCAACCTCTTGTCCCATATTTCTTCAAAGGAGTTCAAATATACAATATATTAAATATATATATTTTTTATAAATATATTTCATAATATTATTTATATATAAATAACTTTAAATCATTACTTAATTATATCCAATTATTCTTTTATTAACAATTTTTTCTTTAAAATGAAAATTCCTCAGAAAACTGGTTTGTTCTACATGCATGTTTTAGTTCAACTGGTATGGTACATGAACCTTGGTGATGGATTCATAAACTATATAATAGTAATTATAAAATAATTATCATATTTATTCATTATAAATAAGTTTATGACTGTTCATATAAATTATTAATGAAAAAGTAATCACATTGCTTTGTAGAGTTGATAGTCTACATGTAATGATTAGAGGTGTTATCATTTTCCAATAGTGGGAAATGTAAGAAGGTAGATGAGATCATAAAATTATAGAAACATAGTTATTTCATAAATATTATATATAAATATTATATCCATGTAAATTACAAACCATTAATGGTGGTGATGAAAAAATTTTTATGAACAATTCGGATGTGGTAGTCTTCACATACTCTTGAATGATGATTTAATTTCCCATATTATGTAGAAGTTAATGAATAATTGTTCCAAAATTAATATAATTAAAAATATTTATATAAGAGATAATTATGATCTTTTATCATCATTCATATCATATAATTTAAGGGGGTATAAGAATAAAAAAAATCAAAACACTCGGTTTAGAGCTATACCTCTTCTTTTGACAACCCACTTTATCATGAAGTTGAATCTTTATAAGAATGGAATTTTAATCAATAAAACACCACTATATAATGGTTTGGGATTTTAATAATTTATTTGTATTTATTTTTTATGATATAGAAGTATAATTAATATATATTATTAGAGGAGTGGTTGTGTCCTTTTATATGGGAGGGAAATTACACACTGTTTTTTTAATATTAAAATATATTAATGTCTTAATCAATCCATGTTCCTCAAAAATAGACTATTTTTAAATTTATTGAGTGATATAATCTAAATATTTAGATACAATAGTATTTATAATAATTTTTTAATAGTTTTAACACTTATATTCTTAGTTTAACTCCTCTTAATTAGTCGATTTTAACCATTTCCATAGTAATGATTTTTCACGATGGTTAATATTCATTATGAAAAAAATGAACTTAACCTCATTAAAAATTATAGAAATGATAATTCCAATTATTGGGGAATTTTTATTCAAATCTATTTTTCTAAGTGGAATTTTCAAATCTAAAACAAACCCATATAACCAAACCAAAAAATTCATTTTTAGAAAAATGTGTCTCTAAACCCACAAATGGTCTCACAAAAAATCATGTATAATATTTATTTATAAGTAAATAAGTATATTATTTCAAATTAAATCAAGAATATTTAATTTTATGATAAAATTTAAAATAATATGAATTTTTAAATCACTCAACTTAAAAAAAATCGATAGTTTTCACACATTCTATATTTAATTGATTATTTAAAAATGATATATTTTTACTCAAATTAAATTCAAACAATTGGTATAAATTTTTTACAACTTCTATACACTAAATTCGACATAAAAATTGAAGAAATATTATTTTTGATGTATAAAATTTCTTCACTGATGATTGAATACTTATTTATTAGAAATTAAATTTCTGGAAAAAATCATAGGTTGGTTAATCTAATTTTTTATCACCATTCCAATAGCTTGGTTATAGTAGTGTATTTTATTACTATTCATATATAATAGTTATTTCATGTAAATAATGATATCTAATACTTCATGATTATTTTAATGTAATATATATATATATATAAATAATTTGTGTTATATTCTAAGTTATTAAAATTAATTTTCCATATTGAATTGGTAACATTTATATTAATAAATGAGGATATATCTACTTCATCACATCCTCTTGTTCCAATGTAGCTTTATCAAAAATATTATTCCTATAAAGAAATATGACCATGTATGTTTCCTTTATCCATTGAACATTATCTCTAAGATACATGATTTTAATTATTTCCTCTTCATTGGATAGATCATGTTCTAGATATATAGATTCCGATCTTAGAACATGCAAAGGATCGGGTATGTACTTTCATAAAATAGATATATGGAAGACATCATTAACTTAAGAGAGGTTCTATGGAACCACCAATTGACAAGAAACCATACATATCCATTCAATTATATAAAAGTTATCAATACATCTTTGGATTATATTTTTATCCTTATAAAATATCATAATAGTATTCTATAAATAAATTTAGATTTATACCTTATACCTAAAATTGACTTCTATATCTCTCTAATTATTGTTAGTGTAAAACATCGATCAACTAAATTCTTCCTTGATGTTCATATGAATGACTTTAAACATTTACTCAACTAGTTTGGGTCCTGATATAATTCATTCTCAAACATCATCATAGTATTTTTGAGTTCTACACTTCCTTATATATATGGATTCATAGGGAGATATCTAAATTCCTAATTGAAATCTATTCTTAAAATAGAATTAAATAGGAGCAATGTGTTGATCCCAACTACCATCGAAATATATAGAACCTACTCTATGTAGATCCTCAAATATTTGAATGGTCCTCTTAGATAAAACATCCACTTTAGGATGATATTCAGTGATAAAGTTCTACACTATATTCAATGATTATTATTGTCGTCTCCTGATCCTCTGGATGAACCTCAGATCCCAATCAAATTTAATAGAATGTGGTACTCTATGAAACCTTCTACTTATATATTATATATTTAAGAATCTTATAAATATAAAAATATTCTCTTATGGGAATAATATGTGTTAAATTTTTAATTTATCAACTAAAACTCAAATAATTTCATTACCTTTAGATGTTCTATTGATTATGACAATGAAATGGATAGTGATGTTTTACCATTTCCATTATTGTATGAGTAAATATTGTAACATATCCTTCAACATTTTTCTCATAGCCTAGACATACTATAATTATAGGTTCTGATATACATATTCTACAATATCCCTTTTATAGTTATCTCACAAAAAATACACATTACGATCTTATTCCGCCTCCGAGGTGGTGTGCTTCGGGTGATGAGGAAATGGTGAAAAGAGGGTCATCACCCATAACTTTTTATACAGACAGTTTCCTGTCAAATTCCCAATTTCTTTTGTTTTGACCCATTCTGTGTCATTATCCTTTAAAAGGATGTTTGATTAACCCTACAGGGACTGGGCGATCCACCCCTTCCATATTGAAAATTAGGTGCCACAGTCAGTTAGTCTTAATGGGCGATTGTGTTGGGTCAAGTACTTGTGCAATCGATCCCCCTCGGATATCACTTCCTTGGATGGTCACCAAATGGTTTATTCGTGGATCTAGAAAAAACCAACAGCTCTGTTATCCATGATTCATGGACCTTTTTTCTAAAGGTAGGTGTTTTTTGATGGATGATTCATCCAACAACACTTGAGGACTCCATTGTTCGAGATGATGGGATGTTAGGCTCGCCGCACCCTTCTGGGAGAGGATTATTGCCTATTTCAGGACTCTCTTATAGATTTAAATCATTTTCATATGTTCGTGAATCCTTGGTTCATTCCCGAAGAGTGTGTCCATGGGATACCCTTGATTTGCAGAATCATCGTAGGCATTCATATATTTGATGCTATGAAGGTACTGCTGACTAAAGCCATAAAATAAGGGTCTCCAATATTTTTCTTCATCTAGGGGGGATGGAAGGTGATATGATGTTGGGATCGGACACGTAATATGGGTTTCTTATGTATCCTCAGAAGAGGAATTAGAACCCACATAGTTCTGAATTATATGGGGCTTACTCATGGAAGTTTCCCATTTAGGGGTAGGGATGGGTGAAATTTTTTGGATGGGCACCCTTTGGAGATCAGCCCTTCAAGTAGGGATCCTAAATATCCTTGTTTGATCAGGAATCATTTTTCTCATAGGTTATATGGCTGGGTCATACGCATGAAATCTGCCCGCTTATGGAGACTTGATTGGGTGGACCCTTTATAGGAGGGTACCCTTTTACGCTCAGGCCTTCGGGTAGGTGTCCTATATATCTTAGTTTGATTAGGAATCAGAGTTCTCATCATTCATAATGTGTGGATGTTGTAATTGTCACAAACCTATAATCCCACGTGAGTCAATTTTGATGTGAGAAACATGAGGATGTGAGAGATCCAACCGGCCACATGCTTCCTCTCTAATTGGTGGGAGAGGGAGAGCCTACAGAAGAAGAGGTCGGGGTGATGGTGGGTTAGGGTGCATAGTGATGAACCTTTCAATTTGAAATGACATTAAAGGTCATTCTTCCCGACTTCAGAATATTGGGGACTTATCTCAGTGGGAGGGACCCGGAATACGTTCTAGGAAGGGGAGTAGTTTTGTCCTCATCAAAAAAGAAGTGAACATAACTCTTTCGACTAATCACTATTCCTCATTGAATGTAAAAGAAAGTGATCACCCTTAATCTCTAGAACAGGTAGGTTCACATTGGTATCCCAAGGTTGGAATCTTGGTTACCAAGGGAATGTATACCCACAGACATTCCAAAATTTTGAACCGTTGTGGTGAGAGCCTTCATGAATCCACTTACCATGGGTATGTAGATTCAAAGGGGCGTGCTGATGAACCCGATGGTCTGATCATATGGGTTCATTGGCTTTGGAGGAGGCTTTGGCCTAATTCTAGAATACTGGTTCACGGAGGGACTATGGAGGACTAGACAGAAATTGAGGGATGAGGTTGGAACCAAAGGAAATAATACCCAAAAACACCACATTACACATACAGATTTCTTATAAGAGATGGGGGAGGCTCTGCATACCGTAATGGTATATGGGTAGTGGGGTCATCTGTGTACCAATGTAGTACATGTGCATGGGTAAGGAAGACTTAATAACATAGTTGTATGGGTCCCATCGCACTGCTTTGGGTTTCATCCATGTATTGATGCAGTACGCGGTACCGAGTTTAGTCTGCGTAGCGGTACACTATACAGAGCACCATATTGAAGGAGGGTCTGGGAGATTAATGTTCATGGGATGTTCATCCATGATAAGTATATGGTTCTCAGTTTCACCATGTAGGTCCATAGTTCTATTATTATTATTCAATTCCCATGTTTTAACGTATGTACCTAAGAAGTGTGTGGTTCCCAATTTGGGCTTCACCAATGAATCTATAATGAAGCCAAAATCTTCCTTGAACACTTTATTCCAACCATTGAGTAACCTTCAAGCTTTCTTCATTCATTTTTTCGTCTTACCACCTCAATTCATTCTATAATATTTTTGTAGAGCATCAGGGAAATCATATCTATGGGTATGCAGCACCATCTGTGGAATCCCATGAGGAGATATCCTGACCTGTAGAAGACTCAGTCAAATGAGGTTTGTGGAGGCTACAGTTCGTGATCATGGTTCATGGAACCCTTCCCATTGTCTTTGTCTATGAACCGGTGAGTTTTCGAAATGATACACGGATAACCTTCACACGCACGATTCCTTCGGCGATGCGGTTCATGGTTCCTGGGTTCACTGGCCATCGCTATGCTGGCTAGTGCCTTGTAGATCATTCTGCATACTTTGTGGTTTGGGATCTAGGTGGTTTGCGGGCCCTTCTTGGTGATGGTACACGAACCTCATGAAATTCTTTGAAAACATTAATTCATTCATGTTTATTCTAAATTTTGAAACTCAATTTGACTCTATTTTCTTTTATGAACATGTCGGAGTATTTACTTTCCCTTTAATGTATTTACGTGACCCTACAAATACCCATCATATTAATGGGGTTTGTTCGGAATTAAGAGGAGGCTATTCTGATGTAGAAGTGGTACTAGCATGAATGGTAAGATAATTCTCTAATTTTTTCATTAGCTAAGGGACTCAATGAGCGTAGTTAGGCTATTGCTAAGGATACCTGGAAATCCCCACAAACTTTGTGCCTCTTTTTTCATTATTACCCTAATTTTTGCCTAAGCCTGCTTGGCATGGGATTAGCGGGAAAATATTGTCTTTTTGTTAGGCCTTCCTTTGTGGTTTTTAGACCCAATAAGCTTTATGGATTTTTGAAGGATTGATGTTTTTTTAACGAATCGATACTTGACTTTTACTTAGAGGTGCCTTATTTGGATTTTCCCTCTAGAAAGTATGACGTCTTTTTCTTTGTAGGTAGTTCACAGTCCTACCAATCAAAGTCATTACTGATGTATTTGGTTGAACAGATTTTTCTAAACATAATGGGGTAGGTCCCTAATTTGGGATCGATAGCCAAGAATGTTCTAATATTCCTCACACATGGATTAAGAATTTTTCTTGAGCCTAAATTTGTGAATTTTAAACATGAATGAGGATCGGGAGCCGTTTTAGGCATATTGAAATAGGAATGGACTCTCCTAGGGACAAATTTTCCTTTTATTGATGGCCATTTTAGGGGAAACATATACAGAGCCTCTAGGGAATGATGTGCACAGTCAATCAGAGGTATCTGCAGGACACTAGCCTTCTATTTTCAATGTCCTTGGTAATAATTGCAATACATATAATTTATTTTGAAGTTGGGAGCCACAGTTGGTGGATGTCCTGAGTAGTGGTGTCTGAAAATATAAGGGACATTCATATCGTCTTTGAGTATGCAATTGTTCTCACACAGTTCTTACTTGCATGAGGGAGATATGGTGAATGGTCAGTATGGTTTGAAGTCATTTTTATGTTAGGGGAATTTGGAAAGAAGAAGGTATGTAATCCATCATCTAAAATTTTTCCAAATATGGGGTGTGATAGAACATGATTTTCATTTGAGCGTACGAGAACTAGAAAGGACCCTCCTGTTAATGAATTTTTCTGTGATTGGTAGTAGTTATTTAGGAAATATATGTAGAGCCTCCGAGGCATGATGGGAATACTCAAAAAAAGGTGTTTGTAGGACACGTTCATTCCAACACTTAGGTCTATAAAGGATTATAGAGATTGGAAACTTTTTTAATATGGTATGTGATCTTCGACAAGGGGTGAACTTAAACATGAAAAGGGGGAATTTTAACTAAACATGTACAGGGGAAACCCAAAAATGAGTGGGGGAAGACTTCTTTTGTATGCGGATTAACTACAGGCATATGGATGAGGAATCAGTAGAAACCTCAAAAGGGGCCTGAGATGAATCGAGCCGGCATGTTCTGATATATCCAGGATGTGTTTAGGGAGGAAAATGTAAACCATGACCTTGAGGTCCATTGAATCAGGAGGGATGGAACATGGCTTGGAATCTATTTGGGAATACTGAGATAGAAGAGAAGTCTCCTAGGGAAAAATATTCCTTTGATTGACAGTCGTTTTTGTGGAAAACATATGCAGAGCCACCAGGTCATGATGTGCATAGTCAAACAAATGTGTCTGCAGAACACTGGCCTTCCATCTTAGATAGACTTGAATGATTATGGGGATACATGATTTCTCGGAGCATGTAGTTTGGGGTACCGAAGGAGTGTATCCAAACATATTGGGGACATTTGGCCTAAAATTTACTCATGAAATCAGGTGTCCCTTATGTACATTTGACTCATACATAGGGTGTGGTGTTCATACCATATTTGGTGTACCTAGTCATTTAATGTCATATGGCCAAGGCATGGGGTTTTTCATAGGGAGGGAATTGTGACATGCCTTTTAGGGTTGTGCTACTAGGACCAAATTCCTGGACTTATTTTCCATAATGTCGCAGTGGATCTCTCACTAAGATCCCTAATCTCACGTGATCTATGATTAGTGTGAGAAATAATGGATTACAAGGATTTCAAGTAATTTCCTAAGAAAATAAAACTCAACATTAGAAGAAATTGTAAGCTTAAACCATTGCTATGCAATTTAACGTCATACAACATGGACAATTTTAGCATTGCAGTTTAATGTCATGCGGTGCGGACAAGAGGTTGTGTAATTTAGATTCATGTATTGATAACAATTACTCTTTCATAAAGATCTTTAATGGTTTTGAGTTAATCACAATCAGGATGATTCGGTGTTCCTTATATGTGAGTGATGATAAATGGTGTAAACCATAGTATTGGGATCAACATGAATCAAGAGAGATGACAAGGGGCTTGGAAGCCATTGGGTGTACTGAGATGGGAGAGGACTTTCCTAGGGATAAATTTTCATTTTATTGATTGTTATTTTTGTGGGAAACATATGCAGAGCCACTAGGGCATGATGTTCATAGTCAAACAAAGGTGTCTGTCAGACAATGTCCTTCCGTATCAGATGTCTTTGAATGATTATGGGGATTCAAGATTGCTCAGGATATGAAGTTTGAAAAATGGGAAAGATGTTCCTGGGAACTTAAGGAATACCCAAACCATGATTAACTGTGAACTATTAGAGCTTCAACATCAGTTTGACTCATATGTATAGGGGGGAGTAGAATCTTTTGACTTTTCTTGAGTGAGGGTCATGTGTTGGATCTCGTGAAACGGAGAACTAGGGAACACATATCTCTTGAAGAATATTTCAGTTTATCATCAAGCTATTAGGACCTTTCATGGAATCACCAAACATGTTTGACCTATGAAAGGAGAAAGGGGCTCTTTTTTATGGTGGTGGCTTGGAATTTCAAATCTGGGTGCCACTATTTATCCATTAAGGGCAGGAATCAAGACACACATAGTTCTGAATGTTCACTACAAATTTTATCTTGATTTGTATGGACATGTGGGTGGAGTTTTTTTATGACAGTTGGGTAGAGATGCCAGGTTAGGGCGTCACTGCGTATCCTAAAATAGCATGAATCAAGCCGTACATAGTTCTGAATGTTCCATGTACTGATCTAGCTCGGTCATATGGGTAGGGGAATTTTCATTATATTTGTTATAGTTTCTAGGTCTAACATGTTACCCTATAGTTTTCATTCATAATAGAATCCCTACCACTGATCCTATACTCACACGAGTTACACTCGATGTGAGAAACAAGGTGTTATAATGGCTTCCATTATAAATATGGGGAGATAGAGGTCGTGATGGAGAAATTTTTTTAAAGTGGGGGCCAGGACAAATTGAGGGTCAAGGAATCACTACATATTCTACGAGGGTAGGAATCAAGCTGCACGTAGTTCTATGGGAGATCATGTAGTTTGTCATCATGTGATTAGGAAACTTTGTGCCATATAGTTTAACATATTATGGTGAAGATAAGAGTCACAATTTAATGACATTTTTCAAGGACAAGTTCCTTATAGTTTAACGTCATGTGGAAATCAAAATGAATCGTAGTTTAGAGTCATAGAGTCTGGACCTGAAAAAGGTGTTCATAGTATTAATACTCATATTTTAAGGACTTAGAGTTTGGACCATGACATGGGGGTATCATAAACCATATTTTAGGGTCATAGAGGTTGGACCCTAGATAATACAATAAATTTTAATGTCATGTTTATTAAGAAAAAACTCATGGTTTAGGGTCATAGATTTTGGCCCCTGACATGGGTGTTTCTATTACACAAAGTTCTTCTTTAGAAATTTTTCATTTGTGGGAGTCGCGATGATATATATGTCCATTGATATTAGGGAATATAATCCATTGGAATAGACACTATGTGTGAAATATGGTCCTTACCACTTTGGTTCAAGCTTTGGGGGGTTCTTCTCAAGTATCATCAGGGTTATAAGGACTAACACCATTTCTTCTTAGAGGAAAGATCAAAGGTGGGCCTTTCTATTGAAGGCTCATGCAATCCAGTTTTTCTAGATTTCCTAATGGTGTAAAGTGTGCAGCCTTTTTCCATCTAGCTGCTCCAAATCATCAAATCATCTCTAGTATATCTCATCCATTGATAGTTGATCGCAAATGGCCACAAAAAGGTATGGAAATAGGATTTCTATAATAAAAACCGCCTCTACTTGGTATAATAGTGAGAACAGTGTTGCCTGGGTGGCGGTGCAGATTGTGGTTTGGTAAGCTCGTAAAGCATGGATGAGACTATCTAGACACGATTTCTTATCCTTATCAACCGTATTTGGAAGTATGATGGATAGGGTTTTGTTGAAATCCTTTATTTTTCTATTTTACACTATGTGGTAGTGGGAAGAATGGTTGGATTTAGTTCCATACTCCTGGTATAACTTTTCCAACACAGTAGAGTAGAATTTAGTGTCGTTGTGTGTCATTATTTTATAGAGGACACCAAATATGGTAATGATGTTGGCCCTCAAAAATCTAACAATTTTTTTCTCCCAAACTTCTATAAGGGGTGTGGATTTGGCCCATTTGGAAAAGAATTCAGTCATTGTGTATATGAAATTGAATATTCTAGCTAAGGTGAGAAGATATTGTCCCACAACATCCATCCCCTAGGTGAAAAATGGTCAGAAGTACTTAGATTTATAAAGTAACTTTGGGGGTCAGTGTATGAAATTGGCATGAACTTGGTAGGAATTTCACTTCTTGTTAAATATGGAACAATCATGCATCATAGTAGGATAATAATACCCAAGCCTTCAAATTAAGTGAGAGATCTAGGTTTCTGATTAATAAAATTCACAATATTTGGCGTGCTCTTATTTCATGACAACACGAGTCTCTTCTCCATCAACTCACCTGAGAAGGACTCCATCAAGGCCTCATTTGTAGAGAACCTTTTCTTGGTTTACAACATTGTACAAGGAAAAATTCACTACCTGTCTGCAGACCTATTCCCTTTTATACCTATCTGGAGGGAGTTATCCCTTCTGAAGGTAATTTACAATGGGCATCATTCAGCTAGTGGTGTGACCATAAGGCTCATAAACAAGGATAATTTCTTCAATTTCCTCTGTACATCTCTAGATGAATTGAAAAAGCCATCCAGTGGTGGGAAATGCTAATGACTGTTTCATCCCAGTCTGGATCGGCCAAGGCTGTGGCCAAATTTTCCAAAGTGTCAGCTTGGGCATTTTGTGAATGGGTGGACATAAGTCAACGTTGGTTCTGATGCTAATTCTACCGCCAGTTCTTGGGCATGGTTCATTAAAGGGACTAATACTTATTTCTTAATGGCGTAGTCACAACTTCCCCATTTTATGACTATATTTGAATCACCATTTATTTTTAGGTGTTTGGATTATACATGAAGTTATAGTTCTTGTCCAACAATGTGGTCCTGATATTCTAGTTCATTATGTGTACACCCTTAAGAAAGTAGGATAGAGTAAGGAAAGATGGATTTTTTAGGGGATACAAGTATAATTCATATCCCCACTTTGTTGAGCATGGGATGCTCCATCCTTTTCCCTATCCGGCTTCAAGAAGAACCATAAAAGTACATTTCCCATGTCTGGGGGTCCTCTTATAAATAAAATACTTCTTAATCTAGAAGTATGGCATCCAATGATGTTGTTTACACTGAGGGGTACTCTACCCGAATGTTTTCTAATACCTATCCTTTGATGTACTTATAGGGTACGTATCATATGTCAAACTATTGTAAGATGACCTCCCATCATGATAGGTTCCCATTTAGCATGGGAAAGTTGAGGATATATTTGAGTGGGTTGCAATAGGAGACCAGTTGGACATCATGGCACTTTAGGTAATTCCTGAGTTTCTGAACTGTGAAGATTAGGGCGAGGTAGTTCTTTTCAATTTTTCAATACTGAGTTTCAGAATCAATCATTGTTTAGCTGAGGTAATAGAGGTTCTTCTTGCTACCAAAATCATTCTTCTATGTGAGGAAGGAACCTAATGACTGTTCCAGGGCAGTTACGTATAAAATGAGTGGTCTCCCCTCAACTAGTGGCATTATCACTATTGGACTTAGTAGATATATTTTGAGATTTTCGAAAACTTCTTGGAAATCATTATCCCACTCATACGTAACTCCTTTCTTCCTGAGCCTGGTGAAAGGTACGAATTTACCTTCTAGGTTAGCTATGATGCACCGAATGTATAAGAGGTTCTACTAGAGACCTCTCAAATCTGTGAGGTTGTGAGGTGGGTACATGCTAAGGATGAATTTTGTCTTCTCAAGGTCAACTTTGATGTTGTGATGGCAAACAAAAAAGTCGATGAATTTTCCAGAGGTAAAGCCAATGTCACATTTTAGAGGATTCAACTTTAAACTATGCTACCATAATTTGTTGAATATGGTTTCAAGACTGGCTATGTGGTTTGAGAACTATCGTGATTTAACCACCAGATCTTCGACATAACACTCAACGAATTTTCTCAAGAAGGGATTGATAATGCAGTGCATGGCGCACTGATATGTGGTGATAGCATTATTTAGACCAAATAAAATCATTTTATAATAGAACACTCCCTGAGGGGATATAAAAGTAGTTGATTCTTCATCCCTCTAGGTCATCTAGATCTGGTTTTAGTCATAATAGTAATCCATAAAAAAGAGGGCTTCGTATCTAGTAGTTGCATCGATCAACAATTCTGTTATTAAGACTGGGAAATCGTCTTTTGGGAAATTCCAATTAAGGTCCCTATAGTCAATGTATATTCTAATCTGTCTATTTGTTTTTGGACAGGGACTATGATCGCATGATATATCAGGTATGGGACCTCCCGTATGATGTTGGATTTGATCAACTTGTTAAATTCAGCCTATATTTAAGAAGCATGCATCAGGTGGGTTCTTCTGGCTGCCTGCTTATAGCCTCAGTGATCATCTGGTAAGCCCATATGATGAGTGAAAACCACATGATTGATGCCTATAATTTCTATGTAATTCTATGAAAACACATATAGATTCTTATTTAGGAAGGAGTTATATACCTCCTACTCCTTGACATGCATAGCCACACTGATCAGAGTGGGCCTCGGGTGGTCTTCAGTGCCCAGGTTTATCTTCTTAAGTTCATTTATTGTGGTGAAGACACCTTATTCCAATATAGGAGGGGAATCTCTGAGGTCTTCTGCTTCCTATCCTTCTTTACTATCATCATAATCTTCTTCTTAGGGAGATATTATTTTCGAGACGTACTCTCCAATGTTGGGAGAGAAATTTTCTTTTTTCCTTAGTGTGTAAGACAGGGTCAGTTTGAGGTCCCATGGATAGACCAGGAGTATCTTTTATAGGGATTTTCCTAAAATCATGTGAGTCAGCCTATAATCCCATGCCATTGGACTTGGTGGCCATAATAGAGACCGTGCATATAGTTGAATCTACATCCAGACATTCACTTGTGCATTAAAATTGATTGATGGGTAATACAAAATCTTCCCCATGTTGCTGGAGGGGGTTAGCGGGAGACGTTTCTAATCCATTTAGGAGAGTAATCCAATCAATATTGTTGGAAAAAATATGTTATTATTCTGATTCATTGATCCTTGAATCAATATAATGTGACTCATAGGACTCAAACATGGATTTAGCGGCATGCAATGTCTTTTTTTTCTCATTAGTTCAATATTTGACAAGCTAATTGTATGATGATGGAATTGTCATCTGTTGATGTAGTAAAGGCCTCATGAACCGGATGTTGAAGTCCATAATTTTCCATACTACCATGAACTCAAAATCTAACACGAGGTCTCCAATATTAGTTTCAAGCTTGATTCATCACATTGTATTTTTCCCACTTTTTTCATATCTCAGCAGATTGGTAGTATAGGGTGTCAAGATATCTTTATTATAGCCTAATTGACGAAGCATTCATAGTTGGAGGAGGTAAACTCTAGAACCTTTGTTGATAAATATCCTATGGTCATCAATTTCATTTATCTTGTCGGACACATATAAGGGTTTTATGTTCCCTATCATTGTGGCATCTTTATCCCTATTTGTGAGTGAGATGACGACATGACCTTCTTTTGGACTGGTCTATATTTGGTAGAATTTGGTTTTTGCTACTTTAGCTCTGAAATCCTATAGATGTAGTAAGGCTTCGATGAGTGCCTCCCTAAGATCTTGAAATAGGATTAATGTGTCTAGTATAGAAAAATTTATTGGTATTGAAGCCATCTATTTTAGAATATCATATTTCTTCTCTAAAGGTTGGTGCTTCCTGGACCAGGTTTGCTCTTTCACAGACACATTAGGGGATTGGGCTCTAGACGCTGATGGTTCAGCCTCTGTGACAGGAGATGGTGGCCCTATGGTTATTTCCAGGTTTTGCTGAACTAGTCCTCCTACATGTCTTAGGTGATCTGATATTTGTTCTTTATCTGACGAATAATCTAAGATAATTGGGCTTGGATTTTGTCCGATGGGGTCGGAGAAGAATTTCAGTTCTTATTGTGTCTACTGGAGGGTCCTTCCACGAGTTTCTGTGATACTAATAGTTTGACTTATGGCGCAGCCGAGAATTCGACTCCTACCATGATCATGCCTTCCAGGAAACCTCTGGACTCTACAACTTCTTCCTTTCGCTCTCCGGTTGGGTATGGGGAATTCGGGTTTGTGTCCATAGTCTCCATCCGAAAAGGGGACTATTAAGTTAATGAAATTAATGGAGTCAAAGACTAATTCTTGGTCTGACACTATTCCTCTTTGATTTTCTACTGATTATGCCATTTGGTGGGGTAGTTCCCATTGTCCATTTGGCAGGGTGGTTCTCGTTTTTCTGTTTGGTGGGGTGGTGCCCACTGTGCCATTTGGTGAGGTGGTTCCCATCATACCAAGTTGGTTAGCATGAAGTCTAAAAGAATAAACACTAACTTTGACTTTGGTGTCAACTCATATTCTTGCTCTTTCTTTCTGATCATCTAGATTTTAGAGGACTTTGGGGATGAGGTGGATGGTGTTGCGGTATTATGAGTTTTGGGGGCACAGTTGGTTGTTTCAGTTGCACCTGGAGGATACCATGGACTCATTTGATGGTCTTCCAAGTCATCCAATTTTCAAACATTTATTCCTTATTACTATCAATTGTTTGTCATTCAATTTCATCACTTGAGTCTATGGTGGAAACATAACCCACTTCTGCTGGCAGCAGGTCCAACTTGACTTCTCTGAAATATACAATCTCTGGTTGAAGATCCTTGAAAACAAATCATTCTTAGATGGTATGTCCTAGTGTTTTCTTGTATGGACAATAATTTGGATGGTCGTAGAGACCCACTTCATCGGCTCACTTTGTCTTTGGTAGCCAGATAAAAATTAAATTCATGTCGACTATAAAATAGTCACATACCTGGTCTTCTCAGAATGAGTAAACTTTTTTTATTCGTTTGTCAAACTTATTTATTTTAGCACCTCGTCACTCGTCTTGCCGAGGTGGGGTGGGTATTGGACTTCATGGGTCATTCATAGTTATGTGGGGGACTTTCAACTAGAGTTAGTGTTGGGGTGTCTTAATCATGACAGTATCCACTTCAGCTTTTCCCATTATTTTCCTAGGGGCTGATGGGGCCACTTGGGACTTAAGAATGGTCTGTTGCTAGAAGTCTTCTTTCCTCTGAATAATGGAAGAGAAATCCCTAAACCAATTTTTATACGTCACCAGGATGAGCAGTGTTCGCAATTCATCCCAAAGGTTATCGATCCACATAGCTATCATTTAATCCTCAAGAGCATCTGGTTAAGGGAATAAGACAGACCTTTCTATCTGGAAATGAAGTCGGAGACTCTTTCATTCTATTGATTTTTGCATTTCATGAGATCACTGACCATCGTCTTAGGAAATATTGAACTGATCTTGAAGAGAAAGTATCATCAGAGGTCCTCTAATTCTATTATTGAATTAGCTATCAAGCTAGTATATGATATGAAATCTGAGCCTTGCAGGGTTTGTACAAAGAACCTCATTGTTACTGCTTCTTACTACTCTTTAGTTCCCATTATGGGGTCACAATAAGAGGCGTAGTGCATTAAATGTTGTTCCGGGTCCCCTTAGCCATTGAATACTATGAATAAGGGGTTTCCAAAATTTGGCGGTGGCAGAACAATGCTTACCCAATCAGGATAGGGTTTGCGCTCTAGCCGTATCAGAGCGCATTGCCTCTCCATGGCTTCTAGTCAAGATGTTATTTTCTCAATGGTGTTCAAGATCCCTTGATGCATATCATGTCAGGCTTAATCTTGGGCTAGTGTGGTAGTCTCCAAGGTTGGGCGTTTCGGTGATGCTAAAATTTGGGGTTGATACCCAACCGAAGGTATCCTTTATGGGTTTACCTAAATATATTCTTATTGCCTTCCCAATGGAGGGAAGTCTTGTTGTCCTTCTAGGGTCGAGTTTAAGTATGTTTCCAGTCTCGATGCCAGATTGGATGGTCCTCTGATATTGGATTTATTTTCTGATATGAGTGCATGTGGAAAGGGCACCTCTTTTGAGAGCACCTACTGATGTTTCAAAGGGGGAACACTTCCGGTGAGGTATCTCCCTCGATGCAACTCAATATTAATTCACCGGAGCTCTTTCATTTATTCCTCCTACTTGGAAAATTATTTCTCGAGAGTGAGGGATGCATTTCTAGGGAAGGAGAAGGTAGGTCATAGATGAACTTATATTTATTCTTCTCCTTACCGGCGTTTCATATGGGTGTTAATGTTTGATTAAGTGAGAGGGTGACTGGATTTAGGATCGCTCTCTGGTTCTGGGTATACACACCATCAGGCTTAGTGTTGGATAACTCTAGGAGGGAACCATCTTCCTTCATGTATTCTCCCTCTGTGTCATTTTCTGTGAGATCTATAGAGTTGACGTTTACCAAGTTCACCGAGGCATATTGCATTGGGGGTGGTGTACCCGGTTCCGAATGGTTGGAAGTTTTTCGACATCCTTTGTTGGATTTTCTCCTTCATTCTGAATTATTTTTTGGATTTATTGGTGAATATTGACCTGAAGGGAGATGGTCTGACCTCATAATGCGCCTTTGTCTCGGAGGGTGAGAACCACGAGAAGGGGTGGAACAGGTGACTCCTCTTTCCATCATTCTTCCTAGAAGGTAGAAGAAAAAAGTTTGTTGTGTGGGGATTTGGGGTAAAAAATCCCCCAACCCTATGGGATGGGGTTGTTATCATTCTTCCATTGATGCTCTACGGCATGGATTTGTTGGTCTTACAAGGGAATTTTGATTTAAAAATACACCTAGCCCTTTTGGATGGGTTCGTTTCCACATTGTAGCGGTAGCCACTGATATTTCGACCTTTCAATTTCAGGTACTCTTGTGCAAGTGCGAGACAAGTATGGCATTAGGTATGTGTAGAGTCTATGATATTTTGAAGACATGAAAACTACTTGTTGGTTGGATTACCTTGGGTGGGAATCCTACTGGATGTTCTTGGTTTCCTGACTCAGAAGCTTTTTTATGGAAATTTCTCTTCGGTTCTAATTCTTTTGAGACATACTATGGGCCGGTTTTTGTCGAGTATCCCAAATTTCTTGAGCAAGGTTTTAAACTGATTGATCCCTTTTTGTGATGACATTGCACATTTTAATTTCTAATGGGGCCTACTAGATAGGATGAGGGGTGAAGAGTAGAGCTCCATTTTCTCCACATCCTCGAATGTGAACTCCAATCAGGGCATCGCCAATGAGGGGATGAAACTTATGCAGTGCATGGAGGCAATCCAGTTCAAGGTTTTTCTTTCGCCTATCTGATTGTGGTTGTCGTGCGTATGGGAGGGATTCTAGGTCAATTATATGGTGAAGCTCCCCTAATGTGTTGACATTTTATGTATACCCTTCGTAGGGTAGGAATTTCTCTTTCCACTAACTATGAGTCGTGCATATATTGAATCAAATGTCGTGTATACATTCCCCATACAACTGTCCTGGTATGTCGTAGTGAGAGGATGTCATAGGCCAATACATCACTGGTATATTATCCTTATCTATTTTTCTCCTCACAAGTGACATATCTTGTTGTTGTTCTTCTAGAGAATCATCTACTTGATATGACCATATTGAAAACTTATAAATAATTTTGTTTGAGGATATTAGGATGGTAAGAGCATTAATTATATGCGGGCAGCATGGGGGTGGCATAGAAAATGAGTATGGCTCCAGTCCATCTTCTGGTTGAGAAAAAATATCACTTGTAATAGATTGAGTGCCCGATGTGTTTGAATCCATCTTTCTAGGAGCCTCAACATAAGAGGGATTTCTCATATTTGTTTCAAAAAATGGAGGACCTTCTCGCTGGTATGAATTTTGGTTGCGGGGAGGAACTTCATAATAGCGGATACAATGGTGAGGGATACTATTAGAACTTGATTTAACACTATGGGAAAATTTTTATGGCGTATACCCTAGGGATGACCATCAGGGAGGGCTACAACAAGTGGAGTAACTTTTTTGCAGCTTGGTGTCACTGAGGGAAGGACCTTCTCGATGACCGCTGTGATTGAGATGACTACTATCACAGCTTAATACCTAGCTTCAGGAAGAATTTTTGCAATGAAATCCTAGTGATGGCCTTTAGGATGTACTACAATGAATGGAGGACCTTCTCATTGCTTGGTGTTACTATGGGGAGGGCCTTCATAGCAATTGTCATTGTGGGGAGGTCTGTTGCAATGACTGT
This sequence comes from Viscum album, assembly GCA_963277665.1. Lineage (NCBI taxonomy): Eukaryota > Viridiplantae > Streptophyta > Magnoliopsida > Santalales > Viscaceae > Viscum > Viscum album. The sequence continues at coordinate 1,187,097,286 of OY728164.1, forward strand.
CATTATGGCGATGACTATCATCATGACTTGATACCTGGCTACTCGAAGAATTTCTGCAGTGTACATCCTAGGGAGGGCCTTCATGATGTACTACAATAATGGGAGGACTTTTTCATTTCTTGGAATTATTATAGGGAGGGACTTTACAACAACTATTATTGTAGGGAGGGCCTTCTCAATGATTTTTATTATGGCAAGGACTACCCTCATGACTTGATGTCTGACTACAGGGAGAAGTATATTTTCAATATATATACTTGGGAGAACCATCCGGGAGGACGAAAGAAATGGGAGGACCATCTTGATGTCTGGTCTTCTGGTCTAGGGGAGGGTTACCCTGATGCGTATTAGGATATATACTCTCGTGATCTATCATTCATGGCCCACGGAGTGGGCCCCCGTGGGTGCTCTGTGGAGGACCTTCGGAGACTCTAGTATCGATATTGTGGGGAGGACCTTCTTAACCACTACTTCCACTTCCATAACTTAGTAATGTACTAATTGGGTCTTGAGCCTTTATTGATATATGTTTGAGAGTTTCAACAACCCCATATTTCAGTAGAGCAAGATCATGTATGTGCTCTTCATTTTCTGGTTTCCTTTGGAACAATTCATTTATAAGCGCTCTCTTGTGGGTAATCGGGGACATATGTTGTTGGTAATGGACTTCATATATGGGTCCCCATCTTGTTGGGTCCTATGATGCAGCTAGTATATGCCGACAAACATCTTTAGTTATTCCAGGGATATATGCCTGCCCTTGAGCGGCCACCATTTTGGATCGGTGTCCCCAAGTTGGAATAGGTTTTTGTTCCTGATCTGGTTGTCCGTGTATCGTGGGATATTGTCCACGACCTTCCTTGACTGGAGTAAGGATGCATAACTTCTCCTGAGTGACTAACATATTTTGCGAGTGAGTCATTCCATTTGAGGAAACCGGTTCATGGGCTCGATTTCATGACTTTTCCACCGATGCAATAATGTCTTGGCATGTTTGGATGTAATGGTCTAGGATCAACATTTGATATTCCATCATTGAAAGGATGTGTTGAGATACATATTTGGATAGAATGGGTATGAAGACCCATTTTGATGTCGGAGTAGTGGTTTGTGCCTGCTCTGGTACTCTATGAGTTTCCAGTAGATACTAGCAGGTCTCCAATATTGGGACAGAGAAACGAGTCTCCCACTGGTTGTATTCTCTGTTTCCCACCATATTTGACTTGTGGCTTTTATATTCATGAGTGAGGATTTTCATATTATCACTTGTTGTTGTATTTGTCTCATGGGATTTTTATGCATCTGTATGAATTTGACTCTTCTCATATTTTCATGCCCCCGTATTTGGATGGAAGGCTTGATATGGGTCAACAGGTATTTGTGTCTGCGTATAGCTAGTTTCGATCATATTTGGTTGATGGTCTTTTCATGCATCGATGGATGTTAGCATCTTCATGTAGTTTGCCACTCTGTCTACACGGCGGGACCAGTGAGCACTAGAAGTAACATGCAAATTCTCATATTGTTCCACCTTATTTCTATGGTGGGCTTTGGTGTAGGGGGTAGGGTTGTATGTCTGCCTGTTTAATGCCATAGTGTTAGTACAAGAATGTTTCTCCTTAGGAAATAGGATGATAGCATGTTCTTGATTATATATTTTCTGCCCTTGGCAGGCAGCCTGAAGGGACTAGGTCTCCTAGACTTTAGTAGGTGCCCTTGACATAAGGTCTTCTTCAATGGGAGGAGGCTTGATCATATAGTGTCGGTGTCAATGCACTTTGGTGCGGTCTGTGAGTAGGACCTATGTGCAGTTGAGATGAGGTTTTCAACATTGACTTCATCTTCCTCTCTAAGGTAAGGGATTTACTCATTGTCATGTTCTGGGGATAGGCTTCCAAAATGGTTTGAGATGACCACCAGGACCGCCTTGTGATGGGGTGTCAGCCGCGAAAAAGGAGATAGTTGGAAGAACTTTGTAGACTGGAGGGCTTGACTTGTGGCTTCCAGTGTGGGTAGAGTACCATTTCAGTGGTACTCTTTGATCAGCGTGTTGGATACCTAGTGTTGAATATGCTAGGTAGGCGAGGGGGTCCTACTATTCATTGGGGCCCCATCCACCTATGGGATCACGGATGTGTGTGTCTGCATTGGTCGTCAGAATTCCATTTTGATCAAAGGTTGCTCTATGGGAACCTGCAACATGCAGAATGACATTTAGACCACAAAACCTCATCAAAGGAGAATTATTTAAAACATATGCATATTTTGTGATTCATATTGGCCCCCTTCCCCTCTTTTTGTTTGGGGTGAAGGGTCTTGAGGGGGTAAAGCCACCACATTGGTTAAGTATTCATGTCAGGTTCACCATTTTTGTTCCACCTCCGAGGTGGCATGCTAATGTGGATGTGGAAATGGTCCGATGAGGATCATCACCCATCTATTTTTCTTGAGATGGTTTCCTTAAAAATTCACCATTTATTTTTATTTGACCCATTCTGTGTCATTATCTTTTAAATGTAGGTTGGATTAACCCCGTGGGGACTGGGCGATCTACCACTTTCAAATTTAGAAGGAGATTCCACATTCAATTGGTCCCAAAGAGAAATTGTGTGGGGTCAAGTACTTGTGAAATTAGTCTCCCTTGAATATCACTTCCTCAGATATTATCCAATTGGTTTATTCATTGAGCTAGACACACCCAACAGCCCTGGTATCCATGATTTTAGGACCAGCTTTCCAAAGGCTGGTGCTCGTTGATTGATGATCAGCCAATGACACTTGAGGACTCCATTGGTCAAGAGGATGGAAATTCAGGCTCACTACACCCTTCTAGGGGAGAATCATTTCCTATTCTAGGACTACCTTATAGATTTAAGTCATGTTTATATGTTTGTGAATATGGAATCCCACCTTTTTATTACATAAATTTTAATTACATTTTACAAACAGAGGATCTTTAAAGTCCAGTGTCTTGGAAATCAGGGACAAAATACATAAAATATTACAACATTATTCGTATCCACTTGTAATGATTTAACATAGATTCTTCCTAAGTACAATTAATGAAAATCATAACCTGGAGACATACATAAAAAAGAAAAGTTGAGTAGAAGGCCCAGTAAGAAAAATAAGTGAAACATTTTACATGTCAACTTGAGCAGTATCAAAAAAATCATGAGGGATATCATAATGGAATGATAAAGAGGCATATCATAGAAATAATAACATGAAACATAACTTAAAAATATGTCTAAAACATTTAATTTATATATTCTTGAACATGTCACCAAGTCCCATCCCCAAGGTGTCCTAAAAATTACCAAGGTTATTCACAAACGTATCGTAAAACATGTCATCTATAGAGATTATTTTTTTTACCCAATGCAATAGAGCACTATCAGGGTGCACCCTTAATATGTATTTATTTTAATGTGGTCCACATAGATCATAATCAAACATTTCATAAATAACCCAAATAGAATAAAATAAATGGGTTTCATGTCAAAAACATGACGTTTGAAAAGTGGTTAAATATATGATCATTATGTCATTTATAACCCATATAAAGGAAGTAAGGGTTATATGTATGTCAATTCCAGAATAAAATATATCAATTTTATGTCTTTATGAATACCACCAAAAATAAAATAGGTTTGTAAATTCACATAAAGAAAATAAGAGAATTTATTTAGATAAAGAGAGAAATTTTGAGATGAAATTTCTGCAGCATAATGGCTATATAACATAGTTTTAGAAAACAATAAAAAAAAGAGGGGGAAAGAGTATCACATCCCAAAATAAATCATTTTATATTATAGGGATGGAATAAAATAGAAATAATATCATTTTTTGGATATTTTAAGGAAATACCATATGAATATGAAACTCGAAAGAAAAGAGAAGATGCAGTTTCTTTTACAAAAATTCGGCAACCAAACAGCTTCACATAAAAATTTATAAAATCAGTTGATGAGAGCATAAATAGTCTATCATCATTTGGAAAGAAAATGGGAATAAATAATAATATCTAATAACATATCCCACCATAATAATATGGAAACTATAAGACGTAACAAAAAGGAAGTCATTACTTAAAAAACGAGGGTGAAAAGTTCCCTTACATTGAAGAGTGACTTCAAAATCTCAATGGTTGGGACCCTGGGGGATTGAGGGCACCATGGGAGGTAAAAAGAACAAATATTTGTTGAGGAGGATTTTGGAATGAAAGTAATGAGGTAATGACTTGGTATTTATAAAAAAAAGTGAGGTAAAATTTAATTAATTTCAATGGACACCCCATCGATGGTATTTGAAAAACCATGGTCTTGCCCATGGTATTGGCCACTTGGGGCACCTTATAACATATATAACTATTCAAAATTCTACCATAATTATTAAATAATTATTACCTCATTAATGATGTCATTAATCACATTGAAACTCAACACTGTATTTTTACTATTCACCGGAAAAACAAAAATTTTATAAAAATCTAAAAAATTCACCCTAACCTAAAATTGATGCTCAGAATTAAAAAATTAATGCCATTTTATGAAAATAATTTTTTAATTATGAGATATTTAATTTTTAAGTGAAAACACTATTTACCCAAAAAATACTAATACTTAACTATTAATTTCTAAAGCAGTTATTTACTTAGGATATTATATAAATTCACTATTCAAGATTCCTAAATTATTTTTATAATTTCTTAAGTGAGGTTACTATTTCATTTGTTACATTACTATTCATAAGGGTATTATTATTATTTATACTTTACTATTTACTAAAAATTAAGTTGATATTATTAGACTCTAAATTTCTTACAGGTCACAATTGTCGAAGAGCATTTTTTGAAAATCATCTTACCTTATTAATTATTTAAAGTATATAAAAAATATTTTAAAATACCATTTTTCCAAAATTCACCAATAATATGGACCTTCATCCAACATTTTTCCCAACATTTGAATTCACAAATTTTACATAATAGGAAACAAAAATTTGTTTATACCAAAGGATTAAAAAATGTAACTAAGTTCTCATTGCATATCCCCTTATAACTCCTTCATAGGACCTAAGTGTAAGATGTGCTATGGTGATATATTCTTGGGGAAACTCAGACAACATTTCCTGTGTGGTGATTTCTATTAGCTTGAACTTCTCCCATAGGTGATTCTATTTTAGCTTCACATGTTGGAGTTCGGCTTGGGCTTGGTCCAGAGTAAATCCCAGAAATGCAACCTCCATCCCAAGCTCTGATAGATGGGCTTCATATGGCACGAGTCTACTAGATGAGGCCATCAACTCTTCTTTTTGTATTAATTAACCAAGATCACTTGTATTTATAAACAATAATTGTAACTTTGAGGTTTTAGTTTCCAACGGTCATATTGACCAACAATCATATAATTGTTAAAACCCAATGGTATAATTATAATTATACTAACTTCATTAATTAAAGGATATAATTTTGTTGAGTATAAAATAAAATAACACCTAAATTTTGGAATAAAATACTATTCAAATGTTCAGGTCCTTACGTTCTTCCCCCCATAAGAAATTTCATCCTCAAAATATATACTCATACCCTCAGAAGAGAAAAGGGGCTGGTACTTCTGCCTCATAGACTCCTCTAGTTACCATGTGAATTCTTCTTATTTGTGGTTCCTCTACATCTCATTTACAAGGTGTGTAGTCTGGTTTCATAGAACCTTGTCTCTATTATTCACGATCTTCACTAGATGCTCCTCATATGAGAGGTCATGTTCCAATTATACCACCTATTGGTTTAGTACATGTAAAGGGTCAGGTTTGTACCTCCTCAAGAGGGATATGTGGAAGACATCATGAAATTGTGCTAGATTAGAAGGAAGTGCAAGATGATAGGCCACTGCTCCTATATGATCAAAGATTTCATAGGGTCCAATGTACCTAGGGCTATGCTTCCCTTTCTTCCCAAACCTCAAGAATATCTTCCAAGGTGAAATTCAAAGAAAGACTTTGTCACCAAAAAAACTCCATGTCCCTTAAACGGTTGTCGACATAGTTCGTTTTCTGACTCTATGTAGCATTAATGTATTGTTGGATGGCATGGACATTTTCTGTCATCTCTTTCACATGATCAGGCCCAAGAAGCTTTCTCTCACCGGCTTCATGCCAACGTGTATGATTTCTACATCGCATACCATATAGAGATTCATAGGGTTCCATTAGAATGTTCATGTGGAATCTATTGTAGTAAAAGAACTCAACTAAAGGAAGATGTTGGTTCCATCCACCTTTAAATCTCATTGATCATGTTCTCAGCATATCCTCGAGTGTTTGAATAGTCCTTTTAGATTGGCCATCAGTTTGGGGGTGATAGCAAGTACTAAAATTCAATTCAGTTCCCATATCATGTTGAATACTTCTCCATAATTTTATTGTGAACCTTAGATCATGATAAGATATGATAGAAAGTGGAACTCTATTCAACCCTACCACTTATGACACATAAATACTAGCATGTTGATCAAGAGACAAATCTTCATGAATGGAGATAAAATGGGAATTCTTGGTGAGACGGTCCACAATAACCCATATCGCATTATTTCATTTGGATGTTCTCGGGGGACCAGTGACAAATTCCATAGTGATATTTCCCCACTTCCATGCTAGTGTGGGTAGTGGTTGCAATACCCCTTTAGGAAGTTGTCGTTCTGCCTTCACTTGCTGACATACCAAGAACCTTGAAGTGTATTCAGAAATCTCTCTTTTCATAATATCCAACTAATAATGATCATGAAGGTCTCTATACATTTTCATGCTTCTTGGATGTATAGAGAAAGTAGGGCTATGAGATTTATCTATCATCTCCTTTATTTCTGGAATAGATGGAACACATAGTCTTGTATAAAATTTAAGTACACCTTCTTGATCAATATCGAACTCAAGAAATTTCCAATCCTTTATAGCCTCAAACTTTATCTATAACAAAGGATCTTCTTTCTAATCTTTCTTGATCTTCTCTAGTAATGACGGTTGAGAAATAATTTGGGTTACGGTTGATGATGTCCCTACCCTTATAATTTCCATGTCCATCATTACTAGGTCATTGATCAAAGGATCTCTTTGAATCCTCATCATGGAAAGAAAAACATGGTATTTCCTGCTTAATGAATCAGCGAAATTGTTTTCTATTCTGGGATGATAATTAATTGAACAATCATAGTTTTTAAGAAGTTCCAACTATCTCCTTTATCTCATGTTCAATTCCTTTTATGTGAAAATATACTTCAAACATTGATGGTCTGTGTATATATTACATTTCTCCACATAAGGATAGTTCCTCCACATCTTCAGATCAATAACATTCATAGCTAGCTCCAGATCATGCATAGGATAGTTCTTCTCATGATTTGTCAACTGTCGAGATGCATAAGAAATGAAGTTTTCGTTTTTCTTGAGGAAGCACCCAAGCCCTTTCATATATGCATCGCTAAAAATAACGAATCCTTCTCCACATGAGGGAAGAGTTGACACAGATGCAGTAACCAATCTCTTCTTAAACTCTTAGAAACTTTCCCCGCACTCATTCGTCAAGATAATCTTGACCCCTTTTCAAGTTAACTTGGTTAACGAATTAGAAAGTCATAATTTTTTTTATCAAAACTCCTATAATATCCTGCTAATATGAGGAAACTATGAATCCCAATGATTTTTATAGGATGAGGCTACTCCTCTACAACTTTTTTCTTCGTAGGGTCAACTGTGATTCTTTTATTGGTAACAATGTTCCCCAAGAAAGCAACTTGTTGCAACCAAAATTCACATTTTATGAACTTTCCAAAAATCCACTCCTTCTGCGGTGTTTGAAAAACATCCCTTAGATGATCCTAACGCTCCTAGAAACTTTTTGAATAATCATAATATCATAAATAAAAACTACCACCAAGTTATCAAGGTAGTCATTAAAGACTCAATTCATCAAATCCATAAAAATAGCAGGTGCATTAATTAGTCTGAAGGGCATAACAACAAACTCATAACGCCCATATCGTGATCGAAAGGAATTTTTTGGAATGTCTTATTTCTTCACCCTCAATTTATGATAACCATATAAAAGATAAATCTTTGAGAAGAATTCATCCCCACATAGTTGGTCAAATAATTCATAAATTCTTTGACGAGGGTATTTGTTATTTACTATGTTTCCATTCAGTTCTCTATAGTCAATTCATATATGCATCAATCTATCATTCTTCTTCACAAAGATAACATGTTCTCCCCAAGGAGACACAATGTTCGGATAAACCCTTTCTCCAAAAGATCCTAGAGTTTCTTCTTCAATTCCTCCAACTCCACATTTTCCATCCTATACGAGGTCTTTGTTACCAGAAGAGATCCATGTATGAGTTTAACAGAGAACTCTACCTCTCTTTCTGGTGGAGGTCTGGGTAACTCCTTTGGAAATACATCAAGGTATTCCTGGATGATGGGGTCATTTTATATCCTTATACTATCATTTCCTTATTCTTATTCACTGATTAACCCCATAAAGAGGGATATTGGAGGTTTTTCTAGACAAATATCAGGTTGATATATCTCTCCGTGGAAGATAACCATAGGTTTTCCATTCAAGAACACTGATATTTCCTTACTTTTTAATTTGATCTTAGAATTATACTTTGAAAGCCAATCCATCCCTAGTATAATGTTAAATTATAGAATGGGAATGACAACTAAATTTTAGTTATGATAGTGCTAAATAAATTAAATACTAGAGCTTATAAACACTGATTATGCTTGGATAATCACACTAGGTGTCTTGACTAATAAATCTACATTTAGAAAATTGGGGGCTGATTCAAAATTCATTGCATACTTGGAGGAAATAAAGGAATCTGTAGAACCAGAATCAAACAAACTACTTGCTAGCTTTGAAAGAACAATAAGAGTACCTACCACCACATCATTTGGCGCTTCAACATCAGCCTTAGTGATTGAAAAATTATAACCATGTTCCCTTGACCTTTGATGAGGCTGATGGTAATTCCACTCCACCACCCTCGGATTTGTAAAGTGATTGGGAAAGTGACCAATTTGTCCACACTTATATCATTGGACATTAGGTAGGGACTGCACCATCTTCCCCTTCTCATTAGAGTTTGAGAGTTGAGGCTTCTCCTCACTATGATAATTTTAGGCGATATGGCCATCCCTTCCACAATTATAGCACTTACCGCTCCCGATCAAGCATTTCCCTAAGCTCTTTTTCCCAAATTTATTACACATGGAAAGTTTCACTGTATTTCCTCATCTTCCATGGTCGAATATCCTCCCTAATCTTGGCTCCATTGATCACTTATTGTCATTGGATTTATGATACCATTGTGTCTCCCCAAACTCCAGTTCGAACTTCATCGCACTCTGCACGATCTTCTCATAGCTATCATAGTCTTGGTTGTCTTGATTCTTCTGTAGATGAGGTCTCAGCCCAGTGAAGAATATATCAACCTTACCATTTGTAACCATGACAAAGCTAGAGGTGTAAAGTGAAATCCTTTTGAATATAATCTCATAGCTTCCCACAGATTCATTCTCCTTCTGCTTCAGCTCGATAAACTCCTTCTCCATTCTTGTTCTCATGGAATAAGGGAAATACATACCAAAGAAGATCCCTATGAACTCTTCCCACTCCATATCATCAAAGTTCACTATTGGCCTCATGTTTTTTATCAACTCCCACCACTGCTCATCTTCTCACTCTATGTGGTAAACATCGATCGTGACCTTATCTTGTTATGAATAGCGGAGCATAAGAAATATTGTCTCAATAGTTCTAATCCACTGTTCAGAAATCAATGTTTCGGTAGATCCACTGATGGTTGGTGGTCATTGAGGCATAAAGGATTCACCAGAATTTTATTCTCTTCGTGGATATATCGATCTTTTAACTTCATTCAAGTTATTTCCCATAACTTGAGTCAGTAGGTTCATCATTCTCATGAATGTTTCCATTTCGGCTTCCATCGGAAGGCTGTCAATTCTTGGTCCATTACGGTCAACATTTTCACAGTTTCTTATATTGCCTTCCATTTTCTAAAAGAATAAAACCTTAGTTAGAATCTTATTTCATTTACAAATATTGTAACTATAAATAATTTTTTTCTTACAAATTCATGCTTAAATAATTACATTTCTATATAAATCCTTTATAATGATTCATAAAAAGCTTGTGATTGACCAAACATATCCCAAGGAGTGTCAAACTAGAGTTACCACAAGTCCCATTGTCATGCACAAGGATTCCCCGGGTCAATCCCAAAACTTCTTGTCAGATTGGTACATCTGTGTCAGATCCACATCAACTTGTTCATATCCAGACATGGATTTATTTGTTTGGAAACCACTTACTTAATATTTCACCAAAATACCAAGAAGTTTTACAATATTTAAACAGTTATATAGGGTTCTTCCTAATGTTTTCATAACCTAATTTCCATAAATAACTAAACTATCCTTTGATACCAACTATGGAATTCTACCTTTTTATTACATAAATTGTCATTACATTTTACAAATAGAGGATCTTTAAAGTCTAGTGTCTTCAAAATCAAGGATAAAATACATAAAATATTAAAAAATTATTTTAATCCACTAGTAAGGCTTCACCATATGGTCATCCTATGTAAAAAAACTGCAACTCAAAACCTGGAGACATAATTCAAAGGAATGGGTGAGTAGAAGGCCCAGTAAGGAAAACAAATGAAACAGTTTACATGTGGAATTGAGCGGTATCAATATAATCATAAGGGATATTGTAAATAAATGATAAAGAGGAATATCATAGAAACAATAAATTGAAACATAACATGAAAATGTGGCTACAACATTTAATTTAGATATTCATGAACATATCACCAAGGTACATCCCCAAGGTGTTATAAAAATTACCAAGGTTATTCCCCAAGGAATCATAAAACATGTCATATCTAGAGATTAAATTCGTTACCTAATGCATTGGAGAAATATCAGGGCACAACCTTAAAATGTCTTTATTTTAATGTGATATAAATATTTCATAATAAAACATTTCATAGATAACCCAAAGAGAATAAAATAAATGGGTTTCATGTCAAAATCATAACATTTTAAAAGTGATTTAAAATAAGATCATTATGTCATTTATAACCCATGGAAAGGAAGTGAGGGTTATATATATGTAAAATATAGAATAAAATAAATCAATTTTAGGTATTGATGAATACCCACATAAATAAAATAGGTTTGGGTATTCACATAAAGAAAATAAGATAATTTCTTCGGAGAAAGAGAGAAATTTTGTGACGAAATATTTGCAGCATACCGGCTGTAAAAAATGGTTTTAGAAAATAATAAAAAAAGAGGGGAAAATGGTATCCCATCCATAAATGAATAATTTCCACATACAGGGATAGAATAAAATAAAAATAAGATAATGGTATGGATATTTTAAGGAAATACCATGTGAAAATGAAACTTGAAAGAAACGAGAAGATGCGATTTTTTTACGAAAATTTGGTAGCCTATTGGCGTCACATAAAAATTCATAAAATTAGTTGATGAGAGTGGAAGTGTTATCTCAGAATTTGGAAATAAAATGTATAGAAATAAGAATATATAAGAACATACCCCAACATAATAATATAGAAACTATAAGACATAACATAAAAGAAGTCATGACTTTAAAGAAGAGGGTGAAAGGTTCCCTTACCTTGAAGAGTGACTTTGAAAGATTCAAGGTTGGGACCTTGGGGTTTTAAAGACCCGCAAATTTCAAGGAAATTTTTTTTGTTAATTTTCTTTGGAATTTTTCAAGAGCGCAGCTTCAGACGGCACCTGATTCCGAGGCCCGGTGTGCCCGGAATCAATTTCCGAAGTTTGGATCGGGTACGTTCAGTGAACGGACGAGCGGGTTTTTCTATCTTTTGAACCGGTGCCCGGAATCGAATTCTGAGGGCACCGATGAAATCGCAGCGCCGGTATTTGCTTAGAAACGCCTCTTCCGGAGTTGCGTTTTCTCAGATGTGGTTTTTAAATTTTGCGGCTTTAAGTCAGAAATAAAATAATGTTTGTGCGACAACTTTATTTTATTTCACTTAAGCTGCTTGGAAGCCACTTGAAGCCACTTAAAGGCGGCTTGAACTGAGTTGAACTGGATAGGATGCTATCCAGAAATATCCTACCCCCTTGGTAGGATATTTGTGAGGCAGGGCCCGCACGAGCCCCACCGTTTCTTTCGCTAAGTAACGCACCCGCGAAAACCCGTCAAAGTAACTGAAAAGTCAACCGACGCGTTTTCTTTAATTCTTAACAGACCATTTAATTGGGCGGTTTATTTCGTGAATTAAATGGGCTGTTTCTTTCGTGAATTAAATGGGCTGTTTCGCTCGTTGAATTAATTCAATGAACTGATGGGTCGTAACTTACGCTTTTGCGTTTGTTGGCATGTTTATAAAATAAGACCAACCTAAAAAATCCTTTGAAAGGATTTGAGAGGATCTTGTTTCTTCATCTCCCCGCGAAGAACGCGAAGAACGCGAAGAACGCGAAGAACGCGAAGAACGCTGGCGACCGGAATTCGACGACGCACACCGATATCTGCGACGTCGACGAGCTTTACCCGCGACGTTCTTCGGCGACGCCTCTTCTTCCGCAGCCGATCCTCGTTCGGCAACTAAGGTAAGAACCGGATCGTTAATTCTCCCTTTTTAATTTCATGGCAACGGATTTAATTAATTAAATCCGTTTGTTCTTGATCCGGAGATTGGCGACGCGACGCCGGATACCGCGACGACGCAACGATCCCCCCTTCTTCCGCAACGACCTCTCGTCCGACGACGACGACAAGGTAAGGGTTGATTTGAAATATTTTCCTTTCCCGTGATTTTATTTCTTTCAAAATAAGGAACCGAACACGGAACAATTTTAAATTTATTTAAAATTGTTGATTTGGTCGTTTCTTGTTTCTCCCGTTGTTTATGACTAACGCGGAGGGTGCGGGTCTAACGAACAAGACCCGGCAACCCTCCGCCGATCTTCCTTTTTGTGCGGATTTGGCGGGCAACGGAAAAAGCACGACGCAAGGGCCATTTGTTGATTCCGCAGTGAAGGACGCGTCCCGGGAGGAACAATGGCGCAGACGGGAGGCAAAACGGGCCACCGGAGCAACTCCGGCGGCCCGCGGAAGGCGGCGGCGGCGCCGGCGACCGGAGGCGGCGGCGCCCGGCGCGCCGCCGTGGAGGAAGTCCGCCGCGGCTGAAGCCGCGGCGGCGGCGGCCGGTTCCGCGGCCGCGCGGAACCGGGAACGGACGCGGCGGCCCGGCCGCGTCCGCGTGGCAGGCGCCCCCCCCCCCCCCCCCCCCGCGGGGCCGCGTTTCGCTTGAGCCGCGGGTCAAGCCCGCGGCGCCCTCCTTCGGCCGCTCGGCCGAAGCCGAGCCGGCCGGTCCGGTCGGCCGGGCCGCGCCCAGGCCGGGTCGGGCCGACCCGGTTCGGCCGACCCAGGGGGGGGGGGGTTCGGGCCGGGTCGCCCCGGGCCCAGAACCCCCGTTTCGGGCCCTCTTCGGTCTTTCGCCCATATCTTGGGCCTGAGACCTCCGATTGACGAACCGTCAGCGGCTACGCGATCCTTGGATCGAGACGGTCGTTTCGGTATATTACACTCAAGGTTTCGGAAGACTTTGGGTTCGGCCGGGTTGGTTCGACACGAAACCAACCGGGCCCTCGGAGCGGAAACGCTCATAACTTGAGCTACGGACGTCCGATCGACGTACCGTCAGCTGTGGTAGTTTCCTCTAAGTGAGACGGAACTTTTGGCATACTCCGCCCGAGGATCGGATACAGGCGGAGTACGGTCGGGTTGGTTTTGCCCTGAAAACCAACCGGGCCCCTGGGACGAAAATGCCAATAACTCTTAGACCGGGCGTCCGATTGACACGCCGTCTGTTGCGTTGAGATCCTGTTGTCGATACGGAACTTTTGGATACATCAACTTCGGACTACGTGTCAGTTGATGTATCAGCCTCTCGGCTCGTGGAGCAGACCCTCCTAAACGAGCTCGCTAAGTGCGGGAACCCTAGTGCTGGCTGTGGCTTCGACGACAGAGCAGAGATCCTCCGTGGACTGCGACGACGACAGAGCAGAGATCCTCCGTGGACTGCGACGACGGCAGAGCAGAGATCCTTCGTAGACTGCGGCGACGACTGTGCAGAGATCCTCAGTGGACTGCGTCGACTACTGCACTCAGCGATCCTACATGGAACAGTGCTACCGAACCTGTGTGAGCTGAATCTTCTTTTTACCTTGAGCGGTGGAGCGCTTGGGTGTAGCGGCGGACCTGTGGTACTTGACAGTGGTGGTGCGCTTGGATGCAGCAGCAGACCCTTGGCGGTGGAGCGCTTGGTTGTAGCGGCGGACCCGCGATACTCTACGGAGTGTGTGCGCTTGGGTGTAGCGACAGACCCGCGACGGTGGAGACGCGCGTGCGGAGTACGGAGACCGTGTAGATGATTGAGACCTGACGACTGCTTGACCGACTCGACTTGGAGTGAGTCGACTAGCCCAGTGGACGGAGCGCCCAGTAGTTGGCAGCAGACCCACGACGGACGGAGCGCCTGGTAGTTGGCGGCAAACCCGCGGTACTCGACAGGAGGAGTACCTCAGTAGGCTAACTGGGTGAGCGCCCGGTATTTGGCAGCAGACCCTCAGCGGACGGAGCGCCCGGTAGTTGGCAGCTGACCCGCGGTACTCGACAGGAGGAGTACTTCAGCAGTCTTAGGTTAGTGAGCAGTACCTCGGAGTCGTGACAGGACCACTGTACACTTCAGAGATGGGGCTCTTCAACATTTACGGTTTCGATAATGAAAATCCTGGTTGAGCTGAATCTTATGTTACTATCCTTTGTGGATTTACTGTTTACTCTCCTTGTGGATTTGAGTCTTACTCTCCTTTGTGGATTGTGTTGAACTATCCTTTGTGGATTTACTGTTTACTCTCCTTGTGGATTTGAGTCTTACTCTCCTTTGTGGGTTGTGTTGAACTATCCTTTGTGGATTTACTGTTTACTCTCCTTGTGGATTTGAGTCTTGCTTTCCTTTGTGGATTGAGTTGTTCTTGAGCTCGTGAGCAGAGCTAGAATTGGGGACTTAGGTATATGTATGGGCATATACCTAAGTCGAGTCAGATGTTACTTCGTGATTGCATCTTTCTTTTGTGCTATATCCTTTGTGGATTTCGGGAGACCTTCGGGGTCTCGGGGTCCTTACTGAGTAGCTTGTACTCACCCCTGCACGGGCTATGCCCGCACCTTGTTGTGTTGGTTGCAGACGACGGACAGCGCTGATCACGGTTGGGCGTGGAACAGGACGGTACCTGGAGGTGGACCACTGGGCGGGACGTGCTCGGAGCGGACGTGGGACCCGAGGATCCTGGAGGCTATCTGTACCCACCCTTCAGGTGGGATTGCCAGTGGACGACACGAGGCCGCCGTCTTTTCTTCAGTTGCTGTTCTTTACTTTTTCAGTTGTACTGTACAGTTGGGCTTGTATTTCCGGCCCCCTTTACTTTTCTGCACTTTACTTTCCGCTTGCTGACTCTGTGTGGTTGTTACTTATAAAGGCAATGCCTTCCCTGTTTTCTGGGATTTTAGGCCTTGGTGCTAGTCGCCAGCCCCTGGCCTATGGAAGGCGGGCTTGGGGTAGTCACGGCACGGGCCCCGAGGACGGGTCGTGACAGGGGTCTTGAGGGAAAATTGGGAGAAATCCTTGGGAGGGAAAAAGACTAGATCATCATTGAGTTGGATTTTAGAAAGAATGGAATGAGGGAATGGCTTCGTATTTATAGAAAAAGTGAGGGAATATTTAATTAATTTCTAAGGGACACCTCATCGTTGTAATTTTAAAAACCAGGGGAATTCCCATGGTATTTTCCCATGGTATTGGTCACTCGGGAAACCTCATAATATATATTACTATTCCTAAGTCTACCAGAATGATAACATCATTATTACATCATTAATGATGTCATTAATCACACGGAATCTCAAAATTGTATTTTTACTATTCAGTGAAAAACGGAACATTTTATAAAAGACTCATAAATTCACACTAACCTAAAATCGATGATCTGAATTAAATAATGAAATCTATTTTATGAATATAATTTTTTAATTATGAGATATTTAATTGTTAAGTAAAAACACTATTTACCCAAAATAACACTAATACATAACTATGAATTTATAAACCAGTTAATTACTTATGCTATTATATCACTTCACCATTCAAAATGCCTAAATTATATTTATACTTTCTTAAATGAGGTTACTATTCTATTGGTCACATTACTATTCATTTGGGTAATATTAGTATTCATACTTTACTATTCACTAAAAATTAAGTTGATCTTATTATACTATAAATTTCTTACATGTCACAAATATAGTAGGCCATTTTTTGAAAATCATTTTACATTATTAATTATTTAAAGTATACAAAAAATATTTTAAAATACCATTTTTTCAAAATTAATCAATAATATGGAACTTTATCCTACATTTATCCCGACATTTGAAATTCAAAAATTTAACATAATAAGAAATAACAAATTTTTTATACAAAAGGATTTGGAAACGTAACTATGGTCTCATTACATAGACCCTTATAACACCTGCACAGGACCTAATTGTAAGATGTGTTATGGTGATAAAATCTTCAAGTGGCTCAGACAACATTGCCCAAGTGGGGATTTCTATCAGCTTGAACTTATCTCATACGTAATTCCGTTCAAGCTTAACATGTTGGAGTTTTGCTTGGGATTGGTCCAAAGTAAAGCCTAGAGATGTTACCTCCTTCCTAAGCACTGACAGATGGGCTACGTATGGCCCGAGTCTACTGGTTGAGGCCATTAACTCTTCTTTCTATATTAATTAACCAAGATCACTTATATTTATAAACAATAATCATAATGTTAAGAGTTTATTTTCCAACAGTAATATTGACCAACAATCATATAATAGTCGAAACCCAAAAATATCATTTTAATCACACTCACTTCATTAATTAAAGGATATAGTTTTGTTGAGTATAAAATATAATAAAACACAAATTTTGGAAACAAATATTATTCAAAAGATCGGGTTGTTACAGTGAATCATTGGTTCATTCCCGAAGTGTGTGTCCATGGGCTAACCTTGATTTGAAGAATCGTCGCAGGCATGCATTTATATGATGCTATGTAGGTATTGCTGACTTGAGCCATACAATAAGGTGCTCTAGAGTTTATCTTCATCCAAGGGGGATAGAAGGTGATTTGATTTTGGGATTGGACCCATTATATGGGTTTCTTACATATCTTCGGAAGAGGAATCATAACCCATGTAGTTCAGAATTATGTGGGGATTATGTGCGGAAGCTTCCCATTTTTGGGGGAATTGTTGGGTGAACCCTTTTGGTTGGTCACCCTTTTGAGCTTAGGCCTACCAGTAGGCATCCTACAATTCAAGGTTTGATCAGGAATATTGTTCTCATAGTTCAGATGTATGGGGATTACACATGGAAGTTGCCTCTTAAGGAGACATGATTGGGTGGACCATTTATGGGAGGGAACCCTTTTGAGCTTGGGCCTTCATATAAAGATCCTACGTATCCTAGTTTGATCAAGAATTGGAGTTCTCATAGTTCATATCATGTGGATGATATAATTGTTACAAACCTCTAATCCCACATGAGTCAAGCTCGGGGTGAGAAATAAGTGGATGCAAGAGATCTAACCAACCACATGCTTTCTCTCATATTCATGGGAGAGGGAGGGCCTACTGTAGAAGAGGATGGGGTGATGGTGGGCGAGGGCACGAAGAAATGAACCTTTCAATGTAAAATGACATTAAAGGTCATGCAGCCCAGCCTTGGATGATTGGGGACTTACCTCAGAGGGAGGGCCCCAAAATACATTCTAGGAAGGGGATTATTTTTGTCCTCTTAAAAGGAGAAGTGAACATAACTCCTTAGACTGATCACTATTTCTTATTGAATAGAAAATAAAGTGATCACCCTTAATCCCTAGAACGGGGATGTTCATGTTAGGATCCCAAGGTTTGACTACGGGTTACCATGGGAATGTAGACCCACGGATAGTCCCAATGTTAGAACTGCTATGGGGAGAAACTTCATGACTCTACTTACCATGGGTATGTAGACTCAAAGGGGTGCACTGATGCACCCGATGGTCTGATCATACGGGTCCGTTGGATTTGGAGGAGGATTTGTTCGGATGCCGGAGGACTAGTTCATAGAGGGAATATAGAGGACTAGATGGTAATGGAAGGGTGAGGTTGGAACTGAAGGAAATAATACCCAAAAACACCCAATTCTGTGTACTGATTTCTTATACGAGATGGGGGAGGCTCTGCATACCGTAGCTTTATACCGAAAGAGGGGTTGTTCACATACAGATTCAGAACGCGGGCATAGGTATGGACGACCATGTACCATAGTGGTACGCAACCCATCACACCACATTAGATTCCATCTACATACTGATGCAGTACGCGGCGCCGAGTTCAATCTACATAGCAGTACACTATGCGGACCACCATATTGAAGGAAGGTCTGAGGGATTATCATTCATAGGATGTTCATCCGTGAGAATTATATGGTTTCCAGTTTCACCATTTAGGTTCACAGTTCTATTTTTATTATTCAGTTCTCCTATTTTATGGTTTGTGGATAGATGTACCTGTGAAGATTGTGGTTCGAAATTTGGGCATCACCAATGAATCAAGACTGAAGCTAGAATCTTCTCCATACTCTTTAGTTCAATCTCTAAGTCCCCTTAAAGATTTCATCATCCATTTGATCATTGTCCCCCCTCAATTAATTTTATGCTCCTTTTATAGAGCATCGAGGCAATAATATCTATGGGAATGCATCACCATATGCATAGGCCCATGAGGAGATATGCAGACCCATGGAAGAATCAGTCAACCAGAGCTTGAAAAGGCTATGGTTCATGATCAATGTTCACAGAACCCTACCCATTCACTTATTCTATGAACTGATGAGTTCACGGGATTGTATGCGGATAACCGTCGCACACATGATTACTTCGGTGATGTGGTTCGTTGTTCGCGGTCCACTGGGTTTACTGGCCATCTCTCCATGGGCTAGCACCTTTCAGATCATTCCTCATACCTGGTGTTTTGTGATCCAGGTGGTCCGTGAACCCTTCCATGTGATGGTATGTGGGCCAATTGAAATTATTTGAAAATTTTAATTCCTTAATGTTTCTTCTTAAATTTGAAACTCAATTTGAGTCCATTTCCCTTGCTAGACATGTGGGGGTATTTAGTTTCCTTTTTATAAATTTACTAGACCCTAAATATCTCAATAAATCTTCATACATATATGGTAAATAGTTAATGTTGAACTTTAATATTTTTCTAGAACTCATTCATCATGTCTATTAATGATGGGACACATGATTTGTTTTTTAACATTATCATTCCATCAAAATCATGTTTTCAATAAATGATATTTCTCATTTTCCTTTAAAGATCCACATCCTCATTTTATGCCACATTAATCCTTACATACAAGGATTTTTTAATGTTCATCTAATAATGATATAACATTTCTCTTTTTCTCTTGATTTAAATATCCGTCATTTATAAATTTATAAATATTGGATCTCTATCAATCCTTAACATGGATAAATCATCATGGTATTTCTAACATAGAAAATCAGCTTCCATGTTCACATTCTAAGAGTTGTAATGTATTGGGAAATCATAATTGTTAATCAATTAAAAAATTCTCCTTTGGTGCATATTAAACTCATTCTATGTGAATACATACTTCAAAATTTTATGATTAGTATATTTATCAATCCTTTCACTGTAACAATAATTCCCTATATTTTAAATTCAAAAATTACCAGTTCCTACTAAAAATCATTAGTCATGCAATTTTTCTCCAAAATTATCAATTAGTGTGAATCATAAGCTATATAAATATATATATCATTCTTTATAAGAATGAATCACAACTAATTCATCAATTCATCAATATAGATAAAATACACTTCTTCACTTTAGGGTAGTGTAAGAAAAAGTGCACTCACCAACCTTATTTTCTACTCCATTAAATTTTCATTGGATTCATCTATCCAAGATATCTTAGCTCAAACCCGATTCATCTTTATTATTAGATTAGATATCCATGATAAGTAACTAATAGTTATTTGATAGTATCCGTCAAAAAAACTATGTATCTTAGTTTCTATTGTTGGTCTAGAATATTGCGCAATAAATTTTTTCCATGATGGTTCCATGGATATACCCTCTATTAGGATTTTATTACCTAGGAATGAAACTCTTTTTATCTATAATTCACACTTACTGTATTTGGAATACAACATTTATTTCATCATGATATTTAGAGTATATTCAATTGATCATTATTCATATCCTTTCTATTTTCCTATATAATAATATCATGTATAATGACAACCAAAAAATAATCATGTTAATTTTAAGGACCATTCATTATATATAATGAGATGGATGGGACATTGGTAAGTCAAAAATCATGAATATAAATTCATAATGACCACATATGCTATATAAGGATTTTCTGGGACTGACCTATTTCTTAACCATCAATTTATAATGTCTAAAATGGTCATCTATCATAGAAAATAATTGAACCCCTTGAAATTGACTAAATAAGTCATCAGTATAGGGTAGAGGTCACTTCTTCTTGACAGTGGTCTAATTATGTTATTGGTAATAAATACCATGACACATTGACCCATAATTATTCTTAAAAAAATTAATAATTGTACCCCCGGGTGATGCACTAGGGAATATGAATCTTTATTAAGATTACCCAATATTTTCTTCTTCAACCCCTGCACCTCCTTTGGGGTTAATCTATATGGATCCTTTTAAAAAGTTGTTGCACCAGGCATGAGTTATACTGAAAACCCAACATCAAGATTCCTGGGATTACATGGAATATATACATAAAATGAATTTTTATAATCCCAAACAATTGACATATCATCTATGAGGAGTTTCTCTGTTACCATTAGAGATAAATATCTGTCATGAATAGTTACTAACACCCACATACTATATTTAACTTCCATTTGAAGTTAAAATTAATCAACACACTAAAAGAAAATAATTCATTGATTGAAATGTAAAATGAGAAATATCTTCCTTGAAAATTGATATGGGATAAATATAGATAGATCCATTAAATTCAATAATTGAAATCACATTCAACTAGAGGAAGAATAGCATGATTTTTTGGAATATTATTTCCACAAACATCTAGTGGAGAAAAGCTATAGTCTTATGATTCAATCAATCTACCATAAAATATTGTTACTACTAACTCAAAATATATCAATGTAGGGGGTGACATAATAAACTTATAAAATTATTCATATTTAAATATTGGGAAGATCTAAAATCAAATAATACATATGAAATTCTAGAGTGTATAGTATGTACACCTTTCACCATTTTGTTCTCATGATCCGATTCATAATTTTTGATAATATAATATTTAACTTTGGCTATTGGATTAAGTGGTTGATGATGATTAATTTCATTTAAATAGTTATATTCATGTACAATTTGGTTTAATAGCCATACTCCTTTTAATTAAAGGATCATATAGTGGGAGTAACATTTGTGGAGCTTTCTCACCATCCATTTCCTCATCCTTCCTCTTCACATAATATCGATATTCTCTTTCATGATAGCCTTATTTTACACACATTATGAATTTATCAAACACCACAATTTAAACTCCTCAATTATATCATCAATAATTATAATATGAAGTAAGATTAATTTTCATCTCTCCATGGGTTTTATTATTGTAATTTCCAAAAAATAACATCTTTTTATTTTCATCTTCAAATCCTTGAGAACATTCAGAGTCTAAAATTTCCATTTCCATATTAAGATCACATCAAAATAATTATTTATAGCTATCAAATTATCTTATAGAAAATGATTTTTGATTTTTTGGATTAAGGGAATTGAAGAATAATATAACTTCACTTTGAGGATAGATGATAAAATCCGAATCATACATTATAGCTATGGTGAAATTTTCATCATTGGTTTTAATGGATACATAATCATACTATATTAGTTTTATAAATTATATTTTCATTTTCATGTGACGCTTTTTGGGGAAATACTTATTGAGAAATAAATTCGTAGAATATTCCCTTGTCAAAGTTTAAATTTCCATCACATTCCTCATATTCTTGATAAGAGTCCACCATTTATTAGCTTCACCTTCCAAAACATATATGGCCAAAGTAACCTTATAATTTTTCTAGAATTAGAGAATACATAACATATATTCTATAACATTAATCAATTTACCTTAAATAAGTTGATCAATGGAACTGTTTATGGAATGTTTATGTCTAAATATAAAAGGCTTGATAGTGATTTGTTCCTTCATTTTGAAGTTAGGATGTTTAGAATGATTCATGTTTCAAATCATAGCTTGAGAGAGTTGGGTGAGCATAAAAACATGATTTATAATCCCAAATCCCATTTCATTTGGTTTCTCGTGAGGATGTCCACTTCATTACCTATAACATTAAATGTTAACATGACTCCTACTAGGTCCAAAAATTCCATAAGAACAAAATTCATAGTATAATGAATAATAATCATAGTCAGTAATCAAGTAATAATGAAAAATAATTCATAGGATGTCTAAATAGTGACACATTATTTTCATGTTATGACACCATATGTTTAACCTAGGCCATTTATGGTCATCATCTATATAATTCTATCCAAATGGTTCACAATAAAAATTTGAATTAACCGAATCAAATCCCTTATAAGTGTCTATCCTGGTGTGTTGTCTGGGTCCCACTCATTGTGCACTAGTGAAAATCTTGTTAACTCCCAATATGTCCCTTTCAGAGTTTTTTCCACTTGTGAATCTATTCCAAATATGTATTCACCTACTAGTGTCTAATCAATGATTTATTTTCTAATAAAACCACACTATATCTACTTTAAAAAATCTTAATGATGTTATCATATAGATAGAATTATAACTAGGGTTTTCAAAACAAATCCCTAATCCTAATATCTAAAAATAATTAAACCCAACTCTGTTACCATATGAGGCTAGACAAGTGTTTCATACATATTTATTACATCATTTTCGATGAATATTCAATACATATAATTATAACATATACCCCATAACTGAATATTTTTAGGCATCTGGGTACTATATTCATGACTATCTTAGTTCATGAAAGAACATAAACATATCCCGAAAATTTTTCTTCTTATAGTACACTTATTAGAAATATCATAAATCAAATAATTCTTTATAACTCGGGGAAATTAATCATTAAAAAGAGTGATCTCAGTTGCCCAGTAAGAGTAATAGTATGGGATATTAATCAATGATGATAAGTGACCATAAGATAAACATAATGATATTAAAACATGATAAATCATACA
Source organism: Viscum album (assembly GCA_963277665.1). NCBI lineage: Eukaryota > Viridiplantae > Streptophyta > Magnoliopsida > Santalales > Viscaceae > Viscum > Viscum album. The sequence goes on from OY728164.1 coordinate 1,187,120,828, forward strand.
ATAATCATAAAAAATCAGTCAATGTTCTTTCATCATAAATCATGGTATAAAGCTTTGTTTTAATAAATGATTTAATTAATATGTATGTAGGATCATCAATAAAAAATCTTGATCCATGAGAACATAATATAAATATAATATAAATTTTTGTGGAAAACACATATTATTAGAAAATAATTTCATTAACCAAGTCTCATTTCCAAGACTGTCGTATTTAACTTGTTTTGCACCATATTTATTTCAACACAAAATTTTATTTTAAAAATAACATTATGCTTGATAGTTTTATTAAAACAAAACACTTAACTTTAAAAGAATTACAACATAATATATAAATATTTCAATTTAAATGATACCATTATAACCCTCCTATTTAATTGATTGTATGAATAATAAAAATCACATTATAAAAATATGTATTATTTTTTTATATAATGAAATTATATTTTATTACTAATAATAAATAAGAATCAATGTTTAGTACAATCAATTTATGCCCCACAAATACGTTTTCCTCAAAAAAGGTTTTCTATTGTTATTTTTGAATATATTTTATGACTAATTTATACAATTTTTTTTTAAAATTTTTCTTATGACATTTATATTATTTTTTAATTATAAATTCAAAATTATCTTAGTGTTAAATTTTTTTATTTTTCAAAAAATATTGATTTTTAAAAAAATTGTAAGAACAAAGATTTTTAATTTATGTTATATTTTATTTTCAAATATTTTGAGTGAATAATTTATTTATGTCATGGTCTTAAAATACAATTAGTCTCATTTTTATTAAAAATAAACTAATTAATACATTTTGGATCAATAATAAATATGATCATTGTATAAAAATATGTTTAAACATAAAATGGAATTTTTGATAAATTCATTTTCATCACACAGTAAAAGATTATGATAAAATGAATTTTTACCATATATAGAGATTTAATTTAGTATAATTTATTAAATATTTTAAATTATCATAATTAACATTATTTAATATATTGGACATATTTTTTGGTCATGATGAATCAAAAAAACAAAAAAAATTATCATCATAGAAAAAGGGTAAATTAGGTTTATCTTTTTTAAAACTAAGTGGTGAAGCCACCAATATTCTTAAATTAATATTATATGATTATATTTATACACTTATCACCTTAGGTTTTATATTTAATTATTTTTGAGATACATTTCCATGAAAATCATCTATATACTATTTTATGATACGAAAAATACAAATATATCAATCTCTTTGTTTTAATTAAATATTATATGTCTTCATAGTGAAAAAATAAGTTGTAAAATATTTTTAATGTTTATTTATTGAATAATTAAATAATATTCATGATACTATTTTTTATTTTATTGTTTTTCATATAAATATATTAAATTCTTTTATATGGATGACATATTTCTTATGCAAACAGTGGAAAACTAAAAGCAAATAATTTTAAAAACATTAAATGTAATGTATTTGGAATAATTTATGGCTCTAGAAATATTTTATATTTAATAATAATGTATTATTTTTGGTTTATCATTTTATATTTAATAATAATATTTTTCTATCTCTTTTCTATCCAATGAAAATTTAAAACATTGTTTGTTTTTACACACGACTTGACGTCTCCATGTTGTGGTGTAATTATTTTTCATAACCACTTTTCTTGTATGGTTATAAATATGGTACTAATTAATATATATTATAGTTATGAAATTTTTTTTATAATATAAGAGATTATTTATAATTATACACTTCCACACATTAAAATATATTAACGTCACTCATACGTATGTGTGAACTAGCACCTCTACAAAGTGATGTTATTCATTTTTCATGACCACCATTCAAGGGTGATTATAGTTATATATAAATTGAGTACATAAGATATTTATTTCATGATCAACATTCAAGATACTATGGAAGAATTAAAAATATACATGATCCAAAATGACTAAACTGAATCATATATGAAAAATGAAATAGTTAACACTTAATAACGATTATTTTGACAAAAAAATTATAAATAAATTATTATTGAAATGTTATAAGAGTAAAGGCCTAGAATTATTACAATTGAATTACCCTAACGTTGTTTAATTTTTTTTAAAGCCTATATATCACAGTAATAATTCAAAAAAGTATTTAATTGAACATTTCTTTTAGATAAGAAAATGGCTACAAAAGTAGAGAATATTATGATGGGATAAAAATTAGAAAATAAGGTAAAAAAATATAAAACATTTGATCTACAACATCCACCAGGATAACCACACTCCCAAAAAAAATATTTTATAATTTTATAATTTTAATAATGGATTGTTCATTTTGAAAATGAAAATATATTACCTTGGGTGAAATAGGAATGGATTATGAATGAATGAAATATGATGTAATAATAGAAATTAGGGAACCCATTTGACCATTACAAGTATGACCATTGGAATAATTATAAAACCATTAAGTTTAGGGAATTCAATGTTAGAATGAAAAAATAAACTAATGAATAGTAAATTAATATTTATATTATAAATAAATTTATAATATGATATTTTTAATCCATGGTTCAATTAATCAAATTTTTTAAAAGTGATAAAATATGTAGTTGGATTTTTTTTAAACATAAATGTTATAATTATACAATTAGAATAAAAATAATGAATAAAAATAATTTTTATTTAAATTAAATTGGATTATAAATTAATATTATGTTTAATCACAATGTTAAAATAATTTAATGAGACCTTCAATATTTTTTCAAAGGATCAAAAAAAATTCATATTATTAGAATATTAATTTTCAATGAAATGAGGATTTCATTTAGAATAAAAATTTATCATATTTAAAATTTTAATTTAATTAAATGGATTTAAAATTTTAAATCTATACTTTAATAAAATTTAAGTGTTAATTATTTTTATTTTTCTAAAATAGTGGAATTTTTTTGAATAGTGGAATACAACAGATTATGGTATTTAGAAATATAAGAGAAATACATAAATTTTTTAGTCATGGTTGAGGTAAGAACCAATTATTCCATGCTCACATTCACAATTTACTATATACAATCACATTTATCAATAATGTTGGTTTTATTGATCAAAAATAATAAACTAGTTAATATAATATTCAAAAAAATCAATCTCATACCATTGAAAATTCAATAAGTCATCTCCCCTTATGAATAAAATTTATATGACATGTGGCTAAGAATAGTTCATAGCAACATTATACTAAACCCTATCTCCATGTCCCTATAGGACTTATTCTTCTCAAAGTAAAATCTAAATGCTCCTTAGTAATTATTACAAGAGATAAAATTCAAGTGTTAATATTATTTAATCTTCTATTTTTAATTCGTTTCTTCTTATAACTTCTCCTTTCCTATATTTTCCAAAATCAAATAATTACTAAAGTATTATAAATATAATGAAATATTATTTTCATAATTTAATATCCACCTTCTATCCTCCATTATTTTGATTCTAAATTGAAAAGGTATCTTATAATATGGTTGGTTCACTGCCTCTATGAAAAGCATACTTTGTTTCTCTCCGCCACCTCCATGGATGGTCATAAAAATATTTTTATTGTAAAAAACGATCCAAATAAGTATTATATAAACTATTTCATGTTTTGGAATGTTTAAATTAGCATCTAATTAAATAAAACAAATGTATTTAGTGACTATAAATAAAACATCCTAAATGAACAAACCATATAACACTATATTTTTTTCTAAAATAATTTTACTTATGTCTATACAATAATGAGTTATCGAGACCATTTCAATTTCATGAAGGACATGAATATTATTTCATTTCACTTATATAATTTTTTTTATTTTAATAGAATAATATTAAAAATCAACAAGTGATCAAACCATGTAACCATGAAACTAATACCTTTGGAAAATCCTAATTAAACATTATATCTCATTGAAATTGTTATAAATTAACATAATACATTTATAATAAAAATATATAGATGTAAATGGTAATATAGATCATATTTAATGAATCTAATTTTATTACCCATGTTGTTAAGTGTAAGTGGAGAAGAATTTATGAACAAAAGGTAAAGGATCTCTCGAAACACCATTTTTCATTAAGTTATGCCCTTTCTCTCTCTAACTCACTTTCCCCCTCACTAAAATATTTTGGAATACTTCATAAAAAATTTAATATGTATCTCACATATATACACATATTATTATCCATTCCATTAATTGGGTAATACATTCCATATGATCATTTTTCTAATTTCCTATTTATAAAATCTCCTTTGATTATGATATGTGGAAAGATTATACAACTCATTTCTTTCCAGGGTTAATTGTTATGTTTATTTATTATGATTAATTTATTTTTTATATGTTATAAAATTTCTCATGTTATTATTGGTGCACAAAATAATTTCATAATTCATTGGGTAATGCTTTTATCTCATGAGAGGATATAAATGGGATTATTGAGTGAACCTAATCCATGATGGGACTATGTCCACCATGTGACCAGGACTAAGTGGTTTGCCTTGACTTATATTTTTTCAAGTTTTATGTAGATACGACACATAACTATGTTTTTATAATCTTATGATAACATGTTCTTTATGTTATTACACAATGATATTATTCATGAACCTTCTCATTTATGATATTATTTTATGTCATTTGACTCATATGTTATACTTATTTATGATGTTTAATCTCATAATATGTTTTTTAGATCTCCCTTTTGTTTATGTTTTTCACTAGGTTATCATATAAATATTTAGAATATTATTGGGGTATATGATCTCATTATAGAAAATAAAATAATGATTCTTCATTTTGGTTTCACTTTGATTTATTATGAACCTAGTATTCCAATGACATTAGGAATCATAATCACTTGGTTTCATTTATTAGATGTTTATATTATAAATCATGTAATAATATCTATAAAATTATTGGGTCATTGTTTTTTGTATCAACGAAAGACCAAGATATTTTTGTGGAATACAACTAGAATAAAATTTTGAGAACCCTAAGGATATTCCTATGTATAAGAAAATATCATGAAATTCTTGTGAGGAATACAATTGGTGGTTTCCAAGAAATTACATCCCTATATGGATAGTACAAGTTGAAGTGGATCTATAATATTTTTACTTTGGGGTAATAAAAATAAATATAGAACATTATGTATTAACTTGATCATCACCCAGTTTATGAAAATGAGTCCTTGTTTCACACCAGGTTTGGAACTTGGCTAGATATTCATAAAATATTCAAAAAAAACATTAAAACCCATTTTTAAGAACATTAATATATTTTTAGTTAAGGAAACCTAATAAGAAACATCACCATTAATAACCTATATTGAAAACTATAGACTCATAAGTTTGGATACACATTTAATTTATAATTTATTCCTTCTATGATTATATTTTATCTTTTTTATGTTTATTAGTTAATGTATTCTCAATCGGTTCTAACATTATTTTCATTAATGAAAGAAAATTGGAAGAACCATGCCAACAACAAAATTGGTATGTGATGTCATGATTTCCATAATGATATGCATAAACCTATTTGAGAGGGATATGAGAACATCAGGGATATACTTGGTCAAAAGAATCATGATATGAATAATAACTTGAATCATGTTGAATACCATCCATATGCTTAAAAAGAGATCATTACTATTGAGTACTTTATTCCAAAAATACCTCCTAACTTTAGTGGATCTTATGATCCCCTCATCATATAATAATAGATTAAATCAATAGAAAAGTTATTATCTATCTTTCAATGATCAAAATAAGATAATGTTGGGCTCTCTATCTCTCATATATAAAGGGAATCTGTTCAGTGGTAGATATTGATCAAAAATAGAAAGTCCAAATGGAAAAATGTTACCATTGAGTAGTAAGGATTCCTGAAAATATTTTTCAATAATATTTACCCAGAACTCTCTATCATAAATTAGAGAGTTTTTTCCCATGGATGAAGAAAAATTAATATTATTCCATGGGGTTGTATGTGGGAAACATCCTAATTCATTCATAGTATGCCTAGGATTTTTTCATGAACACTAAATGAAAGGTGTATTTTTCTTTAGTAGGTTAATGTCATGCCTATGAAAATATTTAGGATTTAGGACTTTTAAGGGTTTAAACATATTGCTTTTGTTACAAAAATTTTGATATGGAGTTCGGTTACTCTTAGTGGTCTCTTGGGGTTAGAGATAAAAATAATAAAATGTAGTTTATTTTTGAGAGGATCTATGGGTAAATCACATTGTGAAAAGAAAAATAAATATCACATGTGTAAAAAGTGTAGGAATATGAATATTTAATGTTGATTAAAGTGAACTGGGAGATTTTTTATTTGTTGGAATTATAGAAATTAGGCTCATAAATACTAGTGGTAAATAAAGAAACCCACTAATACAAAAGAATAAAATAATGTTGATATCAACACATAGTCTGTGGTATTATATTTCAATTGTAATAACAATAGAATTATGGAAAAAATTTACAAAATCCAAGAGTTGTTGAAATAAATCAATGATAACACACTTCATGTACCACAAATCATGGTAGAGGAAATTTTCCTAACCCAACCCAAACTGGGGCTTAAGCTGCTACTATGCCAAGCCCACCTCCATAGGCGATGGGGCGGCGAGGAGTGTCGAAGTCACAACTAAACTTAAGGAGTCCTTTTACTAAATTACCTATACCCATTCTCCCATAAACACTTCAATGAATCATTGATGATAAATAAAAAGATAAAACTAAAATTTGTTCATAAATTTATCCGAAACCAAAGTATAATAGAATTATTAAAAGTGAAAATGAGAAAACACAAGACCACCAGAAGAAATCTCTAAAAGGTTCTAACTTGTTCGGAAGGAGGAGATCATTGTCTAATAATACTATCAAAAATCCCCTCGGTCTAGATCAATAAAAAACCTTAGTCAGTATATCTCACTAAGATCCTCCTTCCTTAGGTTCTCTATGGACTTCATCAGAAGACCTATGGTCTTCAAAAGACAGAACACATGTGGGAAAATCCCTTGGATGGGTGAGTATTAAAATACTCAGTAGGTTCCCCAAAACCCTAAATGAAAATGAAGTGATTGAAAGGTGATCATCCACTCCATGTAACTAGAGGGAAACCCCATTGATAGGGAAACTCTATCTTGAACGATCATCAGTTGTGAGTGACTGGTTATCTAAGGTAATAAATTCCAAACAATAGTATATGGAAAATTCCATTACATGGCTCAACCGAGCAAGAAGTAACCTCATACAAGTAGCGTGGGCTCTACAAAATGAGTAGATTAACTAATCATCGAATATTTTCCACCCCTGATTGTTGAGTGATCACATCCAGTCATGAGAATATAAACCCAGGAATCATGCGGCGTACCTCATGCATCTTTGTCTCCTATGGATGGAGAGTATCCAAAAATAAATTATGGTTACAAAAGAAGTATGTACGCTCATTACACAAGGGGTGTCAACTATGTATATGAGAACACCACAAGGGATTCCAAAATCACCTAGATATACTCTTAATAAACTCCAAGTCTCATGGGGTTCCATCATCATATCCAATAACATGGTTATACTCGAGGCTCTAAGGGTAACATAAAATATGAGAACACATTCCACAAGCCCAACCATCATAGATAAAACCCATTTGATAGATACATTCCATCGGGAAAATCTCTACCATTCTAAATGATACATCTGAGAGAATATTCTCCAGTATGTACAAACTCCTGGTACAAATCTAGTTCCCATCACCAGAGGTCATGTCCTCGCTAGTCTACACCTTGCACAAGGTTGTAACAAATCGAAGTGAAGAGGCATGCCCCTCACAGTTGGAAAAAGTTCAAGTATCGATGAATCCAAATTATTCACAATTTGCATCCTCTATAACAAAAGAGAATCGAGGGCCTCACACTTCACCACTACCATGCAGTCGAGGGTTTGGTACTCCAAACAACCCCATGAAGCCTCCATTCCTCCTATATGGAGCGGCTCGTGCCTCTGTCCATTGAGGGAGAACTAAATCCTAACAATGCATAATATGTTGCCATTCGATAGGTGCATGCCTCATAACAATACACAATAGACGAGGGATCACTAACTTCAATGGAGGACTTTCTCCCAATAGTTACTCATAGATGGGGGAGTTATTTTCTATAGGTGAGGGACCACAAACTGGTATGATAGGGAAGTACCACTCACTGAATAGAGGGCTCGTGACCATGATGTAGGGAGTACCACTCTATGGATGGGGGACCTGTACCCTTGAATGATAGGGGACCACCACTCTACTATCATGTTGTGACTTAATTTCAATGATTTTTTCACAAAATTTTTTACTTTTTCAACTATTTTTGTTATTAAAATTATATATTTTTGTGTAATAATTAAAAAATGTTGAATTTTTAATATTAAATTGGAATACAATGCATTTATTTGTTAAAAGCATGTTTTCATGGGTTTATTTTAGTTTTTTTCAATAATAATATTAATTTATTCATTTTTTCATTTAATTAATTCATTGTGTAATTAATTTCTAATTTTATAATGTTCAATTAATTAATTTAATTAATTCATTAGTAATTTTTTGTCAATTTTTTTTCCTTTTAAATAATTAAATTTTTTTAAATTATATTATTAAAATCTTGTAATACTTAGTTTAGTTTTATTTTAATTTAATTATTTCATTTTATTAATTCATTTAATTAATTTATCAGTTAAACAATTTTATTAGACTTTAAATTAAATTAATTTAACAAATTATGTCTTTAATTTATTTCATTTGTTTTTTTGTTGTGTAGATACATATTGTGGTGATGTTTCTTCCACATTGCCAACCCACTAACACCATTAAACCCCTCACACCACCAACACATCGATGGTGTATCCCCCTCACATGGTTAGCCCTCATTATTGGCGGTTTCTTCCTCTTCACACCATCACCCACCATCCTGGTGGTGCATCATCCTTCACACTACCAAGAACCTCATCTTTTAATTCCACCACCGTTCTCTTTCACACTGTTAGCTACCTTCTTGTTGGAAGTGCCACTTTCTCACAACCTTTGTCAGGTTGTCATTGTCTCACAAGCTTCCACTATTCCACCAATTACTTCCCCAGTGGTGCTTCACTAGTGGTGACTCCCTCGAGACACTACCAACATTACAACTCCACCTTCCTCTAGCAAGATGTCATGGGTCCCGAGCCATGTTCATGCCGAAAGGGCCCCTGCACCATCTCCCTCCATCTCCAGTGGTGCACCACTAGAAACCACAGCAAAAAAGGATAAAATTCATCAAAGAAGATCTAGAAAGTTCACAACATCACAATTTTAATAGAAAAGTATTTCATGATTGAAGAAAAAACAAAAAATACATAATGTCCCCAAAATCAATGAAGAAGAATATTCTGAATAATTTAAGAAAATATTACACCTCACCGCAAATAGTCCTCACCTAAAGACTCTAGATTTGAAGAACTAGAAGTGCTTCCATTAGCCCTATCGGCTGAACCTAGTGTTTTTTATACTCTTTCTAAAAAAATTAAAACGTCCTAGGTTAATTTTTTTAAAAAATACTACTTCAAGGAGGCATCGTAGATGCCGCCTTTGTCCTAAAACACTATTTTTTTCTATTTTTATTATTTTTTTTATATATTTAAAATTTTTATGTTTAATTATTATGATCTTATGGTTATATATATATATAACTTAATGTTTTAACATAATTTATCTTTTATTCAAGTACGTGACTTTACTAGATGATATAATGTAAATTGTAAGACATATGTGATTGAAATTTTAAACATTGATTAAACTGATAACAAGTAGTCCAAAATAAAAATAAATTCATAAAAAATATTGGTGAAAGTTTATTTATAAGCTTTATAATCCACCTACTTGAAACATAAAAATTTTTCAACTGCATGAATTTGCATGCCTATATAATATAAAATATAAGATAGATAAGAATGAAATTTTAAACATTTGTTAAACATATAAAATTTAGTCCCAAATAAAAATAAATTCTTATAAAATCTTGGTGAAAAATTATTTATAAGATTTCTAATCCAACTACTTAAAACATAAAAAAGATTCAAGTACGTGAATTTACTGGCCTATATAATATAAACTATAAGACTGATATGAATGAAATTTTAAACATTTCTTAAACATATAACTAGTAGTACAAAATAAAAATAATTTTTAAAAAATCATGGTGAAAAATTGTTTATAAGCTTTCTAATCCAGCTACTTGAAACATAAAAATGTTTCAAGTAACTGAATTTGTTGGCCTATATAATATAAACTATAAGATAGATATAAATTTAATTTTATACATTGCTTAAAAATATAACAATTAGTCCAAAAAAACGTAAAAAATCTTAGTGAAAAATTATTTATAAGCTTTGTAGTCCACCTACTTGAAACGTAAAAATGTTTCAAGTATGTGACTTTTCTAGCTTATATAATATAAACTGTAATACCGATATGAATTAAATATTAAACATTCCTTAAACATATAACTTGTAGTCCAAAAATAATAATTTTTTAAAATATTATGGTGGAAAATTATTTATAAACTTTTTAATCCACCTACTTGAAACTTAAAAATGTTTTAAGTATGTAACATTGCTGGATTATATAATATAAACTATAAATTAGATATGAATGTAATTTTAAACATTTCTTTAACATATAACTAGTAATCCAATATAAAACAAAATCCTTAAAAAATATTGGTAAAAATTTATTTATAAGCTTTCTAATCCAACTACTTGAAACTTAATCATGTTTCAAGTATGTGACTTTACTGGCCTATATAATATAAACTGTAAGACCGATATGAATGAAACATAAAAAATTTCTTAAAAGTATAACTCTTATTCCAAAATAAAAAAAATTATAAAAAATCTTGGTGAAAATTTATTTATATGATTTATAATCCACCTACTTCAAACTTAAAATTGTTTAAAGTACATGACTTTTCTGGATTATATAATATAAACTATAAGAAAGATATGAATGAAATTTTAAACATTGCCTAAAAATATAATTAGTTATCCAAAATAAAAATAATTTCTTAAAAATAATGGTGAAAATTTACTTATAAGATTTCAAATCCACCAACATCAAACTTAAAAATGTTTCAAGTATGTGATTTTGCGGGCCTATATAATATAAGCTATAAAACCAATATTAATAAAATTTTTAACATTCCTTTAACATATAAATAGTAATCAAAAAGAAAAATTATTTCTTAAAAAATCATGGTGAAAAATTATTTATAAGCTTTCTAATCCACCTGCTTGAAACTTAAAAATGTTTCAAGTACGTGACATTGTTGGCCTATATAATATAAACTATAATATAGATATGAATGAAATTTCAAACATTTCTTAAACATATAACTATTAGTACAAAATAAAAATAACTTCTTAAAAAATATTGGTGAAAAATTATTTATAAGCTTTCTAATCCGCCTACTTGAAACTTAAAAATGATTGAAGTATGTGACATTGTTGGCCTATATAATATAAAATATAAGACCGATATGAATAAAATTTTAAAAATTGTTTAAAAATATTATAAGTCTTTTAATTTTTAATTTATATTTATATGGGTCCTATAGTTTATATTTTATATATTTTTAATGTCATGTAGGTGTCTTAGGATCCTCCCTGATATTCATTCTTTTCCCTCTCACTTCTGAGTTACATTTCATACATTTGTTTCATTATAATTTATTTATTTTATTTATGAAACTCATTATTTTCAACAACATTTTAGATGATTTGGAAATCTTTTAAATTTTATTTACATTGTTTTTATACTGTATATTTTTTAATCTTTTAAAGTTATTTACTTGAAATTTTCTTATTATTTCTATGATTCAAGTATTCGACTTTGAAATCTGTCAAATATAAATTGTTCCTAAAATATAAATGAAAACTGAAATACTAGAAAAAAAATAAAAGAATATATAATAGTAATAATAGTATTTTGATATCAGTATACATAAAACATGTAAACAGAAATGTATAATCAATGTCTACATCTATGGCGAGGAGTTTCAATCCCATATGGTGGTCTGAAAATAGGACATCAGTGTCGAGTGCATAGTGGAGTCTGATGGTATGTAGAACGTTGATCCTCAGGCACTAAAATGTCAACTAGCACATCCTACATCTATGTTTTAGTGGGAGGAGTTGTAAACTATATCTCGTATTTCCCTCCAGATCCTTCTCTCGATATGGTGGTAGAAGGAACAACCTCTATCGTAGTGGGGAACAAAGCCTACGATGGAGTTATACCCCAATATAGTGATGGATCTGGAATCTAAGGCTACGATGGATCCCATGGATTCAATGGATTTGGAACCCAAGATGGAAAGAACTTTAGATATCCTGTTAGGAAAGACGGATCCCATGCCACCTAAGGCATATCCTAGATAGATTGATCCTGGACTACTAGAGGGTTGACCTCTGTTAGTGGAACAGGTGAGGCATCACGTGTAGCACGATGCTATCTATGTCGTTGTGGTCATGGCTCCTCAACACCAGTAATAGATGTAGAATGTTCCTTTGGGTCAGGAACTTCCTCTCTCTGAGCCGGATGTGTGAAGATGCTCCTGGAAAGAACACAAAAAGATTCCCTCTCCTCCAGCACTGTAGCATGGACGACTGCCCAGCTAAATACCCCATCCTTTTCTTCACCACTCATTCAAACAAGTTTCTCTATGTGACTTCCCTATAGATATATTCATATTGACTTAAGAAATAGTTCAATAAACCAACTAATGGAAATTTATTGACTTCCCATTCTCGATATCTCTAGGTCGGGTTAGGTAAAATACAATGTTGGCTTCAGTTTATACCATGGTGCATACTCTACCTGCTCTGAAAGAGAGAATCGATTTGTAGGAACACCTTGAATAAGATACTCTACACATCTGTGCCAATAGTCGATTAAGCTGGCACGTACTCAGGACCATTTATCATCCTGCCTCTCTGTCAGCTCTATCCCATGAAGTTGGTATTTCTGTCTCGATGGTAATGGAATTGACTGAGTATGGAAAAACTATCACATGAATCTGTTAGGATATATCCACTCAATAATATAAAAGTGAATGAGGGTCAATACAACCATAGCATCCATAATCCCAACAGTGCATTATGATGGCAACTGGTCTGTAATACTCTAGTATGGAAGCCCTGAAATATGAAATGACAAGTGATTTTTTCAAAAAAGCACCAAACTAAAAACCAAAATTTATGTTATTATTAAATATTCTAGATAGTGGTAGATTGTATATACATACCCGATTAGGTAAGAGACAGTACAACTGTAGCTGATAAATGCCCAAATTCTGTCTCGGAACCACGTCAAAATTGTGTCACTTACACCACCTGTAAAATACGTCAATGATAGTGACAAATATTGAGAAATTATAGTCAATAATGCATAGTAGAATCAGAAACCAATAGAAATGATTGATCACACCTGCATCCACATGGAACGTTATGAAACACCTTCATCTTGACCGGCAGACCAGCACTATTAGGGAAGAATACTAGGATGCGCTCCCATTCCCACATTTGAATAAAGATGATGCATCCCCAAAGACATGTGTGGTCCGTGTGGGATAGCATGCATATTTCTCTATATGTGTATGCTAAGTTAGCTGATCCCCAGCTATACATCCCATCCTGGTCAAAGTTTTCTAGTAGGGGTAGATACATCATGTGCACATACATCTCCGAGTGATTAGTACACATGGTCCCGCCAATGAGCTGTAATATATATGCATGGGCGTAACGTATGACAGTATTCTCATTATCATCATCCTATAAATGTGGAATCTGTGACTCAAACCAAGGCATAGATATGGATGCTTCATCTGAAGCCCTGTGGTCAGACAAAATAATGACGCCTAACAAGCGCTGAGCAAGGTCAGGCAAAGATGCATGAGTGAGTCCAGTAACAGGTCTCCCCTAGATAGGAAGACTGAGAAGCACTCCCACATCCCCGAGAGTTATGGTCATATCTCCCTCTGGCAGGTGGAATGTGTGTGTCTCTGGTCTTCACCCCTCAACAAGGGCAGCAAGTAGGTAATGATCTATAAATGTGAAATCAGATATAACAAGGCCATAGAAGCCAGCACGGTGCAAGTATGGTCTAATGGCATGTGGGGGCTCACTTTTATGAAAAGTGTGTGCTCGATGTACCTTGATCAACCAATATGGATGACCCTCTAACATAGTCTACGAAATATGTGTAGGCTGCTAAGTGAGTAGTATGGTATCACCCATCTGCATATAAACAAATTAAATGAGTCTTAAGTGTAAAATGTAAATATAACATTATGGTTAGCATAATGTTATGAATTGTAGAATAGAAGAAATGAAATTTTTATTCACATTTTTTATGATGTTATTTTTAACGAAATAAATATAATTCTCCATTTCTTTTGGTTCGGAATGGAATAAAGATAACAAGAGGAAAGAAGAGAAAAAATAGATGGAAATTTTTTTTGTTGTGAATGAAATTTATTAATGAAAATATCTTTTTAAGAATTTTATTAATTGAAACGTGATTAAAGGGAATATATCTAGGTTTTTGGATTTTTTATAAGGTTTTAGTGTTTATGCTTATGATTTTTGGGTTGTGGTTTTGGATTGAGGGTTTAGGGTTTCGAATTTTGATTTTAATGTTTAGGAAACATGTTTCTGGGTTAAGTGTTATGCTTTTGGGTTTTGAGGATTAGAAAACTGTGAAAAAAATAAGAGATAACAACATTTACTTTACTATATGGGTAATGTGTTCTGATTTACGATTTATGAAATAAATTCTGTTATCTTTGATTTTATAAAAAGAATAAGGAGAAAGTTATTTCTTGAAAGCAAGAATGTTGTTATGAAACAAATTCTATTATCTAAATTATTTGGTCTTGAATTTTGTTAGACATATTTTGTAGGAGCCTTATGATTAACTAATAATGGATTGGATTAAGATAAACCATGTCAATTACTAATGATACTTTAGGAATTTATCTAATTATATGTATTGAATAACTTATGAAAATCATTATGATACTATTACTTTTTTATAGAATAGTTTATTAAAATATAACACAAATTTTACCAAAAACCATAGAAAAATGGATGATGTTTTTGGGATGGGGTTTATTATTGAGTGTTTAGGGTTTAAAATTTTGATATTATGGTGTAGGAAACATGTTTATGGGTTAAGTGTTTTTCTTTTGTGTTTTGGGGTTTAGAAAACTGAGAAAAAAGGAAGAGATAACAACATTTACTTTACAATATGGGTTAAGTGTTCTGCTCTTAGATTTATGAAATAAATTATATTATCTATTATTTTATTTAATGAATAAGGTGAAAGATATTTCTTGAATGCAATATTGTTTTTATAAAATAAATTCTGTTATCTAAATTTTTGGGTCTTGAGTTTGGTTAGACATATTTTGGAGGAGCTTTATGATTATCTAATTATGGATTGGATTAAGATAAACCATGTCAACTACTAATGATGTTTTAGGAATTTATCAAGTTATCTGTATTGAGTAACTTATGTATGATAACATTATTTTGTTATATAATAGTTTACTAAAATATCAGACATAATTTGACCAAAAACCATGGAAAAGGGAATATGTTTTCAGGTTGAGGTTTAGGTTTAAGGGTTTAAGGTTTCAAATTTTGATATTAAGGTATAAGAAACATTTTTTTGGGTTAAGTGTTATGTTTTTTGGTTTTGGGGTTTAGAAATAAGAGAAAAAAAGAAGATATAACAACTTTTAATTTTTAATATGAGAATGTCACAATGAATACTATACATCATCTTGGATGAGACTGTGAACTCGACCCAACAACGCTAGGGCATCGTTTCCATTTATGAACTTATTTATTACATATCGTGCATCACAAACTCATCCCTTATTTTTTAGGCCATTCCATCTTATTATGCATAATACTGGCCTTTGGTCTCCCACGAGAACATAACCGATTCATGTTAAGTATCACTATCAACTGGCCTACGGGAATTGAGAAATAATGATACTCCCCAATAGGTGTCCATGGTGCAGTATAGTAGTTTACAATGGTATCCATCTGGTCCACTAGATCAAAAAATGTTTTCCATGATATGTTCATAGTGGCACATTCTACGATGGTGTGTGTGCATGGAAACTGTAAGGCCTGAAAGTTTCCACATTGACATTACCTTGTTTCTAGTAATACCACCATTTTTTCACGGATGCGATTTGTGATGGGGTTTGAATGCTCTTGAACTTCAAACCGGGAGTCCTCTCATAGAAAAAGGCAGATGTGATAACCCGAAGCTTCTTTAATATTCTATTCAATCTCTTGTTAAAAGTGTCTTATGTATCTTAACCCCTGCAATATTTCATATGATGCAAGTTGTTGTCTATCAATAATGTACTTCACACATCGATATAATATATCATGAACTAGGGAAGTTATAGGTAGCTTGTGAAGACCTTTAAAGACACCATTGATGCACTCCACAATGTTTGACATCATGTGTCTATTCCTCTTCCCCCCATCACATGCCAATGTTCATTTCTCTTTTTGAATCCACATCATATAATCATAAAATTATTGAATAGATTGATAGATTTGTTCAAAATGTTCTTCAAAATGCCATTGGTTTGACTCATATGCCACACAGAATAGATGATATTTCACGTAAATTGATTTTATCTTTATGTTGAAATAGTAAAAATTAACAAATAAAATACATACCAAGCCTCATGATTTCCTTCTTCATCGGTTCATTGTGTAATTTTTTATGCCCATTTTTGAAATGTCTCTAATGCAGAACCGATGATGTGCATTTGGGTATCTCCATGCATCAGGATCTGCATTGATTGCCTCATTAATTGCTCGATGGAGATCAGGTATCAAACAAACACCCAGTATGTTGGTGAAATGGTTGATGATACATGCCAGAATCCAACTCCATGATTCATTGTTTTCTTTCTCTATAATGGAAAAGGCAAGCAGAATAGGTGAACAGTTTCCATCTAGGGTTGCCGCAATCAATAATATTCCCTTGTATTTTCCATACAGAAATGTTCCATCAATCTGAATAAAAATTTTGTTGAAATGAAATATGGAGATACTGGGAAGGAATTCCCAGAAAAACTAATGAAATAGAACATGAGATGGATTATGTCAGTTATCATGAGACACATGTTTCTTTGTATCCAGATGGAAGAAAACTTGGTTATGATGCCTTAGTATGGCTAGAAATTACGGGAATACCAGATATGATTCATCCCAATCACCATAGACCTTTACAATTGCCTTCTGTTTCGCCATCCATGCCTTATTATAGGAAATCTTATAACTTAATGTCTATTGAATCATCTATTGAACAAGGTATATTGGTTAATCTTGACATGTTCTAATCAGCTAAAAAATAATTGGTGAATCAAATTCTACATCCAATGAGTTATGATCTTGTGTGATACATGGCTGAACGCAAGTTTGAGTCGCCTCAATCCTCAAGATTCTCCAACATCCAAATGTAATTTCTGGAATCACCATCAAGCAAAATCAATAATCATCCACATACTTCTCACACCATATGACATATTTACTACAACATGATTCATGAACTATATAGCTATAGTTCCTCTCAATATGAAATATCATTAGCATTCTTTTTAATGCATCTTTACATGGAAAATTTCTTCCAATATATAAGGTTTTGTCCATCTCAATAAACCTATATAGTAAAACTCTAGGGAACTCAATTTCTGGTGTGAGAACATTATTATCAAATTCAAGCACATGTGTCATTACTTTTTACCATGATGAAAAGAGTGGTGGATGATTTATTGTAGGTTGTGGTTGATTTACAACTAATGCATTTCTCGAAACCTCCTTTTTAACTTCAGTTGATCCCTCTTCATCAGTACTATTGTAACCATATGATCCATCATTAAGAAACTCCTCATCAAAAAAAGGATTGAAATTTATATTCAAGAGATCATCTTGGTTTTCCTCTTCTTCTGCATCATTTGGAATAGGCTTAATTTCATGGGGTGGACTTTCTTCAACCACTCTTGTAATTCTACGTCTTTGTACAACTGGATATTGTTGTTGTATTGTAGTAACATCAACATATAACTCCATCATGGTACCATCTGACTGTTGAGAACGTAAATTAATTTCTTGTACCCATTGCACATCAGCAACCAATGAACAAGCTAGATTCCACATTGTTGTCATGAATTTCAAATGTTTATAACTCATAGACTTGGTCTTTTGATCGGGTCCCAGATTTAAGGAACCACACACTTATGGTTACACAATCAGTTATACTAACCACCATTATTGGTTGTGTACAATAAGAAGCTCCTTTCCCAATTTAAATAACCTCCCCATAGAAATACACACAGGAAAACATGACTCACTATGTCAAAAATTTTTCTTTAATCATAATTATGATATTGTAACAAATATTAATAGTTAATTATAATTAACTAATCATATGTATTCATTTTTAATCCTAATTTATCATTAATTAATCTATAATTAATCATTACTAATAGAATGTATTATTTCTAAACTATATATAACTAACTAAGTTACTTAAATCATAACATCTTTAATTAATAATAATAATTTTTTAAACTAAACACTCATTCTTTAATCACTAGTTAATCTATATTAAGTTATTCTTTAATTATTTATTATTTAATCCTCAATCATATTATATTCATTAGTTATTTATATTTAACTAATCATATGTATTCATTTTTAATCCTAAGTTATCATGAATTAGTCTATAATTTGTCATTACTAATAATAAGTTTTATTTTTAAATTATATATAACTAATTAAACTACTTAAACAAATTTAATTACTAATAATAACTTTATGTCGTTAATGATTTTGTCCTTATTTCATTCTATAACATCATAATTATCATTTTATCATTGATAAATATACTAAATTAATTTCTTTTTTCTTAGATATTTTAGTAGTTTATAAAGAAAATATAAATCATCTTAAGCATATCCCCTCAGATTGTCAAACCAAAAGTGTAGCAACGCCCTTTGTCATGTACAAGGATACCCCGAGTCAAGCCCAAAACTCTTTGTCAGAGTTTTCACTTCTAGGTACATTTGTACCAGAGCCACATCCACTTGTTTGTATCCAGAAAGAGATTTGATTGCATAGATAACAAAATTATCTTTATGCTACCAAAATTTCACAATAAATAATCCTAAGTTAGTCCTATGTTAATCTATAATTAATGTATACTTAATCTATACTACTAACACTAATTATTTCAAACTATATATAACTAATTACACAACCTAATAATTAAAATATTAAGAACAACCTAAACTACTTAAAAATGAAATATTTATAACAAAAAAATCAATTAAATAAATAAAAATCATTAAATAAATAAAAATCGTTAAATTAAATAAATAAAAATAGCTTTAAATGATGCATCGTAAAAACTCACATAGAAAATTATTTTTTTGAGAGAGACGGAGAGAATTTAGTTGAGATAAAGGAAATAATTGAGTGAGGATAAGGGGGTGACCTTTTAAAGGGAGTTGATGTAAAGGCAATATCCCCCAACTGCCTTTTCCATTTCATCGATCTGAGTCAAAGGCGGTGTAGGGGAGAAAAGGAAGCATCGGTGATACCACCTTTGTAGCGTATTTTTTAATAAAAAATTAACCTATGTCGTTTTAAAAAAATCAGAAAATGCATCAAAAAACTCATTGAACCCAACACCACACCACATATGATGATCGGAGCATCACCGCATGTAGTCCACCGCCGACAACCCAAACCACTATCCTCATGCTCTGATCCCTCTGCCTTCACTGTGACACACCATATCTATTGATCCCTAAAGCTAAGAACTCATGTGAGTTGTTTCCCCTCTCTATGAGCTTCGCTGCTCGACCCTATGTTCTCCACTCACCGCGAACCCAAACCCCACACTGAATTCCTACACTATCACTGCCTCTTCCCCTCTCCATCTCTCGAACCCACTGCCCCTACCTCTCTTCTCGGTGTCGTGCCGCCAACCCCCTGCGCTTATTCTCTCCACTTGACAAACCTAGCCCCATCCACTTTTAAATTTTTATTTTAATTAATATATAATAATTATAAATATAATAGTAGTTATGATAATTATTTAATAATATCAATATAATTATAATAATTATTAATATATATAAGAAATAAAAAAATTATGAAAATAAATATTAATTGATTATTTATTTATATTTCCCAATATATTTGTTTATTAAATAATTAATTTCTTATAAATTGTAAATATATAAATTTTAAATAGTTATTTAATAGATTTATATTATTTATATTATTTTATAAAATATAAATATTATTTTTTATTGTTTTATACTAAATATTATATAGAATAGTTATTATATTTATTATATAATTTTATTTTAATAGTTTCTATGTTCTGTTATTTTAGCATGGGGCTTGTGCTTCATGGTACAACATTCAGCTGAGGAACATGAGCTCTAGTGTTCAATGAGGTCGTTGCAGAAAATTGAAAGTACCACGTGGAGGACAGGGAAGTGATTCGCGATTAGTGACATTGACATACAAGAAGGATCATGAAGAATAGAGAAGGAGAAAAGGGTGAGAAGTGTTTTTTTTCAATGATCTCTTTCACATTAGGGAGGAGGGGAGCTCACAAAATAGTGGACATCATCAGTTCAACATCGACAAGAAGATCATCCATGACTTCCATCCACTTCCTGATATCTACAAATTCACATTATTTGAGATGATTGAGATCTAGGAGAAGAGAATTACATCTGAGGACCATCACCATAAGAAGAATATTCTGAATTTATGATTCCCGGGGAGGGATATCAAGAATATCTCATCATCACCATCTAGCATCAGGAAGAGCATAGAGATTGGATATTTGTTTGGAGATCAACCAGGGAGATAATAGACTTTTCTCCTTTATCTATTTTTGTGCATTTTTTTCTTCAATATGAGAATCTTCATGTTAAAATATTTTAATCTGTTGAATTTAATCATTATGTTTGACTAGTTTCCTTTGGGGGGAATAATCTAAGCATGTTAATTTGTTTTCTATTTTTCATGTACGATTCATTGATTGGAATGCCTCTCTATATTATTTTTGTGGAATGTGATTTTTTTAAACATCAGGAATCATGGAAAACTAATCGTGATCAAATATTTTTTTTTAAAATATTAGGATTCTACTAAAAAGTGAGTGATTCTCCAAAGAGAGAGGCGACACCGAGTTCATACAAATTTTTTAACTCAATACTTTTCTAATTGGATCTTAATTAGTGATCAAATGTCTTGTGAAGTTGATTAACCATTGAGGTCACTTAGTCACAAGTTGACCCGATGAAATATATGGACAACTACCTTACATCAGATCAGGATAATTAAACTCTAGTGTAAGAAAAATGGAAATAAATATTGAATAAGGACAATTGACTTCCCACAACTCATATTTTGATTGATTTCACTACTTATTTTTTTGCATATTGTCTGCCTTCTCGTCTATCTACCTGAACTCATTCACTCTCACATTCACACACAATTTCACTAACATTACAATTACATCATCACTGACACGTTTCATTTGTTTTTTTGTGTGTGTTTTGTTTTTGTTTTTGAGTGGTCATCAAGCATATAATCCATCCCACCCTATGGTTAAACCCTATCTTACCACAGTATTGTGGAGTAAGTAGGTGTATAAATTTTAATTTTCATGCACCCAATAATGTGCAACTTCAAATTATAGTTTATTTTCTGTTGAGTTCTCATGTGATCAATTAAAAAAATCCCCATAAAAAAACAAAAAAACATTAAATAACTCAAAAATACAAATCCAAAGAAAAACTATTTCAAAAAATTATCCAATAAAATTCAAGAAAAATGGTTGAACATGCTATTGTATGCAAACAAGATCAATGTATGAGACCATCAAACCTACAAACCCTGAAATTGGGAGGCATCTAAGAGTGTTGAAAATAGTAAAGACAAAATAAAAATGGAAATGAATATGGTGGTTGAAAATGAAAAACTGAACAACCCACCACTTGTAAATGTGAACCAACCTAAACATGTTAACCCATCTAGCCATTAGTTGGTTGAGAGGTACAAATTGGGAGATTTTCTTATACCTTCTTTCTCTAGAAATTCATCTTTCATTAGGCTCTCACTTAGGTCCCAAAACTATGAAATCAAACATTCTATTTTCTCATCTGTATACCTTCAATGGGATGCCTAGTGAAGACTCTCTTAACTTCATTAGGTGTTTCTATTATAGTGTAAAGAAGATTCCACTAAGGGTCCTTAGTGAGGAAGAGTTGAAACATAGTGTTTTACCTTTCTGACTTAAGAGAGATGCTAGTACTTAGTTCCAAAAGTTAGTCTAGGATATCTTTGTCACATGGGATCTAGAATACAAATCTTTCGCAATGAAATTATATCCTAGGAGAATGAACTCCAAAATTAGGTACAAGATAACTGGATTCCTACAAGAAGATAGTGAGATATTTCATGAAGCATGGGATAGGTTTATGGGATTACTTAGTCAGTTTCCAAACCACCAATTCAACCCCCAATTACTCATATACACTTTCTATAGAATCCTAACCCCTTACCAACAAACCATGTTGGATGAATCTACTAGAGGGGAATTTAGTGATAGGACAACTGAGGAGTTCAAAAAAAATTAAATACTTTAGTACAAAACACCCGTCACAAGTGATCTAGAAGAAGCACTATTAAGAAAAAATCCATCAATTCTCCTTAATTGAAGCCCAAGCTGGTGGGTTCTTTAATGAAAACACTCACACTAACCTTAGGGAGGAATGACACCACTGTGTCATGTATGGGAACTCATAGACATATTTTTCAAACATTGACATGACTATCCAAGCATATAAGAGTGACATTTTTTCTGGATATGGTCTTAGGATACATCTTAGGGAAGATCCATTTGCAAACACAAACAACCTGAGGTAAAGGTACCACCCAAACCTATCTTGGAGGGAGTCAAGAGTCATTTTACTTGCTTCCCCTCCAGGATTCAAGTAGCCTCTTATATAGTAAATCCAACCCTAACCCCAACTCAATGTTGAGTCATTAATTTCAAAATATGATGTCAGATAAATGTATCAATATTTGATATGAAGATTTTATGAACAAAAAAACAAAAATGACTTTGATAATGATAAAATGGGTTCAAGAATGAAAATTTTGTAACATCAAATTGGGTAGTTGGCTTGGGATGTGGGTAGTATAGATAAAGAAAGGTTTCCAAGTACCACTAAAGACAACCGCCAAGATAATTACATGGTTGTGACCACCATAATTGGTCTATAAACTCACCAAGTTCTTTATAAAGTGAACCAAACTGTTCAAAATACAAAACTAGATGAATCTAAAACCTCAAATATGGAAAATGATGAAACTAGAAATTTGGATAGCAACACTAGGGCCCCTTTGGTTCCTGCTATTGTAGCTAAAAAATCAAAAGAAAATTTATTGAAAAAATATAATAAAGGGAAGAAAAATCATGAAGAGGAAGTTGTAGGGATGCCTTCAATTATAGGAAAGTTTTCCCCTATTATATGTTTTCCACAAAAAATTAAAAAACCAACCCATGAGTATGAAATACTTAAATTTCTCAAGTTTGTTAAGAAGCTAATAATTTACATCCCATTCCTTGAATCCTTGATTCAAATCCCATCATATTTAAAATAACTCAAGAATATATCCTCAAACAAAATGACCCTAGAAGACTTTTCAACCTATAGTCTAACTGAGGGGTGTTGTATTGTGTTGCAGAATAGGATACCTCTAAAACTGTAGGACATTGGAAGCTTTTTCATCCCTTTCACCTTTGGAGATATAGGTGGTAAGTTCAACATTCTGTGTGATTTAGGAGTTAGCATCAATTTGATCCCTCTGTAACATTTTCAACATTCGAGACTACAAGTTACCTTGCGTACCAATATTGTGTTACAGCTTCTTAATAGATCAATTACTCATTTATTGTATAGGGTTTATGATTTTAAAGTTTGATTAGGTAAACTATTTATACCTATAGACTTTTTGATTCTTGATATGGTGTGTGAACGGGACGTTCCTATCATCCTTGGTAGGCCATTCCTAGCTATATGGGGGGTTGTCATATATGTTTCAAAGGGAAAATTTATTTTCTTATTGGGTGAACAAAAAGAAGAATTCAATTTTTTTTTAAAAAAAAATTAACCACCCATCTAGTTTTTCACAAGGATGATCAATTA
The DNA here is from genome assembly GCA_963277665.1 of Viscum album. Lineage (NCBI taxonomy): Eukaryota > Viridiplantae > Streptophyta > Magnoliopsida > Santalales > Viscaceae > Viscum > Viscum album. The sequence continues at coordinate 1,187,145,224 of OY728164.1, forward strand.
GTATCTGAAATTCCTATTGATGAGGTAAAATATGAGTTATTAAGGATGATAGAGGATATCAATAGTGAAACTAAGATCCTTAGTTCCACTTGCATGGGGATTTTCTCAAGAAAGTAGAGAGATCCTATAGAGGATTTTGGGGGAGAGATTGTGGAACATATAGATTATTTTCAAATGGAGCAGATTTTTTTCCAGAGAGGAGTCTAAGTGTGAGGAATTTTTTTGGGAAGTTCTATTGGTGATCATGAAGCCTTTTATACTACCTTATTCAAGAGGAAACAGAAACACCATGTCCCATCCAGTCCCATGTGTCTTCCATCCAGTCATGAAGTACCCATTATTGATCTCAAACCCCTCCCTACCCATATAAAATATTCCTTTTTAGTGGAGAATTCCACATTGCATGTAATCATTTCATCTTATATGGAGGTAAAACAAGAGGAAATCCAACTGAGTGTTTTGAGGAAATACAAGTATATCATTGGTTGGAAAATTGTTGATTTTAAGGGGATAATTCCATCCTTCAGAATAAATAAAATTATCATGGAACCTAAGTGTAAAAAAAGAGTGTGATCCCAAAGAAGACTCAATCCCAACATGAATGAAGTGGTTAGAGAGGAAGTTAGCAGGTTTCTAGATTATGTGATCATCTATCTAATTTTGGACAATCCATGGGTAATTCTTATCCAAGTTGTGCCCATAAAGAGTAGTGTGAAAGTGGTCAAAAATAAAAATAATGAGCATATACCAAAAAGGGCTATGAACAAACATATTTTCTGTATAGACTATAAAAAACTAATTGATGCTATAAGAAAAGAAAATTTTCCAATTCTATTTTTGAACCAAATGTTGGAGAGGCTGGCTGGAAATGCATTTTTCTACTTTCTTGATGGTTATTCCAATTACAACTATATTTCCATTTCACTTGAGGATCAAGAGAAATTCACCATCACTTGTCCATTTGGTAAATTTTCTTATAAGAATATGCCCTTTGGATTATGTGGTGCACCTCCCACTTTTTAGAGATGCATGATGGACATTTTCTCTAATATGATTGAAATAATAATTGATATTTTCTTGTATGATTTTTTTGTTATGGGATGTGATTTTGAGAACCTGCATAAAAATCTTGAAACTATGATTTATAGGTTATAAGAAACCAATCCTATCTTGCACTGGTAAAAGATTCAATTCATGGGTATTGAGGGAATAGTTTTGGGTTACAGGGTTTCTAAGATGGCATTGGAGGTTGATAATGCCAAGGTTGACGTAATCCAGGAGTTTCACCCACCTAAATATGTCAAGGGGATCAAAAAAAATTTGGGTCCTATTGGGTTCTATAGGAGGTTTATTAATGGTTTTTCTAAAATAACTAGACCCTTGTGCTCACTAATGGTTGAGGAAACAAACTTTGTTTTATGAAAAGTTCATGAATTCCTTAAGTTTCCCATGGAGAAGGTGAAAACTTCACATGTGATCACTACCCCTAACTGTAAGATCCATTTGAGGTATTGTGTGATGCAAGTGATTTGGTAGTAATTACTAATTTAGGGTACAGGAAAGATGGGATGTTTCAAGTCATTTACTACTCCAACAAATTGTTGTATGATTCCCAAAAGAACTATTCCACCATCGGGAAGGTGCTGGATGTTGGGATTTTTTTTCTTGGAGAAATTCAAATAGTACATGATAGGGTCCAGAGTTATCATTTTCACTGATCATGCATCCCTTAAGTACTTTCTGGCTATGAAGGATTCTAATCCGAGGTTGATGAGTTGAACCTTGTAGTTATTGGAATCTAATTTAATTATTAAGGATATGAAAGGTGCTGAAAATGTGGTGGAAAACCACTTTTCTAGGATTCCAAACACCCAAAGTGATGAGATAATGGAGATAAACACATCATGCCATTATGAATAATTGTTTACTATTTCTATAAAATAGTCTTCTGATTTTGCAGACATTTGTAATTTTCTAGTAGTAGGTGCAATGTTGAAGGACCTCTCACACAACTAAAGAAAGAGGTTCATATATACGTTTATTTTTTTTGGATGACCATCTTCTCTTTAAGAGGGTTATAGATCAGATTTCTTGGAGATGTGTTCTGGATGAAGAAATTTTTCCCATACTTTAGAGCTATCATTCATCACCATGCGGTGGCCATCATGGAGGATATGAGACTATTCAATAGGTTGTACTGGCTGGTTTCTACTTTCATACGTTTTTAAAATATTCTAGGAGTTCAGTTATAGGCTATAAAAAATGTCAGGTGCTGGGAAATGTAGGAAGAATGATGGAAATGCCTCCAAAACGAGTTCTGAAGGTAGAAATTTTTTATGTTCAGGGCTTGGATTTCATGGGACCATTACCATACTCTTTTTGGAATGAGAACATTCTAGTTTCTATGGTCAATGTGTCTACGTGGGTTGAGATAGTAGATCTATCCAACAATTCTAATGCTTGGGTAGTCATGCTTATCAAGAAAAATATCTTTTCCAAGTTTGGTGTGCCTAGAACATTCATTACTAACAATTTTTCTTAATTAAAAAATTATAATTTCAATAGTTTGATGGAGAAATATGGATGCTATCATTATACATGCACCACATATCACCCAAAATCGAGTTGGAAAGTAGAAGATTCTAACTGGGAGCTTAATAAAATATTAGAGAAGACATTGTTCTGCTCTAGGAAAGATTGGCCAGTGAAGCTAGATGATGCTTTGTGGGCCTATCAAACTACATAGAGGACTCCTATAGGGATGTCACCAAACATGCAGCTTTTTTTGGAAATATTTTCATCTACATGTGGAATAGAGAAAAAAGTATTATTGGGTAGTCAAGGCCCTCAACCTTGATTTTAGGTATGCTGGTGACAGAAGGATATTAGAGCTGAGTGAGATGGATGAGATTAGAAGAAAGACATATGATAATATTGAAATTTTCAAAGAGATATCAAAGTAATTTCAAGATTCAATCATTCAGAATATGAATTTTATGGTTGGTCATAGGGTCATTCTTTTTAATTCAATACTAAAACAGCTTCCAGGAAATTTGAAAACCAAGTGGTCAATATCTTTTACCACTGTGATAGTCTTAGTTAATAGATCTGTAGAGTTAGTTGGAGAAGAGAATAGATCATTTTTTGCCAATTTTCCATGGATAAAACATTTCTTTTAATAGAATGTAAAGGGCATGGTTTCCATTTCTCTACTTCTAGAATGAAGCTATCTCTAGTCTTACTGAGTACTATAAACTTAGAGTTTCATGGGAACTAACCCATGGTATTTATTGTATTTTATTTATATTTCTATTTTTCAATAAATATAACTATTTCTAATTGTTTCTCCAGTTTGATGTCTTGTATTCCTAATGGTGTCTCGTGATGTACTACTACAAGAGAGAGGTGTTGTTTCTAGAAACTCGGTACTGTAAAACCAAGGCAGGATCACATTTCATCATATGGATAACATTTCTTCAACTCATCCCTTGGAAGTATTTTTATTGAACTTAAAATTATGGATTCGTATTCTTATTTTTCTAAACTTGTAGGAAATAAAGAGGGGTAACGACTCATCGATGTAAAAGATGATTTTTTGTATGGAAGGTAATATCAAAGCTCCATATCCGGGTAAGTTTTGTTCTATTTATAATTTTTTATCTAATCTTGTTTTGGTATTTGTTGCGTGATGCTATGTGTTGGGGAGTCTTCTATGAGTTCATTTGAAATTGAAATTTTGTTTTGGTTCTTAGATGCCTTATATGAATTGAATTGTGGAACTTCTTTCCACCCTTTTATTAACATTGCTTAAACAATTTCTATTCACACAATGCATGTCATGCTGCTGCTATAATTTTCTCTAATTTTTTTATATATGATTTATTTTTTTTTCTTTTCAATATCGAAAACATTATTTTTTGGCATTCTTGTCTCCCATAAAAATCTATTTTAAAACATTGAATATTGTCTCCCATATTAGGATTCAACATTAGGAATAATGTTGAGTTTTATGTGTGAGAGAGAGGGGTCTTTTTTATGTCACATAAAATTCCCCCTTTAAGTTTATAAAAAACTTTGGCAAATGTTTTTCAAATTATTTTAAAATATTTCAAAATTTTCAAATTCATTCATCACTTGAGGGTTATTTGGCTTTAGTTGGAACTTTAATTTTTTTTCTTTCCTAGTGGATTAATACATTCTAGATGTTTATAGTTGCACTTAGTCTGAAAAATTTGAGGATGAGTGATTATTCAGTAGAGTTGATCATTGTCATTATGGATTTTCAGTTTAGGAATCGAGGATGGGAGTGTGATCGGATAGTTATTGGGGAATTAGAATCATGACCTTAGGTTACTTGAAATTTAAACTAGAACAAAAGGGACAATTGTTTTTTTAAAATATATTTAATCTCTTTAAGAAGTCAACTCAAATGATAATTATCTATGTCTTTTGTAACTGGAGTAATATTAGAAAATGAGATCCCACGGTGAGTTTCTGAGACAAGGTGCACTGGGTGTTTTTCTGTTAATAAATAAAATCCATTTTCAAATTCAAAATATTCTATGCACAATGCTATACAAAAGATATATGGCTAGGAAAAATTAAAATAAAGTGCCCTACCAAAAAAGAAATTATTTGGGTGAGATAAATTTTGAACCTAAATGAATAAGGGAATGATTTACTTAATTAAAAATCATTTGAGCTAAATCAATAAACAGAGGAAATAAGAAGACCATAATTTTTGGAACCTATTATAATGTGAGAATTGAAGTTACTTTTGGTGAGGGTTTTAATTGCACTTATCTTAATCTGTAACCACTCCTTAAATTGGAACATGAACTAAAATTAAAGTATGGAAGTAAGTGATTCCATATATGAGGCATGACATTCATGACAGCGAATGAGTCAGTGATGCCTTTGGTTTCTAGTCAGTGTTTGAAGTTAGGCATGACCATATTTTCAGGAATTTTGAAAACCTTTTCAGAACTTGTTTCTCTGTTCTTAAATTCTTGACATGCACCATTTTTTGTGGCCATTGTGAAAACTTTGCTTCTATTTTATAATGTCAAAAATCATTCATTTGTTTTAGGAGAAAGAAATATTTAAGTGTGGGGGAGTTTGACATTCCATAATTTCATTGCATTTTTTTAAATCAATTTTAATTTTTCCTCTTTTTCTATTATTAATATAATGTATTTTTATGTAGTAATTATCAAATTTTTTATTTTGCAAATTAAATTGTAAAAAAAAATTTGTGTTAGAATTTTGTTTTCTACTGCTTATTTTTTGTTTTTTTTTCAACGATACAATTAATTTTATCATTTTTTTCAATTCATTAATTTGTTATGTAATTGATTTTCATTTTAATAATGGTCAATTCTTTATTTTAAGTAATTCAACTATAAATAAATAATTATCCACTTATTTTTTTCTTTTAAATAATTAAATTAATTTTATTAGTTTTATTTCTATTATATAAATATTTTAATACCCAGTTTAGTTTTATTTTAATTTATTTATATGATTTAATTAATTTGTTTAATTAATTTATCACTTAATAAATTTTAGCAAACTATAAATTAATTTAATTTATTTCATTTGTTTTTTTTTAGATACATCCCCATGCGGCACACCGTCATCAACCAAAACAAAATAGGAGAAAAATCATAACAGCAGATCGATCAAGTTCACTGTATTTCAAGATTGAAGAAAAATAACACAAAATTATCGATGTCCCCAAAATCAATGTAGAAGAACAACCCGAAGCATTCTGGAGAATATTTCACCTCACTGCAGATAGTCCTCACCTGAACCCTCTAGATCTGAATTACCATAACTGCCGCCTACAAACCTACCAGCCGAACCCAACCATACATTGTGGATGAACCCGAACCCCACGCTGAACCCCTACACAATTTTCCCATTTTTCCATGTTCATCCCCTAAACCTGCCACCCCTGCCTCTCCTCTCAGCGCCATCGAGCCGACCCCCCAACTCTCCCTTTTATGTGTGCCACCAAACTCCCCCATCTTCTTTTAAATTTTTGTTTTAATTTTTGAGGATCTTGTGCTTCAATGACCAATGAGAGGGTTGTGAGAAAGTGAAAGTGCCATGATGACCAGGGAAGTGACCCACAAGAAATGGAAATGAATTTTAGGAATGATAATGAATAATTTAGAAAGAGAAAAAGGTGGGAGGTTATTTTTTTTTCAACGATCTCTTGCACATTAGAGGGGAGGGGAGAACACATGTAGGAGGACATCATCACTCTGACTTTGACGAGCAGATCATCCATGACTTCCACCCACATCCTGACTTCCACAAATTCTAATTCCTTGAGAGGATCAAAATCTAGGAGAATAGAAGAACATGCAAGGACCACCACCATCACCAGACCATTCCAACTTCACAATTTCTAGGGTGGGTGATCAAGAAAACCTCATCATCATAGACATTGAAGTTTTCTGGAGATCAAGAAGGGAGATGAAACACTTTTCTCCTTACTGTATTTTTGTAAATTTTTTTCTCTGATATGAACATCATCATGTTCGTCTATTTTAATCTGTTGAATTAAATCATTATTCTTGGCTAGTTTCCTTTTGGGGGAATAAGTCAAGACGGTTAAATTTTTTTTCTCTTATTCATGCACGATTCATTAATTGGATCGCCTCTCTCTATTTTTATATATGTTTATATTTTTTTAAATAGCAATAATTTGTGAAAATTGATCTTCATAAAATCTAAATTCAATCAATTTTTAATCTTAGGATTCTACTTTAATGTGAATCATGCTCAGAAGGGAGAGGTGACACTTAGTTCAACTAACATTTTGAACTCAATGATTTTCTAATAGACTATTAATTCTTGATTGAATGATGTATGCAGTTGATTACCTATATAGGTGACTTAGTCACAAGTCGACCATATGAAATATCTGAGAGACTACCATAAATCAGATCCAGATAATAAAACTCTAGTGGGTCCACAAGGGAATCAAATATTGAAGCCATCCAGTTGTCTTCCCCTACTCATATCTTCAATGATTTAATTTCTTGATTGTCTTCTTGTTTTCTTCTTTCCTGTCTATCTACCTATACTCATTCACTCTCACATTAACACACAACTTCACTCACATCACAAATACATCATCACCACCACTTTTTTTGGTGATTTATATTTTTATTTTTTTTGATTGGTCATTTAACTCATAACCATTACCTCCTTGTGTTTTAACCCCATCTTACAACAATACTATTTAGAAAGTAGGTTTATAAATTTTAATTAGAAATAACCCAATGACATGTGATGCCAAAAATCGATTGCTATGGGGGAAACACACCCTAACACAATAGGGGATTACTGACTCCAGGCTAGAGTACCCACTCCAGGATATGATAGAGCAGTTCCATCTCTTCTTGATAAAAACACATGGAGGAACCTCAAAATGAAACAACATTGGAGTTCCTACTCTAGAAATAGAGGACCCATTCCATAACCAGGTAGGAGAGTACCCACTCTATCTATACATCACATATGGATGAAATGTGCCCTGGTACGATAGGGGAGTACTGACTCCATGGATAAGGGGCACATACCCTGGTCCAATAGGTAAGTACCTACTCTATCTTTCCAATGAGTATGGAGGGCTTGTTCCTTGTCATGGAAAGGGATCATTGTACAACTATACCAATTTCAAGGGGAACCCATGCCCTAAACCAATAGGAGAGTGACAACCCCAGAAGAACTACCCAAAGGTATAAAACTAGTTCCCATGATGTGGGGAGGCCCATTTGTACCAAAGTAGAGAGGTAAGGGAATCCCTCACCCTGATTCTATAGGGGACTACCAGTCCCAACGTCTCTCTTCAAGAACCAGACCGATCTTCATCATCGATTAAATAGAGCATCTGAAGTGCTTTTATTAAAACACTCAACATCATATCTTGTATGATGAAACAGATAGAACCATCACGTTCTACATGAAAAAATACTTCGGATAGGCTTCTCACAAGACTGATTGTTTGTCCCAGAAAAGGAGATATAGTAATATTAAGATTTCAAGAAGATCCTCAAGGAGTACACGACACGCACTAAGGACTACACAACATGTGAGACCACCCGAACACCTGGACATGTATATTGTATACATGTTTTTCCATCCTATGTAGGAGTACATGTTGTGTATACTCGATTCACTCAAAGTCCTGCTTCACCCGACCCCTGGTTGTGTTCCTCTTCCACATAAACTAGCTCACCATTCCCCATACACATTGTGTATCCCATACTATAAAGCATGTTTAGTATAAAATCCACCTACCTGTGTTGTTTTCCCATGTCCATGTACCTTAACCCATGTCTATTTATTTTGGTTGTGTGGTTTTACATGAGCATGTGTTTTCACAAGGCTTCTCATGCCATGTCCCATGGTCACACATATTGGGGTCCCTACACGGTGTATAACCCCAGTACATGGTGTGTATTCTCCAACGTTCATCTTCCCTGAATATAAATTGGGTGTACGATGAGTTACACTAGAATACATGCAATATGAAAGGTAATTCAAATTAGGTATCACCTCTGAAATGCATGTTTTATCATAGTTTAACCCAATATCTACTAATCAACATAGTGGTGATTACTAGAAATTATAATTCATCTCTAAAACATTAGAAAAAAAGAATAATGAATGAAGATCAGGACCAAAACCCAAAACCTCCTACCATGTGTGAGAAACAATGAAGAATCGGGTGAATAATGATGCTCAGATCATGCTGCTTCTTGATCTGATGATGATGGGCATCCAAAACTGTGATCAGCAGCACCTCATTGTGTTAATTTTTCCCCAATTTCTTTATCACTAAAGGAATATAGGAGAGGAGGATGACATTGTTTATCTTATTTGGTGTCAAGTTCCCAAACATGATGGAGAGGGGGGTTAGGTTTAGGTAATTAATTAAATTTCATTTAATTAATCAATTCCACCTCATCATTCCCCGCCAAAAAGCCTACAACAAAATCTCTCATCATGGAAATCATTATGTTCCTCCTAGCGAAAAAAGATGTTCTAAACTCCACCACAGTCTCAGAAATATTATCTAAGACACCAATTGGAAATTATTTCATGTTTTTAGATAAACTGCATGCGTGTGATGAAATATATTTAATATTTTTAAAATATCACTACATCAAGGCTTTCTGGGCCCTATATTCCAGTGCCGACTCAGCGCCTGGATTCAGAAATATTCATAGACATTTTCCAAAGTCTTATATGTCAAAAATCTAGTCTTTAAATCTCTACCACCATTAAATATTGTCATCTAAAAAAGAATGAATAAATTCATATGGAAAAGAAACTAAGATCTACACTTGAACACCCACATCGGCAAGCTCACTAAGAGTTCATGTGCTTATTATTAAGGCACACTCAAGGGAACTGAAAAAAACAACAATTACATCCAGGTCCAAGAAGGAAAACATCATTCTACAAGAGGCACATGTCACCTCAACTACAATAGGTGAAAAAGAGCCAAGAATCTTGGTCCATATACAGTCATAGAGCCTAGTGGAACACCACCTCGCTAACCTAACATAGATACTGACATAACCCAACATTTTACATCCTCCCCTGGAGGGAATGTACAATAGGCTCCTCAATCATTTTTCATTCAAGGTTCAAACCAAGCATGTGAGGGTACCAATGAACATGACAGGAGGTTAGACTTATCATACCATGAGTAGTGTCACACTAAAATCTTGTGGCATACAAAACTATTCTTTTACCCTTCTAAAAGGGGAGTATCCCAAACCAAAAAACCACCAAACCACTAGTGGTGTAACAAATGGGTATGGATTTTAATAAATCTCCTTGCTCTGTGGAAAAATAATAGGGTCAAACTCTCTCACTATGGTGCATGGTTCTCTACTTCTCAACCTCACCCTGAACACACAGGTCCAATGAACTCGTACGCCTCACCTTGATCATATCCTCTTTGGGAGTCACTGACTCATCGTACGATTTTCATTGAATCAAAAAATTATGTCTCGGTGGGGGAAATCATCCCTTTTCATCATGAGTGAAAGGCTACGTCATGCCACATCTATTCCACCTCGAGCATCTTATGAACAATTATGATTTCAAGTGCATGAGGGTACTAAGAAAAAAAAGTGATTCCCAAACACTCACTTGGACCTTACTTATCCCTTTTTTACAATCCCCCAACATGTCCCCCATCCCCAAACACACAAGCCATAGGGACCCATCAACCAAACCCTGATACTATCCCCTTTGGGAAGCACTAAATCACCCTCACAGTTTTGGTCATGTTAAGAAAATGCAACTTGGTGTGGGATGAACCCATCTTCCTCGGGCATTTGAAGGTTTGTTGAACAACACCCTCACAAAGTTACACCAACTCCCTTCATCACCCCATATTAAACCATGATAAATAAGAACAATGAAAAGAGTAACTCATAATAATGTCTAATAATTTATACATTAGAAAGTAGAATGGACACAGAGTGTACCTCTATTCATCCTTAGAGCTTCTCAGTCAAAGGCCTCTATAGCGAGTATTTCTGCTCGCTCGCATCCACTATCTTTCTGAGCCTATAATGGACCACCTAGGGGAGGTGGTGGAAATGCCTCGAAAAACCTACAACTTTATACAACTCTAACATCTTCTCTGCCATGTCCACTATCTTGAAAATACCCTAGATCCAAATGATTCTTTCTCCAAGGAAATCCTCCAACTGGATCCCTATAAATAGCATGATGCGATGGAAAATATCTAACAATATATTCTTAGTTGTTTCAAGTGTAACAGTACCTGTCACACAGTTGACATAATCCTCAATGATACTCCTTCACTATGAGCCCACATAATTGAGTCTGTTCATGAGTATGACTCATTCATCCTGATACTATCATCTAGAAGCTTTTGCAGAAACCACTTCCTCATAACCACCACTATGGGCCACATATGCATGTCCCTAATCTAAGAAGTTATCCACAATAAGAACTCACTCTAGTACCCCTACATAAGTGGCAAGGCACAATGATACCAAATCTGCTCGAAAATCTCTACGGATTCCCTACTTAAAGGTATGATATGTGAATAACGGGTCTCTTATTATATCTAGTGAGTAACATGATATGACTATTAACCTATTTAAGTACTCTTCCATAGTCATGCTACCCTTCCGAAGCTATAGAACCTCCTTGATATTCACTGATCTCAACATGGATTGGTAGAAATATTCCCTGGAGAGTCTCTCTAAATCTACCCAGGTGAGTGTTTCCTCTTCATGGGATTGTATCACTAAACTTCAAAATTTACCAACTGAACCATGTAGAAGGCTCTCCACTAGGACGACCATCTGATCTGGAGGTGTCCTCACTAGGTGGAAAATATCTGTGATTGTATCATACCAGTCATCAGCTGATTATGAGTCTAGATCACCCTTTTACCTTAGTGTTTGATGCCCCTAGAACTCGTGATGCACACTTAGTATGTGTGCATCCTCATTCTAAACTATCAGCTTAACTAGATGATAATCAGGTGGTGGCTCAACTGACATACCACCCATAGGAATCACCTCATAAATAGTTACATACACTAAAGCATCTTCATGGGGGTATATTTTCATCAAAATCACACCATAGAATATTTTCTAGATGTCATTGTTGTGGCATCCTGAAACAAAATTCAAGACATGCCATAGTTAATGACTATATTTGTGGAGATGACTCAAGAAGTACAAGGAAAGAGAAACAAAAACAAATTCCAATATGATGAATATACCATTTATTTCCCCTATGACCATGTTTCAAAAGTACTGGGTCAAAAAAATTGTTATCAGAGTCTTGGTGAATGGATATGTTGGACACCACACTAACATTGGGACCTCTGGCATGGGAGTCAAACTCAAAACATCATAACACTATCTCTTTTCAACCCATATAAATCCACTGGAGAGGAAATGTCAGAACAATATCTCAAGGTATGAACATTCTCTGATTATAAACTTTCATGAACCTACCCAAGCTAGATATTGAGCCGCAACTACCCCAAGCCTACCTCTAAAGTCTTGGGGGGTGGTGACAAGTACCAATGGAATAACTAAACTCATAGAGGCCTTTTCATAGTGTACTTTTATACATTCTCCAACAAACACATCAATGAAACATTGCATAAATATAAAAAAGATAAAACTATAATTCATCCATAAATATATCACAATCCTGATTACAGTAGAAGCATTGAATGTGAAATGGTAAAAACACACTCCAATAGATAGAAAACTACTAAAAAATTAATCCTGCTCAAAAGGAAGGGAAAAATTTCATATGAAACGATTGGAAAGCTCATTGGTACAGCTCTAGTAAATACCTTAGTCAGCCTAGTACCTAAGCACCACCTACATCGAGTCCTCTATGGACTCCATCAAATGTCCTATGGTCTCCATAATACACAAAACACTTATGTAAATCCCATGAATGGGTGAGTATTAAAATACTCATTAGGAATCCCAAAAACCTAAAATAAAATGGAGTGACTGAAAGTTGACAGTCCACTCCACCTAGACTGAGGGAAATACCACCAAGAGAGAAACTCCATCTCAAACTATCCTAAGATGTACATGACAGTTCAGCTTACAAAATGATTCTCATACAAGAGAGTAAGGAAAAATCCATCCCACATCTGAACCCAAGAGGATGTAACCTTGTCCAAGAACTAAGGGCTCAAAATGGTGATTAGATGAACTAATCATATAATCATTTCCAAATTTGAAAGAGAGTAACCTCATCCAACCATGTAAAGCTAAATATGGAAAGAATGTGTCTTAACCTATGTGATTTTGACTCCCATAGAAGGAAGGTATCCAAAAATAATGTGTGGAAATAAGAGAAGTGTGTATACTCAGTCCACAAGGGTTGTAAAATCAAAACATGAAAATGCGACATGGGATTCCAAAATCACCTAGAAACACTAATAATATACCCCATGTCTCTTAAGTTTATGACCTTATAGCCATCAATAAGATTATACTTGAGGTTATAAAGCTAACATAAAATAGGAGAATACACTCTACAAGTTCATAAATCATAGATGTAACATATTTAAGAGATACACTTTATCGGAGAAAAAATATAGCATTCCAAATGGTATGTCTGAAAGAACATTATCTATTGGGAACAAACTACTACGTCCATCTCTAGTTACTTGCACAAGAGGTTATACCATTTCTATCCTTCACTCTATGCAAGGTAGTAAGAAACCTATGTGAAGAGGCTCAACCCTCACCACTACACATGGTTGAGAGAGAACTTACTCCGGACTATGAAATACATGCATCTTCATTAATGAGAGAGAATGGAGGGATCCACACCTCACTACAACCCTATAGACAAGGGAGTAATAATCCTAACTAACCCATGAAACCTCGGTCGGTCCTGTATGGAGTGGAACATGACTATGTCAAATGAGGGAGTACTAAATCCTAACAAGATATCACACGTAATATTTAGAGGTAACCACAACTCATAACTTTACACAACATGTGAGGGAGAAATAACTCCAATGAAGGACCCCCTCCCTGCTACTACAAGATGATGGGGGAGTTCAACATCATAGGCTAAGACCTGCACCCTAGTGCTATAGAGGTGTGTCACTCAAAGGATATAGGACACATGCCCATGATGTAGGGAGTATCACTCTGTGGCTGGAGGACCTTCACCCTGGAATAATAGAGGACAACCACTCTACCAGCTCAATTACTATGGGGGACCCACACCCTAACATGACATGGGAGTACTAACCCCAGGCTAGAAGACCTCTCCCTCATATAAAAGGGGAGTACCAGATCTACCTAATCAACACATATAGAGGACCCCAATTATAGAATGGAAAATGAATTTCTAACTCTAGGAAAAGATAACCCACTCACTAAAATAATAGGGGAGTACCCACTCCATCTATATGTAACATATAGAGGACCCGGGCCCCATTATGATAGGGGCATTCCAAATCCATGGATAGATGATCCGCACACTTATCCAACAAGGGAGTACCTACTCTTTCTTTATAATGAGTATGAAGGGAATGCTCCCTGGAATGGAAGGGGGAAAATTACAACTATAATAACATAATGGTGAACCCGCGCCCTAAACCAACTTGGGAGTACCAACCCCAGATAGATTACCAATAGGTGTTGAACCTATTCCCGTGATGTGGGGAGTCTCATCTCAACCAATGTAGAGAGGTAAGGGAAACTCGTCCCCTATTACCATGGAGGAGTACCATTCCATGTTTCCCTCTGCACAAACCACGCCAATCTTAAACATCATTTAAGAACAACATCACAAGTATTTTTCTTGAAACACACCACCTCGTATCTGGTAGGAAAATCGGAGGACACCATCACATAATATAAGAAATATCACTTAAGATAGGATAATCACATGCCCAATTTCAATCCCCAGAGAAAGAGATATATAAAGAATAATATTTTTGGAAGGTCATCAGGGAGATCATGGTGTACGTTGGGGACCACACGAACTGCGTGCATTGGGACCACATGATATGCGGGACCACCTGAGCACCTGGTGGTGTATCCTATATACCCAGTTTCCCAAACCATGTAGGGTTACCAGACACGTATAGTTGCTAAAAACTATGTCCTTATTTACCTGGCCCCTAGTCATGTTCATTTTATACACGGACTAACCAACTGTTCCCCTTACATGGTATGTATCCCATACTACACAACGTATTTAGGATAAATGAAAACTTTCCGATATAGTTTTCACATGTCTATGTATAGGACCCCATGTACATAAACATTGGTTGTGTGTTTGTACACTACAATGTATTTTCATATAGATTCCAAAGATATGTCCCATGGTCACATGGATTGGGGTCTTTAAATGGTGTGTAACCCTAGTTAATAGATTGTAGTCCCCATAGTTCATCTTCCCCGAATAAGAAGGGGGTACACGACATGTTTCATAAGACACGCTATGTAGATAGTAATTCCAATCAGGAATAAGCTCATAAATGCCCCTTTTCCCCCCAGCTTAACCCAAAACCTATAGATCCACATTGTAAGGGTTACTAGAAATTGTAATTGGGCTCTAAAACCTTGGAACAAAGAATAATGAATGGGGATCAGGACCAAAACAAAAAATTTCCTACTATGAGGGATAAATTATGAATCTTTAGGGGAAGAAAGACACCCATATCAAACTGCTTCTCGATATGATGACGCTCAAAATCCTAATCTAATATCAGAATCACCTCATTATGTTGATTCGTCCTTAATTTCATCATCCCTAAAGGAGAAGAGGAGAGGAGAATGATATTGTTTCTCCTCATTAGGGTCATATTGTAAAATGTGAGTAGGGAGGGGGGTTAGGTTTATGTAATTAATTAAATCTCATTTAATTAATCAATTCCACCTCATCATGCCCCTCCAACATGCCTTTAACCTAAACCCTCAACGCATACAACTTTATGCCGTGCCAAGGGAAAAAACAACATTCTAAACTCAATTGTAGTCTCATAAATCTAATATAAGACTCTTCTCGAGGGTTATTTTAGGGTTTAAGAGATATTGTGTGTGTGTGATGAAACATATTTAATATTTTCAAAAAATCACTACATCCATGCTTTTTGGTCCCCATATTCCCGCACCAACTCCGCACATGGCTTCGTAAATATTTGTAGAAATTTCTCATAAATTTAGAGGTCAAAACCCAAGTATCTACAAATATGTTATATGTACTAGTGAGGTGAATCCTAAAAAATATGTGGTAACTGGTACACTGATTATTCATTCAAGAATAAGGCTTATACATTTTTATTCTCGATTATATATTTTTCTATATCTTTCATGTTTACAAGAACTATTCAAACACCACCACAAAGCATGGGTGGTAAACTATATGTGAGAATTAAAAATGGGGAAATAATTTCATTTTATTTATTTAACTCCTCTATAGTTAAAGATTGTTGAATGAACCTCCTAGAAAATTTCATCTTACTTCCTTTTACAAAATTTGATTATATATTGGGAAATGACTAGATATCCTTTTATAATGAAAAAAATCAACTATTAGGAGTAGGATATCACTCTTCACATCCTGAGTCATATTATAATTCTATAAGAGTGTAAGGTGGAGGAACACTTTTATTTGAAATATCCTATTAAAACATGGATATTATTTCTTTATGAGTAAGAATATATTGAAAAAAAGGATTACTATGAGATAATGAATCATTATTGAATACATTCCCATAATGAGGGATTATAGTGATGTATTCTATGAAGAGTTTCCTTATCTAACTTCTGACCAATAGGTCGAGTTCTCAATCAATCTTACACCTAGTTCTATACCCATATTCAAGACTCCATTTAGAATTTCCACTATATAGTTATACAAATAGAATAACGAGTTATAATAGAATCTATAAAAGTGTTTTATATTCCTGAGTGCTTCACCATAGGATATGCCAATCCTCTTTATCAAGAATAATAATGTTCCAATGTTTCTCTACATTTATTATCCTAAACCATAAAAAATATCAATATAAATAACTTGTATCCCCTTCTATAGATAGATGTATTATTTGAAAAACTATATGTGGCCCCCGTATTTCTCTAAGGATGACCTTCAGTTTGTATATCTCCAATTAATGTTTATGAAGGAATATATTCCCAATAATACCTTTTGAAAATGGTATGGAATCTATGAGTTCATAGTTAATTCCTTCTGACTCACTAATTATTTAATAATAATTATATAATTAATTAATATAGTCATTAGAGAATACATCAACAAAATTTTACTACTCATTATAAATGATATTATGATAATATTCAAATGTAAGGATGATAATGAGGGTCATTTGAATACTGTGCTAATGAATTTTTGAAAGGATAATAAAAACAAAAATTATGGTAAATGTGTGATTTGGTTGGAAGAAGTATCATTCATGGCTCATGTTATCACCTGTTAAGGGATATTAATGGACCCTTCTAAGACAAAGGTAATTATTGTGTGGCCCAAACATGTATTGCTAATTGAGATTCATAGTTTCCTAATAACAGTTGTGTATTGTCATTAATTTGTGAGAAATATCTCACAATATTTAAACCCACAAACAATAATTAATCATAATAGAGTAATGTTTTTCTCAAAATATGAATGTGAAGAGATATTAAATAGACTAAGAATGAAGTTTATCACTATCCTAGTAGATACACCACCCAAAAGTAGAAAACATTTTGACGTATGAAGTGATTATTCAAAGAAGGGATTATGTTATGGGCTAATGAAGAATTATAAATTGATATTAAATTCCATAATGTAGTTGAATGTTCATGATAACAACTATTCAATGCTTTATCTAGAGTAATATAGAGTGATATTCATTGTAAATATCTGATGAAGTTGTTACTATGGGGGGATATGTGAAATATATATAGATCATAAGAGACTCAATTATATCATTACAAATTAAAAGAATAATATTTTCTATTAAAGGTGGTTATAGATAATCATGAACTATGACTACTAAATCTATTACCATCATGATAATGAAAAACATTGGTTGATGGTCTAAGTAGAAATGATCATGTGAACTTATCAATCATTAAAATTGTGAAGGGTCCAATATTCTTAGAATTGAAATGGATGGATATGAGAGTCATCAATAACAAAACGACATTATTCCATTCCCAAATGATTTTTCAACCATCCCATATAGATAACATATTGTTTTCTCAAATAAATGTTGGGGAAATACAAAACAAGGTGGACGCAATAAGAAAAGGAAAATCCTAATAGATCAAAATTGATGATGATAAAGTTGTAATGTTTGGTTCAGGATTATATGTACCTTTGAATTGGGAGATAATAATGGATTTATTGAATGATACACATATCCTGACCTTTTTCATCCACTAATGGTGCACTAAGATGTGTCAATATCTCAGAGAAAACTATTAGTGTGATAATGTGGAGAATTAGATCACAGAATACCGAACAAAGTTCTTAGTATGTTAGTTAGAAATGGCTGGATGTAAAACATCTAAGGGGATTGTTAAACAATTTCCCATTCCTATATGGCAATGTGAAAACATACCAAAGAATTTTTCATTATGTTTATAAAGATTTCAATACGAAACAAAATTCTATTGATTTTGGTGTGTCATCTTATTAATAATTTCCATTTCATTGCATATATAAAGGATTTATTAGTAAATAAAAATTCTTGGATATACATCCATGAAGCAGTGAGGATACTTGAAAAAACATTATTGCTTGTATCTGATCAATATTCATGAATTAACTCATTTTTTGGTAAAATACTTAAGATTATATAAAGAATGAATTGAAATTTTGTATCACTTGTCACCCAAAAACTAATGTCCAATATGTGTGGAATATATATACACTTGAGTACATGCTGAGAGAATTATTTATTGAATTAAAATAAAGAAAGGATTAATATCTAGGGGACATGAAATGGTTAAGAAAATGATAGAAAATTTCATGGTTATTCAGCAGTATAACAGGGTTACTCAAAATCAAAAATACTAAAATGTCCACAGTTTTTGAAGAGACCTTGTGTTTGAGGTTTTAGATAATTTTTTCCTCCACAAATCTTTCTGAAAGAGACTCATGATAATTGGTAATAAGGGAAATCTATGTCAAAGGTACGCGGGCCACTTTGAGGTCCTTGATTGCATTAGAGTTGTGAAATATTGGATGGAACTCCTGCCAACCATGTCTCAAGTACATTACATGTTCCATGTATCACTTTTTTGGAATTAAATACTAGATCCCTCACATGTACTGAATTTATTAGTGGTATAACTGGAAATGATAATTCTTATGAGGAGCATCCAGTGAAGATAATGGATCATATAGATAAAGTTATACACAATATAAAAACTCACCTTGTCAATGTAATATGGTGAATAATTAAATATATGGTGAAGACATGGTAATTGGAGGCATTGATAAAGTAGAAGTACCCTCACATTTCATTACCTTAATATATAAAATAAAAATTTGAAGGTGATAATTTTAATGTGGGGATGATTATATCATCCCAGAATTTTATAAATGAATCATTCCTTCTAATGTTTTCATATTTATCAAAGAACATACACCACATGGTAAAACTATCAAAAAAATTATAATAATTTTTCCATTACATTTTTTTGAATAAAAATGGCCATAATAATTGATAATATTACAATGGAATAAAAATAGTAAATAAGATAACAAAAATATGAAAACTTAGATATGTTCAATTAAATAAAATAAAAACACTCATGAAAAATAATGTATAAATGAAGAATAATAATATTAATTTAATATGAATTTTGAGAAATTAAATATATAACCATGAGATAAGTATAATTGAATTTAAAATGAATGAAATGTGAGTTATTAATAGAAATTTAGGAACCAATATAACCATTACAAATTTTATGGTTGGAAACGTTATCTGACTATAGGTAAATGCAACTTGAGATTTTGAATTTTATCCTAAAATATAGAAGTTTAAAATAATATTTATGTATCCTATAAGATTAAAATACAATATATTTAAACCATGGTACATGTAAATAAATGTTTAAAAAATGATAAATTAAGTGTTTTCATTTTTATAAAACATAAATTTGATAATTAAGCATTTATAATAAAAATGTTTAAAGTAAATGACTTTGTTGGCCTTTATAATATAAACTGTAAGATCGATTTGAATGAAATTTTAAAAATTTCTTAAATATATAACTTGTATTCCAAAATAAAAATAATTTCTTAAAAAATCATGGTGAAAAATTATTTACAAGCTTTCTAATCCACCTACTTGAAACATAAAAATGTTTCAAGTACTTGATTGTTCTGGCCTATATAATATAAACTATAAGACATATATGAATGAAATTTAAAAAATTTCTTAAACATATAAAAATTAGTCCAAAATGAAAATAAATTCTTAAAAAATCTTGGTGAAAATTTATTTATAATCTTTCTAATCCACCTACCTAAAACATAAAAATGTTTCAACTACGTGAATTTATTGTCCAATATAATAAAAATTATAAGAACAATATGAATGAAATTTTAAACATTGCTTAAACATATAACTAGTAGTCCAAAATAAAAAAAAATCTTAAAATTGGGGAAAATTATTTATATGCTTTCTAATCCACCTACTTGAAACCTAAAAATGGTTCAAGTATGTGACTTTTCTGGTCTATATAATATAAACTATAAGACAGATATAAATGAAATTTTAAACATTGCTTAAATATATAACTAGTAGTCAAAAAAATAATTTCTTAAAAAATATTGGTGAAATTTTATTTAGAAGATTTCCAATCCACCTACTTGAAACTTAAAAATGTTTCAAGTACGTGACTTTATTGGCATATATATGATAAACTGTAAGACCGATATGAATGTAATTTTAAAAATTGCATAAAAATATAACTAGTAGTGTAAAATAAAAATAATTTCCTAAAAAATATTGGTGAAAAATTATTTATAAGATTTCTAATCCACCTTCTTAAAACTGAAAAATATTTCAAGTACTTGACTTTTTTGGCTTATATAATATAAACTATAAGATAGATATGAAGGAAATTTTAAACCATGATTAAACATATAACTAGTAGTCCAAAATAAATATAATTTCTTAAAAAATCTTTGTGAAAAATTATTTATACGCTTTCTAATCCACCTATTTGAAACTTAAAATTGTTCCAAGTACGTGATTTTGTTGGCCTATATAATATAAACTATAATATAGATATGAATGAAATTTTAAAAATTTCTTAAATATATAACTAGTAATCCAAAATAAAAATAATTTTTTAAAAAATATTGGTGAAAATTTATTTATAAGCTTTCTAATCCACCTACTTGAAACTTAAAAATGTTTCATGTAAGTGACTTTTCTGGCCTATATAATATAAATTATAAGATGAATATTAATTAAATTTTAATCATTGCATAAAAATATTACTATTATTCCAAAATAAAAATAATTTCTTAAAAAATCTTGGTGAAAAATTATTTATAATCTTTCTAATCCACCTACTTGAAATTTAATAATGTTTCAAGTGAGTGACTTTATTGGCCTGTATAATATAAACTATAAGACCGATATGAATAAAATTTTAAACATTTCTTAAACATATAAATAGTATTTTAATTTTTAATTTTTATTTATATGGGTCTTATAGTTTATATTTTATTGGGTTTCAAAGTCAAGTAGGTGGCTTTGGATCCTCCTCGACATTCATTCTTTTCGTTCTCACTTCTGAGTTACATTTATTACATTCCTTTCAATATAATTTATTTATTTTATTTATGAAACTCTTTATTTTCAAAAAAAATAGATGATTAGGATATCATTAAAATTATATTTACATTGTTTTTATACTATATATTTTTTAATCTTATAAAGTTATTTAGTTGAAATTTACTAATTATTTATGGTTCAAGTAGTCGACTTTGAAAGTTGTCAAATATAAATTGTGCCTAAAATTGAAATGAAAACTAAAATACTGGATAAACATATAAGAAGAGATAATAGTAATAATATTATTTTCATTTCTGTAGACATAAAACATGTAAAAAAATATACAATCAATGTCTATGTCTGTGGTGAGTAGATTTCGCCCCACATGGTGGTCTACGAATAGAACGTCCACATCGAGTGCGCAATGGAGTCGGATGACTTGGAGAAGTCTGATCCTCAGGCATTGGAACGTCGAATCGCGCATCCTCTATCTGTGTATCAGTAGGAGGAGCTGTCAACTGCATCTCATACCGCCCTCAGGATCCTTCTCCCACTAGGGTGGTAGAAGGACCTGCCTCTATCATAGTGGGGAACCAAGCCTGCGATGGAGTTATACCCCAAGATGGTGATGGATCTGGAATCCAAGGTTGCGATGGATCTGGAACCCAAGATGGAGAGAACTGCAGATATTCTATCAGGAAAGATGGATACCGTTTCACCTAGGGCACATCTTGAATCGGCTGATCCTAGAATACTAGTGGTCCGACCTATGCATGTGAAATAGGTGAGGTCTCACATGTAACATGATGTTGTCTACGTCACCATGGTCATGGCTCTTTAGCACCAGTAGTATCTACATGATGTTACTCTTGGGTAGAAACCTCCTCTCTCTGATTCGGATGCATGAAGATGCTCCCAGAAAGTGCACAAAAAGATTCACTCTCCTCCAGCACTATAGAATACACGACTTCCCAGCTAAAGACCCCCTCCTCCTCTTTATCACTCATGCGAACAAGCTGTTATGTGTGACTTCCCTGTAGATAGATTCAAATTGAATTAGTAAATAGTTCAATAAACAAACTAATAGAAATTTATTGAATTTCCATCTTCTCCATATCTATGACGGGTTGGGTAAGATACAGTATAGAAATCAGTCTATACTATGGTGAAAACTCAACCTGCTCCAAAAGAGAGAATCAATTCTTGAGAACACCCTAAATACAAAACTCTGCACGTCTGTGTCTACAGTCGATAAAGCTGACATGCACTCGGGACCAGTCATCATCCTGCCTCCCTGTCAGCTTCATCTCATGAAGTCGGTTTGTCTATCTCGATGGTAATTGAATTGGATGAGTAAGGAAAAAATGGAACATCACTCTGTCAAGATACTGCCACTCAATAATATGTAAGTGAATGAGGGGCACTACAGCCATAGGATCCTCAATCCCAACAATCCAGTATAATGGCAACTGGTCCATAATACTTCAGTATGGAAGACACAAAATCTGAAATGACATGTTATTTTGTCAAAAAATCACCTCACTAAAAACCAAAATTGATGCTATTATTAAATATGTTAGACAGTGATAGATTTTATATACATACCTGATAGGGTAAGAGACTATCCAATTATAGCCGATATACAACCAAATTCTATCTCAGAACCACGTCAAAATTGTGTTGCTCACACCACATGTAAAATACATCAATGATAGTGGAAAATAATGATAAATTATAGTCAATAACCCATAGTAGAATCATAAACCAATAGAAATGACTGATCATACTAGCGTCCACGTAGAGCGTCATGCAGCACCTCTATCTCAACTGGTGGACCAGCAAGGTCAGAGTAGAATGTTAGGATGTGCTCCCATACCCACATCTGAATATGGATGACGCATCCCACCATACCTGTGTGGTCCCTATGGGATATCCTACATAATGCTCTATATGTGTATGCCAAGTAGGATGATCCCCAGATGTATGTCCCAACCCGATCAAAGTGCTCTAGTAGGGGTAGATACATCATGTGCACATGAATCTCTGAGTGATCAGTACACATGGTCCCACCAATGAGCCGTAATATATATGCATGGGCGTAACACATGATAGTCTTCTCTTCATCATCATCCTGTAAATTTGGAATCTATGACTCCAACCAAGACATAGATATGGATGCTCCATCTGTAGCCCTACGGTCGAAAAAAATATCAACGCCTAACAAGCATTGAGCAAGGTCTGGCTAAGTTGAAAGAGTGATTCCAATAACGGGTCTCCCCTAGATAAGAAGACCAGGAAGAACTTCCACATCCTCGAGGGTGACGTTCATCTCACCCTCAAGTAGGTGGAATGTGTGTGTCTCTAGTCTCCACTTCTCAATGAGGGTAACAAGTAGGTAATGATATACAAATGTGAAATCTGATAAGTTAAGTCCATAGAAGCCAGCACAACACAAGTATAGTTTAATGGCATGTGGAGGATCCCTCTGATGAAAATGGTGTGCTTGACACACCTTGATCAATCGATCTGGATGACCCTTTAACATGGCCTACGAAATATGGGTAGGTTGATGAGTGAGTAGTATGGTATCATCCATCTCCATATAAAAAAATTAAATGAGTCGTAAGTGTAAAATTTAAATATAACATTATGGTTAGCATAAAGTTACGACTTGTAGAATAGAAGACATGAAATGTTTATTCACATTGTTTTATGTAGATATTTTTACCAAAATAAAAAAAAAATCTCCATTTCATTTGGTTCTGAATAGAATAATGATAATAAGAGGAAAGAAGAGAAAAAATAGATGTAAAATATTATGTTGTGAAAGAATTTTATTAATGAAAATATATTTGTAAGAATTTTATTAATTGATACGTTCTTTAAGGGAATATATCTTGGTTTTTCGATTTTTTTCAAGGTTTTAGGGTTTAGGTTTTTGATTTTTGGGTTGGGGTTCAGGATTGGGGGTATAGAGTTTAGGGTTTTGAATTTTGATATTAAGGTTTAGGAAACATGTTTTAGGGTTAAGCGTTATGCTTTTGGGTTTTGGGGTTTAGAAAACTGAGAAAAAAAAGAAGAGATAACAACATTTACTTTAAAATACGGGTTAAGTGTTCTGATTTTTGATTTTTGAAATAAATTCTATTATCTAAGATTTTATTTAAGGAATAATGAGAAAGTTATTTCTTGAAATCAAGAATGTTTTTATGAAATGAATTCTATTATCTATATTATTGGTTCTTGAATTTGGTTAGACATATTTTGGAGGAGATTTATGATTAAATAATTATGGATTGGATTAAGATAAACCATGTTAATTAATAATGATGTTTTAGGAATTCATATAATTCTCTATATTTAATAACTTATACTAATCATTATGATACTATTATTTCATTATAGAATAGTTTATTAAAATATCACACATAATTTAACCAAAAACCATGGAAAAGGGAAGACGTGTTTGGGTTGGGGTTTAGGGTTAAGGGTTAAGGGTTTCAAATTTTGATATTAACGTTTAGGGGGAAAAAATTTGGTTAAGTGTTATGCTTTTGGGTTTGGGGGTTTAGAAAACCAGGAAAAAAAGAAGAGATAACAACATTTACTTTACAATATGGGTTATGTCTTCTGCTTTTGGATTTATGAAATAAATTCTATTATCTAAGATTTTATTTAAGGAATAAAGAGAATGTTATTTCTTGAAATAAATAATGTTTCTATGAAATAAATTCTATTATCTAAATTATTGGGTCTAGAATTTGGTTATATATATTTTGGAGGAGATTTATGATTAACTAATTATGGATTGGATTAAGAAAAACCATGTCAATTACTAATGATGTTTTTGGAATTTATATAATTATCTATAATGAATAACTTATTCTAATCATTATGATACTATTATTTCATTATAGAATAGTTTATTAGAATATCACACATAATTTAACCAAAAACCATGGAAAATGGAAGATGTTTTTGGGTTAGGGTTTGGGATTAAGTGTTTAGGGTTTCAAATTTTGATATTAAGGTTTAGGAAACATGTTTTTGGGATAAGTGTTATGATTTGGGTTTTGGGGTTTAGAAAACTGAGAAAAAAAGAAGAGATAACAACATTTAATTTACAATATGAGAATGTCACAATGAAGATGGTAAATCATTCTAGATGAAACTGGAAACTCAACCCAACAATGTTTGGGAGTCATTTCCAATTATGACCTTCTTTATGATATATTGTGCATCACAAACACTGCCCTTATTCTTGAGGCCATTACATATTGTCACTCATCCTATTGACCTTCGGTCTCCCATGAGGATGTTACCGATTTAGGTCAGTTATCACTATTAACTGGACTTTGGGCATTGGGAAATAACAAGACTCCCCAATAGGTGTCCATGGTACAGTATAACAGTTAGAAATGGTATTCATCTGGTACACTGGATCAATATATGATTTCCATGATATGTTCACAGAGGAATATGTTGTGATGGCGTGTGTGCATGGAAACCGCAAGGCCTGAAATTTTTCACATTGACATTTCCTTGTTTCTAGTAATACAACCATTTTTTCACTGATGTGATTTTTCATGAGGTCTAAATTCTATTGAACTTAAAATCAGGGTTCTTCTCATAGAAAAAGGCATACATGATAATGAGATGCTTCTTCAATATTCTTTTCAATCTCTCATTGAAATTGTCTTCTGTATGTTATCCCATATTGTATTCTGTCTGATGCTAGTTTTTTTCTATCAATAAAGTACTTTAGGCATCGATATAATGTCTCCTAAACTATAGAGGTTATAGGTAGCTTGTGAAACCCTTTGAAGACACCATTGATTCACTCCACAATATTTTTCATCATGTGTGCGTACCTCTTCCCCCCGTCATATGTCAATGTCCATTTCTCTTTTGGAATTTGCATCATATAATCATAAACTTCTTGATTAGCTTGGTAGATTTGTTCAAAACGTTCTTCAAACCAACATTGGTCTGACTCATATGCTACATAGAATAGATGATATTTCACATAAATTGATTTTATCTTTATGTTGAAATAGTAAAAAATAACGAATATAATGTGTACCAAGCCTCGTGATTGCCTTCTTCATCAATTCGTTGTGAAATTTTTTATGCCCATTTCTAGCAATGTGTCTAATGAAGAAATGATGATGTGTATTTGGGTATCTCTATGTATCAAGATCTACATAGATTTCCCTATTAATTTCCCAATGTAAATCAGATATCAAACAAACATCCCGAATATTGGTGAAATAGTTGCTGATACATGCCAGAAACCAACTCCATGCTTCACAATTTTCGTTCTCTACAATTGAAAAGGAAAGTGGAAGAGGCGAACGTTTTCCATCTTGGGTTACCGTAATCAACAATATTCCCTTGTATTTTCTGTACAGAAATATTCCATTAATCTGAATAAATTGTTTGCTAAAATGAAATGTGGACATATAGGGAAGGAATGCCCAGTGCAACGAATGAAATTGAACACGAGATGGATCAAGTAAGTTATAGTTAGATGCATGTTCATTTGTATCCATATGGAAGAAAACTTGGTTATGATAACTCAGTATGGCTAGCGATTGCGGAAACACCCGATATAACTCATCCCAATCACCATAGACCTTCACAATTGCCATTTGTTTCTCCATCCATGCCTTATTATAGGAAATCTTATAACCGAATGTCTATTGAATCCTATCTTGAACAAGGTCTATTGGAACATATTGACATCTTGACATTTTCTAATCATCTCAACAACATAGATGACACAATTTCTTCATCCAATGAGTAATGATCTTGTGTGAGACATGAATGAATGAAAGTATGAGCTGCCTCAATCCTTGATATTCTCCAACCTCCTAATGTAATGTTTGGAATCACCCTCAAGTAAAATCTACAATCATCCCCATAATTCACACATCATATGACATATTTACTAAAAAATGATTCGTGAACTATATAGTTGCAGTGCCTCTTAATATGAAATCTCTTTAGCATGCATTTTAATACATCTTAACATGGAAAATTTCTTCTAATATATAAGTTTTTGTCTAGCTCACTAAACCAATCTGGTATTACTCCGGGGAACTCAGTTGCTGGTGGGAGAACATTATTGTCAAATTTAGGAACACGTGTCATTACTTCTAACCAAGATGAAAAGAGTGGTGGATGATTTATTGTTGGTCGTGGTTGATATACAACTAATGCATTTATCGAAACCTCCTTATTAACTTCAGCTAATACCTCTTCATCATCACTGTTGTAACCATCTCATCTGTCATTACGAAACTCCTCATCGGAAGTCAGATTAACATGTATATCCAAGAGATCATCTAGGTTGTCCTCTTCTGCTGCATCATTTAGAATAGGCTTAATTTCATGGGGTGGATTGTCTTCAACCACTCTTGTAATTATATGTCTTCATACAACTGGACATTGTTGTTGTTTTACAGTAGCAACATCACATTATAACTCCATCATGGTACCATCTAACCATTGATAAAAATAAATTAATTTTTTGGACCCACTGCGCATCAGCAACCAATAGACAAGCTAGATTGCATAGTGTTGCCAGGAATTGAAAATATCTATAACTTATAGACTTGATCTCTTGATCAGTTTCCAAATTTAAGGAACCACGAATTCTCCCTTGAAGGTCACTTATGGTTACACAATCAGTTGTACTAACCACCATTATTGGTTGTGTGCTATAATAATCTCCTTGCTTAGTTTTAATAACCTCCCCATAGCAACACACATAGGCAAACATGACTCACCACGTCAAAAATGTTTCTTTCATCAGAATTATGATACTGTAACAAATATTAATAGTTAATTATAATTAACTAATCATATGTATTCATTTTTAATCCTAAGTTATCATTTATTATTCTATAATTAATCATTTATAATAGTAATTATTATTTCTAAACTATATATAAATAACTAAATTACTTAAATCATTTCATCTTTAATTACTAATAATAACTTTTTTAACTAATCACTCATTCTTTAATAACTTGTTAATAAATATTATGTTATTCGTTAGTTATTTATTCTTTAATCCTTAATTATATTATATTCATTAGTTATTTATAAATAAATAATCATCTGTATTTATTTTTAATCACAAGTTATCATTAATTAGTCTATAATTTGTCATTATTAATAATAAGTATTATTTCTAAACTATATATAACTAATTAAACTACTTAAACAGATTTAATTACTAATAATAACATTTAGTTGTTAATGCTTTTGTCCTTATTTCATTATATAATATCATAATTATCATTTTATCATTGATTAATATACTAATTTAATTTCTTTTTCCTTAGATATTTTAGTAGTTTATAAAGAAAATATAAATCATCTTAGGCATATCCCCCAGGAGTGTCAAACTAGGAGTGAAGCAAGGCTCGTTGTCGTTTACCAGGATACCTTGGGTCAAGCCTGAAACTCCTTGTCAGAGTTTTCACTCCTAGGTACATCTGTTCCAGAGCCACATCCATTTGTTTGTATCCGGACAGAGATTCGATTGCTTAGATAAACACATAATCTTTATGCTACCAAAATTTCACAATACTTAATCCTATGTTAGTACTAAGTTAATCTATACATAATCAATACTTAATCTATACTACTAACAAGAATTATTTCAAAAAATATATAACTAATTACACAACCTAATAAAAAAATTATTGAGAACTACCTAAACTAAATAAAAAATGAAATATTTAAAACTAAAAAGAATTGAATTAAATAAAAAAGCATTAAATAAATAAAAAACATTAAATTAAATAAATAAAAATACCTCTAAATGATTCTTCACAAAAACCTGCACAAAAAATGAATTTTTTAGAGAGAGATTGAGAGAATTTAGGAGAGATGAAGGCAGAAATTGAGTGAGTAGAAGGGGGGAGGTTTCCCATTTATAGGGAGTTGAGGAAAATGCGGCACCACTGATGCCGCATTTTGCCTCTGGGTAAGGCCAAAGGCGGCATCAGCAGTTCCACCTTTGGCCTTACCCAGAGGAAAAAGGTGGTATTCCCCCCTCACCTTTTCCATGTTATCAATATGGGACAAAGGCGACGCAGGGTAGCAAAGGCACCATTGACAATACCGCCTTTGCACGTCAACACAAAGGCCGCATTAGTGATGCTGCCTTTGTAGCACATTTTTTTAAAAACAATAACCGATGCCATTTAAAAAATCAGAAAATGTATAAAAAAATTCACTGAACAAAACAATAAACCACATATGAATATCAGAGCATCACAGCTTGTAGTCCCCCACCGACTACCAGAACCACTATCATCATGCCCTGATCCCTTTTCCTTTGTTGTGGCACACCATATCTATTGTTCCCTGAAGCTGAGAACCCATCCGAGTTGTTTCCCCTCTCCACAAGCTTTACTACTCGACCCTATGTTCTACACTCTATGTGAACCAAAACCCCACACCAAACCCCTACACTATCATCCCCTCTTCCCCTCTCTATCACTTGAACTCGCTACCCCTACCTCTCAACTCGGTAACATCCAGCTGACCCCCTGCTCCCCTTCCCTCCTCATGACCAACCTCCACCCATCCACATTTTAATTTTTATTTTATTTAATATATACATAATAATAATTATAATAGTAGTTATGATAATTATTTAATAATATAAATATAATTATAATAATTTTTAATATATATAACAATTAAAAAAATTATGAAAATAAATATTACTTGATTATTTATTTATATTTCTAAATATATTTGTTTATTAAATAATTACTTTCTTATAAATTGTAATTATATAAATATTTAAATAATTATTTAATAGATTTATAAAGTTAATAGGATTTTATAATATATATATATATTATTTTTTTTGTTTTATAATAAATATTATACAGAATAGTTATTATATTTATTATATAATTTTAGTTTAATTGTTTCTTTGTTCTTCTATTTTAGCACGGGGCTCGTGCTTCATGGTACAACATTCATTTGAGGAACTTGAGCTCCAATGACCAAAGAGGAGGTTGCAGAAAATTGAAAGTACCACATGGAGGACAGGGAAGTGATTCGCGATCAGTGACATTGACATGTGGGAAGGATAATAAAGAATAGATAAGGAGAAAAACGTGATAAGTGTTTTTTGTTTTCAATGATCTCTTGAACATTAGAGAGAAGGGGAGAGCACAAGAAACTAGACGTCGTCAGTTCAATATTGACAGGAAGATCATCCATGACTTCCATCCACTTCCTAATATCCAAAAATTCACATTAGTTGAGATGATTGAGATCCAGGAGAAGAGGAGAACATCTATGGACCATCACCATCAAAAGAACATTCCAACTTTATGATTCTTGAGGACGGATATCAAGAACAACTCATCATCACCAACGAGAATCAAGAAGAGCATAGAGATTGGAGATTTTTTTGGAGATCAAGCAGGGAGATGAAAGAATTTTCTCCTTTCTCTATTTTTGTCCATTTTTTTCTTAGATATGAACAACTTCATGTTAAACTCTTTTAATCTGTTTAATTCAATCATTATGCTTGGCTAATTTCCTTTGGGGGGATAAGCTAAGCATGTTAAATTTGTTTTTCTATTTTTCAAGCATGATTCATTGACTAGATCGCCTATCTCTATTTTTTCTGGAAAGTAATATTTTTTTAAACATCAAAAATAATTTAAAACTAATATTTTTCAAATCTAAATTAAATTTGTTTTTAATATTAGGATTCTTTTAAAAAGTGAGTGATTCTCAAAAGAGAGAGGTGGAACTGAGTTCAATCAAAAATTTAGACTCAATAATTTTTTAATTGGCTCTTAATTGGTGATCAAATGTCATATGTAGTTGATTAATTGTTGAAGTCACGTTGTCACAAGTTGACCCGATGAAAAATCTGGGCATATACCTAAAATTGGATCAAGATAATTAAACTCTAGTGCATGAAAAATGGAAATAAATATTGAATATGGCCAGTTGATTTCCCCCATCTCATATTTTGATTGAATTCGTTGCTTGCTTTTCTGCTTATTGTCTGCCTTCTTGTCTATCTACCTGCACTCATTCACTCTCACATTCACACACAATTTCACTAACTTTATAATTACATAATCCCCACCAGTTTTCATTTTTTTTTGTTTTTTTGATTGGTTATCAAGCACACAATAAGTCGCGCCCTGTGGTTCAACCCTATCTTACCACTGTATTATGCAGTAAGTAGGTGTATAAATTTTAATTTTCATGCACCCAATGATGTGCGATATCAAATTCAGGTGTCTTTTATGTGGAGTGCGCATGCGATCAATTAAAAATAAATAAAAAACCCCATATAAAAAAACAAAAAAAACATTAAATAACTTAGAAATATAAATCCCAAGAAAAACTATTACAAAAAAATCTCAAATAAAATTCAAGAAAAATTGTCAAACTTGCTGTTGTACGAAAACAAGATCAATGTATGAGACCATCAAACCTACAAACCTTGAAACTGATAAGAATCTAAGAGAGTTGAAAATAGTAAAGATAAAATAAAAATGAAATGAATAGAGAGGTTGAGAATGAAAAATTGAACAACCCACCACTTGTAAATGTGAAGCACCCTGGACATGTCAACCCATCTATCCATTAGTTTATTCAGAGGCACAAATTGGGAGATTTTCTTATACCTTCATTCTCTAGAAACCCATCTTTCATTAGGCTCTCACTTAGTTCCCAAAACTATGAAACCAAACAGTCTATTTTCTTAGGTGTATACCTTAAATGGGATGCCTAGTGAAGACTCTATTAACTTCATTAGGTGTTTCTATTATAATTTCAAGCAAATTCCACTAAGGGGACTTAGTGAGGAAGTGTTGAAACTGATAGTTTTACCTTTCTGAATTAAGGGATATGTTAGGACATAGTTCAAACATTTAGTGTATGATGTCTTTGTCACATGGGATCAAGAATAATGTTCTTTCACAATGAAATTATATCCTAGGATAATGACCTCATAAATTAGGAACGAGATTACTGGATTCCTGCAAGATGAAGGTGAGCTATTTCATGAAGCATGGGATCGGTTCAGGGGATTACTTAGGTAGTTTCCAAACCACCAATTCAACCCCCAATTACTCATAGACACCTTCTATAGTAGCCTAACCCCTTTCCACAAAACCTTGGTGGATCAATCTACTGGAGGGGACTTTATTAATTGGACAACATAGGAGTTCAAACAAATTTTAAATAATTTAGTACAAATAACCCATCATAAGTTCTCTAGAATAAGCATTGTTAAGAAAGAAGTCATCCCTTCCCCTTAAGCCAAAGCCCAAGCTGATGGGTTCTTTAATGAAAACACTTACAGTAACCTTAGGGAGGAATGACACCACTGTGGAATGTATGGGAACTCATAAAATTATTTTCCAAACATTGACATGCCTATGCAAGAATCTAAGAGTGACAGTTTTGCTGGCTATGGTCCTAGGATACAACTTATGGAAGATCCATTTTAAACACATACAACCAGAGGTATAGGAACCACCCAAACCTATCTTGGAGGGAGTTGAGATTCCTTTTACTTGCTACCCATCTAGAATTCTAGTATCCTCCTAGATAGTAATTCCAAACCCAACCCCAACCCAATATTGATTCATAATTTTAAAATATGATGTGAGATAAAGGTTTCAATAGTTTATATGAAGAATTTATGAACAAAAGACCAAAAATGACTTTGATAAATATCAAATGGACTCAAGAATGAAAATTTTTGTAACTTCAAATGGGGTAGTTGGCTTGGGATGTGGGTAGTGGAGATAAAGGAAGGCTTCCAAGTACCACTAAAGCCAACCACCAAGATAATTACATGGTTGTGACCACCAGAAGTGGTTTACAAATTCATAAAGTTCTTAATAAAGTGAACCAAACTGTTGAAAATAAAAATCTATATGAATCTAAAACCTCAAATCTAGAAAATGATGAAACTAGAAATTTGGACAGCAGCACTGGGGACCCTTTGGTTCTTATTGTTCCAATTAAAAAATCAAAAAAAATTATTGAAAAAAATATATAATAAAGGGAAGAAAATTCATGAAGAGGAAGTTGTAGAGATGAATTAAATTGTAGGATATTTTTCTCATATTATATTTTTTCCACAAATAATTAAAAAACAAACCCTTGAATATGAACTACTTAAATTCCTCAAGGTTGTTAAGAAGATGAGAATTGAAATCCCATTCCTTGAATCCTGGATTCAAATCCCATCATATTTAAAGTCACTCAGGAAAATATGCTCAAACAAAAAGACCCTAGAAGAGTTTCAACCTATAGTCTAACTAAGGAGTGTAGTGTAGTGTTTCAGAATAGAATACCTCTAAAACTTTAAGACCCAGGAAGCTTTGTCATCCCCTGCAACTTTGGTGATAGAGGAGGTAAGTTCAATTGTCTGTGTGATTTAGGAGTTAACATCAATCTGACCCCTCTGTTACTTTTTCAACATTTGAGACTCGAAGTTACCCAGCCTACTAATATTGTGTTACAACTTGTTAATAGATGCATTACTCATCTAGTGTGTAGGTTTGTTGATTTTAAAGTGGTATTAGGTGAACTCTTTCTGCCTATAGACTTTTTAATTCTTGATATGGAGTGTGACTAGAAGGTACCTATCATCCTTGGTAGGCCCTTCCTAGCTATAGGGGGAGCTATCATAGATGATTCAAAGGGAAAATTGATTTTATTATTGGGTGAACAAAAAGAAGAATTCATTTTCATTTAAAATATAATTAACCTCCCATCCAATTTTTGCCAAGGATGAGCTATCAGTATCTGAATGTTCTATTGATGAGGACAAATATGAGTTTTTAAGGATGTTATAGGATATAAATAGTTAAACTGAGATCCCTACTTTCACTTTCATGGGGATTTTCTCAAGTAAGTAGAGAGAGCTTATTGATGATTTTGAGGGAGAGGTTATGGAACATCTATATTATTTTCATATGGAGCGCATTTTTTCCCCAGAGAGGATTCTAAGTGTGAGGAAATTTTTTGGGAAGTTCTAGTGGTGAGCAAGAAGTATTTTATACTTCCTTATTCAAGAGGAAACATAAAGACCATAGCCCATCCAGTCCCAAGTGTCTTACATCCAGTCAAGAACCACCCATTATTGAACTCAAACCCCTCCCTACAAATCTAAAATATTCCTTTTTAGGGGAGAATTACACACTGCTTGTAATTATCTCATCCTATATAGAGGTAGACCAAGAGGAAAACCTACTGAGTGTTTTGAGGAAATACAAGTAAATCATTGGTTGGAAAATTTCTGATATTATGGGGATAATTCCATCCTTCTAAATGCACAAAATTATCATGGAACCTAAGTGTAAATGAAGAGTGGAATCCCAAAGGAGACTCAATCCCAAAATGAATGATGTGGTTAGAGAAGATGTTATCGTGTTTCTAGATTATGGGATCATCTATCCAATTTCTAACAATACTTGGGTAATTCTTATCCATGTTGTTCCCATAAAGAGTAGGGTGATAGTGGTCAGAAATGAAAATAATGATCAAATACAAACAAGGCCTATGAACAAACACATGTTCTGTATAGATTATAGAAAACTCAATGATGACACAAGAAAGGACAATTTTCCAGTTCTTTTTTTGAACCAAATGATGGACAGGCTGGATGGAAATGAATTTTCCTACTTTCTTGTTGGTTATTCCAGTTACAACCAAATTCCCATTTCACTTGAGGATCAAGAGAAACCCTCCTTCACTTGTACATTTTGGAAATTTTCCTATAGGCCTATGCCCTTTGGATTGTGTGGTGAGACATCCACTATTCAGATATGCATGATGTCTATTATATCTGATATGATTAAAAGAATAATTTAATTTTTCATGTTTTATTTTTTGTTATGGGATGTGATTTTGAGAACCGGTATAACAATCTTGAAACTATGTTGTAAAGGTTCCAAGTAACCAATCAAGTCTTACACTGGGAGAAGATTCAATTCATTGGTATTGAGGGAATAGTGTTGGGTTAAAAGGTTTCTTAGATGGGGTTGGAGGTTGATAATGCCAAGGTTGAGGTAATCCAAAAGTTTCACCCACCTAAAAATGTCAAGGGGATTAAATGTTTTTTTGAGTCATGTTGGGTTCTATAGGAGGTTTATAAATGATTTTTTTTAAAATTACTAGACCCTTTTGCACACTACTAGTTGAGGAAACATCCTTTGTTTTGTATGACATGTTCATGAATTCCATTAACTTTCCCAAGGAGAAGGTGACAACTTCACCTATGATCACTACCCCTGGCTATAAGATCCATTTGAGGTAATGTGTGATGCAAGTGATTTGGGAGTAATTTCTATTTTGGGGAAGAAGAAGGAAGAGAAGTTCCATGTCATTTACTATTCCAACAATTTATTGGATGATTCCCAAAAGAAATATTCCACCATTGGGAAGATGCTAGATGTTGAGATTTTTTCCTTGGAGAAATTCAAATAGTACATGATAGGGTCCAGAGTTATCATTTTCACTGATCATGCATCCCGTAAGTACTTTCTGGCTATGAAGGATTCTAATCTGAGGCTGATGAGTTGAACCTTGCAGTTGTAGGAATATGATTTAATTATTTAGTATAATAAAGGTACTCAAAATGTGGTGGAAGACCACTTTTCTAGGCTTCAAAAGACCCAAATTGATGAGATTAGAGAGATAAACACAACATGCCATGATGAACAATTGTTTACTGTTTCTATTAAGTAGTCATCTTAGTTTGCAGACATTTGTAATTTTCTAGCAGTAGGGGAAATACCAAAGGACATCTCACACAACCAAAGAAAGAGGATCATATCTATGTTTATTTTTCTGGGATGACTATCTTCTCTTTAGGAGGGTTGCGAATCATATTTCTAGGAGATGTGTTCCAAAGGAAGAAATTTTTCCCATACTTTAGAGTTATCATTCATCACCTTGGGGTGACCACCATGGATTAGAGAATACTACTCAAAATGTTATACAGGTCGATTTCTATAGGCCTACTTTATTCAATGATTCTAGGAGTTCGGTCATAGGCTGTGAAAAATGTCAGATGCTTGGAAATGTTGGAATAAGGTAGGAACTACCTCCAAAATGAATTCTAGAGGTAGAAATTTTTGATGTCTAGGGATTGGATTTCATGGGACCATTATCATACTCTTATGGGAAAGAGAACATTCTAGTTTTTGTGGACTATGTGTCTAGGTGGGTTGAGGTAGTAGATCTACCCAATAATTCTGATGCTTATGTGGTCATGTTTATGAAGAGAAATACCTTTTCCAGGTTTGGTGTGCCTAGAACATTCATTATTGATAATTTTTCTTAATTAAAAAATTATAATTTCAAGAGTTTGATGGAGAAATATGGGTTCTATCATTATAAATGCACCACACATCACCCAAAATTGAGTGGGAAAGTAGAAGTTTCAAATTGGGAACTTAAGAAAATATTAGATTAGACATTGTCTGGATCTAGGAAAGATTGTTCAGTGAAGCTGGATGATGCTCGGTGGGCCTACCGAACTACATAGAGGACTCCTGTAGGGATATCACAATACATTCTGATTTTTTTGGAAAACTTTTCATCTACCCGTGGAATTGAAACAAAAATATTTTTGGGTAGTAAAGGACCTCAAATTTGATCTTAGGTCAGCTGGAGAGAGAAGGATATTAGATCTGAGTGAGATGGATGAGATTAGAAGTGAGATTTATGAGAATATTGAAATTTTCAAAGAGAGAACAAAGGATTTTCATGATTCAATCATTCAGAATATGGATTTTATGGTTGGTCATAGGGTCATTATTTTTAATTCTATACTAAAACAGTTTCCAAGAAAGTTAAAAACCAAGTGTTCAATATCTTTTACCACTGTGAGAGTATTGGTTTATAGACCTGTGGAGTTAGTCGTAGAAGAGAATGGACCATTTTTAGTCAATTTCCAAAGGACAAGACATTTCTTTGAAGAGAATTCAAAGAGCGTGGTTTCCATTTCTCTACTTCTAGAATGAATTTGTCTCTAGTCTTACTAAGGACTATAACTTTGGAATTTCATGGGAATTAACCCATGGTATTTATTCTATTTTCTTTATATTTCTATTTTCCAATAAAGATAACTATTTCTAATTTTTTTCTCGTGTTTGATGTCTTTTCTTCCTAATGGTGTCTCATGGTCTACTACTACTAGATAGAGGTGTTGTTTCTAGAAAATCAGTACAGAAAAACCAAGGCAGGATCACATTTGATCATATGGATAACATATATTTAACTCATTCCTTGGTTTTATTTTTCTTGAAAATAAAATTATGGATTCTTATTGTTATTTTTCTAAACATGTAGTAAATGAAGTGGAGTAACAAGTTATCAGTGTAAAAGAGATTTTTTGGATGGAAGGTAATATCAATGCTCCATATCTGGGTAAGTGTAATTCTATTTTTCATTTTTTATTTTCTAATATTGTTTTAGTATCTGTTGCATGATGCTAAGTGTGGGGGAGTTCCCTTTGAGTTATTTTTAATTTAAAATTTTGTTCTGGTGCTCAGTTGCTTTATACAAACTGAATTGTGGAAATTCTTTCCACCGTTTTATTAACATTGTTTAAACATTTTCTATTCACACAATTCATTCCATGGTGCTTCTATAATTTTCACTAAAAATATAAATGTGTTATATATGATTTAGTTTTTATTTTCTTTTCAATGTGGAAAAAATTA
Organism: Viscum album; assembly: GCA_963277665.1. Classification (NCBI taxonomy): domain Eukaryota; kingdom Viridiplantae; phylum Streptophyta; class Magnoliopsida; order Santalales; family Viscaceae; genus Viscum; species Viscum album. The sequence continues at coordinate 1,187,183,300 of OY728164.1, forward strand.
TTTTTAAGCATTCTTATCACCCCACAAAATCTATTTTAAAATATTGAATAGTGTCTCCCACATTAGAATTCAACATTGGGGATAATGTTGAGTTTTATTTGTGGGGGAGAGGGGGCTTTCTGGTGTCACTTAAAATTCCCCCATGAAGTTTATAAATAAAATTGGCAAATGTTTTTGAATTTTTTTTAAAATATTTCAAAATTTTAAAATTCATTCATCACTTGAGGCTTATTTGGGTTCAGTTGGAACGTTAATTTTTTATTTCCTATTTGATTAATACATTCTGGATGTTGAGAGTTGAACTTAGTCTGAAAAAGTTAAGGATGAGTGATTGTTGAGTGGAGTTGTTCATTGTTATTATGGATTTTCATTTTAGCAACCGAGGAAGGGAGTGTGATCGGATAGTTATTGTGGAATTAGAATCACAACCTTAGGTTACTTGAAACATCGACTAGAATATAAGGAAAGATTATTTTTAAAAAATATATTGAATTACTTTAGGAAGTCAACTCAAATGATAATTATCTATGTCCTTTGTAACTGGAGTAATATCTGAAAATGAGATCCCATGGTGAGTTTCTGAGACAAGGTGCACTGGGTGTTTTTCTGTTAATAAATAAAATCCATTTTAAAATTCAAAATGTTCTATTCACAATTCTCTACAAAAGAAATATGGCTAGGAAAAATTAGAATAAAGTGCCCTGCCAAAAATGAACTCATTTGGGTGAGGTGAATTTTGAACCTAAATGAAGAAGGGAATGATTAACTTAATTAAAAACCATTTAAGCTAAATCAATAAAGTGAGGAAATAAGTGGACCATAATTTTTGGGACATATGATAAAGTGAGAATTGAAGTTGATTTTGGGGAGGGTTTTAATTTCACTTACCTTAATCCGTCACCACCCCTTAAATTGGAACACGAACAGGAATTAATGTATTGAAGTAAGTGATTCCTTATAGGAGGCATGGAATCCTTGACAGTGAATGAGTCTTTGATGCCTTTAATTTCCAATGAGTGTTTGAAGTTAGGCATGACCATATTTTGAGCACTTTTGAAAACCTTTTCAGAAATTGTTTCTCTGTTCTTAAATTCTTTACATGCACCATTTTTTGATGTCATAGTGAAGTCTTCGCTTCTGTTTTATAAAGTAAAAAATCATTCATTTCTTTGACAACAAACAAATATTTATGTGTGGGGGAGTTTGATGTTCCTTAATTTCATTGTTTTTTTCCAAATCAATTTTCACTTTTCCTCGATTATTATTATTAATATAATGTATTTTTGTGTAATAATTATCAATTGTTGTATTTTGAAAATTAAGTTGTAAAAAACGTGTTTTGAGTTAGAAGTTTGTTTTCTAGTGCTTATTTTTTGTTTTTTTCGATAATACAATTAATTTTTTCTTTTTTCAATTAATTAATTTGTTATGTAATTAATTTTCAATTTAATAATGGGAAATTCTTTATTTTATGTAATTCATCTGTAAATAAATAATTTTCCACTTATTTTCTCTTTTAAATAAATAAATTAAATTAATTAATTTAATTTCTATTCAATAAATTTTTTAATACCCAGTTTAGTTTTATTTTAATTTATTTCTACGGTTTTATTAATTTATTTAATTAAATTATCACTTAATAAATTTAATCAAACTCTAAAATAATTTAATTTAACAAATTCTAAATTTAATTTATTTCATTTGTTTTTTTTGTATAGATACATCTTCTGGAGGAACACTATCATCAACCAAAACAAAATAGGAGAAAAATCATAACAGCAGATCGATCAAGTTCATCATATTTCAAGATTAAAGAACAATAACACAAAATAATTGATTTCCCTAAAATCAATGAAGAAGAACCTCCCAAAGCATTTTGGAGAATATTTCACCTCGCTGCAGATGGTCCTCACCTGAACCCTCTAGTTCTGAATTACCAGAAGTTCCACATATATCCCTATCAGCCGAACTCGACCTTACACCGTTAATAAAGATATGAGCTCCAGTTCTCAACCCTCTGTGAACCCGAACCCCAAACCGAACCCCTGCACCATTGTCCCCTTTTCCCATGTCCATCCACTAAACCCACCGCCCCTACCTCTCCTCTCAGCATCGTCGAGCTGACCCCACAAAGCAGATTAATTACACATTGTGTATCCCATACCACAAAGCATGTTTAGGATAGAATCAACCTACCTATGTTTTTTTCCCATGTCCATGTACCTTAACCCATGTCTATTTATTTTGGTCGTGTGGTTTTACATGAGCATGTGTTTTCACATGGATTCCCATTCCATGTCCCATGGTCACACATATTGGGGTCCCTACATGGTGTATAACCCCAGTACATGGTGTGTAGTCTCCAACATTTATCTTCCCTGAATATAAATGGGGTGTACAATGAGTTTCACTTGACTACATGTAGTATAGAAGTTAATTCCAATCAGGTATCACCTCTGAAATTCCTGTTTTTTCATAGTTTAACCCAATATCCACTAATCAACATACTGGTGATTACTAGAAATTATAATTTGTCTCTAAAACATTAGAAAAAATAATAATGAATGAAGACCAGGACCAAAACCCAAAACCTTCTACCATGAGGGATAAACAACGAAGAATCAGGTGAATAATGATGCTCAGATCATGCTGCTTCTTGATCTGATGATGATGGGAATCCAAAACTGAGATCAGCAGCACCTCATTGTGTTAATTTTTCCCCAATTTCTTCATCGCTAAAGGAATAGAGGAGAGGAGGATGAGAATTTTTATCTTATTTGGTGTCATGTTCCCAAACATGATGGAGAGGGGGGTTAGGTTTAGGTAATTAATTAAATTTCATTTAATTAATCAATTTCACCTCATCATGCCCCGCCAACATGCCTACAACCAAAAAACTCATCATGGAAAACATTATGTTACTCCTAGGGAAAAAAACATGTTCTAAAATCCACCACATTCTCATAAATCTTATCTAAGACACCAATAAGAAATTATTTCATGTTTTATGATAAACTGCATGCGTGTGATGAAATATATTTAATGTTTTTAAAATAACACTGCATCGAGGCTTTTTGGGCCATGTATTATGGTGCCGACTCAGCGCCTGGATTCAGAAATAATCATAGACATTTTCCAAAGTCTTATATGTCAAAAATATAGTCTCTAAATCACTACCACCATTAAATATTGTCATCTACAAAAAGAATAAATATATTCATAGGGAAAAGAAACTATGATCTACACTATAACTCCCATGTCGGCAAGCTCGCTAGGGGTTCATGTGCTTATTATTAATGCACACTCAAGGGAACCGCAAAAAAATAACAATTACATCTAGGTCCAAGAAGGAAAACATCATGATACAAGAGTCACATATCTCCTCAAGTGCAGTAGGTGATAAAGAACCATGAACCTTGGTCCATCTACAGTCATAGAGCCTAGCAGTACACCACCTCGCTATCCTAACATAGATACTGACATAACCCAACATTTCACAGCCACCCCTAGAGGGATTGTATAATAGGATCCTCAATCATTTTTCATTCAAGGTTCAAACCAAGAATGTGAGGTTACCAATGAACATGATAGGAGGTTAGACTTATCAAACCGTGATCAGCTTCACACTAAACTCTTGTGGCATACAAAACTATTCATTTACCCTTCCAAAAGGGGAGTATCCTGAACCAAAAAACCACCAAACCACTAGTGGTGTACTAAATGGGTATATATTGTAAGAAAACTCCCTGCTTTGCGGAAACATCATAGGGTCAAACTCTATCGCTGTGGTGCAGGGTTCTCTACTTCTCAACCTCACCCTGAACACACAAGTCCAATGAACTCGTATGCCACACCTTGATTCTATCCTCTTTGGGAGTCACTGACTCACCATACAATTTTCATTGAATAAAAAAATTATGTCTCAGTGGGGGAAAGCATCTCTCTTCATTATGAGTGAAAATCTACATCAAGACACATCTATTCCTCCTCGATCATCTTATGTACAATTATGATTTCAAGCGCATGAGGGTACTAATGAAAAAAAGTGATTCCCAAACACTCACTTGGACCTTACCTATCCCTCTTTCACAATCCACCAATATTTCCCCTATCCCTAAACACACAAGCTGGAGGGACCCATCAACCACACCTCAATACTATCCCCTTTGGGAAGCACTAAATCACCCTCACGGTTTCGTTCATGTCAAAAAAATGCAACTTGGTATGGGTTGAACCCATCTTCCTCAGGCATTTGAAGGTTTTTCGAACAACACCCTCATAGGGTTACACCAACTCCCTTCATCACCCCATATTAAACCATGAGAAAGAAGAAGAATGAAAAGAGTAACTCATAATAATGTCTAATAATTTTTACTGTAGAAAGTAGAATGCACACAGAGTGTACCTCTATTCATCCCTAGAGCTTCTCAGTCAAAGGCCTCTATAACCAGCATTTGTGTTCGCTCGAATCCTCTATATTTTGAGCCTATCATGGACCACCTAGGGGAGGTGGGGGAAACGCCTCTAAAAATGTACAACTTTCTACAACTCTAACATCTTCTCTACCGTGTACACCATCTTGAAAATACCCTAGATCCAAATGATTTTTTGGCCAAGGAAATCCTCCAACTGGCTACCTACAAATAGCATGATGGGATGGAAAATATCTAACAAGATGTTCTTAGTTGTTTCAAGTGTAACACTTCCTATGACGTAGTTCACCTAATCCACAATGATACTTCTTCACTATGAGCCTAGATACTTGAGTATGTGCATGAGTATGACTCATTCATCATGATACTATCATCTAAAATCTTTTTCAGAAGCCTCTTCCTCATAACCACCACTGTGGGAAACATGTTCATGTCCCTACTCTAAGATGTTTTCCACAATAAGAACTCACTATAGTACCCCTGCATAAGTGTTAAGGCACAAAGAGACCAAATATGCTCGAAAATCTCTATGGATGCCCTAGATAAAGGTATGATATGTGAATAATAGGTCTTTTATTATATCTAGTGAGTAACATGATAAAACTATTAACCTCTTCAATAGTCATGCCACCCATCTGAAGCTATAGAACCTCCTTGATATTCACTTATCTCAACATGGATTGGTAGAAATCTTCCCTGGAGAGTCTCTCTAAATCTATCGGGTGAGTGTTGACTCTTCATGGGATTGTATCACTAAACTTAAAAATTTACCAACTGAACCATGCAGAAGGCTCTCCACTAGGACCACCATCTGATCTGGAGGTGTCCTCACTTGGTAAAAAATATGTGTGACTGTATCGGACCAGTCATCAGCTGATTGGGAGTCTAGATCACCCTTGTAACTTAGTATTTGATGCCCCTGGAACTCGTGATGCAAACTAAGTATGTGTACATCCTCATTCTAAACTATCAGCATAACTAGATGATAATCGAGTGGTGTCTCAACTAACATACCACCCATAGGAACCACCTCATAACTAGTGACATACACTAAAGTATCATCAGAAGGTATATTTTCATCAAAATCACACCATAGAATACTGTCCAGATGTCATTTTTATGGAATCCTGAAACAAAATTCAAGACATTCCATAGTTAAAGACTATATCTATGGAGATGACTCAATAAGGAAAAGGAAAGAGAAACAAAAACAAAGTCTTATATGATTCATGTACCATTTATTTCCCCTATGACCATGTTTCAGATGTACTAAGTCTAAAAAATTGTTATCAGAGTCTTGGTGAATGGATATGTTGGACACCACACCAACATTGGGACCTCTAGCATGGGAGTCGATCTCAAAAAATCATAACACTTTTGTTTTTCAACCCATATAAATCCACTAAAGGGGAAATTTCTGAACAATATCTCAAGGAATGAACTTTATCTGATTCCAAAATTTCATGAACCTACCCAAGACAAATATTCAGCCGCAACTACCCCAATCCTACCTCCGTAGTCATGGGGGTGGTGACAAGTACTAATGGAATAACTAAACTCATGGAGGCATTTTCCTAATGTACTTGTATACATGCTCCCACAAACACCTTAATGAAACATTGTATAAATATAAAAAGATAAACTAGAATTCATACATAAATATTTTACAATCCTGATTACAGTAGAAGCATTCAATGTGAAATTGTAAAAACACACTCCAATAGATAGGAAACTACAAAAGCATTCAACCTACTAAGAAGGAGGGGATAACTGTCATATTAAATGATAGGAAATATCATTGGTCAAGCTCTAATAAACACTTTAGTTAGTCTAGAAACCTAAGCACCACCTACCTCGAGTCCTCTATGGACTCCATCGAATGTCCTATGGTCTCCATAATACACAAAACATTTATGTAAATCTTGTGCATGGGTGAGTATTAAAATACTCATTAGGAATCCCAAAAACCGAATATAAAATGGAGTGACTGAATGCCGACAGTCCACTCCACCTAGACTGAGGGAAATCCCACCAAGATAGAAACTCCATCTCAAACTATCCTAAGTTGTATATGACAGTTCATCTTACAAAATGATTCTTTTACAAGAGAGTAAAGAAAACTCCATCCCACATCTGAACCCAACATGATGTATCCTCAGCCAAGAACTGGGGGCTGAAACGGTGATTAGATGAACTAATCATCTAATCTTTTCCACCTAGAAGAAGAGTGACCTCATCCAACCATGTAAAGCTAAATTTGGAAAGAATTTGGCTTACCCTGTGTGATTTTGACTCCCATGGAAGTAAGGTATCCAAAAATAAAGTGTATAAATAAGAGAAGTGTTTATACTCAGTCCACAAGGGTTCTAAAGCCAAAACATGAAAATGCGACGTGGGATTCCAGAATCACCCAGATAGACTAATAATATACTCTAATTCTCCTAAGTTTATAACCTTATAGCCATCAATAATATTATACTTGAGTTTATAAAGGTAACATAAAATAGGAGAATACACTCTACAAGTATCGGAATAATAGATGTAACCTATCTAAGAGATACACTTTATCGGGAAAAAATATAGAATTCTAAATGGTATGTCTGAAAGAATGTTATCTATTGGGAACAAACTGGCAGGTCTAGCTCTAGTTACTTTCACAAGAGGTCCTACCATTTCTAATCTTCTCTATATGGAAGGTAGTAAGAAACCCAATTGAAGAGTCTCGACCCTGACCACTACACAAGGTCGAGAGAGAACTTACCCTGAACTATGAAATAAATACATCCTCATTAATGAGAGAGAATGGAGGGACCCACAGCTCACTACAACCCTATAGACAAGGGAGTGATAATCCTAACTAACCCATGAAACCTCGGTCAGTCCTATATGGAGTGGCACATGATTATTTCAAATGAGGGAGTACTAAATCCTAACAAGATATCACACGTAACATTTGGAGGGAACCACAACTCATAACTGTACACAACATGTGAGGGAGAAATAACTCCAATAAAGGACCCCCTCCCTGCTACTACTATATGATGGGGGAGTTCAACATCATAGGCTAGGACCTGCACCCTAGTGCTATAGAGGTGTACCACTCAAAGGATATAGGACCCATGACCATGATGTGGGGAGTATCACTCTGTGGCTTGAGGACCAACACCCTAGAATAATAGGGGAGGACCACTCTACCAGCTCAATTACTATGGGGGACCCACACCCTAACACGACATGGGAGTACTAACCCCAGGCTAGAGGACCTCTACTTCATACAATAGGGGAGTACCCGATCTCCCTAATCAACACATATGGAGGACACCAATCCTTGAAAGGAAAATGAATTTCAAACTCTAGGAAAATATAAACCACTCCCTAACACAATAGGGAAGTACCCACTCCATCTATATGTAACATATGGAGGACCTGGGCCCTAGTATGATAGGGGAATATAGAATCCACATATAGATGATCCGCACACTTATCCAACAGGAGAGTACCTACTCTTTCTTTATAATGAGTATGAAGGGAATGCTCCTTGTAATGGAAGGGGGGAAAAGTCCAACTATAAGAACATAATGGTGAACCCGTACCCTAAACCAACTTGGGAGTACCTACCCCGGATAGACTACCAATAGGTGTTAAACCTATTCCCGTGATGTGGGGTGTCTCATCTCAACCAATGTAGAGAGGTAAGGGAAACTCTTGCCCTATTTCCATGGAGGTGTAACAGTCCATGTTTCCCTATGCATGAACCACACCAATCCTAAACATCATTTAAGAACAACCTCACAATTAATTTTCTTGAAACACGCCACCTCATATCTGGTAGGAAAATCAGAGGACACCATCACATTATATGAGAAATATCACTTACGATAGGATAATCACAAGCCTGATTTCAAGACCTAGAGGAGATATAGAAAGAATAATATTTCCGGAAGGTCATCAGGTAGAACATGGTGTGCGCTATGGGGGGGGCGCATGATATGGGGGCCCACCTGAGCACCTGGTGGTGTATCCTATATAACTAGTTTCCCAAACCATGTAGGGGTAAAAGACACGTATAGTTGCTACAAACTATGTCCTTCTTTACCTGACCCCTAGTCATGTTCCTTTTATACACGGAATGACCAACTGTTCCCCTTACATGGTATGTATCCCATAATACACAATTTATTTAGGATAAATGAAAACATGCCGATATAGTTTTCACATGTCTATGTATAGGACCCCATGTACATATACATTGGTTGTGTGTTTGTACACTACAAAGTGTTTTCATATTGATTCCCAAGATATGTTCCATGGTCACACGGATTGGGGTCTTTAAATGGCGTGTGACCCTAGTATATTGAGTGTAGTCCCCATATTTCACCTTCCACAAATATGAAGTGGGTACAGGCCAAGTTTCACTAAGACACGCTATGTAGACAGTAATTCAAATCAGGAATAAGCTCTTAAATGCCCCTTTTCCCCCCAGCTGAACCCAAAAAGTTCAGATCCACATTTTCAGGGTTACTAGAAATTGTAATTGGGATCTAAAACCTTGGAACAAAGAATAATGAATAGGGATCAGGACCAAAACAAAAAGTTACCAACTATGAGGGATAAATGATAAATCTTTAGGGGAAGAAAGACACCCATATCATACTACTTCCCGATCTGATGATGATCAACATCCTAATCTGAGATCAGAAGCACCTCTTTATATTGATTCGTCCTTAATTTCATCATCACTAAAGGAGAAGAGGAGAGGATGATGAGATTGTTTCTCCTCATTAGTGTTGTATATTAAAATGTGAGTAGGGAGTGGGATTAGGTTTATGTAATTAATTAAATCTCATTTAATTAATCAATTCCACCTCATCATGCCCCTCCAACATGCCTTTAACCAAAACCCTCAACACAGACAACTTTATGTCATTCCTAGGGAAAAAACAACATTCTAAACTCAACTGTAGTCTCATAAATCTAATATAAGACTCTTCTCGAGATTTATTTTAGGGTTTAAGAGATATCTTTTTTGTGTGTTGAAATATATTTAATATTTTCAAAAACTCACTACATCGATGCTTTTCGGTCCCCATATTTCTGCACCAACTCCGCTCATCGATTCGTAAATATTCGTAGAAATTTCTCATAAATTTATAGGTCAAAACCTGAGTATCTACAGATATGTTATATATACTAGTGAGATGAATCCTAAAAAATATGTGGTGATTAGTAAACTAATTATTCAATCAAGAATAAGGATTATACTTTTTTATTCTTGTTTATGTATTTTTCTATATATTTCATGTTTACTAGAACTATTCAAACACCACCACAAAGCATTGGTGGTAAACAATATGTGACAATTAAAAATGGGAAATTATTTCATTTTATTTATTTAACTTCTCTATAGTTAAGGATTGTTGAATGAACCTCTGAGAAAATTTCATCTTACATCCTTTTACATATTTTGATTCTATATTGGTAAATGACTGGAAATCCTTTTATAATGAAAAAATCAACTATTAGGAGTAGGATATCACTCTTCACATCTCGAGTCATCTTCTAATTATATGAGAGCGTAAGGTGGAGGAACACTTTTATTTGTAATATCCTTTTACAACATGGATATTATTTCCTTATGAGTAATAATAACTTGAAACAAAATGATTAATATGAGATAATGACCATTATTCAAGACATGCCTATAATGAAGGATTATAGTGATGTATTCTATAAAGAGTTTCCTTATCTACCATCTGACCAATAGGTCGATTTCTCAATCAATCTTACGCCTAGTTCTATACCCATATTCAAGACTCCATTTAGAATTTACACTATATAGTTAGACAAATAGAAGAACTAGTTATAATAGAATCTATAAAAGTGATTTATATACCTGAGTGCTTCACCATGGGATATGTCAGTCCTCTATATCAAGAATAATAATGGTTCAAAATTTCTCTACATTTATTATCCTAAACCATGAAAAAAAATCAATATAAATAACATGTATCCCCTTCTATAGATCGATGTATTATTTGATAAACTATATGGGGCCCCCGTATTTCTTTAAGGTGGACCTTCAGTTTGGATATCTCTAATTAATGTTTAAGAAGGGATATATTCCCAATACTACCTTTTGAAAATGGTATAGAATATATGAGTTCATAGTTAATTCCTTATGAATCACTAATTATTTAATAATCATTACAGAATTAATTAATATAGTCATTAGAGACTACATCAACAAAATTTTAGTACTCATTATAGATGATATTATGATAATCTTCAAATGTAAGGATGATAATGAGGGTCATTTGAATAATGTGCTAATGAATTTTTTAAAGGAGAATCAAAACAAAAATTATGGTAAATATGTGTTTTGGTTAGAAGAAGTATCATTCTTGGATCATGTTATCACCTGTTAAGGGATATTAATGGACCCTTCTAAGACAAAGGTAATTGTTGTGTGGCCCAAACAAGTATCAGTAATTGAGATTCATTGTTTCCAAATAATAGTTGTGTATTGTCATTAATTTGTGAGAAACATATCACAATTTTTAAACCCACTAACAATAATGAATCATAATAGAGTAATGTTTTTCTCAAAAGATGAATGTGAAGATATATTCAACAGACTATGAATGAAGTTTATCACTACCCTAGTACATAAACCACCCAAAAGTGGAGTACTTTTTGACGTATGAAGTGATTATTCAATGGAGGGATTATGTTATGGGCTAATGAAGAATTATAAATTGATATTCTATGACTTAATGCAGTTGAATGTTTATGATAATAACTATTCAATGCTTTATCTAGAGTAATCTACAGTGATATTCATGGTTAATATCTAATGACATTGTTACTATGGGGGGGAGATGTGACATATATATAGATCATAAGAGACTCAATTATATCCTTACAAAATAGAAGAATAATATTTTCTAGTAAAGGTGGTTATTTATAATTATGAACTATGAATACTAAATCTATTACCATTATGATAATGAAAAACATTGGTTGATGGTCTAATTAGAAATGATCATGTGAACTTAACAATCATTAAAATTTTGAAGGATTCAATATTCTTAGAATTGAAATGGATGGATATGAGATTCATCAATGACAAAAAAACATTATTCCATTCTCAAATGATTTTTCATCTATACCATAGATATAACATATTGTTTTATCAAATAAATGTTGGGGAAATACAAAACAAGGTGGACGCTATAAGAAAAGGAAAATCCTAATTGTTCAAAATTTATGACGATGAAGTTGTAATGTTTTGCTCATGATTATATGTACCTTCGAATTGGGAGATAATAATGGATTTATTTAATGATACACATAGCCCGACCGTTTTCATCCACCAATAGTGCACTAAGATGTGTAAAAATCTCAGAGAAAACTATCAGTGTGATAATGTGGAGAATGAGATCACAGAATTCCGAACAAAGTTCTTAGTATGTTAGTTTGTGAAGGCTAAATGTAAAACGTCTAAGGGGATTATTAAAAAATTTCCCATTCCTATATGGTAATGGAAAAACATACCAAAGTCTTTGTCATTATTTTTATAAAGATGTCAATAGGAAACAAAATTCTTTTGATTTTGGTGTGTCATCTTATTAATAATTTTCATTTCATTGCATATATAAATGATTTATCAGTCGATAAAAGTTCATGGATATACATCCATGAAGTAGTGTGGATACTTGAAACACCATTATTGCTGGTATCTGATAAATATTCACGAATTAACTCATTTTTGGTAAAGTACATAAGATTATATAAAGAATTAATTGAAATTTAGAATCACTTGTCACCCAAAAACTAATGTCCGATATGAGTGGAATATATATACACATGAGTACATGTTGAGAGAATTATTGATTGAATTAAAATAAGGAAAGGATTGATATCTTCCTATAGTAGAGTTCTAATGAAATAATAATTTCCATTCAAGATTCCAAATGGCTCTATACAAGGACCATTATGGTATGAGATGTAGAATACGAGTGTTTTGGGATGATATTAGTGAACATACGCTAGGGGGACATAATATGGTTAAGGAAATGGCAGAAAATTTCATGGTCATTCAGCAGTATATCAGGGTTACTCAAAATTAAAAAAACTAAAATGTCCATAGTTTTTGAAGAGACCTTGTTTTTGAGGTTTTAGATAATTTTTTCCTCCACATATCTTCTTGAAAGAGACACGTGATAATTGGGAATAAAGGAAATCTATGTAAAAGGTACATGGGACACTTTGAGGTCCATGATTACATTAGAGTTGTGAAATATTGGATGGAACTCCCACCAAACATGTCACAAGTACATGACATGTTTCGTGTATCACTTTTTAGGAATTAAATACTAGATCCCTCACATGTATTGAATTTATTGGTGGTATAACTAGAAATGATCACTCTCATGAGGAGTAGCCAGTGAAGATAATGTATCATATAGATAAAGTTATACACAATATGAAAACTCACCTTGTCAATGTAATATGGTGAAAAATTAAATAAACGGTGAATACATTTGGATTTGAGTCATTGATTAAGTATAAGTACCCTCACCTTTCATTACCTTAATATATAAAATGAAAATTTGAAGCTGAAAATTTTAATGTGGGGATGACTGCATCATCCCATAATTTTATAAATGAAACTAACCTTCTAAGGTTTTCATATTTATAAAAGAACATACACCACGTGATAAAACTATCAAAAAATTATAATAATTTTTCCGTTGCATTTTTTTGAATAAAAATGGCCATAATAATTGATAATATTACAATGGAATAAAAATAGTAAATAAGATAACAAAAATATGAAAACTTAGATATGCTCAATCCACCAAAATAATCACACTCATGAAAAATAATGTAGAATTGAAGAATAATAATATTAATTCAATATGAATTTTGAGAAATTAAATATATAACCATGAAAAAAACAGAATTAAATTTAAAATGAATGAAATGTGAGTTATTAGTAGAAATTTTGGAACCAATATGACCATTTCAAATTTGATGGTTGGAAAAGTAATCTGACTATGGGGAAATGTAACTTGAAATTTTGAATTGTATCCTCACTTATGGAAGTTTAAAATAATATTTATGTATCCTATAAGATTAAAATACAATATATTTAAACCATGGTATAAGTAAATAAATGTTTTAAAAATGATAAATTAAGTGTTTTCATTTTTATAAAACATAAATATGATAATTAAACATTTATACTAAAAATAATAATTTATAATAGTGTTATTTTCCATAAAATTTGTTTTTAAATTAATATTGTATTTTATTGTAATGATAATAAAATTTTATGAGATCTCAATAAATTTTTTAAAGGGTCAGAAAGTAGGCCATAATATTGAAATCAGTGTTTTTAAATAAATGAGGATTTTATTTAAAAATATAATTCTCATATTTAAAAAAAATATTTTAATAAATTGGGTTACAATTTTTATATATTCATGTCAAAAGAAATTATGGTGGTGTTTTGGTATATTTATAAAATTGTTAGTTTTTGGAAAAAAATGAAATGTAAGAAATTATAGTATTTAGAATTATAATCTTTATATAAGAATAGTTTCATTGTGGATGATGTATGCACCCATTTTTCAAAACTCAAAAACACAATTTACTTTTTAGAGTAATAAGAATCAATAATATAGTTATTTTGTATCCAAAATAATAATATAATGATTATAATATTTGAAAACATCCCTCTACCCCTTATATATTCCACCCCTCATCTCCCATTCTCCTCGAAAAATCTAAGCAATAGAGTATGGAAAACTTATAAAAAAATTATACACACCACCCTAACCACATCTCAAGAGGCCTTGTTCTTCTATATTTCCAATCCCAATGTTCCTTAAAAATTGTTGTATTTTGAATATTTAATTGGAAAACAATGAATTTCTATGTTAAAAGTGAGTTTTATGGGGTTTATTTTAGTTTTTTCCATAATAAAATTAATTTATTATTTATTTTATCTTAATTCATTCATTATGTAATTAATTTTCAATTTAATAATGTTTAATTCATTAATATAATTAATTCATCATTATACAAATAATTTTTCACTTTTCTTTTTTCTTCTAAATAATTAAAAAAAATTATTTTTTTATTCTATTATTAAAATATTGTAATATTTAGTTTAGCTTTTTTTTAATTTAATTATTTGATTTTATTAATTTATTTAATTAATTTATCAGTTAAATAATTTTATTAGACTTTAAATTAATTTAATTTAACAAATTCTGTCTTTAATTTATTTCATTTGTTTGTTTGTTGTGCAGATACATATCATGGTGGTGTTTCTTCCACATTGCCATCCTGCTGACACTGTTACACCCCTCGCACCGCCAACACTTCTGTGTTGTCTCACCCTCACACTACTAGCCCTCACTGCTGGAGCTTTCTTCCTCTTCACAATATCACCCACCGTCCTCGTGGTGCCTCATCCTTTACACTGCCAAGCTCCTCATCTTCTCATGCCATCACCATTCTCTTTCACATTGTTAGCCATCTTCTTGTTGGAAGTGCCAATTTTACAAAACCTCCCTCATGTTTCCATTGTCTCGCATGGTTTCACCATTCTACCAATTACTTCCCTAGTGGTGCTTCACCAGCGGTGACTCCCCTGAGACACTACCAGCTTTCCAACTCCACCTTCTGCTAGAAAGAAGTCATGGTTCCCATGACATGTTCATGCTGAAAGGGCCCCCGAACCATCTCCCTATATCTCCAGTGGTGCCCCACTGGCAACCAAAACAAAATAGAAGCAAATTCATAGAAGCAGATCGATAAAGTTCACAGTAGAATATTTTAAATAGAAAAGTATTTAAAGATTGAATAAAAAAACAAAAAATACAAAATGTCCCCAAAATCAAAAAAGAAGAATAGTCTAAAGAATTTTGGAAAAGATTTCACCTCACCAAAAATGGTCCTCACCTAAATCCTCTACATTTGAAGAACCAGAAGTGTTGCATGCAACCCTATCAGCTGAACACATAGTTTTTTTATATTCTTTCTGAAATTTTTTTGAAACATCCTAGGTTAAATTGTTTTAAAAAAATATCGCTTCAAGGCGGCATCTGTGATACCGTCTTTTCCCTAAAACACTATTTTTTCTATTTTAATTATGTTTTTTATATATTTAAAATTTTAATGTCTTATTATTATGTTCGTATGCTTATATATATATATAACTTAATATTTCAACATAATTTATCTTTTATTCAAGTACGTGACTTTGCTACCCTATATAATATAAACTATAAGACAGATATGAATGAAATTTTAAACATTGATTAAACATATAACAAGTATTCCAAAATAAAAAAGAAATCTTAAAAAATGCGGGAGAAATTTTATTTATATGCTTTATAATCCACCTACTTGAAATTTAAAATTTTTTCAAGTATGTGACTTTTCTGACCTATATAATATAAACTATAAGACATATATGAATGAAATTTTATACATTGTTTAAACATATAACAAGTAGTCCAAAATAAAAATAAATTCCTAAAAATCTTGGTGAAAAATTATTTATAAGTTTTCTAATCTCCTTACTTGAAACATAAAAATGTTTCAAGTACGTGAATTTGTTGACCTATATAATATAAACTATAAGATCAATATGAATGAAATAAAAATTTCTTAAACATATACCTTGTAGTCCAAAATAAAAATAATTTCTTAAAAAATCCTGGTGAAAAATTATTTATAAGCTTTCTAATCCACCTACTTGAAACATAAAAATGTTTCAAGTACACAAATTTTCTGGCATATATAATATAAACTATAAGACATATATGAATGAAATTTTAAAAATTGTTTAAAAATATAAAAAGTAGTCCAAAATAAAAATAAATTCTTAAAAAATCTTGGTGAAAATTTATTTATAAGCTTTCTAATACACCTACTTGAAACTTAAAAATGTTTCAAGTACGTGCATTTACTGGCCTATATAATATAAACTATAAGACCAATATGAATGAAATTTTAAAAATTGATTAAACATATAACTAGTAGTCCAAAATAAAAAATAATTTCTTAAAATTGGTGAAAAATTATTTATAAGCTTTCTAATCCACCTACTTGAAACATAAAAATGTATCAAGTATGTGACTTTACTGACCTATATAATATAAATTATAAGATAGATATAAATAAAATTTAAAACATTGCTTAAACATATAACTAGTTGTCAAATATAAAAATAATTTCTTAAAAAATCTTGGTGAAGATTTATTTAGAAGCTTTCCAGTCCACATACTTGAAACCTAAAAATGTTTCAAGTACGTGACTTTGTTGGCCTATATATGATAAACTGTAAAACCGATATGAAGGGAATTTTAAAAATTTCTTAAAAATATAACTATTAGTCCAAAATTAAAATAATTTCTTAAATAATATTGGCGGAAAATTATTTATAAGCTTTCTAATCCACCTACTTGAAACTGAAAAATGTTTCAAGTACATGACATTACTGGCCTATATAATATAAACTATAAGACAGATATGAAGGAAATTTTAAACCATGATTAAACATATAACTAGTAGTCCAAAATAAATATAATTTCTTAAAAAATCTTGGTGAAAAATTATTTATATGCTTTCTAATCCACCTATTTGAAACTTAAAAATCTTCCAAGTACGTGACTTTGCCGGCCTATATAATATAAACTATAATATATATATGAATGAAATTTTAAACATTACTTAAACATATAACTAGTAATCCAAAATAAAAATAATTTCTTATAAAATATTGGTGAAAATTTATTTATAAGAATTCTAATCCACCTACTTGAAACTTAAAAATGTTTCATGTAATTGACTTTGCTGGCATATATAATATAAATTATAAGACAAATATGAATGAAATTTTAAGTATTTCTTAAACATATAACTAGTAGTCAAAAATAAAAATAATTTCTAAAAAAATCTTGGTGAAAAATTATTTATAATCTTTCTAATTCACCTACTTGAAACTTAAAAATGTTTCAAGTGTGTGAATTTGTTGGCCTGTATAATATAAACTATATGACCGATATGAATGAAATTTTAAAAATTTCTTAAAAATATAACTAGTAGTTGAATTTTTAATTTTTATTTATATGGGTCTTATAGTTTCAATTTTATAGGGTTTCAAATTCATGTAGGTGGCTTAGGATCCTCCTCGACATTCATTCTTTTCGCTCTCACTTATGAGTTACATTTCTTACATTCCTTTCATTATAATTTATTTATTTTATCTATGAAACTCTTTATTTTCAACAAATTTTTAGATGATTAGGCTATCTTTTAAAAAAATTACATTGTTTTTATACTATAGATTTTTTAATCTTTTAACGTTATTTACATGAAATTTACTAATTATTTATATGTTTCAAGTAGTCGACTTTGAAAGTTGTCAAATATAAATTGTTCCAAAAATAGAAATGAAAACTGAAATACAGGATAAACATATAAGAAGAGATAATAGTAATACTATTATTTTGATTTCTTTAGACATAAAACATGTAAACAAAAATATACAATCAATGTCTATGTCTGTGGTGAGGGTATTTCACCCCACATCGAGGTCTGCGAATAGGACGTCCACATCAAGTGGGCAGTGGAGTCTGATGACTTGGATAAGTCTGATCCTCAAGCACAAGAACATCGACTGGCATATCCTCCATCTATGTGTCAGTAGGAGGAGCTATCAACTGCATCTCGTATGGACCTCAGGATCCTTCTCCCACTAAGGTGGTAAAAGGACCTACCTCTATCATAGTGGGGAACCAAGCCTGCGATGGAGTTATACCCCAGGATGGTGATGGATCTGGAATACAAGGTTGCGATGGATCTGGAACCCAAGATAGAGATAACTGATGATATTCTATCAGGAATGATGGATGCCATTCCACCTGGGGCACATCCTGAATCGGCTGATCCTGGACTACTAGAGGTTCGACCTATGCCTGTGAAATAGGTGAGGCCTCACATGAAACATGATGTTGTCTATGTATCCATGGTCATGGCTCTTTAGCACCAGCAGTATGTACATGATGTTACTCTAGGGCAGGAACCTCCTCTCTCCGATCTAGATGTGTGAACATGCTCTCGGAAAGTGCATGAAAATATTCCCTCGCCTCCAGCTCTATTCCATGCACGGCTACCCAGCTAAAGAACCCCTCCTCCTCTTCATCACTCATGGGAACAAGCCGTTATGTGTTACTTCCCTATAGATAGATTCAAATTTAATTAGAAAATAGTTCAATAAACAAACTAATGGAAATTTATTGACTTACCATCCTCTTCATCTCTATGATGGGTTGGGTAAGATACAATATAGACTTCAGTCTATACCACGGAGCACACTCAACCTTCTCTGAAAGAGAGAATCAATTCGTAAGAACACCCTGAATATGAAACTCTGCACGTCTATGTCTGCAGTCGATAAAGCTGGCATGCACTCGGGACCGTTCATCATCCTTCCTCCCTGTCAGCTTCATCTCATGAAGTCGGTCTGTCTATCTCGATGGTAATGCAATCGTCTGAGTAAGGAAAAAATGGAACGTGACTCTATCAGGATTCAAACACTCAATAATATGAAAGTGAATGAGGGTCGCTATAGCCATAGCATCCTCAATCCTAAGAAAGCAGTATGCTGGAAACTAGTCCATAATACTTCAGAATGGAAGCCATGAAATCTGAAATGACAAGTGATTTTGTCAAAAAAGCACCTGACTAAAAACAAAAATAGATATTATTAAATTTGTTATACAGTGATAGATTTCATATACATACCTAATTGGTTAAGATACAGTCCAACTGTAGCCGATATACACCCAAATTCTATCTCAGAACCACGTAAAAATTGTGTTGCTGACACCACATGTCAAATACATCAATGATAGTGGAAAATAATGATAAATTATAGTCAATAACACATAGTAGAATAAAAAACCAATAGAAATGACTGATCATACCAGCGTCCACATAGAGCCTCATGAAGAAACTCCATCTTGAATGGCGGACTAGCAAGGTCAGCGTAGAATTCTGGGATGCGCTCTCATACCCACATCTGAATAAGGATGACTCATCCCCCAAGACCTGTGGGGTCCCTATGGGATAGCCTGCATAATGCTCTATATGTGTATGCCAAGCAGGCTGATCTCCAGATGTATATCCCAGCCTGATCGAAGTCCTCTGGTAGGGGTAGATACATTATGTGCACATGAATCTCCGAGGGATAAGTACACATGGTCCAACCAATGAGTCGTAATATATATGCATGGGTGTAACGCATGATAGTCTTTTCTTCTTCATCATCCTGTAAATGTGGAATCTATGACTCAAACCAAGATATAGATATGGACGCTCCATCTATAGCCCTACGGTCTAACAAAATATCAACTTCTAACAAGCGTTGAGCAAGTTCTATCCAAGTTGAACGAGTGATTACAATAACGTGTCTCCCCTAGATAGGAAGACCAGGAAGTACTTCTACATCCTTGAGGGTGATGGTCATCTCACCCTCAGGTAGGTGGAATGTGTGTGTCTCTAGTCTCCACCTCTCAACAAGGGTAACAAGTAGGTAATGATCTACAAATGTGAAATCTAATAAGGTAAGGCCATAGAAGCCAGCACAACACAAGTACAGTTTAATGACATGTGGAGTATCCCTCTGATGAAAATGGTGTGCTCGACGCAACTTGATCAATTGATCTGGATGACCCTCTAACATGGCCTATGAAATATGGGTAGGCTGCTGAGTGATTAGTATAGTATCATCCATATCCATTTAAACAAATGAAATGAGTTGTAAGTGTAAAATTTAAATATAACATTATGGTTAGTATAATGTTATGACTTGTAGAATGGAAGACATGACATGTTAATTCACATTGTTTTATGTAATTATTTTTACCAAAATAAATATAATTCTCCATTTCTTTTGGTTCTGAATAGAATAATGTTAATAAGAGGAAAGAAGAGAAAAAATAGATGTAAAATATTATGTTGTGAAAGAATTTTATTAATGAAAATATATTTGTAAGAATTTTATTAATTGATACGTTCTTTAAGGGAATATATCTAGGTTTTTGGATTTTTTTCAATGTTTTAGGGTTTAGGTTTATGATTTTTAGGTTGGGGTTTAGGATTGAGGGTTTAGGGTTTAGGGTTTCGAATTTTGATATGAAGTTTTAGGAAACATGTTTTAGGGTTAAGTGTTATGATTTTGGGTTCCGGGGTTTAGAAAACTGAGAAAAAAAGAGATAACAACATTTACTTTACAACATGGGTTAAGTGTTCTGATTTTAGATTTATGAAATAAATTATATTATCTAAGATTTTATTTAAAGAATAAGCAGAAAGTTATTTCTTGAAATCAAGAATGCTTTTATTAAATTAATACTATTATCTATATTATTGAGTCCTGAATTTGGTTAGACATATTTTGGAGGAGCTTTATGATTAACTAATTATGGATTGGATTAAGATAAACCACATCAATTACTAAAGATGTTTTAGGAATTTATCTAGTTATCTGTATTGAATAACTTAATCTAATCATTATGATACTATTATTTAATTATAAAATAGTTTATTAAAATATCACACATAATTTAACCAAATACCATGGCAAAGGAAAGATGTGTTTGGTTTGGGGTTTAGGATTAAGGGTTAAGGGTTTCGAATTTTGATATTAAGCTTTAGGGGAAAAAATTGGGTTAACTGTTATGATTTTGGGTTTTGGGGTTTAGAAAACGAGGAAAAAAAGAAGAGATAACAACATTTACTTTAAAATATGGGTTATGTGTTCTGCTTTTGGATTTATTAAATAAATTCTATTATCTAAGATTTTATTTAAGGAATAAAGAGAATGTTATTTCTAGAAAGAAAGAATGTTTTTATGAAATAAATTCTATTATATAAATTATTAGGTCTTGAATTTGGTTAGATATATTTTGGAGGAGATTTAGGATTAACTAATTATGGATTGGATTAAGATAAACCATGTTAATTACTAAAAGTGTGTTAGGAATTTATATAATTATCTGTATTGAATAGCTTATTCTAATCATTATGATACTATTATTTCATTATAGAATAGTTTATTAAAATATCGCACATAATTTAACCAAAACCCATGGAAAAGGGAAAATATTTTTGGGTTGGGGTTTGGGATTAAGGGTTAAGGGTTTCAAATTTTGATATTAAGGTTTAGGAAACATGTTTATGGGTTAAGTGTTATGCTTTTGGCTTTTGGGGTTTATAAAACCGAGAAAAAAATAAGAGATAACAATATTTAATTTACAATATGAGAATGTCACAATGAAGACAGTACATCATTCTAGATGAAACTGGAAACTTGACCCAACAACGTTTGGGCATCGTTTCCAGTTATAACCTTCTTTATGACATATTGTGCATCGCAAACTCTGCCCTTATTCTTCAGTCCAGTCCATCTAATCACGCATCATACTGACCTTCGGTCTCCCATGAGTATGTAACCAATTCATGTCAGATATCACTATTAGTTGGCCTTCAGGCATTGGGAAATAATGATACTCCCTAATAGGTGTCCATGGTGCAGCATAACAGTTAGCAATGGTATCTATCCGGTACACTAGATCAATATATGATTTCAATGATATGTTCACAGTGGCACATGCTATGATGGCGTGTGTTCATGGAAACCGTAAGGCTTGAAATTTTCCACATTGACATTGCCTTGTTTATAGTAATACCATAATTTTTCACCGATGTGATTTTTGGTGGGTTCTGAATGCTCTTGAACTTCAAATCAGGATTCTTCTCATCAAAAAAGGAATATGTGATAATGAGAAGCTTCTTCAATATTATTTTAAATCTCTCTTTGAAAGTGTCTCCCGTATCTTCGCCCATACTATATTCCATCTGATGCTAGTTTTGTTTTCTATCAAAAAAGTACTTCAGGAATTGATATAATGTCTCCTAAACTAGGGAGGTTATAGGTATCTTGTGAAACCATTTGAAAACACCATTTATTCACTCCATAATGTTTGTCATCATTTGTGCGTACCTCTTCCCCCCGTCATATGCCAATGTCCATTTCTCTTTTGGAATCTGCATCATATAATCATAAACTTATTAATTAGCTTGGTAGATTTGTTCAAAACTTTCTTCAAACCACCGATGGTCCGGATCATATGCTATATATAATAGATGATATTTCACATAAATTAATTTTATCTTTATGTTGAAATAGTAAAAAATAACAAATACAATGTGTACCAAGCCTCGTGATTTCCTTCTTCATCGGTTCGTTGTGAAATTTTTTATGCACATTTCTAGTAATGTGTCTAATGAAGAACTGATGATGTTTATTTGGGTATCTCTATGTATCAAGATATACATTGGTTGCCTCAATAATTTCCTGATGGAAATCATATATCAAACAAACACCCCAAATGTTGGTGAAATGGTTGCTGATACATGCCAGAAACCAACTCCATGATTCACAGTTTTTTTCTCTACAATGGAAAAGTCAAGCAGAAGAGGCAAACGGTTTCCATCTTGGGTTGTTGCAATTAACAATATGACCTTGTATTTTCTGTATAGAAATGCTCAATTAATCTAAATAAATTGTTTGCTGAAATGAAATGTGGAGATGTAGGGAAGGAATGCCCAGTACAACCAATGAAATTGAAAACGAGATAAATCAAGATAGTTATCATGAGACGCATGTTCATTTGTATCCATATGGAAGACAACTTGGTTATGATAACTCGGTATGGCTAGAAATTGCGGAAACACCTGATATGAGTCATCCCAATCACCATAGACCTTCACAATTTCCATCTGTTTCACCATCCATGCATTATTATATGAAATATTATAACCTAATATCTATTTAATCATATCTTGAACAAGGTATATTGGAACATCTTGACATCTTGAAATGTCCTAATAATCTCAAAAACAATAGATGACACAAATTCTTCATCCAATGAGGTATGATCTTGTGTGAGACTTGGCTGAATGCAAGTATAAGCTGCCTCAATCCTTGATATTCTCCAACCTCCAAATTTAATGTCCGGAATCTCCCTCAAGAAAAATATACAATCATCCCCATAATTCCCAAATCGTATGACACGTTTACTACAACATTATTCGTGAACTATATAGTTGCAGTGCCTCTTAATATGAAATCTCTTTAGCATGATTTTTAATGCATCTTTACTTGGAAATTTTCTTCTAATATATAATGTTTTTTCGAGCTCACTAAACCTATCTGGTATAACTCCACGGAACTTATTTTCTGGTGTGAGAACATTATTTTCAAATTTTAGCACACATGTCATTACATATAACCAAGATGAAAAGAGTGGTGGATGATTTATTATTGGTCGAGGTTGATGTACAACTATTTCATTGCTCGAAACCTCCTTCCTAACTTCAGCTGATACCTCCTCATCAACACTGTTGTAACCATCTGATCCATCATTACGAAACTCCTCATTGGAATTCGGATTAACATGTATATCCAAGAGATCATCTAGGTTTTCCACTTCTACTACATCATTTGGAATAGGCTTAATTTCATAGGGTGGATTGTCTTCAACCACTCTTGTAATTCTACGTCTTCATACAACTGGACATTTTTGTTGTTGTACAGTAGTAACATCAATATATAACTCCATCATGGTACCATCTGACCATTGAGAAAATAAATTAATTTCTTGGACCCACTGCGCATCTGTAACCAATAGACAAGCTAGATGTCACAGTGTTGTCGGGAATTGAAAATGTCTATAACTCATAGACTTGATCTCTTAATCGGGTCCCAGATTTATGGAACCAAGAATTCTCCCTTGAAAATCACATATGGTTACACAATCAATTGTACTAACAACCATTATTGTTTTGTGCTATAAGAAGCTCCTTGCTCAGTTTGATTAACCTCCCCATATAAATACGCATAGGCAAACAAGACTCACCACGTCAAAAATGTTTCTTTCATCAGAATTATGATATTGTAACAAATATTAATGGTTAATTATAATTCACTAATCATATGTATTAATTTTTAATCCTAATTTATCATTTATTAATCTAGAATTAATCATTACTAATAGTTAGTATCATTTCTAAACTATATATAACTAACTAAACTACATGAATCATAACATCTTTAACAATTAATAATAACTTTTTTAACTAATCACTCATTCTTTAATAACTAGTTAAAAAATATTAACTTATTCTTTAATTATTTATTCTTTAATCATTAATCATATTATATTCATTAGTTATTTATAATTAACTAATCATATGTATTCATTTTTAATCCTAAGTTATCATTAATTAGTCTATAATTAGTCATTATTAATAATAAGTATTATATCTAAACTATATATAACTAATTAAACTACTTAAATAGATTTAATTACTAATAATAAATTTCATTTATTAATGATTTTGTCCTTATTTCATTCTATAGCATCATAATTATAATTTTATCATTGATAAATATAATAATTTAATTTCTTTTTTCTTAGATATTTTAAAAGTTTATAAAGAAAATATAACTCATCTTAAACATATCCCCTGGGAGTGTCAAACTAGGAGTGCAGCAAGGCCCGTTGTCGTGTATCAGGATACCTTGGTTCAATCCTGAAACTCCTTGTTGGAGTTTTCACTGCTAGGTACATCTGTTCCAAAGCCACATCCATTTGTTTGTATCCAGGTAGATATTTGATTGCTTAGATTACCACATAATCTTTATGCTACCAAAATTTCACAATACTTAATCCTATGTTAGTCATAAGTTAATCTATACATAATCTATACTTAATCTATAGTACTAATAATAATTATTTCAAACTATATATAAATAATTACACAACCTAATAAAAAAAATATTAAGAACTACCTAAACTACTTAAAAATGAAATATTTAAAACTAAAAAGAATTTAATTAAATAAAAAACGTTAAATAAATAAACAAAATTAAATTAAATAAATAAAAATACCTCTAAATGATGCTTCAAAAAAACGCACACAGAAAATGAATTTTTTAGAGATAGATGGAGAGAATTTAGGAGAGATGAAGGCAAGAATTAAGTGAGGGGAATGGGGGAGGTTTCCCTTTTATAGGGAGTTGAGGCAAAGGCGGCATCGCTGATGCCGCATTTCGCCTCTGGGTAAGGCCAAAGGTGGCATCAGAAGTTCCACCTTTGGCCTTACCCAGACGAAAAAGGCGATATCCCCCCCCCCACTGCCTTTGCCATGTTATCAATCTAGGACAAAGGCGGCACAAGGGAGAAACAGCGACATCGATGATACCGCCTTTGCGCATCAACACAAAGGCGACATTAGCGATGCTGCCTTTATAGCGCATTTTTTTTAAAAAAAATTAACCTATTCCATTTAAAAAAATTCAAAAAACGTATAAAAAAACTCGTTGAACCCAACACTAAATCACATATGAAGATCGGAGCATCACCGCTTGTTGTCCACCATCGACTACCAGAACCACTATCATTATCCCTCGATCCCTCTGCCTTCATTGTGGCACACCATATCTATTGATCCCTAAAGCTGAGAACCCATCTAAGTTGTTTCCCCTCTCCACGAGCTTTGCTACTCGACCCTATGTTCTCCACTCTCCACTCTCCGCGAACCCAAACCCCACACCGAACCCCTACACTATCATCCTATCTTCCCCTCTCCATCTCTCGAACTCGCCACCCCTACCACTCCTCTTGGAATCATCCAGCCGACCCCCTGGTCCCCTTCTCTCCTCATAACCAACCTCCCCCCATCAAATTTTTAATTTTTAATTTATTTAATATACATATATAATAATAATTATAATAGTAGTTATAATAATTATTTAATAATATCAATATAATTATAATAATTTTCAATATATATAAAAATTATAAAAATTATAAAAATAAATATTAATTGATTATTTATTTTTATTTAAAAATATATTTTTTTATTAAAAATTACTTTTTTATAAATTTTAATTATATAAATATTTAAATAGTTCTTTAATTGATTTATAAAATTAATAGGATTTTATAAAATATAAATATTATTTTTTGTTGTTTTATAATAAATATTATATAGAATAGTTATTATATTTATTATATAATTTTAGTTTAATTGTTTCTTTGTTCTTCTATTTTAGCATGGGGCACGTGCTTCATGGTACAACATTCATTTAAGGAACTTGAGCTCCAGTGACTAATGAGGAGGTTGCCGAAAATTGAAAGTACCATGTGGAGGGCAGGGAAGTGATTTGCGATCAGTGACATTGACATGCGGGAAGGATAATGAAGAATAGAGAAGGAGAAAAAGGTGAGAAGTGTTTTTTGTTTTCAATAATCTCTTGCACATTAGAGATAAGGGGAGCGCACAAGAAAGTGGACATCGTCAGTTCAACATTGACAAGAAGATCATCCATGACCTCCATCCACATCCCGATATCCACAAATTCACATTATTTGAGCTGATTGAGATCTAGGAGAAGAGAAGAACATCTAAGGACCATCACCATCAAAAGAGCTTTCCAACTTTATGATTCCTGGGGAGGGATATCAAGAACAACTCATCATCACCATCGAGCATCAAGAAGAGCATAGAGATTGGAGATTTTTTGGAGATCAAGCAGGGAGATGAAAAACTTTTTTCCTTTATCTATTTTTGTGCATTTTTTTCTTTGATATGGACATCTTTATGTTAAACTCTTTTACTTTTTTTTAATTCAATCTTTATGCTTGGATAATTTCCTTTTGGGGAAATAAGCTAAGTATGTTAAATTTGTTTTTCTATTTTTCAAGAATGATACATTGAATGGATCACCTCTCTCTATTTTTTTATGGAAATTCATATTTTTTTAAACATCAAGAATCATTGAAAACTAATCTTGATCAAATCAAAATTAAATTTTTTTAATATTAGGATTCTATTAAAAAGTGAGTGATGCTCAAAAGAGAGAGGTGACACTGAGTTCAATTAAAATTTTAAACTCAATACTTTTTTAATTGGCTCTTAAATGGTGATAAAATGTCATATGTAGTTGATTAATTGTTGAAGTCACTTAGTCACAAGTTGAACCGATGAAAAATATGGACATATACCTAAAATTAGATCAAGATAATTAAACTCTAGTGCGTGAAAAATGGAAATAAATATTGAATATGGCCAGTTGATTTCCCCCAGCTCGTATTTTGATAGATTTCACTGCTTCTTTTTCTGCTTATTGTCTTCCTTCTTGTCTATCTACCTACACTCATTCACTCTCACATTCACACACAATTTCACTAACTTTATAATTATATCATCACCGCCACTTTTCATTTGTTTTTTTCTGTTTTTTTTGTTTTTGATTGGTCATTAAACACACAAGAAGTCCCACTCTATGGTTCAACCCTTTCTTACTACTCTATTATGCAGTAACTAGGTGTATACATTTTAATTTTCATGCACCCAATGATGTACGATGTCAAATTCTGGTGTCTTTTATGTGGGGTTCCATTCGATCAATTAAAAAAAATAAAAATACATATATAAAATAACAAAAAAAACATTAAATAACTTAGAAATACAATTCCCAAAAAAACAATTACAAAAAAATCTCCAATAAAATTCAAGAAAAATAGTCAAACTTGTTGTTGTACGAAAATAAGATCAATGTCTAAGACCATCAAACCTACAAACCCTGAAATTGATAAGAATCTAAGAGAGTTGAAAATAGTAAAGATAAAATAAAAATGGAAATGAACAGAGATGTTGAGAATGAAAAACTAAACAACCCACCGCTTGAAAATGTGAACCACCCTAGACATGTCAACCCATTTATCCATTAGTTTGTTGAGAGGCACAAATTAGGAGATTTTATTATACCTTCTTTCTCTAGAAACCCATCTTGCATTAGGCTCTCACTTAGGTCCCAAATCTATGAAACCAAATAGTCTATTTTCTCACATGTAGACATTCAATGGTATGCCTAGTGAAGACTCTATATACTTCACTAGGTGTTTCTATTATAGTGTCAAGCAAATTCCACTAAGGGGCCTTAGTAAGAAAGAGTTGAAACTAATAGTTTTACCTTTCTTCTTCAAGGGATATTCTAGGACTTAGTTCAAACAGTTAGTGTAGTATATTATTGTCACATGGGATCAAGAATAATATTATTTCACAATGAAATTATATACTAGGAGAATGACCACATTAATTAGGCACAAGATCACTGGAATCCGGCAAGATGAAGGTGAGCTATTTCATGAAGCATGGGATAAGTTTAGGGGATTAATTAGGCAGTTTCCAAACCACGAATTCAACCCCCAATTACTCATAGAAACCTTATATAGTAGCCTAACCCCTTACCAAAACAACATGGTGGATCAATCTACTGGAAGGGACTTTATTAATAGGAAAACTAAGGATTTCAAAAAAATATTAAATACTTTAGTACAAAGCACCCATCATAAGTGCTCTCGAAGAAGCATTATTAAGAAAGAAGCCATCCCTTCCCCTTAAGCTAAAGCCCAAGCTGATGGGTTCTTTAATGAAAACACTCACACTAACCTTATGGAGCAATGACACCATTGTGCCATGTATGGGCACTCATAGATTTATTTTCCAAACATTGACATGCCTATCCACGCATCTAAGAGTGACAGTTTTTCTGTAAATGGTCCTAGGATACATCTTATGGAAGATACATTTTCAAACACATACAACCAGAGGTATAGGAACCACCCAAACCTATCTTGGAGGGAGTCGAGATTCCTTTTACTTGCTACCCCTCCAGAACTCTAGTAGCCTCCTAAATAGAAATTCCAACCCCAACCCCAATCCAATGTTGATCCATCATTTCAAAAGATGATGTGAGATATATGTTTCAATAGTTTATATGAAGATTTTATGAACAAAAGACCAAAAATGAATTTGATAAATATCAAATGGACTCAAGAATAAAAATTTTGTAACTTCAAATGGGGTAGTTGGCTTGGGATGTGGGTAGTGGAGATAAAGGAAAGCTTCCAAGTACAACTAAAGCCAACCGAGAAGATAATTACATGGTTGTGACCACCAGAAGAGGTTTACAAACTCATAAAGTTCTTAATAAAGTGAACCAAACTGTTGAAAATAGAAAACTAGATGAATCTAAAACCTCAAATCTAGAAAATGATGAAACTGGAAATTTGGACGGCAGCACTGGGGACCCTTTGGTTCTTATTGTTCCAACTAAAAAATCAAAAGAAAATTTATTGAAAAAAATATATAATAAAGGGAAGAAAAATCATAGAGGAAGTTGTAGGGATGACTTCAATTATAGGATAGTTTTATCCTGTTATATTTTTTCCAAAAAAAAGTTAAAAAACCAACCCTTGAGTAACTATTTAAATTTATCAAGTTTGTTAAGATGCTGAGAATTAAATCCCATTCCTTGAATCCTTGATTCAAATCCCATCATATTTAAAATAACTCAAGAAAATATTCTCAAACAAAAATACCCTAGAAGAGTTTTCAACCTATAGTCTAACTAAGGAGTGTAGTGTAGTGTTGCAGAATAGGATACATCTAAAACTCTAAGACCTAGGAAGCTTTGTCATCCCCTGAACCTTTGGCGATAGAGGAGGTAAGTTCAATTGTCTGTGTGATTTAAGAGTTAACATCAATCAGATCCCTCTATTAATTTTTCAATATTTGAGACTAGAAGTTACCCTTCCTAACAATATTGTGTTAGAATATTTTAATAGATCCATTACTCATATAGTGTGTAGGGTTGATGATTTTAAAGTGGGAGTAGGTGAACTCTTTATGCCTATAGACTTTTTGATTCTTGACATGGAGTGTGACCAAAAGATACCTATCATCCTTAGTAGTACCTTCCTGACTATAGGGGGAGCTATCATAGATGTTTCAAAGGGAAAATTGATTTTCTTGTTGGGTGAACAAAAATAAGAATTTGTTTTCTTTTAAAATAAAATTAACCACCCACCCAATTTTTTTCCCAAGGATGAGCTATCAATATTTCAAAGTTCTATTGATTTGGAAAAATATGAGTTCTTAAGGATGCTATAGGATATCAATAGTGAAACTGAGATCCCTACTTCCACTTGAATGGGGATTTTCTCAAGTAAGTAGAGAGATCTTATTGATGATTTTGAGGGAGAGTTTGTGGAACATCTGGATTATTTTCATATGGAGCGCATTTTTTCCCCAGAGGGGAGTCTAAGTGTGAGGATATTTTTTGGGAAGTTCTAGTGGCGAGAAAGAAGCATTTTATACTGCCTTATTCAAGAGTAAACATAAAGACTGTAGCCCATCCAGTCCCATGTGTCTTCCATCCAATCAAGAACCACTCATTATTGAACTCAAACCCCTCCCTACACATCTAAAATATTCCTTTTTAAGGGAGAATTCCACACTGCTTGTAATAATCTCATCCTATATGATGGCAAATCAAGAGGAGAACCTACTTTGTGGTTTGAGGAAATACAAGTATATCATTGGTTGGACAATTGATGATATTAAGGGGATAAGTCCATCCTTTTAAATGCACAAAATTCTCATGGAACCTAAGTGTAAACGAAGAGTGGAATCCCAAAGGAGACTCAATCCCAAAATGAATGAAGTGGTTAGAGAAGAAGTTATCATGTTTCTAGATTCTAGGATCATCAATCCAATTTCTAATAATCCCTGGGTAATTCTTATCCAGGTTGTGCCCATAAAGAGTAGCATGATAGTCGTCACAAATGAAAATAATGAAGAAATCCAAAAAAGGACTATGAACAAACATAGGTTCTATATAGATTATAGAAAACTCAATGATTCCACAAGAAAGGACAATTTTACAGTTCTATTTTTGAACCAAATGTTGGAGAGGCTGGATGGAAATGAATTTTTCTACTTTCTTGATGGTTATTCCAGTTACAACTAGATTTTCATTTCACTTGAGGATCAAGAGAAAACCACCTTCACTTGTAAAATTGGGAAATTTTCTTATAGGAATATTCCCTTTGGAATGTGTGGTGCACCATCCACTTTTCAGATATGCATGATGTCCATTTTCTCTGATATGATTAAAAGAATAATTGAATTTTTCATGTTTGATTTTTTGTTATGGGATGTGATTTTGAGAAGCGGTATAATAATCTTAAAACTATGTTGTAAAGGTTCTAAGTGATGAATCTAGTCTTACACTAGGAAAAGATTCAATTCATGGGTATTGAGGGAATAGTGTGGGGTTACAAGCTTCTTAAGATGGGGTTGGAGGTTGATAATGCCATGGTTGAGGTAATCCAAAAGTTTCACCCACCTAAATATGTCAAGGGAATAAAATGTTTTTTGGGTCATGTTTGGTTCTATAAGAGGTTTATTAATGATTTTTCTAATATTACTAGACCCTTGTGCTCACTGCTGGTTGAGGAAACACCCTTTATTTTTTTATGACAATTTCATGAATTCCTTTAACTTTCCCAAGGAGAAGGTAACAAATTCACCTATGATCACTTCCCCAGGCTATAAGATCCATTTGAGGTAATGTCTAATGCATGTGATTTGGCAATAATTTCTTGTAGAGACCCAAATCTTGACGTTCATGGACATTACATTACTTTTGCGGAATATCTAATGCATATCAAAAATAGACACACTAGGACCGTAATAGTTTAGTGTCTTTGGAAACTTGGAATATAAACTTCTAATCATGTTGAAAGATCTTCAACATCTCCCGTAATGATCATCCCCTTTTTGTTTCCTTACCTAAAACCTTTCTTTTAATCCTGGGGGAAAAACATAAAAAGGGTGAGCTCAAATGCTCAGTAAGGGTAAGCATGGAGAATATAAAACAAACCATATACATTTGAACTTAAAAACATGAACATAATATTTGAACATCAAAATCTTGAGCAACGACATAAAACATGACATTATGTAAGGCATATATCATAATGGATCATCAATCATGATAAAATAGCATAAGAATAAAGAATGTAATTGTGGCATCTATTAAGCACATGTAATGATTTCCATAGTATCCAAGGCATTACTTCCATGACCATGTTAGTGGATAAGGTCCCTTTCTGAATCATGTTCACTCCTCGTTTCAGTCCTATAACACTGAACCAGATTAACTTACCATTCCAGCCATGTCTATCTCATGAGATATAAATCTTTACCCAATGCATTGGAGGGATATATAGGTCCCACCCACCTCATAATGAAATAATTCTTACTTGTGCCACAACATAAACTTAAAACATTCATCATAACCCAAAGAATAAAATGGGTTTCATAAACATCATACCATCATCACATAATCCATATAAAACAAATGGATATTCATCATAAGAAAAGTGAAAGAATGTAAATCATAGAGACATTATACTTGAAACATACACATATGAAATAATTTCATCTTATATGGAAAATGGTTTTGATACATATTCTCTTGATTATAATTACACAAATACTATGATATAAACATATTTTTTAGGTTGATAATGATTATGTGAATTCTTAAACTAATTCTTCCCCAAGAAAAAATTTATTTTCACCACTATATATACATATAACATTCATATATTGTTTGAAATTACATTCAAATTCTGCAAAAAAACATCTAGATGTACAATGTTGGACATATTATTCTATAATTATACTTCTTTTCATGTTTCATAACTTTTTACATCTATTTAACATATCAAGAATTTCATTTTTTCTCAATTTCATCAGTCAAACAGTCAATAATTTTATGGAATAAGAGAACATTGAAGTTGAGGTATTTTGGGAGATATTTAGAAATCATATCCCTTTAACATTGTTAATCAGATTAGATGGTATGTTTCCGAAGCTCCCAAGTGGTATATTTATATCCATCAAGATTATATAGAATTATAAGCGTTTTATAATGCTTTAAATAACAAACTCAATTTATTTTGACCTTTCCATTTTGGAAATTTGACCACACTGTCTCAAACCCATTGCCTAGATAGTCCTTTCCACTAAATAACCTATGAGATCGAATGAATATTTTCAAGTATGTGATGTCCACTGAGTAACAACTTAGAGTTCATCAGGTAGCTAGTTCAGGTACCCAATGGACTTCTTTAAGATTTTCAAATCGGTCCATGTGAAACTGGCTAGTAGTTACAGTCTTCATAGCTCTAATGGATGCCTTATCTATATTTTCCACCATTTTATGCATGTGTTGGTCTTCCATCATCTTTTCATGTCCTTATGACATGATTTAATATAGGTTCATTCCATCCACAATATTCATCAATGTCTTTGAATATGATCATTATATTCAACAATTTTAAGGCTTAAATCCTAGTAAATTGAAACTGGAAAACAATTAAATGAAACCATGGATACAAAATAGATTGTTTTGTAATATTTTTTAACTAGATATAATAAGTAGAAAATACTTCACTAGGTATTGTAGGATTTCAGTTTTTTCTAATTATGTCTATTTCCTCAATAAAAAAACTTAAATATATTCCCAAATATAAGGCAGTATTCAAGTCTAAATAGCTTACTTTATTCCCTATATGTATGCTTTATTTATTTCATAATAGTTTTGAAACTACTCCATTCTAAATTACCATATATGAATTTATTTTGAGTTATAAAAAACACAATAAAAGTTACTACTATATATTAATTTGTTAAAATAATATGAATATCATTAGTATAAAATATATCTAATTATATAAATATGTATTCATTTAATATGAGTATTCTATTTGAAATTAAATAAACATTATATCCCATGTTATGGAGTGGGTTTTTTATTGTTACTTTTGTCCGCACAATTATTTTTATATTTGTTATTTCTATTTCTTCACTTACAGTTGAATCCTTGGGACCATATGTAAATGAACAAATATCGTGGTAGACAAAAATTTAATCACGTTTTCATTGATATGTTTTTATTATCACATGTTTTTCTTTTAAATCTCATTCGATGACCATTTCTTCCACTTAGTTATATAGTAGTTTTCGCTAAGAGTTAGATTATATAACTTATTTTAAACAATTTATTCAAGAATAAAAAACCATTGTTAATATTTTATATTAGTATACTGAAGGTTAATTTCCAAAGTTATATCCTATTTTATCACTTAATGAAAAATTATTTTAGTTTTTCTATTTTTTATTTTTTGTTTAATTCATTCATTTAGGACCAGAAACACTATTCCATATATTTGTGTTTGGTTATGTGGATTCTTCTTCTCCTACCATGAATATATATATATGCTAATGCAGATGTTGATACTCATAATGATAACGATTCTTGTGATACGAGTGGAGGTGATAATGATGTTGGCATTTTTGTAGGAGATCATGAGGGATATAATGGTTATGATGATACTCATATTGATGTATACTGAAAATATAAATTTTTTTCTTGGTTTATACAGTGAAATTTATAACTTAATTTTGTTTTATTAATATGATATTGATAATATATTTTTACATTTCTTGTCATTGAGATAGTTTGAATTCCTATGATATATATTATATTTTTTTTAGTTATGTTTATATTTTATTCTTTTTTCTTTTATTTTTTGAAAGCTACAAGGATTGAGTTCAGTTTGAGTGCTGGTGGGAGGGTAGGAATTTTGGTGCAACAGGTTGTTTTATTCACTATATTATTGGTTGGGATTTAAGTGTTATCATTCTCATTTTATATACTATGCTCTTTTTGAGTTATTTTTATATTGTATCAATGTTCGTTTTATTATTATATAGTAACCTATAAGGTTTGAGGGATGTTGAAATGTATGGATTTATCTGTATCAAGATGGTTTATACTATGCATTCTTGGTAGGTATTTATGTGTATGAGGGTGTTTATAATAATTCTCTGTCGAATTTTTTGTAATCAAGTAAATCATTGAAAGATATATCATATTTTTATGATCTTAAATTTATTTTGTATTTTAGGTTCTCTTATATAATTTATGAAGGAATATTATAACATTGTTCAATTTTGAGAGTTTCCCTTAATCGTATTGTTAATGTGTTGCAACAATATGTTACTATGATTCATGTGTAGATGATTTTTATAACTATATTTTGGTAAGTGGAATACCCATATCCACTCACATTAAGAAAGTATAGCATATTTCATCTCATAAGTCACACACACACATCTCTTTATTATTATAATGTTATATATCATATTATTGAACAAATAAAATATATCCTCTGAAATTCAAATGAAGAAAAATATATAAATGTTTATAGATTTTATAGGGTCACTTCATGTGTTGGAGATGAAGCATGAGTCTGTATAAGTGATGCATAATTTTTAGACTAACTAGGTATATAATTACAGAAGAATCTTAATTACTTTTTTAGGCAGTGGTCCTTATTTGTGTGAGTGCTGGTTTGTAATGATGAAAAGAGGATATTAGTAGGAAACAAATCATAAAAACGGA
Organism: Viscum album; assembly: GCA_963277665.1. NCBI lineage: Eukaryota > Viridiplantae > Streptophyta > Magnoliopsida > Santalales > Viscaceae > Viscum > Viscum album. The sequence goes on from OY728164.1 coordinate 1,187,219,213, forward strand.
CTAGGGATAATAATTTATGAACTCATAGTAGCATACTCCTCATGAACAATGTAAAAAATCATATACTAATGGAAAAAATCCCTATGCATGGTCTTGAAATATTCTCTTTGATAATCACTTATTATTAATACTATATTTTTATGGATGAAAACTGCAAGAGATGTTTCATTAAACATGTATGTAAATGAGTATACATGTTCACATATACACCAAAGTTTTCACTAATGAGTTGAGGAACATTTTTGGTTCCCCACTAAGAAAGTTATTAACACATATTCTATGAAAATTCTGGAGGATATGCATGTCTAATTTTAGTGATTTAGGAATGTTGTGTTTATGATTAGTTTTGGGATATTGTGAGGGATAAAAATGATTTGGTATCTATTAAGTTGTTCAAAATCCATGTGGTATTAGTTTTGGTTGTCTTTTTGGTTAGTGGCCCATTTAGCACATTCACTATTCCTATAGGGCTGTTAGCCTTTTTCCCATAGGTTCTATTTAACCATGAATTTATTTTAGGGTATGTGGTTTATTTTAGAATTCCTGATGCATGATTTAGTTGAAATAATGTATATATTATTGATGTTTTTATGTAAAAACTATGACGTACATAATACCATTTATATTGGGAATGTCAAACTTATGGATGAGTCATATTGATCTCGTAACTAGTCATCAGTTATTTTTTTTATCCCTTGAGGACCAGGGAATACACTTAGGGTAGCAGTGTATGTTATCTAGGTAGAGAGTGGGAACTCAATCCAGACAATACAATTATGAGTATGCACATACAAGGTGAAGTGAAATATCCAGTGTAGTATATTGTGTATGTAGTGAAGTGCAGTGCAAGGTACAGGTAGTGTAGCCAATTCAGGATGTAGTGTAGTGCAGGGTGTAGTGTAGTGTAGTTCCATGCAGTGTGAATCATGTTTTCTATGGAAATATTGGATGTATCCAGAGTGAAAAACTGTGGAAGTATACCTACAATTTTTTGGAAACAGAAGGATATATCCATGGTTGTAATCCATGGAGGTAGACCTATTTAAAAATTTTAAACCATGGATATTGTACAACTTCAATGATTAAAAAATGTGGAACACAATTTACATCGATGATTTTAATGCCATAGTGTATAACCATGGCCATAGGAATATTTCATAGTTTAAATCGTGGCTATAGGGATATTGCCACGGTTAAAACCCATGGCTATAGAAATTTTCGTATAATAATTCTATTAGGAGACATGACTAGTGAAACTATTTCTAATACCTATTTCCATGGTTTCAGGGTCTATATTCATAATTATAACCCTAGATATATCATATTTTACTAGTTTTGGTTGAAATATTATGAAACCCATTTCATTCAATGGGTAATAATTATGTTTATTATTTATAATTGATTTCCATCATTTAACACATAAGAATATAAATATTATGATTTGTTTTCTTATATAGTTCTCCACTACATTTGGTAATTTTTTTTCTCTGGTGATTATTTGTATAGGATTAGGGAGTGAACCTAATCCACAATGGAACTCTATTCACCAAGTGATATTGTCTAGGAAGTTATACTTGACTTATGCTTATGTCATGTTATATTTTACTAGCACATTCCTATGTTTTCATGATGTTATGATAAACAATTTTTTATATTAAACTCTCATGGAATTATACATGAAACCTATCATTATTAACATCATGTTATTTCATTTGACTTTCATGTTATGATTTATTATCCTGTTTATTGCCATATGAGGCTTTTTTAGGTCATCCTGTTGTTTATTTATTTCCCAAGGATAACCAATGTAGTTTTAGAAGATCATTGCTGAAAGTTTTTAGAATAAAATAAATATTCATTGTTTTTTCTTTCATAATGATGTATAACGAATCCAGTATTCCAAAGACATGATGCCTCATAATATTTGGGTTGTATTTATTTGATATTTATGTTTAAAATCATGCATTAATATATCGATAAGGTTTGTGAAATTATAATAAGTGGATCATATATGATGTTATAAATAGGTATATGGTGTTATTATATAATTATAATAAATTTAAATTTATTACGTAGGAGGATGAAATAACATAAAAATAAATTCAAACATATGGTAAGGGTTTTTATTTCTATCTCATCCTTATTAGAGATTAATTATATATCCGTTTATGTTAGAATAATTATAATATATTTCTATTATAAACTCCATAAATTTTATTATCCTATGATTATTTTTTTTTTCAATTATTAGTTATATATTTACCTTCCAGAGTTCTCAAAATGAAATAATATATATTTGAGGAAAACCAACTTTAATTTGTTTATTAATTTAGGAATATTTTTATTCTATGTCCTTTTATTATATGAAAAAAATTTAAGAATAATATTAATAATTTACAATGAATGATAATAGAATTTCTATCCATATTTAATATCAATATAATGCTATAAAATGAATCTTCTTGTCATTTTTCAAATGAGGAAATTTTTTACCTATAGTGTGAATGAAATAATTATTTTAACATACACTACATGAACATATTTTCCCATAATCATGCATATTATTTTAATTTAGTATTCTATTACATTTTTTAATATTTCTTTTAAGGAAAAATTATTTTTGATAATATTTTGTAAAATTTTAGTTTTTAATAAAAGTGATTTAATAATGAAATGAGTATTTTCCTCAAGAAATCATTGAATAATATTTTTAAATAATTTTCATCTGTTCAGAATTATTTGTTAAATATTATACCTCACTAAGGATATAATCATTTTAAACCATACACCATATTAATTTAAATGTCTTATGATCATGTTTTATTTATTTATTGTGGAAAATATTAAAATTTAGTATGCTTTTTTCAATATGAATTTTTATGTTGATTATGTATTGAATTTTTATTCACCTATTCAATATAATGAATTTTTTGGACTTAGTAAGTGATGATTGGGTCCCATAATATCCCCTAGAAAATCATTATGTATCATGATACAAACTAGTTTGGGTATTTGGGATATGACTTACCAATTTACATATGTTGCCTTGGAATAAAGACATAATGGTATGCCTATGATGTCTAACATTACTCATTACACAATTATGAATAATGTTATTGTGATCCATGTGATTATTTATATTGTTATGTTATCCATGAATTTAGTCCACTTCATATTTTATTAGTTATATGGAATATATGATTGTTCTTTACCTTATCCATATTATTCATGTTTTATTAATTTTATGATAGATTTTGTTATGTAATTACCATTCATTAGTATATAAATTAACCCCATTATTTTATTTCATTTCCCTACCATACCAGGAAGTATGCTATTAATGATATTCAAGGATATTATAGAGTTAATATTGATGTTCTCCAAGTAATTTTTTTTTATTTTATGGTTCAGTTGTAATGTGTGATTCAATCAAGTATCTAGTTTATTGAGACTAAAAAACTATATAGTCCATTGGGATATGATTCCATCAATATAAATCTATTTTGTTAAAGTAACCACCATCTCTTACCTACTACAGTTGGGGTGTTACAATTGGAATTATATCATGTTTAGTAGAAACCATGAGAACTAGATTTTGGAAAATAGATATTAGGGCACACGACCCCATAGAAGGCTCTGACGATATTTCTAATTGTAAGATAATATCATCATTTTTTATTTAAGTAATATATTATGTTTCTTTTCAAGCATAAAATCCCGATATAGATAACATAATAGGATTTAGTTTTGGTATAGAAGAATGAAATTATTTTTTTAAGTATATCATGACTCTCATTCTAGTGCATCTTGAATTTTCCTTTACTACACACCATGTTTGAAAATCCTTGGGTATATGATTGGGTTAATTTCATTTTTTTATATACCATTATAATGAATAAGATAATAAAACCTTGGTAATACTATGACATCCCTTTGTCGAATTGGATAATCATAATGTGTCTTGGGTCGATAATTCCACATATGATTATATATTGAAAGGTATTTTTATCCCTTTTAAAGATATATATTATTATAATATAACATTATTAATGATAATTTATGATACATTTATGTGAATACAAACACTTTGGTTTTTTATATGATTTAGTGAAATAATATTTGACAAAATATGGATTTTATTATATATGGATATAACTTTATTGTTATTTATAAACAATAAATATAAATATGATAATTGATTTTGAGGTAATTATTATTGACTAGGAAAGAATATATAGAGATAAACATGGTATTTAAATTTGATTTTATAAAAAAGTGATTAATTTTATATTCACCATATGAGTAAAATTATATGATTAGTGTAAAAAAATTCGATACAAGAAGTATGAGTTAATTCATGGAAGCATATATGATATTATTATATCATTAATTTTATTCTAGATATTTATGTAAATGATTAGAATATTTTTTTGGTGTATCTGATTAGGTAATATATATTTTTGGTATAAAACCTTATAAATGATGATATTATTTGGATATAATAGTAAGGTTGGTCATGGGAAAAATTATGGTAAAATTATTGAAATTTGTAGGCTTTGAATTCAACAAGACATATTTTTGAGGAGTATTAAAGGTATGGTTAACTTTGGGAGTTATTATTATGGTTTTAGAGATCACTTTATTTCCTCATCATTTTAATATTTATCCATATTTAATAACATATGATAATTGTTTTAGATTTAGTTAATATTAGGATACATGTGGAATTATTTTTCATTATTTTATGGATTTTAGGTTATATTAGAATTTAATTTTATTTCATTAGAAATGAAAAATTCATTTGAAAATTAATTTCTTGGAGCAAGAGATGAATTAAAAATTGATTGAAACACAACAATACGATGAAATTATGCTTACTAATGTTAAATAAATAAACTAATTATAATTTCTAATTATCTCTATTGCGATTTAAAATAATCCATAAACATTAGAATAAAATTTTAAAATAAAATTTTATTTTTATTAACTAAATTTATAATGAATTTATTGTCTTTTCAGACCTCACAAAATTTCAAATTTACATTCATTATATTTCTCACGAACATTATATCTATTAACCATTATTAATATTTGGAAATTATTTCATTTTTCCATGAATAAATTTTAAATTCCCACAAATGTGGTCTTTATTTAGGAACCTGATTATTTATTATTTTAGGTATCCTTTATGTTTCTAACTTCCACATTTCAAAGGATGTTTTATTATTACTTTGTTCTATGTGGGTTTCAAAAAAAAGTGTTTTAAAATATTGGACCATTGATTATAAGGGTAAAACATTCAAGGGAAAAATTTAAATAGATTTCGAGGAAACTTTTAGCACTATACAAATTCAGTTTAATAATAACACAAATATTTATAGATGGCTAAATATGCACAATCAAAATTTGTGTGAATTTTCGTATAATATAAATATATTATTATTTAACTATGGCCATTATTAACTAGTAATTAAATTTAAGGCATTTCTAGTGACAAGAAATTTATGATAATATATATTGGATTTATATAATTTAAATTGTATACATTGATTTATAATAAATAAGTAATAAACTTTCAGTTTAGTAATTTAATGCTTCAAAAATATGTCTTCTTCAAAAATACTTTTTTATTACCCTTTGGTTGGGAACATTATAATTAATTTATACAATTGTTATATATTTTTTTTAATAAATTAATATCATTTTTAAAATCATCATGTCAATATTATATTAGGGTAGTATTTTATTATTTTTCTAAAAATATTGAATTTTATTTGAATTGTCAAAATACCAATTTTTAAAGAAAACTATATTTTATTTTCTAGTATTTTCAAATAATTATTTTTATCGACCATGTATTTAAAATTCCACTAAATTTTTGTTGTTAAAATTATTCCTTTTAAACCATTTTCATGAACATTAATGTTGATCTTGGTAAAAAAGTACCTTTACACTTATAAAAGGCATTTTTTTGAAAGTTGCTTTTCATCGTGATTTATGGGATTATTATAAAATTAATTTGGTACAATTATAGATATTTAATTTATTAAAATGGATTCAATATTTTTAATCAGTATAATTAATATTATTTATTTATGTTAATTTTATTTTTTATCATAATAAATAGTTCAAATAATAAAACTTTGTCACCACAAAAAGGGTAAATTTGTTTAACCTAGGTTAAAAAAAGGTATAAGGCCACCATTTTTCAAATAAATTCTTATTTTATGTATTTATTTCCACCATTATCACCTTCTTCTATAGATTTAATTTTTTATGGGACACTTGTCCATGAAAATGACTGAGAAAATATTTTAAGTAATAAAAAATAAAAAGTATCCCTCTCTTACTTTTAAATTTATCTTATATGTTCACATAAAAATAAAAAGAAGTTGTGAGTGAATATTAATTTTTATATTTATAATAATTAATTTTTTTAATTATGATAATTTATTTATAATTTTTTATCGATTATATAATAACCTTAAATTATTATACATCTCTGACACAGTGTTTGTGAAAGTAGTGGAAAAGTAATAGTAAATAATTTATGAAACATTAAAAGTAATGTATTCACATTGAGAAATGGTTCCAAATGAATTTATCAACCACTTATGATTTAATATTTATTAATAAATGTATTATATTAGATTTAAATTACCATATTCATGTCAATAAATTCAAATTACATGTATAATGTCAAAAATCTCATTAATGATATTTTTTGTTAATAAGTTTTTATTAATTAATTTAAAAATCATAAAAATATTGAAATTGGTAAAATATGATGATAAATGGTATATAATTTCAACCCTTTTCCATTTATGATACAATTTTTACCTCATAATTAAAATTATAACCCTTTAAAATTAAAAAATACATTACTATAGGTAAAGTAAAAAATGGTAAATCAAGGTGTAAAATAAAATGATTATGTTTAAAATGATACCCAAACTTATCTAAATTTTATTAACTGACTCTATTATGACCATAAAAACATTATAATCAAATTCATTTCAATTTTTAACTATTTTATGTGATTTATACTTTAACATCTAATGTTTTTAAAATAAAACACTATGTTTGATATCGTACATGATACACCACATAGACCTTAAACAAACAACTAAATATTATTATGTTGCGATTATAACATAACTATTAGAATGGAAGGAATGAATAGTATTAACTTAAATCAGAAAATATATTTTACGCATGTATATATAATTACTTTTTTGGTTAACAATTAACTATAAATGAATGTAAAGCCCTTTTTAAAATAAAAGGAAATGTTTTTCTGAAGAACTACTTAAATGTTCAAAAGTTTGTTTTATACCAATAAATAATGACATGGATATGGTTGGGTTATATTAATAAAATTTATAATATATTTAATTTAATGTTTAATATTCATCCAATGGGGTTTCTAGAAATGATATAAGATCAAATATAATGTTACCCATAAATGATGTATTTTTCTATAAAGGCATTTTTGCCGCCTTTCGATCATGAACTTGTTTTAAATATACTATTTCAAAATTTCATAAATTATATTTTAAAAAATAAATTTTTTTTTGGAAATATGAATATCAATATTTTCTTTGGTTTAAGTTTTGGTATTTCTTAAATAATTTTCTTATTTTGATGAATAGTAAAAAGTACAATATTTTAATTGAGAATTGTTTTTTCATGTAAATAAATAATATGTTAAATTATATTTTTATTGGTTTTAATTTACTATAAGATCAATTTCTTATCATTTAATTCAATTTATGTCCTGGTAATCAATTTCACATTGAATTTAGATATAAAAACATTTCAATCTTTTGAGAGGTTTTTGACTTTAAAAAATAATTTTCTCATTCTATCAATGAGATTACTTATTAACACATATATCCATTTTTTGTTTTGATTTTTTAATTTTTTTTCTTATGATTGGAATCAGAACGTCCAAATTTAGTGAATAAGCCCCTCTTATTTTTGGAAAAATATTAATAGAAACTTTTTTAATTTTTTTTACCATTTTTTAGGGAAAATTAGATAATTAAAGGTAAAAATAATATTATAATTTTATTATACTACCCTAAATATTTTTATAATTTTATTTTTTGAGTAATTATTTTCACTAAGAATTAAATGATTGGTTAGGAGAAAATTTATGGACATTTGTATGAGAATATAAACATTATAATTCTTTATTCTAAGAAAAGTTAAACATTTCGTACTTTTTTTTAAAGTTAAATATTTTAATATGGGGTTATATAGGTGATATGATCAACTCTAAATAGTATTTTCCAATATAAGAGATTAATATACATCATTTTAATTTTTTTAATAATTTTTAGTTATAAAATAATTACCTTTAACAGTGATACAATGATGATGCAATAATTGTTTAATCAATAGATGAATCAAATAAATAATATAACAAATATTAAAATAAATATAATTTGACATAATTAATTTCATAAAAAATAAATGAATTATTTTATATTCAATTTATTTTTTATAAGATTTTTTTCAAAGATATCTTGTTGTTATGATATTTTTAAAAGGTAAGTAATTAATAGTTTCAAAATTGACATTAATGATATTTTAAAATAAATAATATTTTATTAAATGATATAAAATTAATAAAAATATAACATTTGGCCAAGTAATTGGAAAAAGTCTCGAAATTTCATAAATTACTAATTTTTTTTTATTTTGTAATTTTATTAGATGAATTTATTTTTATTCATAATAATCATATTTTATACATAAATCAATTTTGTGCCATTTGAGAAATGAAATTAATTTATATCGATTTAAAAACATGAAAAAGTTTAAGAGTGCCCCTCCCCTCTCTTATAAAAGATCACCCATTATTGTCTTTTCTTGACAAATAAAAACATTTTTTGGTTCAGACAAGATCTTCCCAAATCCCTTCTTATAATCTATCCTTAAATTAAATAACTACTATTTTAGGCATAACTCTCAACTTATAGGTATTATGGTGTTAATAAAAAGAGATTGTTTGAAAAGAAATTAGAGTTTTTAATCTAGTATTTCTATTTAATTTATTCATCCAAATCCATCAAATATTATTCAACCATGATGAAATAATAACTCTAGTATCCTAAATTTACTGGGACATTATTACGTTAATATCATTAAAAAAATCCATATCCACTTCCATCAAATGAGAAAATAATTATCGTTCATGTGTACATCGATCTACCACACCATAAACCCATATAATTAGTTTTCCATTACTGTCTATAAAAAATTTATATAATGATGTATTTAATTTTTATATGTGATAATCATGACATATTTTTCGTTATAAAATAATAATACATCATTTACATTCTTACCTTTCCATGCACAAAAAAATGATAATGTCGTTCATGCGTACTTGTGAACTATCACCTTCATAAAGTGTTTTGTTCAATTTTTTCATCCCCACATCACGTAGATGATATATATAAGTATATTTACATTATTAATTATATATTAGTGATATTATGATCATTATGTAAGGATAAAATAATACTTACCTTGTTTCCATATTAGTCATTAAAAAATGAAAACATTACTCATGCATACATACAACTTACCATCTAAATGATTGTAACATGGTTGATTTTTTATATCCACATTTCATGGAAGTATTTAAGTATATAATTGATTTATACAAGTTATTATTATTTCAGGAATATTATTATGGAGATGATTTCCTAATGAACACCTTGACTATTGACAACATAACAATGTTATTTTGAACCCATGTGCCAAATATTGTCAAAATGTCCAACCTAAATATAATTAAATAATTAATTTTTTATTACATGTTACTAAGTGATATGAAATGAATAATAAACCTGAAAGGTTTATAAATAAATTAAATAATTAACCAATTTTTATTATTATGAATATAAATATTGTATGTGTCGAGTCAGACTCAAGGTAAGGGATTTCGACTCAATATCCCTTCATTGATGTGTATTTTGATGTTATACGCCCACCTTATTTTATGAGGTACATATATAAACCCATTGAAAAAAATATCATGAATTTATTAATTCTCATGTTATTTAATGTTTTTTAAACATTATTCCTTAATGGGTCTTATGATTCAAATATTTCAAAGTGGTATGGGAAACATTGAATTAAAAATAAATTTTCTAATGTTTAATGATTTATTTTCAAATTTTCTTCCTCCATGTCAATATTTTTAATATTAACTTATATGTTAATTTATGTGGATATAAAAGGATTATAAGGAACATTTTATGTCTAATTTTTTACGTCCAATTTTCTTAAAATGAATATTTTTATGTTTTTTATACAAAATGTTTTGACGAAAAAATTATATTCATAATGTATAAAACGATAATGAATTTCTAACCACCATGCATATTATTTAATTTCTATATTACTTTGAAATTATACATTATTTCATAAATGAAAAATCATACCTTTATTTTTTTATTATTTTGGACATGAAAATGGGTTTTCAAAAGAAAAGGGTATTTTTATACAAAAAAGTGTTTTTTATAAGGTATTAAAATATATTTTTAAGGGGTTTTAAAATGAAAGTATTTTATTAATGATATTTTACTTGAGAATTATATGAAATGGGTGAGTCAGATATAGCTTATACATGGGGTGGAACAGATCAAATCGGGTAAAACCTCTACAAATTAACATTGGGGGGTGCAGATAGTACTAGGAAATCCCATTAGATCATAACATGGGGTGGCCCAGATAGAATTGGGTAAGCCTATCACATCATAAAATGTGGTTCCCCCAATAGTGATGGGTAAGCCTATAATAGCATAATGGGAAGTTGGTCATATGTTTATTCTATTTGAATGTGGTTTGGAAATGGATTTGAAATGGTGTTATGAATATGATTCTCTAAGTAACCTAAAGTGGTATTAATTTCATCATATGGGTATTAATTTTTCTATTTGAGAAAAAATGTGTGTTTTTTTAAATTGAAAATGTTTTATTTAATATAATCATAGAACATTGAAGAAAAGGGTAAATGTAATATGAGTTTTTATGTTTTTACAGAACTAACTATTTACTTTCTTTTTATTTCCCTTACTAAACATTATGTGCTCATCCCAAGTTTTAAAATGTTTTCATAGAATCTAAGGGATAATAGTGAAAAGGATAATTTCATGATGAAATTCATAATTAGTTTTCTTGAATAGATATCATGCAATATGTTAAAATAATTTTGTTTTATGAAAAAAATGGTTTTTTAGAATTACTGTCCACATGTAGTGTATTTGTTTAATATGTTTTGTTTTTTCCAAATTCTACAAAACTCTATACCAAAAAGATATTTTTGAATGAAATAAATATAATTCAGGTTTAAAATCACTAAAATTTTTAATGTTTATGGCCATGTCCTTACTGGTAGTATTATAGTAGGGTTTAAACAACATTAAAGATTATGATGTCTTCTTAAGAGTTAGGGACATCATCATGAGTTTATAATTTTCAATTTGATAGTTATTATAATGTCTTACAAACCCTTTTTAGGATTTATGTTATGAAATTTACGGTCATTAATGGTATTTTGGAGACATTTATTTTTGAGATAAATGTTTTTTATTACATTTTGGGATACAAAATAAAAGGTATGAGATAACCATTGAGGGTATAACATGATATGGTTATTTTTGAAGATTTTATAATATTTTTGGAATGTTATAAAAATAATATATATTTAGTAAAAGGACAACCTGTAGGATGGGTGAAAACCCACTGCATCCAGCAAGGCCATAAGAATCTAACCTATAAATGAAGAGAGATAAGGGTTCATCACCTAGCACTAGCCTATATGATGTCTTGTTTAGTATGAATTTTCCTCTTCAGAAAAATTATTTTATGGATGAAGAATAAGTATATTTTAGAAATATATCATCTCATGAATATATATCCATTTTATTGGAAAATAATTTTTTGATTAAGTGATAAATGTTATTTCAGAAAAAGTTTACTATTTTGGGAACCCTATATGATCATGATAAATATTATACTTTTGGATTTTATTTGATAATAAAGGTTGAATTATATTTTGGAATAATCTATGATTTTATTGTGGAATTTTTGTGAGTTGTGTTATTTAGGTAAATAATAAGCATATCGTAGAGATTATATGATTTAGTACATTAAATTTTTGGTATGATGCATTAATAGTGATTGATTTTATTATAGATAGATGTAAAATTTATCTTGGATGATTATGTGATCAAATAATTATTGGGTTTCAATATTAATTTAGATTATTTTTTAGAAATTTTAAGGGAAATTTTTTATTGGCCGGTGTTTGTTGAAAATTGGGTATTATTGTTGAATTTTAGTGATTGAAGTAGTTTTTCATCATATAATGTTTTTTTGGGGAATTACCTTATCTTGTACATACTATTTGGTTTTGGTTAATTTTTCAAGACATGAGAAAAAAAATTTAATCTTTTGTGGATTATGTGATTCCATAGAAGATTATTATGGTTCTTCAGGCATGAAAAATTATTCTTAAATACTCATTGTTAGTGGAAAAGGATATGTTTATGGTGTAAATTAATTAAAGGGTGAAAATTTACTAGTTAAGTAAGTATTTATCCTCATGTTCTTAGTCGAAGTAGTAAAATAAATCCTCAAATCATTGAATAGGATCTTAAAAAAATCTTTTTAGTTTACTTTTTTTACTAAGAAATCAATGACATTTTAACACATCACAATATTATGTTTTTGAGATTGTTAACTATCTCATGCACATGTTCTCTATCACTATCCACCAACACAAGATATTTAGTTTTTTCTTCCATTCCCATGATTTCCTATATGGAACCATAATATGTGTTATCACAAGTTACCATTTTACATCCCTTTCTTTTTAAAAGTGGAAGTATCATTAAACCTTGTTCTGATATAGGATTTTAATAAATTAATTTTTAAAATTAAACCCTTAGTTACGATGAAAAAATTAAAAAATTTTGGGAAGAAATTCAAAAAGGTGGAGTTGGGAGAAAGAAACTTCCTAGGGGTTTAAAAGGAAATACAATATTCGATAGCATATATGATACACCACATAAAGCTTAAAATAACAACTAAATATTATTATATTACCAATATAGCTAGATTGTTAGAATGATGGGAATGAACAATATTAATGGAATTATAAAAATGTGATTTACACATGTATATATAATTAATTTTTTGGTGGTTAATTAATTATAAATGAATGTAAAACCCTTTTTAAAATAATAGGATTTTGTTTTATGAAAAACTATATAAATGTGCACAAGTGTGTTTTATACAAACAAAGAAAACAATAAATATTTTTGGATTATATGAATGGGATTTATAATATATTCAAAATAGTATTTATTACTCATCCTATGAGTTTTCTAGACATGATATAAGAACAAATCTAAATTTACTCACAAAAGAATTATTTTTAAATAAAGGAATTTATTACATATTTTGATTGTGCTCATGTTTTAAATAGATATTTTACACTTTTGTAAATTATATATTAAAAAATAAACTTCTCCATTGAAATATGAATATACAAATTTAATTTGGTTGAAAGTTTTTTATTTTCCTGATAAATTTCATGTTTTGATGAATACTGAGAAAATATCATATTTTAATTGAAAACATATTTTTTCATTTAAATAATTTATAGTTTTAAACTATATTTTGGATTGGTTTTATAGTATATTATATAATTTTTTTACCATTTAATCAAATTTATTTTATTTATATAATGACACATATTTTTTTTTATTTTTTTAGAAATTATTTTCAATAATTCTGAGACCAGGTGCGGAGATGGTGTGCGATTCTGAGTCCCATTGTACCTAGAAAAATTCATTGAAAAATGTTAATTTTTTCATAGCACACACATGAGGAAATACTAAAAATTTATAATATCTTTTAAATGGGAGTCTAGATCAAAAATATGAGGCAACCGTTGAGCCCATAATGAAGGCTTTTACCAAGGCGTGACCTAACTTTAGTCGGCGTGGGTCATCTGAAAAAAAGTTACTAAGGACGTAATGGTAAATAAAATTATCTTATATAAAAACCTTAATAACTCATGAATAGTGACTCGGAATGAAATCTTAGACCACTGTTGATTTTTTAATGTGTTTTTTTCCCTAGGAAAGGCCTAACATTGGTCGGCACAGGTCAGATATAAAAAATAGTTTTTAGATGTTTTAATGAATAAAATAAACTATAAGTTTTTTATATTTTAAAAAATATATAAATGTAGTGATGCTATTTATTTTAAATAAAGTGCTAGGTAGGGACCTAGGATTATCCTCATAACCCTAGAAATTCCTTGGAGGATTTAGATAGAACCTTTAGATAATTCTCTTAGTAGCGACAACAAACACCGAGATCAGAGATCGTTCTTGAAAGATTGCCAATGAAAATCAATCCTTGGTAAAAAAAGATCCATATCTTAGGAAGGGTGTTTGATTTTTAATTTCTTTTTCCCATTCATATTTCCTCATTGAATACGGGTCAATCCACAAACATAGTGATATATGGTTTGATCTTTATTGTGGGATGGGTTATTGTTACAAGATTATCGGTAGATTAGTATATTCTCTTTGTTTATCATACTAATGAGAACAGATTGAGGTTGACATGAACAAAGAAAATGGTTCATTCTTTAGGAAATCTTATTGTTTATCTCCCTAATTATTTTCATTATTCTCCATTTGATCCTCATGATTATGTATTGATTTTTCAGAAGGATCCAAAGGCCATTGGACCCCCAATTTGGAAGAAAGATGAAATAGAGTCCAGATCGGTGTAGCTTAGGACCTAAAGATTAAAAAGGTGTCTTCATTTCATTGAAAAGAGTACTAGAGGAAGAAAAGTGGACCATATAAGGAAGGGCACCAGCGACGTACAACGGCACAACATGTCTGACGTTGTGGGGGGTGTGGGGAAGCACTACTTGGGATGCGGCGGCTGTGGAACATGAAAAGGATATAGATGAGGCTAGAGGCCACATGATGTGGAGTGGGGGCCATGTATATTGGCGGTGGTCATTTTGGGGGACAACATGAGGCATACTAAAATGAAAAGTGGACTGGGTTGGGTGAGCAGGTTCGGTGAGGTGGGTCAGGCTAAAATGAAGCGGGTCAAGCCTAGTGGGATGGGTAGACCGACAAACCAGGTTAGACCCTGTGGGTCGGGGAGGACCTTGGTTTGACCCTATGGGTCGTGGGGACCTGAAAAAGACCCACGATGGCTGGACTGAGCTACAGTTGACTGAGGTAGTAGATTGTGATCCACGGTCAGCCAAGTTGAGATGCAACCACAAAAGGTAGCGGTGTGGTCGACCATCATGGAAGCTTGAGCTTCCACAACATGGTCGACCACCCGGTCAGTCCAGGAACCAGTGAACCCAGTTCTGAAAATTTAAAATAGACATAAATTTTAAACCATATGTCCATTTTATGAGATGTATAATGTGTTGGGACCCGTACGACAAGACAATATTTCCATGATATCTTAATTGTGTTTTTGTAGGAGTTTTCATACAACCAAATGACTTGAGGAGTGATTTATCCCAGAACAAGCGTTCTTTGAGAAAAAAAATTTACGGATGACTGTGACCTAGAGACTATGTGTCTTATAGATATTGTGTGTCTTATGGGGACTATGTGTATTATTTATATTGTATGTCTTATGAAGAATGTGTGTCTTTCAGAGACTATGTGTCATGTTTAGACTGTATGTCTTGATGGATTAATTATTTTAGGATTTTCTTTATATATTTTTTGTAGACATATATCTTTGTGGATCTAACTATCAATTTCCTTTGTGGTATTCATTTATGGTATTTCATAGTGGTATACCATCATGGTATTTCATTTTTTGTATTCCTTTATGGTATTTCCTTTATTGTAATCCTTTGTTTTTTTCATTAGTGATATCTTCTTTGTTTTATTTCCTTTGTGGTATTCCTTTGTGGCTTCTGGGTGTTCTACTAAGTGTGGTTTTACTCACCCCTTCATGGGCATTGCCTGCATGTGTTGTGTCTTGTGCAGACAATCGACTCTTCAATGGAGTTCCAAGAAGACCAGAACCAGGATATGACTTATGGGACCGGATAGGCCAAGGTGTGTTCTAAAATCTTTTATAACGATATTCATAATACCCATTACCTTACAGGTTGGACTTGTGGTTGTAGACTCTTTTCTTTTTATGGGATTGTTTTGGCCCTATTTACATTCTATTACTTTCCCTACTATACTTTGGTTGGGTGATGTAGTGGTTTGTATACATTTTTACTTAGTTCTTTTACATTTCAACATTTTTGGCTTGGAGATATGTGTGTGCATACATGTACTTAATAAAATTCCCTCCATTTGTGGGATATTCCTACCTGGTGGTAGTCACCAGCCCCTTTCCTATTGGAGGTGGGCGTGGGGTAGTCACGGAATGAGCCCCTCTATGAAGGGTCATGAATGAATGGTATCAGAGCATGTCAAGGACATCTGGAATAAGATTACACAAACCATTATATGAATAATTAGGAGACGTTTGAGGGTACACTGAGGTAGAGGAAGAAGTATGAGTAGGGTGTCATACGTGGAAGGGGAGCAAGCATGTCTATAGGAGGTGGTTGGAGGTTTGTGCTATTACCACCACCCATAGGTGTTCCATGAAAGGATCATGGAGCTAGTGGATAGGGATTAGAATAGCTATAAGTGATAGAGTATTACGACCTTGAGGCTCTAGGGATGATTAGAAGAAAAATCTATGTCTTTTCTATCACAGACGTCGTTTTTATAGACACTAATGACAGTAATTATTTTCATTCCCTAAACCTTGTTCAAGACTCGTAGATTCTGGTTGAACCATTGACTCAACCATTACGCATAAAGACTCCTACAGGAGGAGATTAAATGATCACACACTGGTTCTAATAGGGTGACCTTACTCTTAGAGGCAAGAGTTTCTGTTGGGATCTCTTGGTAGTTTCATCAAGGTCTTACGACGTCATTCTCAGTGTTGATTGCTTATCCAAATTTCATGCTCAGATTGAATGTTTTAGGCATAGAGTGAAGTGTATCCATAATTATGGGTCTGAATATTATTTTGTTAGTGAAAAGGAAACATAGTTAGTGTAGGATGGACTCACACATAAGAGGGTGCAACCGATCACTCATCATTTGGCTAGCTCGTCCCTTAGTGTAGTGGATGATTTGAGTCCACAGTTTCTTACAGTGGTGGAAGAGTATGATGATATCATTCTAGAGGATTTTTTAGGATTACCTCCCTATAGGGAGGTATAATTATATATTTTTCTACACCCTAGGATGACGTATATATCTACACCAGAATATCAGATGGTTCCTGTAGAGCTTCGTGAGATGAGTGTACAATTATAGGACTTATAGAGGAAGGGCTTTGTGAGACCCAATGTTTCACACTAGGCAGCCCTAGTTCTATTTTCCAAGAAGGAAGATGGGATTATGAGATTATGTGTGTGAATTCACTACCTCAACATGGTGACTATGAAGAATAAGTATCCACTAACAAGTCTCGATTACCTCTTCAATATGTTGAAAGAGGCACCGTTTTTCTCAAAGATTGACCTCCGATATGGATATCACTAGCTATGATTATATTATGCGGATATACTATAGATGTCCCTCAGATGTATTTATGACCACTATGAGTACTCAGTTGTGTTTTTTGGTGTGAATAACTCACCATTTGTGTTAATGGGACTCATGAACTAGATCATTTATCCTTACTTAGACCGATTCGTAGTGGTATTCATTGATGAAATCCTAGTGCACTCGGAATGTGAAGAGGATCACATGAGACAATTGAAGATGATCTTGGAAACAATCCAAGATAACTATATTTATAGGAATTTCTCAAAGTGGTAGTTATGGATACGAGAGATTTATTATTGGGAAACATCATTTCAGAGGATGTAGATTCAGTGGATCCATAAAATATTAAGGCAGTGCTTTCTTGGGAGCAACCCAAGAGTTTTATAGAGGTGAAGCATTACCTTGGTTCGGTTGGGTACTATTTGACGTTTGTACCCAACTTTTATAGAGTGACAATATCCTTGATGTCTTTGACATAAAAGGACAACCTTTTTCATGGATGAAGAAGTTCCAAGAGCATTTTCAGTTGTTCAAGAAGATATTGACGAGTGCTCCCATATTGAGATTGTCCGAGGAGGGAACTGAGTATGTAATGTTTTGGGATTCTTGAGGAACAGGGATTGGTTGTTTCCTAATTCATGGGAAATCAGTGATTTCCTATGTTTTATGGGATTGGTTGTTTCCTAATTCATCTCTTTAAAGATGTGGAAACACTACCTGATGGGTGAGTGGTTTATCTTCTACTCTGACCACAAGAGTCTCAAGTATATCTTATATTTGAAGGATATGAAATTGAGATAGAGGAGATGGATCAAGTTCTTTCAGGACTATGACTTTGATATTTTCTATACTCCCGGGAAGGGGAATGTGGTGGTATATGCTCTTAGGAGGAAATCCAGTTCACAGTTGTTGAACGAGGCATCAGAGCAGTTGGCCTAATTGCAAGTATCCATTATGGATAAGGATAGAGCATGTTACCTCCAGTCGATGGATGTTACCCCTCCACTCTTACAGTGAGTCAGGGAGGAAAAACATGGGGATACTGACTATGAGAATTTACATACTTAGAAGTGCACAAGGCATTCCCCTGATGAATATTCGAAAGCTAGGGAGCATGTCATTATTTTAAGAGGGATCACAATGGTACCAATGGCATTGGATGAGGAGGTTTTTATGGAGATCCATACATTCCCTTTTTCATTACATCCAGGTGTTTTGAAGATGTACCTAAACCTATGATTTCAATTTTGGTGGCCAAGGATAAAGAAGGGAGTTTCAAATTTTGTTTCTTAATGCCTATCTTTTTAGTAGGTGAATTCCAAGCACTAGGTTCTAGCAGGGCTGAATCAACCCCTTGGGGTGCTGTAATGGAAGTGGGATGAGATATCAATTGACTTAGTGAAAGGTTTAGCACATATTCCCTAGGGAAATGATACCATGTGGGTGATCGTTGACCTACTCACCATGTTGGCCCACATCCAAGATATTCAAAAGCATAGTTCAGTAGAGAGATTGGGAAAAATCTACTTGTATGAGATAGTTCGAATCAATGGAGTTCCATCAATGATAGTCTCACATAGTGATGCTTTCATTACATCGAAGTTGTGGGAGGGATTTAAAGAGGCATTTGGGAAATTGTTATTCTTGAGAACAATGTTTCAACCACAAAAGGATCGGTAGAGAGAGTAGACAAAACAAGTTATTGAAGACCTGATATGGGCTTGCATGTTATATTTTTACCATAGTTGAGAGGATTGTCTACCACTGGAGGAGTTTGAATAAAATAAATTCTATCAATCCACCATTGGTATGTCACCATTCGAGGCCTTGTACGGGTGACCCTACAGGTCACCACATTGCTAGACAGACTTAGGAGAGTTAACACTCATGGGCCCAGAGTTGCCGTGAGCTACCATGGAGAAGGTGTAGATCATAAAGGAGTAGATGAATACTAGAGAGATCCAACAAAAGTCTTATGTTGATAGGTAGCGAAGGCATTTGGAGTTCGAGGATGGAGACCATGTATTCCTTTGGGTCTCACCTCAATGCGAATTACGATGCTTTCGACAAGGCTTGAAGCTATCTCTGAGGTACATCATAACTTTACTGATACTCTGTAGATTTGGTGAGGTGGTATACCACTTGGATTTACCTCTGTATTTAGAGCAGATATAGGACATATTCCATGTTTCACAGCTGAGGAGGTATGTGAAAGACCGATCACATGTCATTGACTGGGGAAAGATGAACATTGATGATGTGGAGAATTTTGCTGAGTACTTGGTGGAGATCAAGGATCGATAGGAGAGGATCTTTTGCATGTGGTCGATTCCTCTAGTGAACATTCTTTGGAAGCATGAGAATCTTAGGGGAGTAAATGGTAGTGGGTGGCTCAAATTCATTCTCACTTCCCTCATTCGTTTTAGTAGCCCATTGTTTGGGATTTTGGGGTCATAAAGCCCTAAGGTGGGGAGAATAAAATGACTCATATTTTCCTGATTTAATTTTTAGAAATTATTTGGGAAAGTTTCAATACTTTCCACTAAGAAGATGCATGATTATGAGGCCCGATGTTCTTGGAACAATTTTCTGAAAAATGTTATGTTTTTAATAGCACGCATGTGCTGATTTTTTGAAAAACTGAAATATCATTTAAACAGGTGCCCAAGTCAAAAATCTGAGGGAAACATTGAGATTAAAATGGATTATTTACCCTTGGTGTGACCTAACTTTGGTTGGAATAAGTCATCTTAGAAAAATTCACCAAGGACGTAACTATATATAAAATAATTAACTAAAATTATTTTCTTTTAAAATCATAATAACTCATGAATAGTGACTTGGATTGGAAATTTGAGACCACCATTGAATTTTTATTGTGGTGTTTTACCTAGGTGAGGCGTAACCTCATATGGCACAAGTTGGTTGTGAAAAGTAGTTTCTAGACGTTTTAATAAATAAAATAAATTGTGAGTTTATTTTATTTTAATGTCACAGTGATGCAATGATGTTGTTTCTTTTAAATGAAGTGCTAGGTAGGGATCCATGTTCAGGATCACAACTCCCAAAATTACATGGTTTATCTAGAGATAATTTTATATAATTCTATTTTCAGCGATGAAAAAACACTGGGATTGGAGATTGATCTTGATGGATCACCAATGAAAATCCATACTCAACAGAAAATGATCTATATCCCAGGTAGGGTGTTTGATTTCTGATTTCATTTCCCCATTATTATTTCCATGATGAATGTGGTTCAATCCCCAAATATATTGATCCATAGTTTGATCATTGTTTCAGGATATGTTATTATTGCGGTATTATCGGGAGATTAGTTTATCCAATTCGTTTGTTATTCTAACGAGAACAAATCAAGGCTGATAAGAACAAATACCAAGGTTCATTATTTAGGCGTTCTTGTTCTTTATCTCCCCCATTCATGGAATTATTTACCATTGTATCAATTTGATCTTGGCTCAAATTAACAGGAGGCACTGAATGCTATTGGAGCCCCAGATTAGAGGGAAGAAAGAACAAAGGCCAGATCAGTGGCGCTCAGGACCCGCAGATCACAAAGGTGTTTTTGTTTCAAATATTGGATTATTGGAGGAATAATGGTGTACCAAAAAACGAAGGGAGTCGGTGACAAGTGCAGTTAGAAACGTATGATGGTGGACAGTGAGGCATGACGACGCACAATGGCATGTCATGTTGGGCGCTGTGTGGGACGCGACAACTGTGGAACCTAGAAAGTCTATAGATGTTGTCAGTGACTGAATGGACCAGCGTCGGCTCCTGTGGGATATCTCGTGAGACAGAATAACATGGAAAGAGGACCGGGTTGGGAGAGTGGGCCAAGACATCATGATGGGCCAAGATGACGAGGTGGGCCGGCCCCTACAAGAGCGGTTCAGGTCAACCTGGCGGACCGGGTCAGACCCAGGGTGGCCAAACCAGGCCACGTTCGACAATGAGATGCAGTCGGCCGAGCTATATGATGACTATGGCAACTGTTAGTTCCATAGACTGCCGCAGTATCTTGAGATACTGTTGCATGGTCGACCGCGGGATCGGCCAGACCGTGTGGTGGACTACTATGGTCGGTGGACAATTACTTGCTCAATCCACAGTCTAGTGAACCCCATTCTAAAATTTTAAAACAAACTTATCTTTCAAACCATACATCTATTTTATTATATTTCTATGGAGTTGTTACCCTTAATATAATATTATATTTTATATATATCCTTAGTGGGTTTTTTTTGGGAGTGTTCATATGACCTAATGGACTGAAGAGTGAGTTCTCCCCGAACGAGTGTGCTTCAAGAAAACATTTTTTTGGCTAGGTGTGACCTAAGGACTGTGTGTGTTATGGAGACTATGTGTCTTATAAATACTACATGTCTTATAGATTCAGAATATCTTATTAGAACTATGTGTCTTATTGGATTGAGTCTATCGGTATGTTCTTGATATACATCATATAGACATATATCTGTTGGGATCTGAGTAATGATTTCCTTTGTGTTATTCATTTATGATATTCCTTGGTGGTATTCCTTCATGGTAGTTCCTTTGTGGTATTACTTCATGGTATTTCCTTTGTGATATTTTTTTGGTATTTATTTGTGGTATTCATTCATGGTATTTCCTTTGTGGTATTTCATTTGTGGTTTCGGGGTGTCATACTGAGTATTATTTTACTCACCCCTGCACTGGCTTTTCCTGCCCATGTCGTGTCTTGTGTAGACGATATACTCTTCAATGGAGTTCTATGAATACTAGGACAAGGTGGTGCCTTGTGAGACTGGATAGGCCGAGGTGTATTTCGACAACTTTTTTGTTGATAATCCCAGCACCTCTTACTTTACAGGTTGGACTTATGGTTGCAAACTCTTTTCTTTTGCTGGGCTTGCTTTGGACCTATTTAATTTATAGTATTTTCACTATTGTACTTTGGTTAGGGGATATATATGTTTGCATGAATTTTTTTACTAAGTGATTCTACATTTTAGGATTTGTGTCTTGGATATGTGTGTGTCCGTACAAGTACTTAGGAAAATTCCTCCAATTTATAGGATATGCCTACTCAATGCTAGTCACTATCCCATGGCCAATTGAAGGTGGTTTTGGGGTAGTCACGGAACAACCCCCTATGATATGGGTCAAGACAATTTGAATGAATTTCACATTGAATTTTGATAAAAAAAACATTTCAATCATTATAATTTTTTTACATAAAAAACATGTTTTCTCATTCCGCCAATGGGGTTTATTTTTATTTAATTTTTGAAATTTCTGTTTTCTGAATTTTGAAAAAATTATTTCCTCTTTGGAATTAGAAATTACAAATTTTGTGAATAGTTCTCATTTATTTTTTGAAAATATGAATGGTAACTTTGGTAATTTTTTTTACCACGGTTTATGGTAAATTGGATAATTAAGGGTAAAAATAATTTTATGAATATTATAAAAGTACATTAAAAATTCTCATAATTTTATTGGATGATTATTTTATATCCCTAATCATTAATGGAATAGTTATGAGTCCATTTATAGCCATTTGGATGAGAATATAACCTTTATAATATTTTATTCAATGAAAATCCAAAGTTTTCAATCTTTCGTTTTTAACAAGTTAAATATTTTCATATGCAATTATATAGGTGATATGTTTAAATATAAATAATAATTTTAAATATAAAATATTTATCTATATCATGGTAATTTATTTATAATTTTTAGTGACAAAATAATTACCTTAAATGGTGACATAATGATGATGCATTAATTGTTTAATTAATTGAAGAATGAAATAAATGATATTTAAAATATTAAAACAAATATTTTTTTTAATTAATTTCTTTGATGAATTTTTTTATATGAATTTTACTTGTTATTAATTTTTAAGATAGTTGGTTCTAAGATATCATGGATGTAATGATATTTTTAGAAAGACTAGTAATGAATAGTGTCAAAATTGACATTAGTGATATTTTAAAACAAATAATTTTTTATTAAATGATATAAAATTCATAAATATCTAAAATTAGGATAAATTATTCATATAAGTCTAAAAATGTTATAAATTAATAATTTATTGGTAATTTTTCATTTTATAGTAATTATACTAACCCTTAAATTGTAAATTACATGATATCAATGTATGAATTAAAGAGGATAAATAAGGGTTAAAATGACAAGGATTAAAAAAAAGAAAAAACTTGTTTAATTTTTACTGGATGAATGTATTATGATCCACCACCATTATATATTTGAAATAAATTTATATAGATCAATTTTTCATATAAAATTAATTTATATTAATTTAATAATTAGAAGAATTCCAAGAGTGTCACTCCCGTCTCCTATAAAGGGGAATCCATTATTCTATTTTCTTTACCATTAAATACTATTTTGGTTCACCCAAGATATTTCTAATTCAATTCCAAGTATCCCACACCACATCATATAGATCTCAATTTATTTAGAGCACTTATCATAGAGGACTTCTATTGTTAAGGTGTTAATCAAAAGAGATTTCTTAAAGAAAGGGTATCGTTTTGAATGAATTATTTTTGATTTAATTATTCATCCTCCATGATGAAATAATAAATGAACTATAATTAACATAATAAGAAGTTATTATGATAATATCATCACCTATATCCATCTCCAATTACATCAAATGGGAAAATAATTGTCGTTCAGGTGTACATATAACTACCACCACAAGAACCGATATAATTCGTTTTCTATCACCATCTCTCAAGACTAGTTACAATAATGTAATTAATGTTTATATGTCACATTAATTACATATTTATCATTAAAAAAGAATAAAATATAATTTATGTTCATATCTTTCTATGCACATAAAAATGATAATGGCATTCGTGCGTATGTGTAAACTATCACCTCCACGAAGCAGTGTGATTCATTTTTTCTTCATATTTTCACATGGATGATATATAAATAAGTATATTTAAATGAATAATTGTTTACGCTCCTTTCGTCACAGAATCTAAATATCGGAAAAGGGGAATATCTGAGCTCAAAGTGATTCAACCTTTGAAGAAAATATCAAAAATCGACAAAGGCATGAACAAAGGATAAAAAGCAACTGCACTGCGCAAGTTATATCACTGTCGCGCAAGTCCACTTGCGCGATGACCTTGGTCGCGCAAGTGACTTGCGCACCCTAAGTGATAACCGCCCGGTAACCGCTCGGGGTCTTCTTCTGCCTATAAATAGACCCAGTGGGCCCCCCATTCGGGAGGATCTTTTTCCAGAAACTCGGATTGAAGCTCCTGACGGCCAAGTCTCTTCTCAAAGCTTCCGGAACACATATAAGGTAATTTCTTACCTAGAACGGAAGATCTAAAGGGAGGGAGGAAGGCCTAAGTGTTGAAACTCATCAACACTTGCGCGCCTGAATGGCCAGCCCTTAAGGGAACTAGTCACACTTGCGCGCTGCCTTATTCCTTCAATAGAACTTGCGCGTCCCTTTTCTGGGAGAACCTCAAGAGGATTCTAAAGGCTTTAAGAAAGAGTCGCTCAAGTATTTTAATGCTGGTTGAAAATCGCACAAGTACCCCACATGTCGCGCAAGTATACTTGCGCGACCAATACTTGCGCGCCCACGTAAGACTTGCGCGCCTTTCAAGACTTGTGCGCCCCTACCTTTTTTGGGTGCCCATCTTTCCCATTTTACCCCTCTTAAGCCATTTCACCTTTCCTATTCAAGATTTAGTCTTCAAAATACTCTTCAAATCCATTTATGGCATGATTTCTTGATTTGACTTCCTTATCTGAAAGGAATTCGGTGGAATATCTCTCAAAACCTAGTGATTTATACATCTTTATGTCACCAAAGATTTAGAGTTCATTCATTCAACCTCATCCTTTAAGATGAGAGAATCCTTAACCTGGGTATCCTTTTTAAGAATAATCCCCAGTTATAAGTCCTTTAATCTGGGCATCTTCCTCAGGAGTGAGCCCCAAATTCTTAAAGTTCCCAAACTTGGGCATCCTCCTCAGGAGTAAGCCCCAAACCTTAATTCCTTAACTTGGGCATCCTCCTCAGGAGTAAGCCCCAATCACAATCCTTTAATATGGGAATCCTTCTTAGGAGTAAGCCCCAAGTCCTCTAATTTTGGGCATCCTTCTTAGGAGTAAGCCCCAAGTCCATTAATTTGGGCGTCCTTCCTAGGAGTAAGCCCCAATCTAAAATATGGGCATCCTTCTCAGGAGTAATCCCCAAACCTTAATCCCTAACCTGGGTCTCCTTTTCAGGAATAAGACTCAGTTATAATCTTGGGATTCCTTTTCAGGAGTAAGCCCCAAGTCCCCTAACCTGGGCCTCCTTTTCAGGAATAAGTCCCAGTCATAATTATGGGCATCCTCTTTAGGAGTAAACCCCAAGTCCCTTAATTTCTCTTAACCAGTCCTAAATTACGTTTTATATGAGATTCCTTCTCAGGAGTAAAACCCAATTATCAACCCTCTACTAATTTGGGTTTCCTTTTCAGGAATAAGTCCCAAGTTAGAGTATTCAAATCTCCATAAAGCACATATACCTTTATAGACCCTTTTCCTGGATTTTCTCCCTAAAAGTAAATCATAAACCTTCATCTATCTGGGCAGTCATACATACATAAGCCCCAAACAATTTCTTATGATTTCATCTTTCATGGCACAATTGTCTAATTTTTACCAATACCTCTTGTTTCTCACAACGAGCATGACTGACATGAGCTTAGAGTGTAAAAGTAATTATGACATTCTTCTTTGAGCCATCAATCATAAACGTCATACTCCATTACTCGAACTACGTGGGTTCTGATTTCTTTTCGAAAACAAAGGATACATAGGTAGCCCATTTATGGGTTCGATCCCAACTCTGAAATAATCTATGTCCTTATGAATGACGATAAACTTCAAGTGCCCCACTGAGTGGCTTTAAAACCAGCCTGGTCATCATAATGACCAAGAGACTTTTATATAAGTATTTTGAAGGATACCATTGACCATGAATCTCTAAATAGATACAGACGATTCTCTATTGATGAAGAACCTCGAATACATATAAAAGATTCTCTAAATTTCTTACATATTTAATCATTGATTGTTAAAACTAAAGGAAAGCTCATTTTATACTTGGTAATGTAATAAGGATTCACGAACATAACTTAAATCTATAAAGAGAGTCCCGGAGTAGACAATAATTCGCCTCAAAAAGGTGTGATGAGTCCGACCTCCCATCCTATCGACCAATGAAAATTCCTAAGCCTCATCAGTCCACAAGCTAATGAGCGCCTACCTTTGGAAAGTAGGGCCAAACGGATGTGGAATCATTGGATGTTTCCGGTTCTACGAACAAACCCGCTAGAAACCGATCAGAACGTTTGAATCTCCCGTCCAAGAGGTCATCCCCGAATTCCGTGCGAAACAAAAAAATGGTGAACCCGACGTGAATACTTAACCAAGTTAAAGTGATGTTCTTTTTATTTGTTTGGCCCCTTGGGCCAACAAATCAATCATTGACATGTGCTCATCCAAAAGATGCAGTGGCCGGATTCATCTTGATTATGTCTATTATATGGAACATGCACTCTTTTCTCAAGATCTTCTGCAAAATGGTTTTCCTTAAATTCACTGATGTGAATACTGCTGCTGTGAACACCTCTACTGTGAGGTCTGCTGCTATGAAAACCAATGCTGCTACTCCTGCTGGAACGTCGTCCGCTCTGAGGATGACATCACCAACTCAGTGTCTTCAACGCTGGGTTTCTAATGCACTGGTTAAGGAGTACCATCACAACGGTACTATCCCAACTCTGGAGGCCGCTCGTCAAGCCCTCCAAGTTAACAACTCTACCTGGTCGTCCGGACAACGGCGGATAGTGATCAAGAAGCAGGCGGTGTTGACTACCGTCTCCAACCATTTCGGGTCGTTATCCCCGGAACGCAATTTCCATTCACTCCCTTACTCTGAGGAAGTGAATGAGCAGGTCCCTCAGGGCCTTAATTCAAAAAGACAGAAGTCCTTCCCGAGGGCTCCCATCAACAATCGCCGCCAGACTCGTGCGGTAGTGCGCCCTCAACATGATGAGGGTACCGACTCCAGGCATTCAGCTTAGGTTCCTCGAACCCGAGCAGGAAAGATGAACCGCCAGAGACGGAATCCGGTTAACAATAGACAGGTTATCATCCCTGCCATCTCCGGAGAAGTCCACAAACCTAACTTGGTGGCAAACAACGAGCAGGCACACACACCTGCCCGTTTTAATTCCGCTGTCCAGCAGACTCGTCTGGCAGCATCAACCCAATCCCGCCAGGCAATTCCGGCGGAGTACTATAGGCAGGAACATACACCTGCTTATGCATCATCATTTAGTCAGCAGGTTCGTCTGACTACATATGCTGGAGTCCGCAAACCTAACTTGGTGGCGAACAACGAGCAGGCACACACACCTTCCCGTTTTAATTCCGTTGTCCAGCAGACTCGTCTGGCAGCATCAAGCCAATCCCGCCAGGCAATTCCGGCGGAGTACTATAGGCAGGAACATACACCTGCTTATACATCACCAGTTAGTCAGCAGGCTCGTCTGACTACATATGATGGATCTCATCAACCGCGTTTGGCGAAGTGTAATCAGTAGGCACATACACCTGCTAATACTAATCAAGCCTACCAACAGTCTCGCTTGGTAGCGCACGGAGAAGTCAGTCGGAAAGCCCCGATGACAAACAGGAGACAGACTCAACTCTCTGCCTCCACACTTGAGTACTGTCAGGATTCACTGACAGGAAAAGGAGGACAGGAGCAGGCACATACACCTACTCCAAGCCTGGAAGGGATGTATATCCCCGTTCCGGCAGCTAAAGTCACCAAGCATATTTTGTCAACGGTGAAAGAGTAGAAGCAAATTCCTGCTCATATTCTGGATGCTTGCCAGGATATCATAACAGCTTCAACATCATCTCAGGGATAGACACATAAATCTATCCCTAGCAGTGGAGTGACACATCAACGATTCACTCCGGAACAGACACACACATCTGTTCCAGTCCAAGAGGGTTATGGGGCATACTCCCCCATATCATACGGACAACCAAGTCAGGCACATACACCTGATTTGAGTGGAGACCGTCAGCCTAACCTGACCATCTT
Source organism: Viscum album (assembly GCA_963277665.1). Lineage (NCBI taxonomy): Eukaryota > Viridiplantae > Streptophyta > Magnoliopsida > Santalales > Viscaceae > Viscum > Viscum album. Next base: position 1,187,248,049 of record OY728164.1, read on the forward strand.
TTCTGATCAGGCACATACACCTGCTCAGAGTAACCACTTTCGTCAACAAGTGGTTTCCAAAGCGAGTAAGAAGGCATCTAAGAAAAAGATCCACCCAGCACAGTCAGGAGATCAAAGGCCAATTTGCAACAAGTCCTTGCTCGATGTTGGAGTTCTTGAAGCCCTCAGACATTTATCTGTCGGAATTCAAGATTCTACTCCCTCAGTTCCCAATAACGGGAACATTAATTCTGAAGTTCTTTAACAAACACTTCCTCATGAAGGCTTGATTCATGAAAATTCGGTCAATATTGAAGTTTCTTCTTCAGATGAGAGCCACAGGAACCCTTTGTGTGGTCAGAAGACCAAGTAGCAAGAGATCTCATCTTTTGCTGTAACCCATTATGGTGGTCCTCCCCATGATGATGAACTTCGCTGCGAAAGTCCTCTCCGCAGTAGTGATTCACATTGCCTGGAAAATACTCTAGTGGACAATGTAGTGCCGAGAAAGTCCTCTTATCTTGAGGCACTTGCAAATGAGAAACCAGTCATGTCTGATGCTTTATCGCTAACAAGTGAAATACTTTATCAATCAGAAGATATCCCAGGGTGTAGGTCATTCTCTGAACCACCCCTAAGTCTTGCATCTTCTAGTTTGATCAATGATCTCTCTACCAATCTTGTTGAATCCGATGAAGCAACAAGGAAACACCAACTCTGGTCAAAACAGGTAGAAGAATCTTCATTTAATGACAAATAGGAAATGCTAAACATGAGGAAAAAACTTGAAAAAGGTGAGGTACCAGTCATGTTTTGTCTTTTGGCTGACTCCCAGTACGACATTCCAAAGATGTTGACGGATGATGGAATCCATGATATTCGTCTCAACATATGGAAAACTCTTTGTCAATTGAAGAAGAAGGTATTATCTTATGATGAATATGAAAATCATCTTAAGATAATAGAAGGGCTACAATGTCAGATTGATTTGGCATCTCTATCAGTCTCTCGGTATCCGAAGGCTGAAAAGCATCAGAGAACCCTTCAACGTTCATGCCTGGGGGCACTAAGAAAATTGCGTCAGTTAATTGCCAATGCTCTATCTGATGTTCATATCAGAGGATGGGGTGTTCACGGAGCACTACATTTCACAGTGCTTTCCAGTCAGCAAAGCCCGCCGAAAATGGTCTCATGCAATGTTATTGCCCATGGCCGGCCACAGTCAATGGGCTTTGTTCATAATCAAAGGCTTGCTCAAGAACAAGCTTCAACTAGTTCCTCTCAAAATCAAGCATATAAAGAACAAGTTGTTGAATTTCTACTACATCAAGAAGGTGAGAATATTGCACAAGCCTCTCGTATGGAGCAAACACGTCATCAAATGACAGAAATTTCGGAAATCATCCAACGGTCTGTTGAACCAGATGATAAAAGTGGATACAGGATAATGCATCTAGCTAATTTCCGAACTAAGATTCGCAAGATCAAGAGATCTTTTAAGAATATCTCAGACGTAGAATTTCAAGAGCCACCCCAGCTTGTCAGACTGGGGACTTCTCTAACCCAACCCTCAGAGTCAACAAATGGGATTCGAGGAGTTGAGCGGAAGCAGCAGGAACATCCCCAGTTCTCGAGACTGGGGACTCTTTCAAATCATCAATCCCCTCCTCAGAGAATGTCGGTCTTTTCTCAATTGGGTAAGAAGCCACAAGAGGAACGAAGAGCCAAATTATCAGGAAATTCCCTCCAAGTTATAGCTCGTCAAGAAGTTCCTAAAAGATTGAATCAACAAAAGGCAATGTCTCTTCAAAGACATGAAAGAAGACAATATCACAGAAATGCTGATAGAAGGGATTTGATGCATTATGCATCAATCAATGTCATCAATGACGTTGTTGCTAATCCACCAGAGGAGACTCACTCAGGGGAATCAGATGAAGAGCGTCCTGCTCAAGAAAATGTACGCACCGATACAAATGACGAAGTTGTACGTACACGAAGTCAAAGGATTACTCAAAACCTAGGTAATCCACTTCCCTCCCTCCAAAAGGTATCCAAAAAAGGGAAGGGAAAGAATCAGGTTACATATCCTTCCTTTGGAGAAGGTCAGTCGCTCTCATTAGAGCAAAGGTTTTCACAACAGGAGGAAGAAATGAAAGAATTAAGAAGGTTGAATGCAAAACTACTTTAGAGTAGTCTTCTTCTTAAGAATGCTGAAGTCCGACAGCCGAAGGAATTTGTTGTAACTACTAAGATGGATCAGGAATATCCTCCTTTATCAGTACACCCTCAGAGGTCTAATCCTACGAGTCAAACGCAACAAAGGTTGGCAGCACTACCATCAGTTGCAGCACCAACCACCACGTCTGTCCAAGCTCCATTCATTGCACCTACCCGAAACCATGTTCAACCTGATGTTTCTCAAAAGTTAATAACTACTATTGAGTCATTAACATCTCGGTTAGAAACTATGGAAGGGAAACGGGTGCAAGTTCAACCAGAAAAGAAAGTTTACCCTGAATGGGTAGATTCAATTTCTCCTCCATCCAGTTTTGGAAACCCTGTTTTCCCTACTTTCAATGGATCAGGCGACCCTGAACAACATTTGACGCATTACGTGTCTTGTTGTGATCCTATTATGGGAACTCCAGAGCAGCAAGAAGCAGTGAAACTCAGATGCTTCGTGCGAACCTTGCAAGGACCAGATTTTGTCTGGTATACAAGCTTGCAATCCCGGTCAATCATCGGATAGGAGGATCTTTGTCAAAAATTCCTTCTTAAGTTCAGCTCAACTTTGCCAAAAAGGACAGTTTTCGATCTTACAAACTGCAAGCAAAGGGAGAATGAAATAGTCTCTGATTTCATTGCTCATTGGAAGAGATTAACGTATTCCCTGAGTTTAGCACTCCCTCAGGAGGAACTGTTGCCAATCTGTGTGGCAAATTTGCGTGACGAATTACGCACGCTGTTGATCCCTGTGAAATACACAGGAGGGTTTCGAGACCTTACTTCAATCACTCAACAGATTGATGATTCCCTTATACAGGCTAAGGTTAAATCTCGTGTCATTCCATCAGTTCCAGGAAGGATAATGGATAAAGTATAAACTGCTACAGTTATGCTTAAACAAGCACCTGTACCTATTTCTACTTCAAAACCTTCATCTTCTCGAAGGGCTCCACCTCCTGAACGCCAACAACAAAGGCCGTTTCGTCCAAATGATCAAAGAGATCAATGAAGAAAACAATTTGAGGATTTGAATAGTAAAACACACTCTTTTCGAAGTGAGCAAGTTCCTGGTTACTTCATTTCAGCTCTGGAAAATAATTTGGTTCAATTACCAGTGCCCAAGAGGCCAAACAAGGAAGGAGATGAAGACCGTCCCAATTATTGTCCCTTTCATCAAATGTTGGGGAATCCCATCCAGGAGTGTTTTGTCTTTAAAGGCCTCCTGCAAAATATGGTCAACTTGGGACAAGTCAAATTGAAGGGTTCTTCAGCTCATGTAGCGTGTATTACCGCTACTGATCCAGAGGAAGGAGGCGAGTGGCAGGAAGTCAAAAGAAAAACTGCACAAAAATATGATGATTGGATGGTTAGAAAGACAATCAATCGAACACATTCCATTTTTCGAACACAATTGAAAAATCCAATTGTGTCTCCTACAAAAGCTGCAGTGAAGCCTCCATCAAAAGACAAATCCTCAAAAGTGCAGCGCAATTCAAAGAAGAAAGAGGAATCAGAAGAAGATGAGTATGTATCGAGGCCTAAGTTGTCTTTGACTCTGGCAGATTTCATGCCATCTACCTCAAAGCAACGGACACCGCCCCACCAAACGGCACAACCTAAACAGGCTAACTAGGCAGAGTCTTTATCAGATGAAGAGTTAATCTTTGGTTCTGTAAATATGATTCAATTAACAGATCCATATTCCAGTCTTGATGAGCCTGAATTCCCTGTATCAAATAATGGAATCCGAGGAAGTTCTAGAGGTTCAGGATACAGGGGAAGACGTGGATCTTTCCGAAGCCACTACTCTAATTCTACCCCTGCTAGCACTGTATATGCAGCAGAAACTCGTGGTAGATCCCTTCAGCGAGCTCAAAAAGAACAAGCAAGTTCTTCTGCCAATGGCCAACTCAGTTTTGGCACAGTTATTTTGGAAGACCGATTAAAGGTTCCATCTTCTTTATCTCAGCAAGTAAATGGATCTAATCAGTATAATCTTCCAAAACCAAGAATGTTGCCAACTTCAATACAAGATGCATCAGCTTCCAAAGCATCTGCTTCCAAGGTACCTACTAAACAACATATTCATGTTGTGAAATGCAGACCTCTAGATCAAAAGTATGATATATTGAAACACTTGGCCCAAGTACTAGCCAAGTTATCAATTTTGGATGCTTTGAATATGTCAAAAGATCTTCGGGAAGCATTCATCAAAGCTTTGTCAAGTCCTCATGAGTTTGAAGTTGAAATTGCTGCAGCTGAAGTCTATCACATAGAGAATAATCCTACAGAATTCCATGTAGTGATATATTTTACTGATAAAGATGAAGATGATGTTGTGCATGGGCACATAAAACCTTTGTACTTATCTGGAAAAGTCAATGGTGTAGATATTCGAAGAGCTTTCATTGACAATGGTTCAGGAGTCAACCTCATGCCCATTCGTACACTTCATCGATTGGGCCTCACGGAATCTGATTTATCTCCTTCTACCATGATGTTACAATGATATGATAAAAATGAACAAGAACCACTAGGTGATGTTACACTCAGAACTCAGTTTGGAGATCTTGTATCCAATTCGGATTTCATGATTGTTGATCAAGACTCAGCTTTCAATATCTTGCTTGGAAGACCCTGGCTACATTAGCATGCAGCTATTCCTTCACCATACCATCAATGTCTCAAATACTGTTTCAATGGTCAAGTTGGAACATTGTATGGTGATAAGGCCCCGTTCAAGACATGTGAGTCTCAATACATTGAGGCATAATTTTATCACATGAAGGGAAGAGAAAAATCTACAATGAAGGAAATTACCAAAGTTAATGCTCCATATGGTTTGGAGAAAATTCCAATAAATCCATTTACACATGTGAGTACAGATTATGTGTTACCTATCAGTCAAATTGACAAAATAGGCCCAAATCAAAATACTCTTATGGAAAGATCCATAATGTCAATTACGGCAATTGAGCCAGACACCATGGGAGAAATTGGTAACCTACCAAGCAGTGATGAAAGCATAAGTGGTGACGTTTTCATTTCATCTACTGAAGTCCAACAAGTCTATACTTCGCCAATCAGGCCAAAAGAAGTTATAGAAACACCAAAGGTGAATAATGATGTCGATTCTCAATCCATCATCCCCTCTTTATTTCCCAAATAAGGCCCTTTATCATCAATAGGGTCGGAAATGGAAGCTTCTTCTTCAAAATGTGAAAATTTTGATATCTCTTAGGATCATGAGAATTTCGTTTTGTCATCTCCTTTGCAAGTAGAAACAATAGAAATAGCATGTAATGAAGAGGAAGAGGAAGATCTTAGAGATGCTCCTCCAGCATTTGAAGAGGGTATCTCTACCACTGTGGATGAAATCAGAGAAGTAAATCTGGGTACAGAGAAAGATCCACCCCCCACTTTAATTAGTGCGGCCATGACCCTTGAAGAGCAAGAGATGTATATTTCTTTTCTAAAGCAAAATAAAGATATTTTTTCTTGGAATTATACAGAAATTCATGGGCTTGATCCTGATGTTGCTACTCATCATTTGGGTTTACCAAAAGAACATTGAGGATTTAAGAAAGCCGTGAGAAGAACACACCAAACCTATGCTTCCAAAATTGAAGCTGAAGCAGATAAGCTGATCAAAGACAACTTCGTCATAGAAGTTCAATATCCCAAGTGGTTGGCTAATATTGTCCCTGTAAAGAAGAAGAACAGACAAATTAGGGTTTGCATCGATTTCAGAGATCTTAATCGGTATTGTCCTAAATATGATTTCCCAGTTCCGATTACAGAACTCTTAATTGATGTGACAGCTGGATATGAAGTACTTTCCTTCATGGATGGATATTCTGGATATAATCAGATCTGAATGGCCCTAGAAGATGAAGAATTTACAGCCTTCAGATCCCCTCAAGGTGTGTTTTGTTACCAGGTGATGCCCTTTGGTTTAAAGAATGCAGGTTCAACATATCAATGCACCATGCATCGTATCTTCAAACCTTTCTTAGGGAAGTTTGTTGAATGCTATGTAGACGATTTGGTGATTAAATCCAAACAACGTTCTAATCACTTGGCTGATTTGGAAGTCACATTCCACAAGCTTCGACAACATAATTTGAAGATGAACCCCTTAAAATGTGCTTTTGGGATAACCTCAGGAAAATTTCTCGGCTTTGTCGTATGCCATCGTGGTATTGAAGTCGATCCTGAGAAGACCAAGTCAATCCTTGGTATGTCACCTCCTCAAAATTTGAAAGAATTAAGAGGACATCAAGGACACATAGCCTATATTCAGCATTTCATCGCCAATTTGGCAGGCAAAAGTTTACCCTTTACCAAATTATTGAAGAAAGGAGTCACTTACCAGTGGACAGAAGAATGTCAAGAAGCATTTGATGTTCTCAAGAAATACCTCTTGAGTCCACCAGTACTCATGCCACCTGTTGAAGGTAGACCACTTATCCTCTATGTGACAGCTCTAGAGTGATCATTGGGTGCCTTTATCGCTCAAAAGAATGATGTTGGGAATGAAAATAGCCTCTACTATCTCAGTAGAACTATGCTTGAAGCAGAAACCCGGTATTCAAGTATTGAGAAGTGCTGCCTGGCATTAATCTTTGTAGTACAGAAACTGAGACACTACCTGCAACATCACGAGGTCCAATTGGTATCTCACAATAATCCGCTCAAATTCATCTTTAGTCGTCCAATGCTTACAGGACGTCTAGCAAGGTGGGCCATTATTTTGCAGCAATTCGACATTCAGTATGTGTCTTAAAAGGCAATTAAGGTCCAAGCTCTGGCTGATTTTCTGGATGAACATCCTTCAGTGGAAGACACGTCTTCAGATATTGAACTCCCTGATGAGAAAGTTTTCTCTATTCAAGAGAGTCCTCAAACATGGGAAATGTATTTTGATGGTGCTTCTAGAAGTCCAACAGGGAAGAAAATGGAAAATACTAAATTCAACAAAGTTGGTTTAGGAATTGTGCTCATTTCTCCAGATAAGGCAGTGTTACCCTATTCCTTTTTATTGTGGGAAGGTGGTACCAATAATGAAGCTGAATACCAAGCTCTCATTAGAGGCTTGGAGTTAGCGCTTCAAGCACAAGTGAATCACTTAAAGGTGAAAGGTGATTCAGACTTGGTAATCAAACAAGTCAATGGGGATTATGCCATCAGAAAAGAAGAATTAATCCCTTTGTATGATTACGTCAGAGAGTTAATGGAGGAATTCCCTTCAGAACCGACATTTTCTTATGTCCCAAGATCATAAAATGCTCAAGCTGATGCACTGGCTAATATAGCCGTAGCTCTAGCAGATCCAAATCGGGATGAGAAAACCATCAGTATTGCCCACCGTCGTGCAATTTCACCTTATGTTCAAGTCAGAACAGAGGAAATTAATGAAATTAGTCCCATTCCTGAACCGTATGGTCATACTACAGGATGGATGTCACCTATCAGGGAATACCTTCAAAATGGAACACTTCTACCTGATAGAGCCGAGAAAGAACAAATCTGGCGACGTGTGGTCAATTTTACTCTTTATGATAGTCCAAACCACCTAGAGAAAATTCTCTACAAATGTGGTTTTGATGGAGTTCTCTTTATATGTATTGATGGTGAAGAGACAATGGCTTTCATAAAAGAAGTGCATGCAGAAGTCTGTGGTGCCCACCAGTCTGGACATAGACTGTCTGATCAAATTCGAAGGCTTGGATACTTTTGGCCTTCAATGATACAAGATTGTGTTAATTTCACAAAGAAGTGTCATTCATGCCCAGTATATGCCAACTTCATTCATCAACCTCCAGAGTTTCTTCATATAGCTAAATACTCGTGGCCATTTGCCACATAGGGAATGGATGTGGTGGGACCTTACCCTTCAGCTACGGCCAAGCAGTTTAAGTACATTTTTACTGCTACTGATTTCTTTTCCAAATGGGAAGAGGCAGTACCTCTCAAATAAGTCAGGTCTAAATGCATTGTTAGCTTCATCAAGTCTAACATCATTACTAGATTTGGTGTTCCTCATACCATATTGACGGACAACGGCACCAACTTCTGTTCTTCGGAGATGAAGAAATTGTATCAAGAATACAACATTAAATCCAACCATTCATCTCGGTATAATGCGGCGGCCAATGGCCAAATAGAAGCCTTTAACAAGACTCTTTCAAATATACTGCAAATGATGGTGGATAAAGATAATAGATCATGGCCTGATAAACTTTTTCATGCTTTATGGGATTATCGGACTACCACTCGCAATGCAACGCGATCAACTCCATATTCGTTGGTATATGGAACAGAAGCAGTCTTGCCAATTGAAGTTCAATTGCCCTCACTCAGAATAGACATTTGTGATCAGTTATCTACAGATGAGCAATCCCAAAAGTGATTGAATGAATTGGAACACTTAGATGAGAATAGATTGTGCACTTTGCACCACTTGGAAATCTATCAGAATCGAATAGCACGAGCTTTTAACAAAAAAGTTTGTCTTCATTCATTCATTCAGGGAGAATTGGTATTGGTTCTCAGAGCACCAATGATACCAGGAAAGAAGCCTCCCAAGCTTGAACCAAAATGGGAAGGACTTTATTCAATACATAAGGTCTACTCTAATGGAGCTTATTCATTAATCTCAATGGATGGAGAACTCATCACGACTCCAACCAATCCCAGATTTCTGAAGAAATATTTTGTATAAACACAAAATATGGTTCCCAGAACCAAGATTCTTACAAGTGGTTCATACAGCAATAGTCCACTATGACTTTAAACTGCATCATCATCCATGGTCTATGCATATGACCTTAAACTATTTGCACTTTCATCCAACATAACGTTAAACTGTAGAAAAGAACTTGTCCCCGCAACATGACATTAAACTGTGCAGCACCAGTTCGTCCTTGCTATATGACGTTAAACTATATAGCAATGGTCCAGTATGACCTTAAACTACAACTTCATCCCACACGACATTAAACTGTGAAAAAGTTCCCTAAACCATCCAGCATGACCTTAAACTACATCATCCCTGGTCCATGTATATGACCATAAACTATTTGCAAATCCCTTACGTCCAGCAAGACGTTAAACTGTGACATCCTAACTACATGACGCTAAACTGTATAAAAATCCCTTACGTCCGGAAAGATGTTAAACTATACAATCTCAAAGGTCCAGCATGACATTAAACTGCACCATCCACGGTCCAGGCATATGACCATAAACTATTCTCACTTTCGTCCAACATAACATAAATGGTGTGTTATTTTGTCCTTACTGCATGACATTAAATTGCACAGTCCCCCTTACGTCTAGTATGACGTTAAACTGTATTGTCCCCATCGTCCTAAACTACATGACGCTAAACTGTACAGAAAGTCCTTGATATGTCCTATATGACATTAAACTGTTATTTTGTCCCTGCTACATGACACTAAATTGTGCAGCACCAATAGTCCTAACTGCAAGACTTTAATCTGCATAGTCCCTTTTTCATGTCCTACATGACATTAAACTATGCATCGTTAAGGTTGTTGTTACCTCTGGTTTCTCACACCGAGTATGACTCACGTGATCTTAGAGCAAACATCAACCATAACACTCTCTTTGGGCCGCTATACCATGTGTAAGTCCCAACAACATTTTTTATTAGATCGTTGTCCCCAAGAATAACTTGATCATTAATTCATTCTTTAATTGAACTACACAGACTTTGATCCTTGCCCTCCAGGCTGGGTATGTAGGCAACCTCCCAGGGTTCAAGCCCAAAAACAATCTCTTCACATCGGTTCACCACCATATCATATGATGTTGATTCGTGAAACCGCCCCTGGAATCAATATCTTTACATTGATTCTCTTTCATCCTTGTTATATGACGTTAAACTATGCAACACTTTTGTCCGGTACGACAATAAACTACAATAATCTTTGATTTCCTCATTTGAGAGAGAACTATTATTGACATTGATTTTTTCAATCATGTTTCATTTTAAAAGACTACGTGCATACATGGTAATGCCTAAACTTTTTATCTTAGGTTAAACCATCATTGCACTAAAGTCCCCTTTCACCCTTCACATGTACGAACCAAATTTGTACAAAGGGTAGTTCTAGAACTACGTGGGCTTGATTCCCATCCTTATGGGATATGTAGGAACGTTCGAGTATCCCTCGAATCCAGCCCCATGTATTTTGGGCCTAACCCCAAATTTCACTTTCAGTCCCTTGGCTGAAAAGTCCTCATGAAAACACACACTGTGTATTCATTATTATGGTCTGAATTCTATGACCCTAAACTAAGATTTCTCATACTTTCGTCCTGCACGACGTTAAACTGCATTTCAAGAACTACGTATGGCTTGATTCTCATTCTTATGAGATACGTAGTGAAGTCCAAAATTTCAATTCAGGACCCAGCCACAACATGATTATGGTTATCATTGACCTATGTATCTCTATATACATTGTAAAATACCCATCTTTATGTGTTATAATCCTAACCTTAAATATTTCCAGATCTTCATAACCCTTTTCATGACATCTAGTCACAAAAATGTCAAACTTCTGAGAATTCTTTTTCCTGACTATGCAGCACGTGCCCATAGGTGGCCTTGCATAAACAGTCCACATAATAGACTTGTTAGCCAAAAGATACTATTTTATTTAACTATGCAGCCAATGACCTTAGGTGGCCCTACATAATTCAACCCCCTAACGGGTTTGTTAAATGATGGTAACTTCATTCTTGGGAAGAATGCCTCTTTTGTCCTTATTTGTCTTAAACGACAGTATGTAGGGATCCGTAAAAAATAGCCATCCTTAACATATTTTTCCCATATCATTTTTCATGATCTGAAAGTATTCAAGTCTATGGTTTATTCTTCTTCCCTACATTTGGGTCAGACCTTCGTGGGAGTGATATTCACCTAGTTCTTTGATAATCTTGTCTGGAAATATCTTCTCCATATTCAAGTCCCTCTTTCCATACAAAAAACTCTATACTTTAGAAAATTTTAATCTCCATAAAATTTCACTGGCTTTTAGCACTAGGAAAGTAAATTTCTGGGAGTTCTTTTTCCTGACTATGCAGCATGTGCCCATAGGTGGCCTTGCATAAACAGTCCACATAACAGACTTTTCAGCCGAAAGATGCTATTTATTTAACCATGCAGCCAATGCCCTTAGGTGGCCCTGCATATTTCAACCCCCTAACGGGTTTTTTTAAATAATAGTAACTTCATTCTTGGAAACTACTTCTTCTAATGCCTTTTAGCTCTTTTTCATATCATTTCTCAGATTCAAATATTCTTAAGCCATAGTTTACATTTTTTCCCTCATACTCGAGTATGGTAATATGTTTTCAGAGAAATTGTCAAGGAATTGAATCAATTTTAATCCATTTCGGTCAAAGCTATTTCGACCTTAAACATTAGCCCCTTTATGTCCGGCATGCATGACTTTAAACTGCCCACAAAAGACAAAGGAACTCTGAATAAAAGTCAAGTTCCAGCTCACTAAATATACATTTTTGTATGATTTAGGTAATATTGAGCAATTAAAAGATTCAAAGTTTGTAGGGTTATTTGTAATAAATCCTAGTAAAATCAAACTATGCTTACTAGGCCCATTGGCTTAAGTAAAATTGAAGCAGGTAATGAAAGAATGCAGGTACAAATGATTGAAGACAGAAGTATTTTTCATTGATACACAAGAGTTAGAAGGACATCCACAGACTGGAGTCTCTTCTTTTTTACAAGAATTACAAGAGGCTTTCAACATAACACTTCATTTGATTTACGACATCCCGAGCTTCATCAGCAACCACCTGGAATTAATTCATTCAACTGGAACAAAAAGGGATGCAGTGATACCATCTCTTCTTGGAAAATTGTAAAAGGATGTTCTTGAGTGCGGTTTGAGAAAATTTTCTGCTGATCAAACAGTGACTCTGTTTCTGTCCAAGAGACTTGGAAGATGGATACATGGATTTGAGAATGGAGCATTGGAAGTAAAGATCCATTTGGAGAGAGTACTCTTTTCAGATATTGCTCTAATACCATGTTTGTCTTCTCTCCACCAACCGGTAGTGGAAAAAATTTCAGCCCATGGGTTTGACATTTTCATATCTGCAAGGAAATAACATGGAGGAAGAATTTGAAAGTTCACACCATTGTTGTTGCTCTTAATGCACAGCATAACCGAAATGAAGGAGTAGTAGCGCAGCTGCATTTCAGGTGTATAGTTCATTGCATCTGGAACATTGACTCCTTGCAGGTGACCATGACCACATAGAGACAGGTAGATGCTCTATGGGAAGTTAAGATGATATTTCTTCAAGTACTTAGCCAAATATGGGAAATTGCTGTCACAGATATCATAATAATCGTGGCCAATGATGTTCATCATGTCATTAATCCTCTTTCTAGCCAGTTCATCAGCCGTTACAATTCCCTTGGGAACCACTGAATCTGCACAAAATATGAATATACTAACTCTTAAATAGGTTTATTTTTCATAAAATTTGTGAATAAATTTGAAAAATGGCTAAGGCATTAAGGCGCGCAAGTCTAAACAATGGCGCGCAAGTATTCATGTGCCGTTCTAGTTTTTGACGCGTAAGTATAAACCGCGCAAGTACAGATACCTTTACAGTAGCGCGACATCAAGGAAAACACTAGAAAACAGAGCAACCTACGCGGCTATGGTGACCTGCGCGGTGAGAGCTCGAAGGTATGAAGTCCGGAAATCCGGATGCTTGTACGGAGGTGAGGCCATGTATTTATAGGCCAGGAGGCCTATCTGCACACCAAACCCAGTGCGCTTAAGGCCTGTGCGACGAAAACTTGCGCGCCACCCTCTATGCCCTGAAGACTTGCGCGCCCCCTTTTCGTTTGGATGGATTCGATTTCTTTAGAGTCAAATCCTCAATTATCTCCAGATCCAACTCTGAGGGGGGACTTTTGTTGACGCTCCTTTCTTCACAGAATCAGAAGATCGGAAAAGGGGAATATCTGAGCCCAAAGTGATTCAACCTTTGAAGAAAATATCAAAAATCAACAAAGGCATGAACAAAGGATCAAAAGCAACTGCACCACACAAGTTATATCACTGTCGCGCAAGTCCACTTGCGCGACGACCTTGGTCACGCAAGTGACTTGCGCGCCCTAAGTGATAACCACCCGGTAACTGCTCGGGGTCTTCTTCTGCCTATAAATAGACCCTGTGGGCCCCCCATTTGGGAGGATCTTTTTCCAGAAACTCGGATTGAAGCTCCCGACGCCCAAGTCTCTTCTCAAAGCTTCCGGAACACTTCTAAGGTAATTTCTTACCTAGAACGGAAGATCTAAAGGGAGGGAGGAAGGCCTAAGTGTTGAAACTCATCAACACTTGCGCGCCTGAATGGGCAGCCCTCAAGGGAACTAGTCACACTTGCACGCTGCCTTATTCCTTCAATATAACTTGCGCATCCCTTTTCTGGGAGAACCTCAAGAGGATTCTAAAGGCTTTAAGAAAGAGTCGCTCAAGTATTTTAATGCTGGTTGAAAATCGTGCAAGTACCCCACATGTCGCGCAAGTATACTTGCACGACCAATACTTGCGTGCCCACGTAAGACTTGCGCGCCTTTCAAGACTTGCGCGCCCCTACCTTTTTTGGGTGCCCATCTTGCCCATTTTACCCCTCTTAAGCCATTTCACCTTTACTATTCAAGATTTATTCTTCAAAATACTCTTCAAAGCCATTTATGGCATGATTTCTTAATTTGACTTCCTTATCTGAAAGGAATTTGGTGGAATATCTCTCAAAACCTAGTGATTTATACATCTTTATGTCACCAAAGATTGAGAGTTCATTCATTCAACCGCATCCTTTAAGATTAAAGAATCCTTAACCTGGGTATCCTTTTTAAGAATAATCCCCAGTTATAAGTCCTTTAATCTGGGCATCTTCCTCAGGAGTAAGCCCCAAATTCTTAAAGTTCCCAAACTTGGGCATCCTCCTCAGGAGTAAGCCCCAAACCTTAATTCCTTAACTTGGGCATCCTCCTCAGAAGTAAGCCCCAATCATAATCCTTTAATATGGGCATCCTTATTTGGAGTAAGCCCCAAGTCCTCTAATTTTGGGAATCTTTCTTAGGAGTAAACCCCGAGTCACTTAATTTGGGCATCCTTCCTAGGAGTAAGCCCCAATCTCAAATATGGGCATCCTTCTCAGGAGTAAGCCCCAAACCTTAATCCCTAACCTGGGTCTCCTTTTCAGGAATAAGACTCAGTTATAATCTTGGGCTTCCTTTTCAGGAGTAAGCCCCAAGTCCCCTGACCTGGGCCTCCTTTTCAAGAATAAGTCCCAGTCATAATTATGGGCATCCTCTTCAGGAGTAAACCCCAAGTCCCTTAATTTCTCTTAAACAATCCTAAATTATGTTTGATATGGGATTCCTTCTCAGGAGTAAAACCCAATTATCAATCCTCTCCTAATTTGGGTTTCCTTTTCAGGAATAAGTCCCAAGTTAGAGTATTCAAATCTCCATAAAGAACATATACCTTTATGGACCCTGTTCCTGGATTTTCTCCCTAAAAGTAAATCCTAAACCTTCATCTATCTGGGCAGTTATACATACATAAACCCCAAAAAATTTCTTATGATTGCATCTTTCATGGCACAGTTGTCTAATTTTTACCAATACCTCTTGTTTCTCACACCGAGCATGACTCACGTGAGCTTAGAGTGTAAAAGTAATTATAACATTCTTCTTTGATCCATCAATCATAAACGTCATACTCCATTACTCGAACTACGTGGGTTCTGATTACTTTTCCAAAACAAAGGATATGTAGGTAGCCCATTTATGGGTTCGATCCCAACTCTGCAATAATCTATGTCCTTCTGAATGACGATACTTCAAGTGCCCCACTGAGTGGCTTTAAAACCAGCCTGGTCATCATAATGACCAAGAGACTTTTATATAAATGTTTTGAAGGATACCATTGACCAAGAATCTCTAAATAGATATAGATGATTCTCTATTGATGAAGAACCTCGAATACATATAAAAGATTCTCTAAATTTCTTACATATTTAATCATTGATTGTTAAAACTAAAGGAAAGCTCATTTTATACTTGGTAATGTAATAAGGATTCACGAACATAACTTAAATCTATAAAGAGAGTCCCGGAGTAGACAATAATTCCCCTCAAAAAGGTGTGATGAGTCCGACCTCCCATCATCTCGACCAATGAAAATTCCTAAGCCTCATCAGTCCACAAGCTAATGAGCGCCTACCTTTGGAATGTAGGTCCAAACGGATGTGGAATCATTGGATGTTTTCGGTTCTACGAACAAACCCGCTAGAAACCGATCGGAATGTTTGAATCTCCCATCCAAGAGGTCATCCCCGAATTCCATGCGAAACAGTAATATTATGTTATTTATATTAATATCATTATTAAAAGATAAAATAAAACTTACCTTCTTTTTATATAGATCATTGAATAATGAAAATGTTACACATTCGTACATACGACTTATCGTCTCAATAATTGTTACATAGTTCATTTTTAATCTCCATTTTTAATGGATTGATTTAATAGTATAATTTCTATATAAAATTTATTATTAAATCATAAATATTATTCTTAATATGTTGGAATAATGACTACTTCGATGATTGACATAATACTAATGTTAATTTGACCCATGTACTAAATGTCATCAAAATGTCCCACATAAAGTTAAATAAATAAGTAATTTTTATAACAATGTAATGAGTTATATAAATCGAATAATAATCTTGAATATTTTCTCATGAAAATAATTAATTGACCTATGTTTATTATTCAATAATATAATGATTTTACATGAGGTGTCAAACTCAAGGTATGGGATTTCTTCTCAATCTCTTTTAATTGATGAATATTTTGATGTTATACAACCACCTTATTTTATGAGGTGTATATACAACACCATTGAAAAATAAAATCATGATATTTTTATTATCATGTTATTTAGTGTATTTTTATTTTTTATTTTTTCATGGGTCTTATGATTCAAAAATTTCAATGTGTTATGGTACACTATGATTTAATAAATTGTATTCAATCTTTAAAGATTTAATTTTTATTTCTCTTCCTCCATGTTAATATTCTTGATATTATTTTATATGTTCATTTATAATAATATAAAAGGATTATATTTTAAATTTTGTGTCAATTTTTAATTTCATTCAATGGTTTTCAAAATGAATATTTTTACATGCTTTATAAGGAAAATTTTGACAAATGAGGTCTATTATTAACCTGTATGGAAACAATTAATTTTATACCACTATGACTATTATCTAATTTATAGATTCCTTTGAAAGATAACATGTTTTATTAAATAAAAATCCTTCTTTTAATTTTTAGAATTTTTTAATTAAAAAAGGTGTTTTAAAAGAAAATGGTATTTTTATAAGAAAGTGTTTTTCACAAGGAATTAAAATAGTTTCTCAAAGAGTTTTATGATGAATGTTTTTTATTAATGATATTGAACTTATAAATTACATGAAATTGGTGAGGCCGATATAGATTATACATGGTATGGTCTAGAAAGCGTTAGGTAAGCCTGTTATAGCTTAACATGGGGTGTCCTGGATAATATCAAGAAATCCCATTATAACTTCACATGGGGTGGCCTAGATAGCACTAGGTAAGACCAATAAAGATTCACGTGGGGTATCCCAGAAACTCTAGGTTATCTAGTAATATCGTAATTGTTTGTCAGCCAAATGGTTAATTATATTGAATGGGGTTTTGAAAGGGTTTTATGAATATGATTATCTAAGTCGCCTAGATTATTTTTAATTTCATTCTATGGGTATTAATAATTTCATTTGAGAAAAATGTTTGTTTGTTTATTATTTGAAATTTTTTATTTCATATTCTCAAATAACTTTAGAAATAAATTAAATTTTATACAAGTAATCATGTTTTAATTGAACTTGCATTTTTCTTTATTTTTAAATACTATACTAAGATTTATGTGCTCATCCCATGTTTTAAAATATTTTCAAATGATTTTAGGGGGAATAGAGACAAGGATGAGGTCAAGATGAAAATCAAGAAGAGTTTTCATGAAAAGTGATCATGAATTATTTTAAAAGACTGTTTCTTTATGAAAAATTGATAATGAGAATAAGTGTCCACATGTAGTGCATGGGTAAACCATGCATGAATTTGTCCTGATTCAATAAAAATCAAGACCTACAAGATCTTTGAGAATGAACGAAATATAATTATTTTTTAAAATTACAATAATATGTATTTTCTAAGTCTCGTTCCATATATAGACACATATAATATTACAATATTTCGTGAAATTAAAAAATTTCTCCTCACATCACTTATAAAGGGATACCCCCTCCCCTAAATTATTTACTCCATGATGATCCAACAGGATCAAATTCAGGTGGAGAAATATTTTTAGGTTACTGTAGCAGTACTTTAGCAGTACTGTTCAGTAATGTGTAGCGGAAACTATTCATCCATCTGGGACTTTGGGCCACCGGTTTGGTCCTCAAGTCCTACAAGGCTTTTGGGCCACCCAAGGCCTTTTGGCCAGTTGTATCTCAAGGCCTTCAAGCCAACTCAAGGACTTTATTCCATCCTAAGGCCTTCATGTCAGATAAGATATGAAAATGTACCAGTCAGATTATAAGGGACAAGGCCCCAAATAAGGATTTAGAGCTGGCGCATTCACCAGAGCAGAGCTAACTGGAATTGGAAGAATGAGAGGTTATGGCATTACCATTGGTACCAGGCCTATGCATCTCTACACATGACAACTATCTGACCATACTTGTAAAGGTGGAGTGCTCATATCATGACATTTGTTAGGGAGCAGCAGTTCCAAGTTTTCTTATCTGGTTGATTCCCTTAAGACCTACGAGTCATGTAATTGTTTCTTAAGCCTTCAGGCCTTGTAAGGTTTCCACCTCACCCCTTGAAAGGTGGATTGTCAAAAATAATAAAAAAAAGGCCTTTGGGCCATTAATGCTAATATACTACTACAAGGGTCCTTAATAAGGAATCCAATGGATTTTTAACAGAGTATTAGTAATTGATTATACGACTCTTCAAAAATTATGCCTTCTTATACATCATGTGAATCTATGGTACCCATATAAAAATTTAAAAACATTTATCATCAATATAATTATATTTTAATATTATAATGTGACCACCATTTTCCATTTGGTTTCCATCTAATGAAATAAGAGAACATCGTTCATGCATAAGTGTGGATTACCGTCTCAATGTAGCAGTGTAATTCATTTTTCAAAACCAGTTTGAATGGATATTTATAATGATGGAACTAATTAATTTATTATTTAAGTACTATTCTTTAAAATTATGATATCATTTAATTTATTACCCTTTAACCTATTAAAAAATGATAAAATCACTCGGTTGTACATGTAGACTACCACATTTATGAAGCAATGATATTTATTACTCTTGTATTCCATTCAAAGGTGATTTTACAATATTATATTTTTAATAAATATGATAAATTGTTCATGATTAAAATTCTAGATATGATGGAACCATGATAATAATACAAGGGATGTGACTACTAAACCGAATCATATATGAAAAATGAAATAATTAACACACAAAAAGTGATATTTTCGTAAAATATTTTTAATAAATGGGTATTAAAATATTATAAGTGGATCATATATTATATAATAATATATACAGTTCTAGTATAAAATTATAAAAAATTTAAATTGATTTTACATGTGGATAATATGATTTACAAAAAAATCTGACATGAGGTAAGGGTGTATTTCAAAATTTCATCCTAATTTAGAATTATTTATGATTAAGTTTAAATTAGATGAATTATATGATATTTCTATCTTAATGTAAAAAAATTATTTTCATGTGGTTGTTTCTATGGTTTCCATGTATTAGTACCATCATTAACATCTTGGACACTAAAAAATATCAGCATAAATTTTTGAAGGAAAATCGACACTAATTTTATATATGGTCAATAATATTTTTTCTTCAATGTATGTATTTTTTAAAAATGTTTTCAAGAATTTTTTTAATAATATTTAATTATTTATTAATGAAATTTTACCCATGATTACATTCTATATAATATTTTAAAATGAATCCTATTTTCATTTTTCAAATGAGGCACTTTTTTACAAAAGGTGTGAACTAAATCAGTGTTTTAACGTACACCATAAGAACATATTTTTCTATTTTCATGTGTATTATATACATATAAAATAAAATTAAAAATTTTCATTATTACTTTATTGGAAAATGGTTTTCCATATATTCTGTAAATTTTGAAATTTGAATATATGTGATTTCAAAATAAAAAGTGTATTTTTCTTAATAAATATTCCAGTGATTTAAGTAAATTATTTTGATATATGTTAACATTATTTGATAAATATTATTAATTATTAGGTTTATAATGATTTTTTAGAATCATCAATATTACTCTTGATGGATTATGATCATTTTTTAGTTATTTATTGGGGAAAATATTAACATTTCATATGCTAGTTTTCAATGTGAATGATTATATTGATTATGCATTGAATTATTATTCACTGCATTGATTTGAGAAATGAATTGGACTTAATATTTATTAGGAGATGTTCATTATACCCCTTAGATACATCAGTTATCCTCACAAGACTAACTAGTTTGGGTATTTTCTATATACCTTAAATGTTTACATAGACACAAGGCCTTGACCTTGGTATTATGATATATAGCATTATAAATTCTATCATTATGAATTTAATTATTATTATACATGCGATTATTTAGGTTTTTATATTGTCTATGGGTTTTTTTAAATTTTTAGTTTATTAATAATATATCATATGTGATTATTTTTTATCTCGACCATGTTATTCTTTTTTTAATATTTTATTATAACTTCTGTTGTACCTTTTCACTTACTGAGCATCTGAGCTCACCTATTTCTTATATTAAATTTTCCCAGGACTCTAGGAAGTGTATTATGAAATATATATAAGGAGACTCTATTTAGAATAATGATTTTCTCAAATAATATTATATGTTTTAATTTATGTTTTCAAATGTAATTTTTAATTCATGATTGTATATAGTTTACCGAGACCATTAAACTTTTCAATCCTTTGGGATGATATCATTATATCTAGAGACAATATAATAAAATATCCTCAAGATATAGGTAATTTGAGTTATAATTTTGTACCATTACATCATTTCCTTAGTCAATGTTCACTTCCCACACTATCTTATATGATAGAGTCCCATGTTTTACTGGGTTCACTCCCCATTCCATTCCTTATGATATTGTGTGCTATTTATCTTTATCCAATTCGTTGGGGGGATAAATAATTATTGGACCACACCTAAAATAATAAAAACCATACATTTTTTTTCTATCAGTTTTTAATATATTCATCATATCATTATATCATATACAGTGCAAAGGAAAGAGTATTCATGAACATTTCATCATTTTATCCTAGAATAACCTATTGAAAAGAAATATGTTTTATAAAATCATCCATAAATCATTATAATCCTAAAATATCCTTAGAATGAATGTGGATGATATCATAAAACAATATCCACAACTAATTATAATTATCCAAAAAGGATTATGATAGAGATAAAAAATATGTCTAAAAGAATATTCAAACCTTTCATTCAAAATAGTAGAAAATGTCATTTTCTTTTGATAATATTTTATCTACAATTTCCTAGAGTATTGACATATGTTTTTTTGTTATATTTAAATTTAGAAACATGTAAAGGATAATTCACACCAATGAATATTTATGAAGGAAATAAAATATAGTCATATCATATAAATTATAAGAGAACATTCTACTCACAAATTTGAAAATAGTCAATACTGACTTATTCAGAAAATGTTTTGTTCAAAATATTAATTTTAATTTTTTTAAATAAATTTAATTATAATTAAGGTGATCATTTAAAAATAATGAATATGTAAAAATTTTCAAATAAAAATTATTTTGATGATCGTGGACATGGAAGAAAAATTCCATCATCCAAAATAAAAATTATGGTTGATTTTATATTAAAAAAATTTCCAAAACATTTTATATACCAAAGAGATGAAAATGATATGGAAAAAATAAAAATTATCGGAATAAAAAGTGGGAAATAAAATATTTTTTTAAAGGATAATATCCTCATCATATCCCTCAAAGAAAATTTTAAAAATAAAATTCTGAAATGAAATGAGATTGTAACATAAACCCATAACTCAAGTTATGTAGTTCTTCATATAAATTAAAATATCCTATAATATATATATATATATATATATTTTATAATATATAAAATAACCATGTTAATACATAATATACATCGTTTAATTCCTTTATAAATTATAATAATCATTTTATTAACAATCACTTCACTAAAATTAACACTAAGGTAAAAATGGCCTATTTTCCATGCATGTTTTGGTTTAATGGTTCCAACACTTGAACATTGGTAACAGTTTCATCATCTGTAGAGTATTAATCATGAAATAAGTATTATATTTATTCATTATATAAACTTTTATAAATATTTATATAAGTTTGTGAAAGAAAAAAAACTACATCACTTTTTGTGGGTAGTAGATGATACATAAGAGTGAGTGATGTTGAAATTTTCAATGGATAGAATAGTAATATGCATATATGCATGAATAATGATCGCATTTCTTATTTAATGGAGGAGAAGATAAATAATGATTTTCCCATTGATATAATAACATATATTTTTGTATTAGTTTCTTAATTTATTATATAATCATTGAAATAATATAATATAATGTTGTATAACAAGAAATAAAATGAAAAAACATAGATAAGAGTTAAAGCTCTTATTCAAAAAACATATTTTATTTTTAAACATAATAATTATATGGTTTTTATTTAAATCAGACGAGGACCTCTTGATCTTGGGGAGGGATCTTCAAGAGGGATTTGGGTAGGTCTTGGAATATCTATAATTATCATGAAGCATGAGGAAAATTAGAGATGTGGTATCCTTATATAAGCGATGGAGAGGACATACCTATATTTTTTAAAAACATTATAATATATTAAGGTATTTTTTAATCCATGTGGCTCCAAATTAGACTATTTTCAAATGGAATAATATATTGGATATATATATATATATAATTTCATGTTGGCATGCTTTATGAAATTTTAACACCTTCCATTTTAATTTAACCCCTATTAATCTTTTTTAACTATTACTACAATTGTGAATTTTTTACATTCATTACTATTCATAATTACAAAAAAACAAAACTTCCATCATGAAAAAAATATTTAAATTATAATTTAAATTAGAAATTACATTTTATCAAATTCAATTATATAAGTGTAAAATTTGAATTAAATAATTAATATGAAAAATATAAAGAAAAACTGTTTTTGGAAAAAATGAATTTCTACCCCAAAAATTGAACTTACATAAATATAATGTATACTTTTGATTCTATGTCAATTAATTAGATTATTTATAATTTATAGATATCTATTTTACTTTATGACCAAATTAAAAAACACAATTATCCTTAAAAATAACATTTTCAAATAAAAAAATGACTGTTTTACAAAAACATGTATTTGTCACTATTAATAAAAAAAATTACATTAAAAAATACAAATAATTCAAACAAATATAATTTTTACATTATAATTCTAAAAATTATATTTATATCATGAAATATATTTCCAAAAAATGGGAGGAAATAATTATAATGTCCATGCAAAAAATGAAAAAAAAAACATTTTTTAATAACAATTATTTCTATAGAATATAATGACATTAATGAATAATGAGTACCAATTTATTAAGTATTAAAATTTTAAACAATGTTTCATATTTTGGTTAATCATATCTATAACATTCATTCTTATGGCTAGGTTATAATATTGTAATATATCATGATTCATTTAGACTTGGGGATGTGTGAAATATATGTTATCAAATACTTACTTTTTATTTTAGTGATATATATAGTGTCTTAGATTTTTCTGTGTATTATTTTTAAATTTTATATGGAATTATTACGACATCAGGCACAGATACGACACATCATTTTGAGGCCCTGTGAGCTTAGAATGGTGGTTTGAACTTTTTTTGAGTTAAGTGAGCCGGCATGAGTGCACGGTTGTGGCAGTTTCCAAATGGATGCCTGGATTAAAAATCTGAGGGAACTATTACGTCCAGGACGACAAATTTACCTATTAAAGAGTCTAACCTTGACCGATATGGGTCAAGGTAAAAATATTAATTTTTGGACGTTTTTAGTAAAATAAAATTAAATAAATTCACAATGATTATTTTATTTTATATGGAAACATTCGCTGCAGCGCGGTGACATGGAAACATTTTCTTTAATAAATGCCACATCATAATGAAATAGAAATGGAAAGCTTGACTCATTAATGTCACAACGTGATGGAATCCCAAACATGTTTCCCTTTTATTGGGTTAATCAGATGTTTCTTTTTGGTAAGGATTGAGAGGAAACTCTAGAGGATTCGTGGAGCTTTGGAGAAAACTCTCAGCGACGAACAATGACGGATCGAAGTTGAAAATCGCTATGCCAAAAAATTTGAAGGATCTCAATGACGACGGTAGGGTGACCTTTTTTTCAACGATCAATCTTTTCTTAAAGTTAGGGGTTGTTATTTCTTTCCTCTTTCCCCGTTTTTGAATTTAAATGACAAACGCGGATCAACCACGAACATGTTGATCCACAGATTCATATATTCTTGTGGGAGGGATTTCTTTGGGATGATTATGGGATATTAATCCATGCTGATTATTGTTGTTGATTTCTGCTCCATTTAAGTCTGTTAACGGGAGTGGATTAACGCCGTGATGAACGACGTTGGAGGTTCATTCCTCAATTTTTCTTTTTGGATTTACTCCCCCTTTCTCTTTGTGCGTTCTTCGTGTTCTTCATGGGGTGACAAACAACGAATCGTTACGCACCCATCTTGCAACGCAATGATCCCAAATTGGAGATCCGACATTGCGAAGACCTCGCAGAGGTGCGATGACGGTAGTGGCAGACAAATCAAGATGGTTTGGTAATTCTCATTCTTAAACCATTCTTTGTGCCGGAGGATTGAAATGCATTTTCAGAGCCGATCAGAGGCCTGAAAACAACGAAAACGGCCTTGGGACATCTAGGAGACATAGATTCTGATGTTTTGTAGTAATTAGACGGCCAGATCGACGATTGGGTAAGCACGGAGGTGCAGCAGTGGAAGTCCACGATTCCGGAAATTTCTAGAATACACGACGTGTACTTCTGAAGAACACAACATGTAGTACTGGTGGCAACTAGGGTTTCAAGGGTAAGATAGGAATCACATGGCGTGTGACCCTGGTCACATGGCGTGTTGGACTTTCCCTGAATCTCAGCATGTATTTTGGTAATTACATGGATACGAGATGGACTACACGACTTCAGAACACACTGTGTACTCTCTACGCAACATGGAAGAGGCGGCTACATCGGACTCAACATGTATACAGGGGATACTCGAACACGGGGTGGAGTACATGACCGTGTACTCCATCACACAGCCAGGTGAGGCCAGTAACGCGGGTCACCCCATGTATTTTTTTATAAAAGGTGGTTCCTCATTCAAAGACCAAAGCACAATTTATTGATAAAGAAAGAAAAGGAGTTACAAAAGTCTGAAAGGCAGAATATTATTACAATCCTTATAAAAAAATGGGAGCAGATCACCAGGAAATTATCTAGCCAGGTAATATCCTAGTTGACCCCCTTGTTGGCAAGGCTATCAGCAACCCTGTTCACTTCCAGAAAAACATACGTGGTGATGAAGTTGAGATCTGTGAGTGAACCAAGACAATTCATCCATCGAGAAGTGAGCGGCTAGGAAAGGTGCACTACCCCCTTCCAGATAGCTTGGATAACAATGTTTGAATCACTTTCAATCCATAGATTGTTCCAACCTTTTTGTTTCAAAAAATCAATAGCATGAATCACACCCATCATTTACGCCTCCAGGGCCGAGGCCATACCACATCCGCTGAAGAAGCATCCATGGCACCTACCAAGATAGTCTCTAAAAATGGAACCACAACCTTCCGGACCCGGGATTCCTCTCGAGGCACCATCGACATTGACTTTGATCCATCCTGGAAGTGGAGCCTACTAGAATACTTTAAAGGTGTGTCGAGGCTGCCTGTAATATCCTGCAATCCTAAGACGACGAAGTATCTCAAAATCGCTAATAGTGTTGTCACAATGAGTTTTCTGAAGAGAGGAAGCATCCTTGATGGCAATAAAAATACGTGTTTTACCTGTAGTGAGACTGAATGGGCAATTATTATGAAGAACATTATTTCTATCATACCAGATCACAAGCAGGATTTCCTCCACCGCAGTCAGAAAAAGGTTCCTAATTTGCAACGAAGAATCCCAATTAACACAATGTTATAATTGAGAGTTGATTGTATAAATAAGAGACCATCTACAACCAAAAATGTCAAGAGTTTAATTCCAAAGAGCTACAGTTATAGCACAAGACAAAAACAAATGATTAACATCTTCATGATGTTGGTTAAATAGATGACATATAGAGAAAAGAGGGATCCCAAAAGAATGAAGGCATAAATCGATGGGGACTCTATTATGAGTAATACGCCATATAAGAGTAAATCTGGAGGGCTTGATCCAAGGTTTGTTGAAAGATTTCAACCAACTATGTCTAGAATTGGAATTACTGAAATTGTTATTATAGAAGCTTTTTGAGTCAAGGACTCCATTAAAAGCAGGCTCCCAAATGATAAAATCATCGGTGTTGGAGAAAGGATAATTTTAATGATATGACTGATATTATTAAGAAGGGTGATGTCATGGGAGATAACGACATCCCTAATAGTGGAGTTGGCCGAGAAAGGGGGAGTGGTGGAAGTCGGTATGGAGATTAAGGGGACACCCATCCAGTTATCCAACCAGAAATTCATCGAAGAGTTAGTGCTAACCATCTATCTAGAGTTATTCATGATGTTAATGAAGGATTGTCTAATTTAAGGCCAGATGGAAGACGTGATGTAGCTCAAATTACCGTTCTTAAGCATGGTAATGAATCTTTTATTGAGAAAGTCAGAGGAATCATTGTTGTTATGAATCAGCTTCCAAGTCATCTGAGCCTAGAGAGAGTAAAAGATTAAGATTTTTGTTACCAAGACTACCCTGTTCCAGAAGTTTACAATAAGTGATCCAAGGTGTGGTCACAAGCTTTCTTTCAATCATACTACAAGTCAAAATAAATTTTTTTATATAAACATTGATTTTCTTGAGAATACTAGCAGGACAATTATAAACCATCATCGAGTAGACCATTTTGGAAACAATAGTAGATTTAACAAGACAAATTCTACCATCCATAGAGAGAGATTTACCCTTCCAAGTGGAAAGTTGACTGGTAATTTGGTCAACAATGCTTTGAAAATATCTAGATTTGGGCCTTCCCCAAAAAATAGGAACACCAAGATAAGTGAAAGGGAAAGAGCCCTCCTTGATTCCTAAGTAATTAATGATATGAATTTTTCTGTTGGGGAAAAAATTCTTCCCAAATAACACAAAATAGTTTCTCCAACTTATAGCTTTCCCTCAAATTTCCTCATAATGAGCCAGGGAACTTTTGAGGTTTTGAA
Source organism: Viscum album (assembly GCA_963277665.1). Classification (NCBI taxonomy): domain Eukaryota; kingdom Viridiplantae; phylum Streptophyta; class Magnoliopsida; order Santalales; family Viscaceae; genus Viscum; species Viscum album. The sequence continues at coordinate 1,187,275,035 of OY728164.1, forward strand.
TGTTCCTTATATCACATTTTATGAACAAAATAATATCATCAGTATATAAAATATGGGTAGGAAAATTTAAATTTATAGAGGCATGAATGGGGTTAATCTTGTTTTTATTCATAAGGTTCATGCGAAGTCTACTTTAGTAGTCCTCAGTAATGGAAAATAGGATAGTAGAAAGAGTACACGGGTTGAGGACCGTGTACGGGCACATGGCCAGTATACATGGAGCTGACCCCAGTCACTCAGACATGACGTGTACACAGTACTACACGCTATGTACTAACTTTTCTACACGACCATCCTTACGACACAAGTTGTTGTGCACGGGTAGTACCCGGGGTCAGACAACACGACGTGTAACTTTTCTATATGCTGTGTACTTTTTGGAAAATGGCATACTCCTCTTGTCCACCGTATCTTGGACATTTTTCTTTTGGGTTAGTGCCCCTTCTTCTCATTCCCCTAAAGGTCAGGAATCGTTTACTTCTACAGGAATATGATCCCTTCAGCAAGACTTTCTGTGATAGAGTCATGAATCCATCCGAGAGGCCCAGATCGAGATCCTCTATCCATTATTGACCCTAGGTAGAGTCAATTATTGACCCTAGGTAGATTCAATCATTGACATGACCAACTCTACTAGGAATTAATACTCTACTTATCTGGTGAATCTAGATGAGTCGTGGTATCTTCCATGGCCCTGGCCGTGATCCTCATCTTTGTATTGTGATCTTTCCCACTCAAAAGTGTGACTCTCGTAATGAGTGCATCTATCTATCGTAATCCTCCCAATCAGAACTGTGTATCCTGTAATGAGTGTAACTACCTCTCGTGACATTTTCCGACGAACAGTACTTCTTGGATGGATTTCATCAGAGCTATAAGACTCATGGAGTGTGTTCTCTCAGAATGAGTGTTTTGTGGAAATCTTCGAACTGAATCCCTAGACGGGGGTATGCGGTTGTGTGACTTGTTTCAAGACCATGGGTCTGAGTTCTGGGTATATCTAGTTTGTGTTTATCTTGATATATGTTCTGTAGAAATATTCTATGCATATATGACTATACCTTTACTTCATGTACTTATTTGTGGTTTTTGGGGTCCTCTACTGAGTATTGTTATACTCACCCCTGCACGGGCTTTGCCCGCACGTGTCATGTCTTATGCAGACGAGCAGCCTTTTGACAGAGTCTAGGGCGGACCAGGACATGACTGAGATTTTTTGAGTTCCCTACAGGACGAGGCGTTCCTTCGGCTACGAGCAACAGTACTAATACCTATTTGTGTTTATTGGTTGGAATTTTCAGTTTTCAGACTCTTTGTTTGGTGGGCTTATATTCTGGCCTAGTTTACTTTCAGTACTTTACTTTCCATCATACTTTGTTGGTTGGGTTTAGTTGTATGCATGCATTTTTTTCCATAGTGTATTTACATTTCAGAATTTGTGGGCTTGGATATATGTGTGTGTGTACAGGTTCTTAGTAAATGCCTCCCATGTTAGTAATATACCTACTCGGTTCTAGTAACCAGCCCCTGGACTATTGGAGGCAGGCTTGGGGAGTCACGGTGTAGGCCCCACTGGGATGGGTTGTGACAATATATATATATATATATATATATATAATCATAGGGTGTTAAAAGTTAACTATAATGGCCTGGTTTTTGGATTTGGAGAGAAGTTTTTAGTAGTTTTATATGATGAATAATATTATGTATCTATGGGCTGTTGTATTCATGTAGTATGTTGTCTATTATGATTCCTTCCTTGGACTTTTTCCTTTATGGTCAATGAAAAAAAGTTTATCCTAGAGATAATATCATGAGGTAATGGATTTTATTTTATGTTATGTTTGATAATGTTATTTCCTCTTAATAAACATTTTAATATGATAATGGATATGTTACATTTCGATGGGGCATTACCCAGAGGGGAAGGTTTGGTCAATATGAGTGGTTAGCTGTTGTGACTCCCTATTAAGGTCACATTCAAGACACCAGTGATAGATTTATAGTACAGGGTGACCCCTTCCTTTTATGTATGAACACATCAGTTATTATCATGATCATAATAGACTGGATAGGTCATACTGACCTAAATTGTGTACCTATTTTCTTGTTATTTATTTTCTTATGGCACACCCCCATCATTTTTATATTTATATTATGTTATGTTAATGTTATTGGTGTCCAATATGTATTATTACATAACATCTAATAAATAATCTCAATTTCAATAAATAAATTATCTTAAAAGATCAAGGAAAAGGGAATTCCCAATGTCAGCATATAATTTGGGTGAAGCTGTTTGGAATAGGTGAAATGTAAAGACCAACTAGGATCATTTTTTAGTTATATATTTTTATTATATTGTTCTACTCTTATGTCACCCATGTTTATCTACTACATTTGGGGATCTAATTTCACAATAATTGTAGTAAAAATATAATCATTTCTTATTGATTCTAAATTTTTTCATTTGGTTATTTCACCACTATAATTCTATGTTTTTTCATTATTAATTATTATGGCCTATATTTTAGGATTTCCTTCTGGTTACTTGATATCAAGTTTATAGCCTCACCACTATATGGTATAGGTCATATCCTGTAATCTACCACCTCTTACATATTTTGAGGCATGAAAGAGATGATGTGGTACTCTATCATTTTCCTGGTGAATAGGCCATATTGTTTCAAGTCACATAGATGTGACTAAAACTAATTTTATTGAAGATTATGACACTAAAGGTGAAAATTTCATTGATTTTCATGAAATATATGAAACTTTTTCAATAAAATTGACGAAATTGATAACATTAATAGAATTTATGGAATTAATAATGTTGAAAATAATGATTCTATAGATATTGAGATAATAATCACTAACACCATTGATGTAATTGACACCTATGATACTAACACCAATGACACTAACATTAATAAAACTAAAGACATTAACATTGAAAACACCAATGACTTTGAGGCTCCAAATGAAACTTATGATGCTAAAATAAAATTCAAACACCATGAACACTAATTATAATAACTACATTGATGAAAAATATGACACTAATGATACTTATAAATTAAAATGGATAACAATAATAGAAAAATTTGATCCTTGTATACATCCACTAGGAACCTAACCTAGTTTACCACAATTCATTAAATTCAAAACAGGTTTTTCCAATAATATTTGATATCCAATTTCTCTTAATAAATTACTCAAACACACACATGTCAATCATAAAAATGGAGGATCCATTTTGTTATAAGTATTAATATAGATAAGATCTAGATATGGGTTCTATAAAAATATAACTTGAAAAAATGATACAGTCAAATAATAGATCAAAACCCCTAATGTTATCATTGAATCAAGAAAAAAATGGTTTTATGGATCTCAATAAAAGGATCTATAATTTAGGGAGTATATAACTTTATTAATATATATCAATGACCAAATACCAAAATGTTTTTTTTCAAATCTCACACCATCCAACAATCCCATATCGAACTCATTTCAAATGGAACTCTATCATAGCCCTGATTTAGAGCATGACTAAGGGGAAACTTGCAGAGTGAATGATATATAGTGTAATATATTAATAGACCAACCATATAGTATCCTATCTTCCCTTGACTAATAATTATTTTTGGAAATTTAACTTACATTCCAATATTAACACATAAGGTATAACAATTAATATCCCTCACCCCCATCACCCTCAAAATGAATATCCCTATATATCTCATGAATTTAATACATAAATAAGTGTATTCACACTTAAGTAGAGAATCATGTATATTATATGGATAAAAAATTCACACAATGGAGAAAAATTCATAAGGAAATATAGAGGGATCTTACACAAATAAGCATTTAAAATGAAATTTATAACTGATCCATTATCATAAAATATGACTTAGAATGAAAATATATTTTTACATCTACTCAAAACACATTATGAATTTGATGTAAAATTATGGAAATAACTCAACCAATTAAAAAAATTCAAAAAAACCCATAAAAATAAGGTTTCTTCCCTTAAAAATCTAAAAAAAGGCCAGACCTCTCATCTCCATCAAACACATTTTTATAAAGATATTAAATAATTTCCTAAAATGGGTAAAAAATAATTTTACAAAAACATATAAATTCATTAAATAACCCCTTTATAAGGTTACTTTGAGGTTAAAAATCACATTAACATAATTAAAACTATAAAAACACTATTTTCATCTATTGAAAAGTAGAACATGATTAAAATTCAATATAGACTATCAAAACCATTTAAAAAATACTCATAATCATTTCTAAATTATTAAGACGTAATAAAATTCTATTTAAAACATGAAAACGTGAAATTAAAAAGAGAAACCCTTCATTTTTACCTCAAAAAACAATGAAATCTATTTTAAATCATCACTGTATATCACATATATTAACACATTAAACAAAAAGGATATTTAGAAAACACTTAATTAATTTTATTTCCAAAATGATACAGTTACATAGAAACATCAACATTAAGGAGGAGTAAATTGTGATGAAACCAATTTAAACATGTCACCTTCAGTGGTGAACACCCAAACAAGGATAAAAATAGAGTCAATAAACTTTATAAAAAAAGAGTAATGATTTTGATCTACCAAAATCCCAATAGTCTTCTAAAAGTGTTCTAGGGTTTATTTAAGAATCTATAACCAAGATATTAGAGGGAAAGTGGAATAAAGTGGGATATATAATAGAATTTATCTTGGAAACTCTAGAAACACACAAAATAATAGCCATGAATAATGTGGGTGAGAGGTTAGAACTTCTACATGGGATCTTAACGGTTAAATGAATCATATCGGTCAAAAGGGGTGAGACCACTCTTCAATAGAAAATGTTATTTTAGGAAAATCATTTTTCAACTAATTATATGCAGTTCTATTGTTTGGATAAACAATTTTTGAAATGGTTTACCAACCACTACCATGGAGAAACAAACTATATTAATTCTTGGGTGCTAAAAATTGTTTAAAAAACTATAATGAAGCTACATGAAATAACTCTATCATTAGAACATCCCCCATTGCATTAGAACCACACATGTTACCCAAACAGTGAGAGTAAACCAGGATAAACCTAGATAATCTCTAAGAAACAAAAAATTAACATAAAAAAACATTTCATACTTGGTATGACCCAATATAATGTAAAGTAAAACAAACTCTATGATGTAATGACATCTCATTTTTATAATTCTCCCCACCATGACACTTTCTATCCATAGAGATTATATTATTAGAAAAATTTATAAATATTATGGAAGATACTAATAAGGCCTAGATAAAGAGAACCATTGAAGATGATCTAACCTAAAACTCATCGAATAACCTTATAAATGAAAAGAACTGATCATACATATTATTTATTAGTGTCTCTAAGAACTACTAAGACAAGAACCTCAAAAAATAAGTCTTATAAAGAAAGGGAGACCTAAAGAGTTATCCCCACCATTTATAATTCCCAGAAAATGATAGAAGGAAATAATATATAGAGAGATAAATCCTACAAAAATGATAAACCATGAGATAAAAAACTCTCAAACCAAAATCACATATAAACTTATTAAACTAAGGATAACAAAAATAATCATAAAAATAAATTACAAGAGGTCACACCTCAGGCTATAACACACACGGATAACCTATGATATTGAAATAAATCACCATCACATAGTGGATCCAAAATGACCTAGTCCAAACACTATCTTTTATACAAACTCAACAGGTGGATAAACGACACTAGTTATTTAATCATGAACCCAAGTCCTTTATCTTGTCCAGTAATTGTACACCACAAATTATAAACCAAAATGATGGGAGAAAACCGAAATTCCCATGAAATGTTCCCATAAACAAATTTCACATCTAAACAAAACATGTATCCAATTGTAGATGAGTGATGAAAATGAAATAAATAACCTAAAAATTCATCTAGAGGGGATACTCAGAAAATAATATAAAAGGATATAAAATTACATTCAATCCATCAATAGTAATATTAACATATTGTAATCATCCAGTAATTTATAAAAAATCACATATAAATCTCCAATATCTTAATAAATAATTGAAGCCATGAATAAAAGTCCCCAAAACAACCCATCTACAAAACTATTAAACCTGTGACATCTTCTAAAAACCCAACTAATGGAACTCGCAATGATGATCCAAATTTACAAAAAAGTGGAATGATCATGGAGACTATAAATAATAAAAAACATAATTCAACAAATCATCACATTGGAGTGACATAATATATCATTTTTTCTTGAAAAATACACATTTCTTCTAGCTCTTAGTCATCCATATTTTTTTCCTCACTCACTGGGTCACCTTTACTCTATTAGATTCAACCAAGGTATCACCCACCACTAGATTCCTATACCTCCCAACATCCACCCAAATTTAGTTATTAAAAAAATTTAGAATATATTTTGGACTACATGTTTTTATAGCTATACTAATATATAGGTAAATACTTCCTAAAAAGAAACAATATTTCTCATTGTCATTAAAAATTTACCTCAGATAGAAGACCACCAACACTAATAAATGATCTTCATGCTCTTTCACTAATTACATACATTGATGAAAAATGAAGAAATCACTAAAACAAAGAACAACACAACTGCACCAATAAAATATTATTTCATTTTTAGAATTTTCAACATTCACCAATGAAATATAAAAACACCATACACCAATCCATATGATTTAAAACTAATAAAAACCCACTATTTTAAAAAAAACCAGCCATAGTGGAACACACATCACCCAAATAAGTCATGTTGCAAATTCCATTTCAAAATTTGATCCCACTTTGGAAACAAAATAATTCAATAAAATATTATAAATAATTTCATTTCATTAAAACCCCAATTCAATTTTTGAATGATAAAATATAAAACACATTCAATAATCTATTTTAGAAATCACTCACTTCTTAAAATACCGAAAGAGATAAACTTCAAGCATCACCCTTTATAAAAAATCTAAAAACACCTTGTTAGAAACAAATAATTAATGAAAACTAAAGTAACTTTCACAATAAAATAATTCATAAAATTATGTTTTAAATTAAGAACCTATAAAAATTCACTGATTTTTTAAAACAAGTATTTAAAATATTTCACACTAAAATAACCACACAACTTATTAGATATTTTTCAGAAGAACAACATCAAAATATAATCAAAACACTCCTCTATCCACCTACAACAAGTGATAATCACATTAAATAAAATATGGAAATGAGAAGAGTTAAAAAAATTAAAATAGGGAGGAAATAGGTATGATCATGGTTTGACCAAATTGGTTGGGAAATAATATTCCAACTGTGAAACACACTATACGATATTAGTATACTTAAACTGGATATAAACTACATGGATTTTCAAGTCATACGAGAAAACTATGCACCTCGTGTTCTCATATATTTCCACCCAAAAATCCAAAAAGGGCCTCCAAAATCACATAAATTATAAAATGAAAAAAACTCATCTGACATCATAATCCATCATAAAAAAGTGAAAAACAAATTTGAATTTACAATTAAAAACCCAACATTCTGTATAATCCAAGGGCTCAGGATGATAATGAGATAGCTAGACTATCGTAAAAGCAACATATCAAGATAGGATAACCTAACTATAATTTATATAAGTAAATCCTATAATAATAGTGGGATACTCAAGATGATTAGGCTCCTATAAAAGAAAACCTAGGCTGTCACACATCTTTGTATCTCACTCACCTGGGCTATTGTTGAATTGGATCCCAGATTGAAACACTATAAGGCTCAAAGTGAATTACCGCTCCCCTCAGGCTAGTAACCTATACCTCAGGATCAAAGGAACATATTTTGTATTTATTTAACATAAATTAGAGATTAAATAATGTGTAACATCCATAGTGAGTCCAAAACAGATCATCCCTACATTGGACATATCTACAACATCTATTATATAAGAAATAAATGAGCATGCCAAATAGGTCATAACTCACTACACAGATCGAAATAATTTTCATAAAGATAAAACCTCATCCATAAATATAATGATACTAAATGGTAGAATATAATCAACATGAACAACTAAAATTAGCTACATATATTTCCTTCCTGGCAAATATGATACTAGCCAAAAAAATAAAACGAAACCTTGAAAACTCGAGGTAAGCCCAAAACCTTCTCCATGCAATCTATGGTTTATCTCCACCACCAAATTAGCCCCAATTTGGCCTCAAGAAATATTAAATGAATCTAGATGAGAACATGGAACCTGATATATATAGGTATGAGGTGAATTTATAGTAGGTCTGCAACCAGCGAGTCTATTTAATTAATTTTATAAGAAAATTCATAAATGATAGATTGAAATGAAAACTAAAAATTATAATTCTAACATATTCATGTAAAAACAACTAAAAATAATATAAATGTAATTAATAATGTTCCATAAAATTTTTTAAACTAAAAAAACATTCTTTTAAAACATTTTCACCAGCCTAATTTATTTCAAAACTAATATGCACCCTTAAAAAATCTTCTGAACCCATAAAGATGTATCAAAAATATTCACTTGTCTTATTAAAATGAATACAATAAATTTATAAAAATATAACCATATGATGCATTATTTAATACAAATTGCCCATTTCTAAATATATATTTGAAACCCAGACATGTTTATTTATAATAAAATTGGGTTTTTCCAAATATCATTGAGAAAAATTATTTCTTTTAAAATAACCAAAACACACACATTTCAATCATAAAAATCTAGGAAAAGAAATGCCATAAGAACTATAATAAATAAAATATAGATAATATAACCACCCATTATTTTATGAAATATATATTTTTGAAATTAATTTTATTTTTTTGATAAACTGAATTTCACGCAACACCGATTTTTAACGAACCATGATATAATTTCAATAGAATTGTTTAAACATGAACACTATAACATAGAGATTAAATTTTTTGGTATGAATAGGAATAAACAAATATATAATTTTATATATAATTATTTATATAAATAATATTTATGTATAAATATGTTCTTTATTTTTTGAGAGGACTTTATATGATTTGAAAATAATTCTTTCTAAAAAAGATGATTTGTATTGAATTGTGTGAATGTATATTAAACTTATTTTCTTAATAAATTTAGAAAATTTATTGGAATATTATCTTTATTTTTGGAATAAAAATTCTAAATTTATCAAAGGTTAAATTTTTGATATTTTTCTGTAAATATTAATTTTTCAGTAAATAATGAAAAATATTGATTTTTTATTTAGAACTATATTTTAATTTTAAGAATTAAAAAATTTACATCTTTCTAAAAAATGTTTTAAAAGAAAAAATGTTTGATAATAATATTATTAAAACAATTTTTTTCATTTTATTCTAATTCATGATTAATGTTGATATTTAAACATTCAATACATATGAAAATGTTCTCTTTGGAAAACTGATTTTTCATCTCCTCTACTAGATTAATTTTAAATCAAATTTTACCAATTATGTGAATGTAATTTGGAAAAATGGATTCCATATTTGGAACAAGAAAAATTAATACTATATAATAAGGTCAAAATATATTATGGTTAAACTGAATAGTAAAAACAGTAAAAATTAATTACCATGGTTAAGGCTAAAAATAGTTTATTTGGGGGTTAAACTAAACCAATAAGGTGTAAAATGACTTATAAACATATCCAAATACAATTTTATGGCTATATATAGACCTTATATACTTTTAGGTTCTATAATGTTTCATTTGTTTTTTCTTTTTGAGATGTTTAAAACATGGGAAGACCTTTTTATTCTCAAAAATTCAATGTGTATCCTATCTCCCACTTATAGAAGGCCACCCCATTCCCACCCATATTAATACATAAAAGACCATATAGATTAGTAAATAATAATAAAAATAGTTTCCTTAATCTACTAAAAACATCCTAGATTCCTTATTTTCATTATAAAATTTTCCAATATGGCAGTAGTTAAAATCCTAATGAGGTTCTCCGAAGAAGTGGTAATGATCATAAATATGATTTCCTATTTTATCTATTATTACACATCCTTAAAATATTATTAAACTATAATTAAATAATAAAACCATTATTAACTATATAATGAGATTTTATTTTTTATATGTAATAACTTATATGTATCTCCTACTCCATCAAATGGGAAATGAAAATGCGAATCATATATATAGAGGACTACCGCCTCGTGAATGTAGGTAATTTGTTTTCCATCGCCATATCTCAAGGAGGGATATATTGATTTATTTAACAAATTTATATGATATTTAAGAAATAATTATATTTATTGAAATATTTTATCACATATACCTTCTTACATTCCATTAATGAGAATATGAAAAGATTGCTTGTGTGTATAATGAACTACTGACTCATGAAGTGATGGTATTATTTTTTTAATTATGCCTTAAATGGAAAGTAATAAGGATAAATATAATGAAAATAAATGATATATATGACATAATAATTAATATATAAAGATAATATATTATTTATGTTCCTTTTAATCATTCCATTGATAAAATGGAAGGAGTGTGCAAGCGTACATTTGACCTACCATCTCCATGAATGGAATAATTCATTTTCTAGCTAAAACTTTTTTATATTTATCAAAATAAATTTTTAAAGAATATATATTATATTTATATCATTTTAAAAATTATATAGATTATTTAGAAATGATTAATTTAAATGGTTTGAAAATACCAAATCAGAAAATACAAGAAAACCAAGTATTTATTACCTGAAACGTTATCTTAACAAAACATTGTTCATAAATTTGTAATAAATATCCAAATTAAAAAATTATATATAATTATATATATAACTATAGTTCTATAATATATTCATAATAACTATATATTTATTATACTAGATGTTTTAACATGTATGAAGGAAGATGATACTTAAAGTTAGGGATTTTTGTCTCACTTTTATTTATATGTGATACATGATTATAAACATTTATTTTTTTTGGGCAGTGTATGTAATAAACATGAATATATTTAATAATTACTATCCTGAAAATAATTTGATATTAATTTCTTTACAATTCTAATTCTTTCCTGGGGATTATGTGTTAAAAGATACCAAAGTGGTAATGGGTTTATATTAAAATCTTTTAATCAATCAAGATTGTTTATGATTATGATTCCAATGATGTGAGATAATGGTTTGAAACTCATGAAAAACATGAATTATCTTCTCATATAGTTACTTTAGGAATTTTTTTTTAATTTTCATTTTCTTCTCTTTATATACTCAATAGTTTAATAGATTTTTTAAAGTAAAACCTAAATTATTTCTATCTTCAGTCAAAAATCTATTTTCTTCCATATCCATGTTTTTATTAAAAATATTAACAATAAAATATTTTCTATAATATAATGTTTTTATATACTTTTTCAAATGTTTTATCATTTTAATAAATTGGATTTAATGGAATCACATTTTAATTTTCCAAACATGGTACTTTTTTACTTTTTACCAAAAACATGAAAGAAATATTTATTTTAACTCGTACAACAAGAACACTATTTTATACCATCATTACCACTCAATGTTTTAATTATTACCTTATATGTTACAATTAATTTTTTCATTGAAATTTTTTTTCATAATGTTTTGAGAACATGTAGTTTTAAAGAAGTTATTTTCAAAGTTAAATGTTTATTTTCTTCAAGAAATTTTTCAAGTGATACCTTTAAACCATTTTCCTTCTAAGATTAAATCCTTTAATGTTTTATTAACCATTAATAGCTATATAATCCAAGGATACCATACTTATTCATGGTATGGTTATTTTATGATTATGATGATTAGATTTTTATGAAACCCATTACTTTTCCATGGGTTATGCTATAATGAATTATTGGGAAGATTATGAAACCCATTTCCTTTGTATGGGTTATGATACAATGAAATGTTTAAGAGAAAAATTTTATATATATATTTTTATTATATGTTGAATGTTCTAAGATCTTTTGAAACACAAATTTCTTGATTATATAATTGTTTTTATTGATATATTACTCCAATTAAATGAGTAAATATGTATATCTTAAGAATTAAACAAAACTGCAATGGGGAGTGAGTCTAGTTCAATAAGAGACTCTATTCAATATGGTAGTATTGGGAGTGAACCATGACTACTATGATGGTTTAGGGAGTTAACCCATTAAACTATGATAGTTTTTTAAATTAGAGTTGACTATTATGGAAATGAGTTTCTATGATTTTATTATGAAAAAATCTATGTCTTTTGAAAATTTTATGATCACCTGACTCTTGTTATTTGATTATTTTATTATTCATGTCTTATGAACTGTTAAGATTTATTACATGACTAATGTTTTGGATATATTATATACATGGTATGGTTTAAATATTTTATTCTCTTATTATCATACCCTTATGCTCAATTTCTATTGGTATATCCCTTATTTACCATTACTGATCATCTTAGATCACTCATTATTGTGTTTTTTTCCAAAGGTTATGAAGAATTGTATTGTATACAATTTGTCTAGGAATATTAATTTTAATGAAGAAAGTAGTGGGGAATGATGTAGTTCAACTATGAGCTAGTTGTTTATGTATCTATCTTTCCAATGGAACTAGACCTATACAACTATGTCATGGATAGTTATATTATATAATGTAAACCAATATACAAATATGTAATATCTATGTATGAGATGTGTGTCCCTTTTTAGTTTGTATTATAATAAGGTTTAGTCAAATTTTTTAAAAACTATATGAGAAAACATTAGTGATAACCATAAATATATGTTTATGTATATGAAAATATCCTAGATTTTTTGTAAAGGATATAGTTAGTTGTTTTCGAGAAACTAAATCCTTTTCTGGATAATATAAGTAGATGTGTCACTGACACAGTTTTACCTATCAACAAAAAATATGTAAAGGGAACATTGAGCTAGACAATATCACCACCTATTGCATGACAATAAGCCTTCATGATCACCTAGTTTGACACTCCTAGGGGATTTTTTTGGAAATCCACAAAATATGTACAAACCATCCTGAAGGATTTTTATAGATGGTGACCATGAATGACATAGGTTAAACCTAAGTTATCATATAATAAAAATATAGTTTCATGATTTAAACATTATGTAAGTGAAATTTCATTATTATATGGATCCTCACTACGATAATTATTGCACACACTATTATTATTTGATTGATTTAATGCATGAAACCTAATGGAATAGTTTTAATGATGAATGTGATAGAAAATGTAATTATTTTCCTCATGAATTTTTCTATGGGAAATGAAATGTAAAATATCAATTCTTTTCTCAAATAACATTCTTAAGAAATGAATCTTATAGAATATAAAAAGGAACAAAGGGGGAACAACATTCTATTTATTTCTTCATGAGGAAATTACAATTTTCTTTTAGTGGTTCCACTAATAAACTAGTTTTTTTAGAAATAGATAAGTACCATTGAAAAGGTATTTTCCATTATCCAGTGTTTGGAATAGGAAAAGTCATTTTATTTTTCTATTGTTTGGAATGAGAAGCATATCATTGGTGGACCCTTACCATGAATACGAGCCAACAAGATAAAATAAATTCCATGAAGTGGGATCAGTCTAAGATACTATTTTTCAATAATTACATTCCTCATAAATTTTTTTAAAAAATGGATATTGAATTACTTGAAAATAAAGAGAATATTATTGAACTAATTGGTACAAATGATGAAAATTTTAAAATACACGGAAGGTATGCTTCTATTATTATCATCCACACCAAATTTAAGGTTTAAAAATTATTTAGTGTCTAAAAATAGAATATAAAATAGAGTTTATCTATAAGGGACTTTTGTAGCTATACAATAATTTTTTCTTTACAATAAAGGTAGAAATAGAGATTGGAGTTATAGATCAATTCCATGATTCTGACAAGAAAAAAGATGCAATTAAATGGAAACTCTACAAACCATGGAGAAAATTAGATGATGTTTACATCATTATCAATGTGTGGAAAGAAACATAGAGGAAATTTTATTATGTATATTGGTAAATGTATTATGTGTGGGAAGGAAGGTAATCAAGAAATTGTCTATCAAAGTGATGATAAAAAAATAGTTAATGTTGAAAATAGAGAGACATTTCTACACAATGCACAACCTACACTTAGACAATTACAATATAAGTAGTATGGAAACTATAATTACTCATTAATCAAAATCTATTTAGTAATGATGATAATATATGTTAGAAACCTATTTAGAAAAGATATAATTGTAAATATCATGTTATTAGTATTTGTTATGTGGGGTTTGATAATGATGGGGTGAAACTTACACTTTCTGTCCACTCTAGAAATATTAATGACTTATTTGATTATGTATATACTCACTCTTGTTTGTATGTCATTCGATAATGGTATGAAAATACCACCACATCATTTATATGATGAATTATAAGTGAAAATTCCTTACGGTATGATGATCTCATCTTAAGTATTTGATTATAATATAGTTGATGGTTTTGTGAATACGATTTTGGAAAAATTTGTTTATATCCCTCTGGTTGAATTTGATGTTATCTTAGGAACATATCATATTTCCCTACGTTAACCCCATACAAATTTAAAAGTAAGGGAAATCCTGTATTATATTCCAAACCAAACTATGATTTTATTCTAGTATGATGAGAAATATGAAATTCTAATGGAAGTTTCACCCATTTAATGAGTTTGGATTCCCATTAAAAATGAGTTTTTATCTTAGATTGTTCAGGAGAGACTCAACATCAATGATATAACTTTTGTATGGTATTTTATTGATGTATTTCCTGAATATTTATGCAATCATTCATAGAAACATGATCTAAATTCTTAATAAAACTCACACATGGTTCTATGCCTGTGCCAAATAATCCATATAGAATTTCCTTGATTGACTAAAATGAATAAAAGTTGAAACTCTAAGAGAATTGTCACAAGAGATTATTTAGCAACCCAACCCTAGAAATCCCAGATCCGGTGTGTCCTATCAATTACTTTAGAATGATGCCCTAAAGGATTTTTCAGTTTAGTAGTCTTGGTAAACTAGATATATACTTTAGTCTTTTATTACAAATGAATACACTTATTACAATTTTTTATAAATAAGTTTGAGGATAATAAATTTATTCTATATATAATATCCTTGAATATATTTTTTACTTCTATAATTACTGGGGAAAAGAAGAAAAATTAGGATGAGATAAAATGAAAAGTAAGGGACTAGTATAGAGGAAGAAATAATTATTCAATGAGAACAATCAATATAGAGAGGAAATTAACTAAGAACACATACCAAGTAATCAATAATTGATAAGCAAGTGATTAAATATTATGGAAAAGAAAATAAATAAAAACACATTCAATTCAAATGACTAGATAGGAAAAATATATATGGTAGGGTAAAAAACCTAAACGCATATCATTTAATCAAAGAAGTGAAAATGAAATGCATCCATATATATGTTGAGGTAGAATCTCATGGATGAATAATAAATAAAATTAAATAAAGGAAATTCTTTATTAATGAAAGTTATGTTGGAGGCACAAGAAATTCTATACTATTAAGATCTTTCACAATATGGTTTAAAACTATAAATAGAAACCCATATAATTTGCGTAAATTTTTTGTCTCATGAGAAACTATTGATGAATTGAGGGGTAATATAATTCTTGGGAACCACATTTTATTTCCTATCCAAATAATTCATCATATCAAATATTCAAAATAAATAATATGCATTATCAAATATCCATATTGAATAAAGACTACTAAATTATTAATATTTCCTAAAATAATAAAATAAATGTCAATATAGACATTGTATTTAAAATGGTAAATTTTAATATCCATGATAAATGAAATAGACAATTTAGAGGAAATTCAATGTTCAATTATCATAAGATATTGAATATTTCAAGGGGAAAAATAAATAAAATAAGGAATTGAATGAGAATATAATCCTTGGAAAAATCAATCATAATCCATCCATAGGAAGAATAATTATGGTATCGATAAAATATATCCCAAGTAGACTAAAATAAATGGATTTTTCATTGATGAATAGAAATACTCTAAAAATATATTTTAATAAAATTTATTGGGAAATAAACCATTTATTTTGAAAAACGTTTTCTTGGAAAATCAATTTTGAAAACATTTTCATTAAAAATTAACTTTTAAACATGAAAATAAATATTCAATGAAATAATAGTGACTAAATATATACTTGTCATATGGGGTAAAAATAATATTCTATTTTCATTGTAAAAAGGTTAGAAAATTCCTTGTTCAGAAAGCAACATGATGATTCCTTTGAGAACATTGGTAAAATATAAAAATTGGAAAGAGTTTCATTAGTAAATCATGTTAAAAACACGTTTGAAAACCTTTTTAGAATTCAATGATTTTTAGAAGAAACATGTTCTCCTACTACTGATAAAAAGGAATTTGGGTTTTATTAAAAACGTTTTCTAAAATTTTTGGAGTTTTAATGAGTGAAAAATGGTACTATTACATAATAAAGGCCATGAATATCCAGAGGAGAATAAAATTAAAGTTTTTCAAGTCATTTAACAAATAATTTCTTCTGATGAAAATTCATATGTAAATAGACCTGAAAAAATGAGATTATAATGTATACCCTTGAAAGGACCATAACATTGAAGTGAAACTTAACTAGTGAATAAATTATTTGTGTCAAATGTGATTCCAAATAAAAGAATTGTAATTACCAAAATATATAGTGAAAATTTATTAAACACCTAATCATTTAATATTAATGAAAATTAGGATGTAATTTAACCCAATGAAAATGAATCTGGTTATGAAATTATTTTCTAATAGGTAACTTCTAACTCAAATCCCCTTATAAGAGATAATTCAAATTAAAAGCCAAAATATCATAAAGAATGAATTAATCATGAAATTATATGTCAAAATAGAAGTATGTACACCATATATAAGGGATTCAATGCATATAAATAAATTTATTGTTTCAATATAAAGAGAACAATCAAAAAATGAAGTGAGATTGAAAATATAATCAAAAAAATGTTTTTTAGGAGAATAATATGTAGACATTCCAAAGTTTCACACACCACATTGAAACAATTGAATCATTATATCCTTGAAGGAATAACATTTAATGACACATAGAATATCCCGAGAGAAAACATTTCCATTATATAACAACTCAAATGGAATTATATACACCTTATAAAATAAAATAGGTTCATCAAAACAAATAAGTATCAATCGAATGTAAATTGATACGAGATCACTTACCTTGGGTATTACTTGCCTCGTGTGTCTTTATATTTCAATTAATACCATGTTTTATACAACTACATAATCAATTAAGTTTATGTCGAGTGTCTTGAGAAAATTTAGTTTATGTGTCAAAAATAAATTTTGTAGGTTAAATATAGTCAAATGGGTCATTATATAACACCTCTAGAATAATAATAATGACTTAAGTATCATATTTATAAATAAATTATGATTTTATAACCAATTATTAAATATGGTTAAAAAATGAACCAATGTTTCAATCATAGAGATGGTAGGCCATATGTACGCATGAGGAACATTCCCATTTTTCAATGATCGGTATGCTAAGAATGTAACACTATGTATTTCTATAATGATAATTATTATATAAATAACATTTTATTTAATCACAGATACTTATATATGTAATTATACTAATGTTAAAGTAATATCATAATGTTGGGGAGGCGGTAGTTCACACATCCATGAAGGACGATATCTCTTTTTAAGTGTGTGAAAGGGTAAAAAGAGATTGATATATATTATTTTTACAAAAAGGTAATTATTTCATGAATATAATATATATTTTTTGTATTTCACATAAATTTAATTAAAATAGTCTTTTATAAATTCTATGTATTGTGTGAACGAATCACGTTGCTTTTAGGAGGCGACAATCCACACTTCCACAAATGATGTTATCATATTCCCAAAAAATGGAGTGCATGAATATATATGTTATAAAAGAATAAAAAAAGTATTAAGACATAATAAATATCATATTTAACATATATAAACATGGTATACATCATAATTTCCACCATTATAGGTGTATAAGTAAAAATGAACAATCATCATTTCATGAGGCGGTAGTTTTCCATACACGTAAACAGTATGTTCATTACCCAATAATGGAAGTGTGTGTAAAAGAAGTTGAAACCATAAAATAAAAAAATACTACTATATTGATTATATATTTTTCATATAATCATGAAATAATAATATTTTATGGGGTGGATAGTGGAAATAAAACTAGGGAGACTAAGGAAAGATGTTACCTCTTAATCAGGTAACTCCTTCTGGTTTGTACCAAAAGGATTCCTTTGATTTATTAATTCAAAAGGTTAGGATTATAGGATTATGGGATTAATGTTTCAGTTCTATATTATAGATTATGGTGGATCAAAATTTTCTTTTAATGTGTGAGGAAGTTGGAAGATATGGGGCTTTTTTATAGTGGAGGAGTGACACTCTTGTAATATTTTGACAAAGGAATTCTATACATGTTTTTGTCTTTGAAAGTGACTCAAATAATCATAAAATTGAGATACAAGTGTTTATATGGTATAAATATGTCTATACAATGGATCTTGTATAATTTTCATGGTCATTTGGGCCCTTAAGATTAATGTTTAGTCCTTTATTATGCATAATTTCACCTTAATTGTTGTAATTAATTATAATTATGTTCACAAATATTTTTTGTGAAAAACTAATTTTAACTTATTATACATTATCAATTATTATTATTACAAATATTTAATCCATTATTCCAAATTCCAATCAAATAATTTGTAGAAAATAATTTAAATTTAATCTTGCAGGCGAGACAAAAATGCATGTTTTTAATGTAAAAACATCCAAAAGTTTTTTATGTTTTTGTAGGCTATTTCAAAGTTAAATTGATTCCAATAAACTAAATTGGTTTATGTTATAATATTTTTATAATTAAACTTTAAAAAATATTTAAAATATTATTTATCCATATAAATAAATTAAATAAAAAGGAAGTTTTGAATTAAATTTTAGTATTTTTCATTATTCATTAAAAAATGAAAATTCATTGAAAAATACCAAAAATTCACCCAAACATAAGTTTTATGTTTCTATTTACAATATTAAGTTTATTTTTATATATAATATTTATAAAAGTTTTCAAAAATTGGATTTAAAATAGGTTCACCAATAAAAGGCTGTAAAAGTGTATTACTAAAAATGTAGTATTTTATTCATAAAATTGGTGTTATTATTACATTATATTTATAAAAAATATTGTATAGATATTAAACATATTATATTAAATATAATATAATATCTATATATATATATATTACATCAATATCAGTAACTAATTTATTTAATTTATTATGATAAAATAGCTTTGTGTTCCTGAAAATAGTTTTTTAAAAATATTCACTTTATATTCAATTGGTAATCATATTCATTTATAATTTAGTTGTAACAAATTAATTAATTTTATATTTGTGTAAAACACAATTTTCATAAGTTAGGTAATACTATTCCTGATAAATCAATTATGTATTATTATATTCAATCACAATATTTTAATAACATATTATTATTCAGTAAAAATCAATCTTGCATTTAACACATGGCAATGAAGAATCCCATTGTTTTGTATGTTGCACACTAACTGAGTATCACATGAATTGAAAGCTGTGGAATATATTAAATTTATTAAAAAAATTAAATATATTTTAAATTTTATGGATATTATATTCCCTTCGCACTTGGTGTTGCATTTCATACATGTTATCGAATATAATATTCCAACATTAGATTTTCAGGGCATTACCTTCTCCCCACCTTAATTAAATTGCTTCCTTGAAATTTAAACTCGATCTTGGTAAAATATTTTTTGATATTTCCTATGATTAAAATCCCACATCATGTGAAGGTTTTATAAAACATCCTCAAGAAAAGATAAAATGAAAATTATAAAGTCCAGATGGACCAACATGTAACTAAGTCTCTATGTAGAAGAAGATTAGTGGAAAGTAGATATATGTACTTGGGAAAATCATAAATATTTATAGGGATTGATTTAGGTCATTGATAAAAAATTGAATGATAAATAGAATTTTTAGGTTCTCAAATAAAAAAAATTAATGATAATTTAGAAGACCATCAGTTGAACAGAACATAAGGTATTTGGACAACATTTTTTCGATCATTTTCCTAATTTTGGGTAATTATTTTACTATCTAATATGATAATTAAATATAATTAATTGATATATTTCTATAAACAAAATTTCATCATTTGGTTGTTTTTTATTATTTTTCCAATTTATCCAAATATTAATTCTGATGCATGAATCACTTAAATAAACATTTATCTCATCGTAAGACACATAAATGGGTGAAGATTATAACTATATGTCTCCAACTATTCTACAAAGTCAATATGGATAATAAATTAATATCTAAACCTAAAATTTTGCACTACTGGTTCATCATTAAAATTTATTCATCAAATTGTTTAACAAAATATAATGACATTTTAACAAGGACATTACATAGGACAATGGTTGGTGTTAAAACCATATCATCCTTTGGTCATGGGTTCAAGACCCGCGACCTTGTTGGGCATTATTAATTTTCACCCAGTATACAAGTTTTCATTTAAAAAAATTAATATAATTTCCAAAATAAATATGATGGACATCCATGAAATAAGGTTTATCACTAAATGAGATTTTAATTAATGTTTTCAATACAACCTCAATAGTTCATACATTATATTTCTACATATGTCCTTTCATAGTCCAAGGATTATACATAATATTACATATATTATTTTTATGTCTTGAAACTTTATCTTGAATCTAAAACACAATAGGTCAAACCTAGATTATTCATTATCAAAATCCTTCATATTGTTTTGTAAATAACATATGAATTATCCAAATAATATCCCCATGGAGTGTCAAACCAGGTGTACAGTAAGACATGTTGTTATGTACAAGGTTATTCCAAGTTAGGCCTGACACACCTTATCAGAGTTTCTACACCTAGGTACATCTATTCCAAAATCATATCTACTTATAGTATCAAAACATGTATATATTTATAGGAAATATAAATAATCTACATCTAACCATAACATTAGGATTTTCATTTATACATATCCTCAAATTCATCCTTAGGGTTACATTCTCTAATCAGCAACTTCTTAAATCTAGTTCCTAATGTTTTTACTAAACTTCATATGATACCAACTATAGAGACCTGACCCCAAAAAACCAGAGCTTGTGTTTTTGAGAATTACATTGGCATGATAATAAGGATTAAAATCCAGAAATACTGTTTAGTTTAATAGTTTTGGAAAACTAGATACATAAATAAGTCCTGAATTTAAAATGAATACACTAATTACAAAAAAAATATAAATAACTTATAAGATAATAACTTTATTACAACAATCATATCCTTGAATATCATTCTAACTTCTTGGATTCCTAGTTAAAGAAATAAAAATATTGGTGGGCTCAAATGCTCTGTATGGGAAATGTATAGAGGAAGAAATAATGAATGAATGAGAATAATAAATATGGAAAGGTAAATAATTAAGAACACATTCCATGTAATCAATAACTGAGAATCACATCAGTAAATAATATGGAAAGATAAATAACCAAAGACACATTCCATTGAAATAAATAGATAAGTAAAAATAAATTTTCAATGGTATGAAACTGAAACACATTCCATTTTATCAATTAAATGAAAATGAAATGTATCCAAAAATATTTCAATGAAAAATTTCATGGATAAATAATAAAATAAACTAAATGGATGAGATTATTTCTTAATTGACGTCAAGTGTGAGGGACCTGGAAACCAATACCATCGATATATTTAAAAAGATGGTTTAAAAATATGGATAGAAACCCATTTAATTTGTGAAACTTATTTGTATCATGAGAACCTATTGATACATCTAGGGGACATATAAAATCTACGCCCCAACCTTATTTTATTTCCAAAATAATTCCTCATATCAAATAATGGAAATAAATAATATGCCTTATAAAATATATGTTTTGAATTTATAATAAGGAATTATTAAAATTACTACAAATAATAAAAGAACTATTAATATAGACACCATATGTAAAATGGTATATGGTATAGAAAATAGTAATATCATTATAAATGAAATTGATAATTTAGTGGAAATTCAATGTTCCATGATCATTAGAGATTGAATATTTCAAGGGGACTAACAAATAAATCAAGGATGTTAATGTGAAAACTATCCTTGGAAAAAACAATCATAAAACTTTCAGTAGAAGAATAAGGATGGAATCAAAAAATAATATCCATGTAGAGTAAAATAATGTGTTTCTTCATTGATGAATAGAAATTATATAAAAATATATTTAAAAAAAATGATGAAAATATCTCTTTTCTTTTAAAAACCTTTTGAAAAAAATTATTTTATTATCATATTCAAAAAAAATTCTTTATAAAGTCACTTTGAAACATGAAAATGAATATTAAAAAAAATGGGAATGAGTAAATATGTACTTCCCATATAAGGTAAAAAGGACATTCATTTTTCATGGTAAAACGATTAGAAAAATGAACTATTTGGAAAGAGACAAGAGGCTTCCATTGAAAATATTAGTAAAATGGGTATTATATACTTAATAAATCATGTTAATTTTTTTATGACCTTTTTATAAAATTATGTTTTTATATAAAAATAGGTTCTACAAATAAAAAGATAAATTAAGTCATGTGTTATTAAAAAAATGTTTTCTAAAACATTTTGTGTACCAAAGAGTATAAAAGTGATACTATAACTTAATAAGGGTGATGAAATAATAGAGGATAATAAAATTATAGGTTTTATAATAAAAGTATGAAATAATATATGCTATTGTAAATTCAAAATTAAACAATCTCAAATAAAATGGGATTGCAAAGTAAACCCTTTAAAAAACCATGACTTTCATGTGAAACCCAACCAATGAATAGATTATATGCGTCTAATTCGAATAAAAATAAAATAACTGTAAATAAAACAAAACATAGTGAAAATTTATTTTAACACATAATATTAGAATATTAACAACAATAAATATTTAATATAACCAAGTGAAAAAGAAATTTGGTTATGAAATTGTTTTCTACTGGGTAACTTTTAAGTGAAATCTCCTTAAATGAAATAATTCAAATTGAAACTCAAGATTTCATGAATAATTAATGAATCATGAAATGATATGTCAATGTGAAAGTATTTATACCACATATAATATATTAGGTTCATGAAAGTAAGATGATTGTTTTAAGATAAAATTAATAATCATACAAGAAAGTGAGATTGCAAAGACAATAATAAAAAACATTCTTGAGGAGAATAATCTTTAAACTTTCCAAAGTTTCCTATACCACATTAAAACTGTTGAATCATAATATACATGAAGGAATAACATTAAATGATACATATATTATCATGATAATAAATAGTTTCATGATATAACATTTCAAATGTCATTTTATAAACCATCTAAAATAAACTAGGTGCATAATAACAAATAAGTCCCAATCGAATGTAAATTGTGACAAAATCTCCTATCTTGTGTATAAATTATCTCACATTTCATTATATCCCTGAATATAAAATTTAAATAAATTATTTAATTTATTTATAACCTTTTTCAATTTTATTATAGTGTTTATTTCTCTTATTACCATGTTATATATAACTACTTGATCAATATGCTTACATCGGGTGTTTTGACTAAATTTAGTTTATGTGTCAAAAACAACTTTGGTAGGAAATATATGGTCAATGTGGACATAATAAAACATATCTAGAATAATACTAATGATATAATTGTCATATTTATACATCAATTTTTCTTTTAAAATCAATCTCTAAATATGGTTATGAAAAATTAACCAACGTTTCAATGATAGAGACGAGAGGTCGTACGTACGCATGAGAAGCATTCCCATTTTTCAATAACAGTTATGGAAATATGGTAAGTAACAATATTTAATTAAATAATGATAATTATACTATAAATAACATGTTATTTAGTCATATTAAGTGAAATATTAAATTCTTGTTATGTAAAAGGAATGGCATTGTGTCGGGGAGGCGGTAGTCCACATGTCTACGAATGACGTTATCACTTTTTAAGTGTCTGAAAGGATAATAAGAAATTGATATATATTATATTTAAAGGGAGGTAATTATTTCATTAATATAATATAGATTTTTTCCATGTGACAATTTTTTAATTAAAATAATTTTTTATACAATCCATTTTCCATGTGAATGAATCACATTGCTTTTAAGAGGCAGTAGTCCACACATCGAAAAACAATGTTATTGTATTTCAATAAAATGGATTGCATAAATATATGTGTCATAAAAGAGTTAAATAAGTATAAAAACATTATAAATATAATATTTATCATATATAAATATAGTTTTCATCATAATGGAATCCATGATAGGTGTTAATAGGCAAATGAACAATCATTATTTCGTGATCCAGCAGTTTTCCTTACACATAAATAGTTTGTCTGTTACCCATTAGATGGAAGTGTGTATATGTTAAGGTATAGAACTTAAAATAAAAACATAATAGTATATTTATGATACTGTGTTTTTATATAATCATGTAATAATAATATTTTAGGGGGTAGATATTGGAAATAAAACTAGAGAGCTGCAGGAAACATATTACCTCTTAATTCGGTAACTCCTTTTTGTTTGTACCAATACTCATACATGAATTAATTTGTTGACAAGGGTAGTCTACTAAAATTATTGGATAGATTTTGAGGATATATTTGTGAAGAGTTTTGTTGACTGAAATTTGGATGAGAGGTTTGACGATGTGGGAGGATAAGATGCATTTTTATAGTGGAAAAGGAGTGACACTCTTGTAATATTTTGACAAAGGAATTACACACACATTTTTTAAATTTCAAGTAGATCTCATAATAATCCAATGTTGAAAAAATGGGTATAGAGTTGAAATATGGCCAGAAAGTGGCTCCCAAAAAAGTTTTAGGTCATTTGGGCACTTAATATTAAGGTTTTGTCCCTTATTATGCTTAATTTAACCTTAATCATTGTAATTCATTTTAATTACATTTACTAATATTTCTGGTCAAAAAATAATTTAAAATTATTATAAAAAATAAATTATTATGATTCCAAATACGGAGTTTATTTTTCAAATTCCAATCACATAAGTGGAAGAAATTAACTTAAAATTAAGCATGCATATTGGACAACAATGCAAGTTTTGAAAGTAAAAACATCCAAACGCTTTTTATGTTTTTATAGTTAATTTCAATGTGAAATTGATTCCAATGACTTAAATTGGATTAATTGAACATATTTTTATCTAATTAAACTTTAAAAACTATTTAAAATTTTATTAAACCATAAAAATAAATTGAATAAAAAGCAGTTATGAATTAAATTTTAGTATTTTTTTATAAATTAAAAAATTAATCTTCACAAAAAAATTACAAAAATTCACCCAAACCTAATTGTTTTGTTTCAATTTCAATGATAAAGTTTATTTTTTCATATAATATTTATAAAATTTCAAAAAATTGGATTTAAAATAGGTTCTCTATTAAAACACAGTAAAAGTGTCTTAATAAAATATAGTATTTTATTCATAAAATTGGATTTACTCTTATCTTATGTCTATGAATCTATTGGATAGATATAAAAAAAATATAATGAATATATATTACATATATTACATTAATATCACTCACTAATTAATTAAATGTTTTAGTATAAAACACATTTGAGAGCATAAAAATAGTTTTCTATAAAAATATTCCATTTATATTAAATGGGTTCCTAAATTCATTTATAATTAAGTTGTATCCAATGAAATAATTTTATATATTTTTTTAAAAATAATTTTTCCAAGTTATTTGATACTATTTATAAAGAGTAGTTTATGTCTTATTATATTAAATAACAATATTTAAATAATATATTATTGTTTAGTAAAACTCCTTCTTACGTGTAATAAACGTCATTGAAGAAACTCATTATTGCATATATCACACACTAAGGATCACACACATTGAAATATATATAATATATTTTATTTATTTAAAAAATTATATATATTATAAATTATTTGGATATTATATTTCCTTATGCACTTGGTGTTTCATGTCATACATGTTATCGAATACAATGTTCCTACTCTATATTTTTAGGGCGTTACAGATTCATTTAGTTATGTGTGTCACCATTGAGTGAACATTCTTGTTTTGTTAAAAAGAAATACTGATTGATTTGAATTTTCATTGATTATTAGGAACTAAACAATACCATAATGAATAACAAGTATCCTCTACCCTTTTTGATGAATTATTTGATCGACTTCTTAGAGATAAATACATTTCCAGGACTAAAATTTATTCTAGATATCATCTACATAGGGTTAAGAAGGTAAATATTCCCATGATAGTAGTAAAAGTAATGCATAGATAATAGGAATATATGTTGATTCCATTTGGTATTTCTAATGAACAAACTATCATTATGGATTTAATAAGCACTATGTTTAGAGAATACCTTGATCATTTTGTGGTAGAATTTTTTTAAAAAAATATCATTTATCCAAAGAGAATGGTAGAGTATGAATATGACATGAGAAATTTACAGAAGACCCTATGAAAGTATAAAACTTATTCAAAATTTATAAACTTCATATTTTTCTATAAAAATTTTATTTCTAGGTGCTATATTCATAATAGAGTGTATATCGGTAGATCTATGAGAGAAAGAGGCAACTAAATATTGGATCAAACTAGAATCAATGACTGAGATCCATATTTTTCTTGAAATATATCGATATTATGGATGTTTTATGAATAATTTCTCATGACTATCTAATCCAGTCACCATGTTAAATCAGAATAGAGCCAAGTTACTTTGGACAGATGAATGTGAGGAAAATTTCAATGAACTGAAGAGAAGGTTAGTTAGTTCCGCTATGATTAAATTACCCTATAGTGGAAAAGGTTTTTTAATTTATATTGATGCATCATAATATTTATAGGGATTCATTCTCATACATAATTACAAGGTTATAGATTTTTCCTCATGATAATTGAAGTTTCATGGGTAATATTACCGAACTTAGTATTTGGAGTTAGCAATGGTAATGTTTTCATTAAAGATACATAGGCATTATCTTTATTTATAAAAGTGTGATATATATTCCAATAAAACAATTTATATTATATATTCATATAGATGGAGTTGAATATGTTCTAGAAAAACATTTAGAGCTAATTATCTATTATGAATGCTCAGTGCATTACAACCCTAAGAAAGAGAACAAGGTGACTAATGCATTAAGTTGAAATATAACACTATATTTTCTATGAGAAGGACCAATAAAGGTCTAACAATTATTTATTTCTAAAGGTTATATCTTGAAATAATGAAGGAAGGTGAGAAATATTATATTTATCAAATAAGTGTTCAACTATTTATCTCTGTGAGGATAAAAGAGGGACAAAGGGATGATATGGATCTGTAAAAGATGGTGATAAATTTTCCACATATTAACATTTATCATGATGGATTTATATGGTTCCGAAACTATGTATTTGAATAATCCATACTATATTTTATGGAAGATACATTAGAGGAATCTCATAGTTCTTCATTCTCAATTCATCCTTGAAGAACAAATATATATAGAGATTTATATGAGTATTTTTAGTTAGATGGGATGAAGGGAGATATTTCAAAGTATGAATCTTGGTGTGTGATATGTTATAATATAAATGATAGGAGAAATAAGTTTAAGGGTATGTTATAACCATTACCCATAAAAATGGAAATGGGAAAGCATCATAATGGATTTTTCAATATGACACTCTATAATGTATAATATTCATAAACCAATATTGGTGGTAGTAAGTAAAATTTTAAATCCATCACACTATATTTCTATCATAGATGATTTCCCTTAGTATTAGATTTCCTATATATAAATTATTAAAATTTTAAGGTTTCATGTATTACGAAATTATATTGTATCTGATTGGGATATGAGGTTTACCTTGATGTTATGGTGAAGTCTTCATCAATCCCTTTATACATAGATATGATTCATCATTGTGTATCATCCAAAGAATAATGATCAATCCAAGAGAACAATTCAAACACTAGATGGTATGTTTATATCCTTTTCAATGTATTTAAAAGGTGGTTGGGATCATCACCTTTATCTAGTTGTGTTTTCAAGAAACAAAATATACCCCTAAATCATTTACATGGATCCATATGAAGAACTTTATGTAATGATTTGGAGAATTCTAAATTTTTGTGATGAAGTAGGAGAAGGGAATCTATTAGGACCTGATCTAGCTGAGTAAATGATATATAATGTTAGATCAATTCAATATCATATCAAGGAAGTTTAGAGTTTATAGAAAATTTATAATGATAATTCATTTCATGATCATGAATTTTTAGTTAGTGAGAAAGTTTTTATCTAAATTTATCCATGGAATAAAGTTATGAGATTTAGGAAAAAAGGAAAGATGATCCCTAGGTATATTGGCCCTTCCAAGATTCATGATTGAGTACCGATGATTGGTTATCTCTTGGCCCTTCCATCAATCCTATCTCAAATCCATAATGTGTTCCATGTATATATTCTGAAGAAGTAGATACCTAAAAATTCACTTGTACAAAATATATAGTTCATACAACTATATAATGATATTTCCTATGAATAAAAATTGATGTAGAATCTAGATCATGCAGAGAAAATGCTATTAAACCATACCACAAACCTTGTAAATGTTTTGTGGTGAAATGACCTTCTTTTGAAGGCTACATAGGAACCTAATAATTTAATGAGGCTTAAGTATAATTTGTTGTTTATAACAATGTTATATAATTATGAGGTATAATTTTATTTTAAGGGTGTTGAATTTAACAATATGATATTTAATGAAATATATATTTTTCAAAAAAAATTAATTTTTAATCGTGCGTGTTACATGCAACATTGTATTTTTAAGAACTATTATACACTATTAATATTATTATTTTAACATGATAATTTTTAGCTAGAGGTTATAATTTGAATTATGAATAGGAAAAAATATATTTATAAAACTAATTATAAAATTTTTAGATATATAAAATATATTCCTAAAAAGTACTTATTTTTTATTAAAGTCTTTATCTTCTTTGAAAAAACTTTTTTCTCATAAAATTATTTGTATTAGTTTTTATGAAAATATAAAAAAATTTATTTTGGGAACATTTAAAAAAAATTATATAAAAAAGTTAACTTATTTTTTGAATAAAAATATAAAAATTTTTCTTAGGGAACATTTTTTATAAATGTATGAAAATATTAAATTTTAGCTAAAGAGTGAAAAATACTGATTTTTATTAAAAATTAACTTTTTATTAAATAATATTCATTCCTCTATATAATTTAAGAAGAAATAAAAGTAAAATTAGTTTGATTATATTGTTATTAATCTAATTTTTTTCAATGGAATCAAATTCATGTTAGATTTTTGTATTAAAACATTATGTACTTAGGAAATATTTATCTTCAGAAAATCACTTTTTGGGAAAATGGATTCTAGATTTTCAATCATAATAATTAATATTATAAAAATATTTCTAACTTATTTTTTGTTCGAAATGAATAATAAAAACATAAGCAGTTAATTAGCGTGGTTTAGGTTATAAGGGTTTTACAAAGGGGTTATGAAATTCAAGGTTTAAAGTGATATAAAACATGAAAAAATAACATTTTATTTCCATATTTCAAACTTATGAATTCTAAGGTTCGATAATAAACCATTTTTATCCTTTTGAAATGTTCAAAATGTGAGTACACCTTTTTGTTTTAAAAAATTTCTTGTGAGTCATGTCCCCCACTTAGAAAAGAGAACCCTTTCTCATGTATTCCTCACACATAAAAAACCATTTTAATAATTAAATATAAAACCATATCACTTTATTAATTCAATCCCCATATCCTATAATCCTTTTTTATTATTAAACACTCATATGATGGCTTTAGGTATACGACTAATGCGGTTCTCTGAAGAAGACGAACAATTCTTAAACATGTGGTTTCATTCTATTTTATATCCCACATCATTCCAATATTAATAAAATATGATGATATAATAAAAATATTTTACCCCATAAAATTATAGTATTTTATTTTAATCTAATAACCTATATCCATATCCTATTATATGAAATTGGAAATAAAACTATCAATCGTGTGTATGATAAAATATTTCCTCGTGAACCAAAGTATATAGTTTTCTTTCACCACCTCTCAAGGATAAATATAACGATGGATTTGAAATATTTATTTTATATTTATTAAATAATTATACTTATATAATTATTATATCACAAATACATTCCTAAATATCTTTTTTTGGGAATACGATAACATTTTTCCTGCGTATGGTGGACTACCACCGTGTGAAGTGATGTTATTCATATTTCACTTATTATTCACATGTTATATAATAAAGAAGAATATAAGTAAAATATTTTATATTTATGAAAAAATAATTAATATATAATGGTAATATATTATTTAAATTCCTTTTGTTCTTATCATTGAGAAAATATAAACAATGTCAATGCATTCTTACAACATATAATATCCATGAATGGTGAAATTAATTTTCTATCGTTATATTATATGGATTATTCTAAATACATATTTAATGAATACTTATGACATTTATATCTTTTTTAAAATTCTATATATGATGGAACACTGATCAAATTAAATATACCAAAACTACCAAATCAAAATAGTAATTAAAAACAAATGACATATTACCTAAAACATTATTTTAATAAGGAATTGTAAATAAATGTGTAATAAAAGGTATTAAGTTAATAATATATGATATTATATATATAGGTATCATTATGTAATAAATTTATAATAAACTTATATTTATTATACAATCTGTTCAAACATGTATGGAGGAAGTGGAGAATTAAGGTAAGGGATGTTCGTCTCACTTTTATTTATGTTGGACACATGCATTATACTCCAATTATTATTTGTGTATGATGTATATAATTAAATTAAATATTTTTTTGATTCTTATCATAAAAAATAAGGGATAAAAATATCCATCTAAATTTATTTCCTACATGGGTCTTACTATTCAAATAATACCAATGTGGTGGCGACTTTATGTCACAATCTCTTTGTTTATTTGGATTGTTTATGATAATACTTAAAATGATGAGATCTTATTATCTATCTCAGTATAAACATAATGGTTTTCTTCTACTTTGGATACAACATAAAAACCAATGTTTGTATTTCATTTTCCTCACTATATGAACTAAATAGTTGAAATTATTTATTTAAGGAAACCCAAATTTATTTCTCTCTTCACTTGAAAATGAATTTTCTTCCACATCCATGGGTTTCCTAAAAATATTTTAATGAATATTTATTAGTATAATCCAGTAATTTTTTAAAGACATTTTTACGCTTGTTTTATGTTTTAAGAATAGTTTTTAAAACTAATATTCATTTTTTTCAAATGTTGTACTTTTCGACAGATTATCAAAAACGTGAATAGAATCATTGTCCTAATTGGTATGGCATGGACAATATTTTCGGACTTCATGAACACTAAATCATTTAAATATTCTTTATAGGGAAAACTATACAATTCAATGAAAATTATTTTAATTTTTTTTTGAAGTTTTCATTTTAATAAAACATAATTTCAAAGGTTAATGATTATTTTCATCAAGAAATTTTCGGAGTGATCATTTAAAACAATTTTCCATCTTAGATGACATCATGTGATGTCAAATATGATTTATATGGGATATGATCCAAGGAGAACTTCCTTATTATTTATATGGATGTTTTATGATTATGATCAATATATTTTTATTAAAATCATTCCCTTTTCCATAGATAATGCTATAATGAACTCATGAGATTATTATGAAACTCGTTTCCTTTCTATGGGTTTTGATGTGATGAAATAATTATGAGACCCATTTCCTTTATATTGGTTGTTTTACTATGAATTTTTTATGATCTTGAGGCACAAAAATGTATGTAATATGTGATGGGTGGGATTTATATCTCCATCCAATTCATTGGGTATTGAGTGATATCTCCTAATGTAAAATTGACTAGAAGAGGGAGTGATCGTAGTTATGTAACAAAATTTTTCAACTATGATTGTCATGGGAGTAAACCTCGACTACTTTTATGGTATGGGGAGTAAACCCAATCCACTATGATATTTTTTCAAACAAGGTATTTCTACATAGCAAATGACTTTCTATATTTATGTGTATACCAAACATCTATTTATTATTAAAATTTTATGCTCTCATGGATCATGTTCTTTGATTCCATTATTAATCTTTTATTATAAAATAAAAATAATAATTACATGACTGATGTTTATGATCTTTAACATTCAAGGTAGGGTTTTCAAATTTCATTCTCCTTTTTGTATACCTGTATTCTCATGGTATGCTAATATCCAACTTTTTTACACTTACTGAGCATCTGATCTCACACTTCCATGTGTTTCTTTTCCATATGTTAAGTAGAAAAGTATTATGTAGATATGTATATGAATGTTACTCATTATGAAGAGCATAGTCAGAGATGATGTAGTTCACCTATGAACCCAAATTTTATTTATCCATGTTTCTGATGGAACTAGACCTATATAATTCAGGAAGGGATCATTATGTCATGTAATGAATAATTGTATATTAATATGTATTATTAATGTATTATAGGTATGGATCATTACGAATATGGGTGTAGGGGGAAATTATTCAATCAAACAATAGATAAAAAAATTCAATATTGAATCAATAAAATCAATGTTTTAAGGGGATCTACCCTATGTTCACCAATGTGAGACACATATACCATTATTAATCTCTATTAATGGCTTAATATTGATAAATTTACTTTTCAAATCACGAGATATCAAACTATCTCACACTAGCGTCATTTTAAATGGTTCCCCATTATAGACCCAATTCCTTACATTACTAGAGGGTCACTAGCACTGTGTGTACTAAATATTGTAATATTAGAATATAACTCCAACATTGTACCATTGGTTTCTTTATATAATATAAAAGTTATGAATGTAAAAATGTAAGGCACAATTAACATGAAAGGCATAATAATTTTCTCTTCCTCATCCCCAACACCATCATAAAGAATAACCCTATATATCTGATATATCAACCACAAAAAAGAAATTATTCCCACTTAAGGGGAGCATCAAGAATATTAAGATGATAAACATACCATATAGGGGTCAATAATCCAAGGATAAATCAAGAGTTTTCATACACAACTAACTATTTGAAACCATTGTGCAAATTCGATGTTCATAATAAAACATGGTTCCAAATACTGAGATCTATCAGATTTTTAAAAACACATTTTTATAAATTTCATATAAATTGATTGAAATATCTCACACTGCTTAGAAGATTTTGATAACACCTTTAAAAAACAAGGAACCACCCTTATAATTCCAAAAAAGGAAGCTAATTACCTTATTTCCATCAAATAAATTTGTAAACTATAATTATGGAATTTATCAAAGGGTAAAACCACCCACTCATTTCAGTCAATATTTTGAAATTTATTAATGAAACCAATTTTAAAATTACATTTATATTGACATGTCATTTTAAAAAATTACCCATATTAAAAACATAGTTCTTACTAATTAAAAATTATAACCATATTAAAATACAATACAAATCATCGACACAATTTCAAAAAATCGCATGCGAATTTCATAATACTTAACACATAAAAATGTAATATTTTAAATATAAAAACCTGGAATTCCAATGAGAAAACATTAATTCTAAGAACAAAACACATTGAACTGATTTTAAATCATCACATGGATATAATATATATACATATATATATATATATTCATAATTTTAAATAAATGGAATTTAGAATTTATAAATACACTATTAATTCAAAAATGTGGAATTTTTGTAGAAATAAATAATTTAAAGAGGATTAAATTTATCTTTACACCATTAAAAAATCTCTCCTTAAATATAAAGAACCCATATAATTTTATAGATTATTTCTATATAGTGATGAAATAAAAATCCACAACATTAAAACTACTACAAACCCTAAAGTAAGCCATAATGGTTCGAGGATTCATGAAAGAAGCCAAAAATGGAATGAATGGAATAATAAAGGAGAGGAGGATCTACATTTAAACCTATTGAAAGACACCAAATGATATCCAAGAGCTAATATGGAAAGAGGCTGGAAGTCATCTTTGGTAACTCAAGGGACATTAGACTTATACAGGTGAAGAAAGGGGTAAAAAACTTATTAATTAAAAAATAAAAAGTCAATAAAATAAATTATTAATTGCTTTTTTATAGGATTCATGTTTTGGACACGTATTCATCCAAACATTGTGCCAAATGTATGTTGGGAAAATCCTTGGACAAAACTCATCACATAGTTTTTAGGACTCTCAACATAGTTTATCAAATTGTGTGTGAGCCTTAAAAATTATATTTTTCCCTGAGACAACCCCCTACACATGGGAAGTTCATGGTTATTGCAAATCATATAGCTAAACCATAATGGAGACATTAAACCTAAAAAACTAAAAAATATTTTCAAAAAACAAGTATGGCATATAAAGACCCATGATAACATAATACCAAACCAATTAAGTGCTACAATGACAAGTGGGTGTCATAACAGATGACATCGATATTAATGAAACCAATGAAAATTATTGTGCTAGTGATATTAATAATAATAATTCCATTGATATTTATTTTGATGATATTTGAGACATTAAAACCATTGACACAAATAAAAATAAAAAAATTAAAATAATAAAAAAATTGAAGATACCAACTTTAATGACACTTACATTAATAATGTTGATG
Organism: Viscum album; assembly: GCA_963277665.1. Classification (NCBI taxonomy): domain Eukaryota; kingdom Viridiplantae; phylum Streptophyta; class Magnoliopsida; order Santalales; family Viscaceae; genus Viscum; species Viscum album. The sequence continues at coordinate 1,187,310,254 of OY728164.1, forward strand.
ACGCTAATATATCTAGTGACTCAAATATCTATGATAAATATTAAATTTATGATAATAATGATACTGATACTAATAAAATTGATTGTTTCAATGACACTAATAATAAAATCAATGAAAAAATTGACATCAATGGTATTTATATCAAATACAATGATGAAATGGATATCGAAGACACTATTTTGATAAACATAAATGACACCAATATAATGAAAATCATACTAATGACACTAAATAAAATCCCCAAAATAATTAAATTACTATTTATTTCTCATAAGATAATTAATATACTAATGACATAGATGGTAATGACACTTATGTCAGCAACACTATTACTTTTGATTTCGAACCACTATTTGGAACTAATGTTAGTGAAATTGATGAACATAAATCTTATTAAACAAATGCGAACACCGAAGTTAAAAACCACGATTCAAATGAAATTGATTTGTATGAAACTAATATCATAAAAATATTAAAAATAACTAAATATGACACCCTAATATTTTAAAAGAAAAACATTATGTTTGTTATCTTATATGTCATGATACATTAAGCATATAAGACCCATGAAATATATCATTTGAATATGACCATTAAAACTATTCCATATATTTAGTGGTTATAAATAAGATTAAACTAATTATGAGGACCTAATTAATGAAAATTTATTGATAAATTATTAGTATATAGAAAATAAAATTGTTAGTAAAGCCATTTTATGCTTAAAAATACAATTTTTTAAAAACGGTTTTATATTTCATTATGTTTTTTGATATTATAATTAATTTATTCTAATTTATGAAATTTTATTTCATAAAAATAATTGATTTTTTAAAATAAGGGTGAAAAATTACCATGGGGATATAGTTTGTTTTTTTGAAAAGAGTGTTTTTTTAATGAATATTGAAAAATAAAACTCTTTATAAAACTGTAAATTATTTTCAATTAAATATTAAATTTAAAAGAGTCGTTATTTTTTAATTTTTTTATAATAAAAATATTTATTATTTTATATGATTTAGAATAATTATATACTTTTGAATCATCATTATACCTGAATTTGGTATGAATTTATTTTCAAGCTTAAAATGTGTTTTTCCGTAAAATCTTTTTAAGTACATAATATTCCTCCATTACAATTAATTAATATAACCAATAATAAAGAATGATTTAAATTAAATTTATATAATAAATATTTTATTATTTTAATTTTTATCGATATAATGATTATCACTAGTCATATAGTTCATGTCAGATTATCTTACGCTTGAAAAATGTATTTCTTGGAAACCCATTTTCACATGATTTCAGGGTTTATTTAAAATTTAATTATACCAAATTTATGAATTTAATATCATAAAAAGGATTAAATATTTTTAATCATGATGATTTATATTATCTAATATCTTAAACACAATTTTTGGGAAATAATGATTCTTAAAAAAAGTAAAATTTATTTACCATGATTACAGTTAAGATGGGGTTCTGCACATTACATTCTTTTTTGTTGAAATTAGTTTCACACACAAATGAAGTTTTTATTTGATAAATTTTATTTCATTTTAAGAAAAAAATATTTTAAATTGTCTAATAGGGACCATTTTATTTTTTTTCACAATGGATAAATTACCTTGGATGAAAAAATTAATTATCATGGTGAAAAATAAAATTGTAAAAGTAAGATAACATAGAGGATATAGAATAACATGTTTAAAAGATGTTTATTTTTTTAATGGTGTGTATAAAACATAAATTACCTCCACTCCATTATTCATAAATTTTTGGGGCCCTAGGATTTATATATACTTCCTATTATTGAACAGTTTTGGGTATTTAGAAATAGTCACTCCTCCTTTATTATAAAAGGGAACACCCTACCCTCAATTATTAACTCCCCTAAATCCAATTTTCTAAAAAAACCCCAAAAAAATCACTCCCATGAGATGTTATTATGTTTATATAATAATATTTATCCATATTCTGCTTTAAAAAATGGGTAAAACATCCAATGTTCATGTGTACAAAAGTCTATCGACTCAAGAACCGTTGTAATTTATTTTCCATAATTGACTCATGTGGATAGTCATAATTTTAGAAATAATGAATATATATTATAAAATAATCATTATGTTAATTATTTATAATTAATATATCATCTGATTCTTTACCACTTACCCCATTGAGTGAATGATATCATTACTCATTCATATGTACGACCATATGTTTCTATGAGGAGATGTGATTTATTTTTCATACTAAACATTATAGGATTGTTTTAAAAATATATAAAATGATTGAATATTATATTTAAAACAATAATTTAATGATATTAATTATTTATCTATATCCTATAAAAAAAACTAAACATTTTTAACAGAACATTCATTGGAAAATGAAGTAGTTAACACCTAAAATAATGGTAATAATGAAATAGTAATAAGAAACAGGATATAATATATTAAAATATTTTCATATAGGATATTATAAATATTAAAATAGTTATAGTATAAATTAATATCATGTTAAAAACCATTATAAAGGTTTTTATACCATTTTTAACTAATGATAAATGTGAGGTAAGGGACTTCGTCACAATTTCTTTTTATCAGGACGTATTGTAATCTTATGCACCTACTTTATTTTATATGTTTTCTATAATGAAACATTTACATGTAACTTCTTTAATAAAATAAAAGTAATTGTATTTTATGTTTCAATTTTATTTATTTTATCTAAGGGGATTTGATATGAATGTTACGAAGTGGTATGTAATTTCACAACTCAATTTCTTTTCATTTCATTACTTCTTCATTGTCTTTGGTATTCTAAGATTATATGTGTAATGTATTTTCACTATATTATATTGTATTCCATATTTATTTATGGGTATTTAAAATTTATACCCCTAATAAATCCACTTATTAATCGTCACATCAATGGTGTACAATCATTATAAGATATTTCATCCCAATTTCTACTCCTAGGAGATATAATTTAGTATTATACACCTATTTTGTTTTATGAGGTGTATATTATTTAGATTTGATATGATATATCATGAATATATTAATATTCATGGAATTTAATGTTTTATTTGAATTTATTTCTTTCTTGGATTGTGTGATTAAAAAGTTACCCAAGGAGTAAGGATTTATGTTTCAATCTCATTTTAATCGGGATTTTTTATGCTTTAATTTTCATTGAAGGAAATAATTTGATCATTGTATAATAATACAATTTCATTTTAATATAATTTTTTTATTAATGAATTTTTCATGTAACTATACCACATTCTTGTCTTTGGTACTAAAAATTATTTCAAAAATGTTTTCCATAAAATTCTACTTCATTTATCTCTTCGACCAAAAATACAATTTCATCAAAATACATGTTTTATAAAAATGTTTTCAATAATTTTTTTAATATTATTATATTATTTTTTTAATGTTATTTTTACCCATTATTATCATTTTAAAAATGTTTTCAAGGAATATTCATTTCATTTTCCAAAAAAAATTATATTTTGAATATTATTACAAAACATTGAAAGGAATATTTGTTTTAATATAGTAGACATAAAAATAACATTACTACCTTCATGACCACTATTTTCTAAAAAATTTCATTCATATGTTTCCATGGTTATTTTCAAAGAAAATTCCTCCCTAATATTCTAAACTTTTTCACTTTTTATAAATGGATTTCCAATGTAAAAAATAATTTTCCCGAAAAAATCTTTTAATAATATTTTCATTGTGAATCTATTCTTGAAAGACAAAAGAATATTTATTTTACTTACAATACTCTTGGGATATTTAGTTATAATACCATCCTTATTATTTTCATGGATTTTTTATGATCATTTTGACAAGGGAATGTATTGAAATTCACGTTATTAAATAATTTTGTGGTTGTTTCTTACCTTAAAATAGTCACTTTATGGTGATTATTATACATCACATTTCCATTAAATATACAAATTATTTATCATTAATACGATTATTTCCAAAACATTATTCCATTTTTATATATGTTGTTTACTCTGAATGTTATTTGATTAATTGTGTAAATATTAAAAACTTAGTATTCTTTACACAATAAAAATATTTTTTGATAAGATATATTGTTCATGAATTAAAAATAACATTCAATATACAAGGAATAAATTGGAAATCTAGTGATGTGTAGGGCCTACAATTATATATCCCTCTAATTAATCAACATGACACATGAGATAAATTAGTACATTGGAATTAAATGGGTATTACCAATTATTTTAAATAGTCTTGATTAAAGGTGTTAAGGGTATAAATATCATGATGTCTAAGGTCCTAACTCCCAATATTAATAATTTCATTTATTAAGAATTTAGTTATTATTATCCATGACATTATTACATTGGTATTTGCAATGGTTTCATTTTTTTTCTCATGTTTTTAATTAAATGGTATGTCTTTTTAGTTATCTACCATTCTATAATGATTAATCCTTATCTAATAATAAAATTAAAGTTATTGATTAAATGGAATGTGGTTTTATTTATTTACATTTTTTTTATTGATTATTATTTATTGATTCATGAAATATTCTGTTATGCTTAAAGCTTACTAACTATTTAAGCTCACCCCAGTTTTCTTTTCCTTCCCAAGGGTATTCAGAAGGATTCATTGGATGAGTTTAAAAATATAGAAGTTTCAATTTATCTGTTACGTGATTTATGTTTCAAAATTTATAATGATACTTAAGTATCTATTTGGTTTATAAATATTACTAAACCATTCATTCCTTTCAGATCAGATTGTTTTTATTTATAACAAATGTAATAAAGTAACTAGAATCTTGATGACATTGGGATTAGGGTTTTTATAGATGGTGTAAATGAAATTTTAACAGAAAACTTGGGAACATGATTTAGGAAAATATAAATTGGTGAAAATAAACCTATTATATACTTTTATAGATATTCCATATTGTAGAATAACGTCCAATGTTTTTTTATAAAGAAGGGGTTATTTGGTTTTCCAAAGAAATTACATCCTTGTATAGATACTAAAAGTGTATATCGATCTGAAATAGTTTTACTTAGGGGTAAAAAAATAAAAAAAAGGAACATTGGGATTTGATTTGATTGTTAAGTAGTGCATAAAAATGATCCTTTCTGCACACCTAGTTTGACACGATCGTGGGATATGCTTGGATTAATTAACATTTTCTCTATGAACATTTTTTATGAAATGAATAATAGAACATATGGAAACCTATGATATTCCACAGTGATATAGAATAAAATAAAATTTCTTTGTATGGTATGTATACGGTTGATTATATGTTTAAATGAATATATATTCCTTTTGATAAGTTTTGGTGAGAATATTACATGATTAAGGATATTTTTAGAATAAGATATATAGGTATACAACACATTTGTTTTGGATATGATTTAGTGAAAATGTAATTTAAGAAATGATTCTTTATTATTTTATTGATAAAATTTTAAAGGTATTGAAAACCTTTAGGATTAATATTATCATTAATGTTAATGTAATAATATTTAATTACGGTTACTTGTTGTTGTGGTGAAATAATAAGCCGTATTGAAAAAAATTATAGTTAAAATGTGATTTGATGTCTAATGTTATTTTTGAAGATTATCATCATATTTTAGTGAATTTTATAGGAATTATATTACTATAGTTATAGAAAGTTTTAAACCTACATGCCAATTGAAAAAATTTTACCACCAAATTTTTTTTTGGGATTGAAGCCACAACCAAATAATGATAAGCATATAACACGTACCACTAGCCTACATGTTTTTTTCGGTTAATATGAAATTGTTTTTATTTTAAAATTTTTATTTTTAAATATTTAGTTGATTTTGGGAAAAATATTATAGGATAATATATTTTTTATTTGTAGGTAATTACGTATATTTTGGGAAATGTTTTACTTTGTTTATGTAGATATAATTATAGAGTTAGACATAAAATATTATTAGATGAGAATGCTATTAATTTTTTTGGGATATAAACTAAAAGTAATGGGATTATCATTGAGGTGAAAACATTATTTAATATTGATAATATTAAGGTTACATGATATGTATAGGTATTTTATAATCTATGTTGAACCTTTTATGGAACTTTGTAAGTAAACTGTATTAATTATTCATATAAATGTTTGTACATTTTTTACTATCTTACCTTGTGGAAACCATTTCTATTTTGATTAATATTTAAATAGATGTGAAATATGTAATTATTATTTTATGGATCTTATGATCAATTATTATTTTTAGTGCTTCATTCAAAAAAAATTCAAATTGGATATTCTTTTCTTGGGGTAAGTGATAAATAGGAAATTGATTAAATCGCACCCAAAGGATGATATTTTTCTTATAAAATAAAAATATATCAAGTATGTATTTTTAATTATTTTCTTATTTGAGATGATAATGGAATTAACTAACTATTGGGTAGGGATCTTGAAATAAAAATGTTGTCCTATTATAATCACATCTGGTGAATCAATGGTCTTTTCACCCATCAAATATTTATGGATTTTCACTAACTTTATCTTGATCATGATCTATATAAATATCTATTATTCATGGGGTGTTATTTTTCTCTTCTATGTCTATATGTCTGCTTCCCATTATTGTTTTCCTATTATGAAACCAAGTTATGTGTTATTCTAGATGAACTTTATATTTCTCTATATATATTTTTAAAAGGAGGTTTTATTAACCCTCCAACAATGTAGATTTACCACCAATTCATTTTTAATTTTAAATCCCTTATTTATTTCAAATATCATGTTCAAATTTTAGTGAATAAATTTATTGATGTTTTGGAGAATGCAACACAAAGAAATTTTAAAATAAAACATTGGGGTTGATAGTGTATATGATAGACAATATCGAGCTTAGATGGACCGTGAAATATATTATTTAAATATATTTTTTATACAATAGATATTTAATTGGTGGGTATGAATAGGATAAATTTAATTATGAGGACCTAATCAATAATAAGTTATTGGTGAAGGCATATTATGAAATCACTTAAAATTTTAATAATTTTATTTTAGGATTTTAAATATATTTTATTCAATGATATTTTAATTTTAGAGTTTATATTTGAGAATTATAAATAATTTATTGGACTTTTATGAATTTTATTTTATATAAAAATATTTGTTTAAAAAAAATTTAAAAATTTTGTGAGACTAGAGGGGTTTAATAACCTATAATATATTTAATTACTAAGAACATTTGAACAACCATCATTTCTTTTAAATAATTTATGTGACATTAATGCCCTATTATTATATGAATTTGATTTCAAAGAAATTTTAGTTCATAATAGATGGAATGAGAGACTAGGGGTGTTTAATAACCTATAATATATTTAATGACTAAGGCCATTTTAGTTTTATTAATTCAAGAAACTAATGTGAGTTTTCTATTCAAGATAAAATATATAGAAGAAAATAAAAATAAAGAACAAATAGATTTATAGTGGTATAGATTACCACTATCCCAGTCCACTCATCAACCTTTTCTATTCTATGAGAATATTATTACATAATAAGAACTCGATTTTTGGAGGTGTGATAACCCATAACAAACCGTTCCTTTTATAATACCCATAGGCACAGCCCAGTCATTTTACAAAAGAAAAAACCTTGTCTATAAAGAAAATTGTGATCAGAAGTCACAACACAAAATTAATTGATCTAGTAGAATAACAAAAGGAAAATACCATATTTTTATGGTGAAAACTAAAAAATAGACATGAATAATTACGTGAAGAAAATAGAAATAAAAAACCAAGAAAACCATAATATAAATAAAACTAACAGATTATTAAATGATGTGGAAGATGATGAACCACATTGATTGTTGACCTAATCGACAGAAGAAGTTCCTTCATTTATGTTCTTATGTGATCATATTAAAAGAATATAAGTTGTAGTGGGTTCATGATTGTATGAGTGTAGTAATATTTTTGTATCACAATTTTGTAAGAAGTATTTTCAAATTAATCTGTATACAGTTGATTTTACATGATGACATCTCTATTAGATTAATCTATCCTAATTTACATAAAATATGTTACCAGATCCTCATGTGATACAATACCTATATTCCACATGTTATTGGATAATTAAAATAAAATATTACCATTACCTGTAATTTAGAAATATGACACTCATTAAGAAAGAGTTCATAAATTCATCTACTCCTCCAAGAATCCTTTTAATTTTTTTTAACATATTTGATAATGAAAATGATATTATTTCATATAATTTTGAAAAATATAATTTCTCCCCCAAACATTTAGTAAAATAATAATTCAAATTTTACAAAGAAATAGAGAATAAAATGAATAACCTCAAAATTATAAATCTCATATGAATTTAAATAATAATTTTAATTAAACAGATTTTAAAAATGTTATGATACTATTTATCGACTCTATAAAACAATAAAAATATAAAAAAATTAAACAAAGTTGAATTAATAATATTTTTTTAAAATAACTCTAAAATAGAGTGTCTTAAAAACATACAGTTATTTTAAAAATAAACTATGTGTTGAACTAACCAAGTGAGGAACAAACCTCATTATCAGTATGATTACCATGTGCCTCATGGTATATATGGTAACATGGAATTTACAATCAATTTATAACACACACTATCTTAAGATCATACTCACAAAATTTTCTATTACATGGTAGGTTACACATGACCTACTGTAAGGTGTAAGATTATAGGAACCTACATGATAGTTAAACATCTCTCATGGTTACTATACATGGTTGGTAGGGGTAACGTCCATGATAGGTTCACTTTAATACTCAGGATAAGGTGAGTCTCTCTTTGTTAAGTATGAATCTTACAGTAATGTATGGTATCTCTCAGGGTAGGTTCACTCCCATGGTAGGTTCACTCAAGATATGTTCCTTTTTTTATTAAATTTTGGTTTAGGATAAAATATATGTGAAAATAATTAAAAGATTCACCAATTTTAGTATCATTAAACTCATCCAATAATTTTGAATACTCTAATAGACGACAACATCATTCTTTTCATTTAGTAGGATAATTATCTTTGAAATTATACTTTCTTACAAAACATAGTTGCATGCATGATACTGAGAAAATTCCAAATCAAATTCCTGATCTTATCATGTTCATGATTTTTATAACTATCTTTAAAAAATTATATTAGCATGATCATGGTACAACTGAGAGTTTCAGTGAATATTAGTCTCAAACAGTCGTTAGATATATAAGATGATGAAGTATCCAACAACAGATGGCTCACATGACTTTGATCGGATGACTATGATTCTATGTGTAAGATTTTAGGTCAGATGATCATTGTAGTGTGATTAGTTTTACCACATCAGAAACGGGGTTGGGTGATCCACCACTCTAAAAATCAAGCGCTCACACAACTACTTCGATATTATTATGGGTATCAACACCCATTACACATCCACACACACATATCAACTTTTTTCCTCTAAGAACAATCGATTAATATCATCAATCATATGGAAATTATTTTATGTACTTTAAATATGGGCTCGCTCGCACAACTTCCTCTATGCAGGATTCTAGGTTTGGACCACCCAGGGGGTTGACCCATAGGTCCCCTAATTGGTTGAAGGGCTAGCCTATTGGTTTTTATAGATGACCTATTTTCTTTAATTAAGACACCATATAAAAACATTGAAAAAATATAAAGAATACAAATATTAATCATTAAATTTATCATTAATAAGCTATTAAAATTTTCCATTAATAAAGAAAATGTAAATACAAAATTACAACAAACAATGATCAATTGAAAAAATTAAAACATGTAAAGAAAAAATGACATTTTTTAATCAATTTGAATTTAACTAATTGTTGTGATATAGTAATTTATCAAAATAATTAAAAATGAAAACTGTTAATTTTTTAAATCCCAATTTTAAATACTAATAATATGAATTTTTTTTAAAATTACATAACAAAAAATTTATTTAATCTTCAAAAAATATTATCCCCTATTTTATAATTTCTAAACATTTATATTAAAAATTAAAACATTAAATAATTTTTTCTTTTAAAGAGTATGAACTACTTATCATTGACCATAGTAGAATTTAATATTTAAAATTAATATTTAGTTACAAAAAATGGGTAAATGTAATTTAAAATGGAGTGTAGTTTTATATGAACAATAATTATGATAAATCTAACTATTATGCTTCTTGCATTCATAGTTAAATCTTCATTTTTGTACAATTGAATGAATAAAAAGGGTCATGTAATATGGAATAAAATTTTTTCCATAGGAAAAAATTCTAAGAAAATATCATATTTGTTTACATAATCTCTTAGAAAAAGATATATAACACTTATGTAATTTGATCTAAAGTGTTTTGAAGGGGTTTTAGAAATTTTAATTTCACTAGAATTATTATAGAACATCAAAATTTTATAAGAAAAATTAAATCACATAAATTTATTTATATCCATATGATATTTGAGCAAAAAATATGTAGCCCTAACATATTTATCCTTAGTTATAGAAATTTCATTTAACAGTTTTTATTTTAAAACTCAATAAATTTATATTTCTTACCTAGAAAATGTCACATATATATTGTTATTTTTCGATCAAGAATACATCATCCATAATTAGAATCAAAATAAGATAGTAAATAAATAAAATTATTATTAGAATATAATAAACCAGTGGTTATAGTTAACTTAATATATTTAATTACTCGTAACTTTACTTAGTTGTGGAAGGATACCTTGAACATAAATATACTAGAATAAATATTTATGGTCTAGATGCAATGAGATATAATAAACTTCATATCATGCCTCTACAATTTAATATCAATTATATTTATAGATTCATCAAATACCAGTTTTTAATTTGAACTCATTGGAGTTTTCATATACTTTATATAATCAATATCAAACCATTTCACATGATCCTTATCATATATAACATTATTTAATAAAATACCATCCTTTCTATTATCAATTTTTAATTCAAGGAATAATTTTAATTATTTTATTAAGAACATGTCAAATTAAATTATACATATCTTATAAAAATTATTACATAATAATTCATTTGTTGATTCAAATATTATACCATCAATATAAACCTATATAATTAATATATCATTTATAACTCTATAAACAATGTTAGATCAACCTTTATTTAAACAAATAAAGTTAAATTAAAAAATAGTTACACTTTCATAACATGCCCTTGGATTATTATTAATTCCATATAATGAATTATTATGTTAAAAACATGAATTAGAAATTTATTATTTTCAAATATAGGGGTTTTTTTAACATAAACTTGCTCAGAAATTATTCTGTTTAAAAATGAACTTTTTTATATCCATCAGAAGTAATTTTATATTTTGACAATAAGAAAATGATAATAGAATTATAATTACAACCATCCCAAAAACATGAGAAATTGATTCTTCAAAATCAACTCCCTATTAATAATAATAACTTTTAGTGACTATTATTTCTCTATGTTTAACTATGGTTCCATCTTCATAAATTTTATTACGAAAAAACCATTTAGATCCTATTAATGGGGTATAATTTGAAAATTCAACCAATTTCCAATCATCAATAAATTCAATTTTTTTAATTCATCATGCATCATATTTAACCAATTTTAATTAAGTAATCCATTATCAATATTTATAGTAATAAATGTGAGAAAAAATAGGAGTTTTCATAGTAGTGAAAAACATATTTTCTTCTTTTTATACCATATTCAACATTACATATTAATTTTCCCATTGAATGATCATGAAGTGTTTTATATTATTATTGATTAGTTTGGGAATATATTTTCTCCCCCACCAATGATGCATTATAATTATATTGGTCATTAGCTTAACCAAAATAAAAATATATAGACTCTTCATCGTATGTGTTTAAACATAATTTTTCTTGTTATTGAAATTTTCATTAAACATAAGTTGAACAAACTCTTCAAAAACTAATTTAATTTAGTTTAAAATTCTATATGTGTCGATATTATTAGAATATCCTAATAATATTACTTAATCACAATTATAATAAAATTTTTATGAATTATATTTCTAATTTATGATAAATAAAATGCATTCAAACACCCTAAAATATGAAATGTTAGGTTTAAAAACATTAAATAGTTTATAAAGCTTCTTCTTACAAAATGGACACATAGATAATCTATTTAGATGATGAAAATATATATTTATAGAATCTACCAAAAAATATATTATACCATTAAATTTTATAATAATTGATCTAGCTCTTTCTTCTATAGATCAATTATTTTTTCAACAACACCATTGTGTCCTAGGGGTGGAAAAATAATGTTTATATCAATTTTAATCAAAAAATATCAAATAATACATTAAAAATTAACCACATATATCACTTATAATGTATAATATTGAAATTTTTTGATGTTTTGAATAAATGTATAGAAATAAAAAAATTTGGTTAAAGTTTCATATTTATGTGATAAAAAATAAATCTAGATAAATCTACTATAATCATCTAGAATTACAAAAACAAGATTTTTAAGACCAAAACACAGATGTTTAAAGGTCCATTGAAGTTAATATTTAATATTTATAAGCATTTTAATGTAGTAACACCATTTATATATTTAAATAATTATATTTCTACTTACCCTTCAGTCCGGAATCACACATAAAATACTTACTTATATGTAACTTTATAATTGTATAACCTATTAATGCTTTGACAGTTTATCCAACATTCTAAAATTTGTATACCTAAGCCTCCTAAGAATAAAATTTAATCTTCCTCTATATTATTCAATACACTTAACATTTTTTTGGTGAAATTAAATAAATCAATATTGTAATAATTCTATTTTCTATTAGAAATAAATAAAATAGAATTATTTTCCAAAGTAGTATATTTATCATTTTCAAAAATAGAATTTAATTTATTATCACATAATTTTAATATAATTATTATATTATGCTTTAAACTATATCTATATTATAAATTTTAAATAATAATAGTTGTATAAATATCATCTTCACTAATACCTTCAATATGGCCTTTATATTTGTCTCTAAATGTGACTACGCCACCAAAACATGAATTGAATGATATATATTTTAAAATATCACCTCTCATTTTCATCATGTAAACAATATATAAATATCACAAGTATTTGATAATTACATAGTATATTTCTTGAAATTAAATAATCAAATAGAGTGTTTTGGAACCCATGGTATTTTGGGTCTAACTAGATTAGTAGAAGAACTTTTTGGGACCCAAAAAGATTTAAATCATATATTGGTAGACTATTTAGAAAATAAATTTCTAACAATGAATGTTGTAGTATAACAATATAATTTTGTAAATATTATAGAACAATAATTGGAATAATTCAATTTCATAGTACATTTAAAAGAGGTTACACTATGAATACATCATTTTTTTTATTTCTAAACAATATTATATTATTTATCCTTTGAGATAAACTATTATTACAAAACCTTTATTATTTTAGTTTATCTTCATCACATACATAATTTTATCATATTTTTATTTACCTTTAAAAATTTTAGATATATGATATTTAATATTTAAAAATTAATTTTTCAAATTCATATTCACTTTTTAAATAGTCTCTAAATCCATAGAAAATTTCCCAATGGATACAGAAGCTTGGTTTATATTTTCCTATTTTATTACCTATGATTCTTGAAATAATTGTCAAATTTAGTTAAATATTCAGAAACAAAATTAAATAATATTTATTTAAAATTTTTATTCACTAATATATAGTTTTATAATCTTCTTTTTTCCACTTTATGTTTTAACAACATATAATAATTATTCTCTATATATTTATAATTGTCGGAAACATAGATTTTTTTATTATAAAATACAATTTTTATTTTATTATTTTATTTAATAAACTTATTCTTTTTTATTATTGTGCCCATATTCTTTTAAATTATCCTAAATCCACCATTTCCCAATTCTTCAATTTTATTATATAGTTTTTTAACATTGGAGTTCATAGAATTAGTATTTTAAAATGAATGAGAATAAATTCTATATTTAATTATAAATAAAAAATTATGATCTACATTAGTGGGAGTAATTAATTTAGTGAAAAGATAATGAGTTACCTTGCAATATATTCCCATCAGAGTAAGGTTCCATGTATCCTATTCACTTCCTAAGTCACTACTTGAGTCAGAACTATCTAAGAAGTCCCAGCTTCCAAAAAAAATTCTTTTATTTTATGCATTTTTATTTTTCCTTATTTGGATATTGGAGTATGGGGAATCATGTCCTAGTGTGACCTTTCTTCTAGCACTCATTTCATGTTAATTATAAAACATTATTTCTAATATTATAATTAACATTCTTGTTTTCCTTTTTGAAATTTCTTCTAAACTGCCTTTTTCAACATTTATTTTCAATGAACATGAAAAAATTATTACTTAAATTATCCATATATTTTTCACTTTCATGGAACATAGGTTCATGTGTTTTATATATTAGAAAATCATTAGGCTTAGAAGATATACCTATTATCTTTTTAGACCCATCATCTTCTAATTTGTTAACTCTAAGTCATATAATAGTTGTGAGGCTATTAGTTCATCTAAGGTATATTTTTCAAAATGATTAAACACATTAATGGTCTTCTTCTTTACATGAAACATTTTTGGAAGTTCTATGAGAACTCTTTCATATTTAGTTGTGTTGTCCAGAAAATTTCCAAGAGAACTCACACAATTTGTAATACAAGTAAACCGATGGATCATCTGGTTTATATATTATTTATCTACCATCTTGAATCCCACATAGTCTACTTGAATCATTCCTAGATTGTTTCTTTTGAGCTTTCTAGTCCCATAGTGAGTCAATTGATGTATGATCCAAAAATCATGGATTTTTTGACTAAATGAGAAATTCTTATAGACACTAATAATTATATAACTATACAAAATATTTTGAACAATATAATTTAAGACATATTTTATGAATTAATTACTTAAAAGTGTCTCAATAGCAACATTGGGTAGCTAAAATGGATTATCCATGATAGTCTAGTGATCCACAGTGAACTATTTTAGGTTGTATAAAAAAATAATGTCAGTATAAAATAATCACGATAAGTTCAATTTCACGATAGATTATACATGATCAATGTTAATGTAGAAGCTAATAGTCACCTTCACAATAATTAATATTCTCACATGGTATATAGACATAGTATAAAATAGGTAATATCCATGGCAGGTTCACCTTCATATTGACTATAAGATGAGTTGATCTACGTTAAGTTAAAAAAATTGTACGGTATGGTAAATCTCACAGTAGGTTATCTCCCACTGCAGGTTCACTCATTGTAAGTTATTTTTTCCTCAATGGTTAGGTTTAAGATCCTATATATACGAATTACATTTCAATACTTAATTTTTTAGAATATTAAAAATCATATAAGTATTTTGGATACACGATAAACTGACTACATCTTTGTTTTCATTGAAAAGAATTATTTTCTTCAAATTTACCTATGCATGAAAAACATACTTTCATGCACGATATTAATACAATTTCAAATATAACTAATGATACAATAATTTTCATAGTTACTTGAATCATCCATGGAATGATCATATTAGAATTATGGTGGTCTGACCAAACAATTCAATGAATAGTAGCATCGAATGATCACTAGATGTAGAATATGATGAATCATTAGAGAATATAAATCTAAAATGACTTTGATCGGATGCCAAAACTTATATGTATAATATTTTATGATAGATCAAGTGTGTAAGACATTAAATTTCCCACCATAAAAAATCTGGTTGGGTTATCCACTTCTTTAACAATAAAGAATTACTAATACTGCTTCGATCTAGCTATGTGAATTAACACCCATTACTAATCCACAAACATATATAGGCTTCATCCATGTGGGCCTCTTAACCAAACCTAACACACTCAAGTGGGAATGATCCTGCATACCTTATATAGAGGATTTCTCACACACCTCCTTCCATGTAGGATTTTAGGGATAGACTACCCATTGGTTCGACTAGTGGCCCTCCTATGTGTTCAAAGGGCTAGCCTAGGGGATTCTACAGATGACATTTTTTAGTTAATCCACCACTCAAAAACATAAAAAAATATAAATTATAAAATTAATAATCATTAGACATATACATAAGAATCATTAAATATTTTTTATTCAAAAATTAAAATTTTAAATGAAAAAAAAACATAATCAATTCAATACATTAAAACATGTACATAAGAAATGATTATTTTTTAAAAAAATTGAGTATAAAGAAATGTGATGAAATAGTAATTTTTCAAAATAATAATAAAAAATACAATTAATATATTTAAAAATAATTTAAAATAATAATAAGAACCAAATTTATTATTTTTTAGATTTAGATTAATTAATTATATCTAAATCGTCTTTATACCTGTTTATGATATATGTATATTTTTCGTCTTAAAATTCATTTTTATGAAAACTTTTTTTAAATGCACAATGTACATATATATTAATTTATTAAAATAACCTCTAATAAGGGAAAACGTAAATGAAATTTATTTATTATATATCTAAATATATTATTTAAAATCTATATATTGGTGATCACAAGTCATATTGTTAATGTTATATCATCTTATTCTTGAAATTTTCCTTTTTTTGAAAACCCATTTTCAACATTATTTACGGGATTTTTTTTATTAAAAACTTCTAATTATGTGAATTTAATTTCATAAAATGGATTAAATATTTTAAATCATCATAATTAATATTATATAATAATATCAACTTAATTTTTTGGTCAAAATTATTAGTAATGATAGTTACATTTATTTACCATGATTTAGGTAAAAACGATGTTTTGTGCATTACATGCATTTAAGTTAATATTAGTTTTCCAAACACATGGAATTTTTATTCAATAAATTGGAATAAAATTTTAACAACAATTTAATCCAAATTATCTAAAAAAGTTTATATTATTTTAGTCTTAATGGAAAAATAACATATATTTTAAATACAAATTATTGAGGTGAAAAATAAAATGGTAAAAGTAAGTAAATATAGAGTATAATGAATAACATATTCAAAACATGTTTATATTTTGGATGGATGGATTCACTTTAAAATTTATCCAATCTAGTATCTATTAATTTTTGAGGAACTTGTGGTGATAGAGACTTCCCATTATTGAATAGATTTTGGTATTCACAAAAAAACCACTTCTCCTCAATTATAAAAGGGAAGTCACTCCCCTAAATTATTCAAACCTATAAATATATTTGGATAGAAAACACCATACCAATTCCAAAAAAAGATTTATAAATTTTTAGATATACTTGCCTTTGAAAAATTACAACCCTGGGGTCCTTAATAAGGGATCCAAAGGTGGTTCTTCTAAGCGAAGGAAATTTGTATTTACAAAGTTCCTTCTTTTTTATTTCTTCTTTTTCCACCTTCAATTATGTATTAATAATTAAATATATATTAACACTATTATATCCCATATTAATATATGTTTCTTTGGTGTTAAAATAATATTCATCAGTATCCTCATCCATTAAATGAGAAACAAATCCATCTCTCATGTATACATCAGACTTCTGCCACACGAACTGATGTAGTTTGTTTTCCACCACTAAATCACATGGATAGTTATAATGATGGAAATGATGAATAAATATGATATTTAAGAAATTTTATTAATTTCATATAATTAATATATGATCCACATTCATACCCATCATCCATTAAGGGGATGATATTTTTTTCTCATGTGTATGTACATCTTACCATCCCTAAGAAGTGATGTATTTTATTTCTCAAATCAAACATTAAAGAATGGTTTTTAATATTTTTTTAGTGAGTAAGAATTATATTTATAACATTAATATAATTATTTAAATGATGGATCTATATATTAAACACAAGAACCTAATCTTCTATGAAAAATCATGAATGAGGAAACAAAGTAGTAAACACCTGAAATAATGTCAATAATGAAATATTATTAACAGATGGGTGACGAGTTGTTATAATAAGGTCATGTATAAAATTATAAATATAAATATAGTTTCTGAATAATTTTTTTACATGATTAAATCTATTAAAAAGAGAATAAATTATGTTCAACTAAAGGGAATTGTGAGGTAAGACAATTCAACTCAATTTCTTTTCCTTGAGGCATACTATAATGTTATGAAAATAATTTCATTAATATAGTGTATAAAATACCCATCATACATGAAATATCTTTAATACTCTATATTGAATAGTTTTTTAAGTTTTAATTTGAGTTATTTCATCCCAAGGTATTTGACATGAATTATTCTATGTGGTAAGAAATTTCATAACTCAATTTCTATTCATTACAATATATGACTTCTTTATTGCCTTAGATATTTGAATATTATGTTTTTAATGCATTTTTACTATTTTATATTTTATTTCTACTTTTTTATTTTGGATTTACATATAATACACATAATCCATCCCTTAATTAATCATAAATTCAACAATATGACCATTGTAAAGGATTTCATCTCAATTTCCAATCTCTTAAGACGTATATATTATTATGCACCTATTTTTTATGAGGTGTATATACTTCCCCATTGATATGATATATCATAAATCTATTAATATTCATGGTACTTACAATTTTATTATAAGATATTTCATTCATTGGGTTATTATTCAAAGTTTACCATTATGGTAATGATTTATGTTTAATCTCATTTTAATCAGGATTGTTTATGGATTAATATCCATTGAAGGAATGTTTTGATCATTTTATACTAAACCATTTAATTTTTACTCTTTTTTTATTCAGAAATTTTTCATATAATAGAACCATTTTTAATTATTTATTATATACAATGACTGGTAATATTTTTTAAGAATATTCTACTACATTTCTCTCTTCAGTAAATTTTTTTTTTCTTCAGAATCCATGTTTTCTAAAAAAATTAATAATTTTATTAATATTATCCTTTTAATTTTTAATGTTATTTTTACAAATGATTGCGTTTTCTTAAAATTTTATTAAAAGGAAACTTCCTGTTGTTTTCCAAATAAGGTTTTTTAATTTTCGTAAAAAATATGTTAGGAATCATAATTTTAACATAATTTTCATGAAAATAATGTTCCCAAAACCAGAAACAATCATTTATTTGAATATTCCTTCATAATTTTCCATTTTTATTTTGAATGGAATTTTTTTCCATAATATTCTTGAATTTTCAAGTTTAAAAAAAATATTTTCAAGGTGAAAATGGTATTTTATGAATAAATTTTATTTGTTTTTTTTTTGTTATTTCTACTAATCAACTAAAAAACCCAATTATTTTATTTATAATACTGTGATTATATTTTATAATAATATCATCCTCATTTTTTATTTAGATGGTTTATGATCAATTTTTCCATGAAAATTGTGGACATTAACATTCTTGAATAATTATGTGGTTTTTAACATTCCTTTGAAAACTTTACTTTCTTATAATCCCTTTACAGTAAATTTTAATCATAAATACATATTATTTGTCATATATATTATTATGTCCTAAATTTTGTAATGTTTGTACATATTGTGTTTACTATGAATGTAATTTTATTTACTATGGAAATATTGATAAATTCACATTCTTTAATGAATTTTAATAATTTCTTGATAAAGTATATTGTTCATGAATTAAATAGATCATTAGAAATATGTATAATCTATAAAATATGTAGTGATTTGTTGGGAAAAAATATATCCTTTGAATGCATTGACTTGTCTCATGAGAAAAATTAGTAAGCTGGCATTAATTAGTTCTTAACCCATATTTTTAAACAATCATAGTCAAAGGTCTTAATAGTATAGATATCATGATGATTGAAATCATGAAGTCCAATTTTAAGAGTTCCATTTGTTAAAAATTTAGTTATTATTATCCATGATATTATTTCATTTATATTTTCAATGGATGAATTTTTTATCATGTTTTTGATTAAATGGAATGTTTGTTCAGTTATTCAACTATCCATAATGATTACGTCTTATCAAATCATGAAATCCATTATATTAATTTAATGGATTTTTTTTTGTCATTTATGTTTCTATATTGACTATTTATTATTGATTCATGATATATTACTATGTACGTAGCCCTTATTGAATTCTTCAGCTCATACATATTTTATTTATCATCCCTAGGGAATGAAGAAGGAATATTTTAATGACTTAAATGATGTAAAATGTTATCATTTACTATTTTGAATTATATTTTTTAAAATGTAATTTGATACATAAGTATGTATATAGTTTACCTATAATACTAAACCATTTTTTCCTTTGGGATGTGATTAGTTGTATCTAGGTCTAATGTAATATTGTAACCACTAGATCTGGGCTATTGGGGTCAGGGTCTTGACAATAAAAATATAGAAAATAGAAAATAGTGTATGATAAAATATGCCAATAACAATAATGAGATTAAAATTTATGAAAATTATGAAATTAATAAACTAATTATAATAACACTGATGAGACTGATTTTAATAACAAAGACTTTATCATACAAACAATATTGATTATAAATTTTTCACTTAAAACAATACTATTGATGATATGGAAGGAACATATTCCAATGAAACTGAAAACAGTCACATGGATACAATAATAACAATATAGAAAATCTATGTAACTAAAATAAATAACACTAAATATAATTAATATAATGATTAATGTCATGACACTAAAAATTATCATATTTCTAATACTAAAAAAACATTCAACATTGATGACATTGAAAAAAATAGAACCGAAGACATGAATCTAATGAAACTAACGACATAGATTACTAAAATATTTATGAATCTAATGATTTCAACATAGATGAAACTATCTCTAATGTAGTCAATAACATTATCTATATGAATTAAACTACATATGAGACATAATACAACTATGTAAGTAAACAAGACATCACTATTAAAACTAATGAATTTATTGACAATTACTAAACAAAACACACTAAAACATAAATCTATTTTTTTGTTGAAAAAAAATTATATTGAAGACACTAAATAATTTTCCTCAATGATAATAATAGTTTTAATAAATTGTATGTAATAGGTGTTTAAAATATAAATGATATTGAGTACATTGATGTTGATGAAATTCGTGTTTATTATAATATTTTTGAAGACACTAATACTATTGAAATTCAGTCCATTAATTAAGATATTAGTAATGAAGACGTTGATTACTAATATGATATAATAAAAACTAACACCTACTATAGTTGTGATAATATTATTAAAGACACTAATTTTGACAAAATCGATTGAATTTATTTAACTTTTAGAAAAAAAAAAAAAATTATTAATATGGTGACATTCACACTAATAACATATATGAAAATAATGATACTAACACTGAAAACATGAATGAAACTTGTGTTAATAACATTTTAACTAGAAAAAATGATGACACATACAAAATTAAAAACGCCAAGGCCACTAAATATAGATAATAATGAAGATATTAATGAAACAAATGACACTAACACTATTAATAACAATTACACTAATGGAAATGATGATATAAATGATAATAAAGATATAGATAACATATATAACATTGATTAGACTAATTATAATGAGAACATTGATATTTATGATATTTTATAAAATAGAAAAACATATAAAACTAGTGATGGTAATGACATTGACATTAAGGAAATTTAAAATTCACATAGAATAAATGTAACAATGTCTTATGAATCTTAGTAAGTTTATGTTAATGTCCATGATACCAATGGAATTGGTGATATAACATCCTACTACTCTAGATCACTGACTGGGGACCGGATCGGTGGAATGTTGCTTAACCATAGGCACACCTCTTTATAAGACAGATCATAATGACTAGTGGTGACAGGTTGAGAGTTTAACATTGGGAGAAAATGAAATCATATTAATGTATAGTAATAGTGAATAGAAATTAAATACATAACATACAATCCTAAAAATCAAAACCAATCATAGAAAGTATATATAATTAAATGGAACCAACTAGTTCAATAATAAATGAATACAAATGAGTTCTAAGAACCCATCCACAATTAGTTCATAGTCGGTCATAGTCCCATAATATAAATCAATCTCATATGGGAATACTAACATTAATTGGGACCTTCCTTGAAACCTAAAACATATAATCAATTATCTTCTACTTAGGTATCTAAGTTCCATGGAGTCATGAATTGGGGGTGGGTATAATTTATTATTCTACCATGAATGAAATCCTTGAATATAACTAGTTGATAGTAATTACGTACATTAAGGTTTCCATTTAATTACTCAATAATAAAATAATGAAAAATATTCCTAAATAAATGAAACACCCCAAGCTTCCACGATACATTTCCCTTTGAATAATACAATAGTTTGCGATGTACGCAACTTCGAGATTCTAACACACTACGACCAATCAAACTAGCCGTTATGAATAGTAATACCAAATTTTTGAAATTTTATAAATTTTATTTTTCAAAATGTACTTCATTTTTGGATTTGGAATATCAAAAATATCTTCGGGTAAATTTTTGGTACTTTTCTGAAAACATTCAATTTTGGATGAATAGTGAAAAATACAAAATATTATTTGAAAAAAATTTTAATCAAAATAATTTATAGTGTTAAATTATACATTTTAGTGGTTTTAAAGTATCATTATATTATACTTTCATCATTTAATTAAATTCATTGGATGTCATTTCACATTAAAACTTGACATAAACAAATGTCAATCTTTTGATAGTTATTATTTCTTAAAAACAAGTTTTTTGTTTTGACAACGGGAATTAATTTTAAATTAATTCATGCCACTTCTGTATTTTTAATTTGAAAAAATGGATTCAATATTTAGAATCAGGAGGTTTAAATTGTCTAAATAGGTAACTTTTATTAGGCATTATGAATATTTACTTCAGTAAATATTTTATTTACTATGGTTAAAGGGTAAATCTGGTAAATACGGGTAAACAAATATTATTATTATAATTTTAATTACCCTAACATGTGTCCTGTTCCTATTGGTTGATACATTTTCGACCATGGGTATCCTTGGGTCAATTTTGGGACCCCATGGATCCACTTGATAGTGATAATGACACTTTATATTGATTAATTAAAGTAAAGACCAAAATGACATAAACATATATCTTTTAGTAAAATAATTTTTACAAGGGGTTATGTAAGTTATATCTTTGACAATAATTATTAATTTTAAATATAAAATTGTTTCCTACATCATGGTATTTTTTCTATAATTTTTAGACATCAAATAAATAAAATTATTTATGACAGAATAATGATGCAGTGTTTACCTCATTAATGAATGATTTAAATAAATGAGATTATAAAAATTAAAACAATATCTGAAACCTGCCCAATTATTATTGGATGATTTTATGTCAAACATGAGTCATCTTATCTTTGACTTTAATTAGTTTTGGACCTTTAGAAACCGAAAATAATTATATAATACATTAATAATTTCAAACATTCATAAAGAGCCCCTCCTCCCCCTTATAAAAAGACCTCACGTATCACCCATTTCTCACACCTCTCAAGCCCCTTGGCTCATCAAAAATCTGCCCAATTGAGCTACCTAAATCCCTATATTCCTCTTAGAAGCCTTACCATAGGCATAAAGCACTTAAAGGAAGCCTTTTGGGTCAAAGAAAAGGGAGTTACCCGATTTAAAGGTAACATCTCCTCTTAAGTTCTTTTCTTTTCTTTTACATCTCCAACACCCTAAAATATCTCTATTACTTTATTTTATAAAAAAAGTATCCTAAATATAATAGGCTGTTTTTATGAGAATTATTTGAACTAAACTTACACACACCTTCTTCTAATGGGTATATAACATAATGTTTCTGTGGACGGTGAACTACTGCCTCATGAAACGATGATTGTTCAATCTTCTACTACCACCTGTTATGGTGGCCATTATGATGGAACTATAATTATATATGATATTTATTATATTTAATTTATCTATAATATTCTTTAATACTCTTTTATAGCATACCTTTATTCTTTTCATTTTGTATATATACGATAATTTAATCTGAGGAAGTGCGAACTACCGCCCCCTTAAAGTGATGTGACTCATTCATACCATACATGGAACGTATAAATGATGATGTTAATGAATTTACATAACATATATAAAATATTATATTATACTGTAATAATAATATACCTAAGTATCATTTGTTCTTATTTCCTTTTAAAATAAAAAAATGAAATAGAAGTAGCGTTCGTGCGTACATACGGATTACCATCTCCACAAATACGATGAGATTCATTACCCATCGTAACCATTAAAGAATAATTATCATTTTATTATTAAAAAGAATATTTAAAACCATTATATAATTCTGTATATAAATCAAATACATCCTATCCATAACAAACATGACTTATGTAACAAAACATATAAAGCAAAACGAATCAGTTAACACCCGAAACAATGATACACTACAAGAAATGAACGCTCTAGAAGGGGTTAATTTTGAAATTAAAAGGGGTTATAACCCCTTCAAAAGACATTAGCATCGGTTTTTAGGAACCGCCGCTAATGTGACCACCTATTGTTAGCAGAGGCGGTTTTGAAAAAGTGCTGGTAAATTGGTGATGAATTTAGCGGTGGTTACAGTAGAGGGGGTTCAAACCCCCTCTAATGTAGTCCAAAATTTACCATAGATGGTTGGTGTTATAGGCGGTTATAATCCCAAACGCCTCTAGTAAAAGGATTTAGGGGCGGTTTAAACCACCCCTAATCTCAAATACATTTGGGGCGGTTTTCACACAACCGCCCCTAATGTATCTCGTTTTTTAAAAAAATCACCCATTTCGCACCTATACACCCCCGCAGCCTCTCCTCTCGTGTCCCAACTACTGCCCTTTTTTCCCATTCTCCTATGTTTGGTCACCTATCCCTGTCTCCTGTGCTTGTTCACTATGGCTCCAGCATCTCCCCTCCTATGCATACGCCCCGGTCCAGCGGGTCTCCTGTCCAGTGCATGTGCCGCGACCACCCTCCCCCCCTGATTCAGCCATCTTGGTCGACCAAATTCTGGAGGGTTCTAAAATTCAGACCCTGTTGAAATTCGAACCATGTTTCTCTTCACTATACCTCTTCCGACTAAACAACTACAGCAGTACCCTTTTTGTTTACATATTACATATATTATTCTATTTATATATATTGAGAATTTAATTAAAATATAAATTATTTGCATAATATATTTAAATACATATAATAATTTTATTAAAATATGAATATATATTAATAAACATATATATATATATTAACAATTTTACATATAATTTATATATTATTATATATATATATTTTAATAAGTTTATTAAAATAAACATTATTAGAATAATATATTTAAATACATATAATAAGCTTATTAGAATATGCATATATATTAATAAACATATATATATATTAACAAATTTACACATATAATTTATATATTATTGTATTTATATATATTAACAGTTTTTTAAGATAAACATTATTTGCATAATATATTTAAATAATTAACATGTATATATATTTATATAAATATATATATATATATGTATATATATATATTTTATGCACACCTCTATAAATTATATATTGACATATATTTAAATAAAACTATGTATGTATTTATTTATAAATACATTTATATCAAGCACACACAAATGAAAATGTGTATTTATATATTTATTTGTAATTGTTTATATTTATTTGAATACACGTATATTATATATATATATATATATGTTACCCAGATATATTATGAAAATATATATATATATATTATTTATACCTACACAATTAATATATATATATATATTACAAATTTATATGAACATAATATATTATACAATTTTATAAATACATTCACATATGTATTCAATATATACAATATATATTATAATTTTTTTTAAGAAAATAGTCAGGGTATACAACCCCTCAAATCTATTAAATTAGAGGGGATTTGAAAACACCCTCAAATGTAAGACATTAGTGGGGGTTCAAGAGAGGTTTTTGAACCCCCCATTAATGTCTTACATTATAAGGGGTTGTGAACCCCCACTATTTTCTTAAAAAAAATTCTATATAACACACACACACACAAACATATATATAACACCTATAAAATCCAATTGAATATATATTATTCTATTTATATATATTGATAAGTTAATTAAAATATAAATTATTTGCATAATATATTTAAATACATATAACAAGTTTATTAAAATATGAATATATATTAATAAACACATATATTATCAAATTTTCACATATAATTTGTATATTATTGTATTTATATATATTAATAAGTTTATTAAAATAAACATTATTAAAATAATATATTTAAATACATATAATAAGTTTATTAAAATAAGCATATATATTAATAAACATATATATTAACAGATTTACACATATAATTTATTGTATTTATATATATTAATAAGTTTATTAAGATAAACATTATTTTCATAATATATTTAAAGAAATAACATGTATCTATATTTATATAAATTTAAATATATATGTATATAAATATAAATATATGTGCATATATATATTATCTGCACACCTCTATAAATTATATATTGACAGATATTTAAATAAAATTATGTATGTACGTATTTATAAATACTTTTATATCAAACACACACAAACAAAAATGTGTATTTATATATTTAGTTGTAATTGTTCATATTTATTTGAATACACGTATATTATATATATATATATATATATATATATATATATTTCTTACCCAAATATATTATGCAAATATATAAATATATATTATATTTATATGTACACAATTAATATATATATATATATATTACATATTTACATGAATATAATACATTATACATTTTATAAATACATTCATATATGTATTCATTATATACAATATATATTATAATCTTTTTTTAAGAAAATAGTAGGGGTTCTCAACCGCTATAATCTCTTCAATTGGAGGGGGTTTGAAAACCCCCTTTAATGTAAGAAATTATTGGGGGTTCAAGAGGGGGTTTTGAACCCCCACTACTGGAAAACTAACCTTTACCAACAGTTTGGAATCGTAGCCAAGTAAGCCGTTAGGATAGGTCTATACCAACGGTTTTCCAAAAACCGTTGGTATAGGTAATATGAAATCTATACCAACGGTAATGGAACCGTTGGTATATAAATTCCAAAAATAAAACATCTGCTGGGATTTGATCCCAGGACCCCTCGTTTATAATCGAACAACTTAACCACTAAGCTAACATCACTTTTGTAAACATAATTTCATAAATATATATATGTATTATCATAATTATTTAAAATTTTGATTTATACAATGTTCTCGGTTAGTAGGTCTGGAAAAAAATTAAAGAACCTATCCCAACAGTTTTCAAAACCGTTGGGATAGGTTAGGGGTGAGTTGTGTCTTTTTTAGGCCGAAGGTTGGATTTTTGGGTGTTTGTTCCCAACGGTTTTGGGGAACCGTTGGGAAAGGTCACTCTTTCCCAACGGTTTTGGTGAACCGTTGGGAAAGAGGCTCAAAACACACCCTTTCCCAACGGTTTTGGTGAACCGTTGGGAAAGGTCACTCTTTCCCAACGGTTTTGGTGAACCGTTGGGAAAGAGGCTCAAAACACACCCTTTCCCAACAGTTTACCAAACCGTTGGGAAAGGTGGGGAAATCTATGGCTTTCCCAATGGTTTTGGTGAACCGTTGGGAAATGGTAGCCATACCAACGGTTTTTACAAACCATTCGTATAGAAGTGTTGGGAAAGATCATCTTTCCAGTAGTGCCCCACTAATGTCTTACATTACAGGGGGTTGTGAACCCCCACTATTTTCTTAAAAAACAAATTCTGTATAACACACACACGCACAAACATATATATACAAAACACCTCTAAAATCCTATTGAATATATATATATATATATGTGTGTGTGTGTGTGTGTGTGTGTGTGTGTGTGTGTGTGTGTGTGTGTGTGTGTGTGTGTGTGTGTATAGCGCCTCTAACTGAATATATATTGCCTATAAGTAAATATATTTGGCGACTAATTATTAAAGTAGCAACAGTTTTAACATAATCGTCTCTAAAATCCAACAAAATATTAAAAAAATGCCAATTTTTTTGAGAGGTTTGTGAATCCCCTATAAATTCGATGATTAGAGGGGGGTTGTGCAGAACCCCCTCTAATGTTACAGAAAATGAATTTAGAGGGGGATGTGCATAACCCCCTCTAAATAACCCCTTCTAATGTACTATTTTTTTAGTGATACTACTAAAATATTATTAACAAAGAAATATTATAAGATCATATATTATATCATATTTATATATTTTGTTCTTGTGTAATTTTATAACAATGATTTTACTATTATACATGAAGTTAACATACCATCGACCAAGGAAAATTAAAAGGTAAGGGTTAATTTCACAATCTCTTTATTATCCGAGGTTGTTTTTGCGTAAGTGTTTATCATCCACATCCGTGTTTCTTAAAATTTTATTTCAAAAGATTTTCACTATTTACTAGACTATGGGGTAAATTAATTTATACCCTCGTTTGACTTTTTATAAAATGGTTTGAAAGTAATCTTTCCGTTGTTTTCCAAACTGGGTACTTTATGATCTTTTCGACATATTAAAGAAAGAATGTTTTTTAACTAACATGGAAGGTGTGGTTATTCTCCATCGTTATAACACCTTTGAAGCTTCCCTTACAATATTATAAAAATATTTTCAAAATAAATGTTTTCATTTATAATTACATGACTTTTTAATGATTTCAAAATAGAAAGTGATATTTCTCTCAAATAGTTTTGATCTCATCTATGATAACATCCTTTAATGGATTTTATAATTGTTTGAAGTGGATTTATTATGATACAAATCTTCCATATTTTATTGAAGGTTTTGTGATATGTTTGATTGTGGATGCGTTATTTTTATACCATTCATGGTTTGTGGTTAATGTATTAACATTTCAAATTCTAGTTTTTATACGAATGTTTATGTTATGGTTAAAACTTTTCATACGAGGAATGCATTGGACTTAGTAAGTGGTGGGTGGAGCCTGCTATAGATTCTCGATGCATCGGTAGGTCTCAAGAGACAAACTAGTGTCTTGGCATAAGGCCTTTCCATAATCTTATTTTTAGTCTTGACACGAGGCCTTGACTACGTGGTTATGATGTATGACATTTTGCATTCCATCATTATAAAATTATCTATTGATATTACATGTGATTATTCGACTAGTAGAATGTCCAAGTGAATAAGTAAATGGAATTATTTGATTTATCTTTTCCATATTATATTGTTGTTTAAGTTTAAAATACTTTTGTTTTATTTTTATACATTTCCTTAAATGTTTATTCTTATTTATAAAAGTTTCTGTTGTATTGTAATCCTTATTGAGAATCTGAGCACACCTCTTTCTATGTTTTATTTTTCCTAGGATGCGAAGAAGTATATTATAACTGAACTGAAGGGATAGTCTAAGGGATATATATATATGTTAATTGGAGATAATGTTGTTTTTGTTTTTCATTTTATAATTTAATCTAAAACTTATGAATGTATCTAGTACTTACACGGCTATTAAACTAATCAGTATTTCGAGACATGATCTTTTGTGATCATGCCAATGTTATGTAATAATGCATAGACTCTGGGTAACTAGGTTCGATGTGTTATAGTTATTATGAGAGTAAGTTTAGTAGAAACCTTGGAAAATGGATTTAGATAAACTCTGATAAGAGCACATTACCCTAAGATAGACTTTGAGGATTAGTATAGAATAACTTCCTATAATTTTGGTAATGTAGAGATTTTTTGTATTTTCTAAGAAATACATCTCGATTTGGATATGAGAAGGTAGAGACGACTCTGGAAAAAGTGTACCTAAGAGTGAAAACTACAACAAGGAGTTTTGAGCTTGACTCGGGGTATCCTGGTACACAAAAACGGTCCTTGCTGCACTCTTGGTTATGATGCTCCTAGGGGATATTCTTAGGTTAATTCACATTTTCTTTACAAACCATTATGAAGGATTTATGAGTATATACCTCCTCAAGTATTTTTTTTATTGTGGATTATATCTATAAACTGTTTAATTTATGTTATGTGTTTTAGAAGTTTTGAATTATGTATTGAATTTCATAAACTAATTTAGTGTATGCCATTTTTTAGAAATGGTTCCTAGTGGATGGAATGAGAACTGTATCAACGCACGTAATCTATGTTGGGATTTCACTCCTAATCAAGATAATAATAGTGGATCTGGTGATGCAACTGGTTCTAATTATCTTATCACCATACTAGGACAACTCACTCAGGTTATGAATAATAATCTTACCCATATGGAGCACCCTGATCCACAATGCGATGGATCAATGTTAGACCGATTCATGAGGCAACAACCACCAACATTCAATGGGACTTCAAATCCATTTGTAGCTGAGAAATGGATAAGTTCCTTAGAGAAAATATTTAATGTTTTGGGGAGCAACGAAAGGGAAAAATGTATAATGGTAGTTTATCACCTCATGGGAGATGCAAATCAATGGTGGTCATTAATTCAAAACACAAAGGAAGATGAAGAAGTATCAAATATAGAATGGAGAGAGTTCAAAGATCTTTTCTTAGAAAAATATTTTCCTTGTGACCATCGAGTGGATATAGAAAGACAATTTTTGTGTCTGAGGAAAAATGAGGATGAGAATGTCGCAAAGTATGAGGCTAACTTTACAAGGTTATCAAGGTATGCAGCTGATTATATATGTAACCCAAGGAGTAATATTGATAGCTTTGGTGGGTTAAAACCATTTATCCATCGAGCATTAGTCTCACAATCCTTCTCATCATATGACGATATTGTCTCATGTGCTATTAAGAAAGAAAAGGAATTCTTCAAGTCTTGCGACTTTAAAGTAAAGCAAGAGAAGAAGAGATATGTTGAACACTCTAGAAATGGAAATAAGGAGAAGAAGGTAAAAGTTGAATATCTATCCTGTGGTAAATGTGGGAAGAAACACCCCAGTACTTGCCTGAAGGGAATGAGAGTCTGTTACAAGTGTGTGAAAAAGGCCACCAAGATCATGATTGTAAGGGAAAGAAAGAGGTCGTCAATGTTGAATGCTAAAATTGTAAAGAAATGTGTCATTATGCAAATAAATGTCCTAAGCGCCAATGAAACTTACCTCATAAAAGGCCAAGATAGAAATTCCATCTTATGAGACCACTACTGCTAAGGTTGAAGCTCCAAAAGATGTGGTGGTAGGTAATTTAATAGTTTCCTAATGTTTAGCCAATGCTTTATTTGATTCTAGATCATCACATTTTTTCATATCTTTATAGTTTTATAAGAAAATTAGATATTTCCAATTTGATTTAACAAGAAAGTTATCATTCAAAACTACTAAGGGAAGTATCACTGCAACAAAGTTTTTTGAATCAGTCCCCATTAGTGCATATAAGTGTTTTTTCTCTACTTATTTCTTCATCATACCCATGATTTAATTTCATATAATCTTAGGTATGGAGTGGATTTAAGACCATGATGTGAAAATTTATTATAATAAGGAGGAGACAATTATTTATGAGGATAAGGAATTCATTATCTTTAGAGAAGAAATTTCACCATTTGATTCTTATCCAGATCCACCCCCTGTAGCTCTACTAAATTCAATTATTGGGGAGGAAGAGAGTGAAATAACTATGGGTGAGGAAATGAGTGTTCAAATAGAGGATTTGCCTATTGTACAAGAATATGTTGATTTATTTATAGAGGATTTATATGGACATACTCCAGAACAAGAAATTGAGTTTTCCATTGATTTTATTCATGGTTCATGGCCCATATTGAAGACCCCTTATAGAATGGCCATTGTGGAATTAGTGGAGCTAAAGAAACAACTAGAGGAGTTGAGTAATAAAGGATTTATTTGCCCTAGTGTTTCTCCATGGGGATCCCCTATTCTTTTTGTTAAGAAGAAATATAGATCTATGAGGATGTGCATTGACTACAGGGAGATCAATTCTATAATAATAAAGAACAAGTATCCCCTACCTCGAATTGATGATTTATTTGATCAACTTCATGGAGCACAATATTTTTCATAGATTGGCCTTTGAGCTGGATATCATCAATTGTGTGTAAAGAAGGAAGACATTCCAAAGAAAAAATTTCGAACAAGGTATGCACATTACAAGTTTACAGTAATTCCTTTTGGATAGAATAATAGACCCTCTGTCTTCATGGATCTAATGAACATAGTTTTCAAGTAACATCTTGATGACTTTTTAGTGGTATTTATTGATTATATCTTGCTATAATCCAAAAGCTATGAAGATCATTAAAATCACTTGTGCAATATTTTAAAGACTCGTGGAAGGAATGATGCAATATGGGTCATTATTGATCATCTTACCAAGTAAACTCATTTTATTTCTATAAGAGAATATTCACCACTTGATCGTCTGATAAGACTATATATTAATGAAGTTTTAAGACTTCTTGGAGTATCCCTATTGATTGTTTCTGACAGTGGTCCCAATTTTACAACAAGATTCTAGAAAAGTATTTAGAAGGCCTTGGATACTGAACATCGTTTGAGCACATTCTACCACCCTCAAATTGATGGACAATCAGAACGGACTATTAAAACATTAGAATACATGTTGAGATCTTTCTCACTTGACTTTCAAGGTATGTGGCATCATTATTTACCTCAGGTAGAATTTTCCTATAACAATAGTTTCTATTAAAGTATTCAGATGGAACCATATGAAGAATTATATGGAAAGAGATGTCGCACACTAACTTGTTGGGGTGATGTTGGTGAAAGAAAACTCGTAGGCCCAGAACTTGTTGAGGAAACAATGGAAAAGGATAAGGTTATCCAAACCCAGATAAAAGGATCTCAAAGTAGGCAAAAGAGATATGCTGATAAACAAATAAAACATTTGTATTTTCAAGTAGGAGATAGATTTTTATTGAAGGTATCTCTATGGAAGGGTGTTATACAATTCGATAAGAAAATAATATTATGTCCCAGGTACATCGGACCTTTCAAAATTCTATAATGAAATGGAGTTGTAGCTTATCGTTTGGAAATGCCGCCAATTCTATCCAAAGTTCATGATGTGTTCCATGTATCACTGTTGAGAAAATACATGCTTGACCCAACACATGTAGTCACCTATGAAGAAATATAACTGGAAATTGATCTGTCTTATTGTGAAGATCATAACACAATTCTTGATTCCCGAGAACAAGTGTTGAGAAACTGGATGACTCGTCTGGTGAAAGTTCTATGGAGAAATCATAATATAGAAGAGACAACGTGGGAACCTGAGGAACTTATGATGAAGAACCACCTGAATATTTTTATGTAGTAGTATTATATAAATTTTGAGGATGAAATTATTTGAAGGAGGGAAAAATGTAACACCCCAATCTTCCACGGTACATTTCCCTTTGAATAATGCAATAACTTTCATTGTACGCAACTCTGAGATTCCAACACACCACGACCAATCAAACTAGCCATTATGAATAGTAATACCAACTTTTTGAAATTTTATAAATCTTATTTTTCAAAATGGACTTTATTTTTTGATTCATAATATCAAAATTAGCTTAGGGATTATTTTTTGTACTTTTCAAAATACTTTCAGTTTTTTATGAATAGTGAAAATACTAAATTTTAATTAAAAAAACGTTTTAAAATGAAATAATTTATAGTGTTAAATTATAAATTTGAGTGGTTTTAAATTATATTTAGATTATATTTTTATCATTTAATATAATTAAAGTCATTGGATGTAATTTTACATTTAAACTGGACATAAACACATGTCAATCTTTTGATAGTTATTATTTCTTAAAAAACGCTTTTTGTTTTGACAATAGGAATTAATATTAAATTAATATATGCCACTTCAGTGTTTTGAATTTAGTAAAATGGAATCCATATTTTGAATCAGGGGGGGGAATTATATAAATAATTAACTTTTATTTTTATACATTATGGATATTTACTTCAGTAAATATTTTATTTACCATGGATAAAGGGTAAATCTGGTAAATAAGGGTAAAAAATATTATTATAAAAATATTAAATTACCCTAACATGTATCATATTCCTATTTGTTGATACATGTCCGACCATGGTAATCCTTGGGTCAATTTTTGGGCCTCATGGATCCACTTGAGAGTGATAATAACACTTTATATTAGTTAACTTGAAGTAAAGACAAAAATGATATAAACATTTATTTGTTAGTAAAGAATTTTTTAAAAGGGGTAATATAAGTTATATCTTCGACTATAAATATTAATTTTCAAGCTAAGAATATTTCCTACATCATGGAATTTTTTTATAATTTTTAGACATCAAATAACTAACTTTATTTATGATACAACAATGATGAAGTGTTTACCTCATTAATGAATGATTTAAATAAACAAGATTATAAAAATTAAAACAATATCCAAAACCTATCCAATTTTTATTGGATGGTTTTATTTAGAACTTGAGTCATATTATCTTCTACTTTAAGGAGTTTTTTACCTTTATAAAACAAAAAACATTATATAATAATATTATAATTTCAAACATTCCTAAGGACCCCCTCCTCCCCCTTATAAAAAGCCCTCAACTATAACCCATTTCTCACACCTATCAAGCCCATTGGATCATCCAAACTCTAACCAATTAATCTCCATACATACCAATATTCCTCTCAAAATCCTTACCTTAGGAATAAGGCACCTCAAGGAAGCATATTTGTTCAAACCAAAGGGAGTTACCTGATTTAAAGGTAACATCTCCTCTTAAGTTCTTTTCTTTTGTTTTACTTCTCCAACCCAATAAAATCCCTTTATTACTTTATTTTATAAAAAATATAGTACCATAAATATACTAGGTTGTTTTTATGAGAATTATTTGAACTTAACTTACACACACCTCCATCTAATGGGTATAGAACATAATGTTTCTATGGACGGCGAACTACTGCCTCACGAAATGATGATTGTTCAATCTTCTACTACCACATATTATGGTGGACATTATGATGGAACTATAATTATATATGATATTTATGATATTTATTTTATCTATAATCTTTTGTAATTCACTTTTATAGAATAACTTTATTCTTTTCATGTTGTATATATACAACAATTTCATTTGAGGAAGTGTGGAGTGCCGCCCCCTCATAGTGATATGACTCGTTCATACCATACATGAAACATATAAAGGATTATGTTAATGAACTTACGTAACATATATAAAATATTAAATTATACTGTAATAATAATATACCTATGTATCATTTGTTCTTATTTCATTTTAAAATAAAAAAATGAAATGGAAGTAGCGTTCAGATTACTGTCTCCACGAACGCAATGAGATTAATTCCCCATCGTAACCATTCAAGAATAATTTTCATTTGATTATTAAAAATAATATTTAAGAAAAATTTATCATTCTGTATATGAATCAAATACATCCTATCCAAAAAAAACATGGCATACATAATAAATCATATAAAGGAAAATTAATCAGTTAACACCCGAAACAATGATACTACTAAAATATTATTAACAAAGAAATATTAGAAGATAGTATAAATTATTATATTTATGTATGTGGTTATTTTATAATTTAATAACATTGATATAACAATTATACAGGAGGTTAACATATGCTCGACCAAGGAAAATTACAAGGTAAGGGTTAATTTCACTATCTCTTTATTATCCGAGGTTGCTTTTACATAAGGGTATACTGGGACCTCTTTATCAACCACATCCGTGTTTCTTAAAAATGTATTTCGAAACATTTTTAATATTTACTAGAATATGGGTTAAATTCATCTATACCCATAATTAAATTTTTATAAAATGTTTTCAAAGGAATCTTTCCATCATTTTCAAAATAAGGTACTTTATGACCTTTTAGACAAATTAATGTAAGAATGTTTTTTAAACTTATATGGTGGGTGGAGTTATTCTCCACTATTATAACAACATTGAATATTCCATTAAAATATTATAAGAATATTTTTAAAATGAATGTTTTATTT
The DNA here is from genome assembly GCA_963277665.1 of Viscum album. Lineage (NCBI taxonomy): Eukaryota > Viridiplantae > Streptophyta > Magnoliopsida > Santalales > Viscaceae > Viscum > Viscum album. The sequence goes on from OY728164.1 coordinate 1,187,346,572, forward strand.
TATAATTACATGACTTTTAAATGATTTCAAAATAGAAATAGATATTTCTCTCAAATAGTTTTGATTTTCTCTATGTCAACATACTTTAATGGATTTTATAATTGATTGAAGTTGATTTATTATGATACAAATATTCCCTATTGTATTGGAGGTTTTTGATATGTTTTACTGTGGATGTGTTATTTTTATACCACTCACAGTTTATGGTTAATGTATTAACATTTCGTATGATAGTTTTAATATGAATTTTTATGTTATGTTTCAGCCTTTTCATATGTGGAATGCATTGGACTTAGTAAGTGACAGGTGGAGCTTTCTATAGCTTCTCTATGCATCGGTAGGTCTCATGAGACAAACTAGTGTCTTGACAAAAGGCCATGAAAAAATCTTATTTGTAGTCTTGGAAAGAGGCCTTGACTATGTGGTTATGATGCCTGACATTATGCATTCCATCATTATGAAATTAGCTATTGATATTACATGTGGTTGTTAGACTAGTAGAATATCCATGTGAATAATTAAATGGAATTATTTGATCTATCTTTTACATATTATTCTGAATTTTATGTTTAAAAGGCTTTTTTTGGTTTTATACATTTCCTTAAATGTTTATGATTATTTATGAAAGTTTCCATTATATTGTTATCCTTACTGAGCATCTGAGATCACCTATTCTATGTTTTATTTTTCCTAAGACGTGAAGAAGTTTATTATAACTGACCTGCATGGATAGTCTAAGGGATATGAATGTGGTCAATAGAGACAATGTTGTTGTTTTTTATCATTTAATAATGTAATGTAAAACTTATGAATGCATCTATTACTTCCAAGGCTACTAAACTATTCAGTCTTTCGAGACATGATATTTTGTGATCATGACAATGTTATGTAATAATGCACCGACTCTAGGTAACTAGGGTCATGTCATTATAATAAACCTCAAATCCTAGTCTCCACAGTGACACCTAATATTTTTCCATACATAATTTTTCCAGTTATAGGGTGTCTATAAGAACATCTCATGGAGTTTTACAACAACATTATCCTACATATCCTCTCAAGGTGTATTAATAATTATCATATACTAGTATTTTGTGTGTTTTCATAGTTATCACAAACCTCCCCATTGATAAGGATATTTTTATACAGTTATCTTCGAGCCTAAAATTATCCAATATTTAATATTAATCACACACCTCTCCTATGGGTTTTCTCCAAAGAAATAAATTTTTCAATAAGGTATCATCCTCCTCTAAAATGGGAGTATTCATAGTAATCACAAACCTCCTCCTTCATATGAGTTTGAAATTAGTTATCACATACTAATTCTATGTAAATTTTCTTCATTATTATAAAATAACACCAATTCTAGTTATTTTTCATGCCATTAAAAAAATGTTTCATTAAATTAACTATATTCCATATTTTCTAAGACAATAATAATTCCTCAAAATTAATCACAATTAGTTAATCCCTATTATAACAAACTAAAACATAGGGATTTAAATAATAACTATTTTTACCATTAAACGATCAAATATAAAAACTCCAAAACATGATTCTCATTAAAATTATTAGTATAGACATGATTTATAATCAAAAACCTCATTACATGTTCCATTACAATCTAAATTCCAAACAATTTTAAGCTATCAATGGATGTTAAATCTAATTTCAAAATAACTAAATTAAAAAAATTATCTAGTTAAAATATTTTTTACACAAAATGAATTTAATTATGTCAATCGATCTCAAGATTATTCTCCAAACTAGGAATTCCACATGAAATCAACATATCCCATAGTCTAAAGTATATCAAATGGTCATTTATGTTAGGGAAAATCAAACTCAAAAAATGTGTTCAAAAAATATTCAAAGTACGGTAGAGTTGGTTTTGTCACAATATATAAATATTTTATAAAAATAAATCTAGAATATGGGTTTTCTAAAGATACCATATACCATAGACCTATAGGATCCTACACATCTAATATCAACCTTTCATTTGAGATAAATAAAAGATATTTAATAACTAGAAAAAAAACTTCAAAATAATACATAACACATAGAAACAATATAATATAACTTGATATAAAATGAAACAATGGAATGAAGTTTGAGCACTCTTAGAATCACCTTGATTTTTCCAACGCTATAAATGAATTTCAATTCAGAAACCATATGGATGTGTTCTACAATATTAGAGATGAGAGGGAAGAGAGGGGATGGATGCATGAGAAATTTTCCAAATGGGGGGGGGGGGTGAAAAGGGTTAAACCCTATTTAAGAAGGGTAGGTAATAATAGTCATTTACCATATTCTTAAAGTGTTCATGGTCTAGTCATATGTTTTGCAAAAACATGTGCCAAATTCATGTCCCCCACTTTACAATAGTATAAACCTTTCATTTTTATATATCATAGTTTCAAAAACCATGTGCCAACCATGTGACACAGTTTGAATCCACAAAATACATTAACACCATCTTAAGAAACATTCTTCATGGTTTCACAAACATTATTCCCATACATTTTTCCCTATGATTAGTGTCCATTAGTATCACTAACTGTGCACCCAAGGCTGCAACTTAGAAAACATGAACTCTTTAAAAAAATGTATTGCAAACTCAAAAGACCTATGAACCCCATATATAACATTACTCCATGTAAAAATTATGTATTATTAGGTGTTATAACCATGCAATTATTTTTCCCATTTTTAGAAATAGAGTCTCACCCACCATTTTGAAAATTCAAACATTCACTAAATTTCTACACTCAAAGAGTCATGATGCCTAAAATACTCCCCATAATAACACTTAACATCTCAATGGAGTCTTTTTTATCATCCACCCATACTTCTTGGCCCAAAATGATTCTCAATTAAATGAAATATGGTATAGTTTCATTTATAATTACTCAAATCACATTTAAGGAACAAACTCCACCCATGGAACCCAATTCACTAAAACATGATCTAACTCCCATAATCTAAACTAGAAGACCAAGATTGAACATACCTAAGATCATATCTACCAACAAATAAATTATGTTTTTTATCATTTCCTTTCATTCCTATAGCGATCCCCACTACATTTTGATATTTTGGAATCTCTCCTAACAGAATAACTTGCTAAAACAAAATATAATTTTTATAACTATAGGCCTAGTGTTTTTATCTCCTCGTCATAATTAAACATCCATGAGAATGGTAATTAAATTCATGTGCCCATCATTATCACCAAAAATCAATTGAAGATCAAAATATCATCCATACACATTCTATAGTTAGAGTAGCATTTCCTCAAAAACATTTTTTTGATTTTTGAAACACATGAATCACCATGGATGACACAAAATATGTGGCTTACACCCCAATATTTCTCAATTAGAATGATAATTCATGTCATACTATTCTCGACTAACTCATCCAAAAAACACCAAGATCACATTACTGATGCATCACTAGCTCACTGGATCATGATTCCTCTATTCCCTAAGGAATCCTTCAACCAACCAAATACTTTTGTAGGAGTCAATAACCGACTCCTGGTGAGATTCCAAAGGTCATGTCTTTCATTATTTCAAAACAACCATTGTTACTTTTTGCACACATATGTATCTCAAAACCATGAAGCCTTGAATAAAATTACAGTTTCCTCAATCCAAAAGACAACACAGGTTCCTGATCCACCAATTCATATGACATCCTACTTTGAATTCCCTAGTAATTCATATACACACCTCATCATTTTCTTTATATAATCCCAATCACACTACAAAAATCCCATAGTCTACTCAACATGAATGTGATCCTTACTATATTAGGTTCATATTCCAAGGACCAATAGACCACTCACATACATAAGAGTGTGATTTTCATAGTTTCACTTTAGAAACTACTAACCACTATTTCCCATGCTCCATATATCACTAAGATCAAAGATTTGATTTTTTTTCTCGCTACATAAAAATTGAAAAACCCACAAACTATTTAATGGTCCCTACATTCGAGAATGAAAAACAAGGAATTAATTATTATTTAGTCTATAACGGGGACCTCAATATTCGATAGAAAATGGTGCACTCACCACCAAATGAATTTAAATACAATCTCTAATAGAATAACCTCAATGTTTCCAACTAAAAACAACACGAGTCACTCTTCCTAAGACACACCCAAAATGACCATGACCCATGAAAACTTTATCAATGAAAAACATGGGTGTCTCCAACATGACATCATGATTCACACATGATTTTAACTGTCATCAAAGGGACATATCAAAACCCAAGAAGGTGTTAAACATCCCTTATGGAAAGGGTATCATTAACTTTTGGTCACACCACAATGATATAAAATCTTCAACTAACACCATACATTAGTCCATAACCATGTGAAATGAATTCATGAATTAATTTATTTTTTATAATGACTATTATCATGTTACTATAGCTCCTATAGGACCAAAATGATTCTACCAAAGAACACAGACAATCTGTTTTACCCAACTGATGCTAATTTTCTCTACATGTGGCCAGTATGCATCACCATTTTCTCACCCAAAATGAAACATAAAAATATCACTAATCAACCCAATAAAAAATAAAAAATAGAATCATGTATCTCAATCATGTTCATACCATCTCAATGAAATCAAAATGTTGGGGTTTTACATTCCACAATTACCATTTACCACATCCAACTCAAGATCACATGAGTCTTGAATTACCAAAACTAGACTCTTGTGCCTACTCAAGAATAATATTGTGCATCTTTTCTCACCATTACCATAAATATAGACAAATCCATCATGTTTTAATCAATCATATCTTGAATTAAACATGAGTAAAGTCTATATAGATTATCACCCATCAACCTAGAATTCGGTCTAATATAAGAAGTGTATAACCATACTCTATCATCCCTAAACCGATCTATCCAGGGATAACATTAATGACTACATAAAAAATAACCAAAACTATGAAATAGGGAATTTAAATAATATATCAATTTGAAACCTATGTTAGAAATGGAAAAAAATAACACAAGTTGATTCCTTTCAAAATGGTCTAATGCATAATCATGCCTCCACCAAATCCACAATAAACCTCTAAATCATTGATTTCACACATTGAATCATTTCATCAAGGTTCATGTTCCCTAAAAACCCATATCACTAAAGAAATGTAACTCTTAGTTGCCCTTGAACTCTTAACATGTCGACTCATGGCCACAACATGATTCATAAACCAAAGGTCATGACGATATCTCTTCTAACCCCTTACGATATGTCTCACATAAGATATTGATCATGAGTGTCACTCCTACCCTTATTTTAAAACACATTACGCCTAAAAACTAATAAAATACACTTAACCTGGGCTCCATACCCATATATACACAACTATGAACACTATATCTATGATCCAAGACACCACCTTTAGGGTTCAACACAACCAGAAGGGTTACAACCCCCATAAGGTTTCAAGAAACCAAAAGGATTATTTAAAACTATGATATGAGGTAAGACTACCCAACCTCAAGGTAACTGTCTAATAGAAGGCACAATAGGTAAAATCTCATTATCTTGTACACCCAAACCCTTAATGGTCTCACCAAGAAGGGTCTTTACCTAGAAACAAACGACCTATACTCAGGTTCAAGCCTAACACTGGGGTTTATCATCAACAAAGTCTGAAAAGGATCCATCATTTTTTATTTCCCTATAATTCGACCATATATTTCTTAAAACAAATGGATTATGATTTTGAAAACATGTCATTACCCGAAATTTTAAAAATTCAACAAATTTTTATATTTTACATTACTTGTGTAAAAAAATAGCTAATTATAGAATAAATCAGTTTCAGGTTTATTAATATAGTTATATTCATTATAAAAATATAAATTTATTTTTGAATAAAAAAGGAAATAGCTTTAACGAAACTAATTTGAAATTTTAATTTATTAATTATAAAATTTTATTTATAAAAAATTAATTTAGTATTTCAAATAATCATATAAAAATGTAATTTCGGTGAAATTTCTAGATTTTTCAAGAAATGTTTATTTTTTAGTGAATATTGAAAAATACAATTTTTTAAGTCATTTATTTTAATTAAATTATGTAATTTAAAAGTACTATTACTTTTTGAAATTGATTTAATGAAATATATTTATAATTTAGTTATATTTAATCCAATATATTACTTTTTATCAATTTTGTATTATATTTTATAATATGTTTGTTTTTGAGTTTAAAGGTGGGTTTTTTCTAAAAACTGTTTTAAAATTCATATTTTTTATCAATTTTCGTTAATTAAAATAATAAATAATTGTAAATTTTTTAAATTAATATATATATATATATATATTATCAATAGTTATTAATTTACATTCAGAAAATAATTATTATTAATCTTATAGTTAATATAAAATAAATTTTTTCTTGAAAAATACATTTTTAGACCCCGCTTTATCATCGCATGAGTGGCCCAAATGCCTTATTTTTTATTGATTTTTGATAACCACCCTTTCAAGGGATGAGGGGGAAACCTTAAAAGTCCCGTAGGATTAGAGATTACCTGACCCGTAGGTTATCGAAAATATACAGACTATACTTGAAACTACTCCTCTCCATCTTCTTCATTATCATGATATTAACTCTTCACCTTCGCATGGCCTGTTCAGCTAGGATTCCCAGACATGTACATGTTATTCCTAATGGAAATTCCAAACCCTCTCTTTCTGAAAAATCCTCTTAGATTCTTCTCTCTTGAATGGGCCTACTCTAAATCCCCATCTAGAGTTTGCTCCTTGTATAGTATGTCTGGTCATTTAAGAGTAATATCTGGTGGCCCGAAGGCCTTGAGGTGGAACAAAATCCTTGAGGTGGCCCAAAAGACTTACTGGACCGAAGGCCTTGGGTGTAACGAAGGCCTTAAAGGACCTGAGGCCCAAAATGGTGGCCCAAAAGCCCAAATGGATGAAAAATTCTGACAGCTACAGTACCAAACATTTCATACTACAGTACCTGATAAATTGCCTGCTATAATACTGCTACATTACCTCTAGAAATTATGTCTCCACCCAGTTTTGAACTAGAGTCTCTTGGATGCACTTTTTTAGGCTTCACCAACTAGGCTGAGGCTCCTGTGCCCTGCTTTATCATCACGTCTTTGGGGTTTGTTTTAAATTTAGTTTTACCAATTTTGTGAATTTAATTTTTTAAAATGGATCCCATATTTAAAATAAAAAATAACATATATTACCTAATAGGATAAAATAATTTTTTTCAAAAAATGAATTGAGAAAATAGTCAAAATTAACAACGATGGTTATGCTAAAATAGGTTTTCCCCCAGGGGAGGCTTAAACTCTAAGTTTAAATGTTATAATATCATAAAACGAGTATAAAATGTATTTTATATCCACATTTATATCATATCATGTACAAGGATCTATAATAACCCGTTCTTCACTGCTGTTTCTTGTGAAAAAAGTGCTTAAATATTTCTCATCTCAAAAATTATAAGTGTGTCACTCACATCAGTTATAAAAGGCCACCCACTACTTCTTATTCACATATTAAAACCTTGTTGGTTAATATAATTGATATAAAAATAACTTCCAAACATACATCATCTTATATTATAATCCTTGGTTTGGTTATAAATCCATTCTTAGAATACATTAGGAATAATCCTAAAGTGGTTGTCTGAGAAGAGGTAAAATTCATGACATTTTGTTATTGTTTTATTTATTCTTCCAACTCCTTAAAATATTATTAATTTATGATAATATAAAAAAATTATCTCAAATGAACTTATATTTTATTATTTAATTTCATGACCTAATTCAATTTCTAATTCCTTTAAATGGGAAATAATAAAGTCATTCATGTGTCTCGCAGACTACTACCTTGCAAACTGATGTGACACGTTCTCCATCACCACCTCCCACAGTTGTGTTTGATGATGCATATTAAGTTTATAAATGATATTTATACAACAATTATACATCTGGAGTCATTATTTCATAGATATATGTTTTATATTTCATTCCATTGGTGGTACAATAACATTGCTCGTGTGCACGGAAGACTAACGCCTTGTGAAGTGACGTGATTCATTTTTCACATAGGTATTACATGGAAGGAAAAAGGATAAAGTTAATTAATATATTTAATATAAATGAAATAATCATGATATTAATGACATATTTATAATTATAAAAATATAATATATCAGTATATTTCTCTACTTTTTACTCATTGAAAAATGATAATGTAGTTTGTGTACGTGTGGATTACGACTATCACCAAGCGATGTGACTCTCCTTTCTTCACCAACACACATGGATGATATAAATAAGTATATTTAAATAAATAATATAGTATATATGATATTTTTATTATTATGTATTGAATAAATATTACTTACCTACTTTCCATAATGATCATTGAAAAATGGAAACAGAACTCATGCGTACGTACGACCGACCATCTCTATAATCGTAACATACTTAATTTCTCAAAACCATATCTCAGATTGGTCCAAAAATTTTAATTTATATATAAATATGATAGTTAATTTATTATGATTAATTATGTTTTTTTAAATAATGACCTCTATGACCATATTCAACCTACAAAAGTCTTTTTTGATCCATAATCCAAATATCATCAAAACATACAATGTAAACATAGTTAATTTTTTAATCATATATAACATTGTAATAAATGAAATAAATGGAAAAATTAAAATTAAAATGTTTTTAAGAAAATAAATTATTACCAAATTTTTATTATTCAAGAAGATAATGAACTTATGTAGTGATTCATATTCAAGGTAAAGGGATTCGTCTCAATTTCATTTTATTGAGGCATATTTTGATGTTATGCACCTATATTATTTTATAATGTGTATATAAAGCGCCTTTTATATGTTATATCATGAATATCAATTTTATCATTATATGTTATGTTTTTAATGTTATTCCTTCATTGGGATTATGATTCAAGTGTTTCCCATGTGATAAGGGACATTTTCTGATAAAAAAAATACTCATTTTAAGTTTTCCTCGCAACTATTTGACATCAATTTCCATGTTTTTAATGTGATTTTATGAATTCTTTTGTATGTGCATAAATGATTTATAACATACATTTAGTTTATCATTTTAATTCATTTCAATTATTTTCAAAACGAATCAACTAACGTGTTTGATATACAATGTTTTGAGTAAAGACAAAAGGAATGTCATATACCTAATGTATACAACAATAAATTTTATAACCACAATGACTGTTATTTTATTTCTAGAGTCCTTTTAAATGTTTCTTTTTTTAAATGAATACCACTTTTCCTTTTTTCTATGTATTTTTGTATTAAAAATGGGTTTTTAAAATAAATGTGTATTTTGATATCAAAAAAGTTATTTAATATGGATTCAAAAGTGTTTTTCAAATGGTTTTATGATTAAAAGTTTCAAGCTTAATTTTTTTTCATGATATAGTCCATGGACATTTTTTTATTATAGGTGTTCCCATATATCATTATTTGATCTTGTAATAGCTTATATGATTTATGTACCCATATATAACTCCAATTAAATGGGAAATAATTATGTTCTCTCAAGAATTATAGTGGAAGTTGGTTGTATGGTTATTCCAATTTGTAAGGGTTCTGTAAGGGTTCTATGAGATGATATCTCAAGGAACCTACATGAATTCTCTATTCCTCCTAACATGTTTTCCTGGAATCCATTTGTTTTAAAATGATATAATCAATTTTATTTTTCAAATAATGATAATTACCTTTATAGGTAACAAATTATTTTTTAACGATATAGTTTTTATGGGGTTTACTTTTTTTTACTAGACTTGTAATTTAATTCATTTTATATCCCTTACTAATATTTTTATTCTCTTTCCACATTTAAAAAAATTATAATATTCAAGGATGGGTAATGCAAAGGAAGTGTTCAAGTTGAAAGTGATGAATATTTTTCATGAAAGGAAATCATGATTTGTTTTTAAATATTTATATAGTGTAAAATATGTATACTGATATGGAGTTTCCAATTTGTAATATATATTCATTTTATCTATGTGTTATCGAATAATTATCTAAAAATCTAAACCTAAAAATAGAATTCAATTTAATAGAATGAATTCATGACTTGTAACTTAATATTGTGTAATGTTTATGGTCATTTCCTTATAGTAGGTAACATTGAGAAGTTTATAATACATTAGAGTTTAGGATAGTTTTAATAACATTATCATGAAATATTTTACTTTATTTTTGTACTGAAAAGAAATTTCATTTTAAGATTAAATTTTTCTCTTCATCTAAAATATTTCTGTTTAGAATGATTTTCCATAGTGGAAATAGGGAATATATAGTGGGTTGGAACTAAGAGGGATAAATACTTCCAAATTTGCATCTCAAATGCTAAATTGATGGCTTAATTAATAGAAGCTATAAATAGTGGTTGATTTTTTCCAGATAGGAACCCGATACCCCTAAAAGGAGCTATTCTATAGTGAAGAATTTCCTGATGTAACATCCCCCATCATTCAGTGTATCATCTAAAATTGTGGTGGAATAAAGATGGATATTTTCTCTAGAGATGATATTTAAAATCATAGGACGTTTGGAACATCAAAAGGTTGATCTTGTTAGTTTTCATTTTGAAGATGACACTGATTGATGATGATAATTGGTTAAGAATCATTGAGAGAAAGATGATCTTTATTCCCTAGAATGGGGGAAAATTAATTACTTTCTACTTTTGTGAAATATTCCCCAATGTTTGATCGAATCCATATGGAAAATAAATTCTTGGAATTAAGGAAAACTGATGATGATTTGGTGGCCATGTATGAATAAAATTTTACAAGACTATCTAGGTACAAACCATCCTTTTTTGGAAATTTATAGTAAAATTATTATATTTTAATCAAGATTAATACCAACTTTAGGAAGTTAATTGGCTACATGAGAATTTAAAATCTATGAAAATTTTTTTTGTTGGGATAAAAATGTTGATATGGAGTTTTTTGAGACTTATGTAATGTATGTCGATGAAAGTAAGACGATTTCATGATGTATTTTGATTGGAAATGTCATGAACCCCTCCCCACATAATGTACACATCCTAGTTCGAAAAAATGAGAAGAGAGATAATGACCCCCCTGAGTCCTACCTCCAGTAGGCCCCGAGTTAGAGACTAGCAACGAGGGTATAGTAAACATGCAAATGGTAGGGATTAGCCTTCAAGAGAACACATGATAAAGTATGAGATATGATTGAAACCATCCAACTCATTCCCATACTACAATATAAAATAAAAACTAAGTACACCTATGTAATGTCAATCAAATACTACTACAACTAGTTGGGAAAACTAAAAGTACCAAAATAAAGTAAAATAATAGTGACCACGAAGCCCGAAAAGCTCCTGCAAAACCCCAAGCTTGTAGTAACTAGACTAATCTACAACCAACTACAGGTTTCCTAAAAATAGCTTATATATATATAAGGTGAGTATAAATATATACTCACTAATATCTCCTTAGATCCTCTCCTGAAAAAGTAAAGAAAGCATGCTGAATCACAGCAAACAACAAGTGAAACTAACTCATCACCTAAAAATGTCTTCTATATTCTTAGCCTCATCATGAATACTCTCACCAAGTATCTCATATAGGAGTAAATAATATAATAAAGAAAATCAAGGGTACCCCACCACCACTTCCCCACTGGTTTCTACTTTCCCCCAACATCACATGTCTTTAGAATCTCTCTCCAAAAAGGCTTGCCCGAAGACACCTAGGTCTAGCACCACAACCTGCACCTTGTTCAACAAACCACCACCATATCTACATAACCAAAGTAATCATGTAGTTTCTAGGAGGCACCACATCTCGCATAGCATATATCATACATTGGTTATTATACCTCAATCCATTATAGCTCATACACCGAGTAAGGTTCCCCAAGTCATCACAACCAGTACACGTTACTCCTATAGTAATCTATAGGAAACTATATCCAGAATACATGTGTGTGAAATAAACACAAGACATTACATTCCTTTACAAACATATATGGGGAAAACCAACCTCCGTGCATACCAGCACTAGTAATTACCAAGAGAAGAGAGCAGGGAAACGGACATAATAATCCATCCATCCTCCCACTGGGATGTTGGGGAAAACACCCCTCATGTTACATAATCCCTGAGGTATCAGTTTCCCTAATTGATAGGGTGTTGCAGCATATAGAAACACAAAAATGTACAAGTTATAATATATCTCACAACCACGCTATGGAAAAAAGCTAGTCTTATACTCAACTAAAGCTAACATCTCTCAGACTCCTAGCTGCCACTACTAAGACTAAATATCCTATAATCACACAACCATTTAAAGATCTATATTACGTTATTTTATCCCTTTTTATCAGTTTAACTTTATATTAATTAATTTTTTAAACATCAATTTACCATTATAAAATTCAACATTACATTTCATTAGTATTACAACAATGTTCAACGCCCTCTAGGCATAACCAAAATAAGTCCACTGTTTCTTATAAGTATAAACTCAGCATTTCATCCCAGCAAGCTCCAACCCCACGTGTTCAACATAATTTATTCATTTATTTAACAATTTTAACATTTTCCATATTTTCAGGTATTCCAAGAAAACATTCTATGCTACCAAACACAAAGGGGATCAACACTGTGGGAAGATAATATTCCCAACACTTCTTTTCCACCTATAGAAGAAGCGTAGATCCATCCATCCTCAAAAATCTAAACACAGAATGCACATATTCTACCCTGTGCATATTCACCTCTTTTGAAAGGAGGGTAATAAATACCACCTGCCTCAAGAAGTGGGGAAAGTAAAGAAGATAAACAAAAAACATATTTTACTGTAACCACCTTCACACAAAGGGGTAATCCCAACTTCAACCTATTCCATCATCCCCAATGTCCTCCCCGACACCCTCATGTGTAAAATGATGTATCTCACCACTCTAGGTGCAAGATTCTACCACAATGACTGGGCTTCCCTACCTCCACATACCACAACCACCCTCCAGGCTCGAAAATCCAAGGCTCACATCACATCTAGGACTTCTTTCCCCCACATCCAAAAGTCTCATATCCAAAATACATCACAAATATAAGTATGAAATAATAATGAGCTCTTTTCACTAAAACAAGTCATCCATACTTCACACACAATGATATCTCAGGTATCTAAACAACAACATACATGGCCCTTACAAGAATGTAGGAAACTCATGCCTAATAAAAGAACTAACTTTATCACACAACTAGTTCTTATTCCATCCTAAATTAACCGATTCATTATTCATAGGATCCATCTATGGGAAACCTATGCAACATGAAATCCCAAACTTTCTCCAGATTAATTAAACAATTAATTTATCTCTCCTTTAACTCTTTTATCACCAAGTAACAACACACGTCATGTTCATAAACCTATTAAATTTAACATGCTCACTTGAATCAATTTGATTACCATCAAATTCCAACAACAATAACTAAATTTATTTAACATTCCTCTCTATCTTTTAGCCTATTATTTATCAATTAATTCTGGCTTTCCATTCTTTAACAATTTTCATCAAGAACAACATGATAAATCAAGAAAATCAAAGATATCACACTATCGTGCAAATCAAGTAGAAAACTGTTATCATGATATAAAGAAACAACATATGATCAATACCAATTTATTTAATCTCGTTCATATAATTATTAGGTCAATTTCATTGCAATCCAAAGGGATAAATCAAGCTATCTCTACGATTTCATTTATTTAAATAGAGAAACATTGAATCCCCTATGTCAAAACGTCATTGACATTATTCGCACAAGAATGGATCAAAGAAAAAAAATCATGATCACCTCTCCCTCTAAAACTGCATCCACCCAAGGATGTCACAACACAATCACACCAACAAACCACCAATAAAAAACAATTAGAAACATGGATATAACACACCATCAAATGGAAAGAAGATATGGGAGGAAATGGATCAGAGAACCAAAAAAATCGATATAGATTATACCTTAGATAGAAGAAGGATTGATATGGATCAAAGGAGGGAGAGAGGAGTCATTCTATGATGAAATAATCCACAAAAAGATGAAGATAGGGTCGTCAGGTCTCTTGGGGTTGTGGGAGAGCAGTTGTAACTATTGGTTTAACGAAACCCAAGATATTGTAAAAAACACTTAAAACATAAATCCTCAGGTAATTACACGACGTGTAATCCCCTTTCTCGTCGTTTAATGCCTTGAGGTCGAGTTTTTCCAAAAAAAATCATTGCCTCAATGAATTATTTTATTTTTCAAACCTCAAAGCATTTTATTCCTTGAATCCCTCTTTCACACTATGAAAAAGTTTGTACATCATGATGTTTTTAATGAAAAACCATGAAATAGGGTTTCATGTCGTTTAATGATGCTAAACAATGTGTAATACCCTCCTTATAGCTTTTACTTAACCAAAATTCTCTAAAATTCATCCAAACCACCTATAAACACTTAGATCTTTAAATACACACAAATGGTTGATCCATGTGTTTTAGGAACCTTACATCAGATAGTCCTCAAAAAATTCTCCTCCTAGAGAATAAAAAAACCAACTGAGAGATGAAACAAAAAGGGGTCACTTGAAAAGCCACCCTGTGAGATACCTCTCAAAGCTTTCACCTTCATAGGAGCTCATCACCTCATTAGAGGAACAAGTAAAAAACTAGGAATCGACAAAAACCATATCCTAAACAACCTCCCATGGGATATACCTCTCAAAAGAGATTAATCCACAATAATAAACAAGTGAAATTCATATCATAAACAAAAAGGGTCTACAACACCAAAAAAAAACAACAATACAAGAGAAGAGATAAACATAAAATATCTTGGGGGTACTAAGAACATATCTATGAATCATATTCCCATGTACTCTCCTTAACACCACCATGCCTCCACAAGACACAAACCAAGGTGGCATAATGCCTATGAAAAAAAATCTCCTTGAGGTCCTAGATCTCTATAGTTCACTTGATTCTCACTCAAATTTACCCAAAAGAAGAAGGTATGACAGTCCTTGTAGTCTAGTTTGGGTTGTCGAATCCTCAGAGACCTAAGAAGTACCTACATACACATGCATTAAATGGGTTGTTTTTTGATATGAAATTGCCAACTTAGGTTGATTTAATATGGTTTTAAAGGATCTTTAATAGATTTAAGTTAATTCAAATTAAGGTAATGAGTTGATCCTATGTTATCTCTCGGGGTGGATTGGATGAATTCATTTTTTTTAATGATTTTAATTTCTTATAATAGAGATGGATTCATTTAAGAAGATCAAAAAAAATCATCACTTATTGGTTTAATTCCTACAAAACTTAATATTAATCACCTATACACTTGAAGGATCAAAGTTTTGAGAACTCCAAGGTAGAGGTTCGTATTAGCACTTGAAATGTGTGACCTTAAATTCAATAAGGATGAAGAGATTTTAAAATCATCAAATAAAAATCTCATTTAAAATAAGTGATTATCCATTAATGGAGTGATAAATAACATCCAATCCATCCCTTTACAACTCTATTGGATCAACCCATAAAATATTTATCCCTCCATTGATGAAAAGTCTTCAACAGAAGAGGGAAGTAGACTTATGAGGGTGGAATTGAAGAAGTAAAAACAACAAAAAAAATCGATCACTCCTCCGTTGTATGATAAATATAACAAAGTATGTTGTGAATAAATTCACACCTTGAACCAATAGTATCAAAGTGATAAGTATAAGAACAGAATAATAAGAGAATAATACCATTTATTAAGAAACAAGGATGAATTAAAACAACTTAGATGTGGAAGACAAATTTGAGACAACAAAATTGGAGCATAACATTACAATGAAAGAAAGATCCAATATTAAAAACTCCTTCACCACCACTGCCTTAAATAGACATTTTGGGAGCCTTGGGTCGACCATACAACAGTAAAAAAGATCCCACATGAGTATGGTAGGCCTAGGGTGGTGGAAAGTAAGGGAGAGGAGACTTTTCCACCCTTGACCCGAGGTGGCAGCCAGCTTGCTTCCAACAAACAGACTAGCTTGTAAGTCCTTCTAGATGGCCGAATAATAGTGGTCCATATAAGAATAACATGGAGCCCCGTATGTCTACTAACCTCCTGTAGAATTTGGGACCATTTAGAGTTGTGTATTAGGAGATATGATTATATTAGTGGACTGTTTTTCTGGGCCACGGAATCTGGCCCAGAATTTTATCTCTAACTTGGGCCGCCTAAATGGACACCATGGAAGCCGAATTAGCATTGGATCATGAAGATTGATTTTTTCCAATAAATTTCTTATAGCATTATATGAAATTTGGGATTCATTAGTCCTGTATGTTGGGCCTCATAGTCTCATCAGTGGGATGGTGTCCAATATGACTTCTCCAGAATTGTTTCCTTTAATCACAAAATATCCCCATTTTCTTCTATGAATACTCCATTGATCCATGAATGAAAAATGTTCATATTTAAGTGTATATACAGTTATAAAAATATAAAATTAAAATATGGATTATTAAATTCCTTAAAATCAGAAGAATCATTGGGTACTTTAAATAATATTAAAAAATGTACCACATAATAGTGCATTTTAAGTAAGAATTACAATCATAATGTAAAATGATGTTCAAAGTGTAAAATGCACTAAAATGATGTTTATTAATAATAAATCACATGAATGTTATATATATTAACAATTAATATTAGCCTCATTTAGTGGCTAATCACACCCCCGAACTTGAGTTTTTCTAGTCCTGAGCAAAATATATCTCATCAAAAATGAAATTTGAATTCCTTTTCCAAAAACATTTTAATACACAATGATCACCAAAAACCCTAATACCAAACAATCATGAAACCCATAAAAATATTTTAATACAAGATAGTTTCATAAGCAGATCCCAATCTCAAGCCCATTCCTTTGCTCAAATTCATTGCCATATTTCATCCAATATCAATTATGTATGAGGATGTGTTGTACTTCACAATAAACAAGGCGGGTCATCTTTATTCAAGGGGGAAATGACAGAAGCATTAGGCGGAATCACATTTCAATATTAATATTAGTATTCATTTTTTTTGAATCTTATTTTTTTGTTTTTTTTTTGCAATTTTTCCATGGTAATTGAAATTGCACTCAAAAGAGTCAACCCCTGTAGCGAGACTTTGCTGATGACTCCCAGGCACAAAGACCTTAGGGCACCAAGTGAATCCCACATACTCGGGCATCATCTAAAGTTAACTCAGTAAAAAACAACTTCAAATTACCAAAAATAGAGATAAAATTACTAACTCTGGGCCAGACAACTATGGAGTCACGATCCCTAAGTGCCGAAAGCCACGCATTAGGTCATTTCATTGCTCTACGTGCAAATTTATTATTATTATTTTAATTTTTTTTCGAATACTCATATTAAAACTAAAATTATCACCAAAACATTGATATTTATTTGGGGGACCCCATGAACTCAAACTAATACCCCACTATCCAAAGCACGTTCATTGTGATTCTTTTTTATTTAGATGAAAATATAAACAATGAAAAATCACATTGGACAGCCACACAAAATCTATGCTCATGAAATTATACAAGGATTAAAATCAGAATCAAGGCATGCTAAATTATTTGATATTCAGTTTCAAAGTGTGCAATTTGTATTACCATGTTCAATGTTAAAGGAATTTTTCCTTCCATTTACACACATTTTTTTTCAAATCATTCATTTTTTGACACAAAAGCATTTTTTTATTTTATCTCCCCCCCAACATAAAATAACACTGTCCCCAGTGTTTAAAGAAAATAAAATTTAGAAGGGGGTAGACGTAGATAATTAATGTTCAAAAGGGAAATTGAAAATGAGGATCATGGAATGAAGTCACCTAGTGGTTGAAGTTGAAATTCTTGTTTCTCCCTTTAAATCCTTTGATATCCATGTCACTTGCAGAGTTCCCTAGTAGAAAAAGGAAAAAAACAAACAAAACAAAACAAAACATATATATATATATAATAAAGAAAGTAAAATATAAGTATATATATAAAAATTATAGAATAAGGATTCACAAAAAGCCGTAGGTCAGTGGTAACCGTGTGTCCCTGTCTCCCTTCGGTCCCGAGTCCGAATCCCCACGGCTTCACCAGTTGTGACGGGGTTTGACCCATGACCCATGACATGTCCCTTTTTATTGTTATTATTTTATTATTATTTTATTTGTTTGTATTTTTATTTTAACCTACAAAAAAATTAAAATAAAACAAATTGATGATACATTGTCTTCTTTTTAAATTTCTGGGTAAGGCATTACTCAAGGATCACACCACATGACATGGATGAGTATGGTGCTCCCCTTTTATACCCATCCATAATCATAATAGAAGAACAGGTCAACAGTCTATTTTTTTTAAAATATAAAATTGATTAATATAAATATAAATTTTATTAAAACAACAAAATTATAGGAAACTTAAAAACCATGGGTTGCATCCCATGAAACGCTTTGTTTAAAGTCATTAGCTCGACTTGAACCCCAAAACTTACCCAATACCAATTTTCAACATTTTAAGGACCACAGGTTTCACCAATTCAACTAGGTTGAGATTGATTCTATTTTTAGAATTTTTTTCATGGACAAACCTCAATTCTAAAATGAGCAGGTAAATCCACGGAATATCAGAAATGATGGATTCAATTTCTTTTGTAGTAATTTCTAAGACATTAAGAATCATTACCTATTTATTGGTTTGAATATAATAAATGGTGACTACTGGAAGTTTTTGGCTATCCCCAATGAATAGAAACTTAAGGGTGGATGGAAAGTCCTTTTGTTCAAGTTCAGGTAGGCTAAAACTCTCAAACATAGGTTGGGACATTGAGTTGAACTCAGTTTCATTTTCAAAATTTCTCAATAGAATTGGATCATTTTGAATAGAATTTTCAACCACCAAATTGGAAAGACTAGTTTCAGGAATGGGTATGGACTCAAATTTTGTGATTTCTCTTAATGGTTTAGTGATTTGTGTTTTTGAAAAATCATCAATGGAGTTATATTCATGAGACTCAATCCATGATGTAAAATTTCTATATTGTGAATACAAAAAATCATTTTCCTCTTGATTTAAACACCCATAAAAAATTCCATGATACTCCTCATCTTTCCCAAATCCAAAGGTTTTCTATTTAGTAAATTCATAAGAGGTTTTTGGGAAACTAGACACTTCACATAAGGTTATGGATGGGACAGTTTGTGTAGGGATGGGTTCCTCACAAGTTTTAATGCTTTGTAGTTCTAACATAAATTATGAAACCTCAAAATTTATTATCTCCATTTGTTGACATAGTTTTTCAAGTAATGGATCTGGATTAGGATGGATAATGGGTTGATCCAAATGGTCTATTCTAGGTGGATAATTAAGTTGTTGGAATTGCACAGGAGGGTGTTCAAATTAGCTTAGTGGGGATTGAAACTCATTATATGTGGGAATGTTTTGTGTATCATAGGAGTAAAAACATTTTGGTTCATTAGTTTGTTGATTATCCCATACGTAGAAATTAGTACGGTCATTTTACATCACACATGGGGTTGGGTGATCAAAGTAAGGATGGTTTCCAATGTTTGGACTTATTCAAAATTGAATTCCATAGGAGTGAGGGGGTGAGAAAAGAGAAGAGCGATGAAAAAAATGATGATAGTGTCTAAGATAACATACTTAGGTCCCTGTAAATGGTGTAAAAATTTTATTCTCACTCAAATTTACCCAAAAGAAGAAGGTAGGACGGTCCTTGTAGTCTAGTTTGGGTTGTCGAATCCTCAAAGACCTAACAAGTACCTACAGACACGTGCAATCTATGGATTGTTTTTTGGCTATTAAGTGGACAACTTAGGTTGATTTAATATGGTTTTAAAGGATCTCTAATAGAAGAAATAAAACAACAACAAAAAATCGATCACTCCTCCGTTGTGTGATAAATATCACAAAGTATGGTGTGAATAAATTCACACCTTGAACCAATGGTATCAACGTGATAATTATAAGAACATAATAATAATATAAGAATAAATATTATTAGGAAACAAGGATGAATTAAAACAACTAACACGTGGAAGACAAATTTGAGACAAAAAAATCACAGCATAACATTACAATGAAAGAAAGATCCATGATTAAAAACTCCTTCACCACCAATTCCTTAAATAGGAATTTTGGGAGCCTTGGGTAGACCCTAAAACATTACAAAATATCTCACTTGAGTATGGTATGCCTAGGGTGGTGAAAAGTAAGGTAGATGAGACTTTTCCACCCTTGACCCCTGGTGGCAGCCAGCTTGCTTCCACAGAACAGACGCCCTTGTAAGTCATTTTATATGGACGAATAATAGTGGTCCATAGAATAATAAAATGGATCCACCAGTGTCTCCTAACCACCTGTAAAATGTGGGCCCATTTGGAGTTGTGTATTAGGAGATATGATTAGATTAGTGGAATGTGTTTCTGGGCCGTAGAATCTGGCCCAGAATTTTATCTCTAATTTGGGACGCCTAAATGGACACCATGGAAGCCGAATTAGAGTTGGATCCTGAAGAGTGATTTGTTACTATACATGTCCTATATCATCCCACGAAATTTGGGATTCATTAGGCCTGTATGTTGGGGCTCACAGTCTCATCTGTCGGATGATATCCAATCTGACTTCTCCAAAATTGTTTCCTTTAATCACAAAATATCCCCATCTTCTTCTATGAATCCTCCATTGATCCCTAAATGAAAAATGTTCATATATAAGTGTAGATACAGTTCATAAAATATCAAATTATAATATTTATAATTAAATTCCTTAAAACCAGATGAATCATTGGGTACTTTAAATGATGTTAAAAAATGTACCACATAATAGTACATTTTAAGTAAGAATTACAATCATAATGTGAAATGATGTTCAAAGTGTAAAGTGCACTAAAATGGTGTTTATGAATAATAAATCACATGAATATTATATATATTAACAATTAATATTAGCCTCATTTAGTGTCTAATCATCACTCCTTCGTCAACATCGATCTTTCCCCAATTTATGACATGAGAGTCACCATGAAGATAATGATAGAGCTACAAAAAATGGAAAACATCGTGTATCCATATCATCTACGGGGTAAATTCTACCCGATAATCCATAGATATGACATGATCCAACACCTAGAAAGGCCAAAAAAACTAGGTAGAAATATTACTCACATAACCAAACCTTCACTACCCACGATGTGGAGTCACCTTAAAAAACAAACGATCCCAAGCATTAAATTTCATAGATCTCAATCTATGATCGGAATATGACTTCTAAAAATCCTCTGGTACCTTTATCCACTCACGAATCACCAGAACCGTTTCTGTCATACTCTATACCAGTTACGGTCTGAGAATTACTGACTCTCCGACCACACTCCAACACAACGGTGAATGGAAAGGTCGTACATTCAAGGATTCAAATGATGCCATATCGATGGTAGAGTGAAAAATATTGTTTTAATAAAACTATACAAAGGGTGGTTCCCTCATCCATGAACCTCAAAAATACAGGATAGGAGGGAGAAACATGTCTTCAAGAGTCTCGATGGTCCGATATATCTTACCCTCTATATAAAGATACAAATTAGTGCTAAGGCATAACTAAGAACCAAAAGTATACCAAAGACCTCTCTAAGACCGAGAGGTAAAATGAGGATCTCAATCAGAAATGATGTTCCTTGGAACCACGTTGAGACTCACCACCTCATCTAGATACTACCTCAATAGAACCTCCACTGAGCTCAACTCCTTAATTTTAATAAAGTGGGATGATTTTTTCAAATGATCCACTACCACCCATATATCATCATAGCCTCCCATGAGCTTGAGGAAAATTGGTAAAACAAGTACATCGAGATGTACTACCACATCCACTAAGTAACAAATAATGATAGGATAAAAACACTAGGAACATGGTGTCAACCTTCACCTTCTATCAGAACAAACATCGAGACATAAACTCTGTAACTACACACATCAACCCAAGACACCAAAACTAACTCCTCAATGATATTTACATCTTTTTCATGCTAGGATGTACTGTTAAGGTTGAACTATGGAACTCCCTGAGAACCATCTCATGCTTAGAAAATAAAATAAAATCATTCCCTAAAAAACACTTGGTGTTGTTCATCATCAGACCAACCTTTTGGGGCCTCGCCACAAACAAATCAGTCTCTTCAAACCTCAACTTCAAGATCCATTAAATGGGACTCTTCTACCTGCTACACTAGATATTACTGCACCATCATCTGAAAAATAAATCATCTTCTCCCCAACTTCTCCCATATACATATGTAATGCTGAAAGCTCTTCCATTACTCTCTAGGAATCACCCTATTTGCACACTGCATCACTCAATGACTTCATGCTCAGCACATCTGCTACAACATTAACCTTCCCATATGTATAAAAAAAATTCAAAGTTGTAATCCTATAATAACTCCATCCATTGTTGTTGGTGAAAGTTCATGCCACGATGGGAGAAAACATACGTCAGTATTTTATGATTGGTGAAGACCAAAAAGCGCTCAATGATAAGGTAATATATCCACAAGTTTAGGGAAAACACCTCCACCGTAAACTCATGATCATGGGTATCATAGTTACGCCCATGGGGGATAAACTGCAAAGACCCATAAGAAATGACTGATCTCTACTACATCGGAACACATCCTAACCCATATATGAAGCATAATAGAAAACTATGAACTGAACTCCATCTATCGAAAGACAAAGAACTAGAAAGAAATCCAAATTCTCTTTTAGATACTAAAAATCCACCTAACACTTATAAGTCAATAATAATGTCTGATATTTTCTGGTCAATGCTGTCAGGGAAGTCACAACCCAAGAGAAATCAGCTACGAACCTTTGGTAATAGCATGGAAAACCCAAGAAACTTCACACTTCTTCCACTATATTGGGGGCTTCCCAAGAAAAAAACTGCTTCTATTTTTGACAGATCAACAACTAAACCCTTATGGTATACAACATTCCTCAAGAAAAGGACATCTTGAGTCCAAAAATAACAATTTGACTGCTTCTGAAACTGGTTCTATTGACGAAGAACTCCCAAAACGACATACATATTCCCAGCATACTCATCCTTGGACGCTGAGTAAACAATGATGTTGTCGATGAAAACCACAAAAAACTTATCCAGGAACCCAAGGAACACAACATTCATTAACCCTGTGGACACAAATAGAGAATTTGTCACACCAAACAACATCAGAGGGAACTCATAATGCCCATGATGACAATGAAAACCAGCCTTTGGCATATCCTAATACTTTACATGAATTTGATGATATCCTGACTACAAATTGTTATTTAAGAACCAACTTGAACCCTTCAGTTGATCGAATAAATCATCAATCTACAGAATATGATAGTGATTCTTCACTATCACTCAGTTCAACTGATGATAATTGACACACAACCATAAAATACCATCAGTCTTCTTTCTGAAAAAACTGGTGCACCGCATGGTGACACACTCGGCCAAACAAAACTGCACTACAAAAAACCATCAAGCTATATACGCATATCTCACAGCACAAAAGGGTCCATCCTTTATGGATACATCAATAAAGGAGACACACTTGCATATAGCTCAACCCCGAACATAATCTACCATCAAGAGGGTAATGCTAAAAACTCTTCGAGAAAGACATCAGGGTAATCTCCATGACCCTAGGAAGCACCAAATGCTGACCCTACAATGATCTAAGAATCACTCATCCTTGAAGGATGACAAGGATAGAACACGCCTCTCACCCATACGAGGGTCTTTCTTACCAACAAACACATCTGGATCTCCATCATCATTGAAGAACACCACCTACCTCTCAAAACAAATCCATGATAGCCTGCACCAAATATAACCAATCCATGTTGAGGATGAAATAATATGGTTGTATATGTAAACATAGGAAATCTCCCCAAGAGTGGTGCTACCCCAGTACTAGATCACAATATCTACATATATCAATCAAGTCATCTTGACCTCTAACTAGAGTATTCAATGCCAAGTGTACTGGAAACCCCTATCCCTTAAGTCCAAAAGCATGGAAAAGGGTAGGTGATATGAAGCATTGTGTTTCCCTTGAATCAAATAAGGCATGTACCCAAGTAGAAAACAAGCAAAGGATACCTTGAACAATGTTTGGATCACCTGAAGATGGAAATGCTAACTCATGAAGAAAACAACAAACTCCTACAAAACCTCCCTAATCTTAAAAATGATGAACTCCTTGGATGTGATATACTTTAGGAGGATGAGGATAATCCCAGGGATACCCTTTTCCTGAATCATCTACTATTTCCTAATCCAAAACTGGTACAACCAGATGCTGCTACCTCGTCTAGAACTGACTCAATGGAGGAACCAGATGTGAAAAACCTGATCCACATTAACTACATAGAAAGGTTGGTCACTCTTACTACTTATGACCACAACCTCTATAAGAAAAACAAGTGCATGATACCTTGGCATAGGTCTGAGAGCCGTTGACCCTAGAGAAATGAGATACTGAGGGCTGGGACATACCCCTGGATGAACATAAATTATTCTTCCATAAAATCCATGAACCCCAGAGAATAAAATGACATCATTAGTAATCCTAATGAATACCCTCCCACGAATATCCAATTCTGGCTAACTACTTCTCGATGAAATTTTCCCTCACCAACACCTCAATATATGTCTTCAGCATAAAGGGGTTGACCTATTGTAGGATATCTGGACACAAAGCCTCCTCGAAATGACTCACCTTGTCCTACTAATTTGGAAATAGGTCTGAATCATATTATAAAAGTTTTCTAAAATGGATTCTAAGATCTCACACATTGGATCTCCCCTGTTGAATGGTAAGAAACTCCTAGAAACTGGCCACATTTGTGATTGAAGAAAGAAACAAGACTCTAAACTGGTCTCATAGCTCCTTCAAAGAGACTAATGAATCCTCATGATCTCAATGGAATAAGAACCAACACTACCTTGTTTCTCCATGCAACATCATCACAATCATTAACACCAAGTGATCCTTTTGAGAACAGATCAAACTGAAATATATCTGAACCTCCTCCAACTAGTATTCCATTAATGAATCTGAAATAGATCCCAGATACTTCTACAGACTCTGGTGCTAAAAATCTTGCAGTGTCCCCCTCTAAGTGTCTTTGTCTTCAACCTCTTTGTTGTAGTGATCTACTGGTGTGTTCTACTGAACAAATTTTGTGCGAACCTGATGAGGATACCAACTTGGAGCCATACTTGCAAAAGGAAAAAAAATAGAGCTCCTAAACTTTGAATATATAAGACTTTAACATTAATTAATTGTTTTCTTTTATTCATTTTAGTTTAACTTATCCTAAAATCTACCCATTCAAACATAAGCACAAAGAATAACGATGCATGTTCCTTTCCTAGGTATCAACCCTACAACAAGTATCACCACATTTAGTAGCCACTGTAAACATAATGGTATGTGAATCAAATCATAGGGGGCTCTAAATACCCATGTCTCATATGGTCTCTTGTGTTTATAATTCTTGATAAACTTGACTAACACAACTTCCCTACCAACCCATGTATCCTCACCTATTCTTGACTCCACCTCCATCTTATTAATCAGCCTCTATTTGATACCACTCCTTCATGAACCCCTCCCAAAAATTGTACCCCTTATGGGATGAAAGTGTGAGAAGAGAGAAAATGACCCCCTGAGTCCTACCTCTAGTAGGCCCAGGGCTGTTGAATAGCACCGAGGGTATAATAAACACACAAATGAGAGACATTAACCTCTAAGAGAACACATGGAGAAGAGAGAGATAAAATAGACACAAACTAACTCCTACTCAGAGTACAATATAAAAGAAAACCCAAGTACACATATGTAAGTTCATGAAAATACTACTATAACTAAAAGAGAAAAACTGCAAGTACCAAAAGAAATTAAAGTGACAGTGACCACAAAGCTCGTATAGCTCCTCCAAAACCCTGAGCTAGTAGTAACTAGCCTAACTTCCAACTTTCTTAAAGTGAACTAAAAAATATTTTATATATACATAGGGTGTGTATAACAGTATACTTTGTAGGATCATCCCCGAATCCTCTCATGCAAATGTAAAGAAATCATGCTAATGCACAATGAACAACAAGTGAAACTAACTCTTCACCTAAACATGTATACTATGTTTCAAACCTCATTGTGGATACTCTCACCCAGCATTGTGTACAAGAGTAAAAAATATAGTAAAAAAATAAAGGGTACCTCACTACGACATCCCCACTATTTTTTCACTTTTTTCCAAGATTGTACGTCCTTAGAATCTCTCTCCAAATAGGCTAGCCTGAAGACACCTGGGAAAAAGAATCACAACATGCACCTCATGCAGCACACCACCACCACATCCACATTACCAAAGTAACTAAGTATATTCTAGGAGCCACCACAACTCTAAGAGAATTTATCATACATCAGTTATTATACCTCAATCCATTACATTTCATACACTAAGTAAGGATCCTCAAGCCATCCCGACCTATATATGTTACACATATAGTAGTCCATAGGAAACTATATCCAGAATATATGTGTGTGAAATAACCACACACCATTATAGTCGTCTACACACATATATGGGAAAAAATAACGTCCATGTATACCAGTAATAGTAAATACCAAGAGAAGGGAGTGGGGCCAAAGGGGGTAGTAAGCTATCAATCCTCCCACTCATATGTTGGGGAAAACACCCCCAGGGGTCAAACTCCATCAGGTGTCAGTTTCCCTAACCGATAGTGTGTTGTAGTGTATAGAAACAAAAAACGTACACGGTATAATATAGCTCACAACCATACTATGAGGAAAACCTAGTCTTAGACTCAACCGCATCTAACGTCTCTCAGACTCCCGACTGCCACTACTAAGACTAGATATCCTATAAGAACACAACCATTTAAAGAGCTATATTATGTTACGTTATCAATTTTTATCAGTTTCACTTTATGATAATTAATTATTTAAACCTTAAATAACCATTATCAAATTCCACGTTACATTTCATTAGCATCACAAAAATTCCCCTTCCCTCCAATTATAAGAAAACCGATTCCACGGTTCCTCAGAAGTATAACCTCATCATTACATCCCAGCAAGCTTCAACCCCATGGGTTCAACATAATTTATTCATTTATTTAACAACTTTCTAATTTTCCAAATTTCTAGGTATTCTATGAAAACATTCTAATATAGAATACACATAGGGTCTCAACAAGGTTGGTAGATTAGATATCCGTCAAGTATTTACCACCTATAAAATGAGCGTAGACCCATCCATCCTAGAGAAGATAAACATGGAATACACATGACATAACTTGAACATATTCTACTCATTTGGAAGGAAGATATGAAATAACATCTACCTAAATCAATGTGGAATGTATAACAGATAATAAAACAATTGATTCATTAGAAACCACCTTCACATCAACGGGTAATCCCATCTTCAACCTGTTCCATCATCCTCAATGTCCTCACTAACACCCTCATACATAAATGAATGCATCTCATCACTCTAGGAATAAGATTCTTCCACAAACACTAGGACTACCTACCCCACATACCACAACAAACCATTAGGATTATCTATCTCATTTTCACATCACATACGTGTCTTCCTTCCACCACAACCACAAGTCTCGTATCCAAAGGATATCACAAGTAGCATGAAAAAATAGAAATGGGAACGTAGCCCTAAAATAAGGCATCAAGCCATCACACTCAAGGAGATATCATGTCTCTAAAGAAAAAGGCACTCAAACCTTATAATCAATAAGGAAACTCAGGCCTGATAATGAAATTAACATTATCACACAACTGGTTCTTATTCCATCTTGAATTAATCAATTCATTTTTCATATGTTTCAACTATGGGCAACATTAGAAACAAGGTATCACAATCTATCACCAAATTAATTAAAGAATTAATTTATAATGCCTTTAACTATTTTATTAAAAAGAAAAAACATGATTCAAGTACATCAAACAATTTAGTTAAACATTCTCACACACATCAATTCGATTATCATCAAATTACAACGACAACAACTAGACTCATTAAACATTCCTCTTTATATTTTATCAAATTAATTATAAATTAATTTTTTATTTATTTTATTTAACAATTTCCATCAATAAATACATGATAAATCATGAAAATAATAGATATCACACTATCTAGAAAATTAAGAGGCAAGCTGTTATCACTGTATAAGAAAACAACATATGATCGATACCAATTTATTTAATATGGTTCATATAATTATTAGATCAATTTTATTGTGTTCCAAATGGATAAATCATGATCTCTCTATAATTGCATGTAAGTAAGTAGAGAAGAATCGAATACCCTATCTCAAAATGTCATTGAAGTTATTCACATGAGAACAGATCAAAGAAATGGATCACGAGCCCCTCTCCCACAATAATTTCATCCACCTGAGGATGCTGCGACACAACCACACCAACCAACCACCAATAAAACTCCTTTAGAAACATGGAGATCATGTACCATCACATGGAAAGAAGAATCAAGAGAAAAATGATCTATGAAACAAAAAGAATGGAGTTAGATCATACCTTACATGGATGTTAGATCACTACAGATCAAAGGAGGGAGAAAGGGATCATTCCTTGATGAAGGAATCACTAAAATGCTAAAGAGAGGGACGTTGGGTCTCCAAGGGTCAAGGGAAATATGCTTCATCCATAGTTGGGAAAAAACCAAGAGGATATAAAAATAGTTAAAACATATAGCCTCAGGGTATTACATGATGTCTAATCCCCTTTCACATCATATAATTCCTCGAGGTCAATTTCTGCAAAAAAATGTATCACCTCAACGATTTATTTTATTTTTGATACCCCTAATCATTTTCCTCTGTGAATCCATCTTTCACATCATGAAAAAGGTTTCACATCATGATGTTTTCTAGGACAACCCATAAAATAGGATGTCACATCATGTGATGCTATTAGACGATATGTAATCTAATTCTTCTAGATTTTACTTAACCAAACTTCTCCAAACTTCTTCTAAGACCCCTGCAAGCACCTCGATCTTTGAAACACATAATAGGTCGATCCACCAGATCCATGACCTTACAAGAAAAGATGAAACAAATAAAATATATTGGTAAGAAAAAAATTCCCATCATATATTAAGTTTGGTAAAAAGTACATTGGATAATGTTTTATAAAATTAGTGAAGTGTTACCAATGTTGAATGTATTTCCATATGGCCCATGATTTTATTGAAAAGAATCCTAATGAATCAAATAATGGGTTAATGGATATACCTACAATGGTGAGGTGTTTAAGTTTCAATTATTTTCATCATTATTGTAACATGTTCATGAAGTTAGTAACTCATTATATAAAACCTAAAACTCATTAGAAAATAGGCATAGAAAAATATTTTTCACTACAACAGTTGATTTTGAGACATCAAATGAAGTAGTGATAAGTATGTTACTTTTTTATTCTAATTATTTCAATATTATAACACCCCAATACATTAAAATATTATCATGTAAGAATAAATATTATCTTTTATCTCTTTATATGAAACATAAATTTATTCTTATGCTACACACAATATTGAAATAACTTATATTACACGAATGACCAAGTTACGTCGCTATTTAATGGGGCACCTATTTTAAAAATAAATTTTGAAAGTTTTATAATTTTTTTTCTAAATAAACATATTTTTTGAATTATAAATGTCAAAATTATCTTAGGGTGAGTTTTTTAGGAATTTTTTGAGAAACATCATTTTTTATGAATTGTAAACATTTCGGAAAGTTAGTTAAAAACAACCTATTGATTTAAATAATTATTTGAGTAAATTTATATATTGAATTTGTTTTTAGGACAAATTTTTTCAATAATACATATATTAATACAATTTAGTTCATTATAATCAATTTCACTATGAAATTGAATGTAAAAACTTAACAAACATTTGAACATTTATCTATTTTTAAGCCTAGTTATTTCTCCTAGTCTATAGGATTAATGTTAATCTTAATTTTCAAACTTCTATTATTTTAATTAAGAAAATATAAAATACCCTATTGAAATTAGTATGATAATTTTGTTCCAATAAGTTCATATTAGTTTTAGACAAAAAATGATTAATGGAAGTGATTAAAATTAATTTTAATGATTAAGGTAAATTTAAGCTTAATAAGGAACTAAACCTTAATCTTAAGGACCAAATTGACTATTACACTTATTCAAAATCCATTGGATTCCAATAATTAGACCATATACCCTCTTTGTTCTACTTTTACAGGTTAATGGAATATTATTAAATTGAAGTGTCTTATATGAAAGGTTATGTAAGGGAAATACCAAAAGGGAAATTTCCTTACCTTTAAGATTAATGAAACTTTGAGATATGTAAAAAACATAATAATTTAGGCTATACATATTATTTTGGAAATATAAATGGGTTAATATTTTCATAATAATTTTCTATTATTTTTTTGAGATGATTTAGTTACTTAAAATTTTTATGAAACTCCAACATAATGATTTTTTAGTTAAAAATTAACTAAAATAAATGATACTATAAATATTAAAATTGAAGTGAATTGATTGAATTATTGTTTTTATTTGTTTTTATAGATAAATATTTCATTTTAAACATATATAAACGTAATATATTTTTAATTAAAATATTATATTGATATATTAAAATTGGTATTAAATAAATAATTCCTGAATTGACATTATTATTATTTTTCAATAAACGATATTTTATGAAATTCTTTGAAATTAATAAAAATTATATATTGTGATGAGTGATTTTTTTAGGGTTAATATATACTATATATTGTATATTAATGGATCATTTGAACTTTTATAATTAACATATTGACCCATATATTTTAATGATGTTGTTAAGACAGTCCAGGATTAAGTAGTATTTTACCGCGTCACATGAACTTGTTTTAAAAATAATTTAAAAAAATGGGATTTTAATTTTTTAAATTAAATATAATATTAATAATTATGTGTATCTATAATATCCAATAAATATAATTTTATTTTAGTCATAATGCTTAAATTTCATTGGTTAGAAAACCAGATGCTTTAACAAAAACCAAAATGATAAAATTGGGGAATCTTAGATGTTAAGGAACCAAATTATTAAAATGCACATATTTTTTGTGGATGAGGTTTTTATTGACCATGATTATAATTTAACATATTATTTTACCATTTTTTAGAATCTTTAGGTATGGTATACCTATAATTAATGAATACCTTTTGGTATTTACAAGAGTGTCACTCCTCCCTCCACTATAAAAATCCTCCTCTCCTAAAACACAATTATACCTATCAAAACACTTAATTTCATCCAATATCAGACCAAATGGTTCCCAAAATCACTAAAATCCTATTAAAATCCTTTATTTTGGATAAAATAAATCATAATAATCCCTTTTGTGTATATCAAATGGTGTTACCCGATTAAGAGGTAACATCTTCTCCCAAGGTCTCCAGTTTAATTTCCATTTTCCACCCCTAAAATATCTTTATTATATTATTATATAAAATAACCAGTATCATAAATATAATACTACGTTATTATTTAAATATTTTTACCTACACTGACACACATTCCCATCTAATGGGTAATAAACATATTGTTTCTCTGTACAATGAACTTCTGCCTCACGAAACAATGATTGTTCATTTTTCCCTAACCACCTCTCATGGTGGCCATTATGATGGAAAATATATTTATATATGATATATATGATATTTATAACGTATTTATGATTCCGTAATTTTTATTTTTAACATTATTTTATGCTTTCCATCTTACGTAAATATGATAATTTTGTTTGTGGAAGTGCAGTCTACCGCCACCTCAAATCGATATGACTCATTCATGCCACACATGGAATGTATACAGGTTTGTTTTAATAAACCTTTGTAACATATATAACTTATACATGATAATGGAAATATAATCAACATATGTATCATTTATTTTCCATTCTTTTAATATTACCAAGAAATGAAAGTAACATTCATACGTACGTACGACCTACCATGTCCATAAATGTTGCACTACATTTTTAATCTCCAAACATTATAGATTATTTAAAAAACATATATAATAATTATATATTATAATTAGGTCATGTTTTACATTATGTAAATGATTATACCATGATATAATTAATGATAACAATAGATATTATGTTATAAATTACATGATAAAACTGGGAAATTAACACCTGAAATAGTGAGATTAATAAAAGAGTGTTAACAAACGTGTAATAAATTTTTTTAAGAAGATAATATATCATATTATAAACATGATTGTGGTTTGGGAATTAGTTTTTTACATATTTTAAACCACTATATATGAGTTTAAATACCACATATAAAAATGATGGTTAAGGTAAGTGATTATTTTCTTACTTTCCTTTTGGTAAGACATTAACCACATACACCACACACATTTTTTGTATAGTTTATTAACATACCCTTTTATACATTATATGATGAATACTTTTATTAATGGTATTAAAACATTCCCTCATTTTGATTGTGAATTAAATTTTTGATGTGGTATGGGAAACCTTCATATGATGATTAATGATTAATTTCAAAATACATATTAGTAATGATTATATTTGAAATCTCAGTTACTTTTGTGATTTTTAACATTATATTGGTAACAATAACATTATTTTTATCATTTTTCATTAGAAATTAACTTTAATATAAATATTCACAAAATGGATATTATTAATTCGTAAACCATATATCCTTTTACAAATAGTGTTCACTTGATAGTTATTTGATTAACTAGGGAATTATTGATAAATCTGTATATTCTATTTAAAACTGATACATTTTGATAAGGAAAATTGTTCATGAATATGAGAAATTATTTGGACTAGTATTTCACAAGTGGGGCAATATTATAGATATCCCCTCGATGCATTGGTAGTATCATGGAATGAATCATTGTCCAAATCAGATGGTTTTTTATGGGACATTTTGTAAAACATCATCTGAATTGTCTTGACGGTAAAGGTACCATGTACCTAGGAAACATGGATTCCAATAATTAAGAATTTACCCCATTTATATTCAGTTATTATTAATCCATGATATTTTTCATTGACATATCTATAGATACATTTCATTTTCAGGATTCAGTTATTATTCATCCATGAGATTTTGCATCGACATATCTATGAATACATTTAATTATCAATTTATTGATTTAGATATCATGAGTTACAGTTTCTGACCCTACCACATTAATTTTTCCTTATCTAGTTATTTCAATGACATGTGTTATCTATTTTATACCATTCCATGTTAATTTATTCCTATTGATTCATTATTCCTACCTATTTACAAACCCTTACTAAGAATCCGATCACACACTTACTAACATTACTTTCCTCAGGTTATGATGAAGAAGTCTATGAATAAGTTTTTGAGGATGTAGTTTATTTTTTATTTTTCTATATCATGTTTGTAATTTTTGTTTCCCAGTGCATTATGGGTATCATGTATATAATATGGTTTTCCAAGACAGCTAAATTGAACCATCCTTCAGGATTTGAATCCTTGTAATCATGCCAATGTAATAAATTAATGCATCAACTCTGAGATTCTAGGGTTGGGGCATTATAGTTGGAATCAAAGGAAGTTTAGTAGAAAACTTGTAATCTAGTTTTAGTAAAAATAGATTAGCGAGAAAACCCAAAATTTAGACATTGCGGATAAGTATACATGAACATACTATAATTTTGGTAAGGTAGATATTATGTGGGCATTCCTAGCAATACATCTCTGTCTGGATACTACAAGTGGTTGTGGTTTTGGAATATATGTACCTGGGATTAAAAACTCCAACACGGTGTTTCGGGCCTAACTCAGGATAATCTGGTACATGAAAACTGACCTTACTATGCACATGTGTCATGACCCGTCCCCCAGGGCCCGTGCCGTGACTACACCAAGCCCGCCTTC
Organism: Viscum album; assembly: GCA_963277665.1. Classification (NCBI taxonomy): domain Eukaryota; kingdom Viridiplantae; phylum Streptophyta; class Magnoliopsida; order Santalales; family Viscaceae; genus Viscum; species Viscum album. The sequence goes on from OY728164.1 coordinate 1,187,380,860, forward strand.
CATAGGCTAGGGGCTGGCGACTAGCACCAAAGGTGTATTCCCTAAAAGTGGGAAGGCATTGCCTTTATAAATTGTAAGCACACGCAACCAAGAACACAACAAGATACGAACTCCAGTAAACTAAATAGAAAACAGATTAAGTGCAGTAAGTAAAAGGGGCCAGAATACAAGCCCAACTGGAAAGTACAAGAAACTGAAAGTACAAGTAAACTAGAACAGCTCCTATGAACACCCACCAAGGATCCTACCTAAAGGGTAGATATAACTCTCGATCGGTCTTTTCTGCAGTATGCCTCATCTAAGGTCCACCTCTGAGCTACCTCTAGTCCTAGCACACTCGTCCTCAGTCAGAAATGTCTGTCGTCTACACCAAACACAATGAAGTGCGGGCATAACCCGTGTAGGGATGAGTATAACGATACCTAGTAGGGACCCCAAGACCCTCAAGGTCTCACAAAATCTACAAAGGATAAACCAAAAAATCCTGAAATCAGCTGACAAACCTACTTAGGTATATGCCCATACATATACCTAAGTTATCAAGTATACTCATCTCAATCACGAGGAAACAGAAAGTCCAACTCAAAATTCCAAACCTCAGCTGTTCCAAAAATGTAAGGAACACCACGAAGGTAAGTACCACACAGGTACACCACACAAAAGAATAACAAAAAGGTACTGACTCAGCTCACACCAGGTATTTCTTAGGTATAGTAGTAGAGATGATTAGATGTAACTACTGAATAATCTTACTCTATTAAGAGGTAGACCCACGAAGGATCCCTAATCATCATCACACCCACGAAGGATCGTAGTACATCTTCAGACCCACACAGGATCCTAGTACCTTGTCAGTATGTCGTCAGACCCACATAGGATCTCTAGGTGTTGACCCACATAGGATTGCTCGGTGCTGACCCACATAGGATCGCTCGGTGCTGACCCACACAGGATCTCCTGGTGCTGACCCAAACAAGATAGTTCGGTGCTGACCCACACACAATCACTAGGTGCTGACCCACACAAGATCGCTCGGTGTTGACCCACATAGGATTGCTCAGTGTTGACCCACATAAGATCGTTATTCATTCTTCACGTCACAGCCAACTACTGGGTTCCCGCACTAAGTTTTCTCATCTTCGGGATGGTCTTCTCCTCAAGACACTGGTCAATACTCTAACATCCATGAATTCCCACGAAAAAGTATCCCAAAGGACCCCCACGTCATAGGGGTCTCAACTCAACAGATGGTGCGTCAATCAGATGCTCGGTCTATAAGTTATTAGCCTTTTAGTCCCGAGCACCCGGTTGGATTCTTGCTCGATCCAACCCGATCGTATCCTAACTTTATCCAAATCTTAAGTGGGGTATACCAAAGGTACCATCTCGGTCCAAGGTTTATAATGCTATTGACGATTTTTCATTTCGACACCTTATGATGGAGATATGTCGAATATAAGATCTCACAATAATAATAATAATACTATTGGGTGTTTCATGAAACCGAGACATGAACCAAAATTTAGAATCCAAAATTAGACTTGAATCGACCATATTAATGATAGGATCACATCACCAGTGATGACAAGTCAATTGGACGTCGCACGCAGGAGTTATGGCGGGTCGAATATTTAATAATAATATTAAATCTATTATTTTCTGAGCACTTCGAGTACCAGATCTGAAAACCTGAAAAAAGAAATCCAATATTGGACTCATAATTTTCGTCTCGAAGTCAGGGTCTCACTGCTGCGGACGGATCGTGAAACTGAGGTCGCACTAATATGGTACGGATGAAATAGGGTTTTGACAACCGTAAATAATAATAATAATAATATATTATTATTTTATTTCATGGAAAGTTTCTCTTTCTAATATCATTTGAGATTCACACACAAGAGGGGTATCCCATTTTGGAGCGTGTAGGTCCAAATAGCACCTCTATCTATTTTTTATATATTTATTTTAATTTTAATTTTATTTCCTATCTATTCATTCATCTCTTCAATATAATTTTTTTCTACCACAATTTTGCACCCCTGTACATGAATCGAGAATCCACTACTCCTCCTCCTCGAACACAACCTTCCTCCATCGCGCCACCTACTCGCTCCGCCGCCTAATCTGCCTCATCATCGACCGAAGCCACCTGGCGCCACTTGCTGCATGCGCACCGCTTCCACCAGCCGCACTGGACCGCCCTCCTCCGCCACGTCGCTCCTTCCAGGAGTTGTCGCATCTTTTTTCTAACCCCGAAAAATAAAATGATCACATATTCACAATCCTCGGGTCAAGGGATCCACATCCATATGTTACGCTCAACAGAATATTGCATTTCCAGCACTAATAAATATTTGGCCGCCTCCTTCCGTGAGCCATTGAGGCTTTGTACCAAGCTTGAAAAATTAAATGATTGCATATTTGTGATCCTCGTGTCGAGGGCTTAGCGTCCATATATCACGCTCAGCAAAACTCCGTGTTTCTAGCGCCAAAAAATATTAGGCATTGAAGAACGCACAAAGAACATGTGAAGAATAAAAAAAAGATAAGCATTGTTTATGTGTGGGACGATGTCCTTGTTCATTTTGCCATCATCGTCATGAATTTAGGATTTGAAGAATTAATAAAACAAATTCAAACATATATAAAAACCCCTACCTCGATTGTCTATTAGAGGTGGGGCGAGGAAGAAGATGAAGTCGATGAGATGGTGACGTCGACGTTCATTGCTCCCACAAGATTTTTCCGATCTGGGCTCAAGCATCGTCCTCATTCTTCGATTCTATAGGATGGTCTTCATTGTAGTGGATGTTCTTTATTGAAGAATCTCCTTACAAGTTCTCTAGAGATATCCCTTTTTCCAACAATCCTCTAACCAAATGGTGAAGTTCCAAATAAGTTTATTAAATAAACTAATTGAGTTGGCACATCAACGGAAGGAAAATCAAGAGTTGTCTCCCATTAAAGGGGGGGTTCAAGGGTAGGTTGGTCCCCAACTTTGAATTTAAATTAGGGGTTTTTAGTTTGGGTGGTCCCCACCACTAAACATCAAATGGGAGGTTTTAAAAATACAATAAAAGTTGTTATTTATTTTATTTTTATTCTTTTAACTCTCCCACGAAATTCATGAAAACTAACTTTCACCCTAGACCTACTACATACAGGGTTATGGTCTCCTTAAGAAAATATCGGCACTGCGAGTTCAACGATTCCCTCTGATTTCAATTCTGAGCACCGGTTCAAAAGTTATATAATGCTGCTTGCGCGTTTACTGAACGTACCTGAAAAAAAGTTCGGAAAATTATTAACGTTCACCCTCGACCCGCGCCAGTCGAGGTTAGGCTCTACCCAAGTGAGACATGCCTCAAGGAACCTAATGGTACTCTTGGATTTCCAATCTGAGTTACTATTTAAAATTTATGGATTTTACAATAAAATAATTGTCACTTAATTATTTTATTTAAAGCCTAAAACTAACTTTCACTGGTGGCCCATACCGGCCAAAGTTAGTATCTTCTTAAATAAAGCATTCCCTCACCAGTTCAGCGGTGGTCTTAGATTTTCAATCCGAGCTACCGTTTGTGGGTTCTAAGCATCTTAAAAATAAAATAATTTTTTAGATTATTTTATTTACAATTATGCCATTTTTAGGTTTTCTCATAGGAGTCCCACACCGATTAAACTTAAGTCATGCCTAGAGTAAACCCGCCATCATGAACGCAACGGTGACCTTAGATTTTTTATCCGAGTTATCGTTTAAGAGTTATTCCACTTTTTCAGGAAAACTGCTTACACGCGCTATTTAAAGCTCAACCAAACATCGACGGAACTTTCCGGGCACTCTGTACCTTGGAATCACACGATGTCAGATTTTGTGGTCTCAAAATAATTATATATAATTTAAAAAAATTATATGGAATTTATGGGAAATTAAATTCTCCCCACCTTAGGGATTTACGTCCTCGAAATCCAAAACAAAGGCAAAACAACAAAAAGATGGTACAGAGTACGAATCTAAGCCTCCTGCTCCCATGTGCTCTCCTGAAGGTTCTTGTGCTTCCAGAGTACGCACGCCAGAGGTATCGACCACCCATGAAGGACCCGCTCATGTCGATACTCAATCTCCACTGGAACCTCCGTAAACGTCGCCCTATCGTCGAAGTCTAGCTCGACGTGGTAGATGATGTGAGATGGGTCATGCACATATCTCCTTAGCTGAGATACGTAGAAAACGTCGTGCACCCTCTCCAACTGCAGTGTAAGATCCAAGAGGTATACTACCTTGCCTATCCTCCTAAGTATCAGAAAAGGACCGATAAACCTCGATGATAATTTGTCGCGTAGGCCAAAACTCCATTTCCCCTATCGAGGATAGACTAGCAAGAATACATGGTTCCCCTCCTAGAACTCCAGGGGATTTTGTATCTTGTCAGCATAAGACTTCTTCCAACTCTGTGCATTCTTCACTTGCTGACAAATGAGAATTCGTGATACAAACTCTACCATTATTTTCTTCATCTCTAGCCAAAAGTACTAACATTGGAGGTCTAGTTAAATCTTCACCACACCAGGATATACCGCTAGAGGGGACGTATGGAACTCCCTTAACACCTCCTCCCAAGGTGCCACTGATACCATGGTAAGTCCTCTGAAAAGGTTGACATGCTCCCCACCTTCAGAAAATCCATCAGGTGCCTACCCTGAGGATATCTGAACACATCGAACCATGTAGTCAGTGTCCCCACATGGCGCCTCCCTGACTCGCTGAAGAAGTGGGGGAGTGACTGTGAGAGATTAAAGAAAAACTGCTTCATCTCAGTCCACAAAGGATATCCATAAAGCATCCAGCTGCTTCATCGCCTCACCTAGAAGCTGTATACTAGATCTCCTACTGGGTGCATCTACTATAACATTCCCCTTCCCAGAAGTATAGACTATATCAAAGTCATATTCCTGGAGGAACTCGAGCCAATGTCGTTGTCTCAGGTTCAGGTCATACTGAGAGAAGATATGCCCGAGACTCTTGTGGTCCGAGTAGACTGTAAAACGTTCTCCCATCAAGTAATTACACCACACTTTCAGTGCAAAGACCATTGTTCCTAAATCCAGGTCATGGGTAGCATAGTTCTACTTGTCAGTCTCTGTCTCAGCTCCTAAAAGCTCTGTTGACACTTCTCCATCCACAGGAAAGGCTCCCCCTTTTTCTTCAAATATGACAAGGGTGTCGCTACCCTGGGAAAGTCAGGTACAAATCTCAAGTATTACCTAGCCCCAGAGAACATCCTATTCTATTTGGGGAGGTATTCCTGGAAACATCTTTTGAAAAGATATCCCCATGATCTACTACTCCGATTTGGAACTAAAAACTAAAAAATCATGCTTCCACAATCATAAGTCTGTCTGACTCCTGAGTGATTGACTGTACCCTTCTATGCATGATTCCATCATGTGCTTCCTAGGTTTATTTTTCGTCGACCAAGGAAAACCCCATTACAACATTGTAGATAAACTATAACCTTTTTTCCTAATATAGTCAATCTGAGTATGAACTGTGGATGTTCAGTCCATATCCAGACTAACTTCGTAAGGCCTCGATGTTGCCACCCAGAGGTTCCAACCGAAACTCTCACCTCAAGGGTCAGATCACACCATTAGCATAAGTGTGATTATTGAGTCTCCTAACAAAGGTATCTCCAGACATGAAGGTCAAGGCAATGTCTTAACTGGAAACTCTATGTCTTGAATATGATTCGTGGAAAGAAGGAATGATTGGTACCTATGTCTATTTATACGGCATCTAGTATTAGACATAGAACATAACTTGAATCATTCCTAGAGCCCTTGGGTCACACTCCTTGACCGCATGCAGCTACTCCCTTTCCTTTTCCTTTAGCTCCCTGAGCCTGGTAGGGTCCACAAAAGGGGGTGGTTGTAACATGTCGAAATGTACACCACCTCATGCTACTCTCCTAGCTCTAATTCCACATCTTCTACCCTGAAGATTCATCTATCCCTAAAACTTCTTATTCGCAAAACATTTTTACATGCCCAAGTCTCTAAGACTAGTGCCAGTTTCTTATTTACCACTACTAACACTCACCGGCTGTATCCGCTTAGCCAAATAACATTCAACCACAAAGGTACCCTCTAGCACCCCAACATAAGTAGGAATTCATAGTGGAATAGTGCTGGCTCGGATGTCCCTAAAGACACCTCGCTCAAAGGTCTGAGCTCTGAAGAACTGATCATATCATATTTATCGAGTACCAAGAATGATTGGAATGCCCTGATGAATACTCAGCTACCAACATGTCATCCTGGTGATGCTATAGAAGCTCTAGAGAACCCTTAGCCACCTACTCAAGCCAGTCCTTAGCCACCTATGAGTCGGGCTCGCTGCAGAACCTAAGGGGTATATGATGTTGAATCACGCGTAAGGAACTAAGCCTATATGTGTCCTCTACCAGTACCGCCGGTTGTAACTACTGACCAACAGGAAGTGATATAGCTGACACACTACCCGAAGGTACTATCTCGGGTAATGGTACACGTACCGAAGCCTCATCACTATGCAGACCATCTTCATGGTCACTCACTAAAAAATACTAGTAGCTAAGATCATCATATGCTCTACTGGTGTCTCAACTAGGCGGAAAACTCTAGCAACCACCTCCAACCAGCCCTATTCTGTGTGGGAATCTGTGACACCTCGAAAACTTGGAGGCCTCTACTGCTGCAACTCATGCAACATGCTTAGTTGGTGTGCACCATCTGCTAGTGTGGATGATGGAAACTACTACCCAACAAGTTTTGGTGCTGCTGTTACACCACCCGAAGGTACCAACATAGTAAGAGGGCCCTACACCAGAGCCTCATCCCTCGGTGGGAGGTCATCATATACTCTCTCAGGAATCTTAGATGTCTGTCTTGATAGTGGAATCCTGATATGGAACAGGTGCACCATGGTCATTAAGTTATACCTAGTGATCTGACTCAAAGAAAACTCAAGAAAATTTTTCAAAAAACACATGCAATCATTGTTTTTGTGCACTGAGTTAGAAATCAGAATTCAGGGTCCTGGTGTATGGATACGTTAGTCGCCGCACCAACATTGGATTCCCTAAACTGATAACCACACTCAATACACTTAACACTATTTCCGTTAAAAAGATCAGAGTCCAATGTTCTACAGTAGAACCAACTCCTTTGATACCAATTTTTCATGACCCGTCCCCCGGGGCCCGTGTCATGACTACCCCAAGCCCGCCTTCTATAGGCTAGGGGATGGAGACTAGCACCGAAGGCGTATTTCCCAAAATTGGGAAGGCATTGCCTTTATAACCTGTAAGCACATGCAACCATGCACACAACAAGATATGAACTCACGTAAACTAAATAGTAAACAAAGTGAGTGTAGTAAGTAAAAGGGGCCAGAATTCAAGCTTAATTGGAAAGTACAAGAAACTGAAAGTACAAGTAAACTGGAACTTCTCTTGTAAACACCCACCAAGGATCCTACCTAAAGGGTAGGTACAACCCTCGATTGGTTATCTCTACGATATGACTCATCTAAGGTCCACCTACGAGCTACCTCCTGTCCCAGTACTCTTGTCCTCAATCAGCGCTGTCTATCGTCTACACCAAACACAACGAAGTGCGGGCATAGCCCGTGAAGGGGTGAGTATAATGATAGTCAGTAGGGACCCGAGACCCTCAAGGTCTCACAAAATCCAAAAAGGATAAACCAAAAATCATGAAATCAACTGACAACCCTACTTAGGTATATACCCATATATATACCTAAGTTATCAAGTATACTCATCTCAATCATGAGGAATCACAGAGTCCAACTCAAAAGCCCAAAGATCAACTATTCCACAAAGGAAGTAACACCATGAAGGTAAGTACCACACAGGTATGCCACACATAAGAATACCACAAAGGTACTGACTCCGCTCACACTAGGTATTTCTTAAGTACAGTAGTAGAGATGATTAGATGTAACTACTGAATCGTCTTACTCTGTTAAGAGGCAGACCCATGAAGGACCCCTAATCATCATCAGACCCACGGAGGATCGTAGTACATCGTTAAACCCACACAAGATCCCACTACCTCATCAGTATGTCTTTAGACCCACATAGGATATCTAGGTGCTGACCCACATAGGATCGCTTGGTGCTGACCCACACAGGATCGCTCTGTGCTGACCCACATTGGATCGCTCGGTGTCGACCCACAAAAGATTGCTTGGTTCTATCCCACACAAGATCACTAGGTGCTAGCCCACATAGGATCGCTCAGTGTTGACCCACATAGGATCGCTCGGTGCTGACCCACCCAAGATCTCTCTGTGCTGGCCCACACAGGATCGCTATTCATTCTTCATGTCACAGCCAGCTACTGGGTTCCCGCACTAAGCATGCTTATCTCTAGGAGGGTCTGCTCCTTAAGCCATTGTTCGATACTCCAACTTCTAAGATGTCCCATGATAAAGTTTCCCAAAGGAACGCCACTTCATAGGGGTGTCAATGCAATAGACGGTGTGTCAATCGGAGACTCGGTCTGTAAGTTATTAGCATTTTAGTCCCGAGGGCCCGGCTTGATTCATGCTCGATCCAACTCGACCGTATCCCATCTTTATACAAATCTCAAGTGGGGTATACCAAAGGGACCATGTCTCTCCAAGGTTTACAACGCCGTTGATAATTTGTCATTTCGACACTGTATAAGGGAGATACATCATATACAAGAACTCACAATAATAATAATAATAATATTGTTTGATTCATGAACCCGAGCCACGAACCAGAATTTAGTATCCAAAATTAGACTTGAATCGTCCGTATTAATGATAGGATCACAGCACCACTAACGACAAGTCAATTGGACGTTGAATGCAGGAGTTATGGCGGGTCAAAGATTTAATAATAATATTAAATCTATTATTTTCTAAGCGCTTCTGGTGCCTGATCCAAAATCCTAAAAAAGACATCCAATATTGGACTCATAATTTTCATCTCGAAGTCAGGGTCGCACTGCCGCTGACAGTTCGTGAAACCGAGGTCACACGGATAAGTTACAGATGAAATATAGTTTTTACAACCCTAAATAATAATAATAATATTATATTATTATTATTTCATTTCATTGAATGTTTCTCTCTCCAATCTCATTTGAGATTCACACACAAGAGGGGTATCCCATTTTGGTGTGCGCGGGTACAAAGAGAGACTCTATCTCTTATTTTTATATTCATCTTTATTTTCATTTTATTTCCTATCTATTCCTTCCTCTTTCCAATCTAATTTTCTTCTTCCATAATTTTTCACCCCTGTACATGAACCGGGAATCTGCTGCTTCTCCTCCTCGCACATGGCCTACCTCCGCTGTGCCGCATACTCGCACTGACGCCTAATCTGCCTCGTCGTCGGCCGAAGCCACCTGGCCCTGCTTTCTACGTGCACACCGCCTGCACCAGCCGCACCAGACCGCCCTGCTCCACGACGTTGCTCCTTCTGTGGGCTGTCTCATCTTCATTCTAACTCCGAAAAATAAAATGATCGCATATTCACAATCCCCGGGTCGAGGGTGTTGTGTCCATCTGTCGCGCTCAACAGAATATTTCATTTATAGTGCCAATAAATATTTGGCCGCCTCTTTCCGCAAGCCATTGTGGCTTCGTTCCAAGCCCGAAAAATTAAACGATCACATATTTTTGATCTTTGTGTCGGGGGATTTGCGTCCATATATCGTGCTCAGAAAAACTTTCTATTTGCAGCACCAATAAATATTAGGCGTTGAAGAACGCACGAAGAACATGCGAAGAATAAAAAGAAAGAGGAGCATTGTTTTTGTGTGGGATGATGGCCAAGTTCAATTGACCATCGTCGTCATGAACATAGAATATAAATAATCAATAAAACAAATTCAAACATATATAAAAACCCCTACCTCGATTGTCCGTTAGAGGTGGCGTGAGGAAGAAGACGAAGTCGATTAGATGGAAACGTCAAAGTTTGTTGCTCCCATAAGATGTTTCCGATCTGGGCTCAAGCATCGTCTTCGTTCTCCTATTCTGGAGGATGCTTTTTGTTGTAGTAAATGTTCTTCGTTGAAGAATGTCCTTCCATGTTCTCCAGAGCCCTCCCTTTTTCCAACAATCCTCTAACCAAATGGTGATGTGCCAAATAAGTTTATTAAATAAACTAATTTAGTTGCACATCAATGGAAAGAAAACCAAGAGTTATCTCCCATTAAAGGGTTGAGTTCAAGGGTCGGTTGGTCCCTACCTTTGAATTTAAATTGAGGGTTATTAGTTCGGGTGGTCCCCACTACTAAACATCAAATGGGAAGTTTTAAAAATAAAATAAAATTTGTTCTTTATTTTATTTTTATTCTTTTAACTCTTCCATGAAATTCACGAAAACTAGCTTTCACCCTCGACCTACTACGATCAAGGTGAAGGTCTCCTTAAGTGAATATCGGCACTGCGAGTTCAACGGTGCCGTCAGATTTTAATTCCGAGCATTGGTTCAGAAGTTATATAACGCTACTCATGGTTTTACTGAACGTACCTGAAAAAAAGTTTGGAAAATTATTAACATTCACCCTCGATCCACGACGATCAAGGTTAGGCTCTGCCCAGGTCATACACGCCCCATGGAACCTAATGGTACTCTCAGATTTCCAATCTGAGTTACCATTTAAAGGTTATGGATTTTAAAATAAAATAATAGTCACTTAATTATTTTATTTATGGCCAAAAACTAACTTTCACAGGTGGCCCGTGCCAGCCAAAGTTAATATCTTCTTAAATAAATAACGCCCTCACGAGTTCAGCGGTGGTCTCTGAATTTCAATCCGAGATACCATTTGTGATTTATAAGCATTTGAAAAATAAAATAATTTATTTAATTATTTTATTTATGGTTATTCCATTTATGGGTTTTCTCACAGGAGGCCCGCGCCGACTAAACATAAGTCAGTACTAGGGTAAACCCACCATCCTAAACACAATTGTGTCGTAATATTTCTAATCCAAGTTACCATTTAAGTGTTATTCCACTTTTTCAAGAAAACTACTTATGCACACTATTTAAAGCTCAACCAAACTTCGACGGATCATTTCGGGCACTCCGGGCCTCATAATGACACGCCGTCAGATTTCACAGTCTTGAAATAATTCCATATAATTTAAGAAAAATTATACAGAATTTCTGGGACATTACAACATGATTTGACACTCTCATGGGATATGATTTGGATAGTCAAAATTTTCCATACCTACTATTATGATAGATTTAAAATTAATGATTTTACCTAAAGTAACCAGAGTTTATTATTATAGGATTCATGATGTATAAGTTTATATTATGTGATATAAAATATTTAGATTTATAAAAATTTCATAACATTAAGATATAATACAATATATGCCATTATTTTGAAATGGAACCTAAGAGAAGGAATGAGAACTCCCCCAGTGCACAAGATTCAATGAAGGACCATATCATTCTTAGTATTAACTCAAAATTTATAAGGGAGATAATCTACCAAGTATTCTCATCATATGAGGAAATAATATCTTGTGTTGAAAAGATAACTTATGAATTCTCTAATTCATATGGATTTGATGGGATGAAATAAAAGAAGAGGATGGAAGAGAAATAGATGAATGAAGGGAGGAGGGAATGAAGGATTTTACCACATGTGATAATTGTGGAAAGAAACACCTTGGTACATTTTTAAAAGGAATGGTAGTTTTCTACAAGTGTGGAAATAAAGGACATCATTATTTTGATTGTAAGGGTAAGAAAAAGGTTTACAATGTATAATGTTTCAACTGTAAGGAAATGGGATAATTTAAAAATGAATGTCTCAAGAATCAAAGGAATATACCCTTAATGATTCTATTGGATAATGATTAAGATATTATATTGACACAGCTAAAGAGGAATGATTAATGTTCCTATTTAATAGTTATGTCATATGAATATTTTATTTGTAGTGTACTCATTATAAGAATTATAGAATATATGAGGATTTTAATGCAGTACTTTTTCTTTAAGGATTTGATCATATACTGAATGGTACCCTGAAAATTTATTCTGTATAAAGCTCAACATTTTTAAAACACATTATTAAGGGAAATAAAACAGTTAATTTATACTTCATTTTTTGATAATTATGATTAAATAATTGATTTGGATAAGTGATGACTACCTTGGAAGAAATTAATGTCTTTTCAAAAAGTGTTCTATGATATCATTGATGGAGTTTGAAACACTTTTGGATTTAAGGAATATATCCAATAACATGTGTCTTACATAAAGGATATAGAATAATTCATGTTTCTAATAATGATATATGGTGATTTGAGTTATTACCACATTTTTGGAATATACATGATGAAGCTATTCACATGTTTAGAATATGAAAACTTTGATCTGCTTAAAATTGATTAAAGGATAAAGATATGTTCGTTTTGGAAATTCAGCAACCATACTTACAAACTGCTTGATCAAAATATTTTTTAAAAGTTAACCATTTATGAAATGGTTTAAGTTGAACATTGGATCTGGTTTTAGTGATTGATATATTACGTAACATTATGATGCATCTGGTGCTAAGAGATAAAGTAGAAATAGTTCAAGGCATAATAAAAGAAAATAACATGTTCGTAGAAATGTATATTTACTTATATTCTTAGAGAGTGAAAGAATTCCTCAACTCCAGGAAAAATGATATTGAATCCAAAAAAAATTCCTAGTACCTTTTTCTCAGAAGAATCAAATGGCCCCTTAGATTATCACATATTTATGGCACTGTGATTGTTAAATTTTCACTAAACATGTTTGAGAGAACTCTCCATCAGAACATGATTAATAGATTTTTCCACTTAATCAATATTTCGATTTCCCACCTATGTTATCTTACTATGGAACTTAGTTATGAGACAATTTTACTTCCCTTTCTCACTTATTAATAGGTTGTGTTATTAAACCTATTTACGATTTAGGGTTTTTAAAAAATAGTTTATTTTTAAATATCAATCACTTCATTACTGAGATCAATTTTAATTTTTTAGGGCATAATATATATAAGGTGGGTAGAATGTAACACCCCAATAAATTACAATATTTTCATGTCATAATAATTTTTTTCCTCTCTTTATACACAACAAAAATTTAAACTTACGCTACACACAACACTGAATTAGCTTATGTTACACACATGACTGAGTTCTACCACCTTTTAATTGTACACCTATTTTAAAAATAATTTTTTACACTATTATAAATATTTTTTTATAAAAATATAATTTTTGAATTTATAATGTCAAAATTTATTTAGGGTGAATTTTTGAAATCTTTCTGAGAAAATTCATTTTTTGATGAGTAGAAAAAATTACTACAATTTAGTAAAAAACTGCCTTTTCCTTTTAAAACTTATTGGTGTTAAATTATATATTAAATTTTTTAATGTTAAATTAGATCAATTATACATATATTAATATATTTTACATCATTATAATAAATTTCACTTTAAAATTTAATTTAAAAACATAACAAATGTCTGAACGTTTCTTTAATTTAAAAACCGATTATTTCGCTCTATCTATGGGATTAGAATTAATATTAATTTTCCCACTTCTATGATTTGAATTTTAAAAATATAACATACAAGTTATTAATAAATGTGATATTTTTACTCTAATATAATCAAAATAATTTTTGGAAAAAAATATTAGTGGAAGTGATTAAAATTAATTATGCTTATTAAGGAAAAATTATGCTTAATGAGGAACTAAACCTTATTCTTAATGACCAAAATGACTTGGAAACATTTAAAAATCCATTGGATAACAATAATTAGACCATATAACCTTCTAGTTCTATTTTTATGGGTTAATGGGATATTGTTAAATGAAAGTTCCCCATATAAAAGGTTATGTATGGAAAAAGACAAAAATGGAACTTTCCTTACCTTTAACATTTATTAAACTTTGAGATATGTAAAGAACATCATAATTTTGGTTATATATAATATTTTGGATATATAAATGGGTAAATAGTTTAATAATAATTTATCATTAATTTTTATATATGATTTAGTTACTAAAAATTCTTTTGAAATGCCAACATAATGATTATTTAGTTAACAATTTATAAAATAAATGATACTATAATTATTAAAATAGAATTGAATTTATTTTATAATTGTAAATATTTATTTATTAGATAAATATGTCATTTTACAAATTGGTAAACCAAATACATTTTAACTCAAATATTATATTGATATTTTAAAATTTAAATTAAATAAATAATGTCATAATTGACATTCTAGTTATTTAACAATAAATAATAATTTATTAAATGATTTGAAGTCGGTAAAAAATATATTTTATACCAAGTAATTTTTATGTGTTAGTATATATTATATATATTCTATTAATTTATCAATTTATCATTTATAATTATCATATTGAACCATGTATTATGAAGACGTTGTTAACATGACCCGGGTTTAAGTAGTCTTTTAGCGCGTCACATGTGCTTGTTTTAAAATTAATTTAAAAAATATTGATTTTAATTTTATATATTAGCTACCATATTAATAATTCGGTGGCTCTATATTATCCAATAAATATCACTTTAGTATAATTTTACTGATTAAATTACTTTGGTTAGAAAACTAGATGGTTTAATAAAAAATGATAAAATTTGGGAATCCTAGAAGTTAAGGAAAAAAATTATTAAAATTCATAAATTATTTTGTGGATGAGGTGTTTATAGAGAATTATTATCCTTTACTCCATTATTTTTCCATTTTTGAGGCAATTTCAGTAAGGTATACCTCCCATTAAGGAATACATTTTGGTATTTACAAGTGTGTCACTCCGCCACCACTATAAAAAACCTCCTATCCTACCGCTACATTACAGCTCTAAAAACACTTAGGCTAGAAAAGTACCTAAAAAATAGTCTCCAAAAATTCCTACCTATATCAAAGAATCATAATTTTGGGATGAAATAAATCTGAAGAATCTCTATGGTGCAATCCAAAAGGAGTTACCCGAATAAGAGGCAACACATTTTTTCAATGTCTCTAGTTTAATTTCTATTATACACCCACAAAAATATCTTTATTATATGATTATATAATACAAAAAGTATTCTCAATATACTAGGATGTTTTTAGGTAAATCTTTTGACATACACACACACCACTATATAATGGGTTACAAACATACAGTTTCTGTGTACGGAGAACTACTATGTCAAGAAATGATGATTGTTCATTTTTTCCCTTACCACCTATCATGGTGGACATTATGATAAAAAATATATTTATATATGATGTATATGATATTTATAATGTCTTTATGCTACTATAATTTTTATTTTGAACATAACTCTTTTCTTTTAATCTTGCGTAAATATGATAATTTCGTTTGAGGAAGTGTGGAATATTGCCCCCTCAAAGCGATACGACTCGTTCATTCTATACATGGAATGTATAAAGGATGGTTTAAAAAAAATATTTAACATATAAAACATATATATGATACTATAATTATAATATACATATTTATCATTTTTTTCATTCTTTTTACACAACCAATAAATGAAAGTAGTGTTCATGTGTACATATTACCTACTGTAAGCATGAACAATGAACTTGATTTCTAATATACAAGCATTATAGATTTTTCTAAAATCATAAATAATGATTATATATGATAATTATTTCATGTTATACATTCTGGTGATGATGATAACAAGATCTAGTATTGAGATCAACAAGTAATAAGTTAAAACTTACTCGAGAAAAATGGACAATTAACACCTGAAATAGTAAGATTAATGAATGATTGTTAACAAAAGGGTGATAAAATATTGTACAAATTTAATATATGATATTATAAACATTATTATGGTTATGTTATAAGTTATTATCATATTTTAAACCATTATACATGAGGATAAATACCAAACATTATTAATAAAGTTAAGGTAAGGGATTCATGTCTTACATTTCTCTTGGTAAGGCATACACCATATACACTACACACTTATTTTTTATAATTTATCTACTACCCCTTTTATAAATTATATCCTGAATCCTTTTCCTCATGGTATGAAAAACTTTCCTTCATTTTATTAACCTTTTCAAGGGGTATAGAACACTTTGGGATATTTAATGATTAATTACATAAAACATGTTCTTAATGATTATATTTGAAATCTCACATCATTTTGTGATTATTAACTTTATCATGGAAACAATAACTTTATTGTTATCATTTTTCATTTGAAATTAACTTCAATTATCCCTATTATCACCTAATAGATATTATTATTGCTTAAACCATATATCATTTTACATATGGTGTTCACTTGATAGTTATTTGATTAATTGGGGAATTATTAAGAAAGTTGTATATTCTATTAAATATAGACACATTTTGTAAAGTAAAATTGTTTATGAATATGATAAATGCTATGGAATTGTATCACATGGGTTGAGCTCAATTATAGAAATCCCCTCGATTCATTAGTAGTCTCATAAGATGAATCATTTTGCCAAATAATATGGGTTTTTAATCAAAATTTTGAAAACCTTCTTCTGAAAGATCATGTCAGTAAAGGTACTATGTACCTAGGAAATATGGTGTCCAATAAATAAGAATTTACCTCATTTATATTCAGATATTATTCATCCATGTGATTTTATGTCGACATATCTATGGATGGATTTCATTTTCAGGACTTAGTTATTATTCATCCATGAGATTTTTCATAGACATATATATTGATACATTTTATTCTCAGTTTATTGATTTAGATGGTATGGGTTATAGTTTCTTATCCTTCCATATTGATTTTACTTATCTAGTTATCTTAATGGAATTTTAATTATGTTATTTACCTTTCAAGGCTAATTTTTTCATATTGATTCACTACTTATTTTGCTTTAATTACCATTACTGATCATTTGACATCACCCTTATTATGTTTCCTTTGTCCTTTTTAGAAAGAATAATTCTTTGAATAATCTTTCAAGGAATCAATTTGATTGTAATTTTTATGTATCATGTTTTTAATTATTGTTTCACAATGAATTATGGGTATCATGTATGTAATATGGCTTTCCAAGACTGCTTAACTGAATGACCCTTTGGTATTTGATTCCATGTAATCATACCAATTTAATAAATTAATTCACCATATCCAAGATTCTATGGTCGGGGCATTAAAAATAATTTTCATGACATTGGATCATCACATTCTATCATTTTTTAAAAAATTTCATGTAAAATCTGAATATCACCACATAAAGGTAAGATAGAGTTTTTGGTAAAAAATCTAGGTGGAATTATTAAAGAAACCAAGATTTATAGGAATCCACTTTTTTTCATTTGTTTATTCTCTCCTTCAAATTTTATTGAACATGAAATATTATATATTGATATAATTTTTTTAATGGATTGGATTTTAGATTATCATTATGAGATATATTATAGAGCCAATTATTTTTTATTCACTAATTTCTTGCCTTTTATAACATTCCAAGAAGCTAATAAATTGACTGGAGATAGTGATGAATGTTACCTATATCATATTATTGAAAATAAAAGAACTATTCCAATTAGGGTTGTTCCATTATTAAATGAATACATGGAAGTATTTTAATGATTTTCTTGGAGTAACTCAAGATATGTAAGTTGATTTTACATTTTACATAGGGCCTGATGTTAATATTATTTATCAACCCCTAATTGAATGGCTCAAGTGGAATTTTAGAAATGAAAAAACTCCTAGATTTTTTAGATAATGGTTTCAATTTCCCTATATTATCACCATTTGGTACTATGATTTTGTTTGATTAAAAGAAATATTGTTCAGTGAAACATTGAATTGATTATAGATATTTGAATAATATAACTGTTAAGAATAATTATCCTTTGAATCATATATATCATTGAATTTTTCAGTGCTAGGGAGCATAGTATTTTACAAAGGTTTACCTATGTTTTGGGTACCATTAAATAAAGTTTAAGGATGAAAATATCTGGAGGAAAAAATTGTCAAATAGATAGGGTAACTATGAGTTTTTAGTTATTAATTTTGGGTTTTCAAATGCACCTATTATATATAAGGATAATTTGAATTTTTTTGATGAATTCTTCAAAAATTATTTGGGTTTCATATTAATGAAAATTTGGTATATTTTAAATTTTAGGAGAAATATTAAGGACACATAATAATTATTTTCCAATCACTAAAATAAAATAAATTATGTGAGAAATTTAGTAAGTGTGAATTTTGTGTGTGAAAAATGTATTTCCTAGAAAATATTATTTCTAATGATAGAAGAATTATTGACCATGGTAAAACCAAAGTCACTGAGGAATGGATAAGACCACCAAATATCATATTGATTCGTATTTTTCATAGATTAGTGTGTAACTACTAGTAGATTATTGAAGACATTGTTTAGTCTTCTAGCCCACTGACTATATTAAATCAAAAAAGAGTTAAATACATTTGGAAAAAACCAAGTGATTATTTTTTTATAAAAGAAATAGAGGATTAGTGAATGCTAATGTTTTGGAAAATCCTTCATGAAATGGATAATTTTTTCACCTATTGTGATGCTTATTTGAAATTAATTTGTTATATCATAATGTAGAATGACCAGGTAATTTATAATACTTCACTTTAGTTGAAACCTCATGAGGTTATTTTCCCTACACGTGATCTGGAGTTATCTGCTCTTGTTTTTTCTTTAAAAATATTGAGTCATCATTTGTATTGAGTAATGTCTGAAATATATAATGATCACAAATTTTTAATGTATATATTAACTCAGAAATAATTGAACATGAGATTGAGAAGATAGAGGGATATAATAATTGATTATGATTACATGATATATTACAATCATATGAGAGCAAAAACTGGCTAATGCTTTAAGTTAGAATAATAATCATACTTTGACTGTGTTACATTTGTAACATGGACCTTTGGTTAATTATTCAATGAATTTTATTTGTGATTTTGTGGATAAAAGGACATCCTATTTTTTGTTTCTAGATTCTGTGTTGTTAAATTGGTCAGAAATATTTAAGAAAGCACCAAATGAGGATCAATATTTGTATTAAAAGGTTGATTCCATTAAGAACAGTAAGTTTATAAATTTTAATATTGATGAAGAAGGTGTCTTATCATTTGGAAAAAAATATTATGTCTTCCTTGTGATTAAAAATTTAATAAAGTGTTATTTAGTGAAGATCATAGTACTCTATTTTCAATTCATCATGGAATCACTAAGATGTGTAAATCCCTTTGGGAGTGTTAGTGATGGGATGGAACTAAAAGAGATATTTCAGAATTTTCCATGATGTGTTCAACTTGTAAAATGGTAAAAGTATAATGAGAACTAATGAATGGAATTATTAAACCTTTTCTAGAGATAGAGTGAAAATTGGAAAATATATGAATTTATTTTTTGGTGGCATTACCAATGTCTCAATGAGGTGATAATTACATTTGTGTCATTATTGATAGATTAAATAAATCACTGCATTTCCTTCTCGTTTGAGATACAATGTATTTAGAAAAAAAATATTGACTATATCTAATAGAGATAGTTTGGTAAAAAGGAGTTCTTCTCTCCATGGTATCAGACCATAATCCCAAGTTCACATCTAGTTTTAAAAAGGAATTACAAAATACTTAGGTACTGAATTAAATTCTAGTATAGATTTTAATCCACAAACCGATGGTCAATCTTAGATAAAAAATCATACTAAAAAATATATGCTTCGTTCTTGTTTAATAGATTTCAATGGATTCTAGGATCAATATATTTATTTTGTTTATTTTTCTTATAATAATAGCATTCAATCCAATATATGTATGAAACCATTCGATGCATTATATGGAAGGTGGTGTCTGAAACCAACTTTGTCATATGAAGTAAGAAAAAAAAGTTAATGGGACCAGAGTTAGTGGAAAAAATGGGTGAAATGGTAAATTTTAGTCAACAATATATTAGTAAATATCACATTATGTAGAAAAGTTAGGTGAATATCAAATGTAAATATCTTTATTTTGAGGTAGGTGATTATATATTTCTCATAGTATCTTCATGGAAATGTTTTATGAATTTAGTAAAATGGTAAATCTTAGTCTATGGAAAAATAAACCCTATGTAATCCTGGAGAATGTTGGATTAGTTTCCTACTAATTGGCTTTGCATCCGAGTTTATCCTAGGTACAAAACATATTTCCTGATTCAATGTTAAGGAAATATGTGTTAGTTTTATTACATGTTTTGAACCCTAAAGTAATTAAGTTTGAAATAGTTATTTTTTATTAGGAATATAAATTTCAGATTCATTACCATACAAATCATGTGATGTAGAATAAGGTGATTTTCCATGTTAAGTTTTATAGAAAATTCAAATGGTAGAAGAGACAACATTGGAATCTGAAAATTCTATGGGTGAAATATATATCTAATTGTCTAATATGTGAATAAAATTGAGAGGAAGAAATTTCCAAAAACATGGAATAATGTAAAAACCTAGTTAACAAAATAATAATGCACTTTTATGCTTATTAATATAGTTATATTCATTTTAAGAATATTATGTAATTTTAAAATAAAAATAGAAACAATTTTCACAAACTAATTTAAAATTTTAATTTAAAATTTTCATAATTTTAATGTAAAAAATTAAATATCATTTTCTAGATCATCATATCAAAATATAATTTAGGTTATTTTTTAAATTTTCTAAAAATATTTATTTTTTTAGTGAATAGTTGAAAATATCAATTTTTTTAAAAATTCATTGCTTATTAATAAATTATCTAATTTAAAAGGCCCATTATTATTTAAAGATTATTTAAAGAAAAATAATTATTATTTCGTTATATTTTATCCAATTAATAACTTTCATGTCAACATTACATTGGATTTTAGTATAAGTGTATTTTTTGGTTTAAAAACGGGGTTGTCTAAAAAAAAATTTAATGCATAATGATTGTCCATATTAATTAATTAAAATAATACTTAATTATGGGGTTTTAAAATTAATCTTATAGATTAAATTTCAATAAATATTAATTTATATTCATACAATGATGTTTTAGTCATATAGTGAATATAAAATAATCTTTCTTTGAAACATACAATTATTGAAAACCATCTTTTTTGTTGCGTCTGGAAGTTTTGTTTTAATATCTATTTTAAAAATAATATGAATATAACTTTTTAAAATTTATTCCATAATTTTAGTAATAATGATATATATTATCTATTATGTTCAACATATTATTTTTCCCAAATGAATCTAAAAAAGTAAAATATAATTACTATGACTTTTGTAAAAATGAGTTTACCCGAGGGTTATACTAAAAATATAAAGATTACAATAACCTATTAACAGTATAAAATATATTTTTTCTTAATATTTTCACATTATCATGTATAAATCTCATTAATAATATATTTTGGACCCTTTTTTCATGAAAAAACGTATGTACAAGTTTTTATTTCAAAAATCTAAAGTTTGCCACTCACCTGAATTATAAAAGGCAACCAACTAGACACTGTTCATCACACCATAATTTTTTTTTTGGAAGATACCTACCTTAATGAATTCCAAAATTTCATTCCCTCATACTATAATATTTATTTGGTCAAAAATACATTCTATGAAAAATTTTGTTATTATCATAAAGTGATGGTCTGAGAATAGCAAAAATTCATAACTATACATTTTTATTTTATTTCTTCATCCACATCCTTCAAATATAATTAATTTATGAATATATGAAAATAAAATTGTCACCCAAATACTGAGATATTATTATGTTGCATTCATGATTGATATACATATCCCCTTTCATCAAACAGAAAAGGATAATGTCACTCTTGTGTACCACAAATTGCCACCTCTCTAAGAGATCTGATATGTTTTCCATCAAAACCTATCATGGTTGTGTAAAATGATGGATATAATGTATATATATGATATTCATATCATAATTATACCTATTATGTAATTATATCATATACACCATTTTACTTTACATTCCTAATGGGATTTTAAATTGTTGCTCTTATGTGGGGCGTAATACCACCTCGCGAATCGATGTGATTTTTTTCACTAGTGATTTACATGGAAGGTAATAAAGACACATTTAATGAATATATATAATATAAATGAAATGTAAATTAAAATAATTAAATATTTATAATTATTAAATGATAATATATCATTTTATTTCATTCATTTTCACTCACTGAAAAATTATAATGTCGTTTATGTACATGTGGAATGCTGCCTTCACAAAGAGATATGACCCTATTTAGTTTACCAAACCACATGGATTGTATATATAAACATATTAGAATAAATCTTGTGGTATATATTATATTATAATCATTCTTAAAGGATAAAATATTACTTATTTTTTTCTATAATAATCATTGAAATTTGGAATCATAACTTATGAGTAAGTACAACTTACCGTGTCCATTATCAAAAAAAATATCATTTCTCAAAAACGCCTTTAATTATTGGTCTAAAAAGTATATTTTATATATAAAAACAATGAATAATTCATTATTATTAATATTTGAATGTTTAAATAAATACCGTTTTGATAATAGCCAACCTACCAAAGTCATTTTTGACACATAATCCAAATATCATCGAAACATCCAAAATATATTAAATACATTAAGTAATAATATATAACATGGTTATAATTGGAATAATATATATAATAAAATTGAAATTTTTTCTTAATAAAGTAAAAAATTAATATAATTTAATTATTCATTAAGATAAACAATGTATGGGAAAATTCATACTCATGGTTGGGACTTCATCTCAATTTCATTTTGTTGAGGAATATTTTGTTGTTATAAACCTATATTATTTTAAAAGTGTTTTATAAATCCTATTGTACATGTTATATCATGAATTTATCTATTCTAATGATATATAATATTTTTTAAAGTTATTATTACTTGTGGATTATGATTAAAATCTGTTTTTTATTGATGCAAGGCTTTTATTTTAAAAACATCTACTTTTAAATGTTTCATTCCAACTATTTCTCTTCGATATCCATGTTTTTAAAATGTTTTTTGAATTATTTTGTATGGGAGTAATATATTTACAATTAATGATCTATGTATCTTTCTATATGTTTTCAAAGTTTTATAAAATTAATCCTTTTACATGTTTTATATGGAATGTTTTGAAAAACAAAATAATGGAATGTCCAGTTTTTAAGGTATATGGAAACAATGATTTTTTCCATAGATATAATTTTTTTGTTTCTAGAATCCTTTTAATGATTTCATGTTTTCTTAAATAAAAACCCCTATTTCCCTTTTTTCATAATTTTGGTATTGAATATCGAGTTTTAATAGAAAATGAAATGTTGATCTCCAAAAAAGTTTCTTATATGGGTTCAAATGTGTTCATAAAAGGGTTTTATGTTGAAAAATCTCAAGAATAAATTTTTTATTTATGATATGGTACTCGAACACTATTTATTATGGGCACACCTAAATAGCACCAGGTGAGCCCATTATATCTTATATGATTGGTGTACCTAGATATTGATCTATTGTGTTAGGTAATGATTACTTTTTCTTGAGAATTATATTGGATATTTTCAATATTATTATTATATTTTTTAAACCTTATATAAGGGTTTTGTAATAGTTCTACGGGGTAATTTCTTAAGGAACCTACCTGAATTTTCAATTCATGTTATTTATTTTTTATGGAAATATTTTTTTTCAATATTTATGATAAAATATCTTTTTCAAATAATGATATTTCCCTTTATGGGTAAAAAGTCATGGTTTTATGAAAAAGTATTTTCTTGGATTTCCATGTTTTTAAATGGAATATATTTTTCTTATTTTTATGATTTTTATTGATATTCTGGTTCTCATCCCACATTTTAAAAATGTTTTTCATAGAATTTAAGGATGGGTATAGGAAAGTAAGAGGTCAAGTTGAACGTCGTGAGGAATTTTTGTGAAAATAAATAATATTTTGTAATAAACGTTTTATATAGTGGAGAAAATGGATACTTATTAAAAATATCCACTTTATATTGTATGGTTATTATTTGTATGAGTTATGACGTAATTCTCTAAACTATTAACATTTAAAGACCCTCAATGTAAAAGAATGAATTATTGACATTAAAATCATGGTTATGAAATGCTTTAGGTCGAGTCCTTATACCATAGTCTTTGATAAATATAATGTCATTAACAAGTTATAGTGTAAAAAACTATATATGTTTCATACATTCACATTATTTAACCATAATCTTTCACTTTAATTATTAATTTATTCCACTTTATTAAACTAAAATCACCTAAGGAGTTGGTTATATAGAGTTTCAATATATTTTTATATTTAACCATTAAAAATATTTATTGAAACATTAAATAAAAACTACAATAAATTATTTAAAACCATTGAAAGATATAAATGACCATCATACAAAATACACAAGTATTAAATGAAATAATATTATATGAGAAACCTATTAACCTATCAATAATAGGTAGTATATGGAATAAATATAAATCCAACATTCCAAGGATGATGAATGAATGCACACACCCCATTTTTAAATACCAATCCAATATAAAAAATATCATAAATCAGTAACATCACATGAATATTCACCATTCAAGACAGATACTAATAAAAAGATAAAATCAAATGGAAGGATAACAATTCCCACACTAGAAACTCAGATTTCCGCCCACATGTGGGGCTAGATTCACCTAGGTAGGAGCTCATTACTGATCTTAAACAAAATCATAGTATAATGTCTACCATGACCAAATAGTAAGACAAATGAAATGGGACAAAACTGATAACACTCTATAATAAACCGTTGTATTATACCACTGCACAGTTCCCAGAATAGTGAAACACCGCATGACCCCTTGTCTGCAATCCCATATGATAGATGTTTTTTATTAGAAAAGAGGTCATGAGAGTCTACCTTATAAATAAAAAACCAACATATTAGAGTATAATAATAGTAGAAAATTTAAAATAGATAACATCTATACATAAATTACACAACATTCCAGGTAAAGTGTTCATAAATAAATAAATGGAATGTGTACAATAATAAATATATACTTCATACGTACTACATCCCATATAGGTATATCATACATAAGAAATAAAAAATAAAATAAAATAAAACTTGGGGAAAGTTCCCATCCCAAACTAGTCATGAGTTATATAATGTCACATCATCCAACTCCATCATTGATAGAAAAAAGAAAAAAATCACTCAAACCTAACCAGAAACTAGTAATATAAAATCATGTAGCACATAATTAGGTACCAAAGTGTCATGGTGGTATGATCATGGTGTGATTACAACTCAGTAGGTGACCACCAATGACAACCCTATATATAACCATTCAAATAATAATCAAGTCCATACCAGGTTACCATTTAATAGTTTATGAATCATATAATGAAACAAAATCTGAAAACAACTCCAATACCCCGAGCTCCAAGGGGACATTCAAGATTTTGTCATACTTTCTTTGGCTAGTGTTGGGGTGTTTCTTAGCATAGATCATGCATCATGTTAATAATAATATAATAGACCTACAATCATGGAGTATTATCGGTTGTCACATGAAACCCAATTATATTTTTGACTGTAATTGTGGTCCACTACCATTATGGGGGAGTTTTCATTATAGTTATCATAGAACATCACATAGGGTGTATTCAATATTTATCACAAACCACCCCTATGGGTGTTTTCTCAATGAGGTTATAGGCTAATAAGGTATCATGGACCTCCCATTTGTGATTATTCCTAATTAACACACACACACACAATCATGAGGACTATACATTAGTAATTATAGATGATGTGTCCTTTTTTATCATTTATATTGAAACATGTTTTTTATTAATTATTAGCTTCTTTATTATTAATAAAAGTTTCTAAAATAATTTTTGGTTTTTGGTTTTTGTATTTAATAAATATTTTCTTCATTTTTTGTTATAGTTTATATTTTTAATGTTTATTTTGGTCATTTAGAATGATATAATGTAAAATAATTATTCATTTTTAACCATATTTTTATTTTTATTTTCTTGTTTTAATAATTATTTTTAATTTTATATTATTTTAACCAGTTCATTATTTCATTTTGTGTGTTTTTTAAAATAATAATTTCATTTATTAATTTAGTCACTTATCCTAATAATTCATTATTTTATTCTTTTCCAATTAAATTTTTTTAATTTTTCTAATAAACTCATTATTTTACATATTTATTTATTTGTACTATTTTGTAAATTATTTAATTTCTACAATTCTTTTTAATATAATTTAATCAATTATTTCAATTATTTCATTCGTTTACTTTTTATAAAGGAAATAATTCATTTTTGATTCAAATTAGTTTATTTAATTACTTCTAATAATGTGAATATAAAATATTCTACTTTTTTGTTTTAAATTTTAATTAGATTTATTTACATTTTTTTAATTTTATATTAATTCATTTTTAATTTTTTTTTCTTGAATGTAATGCTACCATTACACATTTGCAACCAAAATATTCCATATTTGTACTACCACTAGTGTGCTACCACAGTCAGCCCATCCACTATTCCCCAGTAACTTCTATCCTCTTTTCTTCAACTAGCCACTATCTAATATAAGCTAACAGAATCACCTCCATACAATGTTGCACTCACCAACTACAATCTCTACTATCCACCACTTCTGTTGAAACCATCCCACCACCATTCACCCAACACAGCCACTGCCAATCCCCAATAGTGGTCATCCACCATTCCAATTGAAGCACCTCCATAACTTCATTAATATAAGAATCACGCTACAACCACATCCCTACTACTAGTGCCACCACCCTGCTACCACCATGGTCTTGATCCACTGAAAAATTATGGATCTGATCACCAAAAAGAAAAACTAATATTCCACCTCCCAGGCCTCTATCTATATACAATTTCCACAAATAACTCGATTCCACTATTGCCTATTTGAAGAACAACCACGATAGATGATATCAAACAATCATGACTTGAAATCAACAAACTGTTTCCCAAGACAAATCATACCCAAAAGTTAACGTCAGATAGAAAAATACCCAAACGTGAAGAGAAAACACTGAGCTTACCAGGGAATATAAGTACCTACCTCACACACCATTATATAATAAGGACAAAATCGATCCACCACTGACCACAAAACCATCCATGCTGATTTGTATAAACTGCAATGATAATTGTAGCTGATGGTAGTAGAACTATATATATGAAATCAATATAAAGAAACATTCGCTTGAGAAAAATGATTTCTAGGTTTCTATAAATTAACATCTCGATACATGGCTACCAAAAACCCTCTATGAAGGCCAAGCGAGAAAACATCACACCACTATAGATGGATGACATTGTTGTGAACCCCTCCCCCTACTAGAGTCATCTGAATATCTAAGACCCCCTATTGTAATTCATCATGGCTAAGCCCCCCCCTTTTATTATCAGATATATAATTATAAATATAGTATAACATAATATATAATTATATATAATGATATATTTATATTTATATTATATATATTTTTAAACTAGTTATATTTTTATTAGTTAATTTTTTTATATAAGTTGTTTATTTATTTTTGTAAATGATTATAATAATTCAATTTTTATAATATTAATATTTTAATTTGTTTAGATGTTTAATTTGAAGTTTTATTAATTTCATGTGAGGAGTGTAATTGTTTATGAAAGATACACTCGAGTCATTGGAGGAGGATGACTTATAGTGAAGGCATACCACATGGGACTGACCTAGAAGATAATTTGAGGTGACTTTGAATGAATAATTGAGAGAAGAATGATTTTTTAGAAAGGAGAAGGAATAATTCTAGGAAGGTGGTACACCAATTCCATAACCATGTAATATAGAACTATATCCGGATCTTACCATTATTCATATGGGATTATAGAGAATACAAGGAAGAATACAATAGTTCTCAGAGAAGGAATCAGATCTGGAGTTAGTGATTGAAGGATAAATGTTTATAGAGAATCATCTTCACCTCCTTCTTATTATTATTTCCATTATTTTGTTCATTTTTATAATTTTTTTATATTTAATAGATTAATTATTCTTTGATTATCTCAATATCAATTTATGAATTTTTCATTGTTTATATAACTATTTAGTTCATTTTATGTTTGGGTGTAATGCCCCGACCCCAGTTACCCAGAGTTGGTTCATTATTACATAACATTGGCATGATAATAAAAGATCAAGTCTCGAAAGACCAATTAGTTTAGTATCCTTGGAATCACTAGATACATTCATAAAGTTTACATTACATCATAATGTGAAAAACTACAACAACATCTTGTCTTCATATCCCCTCATACTATCCCTATATTTCATTCATAAAATACTTCTTCACATCCTGGGAAAATAAAACATTGAAAGGGGTGATCTTAGATGCTCATTAAGGATTACAATATAGCGGAAACTTTCATAAATAAGCATAAAAATTTAAGTTAATGAATAAGTAAAACAAAAGCCTTTTAAACTTTAACATTAGCATAATATGGAAAAGATAAAATGAAATAATTCCATTTAATTATTCACATGGATATTCTACTAGTCTAATTGTCACATGCAATATCAATAACCACTTTCATAATGATGGGATGCATAATTCCAGACTATAATTACCACGTAGCCAAGACCTCGTGCCAAGCTTACAAATAAGATTTTGTCAAGGCCTCTTGCCAAGACACTAGTTTGTCTCATGAGTCCTTCTGATGCATCGAGGAGCTATAGCGGGATCCACCTATCACTTACTAAGTCCAATGCATTCCCATATGAAAAGGTTTACGCATAACATAAACATTCGTTTTAAAACTAAAATATGAAATGTAAATAATTTATCCATAAACCATGAATGGTATAAAAATAACACATCCGCAGTCAAACATATCACAAAACCTTCAATACAATAAGGAAGTTTTGTATCATAATAAATAAACTTAAAATAATCTTAAAATCCATCAAAGGATGTTGACATATATGAAATCAAAACTACTTGAGAGAAATATCTCTTTTATTGAATTCATTTAAAAGTCACATAAATATAAAAGAAAACATTTAATTTAAAAATTTTATTATAAGCTTTTAAGGGAAGCTTTGGTGATTTTATAATGGTGGAAATTAGCCACACCTGCTGTATAATTTAAAAATACATTCTTACCTTAATTTTGTCGAAAAGGTTAAAAAGGACCTTTTTTGGAAAAAGATGGAAAAATTCCTTTCAAAACATTTTATAAAAAGTAAAACAAGGGTAGAAATGACTTTAACCCATAGTCTATTAACATTAAAAATGTTTTGGAATACATTTTTAAGAAACATGGATGTGGATGATAAAGAGTTCCTAGTAGATAATTACGTATAAGCAACCTCAGATAATGAAGAGATTGTGAAATAAACCTTTACCTTGTACTTTTACTTGATAGAGTGCAGGTTAACCTCCTATATAATAGTTAACTCGTTGTTATTAAATTATTCAAGAATCATATACCTATATATGATATCATATATGATCTTTTAATATTGCATTGTTAATAATATTTCAGTATTATCGTCGTTTCGGGTGTTAACTGATTCATTTTCCTTCATATGCTTTGTTACGTAAGATAGGATTGTTATGGATAGTTTGTATATTATTCATATCCACAATGATATCAAGTCCTTAAACATTAATTTTAATCATTAAATTATAATTATTCTTGAAAGGATATGATGGGGAAATGAATTTCATCGCGTTCGTCAAGACGGTAATCCGTACGTACGCACGAACGCTACTTCCATTTCATTTTTCATTTTAAAAATAATTAAAACCAAATGATACATATACATATTATTATTAATGTATAATATAATATCTTATATATTTTACTTACGTTCATTGATTCCATCCTTTATACGGTCCATGTATGGTATGAACGAGTCATATCACTTTGAGGGGGCAGTAGTCCGCATTTCCTCAAATGAAATTATCATATATATATACAACATGAAAAAAAATGGTATGCTATAAAATGAAATTAAAAAAGATTATATATAAAATAAATATCATTAATATAATATTTATTTATAGTTCCATCATAATGGCCACCATGAGAGGTGATAGGAGATAATTGAACAATCATTGTTTCGGGAGGCATTTGGTTTCCATCCAGAGAAACATTATGTTCTTCACCCATTAGATGGAGGTGTGTGTAAGTGTAGTTCAGATACTTCTAATAAAAATATCCTAGTATATTTTTTATACTGGTGTTGTTACAAAATAAAAGAATAAGAATAGTTTAGGGGTTATAGAAGTAAAATAAAATAAAAGAAGCTAAGAGAAATCGTGACCTTTAATTTGGGTAACTCCCTTTGGTTTGACCCAAAAAAGACTCTTTAAGTGCCTTATGCCTAATTTAAGGCTTCTACGAGGAAGATGAGGAGGTATGGAGCTTAATTGGGAATATTTTGGACGATCCAAAAGGCTTGAGAGGTGTGAGTAATTGGTTAGAAGTGGTGTCCTTTTATAAGGGGGAGGAGGGGATCTTTAGGAAAAACATAAAGTATTATTTTATAATAAAATAATATTCAGTATATAATGCCTAAAAAGTGGATTATTCAAAGTCAAAGGTGGGGATAGGTCGAAAAAATCTCAACCAATAGGTTTTAGACATGTTTGGGTCACTATATTAACCTTATCTTTTTGTTTTAACTCTTAGTTAATTAGTTTGACACTGACCATGTCACTTTGTATTTTTATATTATATGGTTAATAAACTTACTATATACATTCATGAAACCACCAAGAGGTCCATTAATGATACAAATATCATTATATAATTCCTTTTATTGAACCTTATATTTTTAGGAATATAATATCAATTAATAATATAATATTTGTTTTTAAAACTCATTTTTGTCAATTTTGACACAATTTGGAATTTTGTTTTTTCTAAATTCATAACAGTATTTTTATATCTAAAATAATTAATTTAATCAACCCTAAAATTTCATATTAACCTATAAAATTCGTGTAATTCATTAAAAGTTTCAAATTATATTTATTTGGGTATTTATAACATCAATTATTTTAATATTTCACTAATAGGGTAATTACTTCATCATCATTGTGTCATAAATAAATTAAACTATTTAATGTCTAAAATTTATAAATAAAATACCATTATGTAGGAAATATTTTTTTCTTTCTAATTAATATTTATAATCTAATTTATCTTATGTATAACCCTATATTAAAAATGATTTAGTTATTTAACTTTGATTTTATCTCTTTTAACTCTTCTTTGAAATAATAATTATAAATGTCCTAATCTAATTCAAGTGGACCAAAGAGGTTAATATTTTATTTCTAAGGTTGTTTTTGGTCGAATAATACTTATCCAAAAGAATTAGGACAAGTTTTAGGGTAATAATAATATCATTTTTACCCTTAATTACCCTATTTACTTTTTACCGTGGTAAATAAAAGTAGAAAGTTACTATTCACCAAAAAAAATATTTTTATCTTATTGAACCACATTTTACCCCTTGATATTAACCGTTTCTATCAAATTTTTGAAATTCCACTCACAGAAGTGGTAAAATTATGTTTTATGTGAATTTCTAAATTCTCTTAGGAGATGAGTAAAAGACGGTGAAAAGTTCAATAAAATTTTTATAGATTTAAAATTATTATAAACTGACTCTAATGAATTACATTGAACTTATATAGGTATTATGTATCTATTTTTACCTAAAATAAATTTAAATAAAATAAATAATTATTTAACTAAAAAATCTGTTTTAAACTATAACTCAGTGTTTTTCACTATTCGTCAAAAAATGAAAGTTTTTAGAAAAAATACCAAAAATTCACCCTAAGCTAATTTAGATATTCAGAATCCAAAAATGAAGTCCATTTTAAAAGATAAAATGTATAAAATTTCAAAAATTTGGTATTACTATTCATAATAGTAAGTTTGATTGGTCACGGTGTGTTAGAATCTCAAAATTACGTACAATGAAAGCTATTTCATTGTTCAAAGGGAAACATACCGAGGAAGCTTGGGGTGTTACATTCACCCCTCCTTCGAATAATTTAGTCCTCGAAATTTCTATAATTTTATTGGTTAAAAAGACTCAGGTGGTTCTTCATCATATGTTCCTCAGGTTCCCACGTTGCGTCTTCCATCTTATAGTTTCTCTATAAAACTTTTACCAGAAGAGTCGTCCAGTTTCTCAGTACTTGTTCTCTTTTATAAAGAATCCTAACGAGTTCTTCGCAATAAGATAGATCTGGTTCCAATTCTTCTTCCTCATAGGTGAGTACATGCGTTGGGTCAGGCATGTATTTTCTCAACAGTGATACGTGGAACACATTGTGCACTTTGGAGAGATTTGGAGGCATTCCCAAACGATAAGCTACAACCCCAATTCGTTCTAGAATTTTAGAAGGTCCTATGTACCTGGGACTCAACTTACCCTTCTTACTGAAACGTATAACTCTCTTCCATGGAGATACCTTTAAGAAAACATGATCTCCTACCTGAAATTCCAAATCCTTCTTTCAGTTGTCAGCATAGATCTCCTGCCTACTTTGAGCTGTTTTGATGTGGTTTTGGATTACCTTTACCTTTTCCATCATTCCCTCCACCAGTTCTGGGCCTACGAGAGTTTTCTTTCACCAACATCATCCCAACAGGTTGGGGTGTGACCTCTCTTTCCATATAACGCTTCATATCGTGCCATCTGAATACTTGAAAAGAAGCTATTGTTATAAGAAACTTCTACTAGAGGTAAATATTGATCCCACATACCCTGAAGTTCAAGTGAGAAGGATCTCAACATGTCTTCTAAGTTTTTAATAGTCCTTTCTGATTGTTAATCTATTTGAGGGTGGTAGGCAGTGCTCAAACAAAGTTCAGTATCCACGGATTTCTAAAGAATTTTCCAGAATCTTGATGTAAAACAGGGATCACTATCAGAAAAAATCGATAGGGGTACTCCATGAAGTCTCAAAACATCATTAATATATTGTATTTCTAGACGTTCCAGTGGTATATCTTCTCTTATAGCAAGAAAATGTGCTAACTTGGTATGGCGATCAACAATGTCCCATATTTCATCGTTTCTTCTAGGAGTCTTTTGTAGACCTATGACAAATTCCATCGTGATATTATCCCATTTCCACTCAGGTATGGGAAGAGGTTGCAATAATCCTTAAGTCTATTGCCTTCTAGCTTTCACTTGTTGAAAAACCATACATCTTGACACAAACTCATCAATCTCCCTCTTCATTTTGTCCCACCAAAAATGTTCCTTCAAATATATATATATATTGGTGCTCCCATGGTGTATAGAGAAATTGGAACTATGAGAATCATCCAAAAATTCCCTTTTTAGATCAGGTATATCAGGAACACAAAGTCTCTTCCCAAATTTCCAAATTCCATCTTCATACACAAAGTCTCTCAATCTCTCATCATTCACAGCTTTAATATTCTTTTTAAATTCTTCATCATCAGTCTGAGAACTCTTAATACTTTTTAGTAATGATGGTTTGGAAACAATTTGAAAAAGTATTGATGTTTCAGCTTCCATGGTGATTCCCATATCCATCTTGACAAGATCCATGTATATAGGATCCTTTTCAACTCTCATCTTGTTCAAAACTCCATGATCCTTTCTACTCAAAGCATCTGCCACCTTATTTTCCTTCCCTGGGTGGAAGTGTGTCATGAAATCATAATCCTTGAGTAATTCAAGACATCTCCTTTGCCTTAGGTTGATTTATTTCTGTGAGAAAATATACTTCATCATCATCCTTCGTGTTTTGAATCAATGACCACCATTGATCAGCATCTCCAGTGAGGCGGTAAACTGCCATGAAAACTTTTTCCCTTTCACTACTCCCTAAGGCATGGAATATTTTCTCTAATGAATTTATTCATTTCTCAGCTACTAGTGGATTTTTACCCTCATTTAATTATGGTGGTTGTTGCCTCATGAAGCGATCTAACATTGATCCTCCATGCTGCCGATCAGGGTGCTCCATACGGGTAAGGTTATTATTCATAATTTGAGAGTTGTCCCAGTATAGTGATAAGCTGATCAGCACAAGTTGTATCACTAGCTCCACTATAATTATCTTGAGTGGGATGGAAATCCCTACACGGAGTGCATGAATTGAAACGGTTTCCATTCCTTCCACTAGGCACCATTTCTAAACAATTTCATAAACTAGATCAGTTTATGAATCAAAATACATAATTCCATACTTGTAAAACACTTAACATAAATTTAACTATTTATGGATATAATCCATAATCATAAAAAAATGTTTTCTTTGAGGAAGTATATACTCATAAACCCTTCGTAATGGATTTTAAAGAAAATGAGAATTGTCCTAAGCATATCCCCCGGGAGTGTCGTAACCAAGAGTGCAGAAAGTCCTGTTTCCGTGCACCAGTTATCGTTCTAGTCTTGCTCAAAGCGGTGTTTTCAGGTTTTACCCCTAGGTATATCTGTGCCAGATCCACCTCTACCTGCTCGTATCCAGACAGGGATGTATTGCTCAGAAAACTCACAAAATCTCTACAATACCAAAATTCTAGGAAGTTCTTCTATACTAATCCTCAAAGTCCATCTTAGGTCTATGTTCTATAATCATAGTTTATCTAAATATATCTTCCAAGGTTTTTACTAAAATTCCTCTGATATCAACGGTAACGCCCATACCCCAGTTACCTAGAGTCGGTGCATTATTACATAACATTGGCATGATCACAAAAGATCATGTCTCGAAAGACCGATTAGTTTAGTAGCCTTGGAATCACTAGATACATTCATAAAGTTTACATTACATCATAAAGTGAAAAACTACAACAACATCTTGTCTTCATATCCCCTCATACTATCCTTTCATGTCATTCATAAAATAATTATTCACATCCTAGGAAAATAAAACATAGAAATGGGTGAGCTCAGATGCTCAGTAAGGATAACAATATAGAAAACACTTTCATAAATAAGCATAAACATTTAAGGCAATGTATATGTAAAACAAAAGCCTTTTAAACTTTAACTTTAGAATAATATGGAAAAGATAAAATGATATAATTCCATTTACTTATTCACATGGATATTCTACTAGTCTAATAATCACATGAAATATCAATAACCACTTTCATAATGATGGAATGCATAATGCCAGACTATAATAACCACGTAGCCAAGGCCTCGTGTCAAGACTACAAATAAGATTTTGTCAAGGCCTCATGCCAAGACACTAGTTTGTCTCATGATACCTATCGATGCATCGAGGAGCTATAGCGGGCTCCACCCGTCCCTTACTAAGTCTAATACATTCCCATATGAAAAGTTTTAAACATAACATAAACATTCGTATTACAACTAGCATATGAAATGTAAATACTTTATCCATAAACCATGAATGGTATAAAAATAACACATCCGCAGTCAAACATATCACAAAACCATCAATACAATATGGATGTTTTTTATCATAATAAATCAACTTCAAATAAGCTTAAAATCCATCAAAGGATGTTGACATAGATGAAATCAAAACTATTTGAGAGAAATATCTCTTTATTTTTAATTCATTTAAAAGTCACATAATTATAAAAGAAAACATTTAATTTGAGAATATTCTTATAACTTGTAAGGGAAGCTTCGGTGATTTTATAATGGCGAAAAATATCCACACCCGCCGTATAAGTTAAAAAGACATTCTTACCTTAATTTTGTCGAAAAGTTTAAAAAGGACCTTGTTTGGAAAATAACGGAAAGATTCCTTTCAAACCATTTTATAAAAAGTAAAAAAAGGGTATAAATGACTTTAATACATAGTTTAGTAAACATTAAAAAAAATTTGGAATAAATTTTTAAGAACCATGAATGTGGATGATAAAGAGGTCCCAGTAGATAATTACATATAAAACACCTCAGATAATGAAGAGATTGTGAAATAAACCCTTACCTTGTACATTTCCTTGATAGGGTGTAGGTTAACATACTATATAATAGTTAAATCGTTGTTATTAAATTATACAAGAATAATATACCTAAATATGATATCATATATGATCTTTTAATATTTCTTTGTTAATAATATTTTAGTATTATCGTCGTTTCGGGTGTTAACTGATTCGTTTTCCTTTATATAATTTGTTACGTAAGCCGTGTTTGTTATGGATATGTTTTATCTTATTAATATCCAGAATGATATCAACTCCTTAAACATTACTTTTAATCATCAAATGAGAATTATTCTTCAATGGATATGATGGGGAAATGAATTTTATCGCGTTCGTGGAGACGGTAATCCGTATGTACGCACGAACGCTACTTCCATTTCATTTTTCATTTTAAAAAGAATCAAAAACAAATGATAAATAAGTATATTATTATTCCATTATAATATAATATATTATATATGTTACTTACATTCATTAAAACCATCCTTTATACGTTCCATGTTTGGTATGAACGAGTCATATCTCTTTGAGAGGGTGGTAATCCACACTTCCTCAAATGAAATTATCGTATATATATACAACATGAAACGAATAATGGTATGCTATAAAATGGAGTTACATAATCTTATATATAAAATAAATATCATAAATATCATATTTAATTATATTTCCATCATAATGGCAACCATGAGAGGTGGTATGAGATAATTGAAAAATCATCGTTTCGTGAGGCGTTTGGTTCCATCCACATAAACATTTTGTTCTTCCCCCATTAGATGGAGGTGTGTGTAATTGTATTTAAAATAATTCTCATAAAAATATCCTAGTATATTTATTATACTGGTCTTTTTACAAAATAAAAGAATAAGAAGAGTTTAGGGGTTGGAGAAGTAAAATAAAAGAAAATAAGCTAAGAGAAATTGTTACCTTTAATTTGGGTAACTCCCTTTGGTTTTAACCAAAAAAGACTCTTGAAGTGCCTTTTGCCTAAGGTAAGGCTTCTAGAAAGAGGATAAGGATGTAGAGAGCTTAATTTTGTAGATATTGGACGATCCAAAAGGCTTGAGATGTGTGAGGAATTGGTTAGAAGTGGTGTCTTTTTATAAGGGGGAGGAGGGGCTCTTTATAATAAACTTAAAGTATTATTTTATAATAAGATAATATTAGGTTTATAATGGCTCTAAAGTGGATTATTCAAAGTAAAAGGTGGTGATAGGTCTAAAAAAACTCAAACAATAGGTTTTAGATAGGTTTGGGTTACTTTATTATCCTTATATTTTTGTTTCAACTCATAGTTAATTAGTTTGACACTTACCATGTCACTTTGTATTTTTATATTATATGGCCAATAAACTTACTATATACTTCCAATAAACCCCCTAGTGGTATATTAATGATACAAATATCATTTTATAAGTACTTTTTCCGAACCATAGCTTTTTATGAATAGTATATCAATTAAAAATATAATATTTTTTAAAAAAATCATTTATGTCAATTTTGACACTATTTGGAATTTTGTATTTTCTAAATTCATTACAGCATTATTACTTAGAACCTAATTCATTTAATCAACCATAACATTTAATATTAACCTATAAAATTCGTGGAATTCATTGAAAGTATCAAATTATATTTATTTGGGTATTTATAATATCAATTATTTTAATATTTCACTAATAAGGTAATTACTGCATCATTATTGTGTCATAAATAAATTAATGTCTAAAAATTATAAATAAAATACCATTATGTAGGAAATATTTTTATCTTTATAATGAATTTTCATAATCAAATTTATCTTATATATAACCCTATATTAAAAAGGTTTTTGTTATTTAACTTTGATTTTATCTCTTTTAACTCTTCTTTGAATTAAATAATAATAAATGTTCTAATCTAATTCTAGTGGACCAAAGATGTCCATATTTTTTTCCTAAGGTTGTTTTTGGCCGAATTATACTTAGGAAATAGAATTAGTACATGTGTTAGGGTAATAATAATATCATTTTTACCCTTAAATACCCTATTTACTTGTTACCGTGGTAAATAAAAGTAAAAATTTACTATTCACAAAAAAAATATTTTTATCTTATTGATCCACATTTTTCTCATTGATATGAACCGTTTCTCTTAGATTTTTGAAATTCCACTCACATAAGCGGTAAAATTATGTTTTATATGAATTTGTAAATTCTCTTAGGAGATGGGTAAAAGGCGGTGAAAAGTTCAATAAAATTTTTATATATCTTAAATTATTATAAACGGACTCCAATGAATTACATTGAACATATATATGTATTATGTATCTATTTTTACCTAAAATAAATTTAAGTAAAATAAATAATTATTTTAAAAAAAATTGATTTTAAACTATAACTCAGTGTTTTTCACTATTTATCAAAAATTGAATGTTTTCAGAAAAATAACCAAAATTTACCCTAAGCTAATTTCGATATTCCGAATAAAAAAATGAAGTCCATTTTGAAATATAAAATTTATAAATTTCAAAAAGTGGATATTACTATTCATAATGGATAGTTTGATTGGGCACGATGTGTTAGAATCTCGAAATTGCGTACAATGCAAGCTATTGCATTATTCAAAGGGAAACGTACCGAAGAAGCTTGGGGTGTTAAATTGGGTTTAGTTTTATTTTATTTATGTGTATCAATTAATACTAACTAATAACTAAAATATGGGGGCAATGAATCATTTTACCATAGATTATAGAAAAAGATACAAAAAATTGGAAATGGTTCGTGCATATATTCAACATAATTAATATATTAATTCATGAGTTAAGATAAAAAGATAAAATTTTAACTAGGTCCATCGAGTTCTGCAAGTTCCTTGTAGTGACAAGTCAATGAATCTCCCCCATTTCATTAGAGTTTAATGATTGTATTAATTTTATTAGAATATGGGAATAATATTTCTATTAGTTAAAAGAAGCATAAGGAACCTAATTCTACAATACTAATTTAACTGCTCTACATGTATACCCTTTCACCACATCAATTTCTTCACACATTTCCTTTTTTTCACTTTTTTTCTTTTGTTTTTTTCTTTTATTAGGTTAAACACACACATTTATCCTTACCTATGGAATTGACACCCCAATCAACACCGTACTAGTATTTTTTAGTGTTTTTATAAAATTTAAATTTACATGATTGAAAAAACCTCATAGCCAAAGTTTAGAACTATTTATTGGGAAAGAAAGTGCAACCCAATTATGAAAAAAACACCAAAAAATTACTTAAAATCATAGAAAAATTTATAAAAAACCAACAAGTTTAAAAAAAGGAAAATGTAAAAACAATAAAAATATTATTTAATATTTTTTTTCTAAATATGTGTAAACAAAAGGTCATCTATGTTATAAATAGAAACACCAGTTTTAAAAATTACTGAAAAATGTTCCTTCCTTAGAAAAAACATAATGGAAAATATGGAAAAAATAGCAGCAAGTAGAAATTTGAATCTACCAAAACCCATAGTTGTTCTACTGAGATACGTACAATAAGGGTGTTCCAAATTCCAAATGTGTCAAGAAATCCTTCATGCATAATTTTTTTTATTTCTAAAAACAAGAAGATCAAATAGTATATTATATTACATTTTATTTCTTTCAATGGTTTACATACATAAGACTCAGTCGAGTTTATTAGGGCCATTTATGGTTCTATCCAACAATTTCCTCTATGAAATATGAGTTATGAAGAGTATATTGTTATGGGTTTTCCATTCCATCATATGGGTAAGGAAAGGTATTTTTTTCTTAAGATAGAGGAAGAAATTTTTAAAACCTTCTATGAGGTGTTTAATGCCTTTGTATCAAAATTATCTCCCAGTAAGGCCATAATAAAAGTGAGGCACAAGATCACTGGGTTTGTCCATTATGAGAGTGAATTCTTTAAAGAGGCATGAGATCTGTTTAGAAGTCTTATTAGAAAATTTACCAATCACAAGTTGGATCCCCACCTACATATATATATTTTTGTAACAACCTCAATCATCATAACCAGAACATAGATGATAAATCTTGTGGGGTTGAATTTTCTAATTCCAATTCTGATGATCTTAAGAAACTATATGATAAATTAGACCAAAATTACTAACATAGGTATACAATAAATATATTCCTTAATAAATATAAAACAATCACCTAAGCTCTTATTGTTAATGTGAAAACACTTAGGGGGAATTTTTTCAATGTGGGTTGTTTGATCACACTCAGAAATGTTATCCAATGTTTTACCACCCTCTCTAGTCGGAAGAATGTTTCTAGATTTTGGATTATAGGTATATGATTCAAGGAGACCAAGATTCATTCTTTCTGAATCTATCATGGAGAGATTAAGGAGTAATTAAACAATCAGCTACCCAAAATTACCAAACATATCCTAAAACATATAATTCAAATAAATACACGGATGAATATTCAAATTTCTAAAGGTAATATAAGGTAATGTTGCAGCATGTTCCAGTTGAAATTATAATTATTTAAAATGATACAAATTCTAGAATTTAGAGTCTATAAATTCATATATTTTAAATAGATTCGTATCGAGGGGGAAATTTCAAGGGAAAGAAACATAATAAAACTAAGTCAAACCCAAGATAGAATAAGATGAAAATAACAACCAGATGCAACCTTAAAATTCAATAAGAAGGTATGGAACAATAAATGATTGATAAACAAAATTTCATCATAAAATTGGAACAAAAAAACTAGAAAATTCAAAAACTATAATACTATATATATTTGAATATTCTATGAATAATTATAACCCTTCACATAAAAAATATCAAGAGAAAATTTAAATGAAATGTTAATTGATAAAATATGTATAGGCGAAGGTGTGATTTGTGGATAAGGAAAGTAATCAACAATTTTTAAGAATTACCATGAGAATCCATTATCCAAAAAGGCTAAAAAAATAATAAACCATATTACCCCATATCTGTTGGAATATTTAGAAGCTTCAATGTAAACATTCCATTTTGGGAACCATTGAACACAATCCCTTTATACTAGATATTTTTAAAGGGGTTCTTGGATAAAAATGGATTTGGGTGAGATAGAAACAGTTATTTTGAATCAAGAGTGTACTGCTATAGTTAAATAAATAATCCTCCCAAACTGAAAGACCTATGGTGTTTTTTCAATTTTTGTGAAATTAGTTGAAGTGAGAATATTTGTTGTTTGTTTGATTTGGGAGAAACCATCAAAATTTTCAATAAATATTTGTAAAAAAATATTGGTATTAGAGTGCTGAACCAACATTAGTGTTGCTATAGCTAGCTAGAATATCAATTTCAAACACTTATGGGAGGTTAGAAAACATATTAGTAGATGTATGGAAACTATATCGACCCACAAACTTCCTTATCAGGATAGAAACAATTATTTTGAATAGGGAGTGTAGTGCTATAGTAAAATAAATAATCCTCCCAAACCAAAAGACCTACGAAGTTTTTTCAATTTTTGTGAAATTAGTTTAATTGAGAAGATTTGGTGTTTGTTTGATTTGGGAGAAACCATAAAACATTTTACCTAATATCTATTAAAAAAATATTTGTCTTAGAGTTCTAAACCAACATTAGTGTTACTTTAGCTAGCTGAAATGTCAATTTCAAACACATATGGGAGGGTAGAAAACATATAAGTATATGTAAGGAAACTATCTCTACCAAAAAACAACCTTATTTATCACATATATTAGGATACCATTGTTCCATTCATCTTAGGTAGGCCATTACTATCCATTGTTGGGTCTGCCATTGATCTCTCAAAGGGTAAGCTTACCCTCAAAACATGTGAGGACGTAGATGGATTTTATGATTACAAAGAGTGTACACTGTAGGGTAGATGTAAGTTGATTGATGTTATGGATTTTGTTATTAGATTTAAGGTTATAAAGGAATAACATCATCCCTTTTATGATTTTATCAATGAGTCTATCAGTTAACATTTTTGAGAAAAACATTTTGAGTATAAATCCACACTTAAACTAGAAATGTTGGGTAGAATTGATAACCAAATTAGAAAAAAACTTTTCCATTTTCATGTATTGTTAAATCCTAAACAATGTTTTCTTAATGAATGTTTTTCCATTATTTTCATAACTTAAAACCCTCCCAATGATTGAACTTTGATGTTTCTTCATGTTCAATCAAACCCGATGGATGTAATTTAGCTGCTGGTACTTTTTCGGCTAAGAGTGAAAATGTTGAGGATTAAGATACGTCTAGATGTGTTTATGTTCTACTTAAATTTGGTGTAGAGTATTTAGGATCTGTTAAAAGTGAGTAAGAGAAATTTCAAAGAATTTTCTTGAAATAGATAGTAAATGATCCCTAGATAATTTTCCATATATTGATGATGAAAATTTTCCTTTAGTTGTAAGATTCTTATAAGAACAATATTACCCTCCCAATACCTCACCAAAGGTGGTAACATCAGAATGTAATCATTTTTTTGATAGTGAACCACCTACTAAAACTACTATTTCTTCGTCTTAAAATTTGAAACATTGAAGTGTGGTAGAAAATTTAAGAGGATACATTTTAGAGAGAAGTTGTTCATCATGGATATCTTGATGATTTGTTTTGTATATTAAATAGGTATTTGAGTAATTTTCTGGATTTAAAATCTAATAATGTAAGGCATCTTAGTCCTTGGATTCTTGATTTTTTGAAAGAAATTTTCTAGATTCTGAGTTACATGATGTTTCGTGTGATCTTTCATAAATTTCAACATGAAATACCGAATCCACAAAAACTAATGTAACTTTCCCATTGAATAACCATGGATAAAATCATTTGGGTATTGAGGCTAGGTGGGGACATTAAAACTAGATCTATATGGGATAAAACAAATGT
Organism: Viscum album; assembly: GCA_963277665.1. Classification (NCBI taxonomy): domain Eukaryota; kingdom Viridiplantae; phylum Streptophyta; class Magnoliopsida; order Santalales; family Viscaceae; genus Viscum; species Viscum album. The sequence goes on from OY728164.1 coordinate 1,187,423,932, forward strand.
TTTTATTGTTTTTCAATTTCAAATTTCTATTTTAATAAATTATCTTTCTTATGTTATGTGTCTTCTTAGATGGGTGAACAATTGTTACTAAAGCTTTCATTGAAATATTTAGTATCTTATCTAATTTATTTTAGTTTCAACATTTCTCAGTTGAGCTACCATGAAATGAAGATGGTGTGTTCTAAGTGGAGGAACCATGATAAATAAGTGTCGTTGGTTTTGATAATTTCTAACAAATGTAAGAGTCTGAAATTAAATCTTAGAAGGACTTTCAAGATGAGAAAATTTTATAAAACATCTCCTAATATAAACTCTTTTTAATTCCAAATTCTATTTTAAATTCTCAAATATATCCTATTAATCTATTAGATTATTCATAACATTAAATTATCAACAAGGGGACTATAATTAATTACTATCAGGGAGGATACACATAGAATAATACAAAATTTTGAATATATTATTTTTATATGGAGAGTAAGTATTTTAATTATTCTTATTATTTTTCAAGTTATTTTAATAGTTCATTTAATTCAATGATTTAATTTTTTCTCCTGAATTTTTGACTTTCCTGATGAATTTTTTTGGCCACTGTGAAATAATGTATTTAATTTTGGTTACCCTTTTAAAATAATTAATGAATTAATTTGATTAATGTAGAAAAATTTTAATTCCACTTTCTATTCTTTATTTTTTGGTAGTAGTAGTAGCGGTTCTTTGTGAATTTATTTTTTATTTTGAATATGGATAATATGTTTTTTGAACTTCCTTGATATACCTAAAAAACATTCATTATGATAATATCAAAATTTGTTCAAATTGAAAATTTTTTATTGTTTCTCCCTTAGTTAAATTCCATTATGTTGATTTTGTTCAGTTTTCTATGTTGGGGAGGGGTCTTAATTCAGAAAAACTACTTTTTATTATCAACACATCAAAACAGATCAATTTTTTCGAATTTCAACCCTATTAGACTGTAAATACATTCATTGTTTTTAAATTTAATCATAATATAAAGCAATATATATATATATAATGAAAACACACAAAAACCACAAAAATCATGTTCATTATTCTTAGGTGATAATTTCATTATAGATTGAGGGGTTTAAATAACTCTAAAATTTCAATAATTGCATGATTGTTCAATGTTTTTGAACCTCTACTTTTTTCTAATTTCACATTAGGAGATAAATATATGAGTGTGATGGGAGATAGTTTTCTGGAATTAAGGTGATAAATTGAGAAAACTATAAATTTGAACTTGGACCTTGGGAATATTTCTTGTTGAGAAAACACTTTATAGAGACAACTTAAATAATAATCAAATAAGTCCTTTGAAGATGGAGTAAAATGGGAAAATGAGATCACATGGTGAATATATGAGAATTTAGGCACTGAGTGTGTCTATGTAATCACTTAGTACATATCAAATATGTGCTTCTCCATAATGCATTTCACAAACTTGACTAGGTAAAAGAACAATAACGTTCTTGATAGTCAAAAATGAGTTCATTTAGGTGAGATGAAATTTGAACCCAACTGAAGATGAAGACAATATCCTTTTTTAACTATAATTTTAGTCTAATCAGTGAAGTTAAGAAAAAATAAAAATAGCATAAAAACAAAAAAAAGTATCTTCATTTTTTGAACATAGGGGAGATTGATTATTTTTGGTTCCTCATGTTAAAATATTAAATTCCACTTTTATAAAGCTGGTCACAAATTGAAAACTGCAACTAATTTAGAATTAAAATAATACAATGTGTAATATTCACATAAGATGCATGATTTTTCACGAACTGAAGGGATTTCTTTTCTTCTTTGATTTTGGTGTGTTTTAGATCTTATGGAGGATGATATTATCCTTTTCTGAGCCTTTTTAAATAAATAAAATTCAAGGAATTTCTAGGGATTGAAATTCAATATGTGTGGTGAAGTTTGATGTGGTGTTTTTATCAATTATCTTACAACATCATTTTTATTAATTAATTTAATTTTTAATAAGAATTATATATTTTTTAATAATTCCTTTTTGTTTTATTTTATTATTTATTTATTAAAACTATGAATTTTTTAATGTTTATATTTTATTGTTTATTTTAGTCATTTTTAATGATATAATGTTAAATAATAAATTTTCTGACCATTATTTCTTATTCATGTGTTCTTTTTTTATTTATAAATTTTTATTTTCTATTATTGTAATCCATTAAATATTGCATTTTTATGTTTTGAAAAAAAAATCATTTTTTTAATTTAGTAACTTATTCCATTATTTATTTATTTTACTATTTTTCAAATTAAATTTTTTATTTTTTTATAATAATTTTATTTTACAAATTTTCTTATTTCCACCATTTTTTTAATTTATTTACTTTCTTCAATTTTTATTAATTTAATCAATTATGTCAATTAATTCATTATTTTAATTTTTTCTAATATAAATAATTTTTTTTCACTCAAATTAATTTAGCTGTTTCATTAAAATAATGTAAAAATAAATAATTTGACTTTCTTGTTTTTAATTTTTATCTTTTTACATTTATTTTGGTAATTTTAAAATAAATTTATTTAGTAATTTTTTTCCAGGTCAGCTATGCTACTATTTCATAGTTTATACCTACACTCTCCACAACGATGCCACTACTAGGGTGCTTCCACTACTAGAATAACCACCATTCCAAATCCTTATTTATCCTCTTTAATTCCCCCAGCCTCTATGCACCATCACCCAATGATAGAACCTCATGCCACTATTGCACTCTCCACCTAAAACTGGTGCTCTCCACTACTTCACTGAAAACCATCCTACCACCATTCAGCAAGAATAGATACCACTTATCCCCATTAGTGGTATAATTCCAACAAAAAATGATTCATTCCAAAGGTAGAACCTTCTTAAATCCCATGGAAAAATAACCACACTATCACCACAACCCCACTACCAATGCCACCACCCTACTACCACCAATCCCCAGATACACCAAAAGCATCTCAATCAGATCACCACAAAGCACGAATGAACCATATCCTCCCCTACATCTAGCCATATATTTCATCCAAAAATCACTTAAATCCACTATTGTCAATTTGAAGACTGATTACCACATATGATATCAAACAATTGTGACGAGAATTCATGACACCACAACATAATACGACTCGATCAAGATAGGTGACGTCGAATGGAAAAATTTCCAAACCTAATGAACACTTATAGACGTTACCGAGGATGTGATATACCCACACCACACAAAATTTGTGATGAAGGATGGTTTGGATCCACCACCAGTCCTTGAAGCATCCACGTTGATTTGTGCAAACCCCACCATCAGTCAAACACATTTTCATTGGCACCATATTCAAGAAATCTCTCGAAACCACCATCGCTTGATCCAAATGAAATCTACTTCACATTAAATCCCCATTCAGATTCACAACATCCAACTTCCTCAATAAATATTATGTTGGAGCACTACACGCCACTATATAAGGCCGATGCCACCGAGAAACCCTCCACATGCTAGAGTCGCCCGAACACACAATACCCCTACTTACAATCTGATGAGGCTGAGAACCCACACAATTTACTTATTATAAATACATACATATAAATATAATATAATATAATATAATTATATTTAATATTATTTATATATTTAAATATATAACTATATATGTACATATATATAACTACATATGTACATATATACTGTATACATTTATTAAGTGTGTATATAATTATCAATTTATTATATATATATATATATGTTATTTATTTAATTTCCATAAATTATTTTAATAATTTAATTTTTAAAATTTTAATCTTTTAATATTTATCATTTTTGATTTGTAGGTTCTTTAATTTTATAGAAGTAGTGGAATTGGTTAAAAAAATTAATTGAGTCAATGGAGGATGAATATTTATTGTGAAGGAATTCTATATGTGATGAGGGTAGATGAAACCTGTTAGTAACTATGGGAACACAATTGAGAAAGGTGAAAATTTTCTCATAAAAAGGAGAGGAAGCCATTATAAGACGGTGGGACACCCATTCCAAAACCATCTCCCAATCATACCAGCATTCACATGGGATCACAGATAACATTGGGAAGCAGAAAACCATGTTGGGAGTAGGAATCGAATCTTGAACTAGATATTGAGAGTGAAATCATTCCCTAAATTATTCTTCATCTAATTATAATCATTTTTTCATCATTGTTTTCATTGTTAGAATATGTAACTAAATTTCATAATGGAATCAGGCTAAAATGATCTGATTATCCAGTTATAAATTTTGTGTATTTAATATAGATATTTACTGAATTATATGATAGCTTTTATTTTTATTTCATTTATGAGTATTAATTTTTTACAACATAATAAAAGGAAGGTGAGGGTAGTTATACATTTAACATTGGATCATTTATGTTTGTACAAGTAATTGGAAAATATCATTGAATCTATTATCCATAACGAATGGATTAATTAGTTTTTTAATATTGAAAGATCAATGCTCAGGAAGGTCCATTGAGTTGTGGATGTTTATTAAATCTATAACTCAATGAATATCCATTACTTGATTATCATTGAATGATTTTAATAAATTGATTAGAGTATGATACTATCATTTTTATCACTTAAAATCCATTAGAGTACCCCAATTCATCTATATTTTTTCTCGTTATCTATTCATTCTCCACTTGCAACACATCCATTTCAGAGAACACTTCATTTTCTACACTATTTCTTTCTTTTCATTGTTTTTATTTTATTAGGTCATACACACACAAAAAGTTTAATCCCTATGGAATATACACTCTAATAATAATTATAATAGTAATAAGTATTATTTTTTATATTTTATATTTTTCATGAGTACAATGACCTCAGAATCAATAGAAAATCTATATTGGAATTTTCTATATAGTTATCACATACAACCCCTTAAGGGAGTTTTTATGCCACTAAAAAACGTGTCTTCACATTTACTATAATAAATATTTTTTAAAATAAGAAAAAATGACTCATAATTATTTATGTAACATCCCAACCTTGTTTCCACACACGTGTCTTCCAAGTCGATCAATCACATGACCTCAAGCATGATTCCCAATATGCTAGAGGCTACTAACTAGAAACGAGGGTCTAATACCAGTAATGAGGAGACTATACTCTATTTTTTAGAGTAATAAAACATTGTAAATAATAAAAAATAACAAAATTATGATATAACATAACCTGAAAAATCCAATATCATAAGATGGATAAAAATATAAATAAAATATCAAAACTAAAAAGAAGATATGTCATGCTAATGTATATGACAAGTGTCAAAATGAAACTCAAAATCAAATACACTATCAAATTCCAATCAGTTCTTAAACCACTTTTGGTTTCCTCATCCATGATCCATCTCGACTATGCCATCAAACATAGGTAATTTTCTCTTATCTTATCCTATAATCATGAAATATATTTGGGTGATGAATAGGTAGCCTGAGTAGGGCGTGATTCCAACTCAGTAGCCCATGACCAAGGACATCTAAGACAATATATAGTAAAAAATCATGCCACTATATAAAGAAATAAATAAAATTAATATATAAAAAGTTATCACATTATCAATTATTCTTTATTTAAAAAAATTAACCTCCAGATTCCTGAGGACACCCAAATTCTCAATACCCACTTCTAACCAATCTGAGGTTTTAACTATCCCCATGGGAAATCATATCTCAAAATTCTATTGTTACCATTATTCATCTTATTCCACATATGAATTCCATTGTTACCATTCATTATCTCAATTCACATATGAATCCCACTATTACAATTACTCATTTCAATTCAAACATTAATGTCATTGTTACTATTCATTATTTAAAATCACATATGAATTCCACTTTAACATTCTTAAATTACAATTCATCAATTCAATTCACATATGAATTCCATTTTGACCACTCATCATTTCAATTCACACATGAATTCCATTGTTACCATTTATAATTTCAATTCACACTAGAATTCCACTATTACCATTTGTCATTTCAATTTACACATGAAAAAAACTACCCATTAATTAATTTTTGAATTAATTAATCCAATATAAAAATTGCATATTCACATCTTCTCCTTAATTAATTCAACAATTAATTAATCACAGTTATCTCATTAATTAATTAAAAAATTAATTAATAAAATCGATCTCAATAATTAATTCCAAAATTAATTAATCATATTCCATAAATTGTATAAACACAAAAATATATATTATTTAAGTCAACTATTAATTATTCAATTCACCTTCCCAATATCCCATAATTAATTCAACAATAAATTATCTCAAATTTATAATCTCAATATCCTAGAATTAACCCAACATTCAATAATATCAAATAAAAAATATTAATATCCAATAATTAAATAAACAATTGAGAAATAAATTCCCAATCTCAATATCCCATAATTAATTAAACAATTAATTATTCAATTCAACCAATTAAATATTCCTAATTTCACAATACCTTAATTTAATTATTTTCCCAGTTAAGTAATCAAAATTAAATTGCTAACCAACCAAAATAAATTCTAAAATTTATAGATATGTAATTGAAATAAATACACTGGGATTTGATTTATAGGCCACCTACCTCATAATTGGGGAAGAATTCTCACCGAAGGATATCCCAAAATTGAACTGGATCAATAAAGAATGTGAAAAAATATGATTTAGACCCGAATCCTAAATCCATTATTAAACAGATCCAGATATAACAAAAAAAGATCTAGATATATAACCAAAAAAATATAAACAACTGTCTTTTATCTGAGAAGAGGAGTATGAAAGAGATAGAGAGAGAAGTATATGATAAGAAATAAAATTCTCATGGAGGTTTAGATTTTCAATATTTCTTTCGATTCAATAATAACATAGGTTGGGGAGGCTTGGAATCTATCTGGGAGTCTCTAAAATCATGAATGTGTGGTTATAGTCGAGATAGGGCCGAATAGGGGTTAAAATGGGGGCTCAAGAAACATTAAAACAAATTGTTAGGCTAATTAAAACCCCGTAGATGGTTTTTCCAGAAGATGTGCTGAATTTTTAAAAACATGTGCCTTAAATGTATGCCTATTCTAGGGGGTGGGGTGAAAAATTTATACTTTTCTCAAACATGGTTTGAAAAACCATGCAAAACCCATGAAAACACTCACTGTCCAGGGTTGCACAGTTTGCTGGGCTAGGGCATACGATTAGAGAAAATCATCCAGCAATCGTGCACTACCCTATTTATACCTTTATTCTCAAAATTTCGCCCAACCACAATGCATGGTAAATACCAAATAAAAAATTAATCAAAAAAAGGAAAATATTAATTGTAAATGATCCCGAGGTATCATCAGAAAAGGTTGGGGTTTAACAATCTCCCCACCTTATAAGAGCTTGTCCTCAAGATGTACTCCCAACCATATCTATGTTTCTGATCTAAAAGGATCGAGTAATTATGTACCCATATATTCTTACTAATCCCATATTTCCTACTAAAAATGTTCATTCTAAACAAAACATGAATTTTCAACACATTCTTTCCCACAACACTTTCTGACTACGATCCAACACACATATCAGATTCTTTAAAACGGACGCATCTATCTCAATTTCAAAATCATACACATCGATAACATGAGAATGGTTGGGGAGATACCACCAATGTTTTTGAATCATGGATGTCATCATGCATAGACTGCATCATTGTGGAAGATCCAATCAGTATACCACAGACTCGATTCTCTCCACAACCTCAAATTGTCAAAAAACCAGGGTGCCAACTTGCCATGTCTCCATACCCTACATTGAACCAATCTAGTGGACACCCAATAGAATACATGATCATCCTATGAAAACTCTAGGGTTCAATTAAATATATTAAAATATGACTTTTGTAAACTCTCATCCATAATCATACACTTCGTTAATAGTTGTACTTGTTCTAATGTCTCCTACATTAGATTTGGTCACGACAACTTCGACTCAACCACCTCTATTCAGCAAAATGTTGATTTGAATGGCCTACTATAAATAGGATAATATGTTTAAATCTATATAGTTTTATGATAATTATTTTTATATTAATACTACATGAAATATTAGTCCTTCTATGAATACCAACCAAAGTTAAGAACACATTCTCACTGCATAACCTCAAGAACCCATATAGTAGGCTCTGACTCCCAATCTATCTATCGGTGGAAAACCGTACTAAAAAAACATTCATACCTAGTACCATATGAAAACCCTCCTAGAAACACAAAGTAAATTATGATTCATAGTCCAGAACAATAGTTTTTCTCACGCAGTGTAGACAAACTATCTTCCAAACATATAACTCTCCAAACTTCTCTATATAGAAATTCTCTCATATATGAAAGATATTAACTAAATTTTTCAAATGGATAAAATAACTAAAATAGTGTCATTATTCAGATGAGGCATTTGGAGACCCACCATAATTTTGTTTCACATCCTGCCACATCCAATCTAAGATGAATAATAGATGTAGTAATCCACCAGTTCTTTGATGCTCGGCCTTCACCTACCGACATTTTTACAATTGTGTAACAAAACTTTCTATCTCTGTTTTCATTCATATCCCCCAAAACTGTCATTATTGGTTTAGTACAATTCGGTCACACCTAGATGTACTTCTCACTCTGAGGCATGAAATTCATGCATCATCTCACTCCACATGCTTGTAGGAACAAAACCCTGATTCCTGACATAGATGGTCGCGTCCTAATTTGTGGTCCAATCAGAAGGTGACTCCCAACCTTCATGGTATTACCCTAATGGTAAAAACGTCAGATCCACCTTCTACATGTCTCTAAAATTTCTAAAAAAAGTATACTCCACTGAAACTGATGTGAGATTCATCTCTTACCAACTCTCATAAACCACAACATGCATATTAGATAGTCAATCAATCATATTCCACTCAACACTAGACTCCTAAATTTCATGAATATGAGTTTTCCTGCTCAAATAATCAATAAAAATTTCCCCTTTCCAGGTGTATATGATAACTCAAAATCAAATGTCCGCATATATTCAACCCATCTCTACTGCTGAAGATTCAAATCTTATTGGGATAATATATACATTATTATATTTCGATCGGTATAAATAGTAAACTTCTATCCCAAATGATAATTTCACCAACACTATAAATCATAAACTAATGTATATGACTCGAGGTCAGATGTAGGGATGTTCTATTCATATGGCCTCAACTGTCGAGCCTCTTACTCTACAAGTCGACCCCACTACATCAACAATACTCCAAGACCTATTATAGAAACATCTAAAACACCATATACTCCTCAACAGGAATAGGTAAGATCATGATTGGTGCTGATGTGAACCTCATATTCAACTCATGGAATAAATTTTCTCATTCTTCTTACCATTATAATTTTCCCCTTCTTGGTCAAGCCTAAATGTTTCTCTTCCAAATGGAAAAAGTTCAGACTAAACCTCAGATTATATAAAAATAACCCCATAAAGCTACAGATATAAAAAAAAATCCTTGTGATGCTCCCAAGAAACCACTACCAATGCTTTCTATGGGTCCACTGACACACCTTCCTCTAATATTATGTGACCTATAAAGTACAGAAAATCAATCCAAAACTGTCACTTATATAGATTAGCGTATAGCTGATTCTCTTTAAGTGTACTCGTGATAATGTAAATATGATGTGCAATATCATCATAATTCTAATATTACTCCAAATTTCATCCACAAACACTACCAAAATTGGTCTAAGTATGGATAGATGATTCTATTAATTAAGGCTATAAATACTACTGGTTAATTTGTCAACCCAAATGGCATTATGATGAAATCATATAGGTCATACATGCTTCAGAAAGTAGTCCTTCATATATTAGAAGGAAGAAATCCCAAGGAATAGTACAATAACCTCAAATCAATATGGGAGAATACAAAAGTTCCTTTAAACTGGTCAAAAAGATCATCAATATGTGGTAGAGGATACTAGTACTTCATAGTCATCCAATTCAACTTTAGATAATCAACACACAAGTGCAGAGTTCTACCATCCTTGTTGGAAAATAGGACTCAAGAACACCAATGTGATGTACTCCGTCAGATAGATCCCTTTTCCTATAAATCCTCCATATAATTCTTGATATCCTGAATTTCTATCGGTTCCATTCATTTTGGTGGAATAGAAACTAGATCATCCCCCAACATGAGCTCAATTGTAAATTCTATAACTCTCTTAGGTGGAAACCTTGATAAATATTTAGAAAACACATCCTGAAATATTTACACTATAGGTGGAAATATATCATGCTTTACACCTTCATAACATTACAAAAAACTAGAAATTAGGGTGGTAAGATCCCTCAGTTGCAAATTAACTAGCGCTACATGGCCCACCTTGATATACGAATCTACACAATTAATATAACTGTCACCCTTATGAGATGTAAATGTCACTATCATCTAATAAATGTCTATGTGGGATAACAATACTTTTAAATAGTATATACCTATAATTAGGTCGATGAGTAATGTGTAAAGGATATAATGATCCCAGATAAAATGATACTCTACATCCTTGAGAGAGAATCCCTTGCACAAGAATATGTCCCAAGACCGTAATCTAAATGCTGTATTTATCATCAACACCCCACTCCAGAACTCCACCACCAGGAAAAAAGTGCCCCCATTTTTTGCACAAATAAATTAATGAGAGGCACCATTAGAAAATAATAAACTATCTAGAGAATAATCTACAAGAATAGTACCTCTCAATATCAATATTCCTACCTCATTATTAACAAGTGTAGGCTAAATGGCATGTAACTATCATTCCCTTCAAACCTGTAATGCAGATTGAGTCCCCCATGCTTCACCAATTTACTAATACATTCTCTTATTCCTAGAAGCACCATGTCCACTTTGTTTAATGACTCAGATAATAGAAATATAGCTTCCAGACTGATACTGAGCAGAAGATCCACTTCTGGCACCCTAGTTTTTTCTAGCTCCTCTATCCCAACACGTTTTTCATGGGTTCTTACAGAATTTCTATTGATGTCCCATCCTTATTCATGATCGACATTCTACTGGGGTCTATGGATATTGTCTACATCAGTGAACCTATCTACTATATCAGTAACATATAATCTATGTAATGTCCTGTGTGAATGACCCTTCCCCATGGCCACTCAACTTGTTATACCTTGGCTAAAACCCTCATCACAATGATTCTTTCTCTTTGAATACATACCTCCTAATAAACTAGTAGCAACCACCTATCCTACACTAGAATCCTTCCTCAGGTTCCCCTCTGTTATGAGAGCCTGATCCACCACAATGTAAAACTTCTTTAATCAAAAGAGGTTAACCAAGGACATAATCTCACATTTAATTCCATCCTAGAAATTCCTCACCATGGCTATCTCATCCCATATTAAGGCCAGAGTAAATCACTACAAGTTTGTAAACCATATATCATAGTCTATCACACATGTACTCCCTCGAGTCAGACTCATGTACTCTGATACTCTCTCATGCCTCAATATCTCTAGATAAAAGTGATCCAAGAACATCTCTAAGGAGTTATTCCAAAGCATACCATCAATTTGTCTAGTCTGAACCTGAACATCCCAACATATTTTCACCAATCCTTATAGAATATAAGCATCCAATTTGAATGACTTATCAGATGGAGTATCAAAATGACCATGTATAGTGTGAATAGACTCCATCCAAAAGTCATCTCCCCTTAGTTCCACCCTCTCCAGTAAACATCAGAGGGTGCTGGAACAAAAATTCTCATGTCAATTCATACATAATACTCACAACCCTCAGAGGGTATCTTTACATAAACTTCATGAAATGAGTGATTCTCTCTTAGAGCTACTCTCTTGTTTCCTCACTTGGAACTATCCGTGCCTCAGGTTCCTCAACTTTTGGATCTTTTACAGCCATATCCTCTTATCTTCCTCTTAATAAGCATCATCATAGAGGAATATATCTATAATTACAAACAATTTTTTTAGGGAATATGACACCACTTTATCATGTTTACGTAAGAGGAAAACATAATAAGGCACAACAAGTATTTTTCCACATACCCTGCCACATGGGTAAAACCTAGGAACTATCACCACCCTTAACCATCGTATATCTAGATCATGGTTAAAAAGGGTAAACTCATTCTCTTAATCATGTTTCTCTTTAGAAACCCATCTAAGATCATCTTGTATCACTTTACATTTCTCAATTTTATAATAGGCACATTATTATTTCAATTTCATGGTCATAGAAAAGATTTCAAGATCAATAACTTACCTGAAACCCATTTTCTTACGCTTGCCAAAAATTATGCAAGCCAAAATAAATATCGAGTTCCTAGAATGATGCATGAAAACTTGAATCTCATGCAATACTAGACCTTGAGTCAAATATCAACTAATCTTTGAATTAATAATCACTTCACACAATAAGAGTGTCACCCAAGTTTAAATAATATTCACCTACAACTACAAATAACAAGAACACCAATCCCAACATATATACATGGGTTCTCCCCCATATATGGGTTAGATAATCCTATACATGAGCTCACTTGAGAGGACCATCTCTGACTAGTCTCCTTTCTACCTTTCCCAAATAGTAAGTCAAACAAGAAGAAAATAAATATGAGTTCTGATACCACTTTGTAACATCTCGACTCAGGTTCCACACACTAGTACCCTGATCTGGTTAGTCACATGACCAAAAGCATGCCACCATGTACACCAAAGGATGAAAACTACTAGTGAGGGTCTAATATTAGTCATGGGGATACTATACCCTCTTTTTTAGATTAATACAGAATTCAAAATAAATTAACAGTAACAAAACAATTATATTACATGACCCGAATAATCCAGTATCACAATATGTCAAAAAGTAGACATTTGTTATAAAAACTACACAGTATATATTCCATTATAAATTAAATGCAAAGTGTCAAAATGAAACTAAAAATTAAATACACTAAAAACTCCCATGTGAGTCCCGGAACTTGTATGGTTCCCTCATCTATGATCCACCCCAACTAAGCCATCAAACACATAGACTTTTCCCTTATCCTATCTTGAAATCATGAAATATGTTTAGGTGAAAATTTTGAAACCCTAGTAGGGTGTGGGTATAACATATTAGGCCACCACCAATGAAATATAAAAAAATATCCTATCAAATAGTTTATAAAATTTTATAATGAAATGAATACAATGTATAAGTAAAAAGTCACCACATTATCAATTATTCATTATTTAACCACATAAACCCCCAGGTTCCTAAGGAAATCCATACATTAAATTCCTTCTTCATCCAATGTTGGAGTTTGAACTATCCCTGAGGGATATCATATCGCAAAATTAAATTGTTACCATTATTCATGTGAGTTCACATATGAATTCATTTATTCCTATTCATTTTCTCAATTCATATATTAATTCCATTATTTCAATTCATAATTTCAATTTACACATGAATTCCATTTTAACCATTCATCATTTCTATTCACATATTAATTAAATTGTTACTATTCATCATTTCAATTCACAAATGAATTCTACTGTTACCAATCACCATTTAAATTCACATATTAATTCCATTGTTACCATTCATCATTTGAATTCACACATGAATTCTATAGTTTCCATTTACCTTTTCAATTCACACATGAATTCAACTATCACCATTCATCATTTCAATTAAATCGTGAAACAACAACCCATTAATTAATTTGTAAATTAATTAATCTAATATAACAATTTCATATCCACGTAATCCCATTAATTAAATCAACAATTAATTTACCAAAACTATCTCATTTATTAATTCAACAATTAATAAATCACTTCTATATCATTATTTAATTAAAAAATATTTAATCACATTCCATAAATTTTATAAATACAACAATATCCATTAAAAAAATTAAACTATTAATTAATCAATATACAATCCCAATATATAATAATTAATTCATTAATCAATTATCTCAAATCAACAATCTCAAAATACCATAAGTAATTAAATTATAAATTATCTTAAATCAATAATATCAATATCCCATAATTAATTGAAAAATTAATTATTCAATTCACAATACCATTATCCAATAATTAATTCAATGACTAACTATTCAATTTAACAAATTTACTATTCCCAATTTCAAAATCCCTAAAATAATCAATTTTCCCAATTAGTTAATCTAATATAGAAAACCGAATTTCTAATCATCCAATATCAATTCTAAAATTATATAAATTTAATTGAATTCCAGAATTTGTGATTTGAATTATAGACCACCTACCTCAAAATTGATAAAGAACACTCACCAATGGATAACCCCAAATTGAAGTGGATCAATCAAGAACATGATGAAAAATGAGATTTTGATCCAAATCCAAAATCCAAAATTAAATAGATCATGAAATAAAAAACATAGAACTAGATATAAAACCAACATATGATAAACATCCCTCTTTTATCCACAATGAGAATATATATATATATATATCTATATGTGAATAAATCACATAACTTTTTAGGTGAATATTTTGAATATGAACTTTGGGTCACTAACAACGGAAGTCAGGAAGGCTTGGAATCTTTTTGGGAGTCTCCGAAATCGATAAAGAGCTGTTAAAGTTGAGCTAGAGCTGAATATGAGTCAAGATGAAGGATAAAGAAATATTTAAAAAAATTATGGCTAATTAAAAAATAGTGCATAGTTTATTGTATAGAGGAACATAGTTTTTCATACCATAGTCTTTAACCATGTGACTCTTATTGAGGGAGGGGGAGGGTTAAAAGTTTCTTATTTCAGGCCACATGGTTTGATAAACTATGTAGCATCCAGAAAAACCCTCTCTCTCTAGGGTTTCATGGTTTTTTGGGCCAGGGGGCACTATTAGGGAAATTGTGCCCAACCGTGCTCTGCCATCTTTCTTATGTTATTCTAAAATTTTCATGCAAACACATCTGAAGGTAAAATCCAAATGAAAAGTACTCAAGAGAAGGAAAAATGTACCTGAAAATGATCTTGAGATATCTCCATTAGGGTTATGGGTTTTACAATTGTTAATAATGTAAAATATATGAATCTACCTCAATACATCATTAAATTTTATAATCATTGTTTTTAAACATTAAGGTCAAAATTTAAATATACCAACTATGGGTTTCCATTAAAATTATTAAGTCCCACATGGTTTATAATCATTACATTCTATTATAAGATTTATTCCAATATATTGGTAATCCTTTTTTAGTTTTCAATGGTGTTTAAATCCAATTTTATAACAATTGAATCACACCAAGTCCCATATTAATGCATTATAAATATAAAAAGTATCTAAAACACATTAAACAACAACATTTTTATTCTCTCCCATTAGGCATTCAAATTAAAATCAACATTTCCTATGTTCTAATGTTTAATAAACATGCATATACAATATGGAAACTCAAAAATAAAACTTTTAATTGAAAAAGTGTTAATGAATAAAGGTTCCAACATCACTTCACCAAAAACACATTTGAATGAAATAAAGATATTCTATGGGTTAAATTAAAAGGAACAAAAAAATTGATTTATATCAACCTAGACATCTAATAGTAGCCTTTAATTTGAGCTAAAAGGGTAGATATTGATGAAATAGAAAAATTCATGGGAAATTTGTCATAACCCACGTAAACAATGTAAGTAAATTTAAAAGAAAGTTAAATGTAGATAATAAGGGTGGGGACTCTTAAAAAACCAGGATATTTCTAGTTACATAGATTTAAGTGAATTCATAAAATGGAATGACATGTTCCCCCATGTAATAGTGGGGATGGAAGGGATATGAGGTGTGTGGGAGCTACTAGATGAATGGGGGAAGAAAGGGGATAAAACTTTTTTAATAAGGGTGGGTGAAAAATTCATTTCCCATGTTTTTAAAGGGATCATTTTGATCACTTTTTTTAAAAATGGTATTCCAACCATTCTTTCCCCACAATATCAGTACCACAGTCTGAAACAGTTATGTCGTACAGTTTCAAAAACCCATTTTCCAACCATATGACATGTCTAAAATCCACTATGTACATTCACACGGTCTCTAGGGACTTATCAAATGTTTTAAAAAATTTTCCACCCATTCATTTTGGGGTTCACAGTTAGGTTTCACTGTTATCATAAACCATGTTCCCTAAGTTATAACTCACAAAACCCAAACATAAGACCCCAATCTCCTAGGCTACTCTAGAGACCTCATATCCACCTAGAATACTTAATTTCAAGTCCAAATTGGTTCATTTTAGGTGTTTAAATCCTTGTAATTCCATCCTAACACTGGATATAAAAAAGTACAATCCACTAATATAAGAATTAAAGCATTCTCTAAATTTAGTTGCTCAAATGGACATGAGGTATTACAAATAAAACTAATCTCGAGGACACTGATGACACTCGATAGACTAATAACACCAATATAAATTATGAAACTATCAATAATTATTATAAAAAATCATTAAACTCTAACATAAAAATAATAAATAATAGAAATAAATATAATTAAAAAAGACATGGATAGCACATGATCAAATGAAACTGGTGTAACATACCCCAACAACACTTATGAATCTAAAACCAATGACCCTAATGAAAATAATAAAAATGGGACTAAAAAAATGAAATCATAAAAAATATAGTATAAATTTGACATAAAACACATTGATGACAATAAAAACATCAATGAAACTGTTAAGACTTCTATTGGTAATATTAATGGACCCAAATACATTAAAGACACTCATATGGGTGACACTAAAAATTGTAAAAATATGGATTATACTAAATACACAACAATTGAAAACAAAAATGACACTAATTTTAACAATAATAATGACCATGATGTTGATGACACTCATAATATGCATGATAGTAATGATAGTAATGGAATAAATGAAATTAATTTTGAAAACCAAATGAAAGAAGTTACACTAACTTTAATGAAAATAATGACATTGATACTGATAACAATGTGAGTTTTATAAAACTAATATTGATGAAACTAGTAGCATTGATGATACAGATAATACTAATGAAATATATGTTAATTGCATCAATATAATTGATTTCAATGACAATGATGAATTTTACATTGGTAACACCTTTTTTTAAAAACCAAACATCGATTACATTGACCTAAAAAAATATTGTAGCTCACATTAATATTGATGATACATATTATGTGGGCTATACTATTAGTGATATTACCTATATTTATGTAAATTAAACTATCAAAATCGACATTAATGAAAGTAATACTGATGATGTAAAGACCCAGAATTTCCATGTAATTGTTTTTTAATTATATAGAAATTTTAAGAGTCTACAAAATTTGACGGCACGCGATTCTGAGGCACGGAGTGCCCGGAATGATCGGTCAAAGTTTTGTTAAGCTTAAATTAATGTGCGTAAGTAGTTTTCCTGAAAAGTGGAATAAATATTAAATGGTTACTAGGATCAGAAATACGAGGACATTGATGCCCTCAGGATGGCAGCTTTACCGTAGGTGTGACTTAACTTTAGTCGGCGTGGGTCTCCAGTGAGAAATCCTGAAAATGGAATAACTGTAAATAAAATAATTAAATAAAGTTATTTTATTTTTAAAATGATTATAACTCACGAATTGTAACTCAGATTAAAAATCTGAGACCACTACTGAACTCGTGAGGGTATGATTTCTGTAAGCAGATACTAACTTTGGCATGTGTGGGCCACCAGAAAAAGTTAGTTTTTGGCCGTAAATAAAATAATTAAGTAACAATTATTTTATTGTAAAATTCCTAACTTTTAAACTGTAACTCGGATTATAAATATTAGGGTACCGTTGGGTTTTTTGGGGTGTGATTCACCTAGGCGGAGCCTAACCTTGACCGTTGTGGGTTGAGGGTGACTGATAATAATTTCCCGAACTTTTTTTCCGGTACGTTCAATAAACGTGCGAGCAGTGTTTTATAACTCATGAACTGGTGCTCATAATTGAAATCCTATGGCAATGTTGAACTCTCAACTTTGGTGACTGCTTAGTGAGACCTTCACCACAGTTGCATTCTAACTAGAGTGGAAGTTATATTTTGGGGGTTTTTAATTAAGTTAAATAAAAATAAGGGTTAACTTATTTTTAATTTTGGCGGGTAAAAATCTCCCAGGGGAGGTTGGAGGTGGGGGACACCACACCCAATCTCCCATGGGAGGTTATGGTGGTGGGACCCACCTGATCATAACCTCCTGTGGGAGGATTAAAAGTGGTGGGACCACCTGAGTTGGTAAAACCCCCAATTCAAGTTTGAATGGTGGGGACCACCCGACTCATGAACTCCCTCTTTAATAAGGGAGGAGGCAAGGGGTTTCCTCAAGTTTTTTATGCCTCCTTAATAAGAGGGAGTCCATTGGGATCCTCCATATTAATAAGCCAACCCACACCATTAATTGAGGGAGTAAACTCATTTAATTAAAATACCACAATTTGAACTCTTTTGAATTCATGCCCACAAATAAAATAATAGGCGATCTGTTATTTCTTTTTGTTGGTGGAAACCTGGGAGAGGAAGAGCTCTTGGAGGAACATATCCACTCCAAAGAAGAACGCGAAGAATGCCAACGACGTCCTCTCTTATTCAACTTCTTCCTCAGACTCCTCCTCGGACATCTCCTTTCTTCTTCTACAGGAACAAATGAGGGAGCGTCATCCTTGAAGAGCATTGACGACGTCGACCTCAACTTATCTCTTTCCGAAATCGATGAATCGACACTCTCCTTCCCGCGACTCCGACAATGATCGTCAAAAAAGGTAGGGGGATTTGAGTTATTTTATATATCAGTATAAACCTCCATTCTTCGTCATTCAAATTTCTGGATTATGGTATGTCAAATGTTATCGCCATGACGAGGAGTGCTCGGACCGCACGAACATGGCCCAACCCTCCCCCTTTGGTTGTTCTTATTTTTTGATGACAGAAGTGGACCATGAAGAATCCGGCGGCGCAAGGCCACCGGGTCTCCACAAGGGCGTGGCACCACCGTGCCGTGTAGAGAACCGAGCCGTGACCAGGCGGGCCGCAGCGGTGCAAGAAGGAAGAGCCGCGAACAGGAGGGTCGCGGCTGTTGGATGATGATCGTGACGCCATCGCACCACGCGGAGGAGCTGGAGGCCGCAGCCGGGTCAGGCCACAGTGGAGGTGGCGCAACTCCGTCGTGCTACACAGAGGCCAGTTGAACCGTGGTGTCGTCACACCTCGGTGGAGTAGCCAGGGGCGACCGGCTCAGCCGGCCGCCGGTGCGCGCTACATGCGGGACCCCTCGGGTCCCGCGGTTCACCGAACTGGCACCCAGTTCCTTCCGAAGCCAGGGGCACCACACCCCCCCCCTCAATGCGTGGCCAGCCTGGCCGCTGTCCAGGCCACCCTCGACCAGAACCCCTTCGGGCTAGGCAGTCCCTTCGGGCTGGACCACTCGGGTCGGGCCGCCCCTTCGGGCCAGACCACTCGGGCCAAGCTGCCCCTTCGGGCTGGGTCGCCCCCTCGGGCCATGCCACGTCCTCAGACTGGGTCATACCCGTGCACCAGGTTGGACCCCGGTATTGACTGGGTCAGGCTGGGTCGGTTCGACTGGGTTGGACCGGACCCGAACCCATTTGGCATGTTTACACCTTTTCACCCCTATCAAGGGCTACGGGTGTCCGATCGACGAACAGTTTGCAGCGACAAAAAGCTCAAAGCGGGATGATTATATTGGAATACCTCACTTTAGGTTTGGACATAGTTGGAGTATGTTGGGGTTGTCTTGAACCTAAAAACCAACCGGGCCCCTGGAATGGAAATGCCAATAAATCACAGATCGGGCGTCTGATTGATGCACCGTCTGTCGCCTTGGAACCCTTATGACACAGCGGTAATTTGGGTTACTCCTTTGTGGAGTTTAGTGGTGGTAGAGGTACGACGGATATCTCGAGAGCAGATTCTACAAAACTCAAGTGCACCAAGTTCGAGGAATCCAATGGCTGATAGTGAGGTGATGGTTGGAGACAGATCATACGGAGGTCAACACTCAACGATCCTGTGTGGGTCAGTGCATACCGATCCTGTGTGGGTCAGATCTGGTGTGGGTCAGCACTCAGTGATCCTATCTGGGTCAGCGCATACCGATCTTGTGTGGGTCAGATCCTGTGTGGGTCATTGCGGGGGTTAGTACCTATCGATCTTGTGTGGGTCAGATCATATGTGGGTCATTTCAAGGTTTAGTACCTATCGATCCTATGTGGTTCAGACTCTATATGGTTATAAGAAGTGCCTCTTGTTAGAATAATATGATCTCGCTACGTGAATAATCATTTGAACTTCTATGTTACACTAAAAATCATGGTTTGAGCTGAGTCAATGACTTTTTTGTTTTCTCATGATTGAGATGGGTTACTAGATAACTTAGGTATATGTATGGAAATTTACCTAAGTATGGGTTATCCATTGATTCCTTTACTTTTTGGTTTATCCATGTTGGATATTGTGAGACCTTGGGTATCTCGAGGTCCCTACTGAGTATCGTTATAATCACCCCTACACGGGCTATTCCCGCACCTCGTTGTGTTGGATGCAGAAGACGGACAACACTGACGGAGGCCGAGAGCGCCAGGACTGGACGATACCCAGAGGTGGAGCATACGACGAGTCGATATACAGAGGTGTCTGATGGGCGTGGAGTGCTGTGGTGGCCATCTGTACCTACCCTTCAAGTAAGAACCCTATAAGATGATCCAGGAGCTGTTATTTACCATTTAGATGTTTGTCCCTTTTTCGGTTGTACTTTCTTTCAGTTGTATTTACTTTAGTTGTACCTGTGCTATACTATTGGGCTTGTATTTTAGGCCCCATTTTTCTTTCCAGCACTTCTTCTGTTTATAGTATTGTTTAGTGCTTTTATTTTAGTTGTGTACTCTGATTGTGTGTGTTTACTTTTTTATAAAGTTAATGCCTTCCTAGCTTAGAGATTTACGCCTTTGGTGCTAGTCACCGGCCTCATGCCTATAGAAGGTGGGCTTGGGGTTTTCACAAGACGGGCCCCAAGGATGGGTCGTCAAAAATTGGTATCAGAGGAGTCGGTTCTATCACAAAACTCAGGACTATGATCATTCTTTTCTGTGAAGCAATATTTTTAAGGGTACTGAGTGTGGTTTTTAGTTCAGGGAGTCCAGTGTTGGTGCAGCTGCCGACATATCCATACACCAGTACCCTAACTTCTGATTTCTGAATCAGTGCACAAAAACACTGATTGCGTATGTGTTTTCAAGAGTTTTCTTTAAGTCATCTCAACCAGGTCAGCTCAACAGGTATAAACTTTTGACCATGGCACACCTATTCCTTACCAGGATGCCTCCACGCAGAAAACCAGTTAGGGTTCTCGAGATTGTACTCGATGATGGCCCACCGAGCAACGAGGCTCTGGTTTAGGGCCCTCTTACTATGTTGGAACCTTCGGGTCATGTACCAGTAGCACCACCACTCGTTGGGCATAAGATTCCACCAGTCGCATTGGAGGATGGTGCACACTGACTGAGCGTGTTGCATGAGTTCCAGCGGTAGAGGCCTCCAAGGTTTCGAGGCGAGACAGATTCATAGGTAGCAGAGGACTGGATGGAGGCTATTACTGGAGTTTTCCACCTAGTTGAGACACTAGTTGAGAAGATTTTGATCTTAGATACTAGTCTCTTTTAGTGAGTGACCATGAGGATGGTATGCATAGTGATGAGGTTTTGGTACATGGACTGTTTTCCAAGATGGTACCTTCGGGCAGTGTGCCAACTATATCACTGACCGTTGGTCACCAGACACTACCGACGGTACCAGTAGAGGAAACTTGTAAGCTTAGTGCATTACATGTGTTTCAGTATCAGATACCCCTCATGTTCCGAGGTGAGCCTGACATACAGGTGTCTGAGGACTGGCCTGAGGAGGTGGCTGAGAGTTCTCTAGAACTTCTACAGCTTCGTCAGGATGACATGTCAGCAGCTGATTATTCATCAAGGAGTATCGATCATTCCAATTACTCGATGAATATGATGCAAACAATGCTTCAGGTCTTGGAAATCTGAGCAAAGTGTTTTTAAGGAAACTGAGCCAACACTTTTCCTCTATGAATTTCTACTCATGTTAGGGTTCTAGATAGAACCTTTGTGGTTGAATGTTCTTTGGATGATCGGATAAAGATAGTGAATGTTAGCAGTGGTAAAGCTGGAAACTAGTTCTAGTCTTAGAGACTTGGGCATGCAAGATGTTTCAGAAAGAGGATGTGACATGGATAGATAAATCTACAGGGAAGAAGACGTGGAAGAAGTGCTAGGAGAGCAACATGAGGTGGTGTACATTTCGTCATGTTACAACCACCCACCTTTGTAGTCCCCACCAGGCTTAGGTATCTAGAGGGTAGGAGAAGAGTGTAGCTTCAAGTGGTCAAGGAGTGTGACCCAAGGGATCTAAGAATGATTCATGGTATGGTATGTGTCTACCACTAGATGTCGTATCAATAGATGTAGGTACTAATCATTCCATCCTTCCATGAATCTTATCCCAGACATAGAGTTTCTGGTTAAAACATTTTCTTGGACCTCATGTCTAGAGATACTTGTGGGAGGATAATCGATAATCACACTTATGAAGACAGTGTGATCTTACCCTCAAGGTGAGAGTTTCAGTTGGAACCTCTTGGTGGCAGCGTCGAGGCCTTACGATGTTAGTTTGGGTATGGACTGGGCAACCATAGTTCATACACAGATTGACTGTATTAGGCAAAAAGTTTGTGGTTTATCTATAACATTGGAATAGGGTTTCCCTTGGTCAGCAAAAAAGGAAACCCATGCAACACAGGATAAACTCATGCATAGGAGGGTGTAGCTGATCACTCGTGATTTGGCTATCCTCACCCTCGTGGCACCAGATGTTTTGAGTTTTTTGTTCCCAACAGAAGTGGCTAGAGTTCCTCTAGGACTATGAATTTGGGAGAGTATATAATCCTAGGAAGGGAGAACGTGGTAGCAGACACACTCAGTAGGAGGTCTGGCCTATAGGTTCTAAGTGAGGTGGCAGGGCAGCTAGCTGCTTTATAGATATCCTTTGTGGATAGAGACGGAGCAACATTTCTTCAGTATCTTATAGTCACTCCCCCACTTCGTCAGCGAGTCAGAGAGGTGTAGCATGGGGACGCTGACTGTAAGACATGACGTGCTCAGATATCCACAGGACAGACACCTAATGGATTTCTTGAAGGTGGGCAGCATGTCATCATCTTCAGAGGACGTACTATGGTACCTATAGAACTTCAAGAGGAAGTGTTGAGGGAGTTCCACACTTCCCCTCTAGAGGTACATCCAGGAGTGATGAAGATGTACTAGGACCTTCGACGACAACACTGGTGTCTCGGTATGAAGAAGATAGTTGTTGAGTTTGTCTCTTGGTTCCTCATTTGTTAACAAGTGAAGATGAAGCACCAGGTACCAGCAATCATGGTTCAGCCTTTAGAGGTCCCAGAATGGAAGTAGGATTAGATATACTTGGACTTCATGAGAGGTCATCCACGTACATCCAGGGGTGACGAATCGATTTGGGTGATCATCGACCGACTCACCAAGTCAGCCCACTTCTTACTGATCAAAGAGCAGAGCTCAGTAGAGAGATTGGGATGCCTCTACATGCAAGAGATTGTGTGGATACATGGAGTATCTTCATCTATTGTCTCTGATCATGACACACGATTTACTTCCCATCCATGGAAGGGGTTGTAGAGAGCTTTTGGGAGATAGATTCGCCTGAGCACCGCCTTCCATCCTCAGACGGATGGTCAGACCGAGCGGACCATCCAGACCCTCGAGGACATGCTTCGAGCATGTATCCTTGACTTCAGTCATAGCTGGGAGGATCATCTACCTTTGGTAGAGTTTGCGTATAACAACAGCTATCACTCCACCATCGGCATGACACCTTTTTAGGCCTTGTATGGTCGACCTTGCAGATCGCCACTGTGCTGGACAGACCCAGGGGAGTCAGCACTAGTAGGGCAGAGATGGTACGGGCTACCATGGAGAAGGTGTAGATCATCCAGAAGCGGATGAAGACTGCATAGAGCAGAAAAAGGTCATATGATGACAGGAGATGATGACCTCTAGAGTTTGAGTATGGCGACCACTTCTTCCTACGGGTCTCACCTCGACGATGTCTACGAAGATTTGGCCATTACGACAAGTTATCTCCGAGGTTCATCAGACCTTTCCAGGTCCTCAGAAGAGTAGGCAAGGTGGCTTACCGCCTAGATCTTCCACATCAGTTGCACCGAGGGCATGACATCTTCCACGTATCTCAGATGAGGATATATGTGGCCGACCCTTCTCACATCATCGACCATGGGGAGCTGGACATCTATGATGGGGAGACTTTCATGGAGGTTCTAGTAGAGATTGAGGATCGACAAGACCGGGTCCTACGTGGACGGTCGATACCTCTGGTGCATGTTCATTGGCAACACAGGAACCTCCAAGAGAGCACATGAGAGCGGGAGGCTCAAATGCGTGCTCAGTACCCTCATTTGTTCCCTTATTTCAAGTTGTAGCTTACGGGGACATAAATCTATAAGATAAGGAGGATGTAAAGACTTTGAATTTCCATGTATTTTTTTTAAATATATGGGACTATTAAGAGTCCGTGAAATTTGACGGCACGCGATTCCGAGGCCCGGAGTGCCTGGAATGATCCGTCGAAGTATTGTTAAGCTTAAATTAATGCACATAAGCAGTTTTCCTGAAAAAGTGGAATAACTATTAAACAGTTACTCATATCAGAAATATGAGGACACCGATGCGCTCAGGATGGCAGGTTTACCTAGGCGTGACTTAGGTTTAGTCATCACGGGCCTCCTATGAGAAATCCCAAAAATGGAATAATAGTAAATAAAATAATTAAATAAAGTTATTTTATTTTTCAAATGCTTATAACTCACAAATGGTAACTCAGATAAAAAATCTGAAACCGCCGTTGAACTCATGAGGGTATGATTTCTTTTAGAAGATACTACCTTTGTCCGGCGCGGTCCACCAGAAAAAGTTAGTTTTTGGCCATAAATAAAATAATTAAGTGACAATTATTTTACTCTAAAATTCATAACTTTTAAACGGTAACTCGGATTGGAAATTTGAGGGTAGCACTGGGTTTGTTGGGGAATGATTCACCTATGGAGAGCCTAACCTTGACCAGCACGGGTCGAGGGTGACTGATAATAATTTTCCGAACTTTTTTTGGGTACATTCGATAAACATGTGAGTGGTATTTTATAACTCTTGAACCGGTGATCAGAATTGAAATCCAAGGGCACTGTTGAACTCACAGCTTCAGTGATTTCTAAGTGAGACCTTAACCACAGTTGCGTTCTAACGAGAGTGGAAGTTAGATATTGGGGGTTTTTAATTAAGTTAAATAAAAATAAGGGTTAACTTATTTTTATTTTTGGCAGTTAAAAATCTACAAGGGGAGGTTGGAGGTGGGGGCCACCACACCCTAACCTCCCATGGGAGGTTCTGGTGGTGGGCCCCCCCTAAGCATATCCTCCTGCAGGAGGATTAAAAGTGGTGGGACCACCTGAGTTGGTAAAACCCCCAATTCAAGTTTGAATAGTGGGGACCACCCGACTCATGAACTCCCTCTTTAATGAGGTAGGTGGAAAGGGGTTTCCTCACATTTATTATGCCTACTTAATGTGAGGGAGTCCATTGGGATTCTCCCAATTAATTATCCAACCCAACCCATTAATCGAGTGAGTAAACTAATTTAATTATAATACCACAATTTGAATTCTTTTGAATTCATGCCCAAAAATATAATAATAGGTGATCTATTATTTCTTTTTGTTTGTGGAAACTTGGGAGAGGAATATCTCTTGGAGGAATGTATCTACTCCAAAGAAGAACACGAAGAACATCGATGATGTCCTCCCTTCTTCGACTTCTTCCTCAGACTCCTCCTCGGACATCTCCTTCCTTATTCTACTGAAACAAAGGAGGGAGCACCATCCTTGAAGAACGCCGACGACATCGACCTCAGTTTCTTTCTTTCCGATGTCTACGAATCAAAATTCGCCTTCCCGTGACTCCGACAACGATCGTCAAACAAGGTAGGGGGATTTGAGTTATTTCATATATGTGTATAAATTGTCGTTCTTTGTCATTCATTTTTCTAGATTTTGGTATTCCAAATGTTATTGCCATGACAAGAAGGGATCGGATAGCACAAACACGTCTGGAACCTCCCCCTTTAGTTGTTCATATTTGTTGACGAAGGAGGTGGACCGTGAAGAAGTCGCCGGTGCAAGGCCACCGGGTCGCCACAAGGGCGCGACACCGCTGTGCCACGTAGAGAACTGAGCTGCGGCCAGGCGGACCACGACAGTGTCGGAAGGAAGAACCGAAGCCAAGAGGGTCGTGATGGTTGGATGATGAGCACGGCACTGTCGTGCTGTGCGGAGGAGCTGCAGGTCGCGGCCAGGTCAGGCCGCGGCTAAGGGGGCGCGACGCCGTTGTGCTGCGAGGAGGCCAATAGAACCGCAGTGTTGTCGCGCCGCTGTGGAAGAGCTAGGGGCGGCCGGCTGAGTCGGCCGCTGGTGCGCGCTACAGGTAGGACCCCTCGGGTCCAGCGGTTCACCGAATCGGTGCCTAGAGTTGGTTCCTTCAGAAGACAGGGGGACACCGCACCCCCCCCCAGGCATGGCCCGCCGGCCACGCGTGCCGGCAGGCAACGCGAGCCTACCAGCCAGCCGTTGTCGGCCGGGCCACCCTCAGCTAGGCCCCCTTCGGGTTAGGCTGTCCCTTCGGGATGGACCACTCCGGCCGGGCCACCCCTTCGGGCCGGGCCAGTTCGTCGGACTTGGTCGGACCCTGGTACGGACCGGACCCGGACCCATTTATCCAGTTTACACCTTTTCACCCCTATCTTGGGCTATGGGTGTCTGATCGATGAACCGTTTGTGGAGACAGAAATATCAGAGTGAGGAGATTATATTGAAATACCCCACTTGAGGTTTGGACATAGTTGTAGTATGCTTGGGTTGGTTGGAACCTAAAAACCAATCGGGCCCCTGGAATGGAAATGCCAATAACTCACAGACCGGGCGTCCGATTGACGCACCGTTTGTCACGTTGGAACCCTTAAGACATAGTGGTTCTTTGGGTTACTCCTTTTTGGAGTTTAGTGGAGGTCTAGGTATGGCTGATATCTCTAGGGCAGATTCTATGGAACTCGAGCACACCAAGTGCGAGGAATCCAGTGGTTGATAGTGAGGCGGAGGTTGGAGACAGATCATACGGAGATCAGTACTCAGAAATCCTGTGTGGGTTAGTATATACTGATCATGTGTGGGTCAGATCCTGTGTGGGTTAGTTCTCAACGATCTTGTGTGGGTCAGCAAATACCGATCCTGTGTGGGTCAGATCATGTGTGGGTCATTGCAGGGGTTAGTACCTATCGATCCTGTGTGGGTTAGACTCCGTATGGTCAGAAGTAGTGCCTCTTGTCATAATAAGATGATCTAGTTTCGCGACTAATCATCTTCACTTCTATGATACACTAAAAATCCTGGTTTGAGACGATTCAATGACTTTTTTGTTTCCTCATGATTGAGATGGGTTACTAGATAACTTAGGTATATGTATGGGCATATACCTAAGTATGGGTTATCCGTTGATTCCTTTACTTTGTGGTTTTCCTTGTTGGATATTGTGAGACCTTGAGGGTCTCAAGGTCCCTAATGAGTATCATTATACTCAACCCTACACGGGTTGTTCCCACACCTCGTTGTGTTGGATGCAGACGATGGACAACGCTGACGGAGGCCGAGAGTGCCAGGATTGTACGATACCCATAGGTGGACCATACGACGAGTCGGTACACATAGGAGTCTAACAGACGTGGAGTTCTGTGGTGGCCATCTGTACCTACCCTTTAGGTAGAAACCCCGGAGTACGTTACAGGATTTGTTCTTTACCATTCAGTTGTTTTTCCCTTTTTCAGTTGTACTTGCTTTCAGTTGTATTTACTTCTGTTGTACCTGTGCTATTATGTTGGGCTTGTATTTCCTACCCCTTTTTCTTTCTAGAACTTCTTCTGTTTACAGTATTGTTTAGTGCTTTGCTTCCAATTGTGTACTCTGATTGTGTGTGTTTACTTTTTTATAAAGAAAATGCCTTCCCAACTTAAGGATTTACGCCTTTTGTACTAGTCGCCAACCCCTAGCCTATGGAAGGTGGGATTGGGGTAGTCACGGCACGGGCCCCAAGGACGGGTTGTGACAGATGAGAATTCTAAAAGTGAAATTAAAATCATTGTTAGTGATAATGAAAAAATTGAGGAGACTTGGGAACAATGTGACACTAATATCACTTATATAGGACATACTAGAAATAATAATGATTATTATAAAATTGGTAAAATGGATAACACTCCTGAAACAATTTTTTTTGAATATATTGGGGTTGATATTACTACTTTTACTACAGAGACTATCAACATAAATACTATTGAAACTAGTAACTTAAAATAAAATACCCCTAAAAGCTCTGATGAATCATACATTGATGATATAGAAAATGTTTATTTTGAAAAAATTGACACAAAAAAACAAATAGAAATATAAAAAATTGAAAAAAATGATATATAATTATGTATTAGTGACACTAAGAATAGGAAACATGACATATATGATGAAACTAAAATAGACAATGTTAACATTGATAAAATAAATATTTTTTAGATAATAAAAAAATTGTCACCACATACAACACTAAAAAAATGTCAAAATAGTTATTGATGATAGTGATGATAATGACACAACTAACAGAACTAACATTGAAAACAAAGATGCTAATGGAATTAGTGACACATAATCCAATAAATAAAACAAATATATAATTGTTATCACTATTAACACTAATCCCAACACTATTGAAAATTATTTCAAAACCAATGAAATTAGGCACAACAATATTGAAGACACTAATAATTAATTTTATGATATTAAATATATTAATGTTAAAGATATTGGAATTGATGGGAAGGATATCAATGAAACTAGGGACACTGACCCAGATTATACAATTTCAAACAACCCAAGAAATGTTAGTAAATCTATTTTCATTAATTAAATGGAAGACATTAACAATTATGAAACCATTAAAATTGATACTAATGGTACATAAACTAATAAATCCATAAATAAAATTATCACTTGTGAAACTAACAATATTTATTACACTAATTAAAGTGTCACTAATAATATGGATGAATTTTATGATTCTAAAAAAAATGAAATTAAATACACTGATACATATAAATAAAATGATACTTATAACATATATTTAAATAGAAATAATGAAACTAACAACACATAGGTCTTTGATTACACATGACCAACCATTTATAATAAATAAAATGATGAATAAAATGAAAATGACACAAATGATATTGTGAAAACTAAATTTAATGATGACATTGAGGAAATTTATGAAATTGATCCTAATGGATCCATTGGAAGGATGACATCGATAACACTAATAGTGATAAATACTATGTTGATACATATACTGATAATATTAAATATATTGACAACACTAATGATAGTTACTCAATTAACATTGATATAAATAACCACACAACTGATAATAAAAATGTTGTTCACATGAATTCCACTGATGCAGATGATAATAAGAAACTGTGATTGATAATAATAATAATGTTGAAAACAATACACTAATATTAATTACATTGGAGACATTGGTAACAATGTTTCTTAAAATATTGAAGACACTACTAATACTAACAAAAATTTCATTGAAAACACTGACCAAACATAGTACATATATAATAATGACACTAGATTCGAAGAAACATTTTATGTAGACAAAAATAATAACAATGATACAAAAAACTATGAAATTTTTTTAAATTGAATGTAATGAAACCAAATTAAATTGATGAACTTAAAGACACTAACACAAATGAAACTAATGAAATTTTCAAAATTCATAATATATACAATGATGAAGACACATAAAATAAAAAACATATGATAGAAATATTTTTAATTTTTATAATAAAATCAATTACACTAATGATACAAATGATACTATTGATACTATCAGGGATGATAATAACATAGATATATTTACAAGAACTGATGTTGATGACAGTGATGATTCAAATATACCTTGAATTAGTGAATATAATAACACTAATGAAATGGATATTAATGACTAAAATGAAACAAATATTGACAACACAGATGACTTTGAT
This sequence comes from Viscum album, assembly GCA_963277665.1. Taxonomy (NCBI): domain Eukaryota; kingdom Viridiplantae; phylum Streptophyta; class Magnoliopsida; order Santalales; family Viscaceae; genus Viscum; species Viscum album. Next base: position 1,187,454,400 of record OY728164.1, read on the forward strand.
TAATCTAAAATTGAAATTATTAAGGAAACTTATTATATTATCACTAAAAAATTGATAACAATGATCCTAATGAGACTAATAATGAAAATACTAGTTAAATAAATATTGAGGATCCCAACACCGATTATGATGAAAATATCAAAGGTAAACAACAAAAATAATAACACTAAATACATAGATAACTCTTCTATAATGGTAATGAAACAAATGAAATAAAAATTTAGAAAAATAATGTAGATAATAATTAATAGAATAACCATGATGATAAATATATTTATGATATCAAAGAAACTAAAACTAATGAAACTAACAATGAGTACAAATATGTTTCTAAATTCACCGATCTCACTAATATTTATAAGATTTGAAACAAAAAACACGTCTATAAAACTGTTAACATGTAAAAAATAATCAACATTAACACCAATGAAAATATGACATTGATGAAACTAATAGTGATGGAATGGTAAATAATAACTATAATAATTTCATTTTCACCAATAAATCTAAGCACAATAGTGCCACTTAAAAAGAATACATTGATAACATAGATTACACATACAGTAATGGTATTATTAATATAGATTTTGATGATACTAAATAAACTAATTCACTAATGTTGATTAAATCAATGACAAAAAAATTAGTAACTCTAAAACTAATGAAGAAAATCCCATTAACACAATTGAGGATTCTTTCAAATAAAAATACACTAACACCATCATCACTAATGAGCTGGAAAATATTCACTATGAATATGACATTGATATTAGTGACATAGACAATGCTAACACTCATATGGTTGACAACATGGTGATTGATAAAACTAACATCAATGACATTGATGATCCCAAAGTCATTGGACCTGATAATACTATTTTCAATGGATTAAAAAAAATAAATGAAACTAATTCCAATGAAACTAATAAAATTGAATTTATTTATAGAGACAGTAATATTGATGACATTGAAATTGAAAAAAGTCATAACAATGATTTCAGTGACATGGGAATTTATGAAAAATATGGCAATGTAACTAAAAAAACTAAAGAAACTAGTGAAAATGATATATTTGAAGATATTGATTACATTAATAACAACATATTTATTATTATAGTAAAATTAAATTGATAAAACTAACAATGATTATTTTTATGAAATTGATGAAATCTATGTTGATGATACTAATTATATTGACAATAACAAGGAAAAAAATGAAATTATTTACTATTAGGTATCTAGATATACAAAAGGTAAGGGCAATAAGAAAATTATATTAGTCACACTAATATAAAACCAATTTATTTCACCACTAATACTGAATTCATTGATAATTAATACAATAATTATATTGAAAAATATTTGTGTGGAATCAATTAAATTAATGAAACTAAAACTGAGGTTGTTAAAAATAATGTTGAAAATAACATTGGGGATATTTACAACAGTAAAGAATATTGTGTATGTGACTTCAATGATATTAGTGACACTAAAACCTATGTTAGTAATGACATAAAAACATGGATAGAATGAATGAATATAATTAAACTAATTTTTAATACTATAATAAAACTAATGACATGTAATATACTAACTACATGATGAAACATATGACCTTGATAAGACTAACATTAATTAAAATGACATTCAAGGACTAAAGTTGCTGATATTAACAGTAATGATAAAGATAAAAATAATAAAAATTTCCATGTTGTTGGAAACATCAATATTGATAATAAAAAAACATAAGACACTTAGAATGTTAACACTAATAGATATGGAATAGATGAAAATGAAGATAAAGATACTCATATTGATGAAATTAATGTGCACAGCAGTATTGAAATTGATGTTTCCTGACAAAATAAATAGGCATCAATAGACCAAAAGGCACCAAATTCACATACGACAATGATGAAATTAAAATCAATGACACAAATAACATTGATGACATTGTCATAAGGAAATTTATTATATGGATGACACTAAGATAATTGAGGGAACTAATGAAACTTTTGACAAAAACACATGATAAATGAATATCAATTGAACCAATTACACTTATATTAACAATATTTTCAAATATACAATTGAAACTGATGGCACTAAAAAAGTGATGAAACTAGTTATAATGAAATAGATGAAGTCAATATGAAAAATATTTATTACAATTTCACTGACACTAATGAATTTAATAGTGTTGACACTAATTAAATTAATGATAATGATTTGACTAATGAAAAAAATTACATTGACATCATAGACCCTAAATAAATTAAATAAACATATGAAATTGATGAAAAAAATCCAATTATAATGAGGACATTGAAAAAAAATTAAAAAATTCATGATAGTGATGACACTGACTTCTATAACACTACCAATATCAAGAACTATAATAGAAAATGTATCATCAATGTTGATATCAATAAATTCAATAATAATAATGAAAACTACATTTATTTCAATAAAATTAATTACATTGATATTGATACCACTAATGATATTAATTACAAAGAAGAAACTAAGGAAACTGACAATTTATAACTAGAAATCACCTAAATATAATTATAATTTCTTAGAAAATAGTGATAGTTTTGATAATGTTGAGATTAAATTAGTTAAAACAATAACCACTTACACCATTAAAATGAAATACACTAATAGTGACATCAATAAAAATATTCTTATTACCTATGGATTTCTAATTTTGATACTTTTTATATTTCTTCATATATTTCTTGATTTTCTCTCAGATTCAGTGCTATGTTTGGGGAGAATATGAACCTATAATTAATATATTAAAAGTATTAATATATATTAAATAAATTTCAGGAATATTTTAAGTATAAATGGTTTCACATTGATCAGGACCTCATATAAAAAATCTATGACCATAGGTTCTTCTAGAATGTGGTGTTCTCTCTAGGCTTGACATAAAGGTGGTTGACATCCGTCATTCGGTTAAAGGTGACCTTGGTGTGTTTGTTAAGTAATTAAATAATTAAATTTATTTAATTTTCATAAATTATAGATACCCTAATTCCCATATTTTTATATATCAATATAATATATTTTTAGGGTTATCCATATAACCCTGTGATATTTGAGGATAAAGTGAGAGCTTTTGTTTCTTTTGGTAACCCATGAACAAAGATCAATAACAACGATCAAGGAGATTGCTGAGGAGAATGATGAATGCTATAAGATCATCACCTTAATCACTAGAAGATTTTTTTTGCACTAATGATCAATAAACTCTTGGGGTAGGTAATGTTATTTCATCTAATCCTTCTCTATCTAATTTGTTTTGACCATAGAGTCTATATATTGGTAATTTATATGATTTATGTTCTTCCTATTTGACTGACTTTTTTTTGTTCTTGAATTTTTTCCCTTATTTAAATGATATTTTACACCCATGGCTTCCCTAAATTCATGGTTATTGGATGAGGTGACATCATATAATGATGGTATTATATCTATTCTATGGCTTTCCCCCTCATTTAATCACGTTATTTGTCTTCAGCCCATAGAATTTTTTATTTGACATTGTGGTGTGAAATTTGATCATGTTTGAACCCCAAGATTCATAGAAGGTATATGAATGACATGGGATTGTTTATTTTTTATTTATCGAGATGTCTTATGGGATATAAGTGATATAATTAGGGATCAATATCCCCTTATGGTCAAGGGAGTCATGACTTCTCTCCCATGAGTGAATGGAAATCCATCTTCCAGCTATCATAGGTTGGGAATCATCAATCAGAATACCCCCATTGATTTTAGTGGATTTTGGGTGGTCAAATGGAAAGAGATGTGGTGGAATAATTATATTTGAACATCTTCATGAAGACTGAGTATTTTTTGAAAATTATGGGATACATGACATGTAGTCCCGATGAGTACATTCCCTATAGACCCTTATTGTGGTGGATATGGTTTTCTAGATAATAAAATTTCACATACTATGTGATTTGATGATTATGAATTGACATATACACCATGGGTACATGGGAATAGAAATATTTATGTACATAGATATAGCTTGGGTACAAAGGCTTAAACATAGTCAGAGTACCTGGACAAATCTACAGAACCCATGAATGTCCATAGTACATAGCCACATCCAGTGTACATGGGTATAGGTCAAAGTACATGGGCATGGTCCAAAGTACAAGGTAATAGGTTATGGTACATGGGAAAACATAAGAAAACTTTTGATAGACAATACATGTTGTTTATAACTTATACACGCCATGTAATTCCCTAAGAAACTTCTACCATGAAAATATCTTCCATCCAGATTCAAATTTTGGAATTCAGTATCCTATCGAGAGTAATTTTTTCCATAGAATGCATTATTGGACATGACTTAAGCATCAGATATATGACATGAGGTGATCCTAGCTAGGATATTCACTCAACGATACTTAGTCAATGGAATTGATCAAGAGGGATCATCGAAGTGTTACCTGGGTCGGTACCCACATGTCTCTCCCAAGGAGGGTGGTCCATCATCTCAATCACATAGGGATATATAAAACTTCCACCCACCCACATTACATAACATGTGGTTCCTATATCTTTGGAGTGGAATCCATGCCTTGATCTCAGCTAATGAGTGGGTCCTCCATTAGAGTGATTCTCCCACTATTCTTCTATATAGAGATGAGGTATAGGGCCTCTATATTCTAGATAGGTTGCATGATATACATGGATATGTGAAAATAACATCTGGACAATATGAATACCATTCACTCTTAGAAGGATGCAAAGATAGTGTTCCCATTTTCATTTATCTTAGGTTTCTTCATAGCATATCTGATGTTGGGTTTCCTTTAATATATTTTTTATTGGTTGTGTATACTATTTTTTATTTATTTTTATTCCAATATTTGGTTTTTGGGGCTTCCTTCTAGAAATTTATATACTCACCCATACACAAAATTTTCCCATGCATATTTTTTATTATTAATGTGATAGATATATTGAACATGATATCGAGAGACTTTGTTTTAGTGGAGAATCATAGTTGTTGGCGTTGACCTTGTTTAGTGGTCATTCATAAAGATTATGAGTCAAACACTCCATAATCATTTAATATTTATAGTTTTTTTAGTTTGGGACGACCTTTTAGGATGGTAGTTTATTTTCCACTTTATATTTGTTATGCAATATTGGATTCACTTTAATATATTTCCTATAATTTTTTTATTCATTGTTTACACTCAAGTTGATTCATTCATTTATTATTTCTCTAAAATATTCCATGGAGATGGTTATGGGAATTTTTATATGTAAATTGGCTATGTAATTCTATGTCATTGGTATTCCAACTTAATTATTGTTTCAATCCCCTGTAACGAAAAATCCCAGAATACAATCTAAACATATACCCAAGCTAATTCTCCACTAACCTGAAGAGCGTACCTGATATAAATGGTCTGGAGAAAAGAACATGGGCATTAGTAAAATCAATTGTGATCATTTTCTACAAAAAAGTATTACCATAATAGTGTTAAATGTGGAAATATCATCATATATAAAAGAAATCAATACAGAGACATCATAGCACAAAGAGACAGTAATAAAACTGAACGCGAAACATAACCACTAAAACCCATCTCCTGGTGGTCCATGACCACCCACCATGTCCCAAGTCACCCAAACATGGTGAACCAATCAAAAACCAACAAATTAAGGTGATAGTATTGAAACCTTATATAAGATAATAATGGTGGAAAACACCAAAGGGTACAAGAAGGGTGTGAACTAATGAGCCTAGTAGGATTCCACCAATGATTATCTGTAATTACTTTATAAGGTAATTCAAATATTCTAAAATATGATTACAAATGGAAGGTTATAAAGATTAGTTTAAAAAATAGTGTTTTTAACATTTAAAAATAATTTATTAAACTAAACCTATAAAACATTCTTTTTCACCATTTAAAAACAAAACATTTTCTTGAAAATTTTTGAAAACCATTTCATAAGCTAAAGTATGGTAATCCAGAAAAAAAGAGAATGTGCACTTGATTTGTAAATATGAACAAGAATAAATATAATAGACTCAAGGTGCATAATAAAAATAAATATAGAAATAAAGGAAACTCTAGTGTTGGATGGTTTAACAACCAAGTAAAGACCTTCCAATTTTTAAAAAACAGGTTTTTCATTCCAAAATCTTGTTTAGACTAATCATGACTTATATTTCAAATGATGTAATATATCTAAACAAATGGACTATTAAAACATGTTTATATAAAACATGCTATATAAATTCAAAAGGCATGTAAAATAGTTTAAAATAGTGGCACATATATATACATTCTAAATAAAAACATATGATGAACGTGGTTATTCTCTAAATATGAATGTTAGTTCTAGGCTATAGTGACCCAACACTATGAATACAGTAACGTATATATATAATTACCTTGAACCAAGGTGAAGAGGAATCATCATCATTTCCTAAGGAATGGGATATGATGATATGATGTTTTATAATGTTGTAAGTCTTAAAGTGTTGTACAACATAACACACTAACTACATGAGGATTACATTTGCTTTATTAAAAAATAACGATGGAAAATTTATTTTATGACTACTTAAAATACAATTAAATCCCATACTTCAATTCAATATTCATGTTTTCCATTTAAAAACCATAATGGGTTTTTAGTCAAATGAATTCCTTTTTTTAAAAATGATGAAACCACTCAGTTTCCATAAAAAAACATTTTAATCCATTTTTCATAAGAAAATATTTGAAACCAATTAATGAAATTTCAAAATCCCTTACATAATTTAATTCAACAATTTATTTTTCCAACCATTCAATTAAATTCATCACAAACCCAATATTCAATATAATTGGAGTTTTTTCATGATTTTCCATCATATTTCAGTTCAAAACCTTTTGAGAAATTTCACCATTCAAAAAGGGTAACCATGCCCACTTCCCTTCACAATCCATCATTAAAAATCTAAATGTTCCTTAAAAACAAACATCAATTAATTCCAAAACATTTTAAACAATTCAATATTAAAATGGTAATAATACCCACTTCCTTTCACAATCCATCATTAAAATGCCAAACAGTCCACTAAAAAATCATCATTTCAATTAAGATTTTTTTAAATAAGACAATATTTTAAAGGGTAATAACACTACATTCCTTTCACAAACAATAATTAAAATGACCAATGGTCCATTAAAACAACCATTTATTTCAAATAATCTATACATCATTTAAATGTTTTTTTTAATTTAAAAATTATTGATGAAATTGTAAAACATGGGTCTATAACCTATTTCCATGAAGATAAATCATTTACTTCAAATAAAAGAAAAATTCCAATTCCAAATCATGTTAAAAATCATTCAAATGGGTTCTTGGTCATTTAATAAATTAAACCATTTCAATTTATTTTTTTAGACATTAAATAGTACAGTCAAATTAATTCAAATCATGGATGATCATTTTATAAATAAAAAGCCAGTCCAAATCTTTAAATTTCACCAAAATACCTTTAAAATCACTATGAAATTTAAACAAAAAAACCCGGGAATTTATTAATTAAAAACATGATATAATTAAATGTCAAAGCCATTAAATTCATGGAATGTTTGATTCAAATTGGATAGGGTCAAAGAATATTTTATGAGGAATTAAATGAAAAAAAATCATAGAACATGTTTTAGAAATCAAGAAAGAGACATCCATGAATTTATCAATAAATAATGAATTACAAAATGAAGGAAAATCATAGAAACGCATAGTTGTAACTTAAAGAATTTAACCACAAAAAATTTGATACGTGTTGCCTTAGATTTTGATAATTGGATATAAGAAGATTTATCTTGAAATAAGAGACAGGATATATTAGATCCACAATTACACATCAATCAATTAAGATCCCAAAAAACTCAAGGATTTGAAAATATTTAGGAAGAAGGAATCAAGATTAGAAGGGAGATCAATGTTCAAGAATAAAAGTACTCACTAAAAGATGAGATCTCCACTTTGATTGGTTCTTTGATCCCCCATAAAATGATGTTTGGGATACAAAATACCTCCAAATGGATCCTAAAAGCTCATGAACCAAATTATTATTGAGTGGGAGATGTTTGGAGTTGATTAGGGGAGTTTCGAGTCTTTAATTAAAATTTTTGTAACTTTAATTACTGTCCACATGATTGTATGGGTTAAATCACATAATTAGTACCAACCATGAACAAATTGTGCAACAGGTTTCACAAATTGTTTAAACCATGTTAAGACCATGTGAAAACCATAAAGTAGGTTTCACACTTTGATTAAGAAATGAAAAGACCTTTAAAAAATCATGCATTAGGTTTCAAACTTTGTTTAAAACCTGTGCAAACCATGCTGGGACCATGGAAAGGCCAAGAAACTATCCAAAAGGATTTAGTGAAATACAGAAAACAACCCAAAGATAGATATACAGATTAGTAACTCAACTCAATGGGTAAAATACATAAAAACAAGTAATGGTATGTTGCAGCCTCTTCACCATAGGACTTTCTGTCCCCAAAATGCATCCAGTCCAAAACACAGAACACAATGAAAAATCAAGAACTTCCTCTTTTATCTTTTGAAGATAATGGTCCCTAGTACATAATTGAGACTCACACAATGGTCCAAAACACACAAAAATGCATGATTAAAACACCTAGATCATCCCACACCAACAAACCAGATAAATATTGGGAACCTAGCATTGGTCTCCCCACTATTTCACAATTCACCAAAATGGTGTAACTTAAGAAAAGAACGTCACATAGACCCAATGAAGAGACTTCAACAACTGAATTAAAAGAAAAATCAAAGATAAAAAAATCAACAATAATGGTAAATAACTGACATGTATTTAGACACCAGGTATATACTTGATGATAACCTATGATCTTTACAAAACCAATCCTTATACATCAATGAGGTCATCAAAACAAATGATAGCAAAAACGGGTTACTGGTATATCAAAAAATCCATATTTTTTTATCATGCAAGTACATTCCCAAAATCTATTGAAGTTAAAATAGAATGATATAACACATCTTGGTTAGTGCATAATTGGGAACTATAATATCACACATGAGATCATCAATCATGTCAAAATTAATCTCTAACCATCAAGTCAAAACAAGAGGAACACCAAGAAACAACAAAAAAGATGTCAATAAATGAATCCATTATCATATCAACAATCCAAAAATGTCCCATCAAAGGTATAAAAGATACTATCCAAAAATATCCTATGATAAAAGTTTTCTAGAAACAAACAAGACACAAGATGAAAAAACTAAAGTAGTTTTTTCAGTAACATAAAAAACAACAAGTTGGATACCAGAAGCTCCTCCACTACATGAAAATATTCACTCTGAGGCCTATGGATGGAGACCCATTATCATGAATCATCTATTTCCCCACATTATGGAGATAATATCTCTGACCAAAACATACTTTTTGGCCAAAAAACTTACATAACTACTTAAGGTGACCAAAATGGACACATCATTTACAAAATCTCAGAGCCTTCATATGGGAAGGTCGATGAAAATCCATGCATTAAAGGACGATGCTCAAAGGTTGGAAATTATCTAGCTCTGCCACTCAACATTGAGTCTAGGTAGATTCATTGAGAAGGGATCTATGTTATGGAAAACAAGAAGGACTACCCATAGGACTGGACAATAGGAAAAAAATTATATCTTAATTGAAGTAATTTATGGGAGACATTTATAAACATAGAAAAACACAAGTATAAAAACTCATTAAATAAATAAGACTCAAAATACTATATAATATTTTTTAAAAAAATGTGATAAGACATTTTAATCAAAACATCATTGATTTCATAAAACATAAGATTTAATTATTTATTAAAACATTACTCATCCATTTCAAATTGATAAATATTGTTATAAATCAATCGTAGTTTCAATAACCCTTAAACCATAGTTTTAAATTATTTAATGGTTTTAAAAATTCTAACCCCATTTTCTAATTAACAAACCCATTTTGATTTAAATCAATTAAAAACAAAATTTTCTTTTTAAAACATTATTTAACAACATCACATATTATTATTTGATAATTATATTTCCAAAACAATCATTTTATAAAACTCATTATTTTAAAATTGAAAACATTTCTCAAATTACATAACCAAAACATTTTTTAAAACACAATTTAGTTTTTAAAAAGGATTTAAAATTATAAATAAGCGATTAAATTTGAAATAAAAAACTATAATATGAAGAAACCCACATTCATAACCCACATAACCAACCACACATAAGTGAAATCAAATGTAATAAAATGGATCTGTTTTTATGTTTATAACCATGTTATAACTTAAAAATTCTTCGTCTAATTGGTTGGTAAACCACACACCCACCTCACAACTATTTATGGTTGGATTTATAAATTATCCACAATGATTTTTCATTATTTTCTAGACTGTGAACACATGGTTCCACTATGGTCATCCTTCCATTCTGGGTCAAAAACTATTAATAGATTCCCCAAATAAAAGATAGTCTCATTGGGAATCTAAATATAATTTATCACAAGGAAAACAATAACCAGAAACAAATACTCAAGTCCCAATATCCCTAGTAACCCAAGTATCAACATGATTGGGTGGTGATTATGAACCCACTCATGAACTACCTCTTGATCCCTGAGACATTATTAATATCCTTTCTACAATGAATCACTATAAATAAAATAAGGATTTAAAAGGTAACAATTTACCTTTTAAGTAAAAACCTCGTGTTAATATAATTGTTAATGAACCAAACCAGAATACCATTTAAATCTATACTAGAGCTAATTCACCACTAACTTGAAGTGAGTTCCAAATCTCCATGGGCTTGTGACAAGCACTTGGGCATTAAATAATACTGTTTAGAATGGTTTCTCTCTCAAAGTATTAAAATAAAAGAGTACAATGTTGAAACATCATATATATATATATATATATAAATCAATTCATACATATCATATAACAAAGAGACACAAATAAAATTGAAAGTGGAACACAACCACTAAAACCTATCTCATAGTGGTCCACAACCACCCACCATATCCCAATTCACCCACCCTTGGTCACCCAAGCATGCAATCATAGTGATAGGTGAAAACATGAACACCTACTATATGATAAAAAAGGCTACAAACACCAATAGGTTCAAGCAGGGTGTGATCTAAAGAGACTAATATGATTCCACCAAATATTATATGCAATATATTCATTAGGTAATTCAAATATAATAAAATAGAAGTTAAAATATAAGTGTATAAGGAGTATCTTAAAAGAATATTTTTAATCATTTAAAAAAAAGTTACTAAACTAAACTTGTAAAACATTCCATTTTACCATTTAAAAACTATACATTTTCTTGAAAATCTTTGAAAACTATTTCACAACATAAAGTAAGGTAATAATGAAAAAATGATTATTTTCACTTGATTTTCAAAGATGAAAAAGAATAAACATAATAGAGTCAAAGTGAATAATAACATTAAAAGAAGCAATCAAGGAAACTCTAGTGCTAGATGGTTTAACAACCAATTAGAGAGATTTCTATTTTTAATAAACATGTTTTTCATTCCAAAATCACATTTAAACAAAAATAACGACATACACTTACAATGATGAAATATTTCTAAACAAATGGCTTAATAAAACTTTTTCATAAAAAATAGTTTATATAAATTCACAAATTATGTAAAATAATCACAACAGTGGAATATATATATTCATTCCATATACAAAGAAGATATAAATATGGTCATGTGCTAAATAGGCAAGAAAACTCCATGCTATAGGGACCCAACACTTTGACTATAGAAAATAATGTTCATATATCCCATGAACAAAAGCTAAGAGAACACATTTACATCAGCTAAGATATTGGTTAGGCTTATATGATCTTTTATAATATAGTAAGTCATGATGTGTGGCCCAACATAACACACAAGCTACCTAAGGTTTTCATGTGCTGTAGTACAAAACAACACTGTGAAATTTATTTTGAGACTTCTCAAAATACAATTAAATCCCATACTCCATTTCAATATTCCTATTATCCCTTTAAAACACATAATGGGGTTTTAATAAAAAACATGCCTTTATGAAAAAAATGAAAGAACTGGGTTTTTATCATAACCATTTTAATCATTTTTTTATAAGAAATGATTGGAATCCAATTAATTCAATTTCATAATCCATTATAGAATTAAATTCAACAATTTACTTTTCAAAAAATTAAATTAATTTCATTAAAACCTGCAATTCAATGGAATTGGAGGTTTTTCTAATTTTCTATCAAATTACAACACAAAAACTTCTAAGTAATTTCATCATTCAAAAGGCTAACCATGCCCTCTTCTTTTAAAAATACATCATTAAAATTTAGAAGGATATATCAAAACAATCATCAATTCTTTCAAAATACTTTTAAAAAATTCAATATTAAAAAGGGTAATAATACCAACTTCTTTTCACAATAAATCATTAAAATTCCAAATGTTCCATTAAAAAATCATCAATTAATTTCAAATAATTTTTAACAATTAAACATTTAAAAGTATAATAACAACCAAATCCTTTCAAAACTCATTATTAAAATTCCTAAAGAGACTGTAAAACAATCATTTATTTCAATTCATCCCTAAATCATTGAATGGAAGTATTAAAATTTAAAAAGGATTGAATAAATTTGAAAACATGGGGTAACACCCTATTTCAAAGAAGATAAATAATTTATTTCAAATAAACCAATAAAAAAATTCCAAATAAAGGAAAAAATAATTCAAAGGGGTTCTCGGTCATATAATAAATTAAATTATTTTAACCTAATTTAAAAGCATAAAATTGTTCAATATAATTAAGTCAAATAATATAAGTTCATTTTATAAATAAATTTTTTTTCCAAAGAGCTCAATTTAACCAAAATACCCTTTAAAATCTTCATGAAAGTAAAACAAAAAAATCATAGCATTTATTAACCCACAAAAGGTGAGATAACTCATTGTCAAAGAAATTTCAATCATGGAATGTTCGATTCAATGAGGATTATGTTTGAAAATATTTTATGAAGAATTAAATGAAAACAATCCTTGAACATGTGTTAAAAACCCACATCCATGAATTTATGAAGAAATGATGAATTCTGAAATGATAGAAAATCCTAGAAATAACTTCTTGGGAATTAAGAAATCCAACCACAATAGATATTAGATGTGTCCCCTTTGATTGTGATCATGAGATTAAAGAAAATTAATTCTGATAGAAGAGAGAGAATATCCTAGATCCACAATTACACATCAATAAACCAATATCACATAAAACTCAAGGGTTTCATACCTTTAAGAAGAAGGAATCAAGAGGATAAGGGAGATCCATGATCGAGAAGAAAATAACTCACCAGAAGATGAGACACGTGCTTCAATTATGGCTTATATCCAATAAGAAATGATTTTTGGGGAGAAAAAATGCATCCAGAGGGATAATAAAATCTTATTAATAGGATATGATTAAATGGGATAATATTGGAGTTGTTTATGGGGTTTTGGGTCATTTTATATATTTTTTGTAACATTAATGAATGTTCACACGGTTTCTTGGGTTAAGTCGCATGGTTAGTACTAACCTTATAAAAATTGTGCTACAAGATGAACACTTTGTTAATGCCATGAACAAACCATGAAAAAACCATACATTAGGTTGAAAAATCTGTTTAAACCATGAAAAAACCATGAAGTAGGTTCCACACATTATTTAAACCATTCCCAAAACATTAAAAGGCCTAGAACCTTTCAAAAAGGCTTTGTTAATAAATAAAAAGAGACCCAAATAGATATCCAAATATTTTGATATAAACTCAATTGTTTAAAAAACATAAAAATAAGTAACAATATGTTAAAACCCATGAACTATTTGAGGTTATATTAGGGGTCACACATAGTTTACTACCAACTCAGTCAGTCGTGGTGGGTTGGGTCATGACAGAGTGTTATCAGATGTGGTTATTCATCGGGTTGGTGGTCGGATGAGACATGTTTTAGATTTTGTATTGTAACTTAAGGAAAAACTGTCAGAGTTTCTCATGTTGGTGGTATAGTCCATGAAACCTAATTTTGGTGTTGTAACTGATGTTCCCATGCACCAAATCTCTTAGTACCCACTTGTCTACATTGAATACTAAGACATTCGTTGTAGGCAACCACTGTTTCTTGCATAATATGTGATTTAGTATTTTTACCTGCATTTAATTCTATATTAAACACCCCATATATTCTCATATTACCCTGGTAGATCATGTTTATATTCATGGTTCCTTAGTGAAAAATACTATCATGGATACTGATATAATATTGTGTGATAATTAGTTGAACTATTTGGCCTCAGTTTAGAGACCCATCCTAGAGGTGTATCCACTAGGAGGGCATAGAAGAGTGTTAGAACCTATTGATTGGAATATTGGTCCACCTCTTATATACCAGATAGATGATTTAAAACTAGATAGGTATTACATATCACCAGAAATAAGGGACATTGATACAAGAAATAATACTTCATTACATGATTTCCAATGATAGTTACCTATTAGGTTTCACTGAATTCTAGACCCTCAGGTAGAGTAGGATTGGATTGAGGTAGTGTTATGAGTATTCAATATTTTTAGACCCCAAACTATTAGATAGTTTTTATTTTTAAAATCTTTCATCATGTAGCGACATGGAACATGTGGTGTATGATCATTCAGAACCCTAATGAGAATACTCTCTCCGAGTAAGTCTTCTAACTAGTATTCCACAGTGAGTATTAGAATTTGATATTTTCCTATGTGTTGATCTATGAGATTCTTAATATACTACATGGTGATCTATAAGTAGCTATTTATTGTAGGAGGTTTACTGAAATCACAAGTCACTCTCTCTAGATGGAGCGTGATTGATACTTCCAGGCAAGAAAGTTTGAGTAGGGCCTTCATGAAGACATAAATTATAACATGATATTTTTATGAATTTCCACATATTTTTTAGTGGTGTAGTGGAATTTTATCACAATGAATTTATTATCAGAGGGATGTTGGGTATCGGTGGCCTAAAATGGTTATTAGGAAGATGATTCATCTATTGCATCTAGTATGTGTCAGATATTAGGGTATCAGTGTTAGAGGGGTACACTTTCCCCAAACTCAAACATGAGTATCTATAGAAAATAGTTTTCAGAGATGATACCATAATACTAATGCGGCATGATTTTATTCTTAAGATGGGTGATGTCACTTGACTTCTTATTTCCCAACCTTACATGTGGATAGTTAGTGGATGAACCTCTATTAAAGAGGGAGTCACATAATCGCGGATATCACAGGAATGGTCAGGGTGGCCCCTTGGTAGGAGGTGCTAATATAGGTTAAGGTGGAGCTGCATAGGGAGGAGCTACCAGTGGATGATGATGTTGTGATATACTTCCAACATCACCATATGGAGGCACATGTCAGTCTTATATGTTAGTAATACAAGGGATCTAGTAGGTCCAATTTATAAAGGTATATTTTCAAGATTCTTATGAGATGATTCATGTTAAAGTATATCTTCATTCCACATTATCACCATTATTTTTAAACATTTGTTCATGGAATACCTTTATCTTTATATCCCTTTGTAAAATTGATAGTGATTCATATTTGTTATTTAGCCTATCTATTGTGTCTAGAGGCTCTTAAATGGAGTTATTCATATAAATCATACATCTACTAGTAGAGCGAGTTAGTATTTGGTGGAGATATTTTCACATGAAACATATTGATCATTTTGATGAAACATTATGTTGTTATGTTGGGTATGGAATAGTATTCTATAATTCATGCCCATATAGACATTCATCATATCAGTTTGAGGTTCTTTCATACAGATGGGAAGTGATTATCTTTCATAGGTGAGAGTGACATTTCTTTTGAGTGAGTGGTGCTTGTGACCAGGAAGATGAAAACTATCACCAATCATTTAGAGAGTTTATACCTTGGTGAAATGGTCTCTTAAGGCCTCTATATTCAATTAGTAGTGTCATATTTTTTTGATGACTTTACCAAATATTTCTTTGGACTACCTTCTCAAAAGTGAATTTAATTTTACACTGACTTTCACCACATTACTAAACCTATATATTCTACGGAATATAGAAATTCCCCAACCTAGATCTAATAACTATGGATGGAGTTAAAAAAACATAGAGAGAATGGTTTTGTTAGACCCATATTACCCCTAGGCATATCTAGTTTCTTAGTGAAAAAGGATTATGGATATTTGATTAATTTCATTGAATAACATCTCCTAAATAAGGTAATGACTAATAATAAATACCTGTTTGAAATGATGGATTACCTTTCTGACTAATTGAAAAGTGTGAGTGGATTTTTAAACATTAATCATAGGTCCATCTACCATCAGTTGAGGGTTATTAACGATAATATTCTAAAGGTATCATCTATTGTATCTATGGACACAATTAGTTCTTAATGATTCCTTTCAGTGAGACTGATTCCCTCAATGTTTTCATGGCTCTATTAAATGGAATCATCCATCCATACATGGACCATTTTTAGTTGTCTTTATTGAAGAAATTATCATATACTCTGTATCAGTGGATAATCATACATAGAATTTAAGAATGGAACTAGACACACTTTGGGAGCACCAAATATCTAGTAATCTCTCGATGTGACAATTTTTGATTGGGGGGGTTAATTCCTAGGGAATTTCATCAAAAATCATGGGTTATATTTGGATATTATGTATATTGATGGAGTTTTTTCTTGGGAAAAACCAAAGGGAACATTGAAGATACCGAGTTATCAAAATTTATCAGGGTACCATTGGATGCTTGAGGAAGTACTTTTTAGGATATAAGGCTCTTTAAAATCATTGACAATGAAATGGAGTACTTTTACATAGACATGTAATTATCAGATAGCATTCGAAGAGTTGAGGAAAATGTTGATTAGTGATCATATTTTGGGGATACATAAGGTGTGTGTTGAATATGTGGTGTTTAGGAATACCTATGAAGGTGGGATTAGCTTTTTTTATGCAGAGATAGAATGTGATTGATTATGGTTTGATTTAGTTTAGAACCCATGATTAAAATTATATGTCTAATGAATTAGAATTGTTAATGGTAGTATTTTCCTTAAATATAGGGCGACATTATCATCTGGATGAGAATTATTTTTATTAATTGGACCACCGAATCCTCAAATAAATATTCCCGTAGATACATCCTATCATAAGACAGAGGCGTTAGTTATATTTCTTATAGGACTATGACTTTGAGATAATCAATACACTAGGGGGAGGAAAGTACTGGCAGCTTCCCTTAGTAGGTAATACATTTCACGATTAATGGAGAAGGGTTTAGATAATTTGGATTTGCTGTAGTTGAACCTAATAGAGGGAAGGGGATAATATTATCTATAATAAATAATAGTTCCAACACCACTTATTTAGTGTGTGAGAGATTATTAGTTATAATATATCAACTATTAGGTTATATATGAGTAGATATCCTCAACAGATGCAATAGATAAATTTTATGAAGGAGACGATCATGTCATCTATTTATAGGTATAAATATTTGTTTTGGTCATATTATGAGAGGTTTTATTTAAGGATTTATATAATTCTCCCATTTTATATATCTAGGTTTTTAAAATATAAACATGGAGATTCAGTGGTAGTTTTCATTGGATGGAATGAGGGGGAGTGTTTATGAATTTTTCTCTGGGTGTGTCACATGTCAATAGGTAAACATTGAGCACCATGTTCTAGTGGGGTTGATCCAACTTGTGTGGGTACCAAAATATAAGCGGGGTGAAATATATATGGATTTTATAATGGGGGACTCCACAAATGATGTGGTTCCATGATTCAGTATGGGTGATGGTTGATTGAATGACCTAGTCATCACACATTATTTCCCTCATGGATAAGAGTTTGATCAAGAGTTTGGGGATGTTTTACATGTGGGATATTTTCCATATTCATGAAGTTCCCATGATGATCATCTCTGATAGCGACGCTCGATTCACATGACGGTTGTGGACGAGTTTTTAGGATTATTTTGGGAAAATTTTATTAGTTGAGCACATTGTTTAACCATGATATGGATATAATGATAGAGAAGACCATAGTTAGAAGAGGATATGTTGAGTTAAACTATGTTGGAATTTGGTACGATCGGGGAAGACCAATTTCAATTAGAATGTGATTTTTATAATAATTTTTGTCACTCTACTATTGACATGGTTCATTTTGATGCCCTATATAGGAGAACCTTCAAGTTACCCATGTGAAAGAATGAGATTACAAAGACATATCTTGTTGAGAAATATATTGTTTATAAAACAAAAAATAATGGTCAAATGATTTGTGAGAATATGAAGATAACCAATATCAAATAGAATTATTACATAGATTGACATTTTTAGTCTTTGTATTTACATCAAAGAGACCATGTTTTCTTGATATTACCCCCACCCCCTATGACATTGTTTGAAACTATTTTTCTAGTTAATAAAGATACCCCCATGGTTTATCTTTCAATTAAATATCCAACGAATGGTTGTTGAGGCTTCTTATCTCTTTTCCATTCTCCAACAGTTTGACCGAGTCCACAATGTATTCCACATGTCATAGCTAAAGAGATATGTGTGTAACCTTATGCATGTTATTGACTATGGAATGCTAGAGATAAAGTATGTAAACATCATATTATAGTACTCATTGGTGATTGAGGATCAATATGATAAGATTCTTTGTGGACCAACAATACCTTTCATTTATGTTTTTTGGCTGCGTAGGAGCATACTGAAGAGATCATGGGAGATTAAGAGACATATATGGGCTCAATAACCTCAACTTATTGTGCGGTATACACATTTCATGTGGAAAATTCTTGAATTATGAGTGAATTCAATGATTCCATTCTCTATAGTTTGATTCAATGAACATTTGTACATATATCTATAGATTTCTGGTGGATTTGAAGTAGTTTTTGGGTGTCACTGGACATTGAAATTAATATATTAAAAATATTAATATATATTATAGTATGAGAACACACCTTTTCTAAATGGTTTTTCCATTTATTGTGACTTTAAATTGGAAATCATGGACAATAATTGATTCTATAATGTACAATTTACAATAGGGTTGACATAAAGATAGTCTTCTTCATGCATTCGGGTAAAGTTCATACCATAAGAAATTAAATAATTAAATTTATTAAATTTAATTTAATGACACAAAACATAATTACCCACTATTTATATATCGTTATAAAAAGTCTATATGGTTATCTTTATAACACCATGATATTAGAGGATGACATGAGAGATTTTATTGAATTTGATATTCTAAGAATGTGGATTACTGAAAATAGTCAAGAAGAATCTAGAGTTAGAAGAAAAATGTAGAAAGATCATCATATTCATAACAATTGGACATGTTCTCCAATAATTATCAATACATTATTAAGGTAGGGGATTTTATTTCATTTATTTACACCCTATTTTATTAAACTAATATAAATTTATTATATATCTATTTATTTTTCATAGTTTTTGTTATTCACATGAGACCTGTTTTATTTAGTGTTCATGAATCAAATTGTTTATCCCCATTGCATACATATTTATAAAATATATATTACTAAAATTCAAGGTTGATTTCTATAATTTCATTAACTAATTATGATCTTTCCTCTATTTATATGAATTTCCCACACCATTCTTTGTGTTCTTCATCTTTGGCCTAAGGGGTTGGCAATTTTACATTGTTGTGAATGATTCAAGTGTGATCGAATTATGGGATTTATGGAAGGAAGATAAATGACATGGTATAAATATTTTTTTATCTGATCAAGGTGTGTTATGGGATTTTGGTAATGTAATTCAAGATCTATATCCATGTATAGATATGGGAGGAGAAGTGGCCCCACCATTGGAAAATGAAATTCTCATTTATGACCACTGATGGCCTAAAATCATTAAATAAAGGATATACCATTTATTTTAGTGGAATTTGGATGGTTAAACAGTGAGGAAGGCAGTGGGAGATCCATATCTGAGCATTTACAAGGAGACTATGGGATTATGAAAAATCCTGAGTTATAGGGTGTGTAGTCTCAATGAACACACATTATGAAGACTTTTACTAGAGAAGCTAGTGTTTCACATAAATGAAAATATCACATACTATGTGGCCCAACCAGACACCATGTGATTTGATGATGGAAGCTTATATTTTACCCTAGGTGTGAATAGGTACAAACATATCTAGGTAGATAGGTGTGACCAAATTTGATGGGACAATCATGGACAATGTACTTATATAAGGCTAGAACAATCAGGCATGGCCATTGGGTAAAGCCTTGGCTAGAGTACATGGGAATGGGCCATATTACAAGGTAATAGTCCATAATATATTGGAATTAAATAGGTATATAGTACACAATATTTTACCACATTCATGCCATTTAATTCCCTAATAAACACTATAAATGAACATGTATTTCTTCGGGAGTTGAATTTGAGCCCATGAGTAACCTATCTAGAGTAGTTTTCTAAGTATAAATGGATGGAAGAATTCATTTTGGTAATAGATAAATTACATGTGGTGATGATATATGTTTTCTTTTATTAATGATTCTTAGCTGGTGGTATTGATCAGTTGTGATCATTGGAGTGTTATTAGGGAAAGTAATCCCCTGTCTCTCTCTAGGGGGAGGATCCCCCACATCATTGATACTAATAGATATAGAACTCCCTCCACACTAAATAGGGTAAGTTTTCTCTATATATGTAGTTAACTCACAATTTTTTATCTCAAGTGGTGAGAGGGTCCTCTATAGGAGTCGTGCTCCCTTGACTGTTCTTCACATTTGAAAGGTGATGTGGCTATATATTCTAGAGAAGAAAAGTGTGATTCTTGTAAATGTTATTGGAATTTTTAGATATATAAATACTCATAATTATTAGCTGGTTCTATAGATAGAAATCCTATATTCTCTTTACTTGGGTACCCAATGACCATATCTAATGTTACTTTTCATTTAACTTCTTTCTTATGCGTAGATCTGACAATAGTTTATTTCAATTACTTCCCATTTTTTGGATAATCCTACATGGTCTTTATAAACTCACATATGAATGGGATTTTTCCATACATTTTATATATATTAATGATTATATGATTAACAATGGTGATATTTGTGGACCTGGTTTTAGTAGTGCATAGTTTTTCTTAGCCGTGATCATGTTATTTAGTCAGCTTTATAGATTGTGAGTTGGGATCACATCAGACCTTCTTCATTTTTAGTTTTTGTTTGGTTGGGGACCCATAATGGTTGGGTATGTAATTTCTCCTTTATATATGGTATGTTACCCTGGATACACTTTAATGTATTTATAGGATGTTATTTCATTCAGGCTTTACACACTTGTTGTCTCTGCCTTTTATTACATCTATGAAATATTTCATGTAATTGGTTGTGTGCATGAATACATGTACTTTGGTTGGGCCCTAATTTTTTTTATTTATATTTTCTCATATCTTATTTCCAGACCTAGGCCTATTAGAGGCGAGCTTGGGGTGTCACACTACGTTTATTGATGTCCAGGAGGGACCTGGTTGGCCAATTCATGAAATTATTTATGTTTATAGAATCAATTAAATTGATTTCATTCATGAAACAATCATAGATGAAATTATAACTGATAGAATCGATGGTACTAAAAAATAAAGAACACTAATAACCACTTCCACATGGATGTTAACAAAAATAATGACACAAATACTGATGAAACTTATGGATATAATGAAATTGATGAAAAATAAAATAATGTAAAGTCAATAGAGAAATGAATTTTGATAATAATGAAAAAATGAATTTTATGACACTAATAAGAATAAAAATACTAATGAAATTGATGGGATTGATTAATATATAATAAATGACACAAATTAAGTGGAAATAAAAAACCCCAATGATTATACAATTTAAAATGTAGATGAATTTAATTATATTAATTTCTATAATACGAAAGAACCTATTGACACTGATGATATTTAAACTAATAATACATGGAACTCTAATTTTTACAATATTTTTACCAAAAAAATTAACCCTAATAGAGCATAATCCCAATAAATTAATTAAATTTAACCCAAAAAATTAATTCTATAGGAAATAGTGCCGATATCACTAACCTAGATTACATTATTGTGGATGAAACTAAAACTTAAGAAATAGATACCAATGATATTAACTCTGATTACACTAATTCCACTAACACGAATTACATTGAAAGAAATGACACAGAGTAAATAGATTCTAATGATATAGGTGACAATGATGACATTGGTAATGATGGAAATACTAAAACAAAATGTAATGGATCTATTTTCTCAATAATGAATGGACATAATGACATCACTAAGGTCACTAATGATAGTGACACTTATAAAACTAACCCAAATGTTTTGGGTGAAAGAAAACATGAAGATGATGTAATTGATTGAAATAAAAAATAAGATGGTAGTTAAATTTATATAGTGACTCATAATTTTCAATATGAAATTTTATTGATCAATATATTTTTTTTCATACATGTATAATTTATAGTATCAATAAATAAAATTAACCACATAATAAAAAAGATATTTTATTTCTTAGACATATAACATTAAATATATTGTATAGAAACAATAAATGAATTTAAAATAGGTTTAATGGTATCATAATTACAAGTATACAATATGACTTGAATTTTCAAATCAATAAGGTCACATGTTACTATAAACACCACTACCATAGTTACTAATTTTTTTTAGATGGAAAATGATTAGATTTAAGAAAAAAATAATTATAAATGGAATATAAAGAAAAATGGGAGATAATAAGTGAAGTAAATTTATATCATTTAGGGGTATATATAGGTTAGTGATATGTAATATGACCATTGTAAATATTTCCATTAGAATAGGAATAAGAATATTAAAACATTAACTTAACCCTTAATATAATAATTTAGCTATAGTAATTAAAAATAAAAAATTTAAATTAAATTCCAACCTACCAACCAGAACATATCATAAATTAATATTTAATTTAATAAATGAAAATATTTAATTCCTTAAATGTAAATAAAACAATTATTTTGGTTATATGAATTTCTATTAGGGTTAAAACAATAATACTCTAAACTAAACAAGAAATAATGAATTTATCTATTTTAGAAATTTATTTTGATAAAATTGATTCAAAATTTCGAATTATAATGCTATAATTAATCATATGATATTTTTTTAAAATAATTTGAAATATTTGAATTATTAGGTGAACAATGACATATAAAATGATATATTTTCAATAAAATTTTATTAAAATACACATATGATTTATTATATAAGTAAAAAAAATTATTATGTTATATTTTTAAAAATGTATGAATATATTTTCAATGAGCATATGCATATTTTTAAGAGGTTATGAATTTTTTTTACAAAAAAACATGATTTTTATTTTTTTAGAGTTTTTATGAACAATGATTTTATCATAAATACATATTTATTTTAATAAAATAATTTCCATATTTTAAATTTATATTATTAATTTAGGTTAGGGTTAATTTTAATGTATTTTTATAAAAATTTAAAAAAATAAATCAATAATTATTATATATTACATAGTAATAATGTAATGATGAAATCATCCAACAACAATATTAGTCAAAATGTAAACAAGAAATAGGTCAGTCTATATGTTTGTTGAATAATATTTATTATCATATATAAGATCATAATAGTATGGTTTTGTTATTAATTTATTTTTTATTCTATAATTTAACTCAAAATACTTCTCCCCTTCATATATCAATACCTCCCCTCATTCCTATGGAAAGTCACTTATAAAATTTATCTCATTGAGAAATATCTACACATAATACTGTGCATAATCCTTCTAGCTTCCTAAAATATATTATTATCTCACCCAAATACTTGTCCTTAAGGCATTAGTATAATCACAAGTCAGTTATCATCAAGGATGATGTATTAGTCATTTCTTTTTATTATATTTTTCTTTTATTAATCTTCAATGGTCATTTTAATTCATCATACCAATCATCCTAAATATTATAAATCAATATACAAAATTTTTATCATAGTTATAATTCTGTAGGAATCATAATATAAATTAATTATAATGTGACAACATATATTATCTCTATCCAATCATAATATATTCTTGTATGGTCGTTTCTACCACCTATAAGGATATTTCATTTCATTATTTATCACCACCTTCATGAGTGGTTAGAATAGATTGTATAATATACATATGTATATATACATATATTTATATGTTTTTTTGTCTATATAATATAATTTTTATATATTTTTATGCTTCAAATGAAAAAAGAATTAATATAAAAAGGCTAATGTTCAATAATATGATATTGAAACTAAAAATAAATTATTTCAAACAAACATTTTTTCTTAGCTTTTAATCAATATAAAAAATTAAATAAATAAATTTAAATTTTATTAAATTATAAAACATAACTTTATGTATTGAAATATAATTCTAGAATGATATTTTTGTTACACCATTAAATTTTAAAATATTATTATCATATCTGATAGTGTGTATGACATGTAACATCAAGAATATAAAGGAAGTCTACATCTTGAAACTGTATAACATATTTGATTTTTTTTTAAACAAAATCTATTATAGATATTTCAATTCACTTGATATTTTGTTAGCTTACGCTATACATACCAACGAGTTTTTCAACAGATTTGTTACATGCGAGACCAGTTTTAACTAAATACTATTAATTTTATTATTTAATATGATACTTATCATCTATGTATTATAATTTAGGCTACAAATATTATTAAATAACTTATGAAATTATTTGCATTAATTTTTGTTTAATAATTAATTAGAAATAAAAAAATTATTATATAGGATATGATTTTGTAAAAATCTATTATTATGCACCAAGGTCATTTTTCAGAATTAATTAAATAAATTACTATTAGTGTATGAAAATAATTAAATTTATATATTATAAATTCAATCAAATGTTTTGAAATTCATCTAATATATTTTATAGAAAACATATATGAAAAAAAATCCAATTTTACATATAAAAAACTATGGTAATCTAAAGGTACTTTGGCCAAATTTTAATGGTACACTTGTTTTAAAACTATATTTTGACACATATATAAATTATAATTTACAAAATAAATTTATTTGTAAAATTTTAATTTCAAAAATTATGTTAGGGTGAATTTTATTTATTTTTCTAAGAAGATTCATTTTTAATGAGTAGTGAAAAATATTTAATTTAAATTGAAACCTTCTTTTTCATAAAAATAATTTTTAATAATAAAATTTAATTTTAATTTATTTAAATGATAAAATATATAAATGTTAAATCAATTTACCTAATTTATTTTATTGTAATAATTATAAAATTTTAATTGGATATAAAAACATTGAAAATAGTTTTACATTTTCACATTAAAAAATTAATTTCTAGACTCGTCCATAGTAATAATTTTAAAATAATTTATGACAATTATGTGGCTTGAAATTGGTAAAATGGATATTATATCTTGAAGAATAATAATTTATAATGTCAAATAATTCCAAAATATTTTTTTACAAATGTGATTGTTGAAATAATTTATTACCAATTACATTAATTAAATGGAAAAGGAGTTTACTAAGGGACTAACCTGTATATTTAAGGGGACAAATGAAATATAAAATTTTCCAAAACCCATTTTAGCAGCATATTTATTCTCTATAAAATCCTGGATTTTTTTTATAATTAATAGATCCACCTAAAATAAATAAAACATGGATAAAATTCACTCTTTAAAAAATTTACATGTTTTCCACTCACCCACTTATAAATGGGCACCCCTCTCCTCCTCTATTTACATCTTCAAAACAAATTGGTTCATCCAAGACCTGAAAAAATAACTTCTCCAATTTCCTCCCTTGATTCTATAATCCTTATTTTTTTCATAAATCCACTTAGTTAGAAATTGATGAAAACCAAAGGAGGATACTCGAAGAAAATGTAATGATTTTCTAAGTGTGTTTTTTAATTTATTTCCTTGTCCACCTCCTAAAATTTTTATTATATAATGATTATATAATAAATTAATTATATAAACTATTTTGAGATGTTTTTATTTTAAGGTTAAAACCTAAAACAATCACTCTTCCATCAATGGGTTTTAGAATCATCATTCATGTGTACGACGAACCAACTCCTCATGAATCAAAGTTTTTTTTTCTATTACCACATATCAAGGTTGGTAATAATGTTGGAAATAATATTTATATATGTTATATATTATATTTATTATTTATTTATGGTTCTTTAATTATTATATCATAGATACCTTGATGATTTCTATTTTTTGGGAATATGATAACGTCGCTTATGTGTACGGCGGACTACCGCCTCACGAAACGATGTGATTCATCCGAATTTTACATAGAATGTATTAAGGATGGTTTCAATATAAATATCTGACAATTAAAAATTAAAAATTAAATTGTATATATATATATCATTTACTTTTCTTTCTTTCAATATGACAATAAATTGGAAACAACGTCCGTGCGTATGTACAACCATACATCACTTTGAACGATGTATTTAATTTACTATAACTTAATCTTTGGGATTAATATGACTACATATATAATGAATATATATTATTATTAAATCATTGTTTACATTTTGATAATATTAATTCATGATCTAATTAAGAGGGGAAAAATAATAAGTCATGACATACTCAAAAAGAAATGCAAGTTATGACCTAAAAGGATGATAATAATGAAATATTATTAAAGAATAGGGTAATAATATGTTATAATGGTATTATATATGATATAAAAGATTAAAATGGTTCTATAATAAGTTAGTTACATGATTAAATCAACAATATAGGAGGTTAAAGATTAATACCAAGTGTAAATTGCAAGGTAAGGGATTTCATCTCAATTTCATTTCATTATGGAATATTGAAATGTAATGATCCTAGTAAAATTTATATTGTTTATATACTACCCATTTAAATATAATATCATAAATAATTCACTATTCAAGGTATTTTATGTTTTAGTTTTATTTACATCATTTAAGGGGAGCTTAATTAAATGTTACCTAGTGGTAAAGAATATCGTAACTCAATTTATTTTCATTAGGTTATATTGCTTCCTCCTTAGAGTTAATATTATATTATTATGTTTATAATGTATTATGAAAAAATATTTTTTTAATTACACTTTTTATGTGTATTTATATTTTCTACATATAATCGATTCATTGATTAATTCTCACTCTAAAAATATGATCATTTTAGTTTTTATTTTACAATCTCATTATAATCTAGATTGTTTAATCTTGAATTTAAATTCAAGGAAATTATATGTAACACCCCAGGTAAATAAAGAATATGACATTTTCATATTTATCCATATTTTTTGAATAAAATATTAATATTACTTTAAAGGTAATGCTATGATTGAGGGCATACCCAATACGCAACAACGAGTTTCTTGGGAATCTTACGTTGCACTCTAATAATAAAATAATATTATTTTAAATTGTAGTTAACACCTATCCATTGTAGTGGAGGGAATGAACATAACTAACTACAAAATGATTATATATGTTTGTCAAATATTTTTACTTTTTACAATAAATGTTAGAGGATTAAAAATGTGAATGAATCCAATTTTAAGTGTAAACATTCTAATATTCTTTAAAAGGACGATTAACCACCTTTTGATGACGAATCTCTTTTAAATCCACCTTTTGAAAATTTTATGTGTTATATTTGACAAAATAAAATTCTTCTTTTGAATCGGGACATCAAAATTTACTTTGTGTAAATTTTTGGTATTTTTCCGATAAAGTTCATTTTTTAATGAATACTGAAAAATGTTGTATTTTAATTCAAAACCTCCTATTAATCTGATTTATTTATATTGATAGATTATATTTTTAATTTAGATTAAAGTTTATTTAGAATATATTTTTACCATTTAATCTAATGGTGGTCTTTGGAATTAATTTCACTTTGAAATTGGACTTAAACTAGTGTCAATCTTTTAATAGATATTGTTTCTTAAAAGCACGCTATTTGTTTTGATAGCGGGAATTAATTATTAAAACAATTAATGCAATATATATGTTTTGAATTTTGTAAAATAGACATCATTTTTGAATTAAAAACATCAAATATAGCTTAGGGTGAATTTTTGGTATTTTTCTGAAAAACTTCAATTTTTGATGAATAGTGAAACCAGTAAGTGGTAGTTTAAAAACTGATTTTTTGTTTAAATGAAACTTTACCACTTCTCTGATTTGAATTTCAAAAATCCGACATACATGGTTGGAATTAGGATGTAAAATTTGGTTCAATGGGATTAAAATAATTTTTTTATGAATAGAAACCTTTATGTTTTTAATCGCGATTAGAGGTAATTAGTGTAATTTAAGGTAAAAATAATGTTTTAATAATATGGAATGACCTAGAAGCATGTCATACCCTCCTTTTATGTATCATGGCCGACCAAAAAAATCCATGGGTAAACTTGGGGACCCCATGGAGCCACTTTGGTTTGAAAATGACATAAATAACCATTTATTTAAAGTTAAAATAAAAATGTCACAAGCATGAGATGTTTCACTAAAACAATTTTTAAATGGGGTTATACTTGTCATATTTCTTACTATAAATATTCATTAGAAAGATAAAAAGTTTTCTTACATCAGGATATATTTTTTATAATTTTTAGACATTAAATAAATTAAATTATTTATTACATCATGATGATGCAGCGTTTACCCCATTAATAAAGGATTTAAATAAAATGAAAAGATAATGTTAAAACTATACCTTAAACTTGTCAAAGACCTATCGGATGAGTATATTTAGAACCCTTAACACCTTATCCTCGAAATACATTAATGTGGGACCTTTAAAATCCTAAACTCATTTGAAAATAAAGTAACATTTTGTAGCTTTCCAAGAGTGCCCCTCCTCTCCTCTTATAAAAGGCCCCCACCTCTACCACCTTACTCACACCTCTCAAGCCTTTGGATCTGCCAACCCCTACTCATTTTGCCTCTACACGACCCTCTATTACTCCTAGAAGCCTCACTTTGGGCAGAAGTATTCCCAAGGAAGCCTTTGAGATCAAATCAAAGAGAGATACTCGATTTTAAGGTAATGTCTTCACTTGTGTTCTTTTGTTTTATTTTGCTTCTCCAACCCCCTAAACTATTTTTATTCATTTCTTTTGTAACAAATACAGTATCTTCAATATTCTATGATGTTTTTATGAGAAGTATTTGAGCTACACTTACACACACCTACATATAATGGTTAAAGAACATATTGTTTCTGTGGATGGTGAATTTCTGCCTCACGAAACGATGATTGTTCAATATTCTTTTAACACCTTAAAAGGTGTCCATTAAGATGTCACTATATTTATATATGATTTATAATATGTTTATTTTTTCCTTAAGCTTCTGTATTTTTTATTTATGGCGTACCTTTATGGTTTCCATTATGGGTAAATGCGATATCTTCATTTTAGGAAGTACGGACTACCGCCCCCTCAAAGTGATTTGACTCGTTAATGCCATATGTAGGATGTATAAAGGATGGAATTAATGGTATTACATATGATATCCTACTGTAATTATAATATACCTTTATATCATTATTATTTCATTGCATTTAATACAAAAAAAAGAAATGAAAGTAGCGTTCATGCGTACGTACGGCTTACCGTCTCCATGAACGGTACATTTCATTTCTTATCTCCAAATGTTATGTACTATTATAAGTACATAAATATAATGGATATACATGGAATATATTACATCTAAATTATGGATATCATTCTGGAATTATAATATATATATCTCTCATTTTTTTAATTCCATTAATATGACAAAAAATGAAAGTAGCGTTCATGCGTACGTACGGCCTACCGTCTCCATGAATGGTGCTTTTAATTCCAAATGATATGGAATAGTATAAAATGAATATATAATGAATATATATGATATTCAAAACATAAATACTATTCTGGATATGATGTACCTATAACTACATGGAAAATTATTTTCCAACAAGTTCAATTTTTACTCATGTACCGAACATCGACAAAAATGTCTGATATGAACTCACTTTATTAACCAATTATTATAACATTATAATATGTGATATGATCTGAGTAATAATATTTAAATTAGTTCCTTAAGAAATTATAAATTGACCAAATTTTATTATTCAGGAGATTAAAGAACGATCGAGTCATGTCGGACACGAGGTAAGGGATCCTACCTCTCTCTTCCTTTTTAGGTACTCTCTTTTATGTCATTTCTTTTAAGCTCATATTTCTTATGTTTGGGGATGTTATTTTATATTATTCATTCTTTAATTTTTATGTTCATATTATGAGAGACCCTATTTGATCTCATCAATCAACTTTTGTAAGTTTTAAGTGGCGTCTTTTGGTTACCGAGTTTTCGTAAGGGATTTTTCATCTCACTTTTATTCCCGTGATATTTATGCTACATTTGCCACCATTTCTATTGAGTGTTATATGTGCTTCCCATTATTCTCCTCTTTGTGTAATATACATCGGTTTATTAGTATTTACATCAATTATGTATTGTCCTTCTTTCCTGGGGTGTATGTTTCGAATGATACCCAAGTCGATAAGGGAACCTTTCACCCTCCTCTTTTTAAAAGACGTCTTTTGTTGGGTCTTTTAATTTACATATTTTTATGTTGGGATATGTTCTTCTATATCCTTATTGATGTAAATTTTATTTCCAAGAGATGAGATACCTTTTTTATCTCTCATCAACTCATTTTTATGTGACGCCATTAGGCTGTCCAGGGAACATGTTAACCAAATTTCGATTTCTTTGGGTTCAATATGTTGTTATTGAATATGTCATCATTTGAATATGTGTGAATGACCTTTGATTATTTTAAACTTAATATCCACTTATATTGGGTGAATTTATATTTTTCTCCCATAATTATGAGATTGATTTATCCTTAATTTAAGTATACCATCATTATAATGGATTTCATCTCAATTTACATTTCCATTGAGACTTCATTGTTGTTATGAACCAATTCACCCTTATTTAGTGTATATACTATCATTTGGAATATTATATCATGAATCCATTTATTATCATGATATTATAAAGTTTTTATTAAATTTTATTCCTCAATTATTGTATTCAAGTGTCTCTCATTTTGTTAAAAACCCTTTAACTAAAATATCGTTTTAAATGTTTTAATGATTTAATCTTATAAATATTTCTCGTTAATATCCATGTTTTCAAAATGGTTTTAAGGATTTATTTATATGGATATTAATGGTTTAAAAAAGCTAAAATCTTCAAAGTGGTATGGGACACTTTGATTCAATAATCTCTTTATTAAATGTTTTAAATGGTTTTGAAAATGGTTTTTAGAATGGATTCATTATTTCAATATCTTAAAATGTTATATTGTTATTGCAATGTGGGAATGCTATCTTTCCTTTATGATTAAGTTATATGCTATGATTATGTTATGGTTCTTGGTAATTGTTATGAATATGGGTGGTTCTGTGATAAACTAAGGGCGGGTGAACCCGATATAGCTCTCCAATGCATTGGGTAACACGAAGGAGTTAAACGTTAAGGTTTCTCCGAAGAGATTTAGGGAATATACTATGATGGGTATTACAAACATAACCAAGAGGGTTACTCCCTACGTAAGAATGTTATGAATGCCTCAAGTTACCTTTATGTCTTATGATTTCTATGATTTATTCATGATTTTATGAGGTATATTAAAGTTTGTATGTTTTATGGGTAAAGTATGATTTCATTTTTATGTATATATGTACTCATATTTCCTTTCCATACTTTTTATAACCCTTACTGAGATTTTTATGCTCATCCCAAGTTTTTGAAATGTTTTTCACAGGTCAAGGGAATGGTACATTATATGATGATAATGTCAAGGAAGTTTTAAGAAAGAATCCATGTTTTATTTTAAATATGTTTCCGTTGATGGAAAAAATGAATACTATCTTTTATGTAACCACTTTATTTAAATGTGGAATGTAATGCAAGTTTTATGATCTAATTCTCTAAAACTCTAAACCTGAAAAGATCCTCAATATGTAATCTTGTAATAACTCAAGATTAAGTAAGGTTTAAGGCTGGGGCCTTATATTATATGATAATTATTTAATTAATTCTTTTAATTTTATTATCATAATGTTATTCATGAATTTTTTCAATTTATAGTGACATTTTCCCACTCTTTTGTAGTTAATATTTTTTATAAATTGTGTTAATAAAACCTCACATAATTTCTTTATTTGGTGAGAAATATGTTTTATTACAGGATCATGTTTTCTAAAAATGTTTTCAAAATTTTATTCTCTAACCTTTTCAAAATGATTTATTAAAATAAACATTACCCATTTTATATTTTTTTTAAAAAAATCAAAGGAATCTTCTTGTATTTTTCTAACAAAGTCACTTTTTTGTAACATTTTTAACATGGATGAGGAATATTATTTGTTGAATGTATGTAATTAAAAACCAAAAATAATTTGATGATTCATTTTAAATTTTATGTGGTTATTTGTAAATAATTTTTAATAGTGATTTTTAATGAAAATGTATTCTCAATTTGTTTTTCAAAATGAAAGGGATATTTTCCTCCAAATTGATTTTAAAGATAATTTTATATAATTTATATTCATTAATGTGAAAACCTCTTTATTCTTACTACAATGGGTATATATATTGTGGTAATACAATCCTTAATCGTCCTTTTGCTGGTT
Organism: Viscum album; assembly: GCA_963277665.1. NCBI lineage: Eukaryota > Viridiplantae > Streptophyta > Magnoliopsida > Santalales > Viscaceae > Viscum > Viscum album. The sequence goes on from OY728164.1 coordinate 1,187,487,447, forward strand.
TATGATCATTTTGACCAGGGAATATATTAACCTTCAGTTCCTTGATTTATTCATATATTCATTAACTTTGGTTATAATTACTCAATTTATTATGATCATTTGTAATTAAATTTATCGTGAATATCAATATTATTTTTCTTGGGTATGATTATTTCCTAAACTATATAAAAATTTTACATAATATTTTTACATTGATAGTTATTTGATTATTTTGATATATATTGATAAATCTATATCCATTACTCAATATAGATATTTGATACAGAACATTGTTCATGAATTAAATCGATTATTTGATATATGATTAATGCATTATACTAGCCTAACATGGGTTGGGGACCATTTAAAGTAATCATCTTAATATATTGGTAGTCTCATTGGATGAATCAGTTGATTAACCTCAATTAAGTGGGTTTTTACCCATTACTTTTAAACCATATTGTAAATGGTCTTCATGGTAAAGTTTTTATGTACCTAAAAAACATGATGTACAATAATTATGAATTACTTAATTTTGAATTGGTTATTATTATCCATAATATTTTCACTATGAATTAATCTATGGATTCATTTCATTCTCAATTTATTGATTAAATGGAATGTGTTTCTAGTCATTTACCTATCCATATTTATTATTAATTATTAATTCATGATGGATTTATCTATACTTAACCATTAATAATCAATTGACCCACACATATTTTTATTACCTTCCACATGAATCAATGAAGATTAATATAACTAGCTTAGATATATTATATTTATTGAATAAATTTAATTTTTTTTTAAAATTACTTTTGTAAATTTTGAATTATAAATGAAATATAAGACTCTTGTATGTATCTTATATACAATGACTACTAAACTAATCAGTTTATTGGGATGTTATTCCTTGTATCTTATGACAATGTAATAGTAGAAAAAATCTACATCAGGCTTTTGGGGTTGGGTTCAATACAGTTGTTATTATAGGAAGTTTATTATAACCCATGGGATCCATATTTTGGAAAATATATATTAGTAAAGAAAACCATAAGGTAGAATTTGTGGAGAATCATAGAAGAGAATCCTAATGTTATTATAAAGAATATATTATGTAATTTTATTAGAAATACATTTGTCTATAGACACTAGTAGTGGAAGTGGTTCTAGCACATATGTACCTTAGGGTAATATCTCTGAAATTGGATCATATATCTTGACTTGAGGATGACCAGGTACAAAAAAATGGGCCTTTTTATGCACCTAGTATTACACTCATAGGGGATATTTATATGATATTTATATGATATTTATCATTTTCATTACAAACCATTATAAAGGATTTTAATGTATAATGACCATGAATGACCAATGATTAAAAAAAGAAAAATGAAGGACCTATATAGAAATAAAATGGATGAATTATTTATATATTGAGAATCATGAATGAAATTGTATAAGTACATTACCAATTTTATTTGGGTTATAAGATTTATAAAACATCAAAGGATTAGGTTAAATTTTAAAATCACATGTGTATTAATTAGATTATGAGTTATGAATACCATCATATTATTCTAAGATGAATGATGATAATATGTTCAAAGTCTTAAAAAAATATTTTTAGGTTTTATGTCATTGGATTCTACCATGGTTAATGAAATTTTGAAGAATTTATGGAAATTTTATGATTTAGTGGAAATGTTATTTGAGGAATTATACATTAGTATTCTATAGAAATAAGTTTAAATGTATTAATAAAATTTATGGTTGATATGATCATTAATGAAATTTTAATAACAGTAGCAGACTTCAAAGAAAAATTATTTTGTATTGAAAACTATAGAGAAATGATAATTTAATTATTAACATTATTTCAATGATGTCCAGTATGTTTTTGGGAACATTATAGTAATTATATAGTTTATAAAAAGGAAAACCCATATTTAGGGTTACAACCTATCACTTTTAGAAAGGTGGTGGGGCTTGAACCCATGAATAAATGATGATAAGGGTTTCATGCCTACCACCAGCATACACAATATCCTAGTTCATGTGTCATTGTTTTTAGTTAAACCATTTGACAAATAAACATTACCGATGAACTACTAGTACTATTTATTCGACTTAGATATTAATGTGTCAACCATATTGGTTGTGGAAAATATTAATATTTATAGAAAATACTTGTCACTAATTTATGGATATGTTATGAGTGAATTGCAGTGATTCAGGCATATAAAAAGATTCATTTTTTGATATTTATTTCTTAGAATAATAGATCAATTCTAAATTGATAAAAAAAGGATGAAATTGTTCTTTTGAAATAAAAATATATAAATTAAGTGTATTTTCTTATAATCTTATGTAGTAAAATAATTCCACAACTTTACGAAATGTGATCTGGAAATAAAATGTTATCCTATACTATAATTTCTGATGATATTAATGAACTTATTACACCTATTAGATGTTTGATTTTGAGACCCTCAAAATTCCATTGATCATTAGATTTTTTGGTATCACTGACCTTAATCACTCTTTATAAATATTTACACTTCTCATATATTTCTATATCTTTACTTTCCATTGATTTTCTCTTACTTGGAAACCATGTTATGTGTTGTTCCAAATGACCTTGGTACTTACCATCCTCTCTTATAAAGTATATTTTATTACTAATACTTCTCGTGATATCGTATTCCAATATTTTTTTTAAATATCAACATTTGATTATAATGACCATTCTTAAATAATGAGGAAACAATTTATTTATGGTGGGGATAATATAACAACACGAAAGCTTAAAATATGATCACCAAATATGATAAAGTATATTACACATAATACCGAGAGTATAAAGGAAGGTAAAATAAATATAATTTATGTCATATTTAATATTTTTAAAAAATAAAATCTATTCTATAGCTTTCAATGAACACAATACTCTATTATATTTCTCTATATGAAACAATGAGATTCTTCAATAGCTTGTGTTACACCCAAGACTAAGTTTTACCAAATGTTTTAAATATTATTATTTAATATTATAGTTATCACCTAGCTATTGAAAAATTATTTATTAATAGTATTAAATAACTAATGAAGTGATATGGTTGAATTAATTGTTTTCCAATTAATTATAAATTAATAGAAAACCCAATTGATTATAATAGATTTTTTTATAAAAAAATATTATTATGCTCTAAATTTGTTTGATATGAATAAATAAAATTATTCTTCATTTAGGAATGATCATAATTAATTTTATATATAATATATTCTTTAATATTTTTTAAATTCACCCAATATATTAGATATGCATAAGATAATAACAAATCCAATTTTATATATAAATGCTATATTTTTTCTTATAATATTTTTTCTTCCTTTTAATGGTGAAACAATATTAAAATGATAAATTGACACTTGAATAAATTATATTTTTAAAAATAAACTTCATTTTGAAAATAATAATATCAAAATTATCTTAGGTTGTATTTTTTAAAAAAGTTTCATTTTTAAACAAACAGTGAAAAATACTAAATTTTAATTGAAAACAACTTTTTGTATAAATAATTTATAATGTTAAGAAATATACTGAATTTTATTTAATATCAAAATATTTTAAATATAACTATATTAATACTATTTAGGTCACTAGAATCAATTAAATATTGAAATTTGATATAAAAACATAGCAAACATTTAGACATGTTAATATTAAAAATAGATTTTCTCATTCCATCCATGGGATTAACTTTAAATAAATTTCAGACACTTAAGTGGGTATACTTTTGGGAAAATGGAATAAATATTTTGAATAATCATATTTTTTAAATTATTATAATTAAAAATTATTTTTTTCTAATATTATCAGAGAAAGAAGTTAAAATTAATTACAATAATTAATAGAAAAACTAGTTTTTAATGAACCGAACATTAAACATTATTAGACAATAAACCTAAAATTGTATACAAAACCCATTGTATTGAAATATTTACACCTCATAAATTCTATTATTTAGATTTTTTAATTAATGGTTCCACTTTAAATGGAAATTACATGGTTCGAATTCACTATTTCAAAAATTTATAAGTTTTCCACACACCATAATTATAAAAGAGAACACACTCTCCCCCTCTCGTTAAACCTTAAAAAGTTGTTGGATAGAAGAAGAACCACCCAGGAAACATCATACCATACCTACCCTAACCCTATAATCCTTATATGTGGAATAAATAAAACTTAGGATGGCATTAGGGCAAACATAATAAGGAAACCCAAAGAAGGGGTAATGTTTTTCTAAAGGTGTTTTTTATTTTATTTCCTTCTCCACCTCCTTGAATTTTCATTATATAATGTTTAAATAATAAAATACATATATTAAATAAACTTATATTTTTTATTTTTTATTTTATTTCCTAAAAACACACATTTATATCATATGTGTTACAAAATCATCACTCCAGTGTAAAACAGACTACCACATCACAAACCGATGTCGTTTGTTTTTTTTGATTTCCACCTACCAAGGATTGGAATAATTACATAAAAAAACTTTATATAGGATTTATATGATATTTATTATTTCTTTATGCTTTTGAAATTATTATATCACACATAACCTCAGGAATTCCATTTTTTTGGAATACGATAACATCGCTCGTGTGTACGGTGGACTGTCACCTCGCAAAGCGATGGGATTCATTCATTCTTAACAAGGAATATGTTAAGGATTGGTTAAATAAGAATATATTATATATATGAAATAAAAAAGATTCTATAATATATATATATATATATATTTAATTTACTTTTGTTTCATTCAATATTATTAAAAAATGAAACAAAGTTCCTACATACGTCCGACATATCATCTCTAGGAATGGTGTATTTCATTTTCTATCACAAAATTCTATGGATTACTCTAAATAAATATATAATGAATATATATGATATTTAAATCATGGTCTAAAATCTGAATATGATGAAATCATGATCTAATTAATAGGAATAAAAAATGAAAGTTCCAAACATACTTAAGTAACAAATAAAGTTATAACCTAAAACAATGAAAATAATGAATGATTATTAACTAATGGGTAAAAATATGTTATAAAAGGATCATTTATGATACAATAAATATTAATATTGTTCTAAAATAAGTTATAAACTTTTTAAAACCACTATATTTTATTTTAATTCAATTACGATCAAAAGGAAATCATGAAGTTAGGTATTTCTTCCCAATTTCATTTCATTGTGGAATATAATAATGTTATGAAGACAATCACTTTTATATGGTGTATGTATTTAAAAATGGAATTTAATATCATAAATACTTCATTATTCATGTTATTTTAAATTTCAATTTTATTTATTTTATTTAAGGTTATTTTAATAAAAAGTTACCAAGTGGTTAAGAATTTCATACTCAATTTATTTTTATTGGTTTATATTACTTCCTCATTATCGTTAATATTATAAGATTTTGATTATAGTAACTTTTTGATATCCATTGTTTCATTTACACAAGTTTTATGTTTATTCACAATTTATACACATAATATATTCATTGATTAACTCCCACTCCAATAGTATTATCATTTTAGGGATTATTTCACAATCTCATTATAAGAAAGAGTTTTCATTATTAGATTTCCATTATAGAAAACTATATGATCATTAATGAGTAAAACATTTAATTTTCTTCTCCCATTCTTATTCATGACCTTTTTCGATTGATATTACAAATTTTACACACTTTTGTACTTAAAATTAATTAGAATATCTTTTAATAAAATCCAACTTCATTTATCTCTTTGGTCGTAAATATGTTCTACTACAAAAACATATTTTCAAATAATGTATTCTTTATACTTGTTGGGAAAAACTCCCTCAAGGTAACATTGTAGTATTTTTGGGTTGATTGTGTGTGTTGACAAAGCAGGTTTCTATGAAGAAATTGTTGATTTCCAAAGAAGTTGTTAACAATAATTGTTGACAAAGGAACGATGACAAAGGAAAGGATGATCTGGAGGCAGTACAAAAGAGTAGTACAAGGTGGCATTTTTTCCCAGTGTTTGCCAAATTTTTGGGGTCCAAAATTTGGAGTTTAGTGATCATCGTGAAATGTGGATTTCCATGAATATCATATTTTAAAATAGAAAAGGCATGAATTTATTGAAGAGAGGCTTCATGGTTTGGAATTCATGAATACTATAAGAATGATAGCGGTGATTCTTTGCAAGTACGTCAAAGCTTCGCAAACGGCAGAGTTGAAGCACATCGCGGCGGTGAAGGGCTTTGGAAGGGAGCTTCGTGGTGAAGGCACGAAAGAATGTTGACGGTGATGCTCCTAAATTACGATGAGCTCTGCGATTGGAAAATTGCCATGGTGCTTTGCGATTTTAACAGAATTCCGGCAGAAAATTCGGAGCTTCACGATAGGCAATGACGTGGAACTGACTTCACATGGAAGGGTCGAGGGTCGTTGGAATTTCCTATAAATAGAGGCCGACCCCCTCAAGAGAAGAAGATATAATTTTTAGAGAAAATATTTTTCTCTCGGTTCGCGAAGGTTGTTCGTGAAGGCAGTGTGTTTCGCGAAAGAAGAGCTTTGCGGTGGCAATTGTAGCTCCGTGAAAGTCGTGTGCTCTGTGTTGGCTCAGTGAGATTCGTTAGGGGAGTCACTCTATGACGACTTGATCTCCACGATGGCCTAAGCATTGTGAAGGCTTGAGCATTGCGATGGTCTGAGCTCCACGAAATTGTGAGTTTCATGAAAAGGAAGGAGCTTTCCAAAGGCTTGTTTGAGCTTCGCGAAATTGGGAGATTCGAGAAGTAGGGTGATTTGCGAAGGTGTTTCTAAAGTGAATTTCCCAGTGGTTAAGAGACAAAGTGGTATTCATCATTAAATGAAAGTTGGAATTTAATAGAGCATCTATCAACAGTTGAGGATGCATTCTTTCATGAAAATGAAGAGACCTACAAGTCTATAAACTGTGAGTGGATACTTTCCAGAGTAGTGAGAAAAGGAAGAGGAAGTAGGTGATCCTCTCCACCGGCAGTGAGCCAGAGAGAGAGAAACAGGGAGTGACCCTTGGGAAAGTAGTGAGCTGACCCTAAACTTTGTAAAGTCAGTGATCCTAGGAATAGAAGTGATCTATCCCGAACCTTTGCATCCGCATCTAGTGAAGAATAGTGGAATTTGGTATCACCGGCAACTTGTCGGTGTATTCTCCTTAGATGTAGCCCAGTGAGGGTGAACCAAGTAAAAATATATGTGTCTGCCTGCTTACTTCCCTGAACTGCATTTAAAGCATCATCATCAGATAAAGAAGAAAATAAGTGACCATAATAAACACACAAGTGCAAACAAAGTGACCCTTGTAATAAAGAGGTCAATATCCAGTGGGGCAGGAAGAACTTTGTGTAAAGAATATACATACCCTGATTCACCCCCCCCCCCTCTCAGGGTATATAGGTCCCTATTGGTCCTAAAAATAGTTTTTAAAATACTTATTAAAATATATTTTCACTGATTTTTTCTTTTCATAATAAAATAAAATTAATCTTTTTATCATTATCTGAACAAGGAACTTTTCTAACGTATTTACCATATAAATGTAATGTTCTTTATGAAATGTTTAGAATTACCAGCCAACATTACATTGAAGCTTCCATTTAAATTTCATAAGGTAGTTTTTAAAGAAATTGTGTTTTAAAATTAATTTTCAAATAAAATGGATTTTCAACGTGTTTCAAAATGAAAATGATATTTTCCTTAAGAATTATTTTAAAGATATTTTAATGGAATTTTTATTCATCAATAAAAAAGATCCTTAAATCACACTTTAATGGGTATATATATTAAACTAATACCATCCTTAATAATTATATGGATGTATTATTCCATCTGTTTGACAATTTAAATTATTAAAATTCACTTCCTTGATTAGTTTATATATTCATTAACATTACTTTTAATTATTCAATTTCTCATTATCAATGGTTATTAAATTTCCCCTAAATATCCATATTATAAATCATGGATATCATTATTTCCTAAAACATATACCATTTTTACATATAGTCTTTACATTGGAAGTTTTATTATTAAAATGGGAAATATTGATAAATATGTATCCTTTAATCAATATGAATATTTTATAAGGAAAATTGTTCATAAATTTAATCTATTATTTGATATATGAGGATTGATTTGGACTGGTATGACATGGGTTGGGGATCGTTTAATGTAATCACCTCAATGAATCGGTAGTCTCATGGGACAAATCAAATGAATAACCTCACCTAAATAGGGTTCTATACATCTTTTTAAACATTCATGTGAATATTCTTGATGGTAAAGCTTCCATGTCCATGGGAAACATGGTGTCCAAAAATTAAATGTTACTTCATTTAGATTAAATTATTATTATCCATTATATTTTCACTATGAAAAAATTTTTGGATTAATATCATTCTAAATTTATTAATTAAATGAAACATGTTTTCATTAATTTACCATTCCATGTTGATAATACCTTATCCAATCATTTAAATGGAATGTGTATTATATTATTTATCTTTACATATTGAATATTCATTATTGATTCATGGTAGTTTCTGCTATACATAACCCTCAATAAGAATTTGAGATCCCCATTATTTTTTATCCATTCTAATGGAATCTAAAAAGATTACAATGAACTAAATACATGAATTTTCTAGATGGAATAAATATATTTTAAAATAATTATGTTGTAATACGTACATTTCAAATGTAATGAAAGAATAATGTATGTATCTACACTACCAACACCACTAAAATGATTGGTCCTTTGGGATGAGATTCCAGGTACATTATTCTATTTTAATGGCTAGAGGCACTAACTTTGATATTTTATGGTTGGTGTCACTAAAATTTTAATAATAATAATAATTTAGGTATACAATAGGTTCAACAGTAACAAAGAAAAATGAGACCCATTTTAAGAAGGTTTCTAATATAAATTGTATCTCCTTTTAGGTAAAAATATATCATTTTTGAATTCATATTTAATGAAACATATTCAATATTATATAAATATTTTCTAAATTAATTAGGATATACTTTCACGTTCATTACTCCTTTTTTCTATACAATTACATGATTTTTTATTTTCTTCCTAATTCCCTGTAAAACTATATCATTTTTTCAATTCATTTTTACGATGGTTTAAATGAAATATTATTAAATATTATTTCCTTTTATTACTTTATAATATATATTTACATGTATTTCTCCTATTTCTTCAATGGATTACTTCTCCATTGATAGTTTCTGAATTTTATAATAGTAACTCATTTCAATAGCCATCTCGATTCCCTATTTATACTTTATGGTTTCTTTACCTCATTGATGATATCTCTCCTCTATATTATGCTAAATGAGTATGTCTCAATAATTAATTTTTCATAAGATCATTAGTTTGAAAATAATGATTTCATGTAATGATTTGTAAATAATTTTTGAAATTTAATGATATATTAAGATATATTAAGTTATTATGAAACCCATTTCTATTTTTATCATGGATTATTTTTGTTTGGATTTATGAATAACTATTCTTCCTTTAAATTCTATATGGAATAAATGATTTATAAAAAATATATAATGTGACTGCCGACCTTATAAATAACTATATATCTAATGATTTGGGTAACATTTTATACCCCATGTGATGATTATGTGTTGACATTATATGGTTCTATTATTACAATATGTTATGAAATGATATTGTAACAACAAATATTGTTACGAGATAGAATTTCCCAAGGAAATTTAATTGTTTAATTATTGATATCTTTTTTTGAGAAATGAGAAATTGATGGTTGTTATATGTATTTTAATTTCCTAAAAATGTGTTTTTGGATAAGTCATTTTACCTTGGGTGGTGTTTGGGGATTTTTGAGGATGTTGGGGAAGTTCTTGGTGGTATGACTACTATAATGTAGAATTTTTATGGTATTTACTACACAAATATATCATTAACTAATTAAATGGGGTTTAATAGGTGAATTGTTTCTACAAATGGGTAGTTGAGTTAATAGTGAAGTTGCACTGTAATATTACAATGTAAACTTCAGTTCACACCGTAAACCATACATGTTTTGCTTTATTAAATGCTTCCAAGATTTTCCTAAATATAATCACCATCGGGGTTTTCTTATCTGATAAACATGTAATGGGGAATTCAATCCCTCTTACATACTCCCATATTTCACATCATATTTTAGTCATTCAAATGAATTTCATCATCTTTTTTACTAAATTTCACATCTTCATCATCCATTTACTTTTTCCACCACTTAGTTTATATTTTACTTTATTCAACTCGGGGTTAGATGATTTATTTCACCAAAATATAGAAAAATCATTATTCATGATGGAAATTTAAGGTGTTTATCATAGTGTATGTCTTGATAAGAGGAAACAAGCTATCAATCACAGTTTTTCATATGGTAAGTTTCCTTTTAATTTAATTTATTTATTTGGGATATTTTAAGGTGAAATTATATATTAAATCAATAATCTAATTTGGGAATTTTTATTTTCTATGTTTGGGGGAATATGGGTAGTGGAGTGCACCTCGTTGCTCAGGATTTTGATTTCATTGGATTACTTGGAGAGTTTGGATCCTATTATTCCAAACAGGGGTTTTGATTAAAATTCATATTCAATAAATGTAGTAGTATTTATGGATGAGATAGGTCATGGGGGACTCAATGGATGTTAGTGTGAGTTATTATGGATTTATGGAATATCATTTGAGGTAGTGGGGCTTGAATTTAGTCATTATCTTTGTTATTATGGTATTTTATATGCATCAAACCTCAATAGTATATCAACTTATGTGATTAATAGTTTTTGTGAGTTTAAATAAGTTTTGGATATGATTTTTTTTCATAATAGTTAACATAGACCTTACATATTGTTAAATGGTTATATTGAGAACATTTGGTGAAATGAATTTTTTGGCCCCCTTTATGTATTTTATTTGTTGAATATATTGTTTAGAAAAGTGTAAATATTTTCTTTTTCAAATGTAATTTTAATAATCATATTTTATTGAGATATAAGTTTAAATTTTAATTGGTGATTTATGAATTGTTTTTGAAATGGGAATTTAAAATGATAATTTTTTTTCATAAAATTCACAATAAGACTTTATCCAAATTATTGGCGTGAGTAAAGTAGAATTTTTATCTTTTTAATTTTTTTAAAATTATTTTTAACATGTATATAAAAGGATATAATAAGGGATTGGTTTTACTTTATTTGGTCCTCTAGAACATGTGTGGTTGACGCCCTGTTTTCTAAAGAATTAGTTCTCTATATAAGCCCTTGTTTTTATTTCTTAGTGGGGTTGGTTCATGATGATTCATATTGTGTAGGTATCTCTGTGTGAACTTTTATCCCATAATGATGCTTGTGTTGTGTGGGTAGACCTAGAAGAAAAGTTATTCTATTATCAAACTGATGGTCGATAATGACGAACACCTTGGATGGTTTAGATATAGGTTTTCAATATGATTCAAACAAACAACTATATCATGAGGAACTACTTCCATGATGGTTAGATAATGAGATTTTTTGTGGGATTCATGACCTAGTTTTTATTTTTGAAAGATGATGTGTCCACTAATGAGAATTATATAATGGTCTAGTGTGATTTATTTTGAACTAGTCATAGTCCATGGGGATGGGATAGTGTTCCTGACTATGACTATCTTATGTAAAAAGGGATTAGTCAGTGTGCTTGATGATATCTCCCTAAAACATGAATTGATGTTTCAATGTGCTTTTGGACTGTTAATTTCTTGGATTTTGTTGAGGTCCACCATATAATATGGTTCATGGTGTGATTAAATGATAATTAAATGAAAATATGTTGAGTAGTAATAGATGGGTTGAGGCATATATATATATATATATGATCATGCACCATCCTATATGGTCATTGGTTGAGGCTAGAATGATTCCCTACACTGAGTACTCTACTATAAACATATCCAATGTCATTGCATATGAATTGGTCTTGTGTTATATATTATATTTTTTTGTCATGGGGATAATATATGTTTGGTTACGTTTAATGATTGCATTGTTAGTAGACGATGTCTTGAGTTGTATGATTTTTTGTGCATTGTGTGTTTTTTGGGGGTTGGTGTGATTCATGTACATGAATACATTTTTATATATGTATCTCATTCGAATATAATTGATTATAGTAGTACTAATAATTTTTAAGGCATTGATAATTTGCACAGGGTCATTGGAGTCACCCTATACATCAATACATGGAATGGTTTTTGATCTTCATGGGTATAAATTTATGTATTCTATTAGGGAATATGTGTTTCATATAGTTATACATGTGGTTCATATAGTAGTTCATGGACGCTACATATTTATTATTATGATATTTGAGTTGGGCCAAAAATAAATATAATTAATTTTTTTCTTATGGATAATTATGTTCTAGTTACTTATCTATTGTTAAATTTTATTTGATGATTTTGTGCTACATGATACTTCTATGTTTTATTTTACTAAATAAAAAAAAAATTGTTGATTTATACTCATGGATAAAAGGTACCATGGGGATCCTAGTAAATGTATAAAGGTTTTTAGGATGTCTGATATATTCATTCTTCAAGAAAAATTCACTATATAATTATGGAATAACCGATAGGCTTGTAGAGAGGGAATATTATCCCTGGACTATGTTTGGACCTTTTCGCACATGGGGACATGTGCTTATGGTCATATAGAATCACTGATAGAGACTCATTTGAGTGTAATACTCTGAGGATTTAGAAACTTTTATCATTTCACGGTCTGTAAATGAATAGTATACCATGTGTTTGAGTTAGAATATCAGGACATGGGATTTGGATTGAGTGTATTCCAAGACGGTATGGTATCAATTGAAACTCAAGTTTCTAAGAGAAGTCTAGTTTTTATACTAGAAACTCTAGAATTAGTGAGGGGTTGTTTTTTATTGTGAATTCCATTTGTTATATATGAGACTAAGGATGAGTTTTGTGACACGTTTGGGAGCTAGTGGGTTGTGCATACATCATGATAGTGGCATTGTAGGGGATAGTTACATGTGCTTATTGGTTGTGGTGTTTTAAAAAACATCTCATAGAAATTCATATTAGTATAAGAAACACATAATATAAATAAATATTTATCACAAAAGACATAAGGTGTGATTAGATTAATATTTATATGAGGGGCTTAGTTGATTGACTATAATGTGCTGGTTTAGCCAGTATATTGCAATGATTTATGGAAATTTTTAATTCTTGGAATAAATGTTTTTAAATTGAATACTTTTTTTAATGAGGTTTGTGTCAAATAAATTTTAAAATTGGTTTTATGTGAAATTTTTCATGAATTCGGTGATTTTGAAATGGATAGAGAATTTTGGGTTTTCAAAATATGTATGAAAAAATGGTTTTGGAAACAATATTTTTAAAGTAATTTTAATTTGTTTTCAAAATTTATTTTAGAAGTAGGAATGGTTTTTGGGAGTAGGAAAGGCTTGGAATGTGGACTTGGGAATTTTTTTGTGAAAACTCATGAATTCTATGGTGTGTTTTCAAGACTCTTTGGACACTTTGTGTGTTTAAAAATTTTTTGAATGGGTTTTGAAAATGAATGATAAGAATATATATAAAAGTGATCCTCTTAGATTTTTTTTGGGTTAAGAGTGACCCATATGAATGATTATGTTCATATATTATATGTCCTGATTTAATTGAAATAGCTTAGAGAGGTCGGTGGGATCCTTTTATTGGTTGGTTTGGTTTTCTGATAGAATATGTATCCTATATATACAAGTTATGTTGACTTTACAAAGTTGACCATGGGAGACCCAGGTGTGGGCTTTCATATTTGAAAGGTACATCAAAAATGCATTAAAGGATTTACTTATAGTGGGAACGTGGAATGAATATTTGACATTAGTCTTGGGTATCCATATGTGTGGTAGATGGTTCATGGATTTGGCTACTAATGTGTTTTTTTTATTTTCTAGGTTTCACCATTGGCTATGTGTTTTCATGTTTTTATGGTTTGATCAAATTGATGTATATTTTTTATTGTTGATCACTATGGAAGGATAAATCATTTTTCTAAATCATCAAATTATTGAGGATACTTATAGTGAGTATCATATTTATCCATAATACAATCTTAATATTTAGACTTTTTTAATGTGTAATTGCTAGGAGTGGATGAGAGGTATCTTGGAATTTGGTAATAAATGTTTCATACTTGATTCCAAGGTGTTCACATGTGGTTCTAACTGGTGTTGCAAAGAGTTAGATACTAGTAAATAATTTTATAGGTTCTAATATTATTTATATGGTGAATAATATTTGATAAAAAATTTCAATTGAAAAATCAAGGATTGTGAAATAATTCATGGGTGGCCATGATTTTTGACAAGTTATAGAAGTAAACCAATGATCATGGAATGACTCATGGGGTTAATAATGATATGAATAGTGGTTTAGTGTTGTTTTTTTGTTTCCAATGTGTTTTTAATACTAGAATAAAGAATATGAAATGAAAAACTTCGAATCGCTCATTACACTTATCTAGTTTCATGAATGTCTTCGGAAGGAGACATTAGATTGGGAGTCAAGATGCTAGTGTGAAGATGGATCTGAATGTTCTAGTTATATAGAGAATATTATATTATAGATTCATATATGATATCTAATTGATTCCATTCATAAATTCTTGGGTGGAGTATGATAGTGGATGTGGTCATTTTAGGAACTGAATGAGGAATTAAAATGAGTGCGTGATTCAAAATCTTGGTGAAATTTTTTGGATAACATAGTGATGCTGCTAGGATATTATGAATTATATATTGGTGATATAATTAGAGGCTAGTGTGTGAGGATGATAGATTTTTGGGAATGTTATTTAGGGAATGGACGAATGGTGTTACCATTAATAATGTGGTGTGTGCTATCGAAAAAGACATCGAAAACATCAATTGAGATGTGGTTGTCAAGGTTTGAGAACCAAAATGAGCATTTTGAATTAAGTTAGGGTATCATGGTTTGGTTATTATAGATTCACAGTGAAGGAATGTTGGTAATTTTGAGATTAAATAATGTTCATTAGTGCTATGTTGTTGACCATGGTTTTTATAAAGGACAATAAGAAGAGATAAATGTATCATAATTGATAAGGTGAATTTTACAGGGCTTTTAAAGTACACCAATGGTTTTTTTAACAACCATAATATTAAAATATGTAAAATATTTAGTGTTTTATAAACAAATATTTGAAAATAATCTAGTAATTCATGTATTTGGGATGTATAACTCTCAATGTAGTTATAGATCTCGATAATGGTATAAAAAACATAGAGATAATAAGTAAAGTATAGAGTTCCACACAATATGATCATATAAAAAATGATATTGATACAAGAAGATCCAATTTCACACATGTTATAAATGTGGAGAGAAATACCAAGTGAACATCTTTATAAGAACTAGGATATTCCATATGGGTATAAAAGGATGGAAATAATAATAATATTTTTAAAGGTAAATGAATATTCTACTTAATAAAATGGATTAATAAGAGTATCCTATCAATACACTAATCATGGTTCAATGCTTCAACTACATGTAACTTAATTATTAGAAATATATTTATCCAAAATAATGGTCTTTAAGTATATTTAATGCTAATAACTACCAAAACAAATTAGTTAAAGAAAATAATATTCTATAACTACCATTGAGGTTATGTAACAAAATAAATTAGAGAATATTATACATACATTTCACTCAATAATATGGAAATGATAATTTTATTTGATTTTAATTAATTCATTCTTCGAATGAAAATTTTGTAAAAATATTTAATTACCTCAAAATTTATCCAATGTATTGATATATTTAAAAAAATTCAAAGTGTAAAAATTGTTTCATCTCTTATGTTTGAATCTTCACCAATTAATTTTTTTGGAAAAATATTTTTAAGAATCTTATAATCATTATATTTTTTGAATTTTTTACCATAGAGGGAATGGATTGGAACTCATTATATGAAGCTTAAATAATCTGTAGAGAAAAATAAATTTCATTCCATATACCAAAAATTCCATAGATTATATACAAATTAAAGGACTAATATGAATCACCTTTTGAAACTGTTTAAATGTTATGGGTATTCATACATAATGAAGAATCATTTATTTGTGAAATTATTGAGGGAATATAAAATTTGAAACCAAAATCCTTGATTATTTTTTCCTAATATACTAATTTATTATTCGAAGAGTTTATAGGCCTTCACTTTGATCATGAGATAAAGTTATCAATAAGAAGTTTACCTAGAGTAACACCTATATTAATGAGCCTGTATAAAATGGTCATAATATAACTATAGGAATTAAATATGAGTCTATAAGAGAATTTAGAAAAATGAATTTACACCATTTTGAATACCCATTGGACACATTGGTTTTTTATGTTATCAAGAATGCTATTTCAAAGGGGATTTAAAAATATCACATAGATCTCAATAAGCCACAATAAAGAATAGGTATCTAGTATAATATGATAACAACTTTATTAATCAACATTTTGGAGATTGATATATCTTAAAATTAAATATTATATTTGAATTTAAAAAACATGATGTCAAATATTTTGAAATTAAAAAGATAATAAATGTCATAAGATATGGATGCTATGACTTATTAGTGATCCCATTTCCTTATAAAAATTTACAACTTTTCATCATGGACGTAATGAAAGGTGTCTTCTGTTACTACCTTGATAAACATATGAAGGTCCTCATTGATGATATTATTATATACATGAAGATATATGAATAACATTAATAAAGATTAAGTATTTTACTATAAATTTTAGGGAAATGATATGTTTATTTCAAAATTACAAATATGTGACATTTGGATGTATCATGCAATATTCATGGGCCACGTGAATATAATCAAGGTAATTTTAAGAGAAAAATTAAATAAAAAGGGAATTGTATGGTCGAATATACTAAGAAGTGTCATGGAAATTCATAGTTTTCATTGATAATATTTTTACTAATGATTCTTTTTAATAAATTTAAAACTATTGTCAAACCCACTAATTATGTTCACATATGTGTGAGAAAAGTATGTTTAGATAGATGAATATAAAAAAATATTTGAGGTGATGAAGTGGAATGTCACTAATTCTATAATCCCACTACCCTCAAAAAGGGATTTAGTTTATTCATAATTAAAGATGATAAATTTATAGTCTATTCCATGTTTTAATTGATGAAACATATGAAATATCACAGGAATCATGATCTAATGTTAAAAACTATAAAAAAAATTATGAATATTATGTTTCACTACCTATATAGAGTGAAATTTCAAATATAGATATATTGATGACAAAAGTATAAAATATATATTGACATAAGAGTAGTTGAGAATACTTTAATAAGTATTGATGGATCTAATCAATGTCTATGACTACTCAGTAAATTATAATCCAAAAAAAGAAAACAAGGGAGTTGATGCTATTAGTATAAAGATATATATTAACCTATCTATAATAAGGTTGTGAAAGAAATTGTCATCATGGTTATTCAAAGGATGGATTTGGAAATTCGTAACATGGGGAAGAAATACTACTATACATAAATTATTTCTTCACAATATGTCCAAGAGAAAATAAATGAGGTATAATGGAGTGGTTTGCTACCCAAAAATATATTGTTAGAAAAAAAAGCAGGGACGTATTACGAGTCAAAATGCAGTAATGATGGATTAACTTAGTTTGAATTGGGACAATACAATCCATCAACATCATGTATAATGATGTAATGATGTGATTATGCATAAATATTATTTTTTACCATCCACCATAGTAGTATTGAGACATACAAATATCCTATAGGGCATTTTCAGTGATAAAACATTAATAAAGATATTACATTATTCCCCTCAAAGTGTTTGTTATACTGGAAAGTTAATTTAGAGAACCAATAGTCAATTGTTAAGAGTCTACCATTAATAATACCAATATAGAGATGTGATAACATCATAATATGTTTTCACATTGCTTTTACAAATATGTCCTCATGAAACATTACCTTACTATTTTTTGAGGTATTAATTACCATTTATATTCACATTATCTCTATCTAAAAAAATTTCAATCTCAAATAAATTACTAAGATGTTTTCCAAATAAATAACATGTCTATATAGGTAACCACTTTCACTCATATCCAACTATGATATGAGGTTCTCCTTAATTTTCTATAGGAATCATGCACATGAGCCTTAGCCTAGTTGGTAAGGACTCCATATGTGCATCCAAAACAACCAGGGATCAAATCCAGGAAGAGGCAGAATTTCCGGGTACTGTAACAGCACTGTAGAATCACTATAGCAGATACTGTAGTGGGAACTGTGCAGTAATGTAGCAGGCACTGTTTGGCACTGTAGCAACTGGGAATATGCCCCCGTTTGGGCCTTCGGGCCACTGATTTGGTCCCTGAGTCCTGTAAGGCCTTCGAGACACCCAGGACTTTGGGTTAGTAAGGCCTTTGGGCCACCTCAATGCCTTAGGGCCACCTTAAGTGCAGATGCAAACCAGACAACCTACAAGGAACAAGCTCTACAAGGAGGATGAGCAAGGAGCTTTCACCATAGTAGAAGCTAAAACAGATTTCAAGAATGAGAGGGTATGGAACCTGCCATCGGGACAGGCCTGTGCATGCATGAGAATGCCAAGCCGAACAACCATGCGAAGGTAGAGAGCTGATTTCATGATGAAGATGCTGGGGAGGAGCAGTTCCAAGTAGTTAATCTGGGTTGTATGTAATGTTTGAAGCCTACAGGCAATGAATTCCTCTAAGGCCTATGGTCCATGTAATACTTATACCTGTGGGCCTTGTAAGGGTTCCACCTCACCCCTTGAAAGGTGGATTATCAAAATCAATAAAAAATGAAGGCCTTCGGGCCATTGAAGGTAGAGGAATCATCAATATGAATTACAGATGGAATTGAACATTAGTAAACATTATCATACAAAAAAATAATCTATTTGAGAGGTTAATAAGATCTAATATTCTATTAAAATGTATAAATAATTTATTATAATAAATATCAAATAATTCATGTTTTATTACCTAATCACAATACTATGACATAATAAATGATAAATAACTTCACAACAATGTACATAACTAGTGATAATAAAATCACATAAACTTATAGGGAAGCACTATTCCAGGTCCACTTAGTCGAATTCCCTAATGGAGGGGGGTGGGGGTGAATCGGGGCATGATAGAATAAAACTACTTCCCCTTCATATATTGTTTGTTCATTAAACAAAAAGCACTTCTCTATTACTACCATTACAATATATGAGCAGAAATGAAATTATTCATAGGACACAATGAAGAAGCATACAATGGCGATGTGTTGTTATACCAAATCCACTACACCTCGTTGCCAATTACATGGTTTTCAGTAGATCACTTTTATCCCAAGGCTCACTGCCTTTACTTGATTTAGGGTCTCCTCACTACATTCCTAGGGGTCACTCCTTATGTCTCTTTCTTCAACTCACTACCATTGGAAAGGATCATTGTCTTTCTCTTTCTCTTCTCGCTTCTCTTTAAAGGGATCCAATAATATTTTATGGACTTGTTTGTCCCCAAATTTTCATGAAATCAAACATCCTCAACTGTAGGTAGATTCTCTATTGAAGTCACTTTTTCACCTGTATATGACATCAAATTTTATAGATATTTTTAGTTAGTGTAAATCACATTCGTGAACTATTTAAGTCCCTTCACGAATCACCTCCTTCTTCCTCAAATGACATAGTGCATATTCTTCATATACCACATCTTTTGTGAGCTTCCTCCACTTCCTCCACCTCATTCCACCTCCACAAACTACCTCTGCATACCCCTTCTGCGTACTAGATTTACATACCACTTTTACTTATATAGAATCTCATCCTATGTGGAATGAATCTCCCATAGACTGGATTCTTCCTTTGAGGACTACAATTATCCAAAAACACCCTTTAATAGAATTGATTCCATGAACTACTTCACCCTTCGTGGAATCCTCCTCACAAACCTATTTCTTACTTGGCTGAATTCTCAGAGAAAATAAGTTTTCTAATGAAAATCAATCTATATAATTATGGTATTAACACTTAATATATAAAAAAATAGATCCACATAATTCACTAATTTTAGATTTACCAAATCTTTGATGTGGAATAGATTTTACCACATACTGTACATCTTCCATGAAACAAAATCATCCCACCAACCATTTTCCCTACACAGTTCATGTACCACCTCTATTCCTTCACAATGACTAAAATCATTGCCTCGTTTTCACCAATTAAATATCATCCCTAATGGATTAATTCTCTTAAAAAAACATTCCATACCACAAAACAATTCTATAAATTGTTTTCTTTTTGCAAACCGTGAGCCTCCCTATGACTGTTTTTCCTTCTATGAACCATTCTGTGTACCTCCTATGCAATCTATGAAATTTACTTCATGGTCTGCATAGTGTTCACTCATACTTGGAAATCTTCATTTTCTAGAAAACTAAATCTCGATTATGAGGCCTAAAATTGGAAATCAATGGGAAACTATGCCACCTTAAACACCTACTTCGGTAAACACCAACCATAATTATTTGCAGTCACCTATTTTTGTCAAAAAACACAATCAAAACCAAAACATACTAAGAATACACCTTGATTTATTTTTCACAACTCATTAACAACATAAAATCTAGTGGATCATATTCAATGTTGAATAAAATGAACCAAGGATGCACTAATACTATAAATAAAACATTAAGAAATCAACATGACATAAGATAAAAACTAATAGAAATAATTTAGGACTTATAAAAGTAAGAATGATTTATAATTATAAGTGATAATTTGGCCATTATAATGTCTAGTAGATCATTGAAATATTAACAAAGAAAAATTACTATTTTATTAATACTATAACTAATTTTTGTAACAAAAAATGTCTAACAAAATTCAAAATATTAAATAATAGTATTATAATTATAAAAATAAAAATATGTTGTATTATTTAATTGTTTAGTATTAAATTTTATTTAATTATGTCTTCGAATAATATAAAATTAAATAAAAACATGGTTTTAAAATTTTAACACAAGTGTACCTTTGGTAACAAAAAATAAGGGCCAAGAAGTTATTCCTTAAAGATGCTTTATATCCCCAATGCATATCAAATATTAGTGTGATGTACTACAACTTTTATAGGGGTATTTTAATCAATTATTTTATATTATTCTAATAATGGTTATAATATTTGATAAATCCATATTTATATAAAAAAATTCAAACCATATTATTCCCTTATCTTTCCATTAATATGGGTACTTTATATTGTATAATTAATATCCAAAATATGGTAAAATGATTTATGGATATTCTCCAATATTTCAATGTGACTTCATTAATAGTGTATACCTTGATTATCCATATTTCTATTATTTCTATATAGATACCTATATTTTTCATAGCTATATTTATGTAATATTTTCATTAGGGAACATTGAATACACAAAAAATGAGACCTAATAAGTGATTTTTTGTTTTTATGGCTTTTTAACCAAAATATAAATTTTTTTATTATGATTTATTAAAACTATATTGAAATATGTGGTTAAGGGATATTTTATGAATACTTTTTGAATTTTTTTCCATTTTATTAAAGTGAATCAAAAGGAATATTTCATTGTGGTTATTATATATTGTATTGTAGTCTTTAATTTGAATATTGTTGTTTAAAAAATATCTACACATAGAAACTATTTATTGATGGTTTAAAACATTCCTAATTTAATACTATAATAGGGTGTCATTTTAAATATCCATGATTTTTTACCTATATTTTGTTGGATTAAATAATTTTATGTTACTATAGCTTAAAATATAAATTGTAATTGTAGCTCACATAACATGAAAAAATTAGACCAAAAATATTATATAAAAGCAGAAATTTAGATGACACACAAGAATATACAAGTAAGTGATTAAAAATTAATATATATCCAATATAAAGAAAAAAATAGCTATTAACTTTATTTATATGTATTTAGTTTAGTTATTTGATAGAAAAATGAAAAATGAAAAATGAAAATTCATCTTTATCATTACTATATCTCATTGATTGTTAGTGACCATCTCCAAGTCTACTCTGTAATTTTGACATCTGAATTATAATTTTTTCAAATTAAACTATCTTTTATATTTTAAAATAAATCCACAAAAATATGTGTTCTAAATGACTGGACAATTATCCATTAATCCTACTTGCACCGACTAACAATTTAATAAATCCCATCATGGAAAATTCTTGTTGTCTTCTC
Source organism: Viscum album (assembly GCA_963277665.1). Taxonomy (NCBI): domain Eukaryota; kingdom Viridiplantae; phylum Streptophyta; class Magnoliopsida; order Santalales; family Viscaceae; genus Viscum; species Viscum album. The sequence continues at coordinate 1,187,509,934 of OY728164.1, forward strand.
ATATAATTTTTGTAATCAATTTTTTAGGTTGATGACCATCAAACACAAAAAGTTTATATAAATTATTTGTTTCTTTATTGTTTTCTCTAATTACGTTTTTCATAATAATTAATTCCAATTAGAATATATATGGAGAGGTGCACTACACCTAGAATATATGTGAGAGAAAAAAATTAAACTCATGAATTTCCAATAAAACTGAGAGGGATGTGTTTTTGAATGCATCATTCATACATAACTAGGATTATACATCCCAAGGACTTGACCAATTAGATCATCATGAGATGGTGAGTAGAAGTGAACAAGATTAAAATCCCACATTTCTATTCTATTTAACTATGAAAAAAATATTATTTATATTTAATTTAAAAAAAATAACAAAATGTGGAAGGAAAATTGATTTTACCCTACTGTATTTGATATTCATATTGATAGTACATACCTTAGATTTATTATAAACAGATAGAAAAAATTTTCTAAGTAATGTGCCTCCCAATAATAATTTTCTATAAGAAAAAGCTGAAATTAATCTTATAATTTATATATATATATATAATATAAATGTTATAATTCATAAATATAAATCAAGGGTATTTATTTTTTTCAGAAAACATTTTCAACCGGATGTGTGAGAGATGATTTTTTTCTCTCTATTTGATGCATTTTTATTGGACAATTATTTAATTAAATAATAGTTATTTTGATAGTAGAAAAAAATATTTGTAAAATTATATTAATATAATAGTATGTATTTTAATAATATACACTTATAGTGGTAATGAAAAATGAAAAAAAACACCTAGTGATCCAAAGGGTCACCTTTGGGTACCTTATCAATAATTTATTGAACAATTAGTGATGAATCATTGGACTGGTGCCATTGTATTCATTACAAAAACTTATATATATTACCTAAAATTGTTAATGTCTAAAAACATCTAATATTATTATTTATAATAAATTAGAATATCTTTTTTGAAATATATTTATCCAAATTATTAATATTTTTTTACATAATGAAATATAATTACTCAAGTATAATTAATCTACTGAAAAAGTATTACGTGCTAATAAAATAAATTCTTCCTATATGATAGAGTCTTATGTATCTAATTTGAATAATTAATTGGTAGTGTCACTGGTTAAAAAGAAAACTATCCCAATAACCTCCAAGACACTACCCATAAACCTATTTCTAGACCCTCATGCCATCAAATGATTATATTATCTTCATTCAATTTTAATTCCACACATCTAAACTATAAGAGTTTTCCCCTATAATAGTTTTTATATCTATTTAGGAAACAAATATATTGATATTCCACCTTATTTTAAAATTAAAATTCATAACTATAATCATGAACCTATAATATATTTATAATTTTACTAGAGTTACCACAAACTCCCTCAATTAATAAACATCTCCAAAAGAACATTATGGACTTCTGACATGGTATGTTGGTTAGATGTATCTAAAGAAAGTGTGTATGATGATATTGAGATAAATCCATAAAGAGTACTGGATTCAATCAAGAGGTACTACAGGGTATGAAAGATGATTGAACCCCTACTCCAGTACCAAAAATCATGTGGTTATTTGATAAATTGGTATAGAATATTGGACACCCATTAACTATACCCATGAGTTTATTAGAGTAATGAGATTAAATATACACATGGTAAATATATAACTTGTGAAACATTATTAGAATATATTATTATTCATATTATTTCTTCTTAGTTCATGTTTAGTAATCATAATTTTTTCCAATGGATATAGGGAATCATTATAAAGTGGTGATCTTAGATACTATGAAAGTTGAAGCATATAATGGAATTTAATATTAAAATCATTTGAAAATACTACTGTATAAATAAATAATGACAGTTATAACAATATTTTATCATATAGTGATGAAATACATAATTTAGGGAATTATAACCTCATAATCAACGCCTCAAGCCAAGAAATAAAACTAATGCTAGTTTGCCTCCTGTTACCTACCAAAGTAATAGGGGGATATATAATTATAGTCCCCACCATTTAGATAATATATACTATGAATCCATAATATGTATAGGGTGGGTAATAAAAAAATATTTTATTTAACTAAGGTAAATCATACATAATAAATTCCGTGTATTCTATTTATATCAGTAAGGAATTAGTGGATATTAAAATAATCACGGTTTCTCTAATCATTAGTATAATAAGTCTACCTAGGTGAATATCCATCAAGAAAACTATTAATTACAGAATATTCAATGTATAACAGAATGTACCCTAATCAAAGGGATGATAACAACATAGAATTGAATGATATATTCAATAATTATGTATATAAATAATTATTAACCAAGGAATATAATTTTTAATATTATTAGAAGACTATACTAATTGTGTAATGATCACCTATACAAATTATAAGTTTTTGTTAAATGTATTTGATATGAATTAGTGATATAAAATTTCATTATTCCTGAAACATCTAGGTTGAAATTCTTTGATAGTAGAGGTGAATTTCTCCAATGTAGAGTTTAATCTGCTTAGTATCTATTATAGCTTATATAAAGTACATAAATATCATCATTTATTATGAAATTTCCAACAATTAGAAATTATTCCTCAATATTACAAAAAAATACAAGGAATAAATAATAATTTGGATAATGGAACATATAGATATGGAAATATTTTATCATTATAACTTATAAATATTCTATAATGGAATAAAATGCTTACCACTCTTTAAAATTGTAATAATTGAAATATTATAATGAATCATAATGAAATTTGATATAAAAATGATAAAGAATTACAATATATTATAGAAATGAAAGGAGGAGAAGAGATCTAGAACCCTTACATTACTGTATTGATTCCTTAGAGAAGAGAAATAACTCTTTGAATCCTTAAGAGACCATTTGACGGGCCATTGAGAGTAAATTTAATTTAATAATGAATATCATCGGTTTTTTTAATTCTTAAAATACAATACAGGGTTTGAAATATATTTTAATAAATTTAAATATTAAAATTTTAAGAATTAATATTTTTACATCATGGATTCCTTAATCTTAATTATTGGATCATTTTTTATATTAATATGATTTCATAATACATATAATATATTTATATCATGTTTTACAATTCACATAAAAAAAATAAATTATCTTAAAAAATTATAAAAAGTTCACCATAATGTAATTTAAACTCCCTAATTATAGATTTGATGTAGTTTTTAAGAAAAAAGTTATATATCTTGGAAAAATAAATATTTAATAAAAAACATTATTAATTTTTAATTCACGTTTTTATGAAAATATTTAAAACAACTTTTATAATTAGTGTTATATTTATTCCATAATGTGTGTATTTAATTATATTCTTCTTCATTGATAAATATAAATAAATATTTATTAACTATTATAATATTACTAAATTATGACATGTATTTTATTGGGAACCTATATATTACACATAATGGTAAAATTATTGTTACAAGGTTCAACTTACTATTCCAAAAATATAATTATCAACAGTCAGATTCCTCCAATAATTATTTTCACTCTACATATTCACTTAACTCATACCACTAAAATCAATTAATTTATTATTGTGGTTTTTAAAATGACAATTCCTATACTTATGATTTTTTTGCATAATAGTAATGTATCTATTGTATTTACTGTTATTTTTATACTTTTATCATATAGAGATCCAAAAAGGATGTCACCCTTTATTTTTAAATGATTTATAGAAGTAGATTAATTTTTTAAATAGTTTTATTATTGTTTTTAATATCATTAAACACACCATTACAAATGAATTTAGGTTTTCAAGTAAAAATGGTCCAAAATCCAAATGTAGTAAATGATCTAAATAATTATGTGAATCAAGAATTTTCAATCCATGTATACTACGACTCGTGAATACAATATATAACAACCTAGATATTTCACAAAAATATATTTATTCTTAAAAGGTTAATACTCATTAAATACCATAATGATTTCCACCAGAATGATATAGGTATATTTCCTTCAGAAACATACATACATTACAACTGGTTCATAGGTGAACTGTATCATCTCCCTATATTTTATTCATAAATATAAACCTCTTTAAACATATCGTACATAATAAATTACTTCATAACATACAAAAAAAATATAATAGAGTCTGAGATTAGATTCTTAGTAAGGGTAAACAAGAGATATATCCATATAATGTGATCACAAGTGTCTGATAAAAAAATAATGACATTATAAAACCATACACAACATATCATGTATCATAACCATGATTCATGGAACAAATATGGGTATTTCATAATATTTGGATAATAATGGGATCAAATAACATGATCCATGAGGGCATATCATTAATATAAGACATAAATTTATGGAATACTCATATTCCGAGATAATATTTTCATTAGTATTCAAGGATTATTTCGAAAAATATCAATGTTTTTTGGGTTCACTCACCCAAATATCATAGTATTCAATTGACACTCCTAATATAATCATATAGCATAGAGTACCTTACTCAACTAGGGTTACCCCCATTCCAATCATGTTTATCTCATGAGATATCAATCTTTAAATAATTCATTGTAAGGATATATAGATCCCACCCAAAACATAAGTCATAATTGTTTGTGTAAAAGGATCTAAAAACCTTCATCAAATTAGAACCTATGAAAATAAATTAGTTTCAAAATAGTCTCACCAAAAAATAGCCTGTGGAAATGAAATGTATTAAACAAATGTTTCATTATTTCATCCTAACATAGCCCATGGAAAAAGGAATGGGTTTTGTAAAAATATTTTCAATATAAATATAAATAATAAAAATATATAACATGGATGGTATAATTGGATAATATTCCATGTAAATATTAACTAAAATAAATGGATGCCATTATATAAAGAAAATTATTTGCAAGGAAAACTTGGAACATCTCTTGAGGAAATATCATTTTCTCTTTGAAATCACTTAATTAAAATATTAAAACATTAAAAATAATATATATAACATTTTAATTTAAAATAACCATGAAAAATTAGAAAATTATTTATAAATTATTTAGTTATCATGATGGTGGAAAATTCTCTTCATGCCAAACACATTAAAATAATGGTTTATTTTAAATTTTTAGCAGAAATTCAAAACATCCTCATTCAAAAAATGAAAAGAATATTATTTTTAAATAATTTTCTAAAAAATAACACATGGGTAATAATTTCTTAAAAAACATTATATAATATTAAAAATATCCATTAGATAATATTTAAAAAACATGGACAAGGAAGGACATGTATTTTCAACCGAAGAGAGAAATGAAGTCTCTTTTATTAATTTTTTATTATTTATAGATATTAAATATAGTAAAATGAAATTGAAAAATCTATTCTAAATAAATAACTTTATAATAATAAAATTCACGTGTTTATTGAGTGGTATATCATAACATGTCAACTTTGGGACAATTATGAAAACCATTTGGATAAACAAAGAGGTAGTAACATAAAGTTGTTACCACTTGAGTATCTTTTGAATCATAATCCCCTAAAAAGAAATTATCATAAATGGTTATGTATATCACATAATTTTCATGATATGAATAAAAAATATATTAATGTTCAATATATATAAATTCCATACAAATACATAATTGATATATAAGGCCCGTGTCCTGGAGAAATAAAATTGAGATTGAATACCCTTACCTTAAGTCTTGACTTACTCTTTTACACATTCAAACATTTTTTATAATAAATATATATTTATTATAAATTTATTATATAACAATGGTTATATATATCAAACTATATATTATTTACCTATGTCCTTTAGTGACCTGTATATTTACAATTCCTTGTAAAACTCATTTTCAGGTAGTTACTAAATTATTTTTCATGTAAGTTATCATTTGTAAAAAAAAATTCATTTACATTAATTTTGGATCCATAATATAAAGATATATATATATATATATAATAAACATCACTTATATTCATTAAATATTTAGTTATAGTAATCCATAAAATATAGATAAACAAAATTAATTACATTGTTCAGGGAGACAAAAGGACATACCTATGCATTAACATCATTTCTATTTTCTGAACAGAAGGAGTTAAAGGAAGATAAATAATATATAACCATTATAGAGTCATTATGTTTTCATATTAGACAAATATTTTCATTAAATTTATTTTTATTATGTTCCTCTATGGAGTAAGTGAATAAAAAATCACATCAGTTTGCAAAGCGGTGATCTTCTATAAAATTGAGCAATGTTATCGTATTCCCAAGGAATGGAATGTACAAATATACATGAAATATTATAATTAAATAAGTATTATTATTTAATAAATATCATATAAATATGTTTAATAAATCATCATATCCATCAATGAGAGGTGGAGATGCAAAATGAAATACATCAGTTCTCAGAGCAACTGTTCAAAGTACACACTATAAATGGTTTTTTTCTCATTCGATGGAGGAGGATATGGATATAGGTATGAAATTTAACATAATATAATATCAGTATATGGTAGAAATTTTTTTTTATTATATCATCATATTTTAATAATATTTGAATGATTAGGAAGAAGAAATAAAACGAAAACACTTGTTTAAGTATTTTACCTATGATTTGGAAAAAATTATAGGTTTATACCTAAATACTTCATAGGAGGGTTTAATAATCATAATAATGAAAATATAATGTTGGTAGGGATATATTAGTAAATGAATTGGTAAGGTATGTTTTATATCCAAATGGTTTTTTTATGTGTGAATATGAGAAGAGAGGGGGTTCTATTTTATATATGGGGGAGAGGATACCCTTGAAATGTTTGAAAAGAAAATGATGTACCCTTAATTTGAACATGAAACAAGTATCCAAAAGGTATAATTATATATCCTTATAGGTTATTAGGTCTAAATAAAAATAAAAATAGTATTTGTGCATTTTTAGGTCATTTTTTAATTTATCAATTCAGTTTAACCATCGGTAAACAAATTTTAATCTTAACCATAGCAATTAATTTTTCTTATTTCACTATTAAATATAAAACAAATTAATTTGAAATTATTATATAATATCAATTATTCTTATTCCAAATATGGAAACAATTTTACAAATTTCATTTATAGAATTAGAAATTTTTAATTTAAAATCAAATCAAGAGATGCTATGAAGAAAATGATCTTCCAAAGAGAAAAATTTAAAAAGATAAATGTTTTAATAAAAAAAGAAAACATAAATTTTCATAAAATGAACTAAATTAGTTTAATAATAAAAAAATTAAACTAATGTGACTTTTCAAACTCTTTTAAAAATGTTTTATATATGTGAATTCAATAAAATAAATGGTAATTTTTAATAAAAATAGTATTTTTACAATTTAGTGAAAATTTAATCTTTTTATAAAATTATCAAGAATTAACCATAATGTAAATTAAAAGTTTTTATTATTGACGACAATTTAATTCAATCAAATAATTTTTCTTAAAGGGTTGAAAAATAATTTTATTAATTGTTCACAAAATGAATTACAGGTCATTTTTTGAGAAAAATGTATTTTCAAAGAATATAAAAAAATTACTAAAAATGAAGTATTTATTTATAATTTTTTTTCTTTATCTAAAATAATTATACATATTTTTAAAAGGATTATAATTTTATAAGAACAAAAATGGATGTTCAAAAGAATATTTTTAAAAAATCATTCTTTTCATTATAATTGACCAAGATACTTTAAAAAAATTGATTAATAAGCACTTTATATAAAATAGTTTATAGAAAATCATGAGTCTTGTGTAAAATACTTTATAAACAATGTCATATATATAAAAAAAATTAACAACAAGCTACATGGTCATATTCTAATCGGTACGATAGTTCTAGGTTTTGGAATCCTCACACACTAATATGATGACAATGGCAATGTGAACACACATATATTTGACACTATCCAAATAAGACCAACCAAAATAGAATTAGGGGTAATATATTCCAATAATTTAATGTTAGAGTAGTAATGGGAAAATTTGTTTCAAATGAATTATCATCCTATTATTTTCTTCACTGATAACTCAATAACTATATAGTCTTACATGTTCTAAAAAAATCAATACTGGGAATTTACATAAAAAATGATCAAAATACAATTAACCATGTTTTCCCATTTCAATATTCCAATTCCCATTTAAACAAAAAAACAAGTTTTTAATAAAATCAATCGATTCACTAGATAATACCACTAGGTTTATTTCAATACAATTTATTCCATTTTTATCAAATAAATATTTGAAATCAATTTCAAAAATCAACTTCAAAATTTAAATTCCTCAATTCAAATTCAGAACATTTCCTCAAATTCCACAAGCACAAAATAATTTATTTCAATTGGGGGTTATCCCCAAATTTCATGCCATATTAAATTAAAATCCCCAATTCATTAGAGTTTTTTTAAAAAATACGAATAAAAAATAAACTTAATTTAAATAACAAAATTAAATTTAAATCATTCAAGTTATGGTAAAATCAATTGGCCAATCATAAATGGAACCACCTACCTTAGGATCATGGCATCATGAAACACAACACCCGTAATAAAAACACTAATGAATAACATCGAAAAATGAGATCTGATAATAAAACCTAGATTAAAAATCTATATTAACTTGGATTTGTTCATAAAAAATTATGGATATCTAATAAACCCTAGAGATGAGAGAATTGGAGAGGGGGAGAGAAGGAATGTGGATAGATTACTTACTAGGAAAGGACCGAGCAATGATCACATAGCTTCGATCAACCTTAGATAGGGTTTAGAGAAACTAAAATGGGTCCATAGAGGACTTAAAAACATTGGGAAACAAAAAATGGTGATTTATAGATGATTATGGGTTAGAAAGGGGTGTTCAGTAATTTCTAAATGATTTTTGGATTAATTAAAAGATGAACACATTATTTCCAGGGAAGGGCCATAGTGTTTTTTAAACCATGCGCCCAAGATCTGCACCCATGTGGATGGGGTTACATAGTTTCTCCATGGTGGGATAATGGTTTTTTAAACTTAGTTATAACCATATAATCCCTCACATCATAGGTTTTCATGGTTTTCACAAGAAGGGCACATCATTTGGGAAAACATTTCACCCACTATGCAAACCCCAAGAGCACTTCAAAATTTCAAAATTTTCACTTGAAGCACACCCAAAAAAAACCAAATAATGATTGAAAGAGGTGTTGAGTAGTACCTAAAAATAGTAACTAGATGTTAAAACCTCGCTATATATAAAGCTTTTTATCTCTATAATGCCTATTAAGAAGCATCCATGCCGAAAGAAGGGGTCATTTCTCCCTCATTAGTTCCTCCCTCTGCCACATTTCATGATTATCAGAACCATTATACCATAGCACTCGAACCAATGGTATAATCCTCCAATAATGTACCTTGGATTTAGAATCAACTATCCTAACAAGATGCTCAGTCGTGGATAAATAATGTTTAAGATCAATATCACTCCATCTTAGAAAATCAGATGGATTAGATAGATACTTTCACTATTATGATACATAAAACATCTAATTATTGAGAAAGTGTTGTTTCCAACAATACTATATCTTTTTATGATGATTTTGATGTTCACAAATACCATTATTTGTTATTCTAATGATTTTACATTGAGTATATTTCAGGAAATTAATATTATTTATTTATCTATTTTGGAATTATATTTAAGTGTTTTTATCTGTGTGGAATATTTGAAAACGTGTTCAGAAATCGTTTTTAGTGATTTAGCATATTCTGGAAACACTGTTCATGCTCTACGTGTTCGGAAATCAATTTAGACTGTTCTGGAAATACTGTTCATACCCTACGTTAAGGAGAGTAGCGAAAGGATAAAATCCATCTTTTATGGGTTATCAAAAAAGTATAGAAGAAGAACCCTACGTTTGGAAGGAAACTTACGTTTGGGATATTAGAAAAGTATAGAATGTTATGTTTGTTTCTCAAAAGTATGGTTCATCAACCTTACTTTTTTAAACAAAATTACATTTTATCAAAAAGTATGGATCATGTACCTTATGTTTAGAAGCTGATAAAAGTATGGATTATATACTATAAATTTGAATGTTTAAGAGAAAAGTATGGTTTGTCAACCTTATGTTGTGAACCTTACATTGTGAACCTTACGTTCAATGAATGTATGCTATGCAGTTCAACCCTACATTTGGCGTCGGAGATTCAAACATGACTTTATCGAGAAATGGTATTTAAGCAGATTATTAGGCTGATTTAAAGACAGATTAAAAGCTCAATTTTAAAGAACATATTTTATTTATTAAAATCCATTTTATTTGTGATTCAAATGATCATTTTAGAGGATCTTTTCGTGCTAAATATTAAGGAGAGTTATGACTACTCTATTATCCAAACTTTTGAATATCTGGATTCTATAGGTGACTTTTGTGGATCTAAATTTGAAAGGAAAACAATTGTCTTTATTCTATATATTTTTGTTGTTTTGAATTATAGGGTAAATGATATAGATCATTGTGCAAGAGTTGATAAGAACAGATTCTTATGTTTTTCACGACTATGATTTTTGGAGACATTCGAGTTTTATAGATCTACTATCACTAGTTATGATCAAACATGGTTTTCTAAAGAAGAAGAAACACATTGAAGATTCATCATTTCTTCATCTAAGATCTTTTCCAAATCTATTAAAGTTTTTGAAGTTATTTATATATATATTGAAAACTGGATCGGCTCAAAACAATTTCTACCTAAATATCATTATTTCTGAAGATGTCGATCTATCCGCTATCAGTTTCATATTGTTGCAAATATTAAGAACAAAGAAGAAAGTATTTTCAAATAAATACTCTTTTTATTTTGAGAAACTAGATTCTCGTACTAAGATGTGTATTCGGTTCTGTGAATAAACCAAAAGGCTCTTTTTTAGGCTTAATTTGTAAAGGTTTCAACGGTTTGCACTCAGTTGTGAATGGTCTGTTGATAAGAGGACCAGATATTAAAAATCACTAAGCTCGTGGAGTAGAGCATTGGTAGAGTTGACTAGGGGATTCTTTTCCCCAAACCACTATACATCGTGTGTCATTTTCTATTTATTTTCTACTACTTAATCATTCTGAAAAATTTAAAAAGGACAAACATGGTCATCACCACGATTCATGAAGAATTCGTAAATGACACAATTCACCCCCTCTTCTGTGTATTTTTTATGACTTAATCCAACAATTGGTATCAGAGGAAGATATTTTGTCAAATCTATAAAAAGTAGAAAGTTTTTTCATTATACAGATCATTATATCTAATACACAAGAGGGCATGTTAATGGTTTGTGCTCCCTATTTCAACAGTCAAAATCATGGATGTTGTAAATCTAGGATGATAATCTACTTAAAGAACCTTGGATACCGAATCTAATAAAAAATTATAACTGCCTATGTGATTCTAGAGAAACCTGAAACATGGAGTACTAACATAGAAGAAGATTATGACATAAAATTGAAATCTATGAATGTTATCATCTTTGGTCTTGGACCAGATGAATTCAATAGAGTATCTCAGGGCCCAGTGTATTATGAAATGTGGTATATGATTGTAGTTGCCTATGAAGGAACTGACAATGTCAGAAAGATGAGGTATGCCACTGTAAAATTGAAATTTGACACATTCAGAATGTTTGAAAGAGAAATAATCACCCAGATGAATGGAAGGCTTACAAAAATTTTAAATAATATCACTACCTTGGGTGAGCCTGTCAAACAAGCAGATCAGGCCCTGAAATTTCTAAGAGTACTACCACCAAGATGGAATGGAATTTTGGCTTCTATTAGGAAATCATCACTAGTGAAAAATTTTATAATGAGAGAGTTAGTTGGAACTCTTATGATGTATGATGGTGAGATGGAAGATGGAGAAAATGAGTATAAAGTATTGATAAAGAGAGAAAATACAAATTTGAAAGTAACATCCCAAAGGATGAACATAAAAATGAACAATAAAATCAAAGTGAAATCAGAAAAATCTGATTCATGAAATTTAGATGTGGAACTGTATCGACTAGCTAGAAAGTTCAGAAAATTCTACAAAAATATGAAGGGATTCATAAAATCATTAAAAATAGATGAAAAATAACTAGGGGAAGTTGGATGCTAGGAATGAAAAAATATGGGACACATTAGACCTGACTATCCTCAATTAAAAGGAGAAAATAAAAAGAAATTCCTCAAGAATAATGATTATGAGAAGAAAATAAAAGAGCAATGAAAGCCACCATGAGTGTTTCAGAAGACTCCAGCAACTCATCAAATTATGACATAAAAAAGGAAGAATCAAATCTGAAAGCAAACATGTTCTTTATAGTCGAAGCTGATGAGGAACAATCCTATTACTCTTTTGATTCGATTCTAGTTCTAGTTGTTCAAATAATAAACTTACAGCTTACTCCAATATGTAGGAATAAAAATATGATTCCTTATTTAAGAAACATAAATCATTGAAAAATATTCACACTACTATTTTAGGAGAAAGAGACACTCTACTAAAACAACACCAAGAGTTAATTGAAAAATATAATTCATCCAACACAAACTATACTGATAATGAAACTAAAATAAAAACACTGTAAACAGAAGTAGAAACATAAAAAAGTGCAGCTCTTATTTTTACAAAAGGAGAAAATATAATAGATGAAATTCTTGGAGAAATGTAATTAAAAAGGAAATATATGTAATAGTCCATAAAGGTGAGAAACCCAAACTATATAAAAACCATTTTGTACCAAGTATAAAAGGTAAAATATTTAACTACTGTGGAACAAAAGGTCACATATTTAAAAATTGTTATTTAAGGAAACTACAAATAAGTGGGATTAAGAAAGCCTTCTTTGCAAGAAATTTATATGATTCTATTGATTACAAAAAAACTAAGTAGGTCTGGGTTCCCAGATCATTGCAAACTAATACTACTGGACCAAATAGAATATGGGTACCAAAACAAACCTTTATTTAAATGCCTTTGTAGGAAGCAGGTCACAGAAGTAGAAAAACTAAAATATAGTATATGGATAGTGGATGATCCAGGAATATTAGTGGAAACTCATCAAATTTCAGAACACTAAATAAAAATGATGGAGGAGTAGTCACATTTAGTGACAATGAAAAAGGTAATATAATTGGCATTAGAAGTGTTGGAGATCCAGAAGCTGTCTCAATTAATGAAGTATTCTATGTACAAGGATTGAAACACAACCTGATAAGTATCTCTCAACTCTATGATGATGGATATTCTGTTGATTTTTCTAACAAATGTAATTTTGTTTTTAAAGATAAATTTATTAAATTTAGAGCACCTAGAACTGATAATGTTTACACCTTGGAATTAAATTCCTTGTGTAAACAAAAAGTAAAATGCTTAACTGCTAAGATAAATGAATCTTTGATCTGGCATAGAAGACTTGGACATTGCAATATATATTCTTTACATAAGTTATCTAAGAGAAAATTAGTTTCTAATTTTCCTAGTCACAAATTTGAAAGTGATAGATTTTGTGATGCATGTCAACTTGGAAAGCAGCACAAATCGTCCTTCAAATCTGTTAACAAAATTACTATATCTAAACCTCTAGAACTTATCCATATAGATTTTTTTAGACCTTCAAGAATAGAAATCTTGGCTTGTAAATTATATGTATATGTTTTAGTTGATGAATATTCCATATTAAATTGTATTTATTTTCTAAAATACAAAAATTAATCTTTTACTATATTTTAATGTTTTTGCAATTCTATTCAAAATAAAAAAGATTCTAAAATAATTTCATTAAGAAGTGATCATGGTTGAGAATTTGGGAATATAGAATTTAATTCCTTTTGCTCAAATATGGTAATTAAACACACCTTCTCTGCACTAAGAACACCTCATCAAAATGGAATTGTTGAAAGAAGAAATAGGTCTATTCAAGAAATTACTAGGACTATGCTAAATGAATACAGTCTTCCTACTTTTTTATAGGCAGAAGAAATAAACACAACCTATTATATAATGAATAGAGTTTTAATCAGACCAATTTTTAAAAAGACACCCTATGAACTCTAGAATAACATAAAACATAAAGTAAATTACTTTATAGTTTTTGGATGCAAGGTTTACACCTTAAACACCAAAGAAAATCTTGGTAAGTTTGATCCAAAATCTGATGAAAGAATTTTCTTAGGATATTTTTCTACTTCCAAAGCTTATAGAGTTTTTAATAAAAAGTCAAGGATTGTTAAAGAATCAGTTCATGTGAAATTTGATGAATCTGATCCCTTTGAGAAAAGGAGAGACCAAATTGATGAATATGACTCTAATGATAACATGAGACTTGAAAAACTTGAAAGATGATTTTTAAAAAGATATAAATAAAATTCTGAAAAGTTTATAAGAATATGAAATTTAAGAACCTAACAGTGTATTATCTAACCAATCTACAACACTATAAATTCACCCTTTAGAAATAGTTATAGGAGACCTAGAAACTGGAATAAAAACTAGATAAAATGTAGGAAATATTATTAAATTCTCTACCTTTCTATCCCAATTAGAATCTAAAACATTATAATAAGCCTTAGTTGATGAAAGATGGATAATAGAAATGTAAGAAGAACTAAACCGGTTCAAGAGAAATGAAGTTTCTAATTTTATTGAAAGACCTCAGAACTATCTAGTTATAGGAACTAAATAGGTCTTTAGAAATAAACATGATAATCAAGGAATAATAACTAGAAATAAAGAAATACATGTAGCTAAAGGATATAATCAGAAAGAAGGTATAGATTATTATGAGACCTTTTCACCTATAGCTAGATTAGAATCCATTAAGATCCTTTTAGACTATGCATCTCATATGAACTTTAAATTATTTCATATAGATGTTAAGTCTTCCTTTTTAAATGGATATTTATTGGAGGAATTTTATGTTGAGCAACCTCCTGTTTTTGAAAATCCACAAAAACAAGATTCTATTTTCAAACTTAATAAAGCTCTTTATGGCCTTAAACAAGCACCTAGAGATTGGTATATAAGATTAAGTTCTTTTCATTTAAAAAATGATTTTACTGTTGGGATAAAATATCCAACATTATTTAGTAAAATTGTTTACTATAATATTTTCTTGGTTCAGATTTATGATGATGATGTAATTTTTGGTTGGAAAAACAAAAAGCTTTGTCATGAGTTTTAAAATTTAATGCAAAAAGAATTTGAAATGAGTATTATGGGAGAATTAAATTTCTTTTTTAGGATGTAAAATTTATCAAAATGATTTTGGAAATGTTTTAAATCAAATAAAATACATTACTAATTTACTAAAGAAATGTGGACTTGAAAATAGTAATACATGTATAACTCCTATGTGTAATAATATAAAACATAATCTGGAAAAAACTGGAAAATCAGTTGACAACAAGTAATATAGAGGTATGATTGGTAGTTTATTATATCTTACTGCTACTAGGCAAGATATAATGTATTCATTATGTCTTTGTGCTAGATTTCAATCTGATCCTAAAGAATCTCACTTAAGTGCTGTTAAAATTATTTTTGGATATTTAAAAAGAACTATTTTTTCAATATCTTCTCTATCCAAAACATCTGATTTTAATTTAATTTCATATTCAGATGTGGAATATGGAAGCTATAAATTAAATAGAAAAATAACCTCAGGGATTTGTCACTTTTTAGAAAAATATTTATTGTCATGGTCTAGTAAGAAACAACACTCAGTCGCCCTATCAGTAGTAGAGGAAAAATATGTATATGTAGGTAGTTTTTGTCCACACGTTTTTGTGTATGAAAAACACTCTTATGAACTTTGGACTAAATTTTAATAATACACCTATTTTATGTGATAATAAAAGTGCTATAAGTATTTCAAAAAACCCTATTAATCATTCTAGAACTAATAATATTGATATCAGGCATCATGTTCTAAGAGATCATGTTCTTAAAAAGGATATATTCATAGAATTTGTAAGCATTAAAATTCAATTATTTGATATTTTTACTAAGCCACTTCCCATTGAAAGGTTTTATTTTATTCAGGGGGTCTAGGTTTATTTATTTTTAAATGAAAATTTTCATTTTAATTGTTTATTTTAATTCTTATTTTATCTGTTTTTATTATTACTTGTTTTATTAATTTAAAATTTTCATCAGCTCTGCTTTGAATTTTTGACTCATACATTTTTACTTTTTAATGTAATAATTACAATGTGAATAATGACATGGAAATAAAGGATGTCAAAAAACATTTCAAATTCCAATCCTATTTTTTTCCCCAAAAACAGTTTGAAACACACAAAAAAATTTACCGCAATTTTCTACCTTCAACTACACCTTCGAAACCCTAATCCTTCAAGCATTCAAAACTTTAAAATAGAAATGTCCAAGACAAAGTGAATCAAGTAAGGAGAAGCTTGTAATTCCAAGTATCAGCACATGGCAGGAAGAATGATTCCATAGGGAAAAGTGATCAACCTAGAATGGCTGTATCAAATGGATTTAATGTTTTGGAAAGATCTTTCATTTCAAAATCTTTAGAAAATTTTCAGTGGTGAAAATATTGAGTTTCTATATGAGGTAGAGCTTCTTCACTTTTTCTAATATATCTAGTTCAATATTGGAGATACATAGGACAACATATGTGCAAAAATTGAATATCAGGATTTTTCAATTTCTTCTGTAGAAATAGATAGAATCTTAAACTACCCTCGTGAGAGATTTTATCATTTTGATTTAAAGAATATTGGATATAATGAACATCATTAAGAGGACATTATGTTATTTTTATTTGGTTTTAAAAAATAAGAAAAACATTAGGAAAGGATCTGGAACTTGATCAGAAGATTCTTGTTAAGTTTGTGAAAACAGGTATTGCACCTAGGATGTCAGATATGGAGAAGATTTTGTTTACTAACATATATTTAACATTATTTGCTTATGAGTTAAATCAAGCTGAATTTTCAGAGATATATTGTAAGATATCTCAACTACTGCTATCATCCAGATGCTAGAATGAACTTTTATCCCTATAGAGGGTTCATTTACAAATTACTATTTAAATCTGATATGGTAAGATTAATCTATGTGAGAGTATGATGCCATCATAGAAATATTTTCAATGTTGGAACTCTAAGAAAGATTTCCTTCTTATGGAATACTGTAAAAGGAAAGCTTATGCATGTTGGAGATGAGGAAGACTAGGAATCACCTTAGGGGGAGAAACACACTAAATCCAAAGAAGGCATGGTTGAATCAAGAGTAAGTGGAATCTCTAGAAGACTGATATTTGAGACCATTCATACACCTACTATTGAGTAAGGTCAATAAGGACTTCAGAGGAGAAAGCATAGAGTGGCTCAAGTTGTTGAGGGGCATGTTCAAACAACTATTGGAATAACTGAACTTCTTCTAAGCTACATATTTATTAGAGAATCTGCTATACAACAAGTTGACCACCCAATAATTTCTCAGATTGATGTGACTCCTCAAGTGGAAAAAGACATTGTGCCTCCAACTATTGAAAAGCCTGGTGAAGTTGAAATGGCTAGATCTAAAACTGTACGACCTACTGAGATTGTTCCAGAAGAATTAGCTCAAGAGGAACCTATTTTAGAGGATCCAGCCTTGGGAAGAACTCAATGAAGAGGATGCTCAGGATGAGAAAGAACCTATGAATATGAATCAAGCATCGAACCTTTCTGAAATTAAAAATGAAATTATTGGTGAATATTTTTCTATGGATGAGTCAGGAAAGGAATCAAAGGAAAAATCAGTGGAGAAGCCAGTACAGAGGAATGATGAAGAGAAGCCAGATGTTCAATCCCTACATCTAGCATTGATAAATCCAGTGGAAGATCATACTATGAATCAAGTATAATGTGCCTCTTATTTTGATAATGATCTGGTGGAGGAGTTAATCGGAAAATTTATTAATGTTCTAACTGAAAACACATCTTTGAAAAGAAAATTAAAAAAACACAGATAAAAGTTTCATAACATGAAAGATAGTTCAGTTTCAAAAAGGAAGTGAATTTTTTTTAAAAGGAAATGTTTTCTGAAGTTGAAAAACTAAAATTTGAAATGGAAATTAAGTCATATTTGGTAGATTTTATAATTTTCATGGAGAAACAATTTTCTACTACCAGGGAAATTCAAGCAGGTACCTCAGGTACTTCACTTTATTTGATGAGGAGATTATATGCCATTATAGTACAAATGAGCAATATGAATGACATATTGCAGGAATTATAGTGCAACCGTGCTCCATTATCTATTCTCCTAGATAATTAAATGTTTCTTTTTGACCATCTTACCTCAGATGAACTAGAGTTCAGAGTTTTGTTGAAAATATACACAGATAAACTCAATCCGTTTATAGAGAAGGAAGAGCAGTTACATGAGTTTTTCAGAGTCAATTTGATTTAATACATCCAGCCGACTCAAGAAATAAGATATCTCAAAGTCTATTTAGGTGATAGACTAATGAAAAGGTTGAGACTATAGATGTTAGAGGTCAAGGAAATCATTCAGTGGGGCAGCAACCTGTTTCCCAGACCATTTTAGCCCAACCTTGATTCTAATTGTCTTTACTGTACTTGAAATTATATTTTCAATAAAATATATTTTCATCCCATTTTTTGTGTTATTAATTTGTTTTACTGTCTTTTCTATGTCAGAATTCCAGTAATCTAGATCCAGATATTGATAAATAGTTTATAATAGAATTTAACTTAGTTCAGTGCTACATTAAAATGTGTTCTATTCCTTCTTCTATCATTATTTTTGATATCACAAAAAGGGGGAGAAATATGGATAAACAAAACATTTTTTTGGAGGAGAAATATGGATAAGCACAACTCACACAAGTATTTATTTATAGAAGAAATTTTTCTTCTTATTTATAATGGGGAATAAAATTAAGAAATTAAGAAATTATTTTTTTAAAACAATTTTTTTATCATGGAAGACTTCTTAAATTATATGAAATTAATTTTGTAAGATAATTTAATTGGTTATTTCATGGGTTTAGTGATCATCAAAAAGGGGGATATTGTTGGGAAAGTGTTGTTTTAAATAATAATTTTTCTTTTTATGACGATTTTTATGTTCACAAATACCATTATTTGTTATTATAATGATTTTACTTTGATTATATTTTAAGAAATTAATATTATTTATTTCTCTATTTTGAAATAATATTTAAGCATTTTTATCTACATGGAATATTAGAAAAAGTGTTTGGAAATCTTTTTTAGAGATTTTTCATATTCTAGAAACAATTTTTATGCTCTACATGTTTGAAAATTACTTTAGCGTGTTTAGAAAAAACTCTTCATACCCTACGTTAAGGAGTGTAGCGAAAGGATAAAATCCATTGTCTATGGGTCATCATAAAAATATGGAAGAAGAACCCTATGTTTGGAAGGAACCTTATGATTGAGATATTAGAAATGTATATAAGAAGAACCCTACAATTGTAAGAAATCTTGCATTTAGGATATCCAAAAAGTATGGAATGTTATGTTTTCTCAAAAGTATGGTTCATCAAACTTACTTTTGTAAACAAACATACGTTTTATCAAAAAGTATGGATTATGTACCTTATGTTTAGAAGCTGATAAATGTATGGATTATATATTGTATGTTTTAATGTTGAAGAGTAATGTATGGTTTATCAACCATACATTGTGAACCTTACATTGTGATCCTTACGTTCATAGAATTTTTGCTATGCAGTTTAACCCAATCTTTGACATCAGAGATTCAAACACGACTTTATCAAGTAACAGTATTTATGCAGATTATTAGGCTGATTTCAATACAAATTAAAAGCTCGATTTCAAAGAACATATTTGATTTATTCAATTCTGTTTTATTTTTGATTCAAATGATCGTTTTTAGAGGATCTTTTTATGCCGAATATTAAGGAGAGCTAAGAATACTCTGTTATTTAAACTTTTGAATATCACGATACTATATGCGACTTTTGTGGATATGAATTTGAAAGGAAAACGATTTCACTTTATTATATATATCTTTGTTATTTTTAATTACAGGGTACATGATATAGATCATTGTAAAAGAGACGATAAGAACAAATTCTTTACTTTTTCAAGACTATGATTTTCTGAGACATTCGAGTTTTACAGATCTGTTGTCACTAGTTATGATCAAATTTGGTTTTCTGAAGAAGAATAAGAAACACATTGAAGATTCGTCATTTCATCATCGAATATCTTTTGCGAATCTATTAATTTTGTTGAATTTATTTATATATCTATTTAAAACTGGATCGTCTCAGAACTAATTCTACCTAAAGATCATTCTTTCTGAAGAAGTCAATCTATCTACTGTCAGTTGCATGTTGTTGCAACTGTGAAAAAAAAACTATAAAGTATTTTAAAAAAAATACTCTTTTCATTTTGAGTAATTGGCTTCTCATACTAAGCTATGTTTTTAGTTCGATTTATAAACTAAAAGGCTATGTTTTATCCTAAATTTGTAAACATGTCAACTAGCTACACTTAGTTGTGAATGATCTATTGATAAGAGAACCAGACAATGAAAATCACCAAGCTCATAGATTAGAGCATTGGTGGAGTGGACTGGGGGACTTTAATTCCCCTAACCACTATATATCGTGTGTCATTTGCTATTTATTTTCCATTTCTTAATCATTTTGATAAATTTTGAAAGGACAGACTTGGTCATCATCACGATTTGGGAATAATTTGTAAAAGAAAAAATTCCCCCAACTCTTGTGTGTATTTGGTATAACTTAATCCAACACAAATGTATTGATATTAACTTTGGAGGACGTGATAAATAGTAGGAAAATCTCTCAACCTTCTCAAAAAATATCAAAATTTCCAAAAAAAAATAAGGGTAAAGCTTCCATTTACTACAAATCCATCGATTAGACAACCATGTGGCATCTTTCAAGAATGCCTAACCACCAACTAAAGATTACAACCATCTACGACACTGATCAACATAAGACTTATACAATATCTGTGATATCAACATTATCTAATGAATCAACTAAATCTTTTTTTTGTCATCCCTTGATCCAATCTCAGTCCAACAAATGAAATTTCACCAAACTCTAACCAACACAATAGAGATTTACATAGTCGATGATAAAACACCTCAAAAGAATTCATATTTATTTTCGATTGGTAACCGTTGTTATAAGAAAACTGAACCCGGCCCAAATGGTCCTCCCAAGAACTGAAAAATTTTAGATTGCAGGCATAAATCACATTCTCAATATTCTTTATAGTCCTTTCCATCTGACCATCCAACTATGGATGGTATGCTATACTCAAATGAACTCGAGATCCTGGTGCCTCTTGAAGGACTCTCCAAAAGATAGAATTAAACCAAGGATCCCTATCATATAATATATCAAATGGGGCTATATGAAATTGTATAATATCTCACAAATATTTTTCCCTACTCCTAAATTGTTCATGTATCATGAATGGGTATAAAGTAAGCTAATTTAGTCAACCTATCGATCACAAACCATATAGTATTCTTCATTATCTAGGTATGTGGAAACCAAACCACAAATTCCATAGAGATCTCATCCCACTTCCAGGTCATTAATAGAAGTGGCAGAAGAAAACTCAAAGGTATCTAGTGTTCATCCATGACCTTTTTCTATGTATAAAAATTAGAGAAAAACCCAAAAATTTCCCATCTCATACCTAGATAACAGATTCTATCCCCCACATCCTAGAACATCTCTATGGTTCCTGGTTGAACTACCCAATAAGAATTATAGAAATACCCCATAAATTCATTCCTTATAAGAAAGGGTAAAACATATTTGTTCTCGAAACATTGAATATTCTCCATCGATAATGTCAACTTAGACATATTCTCCAAATAATGTTGTTGAATTCCTCATTATGTTTTTCTTCCAGAATAATCATCTCAAGAAGATTAAAGGTCAACATGACACTAAAAAAGGATAACCCAGCCATGCATTCCTGGAATCCAATATACAACAGTGAAAAAACATATATAACAACCCCAAACCCATCATCCCAAATATGGTGGTTATTTTATTACAATTTCATAGACACAAGAGATCAAATCACTAAGGATTGATCAATTTATTAGTCTTGAAGAATTAGATACATACATAGTTCTTTTATTATTTTGGTAATTAAAAATAGAATATAAATAAGGAAAATACCTACTTCATTGAAAATTATTCAAATATTTCATCTTCATAACCTAGGGAAGGAAAAAAAAATATAAGAGTGATTTCAATTGATCAGTAAGGGTTATATGAATCAAGAATAAGTGAATAAAATTCAATAAAAATTAATCATTATAGAATGGAAAATGACTAAAAAATACATTCCATCAATAAATTGAGAATGAAAATAAACCCAAAGATTATTCATAGGGAAAGTATCATTGAAAATAATAACTAAATACTAAATTAAGAAAACTATTAATTATTAGGCATCATGTATCTAGAACACGAACCATTATAACATTAGGATGGGTTATGTCTTTGGGAAGAAACCCGTCTGGTTCTACTTTTAAGAAAATATGATGGGTTTGTAGACAATTATTTTTCCTTGTGAGATATATTGATACATCAAGGGGAAATATATAATCAGGACACACCTGTCACTAAAATTATAACTAATTATTCATAAATATATTTAACTAACGAATAGTATGATGTATTAAAATATACATATAGATTAGAGAATGAAAATTTATCAATATGTATCTAGTTAAAATAACATTCAATGAAAACACATTATGAAAAATGGTATATAGATAATAAAATAATCATATCCCTAATACATGAAATGTGGATATTTAAGGAAATATTCAATGAATTATGATCATAAATAAAATGGTTTTATACATACACCACACATAAGGAATATGTGGTGGATAAAGAAAAAACAAATGTAATATCACAATGGTGTCTATGAAATAATGGATCTAAATCATACTTAGATGTTCTTCAGAAAATAACTAGTATACATCATGATAAATTATGTCTAACTAAAGTGAAATTATTTAAAAATAGTGTTTATGAAACATTATAAATTTTCCACTTTAGTGTTGTTTAAGGGAAAATATTATAGAGTATTTTAAGTGGAAAAAAGAATAATTGTTTACGTAAAACCATAATTGAAAAATATAGTTTTTCATGATAAAAAGAGTGATGTAAGATAAAAAATTTCTCTTATAAAATTTTTGGAGTGTATAGGAAAATGTGTTAGCAAATGGGAAGTTCCGTTAAATCAGGCTTGCTTATCAGGATAAATTAAGAATGAAACCTTATAAAACTTTTATATCACCCTCAAAGAAAGAATTATTGTTCGAGTTACAAATTTTTGGAACATACACACATAATTTTGGATTAGTGCATAAGAATAATTAAGAATGTCATTGGGGTAAAGAGTGAGAAAGAGAAACCTGAATGAAAAATCAGGGTTCAGAGTGAATCCATTATCTTATGTATGTAAAGTCCCAGAAATTCCATGTAATTTTTTTAATTATATAGGAATTTTATGAGTCTATGGAAATTGACGGCTCATGATTCCAATGGCCAGAGTGCCCAGAATGAATTTCCAAACTTTTTTTATGTACGTTCAGTAAATGTGCGAGCGAGTTTTTATAACTTTTGAACTGGTTCTTGGAATTGAAACTTGAGGACACTGTTGAACTCATAATGCCGATATTAGCTTAAAGGGACCTTCACCTCAATCGTAGTAGGTCGAGGGTAGAAGATAGTTTTTTACTTTTTCATGGAAGAAGAAAAATAAAATAATTAACATTTTATTTTTCTTTCGAAACCTCTCTTTTGAAATTATGGAGGTGGGGACCACCTGAGCTAGAAATACCTCCCAATTTGAATTAATGGTGGTGGGGACCATCTGAACCACTATTAATGGGGAAAACCTCTCAACTCTCCAATTAATTAATTTTTCCATTTATTTGTGCCAACTATAATTGTGCCAACATAAAATAATTTGATAAACCTATTTTAATTTGTTGGCTCCTCATTTACTTGGGGAAATCATTGGAAAAGGAGAGAACATTGGAGAAACTATTCCTCCAACGAAGAACTCCATATCTAATGAAGAATGAGAAACCGACCCAGAGTCCGGATCAGAAGAGATTTGTGGAAGCAACAAACACATATGTTCTTCAACGACTTCATCTTCTACCTCTCGACTCCTCCAATGAACGACAAGGTTGGGGTGTGATTTGATTGTTCTTCATTAATTTATTTTACGTTGAATCTCTCCCTATGAACCGCTTGCTATCGCTCTAACATGGAGGGTGTGGGATAAATCAACATGGCCCAACCACTCCGTGACCTTGGTGGTTTTTGATGCGTTCTTCGTGATGAAGGAGGAAGATGACTGGTACTAGCGACTGGGATTGGTAGGACTCAGGAGCGGCGACTGACACACCGTTCAGCCACGAAGATGGCAACGAGGCAACTGTGCTGCCAGTGGAGGGAAGCTGCCTATTGGCCATGACGGAGCAGAGGCGGTGGCCAGCGCACGGCCAGTAAAGTAAAGGGGAGGTGGTGGCGCTCCTCCGTGCCACCTGTATATAGGTGCCACTACAAGTGGCTGCAGTAGCAAAGGAGGGTGGCCAGCTTTCTACTGGCCGACATGGGTGGTGCGGCGCGTGACCGTGCCACAGAGGAGGACTGGTCGTCCGGGCAGTCGCAGGCCACCTAGCGGGACACCCAGCACGGGCAGCACCGCGGGTCGCCCAGCACGGGCAGCACCGCGGGCCACCTAGTGCGGGCCGCCCAGTGCAAGAAGCACCACAGGCCACCTAGTGCATGTCGCGCCGGCCGGCCGGGCCATGCCAGTGGGTCAGGCCAGACACAATGGGTCGGGTCAGACTGGACCCAGACTAGCTTTGACCCTTTTCGCTCTTTCGGCTATAACTTGAGCTATGAGCGTCTGTTTGATGAACTGTCTGTGGGTCTATGTTCAAGATTACCACTCGGACCACTCTTGGAAATCCACATGGGACTACTCCAGGATCCTATGTGGGTCTGCTGTACTAGGATCCTACATGGGTCTGATGATTTAGGATCCTACGTGGGTCTACCTCTTAATAGAGTAAGATGATTCAGTAGTTACATCTAATCATATTTACTACTGTACCAATGTTATACTTGGTCTGAGCTAAGTCTTTACCTTTGTAGAAATATTTTTTATGGTGTACCTTGGTGGTACTTACCTTCGTGGTGATATCTTTGTGATATTCTTCTGTCTGGAATACCTTTTTGGTACTTACCTTCGAGGTGGTTACCTTTGTGGTATTCTTTCCTTCGTGGAAAAATTGTACTTTGGCTAAAAATTGGGGCCTTGAGTTTTCTCATGAATGAGTTGGGTATACTTGATAACTTAGGTATATGTATGGGAATATACCCAAGTAGGGTTGTCAATTGTTTTCATGCTTTGTGGTTTATCCTTTGTGGATTTTGTGAGACCTTTGAGGGTCTCAGGGTCCCTACTGAGTGTCGTTATACTCACCCCTGCACAGGCTACACCCACACCTTGTTGTGTTTGGTGCAGACAACGGACAACGCTGACTGAGGATGAGGGTACTAGGACAGGAGGTAGCTCAGAGGTGGACCTTAGACAAGGCGTACCGCAGAGACGACCATTCGAGAGCTATACCTACCCTTCAGGTAGGATCCTTGGCAGGTGTTCACAGGAGCTGTTTCAGTTTACTTATACTTTTCAGTTTTCTTGTACTTTCCAGTTGGGCATGTATTTTACCGCCTTTTTTTCTTACTTTACACACCCTATTTAATATACAGTTTACCTGTGTTCGTATCTTTCTGTTTGCTTGGTTGTGTGTGTTTAGTGGTTATAAAGGCAATGCCTTCTCGAATTTAGGGAATGTACCTTTCGATGCTAGTTTCCAGCCCTTGGCCTATGGAAGGCGGGCTTGGGGTAGTCACGGCACTGGCTCAAGGGGACAGGTCATGACAAATTGGTATCAGAGGAGTCGGTTCTACCTTATAACATTGGACTTTGAACTTTTTTACAATAATAATTTTATGTGTAGTGAGTGTGGTTATCAGTTTAGGGAATCCAGTGTTGGTGTTGTGGCCGACGTATCCATACACCAAGACCCTGACTTATGATTTTTGACTCAGTGTACGAAAACACTAGTTTTATGTTTATATTGAAAATTTTTCTTTTTGATCTTTTTGAATCATCTCACCATCGTATCGGATGGCCCTCGTGGAGATTCGTGAGCTTCGGGTACTCCTAGAGGACTTGCAGAGGAATGGATTTATCTGGCCCACTGTTTCTCCTTGGGAAGCCCCGATTTTGTTTTCCAAGAAGGCGGATGGGAGTTTGAGACTTTTTGTTGACTATCGTCTTCGGAACCAGGTGACCATGAAGAACAAGTACCCAATTCTGAGGATTGATGACCTCTTTGATCAGCTGAAGGAAGCACAATGGTTCCTGAGGATAGACATCAGATCAGGCTATCACCAGCTCAGAGTATGGGACGAGGATGTGCAGAAGACCGCTTTCATATGTTAGTATGGACACTACAAGTTCTTGGTCATGCCACTCAGCATGAAAAACACTCCAGTATTATTCATGGGACTCATGAATAGGATCTTCCATCCATACCTTGATCGCTTTGCAGTAGTCTTCATCAATGACATTCTGACCTACTCAGCTACCGAGGAGGAGCATGCCTATCATTTGCAGATAGTTCTGGACACACTCAGAGGGTAACAACATTTTGTTAAGCTCTTGAAATTCCAATTCTATATCTGAGAGGTTCACTTCCTGGGACATGTCATCTCAGAGGCTGGAGTTGTGGTTGATCCAGCAAAGATTGAGGCGGTACTTGCTTGGGAGCCACCCAGGAGTGTGACAGAGGTACGAAGTTTCTTGGGTTTGGACGGATACTATTGGAGGTTTGTTCCAGATTTCTCCAAATTTGTATCACCTTCATCAGAATTTACAAAGAAGGGGCAACCCTTCGTGTGGTCAGAGAGATGCCAGTGGAGTTTTCAGGATCTGAGGCAGAGGCTGACTAGTGCCCCCATATTGAGGCTTCTGGAGGAGGGTGTTGGGTACGTAGTCTACTGCAACGCATTAGGGACCAAGCTCGGATGTTTCATGATGCAGGAGTGAGAAGTTATCACATATGGTTCTCGATAGCTAAGACAACATGAGTATAAACACACTACCCATGACATGGAGTTAGCAGCAGTGGTCTTTTCCTTGAAGATGTTGCGACATTACTTGATGGGTGAACGTTTTACTGTCTACTCGGACCATAAGAGTCTTAGGTATATCTTTTCTTAGAAGGACCTGAACCTGAGACAATGAAATTTGCTCGAGTTCCTCCAGGACTATGAATTCAAGATAGTCTATACTCTGGATAAGGGGAGCATTGTAGTAGATGCAATCAACAAGAGATCTGGTATACAGCTGCTAGGTGAGGTGATGGGGTAGCTGGCTGCTTTACGGATATCCTTTTTGGAATTATATGGATCATATTTTCTTCAGTTTCTTACAGTCACTCCCCCACTTCTTCAGTGATTCAGGTAGGCGCAGCGTGGGGACAATGACTGCAAGGCTTGATGTGTTTTGATATCCTCTAGGTAGGAACCTGATGGATTTTCTGAAGGTGGGGAGCACGTCATACTTTTTAGAGGATGTACCATGGTACCAATGTCACTTTAGGAGGACATTTTGTGGGAGTTCCACACATCCCCTCTAGCGGTACATCCAGGAGTGACGAAGATGTACCAGGATCTCTGATGATAGAACTGGTGGCCAGGAATAAATAAAGCATTAGTAGAGTTTGACTCTCAGAGCCTCACTTGTCAGCAAGTGAAGGTGGAGAATTAGGTACCTGCAGGTTTAGTTCATCCTTTATAGGTCCCAAAGTAGAAGTGGTATGGGATATCCATGGACTTAGAGATAGTAATTCCACGTACATCCAGGGGTCATGAATCTATTTGGGCGATCGTTGACCGACTCACCATGTCATCCCACTTCCTACCGATCAAAGAACAGGGTTCAGTAGAGAGCTTGGGACGCCTCTATGTGCAAGAGATTGTGCGGCTATATAGAGTACCCTCCATGATTGTCTTTGATTGGGATGCACGTTTAACTTCCCATCTATGGAAGGGGTTGTAAGAGGATTTCGTGACGTAGCTTTGTTTGAGCACCGCCTTCCATCCTCAGACGGATGGCCAGAATGAACAGACCATTTAGACCCTCAAGGACATGTTGTGTGCTTGTGTCCTCGACTTCGGTCATACCTGTGAGGATCACTTTACCTTGGTGGAGTTTTCATACAACAACAACTATCATTCCACCATTGGGATGACACTTTTTGAGGCTATGTACGAATGGCCTTACAGATCGCCTTTATGATGTATTGGCCCAGGGGAGTCAGCACTTATGGGATGAGAGATAGTACAGGCTACCACGGAAAAGGTGCAGATCATCCAAGAGCAGACGAAGACTGCACAGAGTCAAAATAAGTCTTATGATGACAGGAGATAGAGACCTCTAGAGTTCGGAGATGGTGACCAAGTCTTTCTATAGGTCTCACCTTGACGAAGTTTGCAGAGATTTGGTCGGGGCAGCAAGTTATCTCTGAGGTTCGTCGGACCTTTTCAGGTCCTCAGAAGAGTTGGTGAGGTGGCTTACTGCTTAGCTCTTCCACCTCAGCTGCACTGGGTGCATGACGTCTTCCATGTATCCTAGCTGAGGAGATACGTGCATGACTCTCCACGCATCATTCACTAGGGAGAGCTGGACATCGACGATGGGGCGACGTTTAAGTAGGTTCTAGTGGATATTGAGGATCGACAAGAGAGAGTCCTTCATGGGTGATCGATACCTTTTGTGTGTGTACGTTGGCAGTTTGAGAACCTCCAGGAGAGCACATTGGAGCGGGAGGCTCAGATTCGTGCTCAGTACCCACACTTGTTTTCCTAGTTTTTGTAAAGTGGATTTTGGGGATGCAAAGCCCTGAGGTGGGGAGAATGTAAAAACCCGAAAATTCCATGTAATTTTTTTTAATTATATGGGAATTTTATGAGTCCACAATAAATTTACGGCACATGATTCTGAGGCCCAGAGTGAACGGAATGAATTTTCGAACTTTTTTTAAGTACGTTTAGTAAAGGTACGAGAGGGTTTTTATAACTTTTGAACCAGTGCTCAGAATTGAAATCTGAGGACACCGTTGAACTTGCAGCGCTGATATTTTTTTAAAGAGACCTTCACCTCGACCAAAGTAGGTCGAGGGTGAAAGATAGTTTTTCAATTTTTCATGGAGAAATAAAAATAAAATAATTAACATTTTATTTTTCTTTTGAAACCTCTCTTTTGAAATTATGGATGTGGGGACAACCAGAGCTAGAAAAACGTCCCAATTTGAATTCATAGTGGTGGGTACCACCTGAACCCCTCTTAATGGGGGAAAACCTTTCAACTCTATAATTAATTAATTGTTCCATTTATTTGTTCCAACTTTAATTGTACAAACGTAAATTAATTTGATAAATGTATTTTAAATTGATGGCTCTTAATTTCCATGGGGAAATTGTTGGCAAATAGGAAGACATTGGAGAAACTATTCCTACAACGAAGAACGCTCTCTCCAATGAAGAACCAGGAACTGACCCCAAGCCCGTATCAGAAGCGCTTTGCGGAAGCATCAAATGCTGACGTTCTTCAACAACTTCATCTTCTGCCCCTTGGCTCCTATAAAAAATGACAAGGTATGGGTGCGATTCGATTGATCTTCGTTAATTTATTTTACGTTGGATCTCTCCCCATGAGTTTCTTGTTACCACTCTAATGTAGAGGGTGTCGGACAAATGAACATGGCCCAACCACTCTGCAATCATTGTGGTTTTTGATGTGTTCTTCGCGCTGGAGGAGGACGATGACTTGTACCAGTGACTGGCACCAGTAGAACTCAAGAGTGGTGGCTGGCACACTATTCGATAGCGAAGATAGAGGCAGCGCAACTGCGCCGCCGGTAGAGGGCCACGGCCCATCGGTCGCGAAAGAGAAGAGGCGGCGGCTGATGCACGATCGGCCACACGAAGGGGAGGCGGTGGCACGTGTCCATGCTACCGGTGTGCAGCAGCCGTGACACGAGGCCACAATGGCGAATGAGGGTGGCCGGCTCTGTGCCAACTGTCGGTAGTGGCGTGGCGTGCGATCACACCACACACCGCGGGCCTCCTAGCACGGGCAGCACCACGGGCCGCCCAGCGCGGGCAGAACTGCGGGCCGCCCATTGCAGGCCACCCATCACGGGTTGGGCTGGACCTAGCGGGTTGGGTTGGACCCAGCAGGTCGGGTCGGTCCGAATGGGTTGGACCAGACCCGAACCATCTTCAACCCTTTTCACTCCTTCGACCATAACGTGAGCTATGGGTGTCCGTTTGACGAACCGTATGCGATTCCAGAAACCTTGGACCGAGACGGTCCTTTTTGTATACCCCACTTGAGTTTTGGATAAATTTGGGGTAAGGCCGGGTTGGATCGAACATGAATCCAACTGGGACCTCGGAACTAAAAGGCCAATAACTTATAGACCAGGCGTCCGGTTGATGCACCGTCTGTTGCATTGAGACCCCTATCACGTGGTGGTCCTTTGGGATACTTCTTCTTGGGACTTCATGGTAGTTTGAGTATCGACCTGTGTCTTGAAGAGAGAACCCTCTCGGAATCATGCGAGCTTAGTGTGGGAACCCTGTGGCTGGCTGTAACATGATATAGGGATCCTATGTGGGTTTGTGCTTTGGGATCTTACGTGGGTCTTTGTTCAAGAGTCCCACTTGGACCACTCTAGGAAGTCCACATGAGACTACTCTTGGATCCTACGTGGGTCTTTTGTACTAGGATCCTATGTGGGTCTAATGATTTAGGATCCTACGTGGGTCTGCCTCTTAATAGAGTAAGATGATTCGGTAGTTACATCTAATCATCTTTACTACCATACCTATGTTATACCTGGTGTGAGCTAAGTATTTTCCTTTGCGGCAATCTTCTGGATGGCGTACCTTTTTGGTACTTACCTTCGTGGTGACATCTTTGTGATATTCTTCCATGTGGCGTACCTTTGTGGTACTTACCTTCATGGTGGATACCTTCATGGTATTTTTTCCTTTATGGAATATTTGTACTTTGGATAAGGATTGGGACCTTGTGTTTCCTCATGAATGAGATGGGTATACTTCATAACTTAGGTATATGTATGGGAATATACCTAAGTAGGGTTGTCAGTTGTATTCATGCTTTGTGGTTTAACCTTTGTGGATTTTGTGAGTCCTTTGAGGGTCCCAGGGTCCCTACGGAGTATTGTTATACTCACCCCTGCACGGGTTATGCCAGCACCTTGTTGTGTTTGGTGCAGACGATGCACAATGCTGACTGAGGATGAGGGTACCAGGACTAGAGGCACCTCAGAGGTGGACCTAATATGAGGCATACCACAGAGACAACCGTTTGTGAATCCAGAGTCTATGACCTTTCTAGAGGTCGTTTGTGATCCAAATTGGCCACCACCAGGCATTGAGTGATAGAATTCTAAGATGGAAGAATTATTATTTTCATTAACACATCTCCTAAATTACTATGTCTACCCCAGTTTCCAATGTTTATTATCTTCCCATAAATAGAATTTTGAATCACTTTTCAACTTCATTTTTTTCTCTTGAAGCTTTTTCCAGAAAAACACCATAATCTAAGTAATTTACAATTAGGGTATACCATGGTATTTTTTTGGAGTGAGAGATGAAAGGTGCTCAGTTGGAAATTTGGGATCAATTATTTTAAAATGAGAAGAATTACAAATTCAACTCAAGTGATCATCCACAAGGTTTTCTTTTCCTGGTCTATCGTTGATTTCATGGTCAAAATATTAGAGCATTAGGATCCATCTTATTAGACTTGGTTTGTAATAACTTTTCTTAGGTAAAAAACTTTATAGAATAATGGTCTCTGAAGATGATGATTTTTGAACCTAAGAGATTGGGTCAGAATTTATCTATGTCAAAAACCACTGCTAAAAGTTCTTTTTTAGTAACAGTGTAGTGAGATTGAGTTTCATCCAATGTTTTTGAGGCATAATAGATGACATGAGGAAATGTTTCTCTTCTTTGATCAAGAATAACCCTAATGGCTCTATCAGAAGCATCACACTAAATTCAAAGAGAAATGACCAATTTGGGGGTTGGATTATCGAGGTAGATGTAAGAGCAATTTTGAGTTCAATGAAGGATTTCTTTCAAAACTCATAGAAATGGAAGGTGACATCATTTGGGAGCAACCTAGTGAGTTGGAGGAAAATCCTACTGAAGTTATGGATGAATCACCGATAGAAACTAGCATGACTAATGAATTAACGGATGTCTCAAACAAAAGTGGGTTCAGGAAGTGATTGGATAACTTTGATTTTGGTAGGATTGACTTCAATACCATCTTTTGAAACTATGTTCCCTAGAACAATCCCATTTTCAACCATGAAGTGGTATTTTTCAAAATTTAACACAAGGTTACACTTGACAAACTTTTTAAGGACTAGATAGAGTGGATGCAATCACGATTCAAATGACTCGCCATAAATGGTAAAGTCATCCATGAAGAATTCCATGCAGAGTTCAATGAATTCAGAAAAGATACTCATCATACACCTCTAGAATGTTTCAGGAGTATTGAAAAGGCCAAAAGGAATTTTCTTATATGCATATGTTCCAAAGGGGCATGTGAAAGTAGTCTTTTCTTGGTCCTGATGTGTGATTGGGATTTGGAAGTAGCCGATGCATCCATTAAGAAAGCAATAGTGTGAATTTCTGGCTAATCGTTATAGCATTTGATCAAGGAATGGAAGAGGGTAGTGATCTTTTCTTGTTTCAACATTCAATTTCTTGTAGTCGATGAACACACACCATTTGTTCTTCACTCATGTCGTAACTACCTCACTATGTTCATTCGTGACAACAGTTATCCTACCCTTCTTAGGTACAACTAGAATTGGACTAACCCATTCACTCTCAAAAATTGGGTATATAATACTAGCTTGAAGAAGCCTGGTGATCTCTTCCCTAACTACCTCAAGTATGATTGGAATGAGTATTTTTTGTGGTTGTCTTATTGGTTTGGTTGATTCCTTAAGATGGATGTGATGCATGAAAAGAGTATGTTTGATTCCTGTTATTTCATCTAGGGTCCAACCTAACTCATTTTTGTTTTCCTCTAACACTTGAACAAGTTTGGACTCCTCATTTTCGGTAAGTGAAGAAGAGATAATGATAGGATAAGAGTGATCATAGAAAAGGAATGCATATTTAAGGTGTTCAGGAAGAGGTTTCATATTAGTCACATATTTCATTTCTAGGTTAGAAAAATTATGAATGGAGGAAATAACTTCAGTTGCTTTAGATTCATTTTTCTTAATACTGTCCAAGGTGGAGCTGTAGAGATTAGATTAGATGTGGGATTCGAGAGAGTTTTCAAGATCCTCTGTATTGATGGAGTATATGAATGAGAGGTCTACATCAACTACACCATTTATGACTTTTTTAATCATGGTGAATATTTTAAAAGATACTATCTCTTCTGAACATGATGAACATGATGGAATGGGGTTCAATTGACTCTTAGAAGTTTCCTCAAAATCATGGATTGATAATGTAGAGTGATCCTCATATGGGTATCTCATGTCTTCGAAAATTTTGAACCTGACCAGTTGGTCACCAAATTCCATGGATAAGAGTCCTAAATGGACATCAATTTTGGTTCTCACTGTCATTAGGAATGGTATTCCTAGAATTAAGGGAGATCGAGAAAATTTCGTCCCACCTTCCATGTCAAGGACATAGAAATTAGCTGGTAAGATATGATCATTAACATGAACAAGGACATACTTGATTATACCCTCCAAACTAGCAGTTCATCGATTGGCCAATTGAATGACAACACCTGCTGGATGTAAGGGACCAAGAACAAGGTTGGAGAAGATGGATTTGTGAATGACATTAATTGAGTCTCCTAGGTCTATGAGTGCATCATCGAAGTTGGAACTTCTAATTTGGCATGGAACTATAAAGTTCCCTAGATCTTTGCACTTTATGGGAATAGACTGCTGGGTGGAAACATTTTTGAAGGTCCTAAGTTGCCTCTTGTGGGTGACCAATTACTTAAGAAACATGGCTTACTTAGGGATTTGTTTTATGGAATCTAATAGGGGAATGTTGACTTCAACACGTATAAACATGTCCAGCATTTCAAGATTAGGTTCAAAGAACATCTTTGGCTAAAAATAGCTTGAGGAAAAGGAATTGGGTTCTTAAGTGGAATAGAAGGAGGTGAGGGAATGGTTTCAAGTTCCTTTTCATATTTATATTTCTTTTCATTTTCTATTTCAACATTTAAAGGGGGGTTGGAAGATTTATCTTGAGTATTAGAAATTTTCATCCCCGATCTAAGTGAAATTGCACTTACATTACCCTTGGGGTTTGGTAATGGCTGAGCTGGGAGTTTGGAAGAATTTGATTGTTGTTTCTAGCTCAGGTGGGATGAAAGTTGACAAATTTGTGTTTCAATGTTTTTGAGGCTATAACATGTGAATTAGGAAAGATCTTCCACTGCACTTTCCCATGGTTTCTTTGAAGAAGAGGCTTGTCTCAAATTGGGATTACCTTGATTTTGGTTCTTGGGAAAGCGATTGTATTGGTTTGGGAATTGAGAAGGCTCACTACGATAGTGGAAGCCTGGAGGATAAGGAGGAAGGTTTATCTTTTGTTTTTGAGGAACAAATGGATAAGGTTGTTGGAAGTTAACTACACGTTAACCATATTGGAACTGGTTTGGGTTTTGAGGGGGAAATTTAGGGATGAAGTTTCCATACCTTAAGACTTGGTTATAAGAAGAAGTGAAGGGCTCAAAGTGAGGTTGGTTAGAGGTTCTAATGAACTGACATGATTGTTTAGGGTTAGTGCTCAGCTGGGCATAGGCTGCATTGAGCTTCATTGGTCTAGATGAATCAGATGGATCATCTAGAAGTTGTGGGTAGGTGTCTGTTGGATG
This sequence comes from Viscum album, assembly GCA_963277665.1. Classification (NCBI taxonomy): domain Eukaryota; kingdom Viridiplantae; phylum Streptophyta; class Magnoliopsida; order Santalales; family Viscaceae; genus Viscum; species Viscum album. Next base: position 1,187,545,162 of record OY728164.1, read on the forward strand.
AGTTGGAGAGTTATATATTCCACCATTTTTGATAGGTCCATGAAAATTGATTGTGGAGAAGATGATGTTGGGGCTTTGGAAGCCACAACAAGTTGTCACACAAGATCTATAAGTTCACTCATCCACTCAGTCATCCTGTTCGACTCTATGGATTGATTGTCTTGGACTTGTTTTACTTGAGCATGTGCTCGAGTATGAAATGTTTGTCTGTTTGCAGCCATGTTACTTATGAGATCTCTTGCAGCTGCATGAGTTTTTTCAACAAGAGGACCACCAATTGTAGCATCAACGAGAGTTCTATCCATAGCCAATAACACATCATAGAAGTATTGTATCAAGAGTTGGTCAGGTATTTGGTGGTGTGGGCAGGTTGCAACAAGGTTTTTGAACCTCTCCCAATACTCATGGAGTGATTCATTTGGGAATTGACAGATACCACTTATTTCCTTTTGGATAGAAGTGGTACGAGAATAATGAAAGAATTTCTCTAAAAAGTGTCGCTTTATGTCATTACATATGGTTATGGAACTAGGGGGAAGGAATTAGAGCCATGACTTAGCAGTGTCAGCTAGGGAGAAATGGAATGCTCAAAGTTTGATTTGTTCCTTAGAAACCCCATGAGGCTTCATGGTAGAGCACACCACTTGGAACTCTTTAAGGTGGAGATGTGGATCCTCACCGGCTATCCCATGGAAATGAGGAAGAAGATGTATCAAACCCGATTTGATTTTAAATTTATCATCTATGTTTGGATATTGAATACCAAGGGTTTGGTAACTCATATTAGGGGTAGTGAGTTCTTTATGTTTTTTTTCCTAAGATTGGCCATTTCTAATTCAACCGGTTGGACAAGGACTGGTTCTTGAATTATTTTATTATCCCTAATGTTCCTCCTAAGTTGGAGAAGAGTACTCTAAATTTTAGGTTCAAACAAATCTATGAGATTTTTTGGGAGGAAACAAGGAATTCAGAGAGATTTTGGAAGAAAGAGGGAGACAAGTTTTTTCTTTGTGTTTTTTTAGTTTATGTTTTTTATGAGAAGGCGGGTTTTTCTTTGTGTTTTTTTTCAATTTTTTAAATTTTCTTTTTTTTTTGGTTTTTTACAATAACCAAAAACTAATGACTACATAAATCACCATCCCCAGCAACAGTTCCATTTTAAAGCAAATCTGATTGTTGCCTATCGACCAGTCAAGGTTCCGGTGCTCTGATAATGTGTATAACAGCACTCTAGTTGAATCCTCAGTGATGATATTTTTTAATAGTCGATTGTTTTTAGTTGATTGTATTTTTATTAGGGTGTTTGTTTTCAGAGATTAAATAAAGTGTTTAATGATTTGTGTTTGATTTAACAATTTGATAAATATTGCGGTGAGTTAATTTTACAGAGTTATGTTTGTGATATCCTTGATATTTTCTTTATATTGCATTTAAATTAACATCCACTTCACAAGATAACATTGATTGGAATTACTAAGTGATAAGACTTTAATCCAATTCCTTAAAATAACTTAGGGTTCTAATCTCAATCATAGCTTGTTGATGGTAGTGTATTTATGGTTCCAATAATCCATGGAAACCAAATTTTAAACAAAATAAGTTATTAATTCATGTCATGTTAAGTCCAACATACAAAATCTTAATTTGAAGAATATTCATCGAGCAAATAATCTCCATCACTTAACATCCCTAAATTATAACTCACCTCAATGATAGATTTACGCATCCATTTAAATGATCAGTAATCTGGTTATAATGATTATAATGATAAATTAATAAGATAAGAAAAATAAAGGGATAAGAAAAGAGTGGTGCGTCGAACACACACACAAATGATGATGATAATTAAAAACGATCATTAGATTGAATGAGAAAGAAAAATAAGGGAAAGGGATTAAACTGTATTTAAACTATTTTAAGAACATAAATATTAAAAAAACATAAGGTGAATGAGAATAAGATATATTGAAGAATAAACATTCATTAAAACATAATCACAAAAAAAGGCTTACAAGATTACAATAATGAAGAACACATAAGTAAATGGAAACAAAGAGAGGAGGAAGGGTATCTCATGTGAAAACATGAGTATGGAAGGTCCTCCCAAGCCCTTGGAAAGGATTTTTTCAGGACAATATGTGACTCTCTCTTATGAAATTCCTACTCTTTTGAAAGTAGAGGAGGGGATGTATTTATAGCCCAAGGTGGTGGACTGTTGGCATTCCCAATATGTCCTTCCACTTTCATCACCAATTTGGCTATTCAGATAGCCGAATCTTGAGATTTCATCTTATTCAAAGTTATAGATAATACTGTAGGTCTAATTATTGAAACATTTGGAGTCATTTGGACTTATGGAGCCAAAGTTATGATGATTTTATTAAAAAAAATTAAACTGTCTATTTCAATCCATACTTTTTAGAAGGCTGAAATGTGAATGGATTTATCAATAAGAAGATGACTTCAAATCCAAACACTTTTTTCAACAAAGTCGGCCACCTATATCTCTGATTTTACACTGCAAAATTTTAGTTGGATTTGATAATTACATCATGAGATATGTTATGAATACTGTACTGATTTTATTTCCCAACCAGAATGGTGGGATGGGTTTAAATGAATCAGTTGGGCCCCTTGTCTTTAGAGTTGGTCCTTCAATTTTTTATCCAAGACTCCTTATATTGTACCATAATGTTTGAGGATAATGAATGAATTTTCACTTCTGTATTGTTCCCAGTAATTCAATCTTCATGGATGGGCTAGTTTCTTCTCAGATTCTATGGGCCTTCTTGTGTGATCCATATGACCCTTCAAATGGAATAATTGACCAAGATTCATTCTAATGAAATGTTGGATATTGAATTAGAATTCCTAAAAAGTAATAATCACACAATTTGGTTTAGTAGGGAAATAAGTATAAATAAAATACTAAACTGACTCAATTGGACTACTTCTAAAAATGCGTAAAAATTATATTTAGTTTTAAAACATTAATATTTCACACAAATTATGCACATTTCATATAAAATAAATAGAGGGAGTATATAATAAGTTATGAAAATATTAATAACCTCAATGTACGAAAGTGATATGCACTTGAACATAATGTCCAAGATAATAAAATTAGATACATTAATAATTTAATTAAAAACCTCTTAAACTTTTTTTTTGACTATGTTAATTTATGGCCTTTTGATGACTTAGAAGATACAATTTCATCATTTTGGATTGTTCATTTACTTAGATTTCATGATTGCATCGCTTGTACACATATATGAAAGGCCAAGTAAAATGGGAGTAGTTACATAGAATTGAAATTATATGTTTTTAAAAACACACATAATAATAAATGAACTTATATATATATATATTTTTCAGATATGAGGATGATTCATTAGGTAAAACGTTAATAATAACCATTTATATTATTTTCATGTTTTTTTCAATCATCGTGAACTAGTTTTGTTTTATTAATTAATAATATGTTTATATAATGGTTCTAAAAAAATTAATAAGTTGTAATCTAAAATTTAAAATCCATTTTAACCATTATAATGTTTTTATGACCATCCTTGAATGTATTATTTGAAAACTAAAAAATGTCATCCATGAGAGTGGTGAATCGATACCTCTTAGATGATGTTTTTATTTTTAGAGAAAAATGTTATGGAATAGGATTGATGGGGGATATAAAATTAAAAAAATTAAATACTATTATATAAATGATAATTTAGTTTTCATTTTATTTGTACAGGGTTGGTGATGGAAGGATAAGAATATAAAAGAAATTTAAAGAGTGGGAGGGATGGTTTTACCTCTTCAGTGTCATCTCCTTGAGAACCTCCTTGAGGGACTTGGAAGTGGAATTTGGGTGAGACCAGACAAACTGGAATGTGAGGAAGATGTTTGGGAGATGAATTGGGTAGAATATAAGAAATCTAAAATTCTTAAAATGTGTGTAATGAATAGGTGGCGAGGTGTGGTATTTATTGTGGAGGATAGGGGATTTTTTATTCATTTTTTAGTATTTTGGATAAAGAATAACAATAGTGTTGATTTCTATGACTAAATACAGTAAATAAAGAATTTTATTTCTAGATAGAGATCACTTACATCATCTATGACTCAACTATGACTCAAAAAATGATTTATTTGGAAAAAAATGTAAAATACTGTAAATTACCATATATCACTATTCAAAAAAAAATCAACTATTTTGGAAAAATCTAAAAAAATCACCCTAACCATTTTTAAACATGTAGAACTCAAAAATGGACTCCATTATAAGAATGTAATTTTCTAAATAAAATAATTTGAATTTTTAATTAAAATCATCCTTTATTAAAAAAATAGAGATTTTAAAATTATAACTGGTTTTATGACACTAGGAAAAATTATATAAGGGATGATAAAATTATATAATAATATAAGAAAAAAATATTAATTAATAAATCTATTTTTTGAAAATAATATTTCTATTAAAACATTATATTTATAATGAAATTTTAAATAAATCGTCACGTTACACAAAAAACACTTAATTTATCATTTTAAACTATTTATTTACTTATTTTATGATATAAATATATCATTATTTAATTTTTGTGATAATTAAATTTTATTTATAATTTAATAGGTGAGGTTACTATTCAAATTTCCATATTAATATCCCAAACAATTGTAATACTATTCTAATCATGAGGTTAATATTTAATAGTAAATCAAGGATCATTTTTGCAGCATAAAGAATAGAACAAATTGAATTTATTTAAGAAGATATGAACCATAAATCATGGGGTGTTATAATATCAATCAAATTCAACTATTTTGATGATTCTTTCATGATATGGGTTGGATATCTCCTGCTAAAATCATCACCTATGACATTTACTTTCCTCGAGGTGTAGATAAGGTCTAATTCTAAGGATTGCACGTAATCCACCCAAAAACTCTAGAATATTAAAATCTTTTTAAAAGAAGATATAAATAATTCTATTTTGGTAAAAATATATATTAAAACATTATCTAAAAATAAAAACCTTCTAATTCTTAAGAATATGCATCACAACATCAAGTTCAAGGTCATTTGTTAGGTAGTTCTTTTTGTGTGGCCTCAGTTGCTAAGAGCCAAACACAATGACATGATCATCCTTTGAAAGAACGCAACGTAGACCTGATTCTGATGCATCATAGAAGACCACATATCCCTTACCATACTCTAGAGGATTCAAAATTGGTTCTATATTCCAATGAAGCTTCACCTAAACAAAATAATCATGAAATTTTTCATCCTATAAAACTTGAATCTTTTCTGAGTCTGAGCAGTCATCATATAAGACTAAATTGACAATTCATTTAAAAATAGGTGATAATACCAAGAAAAAACCAAGAATCCATGAATATTGAAAGCATTTTATGGAAGTTGTGATCTATACCATTTTTCACCTTCTTAGGATCAACTAAGATTCCATGTCCCATCAACACATGTCCCAATAAAATCACTTCCTCAATCTAGAAATCACTTTTCTAATGTTTTGAATAAATTATGTGATATCTCAACAATTCTAGAGATTCTCTCAAATAACGTACATGATCATGCTCAGACATTGAGTAGAAAAGGATTTCATCCACAAATACTACTAGGAAAGTATCCAGATACTCATGGAAAAATTATTATCATTAGAGCCATAAGAATTTCAGGACCATTTCTTTGAAGAAATAGAATGGAACTATAAACATAATAGTTGCACCGACTCAGAATGGTTGCTTTCTAAATTTCCAAATCTCATATTTTAAACTGATTATAAATGGATCAAAATCATTCTTCTAAACCACTTATAACCTTTCAACTAGTTAACCAGGTCATCAATCCATGGATACAGATACTTATTCTTTACTGCGGCTCTATTGAGTTTTTGGTAATCCACACAATGGTTATGTGACCCATGAACATTATTATGAATGAAATCTGGAACTGTCCATAGTGATACACATGGTTGTGTGAATCCTTTTTCTAGAAAATAATCCAAGAAATTATTGAACACTTTCATTTCAATTGGTTCCCAGATGTAATAATGAATAGATACCAGCTGGGTACCTGACACTATATCGATAGAAAACATTACCTCACTTACTGGTGGAAAACCAGACAATTCATAAAGAAAAACATCCCAAAACATGAACAAAATTATAGGAATACAACCACTCAAATATTCCGACTCCATGTCAAAATAGAACACTTATATCACTTTTCCCAACTCAAGATATGAGGGTTTATCTATTCTCATCCCCGGGTCCCACTCTCTATGAAATATACGGCACACCCTATCAGGTGTAGTAATAGAGAATATATGAAGATGAAATTTTATTTTTCCATTTTTAGAAATGAGTTAAGGCATCCAAAATATTATTTCAAGTGGTTTTATATTGAGAAATAGGAAATATCAAGCCAGATCGATATCTGATAAATTGAAAACACAAGTGGGACAATAAAGGACCTACTCTCTCTTTATTCTAAGGGTATGGTAATATCCATCGTATAAGATAAAAGCTCCATAAGAAGATTAAGAATATTAATAACACTAGTTGAAAAAAATAATTGATATGAACTAGTATCAAGTAGAGAAGTCACTAATGATGAAGCTATAGTGATGGTTCCACTCATAGTCTCTAGACCTGTATCTGCTTCCAATGGAGACTCTTCCACTATGTGAAGAAGCTTATGTTCGGATCCCGGTGGATGGAAACCCTTTGATCTTGAAGTGTCTTATTGAAACATATTTTTATTAGGAAGTTATGATACCATTTCACTATACATAGTGGAATAGACATATAATACCATCTTAAAGAGACCAACACACCCACATGAACCATATATTTTGGGTGCCTCAATGAAAAATCATTTTGAGTTCCTATGTTTGACACACTAGTAACATATCAAAGGTCCTCTTCAAAAAATGAAGGAAGTTTAGAGGAACCCTATTATCAAGAACCATCATGATAATCATAACATTTCATCCTTCCCATATAGGAATTGATACTACCAATGGGATAATAATGAACTCTCATTAGCCCTAACTAGCTAGCCAGATCGATGTCAACCATAAAATCTATATCTAGCATATCAGTATAAGAAGTCACTAGTAGTAGGAAATTCTATAAAAAAAATATCTGATCAATGTCCCATATTAGGCCATCAAGTCTTAATATTCTCATTCTATTCATTCTCATATAAAACCCATACAATCTTAGCAAATAAAATTGCATATTTTGTCATAGTTCTATCTAGCTTCTCGAGCTTGAAAAAATCTAATTCTTTAACCAACATCATCGAATTTGGATAGAACTGTTTGATGGAAACATATTTATTGTATTTCCACTCAATTAAAATTTTATTCTTCCCCATCATAATTATGTCTCGCTATCTTTTATAAGGTCCCTCAAGCATAAAGATGGCCTATTTCAAATTGATTTCATCCAGCATCTCCATAAACTCAAAAAAATGGTTAACATATCTCAACCAATCCTTATACTTTTGAGGATCCTTAGAGCCTTTGAATGCTTGTGGATTTTTGAGAAGTAATTCTTGATTAAGAATCATGAATTCATTCCTCAATGGTTCTATATCTAGATCCTAAATGAGAATGAGTGTAGGTTCATGTCCCATAGAATGGACAGAAAAACAATAACATCAACCAGATTATGGACACAAGAGGATTTTCTTGTTGTGGTTCATCATCAACTTCCTCATGGATCTAATTCAGACATCTTATCAGATGCATGGTGCTACACAACATTAGTAGGCAACATTGAAGGTATCAAATTAACACTCAAACAGATCAAAAAGGGAAATTAATCCCAGTATATAGACAAATATGATTTGGATTTCATTCTATCAAAATCAAACCTAGGGATATGTATAAATCTAATCCTCAAGACAACTTTACCAAAAATTCTGTTGACATAAGGATCATTATACTGAGATATGGACATATAATCAATAGCATTTACCACCTATGTCATGAAAATATTACCCAACTACATACTGACATCTGGGAAAATAATTTATCATTTCATTTAATACAATATTTTCATGAACCAGACTGGATACCCAAGTACACTGATACTCTAGAGAGTACTTACATGAACCGAAGGGAATTCCCAATCCTAACATTTTCATGACTATCACTAAGAATCATATAAGACAAAAGAGGGAACCATTTTATCACATAAATAGAAAAAAATAGATACAAGTCACTATTATCAGAAGAAAATCCCATAGGGATAATAGTAACAAATGTAAAATAGGGATACAAAATGAAAGGTGTCATAGAAAAGTACAAAAAAAGGATAACAACCCATATCCCAGTGGATATAGTAGCTTAATCCCAATGATTAACATCAACTACCACATCTATGTTGTGCTTTTCCAATACTCAAACCAGGTAGGAGGAAATACAAAATCACACAAAAAATAGGTAGGGTGTGATGTAAAATACCAATATAGTCTCTCCATGGATCCCATTATATGAGGCCACATTAATTGAGCAAATAAATATTCAAATTCTAAATAAAATGGCATGGAATATAAGCAGAATGTTTAAAAAATCAAGGATTGAATTTCAATTGGTGGACACAAATTAAACAAATTTCTTAAAAAATATTTTCTATAAAATATTTTATATAAATTCAGGAGGCTTTTGTAAAATAGATTAAAATCCTTGGAATTTATATCAAAACATTAAAAATGAGCAACATGGTCATTTTTCAAGAGGTTCGATAGATCTAGGATATGAGATCCTCACAAAAACATATGATTATAACAAAAACATGCACACATGCCTCATTCATAGTTCCCAAAGAAGACTAAACAACATCTCTATGGGGATAAGAGTTTATAATAATATTATTTAATATTTATAAAGAGATATTATTTTTAAGGCATTTTAATACTATCGTGTTTGTCCCTAATAAATCACTATCTACCAAGGCTAGTATGTGATCAAAAAATAATCAGTAATGTAAAATTTACATTAAAACTACTCAAAATACAATTAACACATTTTTCACACTACAATATCCAAATTCCCACTTAAAAACCAAAATATGTTTTTAATCAAATCATTCCATTTTCTAGGATCGAACCACCCGGTTTCAATCAAAACAATTAAATCCATTTTTCTCAAATTAAAATTTGAAATAAATTTAAAAAATAAATTTCACAATTTAAATTTCAGAATTTAAATTCAATAATTAAATTTAAAAATATTCTATCAAATTCTTCAAACACACCATAATTTATTTAGAATTGGTGGGGTTTTCCCAAATTTGATTCCAAATTAAATTTAAATCCCCAATTAACTCGAATTGGTTTTCTAATAAACCAATTTAAATCACTTTTAATTTAAATGATGTAATTAAATTCAAATCATGAAATTTAGGTTTAAATCAATTTTCTAATCCTAAATGGAACCACCTACCTTGGGATCACGAGATCATGAACCTCAACACCCTCATCGGGAAATTCCATAGATGAAAATTAGAAAAGGAGATCCCATAATTACACCTAGAACCAATATCTAAAACAAAGATTATTAGATCGTATAAAATCACTGAGATCTAATAAACACTAGGGAGGAGAGAATGAGAGATCAGAATTGAAGGAATATGTTGAGAAAACCTACCGTGAGAGGACTGAAAAAAAGATCACATAGCCTCGATTCGCCTCGAAGAGGGTTTGGAGGAACCAAAATGAATACTTGGGATCTCTCTCTACCTTGAAAAAATAAAGTAGGGTGATTTAGGGTCAAGAGGGAGTTAGGGGAGGGGGTTTTTAGGATTTCTAAAGGAATTTTGGATTAATTAAAAGCCACATGAATGGTTTCTTGTGAATGGCCACATGGTTGGTCAAAATGTGCACTCTAGTCGTTCTCCCCTATCAATGGGTGTGTGTAGTTTCACTTTGGTGGGAGTATGGTTTTCCAAACAATGTACCAACCGTTAAAACCCTCACTATATGGGTTTTTTCGGTTTCAACTAGTAGGGAACATGGTTTTGGAAAACTATAGGCCTACCAATATTATCCCATGACCCATCCAAAATTTCCAAAATTTCAACCGATGAACACCTAAATGAGACCCAATTAAAGAATGGTCAGAAGGGGGAGTAGTTGATTAGTACTTGAAAATATTAAAAGGATGCAAAATTGTTGATCCCAAACAAATTTTAAATTTATAGAACAAGATCTAAAATCCTTTTGTATAGTTTTAATGGTTCTCTTAAGATTGAAAATCAATTTTAGAATGATTCATTGTAATGAAACACAACTTTGTATCTTTATCTTTTTGAATTCATCATAATAACTTCCTCAAATCCTTATTAGATACAATTAAATGTGATACTACATGAAACCATAGAACTTCCTTAATGTAAATTTATATATTATTATTCATAGAGAAATCTAATTTGAATTTGATGAAGTGTGTCGACTTCATAATCAAGTCGACCAAAACCCATATAACATTTTTCTCTTTAGATGTTTGGGGCAGTACCATGAAAAAATCAATTTTGATTTTTGTCATTTCCATTATGGTATGGGTAATGGTCATAAAATCCCACCACTGGGTTTCCTCTCAACTTTAACATAATTAAATTCCAATCAAAATGATACAAACTCTTCAATATATCTCTTCATTACATCCCACTTGAAATCCTATTTCAAATATCTATACATAATTATACATCCATGATGAATTGGCAATGAAGAACTGCAAGGTTTTGATAACATCCCTTTCTTAAAATTTGGTACCGATGGAGCAAAAACACTATTCATAATCATTATCATTAAACCATGATCATGGTTAAACTCCGTAACATTTCACACCTTCTTCTACAGCTCTATATCATCCATATTTTCCTTATTTATCTTCACTTGGATATATGGTTGAAATATTGTTTGATAAATAAAAAAATTTAGCCTTTTATAGTAGATTTCAATATCCATCAATTTCATGTCCATAAATTTTGGATCATTTGGAATTCTCATTATAGATAAGCTAGTGTGATCCTTTTGACTCAAATCATAGGAAACATTGTTTAGATTCCCAGTGTAGTAATGTATAGTGTATTCATAATCATTACATATATATATCCATATTCTATGGAATATATTCAACTCAATCTATGTGAATATATACTTTTGATTTTATTGATTATTATATATATCTAACATTTCTACATAAAGATAATTCCTCTATATCATTAATGAATAATTTATTGTAGCTAACTAAAAAACATGCATTGGAAAATTTTAATCAGGAACTATAAATTTTTATGAATTATAAGATATAACCATATAATTATACATGAGAACATATGCCATTCTCTTCTTTAGTGCATCATTATATAAATCAAACTGTTCTCTATTTTAGGGTAATGATATAACATGATAACTAACATAAATTCTCTTTATTTCATTGAAAATTTCCTCACATTAATATCTAAAAATGAATTTGGGTTCCATTAGAAACATCATAGTTAGTATATTATAAAATTAAGATAAATTATAACAAAACCATAGATAATATCCAACCGAACATAGGAAAATATAGACATCAGTTTTAGTTGTTGGTTTGGGCCATCATTCAATACAGGGTAGAAGATACTTATTCTATATTTTTATATTCTTTAGCTTATAATAATGAACATATAGTCACATAAATCCATATTTCTTTATATCAAATAGAACTTGGGAATTATATGGTGACAAACATTGAATAATGAACCCATTTTCATGTTTCTACAAGGATTTATTCTTTAATTCTTGAAACTCAATTGGTCCCTTTCTATTAGGATTCATTGAAATTAATGTAGTTCCAAGAATGAGTTCTGTTCAGTACTCAATATCACATTTTGTTGGAAGATTAGAAATCTCTTCTTGAAAAAACAACAAAAACTCTTATAAAATAGGAATATCAATAATTTTGTTTTTTCCACCAATCATATTAGATAAACATCAATTTTTGAATGGTATTATATACCCATAAAATGGGTACAATTTCCATTTTATGTTCTTATTTATCATAGCATTGGGAGAGAATCCATCATTAGTTTAGAATTTAAAATGTTAATTCCTTCATTAGAAATTGAAGTGTGATTTATGTTGAGAAATCCTATCAAGGCCTATAGTACCATCAATGTCAACCATATAAAGCATAAAAATTTACATATGAATCAAATTCCCACGAAATTATAAAAAATATGATTCATAGACATGATATTTGATCATCATTCCATTGATGGATTCTACTAATAATTCATCATCTAATAAATTAGGTGTTATTTTGATACCCATAGAAAATTTTTTATATATAAAAGAGAAGGTTGATTCATACATAAATAAGACATTATCCATTATTTATTAGATTGTAAATACACCATTCTACAAATTGATATCATACCCATCATCAGAAATAATTATTTCTAGATTTTTTCCTTTGTCTCGCAGCTTAATAGGTTGATGACGTTGATCATTTCCATTACCCTTCATTTTTGGGAACTAGTTTCAATTTTGTGTAAACTATGTTCATTCGGAATAATAGTGTGGGTAGTATAATCGATAGATCTTTCTACATATTCACTTCATTAGATTAATTGTTCTCAATAATTTAGTAATTGATTCCTAGATCACCTTCCATTCAACACAAAAATCATTTACCAATCCCATTAATAAAATTTCATCCATGTTTCCTTCCACACATTGAGAATTATAGAAAATTCATCTTCATTTGTCCATGGATTTTTTATCTTTATCTTTATTCCATCTTTCTTTTCTTATAAAAACCAGGCGATCTATGTTTAACTACAATATCTATTTCTACACTGATATCAAAATGAATGACTTTTTCATACATACTAAAGTACCTTATGGATTATGACCTTAATTTTCATGGTATAAATCCACTAAATAATTCATAAACCTTACATTCTTGTTAGATTTTAATACTAGAAGCATACATCATAAGTATTGAAAAATTCACCTCATTGTTAGCAACCAATTCATCATCCTTCTACATTAACTCATGGTATTTCATCTCTATTTTCATGTGAATAATGAAATGAATGTACTTATTTGAAAATACTTTATTAAATTAATCCCATTTTGTGGAGCCAATTTCATCTCATTGACTCATATTCTTGATAGGAGTATACTATTTATATGATTAACCTTCCAAATGATATGAATCCAAAATGAAATTTTCATACTTTGATCACTAGGGAATAGAAATTATCATTTCAATGGAATAGATGTATTACTCATCCATTAGTGTATTTGTGTAACCACTAAAAAACGTGGATCATTCCTCATGAAAGACTCAATAGAATTTTGTTCCCCTCTTCCCATTGGGATATTAATCATGATTCACAACCTAAGAAAGTTGTATGAGAATGTAAATGACATTTATTATTCCGTTTACAACAATATATGGTTTCTCATGAGGTTATTAATTTCATTTTTCATCACATTCAACATTAACAGGATTACTTCAGGTTCTATACATCAAATAAAATAAAAAAGAGTATTGTGAGAAACAATACTCATAGAGGGAAACCACGTAATCGTTTAAAATAACATATAGGATTAATAAATAATAAAACCTTCCTTTAAATCTATTTTAAGATATGATTAACATAGTTCATTCATAGTCATTATTGAAATACATTAAGATAGTTTTTAAAGAGGTTGCCAAATTGCCAAAAATATCCCCCATGAGTGTCAAACTGGGTGTAAAACATGGCCCATTTTCAGGAACCATGTGATAATCTAGTCTATCACAATATTCATTTTTCAGAGTTATTACCCATAAGTGGAACTATTATAGAGCTACATCCACTTTTAGTATTGAGATAGGGATTTAATTTATTAAGAATCACTATCTCTATCCTTCACCAAAATTCTAGGATATTTTCCTACATGTGAACATATTCTTGTGGTTCTATCTAATGTTTTCTCATCCTTGTTTCTAAATTATAACTAAACCATACTCTTATACAAAGTATAATGAACATAACTTTTCATTGGTATATATTACATATTTATAGATAAATATTCATTACATAATCGAATGATCCATTCCTTAATTTTATATTAACATATCCTTATGAAATATGGATACATAAAAAACTGGTTCATAGGTGAGCACAACATCACCCATTATGTTCTTAATAAATATAACCCTTATTAGACTTATTGTACCTAACAAATCTATCTTTTACCTAGTGTAATGAAACATAATAATGTGTTATATCATATGCTCATTAAGGATATATATATATATATAACTAAATCACAAGGGTATAAGAAAAATAAAATAACATTTGAAAACCATAACCTTCATATCATAGATCATAAATATAATTCATAGAATAAATAATGGAATTTCATTAGACAAGAATAATAATGGATGCAAAGGAATTGATCAATGAATGAATTACATTAGATAATACATTGATTTATGTAATAAAAAAAAGAATAGAAAGTCATTTCACTAATAGTCCTAGATGATTTCCAAAACTATCATAGTTTAGTGGTTTTACACCATATACGATCATAGTAGTCATGGTTTACTCTCTAGACTATCATAGTGGACAAAGTCCCTTGCAAAACTGGGTTCACTTATCATTCCATTCCTATTTACCTCTTGAGATTTCAATATTTATCCAATGAATTAGATAGAGATATAGGTCCCAAATATCACATAATTAATAAGTCTTTGTTTCACTGGAACAAAAAAAATATCTTCATAACATAAGTCATGAAAATAAATGGGGTTCATAATTTCTTAATCACAACATAACCCATGGAAACTAAACAAGTTCAATAACAATTTAATAAAATCATCATAACATAACCTTTGAAAAAGAACATGTTTCATAAACATATTTTCATCATAAATAGAAACCACAGATAGAAAGAATATGGGTGGTATACATAGAATATATCCCCATTAATTCTAAAGTAGCATCATATTAGTGTCCATGATAGTGGAAAACCGTGTTCATTTAGTACACATTAAAAAATATCCCTTTAAAATTTTTTGGATAAATTTATTAATACCTCATTTAAAAATCAAAAATAAAATTCATTTCAATACATTTTATAAAAATTAAAAAAAGGTGTCAAAAGATCATTAAAAATAATTTTATAATAGTAAAACCTTCATTTAAAACATAATTCTAATACATGGACATAGATGAGAAATCAATTATAATTGAGGAGGTAAATAAAGTCATTTTGCATAATTTTTTAATGTATTTAGTTTATGCGTAGAAGAAAATGGAAGGAAAAAAATTATTCTTAAGAAATAACTGGGTGTGAAGAAAATTAAGTTTATTCATGAGTGGATGATCATATGATCACATTATTGGAATAATAATAAAAAAACAATCCTGATAAATAATGAGATTATAACATAAATCCATTACCACATTGGTAGATTTTGAATAATAAACCCTATGAAGAGAAGAACCATTTATGTATATTTATATCACATAATTATCCAGATAATTATCATAAAATACATTCATAGTCTGTATAAATATAGACCACAAAAAAATAAACTTCTGTATAAGGCATGTGTCCGAAAAAAATAAAAGTGAGATAAAATTCCCTTACTATAAGTCTTAATTACCTCTGAAAACTTTAAAAAATGTTATAAAATAAATATATGTTCATTATAAATATATTTCATAACAATAATTATATATATAATATAATTTTTTTATTTACTTATGACCTTTTAAAACCCATTTATTGGAAATTCTGTGAAAAAATCATGTTATGGGTAATGACTTCTTTTTTTTTCATGTATGTTTGATTCGGTATTTTGGGTACATTTAATTTGATCATGTTTTCATCATCTATATAATTTTATCCATGATATGAATATCATATATATTAATTAAATATGTATTTATATTAATCTATAAAATTTATATATAGAAAATGAATTATATCGTTCATGGAGATCATATGTCGTTTTTACACATGAACAATGTTTCAATTTTCTTGATGAAAGCATTGAAAGGAAGGTAAAATATACCACCATACAAGAATAATTATTATTTTATATGTTACATATATTCACATTAAATGTATCCTTTTTACCTTCAACATAAAGTGTATGTTAAAAATGAATCACATCGCTTCGTGATGCGGTAGTCTGCTGTACACGTGAGAAACGTTATCATATTTGCATGGAATGTAAAGTAAAGAAGGAAAACGTGATATCAAAATTAAAAAATTATAGAAATTTCATAAATATCATTTAAATATCCTCAATTAATATTTATACCCAGCCGTGTGATGCGGTGATGGAAAAATAAATACATCATTTTCTGAGGCAGTATGCAGTTGTAAACACAATCGATTGTTTTGTTTCCCATAAGATGGAAGGGGATATGGATATAGGTTTTTAAATTAACATAATAATATTCAAGTATATAGGATATACTATTTATATTATATCTAATAATTTTTAGTATATTTTAAGGATTTTTTAGAAGAAATAAAACAAAATCACATGTTTATCAGTTTTTACCTATTATTCAGAGAACCTCCTTAGGTTTATACGTAATTCTATATTAATAGGGTTTACATAAAAAAAATATTTACTCTATTACATGTTTATTTAATAAAGGATGTTATTTGGTTAAGGATTATCAGAACTGAATGGTTTTGTATGTGTGAAGTGGATAAGAGAAGGGGATACCATTTAAATGTGTGGGAGTTGATACAGTTCGAGTTTTTGAAATCAAAAAGTCATTCCCATATTTATAACATACCACAAGGACCTAAATTGGAACATTCAATAACATTTTAGGTTAAAAGGTCTATATAATACCTTTTAATGGGATTTAGGAATGTTTTTATTTCATTCTGCCACTTATCATTTTATTTTAACCCTAAGTAAATCTGTTTTAACATAAACCATGATAGTTGATATTCACTATTTTTACTATTAATTTTGAAAAAAAAAATCATTGAACCTATTATATAATGTTAATTATTTTGATTATAAATATGGAATCCATTTTTCAAATTTTAATTTTAGAAGTGAAAAAATTTAATTTAAAATTAATCCCATAGATGATATGAAAAATTCGTTTTCCAAAAAGAGAAGTTTCATAAGTATAGAATGTTTTAATATCAAAATTCAACATGAATCATGTTAAAATAACCTAATTTGGTTCAAAAATAAATTAAATAAAATAATTTTACTTTTTAAAAAAAATTAAAAAATATTATACATTTTATATTCTTCAAATGAAAAGTCGTATTTTAAAAACATTTAGTATGTCTCACTATTCACTAAAAATAAATATTTGCATAAAATTTCACAAAATTATCCATAGTGTAATTTTGATATTTTTATTAAAAAGGTTTTAATTATTCAAAATAAATATGAATAGAGTTTTAAGAATAATTTTATTCTTTATTTATAAGAATAAATATAAATTATTTTCTGATAAAAAAGAATTTTTGAAGCATATAAATGCTTTAATAAAAATTTAGTACCTATTTAAAGCTATAAATTTGTTATCTAAGACCGTTGTACTTAATTTTGAAATTTTTATTATTCCAATTCATACATAGAAATTTAATGGCTATGTTATAACTTTCATATTTAATTAATAATATTAATATTATATCATAGATCATTAAAGCTCAGTGTTGTATTTAACACATGATGTTGAATAAATTAAAATTATTTTTTAAAAAAAAATTTAAAAAAAATTTGGGATGTATTACAACAAATCATGAAATGTTTCCTAAATACATACGAGGTAATTTCACATTATTTAATGATTTAATAAATATATTATTATAATTATTTTTATTCAAAAAAATATTTATAGCATAATATAAATTATCATTTGTCCGTAGATAAAACATTATAGTCATTACTTTAGTTACTTTTCTATGTTAATATGGGAATTTAGTTCCACATTCTCTTGAATTAATGGGAAATTTATGTAGTCTCAAATATTCTTCTAAATATGATTAAAATCACTATAATGAAATAGAAAACTAAATTCCATGTATGGATTTCTAAGAAATATATTATTTTCATCCTTGGTGTGTTCCAATTTCAACTAATGATACCCAAATAACATATTTTCCACCATAATTCTTTTTTTTCACCTTACTAAATTCTCATTAAAATTTTTGTGCCATAATTTATAAACATGTCAGAAATATTATTCATGGTCTACAATAATTATTCCCATAAAATTTCAACTTTATCAAATGATATTCATATGTTGTGTTGAGAAATATTTGATGAAATATAAATCACCATAGTTTTATGAATGGTAGTCTTTCCCGATCAAAATCATTATGAAAATCATATAAATTGAACAAGTTTAAGTACTAATGTTAGAGAATCCTCAATTTCCTATGAACATAATAATTGTCCATATTAAAGATGAATGATTTTTTGGTTATTTTTATTATAGACGAATGAAATGATTTAACATAATTATTCCATAAATTCTAGATCTCATCAATTATAGGATAAAATAATTCATAAATGTAATTTTAATGCATTTTATTTCAATTAATAATAACTGAAATAATAAATAATATTTCATTGTATAAATTAACAGAGGCAGAATATAAAGGATTAACACAACTTGTCGAATATTATAACTGTCACACAATGTGAAGAATAAGGAAAGTCCATCAAAAAAACATCCCAATACAATATTACTTGGATTTAATGATTAATATGGATGAAAAAATGAATCATTTTCTATTCATTTGAATCTCTTGTATGTCACATAAACCCATAATTTTTTTCATTTTATAGAACTTTAAGTTCTATATAGTTTTAGATAATATGAATAATTAGTCCAATAATTGATTTAAGGGAACTTAATAAAAATACAACATAGGGGTATTCATTTTCCAATATTCATTATAGTATATTGATAGGATATTTTAACATGGATAGTCACCTTACATCAAGATACTGAACACTTTCTACACTTATTTACTCAAATATTCAACCGAATATATAATACAATAACTCAGATGTGCCATTATTTTTATACAATTGATACAAATAATTTAAAAAAATTACATATATATATAATATTCATATAAATATAGTGTTTTATTTATAATAAAATACATAGGGATGTGACACTTATGAAATTCATCAGGAAATAATTTAAATGTGATTGAAAATGTATTATTTATAATTCATCATAATCTCTTGATATAATACAACATTAAATGAAAATAAATTTTTTAATTAATCATATATTCTCTATAAATATCTTGATTTATATCATTGAATAACTCATAAAGCATATTTATCTTCTTAGTAATTTTTTCTCTTCGATAAGCTCCATAGAATTAAGATTACTATACAATGATACGTTTCAATCATTATTTAGTTTTTCAAAAGTTACAAAAAAATTTACTTTTCATTTTGATATTTTTAGTTTCTTTGAGTGGTTGAAATGATATTATTTGATGAAAATGATATTGCCTATAAATTTTAATGAATAATTTATAATGATAAAAATTTCATTCACCCCTATTAGGGTTGTAGCTTTTTGTTCTACTTATGGAAATTAGCACTGAATTTTTCTATAACCAAATTTTTTGTGTGAAAAAACATGCATGTTATGAATGAAATTTAATTAATATGATTTGTTTATAAAAATCATGTATCATTACCAATATTTTTAACAAATAATTAGGTCATTAATATTATATTATCCCATGCATGGACTGATTAGAAATTGAAATATATCAAAGAACCATTAAACCCTCTACAAACTATGTTCTGTTCCAAGGTAACGTGATCAAAAATTTATCTATATACAAAAAAATTCCTAATCATTAAAAAATAGCTATATACTAGTAATAGAATATAATAAAATTATTCATTAATAATGATGAAAAATATAAATATTCATATATCATCACAAAATTTATATGTTTACTATGTCAAATGTGGAGAAAGACATATAATTTTTTAGAAAAAAAGATTTATATAATTATGCAACTAAATAATTTTATGAATACATCTAATTTTCTAAAACAATATAAACCTATAATATTATTTATATTTTAAAAAATTGATTTATTTTAAAAAATTGATATTAATAATTCAAAAAATGATTTATATTGGGATCAACACTAGGATCTACAAAGGTAATAATCAAGTTATTATCAAATAATATATAATCAATAAAAATAAATCAACAAAACTATATAATGTATGAATAAGAAATATTTTATAAAATAATAATCCATGATTATTATCACATTAAACATATCAAACAATATATTTAATTGTAAAACTAATTTTATAAATAAATATATAAATCATAATGTAAACATTCATCAGTAATGTATTTTATTCTAATTTTTGGTATAAACATTTTTTATTGAATTTATCATGTGATCAGTGGTGTAACACTGAAACTATTATTTGATTAGTAATATCTTTTGGGAATATAATTTAAAAAATAAAACCATATGACTAATTAAACTCTAGATTAACTCAATCTTAAATTGTTAACCTCATATTTATGGAAAAAAAGGACAACAGGGAATACATGATTTTTACAATGATCACACCAAATCATAGTGACATTATCCATGATTATTTCCAGATAACTCAAATACATAGTCCTATCACTAATAAAAAAATCAACGTCAAGAGGGAATATATCATCCTTAATCCTTAACTCATAACCAAAAGTGTATGTATCTAGTTTATTCAATATACTAGATTTACCTAGATTACTGGATGTTGTTAAATCTATAATTGAAATAAACTCTATCAAACCTCTAGATGATTTGGAACCAATAAAACACTACTCTTTAAGAGTTAAGAACCATTTCCATGAACACATGATTCATCCTATTAAAAACATCGATGTGTATAACATAAATCAGTTCTATCAGATCATCAGTCTCTTATCATCCAAATAAATCATCACAATTATAATAAATCTCATAGTATTTTACTCATTCTTACTAAGTTAATATCACTATTTGGATTATGTTGTTATTTTTAATAAATTTATTATAAAAAAATCCATTGAGATTTGGAATCTATATCTTTATTCAAACTCATTTCATTCAAATGATTCAAATATCCAAAAAAGATAATACAGTTGTGATCTTCCCTTTTATTGAAATATATTTTTATATTAAAACCACCACTATTATAATTAATGGATCCTGACATATTTTTATGATGCTGTCATTTAATTCTCCATCATATTTTTTTATTCTCACTTTATTTATACAATCTTAAAATCCACTAATTCTTTTTAGTGACTTCATGGTAAGTTGTATAAATATAAACGTGGTGGATAGATTATATTCACTATGTCATATTTTTCAAATCATATCACAATAATCTTCTTATAGAACAAGGAAACAACACATATATTGGTTATATTTAATCATAGAATAACTTAAAAATATTTTCCCATTTTATATTACAAATTACCTAATAAACCCTAGATAATCATTTGTTAACACCAATTATAAAAAGCCAAATATATCTTATATGATATTCATAAATATCATTGTAAATGAAGAAACTAAATTTCACTCAAATGTATCATAAAATTTTATTTTACACATATAATGGATCATTCAATTTAATCTTATATACTTCCAAATTACTCTTACATATTCACCAAGTTATACTTGGGAAACATAATGGGCTTCATGATTTTTCATATGTAATGAATTACATAGAAAAATTTGACTACATAAAATTCAATATCACATGTGACATGTTAAAAATACGTTATAAATTCATATTTACTTTTAAACATGATCATATTACCCACATGTATCTAAAATATTTTTCAAAATCACAAAAACCAATAATTAAAAGATTCTAGAACTCATCAAAAACCTTCTAAACTCCCCTAAAAATCCTATACCTACTCAAATTAGCTATAAAAGTTTCTCAATTACTTCCCTATAAATCATAAAGAGTATTAAAATCAAATATAATGAACCCTTTAAAATTTTATGGGTTATTCAATATCACATAGTAGATTTATTTTCAACTCTAATAAATAACTGATTCATATGAAATCATATAATTTTTAAGAAAAGAACATATTAAAAGTAAAATAATATATAAATATATATATATATAAGACAATTAAATTACTCATTTATAAGAAAATTTGGCTACTATACTTTATTTTTACCCCCATAATCATCTCGAAAAATCAACTACTTTATTCATCAAAACTAGACCTTGATTCCTTCAGCCATGTGTCACATGTTTTTTGTACCTATATCTTCATTTCACTAAATAATATAAAGATTTATGGGGATTAATTGGTATCAATTAAGTAATATAAAATGTAAAAACATTAATAATTTTCATTAAAAAATTAAATTTTCCCACTAGCATAGTTTTTGTGAAAAAATGGTAATATGACATAGTGTGGAAATATATTCTAGAAACACATATCTATTTTAAACATTACCCATTATGAAAATTCAAATTATAACAATATATTTTGATCTTTAGTGATTAATTGGATTCATATACAATTTATTTTCACTCTTATTTTCACAATAAATTGTTATTGGCTTGTCAATAGTTACCTACAGGCCTCCTAAGTTATCTTTCATCCAAATTATTTTTTCTAAATAAATTTTTAGTATCCACATAATAATACTCTATAGTTTACAATGTGAATTAATTTTTTTATATATTACCACCTCAAAATAATTTTTCCTAAAAATATTCTTCCTCATTATGTCACTTTTCTATTAACAAAATCTCATTCCCAATTAGCATTAGTGTACCCATACAAATTGAAATCATCAAATCTAGTGTACAATAGATCTTAACTCAAAGTTAATTTAATGTACACAAGTATTATATTTTATTTCATAATGTGTGACTCTTTTTTTTATTTGTACATTTCACACAATATCAATGATTAAAAAACTTTACCCACCTGGAACCCTCTAAGACTAGTTGTAGGATGAGAGTGAAAGCCACCTCCAATAGACAGGGTTTAAGGAATTGTACCATGAAGTAATATCACACACATGGGATACCTAATAATATAAACATAAAGACATATACACATCATAAAGTAATGTTATTCATTATTTATTTCAATTAATATAAATAAAATAATCACAGTACATTATGCAAATGAGAATAATAAATATCCAAACAAGAATCATAACCCAAGAAGGAAGGAAAAAATGATTACATATCACAATATCCTATATGTAATACTAACCTAAATAAATATAGTTGATGGTACCAAAATCATGTCAATATTTACATTAACAATTTAATTAATGAAAATCTATAATATCATCTATACACCAGCTCCATCATCCACGATATAGTAGCTATTATTTTTTATGGTTGTGACTTAGTTCAATTTTGTGTTTCAATGTCATGGAACCTACCTGGGGTAAAATAAAAAATATATCCAAGCATGGAACCCAAAAAAATGATAGTTTTATTCAACCTTGGTCATGGTGATTACCGTTGTATAATGTTTTTAACAATTAAAGGCAAGTATTAGTTTTCGTGAAATTTAATATTTTTCATTTAAAAAATACATATCCCATGAGTATTGGGGTTAATATTTTTGAATAATTGTATCATATTGAAATTATAACATCATTATTGAATCTAGATTGAATGTTTTAAAATAATGGTATTGTAACCAATGTTCACATTTCTAGACAACAGAATGGCATGCCACAAGTGTGTAGTTAAATTTAAAAAAATTGTAAATAATTATTTAATTTATTTCCACAAAGTATAGAATTTTTTAGTAATCCCTCAATAAAATTTATATCATTGGATATCAACCTTATTCATTTTCATAAACACTTGGTTTTGAGAAAGGATATGGAATGGGTTTTTGTGGTACTGAGGAAGGATCAAATTAATGAAATTCGGTCTATGAGGAAATCATTTAATGGATTTTGTGGTGATGAAGAATTAAATCATGTAGTAATTTATTGGTTCATGTGATTGAAATTATGACTTATTCTATGTCTCATTATTTTAATTTTGTTCCATTATTCATCATATTATAGGAATGAATATCTAATTCATGAATTCATAATTCATGGAAATATACCCAAAAATAAAATTTTTATTATCACAATATAATTTTATCCAATATCTTTTTCCACCATCCTTTATTGATCTATGCACAATGAATGGTGGCTAAAATATGACCTCAGTTGATGATAGATTTTTTTTAGGATTTCTTAACTCAATTTCACTTAGTTTCTTTGTGGAATTATTTCCCACAATAATTGTGGTTGGTATTTTGAAAAACATTTCCCATAGAAATAGATAATAATTATCTAGGCTTGTGGATCATTTAATTGAGTTATTTAGTTATTTTCTTGGTGTGTGAGGTTAATATTTTAGGGTGAAATATTACAAAAAGATGTGGATAATTGAAATATTAAAGGAAATTGTGTTTTAGGTATTGAGGATACATGGAAAAAATTTCAATCCATTTATTTAGATATGGAATGCTTGAAAATGACCTCATAAATTCATCAAAGTGATATAAACAAAATTATAGTGAATTTGGACCAAATAAAAAAGTGATAGGTTATAGAATCATGTTTTATAAGATAAACATGTTTCATGGTATGGTTTCTATGAACACAGAATGTATAGTTCTTGAAAAAAACATCATGTACCTATGACATGGGTGTAGTAGCTATATAATAATTGGTTTCACATTGTTTGTGAAATAGTTTCACATGTCATGTATCTCTCATGAGACTATATTGATGATACTTCTCTATTTATTTTATTATATTTTTTATCTCATGGGATCCACACCCTAAGTACTACATAGAACATGACATGCATTTTATGATATCATGGACTCAATTAAAATATACACACATTGAGTAAGATGATGGGGCCAACATGTCATGTACCTACATGAGAGACACCATTTATATTAACCATTATAAGAAACAAATTTTGGTGGTACATGATAGTTTTTCCTATTGAATATACACATCATTTACCTTAGTATAAAAACCATGAATGTATACCCATACATAATATGTGAGTATATGTATATATAAAGGATAATCCTAAATGGATAGATAGTGTGTACCTGAAGAGTATATGTCATATATGTTTTGAGCCTTGGGTTCTTTTAATATTTTATAATTTGGGAATAAAATTTGGGGATAACAATAGTTTATACTATATATTTCATTGAATATAATAAATGGTATATCCCTATCTTTAATAAAAATTGATATGTGATGTGTCTTAGTTAGATTATTTTATTATATCCCATTAGGGCTATTAAATGGGTATGATCAAGACTATTGGAGAAAATATGGTGTTTGGAAAATACATGGTAACATTTTCATGTCAAAGTGTGAGTGCTATATATTCATTAATGATTCAATACCCCCTATATAGTTTTGGTAGGATATGTCTAGATTAGATATGGGTTTAGTAACATATTTCATCCCAATATGGTATGGTCCCCACAAAAACAATAGATGGAGTTTTGTAATCCCTTAAACACTCAAGGAGTGCATCCATTATATATGGATTTCGTTACTACCTCATCTAGAATGAACTACTTAAAAAGTTGTGGCTCCTCAATCAAGGTTTGTTACCCAAACAACTAATACATATAATTTGGGGAAATTTAAGTCCCATATTACTATTTATGTTAGGTGGACTAGGTATCCTACTCAGATATGTGAAGTGGGGTTCAGTAATATGTCTTAAGTTTCCTGAAATTCCATTCAATGTAATGACAAGATAATTATAGACCACTTATAAAAATAATCCCGTGACTGGATTTCATAATGTTTTGTGTAGAACGTTTCCCATTATGGTTTTCAATGGGAGTTTACATATTAAATGGAATAATAAGTTTAGTTACTTTGAGACATATTGTGATACACTTAGGTTCAAAGGTATATTTTCTTTTAAGCCATAATTTTATTAATTTTGGATTCATAAGATTTGTTGGTTCATGGTGGCATAAAAATAGGTTTTGAAACTTTTTTCAAAAAGGTTAGGAATATGACCATAGTAGAGGTAGTGGTGTGCCTATTTATCTCTTATGTAAAACTGGAAGGGCCAAAATAGCCACCAGCAAGCCATAACCTAGGGTAGAGCACATTTAGAGTATCCCTATGGATATTTGGTAGTGGAACCACACAAAAACATAATGGAGGCCATGCTGAGTCTAAAATGGCCTAATTTGCTACAAATTTTTTTGGAAAATACCCATGGTTTGTCTCTTAGGTGAATCCAACACATCAATGGTTGATGCACTAGGGAATGGTGATAGTGGATTTAGATTTTTGAAGTGATTAAATTAAACATGATATTTTGTGTGAGATCCAACTATCCATATGAAACCTTAGTGATAGGTATTAATGTGACAATTTGACTCTATTTTCCTATATTAATCATTTTTTCACTCTACAATACCTTATATTTTATATATATATTGTTACAGGACTGGGATTTTGGTTTTCAATGAATATATTGTAGTGTTATAGGGTGAATCACTTATTCTAGGGATTTCTCATTGTAGTTGTAGGCTTGTTGGGACCATATCTATTCCTCTCATATCACCAGTCCTAGTGGAAATAATGTTTTTGATGTTATTGTTGTAGGTGTCTCTGTCCTATGGGTTACCTCTTGGAATTCCTTATATTCCTATGATTTCATTTGGTTTTTATTTATGAAAATAATAATTTAAAATTTTTGTGAGGATAATTTAATCATTGGTGGATATGGAAATGTTTTATAAAAAGTGATTTTTTATTGAAAACCATTATTCTTCAAATGATGTGTTTGTTAAAAAACCTCAATATTGGTTCTGAAATTAAAGTGGTTTTCAATAAAACATTTAGTGCAACATTTCTTTGGAAAATATATTTATAAAATTTGGATTTGAAAATGAAATTTCATTCCCATGGAATGTGTTTATGAAATATTTATTCTGTTTCTTAAATGTAATAATGATATAAAGTAACCTTGGGAATTCCATGCAGTATAGGGGAAAACAAGACATATGTGATCCTTATTGGAGTTAACGATCACTAGGGTAAGTTCCAATGATTCCATAAATATAGTGGGTATCCTATTCCTAGTAAGTGAGGGTCAAAAAGTCACGAATAAAATATACAAACCATAAATTATTATTTTTCTTAGTTGTGTACACCCTCGTGTTATGGATATCCCATTTTTTCTTTATAGATAGATTACATGAATGCGAATTTGATATGTTAATTTTTTTCCCCTCATATGGATATTGATTCTTGAAACATTTTTATTGGTCATTATATTCCCCGGTGATAGTGGTTATTTCATATTGTCATATTTATTAGAATGTAGTGTATTTTTTAAAAGAAACCCAAATTTTGATTTTATATGAGATGATTATTTCTTTCAGAGTTGTTTTAGAATTATTTTTCTTACAATAACTAATGGATTCACATGGATTGATATTTTTTTATTATTGGTGAAATCATACTGATCATTAGTGATCAATACATAATTTTAACTTTGGGCCATTTTAGACTTTGATTTATATGATATAGGTAAAGAGAATATATACATGTAGAGGGACTATATCATGGATTGTTTTTTCCTCTAGTGGGTTTTTATGGTGGGGATATATTTTTAGGTGGAGGTGGACCCATGTGTGACTTTGGGTTCCATATTGATTTTCATTCGGTTTGATAGTATCGAAATTATTATCTACTTGTTGTATTTTATCATAATTGTTTGGTTGTTTGACATATGATGTATAGTTTTATATATATTATAGGATATATTGATTCTTTATTTATTATCATATGACTTTTTAGGGTGAAATACTTCCCAAATTTCATTGAATTATACCTTTGTGCATCACATTAGATGGTGGTGATTAGGAACAGACTTTGAGACTCATGGAATGCCACATAAATTGACATTATTGGATGGACAGTGTTGACCTCTTAAAAATTAATATACTAGGTAGGTTATCATTAAATACTAAACTCATTATTGTGTATCACCCTCTTCTGTTTCAAGGACATTTATTTACCAGAGTTAGGATCATGATAATATGAGATGTAGTGTGGGAGTGTTCTTGTCTATCTAACATCCAAGAAGAACCTTGAGATATCATGGGATATCCGGGGTACTGTAGATTTCATTTTAATTATTTAATCCTTTTTTCTTTAGTCTTATAAAGTTTAAATCATAATAAAGTAGTTAATTTTGTTCTTTATGTAGTTCAATCCATTTATTCTATAAGATATGACACTTTCAAGAAGTTTTTATATGAATTATTGAGTAGAAGATATGGAGTAAGCCCCAAAAGTAAATCCTCTAGATGACTTATTGTTACTGGAAACTATAATCAAAATGATCAAATTATTGGGAAAATTTTCCAATGTTGAAGAGGAAAGACAGTTAAAAAATTATTTGTAATTCACTATGTAGTATCCTCTTATCATTTATAATGACAAGTGACTTCAAGTTTTACCAGAATGGATTGAGAGGAATGAGCATATTTTAAACTTCCAAAAAACTCTAGAAGATTACATGGTAGTTTTTTCATTTATATGCCTGAAGGGTCGGAAAATAGGTGGTCAGAATATATTGTGTATATAAAGATGCATTATGATATCACCTAGACCACATTTATGATGGTATTTAAAAAAATGCTTTGCCTTAAAATTTTGTGGGTGGAGAGGACATAGTAATTTTGGACCATAGAGAAAGGGGTGTTCGGTAATGGAGTACGCTACATGGTTTACTGAGTTTGTTGACCAACCTCTATAGATTCTTTCTAATAACTATATTAAAGATAAAGTGTGGAATATTAGTGTGATTATTAATACTTTGTGTATATTTATTCTTATGTTCCTACCCACCTCCACTACGGTTGCATATAATGTAGCTATGGCTAAGGTGTATAGATAATGGAAGATATGATTCATTGGATCTTTAGTAATAATATAAGGTACCCAAATTTCATCTTTTGGAAAGAAGAGTAACTGGGATAAACATAATCATGGCTATAGAAGGAGTCTGCAATAAAAGTTAGGTAAGGGACATGTTGTTTGGTATTAGTGTGGGAGAGAGGTACTCATCAAACATGATTTTAGAGAATCTTTTAGTATATGTCATGCATGTGGGTGATATATTAATCCTTAAAATTTATTTGAGATTAAATCCTTGTGTAATATAGTTGGATCCACCTTCACTAACAGAATTTTTTCTTTATTTAGGACTAATGAAAAAAAAATTGAGGAGATCCCATCCTTTTATATAGGTTGATTCTCATTTTTTATGAAACGATGGATTGATGCTAGCCTTATTTATGCATTAGAGTGAGTACTAGAGTTAGGGGAATGGAAATATACTGTGATAGGTATATATTTTTTTATATCTTATATGGTTTTGGCATTATTCGACACTTATGGAACCTGTTACTTAATTTTATCAAATATTATTAATATGTTAAGATTTTTATCAGAGATTATGACTTTAATAATGAATATATCTACTCATTTGAAAAAAAAATGTCAGATTTGGTATTTAAATGTCATAAATTTTGTGTTATGATAACCATCCAAGAAATCATATGGTATTTTCTAGTCCTTGAACATGATACCATGGATCTCATCATTAGAATAAATTAGATGATTAGTTATAAATACATGATCTATTTTGATCATTTTTCATTCTTTTTTCCTTCTTTTGATGGAGAAATTCATGTTAGTAATGGTGATTGGAATCCTATAACGTGAAGAGATTGTCCCATTCTCTCTAGTGTTGATATTATCTCGTAAAATATAATAGATAAGTTTCTTAATGTTGTCGATACATTTCTTAATGTCCCTCTTCTAGTGGTGGTGTTTATGAATCCTAAAGCTAGTCTAAATAATTTCAATGGGTTCTCACCTTAGAATGAAATCAATTTTTATATAGACTTATACCTTAGGAAAATGACCATTTCAATAGTTTTATACCATATAAAACCCACTAAATTGAAATAATTATAGTTCAATGTCAAGGATTAGGAGTCTAAGTTATTAATTTATAGAATATTTCACTATGAGAATTGATATTAATATTTGAAAATACGACTTACATGAGTCACTAACATTATTATTATTAATGAAAACTCATCCACTTAATATTGAAGAAGAAATATCCCTTTTCTATGATTCATTTCATTTTTTATCATCTCATGTGATCATATTGGTTTTAAAAAATTGATATGTGATTGGGGGACCATCATGTAACGATATGAGAGGAAGATATTCTTAAGATGATGTTCAAGAGAATTGTTGGGAATTATGAGTATTTTTTTATGATATTTTGTATTAGAAACAATCTTGAAATGTTTAACATTTTGATGAATCAGATCTTCAATCACTTTTTAGATTAATTATTGTTAATTTACTATTTTATATCCTTATTAATTGAATATCATAGTGGAACCATTCTAGATATTTGAATATAGTCATTATAGTCCTAAAAAAATAATTATATAAGATGTTATCCAAAAGTAATGTTAATATTCAAGAAGACAAGTTTCAGGGTGATTTTAATTCAAATAAGTTTGCCTAAGTGGATCTTGAGAATATCCGGGTAGTAATTTAATTGGAGCATCCCAAAAATGTGTTTTAGATTTGGAGTGTATTGGGTTTAGTTGGATATTACAGGAACTTTATTATGAACTTCTCTAATCTTATATATCTAATTATAGTGTTAACCCATATGGTTATAAGGTTTTTTTGTAGTGATCAGTGTTAGTAAACTTTTGAGGAGTTAAAATTTTGAATGGAATTAATACCAGTCTTGATCCTTCATTAGAAGGGTTTGGGATATGATGACTATTAAGATAACTCAAATAAAAGTTTTTTTTGTTATTTTACGGTGTGGAAAGGTATTAAATTATGTCTCTCATCAATTATTACCTAATTATACAAACAATCCCATTCATGATCTTGATTTGATGGTAAGGATGAATTATATTTACTATGTTGTCCCACTAACTCTTTACAATGTTTTCATATCATTATGATTATGATGTATATTATCACTTATAGAGAAATGATTTTGAGATATTGATGATGGATGGAGTAACTAATTTAATTTAAATTTATATTACTTACACCCCCACAAAATTAAATGTGGTCATAGATGATTTACAAAGAAATATATAGATTCAGGCAGTGAAGGAATTAGTGTAATAGTGGTTCATGAGGGGCTTGTTTACTGAGATTCACATAGATGATGGAACAACTGATGGATAAGTATTTATAGCTTTTTCATGGGTTTGATAATCTATATTTGATCATATTTTAATTATATAGGCTAATAGTAGTGTCTGTACATTAGACATGTTCATTATGGTGGGGAGACTACAGGTGAGTGGTATCATTCTCCCAATGGAGTGTCATTCATATAATATTGGATGGAAATTTCATTGTTTTTTAGATAATAATTGATGAATAATGGACACCAATATGTTTGTTCTATGCACCATGGAGCTATAAATATGGATCATGACGTATGATTCCATTACTATTGGTTGGGAATGAGGTAATTGATTATGGATTTTCTCACTCAATGTCTTATGTGTCAATGGATTAAAGGAAGAACATCATAAGACTTAAATATTGTTATAACCATTACCTATTCCAGTGAGGAAATGGGTTCAAATAGATTTTAACTTTTCCAATTAGGCTACCTTGGGCTCCTAGTGGTTAGGATTCAGTATGAATGATTATTTATAGTCTTATAAAATCAATTTTCTTCCTACCAATAAAATATTTGATGAATGTAGATGATATTAGGGACTTTTAAATGCGGGATATTGTTAGGATCCATGGCATGATATCAATAATCAATTCAAATAGGGACCCTAACATCACACACTGGTTTTGAACTATATTTTAGGTAGATATGGGTTATTAGTTGATTTTAATTTTGGAATATCATTCCTAGATAGATGACCAGTTTGAGAGATCCATTAAGAATTTTGAAGAAACATTTTAGGAATGTGGGCATGACATCAATTGTCCATGGGAGAAACATATAAATTTAATTTGATTTTCATATAAGATCATCACTAGGATTTGATAATAATGACATCATTTGAGGAAGTTCGTGGGATACGATGTAGATTGCCTCATTGATGGGAATAGTCAAGATAATGATCTATGATTGGTCTGAGAATCATTCAATAGATTACAGTTATTGTTTAATTAATTAGGACAATTTTAGAGAAGGCTCAAATCCATAACAAAAATCATATTTCAACTTCTATCATAACCCCATATTAATTTGAGGTAGGTGATTGGGTTTTTTCTCAATGATTCACCATAGTTGGGATATATATGTTTCAAGAGGTAGGTTAGGTTATCAGCTCATTATGTAGGCTAGTTTTGGATTTTAGAGAGACTTGGAAAAGTTGAATATCAATTAGAGTTACCCAATCCTTTTATTATATACATGACGTGTTCTAAGTTTCCGAATTATCTACCAGATCTATCTAATGTAATCATGTGGGAGGATGTTGAAATTTACCATGAAAACTCACAGATTCAAAGGCATATTCTATTATTAGACTGAATGAATAAGGTTTTGTGTGTCCTTATCATACCATCAGTTCAAGCGAGTTGGATATAAAATAGGGATAGTCATATGAAATTAAAGTATGATGCATTGATAATATAACAATGTCTTTATATATTTTTAGTTTAATTATCCTGGGTATTTTTATGGATAGAAATATTTTATATTCAAGAAATTTGTGATGATAGTTGGGTCATGGGTATTTTTTCTTTTGAACCTCATATTGGTTAATTTATTATTTGGAAGTGTTAGTGGCTCATGTTTGATTAAAAACCTTTTTTGAAACTGTTTTTGTGAAAAAAGATAAGACCCTGGCTGGAGTAGAGGTTGCGATGTGGTTATGCGTCCCTTCTATGAAATGGATAGGTCATGATGGAAAGAGGCTGGGTGTAGCTTATGGTGAAGCATTTTTGGAGTATCCCAGTCAACCATGGATAGAGAGGTAACACCACACTATGTATGAGGTCATGGTAAGTCTAAAAAGTCTAATATTGTAGCACCAATACATGGTCAATCATCATAGTCCATATTCTGGGAGATGCCACCATAGCCGTAGTGAGTGAATAAGGTAAAGATGATAGTGGTTTTGGAATCATGAAGAACTAAAATGGTGAATAATCTTCCATGTTGGTTACTCAAGCCACATAAATCCTCATTGAGGGGTTTTAGTTTTTATTTCAGTATAAAATTCCAATATTAAACTGATTTTTCTATTTCTTTTGGCTAAGATTACAATTATAGTATAATCCATGGAAGGGTTTTCAGTTTTAATCACTCTTATAGATGATTCATAACGTTATTTACTTCTTCATGGTATTCCTTATTATATAAATTTTCTCTTGAGGACTATATATCTTCAATTATTATTGTAGGTATTAGAAAGAAAAAAATTTTCATTATTCATCAGGTTGGTGATTCTATCTTAAATAATATCCTCTATAATTTATTATGTTCTTATGTTTTAATTTGGGTTTTCTTTTTCAAATTGATGATTTGAAATCTATGAAAGGAGAGTTTTATCTTTGAAAGTTGTTGAAATGTTTTGATTTCTTTTATAGAAAACCATTTTTTTAACATGATGTGTTTGCTAAAATTCATTTGTGATGGGTTTGAAATTGAAATATTTCTTTAACCATTATATTATTGTGTCATTTCAATTGAAACAACTTTTTTATGAAATTTGGGTAGGAAAGATAAAAGCTATTTCCTTGGATTGTTTTTATAAAATGTTGATTTTGTTTCTTGAATAGATAATTTAACAACATAATGGGAAGGAATTGGGGTATGAAGAAAAATTATAAAAATAAAAGACTTAGTATATTAAACTATTACTTGAGAAATTTTCTCATGATGTTATAGTGTTAGTCAAATGAATTTACTAGTTAAATGACATTCATAAATCTAGGATTCAGTTATTTCAAATATTTTTTTATTTGCTTAATTTTTATACACCCTCCTATAGTGAATTTTCTACTTTTTTTGGATACATTTTGTGGATTTTTATTTAATATGCTTATCTTCCCCCAAGACATGCATATTTATACATAAAACATATTTATTCATATGTTAATTCATCATGGATATGTGTAATTTCATATTACATTATTTATTAAAATATAGATTCTTTTTTAAAATAAAACCATAAAATGTTTTTATATGGATAAATGGATTCTCTTGAAAATTATTTAGAATTATATTTTATATATTAACCAATAGATTTGCATGGATTGACATTTTATAGATTGTTAGAGGCATCTTATTGATATATAGTTCTTATACCATACATTTTTTCTTTTCTATTTATAGACTAGGATTTATAAGATTTGTGTAAAGGGAAGAGAATATTGAATATGAAGGCCCACCTAGATTGAATTTTCTTTTTTTGGGTTTGGATGGTGGGGAAGAACGGTAATATGGAGACATACCAATTGTTTACTTCAGGTTCCATATTGATGTCCCTTCATTTAGATCGTGTAGACCTTATTATAAACTTGATGAATTTTGTCATCAAGGTTTTGTTATTTAGAAATATAATGTATCATTTTTATATCTATCATTATTATCTGATTGTTTATATATTATCTAATATCTATTGAGAGTGAAATTATTCCCACCTTTCTTTTTATGATACAATGTTGCTTATCCCCAGCCTATGATGACCAGGAAGGATCTTTGTACCTTGCGGTAGGATAGGTTTAGTTATGTTATTGGTTAACTCATGATGGTCCATTACCCTTATGAATCATCATTCATGTAATAGCCTGATATTTTAAAATAACACTATGTTCAAGAGCATACAAGACACACACAACTCAACTTTCACTAATGTGAAATTATATTATTTAAATATAACCATTATAACATAAACATGGAATTAGAATGTCTTAATTGGATTAAATGTATTTTTAAATATATATAAATATATATAATGGTCTTTCACAATATAAATTATTGGATAAATTCTTATAATATAATAAATCATATTTTTTAAAATACATTTTTTGAATCAAATTATGATTTATTAAAAAATTGTATTTATTTATTATTATGATCAAATATTATAATCAACATAAACCAATTTCAGATGTTTTATTTTACAAAACATAATATCATTTCTATAATAATCATATTATAATAATCTTTGTGTAAAATTTTGGGATTTTTCTAAAATGATTGTTTGTAGTGAATAGTGAAAAAATTCTAATTATATAGAAATATTTCATTTTATCAAGTATTTAAAAAGCCCCATTTTATTTTTATTTGTATTTAAAATCTAATTAATTCTATTGAATTAAAAACATTTCAGTAAATGTTATTGAAATAAAATCATGCTTAATTGTTTTTATAAAACCCATTTTTTCTTAAAAAATCAATTTTCTTTGAAAAGATTTTTCATCATGTTTTTCCGGTTTATATTAATAGTAAGTTTTTTAAAATTATTTTTATTTAATTTAATAAAGAAAACAAGATAATTGGATTCATCAAATATATATTTTTCATTTGGTAATGTTTTATGATTTTATTGAATAATTATAATTTTTGGTGAATAGAAAAGAAATTATATTTTATGAAATATCATAACTTCTTTGATATCTCTAAGTCATAAATATGATTTAAATATCTATGAAACTTATGGAATGAATAATTTATGATAATATAGTAAAAATATCATTCAAAAATAATTAAAATTTTCTATATTTCTCTTTACTTCATGATATGTATGAAAATAATTTTTAATATCGATTAAGTGCCTACGTAGCATTAGAAATGTAAAATTTGGTGTCTTAAATATAATATTTGATATGGGTGAATTATTTGATAAAATTATTAATTGATATTATGTTCATTTCATGATATATCTATATATACTTATGCATTCTGGATTTATATAACAAAACAATTAAAAGAAATTCATGTGTTGTGCTTGCACAAGGAAATAAATATAGAAATAACATATTAAATATGTTTTCATAACATAGATATGAGTATGAATATATTCCTAATTAAAATAAATAATTATATAAAATTAAATAAATTATTAATGTGGTAATTATTTTAGTTTTTAAAATTGTTAAAATTGTTTAAAACATTTTCACTCTTATGATACAACGTCTCAAAAAATATAAGAAAAATAAGTTAATATTTTAAAATGAAATTAAATGATAATATATAGATTAGGTCAGGTATTCCATGATTTTGTTTAGATATTTATGAAGTATAATTGAATATCAATTTTATGATATTTGAAATTGGTTGTTTACATGATATGTTTAATCTCAAGATAATATAATAATAATAATAATAATGAATTTAAGTGTATTTTATGATAAAAAATTTATAATTAATTTATATAAAAGTCCTAAAAATTATAAAAAACTAAAACTGGGATTTTACATGGTCAAAAGCTTTATCCATGATCTATTTTTATAACACTTATTATTTCATAAATAAAAAAATTTCACTTAGAGAAAAAATATTAATGAAAGCACCATTTCTTTTTTCTTTTAGCAAGGGACTCATTTAAACCATTTATAATACAACTCATGTCTAGTATTTTAATAAAATCTCTACCAAAATACCTCTATAAGAATCCATCATATTGTTTCCATTAAATTAGTGAGACCAAAACCCAATTTTAAAAATTCCTTATACCCAATCGAATTGTGGTTTTCCAAATAAGAATGTATAACTTTCAATGAATATTTTTATTTTTATTTCTTCTTCAAACACATTAAAATATGTTATTACAATGATGATATAATAAAATTTTAATTATAAATATAATGATATTTTATTATGATAAATTTAAAACCCTTTTTGTCTCCTTTTTCATACTATGGTAATTGAAAACATCACTCGTGTGTGCGTATTGATTACCACCTCCATGAAGCGATGAGTTTCATTTATCCACACCACGTCACAAGGATAGTGATTATGATGTATTTAACAATTATATATGAAATTTATGAATAAATTAGGTTTCTATAAATAAATTTATCTTTTTTCTTCATAATTATCTACTTTTTGTCAATGGATTCATTATAGTTGTGTATGTATATAATATCATCTACACAATATAATGAACATAATTTTTCAAAATCAGCCTCTCATGGAAGGTATTGGGGATAGAATTAATGAAT
Organism: Viscum album; assembly: GCA_963277665.1. Taxonomy (NCBI): domain Eukaryota; kingdom Viridiplantae; phylum Streptophyta; class Magnoliopsida; order Santalales; family Viscaceae; genus Viscum; species Viscum album. Next base: position 1,187,582,504 of record OY728164.1, read on the forward strand.
ATATTTCAATTATTATACATGATAATGTTTCTATAAGTATCATATTTTATTTTATTTCTATATTTTTTATTCAACGAAAGGAAAATCATTACTCATGCGTATGTGCAGACTACTGCCTCATGAGCCGATGAATATTATTTTCATAATTTCTTTTCAAGACTGAATCTAAAATTATTTTTAATGAATAAATAATATAATTATTTTAACATTATTATCCAGTATATTATGTTATAATTAACTCTTTCATCAAGGTCAACTTACTAAATTTGTTTTGATTAGGAACTAAATGCCCGAAAAACACACGACATAGGCTTAACTGATTATATAATTAATAGTATATGTGAATTATATGAAATAATTGGTTTGATGGCATAGGAATAAAACATAAAATATTACAGAAAAATAAAATAATTAATTTTATTTTGATATATAGCACTTAAAATAATTACAGAGAAAATATGGAGTCAGTGAAAGGGGTTACTAAACTTAATTTCATTTCATTGGGTTATAACACTTCTTCATTGAAATTTTTATTCCATGATTATGTCTACATTGATCTCTAATTTTTTTATGTTTTATTTAAAAAAAATTATGTGGATTTACGTATGTGTATATAATAACTTTAGGGATTGTTTATCACTATAAATTTTATGATCTTTGAAAGTGTATTATTTTTATAAATCTCAATTTCTTAAGACATATTTTCTGACTTGCACGTTTTTTTTATGGTTTACCAACTACGCCATGAAATAATTTTGAAATATTACTTCATGTAATTCATAGGATCTAGAGGGACCTATCAAATTATTAGTTTCAATGTTATTATATTTGAATGTTACCAAAGTTTTAAAGGCTTTATTTTACAATCTTATTTATTTTTAGGATTGTTTTTAAGTAGGGATCATTTTGGAGAAATTGAATTATTTTAGCTTATTGAACCTAATATATTTTATTATCCTTGAATTATTTCTCTGTTTTATATTATCTCATTACATTTTTAATGATTTTGTACTTAACAATATCAAATGAATGTTTTTAAGTAAAACTGACCATATTTTCCCATTTTTTCGATGAACATTTTAATGCATGTACAATTTTTTAAAAATGTTTTCAAGATATTTTTTAATATTCTCTAATTATTTTATAATATCATTTTTACACACTTTCATATCTCTATATTAATTCTTAAAAGTATTATTTTTAAAAGGAATATGTTCTGAACTTGATATTTTTTTGGTTTTTTATAAAATCAAGAAAGCAATGTTAATATTTAATATATATTTTTTGAATAGATTTTTCTATCATCCAGACAATTATTTATTTCAATATTACATTATATATTCCCATGTTTATTTTTAATGAAAATATTTTTTCCATTTTTTTATATTTTTATAAATCTATATCAAAATAATTTGATATTTTCACCTATTTTACAAGAAATATTTTCAATGTTTTTCGAAACATATTTTCATCAATTACAATATACTTTAATGAATCATATGGTTCACTAAAAATATTGTATTGTGATGAAATAAATACCATTTCTCTTGGTAGATTATGATGTTATTTTTAAATTGATTATCATGAAACCTTTTTCTTCTCTATTGGTAAATCGATCTTAGACAAAACATAAAATTAGCCCTTCTCTTCAGAGCAATGTAGCCAAGAAGCCTAGGGCCAAATCTAGGAATATCCTATTCTAATATTATCTTTCTTAATCTAGAATGCTCGCGGCCTGGGGTACCGAGTTAAAACTGACTACATAGTGAATAATGTTTGGTCCAAATTCGTGTCTCTTGTGGCAGTGCTTGAACCCAAACAAAGTAGAGCCAATATTTCTGATTTTTCTCATAGAATTAGTATGATTGGATTCATGCAAGCTGAGTCTCAAATCCCCTACATCTGGATCTTCTAAAAATCGAGCATTAGTGGGAATCTGGTTCAAGGCTTAGATCAGTGTATCACTACTGAAATCAAGAATGTTTCTAGAGCTTTCTTCTTCTCATTCGTGTATGGGAGTTGTGATTTCAGGGAACAGACTCTTCTTTGGAAAGAACTTGAATCACTTGATCCCAAATAATCCCCTTTTTTGTAGAGAGCGATGTTAATGTGTTCGTTGAACCAAGTGAGAGGAAGGACAGGGTCTCCTTCTCCCGAAGAGCTAGTTTGAAATTATCACTGTTCATGTATTGTGTAGGGCTTTTAGTCATGGGTTTCTCAGGAAGGAGTTTTACTTGGTGTAACAATCCAAGAGGTGCACACCGATCCTAGATTCATTTGGATAGATGTATTAAAAATTTCCATGTTGTGTCAACTTATCAGAATGCTAAAGATACCAATCTAGATCGTAGCATTTCAGGCCACACCCCCCTTCTCTTGGACATTATGCCCAGCCTGGATAGTAGAGCTTCTATTGTTTTCTCATAGTTTTGGACTTTGCATCCATACATTCTCTGTATAGTGGAACAATATTGGAGTAAACCAGTGCATGTGATTGCATGGGACATATTTCACAATAAACTACGTCGTCTCAAGGCTGGCCTCCGGGAATGGATCAGTAGCCAGCCGCCTCCTATGTGAGATATGGATGAGGTCTATCTTGAAATTGAACACCATGAATCCATGTTGGAAGCAGAATGGAATGAAACCATATTTGGGGAGCTTTCTATGAAGAATAACGTAATGGCAGATCTGTTGTTAAGATAGGAACACTTGCTTCATGATCAGTCTAGAGTCAGATGGCTGAGGGAGGGGGACCGTAACACAGCATATTTTCATGCCTTCATCAAGAAAATCTGGAGGTCACCTCGGCCTAATATCCTGCTAGAAGATGGTTCATATTCTGATGACATAAATGTGGTGGGTGTCATGACTGAGTCCGATTTCAAGGAGCTTCTTTCTGGCCCCAATCCTAACATGGCAGATGGGTATCAAAGGGTTTAGGGTGAGGTTACAAGTGTTATTTCTGCTATGGTTTCTCGGTTAGACAATGACCTGATTGAAGCCTTGCCACATGAGGATGAAATATTAGGGGTTGTGAGGATACTTAACTTGGAGAGTTCACCTAGCCCAGACTGGTTCCCTAGATCCTTTTTTAGAGCCTCTTAGAGCATTGTTAAGGCTGACATGGTGGCATTAATCTAGTATTTCTTCCGTGGTGGGTTCCTTCCTCGTGCTGCTAGTGCTGCCACTATGTTCCTCGTCCAGAAGCTTAAAAATTTCTCTTTTATTCATCATTATCGCCCGGTGAGTATGTGAATATTTTATTATAATGTTATTTCCACCATTCTCAACAACAAAATAAGTAAACATCTTCCCCACTGGATCACTCTGGAGCAACATGGTTTTGTCAAACAAAGATCAATTCAAGGGGCTATTCCAGTATGCCAAAAGGTTACTGATGATATTAACACTAAAGTTCATGGTTCCAATATGATGATAAAGCTGGATATGGATAAGGCTTATGACAGGCTTGAGTGTTCCTTCATAATCAAAGTCTTGATAGGTATGGGCCTTTTCTCTTGGGCTGTTGACTTATTTTTCATGTGTTTCATCTCCTCGTGGTTGGAAGTTCGGTTCATAGAAAGGAATTATGGCTTCTTCAAAGCGGACAGTGGGTTGAGGCAAGGGAATCCTTTATCCCCAAGCCTTATTATTATGGTTCAGGATGTTCTCATCCACCTTATAAATAAGGGAATCATGTAGGGATCTATCCTGCCTTACTGTTGTAAATCCAAGCCTTGTGGTATCTCCCATCTCATGTTTGCTGATGATACGATTATTTTTATGAATGATGGATTGAGTTATGTCTATGGGATCAGCAAGATTATTGATGATTACTACTGATGGAGTGGTCAGAAGATTAAAAAGAGTAATATCCAATTGTATATCTCGATCCGTTGCATGGATAGAAGGATTGAATCCCTTGCAAGTAGGCTGGATATGCAACATGACTTTTTTCCCATGGAGTATCTTGGTGCTCTTGTCTCACCTGGAAATATTCGAATTCAGTATTTTGATAAGATTTTTGAGAAATTAATGAGCCTTGTTCAAAACTAGAAGGACCATTTTTCATCTTTTGGTGGTAGGATCACCTTGGCTGACAGTATTTTGTCTTCCATTCTGTGTCATTCCCTCTCATCCACCAAAGTTCCAAAGGGGGTGATCACCAAGATCGACTCTATCTTCTCCTCCTTCATCTGTGATTCTCATGAGGAGGGTAGGAGACATTGGGAATTGTATACTAGACTTCCACGACCTATTTAGGAGGGGGAATCAGTGTGAATAGCATCTCTGGTACGTTGTATGGTATGCAAGCGAAGCTGGCATGCGATGTTATTGAGGCTCGAACTTTATGGGGCAGTTTCATGGCCAGGAAATTTAGCAGAGGTGGAAGTAGAGCTAACGGGGGTCGGGCCTCATTGTGTGCCATGGTTTCTTCCTATATCCAATTCCTTCTTCCCCATACTTGATGGATTTTACGGAATGGGGAGCTCTCCTTTTGGCATAAAAACTGGGCTGGAGATCCCTTGGAGTTCCCTGGATTCCCAATTACCAGCATCACCTTCAAGAAGGCCAGCAAGTTCTCAGGTTTTATTAGTTAGGTGCTTTATAGGGACCAACAAATGGTATTTGATTCCATTGCACTCATGGATGAACCAGACATATGTGTTTTTCACTACGTCTTCCTCAGGTGCTTTATCACCAAGGGACTATCGGAGGGTGATCATTACAACGACTCAACAGGGTACCTGGGACTCGATATTGTGGATCAAGGAAATCCTGGTTAAGATCAATTTTTGGGTGTAGTGTATCAAGAATCATTCCCTTCCCATGAAAGAGATTGTTAAGAAGACTTGAATTTCCTTGGTTTCAAGATGCATGTGCTACAGGGGATATATAGAGGATAGTTTGGAGAATTTTTTCTTCAACAACGACTGAGCTCAGCTGGTGTGGTGATCCATTGGGGATTTCATAGGACTCTCTATTTTGACGTTGAGGGATTCTCTTTTCATGGCCCGATGGTTTCATAGGGCAGGCGACATTGGTCTCGAGAGGAAAGATAGTGGGATCATACTAGCGCCTGGTTGCTGGTGAATTTTTCTTGCAAGGAACAAGGCAAAGCATAATGGTATTTGGTGTTCGAGTTAGGCGGTGGTGGAACAGACTAAGTTTTTTCCGATCGATATGGCTGATCCAATAAAGATTAGATCGAAGCTCCCTCTCTGAGGCCTTTCTTTGTGGGAAATGTTGAAAAAATTATGAGAAGTAATGATAATTTGGTAAGATGGTTTTCGCACCACCAGGTCCTTAAGCTCAATACTGATGGTTCCTACTGCTCGGATGTCATGAAAGGTGGCGGTGTGGTTAGGGACTCATGGGAAAGCATTGTTCTTTCCTTTAAAGCCCACTTTGGGAGAGGGCATTCACTTATGGATGAGGCTCTGGCTTTTCTAACTAGCATTTAGATTTGTAGGAATAGGAATATTAGATTGGCTGCGGTGGAAACAGATTCTATCATTATTCATGATTCCATGTTGGGTAGATGCAATACTCCATGGTCAATTTCCTATGTTATGAGAAAGTGCAGATCTAGGGTTTGTGTCGAAACTAATGTCTTTCATACTTGGAGGGAGGGAAATGTGGTGGCAGAACATTTTTCCTCTTTGGCCTCATAGGTTCTTTGTATCTTCCATCCACCGGACTTGAATTCACTCACAAAGGAAGGGAAGAATCTCATTAGAGAAGACGCCCTTGGCCTTTATCACTTCAGGCCCCCATAGCCCATGTCTCCTGTCTGTTTTTGTATTTCGGATGTTCTGTTAATTATTTAATAATTAAATAAAGTACATGGATTGAAAAAAATAATGTTACTTCGAAATTATTGATTAGAATGGGATATACCAATATATAACATTATTATGGGCTCTCCCTAAACATCTTATATGAAATGATAATTCTTTAATTAAAATGAAAGCTTCTATATGTTATTGTTTTCACATGTTTAATAATCTATGTTTTTATTTTTTATGAATTATATTATTTTATTATCATGCACATTTATTATTTCATCAAACCCTTATACTCATCATATCCTCACATATGACGTTCAATATGTTGATGCCTTTGTTTACCAATATTGAGAGTTTTAGGTCATCATTTATTTGTTTCCTTTCCCCATGTTACAAATAGATATATTACATAAGTTATATCATGATGTGATTCATGTGGGTGATGATGAAATCTTAATGTAGAATAATAAAATATGGGCATTGTGTGAAAATTATCACATATAGATATGGGTATTATAACATATGAGTTTCCCCAATTCTATAATACTCTAAACCAAAATGTCATTTAGTATATCAATTGTTCTATATTTATGTTTACCATTATATAATTTATATGGATATACTTGGTTCAAAATTATTGGTATTAAATTTATAATTGTAAATATCATGTTTTTAGAATCATATTTTTGTGTGTAGGTTCTGAGATAATATAATGCACCCATTGGTTTCCTTTGAGATGTGAATTATAGTTTGGTTATCATCTCTAGACATATTAGGTAATTTTTTACTCTGTGCATCCCTATATTCTTGAGAGATATGATCCTTAATGAATTATATTTATGATGGCCTTCCATTCTCTGTACCCCTGAGACATATAATAGTATGGAAAATTTGGAGTCGTTATCTTTCTTCGGGATGTAGGTTTATTAGGATGTTTATGCTAAATATTTTCATTTTATTTGTTTCATTTTTGTTTTTGGGGAACCCTGGAAAATATTTTTATAATCTCGTATGTATGAGGTTGGGTCCAACATATTTTGTGTCTCTGAAGACAAAAAATATCACAGGTGATCTATTTGGGTGTAATGTTGTTTTAGCTGGTTTAGAGTTGAGTATTGATGATGACTATGGGGGTTTGTTAATTTATTTTTATGGTTGTTACCATTATATATGGTAATCAATATAGGATCCCATTTAGTGATGATATTCCTACCAAGGTATCATGTTTTGCAAAAAAATTCTATTTTGAATATGTACAGTTCTTATGGTATTTTTTATCTTGTTATTTCCTTGTCATGTGATTCCTCATTCATGTGTTGTATATAGTTATATTATTTATATATATATACTAAAAACTTTTTCGTTATTTTATTCATTGATGAAATGTGTTTTTTTGAAGTTGATATTCGATAAGGCCTCTCATATTTTGTCATAACCTACTCAATGATAGTCTCAAGCCCCTGGCCAATTGAAGTGAGCCTTAGGTTGGAACACTTAGTGCACTTCCTGACAATTATAAGCCCTAGTGGGCTAGATCTTCTCAATGTGGTATTACAATGGGATATTTCAAAGGGTATTTTTTGGAATTAGTAACTTTGTGCAGACTTGTTTGAATGTTTAGGGAAATGATTCCATGATGTATTCTCCTTTTTTATTGTATTATGGGGATTATTGTTGGAGTGGTGGGACATGTATCATGTAATCAAAACTCTAAATACATTTTACATATCTCAACATCTAAGAAACCATCTATAGGGTACATAAATGTTCGTGTATGAATTATATAATGGTTAGTTATGGAAATTTATTTCCCTCTCATGTCAATTATTCCTTATATAAACTATTCTTTATAGAATCATCCTATCAAATTAACGACACAACCAACATATAGAAAAATTCTTTCCAGAGGCTTGGCTATGAATATATCATGCTTATATTTGGGACTTTCCCCACTTATCAATGATAAAATGTTTAATTCTTAGGAACTTAGTTATGAAATTTCTTTTACGCATGTTCGGAGAAGCCTATATCCCATTTGTGTAAAGTGAAAAAAATAGCATATAGTGGATGGTATATCCTAATGGATTAGATGGGGCTACATATAGGCTAAACAAAATATGTGAATTATAATGAAAATTTCTTCATGACCTTACATAGAGAGACTAATCCTTAGAAGATGGAGGATTGACTAGAATTTGGGACTCACATTATCATCTATTTTACATTCTAACTGACTAGATAAATATTATTATATTGATCCCCATATAGAATAGTGAGTCAATAAAGCATGATGTTTTTCTCAAACTCCTAAAATTACTACTCTAATATGGTTAGAGTTTCATCCTTGTTCCGTATAGAGTTTTATCCAGGGACATTAATCCCCAAAAAGTGCGGTATAACTATATCTGAGTACACTTTGAGTCTTACAGGAAATATGAGGTGTTTATTGGTCTTGTTCTTTAGTGTAATTGTTTGAGCCTAGTAGTTTGGTAGAGATTCTGGGGGATTATTTTTATTTTAGGCCTTTTTTCATAAAACACCACCTATGTTGGATTTTGTGAGTGAGAATTAGTGATTTAGTATTCATTATAGAGATTCATTCTAGTTTTTGAATTAGGTTGTAACTTATATAAATGAAATGAATTGTGGATTCATATATGGAGAATTATATTAATGATAACTATGAGATTATATACCTCCATGATATAGAAATTTTTATTGAATTGATAGTTGTTTAGTGGTAGAGTTCATATTGTGAGTGTAGTTGGAGATGGAAAATGAATTAATCCAACCCCACAATCACCATATTAATCTAGTTCTTATCCATAATGGATTATGATAGTCAGAACAATAAGATGATTTTCATGATGGATTGGTGTTTTTAGTCATCAATGAGATTATTTTATGGTATGATTCATATCATCATTTATGATATCCTTAACTTAGATGAAAATAATGTGAGAAATTATTATGACATAGTTTATTTGGGTGTTAAAGGTTAAAAAACTTCTCCATGAAAAAACCATTACGTTTATAGAATTTACACTGATTAAGATCAGCATTAACCCTTCCCATTTCAATTGATGTGATTTTCTCCCTAATGCAAAAGAGGACATTCATCAGATTACATCATTAAAGAGATTAGATAAGGTTTACCAACCTCATTTTGGATTAGTTACCCATTTCTAGTGTCATGTGGTATTATATATGGGGTAAATATGATGATCTTGACCTTCAATGTTGAATTATACCCCCTTAGGTGTACAAAGTATAGGAAACCCTTATGATGTTATTGTCAATAACTCATCAAGAATATATAATGGTCTTATAAGAAATATTAATCAAATATAATTCTATAACACCCTAGTATTCCATAGTATATTATCTTTTTAAAGTAATTCAATAGCTTGCACTACACGCAACACTGAGTTCGAGCACACCACGACTTACCAAACCAGCCATTGAAAAAGAGGTTATGAATATTATTAATTTCATTTTGAATTTTATATAATACATATAATTTTAATATCCATATTATGTGTTTATAAGATATAATATAAGAATAAATTCAATTTTTTAGATAAAAGAATTGTTTTTCAAAAAAATGTAATTTTACAGCCTTTTAATAGAGAACCCTTTTTAAATTCAATATTTTACAATTTAATATATTCAATTTTATGAAATTAAATTCTTATTTATAATTTGGATATAAAAATTTAGTTTGGATAAACTTTTGGTACTTTTCTAATAACTTTCATATTTTGATGAATAATAAAAAAATACAAACTTTTAATTGAAAACAAATTTTTTAGTAAAAATATTTTAAAGTGATAAATTTTTTATTTGAGTGGTTTTAATGTGTAATTAGATTATATTTTTTTCATTTAATATAATTTAGTTCATTTTAAGTAATTTCACATTTAAATTGGACATAAACACATGTTAATCTTTCGATAGTTTTTACTTCTTAAAAACCTGCTTTCAAGTTTTAACAATGATAATTAATTTTAAATTAATAATGAAACATATATATTTTGAATTTTGGAAAATAGACATCATTTTTTAAGTTGTAATATCAAAATTATCTTTGGGTGAATTTTTAGTATTTTTTGAAAAACATTAAATTTTGGATGAATAGTGAAAAACATTTCATTACAGATAAAAACCAACATTTTCATTTAAATAATTATTTTTAATTAAAATTTTATCTTAAAGAAATATAAGATACATAATATATATATTAGTCCAATTTAATTCATTGAATTCATTTTATAATATTATTATACATATAAAATTTTATTAAACTTTTTTATCATCTTTTTCCCACCTTCTAGGAACATTTGCAAATTTATATAACATGTTATTTAACCAATTCTGTGAATTTAATTTATAAAATTATATATAAAATGTTGACATCATTAAGTATAATATGGTTCAATAGTATGAAAATATTTTTTGGTGAATAGTAATTCTTGAATTTTATTCCCCACGGTTAAAAGTATGTAAGGTAATTAAATTTAAAAATAATATTAAAATTACACCAAAACATGTCATAATTATATTGGTTAAGTTTATTTATACCAAATTATATTTTAGGACCAAAATAATAACATTTTTATCCATTTGGGTTAGATTAGGACATTTAATAAATTTTATTTAAAGAAGAGTTAAAAGTGTTAAATTCAAAGTTTAATAACTAAACCATATTTAATATCGGGTTACACATAAGATAAATTAGACTATAAATATTCATTATAAATCTAAAAAGTTTCCTACATTATGGAATTTTATTTATATTTTTTATATATCAAATAAATAAATATATTTATCACACAATGATGATGCAATAATTACCTTCTTATTGAAATATTAAAAGAATTGATATTTTAAATATTAAAATAAATGTAAATTGAAACTTTTTATACCATCCAATAATTTTTTGTGTGAATATGACATTTTAAGGATGACTCAATGTATTTTTTTCAAAGTCATCAAGTTTTTATGATTTTAACAAAAATTAATTACTAAATAGTGTCAAAATTGACATAAATGAGTTTTAAAAAATACTATATTATTAAATAATATAATATTCCTAAAAATTCAAGGTTTTGAAATAGGAGTTATATAATTATATATATGTTATTAATGACTAACTTTTGGTTCTCTTGTAATTTTATAGTATGTTTATTAACCATGTATTATAATAATACAAGAAGACATGGTAAAAGTTAAACTATTTAACTAATGGTTAAATTTAAAAGATAAGGTTAATATAGTGACCTAAACTTATCTAAAACCTATTGGTTGAGAGGATTTATACCCATACCCACATTATCCTAAAAATAAATCCATTTTGAGCCATTATAAACTTAAAATTATTTCATAATAAAATAATATTTCAAGCTTTTCCTAAAGTGACCTTCACCTCTCTTATAAAAGGGTACATCCCCTTATCTTAATTTCACACCCCAATGTCATTTTTCTCATACGAACCCTATTAAAATATTCTCCCAACTATCATCACTTAAACCTAGAGGCCTTACTTTGATCATAAATCCAACCTAAGAATCCCTTTTGTTCAAATCAAAAGGAAACACCCGAAGAAGAGGTAATTATTTCATCACCTCTTTCAAGGTTCTTTTCTTCTTCCACTTAATCTTTCTTTGTTGTTTCCATACCAAAATAATAACTCCAGTACCTTCTATATACTATGATATTATTATAAATATGGTACAACCATATTCATTATTCTATTCATCCTATGAATGACAAAGTCACTATACGTGCCTACGTATGGCTTACCGTCTCCACGTCGTGGTATAGTTTGTTATTCAACACTTCAATATTTTGATGAGTATAATAATGAGTATAATTGATGTAAATAAAAAATAAAACATGTTAATGATTCTTTATATATATAATATACCATCCTGCTACATACTATTTCACCATCAATAGAATGATATCGTTGCTTGTGCGTACGTACGGCCTACCGTCTCCACGACGTGATGAAATTTCATTCCCCATCATAACCATTCAAGATTAATTTTTATTTTATGATTAATTTTTTTAAAAAAAACTTAATATAATTCTATGTATTAATCAAATACATTCTATCGATTACAAACATGACTTATGTAAGAAATTATATAAAGGAAAATGAATCTGTTAACACCCAAAACAATGGTACTACTGAAATATTATTAACAAAGCAATATTATAAGATAATATATGATATCATATTTTTGTATTTGGTTCTTGTATAATTTAAAAAATGATTTAACTATTATAAATGAGGTTAAAATACCCTCTACTAATGAATAATACAAGGTAAGGGTTAATTTTACAATCTCTTTATTATCTGAGGTTGTTTATATGTGGGTATATACAAGGACCTCTTTATCATCCACATCCGTGTTTCATAAAAATTAATTTCAAAACATTTTTAATATTTACTAGACTATGGGTTAAAGTCATTTATACCCTTGTTTTACTTTTTATAAAATGTTTTAAATGAATCTTTCCATCATTTTCCAAACAAGTTACTTTATGAACTTTTCGAAAAAATTTGGTAAGAATGTTTTTTTTTAACTTATACGGCGGGTGCGGCTATTTTTTTCCATTATAACACCTTCAAAGATTCCCTTACAAGCTTATAAGAATATTTTCAAAATAAATTTTTTCTTTTATAATTATGTGACTTTTAAATGATTTCAAAATAAAAAGATATATTTCTCTAAAATAGTTTTTATTTCATATATGTCAACAACCTTTAATGGATTTTACACTTGTTTGAAGTTGATTTATTATCATACAATATTCCATATTTTATTGAAGGTTTTATGATATGTTTGATAGTGGATGTGTTACTTTTATATAGTTCATGGTTTATGGTTAAAATATTAACATTTTTTATGCTAGTTTTAATATGAATGTTTATGTTATGTTTCAACCTTTTCATATGAGGAATGCAATGGACTTAGTAAGTGATGGGTGGAGTCGCTATAGCACCTTGATGCATCAGTAGATCTTATGATACAAACTAGTGTCTTGGCACAAGGGCTTGAAAAAATATTATTTTTAGTCTTGGTACGAGGCCTTGATTATGTGGTTATAATGTCTGATATTATTCCTTCCATAATTATAAAATTAGATATTGATATTACATGTGATTATTCGACTAGTAGAATATCCATGTGAATAAGTAAATGACATTATTTGATTAATATTTTCCATATTATGCTGAAGTTTATATTTAAATGGCATGTGTTTTATTCTTATACATTGCTTTAAATGTTTATTCTTATTTATAATAGTTTATGTTATATTGTTATCTTTATTGTGTGTCTGAGCTCACCCCTTTCATATGTTTTATTTTTCCCAGGAATCAAAGAAGTGTACTATGATTGATATGTAGGGTTATGATAGGTGAATAATGGCACTCTCAAAGGATTATTTTTGTTGTATTTATTTTCAAAATTGTAATGTAACATTTATATATGTAATCTATTTTCCAAGACTGGTAAACTAATCGGTACTTTGGGACTTGATTCCTTGTAATTGTGCCAATGTATTAAAATAATGCACTGAATCTAGGTAACTGGTGTCGGGGCATTACAAATTCAATTCCTATGAATATAGAGGATGGTTGGAATACTCTCAGAGGAGAACCATGGTTCTCCTTTAATGATAGATTGGAATTTATATTTATATGCACCCTAAAGATAATGTTAATTTTATATAAAAATAATTATTAACATAACCTGCTATATTTTTTTGAAAATATGGATAGAAACATTGAATTGGTCAATTTGTGTAAGAGCCTACTAAAAATTTAGGGAATTCTCTTAGCCATATTATATGAGTAAAAAAAATTTATGAAACTCATTTTAGGAGATATATGGATTCATGATGTACCCATTGGCCTTCATAATGATTAAACCATTATGATTTATTATATTAATGTTGAGAAGTGGTGGAACTAGGGTTGATTCCCTTGTTGGGGGAATTTATGTCTGGTATAAGGAGGGGTAAATTTAATAATAGTCTCTATGGTAGTTTATTATTATTACGAGAGTGAGATATTTCTAAATATCAGATAATAGTGGTGGACCCCCACTCCTTAATTGTGTTAGATATCACCATGATGGTGATAATGATCTAGATTTATTCTATGACTTGATGTTATTAGGTGATGTATATAATTCCATTTCCTAATGTTGGTGAAAATTTCATCTACTTCCCTAGGTGGATGGTGGTTTTCCCTTAGTGGAACTATTAAATTTCACAATGGATCCATTAGGTGAAGAATTCCCAAGTGGAGCATAGACCTCATTTTTTCATGTCCAATAGATCTTTTTGCATGTTCCCGTCACATGGAAACTCTAGTAATGTGGTGGAAGATGTTATATTCTCTATAGTTTCAGTTGTTTTGTTTCCCATGTTTTGGTCCATGATATCATAGGATATGTACTCAAAATATATGGGCTATATAATGTTCGGGTTCATCCAATTCAAATTAATATTGAGTGGTCCCCTCTATAAGTACAAGAATGAACCTAAGTAATAATAGTGATGGATGTTTTATCTTATGTTATCAATTGTAGAATTATAATGGAGTTTCAAAAACATAACCTGGTTGTCTTTAAGGCTTGATATAATCATTTTTTAATGAGATATGGATGGAGGACTTCCATGAATGTTGTAGAAGATATTGAGACAGAAAGACCATTTTTCCTTTATGTAATGATTTAGTGGCTTTGGCCCATGTATCATAGTCTTAGTGGATAATGGGGAAAATTAATATATATCTGATAGATCATTATTCCTTAATGATCTTCTTGTGTAAGTGAAATTTTTTATGGGTATCTCAACATTGGATAATAGCGTAAATGGGATTTCCATATATGATGAATCTCATGTTCTATTTCATAATGTGGAGTTATGTTCTCCATGTGGCTGTAATAATAGGAAAAACCCAATCAAGTATAATTTTAGTGGGTTATGGGTTCTCTTAATCCTATTAGTTATTAATAAATTCATATGATGACAAATTATTATTTATAGTGGTATGAAATTTTCTACATAGAGCATTAACATGTTTCTATTAATGTATTAGTTGAATAAGAGCTTGATCTTATAGATTGGGTGAAGAATGTTGATGTCAGTGCACTGTACCATTTTATACCATGATTTATAAATATATAGACATGAAACGATGAAGTGAGAGAATGTGATGTAATTTTTTCACACGGGGTTGATTTGTGAGCATCCTTATCAAGAAGTTAAAGTTACTTTATTTTAAGAGGCAAACAAGGATAAAGGTATAGATGATGTAGTGATAAGAATTTTTTCTAATTGGGAAAAATATCAACATTGTGTTTTTATGTCCCAAATCCTCTGCTTAGGTAAAATGGAAAATTTAACATAGAATTAAACATTATAATGTTTTATTAATGGTTCCATTGACCATAGAAATCTATGCTTACCGCCAGGATTAGTTTTGGAGAGTCATCAAACAAGACATATTTTATGTGATATTTAATTTCCATTACATAAATAAATATATATTCTAGCCTAGTGGGTGTTGATATATCCTAATTAAATAATATTATTAGGCTTATTCCACCACCACCAATTTAGGTTTCATTAGATTAACCTAGGGTATGGAAAGATATAGACACATTTAATGCCCCCATAATTATTCTTTGTAGCTGTACAGTTTGGTAAATTAATCAATTAATATAAAAATGTACATAGGTAACCTAAAAACCCCCTATAAATCCATCAAAAAAAATTCTCTCTAGGGTTATCAGTGTTTTCCTTCTACAGAGACCATTAATCAAGAGTGAGTCTCAATTCAATGGATATTGTTATCATTGAAAAATGGATTAAAGAACTAGTGAATCTATATCATGGGAGGGATAATTACTTTATTTTTCCTCATTCATTCAAATAATATGGATATAAAATTCATGTTCACAAATTTTTTATTCCCATGTTTTTACTCACAAATTTATTGTTTTTTACTAATGTTGAATATAATTCATTCAATAAAAAATTATTATCCATTCTACACTAAATTAACAAAGTATATCAATTTTTTCTGTCCATAAAAATATTTTTATCTATGATTTACTCTTGGATAGCTTCCTTATTTCATTATAAAATAACTATTATCCCTATATATAGATGTTTGTTTCATGAAATTGATCTTGGATTATTATTAATTGGTATCGGGTCCTATGAAAGGAATAATTGACTACTATAGTGATGATTCAAGCATACAAGATCTATTTTGGGTGATATTTTTTTGAAAAATACTTGGAGTTATATAACATTGAAGGTCTGTCAAACACTAAATGTCTAGGCTATGTTTTGACTTACTATGATGCATTTTCCTCCTCAAGGATCTCGAGAAAAAATTCATTAGTGGAAACTTGGATATGAATGTATTTTTTTGAAGTGAATCAGGTAAAAAAGAAGATGATAATGAAGATGTATATGTGATTACCAAGTGGATTAAGTTTATAATTATCCTTCCAAAAATAAAAAGTTGTTTAATTGTTGAAAATATTGTCACGTAACTCCAGCCAGTATATAATATATATTTAACAGTATCTTCCAAATGTATCGTGACTTATTTTTACAAACAATTTATCTTATGTGTGGATAAATCATTTAAATTATACATGAGATAGATTATTTAATGTTTCTCATGGGTTATGTATGAAATATAACCCAAGGGACACAATATATAAGTCAAGATATGAAATCCATATATACCAAGGTTACACGCTGACTGATATGGTTATGCCTACTTGTAGTGAACACTATTGGAAAATTTCATGTATTTTTTCCTTACTTGAAGTATAATATGGTGGTATATTTTCAATACCCTTTCTCTTCCAGCACTCTTAGGAGACCAGTATACACAATGTGTCTCTTAACACATAAAAGTAATGCTAGGTCTAGAATATGAATAGACTACCCATGTAGGGCTATAAAGCATGTACCATTATAGTACATTCCATATTCTTTTCTAGACAAGGGGTGTTTTCATATTTCATTTAAGGGAAATAATGTTATACATATTTCATGTGAATATTATTCAAAATTTATTCTTTTGGATGATTAGAATCCCTTAGTGGTTCATGTTGATAGATGTGACCATCACATATGGTGATTTATACAAGAACACTTAATGAAATGATGAGGTTTCATTTGTATTATATATAATTTATTCATAGGATTATTAGACATAAAATTTCTATGACATTTTTCTATGTTCCAATGTTCTTATCATATAATTTCTCAGCCATGAATTATGTACCATATAGTTAATTATATGTATATTGTTAATGTTGGTGGTTATCTTATGCATTGATTATTTTTTTCTATTGTAAGAGGAATAAGGATAAGACATATCTTTTGGTGTAATATAACTACTAATACCTAGTCACCAACACCTAAATGAATGGATGTGGCCTTTTCATGGAAAATTCTTCTTATTTCTAGAATATGCAGGTCCCTAGTTGGTCGGATTATGTCATCTGCATCCATCATGATCACCTCCAAACACATTGTCATATTCACAAACATGAAATTTGTTGGGACCAATATTGTGTCGAGGAAAGAATAAATAATCTTATTAGTATTCCAAAAAAATTAAGGAAAAAATATAAATATAATCATCACAATAGATTAAAACTATTCAATCATTTAAGAAAAAAGATACTAAGTTCATGAAGGTTATCATTCATCATAGCATAACCCTATTAAAGTTTTAGACTAAAAAAATTTTTATATAGTTAAATAACTGTATAAACCAATAAAGATGAACTATCATACAACTATCACCTATACATTATCGTTTAGTAGTACATGTATTGGAGAACATGCACTTTTCTTATGTGCACATCCATTGAAAGGGTGATATTCCATATATTGGAGAACTCCATAGAAGGTGTCATGTGAAATTACTAGGAGACGTACCTACTCCTTGAGTGGAGGAACAATTCCCTATTATAATATATGGGTAACCTACTCCACAAAATATAGAAAGAAACCACTCACTTAATACAATATTCTAACAAATTGGTTTTGACCCTATGGTGTCTCTTTAACTTTGCACACACACTTGGGGTCATGTCTATACATCTATGAAAAACAAACTTCTTGAATGACTCGAATATAAAACATATATGATAATTATAAATCTATCATTACATCAGATATGAAAAAATTAATATAATGGATTAGTCCTACTTACAAAACTATCACATGGATGGAAAGATACACCGAATACATGGGACTACCCAGTACATGGAAGGCATTTAAAGGATACATAGTTTATAGCTCACACAAGTAATGGTTATAATTTTTATCTCCACCCAATCCTTTTCATGAATCTATTTACATTACATATACTTAATGTATACATTGTGTGGAAATTAAAATATATTATGGTGAGTACTCTTCATAGACATTGATATTTTATTCTAGTAATGTGTGGAATCTCCTTGGGATATATTGGGTTTAGGTAATATATAGCTACATGGATCATTCATCTTATTCAATTAAAACCTTCTTTAATTAGATGCAATATGAGTATACTATGTTCCTTAGTCTATAGAACAAATTCATTGACCTAGTGTATACTTGGATTATATGTCAAAGAACTCGATCTCATCTTACATGAATGTTACCAAGAGTCACATCACGTTTTATATTTATAAAATAATGAAAAATTAACATCATATCTTAGGAAATACCTGATTTATATCCTTTAGTATTACTTGATGTTTAATAGGAAATTATATATCCATAGTATCATCCACCCCATGAAATAAACTAAAACCATCACCTCCATCCATGCATCCAATGCCACATGACTACAATGCCTCTGATAATGTTATTGCACCACACCTGGGAAATTCTTTCCTTGGTGTCACTATTTATTTTTATATAATTTAATCTTTTATTGAATTATACTCTGAAACCATTGTTTCGCCTCTTATAATTTCCCAAACCCATTATTTTTTGACTTTCCTCTATTATTACATCAAAAAACTATAATGAAAACCTATAAAGATGTACAGGGAAAAAATATTTGACATGTGGTTGTTAATGGAATACCGACTAGTGAAGATTGAGTTTGTAAATGGGTACATAAAATAATGAAAGAAAAAGGGACAACTAAATTTAATAATCAATGTAATATATATTTCCAGTAATGAAATATGTTTAATAAATTTAATTTATCAAAGATTTATTTTTCAATGATAAATAATATTATTATTTTTCATCTGTGTAAAAAATATTAGAAAAAAAATAAAACAAGGGATATTATTGTAATTATAATAATGATAAACATTTTATCTTCATCACTATGTTAAACCCATGATGAAATTAAATATTTAACTATTATTCATGCCTACAAGATTGAAGAAGAGGTATAATTAATATCCAAAATTATTTCATCAAGTGTTGATAAAATAATCTAATTTAAAATTTTAGTAAATTATTATTTGAAACCCTAACATCTATATTTTATAATAAATTTTCATATAATAAATTATTTACAATAAAAAAATTGATATTAGAATTTTTATCTCTCATGAGTGAAAATTTAAATTATTTTTGGATTTTTCTTTTCATAATATCCTATATTTTTCACTAAAATTTTGTCTTCTTTAAAATTAGTTATTATATTTTTGGAGGAGTATAATTTCAATATATAAGATTTAAGTGATTGAAATCTTAAATTCCCACCTCAATGGTGATTGTTCCTCATCTCTATTACTCTATCATTACCAGCATCTATAATTACTTACACTATAAATAATGCATCGAAAATGAAGAAATATTATTCATATTTCATGTTGGGAATGATTAATTTCACTATGTTATTTCATTCACTAATTATACTTATAGAAAATGGGAGATATTTGAAACTTGATAGATTGAGTTATAAGGAATAAAGAACTAATTATAATAAAAACACATCAAAACCCCACCATTAATTCCACATAATAATTTTCCTCATAAATACATTACTTTAATACTCTAATATATGATGAGATAACCCAAAAATATCCACACTAAAAAGAATATAAAATTCATTTTAAATGTGATTAAAACATATCAATTTCAAGTCACCATTCCATAATAAAAACTATATTATATTTTTATGTTTATATACCTATGTTTTAAATAATTAACATTAATTATTGGTCTCACCCGATCGAATAATTTCAATAAACATTATACAACATTTTTTTAAAAAAAATCCTTGACACAATTGTGGTGCTAAAATAAAGATATAGGAATACATTTTAAAGTTATTTAATGTATGCACAATAAAAACTAAAAATAAAATAATATGTATATTTTAAAAATTTTGATGGACTATAGTAAAACAATTAAGAAAAAATCATCATGATAACCTTTAGATATATTTATAAAATTATTTAAAAGAATTGACGAATAATATTGGTTTTCGAAACCTCAAAAACTTCAAATATATTTGTCAATAAAATAACATATTGTGGGTAAAGGGGAGGGTACAACACTCAAAACTGACTCTTGCATTCCATGTTTCTATCATAGATATTCCCATGAATCCATAATATATAAACCTATTGAATCATTAACTCCAAAAGAATAATCCTATAGAGATCATAGATACCCTCCTGGTACTCCGTAAACGTAGTTTCATCATCAAAATACAAACCATCCTTGTTGAATTTTTATGATTGATCATGGACATACCACCTCCGCTACAACATGTGGAAAAATTCATGTTCATGGTCAATCTATTGGGGTAATTATTTAGGATAAATAACATCTCCTACACTATTTTGAACCAGAATAGTACAATGAACCACAAGGATATATTATTACACCATATAAACCTCCACAACCACTATAAACTAATGACCTTAAGTAAAACATTGTATCCCATGTTAAACTATAAAGGTATCAAAATGTTTTTTGTGCAAGACTTATAATTCATTATTATCCTCATATTCTTTAATATAAACTATAAATTCTCTATCATCAATAAAACAATTCGTTCCCCATAAGAGATTAATCAACAGTCATTTCCAAATAATGGGTGGACCTACAAGTCTTCCCAGAAAATTATTCTAACAGTTCCACATCAATATTGGATTTATTTATTTTTTATTGAAAATTATAATAATTAAAGGTCATAAACCCAAATCAAATGAAAATCTAGCAAAAATTTTAGTTGAATATCCTTAAGAAACAAAATGGAACTCTTGGTCTAGTCATTGATATTGGGGTATCATATCATAGTGAAATATATCTAGGTTTGATGATCCTTCTACAAAATCACCATCAATAAGGACATGAATAAATCATCATGTTTGGAGATAGCCATTCAAGGTACACCATGAAATTACTTAATATTATCTATTAATAATTTTCTAAATCTCTTCACAAAAATCTACTCCCAAATGGGAAGTAAGTGAGCTAACATGGCCATTATTTGAAAACCACTCAGTAAACATAATCACTATTAAAATTTCTTGGGGGTCTAGTTGGGATATCCATCAAAGTAACACCACACATACAAGTTGAAACCTTGGGTTATTGGATCTAACCTATGGGAACAAAGTTTTTTACCTTAAACTATTATAAATTGAGGAACATAGAAATAAATTTAGTGATAATATTTTTCTTTTTCTGCCACTAAAATCCTTGATTTAGATCTTGGCATATGATAATGTTATTATTATGTACCTCTATAGGGGAATTGGGAAACACCCACGAAATTCTCATCATAAATCAATATAGTAATCATTATCCACCCAAGAAGAGGATTATATTCTCCCCACATTGAGATAATCATTAGGAACATCTCTATAGAAAATATAATATCATAGAATATAAAACTTGATATATTTATTCTATGAAAATTCATCTAGTGAAGAATTATAGGATCCAGCACCATTTAGTGATGGTAAGAAACGACTCATTACTCGAAAAATTTCAATATTAGTAAACTCAATTTAGTAAAACCTTATTCCTTTAGGGGTGGTGAAATTTAATGGAATTATATTTATTATTGAGAAGCTTAATTTTTTTTAATATTTAGGATTTGAATTTGAATTTTATGAGTGAAAATATATCTAAGATTTTTTTTATATGGATATGGGAATAGGTGATGTTTCATGTCTCAGGTGGATGTTGGAGTTGGATATTGGAAAAGGCATAGTCTATGTATATTCTAGTTTCATGTGTTTATTTTACTATGACCTGGAGATTGATAAAAAATAACCTAATTCATGGAGTGGTCAGAGTGGGTGTGCATAAGGTGTGGAATGGTGGATTTAGAAGATCTATAGATAGGTCTATGCCACATCATTCATTGTGGAACAACATATAGGTGTCATACCCTAAAGGTGTTTTTTTATGTAAAATACATCATTTAGAGACATGACAGGTCATGATATTTGGGGGTTACATCATCACAAGGAAAGAACATTGGATATGACATCTACCTGGCGAATTCATTCACAGATACATGAGTATTTATTCATGATATCACTTGTTAAGGAGGTATCATGCCACGTCACTTATGGACACACTTCAAGTAGTGTATGAGATTTTTTTTCACGTAGTGGAAAATTTGAAATTCACTAATCATACCTCTTTGGTTTTTAGATGATCATATGTGTGGGAGATGGTTTTTCTATTTTATCCTCTCCTTATCACTTCTATCCAGACCCCCTTCAAAATGAGGTGTTTATAGTAGAATGTTTCATTTAAATTCTATATAAATTTGTTCTTCATTTTAATTCCATTAAATTTCCCATTCGTCTCATTTTATATGGTGTGATTTCATTATAGTGTTTTAAACTAATTAATTTTTATAATAGTGGAATTAGGTGGGGAGGATGGTGATTTTTCTTGGAGTGGATAGAGAATATACTAGTAATATTATTGTGTATTATTTTTCACAATTTTTTGGTAAGTATATCACCATATTGATTTCATGTAAATTCATTAAAGGTTGTATTCAGACCCTAGTAGATTATTAATGATATAATTATACATAAAAGGAACTGGTATAGATTACCAGGGACCTCATTTAGGGAAGATTTATTGATTTAGGTAGCATTTGGAGGCTTAGTAAAATTGGTTATGATGAAATAGTCTTACATATAATTAATTAAAGAGAAATACATTATGATGGAGGAGTAGGGACATAAAACATTCCATGAGTTAGGTGAGTCCTCTAAGAGTAGATTGGATGTGATATAGATGGGTTTCCACTAGTATATAATTTTAGGGTACTAATAGGGTAGATGTAAGATGGACTTTGTGATGATCGAGTATGTTGTAAATAAAATTTCAATATGTATTACAATGGATATCAATAGATTTAGAAAGGTATAGAAAATTGTTTGAGGAATCATGTTGTGACATGAGGTTTTGATGTGGTATTTTCCTATCCTTGGAAACTAGAGTTATGAGGGGAAATATGGGATGAGTGGAATCAATATAGGATGTCTAGACTATGGTGTAACCACTAGTACCTCAGTGGTTTTCCTAGTATTATCATAACCCTAGAATAGTTTTCTAAGGGGAAGAATGTGGTTTCAATCCTAGGCATCACCATAGAACATATGTATCAATCAAAATATCCTAGTGTGGTTTTAGTGATGAAGATGTGATATATACTTGAGAGGTTATCCTATTATATTTGTGTTGGGTTCGAGAAAGTGGCTAGCATGTGTAGTATGTCATGAGATTCTAGGGTGGGTTATTTACAATAGTTATATGCGATATATATATATATTTGGTACAAATAGATGAGTGTCTAGAAATTTATGGTAGGATGTGTCCATGGGGTAATTGTGTCCCAGTAATACATTAGTGTGGGGTGATAACCTATGTGTATATATTTAAGGGTTGTAGTGTGATATGCAGGGAACATATGTGTGTGCATCATTATTTGGTTATAGAGTTACCTAGTATTACCTTGAGGTTATAATTTATTATATGGTTATTTTCTGAGAAATTTTAACCATGGGGGTATGTTTAATATATGTATATAGTGTTAATTGAGTTACCCCTATGCATGTGATTCTAATATTGTACTGGGGTGTGCTGAATTATATTTCTTTTATATTTATTAGGTTATTTTTTCTTCCCTTGGGTGTTTTTTATTTGGGTTAAGAATTATTTCAGATTACCCAAGTAATATCTTCTATGTATAGTTATGTGGCTAGATGTGGTTTTCCTTAGGTGACACGTTTTATAAGTGGAGACATCTGGAACTTTTATAAAATGGTATGATTATCAAATATAGGTTTTAGGGTAGGAATTAGTCACCAAATCATGTTATTTTAATAACGATTTAATATAGGATGTGGTCACCTCATGTGATAGTGTTTTTTTCTTAGAGACACTCCATTACTTTTTTATGTAGGTATGGTTTACCTAGAGTGTCACCAAAGATCCAACGATTGATTGTTTCATTTAATTTTATTTTGGTGTATACTATATTTTCATGATAATAGAACATGGTAATGAAATTATTCACTTTTTATGTTAGGTTTGTTTTTTGTGGTGGCCTATTGAGTTTTAATCACACCCTACTCAAGGATCTATGGGAATTGAGTACCCAAGAAAATATTAATACCATAGGTCTTGGTAAGGTATAGGGATAATATTATATTATCACATTTGAGAGATAATTATGATTCTTGTTATTATGATCATTACAGGATGAGGTGTGGTAGTAGAGATACTTTTATATTTTATTTATTTTTTATTTCTTATATTTTATATTCTTAGTGGGTGATCAATGGAATCATATTACTGTATAGATTACCATTTTCATTTGATATATCATCATACATGTTTGTTGAATTTTATATTCTCTGATAATTATTGTAGAATTTATTTAGATATATCTATTATTTTCATTACTCTGATATTATTGTATAATTCCTCATTGGTAAAACCATATAACCTCGCTTCTAGTCACCAGCTTGTATCATGCAGTGAGGCAAGTTAGATGTCTCAAAATTTCCCTTTATGAGACTCTATCAATTGATATGGGGATTTAAGTGATGAAAAAAATTATTTTAGATCCCCATTTTCATTAACATAATATTCTATGTATGGAAGTTAGGGAATAGTGACATGATGGAGATTTAAGTAGGCCTCATTCATCAGACCACAAACACCTTCTCAATGGATATTTTAGGATACTTTGGATATGTGAATATTATTTGTAATTTTTTTTGTTATGGTTTAGATATTAATTCTTTATTATATGTATAATTGAGTTTGGTATTTATGGTTTTTGTTTCAAATACATTAGCAAGAATCCAATATTAAAGAATAATTATTTCCACATAGAAATGACATGATATTTATATTCATATGTGTGTTGATTATCATATACGATAAGGGTTGATTTTTTTATTGTGTTTCTAAAAATTTATATTGTGTTCCCCATTTAACATGTTTCCATAATTTTACTCTGTTAGACCTTGGTGTTTCTTTGGATAACTAGTCCAGTGGATCCAACATTATATATTCACCAATGATGTGTGTATGGTACCTATATGCAATGTATGTATAATAAACCATAGTGGGTCCTTGAAAGAATTTGATTACTTGGGGATGAGCCACCTGTGGGTGATATTAATATTGGTTCACTTACATAACATGTCAATAACATCCTATATAGTGATTTATATTATAGATTCTTGGTGGAATTATATTCAACTGATCATAATGGTTACAATTTTACTCAAAAAGAATTTTCATATGTTTATGTTGTTTTGTTCCTATGGATGTGACCAAGTCCTCAAGAGGGGTCGAATAGTATGTATATTCATAATGAGGATGGGTGTTCGGGATGCTCAATAGACATGAAATGTAATGCTAGATATTTACATGTGGGAACCCTAGTGTCAGTTTTATGGCACATGAGTTTTTATGCAATGTTTTAGATGGATAAAAGAATTTTCCTAGGATTTGTGGAAATACGAGACCTATATTTTGGGATTGGTGGGAGATATTACTTCTATTGAAATTCCACTATATATATTGGTGATCTACGTGTAATGACTGAGTGACAGGATGTTTTCTAGATGTTGTTAATAAAATTTTGTATGTATGAGGGTAACCTAATATAGGGGTTACCCTTGAATTGTAATAACCCAGAGAGAATTTAATAAAGGGTTGATGATTTAGATTATTATATCAAATTAATGTAGTTTCAATCAGATATGTAGTACAAGTGTAGCAATATCTTATATGTCATTTTTCATGATCATATGGGATTTGAAACTAGATGAAATGGGAATGGGAATATTCTTGATGTTTTGGGACGATACTCATGTGGTGGGTTAAAATGTGGTAGGAATTCGTAAGAGTGAGATTCTTATGAATTGATATAAAATAAGTGTAGAGTTTCTTTTAGATAGATGATTTTGATATGAACTATGGGATAATAAGTTTTTTAGGTGTACCATTCTTGGTTTTTTGATGTGATCCATAGGAGAGCATGAGTTAGGCTCTATGGTAGGATAAGGTATTGTGAGGATAACTGTAATGGTGATGTCAAGTATTTGTTTGGAACTTTCAGCATAAAAACTATAGTTTGTGTGCTCTATTAGGGATTTACAACTCGTGTAATGGCATTACATGATATGTAATAATCTCTTTGAGGATTTTATGAAATGGGTACACATCATTTATGGTTACATGTAATGTAAAACTTATATTTTGTATACATATTTACAACTAGACTGTAAATAAAAGGTGGTAGTTTTTTCATCTTATGTGGGACATGAAAATTACATGACGTGTAATTGGGTTACACAATGTGTAAAACCCAGAGTATCATTTTTAAATAGGCGTCTAGGCTGCAACTATTATTTCAATCCTCAAAGATTATTTTTTCTTTACCTAGAGACTCTTTTTTGTAATTTTATATTTGATGACTTCTTCCGGATGACCCATTCAATGATTTATCATCATGTTGGTAGTGGTGTATCTCTCTGAGTTTGTGATCTACTTGTCTCTTCTATCTATCTTTGATTCCTCTATGGATTTTGATAAATAATCTATGGATTGATGGATCTGAATTCCTTGTTGTTGAATATTGATTCTAGGATTCCTTCATTGATATTGTTTACCTTCAACCTTCATTGGAGAGTCCCATTGCGAACCTTTTTATTTTGAAAAAAATGTAGGTGGTTATATTTTATATTGGAAAATGGATTTAAAATTGAATTGATTATTATTTTAAATTAGTTTCAAATTATCTGTTGAAACACAATTTGATTCAAATTGGGATTGAAATTATTTGTAATGGAATTTTGGGGAAATCCCACAATTCCAATGGAATTGAAATTTAGGTTATAATTTTAAATTTATGGAATTTATGAATTGATATTTATAAAATGGATTAAATTTAATTGATAAAAACCTAAGATTATTTTTATTTGAAAATGGAATTAAAGGATAAAAACCTCATGGTGTGGTTTTGAATGTGAATTGGAATTTTAAAAATAAATATTAGGAAATTGAATTGTGAATTATGATTTATGAAAAATGAGATGATTTTCCCTTTTTTAATTAATTGACTGAGAACATGTGAGCCTATGTAGTTAGTGGGATATTTGGGACAAGAACACTTCGATGGTAATTCCCAAACAATAGATTGATGATGAAAAATCTAACCAGAACCTAGTTTGGAATATCACATCCCAGATAGGTTGTTGATGAGTCAAATTTGGTGTGAGCCTGAGGGACATGTGTACTCATATTAGACATGATCACGGAACAAAGATGTATGAGGATCCCATAACTAGAATCTATTTTACCAAAGGGAAGATTACAATGGAGCTCACTATGAGTATTTTGTTAAAAAAATTCCATATATTGTGAAATTTAATTAATCATGTCTAATTATTTACAAAAGAAATTATATAACTTGTTTATTTAATCATTGTTTGAAATGTTTTCCATCATTCTAAATTGAAAATCACTTTTTTTTAATTTTCAATTGTATCACCATGCCCTACTTTATTGAAATTGAAATCATGATATGGTTTATTATTATGGCATCTTATATGGAACAATTCGTGAGCCCTATATGGGATTTTTAGCTGAAACTATAGCTTAATCTTATATAATTTTTAGAATTTATTATGGTAGGTCTCTGTAAAGGGAAGATCCTATTTGATAAGCTGGATGTTTATTATCCCTTTGGTATTAGAGTGATATATCCTTTGGGATTTTTGAGTTATCGTGAATATTATTATGTTATATAATTATTTACTATTTGTGTATTAATATACAAGTTTGGTTTTTGGTACTGTCTCCTTTTGATATTTTTGAGCATACTTATATGTATATCTATCTTCTATTTTTATATAGAAAATTCATTCCCACATTTTATTTCATGATGCCTGGTGCGAGTCTCTAAATCATGCATATTGGTAACACCCTTAAAGATATGTCATGATCATCTTGGTTATTAGGTTACCAGGGTATCTAGGATAGTTCAGAACAATGTGGTATCAAAGGTACTGGTTGAGAATATTTCCTTTTTGTTTTTATGGAGTGTGGAATATCTTTATGTGAATTAAGATGTAGTTTCGAGAGATTTCCTAGAAATTACACACCATAATGATCCTAAAGTCACCATGGGTGGTTTCATAAAATCCCCTTAAGGATTAGTTCTAGTCTTTTGTATAGTTTATATTTGGATAGGTATAAATCAAAATCATTTTTTCTTATTTGAGGAGATTAATTTACTTGTTTCTCTTGATTCAGTGTTGATCATATCAACCTTATTATTTTTTCAATATTTCTGTATGATGTTGTGTATAATCAAGCCTTTAACGATAAATTTTAATTGAATTAATGAGAAATATTCTGATAAACCACATTGAGCATATAAATATATCTACCAGAACCTGGTTGAGGTTATAGTGTGTGATGTCCATGCCTATGGATTGGAACTTACACACATTCCCATTCAGGCTCCAATTGTGGAACCTCCAAGCGATGATACTTGAGTTCATTATATAGGGTTCCTTGTCTAGAATTCATGATTGTTACTTGGATCTAACAATCCTCAAGAAGTTGAGTATTGTTTGAGATATAATTATCTTTTGATTGATTTCATATAAACTCTAAAATCTATTATGTTAATGTGTGATAATTTTAAACTTGAGGGACATAGTAGGTGATAATGGGACACAATGGTAATGGTGAAGAAGGATGATAGTTTTGAGTTGAATGAATTAAATGTTCTCTTTACTGACCAATTATATCCAGAATCTATGGTGTTGGCTAAGGCTGTAGATTTTTTTCAAACTCAAGGAGGCTGTCAAGAACATGAGAGAATATGAAAATTATTTCGCTGATCATTTTCAGTTTTCACCTGAGATTGTCTCTAATGGGAAGATTACTACACCGTGGTTGAATATGGGACTTTGATTTGACATCAATTCTCAGTTTTTCTTATTGAACCATTCTTCTTATGTGGATTTGTGTGATGGGTCAATAATGGTTGAACTTGATCTAGCTTGTATCTTAGGGATGATAGGAAGACCTTTTTCTCCTATTAGATGTTTCGTGAGATCCCATAAATGTAAGGGAAATTTTGATGATACATGTGGTGTTAATCGAAAATAGGTTTCTTCTACACCTCATATAGTTCCTAGAAAAGTATTTTCGACTAGTTCTAGTGTGTAAAGAATGCGCAATCAAAATAGGTTTTCACTGAGGCACCCATGGTATGTGGTTCAGGTGGTATTTCAAGACACTTACATGAGTTCTATTATATCCATTATCCACCCCATAATGGTATGGGATCCTCAACACAAAAATTTATAATGGTTCAATGATATTCTTAAAGATCAATGGGGTTATAATGATAAGAATATGAACGATGATTCTTCACATAGTGGAAGATTTTCTAGAGGAAGAAGATATGAGTGTAGCAACTCTGAGAGGTACCATCACTATAACTTATTCTTTAGTGAATTATTTATTTAATACTGGTGTATCTCAATCATTTATATCAAATAGTATTGTAAACATGGTAAATGTTACTATGTATACTTTTTCTTATGTGATGGATATTACTACACACCTTAGAATGAAGAGAAATCAAGGTCTTTATTGTCCTTCTTGTTTGTTCACACTATCAGAGAGTGACATTTCATAAGATTTTATTGTTCCTAACATTAAACCTCTTCATTTAATTCTATGTATGGATTTTCATGTTTCTAATAAAGCCTAAAAATAATTTTTCAATGAGTAAATGATAATTTTTTGAGAAATTATTTTTGAATATATGGTTTAAATGTATATAAAATGAACCATTTAGTTATTAATTAGATACAAATGAAAGTAATAATTATTTACAAAATAAGACATTCATTCTTTAGGAAAACTTTTTCTCTATGTAAAAACACCATTTAATTGAAATAACATAAAAACTACTATTAAGAAATGTCTTTATTAAATTTTATATATTACATATTCAATAAAGAAAATTCACTTGTCCACTAGATTAAAAAGGAATATGGTATGAATAAATCCAATTTAAAAAATAAAAATATTTATTTTCAAAAATGATAGTTTTACCACCCTTTAATGGAGAAACACATTCAAATATATTTTTTGACACTTGTATATTCTTTATATGAGAAATTAAACTTCATTTTTGAAATCATAATTTCAAGATTTACTTTGGGTGATCTTTTGATTTTTTTATGAGAAGTTTCATCTTTTGAGGAATAGTTAATACTACTAAATTTTAATTGAAAACTACTTCTCATCAAACTTATTTATGTGTTTATATTTTTTGTTGAATTGGTTTTAATGTACTACTAGAAATACCATACATAAATTAATTTAATTTATTTCATTGGAAAAAAATCTCACATTGAATATAGATAAAAAAATTTCAAACATTTGGACTTTGTAACGTTAAAAACTTATAATCCCATCCCATCTATGGGAATAATTTTTAATTGATTTATACCACTTCCATTATTTGTATTTTGATAAATGAATTCCAAATTTGAAAACAGAATGACCAGATTTAGAAAATAGTTCTCTTTTATTTTTGGACAAAATGAATAACATGATTAATAGTTTTTATCACCCAGGTTATAGGTAAATCAGATAATTAAGAGTAAATATAATATTATAAATATTATAAAAATATGATAAAACATTCCCAAATTTTTCTGGATGAATTTCATGTGACCCTTAACACCTATGGTTCGAATATGTATTATATAATGGATACATGTCAATGAAACAAACCTAGATATTATTAAAGTCAAGGGGAGTGAAAAAACTTCACACTCTTTTAATATAGTGTTAAATAAAATATATGTCCTACTATATATATCATTATGAAACATAAATGCATTAAATATATCATTTATACATATTATTATGTTTTAGTGAATAAATAATTATCATAAATAATTAAACAACGATGATGTAGTAATTATTCAATTAATAAAAAAAATCTATTAAATGATATTATAAATATCAAAAGAAATAAAATTTTAATTAATTATGGTAATACATGAAATTTATAGGTGAATATTTTTTACAATTGGTTTATTAAATTCTTTGTATCAATGTTATCTTGTGGAATTCATTTTTGTAAATTAAAAGTAATGAATTGTGTCAAAATTGACACCAAAGTTATTTAATGAGAATAACCTTTTATTAAATTGTTTATAAACAATATAAAACATAAAATAATGACAAATGGAGTGATATATTGTTGAAAATATCATAAATTTTACACTTTGGGTCTAATTGACACTTTATATGTAAAAATTACTATCATTTTACATTGAAGTAGTTTTTAAAATAGTTAAAATTAAAATAGTATAACTAAGGGTTAATAAAAATGATAAGGTTAAATCTAACACAAAAATGTTTCTAAAATATATTATTGTATTAGATTAATATTTTATAATATCTTATATTCATATAAATTTTCATCTTGATAGTATTTTTCTTGATATTGAATTTATTATAAATAATCTTATTAGAAATTCTATGTGTCCCCCTACCATCTCTTATAAAAGGGTACCTCTTATTTTATTTGATTAACTCATAAAAAACTTTTGTATTCATATAATAACTTTCAATATCTTCTAAAAACATCCCTCCATAAATCCTAGAATAATTACTTTGGTCAGACATCCAACCAAGGAATTCCATTGGTGAAAACCAAAAAGAGATAACCAAAGGTGAAGTAATGCTCATTAACAAAAAAATTTGTTTTTTATTCATTAAACACAATAAAATTTATCTATTTAATGATTAATTGATTAATTAATTATATTTAATATACTAGGATATTTTTTTAAGGTTTACAACCTACAACTTCACACACTTCCATCAAATGGGTTACGCAATCATCGTTTGTGTGTACCAAAGACTATCGCATCGCGAACCGATGTAGTTCATTCTATAATTACTGCCTTTAATGGTTGGTAATAATGAGGGATTTATAATTTATATATTATATAAATATTATTACTATTATACTATAATTTTTGTATCACTCAAAAATTCATTCATTTTGATTTTTAGTAATATGATAACATCGTTCGTGTATATGGAAGACTACTACCTTGCAAAGCGATGTAATTCCATCATGCTTTACATGTGATTTATTAAAAGTGATTTTTCATAAAATATGTTATATATTTGAAATAAAAAGTATTATTTAATTATTATGTATCATGCACTTTTTTTTAATATGACAAAAAAATAAAAACAATATTCATGTGTACGTACAACCTACCGTCTCCATGGATAATGTGTTTTATTTTCCACCACTAACTATAATTAATCACCAAAAATGAATAAATTATATATATTTATATATATATATATATTATTTTTATATCCTTATTATAATTTTTAATATGATAAAATAATGAGATATTTAATAAGACCAAGAATAACAAGTCAAAATATGTATGAAAAACAATGATATAATTTGAACAAGGATTTGTTAATAAATGAATATTAATGATACATAAGTAAATAATATATGTAAATATATATATGAATTTATTTTTTGATTATATTAATAATAAACATATATTTATTATAAATGATGATTTAATGTGTACGAAGGAAGTCAATACTTAAGGTAAGGGGATTTCTAAATTGACATTTATTTCTGTGAGACTTATGTTCTATTCAACTATAATTTAATTTGGTAGGTGAATATACAATGAAAAAAATTATTCTATTATCCTTAAACATAAATATTTGGGTATATACATATCAATTTGATGATCTCTCTTTCATGGTGAGTATAGCTCAAAAGTTCTAAATCGGTAAGTTAAATTTGTTTCAATAATTATTCCTCGAGACACATTTTATGTTATGCGCCTATATACTTTTTGTGGTGTATAAACTTCTCTTTGACATTTTTTATTTGTAATAACCTTATTTCTATGATATTTTAATCTTAATGAAATGTTTTTCTCTCTTTTTTTTTGTAAATCTCTATTTTTTCATAGCAATTTTTTTAAAAAAAGTTTTAAAAAAAATTAAATGTTCTTTATTATATTTTAATGAAAATGGATTTAAAATATGCTTAAAATGGTTTTAAAATAATCCTTTATAATTATGCAATGGTATTTAAATTATTATGATTTGTTAAATGTTTTATTATTTAAAAAAAATTGAAAGATGAAATGATGTTTTCTTTGTGAAATAATTTAAAAATATCCATATAAATTATTTCCCATCTATGATAAAACCCAATCGTGTCAATATTTCCTTTAGTGGGATATGATATAAGGGCTCCCTTCATATTATTTCTCATAGTGTTTTATGTTTCTATGGGTTGATGTTTATGAAAATGGTTTCTCTTTCACGGGTAATTCATTGATGAAATTATTAGGAAACATGTGTCCTTTCCATATGTTATGATACGGTGGAATGTTTATGATAATAATTTAATTTCATAGGCTATGATATGAATTTTTATGATCTGGGGGAAAATGATTGTATGATTTCATTAGGATATGGGTATGACCTATATCTATATCAGATTAATTGGTTAACGATTTATGTCTCTTAAAATAATGATGGGAAACAAGTCGAAGGGCTTAATCCACTATGGGAATAAGTGGAAACTCAATACCCTATGGTAAGAAAGGGAAAATAGACACTCTATAATGAAATTATTGTGATTTGGGATGATGGTGTGTCCCTCTCAATATGTAAATCTCCCATGAAGTGACCAAATATGTTTTGGAAATTATCTTTGACTTATAGGGAATGATATTACATTTTTATGTGTCTTCTAAAAATTTCATTTCTTAGGCCATTTTTAAACTGTAATGGATTATGTTCTTTGATTTTCTTTTGATTCAGGTATTATAAACAACCAATAATTATTCCATTAATCTTGTATATGATCTTTCATATTAATATTATGATCTTAAAATATATGTCCTTTTTTTTCATACCCTTTTGTTCATGTTATTCATATGTATCTCCCTTATTTACCCTCACTGAGCATCTGATCTCCCCATTTCTTATGTTTCTTTTCCCTAGTTAAATAAAAATTATTATGTATGATATATCAGAAAGGGGTATTATTATGAAGAAATAGGAAGGAGAAGATGTAGGTTTATTATAAACCAGTTGTTTATATTTCCATGTTTCCAGAGACACTAAAAAATATAGTCTTTGGGAATCTGTTTGTGTAATGTATGAAATATTCTAAAAATATTATGTAATGCATATATATGTTAATATTGGGTCATTATAGATCACATTTATTCCTGAACAACATTACCCTTTTTGAACGAATAAATGGGTAATAATTTAGATGATATGTTATACTAATAGTATAATAATTATATTTTTAATATCATATATATATATATATATTAACTAAATCTATTTTGATAAATATCTATGAGATGTGATGTTGGAAAATGAAACATATCATTTTGTGGGGTGGAAATATAAAAAATATTCATAAGTGATGATTTCATTTACAATATAATGGAGAAGAGATGAAAAAATGATAGTAACAAAATAATAATAATATCCATGTATATAGAAGATAATAATTTTATACATTCATCATGGTTAAATAATATTTGAAATGTGTGGAATAAGAAATAACTTCAAAGAGTTTGGTTAGGACTTATAGCTTCTCCTCGGAAAACCACTTTAGATTACACATTAATCCTCATGGGATTGGTATTTTTGTGAGACCAAGACCACTATGATATGGATTGTATTGTTTGAGAGAGAATTTGGTTGGTATTCTTAAAACTAATGTCCTCAAAATGTGTGAGTAATAGGAAATAAAATGTTCCATTTTATAAGTGAGCATATGGGATCTTAGGAACTACAAAATGAATTAAATTAATTGAAGTTAACTTTCATTGGAAAATGGAACAAAATTTATTTAATTATTATCTAATGTAATTATGACTCTAAAACCTATCATATAATAGAATTTTGAAAATTTTATTTCATTTTTACACTTAACTCATTATTGTAACACCCCAATAACCCTTTTAATGATTACCAAGTTATCAAAGTTTTTTTATATAATAATATTCAATAATGTTACTATAAATGGTAAAATAGACAATAAATGAACCATTTTTGATATTCTCAACCATATCCCATTAACATGGATGATGGTAAAAAACAGTGTTTAAAATATTTAAGAAAATATATTTTTTTTATAAACTATCATTAATGTCATTTTGAATATATTCTTTTGAATTGACCTTAAGAGAATCACGATAGTAATAGAATTTGAATATAAACTATTAAAAGAATAATAAATATGATTTACTGATCTATAAAATACATGGGACACTAACTCACACAAAAAATATTACTTTTAAATCTTTTAAATTCAATTCTTTGATTTTTCTACTACTTGCACAAGAATTGTGTCAATGTTTAATATATATTTATGGTAATTATTTCATCACTAAAAATAGAAATATATTACCAACTTAAAAAAATTATTTATTCTCAAAATAAATTTATTTATTTATTATTAAATTATTTTTATCTTTATGTTAACATATAATATAAATTTAAAAGAAAAATAGTTACATTTTGTATTTATCATTACATAAAATATTATAAATCCCAAAATTGGTGATAAATGAAAAAGTAACATTTTTTAATTTTGGAATATTATATATGAAATAGACTCATACAATAAAAATATTTGTGTTTTTGATGAATTTTACACCTTATATCATTATTTTTAAAATTAATTAACCCATTCTAACTTTAGTGAGGTAACAAATATTTTCTATAGTTACTATTAATAGTTAAAAAATAATAAATTTAAAATATATATCAAATATAGACCTAATGATTCCAAATATAGAACCAATATTTTATGATTCAATCTCTTTATTTTTAATAAATTAATTTAATATTAAAACTCATATCACAATTAAAAAAGATTAGATGAATTTGTTTTAGGCCCAAATATGAACTTATACCGAAATGGTCTATAATGATGATTATTGTGTAATTAATAAAAAAATTATAATTAAAGGAAAATTATGTTAATTTAAGATGATATTTTACATTTAAAATATCATATTTCATGAAATTAAATTATTTTTTTACAAAATCTTTATTTTTCACTATTCTCTAAAAAATTAATCTTTTCATAAAAATTCAAAAGCATCACCCAAAGATAATTTTTTTATTATGATTTCAAAAATAAATTTAAATTTTAAAAGGTAAATTTAAAAAAATTATAACTTAAAATTCTAATTAAAACCTTAT
The DNA here is from genome assembly GCA_963277665.1 of Viscum album. NCBI lineage: Eukaryota > Viridiplantae > Streptophyta > Magnoliopsida > Santalales > Viscaceae > Viscum > Viscum album. The sequence goes on from OY728164.1 coordinate 1,187,619,157, forward strand.
AATTTTAGAAAATGAGTTTAATAAAAATAAAACTACATTCTATTTAATGAAAAATTTATTAATATTCATATAATAACTATATAAAATTTAATTCATGAATAATAATAATTAAGGAGATCGATATACTATAAACTTAAACATTAGGTTACATTATTACCTCCTATTTAAAATTTCTTCCTCAAAATTTTATTCATTACATAGACACGTGGAGACATTTTTCCTTCACGTTGTTTTATGACTTCCATATTCCTTCTTTAACATTATAGTTTTTTCAAAAAACAATAACTTTATTAATTACATTATTATGATAAACATCATTTCTATGATCATGAATATATACTATATATTACTCATAATAATGTATATAATACAACTGAACTAGTTCATGTATTGAAACCTGATATACATGTATCACCTATTTTCTTATCACTGAAATATGATGTATGTCATGTAGATGAGATAATCTCAAAGAATGTATAGTTAATAGAAAACTGATTGAAATTTCTCCAAGAATCCATATATCCTAATAAACCATTTACTTAGCATAAATGTTTTAAAAAAACACAAAAACGTCTCTATGAATACACATTAACAAAACACATGATAATATACCGTGAATGAAAAATGTTCATATGGTTATCCATATAAAGTTTATTCCTACTCTGATCTGTCCTCATATGTTGCTAAATCATCTTCACATTCTCAACCATTTCATCTACCAAATCTATTATCAATAACTTCTTTTATACTTTTTCATCCAAGCAATATGGATTATGACAATGCTTACTATATAATGCCTCAAAATGTGTCATCTAAATATTCAAATGATAATTTTTTTATAAGAAATCTAAACTACAGAAATATGTTAATCCCATCATCCCTAATAATCCATTGAAAAATTTTTAATCATATCATCCAATGATTTAATCATCCAATATGATTTTACATCATATGGAGGATGAAAAGTATTACTGGGATTAAATTCAGTACCCAATGCCTTTTATTTGTCTTTCAAAAATGTTAAAGTGAACCTGGGATCATGGTCAAGTAATATTGAATTCGGAAATCAATGGAAAATTATTTTCTACTTGATATATAGTTTTGAAATATGATATAGTGACATAATATCACAGATTCAAATGAAATGGAAATAATTAGTAATTCAACTAATAATAACCTAAATTGTTTTTTACCTCAATATGTATTTGCTTATCCCACCATGAAATACATTGATAAATTTTGTTATTTCTGATATTTCACTAGAAAAATATTAATCATCCACTTTTGTAAGTTTAATTACACATCTAAAGGTCTATGTAAATATTATTGCTTCTTTGCTAAATGGAAAATGAGAAACCGTAATCATTATTCAATAATGTTTTCTTTAGTTGCGAATATTAAGGAATACATAATCTATATTCAAATATGATAACAACTAAAATATAATTATTAAACTCTTGTGACTTACCCTTCATAATTGATTTAAAATTTTCTTGAATAACTTGATCCTCTTTTTGTGAATTCATAATTCTTTCTGACATATATGATTTTACAAAAACCTAAAAAAATGTTGAAGTACCAACCTATAAAATTTATGGGAAATCATTTCTCAAATCATTTACCGATGGATTATACTCCAAATTTATCATGTCCACTGATGAAATAACTTTTCACCTCAAATCATTGACTACTTTTTTTATTTTCCATGTCAATATTTAATATATATTCATAATCCTTAATCAACTATAGACATCTTCTTTACCACATGTTCAATTCATTCTGAGTGAATATATAAATCATGATTTTTTGTTTAGTGTATATTAAAAATTTTACTATATATAAATAAAGCCTTTAAATTTTTAAAATAATAACCAAAGTAGATAATTATAGATAATGTGTTGGAATATTTAAATCATGAGTTTTCAGTTAACATAAAATATAATTAATTACCTAATATTATTTATCATAACCCAACCAGTTTCCTTTCAATAAATTATTGTTGAAAATGAGAAATTCAATATTTCTAATCGGAATGGAAAAACTGGGGAATTACCAAATCATCATTTGAGTTTCTTGAAATAATCATCATGCACATTTTTTCATATAAATTTAACTTATTTTCAAGACAAATTATTCAGTGGAATATATAACTATAAAATGTTTTTAAAAAATATTATAACCGCATATTCATAGAATAATTGGAGTTTATGTGAAAATATTAGGTCATGGTTAGTCTTTATTAAATTTTTTTTAGAAATGTAAATATTTTTTTCATCATTATAACCAATAAGTATTTTGAAATAAATTTTCTTCAACCAAAATTTTCATGTAATAAATATTCCATATAACATTTTTTTTCTTTTATGATTTTAAAAAATTATTAATTAGTTTTAAAAATGCACATTTATTTTATAAAACACCAATATATCTTCAATAAAAAATATCGTAAACATAATAAAATATTCATGGAAAACATTATTCATAAGATCCATGAATAATATGGGTGCATTATAAAACATGAAGGGTGTATCTATTATATCATTATTCCCACATTTACTCTAAACTAATGTCTTTTGTATGTCTTACTCGGTCACATTCAACTGATTATACTCACAACCAAGGCCAATCATTAAAAAAATACCACACTCCCAATAGAGGATAAAAAAATCATTAATAAGAGGAAAATGTTACCTTTTATTAAATATCATGTAATTTAATTATCTATAATAAATTAAATGTTTCATTAAACTATCCTTAATTTTAAAAAATAAAAATGGATCACCCACTGTGAATTTAGATAATGAATTAAAAATTTATCTATAAACTCTTACAATTTATTTCAAAATTCAAAATTTCTATATGATCCATTTGATAATGGGATTTTGAAATTTTCCTAGCATTATGAACTAATTCAACAATAAACACAACCTCACAATTATAAATAAAGCATGGAAATCATCATGAAATAAATCCACACATTCATTCACAATATTCACATTAATAATATGAACAATTTAATTATGTTTAACAAAATGGTCGTGGTTACTTTCACAACCATCTCAAATCAATTTCATATCTTCTTGATATAATATCATATTATTGAAATCATTGAATATAAATTTATAATATCTATAATATATATTAACATTAAAATCTAAAATATAACCCATACCGATAATAACATCAAACTTCACTATGTGCAGTTCAATAAGATTTATTGAAAAACCCATCCCACTAGTAACAATTGGGAAATTTCTCTAAGAATTAGTTTATTTAATATTTCCACCCAGAGTTTCCAACATAATTTACATCATATATTATTTAATTCATGATCAAATTTTACATGAAAATTTCTATGAAATTAAGGGATGCAATGATCCAATGTTGAATAATGTATTCTCCTAATTTTCAAAAACATGTAACATACCTGCCCCCACTTTTTAGATTTTCTAACTACTATAGATGTAGAAAATAATTTTATCACACCATTTTTTTAATATTCATGATTTCCACCCTGTGTAAATATATTTATTATCACATTATCATAATTCCCCAACTCATTATTATTTAAAAAAATCGTCATTGGATGGATATATAATACCCCATTCATGGATTGTTTAAAACTCATTTATTTTTTATTCATGATCCTTATGACCAAAAATATCACACTAGTAACACATTCAAAATCCCTTAAAACATTTCCTAAAAGGTTTTTTACTGAACATAGATCATATTGGGTGAATATCTATAGTTATATTAGTAGAAAGTTTCTCTATTTTTTTCAAATTGACCACTTTTTACTCTTTTCCTCTAGAAGAATATAAATGTCCTCAAAATTTGTCTCATATTTTATTGAATAATGAAAAACCTTCTCAATACAGATAAATAATCATGAATATAGTGATATTAAAAATATTGGTTTCAATCCATTTTAAAATATACTAATTTTACTATAAATGTACTAAAATAATTTGGTATATACAAAGAAAATCTTGTAAAATGTTCTTCACAGATATCTATTGAAAATTTTTCTTTCTGAATTCAATAATTGATTCACTATTATATGTTGAACAATATATGGGATGTATTATTTCATTTCAAGATTCTTAAACGTATCCCATTCTAAGGAATCAATATCTTCTCCCTCTATGGTATTCATAACTAAAGACCATCATTGATTAACTTCACCTTAATAATATTAAATATAATGAGTACCATTATATATCTTAAGAATCCCATTACTTCTAATATATTCTCTAGATAATTGATCAATCCTTCAAATATCATTGGATCTATGTTTCCACAATAAGATGGTGGAGGTTTTTCTGAAAATGGTCAATTATCAAAATGTTCCCCTATCGTAAATCTAGTTTTTATCTAAAATGGATTCTTACACAACGTATATCATGCATCAACTGATCAATCACTGTAAATAAATTTCTTATTTCAAATTCCAACAATTCTAGGCTACTTATTCTGAAGGATATTATCATCTTGAAACCTTTCTACTACATATTACATGTTTCCTATGTATAAAAATATTCTAAAAATTCATTTATTAGATAAATCAACATGGTAATCATCAAATTCAATACCATTTATTCTTAAATATAAAGTATAATCTTTAATAGTGTTGTATTAATATTAGCATATCCTCTAAATTAATCTTTGATGATTCTAGGATACCAATATTAATAACATGTCCTTAAAAATTTTACAATCTATTGTATTTAGACTACAATTAAATTTCAGCATTCCCAATTTTCTTTTAGGTTTTATGTTTTAAAATATTTGGGCATAAATCATTCATAAAACACCTATATAGTACAATGTGAAAAGATCCACTTAGTTTCTATTTTTTCCACAATATAAAACCATTAAAAAGAAACATGTTTTATTTACATGAAAAATATTATTATCATTCAAATTGAAATCTTAATTATTATTAACCATTATTAGATCATTAAAAAAATGTGTATTATGAATAAAAAACATGAATGGGCACATAAAATAATTGTTTCTTTTAGTATAGGGAAAAACATGAAAAACACAAAAAATTATACTCATACTAATATTGATTGATCGTATAAAATAAACCATATCCACATGAAATAAACATTTTCTAATTAAAACCCCTAAACCCCATATTATGAAAATAACCCCTTTTATGAAGCAAATATAATTATATCTTTCAATCCAGTCAAATATTACTAGAGTGTAACACTATGATTTTTATACATTGTTTTATTTAAATAAATTAAATTTCATTGATGGATTACAGTGCACACTACACCAATTTAATATTTCTTTACACACAACCCATGTTAATAATTAACTATAGGAAACATTGAGAATAGATATTGGTATACTCAATAGTATTATCTCTTGTGTATCCCATAATACTGAGTTCCTTTGATAGCTTGTGTTATACGCTAGACTAAGTGTTACTGAACTACATTATATCATTAATAATATTATTTAATATATTAGTAATCAACTATCCATTGTAATGGAAGGTTAGAAAAAAATGATCAACTGTATTAGAGAAAAAATTACAATTTTCTATATAATTTTTTTGGATAAATTATTTATAAATAAAATAATAAACTATTTAAAAATAAATAAATTCATTTTCTAAAAACCTATTTTTCAGTTCTGAAACATATTTTATGTCAATAAATTAAATAGAACACTTTAGTTTAAGTATATTAATGAAATTTATATATTATATATTTAAAAAACTATTTAATATTCATCTTATGATTTTCCTATAAATGATATAAAAATAAATAAAACTTTTCACATAAAATGATTTATATTTCTAAAATGCAGATTTACCACATTTTATTGGTGAACTAATTTTAAAACAGATTTTTGAAAATATTATGAATTATGATCAATATAACAAAATTATTTAATTAAATTATATTTTTTAAATTATTTTAAGCTGAATTTTGGGGATTATTCTAAAAAGATTCATTTTTGATAAATTGTTATCAATAATGCTTTTTAATTGAAAACTACCTTTTTTAAAAATTATTTATATTGTAAAATAATATTTTTAATTTGTTCTAAATTATAATTAGATAGATTAGGAAAGAAATTAATACAATTTACATCATTTTAATAAATTTCATATTAATTTCTTGTATAAAACTATATTAAATGTTTGATCATTTTCTCTTTAAAAACTAGTTTTCTCTACCTGTTTGTGAGATAAATTTTTATTAATTTTTTGAATAATGTTAATTAAATTTGGATAAATGGATTAAATAATTATAATATACTTAATTTATAATTTATAATAAGTATAACTTAATTTTTGACCAAAAATAGTAGTGAAAATAGTTAAAGATATTCACTGTGATTAAGAGAAATATGAGTTTAACAAGGGAATAGACATTAATATTAAGCTAGAAAAGTGACTTAAAACTTTTAGAAGACCATTGGATTCTCATATTTTTTCCTTAACACTTCATGGATCTACTGAGGTGCATTATTTAACACTATTGACAGGTAAAAACATGGTTACACCAAACATGTTTTCAAAAATTCCATTTGTGCCCTCTCCCCCACTTATAAAAAGCCACCCCCTCAACCCCTCTTTTCACTCCTTAAAAACCAATCGGTTTATCCAATACATATCCATACAAAGTTTTCTCTAATTTTCTCCCAACCTATAGTACTTATTCTGGGAATAAATCCAACAAAGGAAGTACTTTGGTGCAAACCAAAAATAGGTAACCAAAGAGGAGGCAACTCTCATCAACGAATGGTTCTGGTTATTTCTTCCTCAAAACCCTTCAGTTATTTTTATATAATTAATTTTTAATAACATAATTATCATTTATATCTAGATATTTGTTTATCTTAAGTGTAATATCTACAATAACACACTTCCATCAAATGGGTTATGAAATCAACGTCTCTGTGTATGGCGAATAACCACCTTGAAAATATTTGTCATTCATTTTTCCCTTACCAAATTTCAATGATTGGAATAATGATAGAAATATGATTTATATATGATATATATTATATTTTTGAAGTCTTTATTCTACATTAATTATTATATAATCCATACTTTCATGCTTTTCATTTTTGGGAATATGATAACGTCGTTCGTGTGTACAGCAGACTACCGCCTCACAAAGCAATGTGATTCATTCATGGTTTATATAGAATTTATTAAGAATGAGATTAACTAAAATTGATGAAATATTTTAAAAATAATTATACTTAAATTATAATATATATATATATATATATATAATTTTCCTTTCTTTTTCCTAAATGATAAGAAAATAGAAACAACGTTCAAGCATATGTATGTCCTACTATCTCCGTGAATAGTGTATTTTATTTCATATCACTAAATTTTATTTATTATTATAGATGAATATATTCTGAATATATATCATGGTTTACAATCTAGATATTATGAAATCATTATCTATGTAATAGGTTCAAGAATAACAAGTCAAAACATGTATAAAAAATAAAGTGGTTCTTACCTGAAACATAACATAAACATGTAATTGTCAAAGAATGGGTTAAATAAAGTCAAAAAAATAATATATCCAATTATATATAATAATATGGTTCTTTTATATATCTATTATAAAAATTAATTTACTATATTGGAATTTTGAATGAGTACAACAAAGATAAAATCTTAAGGTTCGTGATTTCCGTCCCATTTTTTAATTTTGTGAGGCACATGATATATTAACCTCATACTTATTATATCTGGTTTATATACATCCCATTACAGTATTTTACGATGTTAATACTAATATTTATTGGTATTTATAGTTCCATTTTATTATCCATCTCTCATGGTATTCCCGGTTCAAAATTTACCAAATCCGTAGAGGATTTTGGTCTAAATTTTATTTCTTTGAGATGTATGTTATGATATAAACCTATATTATTTCATGAGGTGTATATATAGAAACAGTGAAATGTAATATATTGAATTTATCTATCCTCATAATATTTCCTATTACATTTTATGTTATTCCATCATTGGGATTACTATTCAATGTTACCAAATTTAGGATGATTTTTGTTACAATATAATTATTTATCTGGATTGTTTATGATTTATTAAAAGATGATAAAATATCATGATTTAAGTATCAATATTTATCATTAATTTAATTATTCTTGGGTTATTCATGATATAATCAGGTATTTTTACCATTTTCAAATCTTTGGTACTTATGGTAATTATGAAAATGTTTTTTTGAGGATATAACTTTATTTCTCTCCTTGGTCGAAAATTTGTTTTATTTTAAAATCATGTTTTCTAAAAAGGTTTCCAAAAAATGTTATAATATAATTCTATTATTATTAAAATAAATTATTAACCATGGTTTACCTATTAATTTTTTTATGGAATCATGATTTTTTCTAATCAAGGTTATGTTGACTTCTTCTAAAAAGGTGAATGGAATCATTGCTTTTACATTTACACCATGTATAGAATTATCCATAATCATGAATAATTTATTTATTAAAGAATAATTTATAAATTTTAAATAATATTTACAAAAATTATTTCATAAATATTTTGGATATATTTTTATTTAAAATTTATTTTCAAATAAAGAAATTTTGAAAATGTTTTATATTAAAGTGTTTTAAATGATTTTCCAATATAACTTTATAATCATTCAAATATTTTTCAAATAAAATTGTTTTCAAATGGAGTTTCAATAAAAAATGATTTTTCTTCATGAAGGAAGTCATTTTTTCTCAGAAAATGATTTAAATGATTTTTAAATCTCAGTGTATATGTTTTCCAAGTGGATTTTAACGAAACAGGTGATTAAAATGCTTTATGTTTTAAATTTTTATTTTCAAATAAAGGTTATTTTACATAATAAATTATCTATGTTATCATTATAAATCATCCTCAATATAATATGACATTATTTTATATAGTTTATGATTTTTTAGGGTTATGATCTGAGGACACCATTCATATTCATTCTTTGAATGGTTTATGTTTAAGATGACAAGTTCTTTATGAAACTTTTTTTATCTTCCATGCGATATACCATGTTAAAAAGATTATAATTTTTTTTATTATCATGGGTTATTCTACGATGAAATTATTATTAACTCTATATATATTACATAGGATATGATATAATAAAATTATTGTGAAACTAATTTCATTTCATGGTTTATGATATAATTATTGTTTTATTATCTTTTGAAATAGATATGTACGATTTCATTATGAATCATGTATCTGTTACATAGTTAAATATCACCTTATTTATTTTATGAAAAATAATAATACCAAATTTATTATATAGATATATTATTCTCACCCATCATATATATTTTATTGGTCTCACCCTTTATATAACTTGTATCGTGATCAAAAAATTTTATAATCTATATCAGGTTATCCATCATTATCTATAATCCAAAAGTATTGTACCCTGAATTAAACATTTTATATGTATACCATTTCATCATAAACCACTTACAAATCCTTTCAACCTATATGAAAAACACTTTCAGATTTCAAAATACCATTTCCTTTGAAAACCTAATTTTAAAAAATAACTTACTGTAAAAAAAGTGTATAATAGATTTTATTTCAATAAAACACAAAAATATTTTAAAAGAAAAACAAAATGGTGGGAGTGGTGGAGAAATTTGTTTTTTTTTTTGAATCCATATAAATTAAAATATAACATTCCTTTTAAATTTTTAAAGAAATTTAAAACATTTTCCATAAAATAATAAAAAGGAACATTTAGAAAAAATAAAATAAAGTATATAAATAGTCAAAAAATAACATGTACGATTCATTTATTTCCATATAATTAGATAAGTAAAATATTTTTATGAATATTAATATATAAAAAAAATTAAAAATAAATCAATAAATCATTTAAATTGAAGTTTTAAGTTAATGTGTCCCTTACCTCGAGTATAAATCATCATGTATGTTCCTTATCTTCATAAATTATAAGATTATGTTAATTATTAGCTTTACTAGGAACATTTTTCATGTATATTATTTATTTCATTTTATATTTTTCCACATTATTAACAAGTACATATTCAATTCTGTTCACATCAGATGTTTTGATGATATCAGACTCATATATCCAAAATAACATTCCATGTCAGACATGGTCAGAGAGTTCATTATCCCTTGATATATAGAAAATTAATCATGAAAAGACAATAATTTTTATAAATCAATTAAACTTTAAAAAAATAAATTAAATAATGTTTTAAAAAATGAACTATGTTAAAATCATGGACATGGTTTGTTGTACGCACACATTATTGACATTTCAATTTTTCAATGACCATGATAGAAACAATGTAATTATTATTTTATATTAACAAAATTATTGTTGTATCAAAAGTATAAAACTATATATTTACTTTTTAACATATTATCCATGTTATTTGGTCATCATAAACAAATTACAATGCCTCATTGAGGTAGTAGTCCACACATTCACACAAATGACATTATCATTTTTTAACAGATGAATATGTAATAATGTGGATGATATAGTATCATTATATAATGTTAATTATTTCATGAATGTCATATATATAACTGAAATTCATCATAATAAATATTCATTAATGCTGGTGTTGGAAAATGAAACTCATCGCTTCATGGTATTGGTAATCCACACATAGGCATGTGCAGTGTTTTCATTTCCCTTAGATTGAAAAAGAGAAAAAAAAAGTTATTCTATAATGAAAAAAATATCATTATATTTATGATATTTTATTTATGTTTTCCCCTTGGTTAATGATGTTTTTAATTTTTGGTAAGAATAAATAATCGTGAAATAGATCGATTATGACTAATATTATCTCCTTGAGAATCCTCTTGTTAATAAACCTTAATCACCATAGGTTTTGACTTTTGGAAAAACCCATGACCTCTTTGATTTGGGGAGTGTAGTTGGGGATATACTTGGATAGGGATTGGATAATTTAGTGTTCTAAATGGGTTTGAGGAATAGAGGATACAAGCTTCCCTTTTAGTGTGAGTGGAGGGGAATTATTGTAATTAAGTAACATATTAACATAATAGAAGTTAATTTTCTTTGAAAATTTTAAAAATTAATATAATTATAAAATAATATGAGCATGATTCTTTGTCCCCTAATACAATATAATTTAGAAAAATTTAGGTCATTTTTTCACACTTATCCCTTTTTAACCCCTTAGTATCCTTTTTTATGATTACCATGATATCAATGCTTCTTACACTACAAGAGTCATGAAAGTTGTTATAAATGGACCAGTTGACCATAAATGAACCATGTATTATATTATAAAACCTATCCCATTGAATTTATTGAATAAAATATTTTGATGAATTTAAAATCATTTAATAAAATATTTTTTTTTATAAAATAGAATTAATGTAATTTTTCGAAGATTTCATTTAATTTGATGTTAATGGAATCATGATCATAATGGAATTTGAATATATACATCTCAAACAAGATTAATATGTTGTATTGATCTATAAATTTTTTGAGAAACTATAACTCACCCAAAATAATATTAATTTTAGGGTTTTTAAAATAATTTATATTATTTCTCTATTGGTTTTACAAGAATTATGTCAGAGATTCATAATAATTTAAGGTAATAATTTCATTAGTAAAATTATAAATAAATTTAAATTATAAAACTAATTCAATTATGATAAATATAACCTTTATTATCCATTAATAGGTTATTTTTTCCCATATAAACATATAACTGAAAAGTAAAACCAAGAGAGTGGTATTGTGTATTTTTATTTTCTTAAAATATTTTAAAAGTAAAAATAAAATATAAATGAAAAAAATATATTCTAATTTATTATTATTATGGACGAAATACAATCTGGGAGTCAAATAAATTAATGGTTTTGAATGAATTTTAAGACTTATCACATTATTTTTTACCCTAATTAAACCATTTCATCTAAACTGAGTAAAAAGAATCTATTACATTAACTATTCATAATGACTGAAAATAAAAGGGTAATATATAAAAAAATATAAACCTCACAATTTATAATATAGGATCCATTTTTCATTATCCAATGTATAGAAGTTTAATAAATTAATTTATGATTAAAACATAAAAAACAATGAAAAACAATTTTTAGAAAAATGTGTTTGATGTTAAAAAATGAACCTATACCAAAATAAGGTATGATTATAATTTCATTGTAATTAATTTTATTTTATTCAATTTATATGTGGTTTATATAATATTAAGATCATATTTTAATTTAAAAAATTACGAAAAATAATTATAATTTTTAAAAAATGTTTATTTTTTACTTTTCATAAAAATATAAATATTTCCATAAAAATAAAAAAAATCATCCTAAGATAATGTTTATATTATGATTTAAATAATAGAGTTAATTTTTTCAAATTAAAATTCTAAAATTTAGAAATTATTCTTTTCAAAAATCTCATAATATAAATAATGTGTTTAATAAGAAAAAACTATTTCCTTTTTTATAAAAAAATTACTTAATATTTATATAATAATTACATAAATTCAAACTCATTAGTACTAATATAGAATGAAATTGATTTACTATAAAATTCACCTAGGTTATTATAGAAATAAAAGAAATTGAGAAATAATGGAGAACCTATGGAATATATATTCTTATACTTACCCATAGAAAACTTGTATAAAGAAATTATCTACCAATGAAAAAGAGGGGAGGAAAAGGGTTAAAAGATATTACCCTATATACTACAATATTTTTTGGTAAAACAACCTTCAAATAACTAATTTAATAAATAACATAATTATTTTCAAAAATTGGTCTTATGTAGCATCATGAAAAGACCCCCAGGTCAGAGTGTGATTCCCCTATAGATTTTCACACAAAAATTTGGAAAATTATTAAACCCTTTATTATTATAAAATCATAATATGAACTCATACATGTCACTAGAAAAAGAAATAAATTATCATCTAGATAAAATCGTTATGTATCTCTCATATAACTATTTTATATCACTCATAAAATATACACATATCAGAGGGTAAATTCTTAATAACATTATATATCATAAATTACAATTTTATGATCGTTTTTTATTAGTGTAACCCTTATATATCATCCATAAATAACCTTTACATGTCTCCTATAAAACCATTCACATCACCTAGAAAAAATTTAATGAATCATAAGGGAAATTCTTATTACCGTCATATATCTTATATTACCCTGTTTCAACCTAACCATTAGGACCCTTATATATCACAAGGGGGAACCTCACACATCACACATAAACCTTACATATTAGGACTTAAACAATTTTCTAAATGAGTTATAAACCCATATGAATGATTCCTCTTATGCATGGGGACCCATATTCATTGATTTAACACATGGGGATTTTCAAACATTTTGAAACTAGTTTTTATAGAATGAAACATTTCTTGATTCATCCAAGACTTCTCTTAACATGTTCTGACTTCAAATGAAAACATATTCCAAAAAAACCTTCATCATCACTCCATGTTACCCCTAAGATGTGATTTGATTTTCTATCAACCTCTATCAACTGTCTTATCCCCTATATCATGAATTATAATTCATCCCACTACATAATTGAAAGTGTAATACATTATTGTTCCTCAAAACTAATCCTATGTCAATGTAAGATCTTGACCTAATAATGAGGCACATAAATTTTAATGTTTCAATTAAACTCTCTTTATATTTTTTAATGGATTGGTTCTGGGTGTATGAACAGTTTAAAAGGTGTCCTGGGGGTTCATTCACAAAAGGAAGAAGGAAATTTCGTCCATTTTGTGCTACACGGTTAGATAATAGTTTGTAGTAACCATGCAACATAACCATGGAAGCCATGATGAGGTAGTTTTATAGTTAAGATATCATGCAATGATGGATCTTGAGAATAAGTGGTCTTGGATAGATCCGTTCTGCATGCTTGGATAGATCCATTCTGCATGGCCACTACAGTTTATAGAAATCCATTTTGTCTCCTAAGAGACCATGCAACATAAGCCCCTTTTGGATAGAGAGTGGTTCACAATTGGTGCCTGATTTGTCCCAATGGGTAGCCCAATCACGAGCCTCATTAAAAGGTGGATTTCAAACTTTTTTTCCTAACACATTTTAAGGGTTCGAGCATAATTTGAATCTCCATTCTTCTTATAAAGGCCTTAGTGATGATCCCACTCATATGAAGCTTCTAAGGTATGGTTCTCCTTTGGTTCTTGTCCTTTTGGAGCGTCGTTGTGTGTGGATTGAACCTTTTAGTGAGTATGAAACTCCTATTCTATTTTTTGGATGTGGACTTTTGTAGTTGTTCCTATTCTTATGAACCCTCTAAACCCCATTTTCCAGTAGATTCTAAGATCAGGACATGATAGTTTTTTGGGTTCAAATAAAGGGATATGGTTATGTAATCATTCATCTATGATCTTGAGGAAGTTGGTCTAAAAGTTTTATCCCATAGTCTGGAAGTTGGTTATGTGTATGTGGTTTTTTTATGGTATTTTTTTGTTTTCCATTTTGTCTCCATGGTATAAATTGATAATTAGGATAATTTAATGATTAATTTAATGCCTCATGATCCCTGTGGGGTCTTTTTTAGCTGAATATACTGAGCTATAGGGCACCCATGGGGCATCCTAATATGATGAACATGGAATTGGGTAGTTGTATAGGTAATTGCATTATTTCTGAGATATAACCTATAATAGTTTTTTTTCATGTTAACATTGTATTATGAATTAAACCAATGATAATTTTGTTTACATTTCTAATAGAGGTGTTTGTATTAACATGAATATGTTAAAAGAGTTATGGTATGAAAAAAGTAAATGTGTTAATTATTTAAAGAAGAACTATTATTTGAATATGTGTATTTTGTGGGTATTGGACTAAGGATATACTCTCTTGGGTTAGTATAGACTAAGGACCAAGTCCCCTACCATATACTACATTGAATATGAAGTCAAAAGGAGGCTCTAAGCTATTAAGTACTTCACATGATGTGATTTAATAGAATGAGGCTCTGAGGTAAGTGGATACATATTGTTTTGTGAAAATAAATGTATGTATGCTATAGGGAACTTGACTCTTCATATGCAAAGATTAAAATATGAATTTAATTCAGTTGGATGGTATTGGCTGAATCATTTTTGATGAATTTGCATAGCACAGAGAACTAATTATGGGAGTTGATAATATAGATCTAGCAAGTTAATGAAACTTGATTTGCTTTTGTTTATATTATTGTTTACAATAATCTTGTATAAAATATATTTTTGGCTGGGTATTTTGTAGAAACTGTTGGTGGTGTACTATTAAGTTATACTCACACCCTTCTTTGGAAACCATCGGGTTCTCGGGAAGACATCATAGCTACAGGTTAGGACATGGGAAAAGGCCCTATAAAATAGTGCTGATTTTGGGCTCAGGGATGTGCATGCATGAGGGAAGTAGACTTGGTGTCAGGACCAATTTGGAAAATATTTCATATTTCATTTATTTTGAGTAATCTGTTACACTTGGAACATTATAAATGACATGGAATGTTTAATATGTGGTTGGGCTTCTAAATATTGTGGAAAATGGATTCCTGATCCACTTTTATTATTTATACTATTTTATTATTCATTGTTTTATATACTATGGACTATACTGAAAAAAGATTATTGTATACTAAAATTACTAATTATACCCTTGTTAGTAGTTGATATCTTCAGGTATATCAGGAGGTGTGCCTGGGGTCATGTGAAACACCATATTGGGGCATCAATTTTGTGGCTCTCGAGCCGAGACGCTATAAAGTGGTATCAAAGTAGTTTTAAATTTTTGTTTTATAACTATTTTGTAAATTTATAATGGAGATTAGGATGTTTTGTTCTATGAAAATAAGTGTATTAATTTTATAAGCTAAACCATGTATTGGATAAAACCCATGTACTGAGGGTGGGATTGTTGTTCTAAGCATTCATTATAATAGTTGACTATTATTTCACCTTGGGTGATGCACATGATGTGTCATGTTATTACTTTATGGTATTTATCCCATGGGGTGAAATGGAATGAGTTGGTACATGCATGAATCATTTTAGATAAGTAGGTTTATATGTGACATTCTTCATGTGATGCATTCATGGGAAAACATGTTTTGTTTGGGTATGATAATTGGATTTTTTTTTTATTTTATTGTGACTTTTAGTAAAAGTTCCTAATAAAAGTTTCATAACTATATAAATAATTTGATTTTTTTGAATTGTAAAAAATAGTTCCTAATGAGAAAGTCATTACCATTTCAAGAATAAAAGGATGTCTAATGAAGAAAATTAGTATGGTGTTTAACATAAAAATGAAATTTTGATGAATGGTTTCCTTGTGTTAGTTATGACACATTATGGGGATGGGTGAGGGTAGTGGTAGATATTTGATTCTGTTCATTAGGATAGTGTATGTGGAATGGGAAATTTATGGCTAGTAGTGATCCTTGTTTTGTGTAAACTATGGAAAATTTATGTTATGTTTTCTGAGATAGGTTTTTGGAAATTTTGAGAGATGCCATCACGGTGAAATCTATTAGTAGAGAGATAAGAATAAATAACCAAGAATAATTCTATAGTAGTGGACAAAGAAACCCCATTGGTTTTGGCTAATAGAGGGGATGAGTAGTTTTAAAATAAATTTTATCAATTTATGGAAATGACGGAATGAGACCTAAGGTGGGTTGGGCCCAATCTGATTGGCCTAACAAGAGAGTTTCAACTACTTCACACTTTGATGTATCCTAGAGAGAGTGGACTTTAAGCACCCATGTTCTTGATATGGTCAATAAAGATGATTTTTGATCAAATATATTATCCTCTTGAGAAAGTAATCTATCTGTCAACTTACATGTTAAGAGGACTGAAAAGTCATTGGTTGGATATTATGGTTCAAACTTAACAGGAAGATGGTATTTTGTGGCACGATTTCTAGGAAATGTTTTTAGAACACTTCTATCTAGAGACTCTGTTATATGAGAAAGATTATGTTTATATGATTTTGACATAAGGATCTATGTTTTTTATATATTATGGAGGCCTCTTCAGTTATGTTCAAATAATTGAACCATATTTTGTGGGGTATGATGCCACTACTATGAGATAGTTTTAGGATAGACATAGATATGAAATTAGGTAATTAAAAAATATCTTTAGTTTGGAGATTTTTTCTAAGGTGTTGGATGTATCTCTCATTTCATAAGGGAACCAAAATGAGGCTTTTGTGGTGGGATTTTGTTTCATTTGGGTGGTCTAGTGGTACAAATTTTGATAGTATAGAGCGTTGTTTAAAGGGTTTTAACCAGGGTAGTTATAGATAGTGCAGTGAAGGAAGAGGATTAAACTCTTAGGGTATTGATCTAGTGTTCTGTTTCTAGTTCAGAAGGCATGGAAACATGTATGTTCATTGTCCCTGATCGTCGGTTGAGTGTCGAGTGTGCAGTAGGATGGGAGATGAATAGAGGTTTGTTTGGATCCATCGATATTTGAAAAATAATGGAGGATCAAGACCAATACAAAGTATAGGATGGGGGTCTACAACCCCATACTAGGATGGAATTTGGATTTTATCTTATAACGACTGAAGATTAACATTTATGGATATTACATTTCTTTAGATGAAAATTTATCATATTATTAGAATGAATTCTCTAGGATCGTAATATTTTAGTGTTGTTGGATGTATGTAAAACTAATCTTATAACACAATTATAGATTTTGAGTACCTCACTTGTATATATTCCCCTTTTAGAACGCCTACTTAATGCCATCCTTCATAACCTGGGGAAGGGAAACATCAGAAATAGTTGAGCATAGATGCATAGTAAGGGTAATCAATAGAGATATGTAAGTATAACATGAGAATAAGGGTTTGATAATGTGGTCATAATATTATATGTTTATACCATTAATATCAATGATTATAAACGTGAATCATGGAAAAAATATAAGCAGTTCATAAGACATTAATCATAAGGGAATAAATATCATAATCCATGAAAGAACAACATATGAATATGACATTTAATTTTGGGAAACACATAAGAATAGAAAATACTTTCTCAATGATACCTATCAAGGGAATTATAAAATTTTAGTCTTGGGATAATCACTTGTGTACCTTCTTTGGGATTGAGATGCTCTCCCATCTACACTCTTGATTCGAGCTTGGGCTTCCCTCATGTGTACCCTCTTGTTTTGGGAATGGGATGTCCCACATGTAACCTATTATTTCAGACATGGTATGACCTCCCTTTTACCCTCTTCTTTTGAACTAAATAATCCATTTTTCCATGATTGGGATTCTCTTTTGTGTACCATCTTGTTTCGGGCTTAAGATTCCCTTTTTGATCTTGGGATTCCCTCCCCTATACCCTCTTGTTTATGGTATTCGATGACCTATTTTATCATGCATTAGATTCCCTCTTACATCAAGCATGGGATTCCCTCCCATGAACCCTTTGATATCATAAAAAATTTATCATTTCCTAATAAATTTGAGTGTGATATAGGTACCAGCCATTACATAAATAAATCATATTTGTATTTTCTAGAAGATAACAGAACATTGATCATATGATGACCACTAAAAAGATATGGGTTTCATAAAAACCATATCATATCAAATGAAATTAAATGGATATCATAATCACTTCATCATATCATTACCTATATAAATTATATATGTCTTATCATCGTTTCATCAAAGTATAACCTATGAAATAAATGGGGTATCAAAAGCATATTACCCGTTGGAGAGAAATCAGTGTCATAAAAATAACTCTATCAAAACTTAAACCATTGA
Organism: Viscum album; assembly: GCA_963277665.1. Lineage (NCBI taxonomy): Eukaryota > Viridiplantae > Streptophyta > Magnoliopsida > Santalales > Viscaceae > Viscum > Viscum album. The sequence goes on from OY728164.1 coordinate 1,187,638,046, forward strand.
ATAAATAATTTTAATTATATTATTGGATCATATCCCCAATAAATAAAATCATATAAAAAATAATTTAATCTTAGATATAGAAATATTTTTAACTATCACTTGGAATATTTAAAATGCAAAATAATATTTATTTAGAGATCACTTTTTAAAACATGAATCATTTTTAAAATTCATTTATTAGGATGGTAAATTTAAATAGTTATTATTGAATCTTTTAAAAATGTAAAAAACATTTCATGAGTAAAATATCATTTTTTCTTTGAAATTTTATTTTTAAAACATTAAATGATTTGAAAACCATTTTCTTTGAAAATAACCTTTAAAATATATAAAAGAAGCATTAAAAAATTTTAAAAAAAAAATCTACGGAAAATTATAAAAGGAGAATTAAAAAAAATTGGAACCCGTTTTGTAACTCCTTAGACCTAGTTTCTAGAGTTTGTTAATTATTTTATGACATTTTCATGATCACAAGTTGTCAAATCCCAAATAACCGATATGTTTAGTAGCCTTGGAAAAACTAGATACAAACATAAGTTTTACATTACATATTGGTATGAAAACCACAATATAATACCCTTTTAAAACTAACAAATCCCTTAGACTATCACTTTAGGTCTAATCAAAATATATTTCGTTAGTTCCTGGGGAAAAAGAAACATAAGAAATGGGTGAGCTCTAATGCTTAGCAAGGATAAAAAAATATAAAATAAGCTCTCATAAATTAGCATAAACATTTTAGAAAAGGTATAAAAATAAAACACAATCCTTTTAGAATAATATCTTTAATATAATATGGAAATAATAAATAAAATATTTCCATTGAATCATTTACATGGATATTCTATTAATTTAATAATCACATGTAATATCAATAAATAATCTCATAACTAGTAAATGACTAATGATGGACATAATATCCATACAGTCAAGGACTCATTCCAAGACCATTACCATACCATCAAGGCATTGTTCTAAGACACTTTATTGTTTCATGAGACCTATAGATGCATCGAGGGGCTATAGCGGGCCATGCCTGTTACTTATTGAGCTCAATTCATTCCTCAAATGAAAAGGGTGAAACATAACATAAACATTAGTATTAAAACTAGCATACTAAATGTTAATACTTTAACCATAAATCATGGATGGTATAAAAATATTACATAAACAGTCAAACATATCATAAAATATTCAGTACAATTTAGAAGATTGTATCATAATAAATTAACCACAATTATCTATAAAATCCATCAAAGTATGTTGACATAAATGAAAATAATGTAATAAAATAATTAATAATCATTAAAAGAAATATCCTTTTTAATAATTTAAGAGACATGAAATTATAAAAAAACATTTCTTTTGAAAATAACCATGTACTTTTATAAGGTAAGATTCAAAATATTATGGCGACATAACAGTGGAAAATATCCACTTGTGCTATATAATTTTAAGAAACATTATTTTTTTAATTTGACGAAAAGGTTATAAAGTACCTCATTTGGAAAACAACCAAATGATTCCTTTCAAAACATTTTAAAAAAAAGTAAAACATGGGAATAAATGATTATAAAAAAATTTCTAGGAGCAGTCATAATATATTGAAATAAATTTTTAAGAAACATGGATATTGATGATAAAGATGTCCATGTATATACTTGAGTATAAACAAACTCGGATAAAAATGAGATTGTATAATTAACTCTTACCTCGAACTTTACATTAGTAGAAAGTGTTTAGCCTCTTATATAATGTTTATATCATGTTATTATGTTATACCAAGACCATATCCATATTTATTATATCATATATGATCCTCTTATATCATTTTGTTAATAATATTTTAATATTACCATTGTTTCGGGTGTTAACTGCTTCATTTTTCTATGCATTTATTGTCATGTAAGTAGTGTTTCTTATGCATAGGAAATATTTTATTCATATACATAATTATACTATGTTCACAAATATTATATTTACTCATCATATTAATTTTATAATAATTATTGAATTTTTAACATGGAGAATTAATATCATCGTGTCGTGGAGACAGTTGGCTGTAAGTTCGCATGAGGGACTATATCATTCATTTAATGGTAAAATAGCATGAAATTGGGTGGAATGTGAATTATAAGCAAACAATGTCTGGGATTTGTTATTATTTAAATATTTTACATTCATTATTATACCCATTTAAATATAGTGTAGTTAAAAATTAGTTTACACCTTGGTATTGAGATGTTAAGTTGTATGTACGCATGCATGGTGATAATGTTTTTCATAGGATGGGAAAAGGGGTGAATATGGTTGTCTAATAATAATAATATAATATAATTTTATGAATTATACTGGATTTAATACTTTTTTATGGAAAAAATATAGAATGAGGAAGTAGAAAAGGAATTGAATTGGTAAAAAAATCACCTCTTATTTGTTGGACTTTCTTTAGATCTCCTCTTAAGGACACCAGGGAAGGTATTTTTGGAAAACCATAACCTCCAAAATTTAAAAAGGAATGTTTATAGAATAATTGGTTAAGATTTGGTCAAGATATAAGGCTTAATAAGGTATGAGAAAGTATGAGAGGATAAGCCTTTTTATAATAAAGGGGAGGGACGCTTCAGAAAACACTCCAAATACTAAAAAATAATAAGATTATTCTAGATTTAAATAATTAAAAATGGCCCATAAATGTAAATTATAAATAATTTTATACCATATACTTCCCCCTTTTGATTATTTAACATTTTTTTGTTTTTTAAATAATTTATTAATAAATTAAATCTATAAGATATTATTATTTTCAGATTTAATACAATTAATCTATTCTGGCTTATACAACAATAATAAAAAGTGGTAATTATAATATAATGATTTCCAGCATCTATTATATATCATATAGATCATCTAATTTTTTATACACATTAACTAATGAAAAATATAACAAAATTAATTTTATAAATATCATTTATTCTATTTTTCTGTTAATTGAATAAAAATTGTTTTAGAATTAAAAAGATTTTTAAGGTAATTATATAAAATATAAAAATTCAAAATAAATTTATATAATTAAAATATTTAAATTGATATCAAATTAGACATTTATATTAGTTCATATATTGATTTTTTTCATTATGTGGACACATAAAAGATATTAAAATAGAAGATAGTGATATTTTGTAAATATCTTTGACTTAATTAATATATAATTTATTTTCATGTACAATAGTCCCTTAAACAACACATAATATATAATAATATGATAGGTATTATTAAAATTCAACCAATAATTTTTTTGTACATGTTTTGGTTTTATGTTAAACCATATAATTTTGATTTACCCACAATTAATTCCTTTAACTCTTACCCTGGCAACATGTATTTTTATTACTAATGTTTAATTTAATAATTATAAATTTCCAAAGGATCCATAAGTGGACCATTAGTGGTATATATTACTTTATTCCAATTATTTGGATGAATTTTTTATTTTTATGAATTTAATATAATTTAATAAAATACAATTTATTTGAAAATATCAATAGTGTCAATTAAGACACTATTCATTAGTTGACTTTTTAAAAATATCATAACATAAATATATGTTCAAACAAACTCATTTTATAAATAAATTATATTTTAAATTCATATAAAAAAATTATTTTATGATATTAATTCACTAAAATTATATTTATTTTAATATTTGTAATATCATTTATTTGATATTTCTATTAATAAGATAATTTATATGTCACTATGGAGTCATCCATAATGGTAATTATTTAATATATAGAAATTATAAATAAATTAATATGATATATATAATTATATTATCTTTCTATAGACTACCTATAGTAAATTTTATCTCTTGGTTATTCCTATATTAAAATTAATATACTTATATAAAATTAGAGTGTGACATTTTTCCATATTCATTGATTTTAATAATATTCATGACATATTCATGAAAAAATATCCATTAAAGGATTCCATTTCTAATATTAGATGAAAATGTTTTTATTTATTCATCCAATATGATGTTTATAGGTCTTTAGGGTAATTTATAATATTATATTTATCATTAATTACATAATTTACCCTTAACCGCGGTAATAAGAAAAACATAAGTTAATATTCATATCGTCCAAAAATAAAAGTAAACAATTAACATAATTTGGACCCACTGATTCCAAATATGGAATACAATTTTCAAAATTTCGAACATAGAATTTTTAGTAATTAATTTAAATTTAATCTCGTTGTCGGAATGAAAAATAGGTGTTTGAAAGTTAAAACTTTGAAAAATATTGAAATGTTTTTATAACAAAATTCATGTTAAATTTATTTCAATGGCCATAATTACATTAAATGATAAAAATATACTCTATTAGTAATTTAAAAACATTCAATAATATAATTTATCCTCATAAATTATTTCGATGAAAATTTTTCTTTCATTTATCATTTAGTATATTTTTTTCTATTCATCATAATTTAAAACATATCATAAAAATATCATGAATTCCTCCAATGTATTTTTTTATATCCGGATTCTAATGAAGAGTTTTATTTTTTAAAATATAATATATTAAATTCTCAAAAACTAGATTTAAATTGGGTACCCCATCAAAAGGTAGAAATCATAATTTTTTTTAAAAATACATCTTTTATATGAAAAAAATGAATTTGTTCCATATCATGTATTGAAATTAAATAATATGAATTTTAAAAATATATGGAATATATAAAATTAAAAATATGTTTAATATTATTCATAACTTCTAATTTAATATATATGTTGCATATTGTAATAATATTTTAATAATATATTGTTGTTCTTTAAAACTAGTCCTTGTTCAAGCCAACTCATTGTAGTGTGTAGTGTAATATTATCATGGTGCTTCTTAAAAAAATAAAGTAAAAAATCATTTTAATTATAAAATGAAAATATTTTAATGTCTTAGGGTTTTACATTATTCCCTCCTTCAATAAATTACATCCTCACAATTTAAACAAGGGATTAAAAGCTAAGCGTTTGACATTTCAAAATATAATTGTTGAAATGCCACATAGACAAATGAATTAATGGGACCTCCATTTTGAAATAATGAAATGGGAGTATCAAATTCACTAGAGATAACACATACTAGGGTCCCATTTTGAAAAACATGGATATAAAATAAAAATCTGGCCCTCATGTTCTGATAAAGATGGATATAGGGCATGATGAGGAAAAAGATATCAGTCACAAAGCTTGATGTTAGTGTTGATCTAAGGGACCATTTTTTTAAATTTGAAAATAATGTACCCTTAATTTTTTTTTATGATTTATCCCTATAGTTGAAAAATTAAATTACTTAATTTATTAAAAACATAACGAAACATAATTTCTTACTTAATGGATATATTTTTCCCCTTTAATCAACTTCTACTACAAACTCAGCATTCTATCCAAAAGATTATAAAATTAGATCTATCATAGTCATATGGGGTTACAAAAATTAATGTATAATTCAGATATTATACCTTTTAAATAAATAAAATCAATTTCATACTAACAAGAACATCACATAGTCTAGTGGTAGGTGATACGCCCTTCTGGATCATCGGTTGTAGGTTCAAGTCTTACAGCCTTACTGGACATGATGGGTTGTCGCCCGACCTATAGGTTTCCTTTTTTCTGAAACTATATTATTCAATCATTTCAAAAATAAAATGAATATATTTAATATTAATGAAATGTTTTAACCATAAAAAAATACTATCCAATTTTCCACATAACCAATTCATACCTTTAGATGTATCCAAAAATCTTCTATCGAAACACACAATTCAAAAAATATTATATGGTCACATAACATAATGTATTCACTTTTTCCACAATAACTTAATCATGTATTCTATTAAAACATGGTAATAACATAAATTACTATAAAACCTTGTAATATTGGATATACTCATAAAATGAAAAAAAAAATGCGAACTCCAATAATCGTGGAATAAACAAACCATTAAATTGTTCAAATGGAGTCAATAATATCTAATAAAAGTTATCAAAATAAATAATCTCTTTATTCCAAAATCATTATCTCAGTATCAGGAACATAGTAAGGGTTATATTTCCATTAACCATATATTTTCCAAAAATATGAACTTGTATTTGTGTCACATTACTTGGTACTATACAATATAAAATCCTTAATGAAATAGTATTGAAGTGAAATCCATATATGCACTATAATTATTATAACCAATATATTTATAATACAAAAAAATAATTATTTAATACTCATATTAATCATTCATATTAATATGTGTTGGTATCATACCTTGATCATTATCCAATAGCATCATCTGGTGTATATTCCTTTGACGATTGAGACATTGATTCACATAGTGTCTCATCTCCTTGTAGTTGAAGAAATATACATTGGAAACCTTATTATTAACCTTTTAATCACAAACTTGGTGTCCTTTTTCTCCACACTTATAAAAAAACTCCCATTTCCTTTAATAATTTACCAGGGTGATTCTTCCCATAGTTATCACATGTGGGAAAATTCTTCTTTCCCTTATTTCCTTTATCCGTATTTTTCTCTGTCATCTTCTTCTTCTCTTACTTCTCTTCAGATCCAAAGGACATGAATAATTATTTACTTATCTTATTAACACATGATATTATTTCTTCTTATGCTGAGAATACATGGGAGACTATTTTTCTTCGAAATTTATGCTTAAGACCATGAATTATATGATCCATCTTACTCTATAGATCATGTGTAATGGTGAGGTTTACATTACTTCTACTGGTCCACATTTCTAAATGATGAAATACATTATATTAAGTAATGTCATAATGTATAATCTCATAACTGGAAAAATACTTATCCGAAATTGATGATTTACATGTATCTAGTCTCATAATCATGAAAATGGTTTCTTTGGAGACATACTTACTCTTAAATCCATTATAACGGGTTGTAAATAAAATGTGAATTATCCTAAGTGTATCACCTGGGAGGGTCAAACCATATGTTTAGTAAGGCCCATTGTTGTGTACTAGGTTACCCCAATCCATGCCCGGAATACCTTGTTAGAGTTTTTACTCCTAGGTATAACTCTGTCAAAACCATCTCCACTTGTAGTATCCATACAGGGATTTACTGCATGGAAGACCCAAAAAGGGTGATCTCAGATGCTCAGTAGGGATATAAAATATATCAAAATATATCATAAATAATCATAAACATTTTAGGGAAGGTATAAAACTAAATCACATGCCTTTTAAAAAATATCTTCAATATAATATGGAAAGAATATATCAAATTATTCCATTTATAGATTCACAAGGATATTATACTTGTCGATTACCATATTTGATATCAATAACTAATCTCATAATGAAGAAATGAATAATGTCGAAAATCATAACCATACTGTCAAGTTTGTGGGCTAAAACCATTACTATATTTTCAAGGCCTTGTGCCAAGACACTAGTTTTTCTCATGATACCTACCGTTGCATCGAGGGGATATAATGGGTCCAACCAATCTCTTTCTAATTCCAATGAAATTCTCATATGAATAGGGTGAAACACAACGTAAAAATTTATATTAAACCTAGCATATGAAATGTTAATATGTTAACCATAAACCATGACTTGTATAAACATATCACATCCATAGTCAAACATATCATAAAACCATAAATACAATATGGAAGATTATATCATAATAAATCAACCTCAATTAAGAATAAAATGAAAAAAAGTATATTGATCTAGATCAAAATAATCTAATAAAATCATTAATACTCTTGGAATGAAATAACCTTTTTAATCATTTAAAATACATGAAATAATAAAAGAAAACATTTATTTTAAAAATAACCATATAAAATTGTAAAGGAAGATTCAAAATATTTAGGTGAAAAGTTGTAGAAAATATCCTCTTACAATGTATAATAAAAAGAAACATTATGTACTTAATTTGATGAAAAGGTCACAAATTACCTCGTTTGGATAATGACCGAATGACTCCATTAAAAAAATTGTAATAACAAAAAAACATTGGTAAAAATTATTTTAAACTATTTTCTAGGAATCTTAATAATATTTTGAAATAAAGTTTTATAAAATATCAACATGGAATATAAATATGTCATAGTACATACTTATGTATAAACAACCTCATATAATAATGAGATTTTGAAATTAACTCTTACCTTGGACTTTACTCTAGTAAAGGGTGTTTTAACCTCATGTATAATGGTTAAATAATGTTATTAAATTATAATATGACCATATTCATTTTTTTATATCATATATGATCCTCTTTTATATCATTTTGTTAATAATATTTCAGTATTACCGTTGTTTTGGGTTTTAACTGCTTCGTTTTCATATGCATGCTTTGTCATTTATGTCGTGTTTTTTATACATATGACATATTTTATTCATATATAGAATGATATTAAGGTCATAAATATTATATTTACTCATCATAATAATTTTATAACCATTCTTTAATGGTTAAAATGGAGAATTAATCTCATTATATCATGGAGATATTAGGTCGTACATGCGCACGAGCGATGATATAATTACATTAATGGTTAAATGGTAAGGAATTTGATGGAATGTAAATTTTACAAAAACAATATCATGTAATATTTATTATTTAAATCCTTTATATTCATCATTATACCCATTGAAATATAGTATATATGAAACTAAATTACACCACGGTTTGGAGACGGTGTGTCATAAGTATGCACACGTGGTGATATTGTTTTTCATAGGATTTGTAAAATAAGGAATATATATGTACCATTATCATAATAACATCTTAGTATATTCATGATACCTGATTTATTACATTGATATGGAAACTACATTGAATGATTAAGTATAAATTGAATTGGTAAAGCAATTACCTCTTCTTCATTGGACTTCCATTGGATCTCTTCTTAGGGGCACTAGGGATGGTCTTTTTGGAAAACCAGAATGTTAGGTCTACTAGGTTAGAAACCATGAGAGGGGGGGTGAATCATGGTATGACATATTAAAACAACTGCCCCTATTGATCTTGTTTCACTGTTAAGAAAAACTCTCTTATCTCTCTTTCTCGTAGCAAAGTATAAATAGAAATCAAATCATGCACAGGAAACAAAGATTTTTACTTGGTTCACCCTCACTAGGCTACGTCCAAAGAGAATACACCAGCGATGTGCTGATGTACCAACTTCACTAAAAGTGCACTGCTTGTTTATAATGTTCAAAGAAGACTCACTATCCCTTTTGGTTTACAACCAACCACGATATGAAAGCTCATTTCCCTCTCAACGGAAGTGTGATCACTGCTTCTTCAAAAGATCCACTCATAATTTATAGACCTATAGGTCTCTTCATTATCTCTAATAAAATTTAAATCTTTAACTGATGATAGATTCTCTGTTGACATCTAACTTTCACCCATAGATGAATCACTCTTTGCACCGTGTGTACCGGGCAACCTCAAATCTTTTGTGCAACCCTTATAGTTTCTTTCACACAACATTGATGCCTTGCATGCAAGATTCCACTTTTTTTGCAAAACACCATTTGCATGCAACTTCAATATTTTGCGCAAACCAAATCTTACATGAAACATTCTTATCTTGCGTGAAACTCAAAATATTTCATGTAACTCCCTTTGCGCAAAATTCAAACACGATCCAGTGCTCGGATTTTCTCTAAGTGTCGAGCTCCCTCGAATGAGGGGGGTTAACTCGTATATATAGGTGTTCTTAACCCCTACATGGAAGATTCAACTTTTGTCATGCAAATTCCTCTTCGAGCATGCAAAACCTCATTTGACGTCACTTTGGGCACGCAAGTTTCTTTCGTGCAAACTCCTCTTTCATGCCTATGCCCAAATCTTTCGTGCACCTCATTCCTTTTCCATTTTTTGACGTTCTTCTCCAGAAACATGCCTTGTGCACAAGATTACTTCATGAAAATAAATCTTTTACGTACATATTCAAATCTTTTGTAACTCCTCAAGCTTCCACGATACGTTTCCCATTGAATAATTTAATAGCTTGCATTGTACGCAACTTGGAGTTTTAACACACCACGACCAATCAAAGTATCCATTATGAATAGTAATACCCACTTTTTGAAATTTTATAAATTTTATTATTCAAAATGGACTTCATTTTTTAATTCAGAATATCAAAATTAGCTTAGGGTGAATTTTTGGTATTTTTCTGAAAACTTTAAATTTTTTATGAATAGTGAAACACACTACGTTATTATTTTAAACCAAATTTTTATTTAAATAATTAGTTAGTTTATTTTAATTTATTTTAAGTCAAAATAGATAAATAATACCTATATATGTTCAATGTAATTTATTGGATTCATTTTATAATAAATTTAGATATATAAAATTTTATTAAACATTTTACCGCCTTTTACCCACCTTCAAGGAGCATTTACAAATTCGCATAAAACATAATTTTACTTCTTCTGTGAGTTGGATTTCAAAAATATGAGATACACTGTTGAAATCAGTAATTAAAATTTGGTTTAATAAGATGAAAATAATTTTTTTTGAATAGTAACTTTTGACTTTAATATACCACGGTTAAAAGTAAATAGAGTAATTAAGGGTAAAAATGATATTATAATTACCTTAACACAAGTACTAATTCTATTGTATAAGTTTAATTCGACCAAAAATATCCTTAGTAATAAAATATGATTTTTTTAGTCCACTTGGATTAGATTAGGACATTTATAATTATTTTATTTAAAAAAAGTCAAAAGTGTAAAATTCAAAGTTTAATAACTAAACCATTTTTAATATTGGGTTATACAAAAGATAAATTCAACTATAAATATTTATTAGAAATATAAAAATATTTCCTACATAATGGTATTTTATTTATTATTTTTAGACATTACATAATTTAATTTATTTATGACACAATGATGATGTAATAATTACATTATTAATGAAATATTAAAATATTTGATATTATAAATATCCAAATAAATGTAATTTTATACTTTTGATGAATTAAACTAATTTTCTAGTTTAATATGACATTTTAGGGTTGATTAAATAATTTTTTTCGAAGGAATCATGCTGTTATGATTTTCACCAGAACCAAATACTAAATAGTGTCAACATTGGCATAATTGAGTTTTTAAAACAAATACTTTATTATTAATTGATATAATATTCCTAAAAATCTAAGGTTCGGTCAAAGGACTTAGATAAGTTTATATATATTAATAATTAACCACTTTGGTTTTTTTTTGCTTATTATTGTAAGTTTATTAACCATATAATATAAAAATACAAAGAGAAATGGTAAATGTCAAACTATTTAACTAAGAGTTAAATCTAAAAATAAGGTAAATATGGTGACCTAAACCTATATATAACCTATTGGTTGAGAGGTTTTATACCCATCCCCACTTTATCATCTAAATAAATCATTTTTTATCCATTAGAAACTGAAATATTTTTATTATAAAATAATATTTCAAGCTTTTCCTAAAGTGACCCTCACCTCTCTTATAAAAATGTGCTTCACCTTCTCCTGATTTCACACCTACAAAGCCATTTGTCTCGGCCAACCCCTTCCCAAATATCCTCCCAACTTCCCTCACATCAACCTAGAGTCATTACATTGATTATAAATCCAACCTAAGGATCCCTTTTGATCAACTAAAAAAGAAACACCCGAAGAAGGGGTAATAATTTCCCCACCCTCTTTCAAGTTCTTTTCTTCTTCCACTTCCTCTTTATTTGATGTTTCCATTATAAAATAATAACTCAAATATCTTATATATACTGTGATGTTATTATAAAAATGGTACAACAATATTCATTACTCTATCCATCATATAAATGACAAAGTCACCATACATGCGTACGTACGGCTTACCGTATCCACGTCGTGGTGTAGTTTGTTATTCAAACACTTCATTATTTGGATGGGTATAATAATAGGTATAAATAATGTAAATAATGAATATAACATGTTAATTATTATTTATATATGATATACCATCCAATTACAAATGATTTCACCATCAATATAATGATATTGTCCCTCGTGCAGACGTACGGATTACCGTCTCCAAGAACGCGATTAGATACATTCCCCATCGTAATCTCAAAAATAATTTTCATTTTATGATTAAAAATAATTTTTAATAACTTAACATCATTCTGGATATGAATAAAATACATTCTATCCATAACAAACATTTCTTACGTAACCGAGCATATAAAGGAAAACAGATCAGTTAACACCTGAAACGATGATACTACTAAAATATTATTAACAAAGCAATATTGTAAGATCATATATGATATAATATTTATGTACATTATTCTTGTATAATTTAATAACAATGCTTTAACTATTATACTAGAGGTTAACATACCATCGACTAAGGAAAAGTACAAGGTAAGGGTTAATTTCACAATCTCTTTATTATCTGAGGTTATTTTTACGTAAGAATCTACTGGGACATCTTTATCATCCACATATATGTTTCTTAAAAATGTATTTAAAAAAAATTACTATTTACTACACTATGGGTTAAATTCATTTATACCCTTGTTTTACTTTTAATAAAATGGTTTGAAAGGAATCTTTCCGTCTTTTTCTAAGCAAGGTACTTTATGACCTTTTCGACAAAATTTAAGAAAGAATTTCTTTTTTTTAACTTATACGGTGGGTGTGGCTATTTTACACCATTATATCATCGTTGAATCTTCCCATAAAATATTATATGAATATTTTCAAAGTAAATGTTTTCTTTTATAATTACGTGACTTTTAATTGATTTCAAAATAGAAAGAGATATTTATTTCAAATAGTTTTCATTTCATCTATGTCAACATCTTTTGATGGATTTTAAACTTATTTGAATTTGATTTATTATGATATCAATATTCCATATTGTATATAAAGTTTTGTGATATTTTTGATAGTGGATGTGCTATTTTTACACCATTCATGGTTTATGGATAAAGTATTGACATTTCGTATGCATGTTTTAATATGAATGTTTATGTTATGTTTAAACCTTTTCATATGAGTAATTCAATGGACTTAGTATGTGATGGGTGTAAACTGCTAAAGCTCCTCGATACATCGGTAGGTCTCATGAGACAAACTAATGTCTTGGCACAATTCCTTGACAAAATATTATTTGTAGTCTTGGCATAAGGCCTTGAATATGTGGTTATGAAGTCTGGCATTATACATTTCATAATTATGAAAGTGGCTCTTGATATTGAATTTGATTATTAGACTAGTAAAATATCCATGTGAATAAGTAAATGGCATTATTTGATTTTATATTTGTTATATTATGATGAAGTTTAAGTTTAAAAGGATTTTTTTTAGTCTTATAAATTGCCTTAAATGTTTATACTTATTTATGAAAGTTTCCGATATATTCTTATCCTTACTAAGCATTTGAGCTCACCCTTTCTATGTTTTATTTTTCCCAGGATGTGAAGAAGTATGTTATAGTTGACCTGCAGGGATAGATTAAGGATATAAGTGTGTTCAAAAGGGGAAAAAATGTTGTTAATGTTTTTATTTCATGGTGTAATGTAAAACTTATGAATGTATCTAGTATTAACGAGGAAACTAAATTGATCGGCCTTTCAGTACATGATTTCTTATATCATGGCAATGTTATGTAATAATGCACCGACTCTGGGTAACTGGGGTCGGGACGTTACATATTTTGTGTGCAACATGACTTTTACATTTTTAAACATTCTGATTCCGAAACATTCATTTCACGCAAGTTTCCAAACAACCCTAAATCTTGTGCATAACTCTCTTTTCCAAAAACATGTATCCCCATTTTTGGATTTTAAGGCCCAAAAATTTGGCAAACAATGGAAAACGGTGCCACTTTAGATCCGTTCTTTTTTGTACCACCTCCAGATTTTCCATTCCTTTTTCATATTTATTTGTCAACATAGGTTGTCAACAATTTCTATGGAACTTAAAAAATCCCCTTGTAAACCACCTTTGTCAACAAAATTAACATCGGGGTCTGCTCTATCAACAAACCCAACATGGAGGTCCTCTTTGTCAACAAACACAATCACCTCAAAAATGCTTCATTAATTCCATGAAGGAATTTTCCATAACACAGGACCTCCATAAGTTAGATATGATTTTTATAGGATAATTGGGAAGTTTTTGGTTAAGTTAGAAGGCTCAAGGAGGTGGGCGGAAGTGTGGGAGGAGATGCAGTTTTATACGAGAGGGGAGGGGACTTTAGGAAACTCTCAAAATATTAAAATATAATAAGAATATTCTAGATCTTAAAAATTCCAAATGGCACATAAATGATAATTATAATACTTGTTCTACCATTTCATTTCAAATTGTGATGATTTAATATTTTTTGGTTTTTAAACAATTTATTAATAAATTAACTCAGTAAGATATTATTATTTCCCAATTTTATACTATTAATATAATTTGACTTAAAATACAATAAGACAAAGTTGTAATTAGAATATAATATTATCACACATATTAATATATAATATAGTTATTGGAAATTTTTAAGACATGTTAAATAATCCAATATATAAAAAAATTAATGTTATTAAAATCATTTTTTCTATTTTTACTTTTAATTGAAAAAATTTTGTTTTAGAATTAAAAAGAATTTTATGGTAATTATAAAATTTCTAAAATTTAAAAATAAATTTATATAATGAAAATTATTTCATTTATATCAAAATATATATTTATATTCATTCATATCTTGATTTTGTCTCTATGTGGACACATAAATGATATTTAAAACAATATATTGACAATTTGTAACTATCTTTGATTTAAATAATATATAATTTATTTCAATGTACAAGTGTCCATTAAACAACTCAAAATAGATAATAATGTAATATTTATTTAATCTAATTCATCAGATAAATTTTATGGACATGTTTTGGTTTTATTTTAAGCCTTATAATTTTTTATTTACCCTTAATTAATTTCTTTAACTCTTACCATGGCAACATGCCTTTTTATTACTAAGGGTTAGTATAGCCACTCTAAAATGAAAAAGGATAATTAAATGAACCATTGGTGACATATTTAAATTAATAAAACATATTTGGACAATTTTTATATTTTTATGAATTTTATTTAATTTAAAAAATATTTAAATTTAAAAAAATATCAATAGTGTCAATTTTGACCCGATTCATTAGCTGACTTTTTAAAAATATCATCATATAATTATATGTTTTAAAAAATCCTTTAAACCATAAATAACATGTCAAAGTCATCTATAGAAATATTTGATGACATTAATGCGCTCATATTATATTTATTTTATTTTTTTTAAAATCATTTATTGGTTATTTCTAATAATGAAATAATTACTCTATCACTACTGATTCAACGTTAATTTTAACTATTTAATCACTAAAAAATATAAATACATTTCTATTATGTAGGTAATTCTATTTTATTTCTATAGACTACCTATAGTCTATTTTATGTCCTGGTTATCCTTATATTAAAATTAGTGTAATTATATTAAATGAGAGTGACATTTTGTCACATTCATTGATTTTTATAATATTCATGTCATATTAATGGAAAAATGTCCATTAAAGGATTCCATTTATAAAATTAGATGATAAGGAAAGAATATATTCATCCAATATGTTTTTATAGGTTTATAGTAATTTATAATATTATTTTTATCATTAATTACCTAATTTACCCTTAACCGTGGTAATTAAAAAAATTTACAAAAGTTACTATTCATAATTTCCAATAATAAAAGTAACCTATTAACATAATTTGAACCCCATTATTTTAAATATGTAATCAATTTTTCAAAATTTCAAATACAAAAGTTGTAGTGATTAATTTAAAACTAATCTTGTTGTTATAAGGAAAAACAGGTTTTTAAAACTTAAAACATTACAAAAGATTGAAATGTTTTTATATCAAAATTCATGATAAAATTAATTCCAATGACCATAATTATATTAACTGATACAAATATATTCTATTCTTAATTTAAAACCTTCCAATAATATAATTTATACTCACAAATTATTTTGATGGAAAAAAGTTGTTTTCAATTATCATTTAGTATATTTGTTAGTATTCATCAATATTTAAAACATGTTATAAAAATATCAAAAATTCTTCCAAAGAAAATTATTATATGCCTCATAAAAATAATAATTTTATTTTGTTAAATGGAATATGTTAAAGTGTCAAAAACATGATTTAAATTGGACGCCACATCAAAAGGTGACAAAACTGCATTTTTTGAAAAATACTTCTTTCATCCGAAAAAATTGAATTTGTTCCAATATCATGTCTATAAATTACATAGGATGAATGTTAAATTTATATATAATATATAAAATTCAAAATTTTGTTAATACTATTCATAATCTTTAATTTAACAACTATGTTATATATTATAATAATATTTTGTTAATGTATTGTTGTTCATTAAAATTGGGTCGTGTGCATGCCAACTCATTATAGTGTGTAGCATAAATTTAACAAGGTGTAGTGTAAAAATCAAGAAATTAACAAAATTAAATTTATTCAAAAATGAAAATATTGTAAAGTCTTAGGGTGTTACACATTTTCCATGAAAATTTATAAAAGGAGCAAGAAATATTTTTGAAACCATTTTCTCTAAAAATTTATAAAAGAATCATTATTTTTTTGAAAGACCTCATAAACCCAAAACATTTTAAAAAATATATTTTGAAAACTGGGTTTTGAAATAATATATATTTATGACCGAAGAGAGAGAAAATGTATGATTTTTGTAAAAATGCATTCTTAATTATCTTAAGTAACAAGGAGTGAAAATGGTACCAATACATAAATATATCATGATTAACCATTGGGGAATAAATTCCATTAGTGTTATTGAGAGATGTATCATAATATTTCATCAATGAAAGTATAATCATAAACAATCCTGAAGAATGATAAGATAGTTTCAATAGACCGTTACCACTTAGGTAACTTTGAATCATTATTTCCATAAATGAATAAAATCCCAGGAAGCCAAAAATATCATGAAAATCATGATACTCATGGTAAAACATGTAAAATGGAATTTTATACACCCCATAAAAAATATACTTTCATAATATGTCATGTGTCTTAAATGGTGAAAATTGAGAAAAAAATTACATTACTTATATGGTATCTTGAAACCACAAACACCAAGAATGAAATATCATCAAATGGATATGTAAATAACATAAATATATGTATATGAATCATATATTACATTTTTTGGATTTATATACACCACACAAAATAAATGATTGGTGAACATGTTGTGTATTGTATTAATTTAAAAAGTGAGATGAGAAAACCCTTAACATAAGTATTGACTTTTATTCAAACATGTTGAATAATCATATATAATAAATATATGTTTTTTTATAAATATACCATAGATAAATATTTATATATCAAATACCTTATATTATTCACTTGTGTATTTATATTACCCTTTCATAAACAATTTAATTTTAATGTAACATTTCATATAATAACCGCTTTATTTATCATACATGTTTTGACTTGTTATTCTTGATCCTCTAACATAGATCAAAATTTATTAATTTAAATATTTTAAAACATGATTTATATATCATATTTATTCCATATGTAAATATATATAATAATTTATAAAATATATAAGTATGAAATGGAATACATTGTTCATGGAGACTATAGGTCATACGTACGCATGAACATTATTTTAGTTTTCTTTTCATATTGAAAGAATGAATGTAAATGAAATATATGTGTATATATATATATATTAGAATTATATTAGAATTATTATTTCATATATATATCATATAATTACACATAAACCATCCTTACTACATCTCTTTTAAAGTATGAACGAATCACATCGCTTTGTGAAGGCGATTGTCCACACGTCCACAAAGTAATAGTATTTACACAAAATAGAAACCATAAAGGTATATTTTATGTAATATTTATAGAATCATAGATACATGATATATATAATATATATCCTAGAAAAATAGTGTTTCCATTATAATTCCCAACCATGCTATGTGGTAAATAAAAAAACGAAATACATCATCTCGTGAGGTGGAAGTTTTCCATACAAAAACATTAAGTTTGTTACCCATTTTATGTAATAGTCTTTAGGTTTACATAAAAACCATATAATAAAATCATCTAATAATATTTTTATAGTTATTTTATTATATAATAATATAATAATAATATTTGAGGTGGTGGAGAAAGAAAATAAAACAAAAGTTCTTATTGGTTAATGTTACCTCTTCTTTAGATAACTCCTTTTGTTTTTCACTAAAGGGATTCATCTGTTGGAATTATATCAAAAGAGAGAATTATATGATGATATTAGGTAAGTTTAGATAATATTTGTGTAGGTTTAGGATGAGCCTATTTAGAATGATATGTGTGAGGATGTGAGGGGGTGAGTGCCTTTTTATAATGGTGGACAAGTGACATTCTTGTAAATATAAAATGGTAAACACTTTTGAGAAGACTAAAAAAATCATGGGAGTACAATAATTTTTAAATTTCATCAAAAGATGAAAATTTGTCTAAATATTTCCATCGAATGTATTTTAGACACGTTTCTAGATCATTTAGCCTCTTAATATTAATGTTAAACGGATAAGTAAACAAATTTTTACATTAATTACTATAATTAAATTTAATTATTTTCACTAATAATTTTGTAAAAAAAAATTAACTTTAAATAATTATATATTATATATTATACTTAATATAAATATATAATTGTTTTTTATATGTTATAATGATATAAAGTTCATAAATAAATTTAATGTTAATCGCTTATATGGGATGAGACGACGAGTTTTTAAAGAAAAAAATTGAAAAAGTTTGAATAATTTTTATACCCAATTTTAATTTTAAATTGGTTCAAATAAGAAAAATTGGATAACTTGATGTAAAATTGATCTAATTATACTTTGAAACCAAATACAAAATAATTTAATTACAAAAATAAATTAAATTAGTAAGTTGTTCTGAATTAAAATGTAGTGTTTTCCATTATTCGTCAAAAAATGAATCTTCTCGGAAAAATACCAATAATTCACCCAGATAAATTTTGGTGTTATTATTTCTAGAATTAGGTTTATTTTTTCATAATTTTTTTTAAAAGTTTCAAAAATAATATTTAAAATCAGTTCCCCATTAAAAGGTGATAAATTTACCTTTTAGAAAAATACATCTTTTTATTCATAAAATTGGACTTATTCTCATATGTGATCATGAAAACACATAATTTAATAATTAAATGGTTTATTTAATATAATATATGAAGAGGTATTGATTTCACATCGCAAGACTTTGAAATACTTCTAGGAATATTTCTAGATCTAGGCATTGAGACGACATGCAATTTTGTGGCCAAGTGGGCCTGAAATTAATTTTATAAAAATATTGAGTGTGTTTATACTATTAATGTTTTGGAAATGATATATCTCTTAAATTTTATCTTAGATCAGAAAATTGAGCCCACATTTGAGTCTGTATCATGTTGTTTACCCTAGGTGAAGTATAATTTTGGTCGCCACATGATGTCTGTAGAAAATACCACCCAAGGGTAAATGGTAATTGAAATAATTAAACATAATTATTTTATCATGAGTGCCAAATTGAATAAATTTAAAACACTAAATTGGATTGTAAATATGATTAATGCATTGAGTTTGAAATGGGGTGTCTTGCCTCGGCACGACATAAAGTGAGTTGGCATAGAGATTTCAGGTTTCGTGGCCATTTGCATATTTTGATATTTTTTTATAAATACAAAAATGAAGATTTTGATTAGAATTGGACCCTAATATCCCTACCTCTATCTTCCCCCCTAAAGTATTCTTCATCTTTCTTTGGTAGATTAAAGGCGAATCGAAGAACCGAGCTTCATCGGCTCGCAGCGAAAGCGCTGGCGGGTGCACTCATCGTCGACAAGAAGATCAAGGTATGATTCTTATTTAATTTTTGCACCTATGTTTTAAATTCGAAGTTATATTCTTGAATTATTCATCAAAATCACTATTTATACCTCAAGATGATGGACATACAAATAGGGTAATCGTCTGATCTCTATCATGAAGCCATATTTTTATCTAAAATTCGTACATTCTTTGCAGATAATCAACACACACTTTTGGGTGTGCTAATCCACCACCGGATCACCGATCAGAGGCTGGAGTTTTGAGTTTTTCATCACATGGATCATAGATCAATCCATAGATCGGAAATTGGGTAGTTGGATGAGCGTTTATGTTGTGCAGAAGAAAGGGGCAGCTGGTTCCGGCACGGCGGTTCCAGCACGGCGGCACCGGCAAGGACCAGATTTGTGCCAGAAGGCAGCGACTATTAAGCTTCGGTGAAACGGTTCCAGCCAAGGAGGCCGAAAAGGTCGGTAGAGGTCAGTGAGGCACTGGGGTTAGCCCAGCACATCGAGAGGCAAGGATAGCGGAGGCCGGTGGCCAGGGCAGAGGAGGAAGGCAGAGCTGGGATGGAGGCGCAAGGTGGAGTCGGGGCGGAGTAGGTGTCGCGGTCGGGCGGTGAACGGGGGACTGAGACCAGTAATGAATGGTTTGGTGTCAGTATGAGGTCCTGAGGAGGACCAGATGGCATGCACATTGGAGTAAGAAGGGTATGGTAGAGCGGGCAGGACCTGCGGCTTGGCTGCATGCCGTCCAGGGGGTCGGCTCAATTTTGCCTGAAGCTCCATAAAAATCACATATCTCGTAATCAAGGAATCTGATTTGTGTGCCTTCATTGGATACACAATCCTATCATTGAGGTGGATCTTCTTATCCCAGTTGGAGACTTTTTGGTTATTTTCTTGCGGTGTGGGTACAAAAAATGCCAAATTTATGTAATAATTATTAAATTATTATTATTCAGAATTTTTTTTTGGACCTACCTTCTATAAGGGATGTCAATTTGATGGTTTTGTAAGGCAAGGAATCCCTCGATATGAGGATAAATTTTCAAGGAAATTTTTGGTGTTTTAAACCAATGTTCAGGTGTAGGCCCCACAGGGCCGCTTCACACATTTTGTTGTGAAAGATGATTTTTTCACCAGTTATCCATTTTGGATGAATGAGTAGTCCATTCCATGTGTTTTTTTTTGAGAGGATTGAAATGGTGTGATCCATAAATTTTTTTCTGGACTGTGATGTGTGTTGAGTCAATAAGGTTTTCCTTATGACTTTTCCATTCCTTCAAACTTAGGGGAGATTGTTTAGTTAATAATGTTTCCTTATGAATTTATAATTCCTTCTTGTTTTGAAAATTACAAACACCTTATCTCAAGGAAAATCTCTTTGTACCCTATGTTTTAATTCTATAAGGAAATATTTCCTTCCCCAAGAAAATGTATCCTTATCTTGTTTTAATTATTCATATCATAATTTTTCTAAGTGTAAAATTTGGTTTGAAACCAAAACCTTGGAATCCTATAATTACCTAGATATGAAGAATTCTGTTTTAGGATCTGAATTCTCAGAATTCTGATTACAAATTCTGGTTACGAACTCTTCTGAGTTCTGACTCCGAATTATGATTACAAATTCTGGTTACGAACTCTTCTGAGTTCTGACTCCGAATTCTGATTACGAATTCTGGTTATGAAATCTTCTGATTTCTGACTCCAAGTTCTCTGAATACAGACTCTGAACGCTTATGATTTCTGACTCCAAATTATCATGAACTCTAAATCCGAATTTTGTAAGTTCCAGTTCCGAATTCTTGTAAATATAGATTCTGAATTTCCTTGAAATTCAGACTCCGGAATTCTATATAGTTCAGGTTCCAAATTCCTTAGAAAACAGAATCTGAATATCCTTGTATTATAGACTCTGAATTCATTTTTTATTAGACTCCGAACTTTTATTTTCTTACATTCCGAATATTGGATTTTGGTTATGTAACCATATTTTTGCTTACACTTGTTTTTGGTTATCAAATAGTGTCGTGCATTCAGTTACTAACTAATCATTATTTGAGTGACATGTGTACAGGTAACTCCAAAATTCAAGGAAAAATATGATTGTTAGAGGAGGGTGTTAACCGTTGGAGTTGTGCCTATAAATAGGATCTCTTTTAAAATAGCCTACGACAAGTTGATCAATCTAGAGATTAAATGTTGCTGAAGTGATTTCTAGAGAGAGAGACTGTATTGCTTAGTGCGTACTGAACTTCTTGTTCATATTTTCTTTGTGAGACTCCGAATATTGCTAAGTACATTCGAGGGCTTCCGGGGATAGGAAGATAGATTTTCTGACTACCTTGAAGTTGAGGGCTTTTTTGCTGAGTAAGAAAAAGGTTCCAACTACTTTGAAGTTGAGGGCTTGCATGTATTGAAAGATAGAATCGGATCTTCGTATCGAGGGCTTACCCTGGTGTGGGTAAGATAGACTTTCTTGAAAGTATAAATCAAGAAACCTTTATCCAAGGTTGTTGGATATCGTTCTCTTTGGGTTAAAAGATTTACTACTTGTTACTTGTTTTGTTACAAGTTTTCTGCTGCATTTGTATTGTTGAAGAAAGTATAACTATCTTATACTTACTTATACTTGTACTATATTTTAGTTAGATTCTATACGCTTTATGGTATAATCTTCATCATTGTAAACTTTAATTAAGTTTCATTTCCGGAACTATCTTTTCCAGAATCACTTTCTCATGATTATATTTCTGGAATCAAGAAAGTGTGTTGAAGTAGAGGTTTTTTGAATTATCCTATTGAACCTTGTTAAAAATAACCATCTTTAAAATTTACAAAATAATTTTTAAAGTGTAAAATTCACCCACCCCCCTCCCTCTTGTATATTGAGCATCATTAGATACTCCATACAGTATCTCTTTTATTTCAATCCTACATTTTGTATTATAGATTATATCATACTCATATACCATCTCAACATTTGGTATCAGAGAAGGTCTATGAAATACTTATACTCACATATAATTTTTTCTTGCTCAAGTTTTCATTGTTCTATATTTTCCTTGCTTAGGAATATATTTTCCTTGAATCCGAACTTTTTCTATTAACAAGTTTGTGTGGAAATATTTTTTTTTAAGATGGCAGGAATCATTGTTGGTTCCATAGACAATTTATATCCAACTAGACCACCTCTTTTTTATGGAAATGATTATGAATACTGGAGAGATCGAATGAATACTTTTATTATCAGCACTGGAGTTGATAATTATTTATTCTTACCGGAGGATACAAAATCCCTGAAAAAGAAGTTAGTACCTTCACCAATCAAGAAAAGCATGAATATCAACTGAATTATAAGGTATGCAATACTTTACTTTTCTCCATGACTAGAAATATATATATCCAAATTTCATCTTGTGAAGAAGCAATATGTATTTGAAAGAAACTTGAGGTTACTCACTTTGTAACTTCCAAAGTTATTGAAACAAGAAGATCCATGCTCAGAGATGAATACCATGGCTTTAAATTTCCTTATGGAGAAACCATATGTAAGGTGCAACAAAGATTCATGAATATTATGAATAGTTTACAATCCATGGGTGAAAAGGTATTAGATAATTAATCTCTTGTTGATAAGATCATATACATCATGCCCAATGAGTGGTAATCCAAGAGAACTATTATATATGAGAACAAAAAGGTTACTCAAATTTCTTTAGATGAACTGTTTGGAACTCTTCTTCAACATGAGACTAGAATGAAGAGAGATACTGATAATGTTAACAAGAATAATGGGAATGGAAGTGTTTCTTTTACTACAACTTCAAATCATGTGAAAGCCAAGACTCCTGAGAGAGTTACTAGATCCAAATCTAAGACGGTTTTTATTCAATCCGAATCTAGTGGAATTGAATCCTCAGAGAATGAATTAGTCAATCTTGCTCGAAGGATGAACAAGATAGATGCACAGAGGAACTTTCAATCCAGATACAAGAAGAAATAAAATAAAGATAAGATAAATTCAGAAGTTACATGTTATGAATGAAAGAGAGATGGACATATAAGACCAGATTTTACTATGTTCTAGGGAAAAGAAAGAAATGAAAGGCATTAAGAGAAAAATAGAAAGAAGTATTACGAGGCTAAAGCTAAGAAATAATTAAAAGCTAAGGAAACTCGGAGTGCCAGTGGTGGAGACTCTTCAAATGAATCTTCGAATTATGAATCTTCCGGATAAAAGAATCTTGGTCTAATAGCCATAATACCTATTAAAAGTCATTGTTTAATGGCTAAGGTACACAATGCTTAATCAATGACCAATGTTTCTTTAAATGAAAATTATAGTAATGATAAATATTATAACTCTTTGGATAAAGAATCATTTCTGATGAAGATAATACTTTACCTTCCTATGAAGAAGTTTCTAGGTTTGCCAAACTCCTTGAGATTGAGAACTCAAAACTCATGAAAAAACTTGATAAGGCAAGATCTAGGAATATTATTCTTACTAAATAAATATCAGATCTTTCTAAAGATCTTGATAAGAAAAATGTTTCTTTTAAAAATATTTCAAAAAAATCTTGAGGAAGTAAATTTTGAGAAGAATAAACTTTCTAAAGATCTAGAAAACATAATTTCTAAGAAAAATGTTTTCGATCCTAGATCTAGTTCCAAATAAAATGTTTTAGAAGACAAGAACTTGGTTATCAAACTGAAATCTGAAATCTTTTCCTTGAGGAAGTGTTTGTCAAACTTTACCTTAGGTAAGGGAAATTTTGATAAAATGTATTCCCAAATTAGACCACTAAAGAATAGTTCTGGTTTTGGTTATACTGGTTCTAAATCAATTTTTAGTAATAATTACTTTGTTCCTCAAAGTGATCCATTATGCACTAAGTGTCAGTGTGGCGGAAACTAGGAAAAAAATTGTTCCTTAAACTAAACCCAGTTTTTAGGATTCCATAAAGCCTATTTTTCTAAGAAAATGTGGTTGCCTAAAATTTTTCTTTCTGGGATTTCCAGATCCAAGAAACTTTGGATTCTGAAAACCTAACTCTTTTATTTTTAGGAAAATAGAGAAAGTACCAATATAAATACATGGTACATGGATAATGGATGTTCCCTACATATGACCGGTAACAAAAAGTACTTTGAAAAGATTATCAAGATGAAAGGAGGAAAAGTAACCTTCAGAGATAATGCTCAGGAAGAAATTATTGGTATAGGTAACATCATTCTTCTTGGAAAAACATTGATTTCAAATTTTTTATTTGTTAAGGGTCTTAAGAACAACCTCATTAGCATAAGCCAATTATGTGATGAAGGTTACCTTGTGAATTTTAGGAATGAAAAGTGCCTAGTACACAATTCCAAGGAAGAGTTTATTCTTTCTGCCCATAGTCAAGAGAATGTTTACACACTAAGCATAGAAGATCTTAGGATCCAAGATCTACCTTTCCTTAGTGTAATTGAAGTTCATTCTTGGTTGTGGCATAGAATATTAGGACACTGTAAACTTAATAACCTATGAAAACTATCTAAGAAAAGATTATTTAAGGATCTACTGGATCTTAGATTTGATTATTCAAAAGTTTTTGGTCTTTGTCATTATGGAAAGAAACGTAAATCAAGTTTTAAATCAATCGGTGAAGTCTCAACTACTGATGCATTATAGTTAGTGCATATGTATATTTTTGGTCCTATACAAACTAGAAGCATTTGAGGCAATTATTATGTATTTGTTTTAGTTAATGATTATACTAGATTTACGTGGGTCTATTTTTTAGAAAACAAGTCTGAATCCTTTTCATATTTCAAAAGGATTAGAGCCCAAGTTAAAAATGAGAAAAAACTTCCATTGAAAACTATTCATAGTGATCATGGAGGAGAATTTCAAAATTTTGATTTTGAATCTTTTTTTAGTAGAAAAGGCATTACTCATAACTTCTCAGTTCCCAGAACACCTCAACAAAATGGTGTTGTTGAAAGAAGAAATATAATTCATCAAAAGATAACTAGAACCATGTTGAGCGAGTATTCTATAGCCAAACATTTTTTGGTTGAACCTATAAGTACTGCTTGTTATACTATAAATCTAGTTTTAATCAGACTTTTTCTTAATAAAACTCTTTATGAGTTATGGAATGGTACAAAACATAGACTTTCCTAATTCAAGGTTTTTGGTTGCAAGGTATTCATCCTGAATACTAAATATAATCTACATAAATTTACACCAAAATATGATGAAGTAATTTTCCTAGGCTACTCCACAACTTCTAAGGCTTATAGAGTTTTCAATAAAAATAGTTTCGCTGTTGAAGAGACGGTACATGTGAAACTTGATGAAACTGATCACTTTTCTTTTAAAAACCCCAACCTACATCATCGGATTTGTTTTAAAAAACTAATTATCAACCATTGATAGAATATCCCTCTGATAAGGAAAATGTCCAAGAAGATACTTCTAAAACATTTACCCCAGAAGATTTCCTACCCTATGTTTATGAAGAAGTTTTACAAAACCCAAATCAGTCATTTCTAAAGAATCATCCTAATGATAGTATCATTAGAGATGTGAATCAACCTATAAGGACTATAAGTTCATTAAGAAATGAAGTATAACATCTAGCATTTCTTTCCCAATTAGAACCAAAAATCACTGATGAATCTTTAGGTGATAATGATTGGATTAAATCCATGCAAAATGAACTAAATGAATTCGAAAGGAATAATGTCTGGAACTTGGTTGAAAGATCTAAGGAAACTTTTGTTATTAGAGTAAAATGTGTTTTCAGAAATAAGTGTGATGAAAATGGAATAATTGTAAGAAATAAATCTATATTAGTTGCTAAAGGTTATAATCAGAAGGAATAGACTATGAAGAAAACTATGCTTTAGTAGCTAGACTTGATTCTATTCGTATCCTACTTTCCTTTACAACATTATTCAATTTCAAACTTTTTCAAATGGAAGTGAAATGTATTGTACTTAATGGTTATGTTTAAGAGGAAGTTTTTTTTGAACAACCTTCTGGTTTTGAAAATATAAAATATCATGATCATGTTTTTAGACTTACCAAAGCTTTGTATGGACTTAAGTAAGCCCCTAGAGCTTGGTATGATAGTCTTACAGGATTTTTGCTTCAAAATAATAATGTTAAGGGAAATTCAGATCCAACTCTTTTTATAAAGAAAGATAAGAAAAATCTATTGATTGTTCAAATTTATGTTGATGACATTATATTTGATTCTACTCAGCAATATTTAACTGATTCCTTTGCGGATCTCATGAAATATGAGTTTGAAATGAGTATGATGGATGAGTTAACATTTTTTCTTGGTTTTCAAATTTCTCAAAAACAAGAAGGAATCTATATATCCCAACATAATTATATTAAATATCTTTTTAAAAATTATGTATATGACAACACTAAGAGTATAAGTACTCCCATTGGTACCTCAAACACACTTGATCTTGATGAAGTTGGGAAACCAGTAGATCAAACATCTTTTAGAGGTATGATAGGAAGTTTACTTTACTTGAAAGCTAGTCATCTAGACTTAATGTTTTTAGTATGCTTATGCTCAAGATATAAATCCAATCCTAAGGAATCTCAATTAAAGGTAGTGAAAATAATTTTTCACTACTCAAAGGGAACCATGGATTTAAGACTCTTTTATACTTCTGGAAATGATTTTCTTTTAAAAAGTTTTTCAGATGCTGACTTTGGTGGCTGTAGAATAGATAGAAAAAGTAAATCCCGAACTTTTCATTTCTTATGATATTCATTAGTTTCTTTTTCATGCAATAAGTAACACTCAGTAGCACTTTCCACTGTTGAATCTGGAAGTTGTTGTGCTCAAGTTTTTTGGATGCAACACACACTCACAGACTATGGTATGAGTTTTACCAAAACACAATTTTTTTGTGATAATACAAGTTCCATTTCCCTTAGTAAAAACCATGCACATCACTCTTGTGCAAAGCACATAGAAATTAGGCATCACTTTCTTATGGATTTCACACAAAAAAGAGATATCATTCTTCAATTTATTAGAACACAAGATCAACTTGCTGATATTTTCACAAAATCTTTACCCTCTGATAGATTCGAATACATTAAACAAAAGTTAGGAATGATAACCATAAGGTAATATTCCTTGTTACCTTCCTGTGGAATCAATCTCTGTACAGTAATAAACTCCTTTTCATAGGGAGGGTACATTTTCTGGTTAGTATTCAAAAAAAATTTGTAATGAAATTTTATGTAGTTAGTTTTGTTTTCAATTTTTTTTCGTAATGAAGTTTATCAAAAAAATTAGTAATGAAGATTTTCATACTTGAAATTTTCATAATGAAAATTCTTCGTACTTGAAATTCTCGTAATAAAGATTTTCATAATTAATATTTTTGTAATGATGATTTTCCTAATTAATATTTTCGTAATGAATATTTTTCATAATTTTTTTGTACTCAATTTTTTTCCCCACGTAATAGAGTTTTTTTCATAGTCAAGTTCTTTTTACAGAATCTAATGTTCTTCTAGAAGTATTTTCCTCAATATGAATAGTCTTATTAGTAATCCAAAAGGTATGACTCTTTCTTGAGTTTTTGTAATCACCTTTTACTTGCTGGTAGTTTCTTTTGTATTTTTAAAATTTCTCGGATTCTAGTTTCCTTAAATCCGAATTTTTTCTTTTAAAAACCTCAAAAGATCGGATCCTACCAAATTTCCCTTGTGGGTATCATTTTAATAGTCAGATATGATCAGAAGAATTCTTAGCCATTGGATTGAGATGGGAAGATAAACCATCGCATCAACACCTATAAAAGGGGACCCCCGATGGTTGTCCCACATCGGTTTTCAAGATTTTGCATGTCGAAGCTCTGCCCCAGTTCAAAATATCGTTCCAGTTTTTCAAAGGTTTCTCAATTTCAAATGTCTAGTGAAGTTCCTTCTCAAGATATGTCTTCTATCAAGCCGATTGCGGAGTGGCAGGTATACAGAGAGAGGTTGGTGCATTTGAACTTCTTCAATAAGTATGATTATATTATCTCCAAAAACATCAAGCTGAATAGATGAGAAAGTTTTTGCATATAAAAACCTGGAGCTCAAGACTTGGTGTATCTGGATCTACTCATTGAGTTTTATGATTCAGTTCATTTCTTTAAGGAAGAAGGGAGAGATAAGTTTTCATTCCAGAGTTACAGAAAAACCTATGCCCTTTCATACACCAAGGCTGCTAGCTTGGTGGGGTTGTCTTATAAAGGGGAAGCCAAGTTCTATTCCCAGAAGCTACCAGATGTTCAAGGAAGTTTGGTAAAGGTGAAGGCTATAGATTGTCTTGGACTTAAAGATGTCAAGACTACAAATATTTCTCATTTTTCTACAAATAACTGGATCTTTGATTTCTGGGTTCAGGGTTTTTTCGTACCGAGAAAGGGTGACAAGGACACGATGAAGAAAAGTGATATGTATATCTTGGATTGTTTGGTAAATCTAAGGAAGATCAATCTGTTGAATCATATTCTCATTATGATCAATAATATCAATAATGGGAATTTGAGAGCACAGATAATCATGTATCATGCCCTACTATCCAAGTTTATTGTTCGATGTCTTAAGTCCTTCAAGATTCCGTGTAGTTACAAGCCGAGAAATTGCAAAGTCATGTTAGTAAGATATGATACTTTGAAAAGAATGAATATCATATTTTCTAAATATTCTCAAGAGTTTTATGATCTACAAGTGGAAAAAGCAGAAGATGTTTCGAAGAATGCATAAGAGGCTGAACTGTTGAAGTAGGCTGAAAAAAAAAGAGGAAACTAAAGGAAGTGAAAGAAACAGAGAAAATAACTAAGGCCAAAGAAACTCAATCTGTACCTCCAAAGCCCAAGAAGAAAAAAAGCTTATCCAGATGAGGTTTTTCCCAAGTGGAGGGAAGATAAAAAGAACCGGAAGGAAGGAGATCCACATTTTGGCTTGGATCCAGCAAAATCCAAAGATTTGAAAGAGAAGACAGCTGATGATCTTGAGAAGTAAGCCAAAGAGAAGAAGCTTAAAAAATGTCTAAGGCTAAAATTGTCCAATCTATTTTGAGGGAAACTGAAATAACATCTGAGAACATCCCTATACTGAAATCCTTCATGGTGAAACCCTTACCTAAGACTCTAGGGAAGAAGTTCATGACTCCAAAAAAAGTACATGAAAAGGTTTTCGAAGAAAAGAAAGTTGTGGAAGAAGTACAAGAAGCTAAAAGTAGTGATGATACCGCTGATCTAATAAAGAAAGTTGAAGACTTTCATGAGAAGGAAAGTCCATCCGAAAAATTATCAATTTGGACTTCTCAAGCTGGATCTTCAAAACTTGTTACCCTTGGAATTGATGAGAAGTATGAAGAAGAAGTGAACAAGTTATCTGAGGAAGAGAGTCATTATCATGACTTCATTTGTCCTGAAGATATTGAGGCAGGATCCGAGAAAGAAAAAATTGATGAAGATAGAATTGTTCAGTTGTCTGAAGGTGAACATGAGTCTCCAGATCAGGAAGCTGTTCCAAAAACTGACAAGGGAAAACAGGTGGTTTTTGATACACCTACCAAAGTTGCTTTAAGGAAGAAGGAAGCTGGTGGATCTTCTAAGAGGAATCTTGTCAATATAGAGGAAGAACCATCACCAATAAAAGTTTCAGATACAAAATCATGAGCTCGGGGACATGATTTTGTCATTTAATCACTGAAGAAGCTTGTTGACACTATTCTGATCTTTCCAACCATTGACTCTAGATGTCAGATGCTTCAACATAACTTGAATCAAAAATCAGAAACTGTATCCATGGTGATGTATAGGTGCATAAATATTGAGGCTGATTACAAGAACTTCCTTATCAACTACGATGCCCATAGAAAATCTTGTAAGAAAGTGGTCAGTTGTTCAAAGAATATAGTTGAAGATTTAAGAGAGCTTGATAAGTTTCAAGATAATGTTAAGGAAGATTTTGATTTTGAAGACAGTAAAATAAAAGATCTCACAAATAGCTTTGAGGAAAAGCTAAATCTTGAGAAGAATACTTGGATTCATGAGTTCATGGATCTAAATGGTAAGTTTTACTATGTTTCTCAAAGCTAGAAGAGAGAAAGGTATCTCTGGATCGAGATTAAAGAGAATATAGTAAAACAAGATGACTTGTTAAAGGATCAAGAAGAGGCTCTGAAGGCTCAGAATGATAAGATCAAACCCTTAGAGAAAAAATCAGAGGAAGATCACAATGAGCTAATGAAGCTGAAAACCATTTTGAAGAAATTAATACCCAAGGAAAAGGAAGGAAAATAAATACGATATTTTTTTTATTTTCTTCCTTGTACAAATTCTTCCAATATTAAGGAAATTTTGGTTGCTCGTTTCTGTTTGCATGCTTTGTACTAATATTTTAGGTACTATAATTTCTTTTCCATTCCCTCAAATTATTTTTGAAAATCACAAAGGGAGAGAAAGGAAAAAAGAATACTAAGTAAAGAAGAAATATCCCTAAGTAAGAGGGAGTTTATCTAAGGGATGATTTTAATTACAGAGATTTACATACTCAAGATAATGAAAAATCTCATTTTGGAAATTTAGAATATGATCCTTAGTGTTTCAAAGCCTAAGGGGGAGTTATTCGTATTCATCTTTGCCAATGTGAAAAGGGAGATAAGTTTTACTTCAATTTCTAGAAAAAAATTTCTAAGTCTTTATATTATTTTTTTGTAAGGATGTTTGTGCTTTTCAAAAGGGGGGAGATTTTTAAGTCAATAAGGTTTTCCTTATGAATTTTCCATTCCTACATACTTAGGAGAGATTGTTTAGTCAATAAGGTTTACTTATGACTTTATAATTTCTTTCTTGTTTTGAAAATCACAAACACCTTATCTCAAGGAAAATCTCTTTTTACCCTATGTTTTACTTCTATAAGGAAAATTTTCCTTCCCCAAGGGAATTTATCCTTATCTTGTTTTCATTATTCATATCATAATTTCTCTAAGTGTAAAATTCGGTTTGAATCCAAAACCTCAAAATCCTATAATTACCTAGATATGAAGCATTCTGTTTTAGGATCTGAATTCTCATAATTCTGATAACGAATTCTGGTTACGAACTCTTCTGAGTTCTGACTTAGAATTCTGATTACGAATTCTAGTTATGAACTCTTCTGAGTTCTGACTCCAAATACTGATTAAGAATTCTGGTTATGAATTCCTCTGAGTTCTGACTCTGAGTTCTCTGAATACAAACTCCGAAATCTTATGAGTTCTGACTCCGAATTCTCATGAACTCTGACTCCGAAATTTATAAGTTGCGGTTCTGGATTCTTGTAAATCCAGATTCCGAGTTTCCTTGAAATTAAGACTCCAGAATTACATATAGTTCAGGTTCTGAATTCCATAGAAAACATAATCTGAATATCCTTGTATTATAGACTCCGAATTCATTTTTTATTAGACTCAGAACTTTTATTTGCTTACATTTTGAATATTAGACTTTGGTTATGTAACCATATTTTTTCTTACACTTTTTTTTGGTTATAAAACAGTGTTGTTCATTCAGTTACTAACTAATCATTGTTTGAGTGACACATGTACAGGTCCCTCTGAAATTCAAGGAAAAATATAACCGTTGGAGGAGGGAGCCAATTGTTGAAGTTGTGCCTATAAATAGGAGATCATTTGAAATATCCTACGATAAGTTGATCAATCTAGAGATTACATACTGTTGAAGTGATTTCTAGACAGAGAGACTTTTTTTCTTAGTGCATACAGAACTTCTTGTTCATATTTTCTATGTTCAACTCTGAATGTTGCTGAGTACATTTGAGGGCTTTTGGGGATAGGAAGACAGAGGTGCCGAATACCTTGAAGTTGAGGGCTTCCTTGATGAGGAGGAAAGAGGTGTCGACTACCTTGAAGTTGAGGGCTTGCGGGGATAGCAAGACAGACTCAGATCTTTGTATTGAGGTCTTACCCAAGTGTGGGTAAGATACACTTTCTTGAAATTATAAATCAAGGGACCTTTATCCAAGGTTGTTGGATACCCTTCTCTTTGGGTTAAAAGATTTACTACTTGTTACTTGTGTTGTTACAGGTTTTATGATGCATTTTTATTATTGAGGAAAGTATAACTATCTTATACTTCCTTATACTTATACTGTGTTTTAGTTATATTCTATATGCTTTAAGGTAGAATATTCATCATTGTAAACTTTCATTAAGTTTCATTTCCTAAACCATCTTTTCTGGAATCACTTTCTCAGAATCATATTTTTGAAATCAAGCCAATGTGTAGAACTAGTGGTTTTGTGAATTACCCTGTTTAACATTGTTAAACATGACCATCTTTAAAAGTTCCAAAAGAATTTTTAAAGTGTACAATCCCCCCTCTTGTATATTGATCATCATTAGATAATTCATATAGTATCTCTTTTATTTCGATCCTACATTTGGTATTATAGAGTATATCATACTCACATACCATCTCAAAAATGTGGGCCCCACATGATGTATTTTTGGTACAATGCGGTGACTTGCTAATTTTCCATCTGATGTCCATTTGGGGTGAATGAATAGTAGATCTTGCATGTTATTTTTCAAGGATCGCAACAATGTAATCTATTTGAACTTATAGAGGCTTGTTTGTGATCTCATTAAATTTCACAACATTAAAGGAATATCAGTGGAAGATCCTTTTGATGTGTTTGAAGAGAACCCATGGCTTGGGTCAGCATCGAATATTGTGAGAGTGGAGAAGATGTATGAAGATATACGGTCAAATGTTCTGGGCCATTTGAGGAGGCATTCCAGTGAAATTACATTTTCACCCTTTATAAAAACAACGAGCATCCTATGCTCATTAAACTATTGGCTTGGAATGTTTTGTACTCTGGGAGTGCACTAACATGATTTGGGTTACATGACCGTAGTTTGGTACCCAAGAATGGCTTGGTACACAGTAAGTCATCGAGGTGGGGTAACACATCATGTGGGCCCCACATGCGATGTGTACTCCTTTTTTATTTTTTCTATCTTTCATATCTCCTTCTTTTGAACTTGGAAATTTGGCCTCTGAATAACCTATACTGAGTTTCCTTCCACATAAAAAGAGATGATTCCCTCTTTAGCGGCATATGAGTTATGATGGGAGATGTTATGTGAGTGATGCCTATCGGGGGTGACACCTGATAACTGTAGTGGTTCTTCCAATAGGTAACATTCATAAAAGATATTCAGGGTTCCTTGATTATTTTCCAAAAGGTACCATATAGCAAGGATGACTAGTATTTCCCAATAACACTAGAGTGGTACCCTCCTACCAGGATGAGGATAGTTCCTCGACGATACTAGAGTAACACCCTCCAACTAGGCTGGGGAGGGTTCCTTGAAGATATAGGAGTGGAACCCTCTACTTGGGCTGGGGATGGGTCCTCGATGATACTAGAGTGTCACTCTCCAGGTGGGATTGTGATGAATCCTTGATGATACTACAGTGGAACCCACTATCTGATATGGGTATGAGTCCTCAACGATACTAGAGTGGAACCCTCTAGTTGAGCTAGGGATGGGTCATTAATGAGACTAATGTTTACTCCTCCAATAGGTCTGGTCATGGATCATCAACTTTGATACACGACCTCTCTATTGTGCGATAGGGATGATGTGTTCTCTGAAATTACATTGGAATCTCAAGAAAGAGGGATGCTTTTCACAATAAGATATATCCTTGTGATGTGACCTAAAACCATTAGGGTGAGACAGTTCCACCCAAAGAAAATAGTATCGAGGTGTGATGATTGAGCCACTTTGACATGAAATTCATATCACACATATGGGAGTATAGGCATCGATGGTTACTTCTGGAACTATTGGAGACTCACTTTTCCTAGGCTGGGATTTTGAGATGAAGATCCCCTTACTCTTTCATTTGGGTTTGTTTGTTTGAGTATATATATAACTTATTTCTAGTTCCCACTCTTGGGGTTCTAGATACTCTCTTTCTAGTAGAGGTAAAGACGTGTGGGGTATTCCACATTCTTTTTGATTCTGTATTATATTGTTCGGATGAGTCTACTCACCTACTATAGGTTGTAAACACTCAATGAGAAGTTAATCTCCTCACTATTTCTATCTTCTTCTGTTTGGATGAGATTACATTACTGTTTTGTTGGGTTAAGCTGCACTTCTTTTAATGTATCTTATTCTTTCTATCTACTAATGTCATATTCTTCTATTATACCTCTTACTTCTCCCATCTTCAATACCTCTCTTGATTCTCCCTTGAGCCTTGAGGGCATTCT
Source organism: Viscum album (assembly GCA_963277665.1). Classification (NCBI taxonomy): domain Eukaryota; kingdom Viridiplantae; phylum Streptophyta; class Magnoliopsida; order Santalales; family Viscaceae; genus Viscum; species Viscum album. The sequence continues at coordinate 1,187,673,424 of OY728164.1, forward strand.
ACTGAGTATCTTTATACTCACCCAGCTTGGGTTTTTCCCGCACATGGTGTGACCATGCGAAAGACAGGTATGATGGTCATGACTTTAGAAGAGAATAAGGATATGAGTACATGCACCATGTATGGTGGTAATAGCTTGGGATCTAGGAGCATGGATCCCTTAGATATTTTTCTCTTCAGTTACTTTCAGGTTGTGCCACTTTTCTCGTCTGGAATTTATTTTTCCCCTTTACCTTTAAGTTTACTTTTCTGTACTAGTATGGTTTTGAGGTTGATGAATGTTTGTGGATTATATATAAAATTATTATATCTTTTTTCCATCTTTTCCATTGCACTTTTTAATTGAGTTGGCTATGTTTGTGTACAAGTTCATAGGAAGTGGCACTAGTATGTTTGTTGTGCCTTTAGCAATAGTCATCACCCCTTGGCCTATAAAGGTGAGATTAGGGTAGTTTTGGATTTAGCCCTAGAATGGTTCGGGCCATGAAAAAGTGGAATCAAAGGTGGTAAATTATTTGGGATGTTGTTTGGAAATTCCCTAAAAAAGAATCTTTCAGATTTTGGGAAACATTGTCAGTGTTTCTCGAGAGCATCTCTCAGGATAGGGAGTCTCATAACGGTGTGGTGGCTGACACAGCCATTCACCAAGACCTTGATTACCCACTTGTAGACTCAGCACCTTGAGACACTTGTTACAGGGAACAATGGTGCAATCATCATATGGTATTTAGTCTTTTGACCTTCCTTCTAGAGTCAGTTTCACTTTGTTGTTGATATATATATATATATGCTCAATTGACCGTAGTAATCTTTAATAATATTCAGGATGTATCCGCAATGACATCCATCTAGGACACCGTCTTCAGTTTTTGATGATGACACTTTGAGTGATGAGGCCTCAGTTCAGGTCCCACAATGTGATCCCCTTTGTCTAGGTGGGCCGGTAGAAGCACACCCACCTTTTGAGTAATAGACATCCCCAGCAAAGAGGGATGAGGATGTCCATGGGTTGAGCGCACATCGCAAGTTCCAATGCCAGAGACCTATGATGTTCCAAAGTGAGCCAGACCCTTAGGTATAAAAGGTTTTGTTAGAGTTGGTGGACCACATCTTCAGGCTTGTATGGACATCGGTAGATCAAATAGTGGCTTTGGAAACCATCCATTTCCATGGATTAGCTAGGCATTGGTGGATATTTGTTACTTAGATACACGATGATTTGACACTCTCGTGGGATGACTTTCAACACCTATATCATGAGGAGTTATACCCCTCCCGCTTGACTTTCATTCATCTTCTGAATATCCTACAGTTTCAGAATGGAGGGATGATGGTGACCGAGTATGTGACTAGGTTCAAATACCTTTCACACTACTCTCTGGAAATAATTTATAAAGTCTACTTTTGAGTAGGGATGTTTGAGGAGAGACTCTATAGAAAGATATGGGCTATAATATTACCCCTATTCATCCCCACCCATGATGGGGTGCTAGAGCAGGCATTGGTGACACAAAACATTATGTCTAAGCGACTCCATATAGTTGGTTGTGGTAGTGAGCGCAATAGAGATGGGGCATCTTCAGCAGTTAGCAAACATTAAATGACAATATCTCGATGTAGTAGATCTTCTCATGATCAGTCTCAGGCATCAGGTGGACCACCACGGTTGAGGCATCACTTTGATCAGGGTGGTACCTAGGGAAGTGGTGTTGGAAGAGGAGTAGGAGGAGCTAGAGGTTGGGGATGATGTTTTGAGGTCTTTCTAAAACCATGAGGTGGCACACATCGGGATTTGGAGGTTGTCAGCGTGGTCCTTGGAAAACCGCATGCTTTGGATGTCTATGATCCTATAGATAATGAGATGATAAGAGATATGTCTTGTGTCTTTTTTACATTTTGTAGTATAACTTGTTAGACACTGTGTGAGATTATCTCTTCTCCTTTCTCCTTGCTTGTGGTATTTCATGGGTTATGTGGGGCATCGGTGTAACCCTGTTTTGTTTTTGTTCGATGTACCTATGAATGCATGAGGAAGAGGGGTACTACCCACACTGAGACACATTTTTTATGCGAGAAAAACTGTGAGGGAGAGACAGTGCCACTCAAAGTGAATAGTATCGAGGTGTGTTGGATGAATCCATCTAACTTGTCTGTTCAGAGTGGAGTTGTTCGGTGAAGTGTTGGAGAAGGTCCTGGCATTATCGGTGGAGTTTTCTTATTTGGAACTTTTTGCTCGAGATGTCTCTAGTGGGTGTAGTAGAGTTTATATTTAGGTATTAATCTCCTTCCATGAAGGAAAAATGGGCATGAGGTATGCCACATGCTTTATCTGTCTAGCCTATTATGCTTGGATGAGTTTACACACATGACATGTGCATTGGTACCTTACATTCTCAACATCAATATTGATACCGTTATCAAGTATTGGTCGAGGTGATGGACACCCCATGAACAGAATGACATGACACACTATCTAGTGTAGGATGTTTCAGAGCAGTTAACTTCCCTATAGCGGACCCTGGTGGGGTGGCAGGGTACAACATTTCCTCATTAAATGGGGTTGACTCCTTTGCCTACCAATCTTGTAAAGGAGTCCTAGTTGTGATGCATCGACTGTGATGTCTTATGTGACCGGATATCCTAGTATGTTTCCCCATATGGGTATTATTTTGGAGGGAATCAAGATATATTATTCTAGGTGAAACTAGTGATTCCAATTGTGATGTGGGATGTGGAGGTCCAACCATGGAAGTAAACATTCCCCCCAAGATTCTTCAGGTCGTTTTAAACTATCCATATATATGGGGAGGTTTCCTACTACCTTCCCCACCCCTGATAGCTAGAGTAGGTGTGTGGCATCTTCCACGTGTCGCAGCTTAGAAGATACCTGTGTGTTTTGATGCACGTCACCGACAATAGTAGACTATATGAGGATGAACCATCCCATTGGTTCACGTGTTGTTCTTGGAAGGAAAACATTCTTGTTATCCTAAGCATAGAAGAGTCGGGTGTGGTCTTAGTAATCCCAAGTTGTTTCCCTAGTTTTTCTTTTGGGGGATGAAAATATTGAAAGTGAGAATGATGTAGAGACCTTTTTTCTACCTCCTAATAATTTTAAATATTTCTAGGAGTATTTCTAGAGCTAGGGGATGATATGGAATATAATTATAAGTCTCAGAGTTCCCAGAATTAATTTTATAGAAATATTTAGTGTCTTTATACAATGCATGAGTAGGAAATGTTATATCTACTAAACGGTAGCTTGTATCAGAAATTTGAGGTCACGGTTGAGTCCATAGTGTGCCATTTACTCTAGGAATAGTATAAGGTTTATCAGAACATGAACTCTATATAAAATTACACCTAGTGAAAATAGTAATTAAAATAAGTAACTTAATTATTTAATCATGAGCACTGAATTGAATGACTTTCAAATGTGGACTCTAGTAGGAAATTCCAGAATTTTGTTGAGTTCGTAATGGAGTTATTTTCCTAGGTGTGTCATAAAGTGAGAATGCACATATATTTTAAATTTCGTGACCATTTGTGGATTCTATCATTTTTTTATAAAAAGAATAATAATGATATAGATTAGGGTTGGCCACTAATATCCGTCTTTCTCAATATATAATGTATTCTTTGTCGTTCTTCAATGGATCAAAGTATAATTAAAGAATGGATATTTGGTAGATTGCATCATAATCACAAGAGGGTGTGCTCATTGTTGACAAGCAGATCTAGGTAGAATTCTTATTGAATTTTGACACATCCATTTTAAATTCCTTCTTATATACTGGAATTCTTTTTCGAATCCCTTGTTTGAACATGAAGATGATGGCCAAATGAACATGTTCATCATCTGATCTCTGTCTTGAACCCACGTTATTATTTGAAATCTGGTCGTTCTTCACAGATAATCCACGCTCACTTTGGGGCATACCAATCCACCATCGGATCACCGAGAAGATGCCGAAATTTTGGAAGTTTCGTCACATGGATCGTAGATCCATCCACATATCTAAAATTGGTCCATCAGATGAGATTGTATGACATGTGGAAGAAATGGGTAGGCAGGACCGGCACGGCAGCACTGACATGGGTCAGCAGTGTGGCGAAAGGCAACGGTTGTGGAGCTACGGCACGATGGGTGTGCTTGGCATGCAGTGGTGAGATCCTAGGTGACTAGAAAGGTTAGCGGAGCCCAAAGGGGTGTTGGGGTCACCGCATCACCGCGGGGTGCGATGATGGAGGAGGCATGTGGACAGAGCAGGGGTACAAGGTAGAGTTGGGGTGGTGTGGGTGTCAAGGTCGGGCAGTGATCGGGGGACCAAGACCAGAGAAGTGTGGGCTTGAGTCGGCACGAGGTCCCAAGGTGGACCAAAGGGCCACCAGGCCAGCACACTAGAGTGAGTGGGTCATAGATCGCATGCGAGCCCCACCACATAGGTGGGTCACGAAAGGTGGGCATGCAGTCTGGTCCGAGTCGGCCCTGTTTGGCCCAAAGCTTCATAAAAAGGATGTATCTGGAAATTCAGGTGTCTAATTTGTCTACCGTTTGTGACTACACAATCCACTCATTGAGAAAGATCTTTTTAGAACAGGTCAAGACTACTTTGTATTAGTCTTGGGGTGCAGGAACGTGAAATTCTTATGTTAAATAATAAAATTTAAATTATTATTATTTGGTAAACTAGTTTCAGACCAAGATTCTAAATGGGATGACCATTTGATGCAATTTCTGAGGTGTTACAATCCTAGAGTTGAGGAAAAATTTTGAATAAAGCTTTTAGTTTTTTAAACCAAAGTTGAGGTGCAGGTCTACTGAGACCGCTTCACACTTTTTGCGGTGAAAGAAAACTTTTTTATCAGTTATCCATTTTGGACAAATGAGTAGTCCATTAAATGAGTTTTTATGAGAGTATCACAATGTTTAAATCCATATAATTTATTTTTGGGATAGAGGTGTGGTCCCCATAGGATGTATTTCGGGTGCAATGTGGTGACTTGCTACATTTCCATCTGATGTCCATTTGGGGGAGAATGAATAGTCAGACTTTTGTGTTTTTTCAAAAGGATCGCAACGGTATAATCCTTTTGAACTTATAGATAATTTTTTGTGATCTCATTAAATGTGGGAACATGAAAGGAATATCGATGGAAGATCCTTTTGACATGTTTTAAGAGAACCCATTGCTTGGATTAGCTTCGAATCTTTTGAGAGTGGAGAAGATATATGAAGAGATACAATCAAACATTCTAGGCTATTTGAGAAGGTGTGCCAGCAAAATTATGTTTTCTCCCTTCGTATCAACAATGAGCATCATGAACTTTTTAGCCTATTGGCTAGGCATGTTGTGTACTCCAAGAGTGAACTAACATACATATGTGTACTTGATCTCAGTTTGGTACCCAGAAATAGCTAGGTACACAAAAAGGCATTGAGGAGGGGCCACACGTTGTGTGGGCCCCACATGCACCATGTACACCATTATGAATTATTCTATCTTTTTTATCTCATTATTTTGAACTTTAATTTTAGCCCGTGAGTAGCCTATCTTGAGTGTATTTCCACATAGAATGTGACAGTGCTCTCCATAGTGGCTTACAAGATATGATGCCAGATGTTTCGGGTGTGATTCCTATCTGGGTTGGTACTGGATGATTGCAACGGTTCTTCTGAGAGGTACCATCTAGCAGGGATAACCAGTGTTCCTCAATGATTTTCCAATAGGTACCATCCATTAGGGATGACTCTTGTTTCTTGATGAAACTAGAGTGGCACCCTCTAACTAGGTTAGGGATGGGTCCTCAAGGATATTAGAGTGGAACCCTCCACCCGGGATGGGGATGGGTCCCAGAAGATACTCGAGTGGAACCCTATAATTGGTATGTGGATAGTTCCTCAATGATACTAGAGTGGAACCCTTGAGATGGGCTTGGGATGGGTCCTTGATGATATTATATTAGAACCCACTAGCTGGGATGGGGATGGGTCCTCATAGATACTTGAGTGGCACCCTCTAGTTGGGCTGCGGATGGGTCCTTGGCAACACTTGAGTGGCATCCTCTAGTAGGGCTAGGAATGGATCCTCGACATTCAGACATGACCTCTCGACTGTGTGACAATGATAGGGCATTCGTTCATGTGAATTTGGACTCTCAAGAAAGAGGGATGTTTTTTCCACCAAGATGTATCCTTAAGACGCGACCTAAAACAATGAGGATGAGACAGTTCCTCCCAAAGAGGATAGTGTATAGATGTGGTGATTCAGTCCCTTTTACTTGTAGTTCAGAGTAGACATATTGGATGCGAGGAATCAGTGGTTACTTTTGGAACTATTGGGGACTCACATTTCCTGGGTTATTCTTTTGATATGGAGATCCCCTTACTCTCTTGTTTGGGTTTCTTTGACTGATCATATATATATATATATATATATCCTATTTCCAGTTCCCACTCATTGGGTTTTTACTACTCTACTTCTAAAAGTGGTGAAGACACATGGGGTATGACACATGATTTTCATGTCTAGCTTCTCGTGGTTGGATGAGTCTACTATTCTACTATTGGTAGTAAAGACTCCACAAGGAGTTCATCTTCTCATCGTTTCAAGATCATTTTGTTAGGATGAGCTTACATTACTCTCTTAGAAGGTTGAGCTACACTTTTTTTACTATACCTTGTTCTCTCTATCTACTATTGTTGTCTTCTTCTATTATATCTCTTACTGTTCCCATCATCATTACCTCTCTTACTAATCCCTTAAGCCTTTGGGGAATCCTACTGAGCATCTTTATAATCACCCTTATTTAGGGTTCACCCGCACATGGTTTTCCCATGTAGATGATGGACAGGTTGATCGTGAATTCATAAAAGCATAGGGATACGAGTACTTAGACCGTGTACGGTAGTCATAGCTTGGGATCCAAGAGTATAGCTCCCTTATCTATTTTACTTTTTAGTTACTACCAGGTTGTGGCACTTTTCTTGTTGGGCATGTATTTTTCCCCTTTACCATTCAGTTTACTGTTATGTACTCATACTATTTAGAGGTCAATGCATGTTTTTGGTTGATATATAGAAGTATTATATCTATTTTTCCTTCTTTCACTCTATACTTTTTCATTGAGTTTTCTTTGTGTGTGTGTACATGTTCATAGGCAACAGACTCACCAATTTTGTTGTGCCTTCAGCGCTAGTCTCTAGCCCCTAGCCTTCGGAGGAAGGCTTGGGGTAGTGGCGGCTAGAGCCGTGACACTGGTCGAGTCATGACAATATATACATATATCACTAAAATAATTTGTTAATGTGTTATAATTAATTTATTAATGTTAAAATTTTTTATTGAAATGATATAGTTTTCCAACAAAAGGTTACCTATATTTTCAGAAGGGGTTTGTTTTCATTTCTAGTTAATTGGTTACTGATTAATTAATCTTATATAAATGTTTGAACATTAATTTTTTATTTTAATTAATTCTATACAAAAATCCTATTCAAATAGCTAGGCAGTAGCTATAATATTATTTTAATAACAAAATTAACAGTATTTTGTAGTTCGATAAAACTAAACATAGTGTGTAAAAAAAGATATCGATGGGACATGGCATTATCTATAACACAATCCAAACATAGTGTTTCTTGTACATAAATTTAATCTAAATTTTTCATGTAGAGTAATATTAACATAGTTTTTCAAATACTACAAGAAAAAATTTGGTTACAAAAAAAGTTAAATTCAGTGTTAGGTGAAATAAAAATACCAAAAAGATTAAATTATTTTGAAAAAAAAAAATCTCAAAATATTAGTTTGTTACATTATACACACCTTAAAATGAAATTTACCCTCAAATTTTGTCTATTTTATTTATGTTGTAATACTTGGAAGTTTATTTCATATAATCCCACATTGTAAAAATGAATAATAAAACTTCCTTTAAAAGGGGGAAGTTATAAACATTTTGATTACACAAAGAAACTCATAATAAGGTTTCTACTTAGGAGAACATGGGTGGAAAGTGAAAAAATTTATATGGAAGAAAAATCAAATTATCACATTATGATGAATAGTGATAGAGAATATAGTTATGATAAAGTTAGAAATCACAAATCCATAATTCAAATAGGGATAGAAAAGGCCACTAATGTCATAAAAAATGAAAATATATTGACACCAATTTATTTCAAGAAGATTTTACTAAAGTTGTAGTATTTTCATGAAAATATATACTTACATGATTTAAATACAACCTTACCCTTTATTGTTCCTTTATCAACTTCCACATCTACTCGTATTCCATGAAATGAAGGTGAATTTTTCATTCAAGAATAATTAACACATCAGGGGATCCATAAATAGAATAAAAGATCATTCCATTTGTCTTTTTCACTGCAAATAGTTATCACAAGTTATCCAATATACATAAATCCATATATGGAAAGATAATAAATTAATCTCAAAAACCTTATCTGATGTTTAACATAAACCATTCCATAAATGTTTAACATTAAAAAACTTTAGAAATATTAAACTATAAAAATTTATAAGTAGTGTTACTATATTTAAAATTATCTTAACATTCATCCCCCATATATCATATGGTATCTCTTGGTTGTCACATTCCAAACATGTGAATACTTTTTTCATGCATTCTCTTGAAAATATTAGCAACCTTTATTACTGTATATCCTTATTGGAAACATGCATTTTTTCTTATTCCAATGATTATTGGATATATTACTTAAATCCAAATATTATATAAACTAAATACATGATAGCATAAACTACTTGGTTAACAAATCCATTTTTAGTTCCAAGTTAATTAGTACCATCCAATTCACTTATTGTTGTCCAACATATCTTTTATCCAAACATCATTATCTCAATAATATTAACATATTAAGGTTTATCATTGCCTTAATCATGTTTTCCCCAAGAATATAATCTTTCCATTGAATCACACTTCTATTATATCAGAACAACTCAACAAATTCTTGTAAATCTTTTGCCAAAAAAATAAAGTGAACAATCCTTATATATTTTACTATTCTTAATGCATGATTCCAAATACATAAACACTTACTTTACTCCACTTCATCCTTAATTCATTAACAAGTCTTCATCAACTTATTCTTTAATACCATATTCCTACAATTTTAACTACAAATCATGTAATAATATTCATCAAACCCAAATTAACCATGATTATAAATAATACAATTAGAACATCATATTCCTTTCATATTTTTTTTTCTCTCTACAACATCTACAACAAAGCATTTACTCATATGTCCTTTTTGATTATGTCACGACCCGTCCTCGGGGCCCATGTCGTGACTACCCCAAGCCCGCCTTCCATAGGCCAGGGGCTGGTGACTAGCACCAAAGGCGTAAATCCTGATAACTGGGAAGGCATTGCATTTATAAAAGTAAACAAAACACCACAGAGTACAAGCGGAAGTAAAACACTAAGTACAAAGAGAAGTGTTGAAGGTAAATGGGGCAGAATACAAACCCAAAAGAAAGTACAACTACAACAGAACAAATTACAACAGAAAAAGACAACAACTGGAAGGACGGAAGCAGCTCCTGGGTCATGCTCCTCGGATCCTACCTGAAGGGTAGGTACAGATGCCGCAGTTCCTGGATCGTCCACCATGGATCCTACCTGAAGGGTAGGTACAGGTAGCCTCCACAACTCTCTCGCCCGTCAACCTCCTCCGAGTGTCGTCTCGCCGTGAAGTCCACCTCCAGATTAACTCGTCGTGTAGTCCACCTCCGGGTACTGACTCATCGTTTAGTACACCTCCGGGTACCGTCCAATCCTCGAACACTCAGCCTCCGTCAGCACTGCCCGTCGTCTGCAACCAACACAACGAGGTGCGGGCATAGCCTGTGCAGGGGTGAGTATAACGATACTCAGTAGGGACCCCGAGACCCTCAAGGCCTCACTAAAAACCAACAAGGATAACCAAAAAGAAGATCTCAACAGATAACCACTACCCAGGTACATGCCCATACATATACCTAAGTTATCAAGTGACCCATCTCAATCATGAGGTAAACACAAAGGTCAAAAGTCTCATCTCAAACCAGGATTTTCATTATCGAAACCGTAATTGCTGAAGAGCCCCGTCTCTAGAGTGTACAGTGGTCATGTCACGACTCTGAGGTACTACTCACTAACCTAAGACTGCTGAGGTACTCCTCCTGTCGAGTACTGTGGGCCTTCTGCTACAACCAAGCGCTTCCCACCATGGGTATGCCGCTACAACCAAGCGCTCATCCGCCGTGGGTCTGCCGCTACAACCAAGCGCTCCCCCTCATAGCCTCCAGAGGTACTCCTTCAGTTGAGTACCGCGGGTCTGCTGCTACAACCAAGCGCTCATCCGCAGTGGGTCTACCGCTACAACCAAGCGCTTCCCACTGGGCTATCCAAAACACACTGAATCGATTGGTCAAGCAGTCGTCAGGTCTCAGCCGGCTACACGGTCTTCGTACTCCGCACGCTCATCTCTAGGAGGGTCCGCTCCACGAGCTACTGGTCGACACCTCAAGTATCACAAATTCCCATGAAGAAGTCCCTCAAAGTACCTCCTCGTCACAGGGGTCTCAACACAACAGACGGCGCGTCAATCGGACGCCCGGTCTGTGAGTTATTAGCCTTTTCGTCCCAGGGGCCCGGTTGGTCTTGTGTACGAACCAACCCGGTCATATCTCAACTATACCCCAACTCTCATAGGGTAAACTTAAAGGGACCATTTCTCAACGTGATCACCAACGCCACAGACGGTTCGTCAAACGGACGTCTGGTCTGAAAGATATCAGCTTTTCCGTTCCCGGGGCCCGGTTGGATTTTGGGTACAATCCAACCCGGCCACTATCCAACAGCAACCAAAACTTGGGAGAAGTATTCCAAAAGTTCCGTCTCATCAAGAGGAAATCAACAAGACAGACGGCACGTCAATCGGACGCCCGGTCTGTGAGTTATTGGCTTTTTCGTTCCAGGGGCCCGGTTGGATTTCGTGAGCAAACCAACCCGACCGCACTCCGACGGCATCCAAACCTCAAGCGGATTAAGCCAAAAGATCCGTCTCACTTAGAGGAATCCATCAAAGTCGACGGCACGTCAATCGGACGTCCGGAACTCAAGATATGAGTGTTTCTGCTCCGAGGGCCCGGTTGGTTTCGTATCCGAACCAACTCGGCCGAACCCAAAGTGTTCCAAAACATTGAGTGCAATATACTGAAACGACCATCTCGATCCAAGGATCGCATCGCCGCTGACGGTGTGTCGATCGGAGGTCTACAGCTCAAGATATGGGCGAAAGATCGTGAAGGGTCCGAAAACGGGGGGTCTGGGCCCGGCCGACCCGGCCCGCCCCCCCCCCCCCTGGGTCGGCCCGAACCGGGTCAACCCAACCCGGGTCCGACCCGGCGGGGCTCGGCTCGGCCAGCGCGGTCGAGCGGAAGCCGCGGGCGGGGTGCGCAGCTCCCCCACCCTCGCCGCTAATTGAGGCCGGCGGCAACCGCCGCCACCGCCTTCCGCGGACCCTCGGATGCGCTCCGGTGGTCCGTTTCTCCTGCCGTCTTCGCCAATGGTCCTCCCGAGACCCGACCTTCACTACGAAGGGATTCAAACGCAATAGCGGCCGGCTTCGTCGTCGTCCGTTGATCCGCATGTCAATTAACAAAACGTACCGTCTTTATGGTTTTCCGGCGCGACACGATGGCCTCGCACCCCTTTGCCGCGGCCCGACTCCGGCCGTGGTTCCCTTGAGGTTCTTCGGCACGGCGCGATGGCGCCGTGGAATTGGTTCAAAAAATTTGAATGTGCGGCCTGACGACGCCGCACATTTCTTTCCGCTCAATCCCACGCGGTGCGACGGCACCGCGTCACTTTCATTCGATCCGCAATAACAAGAAAAACAATAGGGCGGGGGGGCGGCTGTGTTTGTGAGGTCCGGCCTCCTCCCGTTAACTGATATCATGCGGTCCAAATAAACGTGGATAAAAAACGGATGAGAGTCACGTAAGGAAAAATCACGTAAACCCCCTACCTCGTCGTAGTCGTCGGACGAGTTCTTCGCGGAATTGACCGTCGCGGAAGAAAATGATCGTCGCGTCGCGGAAGGGCGTCACGTCGTCACAGTATACGGCATCGCGTCGACGATCTCCGAGGTTTAAGGAAAAATACACAGATTTTTATTTCATTAATTAAATCTGTGTTAAGGATAAAATCCACAAAGTAAATTAAAAGTTTCGAAATCTCCTACCTCAAGCAGTTGATCGAAGATTTGTCGCGGGAGGAAAAACGTCGCGGGAGAAGAATCGCCGGTGTCGCGGAACACGACGTCGCGCCGTCGATCTCCAAGGGTTCGGCGTTCTTCACATTCTTCACGTTCTTCGCATTCTTCGCGTTCTTCACGTTCTTCGCGTTCTTCGTGAAGGAGGATGAAGATCTCAAGCCTCTCCCAACTCTCTCAACAAGCAACCCTTAAGAGAAAACAAGCATTGGTCTTATTTTATTAGCATGCCAACAAATTGAAAAACAAACTAAGTAACGACTCATTAATTCATTGAATTAATTTCAATGAATAAACCGCCCAATTAATAGGAGCGTTTAAGAGTTTAAGAAAACGCACCAGTTGACTTTCATTAAAGAGGAGTTTTCGCGGGTGCGTTACTTAGGTGAAAAACCGGTAGGGCCGTGCGGGCCCCACATCACAAATATCCTACCAAGAGGGTAGGATATTTTGGATTGCACCCTATCCACTTTAACTTAGCTCAAGTGGCTTTAAGTGGCTTTTAAGTGGCTTTAAGTAAAATAAAAATAAAGTTGTCGCACTACTTTATTTTATTTCTTAACTTAACCCCAAAAAATTAAAAACCACACCCGAGCAAACGCAACTCCGGAAAAGGCGTTTCTAAGAAAATACCAGTGCTGCGATTCCATTGGTGCCCTTGGAATTTGATTCCGAGCACCGGTTCAAAAGTTAGAAAAACCCGCTCATTCGTTCACTGAACGTACCCGAGCCAAACTTCGGAAAATGATTCTGGGAACACCGGGCCTCAGAATCAGGTGCCGTCAGAAACTTCGTTCTTGTAAAATTCCAAAGAAACTTAAGAAAAAAATTCCTTGAAACTTATTGGTCTTTACATCACTCCCACCTCAGGGATTTACGTTCTCGTAAAGCTTTAACACAAACTAGAGCACGCATCCGAGCCTTCCGCTCCCATGTGCTCACCTGGAGGTTCCCGTGCTGCCAAAGAAAGTGCACAAGAGGAATCGACCGTCCTACTAGGATCCGCTCCTGTCAATCCTCGATCCCCACAGGAACCTCCGTGGAAGTCACCTCATTGCCATCGTCCAGCTTCTCATGGTCGAGGATATGCGAAGGGTCGAGCACGTATCTCCTCAGTTGAGATACGTGGAAATCGCCGTGCACCTGGTGCAACTGAGATGGATGGGTCAAGCGGTAAACCACCCCGCCTGCCCAGCTGAGGACCTAAGAAGGTCTGCTAAACCTCAGAGATAACTTGCCACCTTGGCCACATCTCCATAAACCTCATCGAGGCGAGACCCGTATAAAGACGTGATCGTCATCCTCGAACTCTGGAGGTCTCCAATTCCTGTTAAAAATCAAAACTACTACTGCCACGAGGGTAAGGTTGACCGAATCAATAGTGATCGGTCGCACCCTCCTGTGCATGAGTTTATCTTGTGCTGCATGGGGTTTCCTTTTCGCCGACCAAGGAAAACCCATCCCGACGTCATAGTTAAACCATAACCTTTTTGCCTAATACCGTCAATTTGTGTATGAACTGTGATTGCCCAGTCCATACTCAAACCAACGTCGTAAGGCCTCGACGCTACCACCAAGAGATTCCAACCAAAACTCTCGCCTCGAGGGTATGACCACACCGTCGGCGTAAGTGTGATTACCGAGTCTTCTTCCAAGTTATCTCCAGACGTGAGGGTCAAGTCTACGGCTTACCGAAAACTCTAGGTCTGGGACAAGATTTGTGGAAGGAAGGAATGATTCATATCAACGTCTGTTACTACAGCAGCTATTAGTGGACACAGATTGTCCCTTGAATCATTCTTAGAGCCATTGGGTTACTCTCCTTGACCACATGCAGCCGCACTCTTCCTCCGCCCTCCAGCTCCCTGAGCCTGGCGGGGATAACTAAGGTGGGTGGTTGTAGCATGTTAAGATGTACACCACCTCATTCTACTCTCCTAGCTTTGCCTCCATGTCTGCTGCTTCGCAGACTCATCTCTCCTTTAAGATTCCTCTTATGGAAACTTTTAACATGCCCGAGTCTCCAAGACTGGTGCCAGTTTCCTGTTTCTTACTGCACTGTGCAGTCTTCATCCGCTCCTGGATGATCTGCACCTTCTTTGCCTATGATCTGAAAGATCCCGCTAAAATTTATCCTTTGCTGAAAAGAGAAACTCGGTCTCATCCCCTGTATTAACCACTCCCATTGCCTAATACCGTAAATCCTGACATGAATGATGTATTCATGCCATGGATGACATCGTAAGGCCTCGACGTAACTACCAAGAGATCCAACTGTCACTATCGCCTCCAAGGATCGAGTCACAATGTTGGCATCAGTGTGAGGTCATTGGGTCTCCTCTATTAGAAATCTCGAAAGTGAGGGTCAAGTCACCAGTCTTAACCAGGACCACTCAGTATCAACCAAACAAAAGGACAGGAAAGCAAACATCACAAAGATAATTGTCTTTTTATTATTGCATCTCATAGTACAAAGACACGAATACAACAACAACATGGAACTAGAAGTATAAGGGACGTATCCACTAGTTCCTCTCCTGTCCACCTGCTCCCGGAGCTCTACTGCCTTGTCCATTGCTCGGCTGTTGCTCAAGCACCCACCGCTGCTTCTGCCTCGGTGGCTCCTCCAAAGCTTGTGGATCATCTGTACGAGGAGTCGGATAGTCACGTGCCAGGTGACCCTTCCTGCCGCATTCATAACACTTCCTACTCCTCGTACGGCTGCCTCTAGTCCTCTTGGACCTCTGCATCATCTGTCTACTGCCCACAGATGACTCGGCCACTGATCAAAAACCCTGCGGCAAAGGCAGAAGCTCCTGTACACGCTCAGGGTGTAGAGCTACTAGCACAAACTCCACCCTGAAGAAGGTCTCGAAGTATTCCCATGTGAAGGTCATCCCGTCACAAAATAGGAACAAGTGGCCCCACCACCTGCCTGCTGCTGCCTGAAGAAGGCTGGTAGTAAAGATCACCATGAAGTCTGCAGGCGTCCCCACTAGCCTGAAGACTCTCACCACTGCCTCCAGCCAATCCTCAGCCGCCTGCGGGTCCGTCTCTCCCCGGAACCTGGGTGGTATCTGGCGCTGGAACTCGTGTAGTGCGCTCAAGTGGCGGGCATCGCCTACTGCTGGGGCTGGTGGCATCAGTGGCCCAACGTATGGTAGTACCACTGGTGCCTCAACTGCAAGAGGGCCCTGTACGGAAGCCTCTTCGCTCGGCAGGCTATCAGTACGCACATCCCTCTGGGCTCTAGCTGGTCGTCCCTGAAAAGTCATCCTGAACGAAACAACGTGACACGGTCAAACGATTATTCCTGGTGAGCTAACCTGGTTTGAGCTGACATTTAAAAACTTCTGGAAACACACACGCAATCAGTGTTTTCGTGCACAAAGTCGGAAATCAGTTGTCAGGGTCCTGGTGTATGGATACGTCGGCCGCCCGCACCAACACTGGACTCCCAGAACTGAAAACCACACTCGGTACTCTTAACACTATTTCTTCACAGAAAGAAAATATCAGAGTTATAAGTTTTGCGGTACAACCGACTCCTCTAATACCAATTTGTCACGACCCGTCCTCGGGGCCCGTGTCGTGACTACCACAAGCCCACCTTCCATAGGCCAGGGGCTGGCGACTAGCAACAAAGGAGTAAATCCCGATAATTGGGAAGGCATTGCCTTTATAAAAGTAAACAAAACACCACAGAGTACAAGCGGAAGTAAAACACTAAGTACAAAGAGAAGTGCTGAAGGTAAATGGGCCAGAATAAAAACCCAAAAGAAAGTACAACTACAACTGAACAAAGTACAACAGAAAAAGACAACAGCTAGAAGGACGGAATTGGCTCCTGGGTCATCCTCCTCGGATCCTACCTGAAGGGTAGGTACAGATGGCGCAGCTCCTGGATCGTCCACCACGGATCCTACCTGAAGGGTAGGTACAGATAGCCTCCACAACGCTCTCGCCCGTCAACCTCCTCCGAGTGTTGTCTCTCCGTGAAGTCCACCTCCAGATACTGACTCGTCTTGTAGTCCACCTCTGGGTACTGACTCGTTGTGTATTCCACCTCCGGGTACCGTCCAATCCTCGAACACTCGGCCTCCGTCAGCATTGCCCGTCGTCTGCAACCAACACAATGAGGTGCGGGCATAGCCCGTGTAGGGGTGAGTATAACGATACTCAGTAGGGACCCCGAGACCCTCAAGGTCTCACTAAAAACCAACAAGGATAACCAAAAAGAAGATCTCAACAGATAACCACTACCCAGGTATATGCCCATACATATACCTAAGTTATCAAGTGACCCATCTCAATCATGAGGTAAACAAAAAGGTCAAAAGTCTCAGCTCAACTCAGGATTTTCATTATTGAAACCGTAACTTCTGAAGAGCCCCGTCTCTGGAGTGTACAGAGGTCCTGTCACGACTTCGAGGTACTGCTCACTAACCTAAGACTGCTGAGGTACTCATCCTGTCAAGTATTTTCGGCCTGCTGCTACAACCAAGCGCTTCCCACCATGGGTCTGCCGCTACAACCAAGCGCTCCCCCTCATAGCCTCAAGAGGTACTCCTTCTGTTGAGTACCGCGGGTCTGCCGCTACAACCAAACGCTCATCCGTCGTGGGTCTGCCGCAACAACCAAGCGCTCCCCATCATAGACTCTAGAGGTACTCCTTCAGTTGAGTACCGTGGGTCTGCCGCTACAACCAAGCGCTCATCCGCCGTGGGTCTGCCGCTACAACCAAGAGCTCCCCACTAGGCTATCCGAAACACACCGAATCGATCGGTCAAGCAGTCGTCAGGTCTCATCCATCTACATGGTCTCCGTACTCTGCACGCTCGTCTCCAGGAGGGTCCGCTCCACGAGCTACTAGTCGATACCCCAAGTATCACAAAGTCCCACTAAGAAGTGTCTCAAAGGATCGCCTCGTCACAGGGGTCTCAACACAACAGACGGTGCGTCAATCGGACGCCCGGTCTGTGAGTTATTAGCCTTTTCGTCCTAGGGGCCCGGTTGGTCTCGTGTAAGAACCAACCTGGTCATATATCAACTGTACCCCAACTCTCATAGGGTAAACTTAAAAGGACCATTTCTGAATGTGATCACCAACGCCGTAGACGGTTCGTCAAACGGACGTCTGGTCTGAAAGATATCATCTTTTCCGTTCCAGGGGCCTGGTTGGATTTCGGGTACAATGCATCCAGGCCACTATCCAACAGCAACCAAAACTCGGGCAAAGTATGCCAAAAGTTCCGTCTCATCAAGAGGAAATCAACGAGATAGATGGCGCGTCAATCGGACGCCCGGTCTGTGAGTTATTGGCTTTTTCGTTCCAGGGGCCCGGTTTGATTTCGTGACCAAACCAACCCGACCGCACTCCGACAGCATCCAAACCTAAAGAGGAATAAGACAAAAGATCTGTCTCACTTAGAGGAATCCATCAATGTTGACGGCGCGTCAATCGGACATCCTGAGCTCAAGATATGAGTGTTTCCGCTCCGAGGGCCCGGTTGGTTTCGTATCCGAACCAACCCGGCCGAACCCAAAGTTTTCTGAAACTTTGAGTGCGATATACCGAAATGACCATCTCGATCCAAGGATCACATCGCCGCTGACGGTGCGTTGATCGGAGGTCTACAGCTCACGATATGGGTGAAAGACCGTGAGGGGTCCGAAGACGGGGGGTCTGGGCCCGGACCGACCCGGCCCGACCCCCCCCCTGGGTCGGCCCGAACCGGGTCGACCCGACCCGGGTCCGACCCGGCTGGGCCCGGCCCGGCCCGACCGGCTTGGTCCGTCCAGCCGTGGCTCGGCCAGCGCGGCCGGGTGGAAGCCGCGGGCGGGGGGCGCGGCTCCCCCACCCTCGCCGCTCATTGAGGTCGGCAGAAACCGCCGCCGCCAGCCTTCTGGCGGCGCGCCGCCACTGCCTTCCGCGGACCACCGAACACGCTCTGGTTGTCCGTTTCTCCTGCTGTCTTCGCCAAAGGTCCTCCCGGGACCCGACCTTCACTGTGAAGGGATTCAAATGCCATAGCGGCCTGCTTCGTCGTCGTTCGTTGATCCGCACGTCAATTAACAAAACGTACAGTCTTTGTGGTTTTCCGGCGCGACGCGATGGCGCCGCGCCCCTTCGCCGCGGCCCAACTCCGGCCGCGGTTCCTTTTCGGTTCTTCGGCACGGCGCGACGGTGCCGCAGAATTGGTTCAAAAAATTTGAACACACGGCGTGACGACGTCGCGCATTTCTTGCCGCTCAATCCCACGCGGTGCAACGGCACCGCGTCACTTTCATTCGATCCCCAATAACAAGAAAAACAATAGGTAGGGTGCGGCCATGTTTGTGCGGTCTGGCCTCCTCCCGTTAACTGATATCATGCGGTCCAAACAAATGCAGATAAAAGACAGAAGAGAATCACGTAAGGAAAAATCACGTAAACCACCTACCTCGTCATAGTCGTCGGACGAGTTCTTCGCGGAATTGATTGTCGCGGAAGAAGATGATCATCGCGTTGCAGAAGGGCGTCGCATCGTCGCGGTATACGGCGTCGCGTCAACGATCTCCGAGGTTTAATGAAAAACACACAGATTTTTATTTCATGAATTAAATCTGTGTTAAGGATAAAATCCACAAAGGAAATTAAATGTTCTGAAATCTCCTACCTCAAGCAGTTGATCGAAGATTTGTCGCGGGAGGAGAAACGTCGCAGAAGAACGTCGTGGGAGAAGAATCGTCGGTGTCGCAGAACACGGCGTCGTGTCGTCGATCTCCGAGGGTTCGGAATTCTTCGCGTTCTTCACGTTCTTCGCGTTCTTCGCATTCTTCATGTTCTTCGCGTTATTCGCATTCTTCGCGAAGGAGGATGGAGATCTCAAGCCTCTCCCAACTCTCTCAACAAGCAACCCTTAAGAAAAAACAAGCATTGGTCTTATTTTATTAACATGCCAACAAATTGAAAAACAAACTAAGTAATGACCCATTAATTCATAGAATTAATTTCAACGAATAAACCGCCCAATTAATAGGAGCGTTTAACAGTTTAAGAAAAGCACCAGTTGACTTTCATTAAAGAGGAGTTTTCGCGGGTGCGTTACTTAGAGGAAAAAAACGGTAGGGATCGTGTGGGCCCCACCTCACAAATATCCTACCAAGAGGGTAGGATATTTTGGATTGCACCCTATCCGCTTTAACTTAGCTCAAGTGGCTTTAAGTGGCTTTTAAGTGGCTTTAAGTGAAATAAAAATAAAGTTGTCGCACTACTTTATTTTATTTCTTAACTTAACCCCAAAAAATTAAAAACCACACCCGAGCAAACGCAACTCCGGAAAAGGAATTTCTAAGCAAATACCAGCGATGTGATTCCATCGGTGCCCTCGGAATTTGATTCCGAGCACCGGTTCAAAAGTTAGAAAAACCCACTCATTTGTTCACTAAACGTACCCGAGCCAAACTTCGGAAAATGATTCCAGGCACACCGGGCCTCGAAATCATGTGCCGTCAGAAATTACGTTCTTGTAAAATTCTAAAGAAAATTAAGAAACAAATTCCCTTGAAATTTACGTGTCTTTACAGATTAAGTTAAATAAAAATAACCTTAATAAATTTATTTTCATAATACAGACACATTCCATAGAGAAAAAATTAACCTATTGATAATAATATAGTGAGGTCAATATTTCCTTCCATTTCATTGAATAAACTTTTACTTTTTATTTTTCACTTACTTTATTTGTTCACTTATTTTCCACTGTAAAAATATATTCCTTTTCCTCTAAGGAATTCACTTGGGTGATTTTCAACACATTCATGAAATGTAGGAAATTAAATCTTCTTCCTTCATGGTCTTCATTACACAAACTCTCATCGAACTCTTTCCTTCTCTTCTTTGTTGAGTCTGATCATTGGTTATGGTACACATTATGAATCACATTACTTGAAAACTAATTAGGCTGGATCACATCATCCTTCACTCTAATGATCATCCCACTTGACTTCCCATCAAAAATAAATTTCCATCACATTCAACAGTAACCCAGTTCCTTCCAATTTCTTCCATTAACTAAAACCATAAACCGTAGTGTGAGCAGTACTAGTTAAAGTGTAAATCCAAGTTATAATGAATAAAAACATATAGGATGTCATAGTTATGATACCTACTTTAATCTATTCCACCATAATATTATTCTTAGAAACATCCATTAACATATCCTTAAAAATACTCCTATGAATGTCATTAAAGTTTTCTCATACGTTTTTCCAAATGTTGACTAAACATTTTCATTGATACCAACTGTAGAGACCCAAGATTAAAATAGATGGATATTATGTCTTTTTAGATCAATATATAGCTCATTATGAAAACATATTCTCAAGGATAGTAATAGTTTAGTGTATTTGTAAAACTGGAGACAAAATATTTTAAATTTGGGAAAGATCTTCAAAATATCCCTTAAAGATCTTCCCATTTTAGGACTCCTACTTAAAACAATTCTTAATAACATGGGGAAAGGGAAAATAATAAAAGGGTGAGATCAGATGATCTTAAATGGTAAACAAGAAAGATATGTAGTCATAACATGAGCATAAGGGTATAAGAACATGACTGCAATATTAAAATATCATACCTTGCATATTGAAGATTATAAACATGAATCATGGAGTAAATATGTGAATTTAAAAATATATGAATCATAATGGAATTAAGATCAAAATCCATGAAATCATAACATAGAAATAAGACATGGTTTGGTGGCATACATATATGGATTGAAATTTATATATTAAGAAAAATTATTAATACCATCATAACATGTTTGCCTTGGGAAATTCACTTTTATACATTCTTCATTATTGGGATTCCTTCTCATGTACACTCTTATTTCGAGTTTGGGATTCCATCCCGTGTAACCTCTTATTTTTCGAATGGGATTCCCTCTTATATACCTTCTTATTTCATGATTGGGATTCCCTCCTATGTAAACTCTTGTTTCAGGATAAAGATTACCTCTTATTTGGGGCTTGAGATTCCATCTTGTGCACCCTCCTGATGTGGGATTAATAATCCCTTCTTGTTTTGGGCTTAGGATTCCTTCTCATGTACCCTCTTATTTTAGTCATAAGATTGCATCCTATATTGGTCTTGGTATGCCATTTTATTTTTGGATTCAAATTACCTATCGTGTACCCTTTGAAATCATAAAACATATATCATTACCCAATGAATTGGAGGGAGATATAGGTCCCACATCTCACATAAAGAAGTCATGCATGCATGTTCTATAGGATAACAAAACATTTATCATATCATGACCAATAAAAAGATATGGGTTTCATAAAAATCATTTCATAACTCATGAAATTAAATGTGTATCATAAAAATTTCATCATATCTTTAAATATGGATGAGAGATAGGTCTCATAATTATTTTATCAAAGACTATCCATTGAAAAGAAGCATGTATCAAAATCATATAAACCATGAAAGTAAAATAGGTGTCATAAACATCAATCCATCAAAACATAAACTATTCAATAAATTATATAAATGGTATTCTTGGATCATATTCCTGGTAAATAATAAACTATTACAATATATGTAATCTTATATTGATAAGTATTTTGAAAGATCACTTTCATCATTTATAAAGGAAAATAATTCTTTTTTGGAGATCACTTTTTCTAACTTGAAATATTTTCCAAATCCACTTCATTGAAAACAACTTTAAAAAACATAAAATAATATATTTTAAAAACCACTAAAACATTTATTGAAGAAAATTACTTATATTACTTGAAGAATTATTTTTAAAAAATTTACCATATTGAAAACCATTTTCTTTAAATATAACCTTGAAAACATATAAAGAAATCCTGAATACATTTTCTAACCCGTTTTCCTTGAAGACTTATAAAATAAACTTAAAATCCCTTTGAAAACCATTTTCCTGTAAAACTTAAAAAAGAATATTGAAAACATTCTGAAAACCATTTTCCTTAAAAATTTAAAATTAATTTTGAAAATGTTTAAAACAAATTTTAAACATAAAGAAATTGAAAACCAATTCTGAAAACATGGTTCTAAAAAAACATAGATTTCTGATGTAATAGAGAGATAAAGTTCGGTTTTCTAAAAAATCTTAATTATCTTATATAAAAAAGAGTGGAAAAATGATATCAAACTATGAATATATAATAAATATCTAGAGTATAAGAAAATTCATGAGTTTACTTGAGATATGGATCATAATAGTTTTTCAATGGAAGCATAATAGAAACAATACTGATTAAGGATGAAATTATTACAATAAACCGATACCACTTATTGAAATTTGAATCATAATTCCCATGAGATAATAACATCACATAAAGCCTATAAAATCATGAAAAAAAATTAAGAATCATCATTAAATTTTAAAATTGAATTATATACACCCCATATAAAAATATAGGTTTAGAACAAGTCATGTATCTCAAAGGAGGAAAATTGAGAAAAAAATTATTTTACTGATTTGGTTACTTTTAAACCATAAACCCCATGAAATAATGATTATAAAATGAATATATAAATACAAAAAAATTTAATTATAAATATCACATAATATACTCATCGGAATTATATACATCATACAATAGAAATGAGTGGTTAACCTAACAAGTATCTCACTGATATAAAAAGTGATATGAGAAAACCTTTACCTAATATCTGGATTTTTTATCAGACATGTTAAAAAGAATTGTATAATTTATATAAGTTTGTTATAAATTTACCAAATAAATATATTATAATATATAATACCATATATGATTCACTTATGAATATATATTACCCATTTATTAATAATTTATTATTAAAGTAACTCTTCGGGAAATGATAACTTTGTTTTTCATATATGTTTTGAATTCTTATTCTTGATCCTCTTACGTAGATAGTGATTTGATTATTAATAGAATGTAAAAATTATTTATGTAATATATATATTAATTATATAGGTATTTATAACAATCTATGTAAGATATATGTATGAAATATAATACACTGTTTAGGGAGACGATAAGTCGTACGTAAGCAAGAATTCTATTTTAGTTTTCTTGTCGTATTGAAAGAAAAAATGTAGATGACATATATATATATATATTAATTAAATTAGAATTATTATGTCATATATAACATATAATTTTATAGAAACCATCCCTAATACATTTCATTTAATGTGTGAATGTATCACATCACTTTGGGGAGGAGGTTGTCCACACGACCAAAAACAATGTTATCATATTTACATGGAATGGATAGAATGAATGCATATTTTATATAATTATTAAAGAAGATTAAATAAAACATATATATCATTAATTTCATATTAATTACTATTTTCATCATAATTATCAACTATTGGAAGTGTTAAAGGAAAAATGAACAACATGGTTTTCCAAGGTGGTAGATTATCGTACACGAACGGTATGTTTATTATCCATTTAATGGAAGTGTGTGTATGTTTAGGTATAACCATAATAATGAAAAACCTCATAATATAATGGATTCAAATGTTATTATATAATCATGGAATAATAAAATTGGAGGTGGTGGAGAAATAAAATAAAACAAAAGAGTTTGTGGGAGAATGTTACCTCTTTTTTGGAAAACTCATTTTGGTTTTCACCAAAGGGAGTACTTTGTTCAATTTATCCCATAATATATTCTTATAGGATGAACGGAGGTATTTTGGGATCTTATTTGGGAATATTTTTTATGAGACAAGGTGGATTTAAATGTGTAAGGAAATGTGGGGGGTGAGTTCCCTTTTTTAGTGAAGGATAAGTGGCATTCTTGTTAATATAAAAAGGCAAACACTATTGAGAGGTCGTCCTTACATCATGGGCCCCAAATAGTTATTAAAATTCAGGACAATAATTGAATTGGTTTATCAATTTACATACAATAGATTTTGGAAAATTTTCTATGTCATCTGGCCTCTTAATGTTCAACTTTAACCATTAAGTACACAAATGTTTAACTTAATTGCGATAATTAATTTTAATTACATTCACTATTCAATTTTGTAAATTTTTTGTTAAACCTATTAGATATTATAATCTTTTCTGATTAAATATATGTAATCTATTGATCCAAATTCTAATCACATAAGTGGAATAAAATAATTTAATTCCAATACCCCATACTTGATGAGACGATGAGTTTTTAAAGAGAAAAGGTCCAGAAGTTTGATATATTTTTATATCCAATTTTAAAGTAAAATTGGTTCCAATGCAATAAATTGTATTAATTGATGTATAATTTATCTATTTATACATTAAATTAAAATTAGAATATAATTTAACTGCATAAATAAATTATATGAAAATGATGTTTTTAATTAAAATTCAGTATTTTCACTATTAATTAAAAACATAAACTTCTATGAAAATTTAAAAAAAATTACCCAATGTAATATTTGATATTCCAATTTCAAAAATTAAGTTTATTTTTAATATAAAAATTATAAAATTTTCAAATATTATATACATATTTAGTTCTCCATTAAAAGGTGGTAAAATTACCTTTTAGGAAAATATATCTATTTATTCAAAAAATGGATTTATTCTCATATATTTTGTATAAAACATATAAGATGAATGTTAAATAGTTTATTGAATGTAATATATGTATATATATATATATATATTGATAAAATTATATATAAAATTGTTTTAATTAACTTATTCAACTAAAAATTATTTGACTAAAAAATATTGTTTTCTAGAAAAAGTTTTCTATACTTTCTAAAAGGGTTTTATTATTATTTCTAGTTAATTGGTCACCATATAAATCATCCTATATACATGATTAAAAAATATTTTCATAATGTTATTAATCCAATTAATAACTCATATTCTAATGACTAAGTATTAACTATAGTTGTATTTTTATATAAATATTAATAGTATATTGTAGTTCGCTAAAACACGATTGTGCTTGTAACACAAGATATCAAGGGAACTCACTATTGTGTGTATAAAGAGACAGAAATAGTTTGGAATTTACTGAATGTTAATCTAAGTGTTGTGTGTAGTGCATGATTAAATTGGTCTTGTTCATAATAAAATACAATTATAGTTTTAAGACAAAACTATATTCAGTACCATGTGAAATAGAAAATATCAAAAAGATTAAATTAATTTGAGAAAAATATATTTCACAAAATCCCATGGTGTTTCACTAATATTTGTTTCGATCAGGGTGGAGGATTTAATGCTTTAGTACAAGACCAACCATATCAGTAGGGTAGTTTATATCTAGGAATATAGATTGGAGCCAAAGGTAGGAAGGCATGTCAGCTTCATTCAGTTCACCCTACACAAAGTGGTGGAGAGGGCAGACCATTTACTGTTCGAGGAATGATTCTTATATCTTCCATTCATTATAGATTTTTATTTGATACAAGGGACCCACATTATTTTATATATACTTATTTTGTGTGTTTTTTTAGTCTTTTGGTGTAGTATATGTGTGGGGTTATTTCACTTGACACACTATTTGGATTATGAGGGTAAAATATCGGACAATGTAAGGAGTGTTATCTGAGGGTTGGTGGGTGGATCTTCCTTTTGAAATTGTTCATGCTCGGTATTCCAAGTTTTGACCTAATATTGGGATGGACTTGTTAGTTAAATTCCAATCTCATATTCATTTATACCATGAGAGTGTGAGTTCCATGTCTCCTAAAGGTGATGCTTATGCTCACTATGGGGAATGGTATATCTACATTATTCATGCATGACATGATCTTTAGTTGTAAGATGAACTGTAACATGCTTAGATTTTATGAAATATATTTTCTCAAATCAAATTTATATTTATGATATTTTCATTTCATGAAACATATATATTAAAATGTGGTACATGAAACACTATTTTTGACTTGTATTATACACAGTACCAAGTACCTTTAACATCTTTTATTACACGAAAGGTTGAGTTTTTACAAAACTACATTACAATATTAATATTATTATTAAAATAATATTACCACTACTACCAATCCATTAGAATGGAAGTTACGAATAAGAAAAAATAAATCACTAAAATATTA
This sequence comes from Viscum album, assembly GCA_963277665.1. NCBI lineage: Eukaryota > Viridiplantae > Streptophyta > Magnoliopsida > Santalales > Viscaceae > Viscum > Viscum album. Next base: position 1,187,699,817 of record OY728164.1, read on the forward strand.
TTTACATACGAATCCTTAGGATATAAATTAGTATAAGTGAATAAAATAACTATTTTAAAATAATTAATCTACATTTTTATGAAAAATATCTTCCTATATAAAAACACAATTTTATCTCAATAAGTTAATAAAAATCTTGATTAATTTTTTTAGTAAATTTTTAATCTTATATAATAAATCAATATTTTTTATACTCATCCAATATATTTTATAGGTATATGATAAAAATAAATCCAATGTTATAAATAAAAGTATTTATTTTTATAAAAAGGTAATTCTACCGCCTTTTAAGGGAAACCCCATTTAAAATCCAAATTCAGAAAAATTTATAATTTTTAGTTGAAAAAATATACATCTTTGTGAAATAGGAATATCAAAATTTAGTATTAGTGAATTTTTCATATTTTTTAGAGAAGATTCATTTTTCGATGAATAGTGAAAGACCCAAAATATTAATTCAAAACTACTTTTTCATATAATTTATTTTTATCGATAATTATTATTTTGTTTTTTTTAAGTAGTATTGGTAAAATTATAAATAAATTAATCCAATTTAGCTCATTTGAACAATATCACATTGAAATTGGACATAAATTCATATAAAAAGTTTAAACATTAATACTTTAAAAAACAACTTTGTATTCCCATATGTGAGATTAAATTTAAATTAATTTTGTCTTGTTGTGTGATTATAATTTGGAAAAAATTTATTCCATATTTTTAATCATCATAATTTATAATTTCTAATAATTTTAACTTAGTTTTTGAATAAAAGGGTGAATGAATGTGAATAAAATTAATTATAGTCATCAAGAGAAAAACTAATATAACAAAAGACTAAACCCCAGACTTATAAACTTTTCTAAAATCCATTGAATGGAAATATTTAGACCCTATACTCCCTTTTATATAATTAATATCATTACATAATCTACTTTATAGAGAATAATAGTGTGGAATTCACTTTTCAAAAATTCTCAAGAATGCCACTCCTTCTCGACTATAAAAAGAAACTCACACCTCATAATTATTAACAACTATGAATCCCATTGTCTCACCAAAAATATAATCAAATAATGTCTTAGAATCCCTCATATCATACTATAATCCTTTATTTTTTAGTAAATCCAACCAATGAAGCCATTTGGTGGAAACTAAGAGGATTTTCCCAAAGAAAATGTAACATCCTTCCTCAAGCTCCTTTGTTTTATTTTCATTCTCTTCCACATCAAATATTATTATTCCATTATTATATAATAACATTATTATACTAAATATACATATTTTTTTCTATGGTTTTTTCCTTCAATTTAACACACTTCCATATAATGGGTAACAAGCTTACCATTCGTGTGTACGTCAGATTGTAGCTTCGCGAAATAATGTTGTTTTTTTTCCATTAATACCTATGTTGGGTAGTAATTATGATGAAAAATATTTTTTATATTATTTATATTATTTTAATGATGTATTTTTTTACTATATAATTATTATATAAATCATAACTTCATGATTTCCATTTTGTGTAAATACAATAACTTCGTTTCTGGACATGAGGACTACCGCCTTCCCAAAGAGATGTGATTCATTTACAAGTTACATGAAATGTATTAATGATGGGTTTAGTAACCATATATAATATATATGAAATAATAATTATAATTTAATGATATTATATATATATAATTTTTTTTCATTTAATTTTTTTCTTTCAATATGATAATAAAATAGAAATAGTGTTCCTGCTTACATACAGCCTACCATCTCCATGAACGGTGTATTCCATTTCAAATTTATATATTATATATATTATTATAAATACATATATAAAGAATATATATGATATTAATATCATGTTCTAAATTTTATAAATAACTAAATCATGATATAAATAAGAGGATCGAGAATAAAAATCAAAAACTTATATGAAAAATGAATTGGATATTACCCAAACCATAACATTAACATGGAGTTTTTAATAAATGTGTTATAAAAAGTAAAAAACAATTAATATATTTTATTATATATAATAATAACATTTTTCATTTATACAATTAAAATAAACTTATATTTATTATATAGTAGGTCTGAACGTGAATGAAAAAAGTCGAGACTTAAGGGAAGGGAATTTCATCTCACATTTTATTTCTATGAGATTTATGCCTTAATCACCACTCATTTATTTTATGTGATTTATATAATTACTGTGAATATATTAAATCAATTTTTTCTTTGAATTTTTATGTATTTAAATTTTCATTTGATGATCTCACTTTCATGAGGTTTCACGTTTCAACAATTACCAAATAAGTAATGTAGTTTTTTCTCAATTTTCCTTCCTCAAGTAACATGCTTTTTATGAATCTATATTAGTTTACGAGGTGTATATAATGTCATTTTAAATTTTATATCATTATTATCCTTTTCCCATGAAATTTTAGGATTCATGTGATGTTATTATATCTTGTGAATTATATTTCAATGTTACAAATGTGGTAATTGTTTATTTTTGCAATCACATCTTTTATAGATATTGTTTATGATTATGTTTGCATTGGAGAAATATTATGCTCCATATCTCAAGAAAACTCATGAATTTTATTCTCTTATATTTATTCATTATATCATTATATGTTGGTACCATTTTCCCACTCATTGGTACTTAATTTGATTAATAAAGTGTTTTTAGGAATATTCAACTTCATTTATCTCTTCAGTCATAAATATATGTTCTTTCAATGCCATGTTTTCTAAAAATTCTTCAAAAAAAGGTTTTAAAATTTTATGATGATATTTAAAAAACATTTTTACCCATGTTTTACCTTTTAAAATTGGTTTTTAAAAAATTAACCTTCTTGTAATTATTTTATCAAGGAAATTTTCTAAAAAATTTATGATGCAAAAGGAATGTTAATAATTTAAAGATTTATCTACTATCATAACCAACATTTTCTAAGAGTTTCCTCATAAGTCTTAAAATATTAATTTTTAATGAATTTTTTCTTCAAAATATTAGGTAAATTCATTTATTAAGTGGTTTTAAAAGAAGTAGGTTTTCAAAAAAAATTATGCTTAATAAGTGTTTGAAATGATTTTCAAATCCTCTTTTAAATGTTTTCAAAACTATTTTTATATAAAGAATTTTTTAGAAAATTATTTTTGTTTAAAAATTATTTTAAATAAGTTCAATATTCCTAAATAATATTTCAATGATTGTTTTTAAATGAATTTTATATTGAATAAGTGTTTAAAATGCTTTTAAAAGATTAATATAAATTATTTGAATGCTATTTTCAAAGAAAAGGGTTTTAAAAAAATTATGTTTACAAAGTGTTTTAAATATTTTTCAAGTTTACTTTATATTTTTTCAATAAAAATGGTTTCAAAAAAACAATCCTATTTTATATGTTTTAAATGTAAAAGGTTTTAAAATTTTTTTCATGATTTCTTTATATGTTTTCAAGGTTATTTTCAAAGAAAATGGATTTCAAAAATTTTTGTTATAAAATGTTTTTCTTCAAAGAAGAAATGGATATTTTCCTCAATTAATGAACTAAAAATATTTATCAAAAATTATGGTCTATCTTAGATGAAATCAATTTGTGTTACAAATACCTTTCTGGGGAAATGATTCAAAGCGTCCATTCATATTCTTTCGCTGAATTGTTTTTGTTTTGATGACATTAAATAAAACCTATTTCTATTTTAGGGGTTATATATTTATTAAATTAATTTCACATTCAAGTGTTATATGTTTATGAAACTAATTTTTCATCCATTGGTTATATTCATATGAAATATTCTTCTTTTCATAGGTTATTATTCAGTTAAATGGTAATGAAACATATCACTTTTTCATAGGTTATGATATGATTACATGTTAATGATACAAATTTTAGAACATGGGTAATGATATTATTGTTTATAATCTTGTGGAACATACATTTATGATTTCATTATGATATAGTAGGAACCTATATCTCCCTCCAATTCATTGGATAATGATTTATATCTCATGAGATAGGCATGTATGGAATGGGGAGTGAAAAGAGTTCAGTAAAGGACTTTTTCTGAAAATATGGTCTTGGGAGTGAACCTTTACTACTAAGATGATCATGGGAGTAAACCATGAATACCAAGATGGTATAGGGAGTAAACCCATACTACTAATATGGACTTGAAAGAGATTACTTCAATACTATGTAAGTCATTTTATATACTTATATGGCTTTCACAATTACATGTCTAATTACTATGTTATAATTTCATAGATTGTTCTCAAAAATCCATTGTGATTAATGTCTTATGCATTTCCAATATTTATTACACAATTTTTGTTTACAATATTTGACACGCAGTTTATCATCTTCAAATATTATGATCTTGTTATCATACCATTATGCTCATGTTTATACCTAAATATAAATGTTGTTTACCATTACTGAGCCTCTGAGATCACCCCTTTTTATGATTACATTTCCCAGCTAATGATTTCATGAGTTATGTATTGTATTTCTAAGAAGAGATCTATACATGAAGATCCCAGTGGGATATAAAATGGCTCACTTATGTACCAGTGTTTATGTTTCCATTTTTTCAAATTCACTAAACTAATATGGTCTTTAGGCATCTGTAGTATAATATATTAATTATTATGAAAATAATAATATGATTTCCATGCACATGAATATTGGGTTATTATATGAATTCATATCCCATGTGGCTTGTCTTTTGATTGAAGATTGGGGAGTAGACCCGTATTTTCTCCTCATGTGGTAGATATTTTTCAAGATGAATTTTCCAAGGCCTTCTTTAGGATTCCTCTTGAGAGATAGATTGAGACCATGATTGAGATAAATCCTATAGATTAACTAGTTTCCATTATATAATATATATAATAGAATGAAAATAACTTTATGAAAATTGGAATTAGTTAGAGGAATTATAGAGTTAATGGTTTATTCATCTGAGTACATCACCTTGTGGACCTTTGATTTTTTTTCTAAGATTTCCGACAGAACATTTCAGTTGTGTTTCAATTACTGGATGTTGAATCAGATGAATGTTATGAACTAATATCCCCTTTCATATGTCGACAGTAGTTTTGAATAGATAAAAGGGACTTCTGTGTTCTATAAAATTGATATGAGTCCATGGTATCAACATATAAGGATGTGTCCATTTGATATATAATGGGCTGATTTTAGAAGTAGGTATGGTTTCAATGAGTTCTTCATAATTCCTTTCATGTTGAAAAATGATCCTACTATGTTTGTGGCCTGAATAAACAAAATAATTAAACTATAACTTGATCGGTTTATATTTTTTTTATTCGATGACATATTGGTGTACTCCAAGACTCATGAAGACCATGCCCAACATCTTGACATCTTCAGAAGTACACTGAGAGAGCATAAGATATAAACCAATATATCTAAGTGTCATTTTTGGATTGAGAGGGTTAATTTCTCAAGTCACATAATCCATGAAGAAGGTGTGATAGTGAACCATGAGAATTTATAGTTAGCTTTTTCATTAGAAGATCCCAATAATGTTTTTTATATCAAAATATTTTTTTGGTTTTTTCAGTTATTATGAAAGTTTGATTAAGGAATTTTATCACATTCCAAGACAAAATTTGGGTGTGACCAAGAATATTGTTAATTTCAATTGGTCCAAATCACGTGAGAATGAATTCTTGTAATTGAATAAGTTTTTGACTACTATATCAATTTTAATCATTCCTCAACCATATAATGTGTATACCTTGTTTTATGGTGAATCGAGTGTTAGACATGGGAAATTATTGTTTCATGGAGTTAAAGTGGTTGAATATAGATTGTGATAGTTTAGTTCACATGAATTAAATTAACCTATGTATGACCTCGAGTATCCCATGGTGGTTTATGCCTTATAGTGTTGGATTCATTACCTATTTTTTGAATGTTTGGTCGTGTATACCAACCATAATATACAAAAATATATCTTTTCCCAATATTTTTTAAATACCTATTAGTATACATGAGTCGATTATATGAAATATTTAGATTTTTAGTTGGCCTATAGGCCAGAGAAAGGGAATAATGTTACAGATTCTTTATGATAAAAAAATATAGACTCAGGTATTCCAAGAGTCTCGTTCTATGATGAAGATGGTGGCTTTGTTCATTGAGCTGCATATGGTTGTTTAGGAGGTCCCGTAACAGATGACCCTCATATCTTTTTCATTTTAGTCAACACTTATAAGTTGGATCGAGTAAAGGTTTTGTGAGGATCAGGAATGTTTGGACATATGGGAAAGCCTTGATGGTGGTGAGTGACATCCTAACTAGACTATCGATGATGATGATATCATTTATGTTTGTGATCATGTTATTGTACCTACCTTTATTCAGGAAAATATGATACATGTGTTTCAAGACTCAAAGTGGGTATTGATCACTATTTTGACCAAGTTGTATTGTTACCATTGTAGATGGTATTGGTGGCTCAGGATGAATAAAGAGTTTGTTGGATTCATGAGAAAATACTACACCTATCAGTAGGTGAAGGAGGATCATTAGTTTCTAGATTGTTTGATATAGTTATTTACCATTCTATAATGGAATTGAGAATATGTCACTATGGACTTTTTGATAGGTATTTCGATGATGAATCATCATAACAACATGATATGGGTGTTTGGAATTTCTTGAACATTGTATCCTATTCCTTAATGATTTGATAGACTTTTACTATAGAGCTATTGGGTGACTTATATGTCAAGAGATATTATGTTTTCAAGTGGAACCTCATATTATAGTATCATATCATGATCTGTGTTTTACTTCATGATTCTAGAATGGTTAAAAGAATTATTTTGGTACCCAGATGTTTCTTAGTATAGATTTTCACCCACAAATAAATGGGTAGTCAAAGCATAATATTCAGGTTCAAGATGATATTATGAGAGAAAATTTCCTATATTTTGGGGGATTCTAAGAAATAAACATGGACTTTATTTTTTTCTCATATAATAATAGTTATATGGTGACAATATAGATGGACCTCTATGATTAACTATATAATAGTTCATGTAGATCTCTATAATGTTGGATGGAGGTTGAGGAACTATAGTTTTTTGGGATAGGTCCCATTATAAATATGTTGGAGAATGTTCAGTTCATTTGGAAATGTATGGATATATATCACAGTAGGAAAAGGTCATATGTTGATCTACTTCATCTTCTCTATGATTTTATGGTGGGTGATTGTGTGTTCTTTTGATTAACACCACGGTTGGGTCACCATCACATTCAAAAATAGGGAATGTTTGGACCTTGGTATGTGGGGTCGTATGATATTTTAGAGAGGATACAATCAGTTTCATACCAATTGGGTCTTCCATATATATATAGTGACATGCACAATGTTTTCCTTGTGTCACAACTTTGGTTGTGTCACCCCGACCATTATCATGTGATCATTGTGGATGATGTTGATATTGAGGATGATGTGTCCTTTTATGAGAATTCAGTTTGTGTTATGGATTGTAGTGATAATGTTTTATGAGGTGATATTTATTCATTAATCTGAGTTTTGTGGTAGCATGGTACCATTCAGAGAGAATACTTGGAGAGGGAGATAGATGTGTAGTCATAGTGGTCTGATACTATAACTTTTCTTGATTTGTAATGCTTGGGAGTGCGGCCTCAAGATGAGTTTTTTTTAAGGTAGGGATTTTGTAAGATCCTAAACTTCTAATGAGGTATAAACATGATTATGATTTATTTATACTACCTTTATTTTGGTTAAATGATTTGTTTTTTTAGAGTATGAGTAATCATGGGGGTTCATGAAACAAATGGGGTAAGGAAAGGCATTCCCTTTCAGGTTGTATAGTTGTAACATGGTTAGTGGTAACCATTTTCCAAAACCATCTAGGCCAGAAGGATATTAGAGCATAGATGAGAAACCATGGAAAAGGGAGCACAAAACCATACGGGCATGGGAAGAGGTATTCCATATGTCCACCACATGGTTTGTCAACTCGTGGGGGATCCAAAGATATCATTCGACATAGGACCCTCTTGGAATGAGGGTGGCACGCAATTGGATAATGGTTTGTAAAATCATATAGTGGAAACATTTACATCATTAAAAGGGGTAATTTCATAATTTTTCCCATTGGGATTTACGGGTTATAACAAAATTTTCTTCCACATTCTTCATACAATATCCTAGGTGAAAAACCATTTCCTCCCAATCAAATAAGGAAATATTCTCCAATGATTGTTCGTTGTTTGGATTATCATTGGAGGTGTACTGATACTATGGGTGATTCTAACACTTCTATTTCATCTATTTTTATGAAGAGGTATTCTATAGTTTTTTTTCTCCTTCTGATGACTCTAAAAACTCTTCTTTCAATTGAATATAATTTGGGTATTTGAAGGATTTATGGGTCAAAATAAATGGATAATTTCAAGCAAGTGTTCTTCAATTATTAGTAGTTATTTGGTCTATATGATATATCCCATGGTCTAGAAGTTTGTTATGTGTGTTTTATTGCGTAATGGTGTTGTTTTGATGTCCATTTGGACTCCATGATATTAACAGATATTTTGGAAAGTTGAATAATTAATGTATCCTCTCCTAATCACTAAGGGATTAGTTGAGGTTTAAATAAATGGAAAAGGCAACCCATGGGTAATTTTACTCTATTGAATATAGAATTGGGTTTTTAAATAGGTAATTGAAAGGATTATGAGATATAACCGATACTAGTGTTTTATATCATGTTAACATGGAATTATGAAAGAAACTAATGATAATTTTGTTTATATTGTTAACATGGAATAAGGGGGTGTGTGGAACAACTTGAATGTGTTAAATTATTTTCGGTATGAAAATAGTAAATGTATTAAATGTTTAATAAACCATTGTTATATGAATATGAGGTTTGAATGGGGTATTGTATTGGGGATCTACTCTTATGGGTCAGGATAGACTGAGGCTCTTGGACCCACCCACATATTTTCTAGATTAGGTAATTAGACTGAGGCTCGATGCTACTAAAGAATGCACATGATGTTATTTTTTAGACTCCAAGGTATGTTGATATATCATTTTTGTGAAATGAAATGTCCATGACATATAGGGAACATGAATCCCATTATTCATAGTTTAAAATATGACTATTGTTTATTTGATAGGAATATGTGGAATATTTTTTGATGAATTTGGGTAACACATGGAAGTAATGATAAAAGTGTTTAATGTAGATGTTGTAATTTAACGGAATCTAGTTTACCTCTTTTACATAGTTTTCTACCAAACACATTCATATACTATATTTTTGACTTGATATTTTCTAGACATCGTTTGTGGTGTCCTACTGAGTTGTACTCACACATTGCTCAAGCTATAATTTGGAACCCAAGATGACTTCATGGTTGATGGTTATGAGAAAGGGAAAGGCCCTATAAAAGATGGTTAATGTTTATCTCAATGATGTTCATGGATGATGGAACTAGAATTGGTATTGGAAATAATTTTAAGGATTCTTAATATTGAATTTATTTTGGTTTTTCTATTACTCTTGGAATTATAGAGATGACATAGAAGATTTACAATTTGGTTGTGGTCTTATACCCTATTTGGGAAATGAATTTGTGATAAATGTTTGTTGTCTATACTATTTTCATAATTTGTTGTTTTATTTGTTGTTTTGTACTCTGATAATGAGTCTATTGTAAAGACTCGGATTTTTTCATGTAATTTTTTTAATTATATGAAAATATTACAAGTCTGTGAATTTTGAAGACACGTGATTTTGAGGCCCAAAGTGGCAGGAATGAATTTCCAAACTTTGTTTAAGTATGTTCAGTTAACATGCAAGTGTGAATTTGTAACTTTTGAGAAAGTTCTTGGAATTGAAATATGAGGACACTATTGAACTCACGGTGCCGATATTCTCGTAAGGGAGGTTAAAACTCAACCGTATAGGGTCGATAGAAGAAGTTGGTTTCTGTGTTTTTTCATAGAGAATTAAATAAAATAAATTTATTTTATTTTAAAAATATATCCTCCCACCTCTCCTTTTTTATTATGGTAGCGGGTACCACATGAGAGAGGTTAGAAATTTAATGTTGGGAATTAAATTCTCGGTTACACAAAATGTGTAACCACAATATTCTTAAATTAATAAGATTCATTAATTCTAAATTAATGAATCATATTTTTTAATGAAGAATTATATTAACTCTTCTTGAGGGGATTGGGGTTTTTTTTCTATTGGTGAAAGGGAGAGGGGGATCTTGAGGCTCCTAATGAAGAATGGATCCACCAATCAAGGTTGGAGGATCGTCGTTTGAGTGGCATCATTAGCGGCTTGTTGCGGGGATGATGAACACCGACACCACCTCCAATTGAGAGCGTTCCCCAACGAACGATCGAGTTAGGGTTTTCTATTGATTGTTCTTCGCTAAAATTTTACGTTGATTCAATATTCTTGAGTCTCTTGTTATCAAACTAACACAAAGGGCGCGGGCCAAATGAACACTACCTGATCCCTCTACTACCTCATGGATTGATGTGTTCTTCACGGGAAGATCGTCGGGTAGAGAGGAACCCGACCATGTTGAGATAGATGCAGAGGCGACGTCCCGGGAAGAAATTTTATATCTTCAGTTTGAAGAATGGACCATCGAAGCTCACTGGTGATCTGAGGAAGTCTGCCGGTGACCAGAGCCAGCGACTGGCGCCGGCAGCGTGCAAGGTGGCGGTCAGCACACCGGGTGGCCACGTTGGTGGCGACGGAGCAACTGTGCCGCTGGTGGGGGTCGCAGCCCGTCAGCCATGACGGAGGAGGATGGAAGCCGACACACTATCCGGCCTCATGGGATTTGGGGTGGCGCACGTCTGTGTCACTGGAGATGGAGGACGCAGATGTTGAGCTGTAGTGGTGCACCCGAAGGGTGGCCGGCACCCGGCCGACCGTGGTTGGAGCAGCAGTGCCACTGCATCGCTAGAAGGGGAGCCGGACGGACTACCAACCAGCCGCGTCACACCGATCAGGACCCACACTGGCGGGTCCCGTGTGCCAGCAGGCGGCGCCATGTGGCGCTTCCAGGTTGGCCAAAGTCGAATGGTCCAGCTAGACCGTTCGGAATTCCGGGGGGCGCATCCCCCCCGGGTTGTGGATAGGGCAGGTTTAGCCACGACAGACCACACCCAGCCGCGGGCCGAGCTCCATAGCCTGGGCCAGGCCTGCTACGGTCCCACCCATTTGGGCCAGACCCGGATCGAGTCGGACTGGACCAAGGCTCATATGGACCCATATACACCTTTTTGGCCATATCTTGAGAATCGGGTGTCCATTTGATGAACCATCTGCGGTGATGCAATCCTTGAATCGAGACAGTCCTTTTATTATACTCCACTTGAGTTTTAGATATAGTTGGAGTATGACAGGTTTGGATCGAACCCAAATCCAAACAGACCCTCATAACGGAAACTCTAATAACTTACAAATTGGGTGTCCGATTGACACATCATCAGTTGCGTAGGAACCCTTATGATGTGACAGACCTTCATGATACTTCTTCATGGGACTTTGTGGTAATTGAAGTATTGAACAATGGCTTAGGGAGTGGATCCTCCTGGAATCAAGAGATCTTAGTGCGGGAACCCTGTGGCTTGCTGTAGTTGAAGAATCTTCAGATCCTCTATGGTTTATCTTCAGATCCTTTGTGGGTCATCTTCGGATCCTGTGTGGGTTAGCTTCTATCAGATCCTATGTGGGTCATATTCAGATCTTGTATGGGTCAGATTATATCATATCCTGTGTGGGTCAGTATTCAACAATCTTATGTGGGTCAATGCATACCAATCCTGTGTGGGTCGGCGGGGGTTAGTTACCTATCGATCTGGTGCAGGTCAGAAGCAGTGTTACTTAACAGAATAAGATGATCTAGCTTTCGACTAATAATCTGTACTTCTGTACTTATGTTATACCTAGTGTGAGATTAGTCTTTACCTTTGTGGTATACTTCTGTGTGGTGATACCTTTGTGGTACGTACCTTTATGGTGTTACCTTCATGGTATTCTTTCTTTCATGGAACAATTGTGATTTTGGCTAAAGATTTGGGTCTTGTGTTTCCTCATAAATGAGATAGGTATACTTGGTATCTTAGGTATATCTGTGGGCATATACATATGTAGATTCGATTGTTTCTTCATGCTTGTAAATGTAGTCTTTCTTTGTGGATTATCCTCTGTGGATTTTGAGAGACCATAGGGGGTCTTGGGGTCCCTACTAAGTATCGTTATACTCACCCTTGAACAGGCTACGCCCACACCTAGTTGTGTCTTGTGCAGATGATGGACAGGGCTGATTGATGTCAAGGGTACCAGGACTGGAGGCTGCTTGGAGGTGGACCTTAGACGAGGCATACCATAGCGACGACCATTCGAGAGTTGTACCTATCCTTTAGGTAGGATCCTTGGTGGGTGTTTATAGGTGTTGTTTTTATTTTTACTTATACTTTCCAGTTGGTCTTGTATTCTGGCCACTTTACATACTATACTCACACTATTTACTATATAGTTTACATTGGGCATGTATCTTGTTGTGTGATTGGTTTGGGATGTGTTTGCAGGTAAAAAAGTCAACACCTTCTAGGTTTTAGGGATATGCCTTTCTGGTGCTAGTCGCCAGCCCCTAGCCTATGGAAGGCGGGCTTAGGGTAGTCATGGCGTAGGCCCCGGGGGACGGGTCATGACATCTATAGTCTCACCATGTGTCTCATTAGACCCCCACCAGTATTCAAATGCCTCATTGTATAGGGAGGGTGCCTGAGGTCATGTGGTGAACTGTCCCAAGGAACTATTTAGGGGATCTTAATACAAGGCATTACAACCACCTCAAACAGAACGAAATATCCAAACTCATAAAAATATATAATATTAAATTTAATTTTATAAAAATGAAACATTAATTTTTTTGTGAAATTAAAAAATTGACACCATATCCATGGGGTACCTGGTCTGGATGTATTAGGTACTTGATCCCTTATCACCGACCTTTTAAAATTCCATTGTCTAGTCGGTGGTTATCTTTGGTCAAATCCACCCTTGAAATTGTAACCTGATATCTATTGTTCCCAATTCTAGTACCTAATGTCATGATTCATTAATTTTAAATTAAGTACAACTTATAAAATGATCCCAATTAAATAAATCATGATTATATATATATATATTTACCATGAAATAAAAAATGATGTATTTGATATACTCCCTTAAACGTAACCCATAGTCTATAAAAACTTTGATATACACAATCTTTATAACCTGGCCATTAAATTATAAGGGATTAATATTAATAAACATATTATGAATAAAATTTATAATTTTTTTAATAATTCAAATGTTTTATTTAATTTATAATAAATATTTTCTCTATTTCTAGTAAAGTCATTCTAACCTTGAAAAATATGTTTTCTTAAAAATGGTTTTTATCATAGTTTTTCTCCATAACATTCATAATTAATTTATAAAATTAAAAATATTTTAATTTATTAAATGAATGTATATTTTAATATATTCATTTAAATACGATCTTATATAGAATCTTAATGATTTTTCTAAAAATATTTTCTATTCAGTGAGTAGTGAAGAATACCGGTTGTTTCTTAAAATGGACATTTATTTTCAGGTAAATGTAACAATTTTTTTCAATTTAGTTAAATTATATTATTTAATTATTAATTATTAATAATATAATTAATTACATGAGAATAATTACTATACTTTATTTTAGAATAATTTATATTTTGTGCTTAAAAACAAATTTCTCTAAAAATAAAATTTATATACATAATTGGGTTTTGTATTCATAAATAAATTTTATATCTATTTATTAATAGTTTTAATTAATTTTATAGATTATATATTCAATATAAAAATATAAAATTAATTTAATTTTTTACAATGAATTAAATGGAAATAAGTTATGTTTTACTCTTAAAAATTCATTTTTTGGAAATGGGTTTTCATAGCTGCTTTTGTGCTTAATTAAAATTAAATTCATCTAATTATATAAATAAAGGTTGGTAAAATGGTTTCCATATTTTAAAACATTATAATTAATATAATTTTATAGGGTCAACATAATTTTTGGTTATAATGATTAATAAAAAGTGTATAATGTTGCTAAAACTGTTAATGTTAAGACAAGTTTATATGGGTTAAGCAAAGAGATAAGGGTAATATTTCCACCCACACCTGAAAAGTTATTATTTTTGAGTATAGTTAAATATTTTATTATCTTACCTATGAATACATATCAATTTGGATCCACTATCCTATGAAATATACAATAAATAATCTTTATCATTTAATAATCTATGTTTATCCCTCCCCGCCTTTATAAATGGGAACCACCCCACCACCCATATTCACACCATTTTAGTCATATATTTCAAAAAATACCTAATAAATATCCTTCCTAAAATCCATATATTTATCCTAAATCTTATACTCTTCTCCTATAATAAAGCATTCAAAACATAGGGATTAATCCAAATGAGGTATCTCAAAGAAGACCACAGATATTAGCCAAGATATTTCAATTTTATTTAATTTTATACTTCCTATAAAAATTTTGTGCCCATTAAAAAATTATGGATCAAATAAAAAAACATAATAATATGTTATTATGAATATGAAACAACTATTTACCACCTCTTATCAATCCAATGTGAGAAGAATGTATTTCTCGTGTGTAACTGTGTACTACCTCATCCATGTGGTGATATGACTAACTTTACACCACCATTATTCATGGTTGATTATTATAATAGATTTAATATTTATAAATTAAATTTATTATATAATTTCTATTCTATAAAAGTTTTTTCATATGTACCATTATTTTTTTCTATCTTTCAATAAAATGGAAACGTAATTAGGGAGTATGTATGAACTATCATCTACACATAAAGATATTGTTCATTTTTTTAACCAGTTAATATAAATGGATATAAATATTTAAATAAACATTATATATAATTATTATATCATGATTAAAAATATGGATATGGAGCAATGAGGGTAAAATATTCTGGACCATAAATTCCAAATATATATATATATATAATGAAGAAATTAACACACGAAATAGAAAATTTAATTATAAATTGTTAATAAACATATATTGAAGTGATATAAGTGATTCATATATGATATTATATGTATTATGATTATTATATTGTTAATTTTTAAAAAAAATATGAATTTATATTACTTGAGGATAGATAACTTTCAAATCAATTAGAATATAATATAATGATTTCTTGGTCTCAATATCAAATTCTTGAGACATGTTAGATATTTTTTAACGTCATTTATTTTATGTAGTGGTATTACTAGAAAATGAATATAGTTTTAAATATATATGAAAATTATTTTTTTTAAGATCTAATATTTTTTTTTCTTTACATTTCATGCGACTCCAAAGATATCAATGATGTATGGGTTTTCACCTCAATTTCTCTTCATTGAGACATGTTTTAATTTTATCCACTAGTTTAATATATCTATTGTTTATATAGTAAGCAAGAATTTATTTTGGAATAATCTATTATTTAATTAATGGTAGTCATATATCCTTTTTTATTTTATTCATCCAATGATTTTTTATTAAAATATTACTAAATCAATAAGGGTTTTATGTTAATATATATTTTTTATTGGGATTGTGTATGGTTAACATTTCATATTATGAAATTTTATGATATATCACTCCAAAATGTTTTGAATTTTTTTTGTTCAATTTTTTTTTGTATATATTATATTATCTCTTTTATTTTTCTCTATATTCAGACTATAGGTACAAAGTGAGTGTTTTTAATGAAAATTGATCTTGTTTTCCCTTCGGTAAGAAATATTTTATCCATGTCCAAAATTCCCTAAAAGAATTTCTGAATGTGTTTACTATTATCTAAATATTATTTAATGTCATTTTTAATATATTAAAATTTCCTTACCACGGTTTAGAAGTAATATTCTTATCATTTTAAAAATGTGATTTTTATAATTTTTTACTAAAAATATAAAAGGAAATTTTCTTTCAACATTCACTACAAGGATGAATTTTCCTACCATCATGAATAATATTTTCATTAATGATTCAATTATAATTTTCCTTTATTAATTCCAATGATAAAGTCTTCTCTAATACATTATAAACTATTAGATTCAAAATAATTGTTTTTAGATTAAAAAAATTATTTCCCATAACAAATTTCTGAGTGATCTTTTAATGGCATTTTCATCTATAACGACACCCATTGAGGTTTATTATAATTTTCTATAAATATGACCCAGTATTAGAATATTTATTATTTTATTGGATGTTTTGGGATTTGGATTGAGATTTTTTAATGAATAATTTATCCTTTACATGGGTTAGGATATGATTATGTTATGTGTTTTTATGATATTATGGAAACAATATGTATGGTTACAATTATTCGATGGTTGATTTTGTTAATAAAAAGAATTAGTGGTTACATTATAAATCATGGTCAGGTGGGTTCATTATGGACCTCTAGTGGTTTGGATAAATATTCATATATCATAACATATTGAGTACTAGAATGGAGAGTGAACCTGATTCATTAATGGACTATTTCTAATGAGATAGTACTAAGAGTGAATGTTGACTAAGGAAATGATGTAATTAGGGTAAACCCAATCTATAATGATAGTCTTGGAATTGATCCATGACTATGTAAATTATTTTTTTTCATATGTGAATGAAATAAATTTTGTCTTTTTTTGGGATACACTAATATAAAAATACCTGATACCAATGGTTTGTAACCATTGGTATAAGCCTCCAAACCGTTGGTATAGCCTATACCAATGGTTTAGAGAACCGTGGGAAAGTAAGTCGTGGGGATATGTCTATACCAATGGTTTTGGGAAAACCATTGGTATAGACCTATACCAATGGTTTTGAAAACCATTAGTATAAGTAATATGAAAATCTATATCAACGGTTCCATAAAACCGTTGGTATATGTAATTCAAAAAACAATTATTCGGTGGGTTTGGATCCCAAGACCTCTCATTTGTGATTGAACAACCTTACCGCTAACCTAACTTAATTTTTAAACATAATTTCATAAATATATAAATTTATAATCATAATTATTTTAAATTTTGATTTATTTAATGTCCTCTATAAGAAGATTCCATTAAAAATGCATGTACTTATACCAACAATTTTGAGAACCTTTGGTATACGTTCTTTGATTTTGGGTCCTATACCAATGGTTATAGCTCCAAATTAGTGACCTATACCAACAGTTTTGGCCAAACCATTGGTATAGTTCCAAATTATAGAACTATACCAACAGTTTTCCCAAAACCGTCGGTATATATCTTATTTCCAGTAGTGATATATTCTCAAGGATCATGATTGATTATTTAAGAATCTTCACTATTATGTCTTATGTATTTTATTTTTGAAAACCCATATGTTATGTTTTATGATTTAACAATAATTGAATGATTGGGTATGATAATTTTAAGTCTTGGTAATGGTCTCTATGATTATTATTATCTTATAAAATCTTATGATAACTGATTGGTATCTCTTATGTTCACCCATACAGAGAATCTAAGATCACCCTTTCTTATGTTTCCCTTCCCCATGATTTAATGATTGGTTTTAAGTATGAAATATTTAATAAGGTCGCTTGTAGTGAATAAATTAATATAAAATTATTTAATTATTTTAGTTACTTGTTGTATACATTTACAAGTTTCCATGGTCATTAAACAACTACATTCTATAGTTTTGCATCATTATAATTTTTTTTAATATTCATCTAAAATGATGAAATATTTGTTGTCTAAATATTTTTGGGTTGTTATAGTAGGTATAAAAGGAAATATTAAATAGATTTTTTAAACTAGGATGAGAAAACAATAGTGAAAACCCTCAGGATACTCCTATGTATAAGAGAACATCATATTGTATGGTAGAGAATGTAGTGTGATTTTTCTATGTAATTATTTACATTTCATGATACTATAAGTTGGTCTAGTTTTCATATAGGTCCAACTTGAGGTAATGACTTCAAAAAGAGTTATTCAAGTTAATATCAACTATCATTCAGGTACATGGTTAGTGTGAACTTACTATATACCTAGTTTTTTACTAATACGACATATTCTTTGCTTGATTGAATTTTTATTTTTAAACTATTTTGAAGGATTTGAATAAGTGGAAACCTATGATGACCTAGGATAAACCTTATGTGTTACAGATAAAAAATAATTTATCATGATTTAGATATCCAATGAATGAATTTTCCTGACTAGTCACTCTAATTAAATATTCCCAATGTTGATCCTAACCAATTTGGTTTTAGCAAGGTATCAATAATGGATCAAATAAATTTTTTTTGTGATATGTATGCTAAAATATGGAAGTGTATTGTTTGAAAATATCGATGGTAATGACATTATTTCATGAAAACTATAAATTAATGTTAATTAATAACCTAAATTATTATTTCGTTAATTGTAATTAAACACAATTTATTGAGTAATGATCACATCTCATGTATATTACTGCTCTATAATTGATGTTTGTAGGAATGTTATTTCTACCAATTTTGTTATTCTTCCTCAAGCTAAAGTAGAAGTTATTTTTTGGAATGGATTGGTTTTATTTATATGAATCCATTAACAATTCCCATGTAAGGTAATTCACATACGATCTTCTAAAAAACATATGATTAGCTGTCCGAGCATGGATAAATCCAATCCTCCACGAAAATTTTCATGAATTGGATTGGTCTTTATTCATATTCAATTTTCATATTTAACATAGATGGTTTTGGATAATTTAATCATCAATGAAAATCATATTTTATGATAGTCATTTGATGTTTTTATAGAATAGTTTTCTAATATTACTCTTAATCATGATGTTTTCATTTCAATAGAAGTCATACAATTTATTACACCTATTTCTAAGATTTCATATAGAATGTATGTTATTGGGTTATAAGAATTGATGAAGAAACATTACTATAATCTTGATATTTGATTCATTTGGACATGTTTGTAATCATTAGGCTCACATTTACTTTTAATAAGAATAAAAGAGGATCAATGACTCTATGTATTGATTTTCCGAAACATAACAGGATCACAATCATGAATAATTATCTTTTACCATGTAATGATGATTTTTATTGATTAATTATGTTGAGATAAATATTTTTCTATGATTTATCTTTGATCTGGATACTATCATTTGAGCAAAATATGTGAATAAATATATAATACAAATTTCATTTTGAGTTGTGAAGCATATGAATTTATAGTGATTCTATTTTTTTACTAATAATCACATAACAATTCGAGATTTATTGAATTGATCCTTCAGTGATTACCTTTATCATTTTGTGGTAGTCTATATAGATGTTATTATTATATAATCAAAGATAAAGGGATAACCTGAATATCACCCAAGGATTCTACAATATTCATTATGGAAGTAGCAGTTTTATGAAAAATTATCCAAGTGTAAATTTTAGCTATAGAATGTTTTATTTTTTGGGTCATATAATCTTGATCAATGGTATATTAATTGATCCATAAATAAAAAAAATTATTGAACATTGGATCATACTAACCATGATAAATAAAATCCACATTTTTCTTCAATTGTTGGGATATTATCAATTATCTATGACGTTTTTTCTCATTGATATCTATTACACTTTCCCTGTTAACCTAGAAGGGAACCAAGATCCTTTAAAATGATGAGTGAGAAGAAAATATTTAAGGAACTAAATAGAAGGTTTATTAGGGAACCAGTTCTCACACTACCCTGTAGTAGAGAAGGGTTTTTGATTTATTGTGATGCATCAAATAATGAAATGGGATTTTTTTGATGAAGAATGATATTGTGATATATTACTCTCATGTGAATCGATGGTCCATGAGAAAGATTACACAACTCAATATTTGGGGTTATCATCCGTAATAATTGAATTAAATATATTAATGAATTATTTTTATGGGGAATGGTGTGTCACATATACTGATTATAAAAATATAAATTATATATTCACCTATAAAGAGTTGAATATTCACTAAAGATTATGGTTAGAGTTATTTAATGGTTATGAATTCTCAATTCACTAATACCCTAGGAAATTGAATAAGGTGGATGATTATTTGACTAAAAATGGTAATTCCTTAATATCTAGGATAATGACCACAAATTATACAATGTTCATGGATTTTCAAGGAATAAACATTAAGATCTTTACGAATAGTGAGAAATATTGTCTTTCTAAAATGGGAGTTCCAAAATATGTCCATGTAATGTTTAAATAGATGAAAAAATGAGGGTGTGGTGCTGTAAAGGGAGGTGAGATATAATCCTATTTTAAAAATTAATTGTAATAGAAGGATAAGCCTCAAGATTCAAGTATGTGTCCCTTTAATACCAGAACTAATTAAGGAACAATTGGAAGAAACTCATAGCTTATAATTATGTATTCATCCTATATGTAAGAAGATATATTGATATCTACAAGAGTATTTCTTATTGAAAATTGATGCGGGATACTGCAGAGTATGTATTTCAATGGTTGGTGTGTTAGAAATTTAATAATGATTGATAGATGTCTAAACGGATTCTATAATAATTACCCAAAAATTATATTAAATGGGAAAAATTACAATGGATTTATTTTTATAATCCACAAAATGTTTAACGAACATAATGTTATATGGGTTGTGTTTGATTACCTTACAAATATGTCGAAAATTAGTGCTAATAGAAATGATTTATACCATGATTAGATTTCTCAAATAAACATTAAGGATGTTTATGTACACATGGGGTGTCATATTCTATTTCACTTGATATGGATCTGAGGTTTACCTCAAGGATTTAGAAAAAATTCAGAAGCTTCTAGATACAGAGTTTTGTTTTAGTACAAGTTATTATCCTTAGACATATATTCAGTATGAGAGGTAAATTTAAACAGTGGATGATATAGTGTGATCAGTTTCTCTATATTTAGAAGGCCACAAGGCTCAACACATATCTATAGTTGTCTTATCTTATAATAATAGCTTTCAAATTATTATTCATAGATATCCCTATTAATACCTATATATAAGTAAGTATAGAACTCTAATATTAGGAGGTGATGTTTAGTGATGAAATATATTAGTACCAATGATAGATAAAGAAAGGATAGAGAATGTTAATTCCATTTAGTATCACATAAAGGCTTATTAGAATATATTAAAGAGTTATGATTACAATCATTAGTGAGATCCATAGTTTTAATTTTACGAGAAGATTTTTTTATGAATTTTCCAATGGAATGATATTATGGGATTCGAAAAGAAGGGAATGTTAAGGCCTTCGTACACTATCCCTTTTAAGCTTCATGATTGGATTGGTATATCTTCTCAACACTTTTCACTCACACTAATCCTCCCTCAAGTTCATGATGTGTTCTATGTACCCATTTGCTGGAAGTATATACATGATAATTCATACATAATAAATTTAGAGTTTATACCACTAGATAATGATCATTACTATGATAAAAATACAATATAAATCATCTATCATAGAGATAATGTTCTATCAAACAATGATACATGATTGGTAAATGTTTTTTAGAGAAATTAGATATTTTAATAAGCTGTATTTGAATGTGAGTATGTGATGAAGCAGATATATCTCAATTTTTTTTACCAAATTGATTGAATTTTGGTTGAGAAAATAATTTTAAAATTGGTATAAGAAAACAACCTAAGATTTTGTTTATATTTTTTTGATATAAAACATGATATATCTGATATCTTTCCTTACACAAACCTTATGACTGTATGAACAAAAACATAGAAAAATGTTATAACCTAGCCATTAAATGTGTAGGTATGTATAGTAATAACCGATTTATAAAAAATATTTATAATGGTTTGTCATAATGTAAATACAATTATTAGCTCAAAATAAAAATATAATCAATTTTAATTAAAGTAATTTTAGGCTTCAATAATATAATTTATTTAAAATGGTTTTTATCAAATTTTTTCAAGTGAAAATTATATTTAAATTCATCCTTTTTTAGAAATTTTATTTTAGTAAATTAAATCATTTCAATATAATTTTAGGATGAAATTTTTGGATTTTTCTAAAATGAATTATTAATTGATGAATAGTAAAAATATTGAATTTTTAATATAAATTCATTTATTTTCATATTAATATTACATTATGTTTTAAATTTGATAATGAATTAACCTAAAGAACCATTTAATTATATATAATATGATTAATTACATATGAATCATCATTAATCTTGATTTTTTTTATAATTTAATTCTTAGGGTCAAAAACACATTAAAAAATAATTTATTCCATGGAATGGTTTTTTGCTATAATGAGTTAATTTAAACTCTATTTATTACATTTTTAATTAAATTTATATATTAAATATTAAATAGCATATTTTAAAATTTATTTTTGGGTTTTTTAAAGGAATAGATTTTAAGAACATTTAGTTTTTTCCTAAAAAATTGATTTAACAAACATAGGTTTTTTGTGGTTTGTGTGTTTAATTGACAATTAATTTTTAAAAATATATATATTTAATAATTTAATTTGTATTAAAAAAAATTAATTAGAACACTTAACATAAATTTATAATGTTAAAGTTTTTTTTTATATGGAATCCTAAAACCCATAAAAAAATTACTACATTAATAGTTAAAACGGGTTTACTGGGTGATAAATAATGAGACAATGGTAGATGTAACATAAAAACCAATAAAATTATTATTATTTGAAGATATATCATAAATATATAATCTTAATTTTTTTAGGCAATTTGAATAGATTTTTTGATGAATGTGACTTAAAATAAATTAAATATTCTAAGAATTTCTATGTATTTCACTCTCATTACATATAAAAGAGAACCTATAATCCTTATCTATTCAATACATCTAATACTTATAGATTTAAAAATATATAATAAATATAATCCCTAGAATCTTTACCTTATTTCTACATATTTTCTTCTTCTCATAAGACAAATCCTTCAAGGATTAAAGAGTAAGACAAATAAGGTCTCTCAAATAAGAGTTACTGATCTTAACCAAATGCTTTCAATTTTTTATTCTTCTAATTACTCAATACATGTTGAATGCATAAAAAAGTTAAATAAAATATTGTAATATATAAATATATTTTATTATGATTATGGAACAAACATTTTCCACCACTTCTCAATATAATGTTATACAACAGTATTTCCCAAGTGTATGTCTGGACTACCACCTCCACATAACGATGTGAAGCATTTTCTACAACCATCATTCATCAATTATTATAAAAGAAATATGTACTATTTATATATGATATTTTTGTCACAATAATTATTATGAAAATTTTAATTAATATTTACCTTTATTTTTTTCAGTCCATTAAAAAATATAAACATCACTTGTGTTTCCTTATTGACTACCATCTTCACAAAATTATATGGATAAAATTTTAACCCCACTTTATATTAATGGTAAAAAATAAGTATATAATTATAATATTTTATAAGTATATCATTATAAACATTATTTGGTGAAAAAACCCCTGATCAATGTTCATGATCATATTAATTGAACTAGACCATGAAAGAAAAACGAACAATAAAGCTTCAAATGACAGATTTAATAGATAATTATTAATAATAATGTGATGAAATGATATAAGTGGACCATATAAAATACTCTATATATAAATAATACTATTTATTAGAGTTAAAATATATCTACATTTATTATACATGAGGTTACTGTTTATACGAATCCTTTTTTATATATTGTAAGGGTTTCCTTGTCTTATTTTCAAAATAAGGAGACATTTTTAATATTATGCACCTCAATTTCTCTTATTTGGTGTGATTAATTCCTAATGAATGGATTTTTTAATATAATTGATATTCATGGTGTTTTTAGATCCATATAATGTTCTTTCATTACATGTCATTTTATTCAAATGTTACCAAAGTTGTAAAAAAAATTCATCTCAATCTCTCTTTATTAAAATATGATTTAATGTTTTGCACCAATTTCGTACAAATATGGTGTATATTCTACCCTAAAATGTATTTTTGGAATAATATATTATTTAATATATGGGATTTATATATACATATTAATTTTAATAATCTAATTATAATTAATTTAAATATTACAAAATTTATAAGGGTTTTATGCTGCAGCCTCATTTATTCCAGGATTGAATATGCATAAATTTTATAAAGAAGAAATTTTATGATCTATATATCACAAATATCATTAATTTTATTATACTCTATTAATTTTTTAGATTTTATTTTTACTTTAAGTTTTCTCTCTTTATGCTTTGAAGAGACTAACATAATTTTTTTATGTAAATCCGACTTTGGTTTTCCATTTGGTTAGGAATCAATTCTTCCATGACCATATTTTATTTAAATGTTTTTAGGAATGATATTACTATTATCCAATAAGTATTTAAATTCATTAATTTCTATTTTTTCTTCCCTTACAAAGGATTAAAATAAACATTTTTTTCATTTTCCAAATATGGAACTTTTGAATTTTTTTGGAAATATGTAAAGTAATTTTGTTTTCACATGCACCGTAAGAATGTATTTCCAAGCCATCATAAAAACTCTTTTCATTAAATATTACTTTATATAATTCATTTATTATTTTAGAAAAATTCATTAATATTTCGGAATCATTTATACTCTAAATATGAATTTCAAGTAAAAATGAAATTTTCCTTAATAAATGTTATATTTGTATATTAAAGGAAATTTAATTTATAAGAAAATCATTTGAGGTTTATTATAATTTAATATCATTAAAATAATATTATAATATATTTATTCATTCACTATATGGTATACTATTTTTATAATGAGATGTTTATGAAAATTTTATCATTTCTACGGGTAATAATATTATGATATTATACAAGTTTTGTGATCTTATGGTAAAAATATATATGGTTTTCATTATGTGACATGTTGTTTCTTTATAATCCATGGACAGGTTGTTATAATTTAAACTAGGATCATGTGGGTCCATTATAGCACTAAAATAAACTTGGTAAATATGGATAAGTAATCATATTGTAAGGATTGGAATGGAGAGTAAACCTAGATCAAAAAGGGACTTTGTAGAATAAGATATACTTGGGAGTAAACCTTGACCAATGAAAAGATCTAATGGTGAGTGAACCCAATACACTGGGATAGTATTATAATTTAGACTTAACTAATGAAATTAATTTATATTCTTATGTGAATTATTTAAACTTTTATCTTGTTATTATGATTTATTTTTATAGATATTGAATTATTATTGATGATTTCACACACTTATGTATTATGTCATTTTTTTGACAAAAACTCATTTCATGCTTCATTATTAATGTTTTTTGATTGATTGGTTGTGATTAATGTTAGTATTCATCTTGTTCTCATACCCTTATAATTATCTTATTCTCACTTCTAACCATTTTTAGATATATCTTATTTTTTCCAGATTGAGTATCTAATATGACCCATTATTATATTTCCCTTCTATGAGTTATGAAAAAAAAAATTAAGTATGATATGTCAAAAAAGTGTTCTAGTTTCTAATAAATTAATCAAAAGTGATGTAGATATTTTTTGTACCGTTTTTTAATATATACTTGTTTCCAAATATACTGAACCATTACCTTCCTCATTTATATATTATTATGAAATATATTGATTATTCATCTAAGATAACATTACACTAGTTCAGAACATGATTTAATATTATTATTTCACTTTTAGCATCATATTTTATCTGAATTCTATAAAGGTAATGATTAAAATAAGGTTTTGGGAATTGGTTTCTTAAAACCTGATGCTGAAAATGTGAATCAGCTTGGTTTTTAGTGGTTATTTCAATAGAAACTGATTCCAGAAAGGAAGAAAATTCACATATTCAAAAAAAATTAAAAAGAATGCTGAAAATGAGGAGAGGCTTCTTTTTCTTCGTTATTTTTCATAAAAAACCGATGCTAAAAACCAAATATTTTTTAATTTATTCAATGTCGGGTTTTATAAAAACTAAATCCAAATGTTAAAAAACAACTTATAAAATTTTAAATATCACACCCCCATAAAAATCAAAATCCCTATAATAGATCAACATTCAAAAACATGTATTATTGACTAAAAATCTATAAAAACATACATACTTTTAACAAGTCAATAAGAAATTTATCTATGTATATGTATTATAATGTAGAATTAAAAAACACATACCTAAAATTTACAACATGATCGTTGTTGGTTATTGTTGATGCATTAATTTGATTTCATTAATTTTAACACCTTTTATGAAAAAGGAATTCATTTTTAACACTTTATATTAGAAAAATGTAAATACTAATTAGAAACATTAGAATATGCATGCCTTAAATTGTAATCATACTTGACAAAAAGTTTTCAAATATAGATCAGAGATGGTTAAGTTAATATTTCATCTACAAATTGAAATCATTGAACATATACAATAACATTTAATGACATAAGATTAAAAAATAGAATACAATGTCAAAAAATATAAAATAATTAATATGACT
Source organism: Viscum album (assembly GCA_963277665.1). Lineage (NCBI taxonomy): Eukaryota > Viridiplantae > Streptophyta > Magnoliopsida > Santalales > Viscaceae > Viscum > Viscum album. Next base: position 1,187,726,534 of record OY728164.1, read on the forward strand.
AACCTCATTATAGTCAGTCTTTACCCAAGTTATGATTATCTCATACATGCATTGTAGAGAATAATAACCACATTCAATATTTCCTTGTTGATTATGAAATTGTAGTTAATAAAACATTAACATGGTAATAAAAACCAATATATATATCCCAAAATCAAAATAACATATAATATAAAAAATAATTACCTTTGATTTCAAATATTTTATTTCATTTTGATTCGTTATTGACAATTGATTTTTGTTAAAGAATTTTGCATGACCTTCATTTTCATATATATCAACTAATAATACAAGAATAAAAAAAATATTGTTATACATAATGATCTTATAAAAAATACTTACCTTTCTAACAAGGTGGATTTTTTTTTACAAACACCACCTAAGAAAGAACAAAACCAGTATAATGTGTACACACTTGGGAAGAATATGCCTAACATCCAATTCCCCCTATAAGAAAAAATGTTCACATTTTATGAAATTATAATGAACATTAGTTCATGATTTTTTTTCTATTATTACTCAGAGAGAAATGGAAAAAACTAACACCCCTTATCTCTTAATTATATCTTATAAAATATATATGCCACCCTATTTTTAGTCAACACATATTGAAAATATTTTGAATTGTATTATGGATCTGTAAAACCATGAATTAATGTGGTGTCATTTTTAACAAGAATCATGTGTAGATACCTAATTAAAAAGTCAATATAGTTAGTCAATTTAAACCATCTTTAATTTAAAAAATAAAAAATGTAAGCAACAATTTTTTTACATTGAAAACAAGTGCAACATAGGTATGTCGAGCTCTTAAAAATTAATTAGATCCAAGAAATATTTTCTGAATATTCTCAATGGATACTCTCTTCCACATCTATCAGATAGAATCTAAAACTTATAGATATTATCCATGAGATAATATTTCTATCCCATTAGAAATATTGATGTTTCTATATTTATTTTTTCTTTATTATTTTTATATTTGTTCCATTTCATTGGATTTTAGATACTTATATATACGTTAAATTTTAGAAAACATTATTATTAATTTTAATAATATGTAATTGTTATTAAAAAAACACATAAAAAATATTAAATATGTAGAAGAAGGTGATATATAAAAAGTACAGAAATAACTCATATAATCCCCCACTCTGGTAACCTCCATATTAGTGAATGGTAGTAGAAAAGTATGGACAATAATATCATGTAGCAACACTCTATCCTGAACCATCTGAATAATATGGTGATATAAAAAATCCCCCAAAAAATGCAATGAAATCTACAATATATACATCAATATCTCTTTCATACAACCCACAGTATAAATTTAGGTGTGATAAAGGAGGTAGAGGATCTACGTCATAAATCTAGGAAGGTTGTGTAGACTATGAATTTATTATAAATTATTATAACACAGCCTTCTTCATAGCTTCTTGAACTTGATTTCCCAAATAATGTTTCATATCTTTCAGCTGAGCTTTTAAGGATTCAATTTCTGGGTCTCATGATTTTTTACTTTTATGTCCAAAAACATTCTGAACACTAACAGCCACCTCATATTCTATTAATTTTGGGTTGTTATATATTTTATAAAGTATTGGCTAGGATGTCAATCCTACCCTTAGGTATTAAAGTTCACATAGATGATTTCTCATGAAGTTAATCCTGAAATGAAAAATGAAAATGGTATCTTAGTGTTGTTAATTTATAAATTAAAGAAATCATGAAAAATAATAATTATTTACTCATAATAATTTCCACTACTTCCTTGGATTTCTTTGTAAGATACATTTCATTTTTTATTTTTATTGGTTTTTCCATTTTTCATGGTGGGTATGTGGTGATGGAGAACTGAATGGGACCTCATTAGAATAACTAGTGGTGTGATCTATTAGTGATTGAAACATTTCCTAAATCATTTTTTTCTCCAATAAATGATTCCCTCTAAGTGATAAAGTATGTGGGTATACATTCTGAAACAACATGTATTAATGGGATTTACTTGAGTCATGTTATATAAAATTTATAATAATAAGTAATTAGGTATATATATAATAAATTTTATAATATAATATAATATAATTGGCATACTTGAAAAAAATACGGTGGGATGGTGCCCTTATCTTCTAGCTCCCCCCTCTCGCTCTAAGATCCATCTAGGGTTTCCTCCCGAAACCTTCTACTGCAGGTTCGGCGGTGTGTCTAAGATCTGATATTCTTTCTTTTCCTTATTCTCCTTCCCTATTTTCACCTATTCCAGACATCTCCATGCGATTTGGTTTCCAATCTTGATATCGTCATCCTCATTATTCTTCCATGTTAGTGCTGCTTTCATGGCGTTTGTCTCTAGGGTGTTCATGTGTCGGCTTGATCTCAACCTTATTTTGGATTTTGGAATTGGCCTTTCCATGCTGATTTGGAACCCTCTGTGCTCAAATACCTGCCTTGACCTCAAGTCTTACTGCTTCTCTCCGAGTCGGATCTGAAGCGGTGGTTCCTCGGAGGTTTTGGGAGGTGGGATTCGGTGACCGACGGTGCTCCTCACATGGTCTGTTTTGATTTTTGGTGAATATTTGTTCACTCCTTCATTAGTGATCGATCTACTTGAGGATTTCTCAGTGAAGGTTCTTTTTATCTATTTGATTTGGTTGTGTTCTGTCTTGATTATGGCGGCAGCCTTCGGTGATGTTCATGACAGTGTCATGTCATTGATTTTCTGGGCTGATGTGGTTAATTCATTATGTACTTGTGATTTCAATATTTCTGGTTTGCGATGACACGGGTATGTTGTTTTATGGTGGCTACGACAGTCTCTGACGATCTCTGGTGACTGGTGTGAAGTTCGGATGGTGAGGTTGCGATTTTCAGCATTGATCTTGACTCTCTGTAGGCTCATTTCTCCTCTTACTCTACAATGGATTTGTGTACCATCTCTCCTCCCCAGGTCGGTCTGGCGAGATGGTTTCCAAAAAATCTTTGGGAGGTGTTGTTCAAGGGGATTTAAGAGTTCCAGGAGGATTGATCCTCATTCGATGGTGTTGATGGTGTCTACGATGGACTCTGTTGGTCTCCAGCGACAGGTGTTGTTTGGTCGGTGACGACAGCAGCAATGTTGGTTTTCTGGAGGTTCAATGGTTCCTAATAGGCTCTGGTGCTGGTTGGCGATGTCAACGGTGGTGATTGGATGGTGATGGTGAAGGTGCTAGTGATGATGTTGGTTGTAGATGATATGATTTTGATTGGCGGCATGGTGATGATGTTCTACAGAATGCTTGGTTGGCAACTAGTGTAATGATTTAATCGTATTGGGTTCTGTGTATTGTCAGTTTCTTTTTGAATTTTGAATGGGGCATGTTTTCATTTTGTATCATTTGATTTTGTATCCCATCGATTATTGCTCTCCCTTAAAGCGGCTTATTAGAAAATCAAAAAAAAAATATTTTTCAGTCATTATAGATGAAATGTTACATTATGTCACATGAAAAAAATTCTTCCATGTATCTTCATCTAAAAATGGATACTAAGGGCTTGGGATTTCTCTTTGTCTCTTTCCAAACACATAATTGTTTTTCAAAATTGTAGTGATATCCATCCATTGAACCATTAATAAATTAAGGCATCTTTTCTTAACATCATTTGTTTCATCCAAATTGAATGTCATCTATAATTTCATAAAATAAATATTATTCAATTAAAATAAATCATATTTTAAACTATTGTTATAATTTTAATATAGATATTTCACCCTTATGGCCTCCCAAATATGACTTGTCACTATATTTTATATAGACTTCCAATCAGGATATAAAATTATAATCTTGTGACAATGGCTCTACATTCTGATATAGTAGATAAACTGCATTCTATTTGGTCCAATTTCATTATTATTATCACCAAAACTAATATGTAATCGCTTGTATCCATGAGAAAGTGACAATATTGGTAAACATGTAATTCCAAGTTTACCAACTCAATAATTTTTTTTCCAATTTCTAAAAGGAGAAGACCCCCTCCCCCACTGAACTCTCATCATTATTCTTTTAATTATTTTTTAAAATTAAATTTTTTTCCATTAATTAATTAAATTTATTGATATTTATTAATATGGAGAAAGGAAAATACCTTAGTAGTGGTTCCTCTCTCTCTCTGTCTCTATATCTTTCCTTAAAACTGGAAAATCTAATGAAATTCTTATGTACCAAAATATTACTAGACAATTTAGTAATTAGGAACCATAAATATGTAAGTAAAAAAAGCGGAACACATGTGTAGTATTTTTTTAAAAAGATTATGTTGTTATGATTCATAACCAAAAAAATATGTAAGGTGAACTATTAAATATAAACATTACTTATAAAAAGTTATTAACATTTAAAAATTATTAATTAATGTTTGAAAAGGAGTTCTTGTATGCGTAAATTAAACCAAATATATTAATTTACTTTGGTAATTTAAATGAGAAATGATTATCCATAACCATAGAATATCAAAATTTAACACAAAAAATCAAATATATAATCAAATATATATTATATAATGTAGTTTTTAGACATGATAATTTCAAAAAAAAATATAATGTAAATAATTACCATATTAATTAGTAGAGTAATTTAGTTTTTTCCCATATCCCTTAAGCATGATCATTTTGTATTGTATGCAATGTGTCTATGTTATAGTCAATATTATCCAGAAAGCATGTAATAGTTGAAGAAACCTCATATAAATCAATAACATTGTTATCATCATCTTCATAAGCCAAATGGATTATTTTCTCTTGAAAAATGATGGACCATAGGTCATTCAATGGATCAATGACATAAAATATTTTCTTTGTGTGTGTGGCCATGATAAATGGTTCCCCATTGCAACTAAATATTTTAAAATCTACCAATTTAAACCCATATTCATCATGTTTATCACCATTATTACTTGAAACCCAATTACACTAAAACACAATGACTTTAAATTTAATATAATCAACTAACCATATGTCCTAAAGAACTCTAAAATATGGCATTGATGCAAAAAATGGATTTTTATCTTTTTCACTAAAAAAATGTAGCTCTTTTGAAATGACCATTACACCACAATTTTTAATGGTACTCTTGTCATCAATATTATTTGTGTAAAATGTGTGCCCATTAATATCAAAAGAAGTCCTGAGTGACCATACAAATAGATTCTCTCGGCCAACCATTTCAATGTTTCTGATGAAAATATATTTTTTATGACTTTCTAATTAAACCATGAAACAAATTTCTTTTTATTCTCAATCATCATCCGATTTTCAATTTTTTTGGATATTGTAACTTTAATTCTTCAATATGTGATGAAATATATTATTGATCCTCATTTGTATTGTTTATAATTTATAAATTTTCCTGCATAACTTCATCATGTGGAATTAACATTACCATTAAGCCTCTAATCCATCTACCTTCACTACCATATGTCATATGTCGAGATATAGGGAGAACAATATGCTCTATTTCATAGAGAAAAAAATTAGTACAAAACTAAATCACCTATTTAGATTGATATTTTTGAATAATAGAGGCCACTTGTGGATAAGTATTTTTAGAATATCCCTTCAAAAAATTTATATATATTTAAAAATGATACATCATTTATAAATAAATAAGCCACATATTCATATCTCATTCACCAAATGAATCACCAAGTAACCGTTAAATTAAAAAAAGTTGCTGGGAAAAAGATTTCAATTTGATAAATAATAAGAGAATCTTAATTCTCCAACACATTTAACAAATTTGTTTCAATGACTTTTTCTACAAATGTATTTGAAAAAATTACCTAATAGGATGAAATTATTTCTAATAGTTGTCGGGTATATACCATGCAATGCGACTGATAGATGTTTTTTCATAAATACATGACAAACATGTGATTTAATACATATTAATTTATAGCCCATAAATTATTCCAAATTCTTAACATTTTAAGAATATCCACTGGGTACATTAACACCATGAAGACACCAACCAAAAATCATCTTCTCAATCTTTCTTAATGTGTGAAAAACTAGAGATAAATATGTTATTTTTCCTTTCATAGTGTGAGCTAACTCCAAATGTATTTCCATTGATATAAATTCCAATATAGCATGAAATCCATCTCTTTTTTCTTGTTATGTCTATCAAACTTTCATTAAAACTGTCACATAGGTTTTTCTCAAGATTCATAACATTTATGTTATGTTTTATCTGTAAAACCTCTAATAAGGTACTTCAAAAAAGGCAAAATATTTCTTCCATATATATTTTTTAAGAGTAATGTAGAATCACTATTTTTCACCATGTCATAATATTATTCATCTAAAAATGGTCATGGGAGAAGATTGTATTCTTAGGAAAAATAAAATTCTATTTTTCAATGTATGATAAGGATGATAAATTCAAAATAATCTGTGATATCCTATTTACATTGATTATCTTCCATTCTGATGTTGATAATATAAAGTCTCTTCTTCACAAATTAGACATGTTGTATGTCCCTTAACACTCTATCCAAATAAGTTTCCATATACAAAAAAGTAGTTTATAGTGAACATTATCAAAGAATGCAAATTAAAATAATATTTTTTGTATGCATTGAAAATATTAACACATGTCTCCCATAGTATATTCAAATAATTAGTCAATGGTGAAAGGTACACATTAATATCATTTTGTAGTTGTTTTGTTCTAGAAATCATCAAGCTCAACATAACATATTTTTTCTTCAGACATATATATGGGGACAATTAATAAACTAAAAACTAAATAATAAATGAACTATGTTGTCTACTTGGGCTCTGATATGGATTCATTCCATTAGTAGACAATACCATTATGATATTTCTAACTCCACATCCAAAATCATGAAATTTTTTATCAAATCTCTTCCACTATGGTTAACCAGTAGGGTGGGATAAGTTTCCATCTGAGATGTGATCATATGAATTCCATATTATCCTTTTTGAATCAATTTAATTTTTAAATAGATGTTTCAAATTAGGAATTATTGGGTGACACAAAATTTATTTAGTAAAAACATTGATTATGGAACCTAAGAATGAATCACTATTTAATTATCCTAATAGTATGAAGGAACTATTAGATGATATCATTTGAATGTAGAAAAATAATTTTGTTAAGGTTAGATGTCAGTACCTAATAATGAATTTGAGTTGAATTTTACATCCATATTATAGCATGATGTTACACATGTAAGACATCTTGATATATAATCATATTCTTTACTATAAAACACACAATTATTTGGGAAATCATGTACCTTTTTATACACTAATTGCTCTTGGATATAATATTTTCATCACCTCATAATTTGAATCTGGAAGCTCGTTGCCTTCTGGAACTATCTATTTTAAAAGCTTAGGTATATGGGAGAAATTTTTATCACTCCAGCCATTTCTTTATATCAGTTTGAATAATCTCAAAACTGATGATAATATTATATATTTACTATAACCTGTAAATATTTTTTTCTCAGAATCTCTATATAATCGTTCAATTGCTGATATTTTTTTATGGTTTTAGCACCAAAATAATGAATTAATTTTTCAATTTGATCATCTACCTAATTATGAATACTTTTATCAATATTAGAAGTTGAATTTTCAATTCTTTCACCATACCAGATCCAACATGTATAATTAAGGCTAAAACAAAAATAAATTAGATGATCCTTGATTTCTCTAGAGTTTAAATTTCTCATATTCAAACACTCCACATATGGAAAGAATGACAAATCTATTTTTTGAATATTTCATTTTAAAAATTCCATGAATTCATCAACTCCTTTATCATATTCACTAGTTATTCTTCACAAATTTATCGAATTATGATTAATTCAATACCTCATATCACAATATAATCGGTGAATATATTAAATCATATAAACATTTAATATATATATACATTAGTAGATAAAATAGAAATAGGAAACATCAATGATTATTGTGAATAAAATAAAAACTAATCAACTAGTAAAAAATCATGATTTTGTAACTATATATATGTTTTCTAGACCATCTATTTTAGGTTGTTTCTTTAATTTCATATCATAATTTTTATGGTTGTGTATGAAAAATGGTTACTTATTTAACTAACTAACAATCTAATATAGTAGGTATACTCACCCCATATTTACTCTGTAAACCCCACCCACTATCAAAAACCTATTTTTGGTATAAAAAAGTATTAATTATTATTTACCAGAAATTACATAATTTACAAAAAAATCCAACAAATTTATACTATGATGATATTGAAATTATAAATCAATAATTGAAGTTCATTTAATAATAATAAACTTATAAAATTATATTTTTTAGATGATGTAATGTATGTAACTAAAAATAATAATTTAAATATGACCATTTGATATTGTTTTGTAGTATTAATTAAAAAGAATATTAAAATTAATTAATGAAAATATATTAGTTCATATAAGAAAACCTATTTCAATAATTTGAATATTGTATTAATTTAACAGGTGAAAATATAGAGTTATTATATGTTATCTTCTTTATATTGATGAATGATGAAACAAAATATCATTGTTTATTTCATAATATCATCAAGAAAAATTGATAATTTCATCAAATAAAAAAATTATCAAAATAAACAAAAGTTAGGAAAACATTTATAAATAAGAATAAACTACATTCAAATAATTTAAACAATAACTCTACAATATAACTAAATGATAAATAATTTAACTTCAAATTTAAAAAAAATCATACAAAATTTTGAGTTCACTAAGAAAAATGGATGATTATGTTTGTTACTTGCACCCTCAAATTTTTTAGCAGAAAAAACACATCATTTTCTAAAAAAATGAATGTATAAATGAAAAATAAAAAAATAAAAAACAAATAAAATCATATTGTGGATTATGGTTGGTCGGAAAATGTTTTTCAAAGAAAAATACTTCTCTAGATGATGAAATAATGATAAAGGATGAATAATCAAGACTGAAGATGGTGAAAAGATTATAAATAAAAAATTAAATAATAAAAAATGGATGTTGGGTTCATTGGTTCACTGTCTGGCTTGTTGCGAGTCAAGATATGGTTTCACATATTGAAAGAAATGATGGGTTTTGTGATGTCGTGTTTCTTTAAATGTTTTCGGTGTCGGTTTTCATAAAAACTAATGCCCAATTTGTTTTACGTTTATGGTGGATTTATTTTTGAAAATCAGTGCAGGTATTTTTTTTTTTACGGCATTGACTTTTACAAAATTCGATTCTAAAATATTTTTATCATTTATGGTATTGTTTTTTCTAAAAAATGAACACCATAAATCATTTCATTGGTATTTTTGACATCATTTTTATAAAAACCTAATGATGAAAATGAACATTAAATATTTTTTGTGTCAGTTTATTTTAAAACTAATGAGAAAAGGTTTCCATATATACATTTTTAATCAGTTTACAGAAAATCAACACTGTTGTTTTGACTTTGAAGCCACTATTTCTACTATCATAATATTTTTTAAAGAAAATTATGGTCTTCCATATCAAACCAGTAACATCCCCTAAACTCTCATTGGAACCATCCAAACACATGTAAACTCTCATTCTATAGGTGTATTATATTCTAGAATTTAAATATGAATATTAATTATAACAACCCAATATTATTTAAATTCTCAAAATCAAATTACCTTTGAATTTTCTAACCCATTATGACACGAATTATTACAAAAATAACTATTTTATAGGCAAAAAGGATGGAATTGACCATGATTAAATACATTAAGAAATAATGATTCTAGAAAAAACAAATTCAATGATTCCCATGAAATTAATATCACAAACACAAATGGAATAGACAAGACCAGTGATGATGAAACAGGAAACACTGATCGTATAACTAACATTGTTGAAACAGCCCATATAAAAGAGATGAATCTAAACATGTTAAAATCAAAAAAAACTGATGAAACTGAAGGTATAAATATCAACGATGTTATAAATTTTTATAAAATGAAATACATAGACATGGATTGCATGGATGACATTGATGAAACTAATACAAGAGTAACTAATTCTAGTGATGATAGTTATGGTACAAATCAAACCATGGAATGTGATTTTATGAATGGAATTGACCATGATGATTGTGAAACCAATGGCACTAATTCAAATAAAATAAATAATGAAATGGATAAATTTAATGAAATAGATGATGTAGGATAGAATAATAATGTTGATAGAAATTACATGTATGAAACAAATGAAATAGAAACTAAATGCATGGATATATTTGACACTAAAACATTGATCAACATGATCGTTGGAAGAATCAATGAAACTTTTTACCTTAAATACCCTGAACACATACTAAAATTAATAACATTGATGAAAATAGTAACAATAAAAAACCTAACTTGTTTATCATTGGAATTATGGATATAAATAATTGTATTGACATTGATGGACCATATGATATGAAGGAAACTATTGATAGTGATATTAAAGATAATGGTGATATGGATGAAACTGATGGTAGTAGTGACACTTAAATTAATCCTATAATAAACACTAATTAAAATGTTGTCGATAACATAAAATACATAGATGTGTCAAAAACATATCCCACTTATAACAAAGATGTTAATTACACTAATGTCATAGAACAATATAATGATAACAATACCAATTTTACTAGTTTCAATTTCTACATTTATGATATTAACGAGTCTAATAGTGATGATATTTATTCTAATGGCATTAACACTATTTTTTCAGATCACACTAATTCTAAAAATACTATTGTTAGTAAATATAATAGTTTCAACAACATTAATGGAACTAGTAAAATTAATTACATTTATTTCACTATCATTGATAGCATATATATTGATGAAGATAACGAAATGGATGGAAAAGTTAATATTGACTAAATTTATGAAAAAATTGTTGATGGCATGGATATGATGATCAATACATGAACCTATGGTAAGGATGAAACTAAAATGAAAATAGTGAATCTAATGAAATATATAATACCAATACCATTGATGATGAATAAATCAAAATTGATGAAATTGGTGACATAAAAACAAATGATATTGAAAAAAATCACGAATCTTAAAACATAGACACTAATGATGTGGGTGGAACTAAATTTGATAATTTTTATGGACTTGATTCAAATTTCACTAATAATATTTATGAAATAGAGGATACTAAATAAAATGATGTCACTAGTAACATAGATGACAGTAATGAAACTAATTTTCATGACATTGTCTAAACTAGAAAAAATGATGGCATCAATTTAATTGGTGTCAAAGTCATTGATTACATTGGAATTGGAAACACTAGAAATGTTTTCATGGATTCCATTGATGATATTTACATTGAAAATTTTAAATACACCAACATCAATGAATAAATTTGTATTGACAACATTGTACAAATAAATAAAACTGAATAAAGTGAAGATAATTGGGGAAAATTATATTACTAATATGATTAAATCAAAATAAATGAATGAAATTTGATGAAGATAATATATATTAAACTGAAGAAACTAATATTGATAAATTTTTTATTATTGATAATAAAACGTATTCTATTTAATCCATTGAAGACATTATAAACCCTTAATATATTTGATTAACTGAATGAGTAGATAAAAGTTGTTTTAAAAATTATAATGATATTGGCTCTAATGGGACTGATGTTGATGAAACAGAAACCCATTAATATGTTAGAATATTAATTAGCTGACTCTGATTATACTTGTTAAATTAATGAATTAAAATTTAAAATACTAACAATAATGTCACTGAGGAAACTGATAGAACATATTTAATGAATTGTATTGAAGATGATAATTAATTTTATTACATAGATATCAATAAAAATAAATTTAATTCCAACATCAATTTAACTTATGGATCTAATTCCATAACACATATCACACAAATGGCATAGATTATATCCACACCATTATTACTAAAAAACATAAGTGATACTAAGCTAAAAAAAGTAACATTAATTTTTTTAATAACACAAACTCTAGTTACTTTTAGCATAGTGATGAAACATAAAAAAATTATACCAATAACACTAGTGGAAACGATGACACAAACACTGAAAAATCTAACAGAACAGAAAACATAGATGACCTAGATGGAATTTATGGACTTAGAATAATGGTTATAAATGACACCAAAAACATGTAATGTACTAATGGAACTAAATTTAATGTAACAAAAAACATATACACTAAGGACAATGACATTGATGAAATTGATTTAGATATTCGGAATAATTATTAAATTTCTATTAATAACACTGAAACTGATGATGTAGACATTGAATATATTTACAACACAGATGTTGAGTACATTACCTAAAAATGAAATTGAGAAAATTGTATACACAAAAAATGATTACATGAATGACACAAATGATATAGATATTGATGATATTTATATTATAGATAACACAAAAAAACATATAACACAAACGACATCGATGAAACTAATAACAGAAATTACACTAATAGTAATGTTACTAAGGAAACTATTATTAATGATATTGACCAAAATTCCAACACTGAAATAGGAAACTGGAATAACATTCACACTAACGATATGGACAACACCACCAATATAGTTAACCCTAATAAATATGAATATTTTAATGAAATCAATTCTACTAATGACATTGACACTAACAATAAAAATAATTTGAAGAATAATGATAAAGATATAATAGAAATAGATAAAACTAACATGAAATATTGTGTTGATATTTATGATAAAAATTTTATTAATATCACAAATGACACTAACATTCTAAACACAAACTATATTAATGCACATGACAATAAATATGACACTAGGTACATTGATGTTGGAAAAATCCATGATATTAACATCACTAACACTGATGAAATAGGTTATACTAATGAAATGATTATGATAAAAATAAAATTTATAATAATGAATTGTACAACATTCATGACACATATGTTATTGGAACTGATGATACTAACAATGAAAACACTGATTATATAGATAATATGAACATTGATGACAAAAACAATATTTATGAAACTGATGAGACTAATGTACATGATGATAAAGAATCATATTAATATAAAAATATAAATTTTAAAAAGCTTACAAAAATTAAGATACTAAAAATAATGAGACTTGTGATACTAATTACATTAAGACATACAATAGTGAAGACAAAACTAACATTAGTACTACTATAATCGATGGGACTAAAAAATAAAGTCACAAAAGCCACTAAAATTTATGAAACAGGTGACACTAATATGTTTGAAATTGATTAAATGATTCTATCAAAATTGAATAAATTTAAACCATATAGACTGATATAAAATTTTGATATAGATTTAAATGATGACATAGACAATGAAGAAACCAAAGTTTGTGAAACTAATATTATTGAAGTCATTAAGTAATATATCCACAATAATGAAATAAAATAATTTTACTAAGAAAACTATTATTAATTTTATAAACATAGAAAATGAAATTAGTTATACTTATGAAACTATAAATGATATCATTGATGACATTGATATCAATGATAATGATTTTTATGACCTTAAATACACATATAGTAACAATGATGAGGTTGATAACATTAAATATACAATGCTAAATATTTTATCACTGATGACACTAACACAATTTGTAATACTTGAGGAATGAGTTACACTAATTAAATAGATGATATTAACAACCAAAACAACATTTTCATTGATGAAACTAACAACTCAAGCTCTGGTGATATGTATGATAAAGACACTGGTGCTGAAAAAACTAACAACACTTATGACCCTGATGAAATAGATGATGTTGAGGACTCTAATGCTGACATAAAAAATGATAATAAAACAAATCACTTAGATGAAAATAATTTAGATGAAACTAATGAAATTCAGTAAATTCACAACACCAATAACTTTGAAAATATTGATGATATTGAATAAAATGAAAACATTGATATTGATGAAACAAATGTTATGAAAACCATAGACCTTATATGGATTGGAAAACATGAATGGAACTGAAAAGGATGAAGATACTATTATTAATAAAAATGTTGACATATATTATAAGGATCCAAAATAACACATAGATATCGTTATTCTTTATGATACTAATAATACTAAATGGACTAATACTGATGACACATTCAATAACGTTAATGATGTGGATATGACTAATGAGAAAGATGTTATTTCTAATGAAATGAAAGAAATGATATCAAGGATAATTATATTAAAAAAATAATTATATTGATAATGATATCGATAATATATATTTATATATAATACTAAAATTGATGAATTTTTCACTACAATCCTTGATGTTTCTAGAGAAAAAACACATATTATGATGTTATATATGATATTAATGTTGATGATACGGATGAAATTTTCATTAATAACGTGGAAAATAATGTGATAATGAAACAGATGATAAAAAAATATTGAACAAAATTTGATCAATTACATAATAGGAATTAACAATGATGACACTAATGTAATAGAAATTATAATACTTATATTGATGATACTAAAGAGGTTAAGATTATTAAAGTTGAAAACACTAACAAAATTAAAGAAACGAACATTGAGAAAACTGATAAAACTAAAACTGACATTAAAATAAATTTTATTGATGAATAATATGAAACTTATAAATTTAAAGGTATAAAATACAATTATGATGCAGGTGACACCAACATAGACTACATTATCGCCATTGATGTGATGGACACTAGAGAAATAGAATAATGTAATGAATGTAATTAAACCTTGTCACGACATAACACATCCTAAAATTAATTTCACTAATATTTTATTAATTTATTTAATTTCAGTGTTTTATCCTGAGTTTTATAACATTATTTTAAAAATTCATTGGGATATATATATACATATAAAAGAATGGTCTATTGCATTATTACCTCATGGTTACAATTAACTATGTTGGACCTATTTAGGTATATATAGAGTTTTAAAAGAACCTTTTTGCATGGTTGGATCATGGTATCCAAAACATACTAGACCAACCATTTGGTTATTCTGGTGTTCCCTGCAAATGGTATACAATTGGAACTTGTTTTTATTAAATTGAGCTAAAACTGTGTCATACACCAAATTAACATGAAATTGGGGAAAACCCCTTTATTTTTTCCCATCGACACCTCTCCCCTCTCCCTTATCATGTCATCTATAAGTACACCCCCATCATGGTGAATGTACATACACCATTTTTCTTTATTTCTTGATGAATCCACTTATTTTGGTCGATATTTGGGATTAGATCATCAAGGTAAGTAATCATATTCATTCTATCCTCCCCTTCCTCTCTTTTTTCTCAATTCCATGTCTTATATCACGTTTTATTAATCCTAATGGTGATTTGAGTCCCAATTACATGTCATACAAGGTATATAGGGTATGTTATGATGATTTGAGGTCTCCAGCACCCCATTTTTGAAGTATTGACCATCTTCCAACAAATAGAGGGAGGTTTTCTTCATGAACTAAAACAATAATTTTAGAACCATAAATTGGTTTCCCTATTAAATACATTTTTAAATTATATACAAAAATATTATTTTGTTTATAAATATTATTAAAATAATATTTGATTTCAATAAAAATTTTATAAGAATCAAAGGGTTTCTTATTTTGGAGATCAGGTTGCAACATGTTTTATAGACTTCCCATGCTTATTAATAATTTAGTGGTACAAATAAATTATTAATATGGTATTTTACAATTCTTTACAACTTAAATTATGTAAATATATTCTCTTTATAATTAATTTAAGACTTATTTATGGGTCATGATGAAATTTTATTTAATATTTTATTCTCTTTTCATAACTATTTATTTAGATAAATCATTCGAGCATGGTTCAACTTTATGACATGGCACTTTTATTTATCATGAGGTGGCTAAGAATGTGGCTCATGGATTTCAAGGGTCGGCTCAGGTATCTAATGGTTATATGAATCAAATTGGATCTTGAAAAAACCATCCAATGAAAACTATATAACTGGGAACATAAACCAACATCTAAAATACCAACAGGGTTTCCTCGATCCACATAGGTGAACCTAAAGAATAATCGATGTCATGAACGAATATTTAAGGATGACTTCACCTCATAAATAAACAAGAATCACTATCTTCCTATATATATCTGGACATGTACAACATAAATATCAAAGTTCCATGTGAAAAAATAAAATAGGGATAAAAACTAAAACATTCCAAACCCGGAATATAAAATAATAAACATCCAATGACACATAAATAAAATATAATAGAAATAGGATCTAGGTACTAAAGTCCAAATCAACTAATACAACTATGGTATAAAAGAAACACTAAAATTCCTAACAATGTCTTTGTGTGACAACTAAGGTCACCATACATCCATAGAATCAACTCGCTCGATGATCAATCATGAATAAGAACCTGAACATGTAGACCATCTCAGGTCTACTAATGTTTATTACTACAAGTAGGATATGATAATAAGAACTTCCATAGGTAATCACAATATAACCCATATATTTCCAATGTCAAAAGAGTTCAGGAAAACTAGTTTTAAAATCTACATAAAAAAATTCATTTATCACTCATATATTTTTAAAAACTAGTATCATGTTTAGGACATTTATCAATTATCAATTTCATTTATTTAAATAAAAAATCACTAAAAACCACTTCTTGGGACTTAAACCCTTTTTAAAGAAAAAAACCAATTTAAATCCACTTTAAATAACAAATTAGTAAATGACCATTTGAAATCACATTAAAATAATATTAATAAAACATGCCAAATTCATGAAACATACCCACAACGTAGAGACAATCCAAGTGAGTTAAACTAGTATAGTATCATAAAAGAACTATATAAAAATTAATGTTTAGTAAAACCAAAATTAATAACCATGAAATAATAATGTATACATAATCATGTGAAATATCTATAACTCCTATTAGTATACACAAGGCATTCTAGTTTTGAAATGATATTTCAGCCTATTGATGAAGTCCCTATATTTGTATCAGACTGGTCTATTCTCAATTTTCCACACCTATGGAACAAGCCCCAATGTTCTATGAAAACCTAAGATATCTTTTTCGAATCATCTGTACTAGATGGAAACATCCCTCATATCCCACTAAGATTTATAGGATCTCATGATGATAATAGAAAGAAAAGATAGAAAAACCAATCCACACACAACATCTCAATCATGAATCATCATAATCCAACATGTATGGTAAACCAATATCCTAGAACCAGCAATTTGAAACCGTACATAGAAGAGAGAATGATTCCATGGGGGTTTTCTCATTTCAAGGAAACCCATTTTATGGTTTCAACTAGCGTCCTTGTTTAAAAAAATTTATATGTTAGTAAAAAAATATTTCTCAAATTAAAATTCATTTCAAAACTGAAGAAAATTTTAAAATCACCACCATTATTCATGGAGTAATATAAAAAGAGGGGTTCAATTTTTTAAAAAAAAATTGAAACGTACTAATATGGTATAATTATTCCTTCAATAATATTATAATATAAAAGAATTATGGGAAATACAAATATATATGTGTGTGTGTATATTAATATTATATGATAAGTCACACAAAAAAATAATATATCCATTAAATGAGAGATTTATTTACATAGGTTAAGATATTGTGTGATTGGAATTAAGAAATATTAACTGGTTGAAAGATATTACAATGTAAAAGGAGAGTAATGTAAATGAAAGACAAGGCATACAATTTGATAAGGGGGTTTGGGAAAAGCTTAACAATATGTCCTATATCTCCCACAATAAATTAATGAGGGTTTATGAATTAATATATTTTTTCATCAGTAATATATATGAAACCCAAAAAGAACACAAACACTTGACTTTAGTAGTAGTTGATAAACTAGGAAAAAGTCAACATTTTTAGTGGTTTCCATGAACCTAAAAAGAAATAAGAATCAGTTTATCATAGGCATAACTCCATTGAATAAATGATCCTAGTTCCCTAATGTGATATAGAATATTAAATTAGAAGAATGTGAGAGAGAGAGGAGATATGAAAGATTAATTTTTTTGAATAACATATTACCATGATATATCAAGGGGAAGAACAATACAACCAATTTTTTCACTGATTGTCATTGGATTTATTATTTTTAACCATGGATCAATAAATTTCACTAATTTTCACTAATGTATATTTCCCATCCTTCCATTATATGAATCTATAGGAACTGGGGGGTCTCTATCATGATTTGGATAAGCTCCTGTTAGAGTTGGTGTCTTGGTACAAACTGATTGTACATTGATTACATGTATATTTGATGTATTGAATATTTATATAACATATTGTTACATATTTTTCATTATTTATACATGGAATTAATAAAATAATTTCCTAGAGTATTTTCTCTTTGATAAGGTCATAACAGTTCCCCAATATGATAAGAACGATGAAGTTCTATAAAAATATTCTTAACATAGTTATGTGGTTAGATAATATACTACGATGAGACACATAGTATTTATACCTTCATCTGTGTATGCTTGTGATAGGATGTGGATTATTCTCATGAAGATTTTACTGTGTAATCTTCAAGAAGTATATTTGGATAACATACCCACTATTAGGAATTTTTCATGTTTTTATGTCTTTGGATATTCTTATCTACGAGCATATGTAATGATATATCACTTTAAAATTATCACTGAAACATGTCATGACTTGTGCACTTAGATTTACTAATGAAAAAAAGACACACCGTATGTTGGGGGGAATTAGGGGATGTTGGGTGTGTTAAGATTTATATTTCATTAATTGATATGTTGAGGAAGGATTATTCCCTTCCATCATTAGTGGAGTTCATATCTCAATAATTTGACCAGAAAATAACTGTCACCTAAATTCCATGTCCATGATGTAGCGATGTGTTTATTTTAGCTATTCAATGAAACAAATATCATGAAAATAGGTTGATGACGGTGATTTTAAACTGTCTTGATGAGATATTGTGATAATGGGATTATATTATACAGTGAACCTTCGAATACATAACAACTGAGGTATATGACATGTAGCCCAATTGTACTCTCCATATAGTATCCCAATAAATGACATAATTAAAAATTACATTAAATTAAAAAAAGTGTAGATTTAAAGCCTGATTTTATTGATTGGAATAGAAATAGGATTTTGATAATTTAATAATAGTTTTAAGTAATATTAAATGATCAATTGGATTACTATTATAAATTTTTTATTCTTAGTTATGATGTTTGTTTTCCATAAATGAAATAAATGATGGGTATCTCCAGTTATGCTTGGATGAACATTAAGATGAATGAAAATTAATTAATTAATTAATTAATTAATGAAGTCATATTCATCATAAATAATAAATAATTAATATAGAAATGAATTTCATCCATATAATTTTGTGTATTAGATTCATGTATTACCATTCATGAGCTTGACTATGACCATTTTATGTATTGGATATTTTAATTCAA
Organism: Viscum album; assembly: GCA_963277665.1. NCBI lineage: Eukaryota > Viridiplantae > Streptophyta > Magnoliopsida > Santalales > Viscaceae > Viscum > Viscum album. The sequence goes on from OY728164.1 coordinate 1,187,746,145, forward strand.
TTTTTTTCATGAGTTTTCATTTATCTATTATTAAATTAAATAATATGGAATGTATTTCATCCCTCCCTCCATTATTATTTTGGTACTACATGTACAAGGATATTTATGTTATCCCATTTTCACTAATCATTTGGGTCTCCTCACCTAGGTGTGAATCATAAATACATGTAATTAATGGATTATCAAAAGGCGTGTCGATGCAGTTTAGGATTAAACCAAAATTATGTCCACTATAGTGATACATAGGTGTCATGGTATAATATTATAACTCTTTCCAAGATCAGAAAATGGAGTTATTTCCCCTAGGTCATTGGTTGATTTAATTTACACTCATTAAATCAACTGTTAGATAAATATCAAGAATAGGTCATTTAAATATTTTTCTATTTCTGTCTCTAAAATTATTTATTTTATGGATGAAATACTACGATCACATAAATAAATGAATTTATGTGCAAATAAATAATTTAAATAAGTGTATTATTCAAAAAGGTTTTATCCATAATGGTTACTTATTAACTAATATCAACTTAATATTAAAAATACTTTTAAAATATAAAACAAGATAAAATTTTAACATAAAAATTTAAATTAATTAATTTTTCATAAATTATTAATTTTGCAGTGTTAATTAATTATGTAACATCCTGTCAATATTAAAAAGATAAGTAATGGATGTAACATGATAAATTTATGGATAATTAATTAAAAGCCTTCTATAATTATTATGTCACAAATTTCATTCCATTACATGATTAGGAATATAAGTCAATAAAACTAAGTGTTTGATCAACCCTTATTGGGACACTTACTTTTATATGGGGATTTCATAACAATGTATTGGGTAGAAATAATAATTCAATATCATGAAGAGTATCCAATGAAATTCAAGGAATAATTTGGAGGAATGTGTTGAGAAATTCGATGTTAGGATGTCAGGATTGTAGATTCCACACAACAGATCAAGAAGTTTCATGCCTGCAGTTGGAAAATACATTTCAACCTAAATACCCTCAAGTATCTTGACCAACCCTTATCAGGGTTATGTGGATGGGAATATTGATCCTTTCTACTATAATATTAAATCATCTAGACATATGGAGATCAATCGTGATGGATATTGAGACTTGATAAAAAAGGGGGAGATAAATAAAGTAAATTTATTTATTTATTACATAATTTTCAATCATGAAATGCTAATAATATTCTTCTCTTTTAATTTTTTAATAAAATTAAATTCCCATCATCAAAATTATCTCTATGATCAATATTGTAGAAAAAACGTATTACCTATTTTTAACATTCATGAGTGGTTTAGACGAATTCAGGTAATTCAACACCATGAACAAAAACCATACATGCTAGAATCCTCAATTCCTAGTCTGCGTACTAATGAGGCGAGTGATGAAGAGTTCATTATCTATTAAAATCACATGAGTGATGAATTTAATTTCCAATTGTTGATATTTTCATCAATTTCAAGTGAACTCATAAATATCATTCTAAAATAGATTTGTATAACCTACTTGAGATCCTCCATGGTATTTTCTAGGATAGATCTAGATAGGAATAATTTTAGATTTCCAAGGTTCTCTTTAGGTGAATTACTAGAGAGGGTTCCCCAACTAGACATCATGTAGTCATGTTAATTGGTTACATTAATAAATGAATGGTTATATGGTATATTCTCCCCAAAGAAAAGGGAACTAATCTCATTCTGGAATAACTCCCTTAGTCCTTTAGCTTTATTGTGAATTGTAATATACAAATGTTGATAAATATCTACTAGATATTCTCACCCTTCATCTCCAAGTTGATATGGATATGAATAAAGAAAATCCTTTTGTCCTTATGGTGAAAAAATTGAATTGGTATGAAAAGTGGATTAACCCCAAAGCTTCTTCAGACCCCTATAAGAAGAGAAAGACTAATGGGAATGCAAGGGTATAATTTTTTTTCTATTTCAAATGTGGAAAGAAGTTCCACTAAAAGGAAAACTACACCCCGGAAAAGAACAAAGGGGAATATCCATATGTATTTTTCATCGAGTGAAATTTATCTATTTATAAAAATTATGTATAAGATATAGATTTTATTTCTCCCATATTAATTGTAATATAGGAACAAAGCAGATTTATAAAGACTGTCCTAGGGGAGGTAAATATACGTGCATCCAACAAATTTAAACTTGAATTTGTAGCTACTGGGGACTACCACCTCACATTGTCGACTAGAATAATATTGGTTTTTAATGTTTGTAATTATTTTCCATCTGTATCAAAAAACATTCTATATATATCCAGGCATGTTAGATACATATTTTATTTCAAATATGGAAATGATTTTTTCTTCTTTAATAAATATATTATTTATTCTAGTAAGTAACATTTAAATAATGGTCCTCATGTGTTTTAATACACTAACAAAGTAATAGAAACCAATAAAGATTATACTTCACATTAATCATACCACAAAAAACATTGGCATTACTAGATGGGACATTTAAACAAAAATTGATTCACTAAATTATATAAAGATGGATATTTTGATTCTATTGAACTAAAACCAATTGTTATATATCACACATTTCTTTAAAGGAAAATGTCCAAATCACCATTTTGGGGTAAATGAAAAAGGGATAAATATTATCTTGAATTAGTTAATACTAATGTGTGTAGACCATTTTATGTTGAATTAAGGGGTGGTTACCCATACTTCAAAAGTTTTACTAATTATTTTAGTAGACATGGATTTGTCTAATTGATGAGATACAAGTCAGATTATTTTGATAAATTCATGGAATGTGAGAATGAAGTTGAGTAAAAGCTTGGTAAGAATATTAATAAACCTAGATTAGACTGTATTAGAGAATATCTTAATCAAGAATTCATTGATCACTTATGGGTATTTTGGGATCTTATCCCAAATCAATCCTCCTTATATGACTTTGTGTAATTTTGTGAGATAAAGGGAGAACTGCACCTTGTTGGACATGGTGTGATCAATGATGAGTCATGTTAGTATTTTATTATTATTTTGTTGATAAGTGTTACAAAAATCATACATATACTAAACCATGTACCAACTAAATCAATAAATGGTATTCTATATGAATTTTGGAGTGTAATAAAAGCTATGTTATGGAAGTTACTTATTTGGGGGAAGATAATAGTTTCTTAAGACCTCTTCCAGTAACAAACATACATCTTTAGGAAAAAAGTGTACCTATATAGGGTACCCTAAGAAAGCAAAGGGATGTTACATATAAAAACCCTCAGAAAAAAATTTATAGATGGAAGACATGCCATATTCCTTGAGAGGTAGAACATATTAAAAGTGATAGTGGGATCATAATAGACTGTAATGAAGTGGAGGCTCAAGACCCACAAGTGATGATACATGAAAAAATTCCACAAAGCCCCATGGAATATGAAACTATTCTGGAGACATAGATACTATATATGAGTATAAGAGAGTTTCGAGAACCATAATGCTATGTATTTATAATCAATGAAAATTGTGACACGTTATTAGTTTTTAAAAATTATCCTACAATCTAATAGGAATAAATAAGTGGAACATATGTTTCCAAGTGAAAGAAATACATGAATTATGAAATGGATTCCATGTACCAAAATCATGTCCAGATTTTAGTAGATCCTCTAGTAGATGAAAATCATGTTAGTTGTAAATGGTTATTAAAAAATAAATTGTACATGGAAATAAATTTTATCACCTCTAAGGAATGACTAGTTGAAAAGGGTTTAAACAACATCAATAAATTATATACGAAGAAACCATTTCCCCAGTTGCAATGATGAAATCCATCATATTTCTACTAGCCGTTGTGTTGTACCATTACTATGAGATTTGAAAAATGGATTTAAAAAATAGACTTCATTAATGATATACTTCAAGAATATGTCTATATGACACAACTCAAAAGGTTTGTGACTCCGAAAAATTCAAATAGGATATGAAAATATCAAAATTCCATTTATGGATTAATGAACGAATCTCTTTCGTGGAACATTCATTTCAATTATGCAACAATATATTTTTTTAATAATTAATTTGTGTAATCCTTGTGTATATAAAAGATTTGTTGGTACTTCATTATTTTTCTTAACAGTATATGTTTATGACACGTTACTCATAGAAAATACAATACTAATCATACTATTTGTTAATACATGGTTGAATAAATTCTTCTCCATGGAGGAATTGTTAAAAAAATTATTTTTGATTGGGATCCGGATCTATCATGGTAGATCTAAGATAATGCTCTGGCTAACTCAAATAATATACATTATCAATATATTGAATAGATTCAGTATGAACAATCCAATAGTGGGTTCATATCATCATCACATGGAATTCATCTTTCAATGAAAATGTAGCCTCAAAAACATGAGGAAAGAAACAAAATGGCTTGGATTCCATACCCATCAGTGATTAAGATATTCATGCATATTATGTTACGTACTAGCCTATTTGTTTCCTATGAATTGAGTGTAGTTGGAAGATATCAAACTAATATAGTTTACATCCATTAGATAGATTCTAACACAATCTTTAAGTATCTCAGAAAAACAAATGATATGTTCCTGGTATATGGAATAGATGAGGAACTAATCCTCATATGATATGCATATAGCATTTTCAAAACTAATTAGGATGACATTATGTCACAAATATGATAAATCATCACTATAAATGGAGTTTTTGTGAGTTGGAAGGGCACAAAAAAGCTTTTGGTCATATCTTCTATTGCATAATCCAAGTATATTGAGGCTTACAAGGAAACTAAGTAAATAGTAAGGATGTGAAACTCCATCCTGGAGCGTGACTTGGTACCTAGGATTAATGATACTATCAAACAATGTTGTGATAATACTTCTGTAGTGGATCTCGCAAAATATCCAAGTTGACATCAAAAAACAAAAAACATATATCACAACTATCATCTCTTGATGGATTTTTCTCAAATGGGTGATGTTGAAGCGAGATGTATTTCCATGGAAGAAAAAATGGTGGACCCATTGACTAAATTCGTAACTTAGTAGAAAAATGATTATCATGTGAGGTATAGTAGAAAAACATTCATATACAGTTGGATCTAGTCTAAGAGATAGTTTTTAGAGATGGTATCCTAGGACCAACTGATTATACATTCATTACATGTATATTTGAAGTATTGCGTATTAATTTAACATCTTATTACACACTGTTAATTGTTTTTAAATTTCATTAATGTATTATTTTCATGGAGTATTGTTGAATTGATAAGGTCATAGAAGTTCCCTACTATTATGAGAACCTTGAACTGCTATGAAAATATTCTTAATATTTTTCTATGTTTGGATAATGTACTATGATGGGATGCATAGTATTCAAACCTTTAAGTGAGTGTTCTCAAAATTAGATGAGGCATTTTCTTAGTAATTCTGCACTTGTTAATCTCTAATATAGAAGATTATGAGAATAGAAACACCAATAATAATCCTTCATGTTTCGGTGTCATCAGATATTCAAATATGAGAGCTTCTGTAATGATCTTTATACTTTAATATTATCATTGATTCATTCATGACTCACACACCTATATTTTCTAATGAAAATCATCACCACATACGTTGGTAGGATGTAAGGTTAGTTATGTGAATCGTGACTGACATTTCATTAATGGATAAGTAATGGAAGGATCTTTCCCTTCCCTAATTATGGGATTTGATATCTTGAACCTTTCCTTGGAATATAGAATCACCTAAATTCCAATCCCAAGGTTTAACAGTTCATTTATTTCACATATTCAATGAAAGATGTATCAATAATATTGGTTAATGAGACCGATGTGAAACCTACTTGATGAGATATTATGAAAACGGGATTATATTACTCATTTACTGTTCATATGTGGCTATAAATGTTGTGACATTAAGTTATTTATACTTTTCTCCTTTACCCATTTCTAAACATTAATCTTGGAATTTATTCAAGCCAACATAATTCCAATGAGAAAGAATCGTGGTGGGTCACACACTAATTATTTCCACTGATCTCGATTAAATTCTATTTGAGTTTAATTAGTTAAATGAATAATATTATCAAGTCCACGGATTAATTTTAATTAATTTATATTGATTTCAATAATTAAATTGATATTTATTCCTCGACATGCCAATAAAAATATAGTTATTTATTTTATTTTATTATTTAATAAATATGGATTCTCCCATGTTTTATTGAAATTTTTATTTATAAAAAAATTATATAGGATTTCAATAAATGAAAGACAAGTACGAATGTACCAAGATACCATCTCGTGAAAAATATTAATTAAAAAGTTAGTAACAAAATATTTGTTATTGTTAAACTTTACACACACTCAAAAATAATAATATAATTATTATTATGTTTCATGGGGTTTATTGACAGTAATAATTTTTATTTAATGGAAAAAATTAAATTAAGTAATATTTTATCATAAATAATTTCTCTATAAATAGATATCTATATCTATTGTGTAGAGTATCCAAATTTGAGAATTGATAATTGTAGCACATATAATCTTATCTAAATCCATTCTTATCACTCCCTTTCAAGAATAATAAGCACAAAAATATTTCTTCAAGATCGAAGAATGAGCGATCAAGAACGAAAAACAAATGGAATTTGAGTCATAATGACAATACTCGGAGATCAAGAAATGTGGTTCAAAGGTCATAGGATCCTGTGTTGACCCCACTAGATATATTCTATCATTGGATTCCTATAGTGCAATGAAGGTAATCTGAAAGGATCTATTCGGATGATCAATATCTATGAATTATGAATGTTCTTAAGGCCAAGAATTTATTCCTCCATATATTAAATAAATTGTTTATAAAATTTACATGAAAGATCATCACTCTTGTTTTCATGAAATTATTATTAAATTTCTTTTAACTTATCTCCCACCACAGTCAGAATCCACTACACAAGAACCCATCAATTACTAGTTTAATGAAGATGTTGAAGACCACCACCCATTCCCCCATTTACATGATGTGTTGACACCACTGGCTAGTTTCCTAATTCCACCAACTAGATTTTAGGTTTTATATAGCTATTAAGGTCTATCTAGACATCATTTGGTAGCTGATGAGATCTACGGGATAGTCAGTGGACTTTTTCTACATCACTTATTTTGTCCAGTGCAATTGGATGACCAGTGAAACCCTACCAGGTGGTTGGTGGTAAAATCTGGTGTGGCCTCCACAAATTTCATTCCAAGATCCTCCTTCAATTATCCAATATATTATTTGGAAAACTATAAATAAAATCAAACAAGAGAGTATATAATATATTAAATGATATTTTTATAACACTAAAAGATTAATGTTATGATTAAAATAATATAATAGAGTGATATAAAACAATCTTTAAGGGTCAAACTATACCATTTAGAATATTATAGAAAACACATATTTAAAATTCCACTAAAAAGAAATTTTTGAAACATATAGGAATGTTAAAGAACCTAATCCATGGGTAAAGGCATTTAAAAACCAATACAACCATTTTGGGAAACCCTATTTTTATATAATTTATTTTGTATAATTTCTATTTATATAAATATAAACATCTATATGTAAAGATGTATGTACATGTATATATATATATATCACACTTATATATACATGAAAAACAATAGGAATTTCAATGGTCTAAATAAAAATACAAACAAAAATGGCACATCAAAGAACCTGATTCTTCGATGAAAACCCATTCAAGACCATTAAGATGGAAACAACCCAAAAATATCCCAATAAAAAAGACAAAAAAATCAATAAATATAATAATTTTTATTAAAGGTTTAAAATAACCCCAAAATCATTTTAAAGGGATACTAATGTATTTTACTAAATACCTTACTTATATAAATTTTTAACACAAATCCATAACTACTAAAAATCAATGAAACCCCTCTTTCAATCAAACCATTAACTTAAAAGGAAATTAAAAATCAATTTATAAACCAAAAATCTTGGATAAATAAATTTTTAGGAAATATAAATTATATATATATATGTTATTATATGTTTCAAAAAGGAAATGGATGAATACACCTACCTCGAATGTGTGTGGATGTGATGAAACCCTGTAATATTAAATGAAGCCATCCCAAAGGACAATATCCACACCAAAACAAAATAATAAACCACAATTATTATTCAATACTGACTATAGGGTTTATCCAAATAGACACATTGTCAAAGAAGAATAAAAAAATAAGAGAGGAAGACGAGAAGAGGAGGAATAAATCTTACCTAGGATGGAACAATAAGAAATATAAAGAAATATCAATATTCAATAGAGAACGAGGGTAAATCACCAAGGGGATACCTTTATGAGGTAGTGACTAAAGTGGGGGAGAAATAATCCCCATGAGGATCATAATTTGAGGGATCCAAATGGGAGAATCCATAATTTTAATCCACTTGAATAGATCACATGGTTTAGCTACAAGGTTTAAAAAAACATAGACCAATTATGCGCACTCAATTAGATATAAAAACCTCCCTCACACAGTTAATCCAAATACAATGGAATAGATGAACCAATAATGAAAAATATTTTTTAAAAATTATATATACTTTGACATGCCTGCAACATAGTATCCACTGAACCTGTATATTTCATGAACTAGCTCTAAAAAAACCCAAAATTCATATACAATTTCCATTGATCCTCTCATGGTTTAGATTCAACCATATACTAACTATACAAACTAAACCATACAAGAAAAAAAATTACTAAAAGTACCGCTATATAATGGTAAACCCATGGTTTATCTTAATCAAAGATAACTAAACATAAATTAAGGTAGGAAGTAATATAAAACTAAAAAAATCATTCAGAATTCAACCATATACTCATTGAAATGATGAAGGTCCAAGAAAAACATAAAATAATAAATAAATATATTTTATTAGTGATACAATTCTCCATATTATAAAAATTTTTACCCACAAAAATTCATCATAATTTGAATGAACCAACGTCATAAAGATTTTGATCTAAAATAAAGAACCACCTCAGTTAAAACCTCCAAATTAATAAAAATGAATGAATTTATAGGTCCCGGTTTGGTTTTTTTTTCACAAGTCACAAGTCACTAAAAGTAGAAGAACCTTGAAATTTGAGACTAAATTTGGGACACCCCATCTATTATAACTATACTAACATTCTGTTTATACTAAATAATTCACATGAATGGTGTACCGCTAATAAAACACGAGATTAAAGAATAAAACTCAAATAAACTACTCTGGTACACAAATATCATAATTCTATAAGTCACATATATGTGTAATACAATATGGGGTATAAATCAATCCAAATATAACATGAAATTTAAGAACAAGCATTAATTAGTGTAAGAATGTATAAAAAAGAAATTACCTACATGAGGTTATCTAAAATTATTGATTAAGAGAACTACCAATATTATTAAACTAACATGGGAAACCTTTTCTTCTACTAAGATCAAAAATCATATAAATTCTATATATTCCCAAGATGAATATAACAATGGAATATATTAAGATAAATCTTTCAAGAGATCTTGGATTTAGAAATATTACACACTATATGAATACAAGAAAATTCTTCCTTAGTGAGGAAGTAGAAATAAGAGAAGGAGACACCTCAAAAATTAGTTCCTTTGGTTTTCTCTTCTCACCAAATGGGAAACCTTATTCATCAAAATGGGAGATAGGTATTTAAACCATCATGGGATTTACTCTAAAAACCATTTTATCCATAACCAATTCATTGAATAAGACGAGCCGAGATGATAGGATTTCATTACAAATGTCTGGATGAAGACTCCCAAAGTCTAATAAGACTTAAAGGAGTCACTCGACACCATATTAGAAGAAACAATAATCAACTCATTGAATATTTAAATGTTTTCCATCACCATTAAATGTCTTTACAGAAGACTCAAAATATCTTCTACTCTTCAAATATTCACCACATTATGAATTATCCAAAAGACGAAACTAGTCTTTATGAACTCTTACATCATTCCAACATCTATGGGGATATAAAAAAATACATTGATCTATAATTTTCTCTTGAATAAACCTAGAATATCTTAGAACCTTAAGGCTTTTATAGTTCCTAGTGACCTCAATATTCCTTCAATTTCCTTAGTTACTTTTCCACCTATAGAAGACATAAATTCCACCAAATGATAGTAATTCATAGAAAATGGTTTGGCTCTACCACTCACCTAGGAATCTGCATCGTTTTGTCCACTATGAGAGACTTTAGGAAAATAATTTAGAGATTTCTCAAAAGGATACCCTAAATAATAATAAAAACATGAAACCAAATCAATACTATATTAATTCTTAATCCAAAATAATAAAAAATTAGATAAAGATACCAATTACACTATATCATTCCATAACACATTATAGAATCAATGTTTTCCAACTAAAACCACTTAAAATATTCCATCATAAAATTAAAATCTCCAAAATCCATCTTAAACACATTTTGAAATCCCACCCCTTCTTTAAGTAAAATAACTAACCCAACAGAAAACATCAAATCAATTTTAAATTTTGTCATTTATATTTAGAAACACAACAATAATTTGAAAAATAAAATTATAATTTCTATGGACCCTTTTCAAATACCAAAAACCCTATTTTCTATTAGAATAATATTTCCCATAAAACCTCCATTCTATTCTTAAAACAAAAATCAAATTTATTTTTGAATAAATACACACCAAAAAAATACGAAATAAAAAATCATAAAAAACTAAATAAAAATTGATGGGATCTTATGGTTTTTCATGGATTGGCCATATGTTATAGTAAAAAATGTTCCCAACATGAATCTACCACAGAAAAATCATATTGAACCATGAATGAAGGCTACGCAAAGTTCTCTTGTAAATGAGTTCTCAACATGTGACCTCGATTCTCTGACATTGTCATACCCAAAGACACATAAACTCCTAAGTCAATAAAAACCACTAAAAATTTAAAAAACCTATAGACTCAATACCCAATATCCCCGTATAAATCAAGGGTCAAGGCAAGTAAGAGTTCATGATTATCCACCCACACCTACAACTTGATTTCTAAAAATTCAATTTTCTATTCTACCACACATCCCAAATAATAGTGGGCTCATATTATGCAATTTTTTTACTCAGAAAACATGGAAACCCTTTGTTATAGGAACCCAAATTAGACTATGAAAAACCCAAGGGGAATCCCTGATCCCCCTAGGCCGATGAAAAGTGGCATGGGTATCACAGAACACTGTTTGGGGATATTTTCACCCATTAAACAAATCAGAAGTGAAATATTCCTCTATGAATCCCAACATAGCCAACCAATACGCCTTAATTTCATGAATAGATATATAAATAGAAAAGAAAAGAAAATAATATGAACAATACTTTAAATACATTGATTTTTCATGTAATTTTTTTAAAAATTATTTGGAATTATTACAAGTCTGCAAAAATTGACGGTGCAGGATTTCGAGGCTCAGTGTGCCCGGAATAAATTTCTGAACATTTTTTTAGGTATGATCAGTAAATGCATGGGTGGCGTTTCCATCTTTGAAATCAGTTCTTGGATTAAAAACCTAAGGGTACCGTTGAAACTTCATCATCGATATTCTCTTAAGGGATGCTTCACATCAACCACAGTAGGTTGGGTGAAAAAGATAATTTTGTGAACTTTTGAAAGATTAATAAAATAACATGTTATTTATTTTATTTCTTTTCTTTTCCACTAGTGGATAAGCAGCGATGGCGAGACCAATGAAATTTCAATCCATTAATTGGCTTGAATCCTCCTTGTTTGTAACCGTACCATTGGAACTTGGGAGGTTCATTAATTAAATGAACCTCATAAATTCGGTGGAGCGTTACCCACCTTTTTCCCCTCATCTTTATATGGAGCTTTGAGGAGGGGTGTTGGCAAGGCTTCACCAAGCAATGAAGCTCTGTCAAAGTACCACGACACAAACCACTAGGAGGATGAGGGTAGTTTCAGTGAGTGGTGATGAGCGCCACTGAATCACGAACCAATGACAATAACGAAGTAGTTTAATCAATCATCATCAACGAACGTCTCTTCCAGGTAGGGGGATTGTTTAAAAGTTATCTTTGATGTTTTACCATGCTCCATCTTGTAATCACATTAACGTGGAGGGCATGGGCCAAATAAACAAGGCCCAGACCCTCCTATGCTTCGCTCATTCTCCGTTCATCGAGAACGATTTCCTCATATTGACAACAATGTAAAATAAAGGGTCTTGTTATGATAGCGGCAGTGTGGGAGAGTCGTAGGTGCAGACAGCCTGAAGAACGGACTACTGGAGCACATCTGGTGACCCATGGAAGAAACCTCTGGTGCGCCTGGTCGATGGCGGTCGGAAGTGGCCATAAGTGACCTGCGGAAACCGGCCATGGGTGGTGGAAGGCGGCACACAACGGTGTTTCATGGAAGCCAAAGGCAGTTGGCCCGAGCCGGCCGAATGGGACAAGGGCGGCACTCGTAGGCGCCACTGGAGGTGCGATGCAGCCACAACAGAAGGAGGCGACATGGAGCAGCCACACCTAGTGGTCTAGGACAGGAAGGTGCAGCGTGGAACGTCATTTTGCCACGTTGTCAGAACCCGATCGACCAAATGGATGACCATTCATGTGGTGGGGTAGCGCCCCACTGATTGGCAAAATGACCTGACAACCGTGGGGCCAGCGGGACACAACAGTCCGCCTTCGGGCAGACCGAGCCAAACACGGGCCATCCAAGCGGGCCAGACTCACCTAGTAGAGCAAACCCACGGCCCGGTGGGCTAGTGCGGGTTGGTCGAGCCCCAGCCGGCAGGCCAGGCCAACCACGGACCAAGCCCATGAACCAAACCGGGCCAACGCCGACAGGTCACACCCTGTGAACCGGGCCGAACCCAGTGAACCGAACCATCCCTTAAAGGGTCGTACCCAGGCAGGGTCAGGTAGACACCGGGACCCGTTGCGTCAGGACAGTCTGACCGAGTCGGACCAGGCCCAGACCCAACTGGTTCCCAAATAAAAAATCGCACGTAACTGACGAATCGGGTGTCTGTTTGACACATAATCAGTGTTGTTGGGATCCCTTTTAGAAAGCGGCCCCTTTGACATATTCTGGTGGGCCTGGCCGAGCCGGGCTAAACCGAGATGTGATCACCCCATTTCATGGAAAGAGAGGAAACTTTTTTTATAAATTTTCGAGGTTCAATCCCCCTTTATTGAACTTGAAAAATAACTTTGAATAATGGGAAAGAGGAACCAATTACAAGAAGGGAAAAAGGCCTTGAGAAAAAATGATCAAAAGTGACCATAAGTCCAAGAAGAAACATACATCCAAGTAGTCATCAGAAGTCTCATCACCTCCCTTGTCAAGGCCCCGTAATAGTGATATCCTTCAAGATAGAGTGTCGCCTCGTCTGCCAAGAAGTAGCACTGTGCTGGAAGCACAACATGACAGAGCACCTCCCCAACCAACAAAGTGTGTAGCAGAGACAGACGAAAGGATCCAACACACCTTTCTCTCTTTCGAGCTACCCACCTGACAAAGCATGAAGAAATTTCAGCAATGTAAACCTGAGGCAACACAGTAAAAATCTGAAAAAACACCGAGTCAATGACATGACAAGGTACCCATACATCCATAAAAGAGATGATGCATGAATGAATGAAGGGTTTCATCACACCCCTCCCTCGATCGAGGCATCCCACCCAACGTGTCACGACCCGTCCTCAGGGCCCATGCTGTGACTACCCCAAGCCCACCTCCCATAGGCCAGGGCCTGGCGACTAGCACCAAGGTGTAAATCCCGACAAAAAGGGGAAGGAATTGCCTTTATAAAGTAAACAAACACCATAGAGTAAGCCAGCAGAAGTAAACACTAAGTAAATGGAATACAAGTTAGTGCGGAAAGTAAATGGGCCAGAATACAAAACCAAACTGAAAGTAAAGTACAACTGGAAAGAAAGTACAGCAACTGAAAGTAAAGAAGCAACGTTGAGTCGTCCATTGGAAGTCCCACCTGAAGGGTGGGTACAGATATCCTCCTTAGCTCCTCGGGTCCAACTGTCTGCTCCGTGTATGTCCCACCCAGTGGTCCACCTCCAGGTACCGACTGCTCCACTTGCCTCTACCACGATCAGCATTGTCCGTTGTCTGCATCCAACACAATGTAGTGTGGGCATATCCCATGCAGGGGTGAGTATACGCTACTCAGTAGGGACCCCGAGACCCCCGAAGGGCTCCCATAATCCTCAAATTATAAACCACAAAAGAAAGATACAATCACGATGTAACAACCAACACTACTTAGGTATATGCCCATACATATACTTAAGTCATCAATTCCAGTTTGGCTCCAACATCCGAGCCCAAGTTCGATCACGTCCACATAGAAGTACAATCCAATTCAAACAGGAAAGCACAACATAATACACATAGAAAAGCAAGTCAATTATATCGAATATAATGATTGAAAGTCAAGACTCAGCTCACACAGGTATACCTCTTCGGTGATAGAGATGACCAGATATAGCCACTGATTCATCTAAGCTGGGACCCACGTAGGATACTAAACCAGCTACTCTGCCAGACCCACATAGGATAGCAAGAACAGAGTCAGACACTGCCAGACCCACGTAGGATACAAGAACAGTAGTCATTTCCATCGAACCCATATAAGATTTTAGCACGGTCTTCATCGCTGTCGAACCCACATAGGATTTCAGTGCAGTCTTCATCTCCGTCGAACCCACATAGGATTTCAGTACGGTCTTCATCGCTGCTGAACCCTCATAGGATTTCAGTGCAGTCTTCATCTCCGTCGAACCCACATAGGATTTCAGTACGGTCTTCATCGCTGCCGAACCCACATAGGATTTCAGTGCAGTCTTCATCTCCGTCAAACCCACATAGGATTTCTGTACGATCATCACAGTTGCAGCCATCTCTAGGGTTCCCGCACACAGCATACTCGTTCCTGGAGGGTCCGCTCCATGAGCCAGGGGTTCGATACATCAAATGACACATATTCCAGAGTTTATGTATCTCAAAGTTCCATCTCGACAAAAGGAACTCAACGTGACAGACGGCGCGTCAATCGGACGCCCGGTCTGAGAGTTATTGGTTTTTTCGTTCCAGGGCCCTGGTTGGTTTTTAAGTCAGACCAACCCGACCGCACTCCAACATCCTCTAAAACTCGAGCAGAGTAACCCAAAAGGTTTGTCTCACTAATAGGAATCGAAAAAAGTTGACGGCACGTCAATCGAACGTCCGGAGCTCAAGTTATAAGTGTTTCCGCTCTAAGGGCCTGGTTGGTTTCGTGTTCGAACCAACCCGGCCATACCCAAAGTTCTCCAAAACCTTGAGTGTAATAAACCAAAACAACCTTCTCGATCCAAGGATCTCTACGCAACTGACGGTGCATCGATCGGAGGTCTGTAGCCCAAGTTATGGGAAAAGGACCGAAAGTGGTCCGAAAATGGGGGGTCTGGGCCCGGTCCGACCCGGCCCAACCCCCCTCGGTCGGCCCGAACCGGGTCGACCCGACCCGGGTCCGAGTCTGACCTGGATGGGCGTGGCCCGGTCTGGCCTAGGCGGCCCGGCCCGGTGCGGCCGGTGTGGCCCGGGGCGGCTCGGCGCTGGCCAAGCGGGGTCAGCTCGGCGCTGGCCGAGCGGACACGCAAGGGGGCGCTACCCCCTTGATTGGAGTTGCGGCCCCCATGTGGGGGCCGCTACTTGCCAGTGGACGCAGCCCGGCTCCACGTCATCCTCGGTCTTGCGCGATACCGGGACCAGCCTCCTGTCGTCACGGCTTCAGCCGCGGCGGTCCTTCCCGGCGGCGTGCCGGGCGCTGCCGCCTCCTGGCGGTCAGCCGGTGTCGGTGGGGTCTTCCGCGGACCACCGGACGCGATCCGGTGGTCCGTTTTTCCTGCCGTCTTTGACAGCGGTCCTCCCGGGACTGGCTCTTCATTGCGAAGTCCTCATAGTGCCTTTGCGGCCTACTTCGTCGTCGCCCGTCGATCCGCACACCAAGAACAAAGAAACAGTGGGTTCAGACTTGTTCGTTGGTCCGCACCCACCGCGTTAGCGGTTCAAACGACATCCGACAATTAAATACATGTCGAGGATATAATTCATATAGATTTAAATAAACCAAAACCCCCTACATCAAGGTGTTTATGAACAAAGATTGTCGCGGGAAAAGACATCGCGGGAAAAGACGTCGCAGGAGATGGCGTCGCGGAAGAGGATCGTCGGCGTCGCGGAAGGAGGATCGTCGGAGTCGCGTTGTCGATCTCTGGGGAACTAGCGTTCTTCGTCGTCTTCCGCCGGAGGTCGGCGTTCTTCGTCGTTCTTCGCGTTCTCCAATGAAGAAGATGAAGATTCAAGGCTTGAGTAATTCCTCCCCTGAATCTCTCGCACGACACAACAACTATAATAAAATAAGGCCTTGCCTTATTTTATTTCCCACGCCAACAGTTTTTGAAATTCAAAAACAGATCACGCTTTAATTATCGAGTGTTGTCCAAATAATGTGGCGTTTAATGATCCTATTAAACACGAGCGTTGACTTGGCATTAAAGAGGGGGTGTGTGGGTGAGTTACCATATTAAATGCACGTGGGAGGTAAAAGGTAATAAAGGGGTGGGGCTCGTGTGGGCCCCAACTCACTAATATCATACCTAGGAGTTAGGATATCAGTGTTCCCACTCTAACCACCATGCCTAGGTTAGCACTACTAAGAATAAAAATAAAATTTGTTGCACAATATTTTATTTTATTCTTTAGTTAACCCCAAAATTTAAAAACCGCACCCGAGCAAATGCAACTCCCGAAAAGGAATTATTAAGAAATTACCAGTGTTGTGATTCCATCGGTGCCCTCGGAATTTGATTCCGAGCACCGGTTCAAAATTTAGGAAAACCCGCTCGGTCGTTCACTGAACGTACCAAACCCAAACTTTGGAAAATGATTCCCGACACACCGGGCCTCGGAATCAGGTGCCGTCAGAAACTGCGTTCTTGTAAAATTCCAAAGAAAATTAAGGAAAAAAAATTCCCTTGAATTTTACGGGTCTTTACACAATGGCACCTGCAAGATGTTGGGTCGCACCATATGTGATAAGAAAAACCAAATACCATGAATAAATCTGCTTCTCATGAAAAATTAGATACATGAAGACCAAATCTGCAAAATAGAAGTCACAGCCAAAGTCATAAATCTCACTGTATCAATAAAATCACAACCCTCATCCACCACCTGAAACCTCAAAACCAAACTCAACCATCTGAAAAGGTAACTAATAGACCGGGCATCCAAACGATGCACCGTCTGTGATATAAGGACCCTTGTGAAAAGGAAGTCCTTTGGAGATACTCTAAGAGAGTTTTGGTGGAGTTTTACTTACAAACTATGTTGGATCATACAAGAATCCAATCGGGCCATTTTTATAAAAGTGCTCAAATCTCACAGACCGGGTATCTAATCGACGCATTTTCTGTCACGTTGGTACCCCTATGGTAAGGCAGTTCCTTGGGTACACTCTTTGTAGGACTTCTTACTAGTTGAAATATGACTTATGTCTTGAGGAATAGTTCTCCCATAATCAAGCGTGATTTTAGTGGGAATCATGGGGCTGGATGTGACATGAAGAAGAAGAGTGACCAATGCGAGTCAACATTAGAAACTCCAGAGTATGATGATCTAGTTGTATGACTAATCCTCCCTACCTCTATACTAGTAACCCTATGTGGATCAAAATCATAGCGAACCTGTGTGGATCAGCATCATAGAGACCCTGTGTGGATTAGCATCATAGAGACCCTGTGTAGATCACCATCATAGCAACCCAGTGTGTATTAGAATCATAGTGACATTATGTGGATCAACATCATAGCGGCCCTATGTGGATCATAATTCTAAAGACCCTGTGTAGATCAGTTGTAGCATGAACTGATGAGGACACGCCTTGTCATGTAATAATGACATATGTCTATGAGTGGATCAATAATAGAATAGCTCTATTGTTGATTAGTTGTGGGATTTTTAAATGGAATAAGATGATATAGCAAAAGACTAATCATCTATATTCTTGATCTATGAGTTTTATACCTGGTGTGAGATGAAAATTGCTTCGTGCTTTGTGATTAAGGATTTTCCTTGTGGTTTTTCCTTTGTGGAACTCTGGGAGACCTTCGAGGGTCTCAGGGTCCCTAATAAGTATTGTTATACTCACCCCTTCACGGGATTCACCCACACCTTGTTGGGTCTTTTTCACACGATGAGCATTGGGATGAGACCTGAGGGATCCTGAACCAGGTGGTACACGGAGGAGACGGGCTGATGTGGAGTGATGTGGAGACGATCTATACCTACCCTTCAGGTGGGATCCTCAGTGGATGATCCAGTAGCAGTTTTATCTTTTAAGATGTACTTGTACTTTTAAGTTGGGCTGGTATTCCAACCCCTTTGCATTCAGTACACTTTTTACTATAGTAGTTTACTTCGTGGTTGCTTCTTGATGTGTTCTTGGATTGTGTTTTGTATATCTTTAATGGAAATTACTTCCTGTTTTAGGGATAATCCTTTTTAGTTCTAGTCACCAACCCCTGGCCTTTAGAAGGTGGGCTTGGGGTAGTCACGGCACGGGCCCTAGGGGACGGGTCTTGACAAAGTGGTATCAGAGGATTCAATTCTACAGAATAACTAGGACTCTGATATTTTTAATGAAGCAATAGTGTTAAGTGTTTTGATTGTGGCTTTCAGTTTGGGGAGTCCATTGTTGGTGTGGTGGCCAAAGTATCCATACATGAGAACCCTGAATTCTAATTTCTTACTCGGTGCACAAAAACATTGATTGTGTGTGTTTTTTGAGTGTTTTACTTCTGATATATTTGAGTCTACTCACAAGGTATAACTTATTGACCATGGTGCACCTGTTTTCATTTAGGATTCCACCATGAAGACAACCATCCTGGATTCTTGAGAGAGTACATGATGACGGCCCACTGAGTGATGATGCTTCAGTATATGGTCCTCTTACAGTGATAGTACCATTGGGTAGTATACCAGCAGTACCACTACTCGTTGGGTAGCTATTTCCACCAGCCCTGCCATCAGATGGTGCACGTTGACTAAGCACATTGCATGAGTTTCAGCAGTAGAGGCCTCAGAGGTTATGAGGTGAGATGGATCTGCAGGCAGCTGAGTACTGGCTGGAGGTTGTGGCCAATGTTTTTTTCCTAGTTGGGACACCATCCTACCAGATGGTGATCCTAGCTGTTGGTCTCTTCCAGGGAGTAGTATGGAGTTGGTGGATCCTAATGCTCTTGATACACAATGAGGCGACCCTCATCTGGGTAGATTTCGAGGGCCTCTTCATGGAATAGTTTGTTCTAGTGACTCTATGTTGTGTGCGTATACACGAGATGCTAAACTTACAGTAGGGCAGCCTGACCGTGGCCCAGTACTCAGTGAGTTTCACAGACCTCTCATGATACTCAATTGACAAGGTGTGAGACCCTTTCATTTGGATCTGAACCTTTAAGTAGGGACTCCAACAGGAGATTATAGCTTCTATGGTATCTCTCAGCATCCCGCCGCATGCTGGAGTGCTAGAGAGAGCACTCTTGGTGGAGAGATTGCTTGCTGAGCAGACACCGATAGCGAGACCCACCACCAGGAGACATGTAGCAGAGTCATCTGTGACTGGTATTAGGCAGATGACATAGAGGTCCAAGCTGACCAAACCAACTAGTTGATGACCCTGGGACATAGGGTCAGAGGTGATAGGCACATGAAGTATAACATGCCAGTAAAGCAGAAAATTATGTTTCACATGTGGTTGACAGGGTCACATGGATTGTGACTACCCAACCAGCCGCACTAACGACCAGAAGACGGTTGAGGGACTACCGACAAAGAGGCAGAGATTCAAGCAAGGAGGTCCGCAGGGCAGAAAACGTGGCAGAGGAGCAGGTCGTGCAGTATGTGGTGGATGACGGTTTGAGGTTATACCACCACCACCTCCAGGTGGTCCACCCCGACTACAGGGAGCAGGTTGATAGGGACGAGCTCAGCTCTAGGAATCTTAGAATTATGATCACGACACTCCAGAGATGATTCCAGGTACAATCTGTGTCTACTCCACCTTAGTTGTAGTACTTATAGACACAGGTTCCAGTCACTCTTTCATTTCCATGGTCCTCGTTCAGAGCTCAGAAATTCCAGTGGAGTTGTTGGCACAATCCTTACGATTAGTGACTCTTATGGGAGATGATTCGATAATTACACACTGGTGCTGGTAGTTTGAGCTTACTCTAGGAGGTGAGAGCGTAAACTAGGATCTTCTAGTAGCGGCTTCGAGGCCTTACAATGTCATCTTGGGTATGGGTTGGTTATCCACATTCCATTGTCATATTGACTGCATTAGGTGCAAAGTGCGGTGTTTCCACCAGGATGGGACCAATTTTTCCTTCACCCGTGAGAAGGGAACCTTTGAAGTATAAGATGGGATTACCTGGTAGAGGGTAAAGCCGATCACAAATTATTTTTCCAGCCTTACCCTTAGATAAGTTGATGTTGAGAGTCTGAGCTATCCTATAGTGGTGGACCAGTATGTCGATTTCTTTCTTGATGATGTTCTGGGACTACCTCCATACAAAGAGGTATACTTTTTCATCAACCTATACCCCGGGATGACACTGATATCTACACCATCATATCAGATGGATCCTTTGGAGCTTTGTGAGTTACAGGTATATCTCGAGGACTTTCAAAGTAAGGGGTTCATAAAGCCTAGTGTATCTCCATGGGCAGTCCCAATTTTGTTCATGAAGAAAGCAGATGGGATTTCGAGGCTCTATGTAGATTATTGAAGCCTGAAACAGGTGACCGTGAAGAAAAAGTATCCACATATGAGGATTGATGATCTATTCAATCATCTGAAGGGATCTCATTGGTTTTTAAAGATAGAACTCAAATCAGGCTATCATCAGCTCAGGGTATGAGATGAGGATTTACATAAGACAACCTTCATATGTCAGTATGGCCACAATGAGTTCTTAGTTATTACATTTGGCTTGACCAATTCCTATGAAGTGTTCATGGGACTCACGAATAGGTTATTTCCTCCATACCTCAATTTCTTTATGGTGGTCTCCATCGACGACATCTTGATATACTCAGCGTCGAAGGAGGAGCATGCCTATCATCTACAAATAGTTCTGGATACACTTCGAGAGAACCAGCTTTATGGTAAGCTCTCGAAGATCCAGTTCTGGATACGGGAGGTCCACTTTCTAGGACATGTTACCTCAGAGGTTGGAGTTTTAGTGGATCTGTCAAAGATATAGGTTGTGTTAGCCTAGGATCCACCCAAAAGTTTGTATGAGGTGTGGAGTTTCCTGGGGTTGGCTTGGTACTACCGAAGATTCATACCTAACTTTTACAGAGTTCCAGCACCCTTTTTAGTATTGAAGAAGAAGGGACAACCCTTCGTATGGATGGAGAGATTCCAGCAGAGTTTCTAGGAGTTGAGGAATATAATGAATAATGACCCATCTTGAGGCTACCAGAAGAGGGTGTTGGGTATGTAGTATATTGTGATGCATTAGGGACCAGACTTGGATATGTCCTGATTTAGGAGTGAGAAGTGATCACTTGTGGTTCATGAAATCTAGGACATCATGGGAAGAACTATGTTACCCATAACCTGGAGTTATCAGAAGTGGTCTTCACCTTGAAGATGTGGTGAAACTACTTGATGGGAAAATGTTTTATAGTCTACTCTGATCACAAGAGTCTTTGGTATATCTTGTCATAGAAGGAGGGAAACCTGAGACAGTGACATTGGTGAGAGTTTTTCTAGGACTATGACTTTGAGATATTCTACACTCTTTGGAAGGGGAACGTAGTAGCATATGCACTCAACAAGAGGTCTGGTCTAATGTTTTTGAGTGAGGTGACAGAGAATCTTGTTGCGTTATAGATATCCTTTCTGGATAGAGATGGAGTAGCTTACATCTAGTCTATGACTGTCACTCCCCCACTTTTTTAGTGAGTTCGGGAGGAACAACTTGGGGACATTGAATGTGAGGCTCGACGTGCTCATATATCTTTAGGATAGGCTTCTGATGGATTTTATGAAGGTGGGGAGCACATCATCATCTTTAGAGGACGCACTATGGTACCAGTGGAACTACGGGAGGAGGTTTTGAGGGAGTTCCATACGTCCCCTCTGGCGGTACATCTTGGTGTAGTAAAGCTATACTAGGACCTCCTATATCAGTATTGGTGGTCAGGGATAAAGAAAGAACTGGTAGAGTTTGTTTCACGATGCCTCACTTGTCAGCAAGTGAAGGATGAGCATCAGTTTTCAGCTGGATTAGCTTATCCACTAGAGGTGTCAGAGTGGAAGTGGGATGGAATTTCCATGGATTTCATGACAATGCTACCACGGAAATCTAGGGGATATGATTCCATATGGTTTATTGTTGACCAACTCACCATGTTAGACTACTTCCTACCCATCCGAAATTTGGGATCAATATAGGGCTTGGGACGCCTCTACGTACAGGAGATTTTATGGCTTCATGGGGTGTCATAGATGATTGTCTCTGACCGTGATGCACATTTTACATCCTGGTTGTGAAAGGGATTACAGGAGATCTTCGGGACTCAGCTACGTTTGAGCACTACCTTTCATTCACAGATAGATAGTCAGATAGAGCAGACCATTCAGACACTGGAGGACAAGCTTCGTTCTTGCGTCCTAGATTTTGGCCACAGTTGCGAGGATCACTTTCCCTTTGTGGAGTTCGCGTACAAAAACATATATCACTCCACCATCATTATGGAACCATTTGATTCTATGTACGGTCGACCATGTAGATCATGCCTATGTTGGATAGACTTGAGGGAGTCAGCACTTATGGGTCCAGAGTTGGTACCGGCTACCACTGAGAAGGTACAGATCATCTAGGAGCTGAAGAAGACTGTACAGAGTAGATAGAAGTCTTATGCTCATAAAATACGAAGACCTTTGGAGTTTGAGGATGGGGACCATGTCTTCTTATAGGTATCACCTTGAAAATATTTGCGGAGATTTTTTCAGGGTGGCAAGTTATCTCTGAGGTTCATCGAACCCTTTTAGGTTCTCAGTAGAGTTGGCAAGGTGGCGTATCGCCTAGCTCTTCCCCCACATATGCATCAGGTGCATGAAGTTTTCCATTTGTCGTACCTGAGGATGTATGTTCATGATCCGTCGCATGTTATCTAATGGGGATAGCAAGACATTAATGATGGAGAGATGTTTACAGAGGTTCTAGTGGAGATTAAGGATCGACAAGAGCAGGTCCTCCATGGATGATTGATTCCTCTAGTGTGCATTCATTGGTATCATAGGAACCTCTAGGAGACCACATGGGAGTAGGAGGCTTAGATTCATGCTCATTACCCCCATTTGTTTTCTTAGTCTATGTTGTGGAATTTGGGGAGGAAAATCCCTAAGGTGGGGAGAATGTAAAGTCCCTGATTTTCCATGAAATATTTTTTTAAATTATTTCGAATTGTTACATGTTTGTGAAAATTGATGGCATGTGATTCTGAGCCCTGGCGTGCCTGAATTGAATTTCTAAAAAAAATTAGGTGCGTCTAGTAAATGCGTGGGTAAAATTTTTTATCTTTTGAACCAATGAACGGATTAAAAATCTGAGGGCACTGTTGAATCTGCAGTGCCAGGATTCACTTAAGAGAGGCTTCACTTCGACCACAGTAGGTCGGATGAAAAAGATAATTTTGTGGAATTTTGAATGATAAATAATATAACATGTTATGTTATTTTATTTCTTTTCTTTTCCACCAGCGGATAAGCGGAAGTGGTGGGACAGACGACATGTCAATTCATTAATTGACTTCACTCCTCCTTGTCTGTAACCAGACCATTGTAATTTTGGAGGTTCATTAATTAAATAAACCTCATAAATTTCACGGAACGTTACCCACCTCTTTCTTATCCTATTTATATGGAGCTTGGGAAGGGGTGTTTGCATGGCTTCACCAAGCGATGAAGCTCTGTCAAAGTACCACGACGCCAACCATTTGGAAGATGATACTAGTTTCATCGAGCTGTGTCGGGCACCACCAAATCCCAAACTGATGAAAAAGACGAAGGATTTCTGTTGATCATCATCATTGAATGTTTCTTCTAGGTAAGAGGATTGTTTAAAAGTTATCTTTGATTTTTTACCTTGCTCTCGCTTGCTATCACATTAATGTGAAGGGCGCGGGCCAAAAGAACAAGGATCGGACCCTCCACTGCTTTTCTCATGCTCCATTCTTCGGGGATAGTTTACTTATATTGATGGCAACGCGAAATAGATGGTCACGCTAGGAAGAAGATAGTGTGGGAGAGCCGTAGGTGCAGACGACACCAAGAACGGACCACAGGAGCATGTCCGGTGACCCGCGGAAGAAACTGCAGGTGTGCCATGTCGGTGGTGACCAGTAGTGACCAGGGGAGACTGCAGCGACAAACAACAGGTGGTGGAAGGCGGCATGTGACAGCGTGCCACGGCGGCCGAAGGCGGCCGGTCCAAGCCGGCTACGCAGGATAAGGGTGGAGCCCGTAGGCACTGCCGACGATGTGAACTACCCATGGTAGAAGGGGGTGGTGCGCAGCAGCTGCGACCATCAGGCCGCGATAGGAAAGAGCAGTATGGCCTCGCGCCACATCACATTGGCGTAACCCGGTCAGCCAAACGGCCGACCATTCATGCGGTGGGGCAGCGACCCACCGGCTAGTGAAATGACCCTACAACTGTGGGCCAGTGGGACATGACAATACACCTTTGGGTGGACCGATCCAGATATGGGACGGACCCGACTTGCGGACTGGACCCACCGGTGGGCTCGGCCTGACCTGCTGCCCGATGGGCCAGTGCGGGGGGGCCGAGCCCAACCCGGTGAGTCGGGCCAACTATGGACCGAGCCTGTGAACCAAATCGTGTCGACCCTGATGGGCTGGACCCAGTAAACTAGGCTAATGCTTAATGAGCCAGACCCGGGCGTGTTCAGGTAGACCCCGGGACCAGTTGTATCGGGTCAGTTTGACCGAGTTGGACCTGGCCCATACCTAACGAGTCCTCAAAAAACAAATGCCCGTAACTGATGAACCAGGTGTCCATTTGACACATCGTCAGTGGCATTGGGATCCCTTCTAGGAAGCAGTCTCTTTGGCATATTTTGGTGGGCTCGACTGAGTTAGGCCGAACCGAGGTGCGATCACCCTGTTTCACAGAAAGAGAGGTTGCTAACAGACCGGGCATCTGAACGACATGACTTATGTGGCATAAGGACCCTTATGACAAGGCAGTTCATTGGAGGTACTCTAAGTGATTTTTGAAGGAGTTTGACATACGAAATTGGTTGGATCAGACTTGAATCCAACGAGGCACTTTTTACAAAAGTGCCCAAATCTCACGGACCAGGCGTCTGATCGACACGCCATCTATCACGTTGGGACCCCTATGGGGGGGTGGTTCTTTGGGTATGCACTTTATGGTAATTTGTACTGGTTGAGATAAAACTTATGGATTGAGGAGCAGTTCTCCCTAAATCGAGCCTGATTTGAGAGGGAATCATATGGCTGGCTGTGACAAGAAGAAAAAGAGCGACCAATGTGGGTCAGCATCAGAAACTCTAGAGTGGGATGATCTAGCTATACAATAAATAATCCCTACCTCTTTAATGGTGACTTAGTGTGGATAAACATCATAGAGAACCTGTGTGGATCAACATCCTAGAGACCCTGTGTGGATCGGCATCAAAGTGACCTTGTGTGGATCATCATCCTAGTGACCCTGTGTGGATCAGCATCTTAGAGACCTCGTGTGGATAAAAATCATAGAGACCCTATGTGTATCAGCATTCTAGTGACCCTGTGTGGATTAGAAGTAGCGTGAACCGATCAGGACCCACCTTACAGTGGCCCATCGTGGAACAATGACTTACGTCCAAGATTGGATCAATAATAAAACAGCTCCTTTGTGGATCAGTTTTGGGACTTATAATTAGAATAAGATGATATATCCTAAGACTAATAATCTATATTCTTGATCTTTGAGTTGTATAACTGGTGTGAGCTGACTCTTTCTTCGTGATTTGTGATTGAGGTCTTACCTTGTGGTTTTTCCTTTGTGGAACTCTGGGAGACCTTCAAGGTTATGAGGGTCCATACTGAGTATTGTTATACTCACCCATGCACGGTCTTCTCCCACACCTTGTTGTTTCTTGGGCAGACGAAGAGCAGCTAGGATGAGACATGAGGGAGCCATGACCAGGCGGTACACAGAGGAGACGGGCTAACATGGATTGTTGTGGAGACGATCTGTACCAACCCTTCAGGTGGGATCCTCAGTGGACAATCCAATTTTTTTTTATATTTTTAGTTGTACTTGTACTTTTCAGTTGGGCTTGTATTCTAGCCCTATTACTTTCAGTACACTTTTTACTATAGCAGTTTACATTTTGGTTACTTCTTGTTGTGTTCTTGGATTGTGTGTTGTATAGGTTTAGAGACAATGCCTTCCCATTTTACAGATACGCCTTTTCAGTGCAAGTCGCCAACCCCTGTCCTATGGAAGGCGAGCTTGGGGTTGTCATGGCATGGGCCCCAGGGGATGGGTCGTGACAAGTACATGTAAAAAATAAAAACCCAATGACTCATATATAAAATAATGTAGAAAAGGGAACCATATACGGATGAAAAAACTAGTTTATACAAATGTGATACAAAACAAAACCTAAATTATGCAACAACATATACATGTGACATTTGAGGTTATCGTCCATACACATAGCCAACCAACACAAAAATATATCATTTACTAGAACTTAAACATGGAAAAAACATGGTTTTACTGATGTCAAGTGGTACAATTTGGGTGTGATCACAAATAGGTTAGCTGATATATACCCCATAAATCATACATTTCATATCCCAAAACAATACAAAAACACTAGTTTGAAAATATTGGTAATGAAAGGGATTTCAGACATGAATTTATAAAATCTAGTATGATGTTCATGTAAATTATAAAAACCCCATTTTAGTGATTTAAATGTAAAATATCACTAAAAATATACTTCTCAGGAACCAACCCATTATTAAAATTAAATCATAATTTAAATCCAATTATACAATGCCCTGTGTTAGTACACATTTTAGCACCCATTAAAGTAATTTTAATAAAGAAACCTAATCACATCAAACATACCAAAAATTTAGTTAAAAGGTGTGAGATTGAAAGTGGTGTTCATTCATGATAGAACTACAGTGAAATAAGGTAGTGGTAAAACAAAAAAATCCAAAAAATATTAATATATAAATAATCATGGAAATCCATTAAAATATTGTGAGGATTCTCTAGTCATAGGAATTCTGGAACAATATGTCATCATATCAATCAATTCCATGAGATTATAACTAAATTAGATACTCTTAACTAGCCTCATCGATGGAACAAACCACTATGGCCATTAACACGATAGGGGATCTAGTCCGTATAGTTATGATTAGATAGAAATATGTCTTCTCATTAACTAATACATCTAGGATCTCAATATAATAATTGAAATGGGATGTGAGGTATCTAATTATCGTAAAACACATCAAACACAAATCTATATAATCTAATATGTATATTAATCCCAAATCTATGAACCATCCTAAGGAAACCCCTCCATAAAATATAGAAAGTATCCAAAAAAAATTAGATTTCATAAGAAACCATTTAAAGGTTCCAATAAAGACTTCTCATCTGAAATATGTAACTGGTTTATATAATAATCCTTCTCTATTTAAAAGTCATTTTAAAAACAAATAAAAACCTTAAAGAATATATTATCATGTCAAACAATCCCTCTAAGAAAATTTTAGAAATCATATAATTAAAATTATATTGAAAATAGATTATATAAGACAATAATGAATTTTAAGAAACCTAGCCTTTAATTAAGGAATTTGAGAACCAAGAAAACCATTTGAAGGAAACAAGTTTTAAAAGAAGGCATTAAATGTAATTTCTATTTATACACATTTATATGTACACATTTGTGTACAGACATATTATATATATATATGATCATCCATTGGAATTCCAAGTGTCTATATAAAGACATGAAAATCAAATTGAATATAACAGTATAATATTTTCCCAAGGTAAACTATCCAAGACCCCTATAATGGAAACAACCCTAGAAAATCAAAATTCGACACACAAATCAACTCACAAAATTGATTAAAGGACAATAAATACATAAAATAGCCCCAAAATAATTTAAAAGTAGACTTAGGAATTTTTTAAATAAACCATGATATATAAATTTATAACAAAATTAAATAACATAAAATCCATAGAAAATCACTTTTTAATTCAATCCATTATCTTGAATTGATTTTAGAAATAAATTGTTAAACCTAAAAACATGATGAATTAAATTTAGGCTAATTTTAATATTTAAATTTATATCATAGCATTTACCAAAAAAATGAATGAAATCACTTACCTCTAGCATATGAAGAAGTGATAAAACCCTAAAATATATAAAAAACCAAGAATAGTGAATAATTTTTAGGCCATTACATCAAATGAAACAACACGCATTATCTAACCATCACCTTATGGTTTGGCCAAAGATACCCAAAGAAATGAAAGAATATAAAAAAAGAGAGGAAGGAAATAAGAGGATGAAGAAGTCTTATGAAGGATGGAACTACCAAAAATCCAAAAGAGATTCCTCAAAATTGATAGGAGGTGAAGGGAAATAACCAAGGTCCTCTCCAAAGGATGTGAAAGAATAATTTTTGGAGAAATAAATCCCTTATGAGTATAAATATTTGTGGGAAAGTGAGAAAACACTAATATTAATCCAATTGGACTAGTTTCATGGTTTGGCTACATAGTTTTTAAAATTATATGCCAACAGCGCACCCTACATTGCATTGAAAGCCCCCTTTCATGGTTAGGCCTCACAATCTGAAAACTAAACACAACCATAAAAAATATATATGTAAAAACTTTATACACTCTCAAATGTTTTGCACACATTTTCAATAAAATGTGCACAATTAATGTGATAGCTACTAGACACCTTGGAATACTTCATGGTTTCCCCATATCCTCACACAATTTGGACTTAACTATGTTTTACCCAATCAGACAAGACCATACAAGATATAAAATAACATGGACTTCTTCACTATAAGGGTAGTCACATGGTTTATCTTACACCATGCACACTAACCATGCATAGAGGTATAAGCTATCAAAAAACTCAAAACTCAAAATATCAATGTGAATTCAACTCAAAACTCATCAATGAGGTAAGGGGACAATAAAAATAAAAAGTAATGAAATAAAATGGTTTCTATGCTTGATGAAATTATTCCAATGGAAATGAATACACAAGTTTTTCTAATTTCATAGAAGATATATATATCACTAAGGCCAGTAATAATTAGTACACCATAGTATATGAAATTGGTAATAAAGATATTGGAAACAATACTGTATAAAAAATTGATAACACAAATGAATCTAAAAGAAATGATTATATAGTAACCTAGAAAACTAATGAATTTATTGACCTATACACAAATATTACTAAAAATATTTAAAAAATAATCAATATAAATTGCCTTGATAATGATGAGACTAAAGACACTAACAAAATTGATTCACTAATTCAATAAATGTTGAAAATACTAATTCCAATGACATTAATTTCAATGAAATTATTGATATTCAAAACACTAATGACACTAATGTTGATGAAACATATGAAAATAATAATGATGTAATTCATGAAACTATAAGAATAGATGAGACCTACAAAAATGATTAATGGTGTGATACTTATTCTAATGAAATTGATGACACACAAACCAATTACACCAATGATAGTGATGATATAGAATACAGTGATGGAAGTAACTCAGATGAAACTAACATTAATATTATTTAGGAATATCATGACACTAGCAACACTAACACATATAAAATTGATTAAAATAAATACATTATCCTCAACAACATTATGGAAACATTTTTCAATGATAAAAATGAGTCTATTTACACTAATTTTAAAAAAATATAATAATACTAATGATATTATATCTAATAATATTGAAGATACTACCACTAATTACACATATGAAATTGATAAAAAAAATATTTACACAAACAAAATCAAAGGAAAATAAAATGAAATTAACGACACTCAATATGATGAAACTAAAATTGATGGCATGAATAACTATAACATTTATGAAACAAATATTGGGAATATAAATTTTGATGCAATTGATGCTAACAACTCAAACATGTATGATACTAAAAAATGATATTGATGAAAATCACATAGATAATACTATTAGTTATGACTTGGATTATATTGATGAAAATGAAAACTCTAATAATGATGTCACAATATATAATGATTAAACATAGAAAAAATAGAGACACAATTGATAGTGACATAGAATACATTGACAACACTAATGAAACTAACATATATACATCCTCTAAAACTATAAATGATTATTACATCTTCAATATATACACTTAAATTAAACATATCGATGAAACTAATAAATTTTACACTGATGAAAATAAAAATTATATTGTTGATGAAATTAATGCCAATAAAATTGACAC
The DNA here is from genome assembly GCA_963277665.1 of Viscum album. Taxonomy (NCBI): domain Eukaryota; kingdom Viridiplantae; phylum Streptophyta; class Magnoliopsida; order Santalales; family Viscaceae; genus Viscum; species Viscum album. Next base: position 1,187,776,953 of record OY728164.1, read on the forward strand.
GTATGAAACATACAACATTTATGACATTAATACTAAAAAATAACACATGTGGAACAAATATTGATGAAAATAATGAAATAGGTGTTTTTGTAATTGTAATTATTAATATATGGATAAAATTACTAAAATAGGTGTCTCTAATGTTATTATAATAAATTAAAATAATATAATTTTCTATATAATATCATTGATAATGATTCTAAAAACATTAAAAATTAAACCACAAACACTTAGGACATAGAAAATACATAAAATTTTATCATTGATGTCATTGTTTATTTTGAAAGAGACACTAATTAAAATAATTTAATTTATTACAACAATGAGATAGATGAAATTGATGATATATAAAACATAAATACTAATGAATTTGACGTTAATGACCAAAAATTTAATGGCACTCATGCCTATAAAATTGATGAGATTGATGACACTGGAAACACTAATGAAGAGTATGAAACCAATGATGATTGATACACTAATGAAAATCACATTTTAGACATAAATAATATATAAACCGATTACATTAATGACATATATTTGATTAATACTAAAAAAATAAATGTATTGGTAACATTGAATACCCTGATGTCGCTTAACACATTGAGAAAATTGAAAAAAGTAATGAATATTTCAATAATTATGCAAAGGAAATCAATTTAATTGATTATATTGATGGAAGAGATGTAATTTCATTTTAAAAAATTTTGACAACATTTTTTAAGACATTATGACCAATGATTCTTATGATAGAAACTATCACAAACCAACCATATTTGACCGTGAACTGGTCAACCAAGTTGGGATGAGAAAAGGACCAAGAGGTATTCATAATCCCCCTAGATATATACTAGTTTTGGTGAATCTATAGAGAAACCAATGGAAATATATCTCCCAATATAAATAAATAAAAGAGCAGAAACAAACAAAGATGTCCAAATTAATAAATATGATCACTAAAATAAACCTCATTTATACATGAACTGAGAATAAAAAAAATGAAAAATGAAACCCAAACAGCACCTAACAACCACAACATCTCCATGTGAGACTGAGGGTCACTCTTTGATACCAAAACCAACCATCTCCCACGACAATTGAATCCAAGATGGAACCTACACCAAATGCTAAAACAAGAAAGAGATATAGGCATGAGTATTAAAACTTAGTGGGTGTGCCCCAAAAATAAATTTATAATTCACTTACATTAAATAAAATATAAATATACTCTAGTTTTCAAATACAATACACAAAACTTGTATTGTAAATCATTTTCACGCTAAAACAAAACACGGTCCATTTCTCTTTTACCCTCAAAATCGAGACTACTTTCCAAGAAGTAGACATTAACATTTTCATGGAGAAAGATGGTTTTTTTAATCTAAAATGGTTAAAATAAAGTATAAAATATATCCAAAACATTCTACTAAACCATTGAAAAAATAGCTTTTAGCCATGAATTTTACAATGCAATATAGTAATAATTATTATTACATAACAAGGGCAATGGAAAAAATAGTATGCACAAGTAACAAACCAAAAATACATCTAATTCATCCACCTTTGAAAAATAAGTTACAAAAGATATGGGATAACCTAGGATCTCAATGGAATAATCTAGAACATACTTACATCTTACTCATTCTAAGCTCATGCCTCATCAGATAATATCAAATCTCCCACATGTTCGATCAAACCCAACATGGTATAATTGGATGGAACTACACCAAAGAAACAAAAAAAATCCCCTATTATGTTTCAATATCAATATCAAAAATAAAAATCTAGTACAGCAACAATTCACCAAAAATTCTCTAGTTATTTCAGGATCCCATGCTAATATGAAAGTGGGGGTGGGTAAATAGTGCCAATTGAGAATCCAATCACATACACATACATCATACACAAGATGCTCACACAAAATGTAACACCAAAACTACCCCATTAAACAAAATATTTCCTTTAACCCATTTGAACACAAGGTATCCAATCAGCATGGGCCCCCCATAACATTCAACAAAACCAAGTCAAGAATATTATCCAAGGATAGTTTTCGAGATGATTATTTTTAAAAATGTTCCAAACGGGCATCAAGCATCCTTTGAAAACCCCCACTTTTTCAAAGAACCAAATACACCTTTCCAAAAATATTAAACACACCATTTAAAATTTCACAATTTTTTAGAAAATTCCATATAATCACTCACATCAAATTATCAAAACAATGCCACTTTCATCCAAATTCTAGACTTAACACATACCGTAGTCAAATGGAAAACCATTTTTCAAATAATCAGACACACACCACATTCCAATCTAAACCCATTTAGTAAAACCTTGTTTAAGAAACCCAAACCATTATTTTAGAATCAAAATACAATTACTAAGAAAAAACAATGCTTCAAAAATCCTGAATCTCTTACAAAATCCAACCAATAATTTTATCAAACACTTGGTTTGAAACACTTAACAATAAATTCCCATATACTTAAAAACAACCAGAAATTCACCGCATTCAAAGATAAAAAAAAATAATTCAAAATATCATACATCACTAATTAACATATTATAAAGGTGAAAAAAATCAATAAACCAATGATTAAAAAATTTTAAATGGAAAGTGAAATGGGAAACCTACCACCAACCACAAGGGCTTCGACAATGCCAACTTGAAACAACATCATGAGTTCTCAAAAAGACATGAACATCTAAGAGAAACCTTAACAAAGAAAACCCCCTAATTAAAACCTGAAGAAAAAAATTAATCATAGATCCATAATATAAAGGAAGAATAAGAACTCAAGAGAATATGGGATATTTAGTAATAGAATAATAGAGGACATGATTACCTTGATAAATCAACCCAAAACCTTGAAGAAAACTCTGTATGAAAACTTGGTAAGAGGAGAGTAAGTTTTGATAAGAAGGGAGGGGATCTATTTAGGATGCACAAACCAAAAGATGGGATGAATGGAAAATTTGGGGTAAAAAAATTGAGGGGGAAGAAGAGTAATTTACATTCTTATTGACCTAGGAATAGTGAAAATTTTGGACACTTAGTTTCCAAAACCATGCGCCAAATGTGTGCCCCTTACTGGACAACCTAGAACATGTATGATTTGAATGCATGGTTTGGTAAATAGTGCACTAATCATGTGAAATTTTTCTATCCAAAATGAGATAACCATGCACAATCCTTCACATAGTTTGACTAATGGTGCATGGGTTGTGCACAACTGACATGAGAAAACTGAGGACCTATAAGGCGTCTTGGAGAATGGAGAATGGTTTCCCCTAACCATGAACATAAATTGTAAAACTTGATAAATAAAACCCAAAACTGAAAATTTAAATCTTTGTCACCTGGAACTCAAGGTGAAACCCAAATAATAAAAGATAATATAGAATAGAGGATGAAAATAAATATCTATGAGTGAAAATTATCCTGGCCTTTATGATTTCACCCCCATAAATCCACAGCATTTTCTAGTTCATTGATCAAAGACAAACGATTTCTAAAACCACATAATACAACCTCTAAATACAAGAACTCCTCTATAACCACCAACAAAATTTCATACCTTATACATCAAATGAACCAATGAACCCAAACCACATGTGTAGAGATGATATAAAAGTCAAACTACAACCCTCACATTCTAGAAAAATACAAAACCACTATGTATTCTCCAAAATCCCAATGTTCACATGGAAGGAAAGAATTTTAACTAAAAACCCTAAAACAAAACTTCCCATTTCTAAGCTACACCAGATACTATACTAGATTGTCAACCAGAGATGCCTCAATGGAATCCCCACCATTAGAAACCCACTAGCACTGACCAAGTCAAAAATAAAACTTCACAAGATTTATGGTGGGTCTCTCTTACATTAATGATCGATCATCTTAAAACAACCTGATAACTCCCCACACATAACAAATTGGGGAATCCCCAGATAGAATAACCACCCCCACAAGGGGTCCCAGTGAAATAAACTCCCAACCCATTGGAAAATAAGAAACCATTATTCATCATCTCAAGATGAGAATAATCTAAAACCAAAATGAAATCATGAAGGATAACCACACAAAGTCAACCAATCAGAGACACGCATTTTAAAAGGCCATATTACCTAAATTTCAAGAAAAAGTGACCACCAAACCTTATTATAACCAAAAAAAGAACATTAAACCCATAAGGACCCTAATGAGGAAATTTGGACTCTATGACTTTTACCATAAAACATGACCTTCCAAGATGATGATTCTACAACAAAGATACTTAAAATATCCCCATTCTATCACTGAAGACATAAAAAGATAGATGTCCTCCACGCCCATGAGATTACTGACTACATGAAAACTTCACTCTAGAGCCTATGTAAGGAGCTGAAATGTCTTAAAGAAGCCACTACCTCACAGTTAGGAATTGATAATCACCAATCAAAACACCTTCTTTTAGTGTCACTAGTGGATAGGAAACACCCCAAGTAGAACCAAAATAATACGACACACCAAAAGAATAAATTTGGTCCAAAAATGAAATTTTACCATGATAGGGTTTTAGATGATTCCCACACATCATACTTATGAGGAAAAAATAGAAAAGGTACACATAGAACACACATCCACTAAAAAAGAAAAATTCAAAATTTTCTAAAAGACAAAAACAAATTTAAAACAGTTGTTCGTGAAAGATGCCCAATTTCATTTTTTTATAGGGAAATAAAAAACACCACAAAATACAACCACTATAAAATAAGAATCATTATAATGAAAGGGTCTTGAAACTGAACCTGACATAGTACCTTACTTCTATAAATGGGATGGGGTGTTTATTGAAGGGATGAATATAGCTCCACGTTACATCCTAGAGAAAACCTAATATAACTGTTTCAAGTGACCTAGTTTTCCATAGAAATTGATGGTATTTGGAGCACTTGGACATGACTGCTTGTTATGATCCAACTTTATGCACTGATGACCCACCATACTCCTATTCTTAGAAGAATATGACAAATGATCTACTGGCCTTTTAATTCCATGTCCAGCACCAATAGATTCATGTTGATTATCCACCTCAATACTATAATTCCCTTCACTTAATCTCAACAATGGGGGAATATTTACTGCATCATTTACTCTTTATAACACATCTTCATCCTAAATATCTTAACTCACCATGTCAGTAAAAGAGGTGTAATGGCCCGGACCTCCTCGATCCAATACTTTTTGAAAATATAATTTTTGTATTATTCTAGGATGCAGTGGTAGCTTAATTCATGAGTTTTTCCAAAATTATAGTTTTCCTATTGGTATGTTAGGGTGTCGGTAGGTTAGACCATCGATAGGTCAGGTCATCGGTATGTTTGGGTGTTTGCAGGTTAGGGCGTTGGTAAATCTAGTGTCGGTAGGTTGATCATCAGTAAATTGCATCGGTGAATCACTATTGGTGGGTCAAATCAGTGACTTGTGTCATTTTGATGCATTGGTGACATGAGTTAGTGATTCAGGCATCAGTGAATCATTTTTGGTGACTCATTTAGTTGACTCAACCATCAGGGATCATTTTCAGATTTTTCCAGGTTTTTCCATTTTCTCCTCTCTTACATTTTATTTGACATAAATCAAGTTTAAAACCTTGTTTAATAGTTTATAAATGTGTTTAGATGGATATTAATTACATATTTAATATCTTAATGCTCTCTGTATGTTGAAATATTTAGACCGCGTAGTCTTAACCATGATTTGACATTAATGGACCTTGAAATCATTCCCTTCTGTTGATATAGGATCTAGCTATTCTAAGTTTAGATTTCATATTCCCAATGTGTTTTAGTTTTATTTTGGTGATTTTAGAGCCATCCTTCCCCATTTATTTGTGTGTTGTGTAATAGCCTTTGGATGTAGTTTTCCATGGATTTATTCCTGCTTCTTGTACCCCCCCCCCCTATTTTTTTGCAAAGAGGAGTTGTTGATCATCTGTTTTTCGAGGTAGGGTTTCTGTCATATCTCTTTATTTTTTGTATCATGCAGTGTTGGTAAACTAATGTCCTTATGTGACTATGGTAAAATCCCAAATTTTAATTAAGGTTATTATAAATATAATTGGTCCAATTGCAATAACCGGTTTTATTACCTTAGTAATAAATTTGGGGCTGGGAAGATGATGATGATACTTGTGTTGTTTTTTCTATTATCTTTGATCCATGTTGTGAATTTTGTTGGTTATAAGACTTCTAAAAATCATGGCCATTGGTGGTATTTTTTTCTCACCTGACTCGTGAATACTTGTTGATATCCTTCTATTTAATGGTTATAAACTTGAAAAATTGATTAATCACATAAATATAGTTAATTAAATGGATGCCGAATGATCAAACTTTATTTGTGATAACCCATGTTCTATCAATGTAGAATTAATGAATAAGTGTTTCTAACTCAGAATACACCTTGATGTTTGGTGTGTCTATGTGTTGTGTTTGTTTCTGTTCGATATTTTTTTTGTGATGGTCGTATGGTGTTATGGTTGGTAGTGTGGTTGTTTGTATGGGGTGGTACGGGTGGTGTAATGGAATCTCAGGTTGAGAGATTGGTTGATTTTGGAGTGGATGAACTTGTTATGTGGTGGGACTACAATCTGTTCGATCTTTTTTGTATTGATGGATGTGGTAATTTTTTTAAAGATGGATACTAAGGATGGTTTGGTAGGGATAATTTTTATGAAATATGGTGTTACCTTTTCTGGGACGTTTTCCTAGAGTTTTATAGACTTTGTTGAAGTATTTTCGGGTTATGATGTTACATGTAGGGTGTTTTTTTTGGTATTTTTCTGGGATGGGATGGAATAAATTAATTAATTAATTGTTAATTCAGAAATATAATTTGTTAAATGAATTCATTCAGCTTATGAATTATGTGTGTGGTTGTCTATGTGGTTACACATTAGAGGTGGAGGCAAGGGATGTTTTATGTGGTCTGGTAGTTTTTTTGGAAGAACCATATCTTAGAATGAGTGTTTGGTTTAAATATATGTACATGTAGTTCCTTGTAATTTCTATACGCACCCCACCCATGTTGGGTACTACATGCTGAACTCCCCCATGATTATGTGGGAGGGTGTCCTTTCCCAACATCCTAACAGGAAAACGGATGGATGATTATTGGTTCTTCTATTATCTCTCTTCTAGGAATTGGTATCCCTACACTCTTCAGGTGGGTTTTGATGTGGTTGTGAGGCCTAGGTGGTTGTATGTGAGGTGTGCATCCCAGGTGTCATCATGATGAGATATGTTGTACTTTACCTATTTGTACTCTTCATTAGGTTTTTGTTTTGTGTTCTAGTTGTCTGTAGGTGGGGTGTGATGTGGTTGTGGCCTAGGTCTTTCTGAGTGGAATGTGATGTGGTTTTTGTCCCAGGCGTTTGTGGTTGGGATGTGCTATTTAACCTATGTGTGTGTAGGTAGTTTTTTATAGAGGGGCTTGTAGAAGAGCATGGTAGAATCAGGATGTTCACTGTTAGGGATGATCAGTGAACTAGTTGGAAGTGGTGTTTGGAACCCTATCATCAATGTGATTACTAAATTACTTTACATGACTTGAATTATTCATTGATCATGTGTTTAGTGAGGTTGGGGGGATAGTATACCTTGATATGTGCTTTGAGTTTCTACTATTTTCACACAGAGGAATTATTATGATTCTCCCCCTTGTGCATGAGTGACTTCGGCTTTTCCTACTAAGTAAACCTGTATGCTCACCATACATATATAAAACTGTTAATAGGATTCTAGGGAGATTACACAGACCATGTTGGACCTTACTAGCTTAGGTGTCAGGATATTAGATTTGTAACATCTTAGCTTTATTATTTTGGTATTTAATTTAGAGCTTTTCACTGTATTTCTAGTTGTTTTACTTTAATCTGGAATATGGGATAGATATGAGATTATTTTATATATATTTCTTGGATTTGTTTTGAGGTTGATACATCTTATCTCTAGATATTTTTTACTTTAAACATTATAATTCCTCCCATTTTGTGAGATTTGAATACCCTTGGTGCTGGTTTCCACCCTAGGTCCAATTGGTGGTGGGATCCAGGGGGTCATTATCTCTTTTTTTATCTTGAAGAAGGAAGGATATATCTCATTTTCATATGTTCCCTCATCATGAAAAAAGAGGGTCATGGTAGAATGTTATGAGAGGAGACAGTTGAGAGATATTATGGAGTTTGTAGTTAGGTACAATGAGGATTTCAGGGGATGGTATGGAAACAATGTTAGGTGATCTTGGTGTGTGACATAGTCCAGGGAAGATTGGCTTGGAAATGGGATTTTAGTTCCCCCTGTGATCTGATGCAAGGACTCTGAGATTACCAAACAACCAAGTGAGGCTACACCATTTACAGGGTAGAGACCCTAGTAAAGGTACATGCATAATGATGACTTGGGTTATTGTTTGTTTTGGGAATTTTAAAAATTGAAATAAATAATGAGTGGAAATGAATCCTACATAAATTCCATATTTCATAGACATAGGAGTTACTTATTTACATTTTCTTCTATGGAAAATAGTCATCTTCCATGAGTGGCTCGGGAAGTAGAGGCTCGATAGGCTGATCTAACTGACCAAGGGAGGGTTGACCTAGTTGGGCAGGATGATCAATGGAAGAAGATGCTTCGTGCTTTCCTATTACAGACTCTGGGAAAGTACAAAGACATCATTTAATATACAGATATAGTGATTTTTCTTGGGGATTTGGAGATCACTTTCATCTTGATGCGGGTTCCAATAGAGTACTCGGTTCCTTTGGTAGTGAGCTAGATGTGGAGTGATGTGTTTTAATGGTGGACGCTCTACCTAGGGGACAGGAAAGAGAGCGATGTTCTGTAGGTTGATTTTTATATGGAGTTCCGGAAAAAATTCTTTTCTTTGACCATGAAGGCTAATAAGAGGCAAGAGTTACTCTCCCTCCAATAAGGGAGCATGTCAGTATGGGATATGGGGATCAAGTTCAAGGTTCTCCTCCACATTCCTCCGAATCTATTTCTAGATGAGGAGTCTTGGGAAAGATTCTTATAGGAGGCACTTCGTCCTTCTCTCTAATACACAGTTACTCCCTTCACCTTGCTAACATACCTATAGGTCCAAAAGAAGGAAGAAGTGGTTGATAGGATTCAAACGTGAGGATTTAAACTATGATAGGGAATCTAGTATGGTTATATGAATGGAAAAGATTCCAATAGAAGTTCTTAGGTTCCAGGTGTAGGTTTCGGGCATAGTGGAAGTGCGTTATTGGGTTATCCCAACTTTAATTTTTGTGTTAACAATGATCAATCTGAGATCCGTCATGATAAAAATGTTGTATCTTCAAAATATAATGAAGAATGAAAATGAAAGAGGGGAGTCCCGAAACAATGGATAGGATCATCATATGTTGGTTATAATTAATTTAACTAATTGACAAGAATTACCTTGATGGAATTTATTCTTCATTGATGTTTCCAGTCAGGATCCGATGTGATTCGTCGTTGCATCGTAGAATCCAAGTGTAGGATTCCTCTAGCGGTGATCCAAAAGTGCTCCACGTATCTCTGGACATCACCGAAGGGATATCTAGGTGATAGCACGGAAGAGCCTTCGCTTGTGATGTCCACCTTTGATCGCCTTGATCCGTTGGAGGTGGATCTTTCTCTCATAGCTTGAGAGTGTTCTTGGTGGGAAAAGAATTCTCCCTTGGCTTGAGAGTTTTTTCAAATCCATTGTGCACAACCACCCAAAAATGGATAGGCTAATGAGAAATATATAACTGAGATCTTAAATTACATATAATAATAAAATGAATTAATTACCCTAAAGCATTTATTCATTTCATTTAATTCTTAGTAATACCCCATGTCTAATAATAACAGTTAGCTATTATTGTTACTTGACATGCGCCCAGCAAATTACACCTAATATTATTTAAATAAATAAATATTATTATTTTTCATAATTTACAAAAAAATACACAGCGTTTATATTTAATATACATGGCATGTACTTTTATTTTTCCATTTTTCTTTATTTCCTCCACCACATTTATTAGACCTTGAATAATGGATATTTATTTCTAAAATAAATATCACTGCATTACTCAAAAATAAATATATTATTTCTCCCACAATATATTCTCTTGAATAGCTAGTGTTGAAATAAATATGATTAGACATCCTTAAATAATTATTAAACCAAAATCAGGAATAATCTTAATTTAACATGTAAAATTAATATTTAACTGAGATACTGAACACACTTAGTGTGTGACCCTCTAGGCCTCTTTCTCAGTGGCATTATATGGAGCCTACCTAATGTCCAAGGTTAGCATCTAGCAACATTCCAAGGCACCCATAGAGAAAGAATGTAATGTCGCAATAACATGTCACCTCCTACGAACGCTTACCATGTAATATAATCACTTTGTCTCAATATATCGAATCAATCAGGTTGCATGCCAGTGCCATCAACCCATGTTCTCGATTATTCTTTCTTTGACTTTCCAAAATTGAACTTTCCCATTCCTCACCATGGCCATGGATTTACTTAGGCTATATCAATTCCATCAAAGGGCCTGAAATATCTACTTCCATTATGGAATATAAGGGACAAATCCTTTCTTGCATTATCTATTAATGTAGTATCACTCATGACGCACCCAACGTATTGTACCTCACTATGAATAGTGTGTTGTCACAGTTTTCGTCAATACATCTAAGTGCGTGAGTTGTAATACCCCTTAATAATAATCTTAAAGTCTAAGGACTAATACACACATCCGCAGAAAGGAACATCCAATGACACTATGAAATGTTGATTTCCTACTGTCAGGTCTTATTTTCATAATATCCTCCTGGATATTACCAAGGGAACACACCATGAGAAGATGCCTCAAAGTTTTATGATTCCTCACTCTTAATGGCATGTATTACTTGTGTCCCTCAAATAACATCATTTGTCCATAGAACATATATTCAAGAACAGTGTTATGGAACTTTTGGGTTCTCATCATAGCAGGGATCTGCTATGACCCTTTAATGCAACAGCTATCCTTAGGACATTATCTCATGCATTGTCACGCAGAAGACCAATCAATATTTGATAAGGTATTTATTAATGAATAAAGTAAAAAGTAGTTGGTTCTAGGCCACCAACTCCAACAGACTCCCACTTGGACTAGAGCCAACTGCTAACAACCTTTAACCAACTAGCTCTCACATGATATTCATGCTTCTGCAGAGATAGGCCTTTATTCATGGGGTCCTCCACATTCTCTTCTGTGGACACTCTTCTCACTACAACTTCATCCCTTTGATAGAAATATCTCAAGAGGTGATACTTCCAGAGTATGTTCTTTGTTCGTTGATGTGACCTTGGTTCTTTTGCAAGAGCCACCACTGTAGTATTATAACAATACAACGTGATAAGATATTTACTTCTAGGCACCACATCAAGCTCTTGAAAATTTTTTTGAATCCAAACGGCTTCCTTGGATGTATCCGAATATGCTATATATTCGGAATTCACTGTAGAATCGGCAACAAGTGGATGCTTTGAACTCTTCCAACTCACATATCCTCCATTGAGACAGAAAACATATCCAGATTGTGACTTTAGATCGTTCTGGTCTTTCTGAAAACCAGCATTAGCATACCCTCTGATGACAAGCTCTTCATCTATTCCATACACCAGGAACATATCCTTAGTTCTTCTCAGATACTTAAGGATAGGATTAACAGCAGTCCAATGCAGTTATCCTGGATCTTCTTGATATAGGTCTACCATGCTCAGTGCATAGGCAACATCAAGCCTAGTATATAACATGGAATACATGATGGATCCTATAGCCGAAGCATATGAGATCTTACTCATTCTATCTTTCTCTTATTGTGTCTGAGGAAACATTTTCTTAGAAAGATTTAGGTCATATGACATTGGAACCAATCCCCTCTTGGATTGTTTTGTACTAAATATCTTTAGTATCAAGTCAATGTATGTACCCTGACTTAGTACAAGAAGCCTCTTTGATCTATCAAGAATGATCTTGATCCCTAGAATGTAGGCTGATTCACCTAAGTCCTTCATGGAGAAACACTTGTTTAACCGGTCCTTAACTGACTGTAAGACTGGTACATGGTTTCCAATAAGCAATATGTCGTCAACATATACTACTATGATAATGATAACATTCCCATTAAACTGCTTATAAACACATGGATCACATTCGTTCTTAATGAAACCAAATTCCTTTATGGACTCATCAAATTGAATGTTCCACAATCTGGATGCGTACTTTAATCCATAAATGGATTTCTACAACTTGAAAACCTATTTGGCTTCACCTGGTGTCACAAACCCTTCTGGTTGTGTCATATAGACATTTTCCTAAAGGTTCCCATTAAGGAATAAAGTTTTTACATCCATTTACCAAATCTCGTAGTCATGGTAAGATGCTATGGAAAGTATGATTATTATGGATTTAAACATGGAAACTGGTGAGAAGGTTTCATCATAGTAAATTCCTTCACGTTGTCTGAATCCTTTTTCCACTAACCTTGCTTTATAGGTGCTAACTTGACCTTCCATGTCCAGTTTTCTCTTGAATACCCATTTTCATCCAATAGGATTTACATCAAATGGCTCATCGACCAGAACCCAGACTTGGTTATGATATATAGAATCCATCTCAGAATTCATATCTTTTATCCATCTTAGAGCTTTTGAGATTTCTACTGCTTCCTTGTAGGAGAGAGTTTCATCATTTTCCAACAATAATGATTCACCATCCTCAGTGACTAGGAAAACAAATCTCTATGGTTTCATTACCTCTCTTGAGATCCTACACAGTACTTGTGTTTATGGAACCTCTTCCATAGGGACCTGTAGAACTGGTTCCTATGCCAACTCCTATGTATATTGAGCATCAACTTCTTCGAATTCAATCTTCCTCCCACAATCCTTTTTTAGGATGTGCTCCCTCTCAAGAAATACAACTTGTTTGGTGATAGTCACTTTCTTGTCTGAAGGGTCATATAGGTAATATCCTTTCATTTCCTTGGGATATCCTATAAAGATACACTTTGTTCCCCGGGGTGCTAGATTTTTGTTAGATAAGGCCTTAATAAATGCCTCGCATCCCCATAGATTTGTGTGCGACAAAATGGGTTTCTTTCTATTCCATAACTCAGAGGGAATTCCATTTGCCACCTTGGTTGGTAATCGGTTTAATGTATATGTTGTAGTCTGTAATGCATATCCCCAAAAGGATAATGAAATATCTACATGACTCATCATTGAATTAACCATGTCCAACAAGGTTCGGTTCCTCCTTTCACTAACACTATTCCACTTTGGTGTATAAGGAGGAGTGAGCTGAGATAGAATCCTAGACTCCCGTAGAAGATCGATGAACTCTTGGTTCAGATATTCTCTGCCTCGATCTAATCGAAGCTTCTTTATCTTCTTACCAAGATGATTCTATACTTAATTCTTGAATTCCTTAAATTTCTCTAAGGCTTCTGACTTATACCTCATTAAGTAGACAAATCCATATCTACTCAAATCATCAGTAATAGTTATAAAGTAAGAATATCCACCTCTAGCTTCTAATAGAAATGGTCCACACACATCCGTGTGCACCAATCCTAGAAGCTATGTGGCCCTTTCACCCTATCCACCGAAAGTCAGCCTGGTCATTTTTCCTTGTAAAGAAATGTGACAGCTATCAAGTGGTTTTAGCTTAGTAGAGTCTAAATAGCCATCTAGGGAGATCTTTGTCAAGCGCTTCTCGTTTTCATGAACGAGACGGTGATTCCACAACTGGGTGATGTATGAGTCATGCGAGTTTGTTCTGTTATCGATTTTCAACACTTGGTTTTCATAATTTAATACATACAAACCATTATTTAAATGTGCCATACCATAACATACGTTCTTCTTATAAAATAGAAAACCCTTATTTCCAAACATGAAAATAAATCCATCCATATCCAAACAAGATACAAAACTTATGTTCTTGGTAACACTAGGCACATAATAACAGTTATGTAAAACCAAAATCATCTCAATTGGCAATGAGGGGTGGTAATCGCCAATGGATAATGCAGCCAGCCTCACGCTATTAGCAGCTCGATGATCCACCTCTGCTCTATAAATCTTTCTAAATATACTTGTTTCCTGCATTTGAATATATATGTAATCCCCACAAGCTATATCTAATACCCAATGTGTAGAAATGGAAAGATTACACTTGATAACGAACTCACCTTTAACATCCCCATGCTTCTGGGTGCAGTTCATCTTCCAGTGTCCATGCTTTCCACATGAAAACCATACCATCTTTCATTCATTTCCCTGCCTATAGATATTCCCCTTCTTGGAGGGATGGCGCTTGGGGGCTTCAGACCATTTATAATTATTTGGCCCTTTTGCCTTGTCCTTCCTTTTCTTATTCACCATAAGAACTGCGGGTTTTTCACACCTTATTTACTTAGAAAATTAGGGTCAGAAGTTCAAATAGACTCTTCTCATTGTTTCTCATGTTGTAACTGATAATAAAGCTAGAGAAGGTCTTCGTCAGTGATGATAGGATGAGATCTGTACGCAACTCATCCGGGAACTTAATCCCTAAAATGTCCAGGTGTTCAATGTAGCTATTGATCTTGAATACATGAGGCCCATCTAGCACAGAATCTCCAAGCTTAGTTGTAAACAAAGCATTGGAGATCTCATATCTCTCATGAATCACCTTCTCTTGATAGAGATCCTTAAGGTGAGACATCATGCTATATGCGTCCATGTTTCCAGGTTTCCATGTTGCTTCAAGAGCTCATTAGACATGGCCAATAGCATGAAACACAGGATATCTATGGCATCATCCATGTATTTCATATAGAGAAATAGTTCATCATCACTGGCCTCTTTTACAGGCACAATTGTAAAAGTCTCTTCCAACACATAAAATTTCCTCTCATGGTGAAGGATGACACGTAAGCACCTCTACCACTCTTGGAAATTGGTGCCGGTGAAAAGGTCTTCCTTCTCGAGTATGGTTCGCAATGATATGTTTGAAGTCATTTTTCTTGTCGTTTCTACAAATTAAGATGGGGAAAGGTTTAGTAATTTATTATGATAAAATAGAGACAAATAAATTAATTAATACTTATTAGTCTCCCACTATTTTATCGAAATCCAATATCCCTTACCATTGACTTTGGAATATTATGTTGCCTAAATATTCTAGTGGTAAGGATCCATATTTCCCATCGCATTACCCCAACTAGGTTTGGTCAAGTAACTTTAAGGGTTTTAGGTAGGCATTCTAAATGCCAACTACATTAACTCGCAGCTCCTTGATCCGCTGAGTGGACTCTCCAATCCTGAAATACTTTTATTTTTGGATTTCTTGAACCTTTTCCTCTTGGTCACACCAATTCCTACTATGGTAGTCAACCCTTGATGCGAACCAAGTCAAGTCAACCCAAAACCTTGAATTAGAATTCCCCAATAATTGAAAGCACCCCAACTAGGGTTGGTCAAGCACTTTGAACTACAGTTCGATTTTAACCAATATTATGGAAGGCTATAATGACTTAATATTTCTTTGAGGGATTATATCCTTATACGTAAATTTACATTTTATTATATTTATTACATACTTTTTAATATTAAGTGGGATATACTTAAGTGATTAACCATGTCTAAGATAATATTTTATGCATAAGCCGGTCTTATTTTAGTTCCATCTAGAATGTTTTTTTAATTCATTAATTGTGTGATTATAAAAACACACCCACAATAAATAAACCATGAAACTGATAGAAATAAAATAATTGGTATGATCATGAGTTTGTTCTATTGGTTAGTTTATCTAGCAGTTGATAAAATAACCCAAGACCTAGGTAAGAAACACCTTTAACCTTTTTTGTTCTGGCTGCACCCAAATTTACCCAAGTTTTATGGTGTAAGCGGTCATTGTAGTATGGCTTGGGTTATCAATCCTCGGAGACCAAAGAAGAAACCTATGAAACATACATTCTAATAAGGTGATTTGATGATGTTGATTTGGATATGAAGTGGCCAACTTGGTTTTTAATTGATTGTATTATTTGATATTTTAAAGACATAAGTGAATTCAATTTAAAAGCATGAGTTAATCCTTGGTTGTCACATGGGGTGAATTGGATGAATTTATTTTTAAATTATTTCAATGTCTTAAGTTTGCGCATTTACTTTATCAAAATACAAACATCCCAAATCACTCATTGATTTTGATTTTTAACTGTCCTATGGATAATAACCTATACACTTGGAGGATCATATTGATGAGCACTCCAAGGTAGAGGATTGTTTTAGCACTCAGGATGTGTATCCTTAAAATTAGTGAGTTTAAAGGATAACCAAAATCATTGAATGAAAATCTCAAAAATAGAATTGATTAGGAATTATTAAATTAAGAAATTCATCTAATTCACCCCATGTGACAACCAAGTATTAACTCATTCTTTTAAATTAAATTCACTTATATCTTGAAAATATCAAATAATCCAATCAATTCAAACCCAAGTTTGACACTTTATATCCAAATCAACATCATCAAATCACCTTCCTAGAATGTATGTTTCATAAGTTTCTTCTTTGGTCTCTGAGGAATGATAAACCAAGTCATACTACAATGACCGCTTACACCATACAACTTGGGTAAATTTGGGCGCTACCAAATTTTGGCACCGTTTTCAGGGACCAAGTAAGTCTCCTTAGAACATATTTCTATTCTCCCAAATTTCTCTTTTCTCATCGCATTTCTCTTCTCTTTTCCCCTTTCTATTTTTTTTTGGCTCCCAAAAATTATGATTCCAAATTTCCAAATACATCCAATGGAGTTTAATCAACAATATCCCTTCACAAAATCAAGATGGAATCAATTGGAAAATCCACATTGGGAATCACCAATATTTTTTAATTACTTTGATCAACCTTTGAATGAATACCCCACACTCGATAACATGAACAATATTTATGATGATGAATGTATAAAAGATCAATTTCCAGCCCTATTAAGAATGATTAAAAATATAAATATTGAGGAAGTCCATGATGTAAAAACATCTATAAATCCTAATCCAGAAAATATTCTTGAACAATTGTGTTAAAAAATGGTTAAAATGATTTCGGAAGTTTTATAACTGAGATTGGAAATACAAAACATTAAGACTTCTGAGGAACCCATTCCCACTCAGGATGTCCTTTCCTCATCACTGATAGAATAATATTTTATCCCAAAAATCACTCATGAATTTAAAAAAGAACTAACCTTTGGATATGGGATAATTGAATAAGATCAAGGAAATGTTGAAGGGTGTTTAAATCAGGAAGAAATTAATTTTTTGGATTCACAAGGGGGAATTTTTCTTCATGGATTGAGTGTCTGGAATATTTCTCCAATAATGATTTGTTAGAATCACCTTCCATTGAACCATTGGGAGAGATAAAAAATATTGAGTCTATACCCATTCTCAAAATTCAAATGGAAAATTTTGGGGATGAGTCATATTTTCAAAATGAACCAATTCTTTCTAAATGTTTTGGAGAAGAAACTGATTTTTATTTAATTTTTCAATCTCCTTTAAGAAATTTCAATCAACCAAAACTCAAAACTATTTTCATTCCTTCCCCACTAAATAATCCCTCTATTTATGATAACCAAGACCATTAAATTATCATCCATTTTCATTAATAATATCACAAAGTTGTAATGAACATTAAAATCTTAGGAAATACTCCAGATGAAACTCAATCAACCATTACCAAAATTCCTTTGACTTTCACACTCATTATTAAACGTGGGATTTCACATGACAAAAATTATAAAAAAATAATTAATCTCAATCTTGTTGAAGTGGAGAAAAATGGGGTCCTAAAAATGTTGAAAGTTGGAATTGGATAATTTTGGGGGTTAAGTCGAGCTAACAACGTTAAACAAAAGCGTTGCGTGGGAGGAAACCCATGGTTTTCATATTTCTAATCATTATGATTCATCTTTTTTTTATTTTATTTCATTTAAAAATTACCATAGGTTGTTGACCTGTTCTTCTTTTATGAGTAAGGATGGGTATTAAAGGGGAGCATCATATTCATCTGTGTCATGTGCTGTGATCCCTGAATAATATCTTACCCATAAATTTAAAAAGAAGATAATGTATAATCAATGTATTTTATTTTTATGTGGTTTTAGGTTTAAACAAATATGAATATGATAGTACCATATATTGTTTACCTATTATTCTATTATGAGTATGGATGGGTATGAAAGGGGAGTGCCATATTCATCTGTGTCACGTGGCGTGATCTCTGAGTAATACCTTACCCATAAATTTAAAAATAAGACAATGTATCATCAGTTTATTTTATTTTATTTTATTTTTATGTTTTATTTTGTTAAAAAATACAAAAAAATAAAATAAAAAATTTAAAGGACATGTCGTAGGTCATGGGGAAAATCCCGTGATAACCATTCAATCCTCTAAGACTTGAACCTAGGATTGAAGGGTGACTATGGCATATGCTTTCATCATCAACCACCAGGTGACTTCATTCCATGATTCTCATTTTCAATTTCCTCTTTGAACACCTCTCTAATACCCCCTTCTAAGTTATCTTTAAACACTAGAGATAATGTTATTCTATGTTGGGAGGAGATGAAATAAAAAAATTGATTATTTTTGTGAATAAGAACATGTGTGGAAAGAAAATTTCTATTAACCTTGAACATGACAACACACATTTAAAACTCTAAAATTGGATATCAAATAATTCTATATGCCTTGATTATGATTTTAATTCAAGTTTAAGTTTATGTGCATAGTTTTTGGAAAGTGAGGTTGTCTGATGTGATTGTTCACTGTTTATATTTTCATCCATATAATAAAAAAACACAATGCACGTCCTCTTGATTGTGGGTTATTAGTTTGAGTTCTTGGGGTTCCATAATAAATGGAATAGGTTTGGTGATAATTTTAATTTTAACATGAGTATTCTAAAAAACAATTGTGTGTAGAGTAATGGATTGACCTAATGTGTGGCTTTCGTCACTTGGGGATCATGACTCCATAGTTTTCTGGCCTGGAGTTGGGAATTTTATATCTATTTGTGGTAATTTGAATTTTTTTTTGATTGAGTAAACTCAAGATTATGCCTGAGTATGTGATCTTCACTTGGTGCCCTAAGGTCTTTGAGCATAGGATTCATTGAAAAAGTCTTGCTACATGGGTTGACTCGATTGAGTTCAATTTCAATTACCATGGAAAAAATGCAAAAAAAACACAAAAAAATTAAAAAAATATTTGAAAAAAATGAATAATCATCTTAATATTAAAATTTTATTCCTCCCAGTGCTTCCATATTTTCTCCCTTGAATGAAAATAAACCCCCATTTCTATTGTGATACACAACACTTTATCATTATTAATTGAAATTGGATGAAATGTGGTGATTAATTTGAACAAAGGAATGAGATTGGGCTTGGGATATGCTTATGGACCTAGCTTTTTTATATTATTTTGATGGGTTTCATAATATTTTTGGTATGAGGTCTTTGGGTGAGAAATGTGTATTAAATTTTTTTTAGAAAATCCACCAAAATTTGGTTGGGCCCAAATTTACACTACCAGTAAAAGCGGTCGTTGAAGTACATTTAGGGATCGAATCCACAAGGACCAAAGAAGAAACCTTGAGACAATAAGATTGGATGTGGGATTGGGTATGAAGTGGCCATCTTTGGGGTTGATTTTTATTGAAAAACTAATTATTTAATTTAGATAAGAATTAGAAAAACACAAATTTACTTGATCTAAAACAATTAATTATGATGGGTTGATCCTAGGTTGTTGCTTTGGGTGGATTGGATGCATTTGTTTCTTAGAAAGTTTGAGATCACTAATTCAAGATGAATCCACAAAATGAGATAATTCTAGAACATCATCCACCAATTTATTTCTTACACAATTCCAAGGCTAATCTCCAATTCACTTAGAGGATAAATTTCATGATCACTCCAATAAATTGGATCATACTAGCACTCTGAATGCATCATCGTTAAACTTGGTGAAGACGAATAAGAACATAACTCATCGAATGGAAAACTTAAAACAAACAGATTTAAAAACTAAAGTACATGAAATAACATCTAATCCATATCATCCAACTCCCTAGGACCAAACCATAAAATTTTATCCCTCTATATATGTTATTATATCAATGTAAGAGAGAATTTTACTTAAAGAAGTGGGATTGAAGAAGAAAAACATTAATAAAAATGAACACTCCACTATTGTGTGAGAAATTCACAATTGATGGTGTGAATAAATTCACACCTTGATTAAATGGTATCAATGTGTGCGGAAAAAGAAAATAAAATTTTAAGAATAAGAAAAACTTTTATTAAGATACTAAACATGAAATAAGAACTTACATGGGAAAAATTGACGATGCGATTACAAAAATGAAAGTAGGAAATTACAATTGAAAGAAATAAAAACTTCAATTGAAAGGAAAATATTATATAATAACTCCCTTCACCACTAGATCCTTATATAGTCATATTTGTAGCCTTAGTTACACCCCAACAATAAATTCTATCCTCATTAATTGGGAGAGTTAAAAGAGCGTGAGAAAATGAAGAAAATTTCGATGTTTCAAAGTTGTCCATAAATTTAGTCCAGATTCATCCCCCGTTTGACGTGTGAATTTTTAATTGAAGGATGCTGACTCTGTAGGGGTTATAGAAGCAAAATATTCTCGTCAATTTTTTCTTTATTAGCTTCAAAAATGTCAGGCCATTTGGTGCAGCCGTTTGGAAGTTATGATTGAAATGGTGGGATGACTTTATGTGCATTCATATTGGGCCCACCATTTAAATCTCAACTTTAGATCCCTTTATCATCATGAAAACTTCAGAATTAGCTCTATACAAAGTTGAATAAAATGATCCCCATATTTTTATCTTTGTTCAGTAAAAATTTGAGCTCCATTGGGCTTAGTTTGTGGGACCCACTTTTGTTTGATGGGCCTTAGGCCTATTATGCTTTCTCCAGAAAATTTCTTCATTCATGCTGAAAAATCTCCATCTTCTCCTGGGATTCATCAATCAATCCTAAAAGATAAAATATTCCAAAAAAAGTGATCAATTATATCCCAAAACATTAAATTCAAAAAATGAATATAACGTTCTCCACCAATAGATGATTGATTGGGCCCAAATTTGCATTTTAAATAGGAATTGCACTTAAGAAGAGAAATGAAGTTCAATTTCTATAATGCACTAAAAATTATGTTTATGGACTATGAAACACATAAATATTAAGATAGTAAAAATTAATATTAGCCACTTTCAGTGGCTAATCAGGTTCGTGTTTACAGCTTTCTACCTATCCACCTTTGTATCACCTTGGATTGGTTTCACCTTGGCTCCTAACTTGAGCCGCCTCCACTAGCTTGGGAGCTTCATCCATTACATATGCTTTTATCTCACACCCAGGTCAGGGGTAAAATGGGGTTTTATATAAAAGAAACCTTGGGCATGCAGGCCCTATATATTAATGAGGAGAAGGCTCATAGGCCAACAAATTTAATTTAAATAAATTAATTAAAAGAAACCATTCACATACAAAGGCCTTGGTCTAGCTTATGATCATCCATACATGAAACGATATTTACACATAAATAAAACTACCCTGCAATTCTTTAATTGGTATTGTTTAAGATAAATCACGCTCGAATCAATTAATTATCTTTAAATAATCAATCCTTTTATCTTAAAACGTTTTTCTGAATTTCCTTGAGATTCTCAACCATTATAATTTTAAACAAATAAATTTATTTAAAATTATATTTGTACGTAACTTGTACCTTGGAGAAAACCCAGTGAATTCCCGTTCATAACTACCTAATGAGTAGAAATGAGCATTACACAAATGTTAAATTAAGCACACATATATAAAACACATATCATGTGTTGTGCCTCAGCTTTACACCTACACTATGGTACACATCTCAAGGGTTTGAATAATATAATAATAAATTTTAATAAATCTGCGCAATTTGGATGAGTTCACGGTGTATAGTTCTGACTACATGGCATGTAATTTTGTTCACCATCCATCTGAAGTACACGCCCAGGGACATGGCGTGTAGATGTACTTTAGAAATTTTTGGAGTAAATGGCATGTTCAGTGGGACACATGCCGTGTAGTATCCACATTACACGGTTTCCAGTCAGGCAAGCCGTGTATGGGGTACACGGTCCAACCCTAACCCGAAGGGACTATACGCCAGGTTCCATGGTCCACATGGTGGGTAATCTGGAAACCATGTGCCACTTGTTCCTAGTCAACACACGGATTCTTAAAGATTTGGAGAGGATCTATTTACATGGCCTGATTTGGCGGACCAGTCCAATGCATTGAACCTAGACTACTGATTAGTCACTGAAAGTGTCTAATATTAATTGTTAATATCTTTATATTAATTGTTCCAAAGTCCATAAACATTGTTTTTAGTGCATTACATAAATATAACTTCATTTCTCATCAAAAATACAATTCATGTTTAAAATGCAAATTTGGTCTTAATCATTCATTTGTTTGTGGACAACATTATATTAATTTTCTGAATTTGAAATTTTGGTATATGATTGATCACTTTTTTTGGAACATTTTATCTTTTATCTCCGATGGATGAATCCAAAAAGAAGATGGATAATTTTGCACCTGAAGGCAGAAACTTGCTGGAAAAGGCATAATGGGCCTAAGGCCCATCAAACAAATGTGGGGCCCACAAACTAAGCCCACTGAAGCTCAAATTTATACAGTAGAAAGATAAAAATATGAGGATCATTTTATTTAACTGTGGCCAGAGCTAATTATGATTTTATCATGATGATAAAGGGATATGAAGTTGAGATTTAAATGGTGGACCCGACATTAATGCACAGAAATCCGTCCCACCATTTCAACCATAACTTCCAAACGGATGAGCTCCATTTCCTGAAATTGTTACAGCTCATAGAGGACATATGTAGAAGATATTTCTATTCTACAACCCATCCAGATTCAGCCTTATTCAATTTCGAATTCACACATCAATATGGTGGATGAATCCGGACAGTTTTCTGGGTCAAATTCGAAACATGAATTTCCTTTTGATTATTCACCCTCCATTTGACTCTATTAATTGTTGGGGGTAAATTAATTATTAGGGGATCTAACTAAGGCTCCTAATATATAAGGAGCTAGTAGTGAATGGAATAGGGGTGGATATTTTTCATATCATCTTTTGTTTCTTGTTTCATTGTAAGGTTATGCTTCCAAATTTCTTTTGTAATGTTTTCCATTTCCATGTAAGTTTCCTTTTTGTATCTTTATGTTCTTCATTAACTTCATTCACTTCTATATTATCCATTTCTTTTATTAAAACTTTATTATCACAAAGCACAGTGATATCTCTGTGTTGTTGTGAATTAGTTCACCCATAGGTGTGAATTTCATTCACACACACGGAGGAGTGCTCGTTATTTCCACGGTTTTAATTTCTTCAATCCAATTCGTGTTAGCCATCTTCTGCCCACCATTGAGAGTATACCATAAATGGAGGGATAAACCCTTAATGTGATGATCTTAGGAGGATGAAAAGGTTGGATTTAATGTTATTTTATGAACGAATTGTTGCTAATTGGATAATTAATTTAAGACATCCATTCTTCAATTATTTCTACTCTTCATCTTTACTGTGTTTGAGCAAACTAAATTCAATTACTAAATGACCATATACCTCGGAGAGATCATGAATTTGGTTCTCTAAGTGTATACGGGATTAGTAATTGTGTTTAGTAAGCACCAAACCAGAAAATGATGAATGTAATGTTAGTTTTGAAAAATGGATTCATCAAAAATTAATAAAACCAAAATTGTCTAATGAAGTAAAATTCATTCAATCCACCCCGAGCATAATCCTAAGATCAACCCATTTCCATTTAATTTAATTCACTTAGGTTTCTTAGTGTTCTTTAAAAACCATCAAAAATCAAACCCAAAGTCGGCTACTTCATAGCCCATCCTTCACACAATCATAGCGTCTCAAGGTTACTTCTTCGGTCCCTGTGGATTGCAACCAAATTGTGGCACTGTTGCCGGGGACCCAAGTAAGTACCTTAGACACTCATCTTCTTTTATCACCCCAATTTCACTATTCTCACCCTAATTTCTCTTCTCTATTCCCCTTTCTGTTTCTGCGTGTCCAAGATTCCAAAAAACAACTTTCAATCAACTCCAATGGATTATCTTAAAAAATACCCATTAATATACCATGTCTATAATCAACTGGAAAATCAATATTTTTAATCACCTCACATAGAAAATTTCATTGACCAAAACATGATTGAATACACCACACCAGATGATATGTACAATCAATGGGATGCTGATTGTTTAAAAGATCAATTTACATACCTCTTGAGGATGATTGAAGAGATAAAACATAATGAAGTTCATGATGTCCAAACATCTATCAATCCTAATTCTGAAAAAATTATTGAACATTTGTGTGAAAAAATGGATAAAATGAATTCAGAGGTTTCATATTTAAGAGTAGAACTACAAAGAATTGAAATGGTTGTGGAACCCATTCCCACTCAGGTTGTCTCTTCCTCATCACTAATACAAGAATCTTGTCTCTCCCAAACCTCAAATGAATTTATTAAAGAACCAACCATTGGATTTGGGATAGTTTATGATAATCAAGGAATTGTTGATGGGTGCTTAAATCAAGAGGAAACTGATTTTTTGTATTCACAAGAGGGAAACTTGACATTGTGGATGGAGAGTTCTGAATATTTCTCCATTGATGATTTTTCAATAACACAAATCACTGAACAATTGGGAGAAATACCAAACATTGAGCCCATACCCACACCTAAAATTCAACTAGACACTTTTGGGGATGAATCATATTTTAAAACGGAACCAATTCTTTCTAATTTTTTTGGAGAAGAAACTGACTTTAATTCAAATTTTCAATCTTTATTAAGAAATTGCAATCGACCAGAACTCAAAATCATTATCCTTCCTTCCCCAGAAAAGAATTCCATCATAGGTGATAAAAAAGACCTTGCAGTTTTAGTTCATTCATCTAAAGAAGCCAATAATTTTGGAATGGTCATTGATGTCTTAGGAAAGAATCTAAGTTCAACTCGATCAACCATTTCAGATATTCCTTGGATTTTACCAATCATTGTAGAAAATAGGATTTTACATGAAACAAATTTCAAAAAAATAATCAATCTCAATCTTATTGAAGTGGAAAAAGATGGTTTAATTAAAATGTCAAAAGTTGGAATTGGATAAGTTAGGGGTACAAGTCGAGCTAACGAAGTTAAAGAAAAGCGTTGCACGGGAGGCAACCCATGGTTTTCATGTTTCCAATATTTTTGGAATCATATTTATTTTTCAAATAGGATTAATAAATCATTTTGATATTTTAAAAATATAAAAAATAAAAAATAGATTGTTGACATGTTCTTCTTTTATGAGTACGGATGGGTATGAAAGGGGAGCACCGTATTCATCTGTGTCACGTGGTGTGATCCCTGAGTAATACCTTACCCAGAAAATATAAAGAAGACAATGTATCATTAATTTATTTTATTTTATTTAAGTTTTTTGTAGGTTAAAAAAAATTAGACTCTTGACCTGTTCTTATTTTATGAGTATGGATGGGTATGAAAGGGGAGCACCGTATTCATCCATGTCACGCAGTGTGATTCCTGAGTAATACCTTACCCAGAAAATATAAAGAAGACAATGTATTATCAGTTTAATTTAAAAAAAACATGAAACCCCATAAAAATGATGATACATGGAATTAAATAAATCAATGTATTTTTTGTTTTGTCTGTTTTGTCCTTCTTTTTATGGTTTAGGAACTATTTTGGGTGATACATGTTCAATCAAGGAGGTGCCTACATCCCCCAAGAGATCAAAAGAGTAATCTGGAGCATCATAAACTTCAACTTCAAAAACCAGGTGAATTTTTTACATGTTTATCATTCTAAATTTCAACTTTTAACTCCTATCCTACCCCCTTCTAACTTTTCTTTTCTTTAAACACTGGTGAAAGTGTTATTCTAAGTTAGGGGGAGATAAAAAATGATTTTTTATTGTGAATAAAAACATGCATGAAAAGAAAAATTCCATTAACCTTGAACATGATAACACACATTGAAAACTATAAAATTGGATATCAAATAATTTTTTATGCCTTGATTCTGATTTTAATGCAATTTTAAGTTCATGAGCATAGTTTTTGGAAAGTGCAGTTGTCCGATGTGATTTTTCAAAGCTCACATTTTCATCCTCTTAATAAAAATGCCACAATGCACATCTACTGGATTGTGGGTGTAAATTTGAGTTCTTGGGTCCCTTTCATTATAGCATAGGGTTCTGGGGTCACTTTTAGTTTAATTTGAGTATCCAAAAAAATACAAAAAAAATGACCACATAGAGCAATGTTTTGTCCAAATGTGTGGCATCCGGCACTTGAGGATCGTGACTCCATAGTTGTCTTGCCCAGAGTTAGGCTTTATATCTCTATTGTAGAGCATGAAATTGACAATATGTGTGGCGTCCGCACTTGGGGATCGTGACTCCATGGTTGTCTTGCCCAGAGTTAGTCTTTTTATATCTATTGTGGATAAAAAATCGTAAAAAAATCAAAAAAAATGGATACCCATATTACGGTTTAATGTGATTCCCACCTAGCACTTCCATTTTTTTCCCCTTGAACAATAAAATGGGCCCCATATCTTTTTGTGATGCACAACACTTTATCATGCTTAATTGAAATTGGATGAAATGTGGCTATAAATTTGAACAAAGGAATGGGCTTGGGCTTGGGATATTCTTATGGACCTAGCTTGTTTTAAATGATTTTGATGGGTTCCATAATTTTTTTTGTATGAGGTCTTTGGGTGAGCAATGTGTATTTAAATATTTTTGGAAAAGGGGATTTGAATTTCATATTTGTAATATATTTTGCTTGGGACTAGCAAAACTCAAGTTGGGGGATGTGATTAGTCACTGAAAGTGTCTAATATTAATTTTCAATATCTTTATATTAATTTTTCCAAAGTCCATAAACATTGTTTTTAGTGCATTACATAAATAGAACTTCATTTCTCATCAAAAATGCAATTCATGTTTAAAATGAAAATTTGGGCCCAATCATTCATTTGTTTGTGGACAACATTATATTCATTTTCTGAATTTGAAATTTTGGGACATCATTGACCAATTTTTTTGGAACATTTTATCTTTTAGGTCCGATGGATGAATCCCAAAATAAGATGGAGAATTTTGCGCCTGAAGGCCAAAACTTGCTGGAAAAAGCATAATGGGCCTAAGGCCCATCAAACAAATGTGGGGCCCACGAACTAAGCCCACTGAAGCACAAATTTATACAGTAGAAAGATAAAAATATGAGGATCATTTTATTCAACTGTGGTCATAGCTAATTATGATGTTATCATGATGATAAAGGGATCTGAAGTTGAGATTCAAATGGTGGACCCGACATTAATGCACAGAAATCCGTCCCACTATTTCAACCATACCTTCCAAACGGATGAGCTCAATTTCCTGAAATTGTTACATATCATAGAGGAAATATGGCCGAAGATATTTCTCTTCTACAACCCCTCTGGATTCGGACTTTTTCAATTTATAATTCACACATCAATATGGTGGACGAATCCGGACAGTTTTCCGGGTCAAATTCGAAACATCAATTTCCTTTTGATTATTCACCCTCCATTTGACTCTATTAATTGTCTGGGGGTGAATTAATTGTTAGGGTATGTACCTAAGGCTCCTAATATATAAGGATCTAGTATTGAAGGGAATAGGGGTGGATATTTTTCATATCATCTTTTGTTTCTTGTTTCATTGTAAGGTTATGCTTCCAAATTTCTTTTGTAATGTTTTCCATTTCCATGTAAGTTTCTTTTTTGTATCTTTATGTTCTTAATCAACTTCATTCACTTCTATATTTTTCATTTCTTTTATTAAAACTTTATTATCACAAAGCATAGTGATATCTCTGTGTTGTTGTGAATTAGTTCACACATAGGTGTGAATTTCATTCACACACACGGAGGAGTTCTCGTTATTTCTTCGGTTTTAATTTCTTCAATCCAATTCTTGTTAGCCATCTTCCGCCCACCATTGAGAGTATACCATAAATGGAGGTCTAAACCCTTAATGGGATGATCTTAGGAGGATGAAAAGGCTGTATTGAATGTTATTTTATGAATGAATTGTTGTTAATTGGATAATTAATTTAAGACATCCATTCTTCAATTATTTATACTCTTCATCTTTACTGTGTTTGAGCCAACTAAATTCAATTACTAAATGATTATATACCTCGGAGAGATCATGAATTTGGTTCTCTAAGTGTATACGGGATTAGTAATTGTGTTTAGTAAGCACCAAACCAGAAAATGATGAATGTAATGTTATTTTTGAAAAATGGATTCATCAAAAATTAATAAAACCAAAATTGTCTAATGAAGTAAAATTCATTTAATCCACCCCGAGCATAATCCTAAGATCAACCCATTTCCATTTAATTGAATTCACTTAGGTTTATTAGTGTTCTTTAAAAACCATCCAAAATCAAACCCAAAGTCGGCTACTTCATAGCCCATCCTTCACACAATCATAGCGTCTCAAGGTTACTTCTTCGGTCCCTGTGAATTCGACCCCTACATGTACTACATCGATCGCTTTTACCAGTAGGGTAAATTTGGGCGCAACCAACTACACAGAGTGTACTTATGAATACACGCCATGTATTTTAGTGTTGTACAGCCAGAAACGCTTGGAACCTCCGAATGAGTTCCTTTATTTTATTTTAATCAAAATTAAAAGAAAAATTCATTTCTGTATGGTTAACGAGAAACGAGAGAGGAGGAACAGATCTTGAGATTCATATTTAAAGAACGATTAACTTGAATTGAAACAACTAGATTATTAAATTCATAAATCACTGACGAAAAACTAAATAATTATAATCAATGATATGACCCCTCTGATACCACTTGTAGGCTCCGGGCACAGCAAAAGCATGTTGGTGGGTTATCCCAACTTTAATTTTAGCGTTAACAATGATTAATCTGAGATTCATCATGATAAAAATGCCAGATCTTTAGAATAGAATAAAGAACAAAAAATAAATAGGGGAGTCCTGAAACTATAGATAAAATAAACATATATTAGTTATAATTAATTTACTTAGTTGATAAGAATTAACTTGATGGAATTCTTTCTTCATGAATGTTTCTGGTCACAATCTGATGTGATCCGTCGTTTAGTCATAGAATCCAAGTGTATGATTCCTCTATCAGTGATCCACATGTTCTCCACGTATCTCTGGATGTCGTCGAAGGGATCTTTGGGTGCTAGTATAGAAGAGCCTTCTCTTACAATGTCCGCCTTCGATCGCCTTGATCTAGTGGAGGTGGATCTCTCTCTTGTAGCTTGAGAGTGTTCTTGGTGGGAAAAGAATTCTCTCTTGGCTTGATAGTTTTTTCAAATACATTGTGCAAAACCACCCAAAAATGGATAGGCTAATGAGAAATATATAATTGGGATTTTAATTACATATAATAATAAAATGAATTAATTACCCGAAATCAATTATTGATTTCATTTAATTCTTAGTAATACCCCATGTCTAATAACAATAGTTGACTATTATTATTACATTACATGTGCCCAACAAATTACACCTAATATTATTTAATTAATTAAATAATATTATTTCTCATAAATTCCCAATTAAAATACACAGCGTTTATATTTAATATACGCAACGTGTACTTTTATTTTTCCATTTTTCTTTATTTCCTCCACCACATTTATTAGACCTTGAATAATGGCTATTTATTTCTAAAATAAATATCACTGCACCACTCTCTAATAAATATATTATTTAACACACAATATATTCTCGCGAATAACTAGTTTTTAAATAAATTTGATCAGCCATCCTTAAATAATTATTAAACCACAATCGAGAATAATATTTATTTAACTTGTTAAATTAATATTTAACTAAGATACTTGGACATACTTAGTGTGTGACCCTCTAGGCCTCTTTCTCAGTGGCATTAGACGTAGCCTACCTAAAGTACAAGGTTAGCATCTAGTAACACACCAAGGCAACCATAGAGAAATAAGTTAATGCCGCAATGACGTGTCACCTCCTACAAACACTTACCGTGTAATATAATCCCTTTGTCTCGATATCTCGAATCAAGCGGGTCGCATGCTAGTTCCATCAACCCATGTGCTCAATTATTCTTTCTTTTACTTTATAGAATTTAACTTGCCTATTCCTCACCATGGAAATGGATTTATTTAGGCTATATCAATTCCATAAAAGGGCCTTAGATATCAACTTCTGTTATGGAACAGAAGGGACAAATCCTTTATCGCATTATCTATTAATGTAGTATCACTCGTGACGCACCCAACGCATCCTACCTTGCTGAATAGTGTTTCATTACAGTTTTCACCAATACATCTAACTGTGCGAGTATTAATACCCATTAATAATAATATTAAGTTCTAAGGACCAATGCACATGTCTGTAGATATGAACATCTAATGACACTATGAAATGTGGATTTCCTAATGGCAGGTCTCGTTCTCATAATATCTTCATGGATATTACTAAGGGCACACACCATAATATGGTGCCCTAAATTTGTATGATTCCTCACCCCTAATAGCCTATATTATTTGTTTCCCTCAAATAACATCATCCGGCCATAGAATAGATATTCAAGAATAGTGTTATGGCACTTCCAGGTTCTCATCATAGTAGGGATCCGCTATGAACCTTTAATGCAACAGCTATCCTTAGGAAATTATCACATTAATTTTCACATAGAAGAACAATCAAGATGTGATAAGATATTTATTAGTGAATAAAGTACAAAGTAGTTGGTTCTAGTCCATGAACTCCAAAACTAGGGCCTTAGAGGTTTCGACCAATGTAGATTCAACCTCAGTAGTTTCAGTATCAAACTTCTGGTCCAAGTGATTTTTCCATAGTATTAGGACTGAGGTGTTTCTATAGAGGAGGTCACGTCCACCTTTAGAGTTATTGCCCAGTTCGAGATCAGTATGGTGGAGGTGGATAGGTTTAGCGCCCACCTCAGTAGCAGTTGTCAGTTAGGTTATTTTAGTAGTAGGGAAAGTATTCTATTACTCCATTTAGGAAATATGGAGTAGGTGGGGGCCGACCTCAAGGTGATCCTCATGAACCTTCACCCATATGTGTTTTAGGGGGATGCTAACAATAGAGGGGTAGAGGAGCTGGGTGTGTTAAGTTTCATGCCGCATAGGTAGAAATTCTAGTGGGTATATATATCATTCAAGGTATGATAAGTGTGGTCAGTACTAATGCATGTTCATTGATTGATTTATGAGCTTCACACTCCTTTTTTCAACTGGTATATCCCATACTATAGGACTATATATATAGAAAATTTTGGATCCCCTATGTGTGGTACACTGGTCAGATGTATGACTGGCTTTATTGATATTTTCTAGGGATGTAGATTGATGTTGGGGCTGCATCAATCATGTGGGGATATTTTCCTATTTTAGTTGAAGCCATATAAGGTCATCATTTTCATCAACTGGTTTTACTCTATGCATGCTACTATCAACAGATTTCAGAGAAGAGTTGTGTTTTAAGATGTGGTTGGACAACACATGGATTTGATTTGCGAGCGAAGTTGTCTGATGGGAAGTCAGCATGTGGAGTCATTTCTTCCATTATTGGCCTAGATATCAGTGGAATCAGTGGATGCTGGGATGGTGGGGGTTCCCATATTTTTTGGGGTGTTCTTGGTTGTTTTTCCTAAGGAGTCTGTGACTCTGCCCCCTCAATGTGACATTGAGTTCGGGGTAGACTTACATCCTAGTGATTCTTTGATTTCAATAGATACTTATCAAATGTAACTTTCTAAGATATGAGAAATAAATATTCAGATAGATTATTTGATGAAGAAGGGTTTTATTTGGACCAGTGTGTCACCGCAGGGTGATGCAGACTTGTTTGAGAAGAAGGAATATGGTGGTCTGACGTTGTGTATGAACTAATGGAGGATGAATCTAGTAACGATCAAGAATCATTGCCCTATACCAAGGATAGACTATATTTTCAACTAGATGATGGGAGAGAGAGATTGTTTCTAAGATCGATATGTGGTCTGGGAATCACCAGTTGGGGGTGAGGGAGGGTGACATCATAAATACTATTTCGGGCTTAGGTATGGGAACTTCAAGTTCGTGGTTAGGTTGTTTGGTGTTATGAACGCATTGGTCGTGTTCATGGGACTTATGAACTTTGTCATTCGTGAGATCCTAGACTGATTCAATGTTGAATCCATTAATGAAATTCTGATCTACTCAAAGTCATAGGAGGATCAAAACAACCATCTTAGGACTGTCCTAGAAGTCCTTCAATGACACCATCTCGATGAAAATTCTTCCAGGTATATGTTCTAGACATGATAGGGGCACATCCTTGGACATGTGGTGTCTCAACAGGGAATAGAAGTGGGCCCATAAAAGGTTAAAAAAGTTTTTCCTTTGGTATAACCCGTGAATGTGGTAAAATTTTTCACTTTTATCAATCTGTAAGGATATTAATAGAAATTTTTACCTGATTTCTTATGATTTTTATATCCGTTAATGACTCTAACCAGAAAATTCCAAGCTTGTGTGTCGAATGAGCGGTGATAGGAAATATTCATCAATCTAATGGGGATGTTAGTCAGTGCTCTAGTTTTCATAGGGGGTGTGATGTTTGAGGTTTTTTGTGATGATTCACATCTAGTCCTAGGATGCGTGCTGATGCAGTAGTGAGAATTGATCTCTTATGGTTCTAGATAGTTACATCCCCACGAAAATAACAATACCACCCATGATCTGGAGCTAGCCACTGTCATGTTTGCATTGAGGTTATGGCATCATTACTTCATTGGAGAGTATTGTGTGGTGTTCACGGATCACAAGATCTTGAGATATATCTTTTCCCATTGATAGATGAACTTGTGTAAGTGGAGGTGGATGGATTTTCTCTAGGATTATTACTTTGATATATAATACATCTTAGGAAAGGGGAATGTTTTGGCTGATTCCTTGACCCAGAAGTCTTACAAGGAGGTAGTTCAAGAATATGAAGATGCATGGATGGTGATGGAGTAGTTTGTTGTCCTAAAATTAGATAAAAGAATGGATGGTGGAATAGGATTTATAATTTAGATAATGGTGTAGTCATCTATGAGGCAGCAAGTAGAGGAGTCATAGTGGGGAGACTTGGAGGTAGAGTTGATGCATGATCGTGTTGACCTGGGTGATGCTCTGAAGGGGTGGTCGAAAGATGTATAGCATCAGATGATGTTCCATGGAATGTTTTTTGTCCAAGTGGTGATTCATGAGGGATTTCTCGATGATTATCACAACTCACCCTTATTAGTACACCCAAGAGTTTCCAAGATGTACTGCGGCATGAGAGTGTAGTTTTTGTGGCCCAGGATGAAGCAATTTTTTGCAGAGTTTGGGGAAATGTACATAGTGTTCTAGTTGGTGAAGTATGAGAACCATGTCCAAAACTACCTATTGCATCCACTGGATGTCCCCTAGGGGAAGTGGGATGACATCTTAATGGATTTATTCATAGGATTACCCAAGGCTCAAGGACGATGCAATGCAATCTGGGTAGTAGTGTATCAGCTAATGAAATCATCTCACTTCTTAGCAATTAAGGAGTCATTCATAGTGGATGCATTAGCATAGATTTATGTGAATGAGGTGGCACAGATTCAATGGGTTCTAAGATCCATCATCTCAGATCAGGATATGTGTTTTACCTCATGAGTCTGTAGGGGATTTCATCATGATTTTGGAACTCAATTACGCCTCAACAATGATTTCCACCCTCATACAGATGGGATGATATAATGGACAATCCAGACATTATAGAACATGTTGAGGGCATGTGTCTTGTATTTTTGTGGATCTTGGGTGTGACACCTTCCCTTGGTAGGGTTTTCTTATAATAATTTCTATCAATATTCCATTGGTTTGGCTCCATTTGAGGCCTTGTATGGAAGAAAGTTTCGCTCACCACTATACTAGATAGATATTTGTGAGGTAGTTGTTCTTGGTCCGGATGAGGTGCAGAGTACAACTAAGTAGGTGAAATTTTTCTATGACTGGATAAAGGATATACAAGACCTACAGAAGTCATATGTTGATCACATGAGGAGGTCCTTAGAGTTCAAGGTTGGAGACCACATCTTCTTGAAGGTTTCCCCTCAATGTGGGCAGAGGAGGTTAGGATGAGGGAGTTAGCTATCTCCCTGGATCATCATACCCTTTTTGGTGTTGCAGCGAGTGGGAAGGGTGGCATTTCAGTTGGCATTTCCACTGTAGTCGAAGATTATCCATGATTTTTTCATGTATCTCGGCTTCTTCGATATCATCATGATGACTCCAACGTCATTGAATAGGGAAAGTTTGATATCGATGAAGATGAAATGTTCATGGAGTGGCTAGTGGAGATCCAATGTCATTGAGATAAGGTTCTGTGTGGATAGAACATTCATTTGGTTTGTGTGTTGTGGATGCATGGTGGGCTAGAGGAGACTACTTGGGAGCGAGAAGGGCATATGTGTGCCCAGTACTAGGAGTTGTTCTAGGATTTTCTGGTATGTTTTTCTTTGTGATTTAGTGTTTGAACATTGTTTGTTAAAATATGTGTTTCTTCCTTGTTATTTAGTGTCTGATGAAGTCATAACATGTAAAAAGATGGATACCAGATTCCTAATAAAGATTCATTAAATGATATGTGATTAAACCCATTGAGGTGAGTCAGTGACACCTAGAGTAGATTGTGTCTTGACATGGAGGAAGGAATTCCAAAATCCATATGTTTGGATAGTTGGATATTTTATGGAGTGTCTTGTGTATGTTTTGGTTAGCATATGTGGGAGGATGTTTTCTTGGATTTTGAGATTTCACTCTTGTTTTATAACAACATATGGTGGTTTATCCTTGAGTGGTATCTTACAGGGTGCTGGTTCGGATTACTCATTCATTTAGGTTTGGTTTTGAATTATCAAGGTACATAATAGTTTTATAGGTATCTAATTTAATTTTCCAGACCTCCCTGGTCCATTACATTTTCAAAATTTAGTGTTTGGTGTGTTCTAGGTGGAAATGGAAGCACATTTCAAGAGCATTTCAAAATTAAAATTTTTTCAGTAGGTCAAGGCGCCAATAGGTGAGGGAGTTAGTAGGTCAGGGCTCCCATAATTAGGGGCATAGGTGGGTCAAGGTGTTAATAGATCGGGCGTCGGTATGTCAGGGGTTGGAAGATATAGCGTCGATAGGTCGGGTGTCGGTAGGTCAGGAATTGGTGAGTCTCGTCGATGACTTTTTTTTGGTGGGTCACGTCAATGAGTCATATCGGTGAGTCACATTGGGGATTCAGTTTTCAGTGACTCGCTATCAGTGACTCATGTCAGTGAATCACCCATTGGTGAGCCATTTCCATCTTTTTCTAGTTATTTCATCTTTCACACCTCTTACGTTTTATTTTGCATAAATCAAGTTTGAAACCCTGTTTAATAATTTATGAAGGCATTTCAAAGCATATTAATTATGTATTTAAGGTCATAATGCTCCTAGGAATTTGAGATAGTCATTATTCATTGTCTTGACCATGATCTAACTTTAATGGACCTTGAAACTATTCCCTTCCATTGATATATGATCTATATCTTCTAACCCGAGACCTTATATTCCCAATGTGTTTCCATTTTCTCTTGGTGTGCCCAGATCCTTTCTTCCCCATAGAGTCTTGTTTTGTTTTGTGTCCTTCAGATCATTTTTTCCTTGGATTCCATCATGCTGCTTTTGTGAACCGTAGTTTTTTGGGCAACGAGGATTTGTTAATCATCTATTTTTTTATGTATGAATTATGTCATCTCTCTTTATTTTGTGTATCATGTAGGGAGGGTAAACTAATTCCCCTTTGTGATTATGGTCAAATCCAATTTTTAATTAAGAATGTTAAAAATATAATTATGCATATTATGATAAATGGTCTTGTTATGTTAGTAATAAATTTAGGGATGGGAAGATGATGATAATTCTTTTGTTGTTTTATATGTTATCTTTGATTCATGTTATGAATTGTGTTAGTCATATTCCATCTGAAAATCATGGTCATTGGTGGTCTCTATTTTATCACTCGACTCAGTAATACTTGTTGTTAACCTTATGTTGAATGAAAATGAACATTAAAATATGATTAAGCATGTATATACAGTTAATAAAATGGATTCCCTAGGATAAAACATGTTCTATGATAACCCATGTTTTATTATAGTGAAATTAATGAATGAGGGTTTCTTAATCTGAATACACATTGTTGTTTGGTGTAGCTTTGTGTTGTGTATGGTTCTGTTAGACCTTGGATTTTTTTATGGTTGTATGGTGATGTGGCTGATAGTGTGGCTATGTGTATGGGTTGGTATGGGCAGTGTAATGGAATATGAGGTTGAGATATTGGTTGATTGTGGAGTGGATGAACTTGTTATGTAGTGGGACTTAAATCTGGAAGAGTTTTGTTGTTTTCCTAGATGTGGTGCCTCTCATGAAGTGGTACTATCAAGGATGGTTTGGGGGGGATAATTTTGAAGAATGATGATGTTACCTTACGTGGACCTTTCTCCCAAAGTTTACATATAAATTTTTGAAGTGCATGTAGGTTATAATATTACATGTGGTGTGTTGTGTTTGGTAGTTTTCAGGTAGGGATGGAATAAATAAAAAAAATTATCATTAATGCATAATGATAATTGGTTAAATGAATTGGATGGGGTTTTCAATTAAGTCTTTGGTCGGCTATGTGGTTATGCATTAGAGGTAGTATCAAGGGCAGTTTTGTGTGGGTTGGATATTTGTTTTGAAACCCCATAGGTTGGGATGAGTGTTTGGTACACACACAAACATATATATATATATATATCATTTTAATTTTTATATACACCACAACCATGTTGGGAACTACATTCCGAACACCCACATTGTTATAGTACAGGGTGGTCATTCCCAAAATCTCGTTGGGATGATGGATGGCCTGTTATTAGATCTTCTTGGCTCTCTCTTCTAGGAATTGGAAGCCCTAGACTCTTTGGCAGGTTGTGGTGTGGTTTTGAGGCCTAGGTTTCTATGCATGAGGTGTGCTTCCAAAGTTTCTTCAGGATGATATATGTTGTACTTTCTCATGTGTCTTCGGAATGAGGTTGTGGTTTTGTGGCCCAGGTGTCTATGGGTGGGGTGTGATGTGGTTGTGTTATAGGTGTTTGCAGGTAGGGTTTGATGTGTTTTGTGACCAAGTTGTTTGTGGGTGGGATGTAATATGTGTCCTAGGTGTGTACGGGGAGGTTGTGGAAGTGGGTATTGTGGAATAATGTAGTAGCATTAGGATGTTTTACATTCGGGATGAGACGTTAACAATTCTGAAGTGGTCCAAGGTAATCTATCATTGATGTTCTTACTACATTACAATAATTTACTTTTATTACTTGGTTACCCTTCCTTTGGTGAGCTTGGGGTGGATAGTATACATTTTTAAGTGATTTTGTGTTTCTGTTGTTTTCTCACATAGGAATTAGTATGATTCTCCCACATGTGCATGAGTGACATTGGTTTTTTATACTGAGTATACTTCTATGATCACCCTATGTATGTGAAACATTTTTCAGGTTTCCAAGGTCATTAAGTGGACTGTGCTGGACCTTATGACCATAGGTGTCTGGATAGTTGTTTTTTCACTTTTGAGCATTGTTCTTTTGGTATTTACTATTGAAATTTTCCTTGTATTTCTAGTAGTTTTACTTTAAAAATTCATGTCGGTTGGATTCTCCCTTATTATATATATATATATATATTGGATTATTTATGAGTTTGATACATATTATATCTAGATCTTGGTTACTAAAAAATGGTAATGCCTCCGATTTTGTGAGATGTGAATAACCTTGGTGATGGTTCCCACCCCGAGGTCTATTGGATGCGGGATTCATGGGAAATTATATCTTTTTTCATCTTGAATAAGGATGATCATGACACATTTCCATCCATTCCATCATCCTAAAATAGGAGGTTCATGACAGGAGGTTAGACTGAACATTGGCACTTTCCACTAAAAATCAGGATGAAGCCCTCTCTCAAAACATTGAACTTATAGGGAATCGTTTGTAGCCCATATCAGAAGGTGGAGAACTAGATCTAAAAAATGACAAATTATATCTATCATCGACCGATCAACATTCTATAAACATTACATATATTTCCCCAATATGACATTCGCTACCTTTAAGAAATATTACCGGATGAATGAATCCTTGAAGAACTTCAAGTTAGATCTCCCCAAGGATTGGTTTGGATGACCAATTTCCACCAAATACTGTTCAATCCATCAATAATTAAGGTATAAAAATTAACCATTAAAGACTAGATCATATCATGGAAAACAAAGATCCTTTCAATTATCCACATCCACTCATCCACTTCGAGAGGATTTTCTTGACCATAAATTGGAGGGGGTTCCACTTTTGAAACTAAAGAAATAAATCTATTGGTTGATCAACTTGAGGGTCTTCTAATGGTAAACCACTTATATTAGAACCTCAAATATCCATCAATTATGAGGTGGAGCATTCCCTAAGAAAAAAGAAAACCAAGAACCTAATAGAAACCAATTCATCAAAAATAATTCTCAAACTCGAAACACTACATAACCAATTCTTCCAAATCACATAAAGCACACCACACAACCACTGGTTATCAAAACATCATAATTTTCCTATTGAAAATACATCTAAATTAAAGAAAAATATATGGGTTTCAAACTCACCAATGGTATTTAATTGAGCCTCACACATGGACATTATCGTGCCACCCTGAGCACTCATCAACTCATTCTTGTCTGACACCAATTTTACAATGTCATCATTTGTCCATGTTCCCACACATTTCCTTGCATGTGATCATCCATGGGAATACCAAAGAAAAAAATAATACTTTTTTATTTTGAAATAAACAATTCTACTCAAAATTAAAACACTTAATCTACATAGCATTTTAAAATTTCACAAAAACTTTTCAAAATATTACTAACCACTTGATTAAAACCCCATTTCAAACACCACACCTCAATCCCTTCGATTACATTAAAAACTAAAAATAATTTAGTTCTATCCAAAACCCCAATTCATCTCCTTCAAAAAATATCCATCAATTCAACATATCTCATTCAATCATATTTAATTTTATTAAAACTCATTTCATGAAAAATTCCTCCCCATTTAAAATAGATTTCAAAAACTCTCTTTAAAATAAATTTTTGTTTCCCAAACAAACTATTTTGAAAAACCTGAGGTTTTGATTATAGATATATAATATAGTTAAACCCATCCCAGTTTTACCCAAAGATCAA
The DNA here is from genome assembly GCA_963277665.1 of Viscum album. NCBI lineage: Eukaryota > Viridiplantae > Streptophyta > Magnoliopsida > Santalales > Viscaceae > Viscum > Viscum album. The sequence continues at coordinate 1,187,816,632 of OY728164.1, forward strand.
TTTATAAGAATCCTTTTTATAATGGTTTCTTCAATATAAATATGAAAATACATTTTTCATCTTTCAAAATCAAAACAATTACCACATAAAATATAATTTTCACAATTTCAAAACAAGGGGTTTCAAAAAAAATTATAAATTAAATGGGTACCCAAAAAACCAACAAGGAGAGAAAAGTGTCGATGGGTGACATGGCCACATGGTTGGAGGCCATATGAAAATCACACAACCAGAATAAGGAGTATTTTATAGCTGTATCCCTTGCTCCACATGGATTTCTAGGCCTTGCGAGCTCATCAAGACCACTAGACCAACACTGATTTTGTATTCTAAACATCAAACAAAAAAAGAACCACATAAACCAAACCAAACTCAAATTCCCATGGAAACCTGAGGCTATGAATAAAATGTGTTTTCCATACAATCCCATATACCTACACAAGTTCTAAAAGTCCTACCCCATCTACCATGACATCCCAAATAAAAAAGGGAACTTTGAAAGATAGATCCTCTAAGGAACCTAGGGATTTGATACCATTTTATCCTGAACCGACCCGATTTGACCCTGAACCAGTCACACAAGTCAGCTCAAGACAAGGCCTGAGTAGAGTTACCAATCTTCATGGGCAGGAAACTAGTGTCAGGGCATCAATAGAGGAATATATTGAATTATTTTACCCAACATATATAAATAAATATTGTAAATAAATGGATCATCCTAAATAAATAAATACAATTACTAAACATAACATCATTTGTACATAATAGGGGAATATGACAATACTGAACAATGAAACCCCGATCAAAACCTAACAACCAAAACATCTCCATGTGACCCCTAGGGTCACTCTCTTATTCTAAAACCAACCATCTCCTAGGGATATTGAATCAAATATGAAACCTACACCAAGATAAAAAACAAGAAAGAGTTATAGGTATTAGTATTAGAAATCATTTGTTTTTCTCGAACAAATCTATTCCCCATGCACTTTATTTAAATAAAAGACACATCAATTCCTTGTTTAAAATACAATACATAAAACTAGAATTTTTAAAAACATTCACTAAAAAAACATGTTCCATTTAACTATTTTCATCCAAATCCTAATTATTTTCCAAGAAGGAGACATTAAAATTTTCAAGGAGAAATAGAGAATTTTTATTTTAAAATTGTTAAAATAAAGTGAAAAACGTTTCCAACACATTTTTTGTAAACCATTAAAAACCAACACATAACTTTTATCCAAGAAGTGGTCCATGAAATAATTAAATAATAATTATCACATAACAAGGTAGATATAAAAAATAGAACACAAAAGTAACCAACTAAAAATTCATCTCAATCATCCAAAAAAAATAACTAACTTCCAAAAGTCATGGGAGAACCTAGGAGGTAATTGGGAAAGTCTAGAACATACTTACATCTGAATCAACCCAAATTAATTCCTCACCTGATGAAATCAAATCAACAACATACTCGATTACACCCTACCTAGTATGAAAAAGGGGGGCTTTCCTATATAAAACAAAACAAATATCCAGCAATGGGCCACTATCCATAATGAAATCCAAATCTAGAGTAGTAACTAATCACTGAAAATACACAATCTATTCCAAGTTATCAATTCATGACTAAAGATGGGGGGTGAACAAACAATGCTAACTGATCATTCAAACACATGCATAGACATCACACACAAGCAACTCACATAATAAGTCTCCCCCCGAGCCACCCTAATGAACAATGACATTATTTTTAATCATTCAAACACAAAGGAGCCTCTCAGCACAGGCCTCCCACAAAATTCATCATAACAATGGAAAGATGATTATCCAAGTAAAGTTTTTAAGATGATTATTTTCAAAAAAGCACCAAATGGACCTCAAGCACCCATTGAGATACCAAAAATTAGAAAACACCATTTTTAATTTCAAAACCATTTTTAAAAAATACTTTTTAAGCACTCATACAACATTTAAAACCCAAAACCACTTTCATCAATATTCCCCACATAACACATACCATAATAACATACCAACCCATATTCCAAACCATCAAATATACACTTCTTTCCAATACATTTTTTTTGGAATACCCAATTTAAAAACCCCAAACCAATATTTTAAAATTAAAATACATGTACCAAGAAAAAACCATGTTCAAAAATCATAAATCGCATGAAAAGGCCAACTAAGAATTTTATCAAACACGTGATAATTAAATTTAATGGTAAATTGCAACGGGAAACCTGCCTCTATCCAAAAGGGATTTGAAAACACCAAACCAAACCAAATTAATTGGGGATCAAAGGGGAAGAACATACAAGTGGAACCTTTACCATGAAATCCCAACAATTAAAATCCTAAGAATCATGAAAACTATATCCACAAGACCATGTAAGAAGAATGAATCAAGATAAAATGGATAGAGGATGATGAATAAGAGATAAGTAGAATACATTGATAAATCACCCCAAAACCTTTAAGAAAACCCCATAACCAACATTCAAGGGACTAAATGAATCTTGTAGAATAAGGGTGGGGATCCCATTGTGTTACATGATCTAGAATAGGGAATAATTGATGTTTTGGAGTTAAAAATCTGGGAGGGAAGAAGAATAATTTCATATTTTTAATAAACTTGGAATTTCACATGATTTGGCCACACGATTTCCCAAACCATGCACCATCCATGTACCCCTTTCTAGACAAAATTGTAACTCTCGCAGGTTAGGTGAATGGTTTGGTAAACTGTGCACCAACTTTCTGACATTGTTTTATCCAAAATTGAATAACCATGTGAATTCCTTCCTCATGGTTTTCTTAAAAATGCATTGGTCATGTTCCTCTAACCTTATATAATCAAGGACCAAGATATTTTATTAGAGAATAGTTCATAGTTTCCCCTAACCATGAAACCAGATAAAGATAGCCTGAAACTCAAAATTTAAATATAGAACACCTATAACATGAGGGGAAAACCAATGACCAAAAAATAATCTTAAACATATAGAGAAAACCAATCTCAGTGTGAAACTAACAATATTTATATTAAGTATAATGAAGTTATTGAAACAAATGATATACACTTGGATTACATTAATGAGATTGACACAAACAAAACTGGTGACACTAACACTGATAATACTAATGAATCAAATTACAACATAGGTCACATTAGTGATGATGAAACTGAAGACACTGGTAATACATTTTTTGATAACACTAATGAAAATGATAATAAAGAAGATATAAATGATGTTGAAGATACATAAATAAATACAAAATACCACATTGTAATCAATGTCACTGAAAAATATTTCAATTACATTGAAAACATGGATGATACTAATTTTGATGGCATTTAGAACACATACATTGATGACACAATTAATGAAGACTCTAAAATTGATGTCATGAATAACTAAGGTCACATGTGATAGTTTCACCAAAATTTAAAACACTAATTTAAAATGAAACTCAACGAACTCTGACCCTAATTTTATTGTCCACACTAATATAGATGAAATTCATGATAATGAATTATAAATGGATGATACTAACATTGATAATAGTAACACCACTAATAAAAGTAATGCTAATAATGAAACTAACAACACTAGGAAATAATAGTATTGAAATCGAAAATGCAGACATCCATAATGCTATAGAAACCAATGAAATTTAGGATAATTAGCATATTGGTAGAAAAATGTCAACGACAGTGAAGGAATAAATGAAATTTATGATAGTTATAATAATTATGAAACTAAAAAAATGAAAATAATAACATGGATAGTAATGTATAAAATTTTATCACTATCATCGGTGAAAATAAATACAATGAAATTCATTTCAAATACATTGATGATGTGATGGTTGTTGAAACTGATTAAACTGATGGCATTGATGAAACCTATTATGATTGTTATGATGATGGAACATAAAATACCAAGGATAGTTTCACTAGAAATACTAAAAGGATAAATTATATTGATAACTCTGACACTAATGATACTGACATTGATAACGCATGTACAACTGACATAAAAAACATTAATTTCGTTAAAATTGATGAATCATAAATAAATTGATGAAAAAAAACAAAAAATAATCTATAAAACATAGAACACAGAATCAGATGACATTGATCACATTAAAACCCATTTCATTGATGAAACTAATGACATATGTGTGACTAATTAAATTTATGACACTTATAATACTAACAAAATGGATTACACTAACAGAAATACATAGATGACATTAGCACTGAAGACATTTATGACTCTAAAAATGACAAATCTATGAATATTGGAAGTAAATATACCAAAAATATTATAGAAAATAAGAAGATGGAATCACCAATGACATAAATGATATTGATAAATGAAATATTAAGAACACTAATTATAATAATATAAAATGATATGAATGATAATTATTCTAATGATATTAATGACTTAGATGAAATTAATTTTGATGAAAAAAATGTTATGGACTATTTTAAGACCATGGATATTGATAGAATTGACACTATGAACCATAACACCAATCACAATGAAACTGATGAAATCAATGTTGAAAACATTTACCTATATGGCATGGATGAAAGCGACACAAACGACATTAGAACATATAATAATGACATGGATGGTATTTAAATGATGAAAATTTAGATTGATGGCATCAACCATGTATTACAATAACTATTATGACACTAAAATAAATGACATAGATGACACAAAAACCCAAATTCATTGATAACAGTAAATTTAACAATAATGGAACCAATGACACTAGTTATACTGATAGAACTGGAAACATCAACACCAAGGATACTAATAACATCAATCAAATTGAATCAAATGATATGGGAAGTCATTTAAAATGATGATATTGTAATACCTAATAATGATTTTAAAAACACTAATAAAACAAACACTGAATACACTAATACCAATAACACTGATGAAACTGATGATGCAGACATTAATAACATGGGTGATATAGAAAAAATTTATGATACTGATGTTGATGGTATAAACATTGAATAAACATAAAATGGGGGAAAGTATTATATTTGTTTGAAAGAACACAAAATTGGAAATCATTACACTATGTCCAATTAAATGGATGTTACTGATGATATTGACATTTGTGACATTCGCAGTACTGACAAAAATAGTGACATTGAAAAAAAGGATAACAATAAGGCTTATGAAACATATGCAGATAACACCAATAGAATAGATGACATGAATGAAACTAATTATTACCAATTAAAGGGTACCATTAACACTAAAACTAATGTAATGAACACTGATTAAACTTCAAAAACTAATACTAGTAATCTTGATGATTTTTAAGAAGATAATTTTGATGATGCTAATAAAACCGCCCATGATTATGACAATATCTCTCAAGATTATAACATAAATGATAATAACATAGAGAACATTGATATAGATGAAAATAACTCAAGTGAAATAGAAATCCATAAAATTTATTTTCAAGAAAATTATGACATTGATTATATAGATACAAACACTAATTAATCTTATAAAAATCAAACCAATGACACCTAAGAATATAGAACAAGTGATAATAACATTGATGACACAGGTTCTATTAATACTAATTAAACTAACTAAAGTTAATACAATTACACCCAAAAAAGATAACATTACATAAGACAATTATATTAAATATTTGTATAACCCTAAAACTAATGGTCCTAATGATGCTATCACTGGAGAAATTGATGATAAAAAATCATATGACAGTGATGATGCAAATGTACAAGAAACTAATGAAACTGGAAAAAAAATCAACATTGATGAATGGAACCCAATGTAAACTAATCATATAAAAATTTATAACACCAACCCTAATGATTATTATGGAACCAATGAAAATAATGTCATTTATAGGACTAAAAAAATTGTCTGCATTATGGAAAATGATGACATTGAACAAATTGATTCTGATGACAAGGATGAGTCTACGAAAATTATCACATTTTTTAAAACTTTTTCAAAATGAATATATCACAAAAATGTCCCACACATAGAATAAAGTTATGAAACTAAAATCTATAATACTAATAGTGATGATATAGATACATCATTGACACTAAATAGCAATATAGATGTCGATAAAACCAATAAAAAAAATATGCATAATTTTCACAATGAAAACATAAATTCTAAAGAAAATGACACCAATGACATAGATTCTAATTAAATTGAAATTATTGTAGTTAATGATAGTATCTGTGAAGACACTAACCATAATAAATATAGTTATGAACTTTCCATCACTAATGATAGATAAAATACCAACATTGATTATATTAAGGATTAAAATATTAATGATTTTAATAAAACCAACAACACAGATAATGCCAATGTTACCAAAGAAATTAATGATGGTTAAACTGGTGATATAGATGATTCAAAAATAAAATAATAAATTTATATTGATACAAATATAATTGATTATAATTTCATTATCAAGTAAAAAAATTAAACCAATTAAACTAACAGTGATGAAAATAGATATGGATACTAATAGAATAAAAGAAACCTAAAAATATAGAATAATGAAGTGAATGATGAAATGGATTTCAATACTAACACTAATGGATGTCATGAAAATATTTTCTATGAATTATAAAATGTATATATTACTTACCATACATACAATGATAATAATACTATCATGGAAAAAATGGACACCATAAATGAAATTAATTCCAATGACATTAACAACGATGAAAAAAAAGGTACAAATAGAACCTTAACAAATGGACCTCATGATACTAAAACAATTGAAGATAACCTAAATAACATTATCATTGGTTTCATTGATAACACATTAACAAATGAAACTAATGAAAAATGAACTTATATGAAGGATACTAATGATTAATATCATATAAATGACATTAAAGGAATGAGAAAAACTCATACACAAAAACTAATGACCATGACAACACTAAAAAAATTAATTACAATTAAAACATTCATACAATTGATAATATGAACATTGAAGAAACTAAAACCATTTAAATATAAAACATCAGGGCCCTGGTCACACTAATGAAGATATCACTATAAACATTGATGACATGAAATCTAGTTTCAATGATAAGAATTATGAGACTTCTCACACTAACAACACTAACTCTGAGGAAAATATAATTAATGTTACAAAGAATTTTGATGTATATTAAATCAATTAAAATAATGATATTGGAATCTATGAAACCCAACTTGGAATACACAAATGAAATTAAAATGATGAAAATTATAAAACTGATAAAATTGAAAATGATTAGATGGATAATATAAATGATGTGGATAAAACTAATGAACTAACATCAAAAACACTAAGAACATATAAGACATTGAAACCAATGACATTGAAAACATGAACTAAATTAATGAAATAGATTCCAATGAATCTATAGAAACCTTAGAAACTATCAAAAATAACAATAATTATATTGATGGAACTAATCACATTGACTAAATGAAAATTTATAAATAGAATACATTTTCATGAAAGATGTTATTGATAATAAAAATAAGGACAATAAAGATACTAAAACTAATGAAATTTATGATAAGGAATCTGATGAAACTTTTGAAATCGATGATACTAACACAATGGAAATTGGAATGATTTATGAAACTAATTAACAAAATAACATTTAAGACACAAAAACTGATGAAAAGAGTATTTCTAACAATAATAAGATGAAAAACACTAATTCAATAAAATAGTCTAATGATTAATATGATACATATGGCACTAAAACTAATAACATAAGTGAAACTAACATCACAAACTCCAACGAAACTGAAAAAGTTGTGACATAATCACTATTAAACTAAAGAAATTGAAACCGAGCATGTGAACAAAAATTATACGATGACATTGAAAAGAATAAAAATAATAAAAAAATACTACACTAATATAAACTAAACTAATTACTTTAATGATACTAATCACTTTGAGGAATCCATTAATATAAATAAAACTGATGAAACATTAGACACAGATAACACTAATGAAATTGACATAATAAAATTGATAAAACTGCTTCCAATAAAGAAACTGATGACACTAAAACAGATAAAACATTTAAAACAATCAAAACTAACATAAATGGAACTATATAAACTTTTAACACTTATTCGTTCATCTATATTTATAATGATAAAACTAAAGACTCCATCATAGATGAAAAATGTAAAAATTATGCCTAAAATGATGATGTATGTGATATAAATGGAACTAAAATTGAAGTAATATTAAAAACATAGGATGTTGATACTAATAAAATTACTAATGATAACACTAAAACTGATGAAAATAATGTTATAAATGTGAAACTAATTACATATATATTGAGTACAATAATAAGGATAACATCAATGAAACTGAAATCAAATAAAATAATACATTTTATTTCATTGATGGTACTAATATAAATAATATCATTTTCACTAACAACACTAATAATAGTGATGTCACTATCAACAAAAATGTTGTTGACACCAATGTTAGTGGTAATGATGACACTGATTCTAATTAACCAACCATCAATAACACTAATGAGTCTTAATCAATTTAATTTTTCATTGGTTCCTCTAAAATAATAATTCTTATGAAAATAAATTTTATGAAAATTATAACATTAATTCCACTAAAAATAATAATAAAACTTTTGGAATATAATGAATATATGGAACTAATGTGGGTGACATAAAAAATAATAGTGTTAGGGGAAGGGATACTGATTAAATAAGTGTCAATTCTATTTAAAATAATTGTGAATCAAATTAAAAATTATTATATAGATAACATTGATGATATAAACGATGAAAAATCTCACTAGTGACCATGAAAAAATTGTTCAAAATAATATGAAATGCATAATGATATGTAAAAAAATAATTATAGAACTTGTAAAACTCATGACACAAATTAAATTAATGATGCTGGGGAAACACATGACATTAATGACATGGATGGTAATGATGAAACTGAAAAAAAAAATGATGTTATATACATTTGTGGAGAGACCCCTAAAAGTAATTATAACATTTATGATACTATTTTTTATGATAATGAAAACCGAGGAAACTAAATTCATTAATTCTATAAATACTGAAGATAATGATATTGATGATACATTCATTGAGGACACAGATGAAGATCAAAATGGTAACAACACTACCTTTATCGATAGTATTATTGAAGATATTTATGACATAGCTATTGATTACCTTTATACTAATAACACTAATGAAATATAAATATAATACATCAGCATTAAGGATAATGACACATATTGAACTTTTGACACGTAGGGTATTGACATCGAGGATACTAAATATAATATAAACACTAATGAAATTGATGTCAATGATAAAAACAGTGTCAAAATAGTTATCTATGCTAGAAAATATATCATTAACAACACTAATTGGGTTGACACTCATGGCCTAGATATTAATATTACCATTGAAATGGATGAAACATAAAATATAAAAGACACTAGGAACAATGAAAATAATTTCACTGATAAAACAAGAGTCAATGTTAGTGAATTCATTGAATAGAATTATTTAAGATACTAATGAATATAATTACATAAATAAAAACATCACTAAAAAAATTTCCTCGATAGTGAAAATGAAACTATCATTGATGAAACTAACAACATCAGTCACATCAATGATAATAACATCGATGACACTAACATTGATTAATCTTCCTACAACTAACCATATATAATAATGAAGATGGAATCGATAATGATGATATGAATGGAATTATTGATTAAATAAATTAAGAAACTAATAAATAATATAATGATGATCAGGATAACATAGATAACACCAATGAAACAAATGGAACCAATGCCACTAACAACGTTTACAGCACTCATAACACTGATAAAGAAAACCCCATTGAAATTGACATTGATGATACATGTGAATCAAATGATACTAAAACTAACTATTTTAAAAAAATAATGATTTGATCTACTTATCTTAGTGATATTAAACTAATGATATGATGGCATTATCACTGCTAAAACTATTTCTAAGGTTATTGTCTATACTAAAAAAACCAGTGAACTCAATGTATTTAATGCCACTAACACTAAATTAATTTATTCTTGTGACTCTAATTACAGTAATATTAATGCAACTAATGATGCTAACACCAATTATATAAATTATAATGAAGTCATTAATGAAAAAACTATTGATAATAGTGATGACACATACAATAGTAAAAATAAAAACATGAATGGAAAATGGGATTAATGAAACCTATAAAACTCTGATGACATAGAAGGAATAAATGACATGAAATAAATATATGATACTAATGATATTGATACCACCAACATTAACGACACTAGTAATGATGCTGATGGAATTGATTTTGATTACATTCATTCCAAAATAATTGATATTGATGATATTGATGAGACAAATGTTGATGAAAATGATATGGATGATACATACCCTAATAACATAAACTATATAAATAATACTTAGAATAATGATAAAAACAATTAAAAAATGATGATAATTAATTATATGATAGATATTACAACAAAAGTAGACATCATGATAATAATAGCATCAAAATTATTGATGCTGACTTGGGTGATAATAATTACACTAATAATAATGACACCACCGACAATACATATTCAGAAAAAATGAAACATAAAACAATGGTGATATTGATATACATGATATTGATTGCACATACACCAATGATACTACCTCTATTAAAATGGATGAAATTAATTCCAATGTTAGTAATGAAATCGAAGAAAGTGAGACTAACACCAAATACATTGCTATCATGAACACTGATTATAATAATGATAATTAAAATGATGAAACACTGTTTGATAACACAAAATATAGTAAAAATAATGAATTTCATGAACTAATTCCACAAGTGTGTCATACTATAATGATATAGCTAAAAATGATGGCACTAACGACACTAGAAACACTAATATCAAAAGCAAAGACATTGAATAAACCTATGACATCAATGAAATTTCTATGGAAGACACAAACAAAATAAAAAATAGTGAAACCATTTTTTATAGTAAAACTAATGAATATGATGACAAAAATAACACTAAATACAATAATGGGACTGATGATGCTAATAAAATTGATTAAATTTATATTATATACTCTAACAAAACTATTGAAACTGAGGATACTATCATAAATTTCATGAAAACAATAAAATCACTACTTACAATGATTGTAAAAACAATGATGTTGATGAACATGGAGATACTAGTATTATAGACACAATTTATGCTAATAATTATGACATAGATGACATTGATGAAAGTGATGATGATAACATCAGTAAAATAGATGCCACTAGTGACATTAATTCTAGTGAAACTAAAACACACGTGGAATAATATTGAAAACATGGAAGAAACTATCAAATATAAAAAAATTAAACAAATGATTGAAAATTTTGAAACTAATGATGGTTTCACAAACATTGTGGAAAATAAAATCGATGAATATTTTGATGATAATACATACATTGATTATATTTTTTATTCTGATATCATTGAAACTAACCCCACAAATGACATAGATAATATATTAAAATTTTAGAAGAAACTAAAATGATTGAATAAAATGATACCAAATACCCTAAAACACCAATTCTAATGGCATTAATGACACTACTGACTCTAGCATTGATATCGATAACACTATAGACATTGAAATAGATGACATATAACAAACTAAAACTAAAAACACTAACCCAATTGGTGGGACTGATTGCACAAACACAAAAAAATTAAGAAACTAATTTCATTAATAACATATTTAAAAATCATATAACTAATGATGTCATCACTAGTTACATAAAAGATACTTACAGTGTTGAACATTGTCTCACTAACATAGAAGACACTAAAAATTAGGATTTTGATGACATTGAAAAAATAGAAATAGATTACACTAATTGTTATAAAACTAAAATAGATGACAATATTTTGACTAACATTAATATAAATGACACTAAATATTAATAAATTGAAACCAATGAATAAAAAAATTCAATGACATAAATAACACTAACAGGGAAAAAAGTCAAAAAACAGTGATGAAATTGGTAACACCAACAATACTAATGGCACAAACATTGAAAAATTGATCATACAAAAATTTATGAGTCTTATTTCATGAAAAAAATAGATTAAAATACTGAAAATAATTTCATTAATGATAAAACCATTTATTACAATGAAACATATATCTCTAACATAATTGGTGATAGTAACACACATTGTTTTGATGGAATTGAAAATAAAATCTCTAGTAGTCCATTAAAAACTATAATTAGATATACTAACAACAATAACACCTTATAAACTAATGAAACTAACCATGTAACTATGGAATAATTTTCCTAAATACCCTATCAAACTAGTACCCCACCCGAATTTTCACATACCAGAAGACATTCATGATCCCTACATATTAGCAAGTAGCACCCGGGCATCAGTAACCACCACGGGGAATTATTTATTCTAACCTAAAGTAACAATTAGGCATGTGTATATATATACACACACACAAAAGAGAGAAATAGTGGAAGAGATAAATATTTTCCATAACTAAAAGAACATAGTGGAAACAATATATCACAAAAGAATTTATATCATCCCAAATTACATGTCCAACAACAAATAAAAAATATAACAAAAAATGAATAATTCATGTCATAGCAAGGTAAGACTCCCAAAAATCCCACAACTAACTACCCAAACACATCTAATAGAAAATATTACTACCACAATGTGGTTCCTTAAATTTCACCATATTGAAATGCATAAAGAGTTCCATTCACAGCCAAATGGGTATATAGGGTGTGATCTAATAGGCATAGTAGGATCTTTTCATGGTGTTCCATAAAAAGTCTCCAAATAGTAATATGAAAATTCTCAATATTAATGAAAAAAATTTATGATTAATTGTTAAACCTATTTTATATCGAAACAAAGGGAAAACATTTAATTTTACCTTTTACACATTTCCAAAATATTCTTGGTAAAATAGTTAAAATCATTTCACACATATCAGGAAATCAAATCAGCTCAAAATAGAGCATGTATCTCAAATTCTACCAAAACATTATAGTAAAACATGAAATAGCACAATCTGAATGCATAGGTAATATTTCACAATGATAACTACATTTTATTCTAGAAGACTACTTGTACCACAATCAATGACTAATGTACACTAATGTCCTTAAAAATAAGCCTAATAATAGATAAACACCCCATTAGTGACCCCCCCTTCCCCCAATGATGTCAACATCATCTCCCAAGTATAACGGGCCTAGAAAACAAAAGGATGCCCCATGACTGAGCCCCTTGAAAATACATAGATACTGGACCAATGCTAAATCTTTAACCAAAGTACCAATGGATTCTATTGTAATTCATCATATAAACCATTTCCTCAAAAGAATGATTCAAAAACCATTTGAATGTTCTATAAAAAACCCTTTTTACCCTACCAATGGGAAACTGGTATTTTTTTTAAAACCTGTTTCACATCTAAAAATCCATCCTTCAATCATGAAATTTCATTTATAAAAAAATATATCAAAAGCAAAGAAATATATTTCATCCATCATATTCATGAGCTAGAACAACCTACATCAAACTTTTGTTTCACAAACCCACAATGGGATCCACTGTCATAGAAGAAGAGAAATAAAATAATGGAGGACCTCAGCAAAACATGCATGCTACATTACAACCACCAAAGGGATTGGCCTCTAGAGGTAGATCATGGAATTGATCAATAATGGATCAAGAATATTATTTTTATAGATCAATGTATCCAATAATTCAGCACAATTGTGATATCGAAATCATTGGAAATGGAAAATTAGAGGGAATAATCACCTGGAAAGATTCACCATAACTATAATGCAGAGTAATCACTAATTGAAATTATTCGAAGGATTGGAGGTCACCAGAATTTCCTAGGAAAACTTCTCAGTTGAGAGGGTTGAGGTTGTGGATGAATGAAAAAAAAATCATCCATTTAGCACCCTAGAAGCACAAACCATAGGAATTACAAGGTGTGTAATTCCTTTTCACATCTTGTAATCCAAAATATCCATATATGATAAAAAATCCATTACCTCAAGTTAAAAATCCTGATTTTTCCATTACACTATGTGTAATTCACATCCATGGGATATAATTTTCACACCATCTACTGGTTCACTACATTCACCCAGCACCGATTACATGATTTTTAAACATGTTTCCTGGTGTGTAAACATCTCACACATTATACCGGTTCACAAAATTTTCCTAGTGATCAATACACTATGTGTAATCAAATTACATGTTGTGTATTTCTCTTGAAGACTATGAAAATATATTATTTATCTCAAAATCATGAAAAAAAATTATGTGTTCTATAAACTTAGAAGAACCCCCAAATTATTATAACATTTTTATGCCCTAAATCCATTAATTAACCCAAACATAGATCGCTGAACTTTTAGTCATCTGCCTTAGAAAATGCTATGCATCCTTAGGAGTCCCAACATGCGTCTAAATAAAGAGGTAAACAACAAAAGATAAGTGGAATACCTAATAGTGGGTAATGAGATGTTAAAAACTCCACAACATATGAATTTGTATCCTTAAGAATTCATGTAGAATAATACATATGGGAAAAAAATTGAGGACACTACTTCATCATCAACGAATCACACTCCTATGACTCATGAAATCTAGTTCATTCCTCTATATGACTTAGACCAACAGAATTGAAATCCCATGAAAGATATTCTCGTGAAAGTTAAAAATATCCACTCGATTCTCGATAAAAAAAATCTAGCTATAACTCAATCTCTTCCCAACCCAAATGTTACAAGGATCAAGATGGTATTTCCAAAGCTATGTTTTTTGGAAATTATCATGAATTCATATCAACTGAACTATAAATATTAACCAATCAACAACATTCCAAATATTCATAGTAACCTAAAATGGTCTAGAATATCTCAAAGAAAAAAATTTCTATTTTCCATGCCTACTATGACTCAAATAAGGAGAAATTTTCCATAAAACTAGGTAACCTATAGAAAAAATTAAAGGATTATTCCATTGATCTATATAATATTTATATCAGCATGTTTCTATAACAAGTTACTAATATATACCTCAGATCCTCATAGATGTATCCTAAATGAGACTTAGTCAAACAAAAGAATCATCACCCACCTATTCCCAAATAAGAAGTGATCATTAATGGTGACCATAAAAATCCATGAATGGATCTAGTTTTATCAATGAAAAAGAACTACTACTATCAAAATACCCAATTAGTCCAAGATTATAATCCCACAGTCATCCAAGATCCAAGACATAGGTGTGGACTCTATCATCCTGGATTGTAATAGCATCATCCATATGGTCATCATTCTTTTGATGATAAATCATACACATCTTTGGTTGACTCCCCATTGCCTCTTGGAGACTCCTATAGAACATTAATGTAATCCTACAATCCCTATCTGAAACATTGGTAGAAGTAACCCCATGCATCCTCATGTTCTACATCACATACATCTTACCCTGATCTTCATCTTTAGTGGTGACTCTGATTAGAATTAAATTATCACATCTTTCAACTAATCAATCAACACCAATATAGCATTCATTTTTCATGGATCTCATGGTAATCCACCAAAAAATTACATGAAGAACTATTCCCATTTCAAAACCAGTGCCATAAGTGGATGATGAAAATCAAGATGTTTCTGATGCTATGCCATTATTTTATGGTAGGTGTAATAGTGAGACACATAATATGAAATTTCACTCTTCATACATTTCCAAAAGAACCATAATCTCTTATAATAATATATCTATATAATTATGATATTAATGGGCCACAAAGAATAATTATAATCAATAAATACTAATCCCCTTAATAATGCTGGGAAATAAACCCAATACCAAAAAGGAATAATTCCATCTATAGAGAGATAACATCCAGAAAGAGTTACACAACCATATCGGGTTTTTAGGATTCCTCTAAACTCATCATCCTACTACTTAATCTATAGAATTAGATCAAGGGGGGATGGTGATAATTTAATAATAGGATGAATTATACCTAAATCATTCTCTTGGGAATTAATGTTCAACTTTGTGAAGATTCCCTTATGGTTCCACCCCTTCATCGATTCCAAAATAGCCTATGATGGTAATTTCCTGGTAAGAAGGTCTACAACAAAATTTCTATAATGAGTCAATAAGGTTTCCTTATGACTTTTTCATTCTTATATGTTTTGAAAATCACAAACACTTTATTTTAAGGAAAATTATATTTTCCCTAAGGATTATTCTCATAAGGAAAATTTCCATTCTCTAAGGAAATTTTTATCCTTACCTATGATTTTTATTGTTTATTTAATAATATATCTAAATATAACTCCTTTTATTACTAAGGAAAAATTAGGGTCCATATCTAAAACCTTGGAATACTACATTTCCTTGGATTTAGAGTATTCTGTTTTCCAGAACAGAATTATCTGAAATTCAGACTCTGTATTCTCTTAAATTCATACTCTGAATTATTTGAAAATAAAACTCTGAATTCTATGAAATTCAGACTCCGAAGTCTCAGAAATTAAGACTCCAAATTCTATGAAATTCAGACTCTTAATTCTATGAAATTTAGACTCTTAATTCTATGAAATTTAGATTTCAAATTACCTAAAATTTAGACTCTGAATTCTATGAAATTCAGACTCTGAATTCTCTGAAATTCAAACTCTAAATTCTCAGAAATTCAGACTCTAAATTATCTAAAATTCAGACTCTAGATTCTTTAAAATTTGGAATCTAAAATTATCTGAAATTTAGACCCCGAATTCCTCAGAATCTTGACTCTAAATTCCTCTGAATTTATACTCTAAAATCCTAAGAATTCATACTCGAAATTCCTCAGAATTTAGACTCCAAATTCCTTAGCATTCAGATTCCAAATTCATTAGAATTCAGACTCTAAAATCTATAGAATTTAGGTTTTGAATTATTTGGAAAAAATAATCCAAATATACATTATTTTTATAATCCAATCTCTATTTTTCCTTAGACTCTACAAAATAAAGTTGGTTAAGAAACTTCATTTTTATTACATTTGTTATGAAATGATGTCGTACAATTTTTTTCTAACTAACCATTGATTGAGTAGAACGTGTATAGGTCCCTCTGATATTCAAGGAAAAATATGATCATTGGAGGAGGGAGCCGACTATTGGAGAAGTGACTATAAATAAGAGCTCATTTGAACGAGCTCATAACAGTTCCATCACTCTAGATATTACATACTACTGATGTGATTTCTAGAGAGAGAGACTCTCATGCTTTGTGCGGTTCTAATAATATTTTTTAGATTTCTTCATGCAACTCTGATTGTTGTTGAGTATAATCGAGGGCTTCTGAGGGTAATAATACATAGGTGAAAACTACCTTAATGATCGAGGTATTGCAGGGATATCAAGAAAAATTCTATTATTCCTATCGCAGGCTTACCCTGGTGTTAGTAAGATAGCCTTTCATGAAATTATAAATCATGGGACCATTATCCAAGGTTATTAGATACCCTACACTTTGGGTTAAAAGATTTCATACATGTTACTCGTTTTGTTTCAAGTTTATTTCCACTACATTTTGATAAAGAAAGAAAGTATAACCTTCTTATGCTTTCTTTTACTTTTGTATAATTTGATAAGTAAGATTTTATATGCTTTAAGGAATAATCTTTTCCTTTTAATCTTTCCTTAAGTTTTATTTCTGGAATCACATTTATAGAACCTATAAAGTTTTTTTAGTTGAATTAAAATAGGCTTTGTGATTTTACCTTGTTTAACATTTTAATCATAGTTTTTTTAAAGGTAAAAAACAAATGTTTTAAAACTTAAAATTCACCCCATTCTTTTAAATTGAGCATCTACATCATTATTTCGATCCTATAATTAGTATTAGAGGATGTCTCTAAAATACTTATATTCACAAATAAGTTTTCTTGCTCATGTTTTCCTTGTTTTAAATTTTTCCTTGCTTAGATATTTTTTAAACCTTTTTCTACTAACAAGTTTTGTGGAAATATATTTTCTTATAGAATTGAAGGAATGAATGTAGGCTCAATTGACAACCTTAATCCTACCATACCACCTATATTTGATGGTAATTATTATGAATATTTTTGAGATCGTATGAATACTTTTGTTATTAACATTGGAGTGGACAAATTTGTCATGATTACTGGAGATTACATGATTCTTGATAATGAAGTCTAAACCATTACTAATAAAGAAAAGATAGAATATCAATTAAACTAAAAGGTACGTAATACTTTGTTGTGTTCCATGACCAGGAATATTTATAGTCAAATTTCTTCTTGTTAAACTGTAAATTACGTATGAAAGAAACTTGAGGTTACTCATTTTTGTACATCCAAAGTTATAGAAACTAGAAGAGATATGGTTAGAGAAGAATATCATGGATTTTTATTTCCTTAGGGAGAACCTGTATGCAAGGTGCAATGAAGGTTTATGAAGATAGTTAACAGTCTAAAATCTATGGGAGAGAAAGGTCTTGATGATCAATCTCTTGTGGAAAAAATTATTGATATTATGCATAATGAGTGGAAATATAAGAGAAAAGCTATTAATGATAATAAGAAAGTATCTCAAATCACTCTTGATAGTATTTTTGGAACTCTTCTTCAACATGATGAAAGAATGAAAAAATATGATGATATGAACAAGAAGAAGAAATGAAATAGAATTGTATCCTTTACTATAACTAAAGACAAGATTTTGGAAATGGTTATAGGATCCAAGTCTAAGAAAGTTCCTATTTTATCAGAATCTAGTGAAAGTGAACATACTGAAAATGAGCTAGATAATCATGATCGAAGGATGAACAAGATAGTTGTAAAGAAAGACTTTTAGTATAGATATATGAAGAAAGAAAGAAAAAAGAAGAAAGATCAGGAAGTTACTTGTTATGCATGAAAAAGAGCAGGGCATATTAGGTCAGATTGTCCTATGCTTATGGAAAAGGATAGGAAGGAAAAGAATTCTAAGAGGAATATAAAGAATTACTATAAGGCTAAAGATATAAAAGTTTATAAATCAAATGACACCTGGAGTGCCAGAGGTGGTGACTCTTCGGATGGATCCTCAAAGTATGAATCTTCTTGTCAGAAGAATATTGGTCTACTAGTCAGATTACCAATTGAAAATAATTGTCTAATGAACAAGGTACACAATGCTAAATCTTTTACTAATGTATCTTTGAATGAAAATTATACAGATGATGAATACTATAAGTCTTCAGATGAAGAATCTTCTTCTGAGGAAGATAATACTTTACCTTTTTATGAAGAAGTGTCGAGGTTTGCTAAACTTCTTGAGAATGAAAATTATAAACTCAAAAAAATATTGATAATGTAAATTATAGATTATCTATTTTAACTAAAGAAATATCATATCTTTCTAAAGATCTTGATAATAAAACTTTTGATTTTGAAATTATTTCCAAAAACCTTAAGGAAGTTAATTCTGAGAAGGATAAACTTTCTAAGGTTCTTGAAAATGTAATTTCTACGAAAACTATTTTAGAGACTAACTCTAGTTCTAAAAATAATGTTTTTGAGGATAAAAACATGGTTATTAAACTAAATTTAGAAACATTTTCCTTGAGGAAGTGTCTATCAAACATTAGTTCTGGTTAGGAAAATTTGGACAAGATGTATTTCCGTATTCGACATTTAAGAAATAGTTCTGGATTTAGATAAACCAATTCTAAACTGGTTTTCAGTAATAACTATTTTTTTCCTCAAATTGCTCCATATTGCACTAAATTTCTATGTTGTGGACATTGGGTGAAAAAATATTCCTTAAAAATCAATCTTAATGTTTTTATAAAGCTTATTTTTCTAATAAAATGTGGATACCTAAAATATTTCTTTCTGAAATTTCTTGATCCAAGAAACTTGGGGTTCCAAAAGTCTAACATTTTCATTTTAAAGAAAATAAAGAAAGTACCAATAGCAATACATGGTACATGGAAATTCGATGTTCCCGATATATGACTAGTAATAATAACTTCTTTGAAAATATTATCAAGATGCAAGGAGGAAAAGTAACTTTCGTAGATAATGATCAGGGAGCAATTGTTGGTATATGTAACATTGTTCTTCATGGAAAAACCTTAATTTCAAATGTTTTATTTGTTAAGATTCTTAATCATGGCCTAATTAGTATATATCAATTATGTGATAAAGGTTACCTTTTAAATTTTAGGAATGAAAAATGCTTAGTACACAATTCAAAAGAAGTTTTTATTTTTTCTTCCCACGGGAAAGAGAATGTATACACACTAAACGTAGAAGACATTTGGAGGCAAGATCTACCTTTCCTTAGTGCAATGGAAGATCAATCTTGTCTATGGAATAGAAGGTTAGGACACTGTCACTATAGGAACATGTGAAAACTCTCAAATAAAATACTTTAAGGATCTACCAGAGATTAGACTTGATTCTTTAGAAGTTTGTGATCCTTGTCAATATATCAAGCAACAAAAATCAAGTTTTAAATAAATCAGTGAAGTCTCAACTTTTGATGCATTAAAATTAGTGCATATGGATATTTTTGGTCCAACAAAAACTGGAAGCATTGGAGGCAAATATTATGTACTTGTTTAAGTTGATGATTACACTATATTTACATGGGTCTATTTTCTAACAAAGAAATCTAAAGCTTTTTCTTATTTCAAAATTTTTAGAGCCCAAGTTAAAAATGAGAAAAATCTTCCATTGAAAACTATTCTTAGTGATCATGGAGGAGAATTTTGAAATTCTGATTTTGAAACATTTTTTAGTAAAAAAGGAATTACTCATAACTTCTCATCTCCTAGAAATCATCAACAAAATGGTGTTGTTGAAAGAAGAAATTGAATTTTTCAAGATATAACTCGAACCATTTTGAGTGAATATTCTATAACTAAACACTTTTGGGCTGAAGTTGTAAATACCACTTGTTATTCTATAAATTGAGTTTTTATTAGACCTTTTCATATCAAAAATCCTTACGAATTGTGGAATGGTGGAAAACCTAAACTTTCCCACATCAAAGTATTTGGTTGCACAGTATTCATTCTGAATACTAAAGATAATTTACATAAATTTGAACCCAAATCCGATGAAGGAATTTTCCTAGGCTACTCCATAACTTCTAAGGATTATAGTGTTTTTAATAAAAATACTTTCACTATTGATGAAACAGTGCATGCTAAATTTGATAAAACCGATCATTTTGTTTTTTAACAACCTCAACCTATATCTTCAGATGTGTTTTCAAAAAGAGATTATCAACCCTTGATAGAAGATTCTTCTGATAAGGAAAATGTTCAAGAAAATATTTCTGAAGCATTTACCCCAGAATATTTCCTACCATATATTGATGAACAGGTATTACAAAACCCAAATTAGTCGTTTCTTAAGAATCATCCTAGTGAAAGTATCATGGTGATGTAACTCAAACTGTAAGGACTAAATGTTCCTTATGAAATAAAGTATAACACCTAGAATTCCTTTCTCAATTAGAACCAAAAATAACTGATGAAGCTTTATGTGATGATTATTGGATAAAATCCATGCAAGATGATCTAAATGAATTCGAAAGGAATAAAGTCTGGACCCTAGTTGAAAGACCTAAGGAAACTTCTATTATTATATTAAAATGGGTCTTCAAAAATAAATGTGATGAATATGGAATCATTGTATGAAATAAGGCTAGATTAGTTCCTAAAGGCTATAATCAATAATAAAAAATAGACTATGAAGAAACCTATGATCCAGTATCTAGACTTGAATCTATTCATATTTTACTTGCCTTTATAGAATTATTTATTTTCAAACATTTTCAAATGGATGTAAAATGTGATTTCCTTAATAGATATATTCAAGAGGAGGTTTTTGTTGAACAACCTCATGTTTTTGAAGACACAAAATATCTTGAACATGTTTTCAAACTTACCAAAGATTTATATTGACTTAAACAATCCCCTAGATCCTGGTATGATAGACATATAAGATTTGTTTTAAAAAACAATTATGTTAAGGGAAATGTTGATCCAACACTTTTTATAAATAAAGATAAGAAAAATGTTTTGATTATTTAAATTTATGTTTATGACATTATATTTGGTTTAACGCAACCATCATTAACTGATTCTCTTGTGAATCTAATGAAATATGAGTTTGAAATGAGTATGATGGGTGAGTTAACATTTTACCTAGGTTTTTAAATTTCTCAAAAACCAGAAGAAACATATATATCTTGACATTATTATATTAAATATATTCTTAAAAATTATGGATATGACAACAATAAGAGTATAAACACTCACATCGGTACCTCAAATTCTCTTGATCTTGATGAAGCTGGGAAAATAGTAGATCAAACATCATTTAGAAGTATGATATGAAGTTTACTATACTTAACATCTAGTCATACAATCATAATGCTTTCAGTATGATTATGTGAAATATATCAATCCAATCCTAAGTAATATCATTTAAAATCAGTGAAAATAATTTTTTTTATTTAAAGGGAACCATGGAATTATGACTCTTTTATACTTCTAGAAACGATTTTATTTTAAAAAGTTTTTTGGTTGATAATTTTGGTGGATGTAAAATGGATATGAAAAGTACATCTGAAACATGTCACTTATTATGAGATTCATTAGTTTTTTAGTCCTGAAAAATGAAACACTCATTAGAAATTTACACTAGTGAAGCTGAATATGTAGCAGCCAGAAGTTGATGTGCTCAATTGTTGTGGATGCAACACACACTCACAGATTATGGCATGAGTTTTTCCAAAACATAGATATTGTTTGATAACATTAGTTCCATTTCCCTAAGAAAAAACTATGTACATCACTCTCATTAAAAACACATTGATATTAGGCATCACTTTATTAGGGACCACACACAAAATTGAGATATCATTATTCAGTGTATCGGAACGCAAGATCAACATGCAGATATTTTCCCAAAATCTTTACCATCCGATAGATTTTATTACATTAAAAAAAGTTATGAATGATAACCGTAAATTAATCTTCCATATTTACTTTATGTTGAAACTTATCTCCTTAAAGTAATAAAATTATTTTCATAGAGGGAGTACATTTTCTTGTTAATTAATTTTTTTGTTGTCAATAATTTTCCGTAGTCAATTTTTTCGTAGTAAAAAATTTTTCTAAGTCAAAATTTTTTCATATTCAAAATTTTTTGTAGTCAAAAATTTTTCGTAGTCAAAAAAATTTTCAAAATCAAATTTTTTTTATTAAAATATCTGTAATAAAGAGAGTTTTCCAAAAACTAAAGTTTTTCAAGAATAATTTTCCTTATAACTGATAATTTTTCCTAGAAATATGGGAGGTATGTTTCCTTACTTAAAATTTTTATAATCAAATTTTCTTATAGGTATTTTCCTATTGTTTTAAGCATTTTTTTTGGATTCACATTCATTAAATCCAAATTTTTATCTTAAAAACCTCAAAAGATTGGAACCTACCGAAATTCTTCTTCGAATTTCATTTCAACCATCATATCAGATCAAGATTATTTCAACCATTGGATCTTTTCAAATTATGAACTGTCACCTCAAACGCCTATAAAAAGGCCCCATGGTGTTTTCCCCACATCGGTTATCAATATTTGTCATGTTGAAACTCTGCTGCTTCACTTAATGCCCATTCCGAATTTCCTGGTTTTCCGAGTTATGAATGTCATTGGAAGCTTCTAATTAGAAACAAATGTCATCAGTCAAAGAAATTTTTGAATAGAAGATCTCTAGAGAAAGGTTAGTAGATCTGAAGTTATTTTCTATGCATGACTCTATTGTTTCAAAAAATATCAAGTTTGATGGTTGTGAGAGCTTATGTATATCCAAACCGAAGGCACATGATCTGGTTTATTCGGAGTTGCTGGTAGAATTCTATGAGTCCTTAAGTTTTTTTTATGAAGAAGGGAGAGACATGTTTTTCTTTATGAGTTATAGAAAAACCTATTCCCTTCCATATAGTAAGGCTGTAAACTTAATTGGAATTCTATATGAGGGTGAAGCTGAGTTCTATACCCACAAGTTACTGGATGAACCAGGTTCGTTTGATGAGGAGAAGGATTTTTAATTCCTTGGTTTGAAAAAAGTGAAGACTCCAAAGATTGTTCATCTCTCTATAGATTTCTAGATTCTTGAGCTATGGGTTCAGGGTTTTCTCATTATGAGAAAAGGAGACAAGGACTCCTTAAATAAGAGTGATATATATATTCTAGATTTTCTATTTAACCTTAAGAAAATTAATTTGGTGAAGTATGTATTGATTACAATCATGAATATCAATAATGGAACTCTCAAATTTCAAATCATTATGTATTCGGTTATTTTTTCAAGATTATAGTCCTTTGTCTAAAATTTCTCAAAATCCCTTGTAGTTCTAAGCCAAGTAATTTTAAGGTTATGTTGTTAAGTGATGACACCCTGAGAAGAATTAATATTGGTTTCTCTAGTGATTCTGGAGAATAATATGATTTATCTAAATGTGAAATAGAAGCTTTATCAAAGAAACTAGAAGTGGGTGAGACTTCCAAGAAAGGTGGGAAGAAGAGAATAGTGAAGGAACTGTAAGTGAAAGAAAAATCATGCAGTTTTAGAAACCCAATCTTATCCTCCAAAACCAAATATGCAAAAGACTTATCTAGATGAAGGGGTTGACAAATGGAGAGAAGATAAGAAGAATAGAAAGGAAGGGGATCCTAGTTTTGTCCGGGACCCTACTGAAGAAAAAACATTAAAGATTAAGGGTGCAGAAGATCATGAGAAGCAGGAAAAGATAAATAAGTGGAGGAAGAAGATGTCAGAGGCCGAAATAGTTCAAGCTCTTATAAAAGACACTGAGAAAGCCTCTAAACAACACCAGTACTAGAATCATTTC
This sequence comes from Viscum album, assembly GCA_963277665.1. NCBI lineage: Eukaryota > Viridiplantae > Streptophyta > Magnoliopsida > Santalales > Viscaceae > Viscum > Viscum album. The sequence goes on from OY728164.1 coordinate 1,187,841,788, forward strand.
TTCAAGAATCACTTCCATTGACTATAGGAAAGAAAATGGTGATTCAGAAACTAGAAGATGGTGAATAAATAGTTTAGGAATAATAATTTAAAGAAGAATAAGATGAAGGAAGTAATGACAGAGATGATATGATAATACAGGTAGAGGAATATCATGAGATGGAGAGTCTTTTTGAAAAAAATTCAATCCAAACTTCTCAGGCTAAATCAATAAAAAATATTTCATAAGGAAAAGAGAATGAGGAGCAGGAAGGTGTGAATAAACCATCTGGTTATGAAAGCTGCAACCATGATCTTTTTTAACTAGAGGATCTAGTGGAAGATGCTGAAAAAGAAAAACTTGTGGAAGATAAGATAGTTTAACTATCATATAGTGAACATGAATCACCAAAATCAACAGAGATAATTCTGATAACTGATAAGGGAAAACATGTGTTGGTTGATTCATCGATGAAAGCCATGGTGGAAAATAAAGATTTTGGTGTATCATCAAAGGTAAAAGTTGAAGAGATAGAGAAAAAATCCTCACCCATCAAAGAATCAGATTCGGAATCATCCTCTCTGGGACATGACTTTGTTGTCCAATCATTGAAGAAGTTGGTTGATACCATTACCTTGTTTCTGAGTATAGACTCAAGGTTTCAGATGGTTCAGTACTCATTTAATCAGAAAAAAGTTTTTGTTTCCATGCTTATGGATATGTTCTTCAGGCTTGAGGATGATTTCAAATCTTTCTTCATTAGGTAGGATTCTCACAAGATATCATGAAAAGAAATTACTAAGTGGTCTAAAAATAAAATTGAAGAGCTAAGAATCTTTGATGACTTTCAAGAAAATTTTAAGAATGATTTGGATACCGAAGATGTCAAGATAAAAGATCTTACTAAATGTTTTTAGGAGAAGCTCAGTCTCGAACAAACAACCTAGAAGCAGGAAATCAAAAATCTAAATGGGAATCTTAATTCAGTCATTTTGAATTAGAAAAGGTAATGAAATCTCAGAATTGAGTTCGAAGAAAATATTAGTAAGCAAGAAGATATTTTTAAGACTTGAGTAGAAATTCTTAAGGCTCCAAAAGAAAAAATCAATGGTCTGGAGAAGAAAAATGAGGACCAGGATTAGCTTCTCAATAGTTTTAAAGAGGATAATAAGGAGCTTAAAAAGATAAAGACCATCGTGAATAATTTAATGCCAAAGGATAAAGAGGGTTGATTTTGTTTCCTAATATGGTATTCTTTTTGTATTTCCTTTCTTGTACAAATTCATTTAATCATAGTTAAATTTTGGTTGCTCTTCATATGTTCTGTTGTATAGTACTAATATTTCAAGTACCATTTTTTCCATTCCCTTTATTCCTTTTTGAAAATCAAAAATGGGGAGAATGGAATGATAAAAAGAATACTAAGTAAAGAAGATAATTCTCTGTCTAAGGGGGGGTTCTTAACAAAGAATATTTCTTTATGAAAGAAAAATATATATCTTTCAAGAATTCAAGAATACAATCTTCATGGATTTCAAAAAACTAAGTGGGAGTTATTCGTATTCACCATGATTCATAAGTAAAGGGAGATAAGTTTATATTTCCATGTTCATAATGAAAAAATTCAATGTCCTTATATTTTTTTTCTTAAGGATGTTTAAACATTCCAAAAAGGGGGATATTTTTGAGTCAATAAGGTTTCTTTCTGACTTTTTCATTCCTTTATGTTTTGAAAATAAAAAACAATTTATTTTTAATGAAATTATATTTTACCAAATGATTGTTCTCAAAAGAAAAATTTCCATTCACTAAGGAAAATTTCCATTCTCTAAGAAAAATTTTATCCTTATATATGATTTTTATAGTTCATTTTATAGTCTATCCAAATCTAACTTAATTTATTACTATGGAAAAAAATTGGTTTCATATCTAAAACCTTGGAATCATACATTTCCTTGGATATAGAATATTCTGTTTTCAGGTTCTTAATTCTCGGAAATTTTGACTGCGAATTCCCTGAAATTCAGACTTTGATTTCTTTGAAATTCAAAATCCAAATTTTCTGAAATTCAGACTCTGAATTCTCTGAAATATATAATATGAATTCCTCAAAATGAAGACTTTTAATTCTCTAAAATTCAGACTTTGAATTCTATGCCATTTAGACTCTAAATTCTCTAAAATTCAGACTCTAAATTATCTAAAATTCAAACTTGTAATTCTCTGAAATTCAGACTCTGAATTATCTAATATTCAGACTCTAAATTCTATGAAATTTAGAATCCAAATTTCTCAGAATTAAGACTCCAAATTCTTTATAATTTCGACTCCAAATTCCTTGGAATTATGACTCTGAATTCCTCATACTTTGGACTCAAAATTCCTCAGAATTTAGATACTGAATTCATTAGAATTCAGACTCCAAAATCTATAGAATTCAGGTTCATAATTCTCTAGAAAACAGAATCCTAATATCCATGATTTTTAGAATCCGAAATCTATTTTTCCTTATAGTTATAAAAATTAATTTGGTTAATAAACTTCATTTTTCATACATTTTTTATGAAATGATATCGTAAAATCTGTTTCTAACTAACTATTGATTGAGTGACACTTGTAGAGTTCCCTCTGAGATTCAAAGAAAAATATGACTGTTGAAGGAGGGATCTGACCATTGGAGAAGTGACTATAAATAGGACCTCATTTGAACAAGCTCACAACTATTCCATTACTCTATAGATTTTATACTGGTGAAGAGATTTCTAGAGAGAGAGACCCTCATGCTTTGTGTGGTTCGGAACATATTGTTCAGATTTCTTCATGTGACTCTGATTTTTGCTGATATAATCGAGGGCCTACGGGGATAGGAAGACAGAGTTTCTAACTACCTTAAAGATCGAGGGTTTGCAGGTATAGAAATAAAGATTCTGATATTCTTATCGAGGGATTACCCTGGAGTGGGTAAGACATACTTTCCTGAAAGTATAAATCAAGGGACCTTTATCCAAGGTTGTTAGATACCCTACTCTTTGGGTTAAAAGATTTCAAACTTGTTACTTTTTTTGTTTCAAGTTTATTTCCACTGCATTTTGATAAAAGAAAGAAAGTATAACCTTCTTATACTTTCTTTTACTTTTGTATACATTGATAAGTAAGATTCTATATGATTTGAGGTAGAATATTTTTCATGTAAACTTTCCTTAAGTTTCATTTTCAGAATCATATTTCCAGAACCTAACAAGTTTTTTTTTGTTGAACTAAAAGAGACTTTTTGAATTTACCTTGTTTAAATTTGTTAAAAATACTTTTTCTTAAGGTTAAAAATTAATGTTTTTAAACATACAATTCACCCCCCCCCCCTCTTGTAAATTGATCATCTATATCATTATTTCGATCCTACATCTCCTTACCTAAAGTGTACGTGATTTAGATTTCAATAATATAATGTTATTTGACCCATCGTCTTTTTCTAATATTCATGTTTTCATGATAAATTAATTAGATTAGACTCTTATTCTTAGAAAAGATTGTAAAACATTCCTTAAAAATATTTTTTTTCCAACATTTAGGTGCATGAATAACCACGAAAAGATCTAAATAATGAGTGTTGTAATTATTCTCAAGAGGTCAAAAATTTAATGATTCATAATCCATAAAATTATCATCTCACATAATCACACAACCTAAGGCAGCAGTATGATCATCATAGAAAACCAAATACCCCATAATGGGCATAGGTAAGATCAGAATAATAGCAGATATTAGAAGTTGTTTTAGCTTGTTGAAAGAAAACTAGCACATTACATCCCATGTGAGTTTCACCCCATTCCTCGTAAGAGAGGTTAAAATTTATACAACATTGATAAATCCTTGATGAACCATTGATAACATCTTACAATTCCATCTAATCTCTAAATCTCAAAAAAATCTATGGCTCTTCCCAAGAGAAAACTAACTTCACCATCTCAGGATCAACTGATAATTCATTCATATAGATCATGTCTCCAATAACATCACTTATTGGATCCATAAATATAATTTTAAAATAATTCCATACAAAATATGAATCCTTATAACTTCAATAACCAAACACAAATGGTTCTCGAGCTCATGCTCAGATCCAGAATAAACCAAAATATCATCAAAAAACACTACAAAAAAAGTCAAACATACTCATGGAATATCTAATTGATCATATACATAAAAACATCGAGAGTAGTTAGAAAAAATAACACCACAATATATTATTAATGTCTATACATGCTCCTAAAATCTATCTTCTATATAGAAGATGGCCAAAATCTAAGATGATGATAACCCAACTAAAGATCGATCCTTGACAACCACATATTCCCATTCAACTGGTCAAAAAAATCATCCACATGAGGAAAAGGAAACATATTCTTAACTGTAACATGGTTGTACTTCCAATAAGCTAGTAAAAATAAGAGTGAACCAATTTCTTTATTGGAATAGAGTATAAGGGATTCCCAAGTTGAATAACTTTGGCGAACAAAACCTTTCAACATCTGATCATAAAACTAAATCATGAGAACTTTTTTATTTATCTATGCCATATGAATAGAAGGTATCAAAATTGGATGAATACATGGGATCAAATAAATCTTAAACTATACCTCCCTCTCTAGAGGATGAATAGAGAAATAATCTAGGAAAATTTCAAAAAATATCAAACAACTCTAGGATCTACAATCAAAGAAAGGTCTTCTAGATCAACTGCTATAGTAGATAAAAAACTCCAGGGATCTGGGTAGGAATATAATTCACAATAAGACCACAGATCCCACTCTCCCTGAAAAACCTGAGAGTTCTCTTCAAATGCATGAAATAAGACACGTCAATGATTACAATAAAACATAGAATGATGAGAAATAGTAAAATACATCCCAATGATGATGTCAAATAGATCTGGATTTGGATAGATTAACTAACATACTAAATATGTGTAATCTATCGATATCATGAACAAGGAAACTAAAACCTTTTATATTTCCTCTTTCTAAGAGTTGTCACTAATGCCATAATAAAGGGAAAAATATCCATTGGATTTTTAATAATATAAAAAACTAATAGGTTTAAATTAGTGGGAATTGCTCGTATGAAATAAAAAAATCACTATTGAAGATGTAATAAAGATAATACCTCTCACTATCACTAGACCTGCATCTACCTCAAATGAAAACATATCTATTATGTAATGGTTATTCACTCTTGTGGAATGTGGTTGGAACCCTATTGTCTTTGATGCATCTGATTATGACGTATGAGTTTTTGGAGTCGAAAATCCTAAGCCATAATGAATCATAGAGATATCCTACCAAAAAACATTATATATGATCACAATGTTCCCAACTATTTCACATCTTTATACATGTATGAAACAATCATTGGGTGTCCCTAACCTTTCTACAATAGTGGAAGGTCAATGGAAAATTACAAGTTGTAAAAAAATGGCATAGAGGAGGCATACAACTTGGAACCACCTCTACCACTCCTAGAAAGATCAAAAAACATCCCCTTTTTCCCTAACATTCCATTAAATATACCATTTATTGAAAGGTAAGGCACAAAATCACCATCAATTCCTACCATATTCATCTCTTCCGACATCACACTCTCTACTTTATTCATAAAATTCATTGAATCGAAATTAATAATCTCAATATGATATCTAGTCACAAAACCTATAGGTACATCTAAGACTACATCTGTTGATTATTTACTATTTTTTGGAGAAAATCAAACTTGCATAATGAACCTATTGGTTTATGTTGTCATTGAATTCTCTCCCTATAGTAAAGAGAGGAACTATATATACTTCGCTAATATTAGTGACTCTAGATAAAAATTATAGAAGAAGAGGGTATTAAAACCCTTAAAATATAAGCACACATGCATATCCAAATATACCATGGAATCACACCATCTATTTCTCAGACCTTTACGTTTCAACACCACAATATTCACCTTGATACTCCCAGGTGTATCCTAGAAGTAAAAAATCTGATCAGTCTTGTTTATATATTCCCCTGCCTCTTGAGGATCATTCATACCTTTAAAGTATGATGTCTTATCACGTAAGAACTCCCATGATTGATCTGTTTCTTCTAAAGATTTTGATATTACCTCAATAATAGAGTATTGAACTTGTGGTATATTTTGGACTACAACATGAAATTACCACACAGTAACCTCAATAATATTTTTATCTATAGGAGTACTCCCTTTAAGAGCATCCACTTCACCCTCCTGAGGAACCCATGTAATATTTCATGGAGACATAATGCTACACACTAAAATAAAATGAAATAATCAGAAATTTTTTTAATCTTTGTTAAAACAATAAAACAATATGAAAAAAAACTTAGATTAAGATGAAGAACTTGAAATAGGAGACACACACTCCAACATCATATGGTAACATGAGTCTTTTCATTGAATTAAGATACCAAGAACTCACTAAAACTACCACTCAATTCATGAAGTATCTATATATAGTATACCAAACGTCCCCTGAAAAGTTCTCTTGAGGATATACCTTCTTTGATACCAACTTATGGAGAACCTAACCTAGATACCCTCTCAAATTTGTATGTGACATGAATTTCCACTTACCCAAAAGGTGTTCTTAATCCCAATGGGTTGGTGACTATCACTCGAGCATCGAAAAAAACTAGAGGGACTAATTTTTTCCATCCTGAAGAAACAAAATAGAATGTAAATATTTATAAAATCGATAAAATAATGTAAAAGATAAAAATTATTCCATAACTAAAATAAGATAGATAAAATGACACAACCCAAAATCTGTCTCAATATCAAAAATTACAAGCCCAACATAAAAGGATAAAAAAACAAAAAATGACTACTCTATGGGATATTGTGGGCATACTTCCACCATCTCACCACTAGATACCCTGGAATAGCTTACATATATTCACACTAACTCACTGTAAAACCTTTATTAACCCTATATCAAAATACAATCAAAGTTATGTGCATCACTGAAGACATGCCTAGGGCATGAGCTAATAGGCTTGGTAGGATCCCACCTAGGTGTTCCATGGAATGTGTTTGTACAATAATAGGAACACACTCAACATGAAATAAATCAAGTCTTGATCAAAAATTAAATTGTTTCTAAATAAAAACTATAGAAAAATATTTAATTTTCCCTTTTTTCCACATTTTTAAAATAATCTAGGTAAAACATGTCAACTATTTTCACACATATCAAGCAATAAAATCATCTAAAAAAAGATTATATCACATATAATATGAAAACATGGCAGTACAACATAAAATAGTAAAATCTCATAGCACAAATAGCATGACTCCATGGATCACTTAAGGTCAGGCTATTAGAATACTCGTACAATGATCAATTACTATTACACACTCATGTCCTTAAAACAAAAGCCTAGGAACTAATGAACAACCCATGAGTGAACCCCCCAATGATGTCAATATCAATTCCCTAGAAAAACATTCCTAGAAAATAGAGGAACACCCCATGAGTAAACCCACCAATAATACATAGAGAATGAACATAAGCTACCCTTTCCTCCTAAGTACTCGAAGCTTTCAATGTGATACATTAAAAAACCATTTAATCAAAACTCATGTTTGAAAACTATTTCATAAATCCATTTCATAATGATTTGAAAATAACCTATTATCTTAACAAAATAATGGATACCTATATTTTATCATAAACTCATTACACACAAATAAACCCATTAATCAATCTTGTCATCTCATTTATAAAACAATTTAAAAAAACTATAGAAATATAATTCATCAAATATATTCTTGAGATAAAACAACCTACCTAAAACTCAAGTTGTACACACCCATTAAGAAATCCACAAACATGGAAGAAAACAAAGACAATAATTGAGGCCCTCAAAGAAACTCTAACAACACTTTAGAACAAACACAAGGGGTAGAATTTAGAGGAAGATCATGCAATTGATCTAGAAAGGATCGAGAAGATTATCATCATAGATCATAAGATCCAATAATGAAACATAATGGTGTTACAAAAATGGATGGAAATGATGAATATGAAGGAGTACTCAATAGAAAAGAGGCATCATGACTGAAATTATGATTAATCTCCAAAAGAAATGACTTGGAAGAAGCGGTGGTATCCAAAATCACGTGGGAGAGGTCCTAAGTGAAGACGGGAGAGGTTGTGGCTGAATAACAAATAAAATCCTTTGTTCAGCACCCTAAAAACAAAAACTATGAGTATTACATGGAATATAATCCCTTTTCACATTTCTTAATCCATGAAACTCAAATACCCTGATAACCAATATTCTTGGACTAAAAATATGGAATTTCCCATGACACTTTGTGTAACCCACATTCATGGTGTGTAATATTAATGCCTTGTACTAGTTTATGGGATCCACGCAATACCCATTACATGAAATATAAACACATTATACCACCTTTAAACTTATCTCTCCATGTACTGGTTCATAGTATCTTCCCAACAATAAATTCATGACATGAAATCCCATTTCATAGCATGTATTTATCATGCAGATTGTGAAAATCCTAGACTTGGCTCAAAATCCCCAAAAAAATATGGTTTTCTATGAACATAGGGATAACCAAAAAAATCCTTTAACAAATTTATTCATAGACACCATTAATTCAAACAAACACACATCCCCAAATATTAGTTCATTTTTTCCAAAATATTTTCTTCATCATTGAGACTCCCAAAAAACTCCCAAATAAATAGGTAAACAACACGAGAGAACTAGAATCCCTGCAAGTGGGTAATGGGATATTACAAAAATTGATGACACCAGTGTTGATAACACAAACACCAATATCACTAACATCAATGAAAATGATGACTCTATTAGTAATGATGATAAAGAAATTAAAGCTAATGGAATGGATTACTTTAAATCTAGTGAAACCAATGATATAGATGAAACTAGTAAAAAACTAAAATACACCTAACCCATTATGCATGACGACACTAACAACTTAAATAACATATATGAAAATGATGGAACCAATAAAACATGTTACAAAATTTTCAATGACACTTATTATGATATCAATGATGAAGTTAGTGTCGATAAAAGTCACACTGATGATGCTAATACTGATAACACATACAATAATGAATACACTAATTTTGATGATACTAAAGACACTAGAAATGGTGATGTAACTAATGAAGTAGTTGTTTATGAGATAATGACTATAAGAAAATAGATATTGATGATAATATCAATAATAAAATAAATGAAAATAATAATAATATGAAACTAATGTTGATGAAAATAATGAAATTGTAGCACTGATTTTAATGACACGGGTGAATCTAATACCTCTAAAACCAAAGTCATCAATACTAATACTTATTACACTGATTCCAATTATATAGATGACGCTATATTTGATAAACCTATCACCAATGAACATTATTTTTTTTGGATGACATAGAGGTAACTAAAATAAAGAATAATAACAAAACATGATATGAGGACACCAACGAAAGAGAATATGGTTACACATATGCCAAAGAAAATAGAGGTAATTTTATTTTTTCCTTTTACTTAAAAATCCCAAGGAGACTATACTGGATTAATTTTGTAGTGTTGATTCCAATCACACTATCATTAGTGAAGAATGTAATTTCAATCACATTGATAGAACTAAGGTTGATGAAACTCTTAATATAGACATCAGGGATGAAATTAATGACACAAATTAGAAAAGGGATGATGATTCCAATAAAGATAATGAAACTGGTTCCAATGAAATTAAAGCCAATGAAAATCTTGCATCAAAAATATGTAAATTTTTTAAAAACACTTAATGTAATATTGACAGTGATGTTAATGAGTGTGAAGACATTTAAGACACTATTTTGATGACATTAATGATATCAATGATACTGAAATATATTATAAAAATGGTAATCATAATAATAATAACATTGAAAACTCATATGATACTAATTTTGAATAAAAATTATAAATGTAAAACATGAATGATATGTTCAATAATAACACTGATAATAATAGAAATGATGAATATGATACTATATAAAATAAATATGAAAATATAGGCTTTGATGACATAGATGCTGATAAAAAAGATGATATTCAATCCAATGACACTATTAAAAAATACTCACAACATGGACATTAGCATATGTGACACAAACAAAACAAAAACTAATAACATCAATGTAAACAACATACTATGACACTGCTGAAACAAATATTATAACATGGATGATTCTAATGAAAATGATGAAAGTAAAAAAATTGAAAACACTAATACTAATTATGCTATCAAAATACACAACACCTATGTATCTCATGACCATAATAGCATTGATGGTACTATCACTTATAGAATTATCCTAAATAACTCTAATTTCACTAATTCTACTGAAAATAATGTTATCAAAAAATATGACCTAGAAAACACTAAGGGCATTTATGTTCACAACACTTATGAAACTGAACCCAATGGTGATTTATATATTGATGTTAATAACACTATCACCAATAAAATTCATGACTAATATAATTGACCCCAATGACAGTAAAAATTTTTAAACTAACAGCACCAATTTCAATGAAACTATCATTAATGACAATGATACCACTGATACTACAAATGACACTTCCAACAACAAAAATATTGATACGACTATAATTGAAGATTCTAAAAACATTAATAACACTAATATCAATGAAATATATAAGATTAATAATGAAAACACCGATAACTCCAACACAAATGATACAGATAATGAGCATAAAAAATCAATGAAACTAGAACTGAAGAAACAAAAATAGATTCCATTAATGAAAAAGTGTATAAAACATTGTAGTTTATGACTCTAATACCATATGTCCAACTATGGAAATTAGAGGCAATAAAAACACAAATGAAAAATACACTAACAACTTATATGAAATTAATAGTGTTGAAATCTAACCATCCTGACACTAATTTCACATTTGATATAGATTCCTATGAAACTAATTACTAAAGAGACACTAATACCAATGATATAGAAAATTATAATGACAAAGACATAAATGATACTGATGACAATGATCCCAATGATATCGACGGTAATGATTAGATAGGTGATGCTAGAAAATTTATAGTAATTGATGAATTAAATATTAATGAAAATATTGGAAACATTAAATCCAATTACACTGATGACATTGATGACATAGACGAAATTATTATCGATAATATAGTAGACACAGCCAATACTAAGAACATTGACATTTATAACACTAAGAAATATATAAATAACACTAAATACATAAATTAAAATGATATTATGGGTTCTTATGTCATAAAAATAGGGTAAAAATATTGTTACTAGTGTAATAGAAGACACTGAAGAAACTATAACCAATGAAACTAGCACCAAAAACATTAATGCCAATGAAATTGAAAAGGATTTTGTTGTGGATAACAATAATAAAAATTAAATCTACAATAAAACTAACATAATTGATACTTGTTTCAACATTAATAAATATAAAGGCATTTATTCAGTAAATCCAACATAAATGGAATTGAAAATAATAATTAAAATTAAAAAGAAACTAATTTTGGTGATACTAACACTAATGATGTTGATGTTGATGAAATTAAGGATACCAACATTGATGAAATTTTTTCCATTGATGTAAATGGAATCAAGGAAAATAAAATCATAGAAAACATATATTTGGATAAAATGAATACAATGTAATAGATAACATTGATGTAATAGAATACAGTGATGGTACTGATGTCCTGGATGATACTTACACTTGTGGAAGAGATCAATGATTATAGGGATCACAATGAATATTCCTTGGTGGATATTGTAAATAAGAAAGATATTGATGATAGGGATGCTTTTGTTAGGGAATTGATGGGAGGTTGATCTCTCTGAATAAATAGAGTCATCTATTGATGAAATTGATGCTATGGGAGAATAAATAGTGAAGGAAGATAAAGTTGTAATAGACTCCAAGAATTACAGGAAATAGTAGGAGGAATAAAATTTGTTACTATGGATTGAAATAGAAAAACATATATTTGTAAATTCTTGAAATCAAGGGAAATTGGTTGAGAAAAGGTTCAAAATTGAAGATAAGGATACTATTATTGATATAAAATCAAAATATTTAAATGATAAAGTGATAATAATTAATAAACTTGAATGATTATTCATGATATGGTTAAAAAAGTGTAAAGGATAGAAAAAACACATCACTCTTAGCATTACATGAAGATGATAAAGTTAATTAATGATAAAAGTAGTTTATGAAATTGTGTAATTATGAATGTGTACAAGTCCTACAATTGATTTTGCATAATAAAAAGAATAAATTTGTTCTGAAGAATGAAAATAAATTGAAGAAATCTATGGTTCATATAAAAACTCATGAATCAAAAACATTGAGAATGAAAAGACTCACCAACCATAAAGAAAAGTGAACCATCAATCATGGTAAAAAATATAATATTTGGGAAGAAAATTTTTATAATATTACATTGAGAGTAAAATATAGATTTAGATTGTGGATTCTTGATAGCTAGTTTACTTCTCATGTTACAAGAAATGATTAATCCTCAAAGGGATAGATCATGATAATAAAGGAATCTATCATTTGGGAAATTATGAGGGACTCAGAATTGTTTTCCCTTAAAATTGTAATTTTGGAAAAAATGAACTTAGAAGAATATGTGTTCCCTAAAGGAAGGTCTTAGCCATAATTAACTGAGTGTGATATTGTTTTTTGACTCATGACCTAGAATCAAATTCAAAATATGGGGTGTTCCATAAGATATATAGATGCTTAAATCATTTTATAGGGAAGAGAATAAAATGTAAATGCTTATCTTATTTATGAAGAAAAATTATTTGTTCTATCCAAAAAGTTTGGAACTTTATTTAGGAATAAATAGCATTGTTATTTGAGTGAAATATATTTTTTAAATTAATTTAAGAATTATTGTCCTTGAAATATCCCTAAAATTATAAAGGATGTTACACCCATTATATCTTTTTTTTGGCACCTGTTATTTTATTAGATATTATTTGATCCTTATTTTCTTATATGTGTTTTCTTTTTTCCCCTAATTTTAGAAGTTGTAGATTTTTAAAGGTTGGATTGATTTTCAAGGTCACCAAACTATGACCCTAATGGTAATTCTTGGGTGATTATGTTAGAGGAGGTATTTTTTCATGACCACTTAGGTATATTTCATGGAAGATTAGGGTATGAAACTTGCATCTCTTCTATTTTGGTATCCCCTACACCACATCGTAGTGGACATGCCATAGGGGTGCATAAAAGGGGTAACCTATCCAAGGATTTAGGTTTGTGTTATATAATTTTCACCCCCTCACCCCCCCCCCCATTTGAACACCAATAAAAGAAAAAATTGTGGTTTTACCATGGGGGGGATAATGCCACAACCTGGACAACTACACCATGGTGTATGTTTCCTATTATTTTTCAATATTTAAATTACCACTATACCCTTATGCACATTAACTTCTATAACAAGAATTTCTCACACTATTAAACCTATAAACCCATATTATGTATGACACATTTTCTCCCCTTACATCATGGGTAGGTATTAGTGGGTATTTCATCTAGGGATTTCAATAAATATCCATGATATGTGGTTAATCCCTTTTTTCTTAGTTCATCTTCCTCCGTTCTTGAATCTCATCATCTATTTATGGATATGGATACCAAAGGATAGATTTATCCAATAGTTTTTGCTATTTAGATATTTTTATTCCACCTATTACTCTTTAATATTAATTTCTAGTGGATTCCACTTGGTTACAATGAATTTTTTTAGTAGATGTAAGTAGTTTAATTAGTAAAATGTGTTTCTTAACTCATGAATGAATACATGATTTTGAAAGTGTATTATATTATTTTCATTTTATGTATTAATAAATTTAATGTTATTATTAGTTATATAATATTGTATAAAATCACATTCCTTGATTTTGATGATTAAATTAGTTTAGAAATAATATTTTGCAAGGAAGGTGGTGGGAGGGCCACCACATGTTTGATGGCATGACTTTAAGAAGCGAATGTTTTTTAATGGTGGAATTGTTCCTCATTAAGATATACAGGATGCATGGGATCTTGGGAACATTTTTGGGAAGGCTCATAATAGTGTTAGTATGCATGGTTTTCACTCCTCATCATTGGATTCATGCTATAATATTAATTAAACATATTACGAAACCACATGGAGTAAATTTTTAGGGTGTACCCTTCCTACCAGGAATTGAGATTACTCTTCCTAGTAATGTGAGTCCATATGATTATGATTGGTTCAGTAAACATGTTGTGTGATTATCCTAGAGCATTAAAACCATATAACCATAGTTTATTTCCATAGTGTTTGTTTTTAAACGAGTTTTTAGTTTGCATATTCTTTTATATTTTTTATCTATTGAATATTGTTTAATAATTTTAATAGATTCATTTTGTATTTTTTATTTTCAAATGGGACTTCTTATTTTTTATATCAAATATTTTATACCAAACACTTAGTGGGATCCTACTATGCCAGTTTTTTCTCACACACTATATAAAACCAATGTATGCATGTAGATCATGATTTAATATATTCAGGTAAGGGAAGGTTGTGACCCAACCTACTTAGGAAATGAACTAGTTGATTTGACCCCATTGGTCTCTTGTAACACCATGGTTTCATCCAAGAATACCATGGGATATTACTCACTGGGGTAACTTATAAGACTAAATAATGTACTCATTGGATATTACATATTATTTTTGTGTGATTTTTAATCACACATGCCCTAGGAATCTCCCCTTGAGTTCATACATCCTTACACAAATCAAGGATAAATATGATTAAATATGGTGTTCTAATTAAATAGGAACTTATAAAGAGAGGTGGACCTTTTGGAATTGATTTTACCATTTATTCATTTTTATCACATTATTACATGAGTATTACACTCTTAACCCCATTAATGAACAACACCCATGTTGCATACCCCACACCTCAAACCATAGTAATGGCACTACACATTTCACTCCTTATTAAAGCTAATAGAATTTTTTATAACCCTACCTACCTAGGACCTGAACCAGATCATTAGAACGTAATGTTCTCATATCATACCTTGGTTAACATATCCGAACTTCTTAAGTAATTACCCACTATAGAGACTTATAGTAATAATTATTTTTCCTACATATGAAAAACATTTATTTCAATGTGATTTATACTCACCCTCACACTCCTTGTGAAACCTCCTGAGAAATTTATTCATGATCCTCCGAAGGATATCCCTTATCTAAGAACCCAATAAAACCTATGGGAATGATGAAATGGGATTTCCAGTCTGTTATAAAAACTAGTTATTAAGCATTTATAATCTACATTAGAAATTTATTTCCAAATAAAATTAATTAAACATTTTAAACAAAGTGATCTGATATTAAATTTCAATAACTTGGAATTTCATTCTATAAATAATCAATAATAATAAAAATCTAACTATTAAATAATGACCATAAAAACACATTTTTTTATAATAACCAATAAAATTAAAATATTAAAATCTCATATTGATTACAAAAAATGAGTAAATTGGATAATTATAAAAAGAGTCGGGATGGGAAGCTGATATAGTTTCACATGTGTATAATAAAAAATCCAAAAAAATTAAAAACAATATTAACCATATTCTAGTGACTTGTGGGATTAACCCCCATCATGTCACTGCCATCACTCATACCTTGATAAGATGTGTACCTACCACTAACAATTGGTTTATTTCATTGTAACACCTCTAGAAAGGAGAGACTTAAATATCTAAATGGTTCTACCCATGTCCACAAGGTGTACCAATATTTCATGTATCCTAATAGTTTAGAACAATGCATTAAATAATACATGTCTTATAATTATGTCATTTTGGGTGACCACATAAGAATGTTCTCATCGAGTTTCTGATAGAGGAAAAAGCCCAGTGAAATCACATCTATTATCCTATAGTGATAATCATTGATATTATAAGTAAACCCGATAGCAAACATTATATGGTATTTTATATAGTAAACTAATGTATTACAGGATACCCATGAGTTTAGGTGGCTAGTTTAATGATCTGAGGAGGATGATTCATGACAAAATGGTATTAAATATAGATTTTGACTTATCTTCATTAGGGAGTTTATAGTTAGTAGATAAGATCATATAGGATCAATTGAGAAATGTGAATGATTTCCATTGCAACCAATTTAGTACATTAACTGTTACATATAAGGGTTATTGGGAATGAGATTTCAACTTTTAATTTTTTTCACCCTTCTTTCTCAGCTGAGTGTACGGTTTTCTGACCATGAGCATAGGTTATGTATTATAGAAGAGTGATTTTTAACTTAATTCATTAATTGATCATGTTTTTGGTTGTTTAATAAATATTTATGTATATAATATAGTTTTTTATTTATATGGTTATTTTTTATTCAACTTCGAGTAGTATTATTCCCCCGTGAAATTATCTTGCAAATTCTCTATAGGATGTAGTGGAAACTTTTATATGATATGGCCCTCTAATAGAATAATATTTCATGAAAATATATTATCTAAATGGTCTAACCTATAGGTAAAATAGTGGTATATTGTGCTGATATTTTAAGAGAACCATATTATTCCCATGTTTTGGTAAGGATTTATGTTATAGATTCATAAAGAGTAAACATTAATCCTTTAGAATAATCAATTATCAATAAAAAAGTGGATTGTTTGGAGAAAATTCATTGAATATTTGAATTTCATAGAAATTCATATTTTGTCATGGTGATGTGTTATACATTTAATAATGTTAAATCTAACCATTAGTGGGGGAAATTAGTGTTTCAAGATTAATAGAATGATTACATTGATCAAAGGCATAAAGGGTATTTTACTTATATATTCTATCTTGATACCTTGGACCTAGAAAATTCGTTGTTATTTGTGACTATTCAAAAAGGAATATGAACTTTTATTGGGTATGCTAATAGGTTTTTATTCTTGTACAACATTATTGGGAGCCTATTTCTAATGATGGGCTATAGGCCCACTGGTTCGACATGGGGTTGTTTCCAATATCAAGTCCCATGTTTACCTACTTAAACTAAAGACATGTGTTGAGGAGGTTAATTGGGCCTAGATGGTGGAAATTCCCATGCTAGTTTTTTGGGGTTAATTATCATATATTCCCTGAATATTAGAGGTGAGTTTGTTTCTTTAGGGGAAAGTAGAAAATATTTGAGTATATAAAGTGAAGTGGTGGTCGCACTAGTCCTTTAACACAATACTTGGAACTAGTATCCAAATGCATTAAATTTTATACTTTTTACTAGTGTCCCAAGGTGGCTCACAAAAGGCCATCATGTCTAGTGACCCATTAATTTTATCACTCATACATCTTCTTGGTTCATATATAGATATTTTTCTAGGTAATATTAAGAGGGTTTTAGGATGTTCGCCTATGAGGGCCTATACTATATAATTTAATTCTTTTAAAAAAGTTGGTTCTCAACATCCTGGATAGAGAGGATGGACTTTTTCATTATAAAGATAGACACAAATGAGTTCCAGTACCTAGATAGGTAGTTGTCCTTAGACCCATCCTGAGACAAGGCATTTACATGACATGATGGAGATGTCGATGGAGTTTGGGTTGGACCTGAAACCGGGAGAGGTACCATCCATGTTGCATCTTGGATGGGTACTATATTATTTGATACAGGTTCCACTTATTCTTTTATCTCCTCACATATTGTGTATGAATTAAATATATCTTCTGACCATAGGATATATTTGATGGAAATTTTGATTCCTCTTGGGAAGAAGAAAACATGGTTCTTAGGATTCTCATCTTGGGTTATCATTATATCAAAAATGAAGTTATGGTTGGATTTCATGGTATTAGAAATGGACCATTTTTATTTCTTCATTGGGATGGATTAAATGATCTCCTTCATGGAAAATGTAATTTTTTATTTTTCAAGAGTGAACTTCTATTACATTAATGGGTGCTATTATGTATTTTAAGAGAATTTGGACCCACATTATAGTTAGGTGGGAACTTCTATTTCTAATATAGGAAGGTTGAATTTGAATCAAATATTTTTTAGTGTAATTTGTATAGGAAGGGATTTTAAAGGTTCTTATATTTGTGGTGATTTATTTCTTATATTTATTCTCTAAAAATATTCGTACCAACCCCATTAGAAGAAACAATAATTCTTGATTGATCTGGTTCTTATTATGAAAATAATTTCCTTAACTACATACCACATAGAAGATGATGAGTTGATATAATTAATGATTCGATTGATTGATTTATAAGATGAGGGATTGATATATGTATTTTTCATGAATGATCCCAGATACTCTAGTACCTAATAACAGATTCATCCCTAACATCGCTCAAAGAACATTCCCGATCCCCACATGTTGGTGACTACCACCTGGAATCATTAATGAAACATGACATAACTATTTCTCCACTATAATGAAGAAAATAAATTATACAAGTCAATATTATCAATACTCAAATGGGAGAATAAAACATAATCATATAGGTAAAATTATATCAAAATGGTACACAGTCAAAAGAAATAATGTCTGCCAAGATAAAGAAAATAAATAAGACCATAGTACAAGTGGGTTACATCTCCACTGGTCACCTCTATCAGCCTTGATCCAAATGATCATGAATATCCATCACCTCCAAGTGGTTCTTTACCTTTTCTCAGACCTGTCATTATATAATCTACATACACCCAAATGAAAAGGTATGGTGTGAGCTATAAAGCCTAGTAGGGTCTCAACAAGTGTTCCACAATAAATTCCATATCAATTAGACCAATTATACATTAAATTTAAATAAAATAATTCATGGAATGCAATTTACATGGTTTTTAAAAAAAATATTTCAATTCAAAAAGATGGAATATATCTCAAACCATGATTAAATGAACATTTTATATTAAATATTTAGATAAAAAAGTTAATATGAATAAACATTTTGTATAAATCAATAAAATGAAATAATAAAATAAAATATCTCATATCACCCTATAATAATCCCTATGGTATGTTAGTTTGAAATTGGATCATTTCACTACTCATAAATGATCTCAACTCAATGTCTGCAAACATCCCATGACTCAGGCCATCAGAAATCAACTCCCAATTTGAAAAAATCACGTTGTAGTATGATTATGTCTATTTTTTCATCATCAATTCAGTATAGGGGTTAGATCATATCATTCATGTCAAAATTACCCACTAAATACCTAGGCTCTCATGTTCTTCCATCAATAAGTCAGTCAATCATGGGAAAATAAATCATTTAGAATCAATTCCAAATAAAATTTTCAAATTTCAGTTTTCAATATTCCTTTCTCATTTCGAAAACAAAAAAATTAGATTTTCATCAATTTACACATTTTGAAATCATCATTAAATTTAATCCTTTTTACCATAAATCAATTTCAATATCAATCCTTCAATTTTACTTAAAACATCATAAAAATTATAACTCTCGTGAAATTGGGGGTTTCCAATGTCTCCATGACTTTTTCCAAATCATACATCAATCATCTCAATTCAATGTTTTTAAATTATATAAAGATTAGTTTTTAATTAATAAAGCAATGAAGGGATTCAATTATAGGTTAAAATCATATGGAAGAACATATCTATAATCAATGATCAAACAAACAACTGCAACATGGAAACACAAATGAATAATTGAGTAAAAGCATACCAATGAGGAAATCCAAGATTAGAAACATCAAGATCAAACTACAATTCAATTATAAAACCTAAGATTATATTTTAGTCAAATAGGTAGACCATATATAAGGGGAAAACTAAAGTAAGGGATCTCATCTGGGATTGAATTTCTAACCAAGATGTCCTTAAGGTAATATATATCCCAAATATCACTTGGGAAGACATTGGGTTCAAGAGTCTATGTTTCACAATAAAAAGAAATTTATTTTAGGAATCAATATATAAAAAATCATTTGGGAATTATATTTTCATGATGTGAATCCTTGATTAACAACGTAAGTATTCTAAGTGGGGTGTTCTCTATAAAACAAAATACCTTAGGTTAAAAATCTAGATATAGACTATTTCACATCATGAAAATGGTTCATGGTTTATATATATTTCACATCATGAAACTATTTCCTAACTTCTTCCAAGTGATGAATTCATGTCGGGAATTTTTTTCAAGATGTGAAGCTATACTACAGACGATACACAACCTATTCATGCTGAAAATTCCAAAAAATCCCTAACAACTTCTGAATTCATAGAAAAAAACCCTTTAGGACATTAAAAAAATGTATACTTAGAATTCATTAAACCACACAAGCATACATCCCTAAACATTAGATTATTTTTCCGGAAAAATCATTGATATCCTTGAATTTCCTTAAATTCACACAAAAATATGGAATCAAAAAAACTTCCAAGAAGTGCCTAGAAGAAGGTAAGGAGAACTTAAAACACCCCCCCCCCACACACACACACCATAAAAACCATATGTACCCATGATTCCTATCAATAAGATTATATATCAGTGATATGAGGATGTTAATCTCTCATATGTTCATCACGTTCCCATGTCTAATGCGAATCTGAACCATGTTGTTATAGCAAGCATCCCTTGTTTCCTAAGATGTTGAAGACCCAACCATGGTGAAAATATCAAAAACACTAATTCCCCAACATAAAACTAAAATAGTAATTTACATTTATTATCATGGTATTTATAATGGTTATGAGTCTTCAACATCCATTAATAACTCAATTGAATCCTCAATGCTGTCTCTTAGACCAAACTCATTCCCACTCAGGAACATTCACCGATCTCCAACCAACAAAATTGAGATCTATATGATTGGACGTACCATGCCTCAAAGGTATCCATTATCATATAGGAATTATAAATTTTAATGTTTTAAAACTCAAAAAGTTCGAAATTTCCAACCCAAACTCTACTAAAGTCAAGAATGCAAGCACGTAGCCTATCCTCAAGAATTTATTCAACACATTCTATTGGTCCATATGTCTATGGATTATATGCCATGATCATATGTACATTGGATCCCATAGACTCCTGGTGGTGTCTTAAAATGTGATAATTTAAATAAAGATCCTTATCAAAGACTATAAAAAATGGGACTCCAGGCAATCTGACAATCCTATATACATAGAGACATCAAAAGTCCTCAACACTAGTTATATCTCAAATGGTAATAAAGTGAGAAAATTTTGTTAGCCTGTATATCAAAACTAATATCACATTATTTACTCAATTTTTCATGGAAATGCATCCAAAAAGTCCATATAAATCTCATCCCACTTTCATGTCGACACCACAAATAGCTAAAGAAAATATGAAGGCCTCTTATGCCCAACATTGACCTTTTGACACATAAAAATGGGATACAATGTTATAAATGTATCATCTCATATTTGGAAACTAAAATCATTGGCACAATTATATGTAACCATTGTGGTTCTAGGGTTCACTTTCCAATGGGAATTATCGAAATACCCCATCATAGCCTTTCTCAAAGTAAAAGGCATACCATACTAGTTTTGGAAACATATAATACCCTCTAAAGAGAATGACCACTCACCAATCGAATCAACACCATAAAGAGAGTCCTATATTCCATGGAATTCATAATCAAGCTATATCACATGAATAATAATCTACATAATAGAAGAAGTTAGCTACATGTTCATCAAAACAACCTTAGTATCATTCTCCAAGACCCCCAAATGAAACTCATCAAATAGACTAATCGTATTCCACTCCTCTAAATATTCTTTCATGGTTAGGTTATATGTTTTTAACTAAAATCATTGGTAATGACATTTACCATTCTAGGGTTATATGAAATTTCAAAATCAAAAGACCACATGTAATCCACTCAATACCTCAGTAATAGATTCATGTATTTTTCATAGAAGATATAATTCATTCTTTTTTCCTAAGAATAAATGGTATAACATTAAACAAACTTATAATTAAACCATAAGTGTTTATGGGATGTTTCAAAACTATGAGTTATAGATCTTGGGTTAGGTAATTCCTCTCTTGTGGTATAAGATTTGTGTAACCATAGGATATCACATGATCACTCTTTATAAGGACACAATTGGATCCTGACCATGACATGTCACATACAATCAAATATCACTACATGGACCCAGGAAAAGTAAACATGAATGAAGAAATAAAAATATGTTTCTAATCAGTATAATAACATTAGAATTTCTCATCCCATATAAATTTCACTAATTTTGATGTATTACTGATCATTATAGAATCCATCTTTGATAAATCAATGATCAACCTATAGTAATAACCTTCTAGACCAAATAAGCACTAACTCTCTAAAACAATATGTGGTTTATCCAATTTCCAAACATCTCTCTCCTTCTCATGATTAACTAAAGTACCATGTTCTTAGAAAATGTGCCCAAATAACTACATATCCTTAATCATGTAATTAAATTTTAAAATAATCATGTAAATACAATGATTTATCAAGGTTTATAAAACTACTATCAAATGATTCACATGGTCCTCTTCTGTATGATAGTAAACTAAGATATCATCCACAAATAACACCAAAAATGAGTCAATGTACTGATGAAATATCATGTTCATAAATTTCATAACACCTAAAGGATCATTGGTTAGACCAAATGGAATAATAATATACTCATAATGACTATACCTACTCCTGAAGGATGTCTTCTGAATGTCAGATTCTTTAAATATCTAATGGAACTAACAAGATCAAATATAAATCATCAAAACCAAAATTACCCCCATTAAACTAGTCAAATATATAATCAATCTATGGAAATGGATATTGTTTCTTCATAATGACTTATTATAATTTTCAATAATTAACAAAAAAATTAATTTTCCCCTAATATTTCTTTTTAGTGAAAATAGTTTTCACTAATGGTGATTCACTCAGGTGTATGATTCCTTACTCTGGAATATCATCCAATTGATACTTCAAAACTTTTAGATATAAGGGTTTCATGCAGTAATAAGGAATAGGAACTGGATGATTACCATGTACTGTATTAATAGAAAACTCCACCTCTCTTATCAGAAGAAAGAAAAATAAATCAAAAGAAAAAATATCAGGAAACTAAATGAAAACTAGAGGGAGAACATCACTCATAAATTATTGATATAAATAAAATTTGAACACTAATATTATCCTACCTATATCTCTAAAAGTAGGTATAGATCTACAAGTCCTTAAGTACCATTCTCCTTAGAATACACAAACAAACCCATCATACACAGTAAAGGAAACCTGCTAAAGGTAACAGTCAATCCAAGACGTGTGAGCTAGAAATAAATACATCCTAAAAATATATATAAATAGGATTCATTATGATAACCAAAAAAACTATTGGTAATCTCAATCTTTGATAAAGATAAAACATAAGGACACTGATTACCCTACTCTCTTTTCATTTTGAGGGGTGTAGTAATATCCATCACATAAGAAAAAATATATATAAGATGATTTAGAAAATTCAAAAAAATGAACAATATAAATGATTGTGAAATGATCATATAATTATATCAATAATGATGATGTTATAATTATTATACCTCTCATAGAAATGGACTCAGATCATCTTCTTCTAGATACTCTTCTAATGCGTGGGGAAGTTTTGATCCAATTTTTTAGGGATGGAGCACCTTAGTCCTTAAAGCATTATATTTCCCCATAATAAATTATAGTGTTGATTATCTCATTCGAATACAATATGTAGAAAATAAACTGAATAACATCTATGGATTCCCTCACAGATCGAAAGAACATTAGAACTTTGGTGCCTCTTTAAAACTCATTTCATATTCCCAAAATTGAATCACTAAAATAAGGTAAAAGTGACTTTACTAGGAATTGTAATTGGTCTGCAAAATTCATGATCTCTAGAAAAAATAGACTCATCATGATTTATTTTTTCATTGAAGTAACTCTCAGAACAATCACTGGGATAAAAATAAAATCCTTTCAACCCTTAATTATGATCCAGGTCAAGCTCGATCATAAATTCTCTATTTATCACATATTCATAAGAAGTGATCCCAAATAAGAAAATATATGATTGGAAATATAGTCAACATACTATATCAACCCGTTTAATCCTTATCTTCTCATTGGATACAAAACATTGTAAAAAATGAACCAGATTAGTATAAGATTTTTTGGGTTATTTCATAGTTATGTTACCCTAATGGAATTTTTTAAATGCCATGAATTTCTCTAATACCATTGACTCTAGATTTAAATTCTTATTTAAAAGAATAATAGAGGCTCTCATATCCAATACCTCTTACATCTTCACCATAACCATCAAATCCAACCATCTCCTACTAGGTTCTTCAATATTGAAGGTAGAACATTTCAAATTAATCGAATCACACCTTTCCAAGAACTCAAAATGGAGTTCAATAATTTCCATAAAATCCTTAGTCTCTAGAAGAACATTATATCCTTTAAATGATAGTGATTTATAATAAAGAAACTCTTCATCGGTATCTCTAGATTCACCCCGTAATGGTTATAGTATAGGATCCAGAATAAAATTGTGTGTAGGTATCTATCCGAAATCCTAGACATCACAGATCAATATATCAAAAATATCCTAGTTCATTGGTGGATTCACCTATTGTGGTTCACCAATAGACCCCTCATACATCATACTCAATCATATTCTTGGAATAATGATGCTACACAACATCAATGGATAAAAATGAATGCAACAGTAAGGGTACACTGATCAACATCTTAGATAACTGATATAGGAATATCAATTCCATCATAAATAGTTCAAAATTGGGATTTAAACATACTCCAACCAAGAGTACATAAATTTACCGAAAGATGATCAAAATATTCTTTAAAGAAACTTTTCCCAAACACCAATGGTGACTTAAGGCTCATTATGATGAGATCTAGTCCATGAATCTCTTATAACAAAATCCAAAGTCCCATCAATCATACGCATGTTTACTAGGACAATACAACTATATAATAAAATCATATAAAGGTGAAAACATATCCAAGATCCCTAATACCACTTTTTCGAAAACCATCTCTGATAATCGAGTACCCTATTACACAAGTTAGCACATATAACACATGAAGGGATTTCCCAATCCTCACAGGTTGATGACTATAACTTAGCATCATTCAATAATCATGAAAGATTTATTTCACCATAATAATGGATAAGATAATAGAAACAATTTGGTATTATTCGCACTTCAAATGGATAAAGTTACAAAAAAATGTAAATTAGTACCAAAAAATACATCATCAAAAGACACAACATCTTCCAAGATAAAAATACAATATAAACCCCTGATAAAATTTGATCCTCCATTGGTCACCTATATCACTTTGTGTTCCAAGGATCATTATTATCCCCCACCCCATTGTGCTTCATTCCCATTACTCAAACCTTGTCTAATATAATCTATAAACACCCAATGTCAATGGTAGGGTGTGAGCTACAAAGACCATAAAGGTCTCACAATGTTTTCTATAATCAATCCCATAATAATTAAACCAATTATAGATTAAATTTAAATAAAAATTTATGGAATGGAAATTACATATTTTCATAGAAACATTCTTTCATTTCAAGAAGATGGAAGATATGTCAAAACATGAATAAATGAACAATTTTATAAAAAAATTATAATGAATTCTACATGGATAAAAATTTTATATAAATAAATGGAAGTAATCATAAAATAAAATATCTCATATAACCAAGTAATAGAACTTATGGTTTATTATATTCCAATAATTGGATCATCACACTACTCATTAATGATATATTCTCAATGTGTGCACACGTCCCAAAACTAAGGCCATCAAGACTCAACTCTCCATCACAAATAATCAAGTCGTAGTATGTTTATGTCAGTGTTTACATCATCAATCATAGTGGTCGGATCCTAGTGTGATTGTCAAAATTACCCACTAACTACATATGGATAATTTTTCTTCAGTATACCAATGAATCAGTCATATAGAAATCAATCATTTAAAATTAGATCCAATTAAAATTGTCCACTTTGATTTTTCAACATTTCATTCTTAGTTAAAAAAATGGTTTTCAACATTTCATGAATTTTCAAATCATCTTTCAATTTAATCCATTTCTCTAAAAAAAATCCAAATTAAGCCATAAATTTTTCTCATAGACTCTATATAATTTAAATTACATTAAAATTAGGGTGGTCTTCACAATATCTATTCATTTTTCAAAATCATCAATTGATTACCTCAATTATGGGTTTTTAAATCAATCAAAAAACTCATTTAAAAATAATCATGGAATTAAAGGTTTCAATTATAGGTAATAATCATATGGGACCACCTACCTTTAATCAGCAATCAAACCAACACCTTCAATGGGGAAATTACATTGAATAATAATGTTAAAGAATACTAATGAGAAAATTACAGATCTTAATCATCATGATCAAACTATTATTCAATCGAAAAACATGATATCATACAACTTCTAAAGAGGGATAGAACATATAAGTACAAAACCAAATTTAGTGAACTCACTTGGGATTAAACACCAAAAAGAGATGTTTGAAAAGGAATAAATCACTTGAAAATCACTTATTAAGCCTTAGGGTTTAAGATAAGGGAATAATTGGTAAAAGAAATTTTTTTAGTATATATCATAAAAACCCTATTGTCCATGAGAATTTTACAACTTGAATCATTGATTCATGACATGAATTTCCTGAGTGGCATATAGACAAAAAAAGTCTTTTCCTCGAGTTAAAAATCCAAATCCTAACCACTTAAAATCCTGAAAAAAATCACAAAATTTGTATCCTTTAGGTCCAGAAATTGTTTCATGAATTATATTGGGAGATGGATTCACATCATGAATTAAAATTTCAACATGAATCTTTCATACTGCTTGTTCATCAATAAAATTCCCAAAACTCTCTCACGACCTCTGAACCCAAGGAAACACACAAATTTAGGCATAAAAAACATTTATACCCAGACTTCATTATACCAAACAAACATAAATTCCTAAAAAATATCTCATTTTCACTAATAAATGAAATATATCATTTAAAGGGATAAAATGCACCCAACCAGAATTGGAATAAAAAAAGTGTCAAGAATTACCTAAAAGTAGGTAAAAGTATATTACCTTATCTATGTCTATATGGGAAACCCCAATGCTAATCACTATAAAATTTTATGGGTCATTTTTCATGTGAATCCAATATTATAAGTGGAACTATGTGGTTATTTATAAAAAGTATTTGTTTCCTTACATCAATGAATTTTTCTATCAGTTATAGCATAAATATAATTCTCCCATATAGATCATCATTAGAGTTATCACCATCTCAGGGTGGTAGGGGTTGATATTCCTAATTATTCTTTCTGATGTAGGATTATTCATTTTGAGTATCTGATGATGTTGTTCAGTTTAACCAACACTCCATCAATATTTATAGTACTAATGAACTAAATATTCCATAGAAATGTTGACACCTTTTTTGTGACATTCATTGATGGTATTTTTATGTGTTTTAAGACTAAAGAGAATCAAATATATCATATGATAGTTATTTTTTGTAACTTTTCTGACCATCACCTCTATTCCAAATTATTTAATTATTAATTTTTAATCCTTATGGGGAATTTATTGGGGCATGTGATCTAAAAATTAGTATTTTTTTATGGATCCAAAAAATTTGAGTGATGCATTGTATTGGGAAGAGATAAAGAATGTATTCATGATTCATAGGTGTTTTAGTTAGGTGGGATATTACTATATATCTAGGAAATAAATATCAAGGATTGCATCACTATTGACATTCCTTGCCCTGAATGATTTCAAATTCATGTGGGGATTAATTTTCTAGGTATATTTTGTTGAATTCATGTGGTAGATGACCCCTACCCGAGTTTTGATTCTACCAGAATATTTATTGGGCTATGTATATATTTTTAGGGTTAAAGTATTGTATAGTGTTATGGGATTATCTAGAATGAATGTGTAGTAGAGTATGGTTCTGTCCAACTCTATCAGTTGACACCAATTCTTTTGGAATTCATTCATCAGAAGAAGCTATGAGATATGAAGTTCCTAGGTATCAAGAATTATTTATAAAATGGGGATACTATAGGTGAATAGTATCCACATCCTGAGGTAATGTTCTATTTCTAGGATCAGTATGTTTATCCTTCACCAATGTATATTTTTATAATGAAATATTTTTAAAATTCATAGTGGGTTATTCTTCTTAGAATGACCAAGATGTATTATGATATTAATCATTGATTTTGGTGAGATAGGAAATAAAAAATCTTATGTCATGTTGTTATACATGTCGTTAGGTCAAGGTTGTGTAACAAAAACCTTATGTTATATTTTTTTCTCTTCCTATAGTTAGTAAAAATTGGGATGATATATCAATTGAAATTATTATGAGACTAACTTATACCACAAGGGGTAAGAATTATTTTTGGTTCAGGATTGAAAAAAATTATTAATCATCACATTTCATTCTGATCAAAGATACCCCTAAGGTGAAATAGATAAAAAAATTATATTGAAGAAGTTGTGTGGATGAATGCCTTTCCCTTTGTTAACATATCTGATTGAGATCCCTTATTTAAAACTCAGTTTTGGAAGGTCCTTTATGAGAACATGGTATATCATATTAAGATATGTATAACCTACCATCAACTGACAAATGGATTTATGGAGAAGGGGTCAAGGTTTTGGAGGACATGTTGCACGCCTTCATCATGTATTTTGTAGAGGATATTGGGATACAAAAATTAGGTAAGTAGAATTTTCATGTAATAGTAGTTAAAATACATATATACAGTTAGTTTAGTTTGATGTTCTTTATGGTCATCTTTACCCATCCCACCTATGTTGGACCAGGATTGGTGAGATGTCCTTGGTAGATTCATTTGTCATGTATGATATGGAAGTGAAAATTTAGATCATTTGGTAGTGACTAGTTTATTATTAGAGTCAGCTTAAGTTAAACATGAACCATTAGCATTGCCCAATGAAGTTTTCTATGTGTGGCCATATTTTATTAAGTGTATCATCTCAATTGGGTCAGTGTCTATTTAGGATGTATGGAATGATTTCTTTAATGTATAAGGGACCTTTCTAGATCAATAAGTGGATCATAATTGTTTTTTATAAGTTGTAACTAACTCCTCAGTTGATATATATCGATAACATGTTCCATGTTTCTCAGCTAAAGAATTACAGCCCCTACACATCCTAGAATATGAATTGGGTAGAGATTTATTTAGAATAAAGATATTTCACTTTTTTAGTTTCCAATTCGTATTTTTGATCCTTGAGAGAAGGTTTTTCTTGGAAAATATATATTTTCTACTTTAAATCCTATGGAAACGAGAGTGAAATTCACATGATGCATGGGAGAGGGAATAATTTTTTACGGAGTATTTAACAAACATATTTTCTCATAAAATTATTTTAAGATGCCCTTTTTGGGGAAAAAGTTATTTTATAAATAGAATAGTCACACATATGATATAATATTTAGGTAAAACATCTTATACTATTTTTTCTAATATTATTATTTTATTATGTGGTTTATCTTCCTTTGGAAAATTTAAAAATATTATAGGCTTTTTTTGGGTTGGAAATATTTTCTAGGTCACCACACAATTGACCTAGAAGATACATAATTATAATGGTGTCAGTGAAGATGCCTCATGGTTACATATTGGGGATGTTCATTGGAGGTCTAAGGTCTGAAAACCCCTACCCAAATTCTTTTGGGAAGTCCACTCTAAAACTTATTGACCATGTCATATCGGTGTAGGGAAGAGGTTCCATGTTATATCCTATAGGTCAACATAAAAATGTGTTTGGTCCCCCCACCCCCTTTATTTACATTTTTATCACCCCACACACCACAAACTATAGTATATATCATAAAATGGATATTAAATTGCATCCAAATGGGATACACCATCCTTTATTAAACCCAAGACTTTAAATATATTTAAATTTCCACTTTTACAGTAGACATTTTATCCTATATACTCCTTATCCTCCCAAAGTCAAATCCTATAGCCTTACTATGTTTTAATCCTATTCCCCCCACCCCACCTCCAAAAGTTCATTTAGATGGGTATTAAAGCTAGATACTTTAAAATATAATCTAGGTAAGTGACATTTCCACTTCCTCTTAGTTCCTCTTTTTACTTTCTTTAATTTCTTTATCCCTTTATAGATACCAAATATTATCATTATTAAAATTTATTGATATAGGTTTTAAAGTTTAGGTTATTTAATTTCCTCCTCTTTCTATTATATTTCAATTTTTAGTGGATTACACACAATTACAAAGGATAAGGATTGACTAATGTAGGAGGTTTTATAACATTAAATTCATTATTAACCAAATAATTATTTCTTTTTTTGAAGTATTTTAATTTTATTTTAGTTACTTTTATGAGAACTTGTAAAATTATTATATTTCTTATAATATTTTTAAAATTTTTTACATTAATTTGTGGGAATAAGTTGGTTTTAAAAACTAATATTTTTCATAAAATGTAGTGGGTTTCATGCAAAATGTTTTAAAAACTAAATGATAAATTATAACGACCCAAACTTTTATTAATGAAAATTCATCTTGATCTAATTAAATGTCTTATTATATAAAATGGTTATATAAAATATTAACTTCATCCATTTTATGTTTTTTTGGATTTTAAAACACCATTAAGAATTGTGATTGTTGCTAATATAGTCGTTGAACAGTAATAACATGATTAGTATAAACATAGGGCTTTAAAAATCCAAATTAATCAGACAAAGGAAGTGATGGCCTCATCCTGTAGACTTTCCCCTTATGAATCCCATTTGTCGGAGCTCGTAAAGGAGGTTGTGTCACTGGGCTTCTCTCTTGACCAAGACCAAGCCGAGATTCAACATGTTAAGTTCGAACGGGATCACCTATGGGAGAAGTGGAAGTTAATAGAGATTACCACCTGATCCACCCTAAGAGTTTGTCACCATCGTGCACCTTACCCTAAGGTCTTATGAGGGATTTTTAAGGAGTTATGTAACAAGACCCTAGAACTATGATTATGTAAATTATTTTTGTATATAATAAATAATATACTTTCATTTTATTATTGTTACATTTTTAATATTTTTTAAAGCAATGATAGTGTTTTTACTTAATATTCAACTAAGAAATATATTTTGATGAATTAATGGATTTTTTAATTAAATAATATTTTAATAAAATATTATAATTGTTTTTAAATTAATTTTTATTAAATATAAATGATAGTATAATTTTTATAATACAATTACAATTTTTATTAAAGTTTGAAAGTTATCTTTGTCAAAACCCATGAATTTTTGGTAAATGTAGGTTTCTATTTTAAATGTAAAAATTTACATATTTAGAAAATTATTTATATAAAACGGATATTATTTTTGGAATCAGGACATCAAAATTATCAAATGGTGAATTTTTCATAATTTTCTGAGACTGTCGAATTTTTGGGTAAAAATTAAATATCGTTTAAATATATAATGTGTTTTATGACATCATAATACCCAATAGTGATGTAATAAAATACTATAAATAATATTTTAGGCCAATATATGTTGTATCCATAAAATAATGTGATTTTTAGATTTATTTGATTTATTTTACAAAGCCTTAGTGGACCCTCCAAGACTTATAAAATATTTTATATTTTTAAATTGTTTTCCTTGAGAGTGTAACTAACCTCCACATAATCAACCCTATTATTTTAATAATTTAGGTCATTGTACTTATACAATATTTTTTTCCACTCCCCTTTGGAAAAAATCATGGGCAAAAACCTTGGTTGGGTTTGTGGTTTTGATTAGTTTAATGTGTGGTGTCCCAAAACTAAATAATAAAGAATTCCCTCTCCTTTCCTATATAAACCCACCCAAGATCCCACTTTTGCTTCACTAAATTCCTTTTTAGTTCATCTATATTTTTCCCTTATCTCTCTATAATCCTTACAAGGTGCCCCAAGCTCCCAATAATCCTCTCTCAAGTCCCTCCCAAGCCATTGGGATCACACTTCCAAGTAAGGGATTCTTACCTTTATCTTTTTATCCATGTTTCTTAATATTGTTATTCCCTTTCATTTTCAATTAAAAATGTTGAGGTATGATTTATCCCCTCACCCATACTTCCCTATTTATTTTTGGATGATGGGATACCCCTTTCTCTCTCATTAATGCCTCCCATGTACACCAGTTACCATGCCAGAATTCTGTGAGGGTTTTCTCTCTCCTCATTTGCATCCAAGAAATTCTTTTAAATTATGCATCTAAATTACATTAAGTTTGTTGGAAAATGTATCTATATGACCCCCTTACTTCCTATTTCATATAAATATGATGATACACCCCTTTCTCTCTCATAAACTATTTTTGTTAGTTCTTATTTCACACCGTTATGCTGCCGAAATTGCACCGTGATTTTCCAAGTCAAAGTCATTGTGTAGTAAATACCATTCCCATTTCTCTATCAAGGGTATTCAACTTTATGCATATTTACTTATTTTTTAAGGAGTCTCAAGTATGTATTCCACATTCATTTATCATAGAATAAATTATTATGTTGAATGATTCAATGTTTTATGATCCATGTGGCACACTTATGCATGAAATGAAATATTTAATAAGGGTGCACCCTGATAGAACTCTAATGCATTGGGTAAAGTATAGTATCATGATACGTCATGTGTAATGATTTATGACACATTCTAATTCAACTTAAATGAGGGTTTACTCGTTCTTCATGTTCAATGAGGGTTTACTCATGATCCATGTGCAATGAGCCTTGGCTCATGCTAATTTCAGGTTAGGTGTTGTTGCCACATTTCCATGTTATGATTATCATGCTTTATCATGCCTTTATGTTCATTTTTCTCTTGTTCTACATTGATATGCCTATTTTATAACATGTATTTTATTCTTCATGTTATTCCATGTTTATTCCCTTATTGGCCTTTATATCTCACCCTTTTCTTATGTATGTCCTCAGGTTATCCCATGCAATGCTAAGTATGAGGGAATGTAGTGGTCATGTAAAGGAAGTTTTCAATAAAGATATTGTGTTTTATGTTTTATGTTTTTATGTAATTTTCCTATGCCCCAAATACACTAGACATATCTATCTTATATGTTTTATCAAGTGAATGTTTCTATGTAATTAATCATGTTTAGGTGTGAAATAAAAAGTAGGGTTGTTATAGTTGGTATTAGAGGATAGGTTTTATAATTTTGGGGATTATGATTAGAAAACCCTAGTGAAGCCTTATAGACAAGACTAAGTATAATAAAAACATCCCTATGTTTAGGTGGGTATTTATTAAGTGTTTTATCAAGAAAATACATCACTGTCTAGATACGATCAGGTAGAGGCGGCTCTAGCACAATTGTACCTAGGGGTAAAAACCCCGACAAGGAGTTTCGGGCTTGACCTGGGGTATCCTAGTACACAACAACAAGCCTTGCTGCACTCTTAGTTATGACACTCCTGGGGGATATGCATTGGTAAATTCACAATCTTAGTATAAACCATTATTAAGGGAATTAAAAAAATCCCTATGAATATATATTAGAAAGTAGATCGTAGATAACATAGATTGAAGCATGTAGATTCGTAAGTTAAGGAAATAAAATCTATTTATAAGTCATCTATTTTTTCCTTGGATTACCCTATATGTTTTACCCTTAACATTCCTTTTATTCCAACCAATGGCCAGTAATAGGAGGACTCGAGCAAAAAACCGATGTGGTGATCAATGTGATGACTGTGCTAATGAGATACCCAATCTGATGGGAGTGGGAATCGTGAACCTTGTCATGATTATCTCTCAATTAACTCAATATTTGAAAAGAAACATGGGTCAAGAGGAACGTTCAACCCCCTAAGAAAGAATAAGTCACTATCAAGAGATTCATGAGAAAAAGGCCTCTTACTTTTAATGGATCATTTGATCCCTAAATCACTGAACAATGGATCAACTCCATTAAAAAGATCTTCTTCATATGTTAATGTTCTGAACAAGAGAAGGTTCTTCTAGATGCTTATCGTATGGAGGGTGAATTTGATCAATGGTGGACATTGATCAAAAATATGAAGCCTCATGGGGAGATCGAGGTGTTGAAATGGAAGGATTTCCGAAATATGTTTTCAGATAAATATTTTATGCGCACCCTCCAACTTAAGATGGAAAGGGACTTCCTTGCCCTCAATAAAAAAGACGACGAATTTTTTGGAACGTATGAGGAAAACTTCACAAGGCTTTCACGATATGCCTCCAGATTTTCCATTACACCTGAATGCAAGGTTTTCCGCTTCTTTGGTGGTATGAAACCAAGCCTGCAGAAATACCTGGTGATTCGTGACTTCGATAGCTATGAGTAAATTGTCTGATGTGCCCTCAAGGTCAAAATGGAGATCATAGAATCTCATGGGTATCATGTTAATAAGAAGCATAATGTGGACTTCTATTCTGGTGGTCTGATGGATAAATCCAATGGTTCTAAGAAAATCCATCACCCCACTTACCAAAGGTGTGGAAAGAAGCACCCCAAAAATTTCCTGAGGAGGGTGAGGAAATGATTTAGGTGTGGAAGAGAAGGGCACCGATCCATTAACTGTATACAAAAAAAACCTACAACTGCAATAGAGCAGAGGAACAGTCCATTTGAACAGCAAAGCGTTGTTCATTGCTTCAACTGCAAATAACCAGGGCACCTTGCAAATCAGTGCACTAAGCCAAAGGTTTTTAGAGGCAGCCAATAACCTCCATAGTAGAAAGGGAGAGATTTTTCCATCACTACTACCAAAGTGAAACCCGAAAATAAAGTGGTGATGGGTACGCTAGTTATTCATTCAATAATAGAGAACATACTTTTTGATTCTGGTTCAACGCATTCTTTTATATCCTAGAATATTAGTATAACAGTCCCAACACCACCACAAATAATGGAAGTAAAGATGTCAGTGAGTACGGAAAATGGGGCAATCATTGCATCACATGAATATAACTCCTCCTTTGTCATGATCATTGGGTTGAAATTCCCCGAAAACCTCATCATAATCCCTCTGGTGGAATTTGATGCAATTCTTGGCATGGATAGGCTTTCCCTATATAGAGCCAACATAAATTGTTGTGAAAGGAAAATCACTCTCCATGTGTAGAATCAACCCCCGATTCTGTACAAGTGCAAGGAGGAAGATGAATCTTCTTTAGCTCTATCATCTCATGCATAGATATTACTACCCTATGAACACACGTATCTAGCTTAGATGATTGAGTCTAAGGAGGAAAAATTCCTTCATGACATGCCTATTGTGAGGGAATTCGCTGCAGTGTTTCTTGAGGAATTTCATGGTCTTCCTCCTAGAAGAAATATTGAATTCTCAATTGACCTTATACCTAGGGATTTGCCAATATCCGAGAATCTGTATAGAACGGATATTTCAGATCTTGAGGAGCTGAAAAAATAACTATAGAAGAATCTGGATAAAGGGTTTACATGCCCAAGTGCTTCACCAAGGGGTGCACCAGTCCTCTTCGTCAAGAAGATGTATGGGTCAACGCACCTTTGCATAGATTATTGTGAGCTTAACAAAATCAAGATAAAGAACATGTATCCTCTACCATGAATTGATGACTTGTTCGATCAGCTTCATGGAGCACAATAATTATCCAAGTTGGATTTGCGGTCGGGATATTATCAAGTATGGGTGAAGAAGGAAGATATCCCCAAGACTGCTTTTCGTACAAGATACGGGCACTATGAATTCATAGTAATGCCTTTCAGATTCACTAATGCTCCAACAATCTTCATGGACTTGATGAATAGAGTCTTTAGATATTACCTTGAAAAAAAATTTGTAGTCTTTATAGATGATATTCTCAAACACTCCAAAACCAAGGAGGATCATGTGGAGCACCTAAGAACTATAATAGAGACCTTGCAAAATAAAAAGCTCTATGCAAAGTACATCAAGTGTGAGTTCTCATTGAAGGAGGTCTCATTCTTGGGCCATATCATCACAAGAAATGTGATATCTGTGGATCCCTCAAAGATATTTTCAATAGAGGTATGGTCGAGGCCAACATCGGTAACTGATATCCATAGCTTCTTGAGGTTAGCTGGATATTATCAATGATTTGTGAGAAATTTCTCACGATTTTCCAACCCTCTTACCAAGATAACTCGGAAGGGAGTAAAGTTTTCTTAGATTCATGAATGTGAAGAAAGATTCAATGAGTTAAAAAGTAAGCTTATCACTACACCCGTGATCACCTTACCCACATGTGGAGAACTTTTTATGGTATTCGGTGATGCTTCGAAGAAGGGCCTAGGCTATGTGTTAATGCAAAATGACAAAGTCATTTCCTATGCTTCAAGGAAATTGAATGTTAATGTGCAGAATTATCCAACACATGATCTGGAGTTGGATGTGGTGATATTCGCTTTAAAAATTTGGTGGCATTATATTTTTGGGTAGAAGTGTGAAATATATACAGACCAAAAAATCCTCAAGTATATATTCACATAGAAAAAGTTGAACATGTGCCAACAAAGATGGTTAGAGTTGATCAAAGAATATGACTGCTCAATCCATTACCACCCTGGGAAAGTGAACAAGGTGGCAGATGCTCTATGTAGAAAGAACCCAGTGATTCTATCATTCAATATAATTTAGAAGGATCCAATCTACTTAGATTTTATGGAGATGGACATGGTAATATTAAAGAAGGTAACATCATCGATCCTTTCACAAATAATAGCTCAACAATCTCTTTTGGAAAGGTTAAAGTATGCTCAAAAGGATGATGTGGGAATTCGAAATAAAGTAGAAGCTATTAGAAAAGGGAAATCCTCGGAGTTCAATATTAATGAAGAAGGAATTTTGATATTTGGGAAAAGACTATGTGTTTTATCAAGTCTGAAACTGAAGAAGAAACTTTTGGATGATGCACATAGTTAAAATTTCTCTATTCACTTAGGAAACACAAAGATGTATCGAGATCTCCAAGGGAATTGGTGGTGGGATAATATGAAGAAGAATATGGATGAGTATACATCAATGTGCCTTGTGTGTTAGCAAGTGAAGGCAGAGAGACAGAAGTCTAAGGGGATTATGCAACCATTTCCCATACCAGCATGGAAATGGGAGAACATCACCATGGACTTCGTCACCGAACTTTCGAAGACATCCAAAGGAAAAAATGAAATCTGGGTTGTTGTGGATTGTCTTACAATATCTGCACCCTTCATTGAAATTCAGAAGTATTTTTCATTGGATCAACCAGCATGAATATATA
Organism: Viscum album; assembly: GCA_963277665.1. NCBI lineage: Eukaryota > Viridiplantae > Streptophyta > Magnoliopsida > Santalales > Viscaceae > Viscum > Viscum album. The sequence goes on from OY728164.1 coordinate 1,187,879,362, forward strand.
TCAGAGAAGTGGTAAGTCTGCATGGAGTTCCACTATCTATTGTATCTGATAGAGATACAAGATTCACCTCTAAGTTTTGGAAGTTTCTTCAACATGCTTCAAATACTAAACTAAACTTCAGTATGACCTATTATCCTCAAACTGATGGAAAATATGAGCAAACTATTCAGACACTGGAAGATATGTTAAGATCATATTCAATGGACTTTAAAGGAGGATGGGATAAACATCTTCCTTTGGTTGAATTATCCTATAATAACAGTTTCCACTCGAGCATATGAATGGAACCTTATGAATCCCTATATGGGAAGGGGTTCAAGACACTAGAATTTTGGGATGAATTCGGTGAGTGTATTCTGCTAGGACCATAAATGGTTGAAGAAGTGGTGGAGAAGGAGAAAACCATTCAGTAGCATATCGTGGCCTCCTAGAGTAAACAAAAGAGTTATGAAGATAATCGTCGATAAGACCTTGAATTCAAAGTTTGGGATATGGTATTTCTACACATATCTACATAGAAGAAGTTTATGAGGTTTGTAAAGAAGGGGAAGTTAAGTCCTAGGTACATCGGCCCCTTTGGGATTCTTGATTGTGTTGGGGTTGTGGCCTATCAACTAGCACTTCCACCTACCATGGCCAATGTACATGATGTCTTTCATGTATCCCTCTTAAGGAAGTACATACCAGATCATTCACGTGTACTCTCTTCAGAGGTAGTACAGCTAGAGGATGATCTTTCTTACAAGGAGAAAGTAGTGAAGATCTTAGATCGTAGAGAAAAAGTTCAATGAAATAAGACAATTCCCCTCATCAAGGGGTTGTGGCGAAGCCACATGTTTGAAGAAGAGATGTGAAAATCAAAGGAATTGATGAAGCAGAGTTACCCGCATCTATTTTTTTGTGGGAAAAAGAAATTTTGAAGGTGAAATTTCTTAAGGGGGGAAGATTTTAATGAACCAAACTTTCATTAATGAAAATTCCTCTAGATCTAATCAATGTCTTATTATGTAAAATGGTTATATGAAATGTGAACTTAATTGGTTTTATGTTTTTTTTATTTTAAAATACCATTAAGAATTGTGACCATTTCTAATATAGTCGTTGAACAATAATCAAATGACTAGTATAATTATCAGTCTTTAACAAATCCAATTTACTCAGACAAAGGAAGTGATGACCTCATCCAGTATACTTTCCCCATATGAAGCCCATTTATCGGAGCTCGGAAATTAGGTGGCGTCACTGGGCTTCGCTCTTGACCAAGCCCAAGCCGAGATTCAACATGTTAATCTCAAATGAAATCGCCTACAGGATAAGTGAAAGTTAATAGGGTTTTCCATCCGAGCAATGTTATTTGAGCCACCCCAAGAGTCTGTCACCATTGTGCACCTTACCGTAAGGTCTTATGCAGGTGTTTTAAGGGGTTATGTCACAAGACCCTATAACTATGATTATGTTCATTATTTTTGTATATAATAAATAATATACTTTCATTTTATTATTGTTACTTTGTAAATAGTTTTTAAAGAACAAATAGTATTTTTAGTTAATATTCAACTAAGAAATATATTTTGATGAATTAATGGATTTTTGAATTAAATAATATTTTAATAAAATATTATTATTATTTTGAAATTACTTTTTATTAAATATAAATGATCGTATAATTTTTATAATACAATTACAATTTTAATTATGGTTTGAAAGCTATCTTTGTCAAAACCCATGCTTTTTTGATAAATGTCGGTTTTTATTTTAAAAGTAGAAATTCACATATTTATAAAATTATTTAGATAAAATGGATATCATTTTTGGAATCAGGACATCAAAATTATCCGATGGTGAATTTTTCATAATTTTTTGAGATAGTCTTTTTGGGTAAAAATTAAATACCATTTAAATATATAATGTGTTTTATGACATCATAATACATAATAGTGATATAAAAAAAATACTATAAATGATATTTTAAGACAATATATGTTTTATCCTTAAAATAATGTGATTTTTAGATTTATTTTATTTATTTTATTTATTTTACAAAGCCTTAGTGGACCCTCCAAGACTTATAAAACATTTTATCTTTTTTAATTGTTTTCCTAGAGTGTGACTCACCTCCATAGAAGCAACCATATTATTTTAAGAATTTTTTCCATTGGACTTATAAAATATTTCTTTCCACTCCCCTTTGGAAAAAATCATGGGCAAAAACCATGGGATGGTTTGTTGTTTTGATTAGTTTAATGTGTGGTTTCCCAAACTTAAATAATAAATAATTCCCTCTCATTTCCTATATAAACCCACCCAATCTCCCACTTCCTCTTCACTCAAAGCCTTTGTATTTTTCCCAAATTATTCCTTTGTCTCTATAAAATCCTCCCAAGCCACCCCAAGCTCCCAAGAAGCCTCTCTCAAGCCCTCCCAAGGCTTTGGTAACACACTTCCAAGTAAGGGGTTCATACCTTTATCTTTTTATCCAAGTTTCATAATATTGTTATGCCATTTTATTTTCAATTAAAAATGTTGGGGTATGATTTCTCACCTCCCCCATACTTCCATCTTTATGTTCAAATGATGTGATACCCTTTTCTCTCTCATTAATTCCTCCATTGTAGACCTGTTACCATGCCAGAATTTCGTGAGAGATTTCTCTCTTATCATTTGCATCCAAGCAATTCTTTTGTATTATGCATCTAAATTCCATTAAGTTTTTTGCGACATATATCTATATGAACCCCTTACATAAAATTTCAGGTAAATATTATGAGACACCACTTTATCTCTCATCATCCATTTTTATGAGTTCTTATGTCACGCTGTTATTCTGCCGAAATTGCACCGCGATTTTCCAATCCAAAGTCATTGTGTAGTGAATACCATTCCCATTTCTCTATTAAGGGTACTCACTTTTATGCACATTTGCTTATTTTTTAAAGAGTTTCAAGTATGTATTCCTCATTCCTTTATTTTAGAATAAATGATGATGTGGAATGATTCGATGTTTTATGATCCATGTGGAACACTTATGCATGAAATGAAATGTTTAAGAAGGGTTTTCCCTGATAGTGCTCCAATTCCTTGGGTAAAGTATAGTATCATGATACATCATGTGAAATGACTGTTGACTCGTGCTAATTCATGCTCAACAAGTTTTTACTCATGCTTCATGTGCAATGAGGGTTTACTCATGCTCCATGTGAAATGATCTTTGTATCATGCTAATTCCATGTTAAGTGCTGTTGCCACATTTCCATGTTATGATTATCATGCTTTACTATACCTTTATGTTCATGTTTCTCTTGTGCTCCATTGATATTCCTATTGTATAAAATGTATTTTATTCCTCATGTTATTCCATGTTTATTCTTTTATTGGGATTTATAGCTCACCTTTTTCTTATGCATATCCTTAGGTCATCCCATGCAATGCTAAGTACGAGGGAATGTAGTGGTCGTGTAAAGGAAGTTTTTAATAAAGATGTTGTGGTTTATGTTCTAAGTAGTTATGTAATGTTCCTAATCCCCAATTACACTAGACCTCTTGATCTTCTATGTTTTATCAAGTGAAGGTTTTTATGTAATAAAGTGTGTTTAAGTGTGAAATAAAAAAGAAGGGTTGTTATATAAATATGGGATTATGCATCCTTGAAAGGATGATAGCACATGTAAGCTAGAGTATATAGGTTGAAAGGAAATTACAAGAATTAATGGTCATGTTTTTTCCTCCCAATACTTGACTTCATGTTATAAAATGAAGTAAAATATTTATGAAATTATATAGAGTCACTTTTTGGGGTGGCCCCTTCTTGCTAGGCCCTCAGATTACTCACCCTAATGGTGTACACACACTTTATTATAATCGGGTCAATCAATGAGTAATGTGACAATTCTATTGCACCTAGTCCTTAGATACCTGGGGAAATTCCTCTTGGTTATCTTTTTAAAATAATTATTTTCTTGTAATTTAGTTATTTATTATTGATGGTTGTCTATTTCTTATTTATAAAAACATTAAAATGTTATTTTGAAATTTCTTATTCTCAAAAGTATTATAGTTATTTTTCTCTGAAAATAGGTTCTTCTAATAAAACCTGTTTAAATCTAATAGGACTAGTCGTTCTTACACCCTACATGCACCCAAAGGGGGTATTTATACCTTTCTAGATAGATTTAGGAAAATTAAAGTAATATATTAGTGGTTGTGGTTACCCATGCTACTAAGAAATGGGTGGTGGTGGTGACATAGTACGGGGTCAAGACTTTGTGTCTCATGGTTATAGGTACCAAAATTATTTATTTTTTTGTATTTTTATGTTTTATTCTACCCTATATTCTATATCTAATTCACATCTCATCAATTTTATATAATCACCCTCTTTACACATTTTATGGTTATCTATACGAAATTTATATATTTCCATTATAATGATTATTATATATAATTTGATTTTTATTTGGTTATTTATTATCATTTGAAATTATTACATTCTGATAATTGAGAGCATGAATTTATATGTCATACAAAGTCTATGTTTGATTAAAGGGTTAATTTTATATAATTAATTTCATTGGGAAATCCATTCCCAATTGACTTCCCTGATACTCATGATCATGATTATAATTTTTCTAGATTAGGAGTTCCTTCATTATTTTCCACAAGTTGGCTCAGGTACCAAGCTGAGTGGTTTCCCAAGTTAGTTTGAGACATATGACACTCACATTTTGTGACATGTGTTAAATGGTATGGTTTTTAGGAATATATAGAATCATAAGAAATGGAAATCATATAGGTTACTTGAGATGGTATATATGGATTTATGTAGTCCAATGATACAAGATGACTCATATTGGAAAAGGTATTATATTTTTTTGTCAATTATATTAGCAAAATTTCATTGATTATGGTGATTTCCAAAACAACTGTGGTATTCTATTGTGTCACCTATTAAAAAATAGTGTCTGAAAATATGGTTTGATTAATGATCTAAAGATTTCATATTTGAAATTCTACCAAATTATAAAATATTAAATGATAAGAATATTTAGAAAATAATAGAATTAAACATCCCATATTAGCATAAAGGACTCCTCAACAAAATATAGTTTTTGATAGGACGAATCAAATTATAAATAACACGGCTTGTAATATGTTAATTAGAAAGTCACTATTAGAAAATTATTGTAAGGAAGTGATTCTTTCATAATTTTACATATCTAATAGAAACATTCTATTTCTATGTGAAGAAAAAACATTGTATAAAATATTTGATGCTAGGAATCCAAAACTAAAATTCATTTTGTTGATTGGAATTAAATGTTTTATTCTCAATAGAGGAATGTTTATAATTCTTTATACATGTGGTGATGATGGTATAATTATCATGTATCCATCCAAAAGTAAGGTATACAAATGTTTTAACATGAGGAATAGAATGAATATGGAAATTAATGATGTTATGGTAGTTGAGAATGAGCATATCTCAAATACCCATGAGACAGTTTAATATTTTGGTAAGCTAATTTTACCTAAGAATATGATATTCTTTTAAGAAGTAATTGATTGTGAAGTGTTAGAATTAGGGGTTTTAGTTCATTTTAGAATATTGAGAAGAAGACTCCAATAATGAAGAATGTTCAACAAAAATAGAAACACAAACTAATAGAATGAAATGAGATGATGTCAGTGATAATAATATTGATGGCGATTGAGAATAACTAGTTCCTTCTATATGAATGATTTATCATTATAAATCACCTCTCATGTCATTGGGGGAACAAAAAATTAGAAGAATCTTTTAAACGTGGTAAGGTTATGCATGAGGAACTTGCCTAGATCTAAAATAATTTGAATTGGGTTTTTATTCTTATGTTGAATAACCAATATAATTTCATAAAAAATGTTTTATTCAAAAAATCACAAATATTATTTAAATTTTAAATTTAAAAATACATGGCCAGTGTGTACAGGTGATTCTCATATAGCAGGAATCTATGTGGACAAGAAATTTCAACATGTATCATGGTTTGAGAATCTAATATTGTTTTTTTACTATGGATGTGAAATAATAGTTTAATTTTTATCATACATATGTGAAGATACATTCCTCAATAATATTACAGAAGATGATGTTGTCATTGAACAACGAGATGATTTTATCATTAATTATTAATAAGATAAATTGTGTTGGTTAACGAAGTATTTATATTGCCTAAAATAATACACAATATCCTAAAACATATTATTGGATCAATTCATAAATAGGCATGGAATTAAAAGAGGTTATATTGATTATAACCTTTATATAATGATATAGAAGAAGTAGTAGACAGTGGTGCTTGTCTATATTGATGACATCATAAATGGGGGCTACAATGATAGAAAATGTAAATAGTTTTTAGAACACATGATCTATGAGTTTGAGATGTTTCTAATTGGTGGATTCTTTTTTTCATGGTTTTCTAGTGATGAAAAGTAAAAATAGATAATTTATTTTCAAAAAAATATACAATGGTAGTGCTGAAAATATTTTGGATGGATGACTATGAATTGATGGTCACATTAATAGAATCCTGAATGAAATAATCTAAATATGTGGATGGAAAAGAGGCCAATTTGACTCTATATAGATATATAATTTTTAAATATATATACATGATATCCAAATTATTTTATATTGTACTTAATAAATATTAGGCTATGTTTTATAATAATTTTCCCAATAAATGTCTTATGCTTACTCTAAAAATAAATCATTAATATATTAGTAAAATTGTGAACTATGGGATATTTTATATAAAAATTGATATAAAAAATTCTTGGTATTTACTCATACTGATTGTGAATTTTCGATGGATGGCCAAATTTTATATTAATATTTTATTTTGACGATAGTATTTTATATTTTTTTGGAAATAAAAAATAATTAGGACCGCATCTCCTTCAGTATGGTTGAGGTTGAGAATATGGTATTTAAACAAGAATATATGAAATTATTATGATTGAAGAAAAATATTAAAGACAATGGGATTGAAGTGGAATCTCAAATTTAGGGTTTTTTTATCCCTTATAGTCCCCTCGATGCATTTAAATAATTTCATAGAATGATCCATCACATTCAATGATTTTAGGAATGCGTACTAGTAATGTCATTAAATCTATGTATATTTCACACCATAAATTGATTAGTTGAACATATATCATAAATATAATGAAGATCATGATCCCAAAGTCAAGTTGCTTGATTTCACCAATTGAGAACCTCTAGAGCTAGTTGGTAAATTCCCTAGTATTGGAGAACTATCTAAACAACTCTATCCCAACCATAATGATATCACATGAAAGCCTCTAATTGAAGAGGATTTTTATGTCTTTGTACAAGATATAGGTATTGGAGAAGCAAGTGCCCCATATTTCCACATCTAACGAGTACAGATGTTTTTCCTTTGCAACATCCATTGTCTCCCTTACAATAGAGAGGTGTATCAATGCATCTATTTTGTCCCAATGATTAATTGAGAGCTTCGTATTATGGATTCCACAATTCATCATCACTACCACTATTAAGTGGCCCCATCTCTTTAAGAATATTCTGAGGGTGTCTCCCTAGATATCTAAAACCTAGTTATCTGAACCTAGAAACCCAAGAGGAGCGTCTTATAGAAGAAACAAGACGCCATATCACTAGATCAGAACCATATCACTTTTAGTGACCCGGTTCATAAATGTACTTTGTTTCATTATTTATAACATAATATTCCAAAAATACATGGAAGGGATCCAAAGGTATATTATATTTAGAAAATTAGATACATAAATAAATCACCATATAAATAACTACGACATTCATATTTAAAACGTTATATAGAGACCCTAACTCCCAAAGATATTATAAAACTATGCAGGATACCCTATAGAAAATAATTTAGGAAATGGGTGGGATAGAAATTATAGTAAGGGAATAAATTTGGAAATAAATCATAACATGAGAGTCAAGTATAATAACATGATATCATAAATAGGATGATATTATGTATGGAAGAGTGGATATAACAACCCTAATCTTTATTACACACTTAAACACGATTTAATACAGAAAATATTCACTTGATACAACATAGAAGGCCAAGAGGTATAGTGTATTTGGCACTTAGGAACATTACATAATGACTAAAAACATGAATCACAACATCTTTATTTAAAACATCTTTTACATGACCACTACATTCCCTCATACATAGCATTGAATGGGATAACCTAAGGAAATGAATAAGAAAAGGGTGAGATATAAATCCTAGTCAGGGAGTAAAAAAGGCATAACACGAAGAATAAAGTAAATTTTAGGAAATAGGTATATCAATGGAGCATAAAAGAAACATGAACATAAAGGCATGATAAAGCATGATTATCATGACATGGAAATGTGGGAACAACACTTAACATGGTATTAGAATGAGCCAAGGATCATTGCAAATGGAGAATGAGTAAAACCTCATTCCACATGAATTACCATGAGTAAACTTTCATTTCTCTTGACATATCTTGATACTAATATTTTCCCAATGCATTGTAGCACTATCAGGGTGCACCCTTCTTAATCATTTCATTTTAGGCATAAGTGTGCCACATTGATCCTACAACATGGATTCATTAAACATCATCATTTATTACATGATAAAGGAATGTTTAATTAATAAATAAAACTCTATAATCAATAAATAAATGTGAATAAAGTTTAATACCCTTTATAGATAAATGGGCATGGTATTCACAAGACAATGACTTTTGCTTGGAAAATCGCGGTGCAAATTCTGTAGCATAACAGCGAGACATAAGAATTCATAAAAATGGTTGATGAGAGATAAAGGGGTGTATCATCATATTTATATTAAATGGATAGTAAGGGGTCATATAGATACATTTCTTAACATATTTAATGTAATTTAGATTCATAATACAAAAGCATTTCTTGAATGTAAATGAGGAGAGAGAAATTCCTTATATAATTTCAGCATGATAATGGGTGTAAATGGGAATAATTAATGAGAGATAAAGGGATATATCATCATTAAAACATAAATAGTTCAGTATGGTGGAGGTATTAAATCATACCCAAACATTTTAAATTAAAAATAAAAGGGCATAAGAACATAATGAAATTTGGACAAAAATGAGAAAGGAAGAAATCCCTTTACTTGGAAGTGTGATCCAAAAGGATTGGGAGGGGATTGAGAGAGGGTTCATGGGAGATTTGGGAGCCTTTGTAAGATTATATAGAGATTATGGAAGAGGTTTTTTGAGCACCAAATTCATTTAGTGAAGAGGAAGTGGGATATTGGGAGGGTTTATATAGGAAAAGGGAGGGAATTATTTATTATTTAGGTTTTGGACCCTACACATTAAACTAATAAAAATAATAAAACATCCCATGGTTTTTGAATAATTGTAGTGGAAAAAATTATTTTATAAGTTCAATTGACTAACTTATTAAAATATTAGGCTTTCTTATGTGGAGGTGAGTCACACTCTCAAGGAAATCATTTTAAAAAGATAAAATATTTTATAAGCTTTGGAGGGTCCACTGAGGCTTTGTAAAATAAATAAAATTAAATTAAAATCGCATTATTTTAATTTTAAAACATATATTGGACGAAAAAAATGTTTATAGTGTTTTATTACATCACTATTGGGTCATTATGATGTCATAAAACACATTATATATTTAAGTGGTATTTAATTTTTACCCAAAAATTTGACTGTCTCAAAAAATTATGAAAAATTCACCATTGGATAATTTTAACATCCTGATTCCAAAAATATTATTCATTTTATCTATATAATTTTTTAAATATGTGAATTTTTACTTTTAAAATAAAAACTTACATTTATCGAAAATTCACAGGTTTTGATAAAAACTGCTTTCAAACCTTAATAAAAATTACAATTGTATACATAAAAATTATACGATCATTTATATTTAATAAAAATTAATTTACTAATAATATTTTATTAAAATAATATTTAATTAAAAAATTAATTAATTTCATCAGAATAGATTTATAAACTAGAAATAATATTTTTGCTTTAAAAACTACTTTCAAAGTAACAGTAATAAAATGTTTGTAAATTCTCTAAAAAAAATAATGCACAAAATCAAAGTGTTAGGGTCTTATTACATAACCCCTTATAACACTCACATATGACCTATGGGTATGGTGTGCGATGGTGACAGACTCTTGGGGTGTCTTGGATAACATCGCTCGGGTGGTAATCTCTATCAACTTCCATTTCTCCTGTAGGTGGTTTCATTCAAGCTTAAAAAGTTGAAGCTTATCTTGGGCTTAGTAAAGAGAGAATATCAATGACTCCACATCCTTTCCAATAACCGACAAATAGGCTTCGTATGGATTAATTATACTAGATGAGGTCATCGCTTCCTTTATCTGAGTAATTTAGATGTGTTAAAGCCTTATATTTATACTAATCATGTGATCACTGTCCAATATCTATATTAGAAAGGGTAAAATTTATTAACGGTATTTCAAAATCCAAAAACATAAAACCAAGTAACTGCATATGTTATATAACCATTTTACATAATAAAACCTTTAATTAGATCAAGAGTAATTTTTATTAACAAATTTTTGGGTCGTTGTAGTGGACTTAAGAAATGATGTCATAAGATCATGTAGTCATAAAGCGATTTATATGGTAGAAAGCATGATATCATAAACATAAGTCTATGGTCACTCTATAGAACATCATCATAAAGTGGATAACATCCCATGGTAGATTAGTTTAACTCCATAATCTATTACACAACATATCATGAGATATAAAATCTTAATCAATGCATTGAACGAATATATTATTCTAGGACCACCGATCAAAAAAATAAAAATCAAAATTATGTGTGCCACATGAGTAAAATACACTACATATAAATCATAATCATGATCAACCCTATGAGAAAGATGTTAGTTTCATAATTATTATTTAAGTCATAATCAACAGTTAAATCATAATTCTTCAAAAAAGAATAAATAATTAAATAATTTTAAAATTTAATAATTGAAAAGGGACATATTTATTGAATATGGAGCAATAACATATAAAATTCATGAGAATTATCTCAAGAAGAAAGAATAAAAAATAAAAATTTTGATGAAGTTTTCTTAAATAACTAAACAAAAATTTAATGAAGTAATGACCATATTGGTTTCAATAAAACCATAATTGAACCAATAGGGTTATACCTAAAATAATGGTGGTTTTTATAGGCTATATATGGTTTAAAAACATTTTATGGGGGTGATTATTGACATGATATAAGAAATATTACTACACCCTTAAATAAGGGTTGAATAAAAGTAAAATTTTTGAATAGAAATAAATATATGTATAAACACATTAATAAAAATTATATTAACTATGTATTTTTTGAAGTAAATATATATATAAATAGAATATTTTCATGTCAAAAATATTTCATGAAATAGAGAAAAAAATAAAGGGAATGTGTAACCAATAGGTAATAAGGGTTTTTTGGAAGATCCATTTTTATGATTTAAAATAGATTTTTCAAAATACCACATCATAAAATAAGATGATAAAACATTATTTCAGAAATTGGAGAGGTTTAATATAATTTTCACATTAGATAAATATTAATGATATTTCTTATTAAAAAGGATAATGTTTGTGGGAAAGAAAATTGTGGACAAGTAGGTGGGACTATCATTTAAGAGAATCGGAACTATTTTTAACATAGTTGAACTTTAAAGAAAGGTTTGAACTGATAAATATGTAATATATGAATAAAAAAATATCTCTAGAGATATAAATAGATTGATCCATATAAAATTAAAATTTAAACTCAATGAGAATAATTATAACTCATGAAAATTTGGTTGAGTTGTGAAAGACCATTATTTTTTAGGGAATACATCAATTATAGCACACAACAAGGAAGAATATGAATATAAATAAATTTTCAAATTTAAAAAAATAATTTATTATATTATATTTCAGGGTGTAAATATTTACACAATAAAATTTATTATTGGTACATAATATGAAAAAATGTCTCAATAAAGGGTGATTGAAAAAAAACATTTCCTCATGCAAGAAATCAATCAAAATTTTCTCTTAAATTCATGGATAATTAAAAATTGATTATTATATATATATATAATAAAATTATTCATCTATATTTGATTTTCTAATTTCAATCTATTATATTTTAGTAAAAAAAATTAATACAGTTATTTTTTACATCAATTACTCAAGGTTGTTCGGTGAAATTATTCATCCAAATTTTAGTTTCTTAACCTTGGACAAATTTGTTGAAAAATAACTTTATAATCTCAAAAAAATATGAAATATTACTTGTTTTACTATTACATAATGATTTTTTTACATATTCTCATTTTACCTCAAAAGAGATGATAATTTAGAAATATATATTGATAAGTCCATTTAACATTGTTAAAGATACTACAAACATTTCTTGTTAATAAAAAATATAGAACACCAAATATTATTTTTACATAATATAAATTGTGTGTGTAATATCTTATTAGTTAATTAAATATAATTTTAACTTTCTATTTAATGTGGTTATGGAAAAATGAACATGTTAATCATTGATGCGGTAGTCTGTAGACACACATGATGGCGTTTTTGTTTTCCTTAATGATTTTAGAGGGAATAATGAAATAGATATTACATTAGTATAATATAAATTCAGAATAGTATGTGTGAGTGTTTTTATACCTTCATGGATAGACGGTTTTTTGTAGTGTGGAAGAATAAAATAACAAGAGAAATTGGGACGAGAGTATTTCCTCTCCCTTAGAAGTCCTCCCATGGGTATCTTGTTAGAACTCCTTATCAAGGTCTTTTGCTGAGGCCCATGTAATTACCCATGTTTTTCCTCTATAATTAAATACTATTTATGATGAACTTATCCACATTAAAACAATAACCTAACCAATCTATAATATTATAATGTACACATAAAGTTATAACGTATGAATAGTAGTAACATAATTTTCAAATATATAAAAATGAATATGTTTATAAAAAAATAAGATTCAAATTAAATATCTACAAAATTAGTATGACTATGGAATGAATAAAGTTAATTTTATAAATTGGATATTTTTTATTTTTTATTGTCACTAATTTTAAAATAATATTTAATATGTAAAAAATGATTTCTTATAAAAAGTTATTTTCATGATATTTTATGATTTTATTTTTTTTAATTCTATGATGTTAATTTGAAAAAATTGACAACAGTTTTATATTTATCATACTTATATTATCTTAAAATAATTTTTTCTACCATTTTCACAATAATAAAAATTTTATATGAATAGTGATCATATGAATTTTATTAATGTCATAACATATATGAAATTATATTATTTTATGATTAAATTTAATGTTTTTGAAAAAAAAATATTATTAAATTATGTTTTAAATTTTTTAATAAATCCTTTTGTAATACTATTTTGAAGTTATAAATCCATTATCAATATTTTCAGAATTTATTCTATGTTTTAATAAAAACTATTCTTTTGAATGTTTTTTTAATTTATTATAACATGATGCAATTAATTTTTTGATTTATTTTATTCTAAAAAATCTCTTTGAATAATCATTATTATTTTAATTTTTTTTCAATCAATGATAGTGATAATTCTACCCTAATTATAATTCTTTGGCATAAAAATAAACTTTTTTCAAAAAATAGTTTTCAGTGTTACATGTGTTTGTGTTAGAATTAATTTTCTATAAACATAGTATTTTTATTTGATAAATTTTATCTAAAATTTATAATAAAAGGTGAAAAAATATCTAATAATTATCAATTTTATTTAATACTTAAATTATAAGTTACTAATGTAAAAACTATTTACTATGGTGAAATCTAAAAAAGTAAAAGTGAATAACTTTAGAGGTAAAGGGAAGAACATGATTAAAAAATATTTATTTTACAATATTATAATTTATTATTTTCCATATCATCACTATAATCCATTATTTTTAAATTTTTTAGGCACTTGTATTGAGGATGGCTTCCCATTATTTAATGGTTTTGTGTATTTACAAAAAATTGACACTTTTCCACTAATAAAATGAGAACTCCTCTATTTGGTTCACCTCACTACATAAACCAAATTAACCATCCATAAAACTATAAAAACCTCTTATACACACTCTTTTACAACTTAATTATATTCAAATTTTCTCAAAATAACACCCCCCAAAGGTTTATTCTCATTCGCAAAGGAGACTGCCCAAGAAGTGAGGTACAAGTTCTTAAACCTCTCATTCTTTTTCAATTTTTTTATACACTTTTATTCTACATAATTTTTTTTTATTGCCTAAATTATGACATAATTATAAAAATTATAATATTCTATTATTACAATGTTTTTATTAGAATTAATCACCCTCCAATTTCCCATTATGAAAAATTAAGATGTGAATCGTGTGTTGTGCGGACTACCACCTCCATGAATAAATGTGTTTCAATTTTACATCACATAAAAGCATTGATGGTTTATGTTTATATTTTATTATTATAAAAGACATAAAAATTTAATATATATCATCAATATTTTTATTTTTAAATAAACAAATTAGTAATCATTATAATGTAATGCATTCAAATTAGTAAAAAACCATGAATCTAGTTGTTCATCATTTTTATTTGCAAAAACGTGACCAAAAAACCAATATAATGAAATTATATAATTTTATTTATTCATAAAACCTAATTTTTAGAATCATTAATTTTTATTTAAATTGGTATATTTATGATAAAAATGACAATCAACATTGTTCTTCTAAAACTAGTTCACAATAGTTATAGTTATTAACACCTGTTGTCGAAAAGAGATTACAACAAGATAATACATCGAGATAATTATTGGTCATGAATATTATAAATTTTGGTATGTAAGAATGAATTTCCAAAATTATTAATTATTATATTAATATTTATAATATCAAAGATTTATGCATTCCATAAAATCATCATTAATAATAAGGGAATTGGTAACTGAAAATCCTTTCATTAAGCTACACAATTTCTTATTGAGCATCATTATTCCGAGACATTACATTTTAAATGACTTTCATTACTTATTTATTTGGAAAAATATTTTTTATTGAAAATAAATTCCATTTAAGAGATTCTTTTCAATTCTCTTAAAAATAATGGGGGCTTTTTGAAATGGGACACAGAATTATGATATTTACAATGATGATTGTAAAATGTTTTCAAAAAAAATATTTTTATTAATTCGTTATCATTATATTAAAATGATCTATATCTCCTTAAGATTTGTTTTATATTATATAACATTAAGAACAATTTTGGATATTGATATTTTTATATCCTATTATTTATTAACTTCATGTTATGTGATATGTTTAATAAACCCAAAATTCTTCCATCAGTTATTTAAGATTTGATGATGATTGTTTCTAAGTGGATAATATCTGTATAGATGATGATGGGTGGGGTCCTATATCATTTTACAATTAATTATTATAATCATATAACTTAGGATGTTGTTAGTCATGGAAAAATAGGTTTTTTCACTCGTGAATGGGTATGATGGGTTTTCTCACATTTTCTAGTATGGTCATAATGATTTTGCTCGCATTGGAGTAGGCATAATGGGTTTTTTCAAACTTGTTTTCATATTATTATGTATGTGCCAATTTTTCAGGTATATCAAGTTATAATAGATTTCTAAGTTCTTTATCAAGTTATTAAACATTTCAAGATGCATTTCATTTCAATAAAATGACTTCTCTTCATGATTATTCCTTCTCAATTATCTGAAACCATTTTTCATGTTAAAATATTGTATTTTTTATATCTTATGTTTCCTTAATGATATTTTTATGATATTATGTGTCTCTTTCATGCTTTTGTATTATCATACAAGGTATTATGGTCTCTTATTTATATATTTATGATTTTATCACATTATCCTCATGATTATGATTTAATACATTATGATATTTCATTTCCCTTATTGATCATTTGAACTCTCCCCTTTCATATGTTTCTAATCACAACATTATGAATAATATTACATCATGTGGGATGTTTATGAAAGGGTATATAGGATAAAAATTACAGAAAAAATTGTATAAGTGTTATTAATTAAGATCTTTATGTAACTAATATCCATGACACTAACCCTTTAATTACATAGGTTATTCTATTTTTGTGAGATGTGTTATTTAAATATTTTCATGGTTATATTATTTAGTTAAATTTTATTATTGGGTTGAATTCATTTGTATAAGATAAGGTCTTAGTTATTTTGGATATTATTTTAGGTATTTTTGATATATGTTTATTTATTTTAATATTTTTAGTTTATAGATCCTTAATGAAAATCCTAAGGATAATTTTAAGAAAACTTATGAATGTTTTGGAGAATAATGGATTATATTATTTTATTATAAATTTATCCATGTGTGAATATTATATGTGTATTTTGTTTTGGATTATATGTATCTTGGGGTAACAACCCTAAAAAGAGTTGGTAGAGTGTATCTTGATCATCATCTTAGTGTATGGTGGATGGTCCCTTACTATGCATTAGGCTTAACACTTCTGGGGGATATTCTTTACTTAATCACATTATAGTTACAAAAAATTTTGAAGGATTTTAATATATATAACTAATTTAGTTAGAAAAAAATCATGTATAAGATAGATTGAAACCTATCAATTCAAAGGTTAATATATTCACGTCATTTATAATATCCCTCCTCTACGATTATAGTTTCCTTTTATATATAATCATTATTTAATATATACCCATCCTCAGTTTTCCATAAAACAAGGTAAATAATGTACCCCAAATGAACCAAGATAAAAATTAGTACAATGGAAAATGTGGATATCGTACTTATGGGAAACATAATGAGATTCGGTTAGGAATGGAAAATCTCACCACAATTCTCACCCAACTATCTCAAGTTGTGGGTAACAAATGAAATCAGATTGTTCTCCCTAACACACCAAGGTGGGAGAATCACCCTATTTATTCATTCATGAAGAAAAATCTACCCTCTATTATAATGAATTCTATTCCACTACTTTCAAAATATAGTTTCAACGTAATGGAAAATATATTTTCTATTCTCCATTGCTCAGACCACGAAGAACGTTTTTTTCTTCAATCTATCATTTAGAAGGTGATAATGACTAGTGGTGGAGCCTCATTAATAAATCTATAGAAAGGAAGTTTATAGAATCTATGAATTAGATGAGTTAGGATTATAAATTTCAATATAAAAATTAATGGACTATTCAGACCAGGATGAAGCATGAATTTATTGAATTGAAGGAAAAAATGATGAATATACTAGGTCACGTAAAGAAACTTTTTTAATATTAGAAAGGCATGACCCTAGTTTTATCTATGATCTCAATATTAGAATCAATATCATAATTAAAAACCTAAATGCATGTCTTCGAAGGGTGTTATACATAAGAGAATTATTAATCTCTTAAAATATTGTTTGATGTTCTTGTATGGCTGAGATGCAAACTATAACTTCTCAATATTACAGGGAAAAGAAAATTGAATGTGTAGTGTTATGTATGCAATGATGATAAGACACATGATGGTAAGAAATCCCAATTCCCTATATGAACTAAATGTGTAATTAAGATCCTTGGTAACTTTATCAAGGGATATGGTTTGTGTTTTAACTATGGTAAAATAAGAAACAAGTCATAAAACAATCGAACCATGACCAACAGGTCAATTAAAACCAAAAAAGAGAAAAAATTCCATGCTAATGATCTAATCACATTACAACTATTCATGTTTAAGGACTTCAAATATTTTTTGAATTAATTCCCGATATATTGATCTAATAAAAAAATAGTCCCCAAAATCAACCAAAATCAAGGGGACATGTTTTATAAGTATATAAGATACCCACCCTAGGAAAAGGTTATTGATCTATTAGTGAAAATCCCATGAGGAAAAATTATTGTATCTAAGATTTAAAAATATTATATGGTTGATATTTATGGGAGGTTCCTTCATATGGATCTAATTCATCTTCCTTTGGATGAAATTGACATAATATTGGGTATGGGTTGGCTTACCCTACATAGAGAAGATATCAACATTGGGGATAAAAAAGTCTCATATCATGTCCCAAACCATTCTTTTATCATGCATCAATAAAAGAATGAATATGAACTCCCCTTATAAGTGAATTATACAATACTTTATGGTACTCAATAGTAAGGGACTATTTTCTCAAATGATTTGGGAGGAAGTCAAAAATTTATTACATGTCTATTGTATGGGAATTTTTTTATGTATTTATAGTTGAAATACTGAGTTTACCTGAGATCGTGCGGTTGGTTTTTCATCGAACTCCTTCATGGAACCATTACTATTTCAATAAGTCTATATAGAATGGATCCCATTAAACTATAAGAGTTAAAGAAGAAACCACAACACAATTTTAAAAATGGTTTCCTAAAACATATTATTTCACTATGGGTGCACCAATAATCTCTTTCTAAAAGTAGGATAGATCAATTCATAATTACATTGATTATTTTGATATTAGTAAAATCATGATAAAAACAAGTACCATATACCCCATATCGATGATTTATTATTTCACAACCTGGCCCAATGTGGCATGATCCATGACTCCCCAAAACCCACATCTTAAAGGCCATGGCTTAGCAAACAACACTGAGTAGGCATATCACACATATGGGATGTCTTTTATTATGGTAGTTTCACAAACACACACACAAATATATCCATGAAATAATGTAGAGATAAATAATATTTAAAAAAACATGCATGAAAACATATAACTCGCCATCAGAGTAAAATAATGTACTAAAAGTAAAATATAGAACAAATGAAATCCCTACAAAACTATGAAAGCATCAAACTTTCACAGAAGGAGGGGACCATTATCAAATGAAACTATTATAAAACACCTCAATCAAGCATAGGTAAACACCTCATTCTATCTATCTCCCTAATATTTTTATACACTAAGTCCTTATGGGACTTTGTCAAAGGATTTTCATCCAAATAAGACACAACACATGGGTGGAAAGTCCATTCAAGGGTGAGTATAACAATACACATGATGAAATACAAAAAAACAAAATAAAATGAATCAAATGAAACAAAATAGTCCGCTCAAACCAAGCTAGATTGAACCCAAGAGAGATAGAAACTTCTTTTTAGCTGGTCATTGTCTATAAATGACCCATCAAACCAATCCACATGGTGTGTTAACTAATACACATGACAAAACCACAAGTACTCCAAGAATCACCATGATATACTCATCTCATACATCAAGTATCATGAGGCCCCAACCCTATAGTTATCTACAAGATTATACTTGAGTTTCAAAGGTAATGGTTGACTATGAGAACCCACTCCATGAGCCATTTCATCCCATATGAAAGTCATCCGAGAGATAAGATATTTCAAGAATAACTCTGTCATCCCTGATGGACCATTCAAGGGAAAAATCTGTTGAGAACTACTCTCTCGGACCAACTCTAGTGCCAATAATTAGATGTACTATCACCTCTATGGCGTTCCCTAAGCATGCTCATAGGAACCCATGTAGAGAGGACCACCCCTCACCACTGCACCCAAATGAGGGAACACTACAACGGAATATGTAGTATGTGAATCCTCTTTAAAGAGATATTAAAGAGAGACCCACTGCATTCCACTGCCGCACAACAGAGTGATTAATAACTTCCAACCATATAGAAAAACATTTATAGTGCCTTTTGGGAGATTCATTCACCTCACCACATCAACTTAGCACTCACATTTAATCATGTGTTGTCTGTAACATGTGTCAGGGACCACTCCTCATAATTGTGCTCTAAATTTTATGGAAATTCAATTTCAGTGGAGGGCCTTCACTCATTAATAACTTGAAGATAGGGTAGTACTACTCCATAGATAGAATAAGAAGACCCTATTTTTAGTGTAGTTCCATCCTTGTATGTCTGATTGCAATGGGGGACCTGTTACCCGAAACGATAGGGGAGTACTGACCATGGAATTAAGGACCCACACCATGGTATGACATGGAAGTACCAAATATATTTTAACATCTCATATGGAGGAACTATTTCATAGTGGGATAGGGGGTAATTACTCCATGGATAGGGGACCCACACACTGGTACACCAGGGGAGTATCGACTGTATCATCATAATGAGTATAGAGGGCCCTCACCCCAATATGATAGGGGAAATTTTTCTTTATTTACATGAATGATATGGGGGAATACACCCTAGTTTAATATTTGAGTACCAACCCTAGTAGTACTACAACATGAGTGGGGTACCCTCACCCACTTTAGTGGAATTCCATCTCTACCAATCCAAGGGATAATCAAAACCCACCCCTGATATGACTGGGGAGTACCAAAACCCGTGTCTCTCTAATAAACCAATCAATCCTTCATCATCATTCATGCATCATTGGAAGAATCATCATGCTTATTACTCCTCACATTGAAAAAATACCATGAGTAGGGTACCCACATACTGATAGTTGGGGATCACTTCTCTACCATCCTAAAGATTCTTGGGGGACCCACATCCTAAGATGATAGGGAAGGGTATCAACCTCGACATATCTGGAGTGATCCACCATGATCACTTCCCACCATTAAGAACCTATAATGTGAAATAATTCTTTAATCATGCCACATCATATCTAAATGTCCACCAAAAAATATTTTATTGCATTCTATATAGAAAATGCCTCATGATTGGCTACTTGCAGGCCAAAATCCAATCCCTGAATAAAGAAATATTCCTGGGGAATTTTCTATGAGCAGTACAGGGTATGTAATGGGGTGCACAAGGTGTGTGAACCCTTAGGAACACATAGATGTGTCCTCTTTTTCATAGCTTTGATTTCCATGTGAGTTATATGGTGTGTAGATGGTGTACATGGCGTTTCTCACCTCACTTGGGCCTAGGGTCACGTCCTCAACTCATGCATGTGTTTGGAACCATGTGCATATGTACTATTGTTGTTTATTATCACATGGATATGGACCTTGACATGGAATACCATTAATTTTACCTCATTAACATGACATTTTCTCACTATATGATGTGTACCCCCATCACATGGCATGTGGTCCCAAAAAATATTTTCCCTTTAATGAGAATAACACATGGAACATTCCCCTACACTACATGTAGTTTGATTAGGAATTTTGAATGGGAATTCCCTATGAGCCACCCAAAACATCCATGTTACCATTAAAACACATAAATCATCCCACATAAGGTCCATAGAAGTCTTACAAGGAATATAAAACAATAAAACAACACATAGAAAGGGGTGAAAACTTAAAAATAAAATATTTCAAACTCGTGGATAAGAATAAAATGTTTGGGTCTAAAACAACCCTTAGAAGCCACATCAGTTTTATTCAGTGATGATCTATGTCAATACATGGATCAAGAGTACCTCCTCACTTCAGATCGGCCTCATGTCATCAATCATTCATGGGGGTCTCCTATCCTCATTTAATGTGTGCCACACAAGGGGGGTTTACTGATTTAATATTTATTATGTAAATAAATTCTATTTAACACCATGCTAACATCATCCCTCGACTTAGTGCCTGAAACTGACAAAAAAAATATATCACCATGGGTAAAACCCATGTTTTTATCTCTAACATGTTCTCAAATTTCCAACATATTACTCTTATCATGAGTTATTTCATTTTACAACAAAACTAAATGTGTGTGATAAATAAAAAAAATATTTTTATTATCACTACACTGGGGACCTTCGTGCCCCATAATCCTATTTCAACTTAGATATTTTCTTCAAAAAAATCATAATAAATATTATATAGTCTTAAAGTTAAAAACAATAGTATTTATACTCTCCCAAAATTAAGGATTTTTTTTCTGAAAAGTGAAAACTTTTTCCAATGGTAAAAACTAAGACCTCAAATATGACTCCCATGATAGTGAGTTCATCAAAAAGGGATCCCATGCTATATAAAAACACACACTTAGGGTAATGTTACAGGACTCAAAATCCAATGTACAACTCTATTTAGATCCACATCATGAAAAAAATCATGCACAAATGCCCTCATTAATAACAATTGGTGAGCACCACACACCTAGTCCTTCTATATTCTAAAGTTCTAGCGGTATACCACCTTACTAACCCATCACAGATATTGATATAATTCAATAGTTCACATCTAAACATGGATTAATTTCACTATGAAAACCTGAAGCGTCACACATACAATTATGATGCAAAGCAAAAATGGGTGCCAACAAACTACACTAGGCTGCCCAATTTTACACACTAGGTCTTACTAGGCCCTCCATATACAAATATCTAGTATAAACATAGCTAATAAATCCCCACAAGAGATAACTGATGTGCTAAAAAAATATCATCGAATTTTATGGTTGTTAGTCTAATTAGAATAATAATCTCATTTGGGAGGTAAACCTAGCACATCATCTGTCAGACACTCTCAAATCCACCACCATTACAGGGAAACAGCTTCAATGATCATGAAATCTATATGATAAAATTACATTGTATCTACCCACTCTTGAGCTCATCCTTCTCATCCTAATACCTCTCCAACATAATAGAGGAACTCCATCCAAAAATCTAGAAACACTTAAACAACTACTGGTGGAAAACTATATGATCGTGGATGGTAAGAAACCAATAAATAGTATGAATACATCATAGGACCTATATCTAATACTAAATAAAGGTTTTATGATTGTATCCCCCTCCATTATAGCCTCCTTGCATACTGGTTGAGCTAAGATGATCCACTAGTATCTCTATGGATTTTTCCAACACTCCAGTACACAGCCACACTCCAAACACATGAGTCGAATGATCTCTTCATCCCCACCTTAATACTTTCCACTTTGTGTGGCACTAACACACCCTCATGGGTTTTCATCATGTCACAATAACATTACTCAAAGGAGGAAATGTCTTTCATCCACATGTGTCTTTTTCTATATCAACCCAAACTATCAAAGAGATATACTAATTTCCCACATCTCCCTGGATAATCCTTGAATAAGTGGTTTCAATAATATAGTACCTCATAAGAGTGTCTAAAAATAATACTGAAAACTATAAAGGTAATAGAGGGTATCTAAAATCATACTCAAAGCCTCTTGGTCATAGGCCTCTATGGACTAAAGCTGCCCTCTCCCCCATCATTCAGCTCCCTGAGCTTGGCCTGGACCACCTGGGGTGGTGGTGGAAACATCTCGAACTTCCTTCCACCTAATGCTGCTCTCCCTACACCTCTCCCACATCTACCAACATATAAAACTCAATTATCTAGATACTATCTCTTTAAGGGTGTTCCATTGACTATCTCATTCTCTATAGTATGATGGGTCAGATGATGTCATGCAAGATTTCCATGACTTACACAATAATAACACCACCTCTCATATGTCTGAACAGATTATTTTTGTGTCTCCTATGCTTATGAATCATGTGTGTCAGTCTAGGAAAGGGTGTACCTCCCCTGCCACAACCCTATTGGATGATGTCTACCAGAGCACCAATATTGTCCCCCTCTACCTGATCCTCTTCCTAGAAGCTCTCAAGCACTAGATAACTCTCTAGCAACCCTGTATAGAAGGGAATGAACAAGTGACCCCACCTTCTTAGATGTATCAATGGAGGACATACTCTAAATTCCATGATCTAAAATATAGAACATGTACCATATCCATAGAGAATTAATAATTTTTCATGAGCATCAATGAGTACTCTACCACGACATGCTTCCCTATCAAATCTATAGAACCTCCTAGATACACACTGATCTCAACATGTCTAGTTAAAATTATTCACTAAAGAGATGATCAAAAATTTTCCACGTGAGCATCATCTTATCATGGGTTCTTGACATTATAATTTATGATCTCTCATTTGTGCCTTTCATTAGACTCTTCTATAGGGAAACCATCTGGAAAGTGGTGTCTTCATATAAAGGAAAATAATCATGAATTATTTATGTTGTCCATAAGATGCATGGGGGTATAGATCACCCTGATATATAGGAGATATCTACCTCTAAACCTCATACATTGCACTAATACTACTCGCATCATCATCCTAAACTACCTATGTAATCGGCTACTCAATGGGTGGTGTCTCAAATGGAATACCACCAAGAGGTACCCCATCCTATGTAGTGCCCTGCACTTAAGCCTCATCAATAGGTGGATTATTATCACAATTCCACAATTGAACCTAATCCGGTAGTCATCATCGTGGTATCATGATATAAAAATCAAGATGTTCCGCATTCCATGAGTATATTGTCATCCCAGGTAATGACTACATGGATAACTCAATAACAGGTTGAATTTAGTTCTTAAATGTTTCTTTAAGAAAATATGACCCCCCCCCCCCAGTTCAAGGTGTGTAAGTTAAATTTTCATCCTTAAGATTATATGAAGTGGAGATGACATATGAATAATGTAAATTGAACATAGAGATTTATAGTGGTTCGGGGAAAAGAAACCCCCTAGTCTACTTCGCTAGCTCTCTACTCAATGAGATTGGTAATTTTCATGAAACAGTCATTTTACTAAGGGCTCCCAACTGAGTACAAGAACCTATGACTTGGTGCAAACATTTAAGATCTTTCAACTATGATATCCCTTTATAGTACATGTCCATATTCTTAAACATGATCTTTAATTATATGAAAATATAGATAAAATGGGATACTAGATTTAAGAAATGTTTCGACTCGCAGTTGAAAGCAACAATTGACAGGAGATAGAGATCCATCTAGAGAAAATATAAACATCTAGTGTTTATTGGGATGATTTCTAGTTAAATAGATAGAGATATTAATCATAGAACTATACTTATTGATTCTTTATATGTATAGATCTTTCATGTTTGATAAGGTCAAGAAAAATAGCCTTATATTATTCTTTTTGTTCTCATCTCTATATTTTGTTTTTTTATTATTCCTTTTACATAATGTTTAATAATGAGCACAGGATAACACTAATGGTCAGATGAGTCATGTAGGGATCCTAGTAAGATATAATTGTAAGATTTTTTAACCTCCCTTTCTAGAAATAGAATTTATTTTTTTATCATGCTGTCATGGAATTTCTTGTTCTATGAAGGATTCTATTTATGGTAAGTCTTGTACAATCCAATATTTCTTTAAATGGATAATCATATTTTTATGTACATAAAAGGTATGAAATGACTTATCATGAAATTAGTATAAATAATTATGATTTTTTGTAATATCATATTTTCATAGGATATCGACTAAACATACATTTCATCATAGGATATATTTTCCATAAGATAATCAGTCTTCAACGTATCATAAGATAACATTCCTGTGTAATATAAAAAATTACAATGACAAAAAAATCAATTTTCTTCAACTTCATCTAGAAAGGAATATTATTCTAAGAAGGATAAAGTCTTTTCAAATTTTCATGTATGTTCTTTGTATCTTAGATAAACATCACACGATAAAATATTATGTTGTCATTTCTATTTCAGATTAACTGAAGATGTGCCTTAATTATCATAAAAATGATTATTTAGGAAAAATAATTTGAATACAAATCATAAGATAAATTTTAATTGAAAAACATAAAAAATCTATTATAATAATATTAGGGATTTTGTGAATCATCAAAATAGATAAAGAGGGGATATATTGGACCAATATACTCAATACAACAATCTCCTCCTTTTGATGAAAAAAAATCCCATATAAATTAAAAAAACATGTAAAATATTTCAACTTTTCATAAATAAACTTCATTTTCTTTTCTTCTTAAAATAAATTTATTCTTCATATTTTTGAAATAAGAAATAATATTGAAATACAAGTGAAAATTTTCATCTCCTATTCTTCTCTCCCTTTTGTGACATGAAAAAAAAAGTGAAATATGGAAAAAGAAATTATATTTAACACATATATCAATTGATGGAACTAATTTTCATTAATAAGAGGATTTAATAATGAAAATTATTATTGAATAAGATAATAAAGTAAGAGATTAAAAATAAATTGTAATATAGATAAATAAACTTACTAAAGATAAATTCTTAATAATGATCAACATGATATAAAGAGTATTAAGAGGATTGGATTACCTAATAGTAAGAATAATGTAATATATTATGATAATCCAAATGAGATACTAAATAAAAATTGATGTAGATGTTTAAATTATGTAAATTTTTTTGGCATAATTCAAATGTTTATAGAAATGCCTAACCATCATGAAACTTATTTAATGAACATAAATAGGGATAAGTATCAACATTTTTTCTAAAAAAAGGATTTGATAATGTGTTTTATTGAGCAAGAGTTGTTGGTCATGAGGTAACTAAGATGAAGCAAGGGAGTGTTAGCTGTTGTGCCAACAATATCACCTAATATCTGTGAGGATGCTCTAAAAATAGCACAATCATCACGAGAAAAGAGGTGTTGATTTAATGTTGCAAGAAGCTTGATTTTTACTCTATATATCAATATTATATGAATTAGATAAGTGTATTTAAATGAATGATTCAGTTAATAGTGAATGTGTATATTTTTCAAACCTTGGTTGTTCCCTTGCTTTATCCACTAATGGATTGAATATTTCATGGAGACGTTGAGAGGAATGCAGATTGTGACTAGTAATTTGAGGTCCATGAAGCCTTCTTCCAAACATTTGAAATATAACTTCAGCACAGGAGTCAATCATTTTCACATAGTCATGGTTTAAAATGTCTAAGATAATTTTGAAACCATTTGACATTCATTAAGAAAAAAATCCATCAAATTTTTGGATGTCTCCTCTCATAGAACAACAAGAGATCAGGATTGTTAAAACTTCAAAGTGATTATCTAAAATCTCCATGACAGAAAGAAATTATTTTTCCTCAGAGGGATTTATTCATTCTCTTGATTCTAAGAACACATCATCTTCTATTTCATCATCATTTGAGAAATTTTTCTTGAGATTTTTCACCAGTACTTCATGAAAATTTTCAATTTTATTTTCGATTTCTAAACATTTGATTAAAAAGGATATATCCACTCTTCCCATAAGAGTAATTATGAATTTAATGTCTTTATTCATTTGAGTAGAATTTTCTTGAGATTCTAAAAGATTATGGTTTAGAATTGTGATTAAATCTTGTGTTTTTCTATCAATAAATCCAACTGATTCATTTATTGAAAAGTTTAGTCTTTAGAATTAATAAATAATAGATCATTGGAAAATTTGGAACATTTATCTAGTAAAAAATCAAATTGAAGTGAATAAAAAACTAACCTGACCATTTTTACATTTTGAGATACTTCAAAAATCCATGACTAAACATATGAACTAATCATAGTTATAGCAGTAGGTCATTCTGAACATTTTTTAAATTTATATTGTGTCAGCAATCTATCTTACTGCATAACCTATTTAGAGACCATCAATTTTCACATAGTTTTTACATGATGATGTGGTTTATAAAAATGAGATTTTAGGGTCTTAATGTTAGATGCTAACCTTGAAAGGCTCTACTGAGCTCTTTCAAAAATAGTTCTTTTAGTTTTAGGTAATTATTCATTATAATCACCTCAAGGAGGTGGGTAAAATCTTTATTATTGAACTTCATCAATCTCTTCTTGAATTGGTTGATTCTTAAGGAAATTTAGTACTGCACCATGGGGACGTGATTCTTGCGAGTGAGTTTTTATGACTCATTCCTCATCTGTTCTATCTATCTCCTGAGATTTAGACTAAAATAAAATAGGAGATAGTCTTGAAATTATAGATATTGTCTTATCTTGACTGATTGAGATAATCATAGTGATATCTATTGTTATTATTTCATTATAATCTTTGATTGGGGGGGAAGCATGAGTATGATGGGTTCTCTGTTAACAAACAACTTGTGGGATCGATGGAATTAAATCCTAACACTTATTTTTTATATTAAGAGTTTTTTCTTCATCATCCCAACTTTTTAAAGTCTCATAATGTTGAGACAATTCTATCCCAACAATTAGTGTTTTATTCAAATGATAATTCTCAACCTCATTCTGAGTAGGGTCCATTTCTAACATTGAGTAAAATCAAATCAACATTTTCAATGAAAATCCCCACTACAATCCACTTTTCCTAAAAAACGTGCATTTTTTTTTTAAACCATAACATGGTGATGGATCATTTCCATCCAAAAAAACTTTAGCACTTCAAAAAGTAGGGTTAAGTTTTGTCCAAAAGGGTACAATTTTAGGGAATTATTTTGAATGTGACACATATATCATAATATATATCATGCTAATTCATAGGATTTTTTAGAATAAATAATTAATTAAATGAAATATGTTGAAATATAGTTTTCCTGAACTCCCTATTTCTATTGGGGATCTAGGACTGACTAATTTTCATCAACAAAATTCATTCTAGCTCCAGGTTCTTTACATAATTTTTCTTGATAACGGCAATTCCAAAAAGAAATTTCATGATTTCTGTAAGAGTAACTCCATCAATTTATGATATATAGGTATGGAAGAATGTGTATCCTTCATGAGTTGCCTTAAATGGATCATCAATATTTACTAATATTAGATAAATCTCTTTCTAATAGATGGTTTTCATGACTAGGTCTTCATTATCACTAATGTGGAAAACATCTGATTCATAAAACTCACACACTTATTTCTAGAAAACAAAATAGGTTCATGATACATAAAAAACATATTCCCATCCTTGTTGTTTGAAAACATTTTTCAACAGCATGTTTTCTCTATCCAGACAATTGAAATCAATGTCTATTCCACTTCAAGATTTTCTCAATATCCTTTAAATTTTCTCCTACTAGATGAAGTATCAATGCCTCCTTTTTTTCTATTTTCAGGGTGGTTTAGAGATGGTAACAGTAGAAAGGCTAGGGTAAAAAGGGTTTGAGAAAGGATAAAGAGGGTTTATAGGGGTTTTGAGTTATTTTTTCATGAATCGTTGATACTCAATTATTTTTTTATTCATAGTATTCGAGGGGTTACATAGTAATGTGAGAGTAATTATTACTAATGGGAGGTGATTTCACCTACCATATGTCACTATTTAAAAAAAGGGAGGCTCAATAAAACATTCAAATAAAATATATAATGTGATTACTATGTATATAGGAAATATAAATTAATATATTACTTCGTAAAATTAAACATAACTAATTATAATTTAATGAAATCAAAGTTTTTAGTAGACAAGTAGTTAGTGAAAATATCTTCTAATTGTTTTTTTGTGAATACAAATTCTAAATAGATATAAATGTTCTGTGAATAGTCTCTTACGAAATGATGTGATAAATAAGTGTTCTTTGTTCATTAATGGTTTCTTGGATTCATTGAGAATTTGATAGCAGTAGTGTTATACCATCTCATTGGAACATGATTAATGTTAAATATGAAATCCATTACAGAATGTTTCATCCATAACACATGCACACAACAACTTCATACATCAATATATTCTTCTTTCATAGTTGATCATTCTAAAAAATGTTTATTTTTTCTTGTCTAAGACATGAGATATTTACTAAAAAATGTTAGCTTCCTGAGGTGCTTTTCCTGTCTAATCAACATCCAGAAAAATCATCATCTGATTATACAATTAAATTACCTCCAATGGCCCGAAGTCCTTCATTTTTTATTGATTTTTGATAATCCACCATTCAAGGGGTGAGTGAAACCCTAACAAGGCCCATAGGCATAAGTATTACATGGATCATAGGCCTTAGAGGAATTCATTGCTCGTAGGCTTTAAACATTACATAGAACCCAGACTAACTACTTGGAACTGCTCATCCCCAGCATCTTCATCATGAAATAATCTTTCCACCTTCGCATGGCTGTTCGGATAGGCATTCTCGTGCATGCACAGGCTTGTCCTGATGGCAGGTGTCATACTCTCTCATTCTTGCAATCTGTTTAGCTTCTGTTGTGGTGAAAGATCCTTGCACATCCTCCTTGTAGAGCGTGTTCCTTGTAGGTTGTCTGGTTTTCATCTACACTTAAGGTGGCCTGAAGGCCTTGAGGTGGCCCGAAGGCCTTACTAACTCGAAGGTTTGGGTGCCCTGAAGGCCTTAAAGGACTCGGCGACCAAATCGATGGCCCGAAGGCCCAAAAGGGGGCATATTCCCGGCTGCTACAGTGCCAAACAGTGTCTACTACAGTTCCAGCTACAGTACCTACTACAGTACTGCACAGTTCCCACTACAGTATCTGCTACAGTACTGCTATAGTAACCCGGAAATGATGTCTCCACCTAGATTTGATCCCGGGTCGCCTGGATGCACTTACAGAGTCCTTACCAACTGGGCTAAGGCTCATGTGCATACAATTAAATTAAAATCAATGGTTTTAAAAAAAATAGAAAGAGTTACGATTCATTTATAATATATAAAAAATATTTTCATAGATTTTAAATGACATTTTTTGGAATAGATTCTATTTTTGAACAAGTAAATACTGAAAACATAACGTCTGGTATTCTTACAGTAATGTAAAATAAAATCCCAATGATTCCTCTATACAACTATTCATCAACTAGTTTCCTAGTTTCATTGGAGTGAATTATGATATTGGAACTCATAAGAGTTTAGTAGGTCTTACTATTTTCATGTCCAAACTTCTTATATAATTCTAGTATGTATTTTATTTGATATAAAATATTTCCAAAATATTTTTGATAAACTTTAAATCCTATGAAATATTTTAATTATCCCATCATGATTATTTCAATTTATTTTTTTAAAAGTTTTGAAAAATCATTAAATAATTTTTTATTTTTTGATCCAAAAATAAAATCATGTTCATATATTTGTACTAGAAAAATATTTGAAAAATAAGTTTTTTTATGTAATGTAGGATCTTATTTTTCTACTATAAAACCATTTATTTAAAGAAAAATATAAATCTTTCATACCATTCCCCTAGATGTTGTTTAATTCCATATATATTCTCGGTAAGTTTGAACAAAGAATATTTAAAATTAATATCTACACAACCATCAGGTTCTTTTATAGAAACATCCTCCATTAAAACCCCATTTAAAAGGGCAGATTTTATAGCCATCTGATATAATTTAAAATTCCTAAATGATGAGTAGGCTAGGAGAATTATATTATCTTATAATTTATCTATAGGAGACATTATTATTCATAATAAATTCATTGTTCTTAATTATATTCTTTTACAACCAATATAGCTTAATTTCTATTTATTACACTATGGTCATCATATATGTTTCTAAAAACCCATTTTGTTCCAATTACATGATGGTTTGAGGGTCTTTAAACTTATTCACATAAATTATTTATTTAAATTTGATTTTTCTATTCTTTCATTTATATGAACCAAAATTCATATGATAAGGATTCTTCTATTGATTTAGGTTCTAATTATGATAGAAATGTAGATACTTCTACTACACTCCGTACACATCATCTTTTTGTTTCTCCTTAATCTAGTATTCCTATAACTATTTATAAAGGATGGTCTATAAGTTTTCAAGGTGTTATATGAAACAAAAAATATGTTTCTCTAGTGTCTATTCTTATTGTATTTGTTTTAACACAATAATGTTCCAAATCATCATCCTTATTATCGTAAAAGACAGGTTTAGGTATCATATTTTTTACTGAATCATTTTGATCATCAATTTGAATAATTATATGACAAAACATATCACATTCATCCAATCTCACATTAGATGATTCGTCAACAATCCTTGACTTTTTTTGAAAACTCTATAATATTTTGAAGTAGTAGAATAGACTAGGAAGATACCTTCTTCATCCTTTAGATCAAACATCCCAAGTTTATACTTGGTGTTCAAGATATAAACCTTAAATCCAAAAACATTTAAGTATCCTACCTTGTATTTTCTATTATTTCACATCTCATAGGTCATTTTAGATAGACTAGGTCATATATGTACTCTATTAATAATTTAACATGTCATGTTTACAACTTCAACCCAGAAAAGAGTGGGCATGTTATATTCACATAACACAGTCTTTTAAATTTCTTATAGAGTCCTATTTCTCTTTTAGACAACAATATTTTATTGAGGTATCATGAGGTCTAATAATTTATCTTTAATTCCATTCCTTGAATAATAAGAATTAAATTCCTGATTCTCAAACTCACCTCCATGATCACATCTCAAAGAAATGATTTGGACATATTTTTCATTTTTCACACATTTGAAAAAATCAATAAAAAAATAGGCTACACTTTTAATTCATAAAAATAAAACCCATGTAAATTTTTAAAAAATAATCAACTAACACATAAAAAACAAAATTATAGAAATACTATTAGTTCTATATAGTTCGAACAAATCCATATGGATAATATCAAGAGGTCTATAAGTATAAATTTCCATATTTGTTTTGAAAGATGACTTGTGTTACTTGTACATTTGGCATGCATCACATAGTTTTTCTCTATCCAATTTAAGAATAAGAAATTCATAAATAAAATTCTTTTTAGTCAATTTTAATTATGGCTAAACATTTTAATTTCTAATACTTTTATTCCAAATCAATTATTCACAAACTTCATCATTTAAGAAATTAAAATTTTTCATACACAACAAGTTATGATATAATGTGTAAACATTTTCTATTCTAGGTGACTTAAACATTATACATTCATCTTTAAAAACTAAGTAGACATTATTTGAAAAATAAACAAAATAACCATAATCAAAATGTTAAGAAATTATTATCAGGTTGTATTTCAAGCCTTCAACCTAAAGTACATTGTTGATATTGAGAGTATATGGATTTTCAATTGATCAAATACCAACTATTTTCCCTTCTGTTTTTTCTCAAAATGTTACATATCCTCCATCTAACTTGGATAAAGAATAAAAATTAAAGTAATATCCTATCATATTCTTTGAATAGCTACTGTCTAGAAACCAATTTTCATTTCTATTCATTTGGACATTTTACTAGAATAAAAAATAAAACAACATAATTTTCTTTTGTACCCAAACTCTTTTGTGTCCCAATATTCTAGTTATTATAGATCTAGGAATTGAAACATTATTAGGTTTTCTAGAATTCATTTCAGCTAGTTTTGAAAAATCATTTGAAAGAAAAATATATTTAATTCCACTAATATAAAGATTTTTTAAATTAAAAATATTGGAAAAATTTATGGTTTTAATACAATAAAAATAAGTACCTTTATAAAGATATTTATATTTTTATCAGGGCACAAAAGTTTTTCTATAATATTTATATTTTTCAACTTAGCTTATAATTCCAAATTTTTTCTTTCTATGTTGGTTTTAACTATGAATTTTACTTCAATACACTTTTCATTTTGTAAACAAACTTCTATAATATTTAAAATATTAACATATTTAATATATTTTGGATTGTTTTTTCTTATTCCGCTTTCAATACAATATATTTTTCCAGATTCTTTTTTTAGGTCGATAATATTATTGTTCATATCTTCTTACTCTCAAATTTTTTTATTATAAGAATTGTGATGGGATTTATTTTTCCTTTTCATACATTCGTACATGATTTCATACATTGTGAAGTATTCATTTAACTCTTTATATGATCAATTTTCATTTTATGATTCACATTCAGGACCAAAATAATATGAATGTACCTCATATAATTTTTCCAGAAAGTATATATTGGCCTTTTGACTTGAAGCTTCTGCCTATGATTCTGATAACATGCATTCCCTATAATCTTTAGAAACACAACATGTAGTCTTCCTAGAATTATTATATTTCTTATATCTAGTCATTTAAATGTACTTTAATTTTATCTTCTTATCATCTTTGATTTTTAGAATATCATGCTTAATGTATCCTATCGTTTTGCATTCCTGGAATCTCAACTCCCTAGAGTTGTCACTATGCTTTTTTTATTATTGAAGAGTTATATGAATCATCTTCCCTTATTATATAATTTTTTTTAAATTTCATAAAAATTGAGGTTTCTCATAATTTGATTCAATATTTCATTAGGAAACTTCTTCTTAAAATTCTTTATAGACTTGTGTAGTTCTTCACTTTCTGTAATCTTTTGAAGTATACACTTTTAAGGAATCATTTCGATTTTTGATCATATTGAATTTCTCATATTTAGTTTCATTTTTAACTTCATACTTCATGATAGTTAAGATAAGATCTTTTATTTTTAAATTCTAGACTTCAATATATTTTTAGATGGTAAAAGAGAATCCAATCAACATAGGTGGTAAAACTCTAAGGACTTTTAATAGTTGTTTCAAATCAATGATACATGTTCCTATAGCAGTAATGTTTTTCACAATCTCAATGATTATTACATTTATTTTATTAGTGTTTTATCCTTCATCCATTTTGAATGTATCAAACTAGATCATGGATATATCATATCTAAGGGATTTCACACTATTTATAACTTCATATATTACAACTATAGTAGTCCACATTTCATGTGATGTATAATATTGATATATTTTGTTGAATCTATATTGTCCTAACCCACAAATGATAGAATTCATAGATATTTATTTTAAATCATAATTATCTTTATTTGAATCATCTCATGTTTTAGGTTATCACTTTGGTATTTCATAGGCCTTAACTGCTTTGAGATAATAATTCAAACCACTATTTTTCATATAAATCATTTTGTGAGATTTATAGAAACCATAGCTGTCACCATTGATATATGGATCTATATCCATTAAAATGCCTTATTATTAATAATCTATAACATCCAATCAAATATAGAAATTTGGACTTAAACCTTTGATAGTTATAAAAATGAGTGTCACTTCTTCTATTACCAATTGTTTTCACACATAATGAATGGTTGGATAACTCAAGAGGGGGAGTGAATTGAGTTCTTAAAATTTTGTTTGAGAAAATATCACCACCCTCTTTATGGAATGTATGTTTGATTTTCTTCCATAAGATAATATGATGTGGAAATTAAAATATGTAGAAATAAAATTGAACATGGAGATTTAAAGTTGTTCAGGGAATAGAAATCCCCTAGTCCAATCCACCAATTATCTACTCTAAAAGCTTTGTAATTTTCATTAAAAAAACCTAATACCTGGTGTTCCTAGCTGAGTGAAAGAATCATTCACTTTGTACATAGGTTCAATAGATTTTAAACATTCTTTAAATTTACAATACATGTCCATAGTCTTATCCACACTCTTACACTGAGTAAAACTTTGGTAAAAATTGGAAAAAATATTTGAGAAACATTTTCATAACACATTTGAAAAAAGCAACTAAAATTAGATAAAGATTCATCCTAAGAAAATATAAACATCAAGTGTAGCTTGATAAGATCATAAGTGAAATATATATAGATGATAATATTAGCACAAGATGTATTGATTCTCAATATGTACATATCTCTAGTGTTAGAAAAGTGAAAGGAAAACAACCTTACTTTCTTTTTTTGTCTAATTTGTACTTTGTGTTGTTTTTTTCAGTTCCTTGTATATGTTGTTTGAACTTCATAATTGGATAACTCTAATGATCTAATGATCCATGAAATGATCCTAATAAGATATGATGATAATATTTTATAACCTCTCTTTCTAGAAGTAGAATTGATTTTGTGATTCTGATTTTAGTGATTTTACCTTTCTATAAAGTTTCCTATTTATAATAAGTCTTATGTAGTATAATATTTCCTTAAATGGATAATATTCATTTGATGTACTCAAAATATATGAAATGGATTATCAATAGATTATCAAAAATAATTATTATATTCTATAATATCATATGATCATAGGATATTGACAAAATATGTTGTTCTTCATAGGATATCTTTTCCAAAAGATAATTAGTATTTAACATATTGTATGATAAATTTACTACTTATGATAATGAAATCCTATGATGTAGAATTAAATATCCATTCCATTATTTAGGCTATGAATATTCTGTATAGAAGGATAAATACTTTTTTCATTTTTATGTATGTTTTGGGTATCTTGGATAAACTTTGTAAGATAAAATTGTATTTTTTTTATTTCTATTTCTAAGTAACTAGAGATGTCCCATAATTCTCATAATACAAAATAATTACGTATAATAAATACTTTGAACATAAAGATTAAGATAAATATAATCTGAAACACTTAAGAAGTTTTTTAAAATAAAATTATGTATTTTTAGAATCATCAAAACACATATAGTAGGGATATATTGGAACAATATCATATTTAAACATATATAGAGAGATTAATCAATATGGAAATGGAATACACAACCCATAAATATATGATGCATGTACCAACATTTCCTACATCTAGTGTCCTAATGTACCAAGTCAACAAGTAGGTTATCAATGTACTAGTGAATGGATACAATAGTCACTTCACCAACACTAGATTCCATGGCCTGAAATCCAAACATAAAACACTTTAACACTGTATCCATAAATCACATACCAATATCATAGACTCTAGTCCTAAGGAAGGACCTCCTCTAATACCACTCTTTCATGACCCAATCTATCAGGTCCTGATCCATGATGAACCCAATCCCACCTCCAATTTTATAGGGGATGAAGACCATCACCAAGTAAGAATATCACACATTTGGGAGGCCTTTCATATGATACCTTTACACATGAACCCACAAACATCTCTACACAACATTGTAGAGATAAATAATCTCAAAAAATAAATAAATACATATATCCCACTATCAGAGTACAATAGAAGTTCTGATTGTACAAAAAGTGAAAAAATCCAAACAAAATAGTGAAAGTGTCTAGCCTACTCAGATGGAGGGGACCATTATTAAATGAAACCATTTGAACACACCTCATCCATGAATCGATAAACACATCTATATGTCAAGCACCTTAAATTTTCCTACTTTGAATTTGTTTGCGAATCCATCAAAAATAATTCCTTCTACAAAATAAATGACAGGTGCGTGAAAATCCAGTTAATGGGTGAGTATAACAATACCCAGTAGGCACCCCAGAAAAACAAAATAAAATGGATTAGTTGAAAGGTAATAGTCCACTCAACCCTTTCCATTGGGAAACTTATAAAGATAGAAACTCTATCTCGATCTCTCGTCTTCTATACATGACTAGTCTTATCAATACACATGGTGTGTTAACTATTATATTTGACAACAACACATGTACTCCTAGAATCATCCAGACATAATCATATCAAACTTCATGTGCCTAGGGGTCCCAACATAATAGCCATATATAAGATTCTACTCAAGGCTCATAGGTAACACTCATCTAGGAGAACTCACTACATGATCCTTTCCATCATAGATGATAATCGTCCTAGTGATATGCTTTATTGGGAACAACCCTTCCACCACAGATGGACCATCTGAGGTAACACACACTATCTAGAACTTCTATCTAGAGACAACTCTAGTTTCCAATACTATAAGTCCTATCACCATTGTCTTTCAACCCTCACAAGCTCATAGGGACCCAAGAGAATATTCCTACCCCTCTCCACTACAAACAAATGAGGGAGTGATACTCCTGACTAAGAAAAACATGCATCCTCCAAAAAGAGAGAGTAAACATCAGCCCTAACCTCACCAATGCCCCACTATCGATAGATTAATAACTCCTAACCATCCCACAAAACCTCTATTCTAACTATAGGGGGAGGCTCACACCTCACCATGTTGAGGGACCACTAACTCTTATCCAGGTGTCATACATAATAAGTGGAGGGTCCCACTCAATATAAATATAATCAAAATATAATGAAGATCTAAATATAGTAGAGTACCCACTCCCCATTGGAATTAGAAGTCTAGGGAGTACTAACCCATATAAAGAAGACATGCACCATGTGTAAAGGGGAGTGTCTTCCCTACCTATATGATCTCAATGTGGGACTTACACCCTAACATGAAAGATGAGTACTGACCCTCTAATAGAGGACCTAGACTCTAGTACAACATGGTAGAACTGAATCTATCTAAACATCACATATAGAGGACCAACGCCCCAGTATGATAGGGGAGTACTTTCTCCATGGATAAAGGACCCTCACCCTGATGCGAAAAGGGAGTACTGACTCTATCTTCAAAAATAGCATGGAGGTCCCACACCCTGATATGATAGAGGAGCAATGTATCTATATCCATGAATGATATGGGGGGACCTATACCCTAGACTAATAGGGGTGTACCAAACTCGGGATGAACTTCACCATCTATAAAAGACCCACTCCCACTGTGGTAGATTTATATCTCCACCAATACAAGAGGTAAGGGAAACCATAGACCACATACAGTAGGAGAGTAATATTATAATAAAATTTATGATAAATCATTCAAAAATATATAATCTATTATGTGTTTCTAGAAGTATAATTATGCTTGGTATGCCTAATCTCCAAACAAAACCATGGATAGGGGACTCATTCCTTTATAGTAGGAGATAACCACTGTAATAGCCTAAAGTGTCTAGGGAGACCTGTATACTCTTAAGATTGGGAAGAGTACCAACCTTGAAATCTCTCCAGTGATCCACCCTCATCACTACACATGATTAAGAACTGTTAATGTAGCATTGTGATTGAATCATGAGACATAGTATCTCATCGGCCACCAAAATATATACCATCGCACTCTACATGGGATGGTTCACAATATAGGATACTCACAGTCCAAAATTCAATCCCCTAAGAAGGATATATGTTAGGAATAATTTCCAAAGAACAATACATGGTGTGTACTAGGGTTTATAAGGAATGTGAACCTGCCTAAAAACCTAGTTGTATTCTATGACACATGGATTGGATATCCAAGTGAGTTTAAAGGGTGTGTACCTGGTGTACACAGTGTGACTCGCCTCCCCCGGGCCCCTGTCTATGCCCGTGTCTAGCACCCCATTATTGTTTACTCTTGTTTTTTACATTCACATGGTCTTATCCCTTAACATGAATTCACAGTCCATGTCTCACAACCACCTGACCTTGGGTAACTACAAAAATTGTACCAAAAGTACAAAGAATGTGGTCCAAAACATTTAATCTTCCCTGAATGGGAAGGTCAAATGGCGTGTTCCGCAGAAACAACAAACTATGTGATTGAGAATTTTGATCAGGATTTCCCTAGGGGCCCCCATGAAACACCCAGGTATCAACTAAATCCCACAGATCAACCCCCACATAGTCCTTAATATTCCTCTATGGGCACTAAAACCTTTAAACAATGTATAAAAAGATGGATTGAGACATAAAACTAAAATCATCCAACCTCATGAAAAAACTCTAAATCATTGGATCCATAACTATGTTTGGGAGTAGCTGCAGATCAATATGGTGAATATCAAAGTCAAAAAAAATGAGGTCAAATGAACCTCCTCACTTTGGTTCATCCTCGGTCCATACATCATTCATAGGGGGATCCTATCCTCCTCTGTTATAAACCACATAGGGGGAGGGTCTATTGATTTAATTTTTATTAAATAAATAAACTATATTTAACACCCCCCAACGTTATCCCCTAACTAGGCTCCTGATGTTGATAAACATTATGTATCACCTAAGGTAAAACCCATGTTATAAACTAAACTATAGTCTCATATATACAACATGAGACACTGCTCAAGATTTATTCCACAACTACAATGAAAACACATGTGCCAATTTAATTTATTTAATATTTTTAATATCACTAAACCAGGATAGTGTGGGAACCAAAATCACACACCAACTTAGTTCCTAGATTCTAAAATATTCCTAGAAATTGTGTGAAGTCATACATGTCAAAACTAGAGTTGTTGCATGTTCATTCAACCATGAGGAGCTTAATACTTCTCAACGATTAACCTTTAATAATTTACCTTTGATCTAGAAACTAGTTGTTAAGGTTTAAATTTGAGGATATATATATGATATATTTTCATAGAAGGTATAGACACTATGAGTATATAGTGATGTCTTTTGGACATAACAATTTAACTATTGTTTTTGTGGATCAGATGAATAGTGTTTTTAAAGACTAGCTTGACCAATTTATTTTCATATTTATAAACAGTATTATTATATATTCAAATAGAAAGGAATATAATTAAGTTATTTTTTTTATTATGTTAAAATCCTTGCAAAAGGATAAATTATATGAAAAAAGTAAATGTGAATTCTACTTAAAATATGTGTCATTTTTAGGTCATGTATTCAAAAGAAAGGGGATATCTCTAGATCTATTAAAGATTGAAATTAACAATCAAGATATCAGAATTGAAATTATAATTGAGATCCATAATTTTCATGGGTTAATTTGATATTAATGATTTATTTGTATAATATTAACACAGCTATAAAATATAATAACCATGAGGACATGGAATGAATTAATGTCCCATTATATTGAGGAATGTGATGAATGTTTTAATGAACTGATGAAGAGGTCAGTCACTACACATGTACTTACATTACTATAGTGATTCTTTGAAAAGGGTTTTGGTTTGTGTCCTCATTTATAATGATATGGTAATTGATTATGTTCCCCTCCAGTTAGATACTCATGATTGATGTTACCAAATTCATGATCAAGATCTATTGGTAGTGATGTTTTCATTGATGATTTGGAGACATTATCCTAGTAGATAAAATTTTGATATATATAATTATAATAATAACTTAAAAAATATATTAACATAAATGGAACTATATATGAATCAAAGGAGATGGTTAAATATGATAAAATATTATGACTACTCAATACATTAACACCCATTTAAGGTAAATAAGGTGGTTGATCTTATAAGTGGAGATATTTATGCCACTTTATCCATAATTAGTATTGAAAATGAGTCAATACTCATGGATTTCCAAAATAATAATCTTGAATTCATAATGGGCGGATATAAATACTATCATTCCCTAATAACTACTCAAAAATACATTCATGTAAAGATTAATGAAACCAAGAAAGATGATATAGATCTATAGAAAAATGTAGCGAATATTCTAGATTTCATCTTTGTTACATATGGATTTATATGGTTTGGAATTGATATGTGTGTCTCATCAAACCATAATTAAAGAATGTTCATTTGGATAAATGTAAAATAACATCATTCTCTATACATCATGGAAGTAAAAAGTTGTATAGAGACATGAATAAAAACTTCTATTGCAATAGTATGAAGAGATAGATTGTAGAAAACATATCTTGATTCTTGG
Source organism: Viscum album (assembly GCA_963277665.1). Classification (NCBI taxonomy): domain Eukaryota; kingdom Viridiplantae; phylum Streptophyta; class Magnoliopsida; order Santalales; family Viscaceae; genus Viscum; species Viscum album. The sequence goes on from OY728164.1 coordinate 1,187,920,708, forward strand.
TATTCCATAAAAAATTGGATAAAAGAAAAAAAAATATGGGTATGTTGAAACAATTACCCATACCATTATGGAATTGGGAAAACTTAACCACGTACTTAATCCTTGGACTCCCCAATAATTTTAATGGTTGTGATTTTATTTGGGTTCTAGTCAATCTTCATATAAAGTCAACACATTTTATAAATATAAAATAATATTTATCTCTTGACCATCTCCCCAGTATATACATAAGGGAAGTGGGGAAGATGTATAGAGTTCCATTATACACTATAGTTGATCGATGTATAAGGTTTACCTTGAGATTCTATATAAGTATTTATAAAAAATTACATACATTAGAAACATTTAGAACTATATATCAACCTCAGATAGATGGTACATCTAATAGAAAATTCAAACTGTTGAGTATATGCTAAGATAATTTTCAATGGATTTACAAGGATATTAAGATCAATCACCCATAGTAAATTTCTCATATAATATTAATATCCATTATATAATTCATATTTAACTATATGAAGCTCTATGTTAAAAGATATAAATGAATCTAACATGTTGGGATGATTGTGAGAGGAAGCTGATTGGACATGACATTGTCCAAGAAATGAATGATAATTTTCAAACCATTTCGAGGAATATAAAATAAACACAAAGTCAACAGATTTTTTTATGAAAATAATAATTAATGATAACTAGTGTTTAAATCTACTCACATGTTGTTCCTTCAAAAATATCCACTAATGTTAGTTATGAGATTTGGGAAGAAAGGGATGATGATCCCTAGATACATCAAAACCTTTCAGACTCTAGATCATGTCAAGGTCGTATATTATCAAAAATATATCCCTCAAAACCTCTCTAAAGTGCATGATTTGTTCCATTTATTTATTTTTAGAAATTTCATGTCAGACACTTCAATTGTGTTAAGCTCGAAAGTTATGAAACTGGAACATGCACTTTCATATGAGGAACAGTTTGTGAAAATTCTTGATCTAAGAAATAATTTTATTAATAATAAGAGCAATCATAACGTTAATATTAAATAGAGAAATAATTATTCTTAGTATGCTATGTGGGAACTTGAGGATGTTATGTGATAAAAGTACCCTAATTTGTTTTCTACCATGACATGAAATTTTTTGGAATGAAATTATTTTATGGGGGATGAATGTAATGAACCAATTTTTTCCTTCTTATTTAAAAAATATGTTTGATTACTTAATCCATAGGAAAATGGAAAAACAACAAAAATATAGATAGTCATAATATAGCCATAAAATTAATTTGTATAAAATGTAGTAATGTAATTAGAAATTATACGAAAACTATTTATAAAAAAAATCAATTTAATGATAAAAAAATTTAGTATAGCTAAACAAATAATAAAATATTTTCCTATGATTAAACATTATTTTATAAAATTTGGTTTTTTCATGTTTTATAATCCCTAATTTTAAATTAATAGTTAATTTAAAAATATAATAATTTCTTATAAAATTGTGTTTTCAGGATATTTTTTCTTTTTATATTAATGGTATGTTTAAAAATATTATGATGATGATTTGAAATAATTATCATCATTTTTTATTTATCATAGGTATTTTAACTAAGATGATTTTTTGTGATTTTTCATAATTAATTATTTTTCTAGTGAATAGAGAATATTCTTATTTTAATTATATTGTAAATTTTATGAAATTATTTTATTATATAAATACATTGATTTTTTTTGAATTTTTTTACTATTAAATTATATATTTTATTGTTTAATATAATATTTTATAGTACTGTTTTAAATTTAAGAACACTTTCTCATTATTTTTTTAATTTATGCAGTGTTTTAAGGAAAATTATTTTCGGCACTATCCTTTTAATTAATTAACCATGATACAATGATATTTTTGAATTATTTTATTATTATGTATATATTATTTAAATAATTATGCTTATTTAAATTCTCTAAAATCAAGGGCATTGTAAATTCTACACTAATCATAAATCTTTTTCTTTACAAATAATTTTTTCCAAAAAATTGGGCTTTTTCATTACTTGTGTTTGTGTTTGAATTAATTTTACATAAAATTAGAATTTCTACTTGAAATTTTTAATTTCATATTTATAATAATATATAGTAAATTATCTAATAGTATTTATTTTATCTGTATGATTAAAGTGTCAATTAACTAGCTAAATACTATTTATCATGGGAAAAACTAAAATTGAAAAAAGAGTAATTATAGAGGTAAAGGGAATAACATGTTTAAAAAAATTATTCTTAATTAATATATGTGTTTTTTAGATTATCATCCATAAACTCTATTGTTTATCAATTTTAGAGTCACTTGTATTGAGAGTAACTACCCATTACTAAATAGTTTTGAATATTTACAAAAATAACAATCATTTTCGCTTATAAAAGAGGAACTCAAAAACAAACTCAACATCAGACCAATAACCCAATATTTAAGAGAAAAATATCCCCAATCATTTTCTAAACACTCTAATATGACTTAATTAGGTTCCTTAATTCTCAAAATATCACCACACAAAGGTTATATCCCCTTTACAAAGATTATAGTCCAAAAAGTGATGAATAAGTTCTTAAAACTCTTTTCTTTTTCTATTCTTTATACACTTTTAATCGTTAAAAATTTTAATTTATTCATATTTAAATTATAAAATTATTATAATTATTACAATTTTTTGGTGTTTTAATTATTTCTTAATAATTAATTACCCACCCCTTTTCCATTAAGAAAAATAAAAATATGTATTGTATATTTAATGGATTACTGCCTCCTTGAATTAACATGTTTTGTTTTTCCTTCACATCTATTCATGGATGGTTTTAGTTTAAATTTCATAAGAATAAATTACATTTATAAGTAACATATGTAAATAATATGGTTAATTTTTAATATCATAGTTATTAACGGTCCTTATAATGTAATCCATCAATATCAATAAATAACAAGAAAATAGTTTTTCATCATTTTTTATTCAATGAAACGCAACTAAAACTCCACTATAACACAATTATAACATTATATTAAATTATTAAACACAAATTCCAAAACATTTAATTGTTTTTAAATGATTATATTTTTTATAAAAATTATTATCAACATTGATTTTACAAACACAATTCAAAATGATTATGATTATTAACAACTGATGTTGAAAATATATTACAACAATTTAATATATAAAGATATATGGTATTGATGAAGTGTATAAATAGAATTATATGGTATTTTTTTAAATAATTAATTAACATTTTTAACTTTATAACATAGGAGGTTAATTAATTCTAGGTAAATTACGAGTAAAGGAATGGTACTTGGTAACTCAAAATCATTTTTTAAGTTACACAATTTATTATTAAACATATTTTTTCAATGAATTTCCATTTTGATTGATTTTATTTCTCTAATTCTTGGGAAAAAAAGTTATTGAACCAAAATAAATCTCATTTATTTTATTTTATCCATTTATCTTTAAAACAAAGGGAAATGTTTTAAAAGGTACTCATAACTATTAATTTTACAATGATGAATACAAAATATTTTCAAAAAATCCATTTCATGTACTGGTCCTCATTATAATGTAATGATAAATCTCATAGGAAGTGATGTTTTATATTATATTTTATTATAACCCCTTTTTATATTGATATTTTGATATCCTATGATTTCTTATGTTTAATTTATGTGATATGTTTACCAAGACCATGAATTATCCATGGGTTATTTATTTATGATGATGATGTTCTTTAACTGCAACTCATGTGTATGGATGATGACATGTGGGGTTCTATATTTCCCTTCAATGGATTGTTTTAATATAATATATCATGAGATATATAGGTATGGGAATAATTTTTGTGTTCACACAGTTATAGGAATCATGGGTTTGATCACATTTTCATGTATTCACATAATTAGTTTATTCATATAGGTGTGGCCATAATGGGATTGCCTAGATCTATTTTTCAATACTTATCGATGATCCAAATTTCCAAATTTACCAAGTTATGAAACATATCCATAATTTTCTATCAAGTTATTCCATTTTTCAAGATAAATTTTATTTTTAATAAATTACATGTGTTTATAATTATGCATTTTTAAGTATCCCATACCTTATTACATGTTCACATGTTATATGTTTTATATTTTATGTTTCTAAAATGATCGTTTTATGATAATATGTGGCTCCAATATGTTTTTTAAAACCATTGATTTTCCTATGATATATTACTTATATATATATATATATATATATGTTTTCCACACATTCTCCTCATTCTTATGATCTAATACATTAAGAATTTTTTTCCCTTTCTGATTGTTTAAGATCACACCATTCTTATGTTTCTATTACATGGGTTTTGAATATGATTAAATCATGTGAGGTTCCAATTAAAGGTTTTATAGGAGAAAAATTATTTAAAAAGGTTTGTAATTATTATAAAATAATATGTTTATGTAACACATTTCAAATACACTAAGCCTTTGTATCCTTGAATTATGTGATTATTATCAAATTTATTTTTTAAATCATGATATTATTGTATTATTAAAATCATGATAAGATTGGTTCATTGTGACATAGGATTAAAATGTGTGGTTAGGGTTATTAGTTGAGTCTGTAGAAGTTTTTTGGTATATCCAAATCATTATAATTTGTGGAAAAACTTGGAGGAGGTGGTCTTATTTAATAAGAGATAAAAAGGGAACTCTTCTAATAAATAATTATTTTTCATTATTGTCACCACATTAATCAAGGAAAAAGGCTCCAAAAATGTCCAATAATGGTGTGGGTAAATAGATAAGTCTTATACTCTTCCCAAAATATAATAACACAAAATTTTACATATTTTTTATCCATTTTTACTCTATCAAGTATCTTTTACCCTAATTTACCCTAACCATAATTACTCCACTTTTAAAATTGGAAACTAATTTTAATGAAAAAAATTAAAGTTGAACATATTTACTAATTTGAATATGATTATTTCAAAAAAAATAACTTCATCACATATAATTTACATGATTAATAGAATTCAATTTTAGTATTAGCGTTTATAGCATATAAAAAGCAATTATTAGAAAAAAATGAATTTTATGCATAAGATTTATGATTTGGATAAAATATTATTTGTTATTTATTCGTTTGAAATTGAAATTTTTATTATTATTTAAATAATATTTAATTAAAATTAATTGAATATGAAAAACTAACCCTACTATGTGAAAATTTTATTAAAAGAAATGAATGGAAAATAATTTTCAATAAAACATTGCCTTAATATTCTAAATTGTTAACCATGGGTTTCATTTGTCAGCATATAATTTTATAATAATTATTTTCATGTTATAAAATATATCTTTATAGTAAAAAGGAATTCAAAATGATTTATTTTTTAATGTAAAAAACATACATTATTAGTAAAATAGGCACTTTACACTATTCACCAAAAAATAGATATTTTCAAAAAATATAGAAATTTTATCTTGAGATAATATTTTTATTTTAATCATAAACATGATGTTCATTTTTAAATTTAAAATTTTAAGAAATTAAATATTAATTTTTTTTAATAACATAAAATCTATTAAAAATCTATTTTATATGAAAATAACTTTAGTTATATTATATATTATTTTCTATATATTCCTAATTAGTCTATTAATAAAAAATTAATAATTAAATAAATATATATTATTATTATTAAATCTTCATAAAAAGTTATCCTTGAAATAAAAAACCCATTTTTGGAAAATACATTTTTTAAGGAAGAAGGTGAATTTGGAAAAAAAATCAAAAAGCATAAAAAATTATGATATATATATACATATATATAATTTATTATAAGTTTATATATTCTTGATTTAAACATATATAATCCCTTATGATATCCATATAATACTTAAGTTTCATATAAACATTAATTTCTATTTCAGGCGATGGTTCATCAAGAATAGATGTTATGGAAATCTCTACGAGGCTATTGTTTTTTGTTACCACCACTGTCTATTTTTCCAATAGTAAGGATATTGTGGGTAAAATAACAATGATCAATGAAATGGGATTATATGTTAAAAATTTTAATCCATTAACACATTCATGTTAAATCTATCTAAAACACCCATTATAATATTTATATTCCCATAAACACAAATTTCAACATGAAACCATCATACAACTATATGTTTTTTATTAAGAAAACATAATGGTTCTATAATTAGAAAACAATATGGAAAACATTGTGTGGATATAATAGTTAACTGACATTAACAGTTATATATTGGATGATTTAGTATTCAAAATATAACACATTGGTAGTTAATTAACCGACTCCACTTTATTCTATTCGTTATAGATTTTTTTACACCCACTGTTTTTATTATCTTTGGATTTATGACACTGACTTATGTAATGTCCATGTTTTCAAAAAAAATGGAATTAGCACATTAGTGGTAATTTTGGATACATGATTTACACCCCAAGAATGCTAGGTGGATTCATATTCTTATCATAGTTTGATTTTCGATGACACCATATTCCAATAGTAATTAATTTTCTAATCCCCTTTAAGAAATTCCTTTGGTGCTTCATCCCAAATTTTTAATATATTGTTTGTCTAATGTCCCTTATTTAATCATCTTTAATGAATAAGTTTTATGATCCTATATTCTTTACTTCATTTGTATACTTATGGTGTGACCTAGATTAATATTGTTAATCATATTTCATGATATATGGTTTTGTATAATTTTAATATTTTTCACTCCAAATCCCATTATGATGGATTTTTTTGAGGTAATTATCACATTGTCCCTTATACCCATGGTTCATTATATATTTTTCAATTAATAAAACCCAAAGGGTTAACATTGTTGATTAAACTTAATATCCTAATGTAATTATCATTGTAAATAACATAAAATTTATTTTACCGTGAAACCTTTTACCCTTTTACATCATCATTATTACCTATATTTCCTTTATTTAAACCTATAACAATACTATTTCATTCTAGTTTACTTTATGTTGGGTTATTAGATATATATTATCCTAGTACCCTAATGGAAATATAAAAATCAATCCTTCACATTTTTTCTTAAAGACCATATGATTAACCAAATGATATCCCATCGGAGTGTCTAGATAAGTGTACGGTTTGGGATTGTTGTGTTATACCAAGTCATGGTTCACTTCATACCCAAAATGAATTTTTTGAGTTAGTTACCACCTTGGTATAACAATTATATATCCATTATCCAATTTCCTATAACCAGATGAATATCTAATTTCATAAAAACCCACATGGTCTTTAATTTACCTAAATACTATGACTTTATCTAATACTTATGCTTATCCCTTAGATTTCTTCCTATGGATTTTACTATTTTCATATAATCCTAACCTTTAAATATAAATATAACTTACTATAATACAAAAAATGGTGTCCCAAGACTCTAACATAATTTATTTCATGATTTATAACATACTTTACTAGTAATAGATTCCAAGGAGCTAGAGGTCCAATGCCTTTTGAAGATTATTTACATAAGTACAACATTATAAACATAAAAAATATATTTTTCTTAATATCCACATAGATTCCCTACCTACCATATATTTTCCAAATTTTCAAAGCATTCCCTTGGGAAAATACATAGGGAAAAGTGTGAGATAGAAATCCCAGTAAGGAAATATACAAGGAAATAATGTATAACATGAGATTCAAGAGGTGTAACATGATATCATAAATAGGATAATAATATTAATAATAGCATGGAATAATAAAATTATTTCATAAGGTTATATAATAATAAAATGTGGTAATGATATAAAACATGATATCATTAGCATAAGATGAGGGTTACTCTCTAGTCCATCATCCTAATCTATGAAAAACTCCCTGGTGGATTTGGTTCACTACCTAATCCCTTACAAAAAATCTCATGAGATATAAAACTATACCCAATCAATTAAGAGGATATATAATTCTATTATCATGGATTAAATTAAATAAAATCAAACATATGAACTCTACAAAAGCAAGTAAACCTTATTTAAATTATAAGAATGATCAAACCCATGAGATGTTAGTATGTTCCATTGTTATGATTTAAGGGATAACCATAGGAAGAATCATAAGGGTTATCATAAGAATGATGATTTAAATAATTTTGAATTTACAAAATTTAAATGGTTAAATAGTTCATAAATATGTAGTTCCAATGTAGAAAATTCATGAGAATGATCTGGAGAAGAATGAATATTAAATAATAGCTTGGGTATAGGTTTATGATATAAATAAAGGATCATGGGAAGAAATAATTTTCATATTGAATTACATAAACCAGAATTGAACCATGGTGTTTCTAATTAAAACTATATTTATTTTAAAGGATATTTAGTTTGTATAAAGTTTTTATTGGGGTGATTATAAACATGATACATGAAATTGGAATGGTTCCTTAAATCAAGTTTACTAAAAAGTCATAATTTCAATGGAAATAAATACATGTTTAACACTATAAATTAAAGGATATTTCATTAGATATATATTTAATTTAGATATATTTCAAATTATAATAAGTTCATTTGAATAATAATTCATAACGAAGAAGAAAATAAATAGAATGTGCAAGAAACAATTAATGATGGTGGTACAAAATATTACATTTTATGTTTTTGAGAACCTTTACTGAAATCCCAAATCATAAAATTAGATAATAAATAATTACATTGAAAATTGGATATGTTAAATATTATTTTCACAAGAGATAACACAAAATTATTTTTCCATTTAAATTAGATAAAATTGGTGGGAAGGAAAATTAGGGAAAGGGAGGGGGATATCTTTTAATATGATAAAAAAATTTCTTAACATAGTTTCATTCTCAAAAATGATTTAAATTCTTAAATAAAGAATATTTGAATATAAAGTCATCTAAAAATATATAAATATATTATAAAATCTGAACAAAAAAACATTAAACTAATGGATAGAAATTATAACTCCAGAAATTAGATTGAGTTATAAAATAATCTTATATTTTAGGGATGACATCAGTCATAGACCACAACATGAAAGAAAATAAATAAAAGTTAATATTAAATTTCCAAACATAATTTATGATATTATAATTCATATTATTAGTATTTAAACAATATTATATTTGTTAGTCAATAATATCATATCATGACCAAAGGAAGAGTTAATGATACATAAACTATTATCTTGTGTCTAAAAGTACACTACACATGCACTTAAATATCAAAATAGTTAAATTAAGGTCATTATATATATAATTAATAACTTTATTAATATATATATAGTTTTATAGAGTCTATATATTATATTATGGTACTTGTTTTTAATATAGTTCTTTCTTACGTCAGTTACTTAGGGATGTTCGGTTAATTTTTTCTAACACTTTTGGTTTGTTGACCACAGTCAATGATTTTGTAAAATAAGTTAGTAATATTCATAATTTTATGGGTTTATGTCCTTTATTATTAAATTATAAAAATACTTATAATGTTTCAAATTTCATACCAATGGAGATAAAATTAAGAAAAGTGCATTGATAATTCCATTTAAGGTTGTTAAACCTAATCTAAACTTTTTGTTTTAATAACACATATAGAATACCCAATATTATTATTATAAAATATTAATGGTGTGAAAAATTACTTATTAGTTATTTAAATAACCTTTTAACCTTCCATTCATGGTGTAGGTGTAAAATTGAACACGGCGTTCATGAAGGAAATAGTTTCCCCACACACATAATGACATTGTCCTTTTTCTTAATTATTTCATAGGAAAGTACAAAAATGGATAATCCATTATGATAATAAGACTTATGTATATTCATAATTATGATATTATAATTATATAATGGATATAAGGGATTTTATGGGTGTATATGATGAATATATTTAGAGATGTTAGGTTGAGAGTATTACCTTTCACATAGAAGTTTTGCCTTATGTATCTCATTATGGATCCTTAGATTGGTGTTTTGGTGAGACCAAGGATTCCGAGTATTTAAGATAGGGTTTATGAGATACTTGGGAAGAGATATGTTTGAACCAAATCATAGGAATGGGTGTATAAATTTTGAGGTGGTGGTCACCTTTTGTATGTGAAGAAAAGGGAAGTTGTCTAAAAACTCATTATTTCTCAACAATATCACTACATTTTTCAAATTAAAAGGATAAAAAATGTTTAATAATGTTTTGAAAAGAGAGATAAGGTTCCTAAAACCTCCACTATTCAATAAAAGATAGTATTTAAATATTTTTAAACCACATTCACCATGTTAAAACACTTTTATCCTAATATTATCATTCCATTGTAACTCCACTTTCACCCTCAGAAACTAAATATAATGGAAAAATCATAATTAAAAATATTAATTAAAATTTAAATGATGATTTATAATTTTTTTATTGATTTTATACAATAAATTTTCCATAGTTTATATAATTAAATTTTAGTATTACTTTGTATAACACGTAAAAACTCGATTTTAGAAAATGGTGTATTCTAAGCATAAGATTTATGATTATGATAAAATTTCTATGTTATTGATTCTATAGAAATTTAAATTTTAATAATTAATTAATTAATATATAATTAACATTAAATTAGTTATGAATCCAAACTACATTATTTAAAACACTAATAAAAGAAACAAATGAAATAAAGTTTCTGTTAAAACATTAACTAAATATTCTAAAATATTAATCATTGGTCATATATATCAAAGTAATATTAAAAAATAGTTAGTTTAAATTTATAAAATAATTTTTTTTACTAAAAATAGTTTTAAAATCATTCCTAGAATAATTTCAAAAAATTTATAATATTAATAAAACTAGTGTCTTTCATTACTCACATAAAAAATAATTCTTTTCAAAAAATCCCAAAATTTCATCATAAGATAATGTTTTTATAATAAATAAAAAAATTATGTTCGGTTTTTCAAATTCAATTTATTAAAATTTACATATTAAATTTTTATCTAAAAACACAAAATATAGTGAAAAATTGTTTTTATAGTAAAAGCCATTTTGGTATATTAATTATTCTCTTCCCTATATATTAATATATAGTATGGTGTTAAATAATTATTAATTAAATAAATTAGTCATTTTATATTCAATAAAAATAAAAAAAATCCTTGAAATACAACATTTCATTTCAGGAAATACGTTTTTTTAAGCATAAGGTGAATTTAGAATGATTTTTTTAAGCATAAAAATTCATGAAATATATATATATATATATATATATATATTTATCTTATTATGTTTTTATATAATCTTAAATTATACTTACATAACCCCATAGAATATATACATAAGTTCTAGGCATTAGATATGATCTGATTGTATTTTTAGGTGGTACCCATCAAGCATTAATAATATTGAATTCATTATGATCTTGAAAATCTCTCATGTATGGTTTTTCTAAAAGTATAATTTCCCTAGTTTTTCATTCTCTTGGTCTATAGAAACCCTTAGTAAAGATACATCTCTTCCAAGCTATGAAAAATAGGAATCATATAGAAGACTTTTACTTCCATGTCAAATTTATTGCTACTTCCATTGTGTATTTTTTAGAAACATTACATTAATTTATACTATATTATTTAATGGAAAACTCATGGTCATACTTTTAACACTAAAATACATTACAATAAATGTTTCTTATAATAACTTTAATTTCATCGATAGCTTGTGATATACACTACCCCGAGTTAAAAAAATACAATACTCCATTAAAATATTATTATTTTAACATGACTATTACAACCTATACATTAATTTTCCAGGTATGAATAGGACTAAATAAATTATGAAAACTATATCATTTAAACATGTTCATTGGGTATCTATTAGTTAAGAATAAAAAAATCATTTGAATGAAAATGAAATATTTTCAGAAAAACCATTTCATCCCATCTTGAACATTTATTTTAAAATTAATATTGAACACTTTGAGAAATTTAAATGATAAAATGTACATCATTTTTAAAATTCTGATATCAAAATTATTATAATGTGAAATTTTGTGATTTTTTTAAATGATTTATTTTTTAATGAATAGTGAAAAATTATGATTTTTAATAAAAGATGCCTTTTCATTTAAATAATTTAAAATTTTTATTTTGTTTGAAATTTATATTAAAAGAAAAAATAGTTTAATTAGATTTTAATTAATCATATTTAAAATATTTTAAAAAGTTATATGTTTATTTTTTATATAAAAACCTTTTATGCTTTTGAAAATGTTTACTTTGAGAAACCGTTTTATCATCGCCTCTACCAGTTTAATATTAAATTAAATTACATCACTTATGTGTGTTTAATTTTTTAAAATTCACACCATATTTTTTATCATATTATTTAGTATTATCTGATAAGTTTAAATTAATTTTTTTTATAATAAATTTTGAAAAATGTAAAAATTATATACCACAACTAAGGTAAAAATAGGTTTTCTAGGTATTAAACTAAGAAGATAAAGATTAAATATGACTTAAAAGTTTTCAAATTACTATTTTCTATCCTTATATAGACCTTATCTCTTCCAATATTCTATAATGGGCCATTTTATAGCCTTTTTTTGGGAAAAAGGTGTGTTTAATTCATTATTTTTAAAATATCCAATTGTGTCCTCTCCCCAACTTATGAAAAGCCACACCATCTCATCCACTCTTCACTCATTGAAATATATTTTGTTTGGAAAATACCTACAAAAATACCATTATTTTTTAACTCTCTTAATCATATAATAATTTTTTATCATATATACAACCAATGATGTCTTTTGGTGCAATCTGAAAGAGGTCATCGGAAGAAGAGGTAATTTTCATAAACAAGGACTTTTGTTTTATCTCTTCTTCAATATCCTTAAATTATTATTAAAAATTTTATGATATAATAAATAAATTTCTACCATAAAATAAAATTATTTTATGTTAATGTAATAACCTATATCCATATCTTCTTCTATTTAATGGGAAATTAAATTATTGATCATGTGTACTGTGGACTACTGTATAATGAACTGATGTAACTCATTTTCCATCAAAACTTCTCATAGTTGGATATAACTATTTATTTAATATATATAAATTTATAATATTTATGATATAATTATAATTTTATAATTATAATATCACATATACCATCTTACTTTCCATTTTATGGGGGGTATTACCACGTTGATCGTTTTTATGTTGGGCTACCACTCATGAATCGATGCGATTCATTTTTCAAAAACACATTATATTGAAGTTAATAATAGATAGATTTTATTATTACATGTCATATAATTTCCATTTTATTGATTCTTTAAAATTAATATACCATCCAATTCATTACCCATTAAGTATTTAAGGGAAAGATATCATTGCTCGTACATACATATGACCTACCGCCTCCATGAAGTGATGCAATTAATTCTTCATTTCCAACATTCAATAATAGTTCTAATAATGTATATAATGGGTAATTATGATATTTATATTAGTATTTTAATTATGAGATGATAGATTAATATCCTATGCATAATAACTATAACTTTAATAAAGAAACATGAATGAGAAAACAATACAGTTAACACAAAAAATAATGAAATTAATTAAATATTATTAATAAATGGGTGGTAAAAATGTTATAAGTTTATAAAATATTATATTATAAATATGAATATGGTTCTAGTATAAATTAAAAAAATTCATAAAATCATTTTTTCTTGAAGTGAGTATCTTGAGCGGGGGTGAATTGAGTACCCAATAAACATTTATATATAAATTGGATTATTTTGAAGTCACCCAAATGTTTAAATGAAACCCAGTTAATAAAAATAAAAAATATGATATAAATCTTGATATTTCTAAAGATTTATATAAATATTTATTAGGTATCAGATGAATAATATACAATATTAGTTGATCATTTGAAATTAGTTTACATTATAAAAATACTATATGAACACAAATTGAGATAAAATATAAAATCATATATATTTTGTTTATAGTTAAAACAATTTTCAAACATAAAGAGGGAAAAGAAACAAAATTTATGCATACAGTCGAACGAATCAAAACAAGAGGTTCAGTATCAAATCGAGACTCAGTCCTATCAATTTTGTGATCACCCAACACCAATAAGTTTATATAAAATAAACAATATGATCCACAAACTAGATCAGGTTTTACAATAATTTACAATTTTCAAGGATACATAATACTTCTTACACAGTTATATATCAGAGAGAAAAAACATGCCACACAAATACCTTTACCACTCTTATCTATATAAGAAATAATTATTAAACTTGTTTGAAAAGATATTGAGTATCTTCAGTTTAGAATTAGAGACAATGTGTGTGTGGTTAAACAGAGTATGCACACACACTTCTTAATAAGAAATAAAAGAAAATAGAATTGAGAAATCTAAAAGTGAAGAGTGTAGAAATGTTATGTTTGTTGCAACGAATCTTGTGACTCTTGATTCGATTCTACAGTGAATCTTGAGTCAGGTTCTATTTAAATACTTATAAAAACAGAGTGTCATAGAATCTTGTTCTTTTATAAGATTAAAGAAGAAAAGGTGAATGTGTAGTTCAGATTCCCTATCATGATTGTAATAGGTGATCTCTTCTTGTTAGCAACCATGTTCATCTCTATGTATGTTTAGTAAGTTTGAGCCCTCATATTTTCAATTGGTACACTTTTTCTACTATTTCATATATTCCTATTATTTCATCTTAGGTGCACGAGGGAGTGTTCTATACTTTTATTTGTAGTAACATGGAAAATATAGGTGGTCTCTTTTTCCTTATACATCAGGCTATTACACTCTCTCCAATTCATTCTATTGATCATTTGGGAGACAATCATTAAAAAAATAAACAACATTAACATCAATAAATATAGTAGTTTGAATAATGTAATTCAAATAGATATGTCAAGAAGAATAGTGGTGGTGTCTTAGGCTTTTGGTGTCCCAAGTTCTGATAGTGTCACGCTCTATTGGTATGTCATTCTAGAGGCATGACACTAGCGATGTCTTAGACTTTAGAAAATTTCCACTATATTGGTGGCATCTCAAAAAACAGTGTCTGGTCTGGTGGTGTGTGGTAATAAGGTGTTTTAGAGTCTGCCAAAAAAAATTGTTAGTGGTATGACATTGACAGTGCCTCATATTGAGGTATCTTATAGTTATCCAAATTTTCATTTTGGAAGCATGACATTCAAATGGTATATCGACTGATAATTTCTTATACTTTGTAAATATTTTTTTCAAATGGTAATACATTCTAGCGGTGTGATATTCTTGTGGTATCTCATACCTAGAGATATTTTTATGCTGGTGGAAATTCATGGAAAACGGTGTCTCGAGTTAGTGGTTCCACCCTCAATGGTGTCTCTTTATTAGAAAATTTTATCACCTGGCTCAGAATAATGATTACATACAGAGAAACATGAATCCCATTAATTACTTTAGAATCATGATTATGTGATCATTAAAACTAATATGCTAATAATATCCACATTTTTCATGATCACAAATCATGGAATCAAATGTATTACAAAATATTAAACATGATATCCAAGGTAGTATAACTCAAAATCAGAATATAGAATTCCCAATAAGTTAAAATAGTATCGAAGGAAAATTTTAAATGAGTAAGTATCAAAGGTAAGTATCATGAATAGAAAAATTAAAAAAATATATATAGTATCAAAGATAACATAGAAATAGTATTTTAAGAATTTTGAGATTCCATAATGTTCTCAATATTCATTAATAATTTCCCACCTTTGAAATTATCAAAAAGGTAAACCAAATCATTATAAAAACAAGATTATAAAATTGAATAATATATATCAGAGGGATTCAATGTGATTACCAAAAAGTGATTACATCCAAAGTCTCAACAAATACAAACAATCTAAGCTAACATAAAGAAGCTTTAGGGTTTTTCAAAGGGGTTCATTGGTTCTTTTCCTTTAGCTTAGGCTTTCTATTTTTCCTTATCTGAGGTAGTTTGATCAGCTTGAGGTAAGATAGATAGAACACCATATGAGAGTTTATCTATAGTCCGAGGATGATCTTTCACAATAACATCTGGATGGAGGTATCTCAAATCTTGATTAGAGGACATTGTAAAAGGCTATAACTAGGTAGGAATACGTGTTAAAGGATCTCGAGCAACTTATGGTCTGTGGGATAACTAGAAAGTAATATGAACAGATTCCTGAGAGACAACTACTTGTCCATGAACATGAAGAAAAAAAATCATGATATTTAAAAAATACATAATTTTTTAGCCACCTCTTTCCATTTCACAAAATAAATCATACTTTTCTTCCATGAAACTATTCAAAAACTATAGTCATCTCTATGAGATGTATTACTTGTTCTTTGAAATCTTGAGTCAATAGAGGAATTATCAATTTTCCAACCATGAATTTGAAATTGGAATCTATTTAATTCCTTGTATAAATCCAAGAGAGATAATATTTAATGGAATTTGTATTGGTTTCTCAATTATCTTTCATTTCATGGGAATAGTTCGTAATCAACAGGAGAACATGATCATAGTTATACCAATTTCTTTTCAAGTGGTATTCAGTCTAATTAGTGACTCTTCTGAAGAATTGGATGAAGAATATCTTAGATCATATCTATAAACTATCCTTAACTGATCAACATCAAACACAGGAGGAGGTGGATCAGAAAAAATGGAAGTATAAGAAGAGGTATCCTAAACACTTTTAAGGATTTCATTTATGGAATCATTAAAATCAAATCTCATTTCTTCAATCAAAGACTTCAGATATTCCAGTTCACCACTTATCTTATTATTCTCCATATCTTCCTCATAAATTTGATTCTTCATATTAGGTTGGATATGTGGAATAAACAACATTAATATATATCTTGTATCCTTATCATAGATTTAGTTCTTTCAAGGAGGCTGATTCTATAACTTCAAAGATAAATTAGACATCAAAATTTTACCAAAATCATCCATGTCACATTTAGTGACTACAACAAATAGAACAGAAATGGTTACTGGAGTAGGGTTAGGAGTATTAGATCTGATAAAAGTTAACATTTTCAAAATCCTATCAATTTCTACTTTAGATATCAAGGGTCTCTTATGATCACCTACAATTCAAACCTCAAGTCTATCTTGTTTGGAATTACTCCTACTGAGTTTTTCCCATTCTTAAAACATGGGAGAAACCCATCTTCTAGAGACAACATAAACTATGGGAAAAGTGGTAGGAGGATCCAAAATAAAAGGTATAACCACCATTGTCTCAAAATTTCTGAGAATATCATAACTATATCTAGATGAGAACTGTATAATAGGTAAATGAATTTATTTTTATTTTTGAATATGTGAGTTATGTGAAACAACACTATAAAACTCAACTTCTATCTTTGTACTAACATTTTGGACATCTAGATACTAAATAACCTTT
Organism: Viscum album; assembly: GCA_963277665.1. NCBI lineage: Eukaryota > Viridiplantae > Streptophyta > Magnoliopsida > Santalales > Viscaceae > Viscum > Viscum album. The sequence goes on from OY728164.1 coordinate 1,187,938,248, forward strand.
TTTTAAAGAAAATTAGTGGATTTACCTTCAACATTATCATCCACAAGAGTCTTATGAACATTTAAATCAACTAACTATTCATTCCCAATTTCCTCCTTAATAATATCTTTATCCCTTGTTTAGATACATGTTGTTCTATAACAGTAATAACTCACTTTTGATGAGCCATAGAAAAATCAAAAACATATTTACCAGTAGAAAAATATCTCACCCTAACATCATCAACAACTTTATATTCATGAAATAAATCAATATATGGGAATTTCTCAACATCAATAAGTGAATCCTAAAGCTCTGGAGGCATCTATACTTCCTTTCTTTTAATTATGCTAGTATCGCCATTTTTATCAATATTTATCTCTAGTATCACTTTCACTACCATATTCTTCTTCCTTTTCTTTATCCTCATTATCATCAGCATCATTTGATTTTGAACTTTTATATTGATTCTCTTAGAGACCTTAGTCTCTTATTTATCACTTTTTACTAACTTTTTTCTTTTTGGAAACCTCCTTGGTGGACTAGGATATCCCAAATTAATGGGAGAAGCTTTCGGAGAGAATTCAGGGACACTCCCTACATAAATATATGGTTCCTTTTCCTCTTCTTCAGTAGTAACATATTTATTATCATCATTAGAGTATTCAACTAATTCATCAATCTCCAAGCCTAGATCAAATTAATCCATTGGTCTAGTTGGATGATCAACCAAATTAAAATCAGAATATAATATATCAAAATATTCATCCACTAGTTTTTTTATGGGTTCCATATAATATCCATCCTTTAATAAGCATCACTAGTAAGAGAGAAACCATTTTAGTATATAATAAACACATCATCCTCAACTACAATGCCATTTTCCTTCAACACGGAAGAAATAATATTCGGGTAGATCAAATAATTAGATCTAAATGATAGCATGGTTATCTAACATATATGCACCATGAGATATCTAAAACTTTTGATCTTATAACCTTCTATCATAATAGGAAAACGTTAATCATATTGATACATTAATGTTGAAAAATAACTCTTTATTGGGAAAAAATGGGCTGAATGGACTTCAAGAGAAGCCAACATTCTTCATCAATCTCATAGGCAACAAGCCTTTGGGTTGTTCCATCTCCTGTCAGAATAAAAATAGAATCCTCTTATATAAAAAGGTCCATAACATCTATAATGTTGCCTTGGTAGTCATAATAAATTCCATTATGATTACTACCTAAAAATTTATCTCATTTCATCGATGAAAAACAAAATACATGTTCTTTCATAGGAATTTTGATCCAATATGAACCATCATTCTCAAACAAAAAAATGATATGATGATAAAACTTATAGACTAGCTTAGGTTAGAAAATTATTTAATTTCATAAAACCCACTCTCACCACCCCTGATCATGGATCACTTTTAGTACCAGATACATAGTACATAACAGCCTATTCAATTCAACTACCTTTTCCAATACAACAACTCTATTGGAAATCTCATGGTTGACAAGAGAAAATAGATCATGTGAACTTGACACTTTCTTTTTTTGTAGAACATTTATATATACAAGGGGAAATATCATAATAATTCTTCATTCTTAGAATTCATATCGGATCGATAAGATTGATTGAGGGTAAGAGAATATTTAAAATGTGGGAGACAAAGGGATTCACTATGCTCAAGAGAGAAAGATATGGGAGTATCCGAAGGGGATCAATGTATGTTGGGAAAACACATTATTCCCTTTTTATAACACTTTAGATATTAGGTATTCAAAAATTGAAATAATACTTGAAATCAATTTCAAAATCAAGTAAAAAAATGCATCAGGTTACAAGAAATAAAATAAACTAGGAAATAAATCGGTGGTTCCAAATATTGAGAGACATAATAATTTTAAAAGTAATAAAATGAAACGACATGACATATCAATGTTATGACAATCCAATGACATGAAAACTAATGACATGAAAAACTAATGGTATGAAAATCCAATGGTCTGACAACCAATAACATGAAAATCCAACGGTATGTCATGGAGAAATTAAACATAAAAAATATCATTCCAAAATCATGTTTTATATAATTAATTCTTTCATAATTCAATGTCTTGGTAAAAAATTCATCAAAATAATGTTATGTGATAATAAATTCAAGAATGATACCTCTTTTTTTAAAATTTTCATCAATATATTTTTTCCTAGAATGTGAAATAAGATTCGTAAAAATGTTAATTAAACTTGTGTTTTCATAGTTTATGGTGACATGTGGAAATTGATATCCATAGTCTAGTAGAGTGTGATTCATCTAAAAAATTTGTGTATAGAAACTTCCTGAACCTATGTACTCAGCTTCAGTTTTAGACAATGCAATCAAAATTTCCTTTTTACTAAACCATGAAAACAGAGACTTTCCTAAAAAGTGAAATGTTCTAGAGGTTCTTTTTCTATCTAACATGAAACCACTAAAATAAGAATCCAAATAAATTATTAAATCAAATGATTTTCCTATAGGGTAAAATAATCCGAATTTGTTTTGATACTTGAGTTATTTGAAAATTATTTTAACAGTAACAATGTGAGAATATTTTTTGATTTCTTGAAAATGAGCACACATACGCACACTAAACAAAAAATCTTGTCGGATAGCAGTCAAATAGAGAAGAATTCTAATCATACCTCTATAATTGGTTTCCCATATTCATTAAGATCCAATTTATAGGTGGAACTCAAATAATAATCACAACTCTTAGTGTTATCCATGTTAAAACAATTCAGAAGATCTTTTTTATAATTACATTGATTTAAAATAATTCCTTCTTTGTATTAAAAATGAAAATTTCATGAAAGAATTTGAGTTCACCCATTAAACCCATTTCAAATTGATTTTTCATCATTTTTTAAAAATCAGTGCATAAATATATTTTTGAAGATCTAAAGATAATATCATCGACATATATTTTTACTTCTAATATATATTTTGAAATTCTCTTCATGAACAGTGTTGGAATAGATATTAATTTTAAATAATCTGTTGAAATACTAAAATTGTGGAGCCTATCATACCAAACACAAGAGTAATTTTTTAAATGATATAAATCATTGGTTAATTTAAAAACTCAATTTGAAAATGAAGATTTTAAAAACCAAGGGGTTTCTCAACAATAACAACATCAACTATATAAACATTTGAGAATACAATCTTGATATCAATTTGATAAATCATGAAATCTAAATGTGATACATAAGAAATCATTATTCTTATAAATTCAAGTCTTTCCACAAGTACAATGGTTTCCTCATAGTCAATCCCCTCTTTTTAACTACAACCTTTTGCAATAAGTCTAGCCTTGTTTCTAACTAGAGTGACAGACTCATCAACTTCATTAATAGTGACCTGCTTAGTGCCAATAGTTAAGGTGTATTTGGGTCTATCAACATGTTCCCACACTTTGATTATTTTAAATTGATTCAATTTTTCTTTCATATATATTACCTATAATTATTCATTAATATCTTCATTGATGTTATTAGGATCAAGCAAATACATAAAGGCTTAATATTCATCCGAATTTATAAAAAAAAGGTATAGTATTTGTTCCTATATTTAGATCACTTACAACAACATCTAAAGGATGGTACTTGGTGGTTATAATAGCTCTAGATAAAGAGGGACTGATTACTTCTGGATTTTTAGGTTTAGGTTTTGGATGTTCTGATAATTATTCAAAACTGGATTATTTTGATGCTTGTTTTATAGTAGAGTCTACATGATTAGAATTAAAATTCAGAGAAGATAAATCAACCTCAAGGTTTTATAAGGAGGTATAAGGGTCATGTGGATCAGTTTTATCAAATTTGGAATGGAATGGTTCTTCCACAGTTTTGGTCTTCATATTGAAAACTCTATAGTATTTCCTAGTGATTGAATAACCAAGGAAAATTCCTTTATCACTTTTGGAAGTAGATTTGTCCAAATTATCCTTAGTGTTAATAATAAGAACTTTGAAACCAAAAACTCTATAGTAATTATCATTGGGTTTCCTATTATTACATATCTCAAAATGTTCCTTCTTAAGGATAGCTCTAATAAAATCACTATTCATGATGTAGTAGGCTTTATTGACATCTTCTGCATAAAAATTGATAGGTAGGTCATACTCATTCAATATAGTCTGGGCTATATCTTATAAGGTTATAATTCTTCTTTCCACAACTCCATTATTTTGGGGTGTCCTAGAAGTACATAAGTTATGAGTGTGTCCATTTTGTGAGAAAAATGATTCAAAACCAAGATTTTCAAACTCACAACCATAGTCACTCCTTAAGTTCTTAATCCTAAGTCCAGTATGATTTTCTATATAATTATCAAACATGGTAATGTAAGAGAAATATTTACTTTTATGAGCTAGAAAGTATACCCACGTATACCTAGGGAAATAATTTGTAAGAACATTAACATATATATTCACATTGAGAATTGAAATTCTAGAAGGTCCAAACAAATCCATGTGAACTAAATCAAGCTATTGAAAAGTTAACAATTCTTTCATTAATTTGAAATAAACTTTGTGTTATTTCCCTTTTTGAAAAGGGTTACATGCTTTATCTATTGGTAACTCATGATTTGGAAGATCTCAAACTAACCCTTTCCTATTTAGCTTATTAAGTGAGTGAATGTAGTAATGGCCTCGTATAATATTCCAAAACCATGACTCTTTTTAAAAGGAACATAATCAAGAAACATTTTGAGATATCAAATAATTAAAATCTATAGTATAAACACTGTCATTTCTCAAAGTACTAAAAACTAAAAAAATGAATCAAAAACATTGCAAGAATCATTTTTGAACATCATATAAAAACCATCATCACAAAACTGAGAAATGATCATGAGATTATACTTTAAACAATCAACATACAATAATTTTGAAATTAAAACAGAATTTTTTTTTACAAATCTGGCCTAGGACTATGATTTTTCCATTTTCATTATCACTAATGGTGACACGGCCACCATAATCCTTTATAGGGATCTTGAAGCATAAGTAATTTCTTGTCATATGTCTCAATCAGTAATGACCCTTAATTCTATCAATGGAAATTCTCTTATTAAAATTATTTCATATGGTATAATTAGATAAAATCACATAGAGAACACAATACAAGCATTATAAAAGATTAATAAATGAACTAAAAAGTGTTCCTAAAAGTTAATAAACCTATTCCGAGGAAATAGTAACTTGACCTTTGGAATAGTAATGTGACACTTATGGATAGTAAATCAGAAAATTGAATAGTAACCTCACCAATAAAATTATAAATAAAATTTATCCATCTTATAAGTGAAAATATTATATATTTATATAATAATATCATTAAATAAATATTTTAATAATTATTAATTAAGTGTTGGTATTTTTGTAACTCATAAATATTTAATTACAATTTTATGAATAATTTAATTAATTTTAGGAAATTTTAATTTCATTAAATGTACTCATAAATTAATACTTTTATGTCTAATGATTATAAGATATCTTTATGAGACCTTAGTCAATTTTTTAAAGTTATATAAAATGAGTTATAATTTTAAAATCTGTATTTTTTGAGTAAATTATCATTTTAATTAAAAAATAAATATATCATATTAGAAAATTATTTTCATAAAAAAAATTTGTATTTTTATTCTATATGTCAAAAAATGGTTAGGGTGAATTTTTTGTATTTTTCTAAAATTCTTGAATTTTTGTGAATAGTAAAGTACTGTAATATATGTTATATATACATTGTAAGTTAAATACAATATTCATTGAGTAATGGCTGATGTAATTACAATTGTTTCGAACTCACATAATCTAATAACTTTATTTAGTCTCATGAATTAGAAACATTGCTTGTCTTGAGAAAAATAAACTAATGAATTAAATGAGAAAAGACTCCTCTCCTCCATTATAAATACCACCCATCGCCATATCTTCTCCTCACACCTTTAAATCCATGAGGCTTGTCTAAATTCTTCCCAATACTCTTCCCAAATCTATACCCCAATTACATGATATTTTTTCTTAATTAAATATAAAAATAAATTCCCTAAAAAGGTTCTTAAGAAGAAGGAATCAAGCGGCAAAACCCTCTTCTGTTTTCTATCAATTTCTTTTCATGTTTTTTTATTTTCTTATATTATCCTCACTAAACCTTAACCAAGGTACATGAAAACTCCATTATCTTATATATACTTGAATTTTATCATGTTTATGGAATATTTCTTCATCAAATATCTTCTCCTCTTTCTTTTATTTTAGTAATGAAAACATCCTCTGTAAGGTGCCAATTTACCACCTTCGTGAACGATGTGCATTCATATTTCAATTACACATTCAAGGATAGTCATGATACTATTTTTATTCTTTTAATAAATTTACTATATTTATTATATCTAATGTGATTTTCTTGAATCATTTTGTAGAAATGATATTAATTTATAAAAAATTGATCTCGTTGTGATCCAAAGCTGCTAAAATAAACTCAAACGATTATCATTAACTATTTATATAAATATTTATCACCATTTCATAAAAATAAATGATATATAAGACCAATATAACCTATATAATATCATTAATAACATATAATTTCAATTTTGGATAATTACCCCCAGTTTACCTGATCTTCTATACACGTGTATAAGTAAATTGATTAAGAAAACCAAAAAAACCAATTCTCCCAAACGATGAAATTGAACCTCATAACCCATAAAAAAGCCATAAATGATCTTAATTAAGTTATAATTAATAAAATAAATGTATATATTTTTGTTTACTTTTTTAATTAATGAATCTATTTTGGTTTTTCAGGACATTATGATCATGTACTAAATCATTTTAGACATAAGGTAAGGGATTTTACCCAAACCTCTGTTATTCCTTCAGGTTAATCTTTCTCTCTTTTTAACCAAATTAAATTATATATAATTTTATATATATATATTCTAATTTCTATTTACATGTTCAAAATTTATGTATCAATATCCATTCATCCTTATTTTTAGGGATATACATGTTTCTAAATGGTTCCCTACTCAATTCTTCCTAATAAGAAAGCCTGATTTAAGGAAACTTCTCAAATTATTTCCAATTTAAAGTACACTAAATAATATGTTTTGAGCCCCCATTATTTTTCTAAAATCACTCATTTTATTATGAGACATTACAAGTTCAAATATGGCATTAATTAAAATATTATTACCTCTTCTAATTATAATTCTCATTAATGTTTTCCTTAAACCTCACTAAAATGTTTTATTTCTAAAGTTTCATAAATCTAATTTTTACATGTATTCACTTCAGTTTGACATCAATTATCATGATATATACCTATATTCTCTTATTAATGTCCATTTATGATTTAAATCCTTTATTTCACAGTCACCATTTTTATTTTACCTTATGTTATGCCTTTTTGAGAAGATTATGATAGCCAATTACTACCATCAGTAACCCTTATGTTTATGTTTGATTCCTTATGTATGATAATTTATGTGGCCAACATATTCATGAACATTTTATTATAGGTTCTCCCATATATAACCCCAATTCATTTGGTAATTTTTAGTCTCATGAGATGTTATGTGCAATAGTTTTGGTGATTAGCCTTGACGCGTGCTCTATGTGTAGCGGTCTTGGTGGTTATCCTTGACTCTTCATCCTATATGTGAAACGATAATTGACTCATGCTAAATATATATTTTCTATTGATTCCAAATTACTATAAATCCATTATTATATAGTCCCATGTAATATATCTTATGATTCCTTATATATTTCCTTTTTATATCATTATGGTATGCCTTTAATCCAATGTGCTATGATTTATTATTATGTTTATTACCTTACTTGGTTTTTTAGCTCATACCGTAGTTAATTTTATACCCAAGTTAACCTATGAATATGTTAAGTCTCAATAGAAGTTTAGAGCCTATAATTGATGATAAATAAAGAAACTTTTTTTAGTCCCATGTTTTTAGTTTTTTGTATCGGGTCTTCTAAGACACAAGATTTTACAATCCATGGCCTGTAATTAGATGTTTAGTTTTGATTAAAATTAATAAATGATATCTGTATAAGGTTAGGGTCACTATATTTAGTATTAGATCGAAAGGTTTAGTTATTTTAGAGACTAGAAATATAGAACTTTGGTAATAACCTTAGGGATAAGACTAAGTATAAGAAAAAATCTCTAAATTTTGGTTAGTATAGGGTAAGTTTTTTATCAAGAAAATTCATCCCTATCTGGATACTAATAGTGGACTTGGTTTTGGCACAGATCTACAGAGGAGTAAAAACTGTGAAAAGGTGTTCTAGGACTGACTCATGGTAAACTGGTACATGATAATAGGACTTACTACACACTTAGTTTGACACTCTCGGTGGACATGATTTGATAAATTCATAAGCTCATTATGAACCATTATTATGGGAACAAAACAAATATCATAAGTGTATATGTTAGGAAATATGTCATTGATGACCAAGATTGAAACCTAGGGAATCACATGTTAGGCTATAATTTTTTATTACATGTTTATCCCTTTATGTTCAATGTTTCCTTTTATTATGATAAGTATTCATGGACCCCTTATTACACTTTCTTTTTCTTAGTTAATGTAGAAAAATAGAAGAACATGTTCAATAAATCAATGTGATAGGAAGTGTGACAATTTCCCTAATGGTATGAAAAATATGATGGAAACTGGTGCTCAAAAATTCATCATAGTACTTTCTAAGATAGATAAAGTTATGAATAATAATTGAATCATGTGGGACAACCTCTTTCTATTAAGAGAGAGAAAGTTATCTTCGAATCCTTCATGCAGCAAGGGCATAGCATGTTTAGTGGATCTTTTAATCCCCTTCTAATGGAATAGTGGATTGACTTTATTGAAAAGATATTCTATGTCTTTTAGTGATCAGAAGAAGATAATGGTGTGTTGGTAGTCTATTGTTTTTATGGGGTAGTTGATCAGTGCTGAATACTTATCAAAAATATGAATTCCAAGGATGAAATTGATTCCATGGATTAGGGGTATTCAGTAAAAAAATTCAAAAAATATTATATCGGAACCCACCATATCAATATAGAAAGATTGTTACTCAAACTTAAGTAAAAGGAAGATGATTTTAATGGGATGTAAGAAGAAAGCATTGCATTGCTTTCAAGATTCACCTCTGGCATTTTCATGAATGCTGAAAGTGATATATAATGATTCTTTAGTAAACTAAAGCCGATTCTATGAAAATCATTAGCAATTCGAGACTTTAACTGTTTTGAGGAGACTATAAATTGTGCCCTCATGGTTGAAATGGAGATTGAAGATTCTATATGGTCTCATGGGACCAGAGAAAAAAATAAGAAAATGGAGTGTAATATGGGTGTATCTACTAATAAATCTCATGATGGAAATAAGACTAAGTATCCCACATGTCAAAATTTTGGGAACAAGCATCCTCGGAACTATCTAAAGGGAACCAAGAAATGTTTCAATGATGGAAGAATGGGGCATCTGGCTAAGAACTACTATAGGGATATGAAAATTTTGATTAATGTGGAAGAATAATGGAAGGTTTAGATCAATGCTCATCATATATTAATGTGTTTCAGCTTTAAGGAACATGGTAATTTTTAAAACCAATGCCATAAACCTAGATTTATAAAAGGAAATTAACAAAATACTCCAAGGAAACAAGGAGGGGCTTATTATATTACTACTTCTGATGTGAATTTAGAAAATGATGTAGTGATAGGTACATTGGTTTTTCATTCTTGAATAGTGAACATACTATTTCATTTTGATTCAATGAATTATTTCATATCTTTCATGCTTAGAATAACTATTCAAACCCAACATAAAAAGTTTTAGGTTGAGTTATTTGTGAGAATAGGTAGTGGGGAAATTATTGCATCCAAAGTAAATAACTCCTCCTCTATTAATGTTTATGGACTAAACCTCAAAAAAATCTTATCTTTCGTCCTTTGTTGGAGTTTGATTCTATTTTGGGAATTCATTGTCTGTGGTTATACAAATACAATATTAACTATCAAGAAAGGGATATCACTCTTCACATCCCAAAGAATCCACCAATTCATTACAAGTGTAAGGAGGAAGATGAATATCTTTCTAAATCATCATCTCATGTATGGATATTACTGCCTTATGAGTAATCATATCTCACTCAAATGATTGAAATAAGGGAGATGATCATGTTCGAAGATATGCCCATCATGAGGGACTACACTAATTTATTCCCTAAATAATTTCATGGCCTTTTTCTTGAATGAGTGGTTGAGTTCCCAATTGAACTTATTCTTGGATCTCTTCCTATATCAGAGACACCTTATTTAATTTTCATCGTTGAGTAGGAGGAATTGAAGAAGCAGTTACAAGTGAATTTGGAAAAGGGTTTTATATGCTTGAGTGCTTCGCCAGGGGGTGTGACATTCCTCTTTTCCAAGAAGAAGTATGGATCAATGTTCATATGCATCAATTATCATGAGATATAAAATCATGATAAATAAATATTATACCATACCATGGATAGATTACTTTTTCGATCAACTACATGGGGCCAGTTATTTATTTATGGTGGATATTTAGTCAGGATGTCACCAATTAATGTTGAGGAAGGAATATATTCCCAAGACTACCTTTTGAACGAGGTATAGACACTATTAGTTCATAGAGATTCCCTTTGGACTCACTAATTCTCTAGAAATATTCATGGACTTAATGAATATAGTCTTTATATATTGCCTCAAAAAATTTATGTTAATCTTTATTGATGACATTCTGATATTCTCTAAGAGCAAGGAGGAACATGAGGATCTTTTGAATAATGTGTTGAAGAATTTTTAAAGGGAGAAACTATATAAAAATTATATTAAATTTGAGTTTTTTATAGAGGAAGTATAATTATTGGGGCATGTTATTACCATTAAAGGGATATTTATAGACCCTTACAAGACAAAGGAAATCAAAGAGTGGCCCATGACAATATCTGTAATGGATATCTACAACACTCTTGGTATATCCGGGTATTACTGATGATTTTTGAAGAAAATCTCATGATTTTAAAATTTAACAACCAAGATGACATGGAAGGGAGTGAATTTCTTATGGGCTCATGAATTTCAAGAAAGCATTAAAGAGAATAAAAAGAGGTATATCACTTCACTAGTAATCATACTCCGAAAAAGTGGAGAACACTTTATGGTGTAAAACAATGCTTCAAAGAAAGGCTTAAGATGTGTACTGATTCCAAAGGATAAAGTGATAGCCTAAACCTCAAGGAAATTGGAAATTCATGAGTACAACAATATTACTCTTGATTTAGAGTAGGAGGATGTGAACTTTTCATTGAAAATCTAGCGGAATTATCCTTATGGGAAGAATTATGAGATATATACTGATCATAAGAGTCTATAATATATATTCACATAGAAGGAGCTTACTATGAACCAATGAATATGGATAGATCTCATCAAGGATTACAACTTCTCAATCCACTACCATCCTGGTAAGGAAAATAAGGTGGATGATGCTCAATTTAGAATGGATTCTACATATTTATCAATATTTAGAATTAATAATGATCTAATATTCTAAGACATACAAAGGATGGACATGGGAATCATTAAGGGGGGAACATCCTCAATTCTTTCTCAAATTATTTCCCAACCATCCCATGTGGAGAAAAAGGATACTCAATGAAATAATGTGAAAATTTTGAAAAAGGTGGAAGTTATCAATAATGGGAAATCCTCCAAGATCAAGATTGATGAGGATGGATTCATAATATTTGGTTCATGACTATGTGTACCATCTAATCCAGAGGGAAACAAAGATCTACTTAATAATGCACATAGCTCCACCTTCTCTATTCTCCCAAGGAGTACATAGATGTATTGAAATTCCTAGGAGAACATTTGGTGGGACAACATGAAAAAGGATATCGCTGAATATAAATCAAAGTGCCTGCTATGTCATCAATTGAAGGCTGGAAAGAATATTTTAGAAGTTGATGATGTAACCATTACCCATACCAACATGGAAATGGGAAAACATCACCACAGACTTTTTCACCATACTTCCAATGATATCCATTGGAAACAATGATATATGGGTTATTATGGATCATCTTACAAAGACATATCACATTATCTCAATAGGAGAGGAATTCTCATTGGATCAACTTTCACAGATATACATCAAAGAATTTGTAAGGCTGCATGACTGAGATATGAGATTCTCCTCCAAGTTCTGGAAAAGTATCCAGCATGCTCTAATCACTGATTTGAGCTTTAGTATGGACAACAATCCTCAAGATGATGGCCAATCTAAGTGGATTATTTAGAAATATGAATACATGTTGAGAGAATGTTCTATGGACTTTAAAGGAGGATGAGATAAACATTTTTAACTAGTCAAATTCTCTTACAAAAATAGATTCCACTCGAGTATCCAAATGGATCTATATGAATCCCTTTATAGGAAAGGGTATAGAACACTGGAATTCTAGGGTGAAGTCGGTGAATTAATCTACTAGAACATGAAATTGTCAAAGAAATGGTGGATAAAGTTATAGCCATTCATCAGCACATCAAGGCATCCCAATGTTCAAAAAAAGAGATATATAGACAATCATTTATGGATCCTAGAGTTTAAGGTTGGATACATGTAATTCCTTCACATATCTCTATGTAAGAGGATCATGATATTCGAGAAGAATGGGAAGCTAAGTCACATATACATTGTCCCCTTCGAGATTCTTGATCGTGTCAAAGCTATAGCCTATCGACATGAACTCCCACCATAAATGTCTCAAGTACATGATGTATTCCACATATCCCTCTTGAGGATGTACATACCAGATCAATCACATGTACTAACTTTAGAGGTGGTACAATTGTATAATTTTTTTTTCTTACGAAGATAAGACAGAGAAGATCTTGGCTCATAGAGATAAATTTCTACACAACAAGACTACTCACTTGGTTTAAGTACTATGGAAGAACCATAAGTATGAAGAGGAAACATGGGAACTAGAGGAAGTGATGAAGGAAATGTACATACACATGTTTTCATTATATAATGTAAAATGAAATATTGAGGGTGAAATTTCATAAGGGGGTAAGAATGTAATGACCTAAAATTTTATTAATGGAAATTTCATTCTTATAATTATTTCATATGGTATAATCACATAAAATCACATAGAGAACACAATATAATATTTATAAATGAATAATGAATGAAATAAGAAACATTTCTAGAAGTTAAAGATCTTATATAGATGAAATAGTAACTTGACCTTTGGAGTAGTAATGTTACCCTTGTGAATAGTAAACTGACCGATTAAATAGTAACAAAACCAATGAAATTATAAATAAAATGTATTCACCTAAAAAGTGAAAATATGACATAATTATATCATCGTATAAGTAAATAAATATTTTAAAAATTATTAATTAAGTGTTGGTAATTTTTTAATTCAAAAATATTTAATTATTATTTTATGAATAATTCAATAATTTAAAAGAAAATTTATTTTCATGAAATGTATTCATAAATTAATATTTTGATTTATTATGATTATAAGATAATTTTGTGAGACCTTAGTTAAAATTTCAATGTGATATAAAATTAGTTATAATTTTTAAATTGTTATTTTTTTAGTAACTTATGATTTTAGTTAAAAAAATAAATTTTTCATAATGATAAATTTAATTTCATTAAATGGGGTTTATTTTTGAATTCTACACATTAAAAACGGTTATGATGAATTTTTTTTATTTTTCTGAAATACAATATTTTTTTTGAATTGTAAAATATGTTAATTTGTGGTATATATACATTATATGATAAATAAATTATTAATTGTGTAATGGATAATGTAATGAAAATTGGTTCAAACTCAAATTATCTAATTATTATATTTATTCTCAAGAATCATCACTATTTCTTATCTTGAGAAAATAATAAACCAATGAATTAAATAAAGTGAAAAGACTCCTCTCTTCAACTTAAATACTTTCCCTCACCACCACTTCTACTCACACCTATCAAGCCTTGAGACATGTAAAAATTCAGCCCAATACTCTTCCCAAACCAATCCCCCATGTACTGGTTCTTTTTTTCTTAATAAAAGACCAAAACCAATCCCCTAAGGAGGTTCCGAAGAAGAAGAAATCAACAGGTAAAATCCTCTTCCATTTTATTACAATTTCTTTTCGAGTTTTTTTCTTTTCTTATCATATCCTCACTTACCCTTATCAAAGTGACATGAAAACACTAGTGTATTATATAAATTATATTTTTATCATGTTTGTGGAATAATTCTTCATCAAATATCTTCCAATATCTCTTTAATTTTAAGAATGAAAACATCAACTACAAGGTTTCGATCTGTCACCTTCATGAATGGCGTACTTTTATATTTCAATTACACCTTAAAGGATGGTCATGAAACCATTTTTAGGGTTGAAATAGATTATAATATATTTATTATATCTTATTTAATGTTATAGAATCATTTTGTACCAAAGATATTAATTTATAATGAAAAATGAGTTCATTGTGATTGAAACCCTCCAAAATAAACCCAAATGATTATAATTAACTATTTAACTAGAGATTAGTCCTCATGTAATAAATATAAATGATATATAAGACCTATTTAACCTCTATAAGATCATTAATAACATATAATTTTAATTATTCATAATTACTCACACTTTACATGATCTTCCACACATGTATGCAAGTAAACCAATCATAAAAACAAAGGAAACCGATGATCCCTAATAATGAAATTGAACCTCTTAACCCATAAAAATGCCATAAATGAACTTAATAAAGTAATAATAAATAAAATACATGTATAAATGTTTATGGAATTATTAATTAATCAATCAAATTTGGTTATTCAAGACATTAATATCAAGTGCATAATTGTTTCATACATAAGGTAAGGGATTCTACACGAACCTCATTTATTCTTTGATGTTATTATTTATCTCTATTTACCCAAATTAAATTATATTTTATTTTTATTTATATCTTCTAAATGATGTTTATATGTTTAAAAATCATGCATCAATATCTATTCATCCTTATTTGCAGGTATATACATTCTTTAAGAAGGTTCCCTACTCAATTCCTCCCAGTAAGAAAGCTTGATTTAAGGGAACTTACTGAATTCTTACCCAATTTCAAGTGCACTCTATAATTAGTTTTGAGCCACCATTAATTTTATAAAATCAAAAAAAATTATGAATACATTCATGGTTAAATTAATAATTTATATAAAATATTATTCCCTTCATTCCATAAAATTATATTTAATGTTTTCCTTAAACTGCACTAAAATGTTTTATTTTTAATGTTTCTTTATAAGGACTCAGCCTTATTACATTACATAATCTTAAATTTTTGTCAAGAACTCACTTTATTTCATATTTATGATGTTATAAAGTTTTTTTTTAGATAATTGGGATATAATACATACGTAACATTCCAGATTCATATAGATAATATA
The DNA here is from genome assembly GCA_963277665.1 of Viscum album. Lineage (NCBI taxonomy): Eukaryota > Viridiplantae > Streptophyta > Magnoliopsida > Santalales > Viscaceae > Viscum > Viscum album. The sequence continues at coordinate 1,187,953,835 of OY728164.1, forward strand.
CCACAAAAAATAGTATCCACTTCTTCTAAAATATAAAACTTTTAAAATTAAACATGTTTTTATTGAAAAAGCATCATAACAATTAACATGGATTCCTTATTTATCTTAAAAATACTTATAACATGTGAAAAATAATTTAAAAAGATGGTTTTGGAATAAAAATATCCGTAAGGGAAAAAATAATAAAAGACAACATTAGTCCATGAATACTTGTAAATGCATGAAATCATTTTCAAAAATACATACTTTTCACCCATATAAACAGACTTTGTGAAACATGAGATTTCCATGAGATTTACATAAAACATATAGAAAATAAATATAACCATAAATTTATCATGGGTCATTTCTTACATAATTTTGTAACCCTCTCAACTACCTTATAATTTTTATCCCTCACGACTACCATACAAAGTAACCCTCACAACTACCTTATTGTGTAACCATCGCAGTTACATTAGGTGTAACCATACAACTGACCATTGACTTACACATACATAATGAATTGGAGGTATATATAATTCCCACCCTTCATCATAAACAATTTACATGAAACATAACATAATCATACAACATGAAACATTTTAGAAAAATATTACTTCTGGATTTTATGAAATAGAATTTCAAAAAAGTATTTTAAAAGAAAATTCACCTTGAAAATATCATATAATTGAAGTGATACTTAATAGATTATATAGAATATTTATAAAAACTATAAATATAAATAATTAAACATAATATAAACAAAATTCATTACATAAATAATTTTAATACAAAATATATAATGAAGTAGAAGGTTAACCCAACTAATGGAATTCAGGTTACGAATTCCCTTACCTTAGGTTTTTCTTACTCAAAAATTGTTTAAATCACATGTATAATAGTTAATATAGTGTTATTAATATCTTACAGAAACATATTAATGTTTATAATACCTTATATGTTCATTTAATTGCACTATCTTACCCTTTAATTGTTAGTATTGTGTTCCTTACATTGTTTTGGTTGCGTTCTTTACATGAATTCCATGGCCGGTTTGTATTTTATTTTCATATCGTATGGAAATTAAATTCCATAAGTGGAATTAAATGGTATTCATATGTGTCCATAATATATAATGATATCATATATCATTTTTTTATCATATATTATGATGAATCACTAGATAAAATATTAATAATGTTTGTTTAGATCATTTTTTGTGGTTCCTCGATAATCATGAACTTGTTTCATTATATAATATAATTTCATGCATAGAAGATATTTCTAGAACATAAAATAGGTTACAACATAAACTTTACATTCTATTTCGACCATTAAAAGGGTTTTATGGTCATATTTGAAGGAATTTATGGAAATTTCAAACACATATTCCATGATTTTGGTAAATTAGCACATCAAGAATGGTGTTTTTATTTTTAGAATAAGAGGGAGAGGAGAGGAAGAAAGATGGTGAATTTTTACATGAACATAATAACATAAATAATATATAATATTTTTTAGATTTCATACCTCTTAGATAAGGTTGGGTGAAGGGTGTATAAGAAAAAAAGGAATTGAAATGAAAACACATGAAAAGGATAAGGATTCTTACCTCTTGATCTCTTCTCCTTGAGATCCTTCACAAGGCCTTTGGTTTTGGCCTTTTGGTGAGACCAGAAGGTCTTGGAAGAGTGGAAGATATTTTTATAGGGTATTTGGCATAACTTAGACAATTCACAAGTCTTTATAGGTGTGAGAGGAAGAGGGGAATGAGGGTGGTATTTATAGTGGAGGAGAGGAGGGATTTTACATTATTTTAATCATTATTTTAATATTTTTTCTCCAGACTATGAATAGTATTGATTCATGTAACTGAAAATAGTAACATTTTAATGTATGGTTGAACCACATGGGATTAAATCATCCTTTCACCACCTATTATGTAGTAAAAAAAGTATTTAGCATTTATCATAATTTATCTTATTTTCCTATTCGTCAAAAATTCCAGAATTTCAGAAAAATCCAAAAAATTCACCCTAACATTTTTTCAATTTTTATAATTCAAAAAGTAAAATCATTTTTTAAAACTAATTTTCTAAATATTATTAATTTAATTTTTAAATAAAATCATAATTTATTCAAAAATAACAAATTTAAATCTATAACCCATTTTTAACACATTGAAAAATTAATCAACAACTTATTATCTTATAACCTTAAGAAAATAAAACAATAATATGATTTTATATTAATAAGGTTCATATTATTATTCATATTAATATTCATAAGGGTATGTTAATATTCCCCAAAAGACAAGTTGGTTCTATCAGACTCCAAATAACTTACTGATCAAAATTATAGATGACTGTTTTTTGAAATTCAAAAAATAGAAGCAAAAAAATATGTTTAAATTCAAGTTATAACTATCCATTTAGAAAAAAGTTTCATTCATTTCAATTTATTTTTTTTAAACCTTGGGATGTTACATTATCACCACCTTCTAGAAATTTTACCCTTACTATTTTATTCACTTTTTAAACAAGTGAGGGTACCTTTCCCCCATAGAATTTTCAAATTCCCATGTCGCTTCTTCAACCATGAGGTTTCTCCACAATACCTTTACTTGGTGGATTACCTTATTCTGCAATAAATGTTCCTTTTGATCAAGAATCTGAATTGGTTTCTCTTTATAAGAAAAGTTCTCCTCTAGATGAACTACTTTTGGACTAAATACATGACATGAATCTGGAACATACTTTCTCAACATTGAAACGTGAAGAACATTATGTACCTCAGATAAAATAAGATTCAAAGCTACTTAGTAGGTGATTGTTCTAACATTATCCAGGAATTCAAAAGGTCTAATGAACCATGGACTTAGCTTTACTTTATTACAAAATCACATAACATTTTTCCATGGTGAGATTCTTTAAAAATCATGATCACATAACTCAAAAGAAAAGTCTTTGCTCCTATTGATTGTATAACTTTTCAGCCTTCTCTGAGATTTCATCATGTGTTGCTGGATAATCTTCACTTTCTCAGCCACTTCCTCTTCTCTTCTGGTCCCATCAATATTCTTTCCCTGAATTCATCCCAAAAATCTGAAGTTTGACAGTACTTCCCATATAATGCCTCAAAAGGTTCCATCTATATACTGGAATGAAAACTATTATTATAAAAAACTCAACTAAAGAAATATGATTATCCCAACTTCCCTGGTATTCCATTGAACAATCTTGAAGTATATCCTCTAATGTCTGGATCATTTTTTCTAACTGTCTATCTAATTGAGGATAAAAAGTTGTACTAAATTTTAATTCTGTGCCCAAAAACTTCTGAAGGCCCTTCCAAAAGTAATAAGTGAACCTGAGATTCCCATCAGATAAAATGGAAAAAGGAACTCCATGTAACTTGAATATATCTTTGAGGTAAAATCGAGAAAACTGGTCCAAAGACATTGTGTCTTGAATAGGGAGAAAATGTGCAGATTTTTTCAGTTGGTCAACAATAACCCATATTTCATTACTACCTCCAGAAGTCTTTGGTGGTCCCAAAATGATGTCCATTGATATATTATTTCATCTCCACTCTGGCACTAGAAAATACTGAAGATTCCCCTTCGGTAACTGATGCTCTTCTTTAACCTGTTAACACGTCAAACATTCCACTATAAATTCTGCAATATCACTTTTCATTCCATCCCACCACTAATACTCTGGAAGCTCTCTATATATTTTAGTACTGCCAGGACAAACTGAAAATGAAGAACTATGAGATTCACACAATAATTAATTCTTAAAATGGGAATCACAAGGCACACACAAACTTTTACCAAATCTTAAAACACAATCTTTATCAAGGATAAATTCTATAAATTTTCCCATTTTAACCAATTTTGCCTTTTTTGTAGCTCACGGTCTTCCTGGTGTTAATTCTTAATTCTCTATGATAACGATGACTATTCTAAAACCTAAAATATAACAAAGTTATTTTATACACTAATAACTTCTAATCCAAAATTAATCAAATCATTAATTGAGGTGTCACATTCCAAACGTAACATGGTTAATGTTGCAGGTTGTTTTTGACTCAAGACATCTGCCATTTTTTTTCCTTTTCCAAAATGGTAATTGATTGTGAAATAATAATCCTTTACTAGTGTAATACATATTCTTGGCCTCATTTTTTAATTACTTCTGAGTGAATATATAATTTATACTTTTATGGCCAGTATATATTTAACATTTGGCTCTGTATAAATGATGCCTCCAAATTTTAAAAGCAAAAACCATAGCTGCCAATTCCAAATCATGTGTGGAATAATTAAAATCATGAGGTTTTAGTTGTCTTTAAGAATAGGAAATTTCCATATCATTCTAGATTAAAAAAATAAGTCCCTTCAAGGATGCATCATTTCAGATGACAAAAACAAAATTTCAGGAAGGCAAGGAAAAAACTGGAGCATTCACTAATTTCTTCTTCAGTTCCTAAAACAATTATTACATTATTCTATCCAAAATATATAACCCCTTTTCATGTTAACTTAGTTAGCAGGCAAGATAACAGTACAATGTTTTTCATAAACCATCGGTAATAACCAGTTATTCCAAGAAAAATACAAATCTATGTAACATTTGTAGGTCATGTCCATTCATCAACCCCTTTTATTTTGGAAGGTTCAATTGTCATTGAATCCTTATTTATAATGTGACCATGAAAACAAATCTATTTCAACCAAAAATAAAACTTTCTAAATTTTCCATACAGTTTTGTTTCCTTTAAGGTTTTCAAAATAACCCTTATATATTTTTCATGACCCTCTTTACTTTTAGAAAATACCAGAATATAATCAATAAACACAACTATCAAATTATCCAAGAACACATGAAATATTATATTTATAAGATCCATTAATACAATAGGTGAATTAGTTAACCCAAACTTCATAACAACAAATTCATAATTCCCATATCTGGTACAAAAAGCTGTTTTTGGGATTTCATCCTCCTTCACCTTCAGCTGATGGTATCCAAATCTCAAATCAATCGTGGAAAATTATTGAGCTCCCTAGATCTGATAAAACAATTCATCTATATGAGGAAAATGATACTAGTTTTTAATAGTGATGTTATTAAAGGCTCTATAATCCATGCAAAGTCTCATGGAACCATCATTCTTTTTAACGAACAAAACTGGAGCACCCCATGGTGAAGTTCTTGGAAGAATGAAGTCATTATCATGAAAATATAATAACTGATTTTTCAATTCGAAAAGTTCCATTTGAGCCATTCGATATGGGGGTTTAAAATTGTATTATAATCAAGAACTAAGTCAATTGTAACTTTGACTTCATGACCGGGTATAACATTGGGTAACTCATCAGGAAACACATAAAGATATTCATTTACCACTGGGACATTTTTAATCCAAATAGTTACCTTGTTTTCAAAAATATGGGCAAGATAAATTTAATTTATATATTTCAATAGTTTCTCTACATCTTGATATGTTATAAATTGTATGGGTTCATTCATGTATAAAAACTAAAACTCTTTTTTAAAACCAACTTTTTTATCTCTACAGTCTGTCTTAGCATGATAAACATAAAGACAATCCATTTCTAGAGTGACATTAAACTCTACTAAGGAAGAAACAACAATGTTTGAAGGTATAGTCTTTCCACATACCACAATAGAAATATTATTATAATTTCTCTTTGCTATAATAGTTCCCCTGGTGTTTCAAGAGAATGTTATTGTCTCATTTGTTGAGGTGATATTTCCAATTTAACAGAAAATTCCTTATAAATAAAGGAATGTGTTGACCCCGTATCAAACAAAACTTTACAAAAATGTGAGTAAACAGACAAGGTACCTGACACAACTTCATTGAATATCCCAACATCTTCTGAAGTAGTCTCAAACAATCTTGCTACACCTTTCTTCTTATAGTCTGGCTTATTTTTATCATTATGATCTCTCTTTTGGAGGGCATTTTCATAATGACCCATCTCTCTAAATTTAAAACACTTAACTATTTCCTTATCAAGATTATCCTTAGGATAATTTTCATTACAATCTCGGTCCATATGTCTTAACATACCAATCGAAACGCTTCCATGTTTTGGTAAGGAATTCTCCAGGGTACTTTTTGCGAAAATTTTCATAAACTAGAAATTTGAATTTCTTTCCATCATATTTCAATGGTTGATTCTTACCCATTTCTTTCCATATAGAACTCTTTTTATCCTTGTTTTAAAAGTGCACATGGTCATCAGAAAACTCCATCTCTACCCTATTAGAACATTAGAAAAGTTTCTCATAATTTTTGAATTCATGGGAGTCCAATGCACATCGATACCTCGGCTTTTATCCTGAGTAAAAGCGGTTGATTTTTTAATCATGATCCAAAATAAGATTTGGAGCATACCACACCAATTGGGTGAAGATTTCTTCATAGAAAGACATTGAATCTTCCTCTTTTTGTTTCAATTCAAGGAATTTCTTCTCCATCCTAAGTCACACCACCATATGAAAATATATTTCAAGAAAATACTTTTAAATTCATCCCACTCTAAGACATCAATCTCCACTCTATCCCTGATATTTTTTACCATTGACCACCACATATCATTTTCACCTTCAAAATGATAAATGTAAAGACTTACCTTTTGATTATCTAAACTACCCATAACACCAAATATCTTATCAAGGGATTTAATCCATAATTCGTCCACTACTAGGTCAGAATATCTACTAAAAGTAGGAGGGTGTTTCCACATAAAATGTTCCACTATCATCATGTTCCTTTCTGCAAGCTTTGGTTGTTCTCTTCAATGGATACCACTGCCATTTATTACCAGTGTTATTTGAGCCATTACTGTCACAAACTACTCGGTTCCAATCCATTCCATTCCAGGCTACATATTTGTAACACCACAAGCTTCAATGGTACGTTTCCCTTTGAATAATGCAGTAGCTTGCGTTGTATGCAACATGGAGTTTTAACACACAACAACCAATCAAACTAGCCGTTATGAATATTAATACCCACTTTTTGACATTTTAAAAAATTTATTTTTCAAAATGGACTTCATTTTTCAATTTGGAATACCTAAATTATCTTAGGGTGAATTTTGGAATTTTTCTGAAAACATTCAATTTTTGATGCATAGTGAAAAACACTGTGTTATTGTTTAAAACTGTCTTTTTATTTAACTAATTAGTAATTTTATTTTAATTTATATTAGGTCAAAATAGATACATAATACCAATATATTTTCAATTTAATTCATTGGATTCATTTTATAAAAAGTGTAGATATATAAAATTTTATTGAACTTTTTACCGTCTTTTACCCACCTTCTAGGAGCATTTGAAAATTTGCATAAAACTTTACTTTACCGCTTCTGTGAGTTTAATTTAAAAAATTTTATAGACACATTTAAAATCAGTAAGTAAAATTTGGTTCAATATGATGAAAATAATTTTTTGTGAATAGTAACTTTTGACTTTTATTTACCACGGTTAAAAGTAAATAGGGTAATTAAAGGGTAAAAATGATATTATAATTACACTAAAACATGTCATAATTCTATAGAATAAGTGTAATTCGACCAAAAACAACCTTAGGAATAAAATATGATCTTCTTTGGTCCACTTGGATTAAATTAGGACATTTATTATTATTTTATTTAAAGAAGAGTTAAAAGAGTTAAATTCAAAGTTTAAAACTAAACCATTTTTACTATAGGATTACACACAATATAAATTAAACTATAAATATTCATTATAAAGATAAAAATATTTACTACATAATTTTATTTTATTTATAATTTTTAGAAATTAAATAATTTATTTTATTTATGACACAATGATGGTGCAGTAATTACCTTAATAATGAAATATTAAAATAATTGATATTATAAATATCCAAATAAATGTTAATTGAAACTTATGATTAATTAAACTAATTTTATATGTTAATATAACATGTTAGAGTTTATTAAATAAATTTAATTTGAAGTGATAAATTTTATATGGATTTCAAAAAAAACAAATACTAAATAGTGTCAAAATTGACATAATCGAGTTTTTAAAACAAATACTATATTATTAATTGATAAAATATTCCTAAAAATCTAAGGCTCGTCCAAGGTTCTTATATAATGTTATATATAATAATACTGAACAACTTTGGGTTTTCTTAGCTTGTTATAGTATGTTTATTAACCATATAATATAAAAATACAAAGAGACATGGTAAATGTCAAACTATTTAACTAAGAGTTAAATCTAAAAATAAGGTTTATATGGTGACCTAAACCTATATAAAACCTATTTTTTGAGAGATTTTATACCCATACCCACCTTATACTATAAATAAATCATTTTGGATCCATTAGAAACCTAAAATGATTTTATTATAAAATAATATTTCAAGCTTTTCCTAAAGTGACCCTCACCTCTCTTATAAAAGGGTACTTTCCGTTCTCTTAATTTCACACCTCCAAAGTCATTTGGCTCGGACAAACCCTACTCAAATATCCTCTCAACTATTATACCTTCAACCTATATTCCTTACATTGATCAGAAAGGCAACCTAAATATCCATTTTGATCAACTCAAAAGGAAACACCCAAAGAAGAGGTAATAATTTCACCACCCTTTTTCAAGTTCTTTTCTTCTTCCACTTCCTCTTTCTTTATTGTTTCCATACCAAAATAATAACTCTAATACCTTATAAAAACTATGGTTTTATTATAAATATGTTACAACCATATTCGTTATTCTATCCATCCTATAAATGACAATATCACCATACGTGCGTACGTACGGCTTACCGTTCTCCATGTCGTGGTGTAGTTTGTTATTCAAACACTTAATTATTTAGATGGGTATAATAATGAGTATAAATAAGATAAATAATAAATATAACATGTTAATTATTCTGTATATATGATATACCATCCAATTACATATTATTTCACCATCAATATAATGATATTGTCACTCGTGCGTACGTATGGATTACCATCTCCACGAACGCGATGAGATTCATTCCTCTATCATAATCATTCAAGAATAATTTTCATTTTATGATTAAAAATAATGTTTATAAAAATAATATAATTCTATATATTAATCAAATACATCATATACATAACAAACATGGCTTACGTAACCAAGCATATAAAGGAAAACGAATCAGTTAACACCTGAAACGATGATACTACTGAAATATTATTAACAAAGAAATATTATAGGATCATATATGATATCATATTTATGTATATAGTTCTTGAATAATTTAATAACAATGTTTTAAAAATTATACAGGAGGTTAACATACCATTGACTAAGGAAAAGTACAAGGTAAGGGTTAATTCTACAATCTCTTTACCTATACGAGGTTGTTAATACGTAAGTATCTACTATGACCTATTTATCATCCACATACGTGTTTTCTTAAAAATGTAATTCAAAAAAAATTAATATTTACTAGACTATGGGTTAAATTCATTTATACCCTTATTTTACCACATATATTTTGAAAGGAATCTTTCCATCGTTTTACAAACAATGTACTTTATGACCTTCTCAACAAAATTAAGGTAAGAATGTCTTTTTTTTAACTTATACGGCAGGTGTGGATATTTTCCGTCGTTATAACATTGTCGAAGCTTCCCATACATGATTATAAGAATATTTTCAAAATAAATGTTTTATTTTATAATTATATGACTTTTAAATGATTTCAAAATAGAAATAAATATTTCTCTACAAAAAGTTTTGATTTCATCTATGTCAACATCCTTTGATGGATTTTAAGCTTGTTGGAAGTTAATTATTATGATAAAAATCTTCCATATTGTATTGAAGATTTTGTGATATGTTTGACTATGGATGTGTTATTTTTACACCATTCATGGTTTATGGATAAATTATTAACATTTCGTATGCAAGTTTTAATATGAATGTTTATGTTATGTTTAAACCTTTTCATATGACGAATGCATTGGACTTAGTAAGTGATGGGTGGAGCCCGCTATAGCTCCTCGATGCATCAGTATATCTCATGAGACAAACTAGTGTCTTTTCACAATGCCTTGACAAAATTTTATTTGTAGTCTTTGCACAAGGCCTTGACTATGTGGTTATGAAGTCTGGCATTATGCATTCCAACATTATGAAATTGTATATTGATATTACATGTGATTATTCGACTAGTATAATATCCATGTGAATAAGTAAATGGAATTATTTGATTTATCTTTTCCATATTATGATGAAGTTTAAGTTTAAAAGGCTTGTGTTTTAGTCTTATACATTGACTTAAATGTTTACACTTATTCTTGAATGTTTCCGCTATATTGTTATCCTTACTGAGCATCTGAGCTCACCCCTTTCTATGTTTTATTTTTCCCAGGATGTGAAGAAGTATATTATTACTGACCAGAAAGGATATTGTAAAGGATGAATGTGGTCAATGGAGACAATTTTTTTGTTGTTTTCCAATTTATAATGTAATGTAAAACTTATGAATGTATCTAGTACTTACAAGTCTACTAAACTGATCAGTATTTCAGGATTTGTATCCCTTTTGATCATGAAAATGTTATGTAATAATGCACTGACTCTGGGTAACTGGGGTTGGGGCGTTACAAGATTCATAAGGATATCATTCTGTTGGTACCTTTCCTCCTCTTCTTCCCTATTTCTTCTACAAAAACTCATTCTAAACAAACATATCATAGTTGAAGAAACATGGTAATATTTAAATTCTATATCATTTCAAATTAACCATAGAGTAAAAATCATTTATGGTATTCTATTAACATCATCCTAACACCTAAAGTTATCTAAACCATCCTATGATACCAACTATAAGGACCCGACCTTATTATATTACATAATCTTGAATTTTAGTCATGAACTCACTTACTTTAATATTGAAGATATTTTAAAGTTTATATTTTTAGATAATTTGTATATAATTCATACATAACATTCCACATTCATATAGAGAAGATACCACAAAAAACAATAACCATTTCTTCCAAAATATAAACCAATTCAAATAAATCATATTTTATTTGACAAATCATCATAACATTTAACATGGATTCGTTATTTGTCTTACACATCCATATAAACTATGAAAATAATTTAAAAAAATTGGATTAGTACAAAAATCTCATTAAGGGAAAAAATAATAAAAGGAAACATTATTCTATGAATACTTGTAAATGTATGAAATCACTTTCAAAAAGGCATACTTATCACCCATATAAACTTAATTTGTAAAACTTGAGATTTCCATGAGATTTACACAAAAAATATAGAATATAAATTGAAACATAAAGGTATCTTTGGGAATTACATACATAATATTGTAACTCTATCGACTACCTTATAATTTGTAACCCTCACGACTACCTTAAAAAGTAACCCTCATTGCTACCTTATTATGTAACCATCGTAGTTACACTTGGAGCTACCATATGTTTGACCTCCAAATTACACATACCCAATGAATTGGATGGAGATATCAGTCTTAACCTTAATCAAAAACAATTTCTATTAACCATAACATAATAATACAACATGAATAATTGCACAAAAACATTCCTTCGGAATTTTGTAAAATATAATTTTAAAATAGTATTTTAAAAGAAAACCCCCTTGAAAATATCATATAATTGAAGTGAGAATTAATAGAGTGGATGTAATGTGTATATACACTAATATACACATAATTAAACATAATATAAACAAAATTAATCACACAAACAATTTTAATACAACATAAATAATGAAGTAGAAGGTTAACCCAAAGAATAGAAATCGGGTTAAGAATTCCATTACCTCGGGTTTCTTTTTTACTTAAAACCTTTTTAAACATCATTTATAATGGTTAAAAGAGAGTAATTAATATATTACAAGAAAATATTCATTTCTATAATACCTTATATTACCATTTCATTACATTATTTCACCCTTTAATAGTATTTTGTTCCTTCCATTGTTTTGTGTGCGTTCTTTACTTTATTTCCATGGTCGGTTTGTATTTGATTTTCTTGTCGCATGGAAGTGAAATTCTATAAGTGGATTGAATTGGTATTAATATTTTTCCATAATATATAATGATACCATAAATATTTTTTTTATAAATGATTATGGATCATTATATAAAACATTAATGATGTTTGTTTAGATCATTTTTTTTGGTTCCTCAATAATCCTGAACTTGTTTCATTATATAATTTAATATCATGAATAATAAGTTCATTATAGAATATAATATAGGTTACATCATACACATTACATTCTTTTTCAACCATTAAAAGGGTTTTATGATCCTATTTGAAGGAAGTAATGGAAATTGCAAACAAATCATCCACGATTTTGGTAAATCGTCACATCACGGATGGTGTTTTTATTTTTAGAATAAGAGGGAGAGGAGAGGAAGAAATATGATTATGAATTTTTTCATGAACATGATAACATATAGGATATATAATATTCTAGATATTTCATACATCCTAGATAAGTGGATGGGAAGAGTGTATAAGAAAATAAATAAATTGAAAAGAAAACACATGAAAAAGGATGAGGATTATTACCTCTTGATATCTTCTCCTTGAGATCCTCCTTAAGGCCTTCAGTTTTGTACTTTTGGTGAGACCAGAAGATATTGGACTTGGTTAAGAGATTTGGGGAGGGGATTCGGTAGAACATAGACAATTTTCAAGGCTTGAGAGGTGGGAGAGGAATATGGGAATGAGGGTGGTATTTATAGAGGAGGAGAGGAGGGATTTTACATTATTTTAATCATTATTTTAATATTTTTTCCAAAGACTATGAATAGTATTGATTCATGTGACCCCAAATAGTAATAATTTCATGTGAGTTCAAACCAGGTTGTCTTACATCATCCTTGAATCATTTATGATGCAGTAAAACATATATTTAGCATTTATCCTAATTTATTAGAAATCCATGAATTTCAGAAAAAAATCCCAAAAATTCACTCTAACCATTTTTTGGAATGTAGAATTCAAAATTAAAATCCATTATTTTGAAAATTATTTTCTAAATATTATTAATTTATTTTTTAAATAAAATCCTAATTTATTCAAAAATAAAACATCTAAATCTATAACTCATTTTTTAACACCATGAAAAATTAATCAACATATAATTATCTTATAACCTTAAGAAAATAAAATAATAATATGATATACTATTCATAAGGGTCATATTACTGTTCATATTACTATTCATAAGGGTATGTTACTATTTAACAAAAAACAAGTTGGTTCTATCAGATTCTAAATAACATACTGGTCACAACCATAGATGTCTATTTTTTGAAATTTAGAACATTAAATCAGAAAAATTATGTTTATAATCTAGTTATAACTATCTAATTAAAAAAAATATTCATGCATTTAAATTTATTTATTTTTTAAAACCTTGGGGTGTTACATTCATAAAAACCATTTTTACATGTATTCACATCAGTTTGACATCACTTATCATGATATATGGATATATTCCCTTATCGATGTCCATTTATGATTTAAATCCATTCATTCATAGACACAATTTTGATTTTCCCTTATGTTCTGTCCTTTTTAAAAGATTACGATGCCCAATTCTTTCCATGGGTAACCCTTGTGTTTATGTATGATTCCTTACGTATGATTGTTTATATGACCAACATATTCATGAACATGTCATGATTAGTGTGCCCAGATAGTGCTCCAATTACTTGGGTAATGTTTATCCTCATGAGACATTATGTGCAAAGGTCTTAAAGGTTACCCTTGACTCGTGTTTCATGTGAAACAGTCATGGTGGTTAGTCGAGACTCGTGCTCTTCTATGTGCAATGAGCCTTGAATCATCCTAAAGTTGTGTTTAATGTTGTAGAATAATTAATATTATGATCTCGTGTTATATGGGTTATGATTCCTTATTTTTAATCATGTTCCATGACTTTTTATATCATTATGTTATGCCTTCTAACCCATGTGATAAGCCTTATTCTTATGTTTATTCCATTATTGGTATTTTCAGCTCATCCCATTGTTCATGTTGTCCCCAAGTTTTCCAATGTAGATTTTAGGCCTCAATAGAAGTTTGGAGATCATAATGGATGATAAATAAAGAGATGTTTTATTTTGTCCAATCTTTTTAGTTTTATGTATGTAGTCTTCCAAGGCACTAGACTTTACAATTCGTGGATTGTAATTTGATTTTTTGTTATGTAACTCCCCGAACCCAGTTACCTAGAGTCGGTGCATTATTACATAACATTGGCATGATCACAAGAAAGATCAAATCTCAAAAGACCAATTGGTTTAGTAGACTTGGAAACACTAGATATATTCATAAGTCTTACATTACATCATAAAGTGAAAAACTACTACAACAACATATTGTCTCCATATTCCACACTCATATCCCCACATAAAATCCCTGCAGGTCATTCATAATTTACTTCTTCACTTCCTGGGAAAAATAAAACATAGAAAAGGGGTGATCTTAAATGCCCAGTAAGGATAACAATATAGCGGAAACTTTCATAAATAATAATAAACATTTAAGGCAATGTATAACTAAAACAAAAGCCTTTTAAACTTGAACTTCAACATAGTATGGAAAAAGTAAAATGAAATAATGCCATTTACTTATTCACATGGATATTCTACTAATCGAAAAATCACATGCAATATCAATAACCACTTTCATAATGATGGAATGCATAATGCCAGACTATCATAACCACATAGCCAAGGCCTCGTGCCAAGACTACAAATAATATTTTTCCAAGGCCTTGTGCCAAGACACTAGTTTGTCTCATGAGACCTACTGATGCATCGAGGAGCTATAGCAGGCTCCACCCGTCACATATTAAGTCCAATGCATTCCCATATGAAAAGATTTAAACATAACATAAACATTCGTATTAAAACTAGCATACGAAATGTCAATACTTTCACCATAAACTATGAAAGGTATAAAAATAGCACATCCACAGTCAAACATATCACAAAACCTTCAATACAATATAGAAGTTTTGTATCATAATAAATCAACTTCAAATAAGCGTAAAATCCATCAAAGGATGTTGACATAGATGAAATCAAAACTCTTTTTAGAGAAATATCTCTTTCTATTTTGAAATCATTTAAGAGTCTTATATTTATGAAATAAAACATTTTCTTTGAAAATATTCTTATAAGCTTGTAAGGGAAGCTTTGACGATTTTATAACGGCGGAAAATAGCCGCACCCGCCGTATAAGTTAAAAAAATATTCTTACCTTAATTTTGTCGAAAAGGTTAAAAAGCACCTTGTTTGGAAAATGATAGAAAGATTCCTTTATAAACCTCTTATAAAAAGTCAAAAAAGGGTATAAATGACTTTAACCCATATTCTAGTAAATAGTAAAAATGTTTTGAAATTCATTTTTAAGAAACATGGATGTGGATGATAAAGAGATCCCAGTAGATTATTACGTATAAACAACCTCGAATAATGAAGAGATTGTGAAATAACCCTTACCTTGTACTTTTCCTTGGTTGGGGTAGGTTAACCTCCGTGGAAGCTTGGGGTGTTACATTCTCCCCTCCTTCAAATAATTTCATCCTAGAAATTTCTAGAATACTACCGCATGAAAAGACTCGGGTGGTTTTTCATCATAAGTTCCTCGGGTTCCCACGTTGCCTCTTCCATCTTATGGTTTCTCCACAAGACTTTTACCAGACGAGTCGTCCGGTTTCTCAGTACTTGTTCTCTTGTGTCAAGAATCCTGACGGTCTCTTCGCAATAAGACAGATCAGGTTCCAGTTCTAATTCCTCATAGGTGAGTACATGCGTTGGCTCAGGCATGTATTTCCTCAATAGAGATACTTGGAACACATCGTGAACTTTGGAGAGACTTAGCGGCATTGCCAATCGGTAAGCTACAGCCCCAATTCGTTCTATAATTTCAAAAGGTCTGATGTACCTGGGACTCAATTTATCTTTCTTACCAAAATGTATGACTCCCTTCCATGGATATACCTTTAGGAAAACATGATCACTGACTTGAAATTCCAAATCCATCCTTCGATTATCGGCATAGCTCTTCTTCCTACTTTGAGCTGCTTTGATGTGATTTTGGATTACCTTCACCTTTTCCATCATTTCCTCCACCAGTTCTAGGCCTACAAGTTTTCTTTCACTAACTTCATCCCAACAGGTTGGTGTGCGAAATCTCTTTCCGTATAACGCTTCATATGATGCCATCTGAATACTCGAATGGAAGCTATTGTTATAGTAAAATTCTACCAAAGGTAAATATTGATCTCACATACCCTGAAAGTCAAGTGAGCAAGATCTCAACATGTCTTCTAAGGTTTGAATAGTCCGTTCTGATTGTCCGTCTGTCTGAGGGTGGTAGGCAATGCTCAAATGAAGTTCAGTATCTAGGGATTTCTGAAGACTTTTCCAGAATCTTGAAGTAAAACGGGGATCACGATCTGAAACAATCGATAGGGGTACTCCATGAAGTCTCACAACTTCATTAATATATAGTCTTGCTAGACGTTCCAGGGGTAGATCTTCTCTTATAGTAAGAAAATGTGCTGACTTGGTAAGACGATCAAAAATAACTCATATTGCATCATTCCTTCTAGGAGTCTTTGGTAGCCCCATGACAAATTCCATCGTAATATTGTCCCATTTCCACTCCAGTATGGGAAGAGGTTGCAATACTCCACCAGGATATTGCCTTCCATCTTTCACTTGTTGACAAACCATACATCTTGACACAAAATCAGCAATCTCCCTCTTCATGTTGTCCCACCAAAAATGTTCCTTCAAATCTCTATACATTTTGGTGCTCCCAGGGTGTATAGAGAAATTGGAACTATGAGCATCATCTAACAATTCCCTTTTTAGATCAGGTATATCGGGAACACAAAGCTTCTTCCCGAATTTCAAAATTCCTTCTTCATACACAAAGTCTCTCAATCTCCCATCATTCATAGCTTTAATCTTCTTTTGAAATTCTTCATCATTGGTCTGAGAACTCTTAATCCTTTCTAGTAAAGATGGTTTGGCAACCATTTGAAAAAGAATTGATGTTTCACCTTCCCTGTTTATTCCCATGTCCATCTTCACTGGATCCATGAAAATTGGATCCCTTTCAATTATCATATTGTTCAAAACTCCATGATCTTTTCTTCTCAATGCATCTTCCACCTTGTTTGCTTTCCCCGGGTGGTAGTGTATCGTGCAATAATAATCCTTGAGTAATTCAAGTCATCTCATTTGCCTCATGTTGAGTTCTTTTTGTGTGAAAATATACTTCAAACTCTTGTGATCAGTATAAATCTCACATTTTTCACCATAGAGGTAGTACCTCCATATCTTCAAAGTAAAGATCACAGCTGCTAACTCGAGATCATGAGTAGGATAGTTTTGTTCATGAATTTTCAATTGTCGTGATGCATAGGCAATAACTCTATCATTCTGCATAAGGACACAACCAAGTCCTTTCTTCGATGCATAACTATAAATAACGAACCCATCATTCCCCGATGGTAGAGTCAATATAGGAGCATTGACTAATCTTCTCTTCAGTTCTTCGAAACATTCTTCACACTCTTTTTTCCAAACAAATTTAACCCCTTTATGTGTGAGCTTCGTTAGTGGGTTAGCCAATCGGGAAAAATTCTGGACAAAACGTCGATAATAACCTGCTAAACCAATAAAACTACGTACCTCAGTTATACTCGTCAGTGCTGGCCATTCTTGGATTGCCCTGGTCTTAGAAGGATCAACAGAGATTCCATCTTTAGAGACATTATGTTCAAGAAAAGAAATCTACTGAAGCCAGAATTCACACTTGCTAAACTTCTCATATAATTCATGTCTTCTTAGAGTCATTAAGATAATGTGCAAGTGATTTTCATGATCTTTTTAGCTTTTTGAGTATACCAAGATATCATCAATAAATACCACCACAAATTCATCGAGATATTATTTGAAAACTCTATTCATCAGATCCATGAATACAGAGGGTGCATTAGTCAATCCAAAAGGCATTACTGTAAACTCATAATGCCCGTACCTAGTTCGAAATGTTGTCTTCGGAATGTCTTCCTTCTTCACACACAACTGATGGTATCCAGATCGAAGTTCAATCTTTGAAAAGTATTGAGCTCCATGCAGTTGGTCAAATAAATCATCAATGCAAGGTAGGGGATACTTGTTCTTTATCGTTATAGCATTGATCTCCCTGTAGTCAATACATAACCTCATAGATCCATCTTTCTTTTTAACAAAAAGAACAGGGGCTCCCCATGGAGAAACACTAGGGTGAATAAATCCTTTATTACTCAATTCCTCTAGTTGTTTCTTTAGTTCGAATAATTCTATAGTGGCCATTCTATAAGGGGTCTTCGATATAGGCCTTGATCCAGGAATTAAATCAATGGAAAACTCAACTTCTCATTCTGGAGGATGTCCAGGTAAATCTTCTGGAAATACATCTACATATTCTTTCACAATAGGTACATCTTCTATTTGAACATTCCTTTCCTCACCCATAGTCATTTCATTCTCTTCCTCCCTAATAATTGAATTTAGTTGAGCTACTGGGGGTGGATCTAGATAAGAATTAGGTGGTGACAATTCTGCTCTAAAGATAAGGTGTTCCTTATCATCATCATCAAGAATCGTAACCTCTTTCTTCTTATAATAAATCTTCGCATCATAGTCTGAAAGACAGTCCATACCAAGGATTATATCAAACTCAATCATAGGTATGACGATGAGATCAGCAGATAAAGAACATTTATGTGCTCTAATAGGGACTGATTCACAAAACTTTGTTGCAATGATACTTCCCTTAGGAGTTTTAACTGACAACTCCCTTGTTAAATCAAATTGGAAATATCTAATTTTCTTAGAAAACTGGGAAGATATGAAACAATGCGATGATCTAGAATCAAATAATGCATTTTCTAAACTTGAGGAAACCATTAAATTACCTGCCACCACGTCTTTCGGAGCTTCTACCTCAGCAGTAGTGATAGCATAAGCTTGGCCTTGATCCCTTGGCCTTTTCTGAGGTAAGTTCTCCTGACACTTAGGACATTCATTTACATAATGCCTCATCTCCCTGCAATTGTAGCACTGAACATTGGTAGCTTCCTTCTTCCCCTTACAATCACAAGCTTGGTGGCCTTTTTCACCACACTTTTAACAGACTCTCGTTCCCTTCAAGAAAGTACCGGGGTGTTTCTTACCACATTTAACACAGGATGGATATTCAAACTTTCCCTTCTTCCCCTTATTTCCATTCCCAGATTGATCAGAAGGTCTCTTCTTCTCTTGCTTTGCTTTAAAGTCATAAGACTTAGAGAATTTCTTTTCGGTCTTGATAGCACATGAGACAATGTCTTCGTACGATGAAAAGGATTGTGAGACTAATGCTCGACGGAGAAATGGTTTTAACCCATCAAAGAAATGATCAATCTTACTTCTTGGGTTACGTATATAATCTCCAGCATACCTTGCTAACCTTGTAAAGTTAGCCTCATACTTTGCGACATTCTCATCCTCCTTTTGTCTCAGACTCAGAAACTGCCTTTCCATATCTGCTCGGTGGTCGTGAGGAAAGTATTTTTCTAAAAACAAATCATTGAACTCCCTCCATTCCATATTTGATATTTCATCATCTTCCTTCGTATTTTGAATCAATGACCACCATTGATCAGCATCTCCAGTGAGGTGGTAAACTGCCATGATAACTTTTTCCCTTTCATTACTCCCCAAAGCCTGAAATATTTTCTCTAGGGAAAATATCCATTGCTCAGCTACTAAGGGATTTGTACTCCCATTGAAAGTTGGTGGTTGTTGCCTCATGAATAGATCTAACATTGATCCTCCACACTGTGGATCAGGGTGCTCCATATGGGTAAGGTTATTATTCATAACCTGAGTGGGTTGTCCTAGTATGGTGATTAGCTGATCGGCACCAGTTGCATCACCAGCTCCACTATAATTATCTTGAGCAGGAGGGAAATCCCTACATGGAGTGCGTGCATTGATATGGTTTCTATTTCTTCCATTAGGCACCATTTCTAAACAATGGAATAAACTAGATCAGTTTATGAATCAAAATACATAATCCCGTACTTATAAAACACTTAACATAAATTGAACTATTTATGGATATAATCCATAATCATAAAAATGTTTTCTTTGAGGAAGTATATACTCATAAACCCTTCATAATGATTTGTAAATAAAATGAGAGTTATCCTAAGCATATCCCATGGGAGTGTCGTAACCAAGAGTGCAGCAAGGCCCGTTGTCGTGCACCAGTTCCCGTTCGAGTCTAGCTCAAAGCGGTGTTTTCGGGTTTTACCCCTAGGTACATCTGTGCCAGAACCGCCTCTACCAGCTCGTATCCAGACAGGGATGTATTTCTCGGAAAACTCACAAAATCTCTACAATACCAAAATTCTAGGAAGTTCTTCTATACTAATCCTCAAAGTTCATCTTAGTTCTACGTGCTCTAATCAGAGTTTATCTAAATCTAGCTTCCAAGGTTTGTACTAAACTTCCTCTGATACCAACTGTAACTCCCCGACCCCAATTACCTAGAGTCGATTCATTATTACATAACATTGGAATGATCACAAGAAAGATCAAATCTCTAAAGACCGACCGGTTTAGTAGCCTTGGAAACACTAGATATATTCATAAGTCTTACATTACATCATAAAGTGAAAAACTACTACAACAACATATTGTCTCCATATTCCACACTCATATCCCCACATAAAATCCATGCAGGTCATTCATAATTTACTTCTTCACTTCCTGGGGAAAATAAAACATAGAAAAGGGGTGAGCTCAAATGCCCAGTAAGGATAACAATATAGCAGAAACTTTCATAAATAAGAATAAACATTTAAGGCAATGTATAACTAAAATAAAAGCCTTTTAAACTTGAACTTCAACATAGTATGGAAAAAGTAAAATGAAATAATTCCATTTACTTATTCACATGGATATTCTACTAATCGAATAATCACATGCAATATCAATAACCACTTTCATAATGATGGAATGCATAATGCCAGACTATCATAACCACATAGCCAAGGCCTCGTGCTAAGACTACAAATAAGATTTTTCCAAGGCCTTGTGCCAAGACACTAGTTTGTCTCATGAGACCTACCGATCCATCGAGGTGCTATAGCGGGCTCCACCCGTCACATATTAAGTCTAATGCATTCCCATATGAAAAGGTTTAAACATAACATAAACATTCGTATTAAAACTAGCATACGAAATGTCAATACTTTCACCATAAACTATGAACGGTATAAAAATAGCACATCCACAGTAAAACATATCACAAAACCTTCAATACAATATAGAAGTTTTGTATCATAATAAATCAACTTCAAATAAGCGTAAAATCCATCAAAGGATGTTGACATAGATGAAATCAAAACTTTTTTTAGAGAAATATCTCTTTCTATTTTGAAATAATTTAAGAGTCTTATATTTATGAAATAAAACATTTTCTTTGAAAATATTCTTATAAGCTTGTAAGGGAAGCTTCGACGATTTTATAACGGCGGAAAATAGCCGCACCCGCCATATAAGTTAAAAAAAACATTCTTACCTTACTTTTGTAGAAAAGGTTAAAAAGCACCTTGTTTGGAAAACGACGGAAAGATTCTTTTATAAACCTCTTATAAAAAGTCAAACAAGGGTATAAATGACTTTAACCCATATTCTAGTAAATAGTAAAAATGTTTTGAAATTCATTTTTAAGAAACATGGATATTGATGATAAAGATATCCCAGTAGATTATTACGTATAAACAACCTCAGATAATGAAGAGATTGTGAAATAACCCTTACCTTGTACTTTTCCTTGGTTGGGGTAGGTTAACCTCCGTGGAAGCTTGGGGTGTTACATGTTATGCTTAAAATAATTTAAGTATATATGTTAAAAGATATGAACATTATATGAATGTCCACTATCTATGCACCATATAATTATACTAGAGGTCTTTAAGCATTTTTTCTACAAAAGAATTTTTAAACAAGAAATGATTTTTGTACCCAAATTAGTTTGGGTTTAGAAATGTTAGTAATAAAATATTTGGGAACCCATATTTTTTTAATGGGTTTCATATAAATAGATTGAAAAAGAATAAAAATAAAAACCATGTTAGGTTCTTCTGAAAAATGACTAGTAGAAGAACTTTCAGATCTGTATTTAAGAACAAAAGTGATTTTAGATATTCTTCTTTGTCTAAGTTCATATCCTATTCTAGCAACATATTTGCAATAAAATTGTTTTCCCAATATTTTTTTGAGTTTATATCTAACAATTTAAAAAAAATCATGATCTTTATTCAATTTCTCATTATATAGTTTAAATTCAGTGTTTTTTTTTTTGAGTAATTGATCATTTTTCTCTTTTTCTATACACATTTTAGATTTTGTTTTTACAGTTAGAGTATGATGTCTATTAAGACATTTATAATTATCATTTAACCCATTAAAGGTGTCATCTAGCATGTTGCGGTAATAAAATAATTATTCATGTCACATTTTTTCATCATCATGTTGTTCATTCTTAGAATTATCGAACTCATGTACCTGAAAAATACTAGAAATAGTAGGCAAATAATGTAACACCCTGAGATTTTATGAAAAATATTCTTTTTAATTTCATTAATGTCTTGTGTTGTACGCTACACCAAAAGGATCTTTCACAACACGCATCTTTGACTTACCTTGCAATACACGCAATCGCGACCTTCCTCGATAGCATGTGTAGTACGCAATAACGAGTTTCACTAAACAACAATATGCTATTAAAATATTATTAAAACTAGCCGTTGTGAATAGTAATAACCACTTTTTGTAATTTTTTAAATTTTATTTTTCAAAATGAACTTCATTTTTGGATTCGTAATATCGAAATTAGCTTATGGTAAAATTTTGGTACTTTTCAGATAACTTTCATTTTCTGATGAATAGTGAAAATTACTAAATTTTAATTAAAAACAACCTTTTTAATCGAAATAATTAATAGTGATAAATTATTAATTTGAGTGGATTTAAAGTATAGTTATAATATATTTTTACAATTTAATACAATTTTGGTTATTGGATGTAATTTCACATTTAAACCAGACATAAACAAGTGTCAATCTTTTGGTAGTTATTATCTCTTAAGAACACGCTATTTGTTTTGACGACGGGAATTAATTTTTAAATTAATTAATACAACTGATATGTTTTAAATTTGGTAAAATAGACATCATTTTTGAGTTCATAATATCAAATATAGCTTAGGCCTAATTTTTGGTATTTTTCTGGAAACTTTCATTTTTTGATGAATAGTGAAACCACTAAGTGGTAGTTAAAAAAAATGAATTTTTCATAAAACTTAATTTTACCGCTTCTGTGAGTGGAATTTCAAAAATCCGAGAGACATGATTAATGTCAGTAAGTAAAATGTGGTTCAATGAGATTAAAATAATTTTTGGTGAATAGTAACTTTTTACTTTTTTTACCACGGTTAAAAGTAAATAGGGTAATTATGGGTAAAAATGATACTATTATTACCCTAAAACATGTTCTAATTCTATTGTATAAGTGTAATTCGACCAAAAACAACCTTAGGAATAAAATATGACCATTTAGGCCCACCTGGATTAGATTAGGACATTTATTATTAATTTATTTAAAGAAGGGTTAAAATAGTTAAAATCAAAGTTTAATAAGTAAATGATTTTTAATGTAAGGTTATACATAAGATAAATTCGACTATAAATATTAATTAGAAAGCTAACAAAATTTTATACATAATTTTATTTTATTTTTAATTTTTAGACATTAAATAACTTAATTTATTTAAAACACAAAGATGATGCAGTAATTATCTCATTAATGAAATATTGACATAATTGATGTTATAAATACCCAAATAAATGTAATTTGAGACTTTTTATGAATTCCACTAATTTTTTAGGTTAATATGACATGTTAGTATTGATTTAATTAACTTTTTTCGAACTAATAATTCTGTTATTATTTTCACAAAAATCAATTACTAAATAGTGTCGAAATTGACATAAAATAGTTTTTAAAACAAATATTTTATTATTAATTGTTATTTTATTCCGAAAAATCTAAGGTTCAGCAAAATGACTTAGATAATGTTATATATATTAATAATAAACAACTTGGGGTTCTTTTGGCTTGTTATAGTAAGTTTATTAACCTTATAGTGTAAGAACACAAAAAGACACGGTAAAAGTAAAATTATCTAACTTAAAGTTAAAACTAAATGATAAGGTTAAAATAGTAAACTAAACTTGTCCAAATTCTATTGGATGAGAGTATTTCTACCCATCCCCACCTTTGCTTCAAAATAAATCAATTTGGAGCTATTTAAAACCGAATTTGGCTTTATAATAAAATAATATTTTTAGTTATTCTAAAGGTGCCCCTCTCCTCCCTTATAAAAGGGCACCTCCTCCCTCTCTTCCTCACACCACTTTGAGCCTTCAAGCTCGGCCAACCCCTGCCAAATTCTCTTCTATACTTCCCTAGAAATATCATAGAGGTCATGGTCTTCTTTAAAGATCAATTTTAGTGCCCTAAGAGGAGGACTCAAAGAGGCGCTTCAAAGAAGAGGTAATGTTCGTTACCGATTCTTTCAACTTTATTTCTTCTTCCACTTCTTCTTATTAGTTTGTTTCATTATGAAGTAATAACATAAATATCACTCATATACTGATATGTTATTATAAGTATGAAACAACCCTATTTCACCATCTATCCATCCTACGGAAAATGAAATCATCGCGCGTGCGTACGTATGGAATACCGACTCCACGCCGTGGTGTAATCTATTTTCCACCACCACCTTACTTGGATGGGTATAATGGTGTAAATAATAACTATATATGATTATTGTAAAGTGATATTGTTTCTTAAATAGTATACATACACTCCAATATAATTCCACGATCATGAGAACGATATCATCGCTCGTGGGTACGTACGGACTACCGTCTCCACGACGCGATGAGATTCATTCTCCACGTTAACCATTCATGAATGATTATAAAGTATATATAATAAGTAATAATGAAATATATGACATAATAATGATACTGTATTTATGTGTATATATATGTATGTCATCTACTTAATTCCATTCAACTCAATAAGGAAACGAAAACAGCGTTCATGCGTACGTACGGCCTACTGTCTCCATGAACGGTGTATTTCTTTCCATTTACTGATATATTATATATATGTATATTCTGAATATATATTATATATAAATCATGTTTTATATTCTGGAATTAATTAATCATGATCTAAGTAATCATATGAATAATTACAAGTCAAAACACCGACGACAAATGAAACGATTTTACCCAAAACGCTCTTTAACATGGAATTTACAAAAGAACGGGTAAAATAAAGTCATAAGTGAACCATATATGATATCATAACAGTGATTATTATTATGGAATAAGTCAATGACATTATTTACATCATTATACAGGAGTTTTGGACACTTACGAAGAAAATCGGACCTAAGGTAAGGGAAATATCGAAATCTCATTTTTTTTATCCGAGATTGTTTATACTTTGGTATTTACTGGGTTGTATTTTATCATCCACATCCATGTTTTCTCAATGTGTAATTTTATTTCCATACACCTAAAAAATTTTAAATCCAATTTTACCCTTCGGTGAGTTTTTAGTAAAATATATGAAAGGAATCTTTTGTCGTTTTTCGTACGAGGTACTTTTTGACTTTTCTGACAAAAGTACGAGAAGAATGTTTTTTTAAACTTATACAGCATGAATGGATTTTTAAAACATTATTTCCAAGAAGCTTCCTTTACAAGTTTTCAATTTTATTTTTAATCAACTTCTTTTCGTTTAGAATTTTATGACATGTTAAGAAAGGAAAAGTGTTTTTGAAGTAGAAAGGATATTTTCCTCAAGAATGGAGTTCAAGTGTTTTATCAAAATTATTTTCCATCTAAGATAATATATGGTTCTATTTCTATCCCTATTATTACATTGATTTGATTATGTTGTGATGGAATTATTTTTATGAATTCCTTTATCTTATATGAATTGTTTTATGATGTCATGATGTTTAAGAATCCCATTTTTATTACATGGGTTATGCAATGATGTATGATTTATGATTTTCTGGAACACATAAGAATGGTATCATTATGAGATGGGTGGGACCTATATCTCCCTCCAATGCATTGGGTAAAGATTTTATATCTCATGAGATAGACATGGATGGAACGGCAGGTTAAACCGGTTCAGTGAAACAGGACTGAAACGAGGAGTGAACTCGGTTCAAAAATGGACTTTGTCCACTAAGATAGTCTTGGAAATGAGTCTTGACTAATAAGAAATGATTCTCTATGATTATTTGTGTATGCCACAAAGTTTCATGTTTTACGTTATGATTATTGGGATTACATTTCACTACTATGATTTATCCCATGTTATGATATTATGATCTCTTTTGCAGGTTAAGATTTCCAAAATGTTATGTTCTTATGAATATGATGTGATTGATATTTCTTTTGTTTACCCTTACTGAGCATTTGAGCTCACCCTTTTATGTTTTCTTTTCCCCATGATATAAAGAAATGTTTTAGGTAAAAAAAAGTAAGATCTTTATGGGAGATGTTGAAGATCTTTCACCACGATTAGAAGATTATATTCCGAGTTTCCAAAGACACTAAACTATTACGGTCCTTGTGTGTGTGTGTTTTTGTTATGTACTGAGTATTCTGCAAAAGTAATGTAATGTCCATGTACGTTAAGCTTCGGGTCTTTATAGTTGGTATCAGAGGAAAGGTTTAGTCAACCTTTGGAAACTAGGATGCGAGAACTTTAGTGAGATCCCTATAGATATTTCTAAGGTATGTATAGGGATGTCCCTAAGGTTAAGTATAAGTATAGGTTATAGTAATATAATTACGGTAACCTAAGATGTCATATATTGAAGGTACTCCCCCTTTATTATATTGTTTTCCCTAGCATGATTTTTGCCTCTCACACTATTCTTTTTGGGTTTTAGATGATGGCTGGAACCCGAAGGAACCGTGTTGATCAATGTAATGGACAATGCAATGATTGTCCTCCTGAACAAACAAATGTTATGGGAGATGGAGTGAAAAATCTTATTGCTATACTTACACAAGCTATAAATCATTCTGGACTTCCAAATGAGCAGAGAAGGGAACAATATTCTATTCAGTCCTTCATGAGGCAACGTCCACCTTCTTTCAGTGCGTCTTCTGATCCACTTGTTGCTGAACAATGGATCAGTACTATTGAAAAGATATTTTCAGTTCTTCAATGTTCTGAACATGATAAAGTCATCTTAGCAGTGTATCTTTTGGAAGGTGATGCTGATCAATAGTGGAATCTTATCAAGAATACGAGGCCAAGAGATGAAATTGAGTCCATGGAATGGGACAAGTTCAAGAACTTATTTTTCAATAAGTACTTCCCTCATATTCTTCGAACAAAGATGGAGGAGTTTCTTAAACTAAAGCAAAAGGATGATGAATATGTTGGTATATATGAAGCAAATTTTACAAGGCTTGCAAGGTATGCATCTGGATTTATCATCCAACCTGAAAGTAAAGTTGATCGATTCTTCAGTGGCTTAAAACCAAATCTTCGAAGGGAATTAGATATAAGAGACTTCAGTAGCTATGAAGAAATTGTGCGTTGTGCTATCAAGGTATAAATGGAAGCTGGTGCTACTTATCCATCTCATAGTTTTGACAAGAAACGAAAGATGGAGTTCAAGGATAAATCTCGGAATAATAGTGAAAAGAAGATGAATGTTTCTTTATGCTCAAAGTGTGGAAAGAAGCATGGTGGATATTGTCTTAAAGGGACTAGAAAATGTTTTAAGTGTGGAAAAGAAGGTCATCGAGCAGCTGAGTGTTGAAGTAATGGAAAAAGGGTTTCTAATGATGTGAATAAAGAAAAGACTGCAGAGAACGCACCACCAACACTTCAATGCTTCAAGTGCAAGGAAATGGGGCATTATGCTAATAAATGCCCTAATCCAAGGGTTAGTGATGATCGACATGAGCAAACACTTAAGGCAAAGGACAAAGGGAAGTCACATACGATCACTATTGGCGATGTTGAATATGACAACAATGTGGTGGAATGATTAAGTGTTTATGTAATGGGATTCCAAAATAATGTTGTATATAGTATCGTGGAATATTGGAATATTTATGTATTGGTCTATTGTGGTTTTAAATGGTACTGGTAACCATGGAATGTGATTGAGATATTTTTGGAAAAAAAGATGATATGCGCATAATGAAGGGAAAACGAGAAAATGAAATGCTTGACCATATTCATGAGCTCATGATTGATATAAGGACTAAGTTATATCATGGTTTGAGTATATAGAATTTTGAGGATTTTGGTTTGTGGAAAGTGTTAACTTTTAACTGCATTCATGTTTTCACTAAGGTTTAATGGGTATTCATTTTTCAAGAGAATACATGATTAATGTACTCACATAACTGGAATGTGACCAACAAGATATATGGGGGATAAATGATGGTATTCACATGCTTGGTTGATGAAATTTCAAGTAATCGTTTTCTTTATACTATGAGCTTGGACCAAAGTATTTTACATAAGCCTAAAGATTGGAATGGATTATGTTGGACATAAGTTAGTATTGTTTAAGGATAGAACTTTTTTTTGATTTTATTTATGTGATGTTATAGTAATGTAGTTTTAGAAAAAGGACAACCAGTAGGACGGGCGACAGCCCATCGCGTCGGACAAGGCTGTGGGAATCGAACCCACAACTGAAGTGCGACTGGCCTTTATCGCCTACCACTGGCCTACAGGAAGTCCCTGTTTAGTAGAAACTAGTTTTATTATATTAAGCAGTATGATATATGAAGTATAAGTTCATTTTAGGAACCATATATGATTAATCTCACTATAGATAGACTTATATAAGTTTTGATAACTTTTCTAACCTTTTGTTTGAGACAGATGGAATGACCCATCATTCTATCACATGATCTGCTAACACATCATGAATGAAAAATTCAACTTCATTTCTTTAAGAGATGAAGTGGAAATTTTCCAAAGAACGACCAACGGTGAGACTATACCAAAATCACGAAAGTATTTATTCTAATTCCAATTTCATCAACTTTAGGGAAATGATCTTGAAAACCAAAAATGTTTTCCTAGTGCTCTTATATCTGATGAATCAGATGGTACCTTAGATCGTCACAAATTTATGGCTTTGTGATTGCTGGCTTTTCCATAGCCATGTTCCCTACCACTCTCCATCAGAACATGATGGTTAGATTTCTCTTCCATATCCATATTTTCACCTATGTGGAAACCCAGTGATTAGTTTATTTGGGTAACCTTTACATTTCATACTTTTGTTTTTAAAGATTGGTTTTGGTATTCCTTTTTACGATGTGGGTTTCTATTAAAGAAACTTTCGAGTAGTAAACCATGTATAACCCCGATGAATTTCAAGGGTGAAATTCATTTTAAGGGGGGTAGAATGTAACACCCCGAAATTTTATGAAAAATATTCATTTTAATTTCATTAATGTCTTGTGTTGTACGCTACACCAAAATGAGCTTGCACAACACGCATCCTTGACTTGCCTTGCATTACACGCAATCTCGACCTTCCTCGATAGCGTGTGTAGTACGCAATAACGAGTTTCACTAAACAACAATATGCTATTAAAATATTATTAAAACTAGCCGTTATGAATAGTAATAACCACTTTTTGAAATTTTGTAAATTTTATTTTTCAAAATTGACTTCATTTTTGGATTCAGAATATCGAAATTAGCTTAGGGTGAAATTTTGGTACTTTTCGGATAACTTTCATTTTCTGATGAATAGTGAAAATTACTAAATTTTAATTAAAAACAACCTTTTTAATCGAAATAATTAATAGTGATAAATTATTAATTTGAGTGGTTTTAAAGTATATTTGGAATATATTTTTACAATTTAATACAATTTTGGTTATTGGATTTAATTTCACATTTAAACCAGACATAAACAAGTGTCAATCTTTTGGTAGTTATTATCTCTTAAAAACACGTTATTTGTTTTGATAACGGAAATTAATTTTTAAATTAATTAATACAACTGATATGTTTTGAATTTGGTAAAATAGACATAATTTTTGAGTTCATAATATCAAATATAGCTTAGGCCTAATTTTTGGTATTTTTCTAGAAACTTTCATTTTTTGATGAATAGTGAAACCACTAAGTGGTAGTTAAAAAAATGAATTTTTCATAAAACTTAATTTTACCGCTTCTGTGAGTGGAATTTCAAAAATCTGAGAGACACGGTTGATGTCAGTAAGTAAAATGTGGTTCAATGAGATGAAAATAATTTTTGGTGAATAGTAACTTTTTTCTTTTTTTACCACGGTTAAAAGTAAATAGGGTAATTAAGGGTAAAAATGATACTATTATTACCCTAACACGTGTTCTAATTCTATTGGATAAGTTTAATTCGACCAAAAACAACCTTAGAAATAAAATATGACCATTTAGGGCCACTTGGATTAGATTAGGACATTTATTATTAATTTATTTAAAGAAGGGTTAAAATAGTTAAAATCAAAGTTTAATAAGTAAATAATTTTTAATATAAGGTTATACATAAGATAAATTCAACTATAAATATTTATTAGAAAGATAAAAAGATTTCCTACATAAATGTATTTTATTTGTAATTTTTAGACATTAAATAATTTAATTTATTTATGACACAAAGATGATGCAGTAATTATCTTATTAATGAAATATTGACATAATTGATATTATAAATACCCAAATAAATTTAATTTGAGACTTTTTATAAATTTCATTAATTTTATAGGTTAATATGAAATGTTATTATGGATTTAATTAAATTTTTTCAAACTAATAATTCTGTTATGATTTTCACAAAAATCAATTACTAAATAGTGTCAAAATTGACATAATTTAGTTTTTAAAAAAAATATTATATTATTAATTGTTATTTTATTCCTAAAAATATAAGGTTCATCCAAATGACTTAGATAAGGTTATATATGTTAATAATAAACAATTTGGGGTTCTTTTGTCTTGTTATAGTAAGTTTATTAACCTTATAGTGTAATAACACAAAAAGACACGGTAAAAGTAAAATTATCTAACTTAAAGTTAAAACTAAATGATAAGGTTAAAATAGTAAAATAAACTTGTCCAAATTCTATTGGATGGGAGGATTTCGACCCATCCCCACCTTAGATTATAAATAAATCAATTTGGAGCTATTTAAAACCGAATTTGGCTTTATAATAAAATAATATTTTTAGTTATTCCAAGTTTCCCCTCTCCTCCCTTATAAAAGGTCACCTCCTCCCTCTCTTACTCACACCACTTTGAGCTTTCAAGCTCGGCCAAACCCTGCCAAATTCTCTTCTCCACTTCCCTAGAAACATCCTAGAGGTCCTGGTCTTCTTAAAATACCAATTTTAGTGCCCTAAGAGGAGGACTCAAAGAGGCGCTTCAAAGAAGAGGTAATGTCTGTTACCGATTCTTTCAACTTTATTTCTTCTTCCACTTCTTCTTCTTAATTTGTTTCCTTATGAAGTAATAACATCAGTATCACTCATATACTGATATGTTATTATAATTATGAAACAACCCTATTTCACCATCTATCCATCCTACGGAAAACGAAATCACCGCGCATGCGTAGGTACAGAATACCGTCTCCACGCCGTGGTGTAATCTATTTTCCACCACCACCTTACTTGGATGGGTATAATGGTGTAAATAATAACTATATATGATTATTGTAAAGTGATATTGGTTCTGAAATAGTATACATACACTCCAATACAATTCCACAATCATGAGAACGATATCATCGTTCGTGCGTACGTACGGACTACCATCTCCACGACGCGATGAGATTCATTCTCCACGTTAACCATTCATGAATGATTATAAAGTATATATAATAAGTAATCATGAAATATATGACATAATAATGATACTGTATTTATGTTTATATATATTTATGTCATCTACTTAATTCCATTCAACTCAATAAGGAAACGAAAACAGTGTTTATGCGTACGTACGGCCTACCGTCTCCATGAACGGTGTATTTCTTTCCATCTATTGATCTATTATATATGTATATTCTGAATATATATTATATATAAATCATGTTTTATATTCTGGAATTAAGTAATCATGATCTAAGTAATCATATGAATAATTACAAGTCAAAACACGGACAACAAATGAAACGATTTTACCCAAAACGCTCTTTAACATGGAATTTACAAAAGAACGGGTAAAATAAAGTCATAAGTGAACCATATATGATATCATAACAATGAGTATGATTTTTGAATAAGTCAATGACATTATTTAAATCATTATACAGGAGGTTCGGACACTTACAAAGAAAATCAGACCTAAGGTAAGGGAAATATCGAAATCTCATTTTTTTTATCCGAGATTGTTTATACTTTGGTATTTACTGGGGTGTATTTTATCATCCACATCCATGTTTGCTCAATATGTAATTTTATTTCCATACACCTACAATTGTTTAAATCCAATTTTACCCTTCAGTGAGTTTTTAGTAAAATATATGAAAGGTATCTTTTGTCGTTTTTCGTACGAGGTACTTTTTGACTTTTCCGACAAAAGTACGAGAAGAATGTTTTTTTTAACTTATACGGCATGAATGGATTTTTTAAACATTATTTCCAAGAAGCTTCCTTTACAATTTTTCAAGTTTATTTTTAATCAACTTCTTTTATTTTAGAATTGTATGACATGTTAAGAAATGAAAAGTGTTTTTGAAGTAGAAAGGATATTTTCCTCAAGAATGGAGTTCAAGTGTTTTATCAAAATTATTTTCCATCTAAGATAATATATGGTTCTATTTCTATACCTATTATTACATTGATTTGATTATGTTGTGATGGAATTATTTTTATGAATTCCTTTATACTATATGAATTGTTTTATGATGTCATGATGTTTAAGAATCCCATTTTTATTACATAGGTTATGCAATGATGTATGATTTATGATTTTGTGGCACACATAAGAATGGTATCATTATGAGATGGGTGGGACCTATATCTCCCTCCAATGCATTGGGTAAAGATTTTATATCTCATGAGATAGATATGGCTGGAACGGCAGGTTAAACCGGTTCAGTGAAACAGGACTGAAACGAGGAGTGAACTCGGTTCAGAAATGGACTTTGTCCACTAAGATAGTCTTGGCAATGAGTCTTGAATAATAAGAAATGATTCTCTATGATTATGTGTGTATGCCACAAAGTTTCATGTTTTAAGTTATGATTATTGGGATTACATTTCACTACTATGATTTATCCCATGTTATGATATTATGATCTCTTTTGCAGGTTAAGATTTCCAAAATGTTATGTTCTTATGAATATGATGTGATTGATATTTCTTTTGTTTACCCTTACTGAGCATTTGAGCTCACCCTTTTATGTTTTCTTTTCCCCAGGATATAAAGAAAGGTTTTAGGTAAAAAAAAAGGAAGATCTTTATGGGAGATGTTGAAGATCTTTCACCATGATTAGAAGATTATATTACGAGTTTCCAAAGACACTAAACTATTACGTTACTTGTGTGTGTGTGTTTTTTTTATGTACTGAGTATTCTGCAAAAGTAATGTTATGTCCATGTACGTTAAGCTTCGGGTCTCTACAGTTGGTATCAGAGGATAGGTTTAGTCAACCTTTGGAAACTAGGATGCGAGAACTTTAGTGAGATCCCTATAGATATTTCTAAGGTATGTATAGGGATGTCCCTAAGGTTAAGTATAAGTATAGGTTATAGTATTAGAATTACGGTAACTTAAGATGTTAGATATTGAAGGTACTCCCCCTTTATTATGTTGTTTTCCCTAGCTTGATTTTTGCCTCTCACACTATTCTTTTTGGGTTTTAGACGATGGTTGGAACCCGAAGGAACCGTGTTGATCAATGTAATGGATAATGCAATGATTTTACTCCAGAACAAACAAATGTTATGGGAGATGGAGTGCAAAATCTTATTGTTATACTTACACAAGATATGAATCATTCTGGACTTCCAAATGAGCAGAGAAGGGAACAATATTCTATTGAGTCCTTCATGAGGCAACGTCCACCTTCTTTCAGTGGGTCTTCTGATCCACTTGTTGCTGAATAATGGATCAGTACTACTGAAAAGATATTTTCAGTTCTTCAATGTTCTGAACATGATAAAGTCATCTTAGCAGTGTATCCTTTGGAAGGTGATTCTGATCAATGGTGGAATATTATCAAGAATATGAGGCCAAGAGATGAAATTGAGTCCATGGAATGGGACGAGTTCAAGAACTTATTTTTCAATAAGTACTTCCCTCGTATTCTTTGAACAAAGATAGAGAAGGAGTTTCTTGAACTAAAGAAAAAGGATGATGAATCTGTTGGCATATACGAAGCGAATTTTACAAGGCTTGCAAGGTATGCATCTGGATTTATCATCCAACCTGAAAGTAAATTTGATCGATTCTTCAGTGGCTTAAAACCAAATCTTCTAAGGGCATTAGCTATAAGAGACTTCAGTAGCTATGAAGAAATTGTGAGTTGTGCTATCATAGTAGAAATGGAAGTTGGTGTTACTTATCCATCTCATAGTTTTGACAAGAAACAAAAGGTGGAGTTCAAGGAGAAATCTCAGAATAATGGTGAAAAGAAGATGAATGTTTCTTTATGCTCAAAGTGTGGAAAGAAGCATGGTGGAGATTGTCTTAAAGGGACTAGAAAATGTTTTAAGTGTGGAAAACAAGGTCATCGAGCAGCTGAGTGTCGAAGTAATGTAAAAAAGGTTTTTAATGATGTGAATAAAGAAAAGACTGCAGAGAACGCACCACCAACACTTAAATGCTTCAAGTGCAAGGAAATGGGGCATTATGCTAATAAATTCCCTAATCCAAGGGTTAGTGATGATCGACATGAGCAACCACTTAAGGAAAAGGACAAAGGGAGGTCACATGCGATCACTATTGGCGATGTTGAATATGAAAACAATGTGGTGGAATGATTAAGTGTTTATGTAATGGGATTCCAGAATAATGTTGTATATAGTATCGTGGAATATTGGAATATTTATGTATTGGTATATTGTGGTTTTCAATGGTACCGATAACCATGGAATGTGATTGAGATATTTTTGGGAAAAAAAGATGATATGCGCATAATGAAGGGAAAACTAGAAAATGAAATGCTTGACCATATTCAGGATCTCATGATTGATATAAGGACTAAGTTATATCATGGTTTGAGTATATAGAATTTTGAGGATTTTGGTATGTGGAAAGTGTTAAATTTTAACTGCATTCATGTTTTCACTAAGGTTTAATGGGTATTCATTTTTCAAGAGAATACATGATTAAGGTACTCACATAACTGGAATGTGACCAACAAGATATATGGGGGATAAATGATGGTATTCACATGCTTGTTGATGACATTTCAAGTAATCGTTTTCTTTATACTATCATCTTGGACCAAAGTATTTTAGATAAGCCTAAAGATTGGAATGGATTATGTTGGAAATAAGTTAGTATTGTTTAAGGATAGAACTTTTTTTTGATATTATTTATGTGATGTTATAGTAATGTAGTTTTAGAAAAAGGACAACCTGCAGGACGGGTGACAGCCCATCGCATCGGACAAGGCTCTGGGAATCGAACCCACAAATGAAGTGTGACTGGCCTTTATCGCCTACCACTGGCCTACAGGAAGTCCCTGTTTAGTAGAAACTAGTTTTATTATATTAAGCAGTATGATATATGAAGTATAAGTTCATTTTAGGAACTATATATGATTAATCTCACTATAGATGGACTTATTTAAGTTTTGATAAGTTTTCTAACCTTTTGTTTGAGACAGATGGAATGACCCATCATTCTATCACATGATCTGCTAACACATCATGAATGAAAAATTCAAATTCATTTATTTAAGAGATGAAGTGGAAATTTTCCAAAGAACAACCAACGGTGAGACTATACCAAAATAACGAAAGTATTTCTTCTAATTCCAATTTCATCAACTTTAGGGAAATGATCTTGAAAACCAAAAATGTTGTCCTAGTGCTCTTATATCTGATGAATCAGATGGTACCTTAGATCATCACAAATTTATGGCTTTGTGATTGTTGGATTTTCCATAGTCATGTTCCCTACCACTCTCCATCAGAACATGATGGTTAGATTTCTCTTCCATATCCATATTTTCACCTATGTGGAAACCCAGTGATTAGTTTATTTGGGTAACCGTTACGTTTCATAATTTTGTTTTTAAATATTGGTTTTGGTATTCCTTTTTACGATGTGGGTTTCTATTAAAGAAACATTCGAGTAGTAAACCATTTATAACCCCGACAAATTTCGAGGGTGAAATTCATTTTAAGGGGGGTAGAATGTAACACCCCGAGATTTTAAGAAAAATATTCTTTTTAATTTCATTAATGTCTTGTGTTGTACGCTACACCAAAAGGAGCTTGCACAACACGCATCCTTGAATTGCCTTGCATTACACGCAATCGCGACCTTCCTCGATAGCATGTGTAGTACGCAATAACGAGTTTCACTAAACAACAATATGCTATTAAAATTTTATTAAAACTAGCCGTTATGAATAGTAATAACCACTTTTTGAAATTTTTTAAATTTTATTTTTCAAAATGGACTTCATTTTTGGATTCGGAATATCGAAATTAGCTTAGGGTGAAATTTTGGTACTTTTCGGATAACTTTCATTTTCTGATGAATAGTGAAAATTACTAAATTTTAATTAAAAACAACCTTTTTAATCGAAATAATTAATAGTGATAAATTATTAATTTGAGTGGTTTTAAAGTATATTTCGAATATATTTTTACAATTTAATACAATTTTGGTTATTGGATGTAATTTCACATTTAAACCAGACATAAACAAGTGTCAATCTTTTGGTATTTATTATCTCTTAAGAACACGTTATTTGTTTCGACGATGGGAATTAATTTTTAAATTAATTAATACAACTGATATGTTTTGAATTTGGTAAAATAGACATCATTTTCGAGTTCATAATATCAAATATAGCTTAGGCCTAATTTTTTGTATTTTTCTAGAAACTTTCATTTTTTGATGAATAGTGAAACCACTAAGTGTGTAACACCCCAAGCTTCCTCGGTATGTTTCCTTTCGAATAATGCAATGACGTGTATTGTACGCAACTTCGAGATTTTAACACACCACAACCAATCAAACTAGCCGTTATGAATAGTAATACCTACTTTTAGAAATTATATATATTTTATATTTCAAAATGGACTTCATTTTTGGATTCGGAATATCGAATTTAGCCTAAGGTGAAATTTTGGTACTTTTCGGATAACTTTCATATTTTGATGAATAGTGAAAATTACTAAATTTTAATTAAAAACAACTTTTTTAATCAAAATAATTAATAGTGATAAATTGTGAATTTGAGTGGTTTTAAAGTATATTTAGAATATATTTTTACCATTTAATATAATGTTGGTCATTGGACATAATTTTACAATTAAACCGAACATAAACAAGTGTCAATCTTTTGATAGTTATTATCTCTTAAAAACACGCTTTTTGTTTTGACAGCGGGAATTAATTTTAAATTAATTTCTGCCACTTCTGTGTTTTGAATTTAGAAAAATGGATTCCATATTTGGAATCAGGATGTCCAAATTGTGTAAATAGGTAACTTTTATTTTTAGACATTTTGAATAATTACTGCGGTAAATATTTTATTTACCATGGTTAAGGGTAAATCCGGTAAATAAGGGTTAAAAAAATAATAATATTATAATAATACTAAATTACCTTAAAATGTGTCTTAACCCTATTGGTTGATACATGGTCGACCATGGGCATCTTTGGGTCAATTTTGGGACCCCATGGATCCACTTGTAAGTGATAATGACACTTTATATTAATTAAGTTAAAATGAATACAAAAATGACACAAGCATATATCTTTTAGCAAAACAATTGTTACATAGGGTTATATATGCTGGATTTTAGATTATAAATATTCATTAGAAAGCTAAAAATATTTCCTACATAATTATATTTTATTTATAATTTTTTGACGTTAAATAATTTATTTTATTTATGACACAATGATGATGCAGTAATTACTAAAATAGTAAAAAATTAACATAATTGATATTATAAATACCCAAATAATTATAATATTAAACTTTTAATGAATTAAACAAATTTTCTAGGATAATATGATATATTAGGATTTATTTATTTGACTTTGTTCGAAGTAATCAATCTGTTATGAGTTTCACAAAAATCAACTAGTGAATAGTGTCAAAATTGACATAAAAGAGTTCTTAAAACAAATATTATATTATTAATTGATATTAAATTCCTAAAAATCTAAGGTTCGGCCAAGAGACTTATATTATGATAGGTTAATCATTAATGGACCACTTGGGGGTCTTTTGGATGTATATAGTAAGTTTATTAACCATATTATATAAAAATACAAAGAGACATTGTAAAAGTGAAACTAATTAACTTAGAGTTAATACTTAAAGATAAGGTTAATATAAGTACCCAAACCTGTCTAAATTCTATTGGATGAGTTTTTTTCGACCTATCCCCACCTCAACCTTTGAATAGTCAACTTTGGAGCCATTGGAAACCGAATATGAATTTATTATAAATTAATATTTCTAGCTTTTCCAAAGGTGCCCCTCACCCCTCTTATAAAAGGGCACTCCTCCTTCTCATTTCCTCACACCTCTCAAGCCACTTGGCTCGTCCAAACTCTGCCCAACTAAGCTCCCCACATCCCTCTACTCCTCCTTGAAGCTTCCCCTTAGGCAGAAAGCATTTCAACAAGTCCTTTGGTTCCAACCAAAGTGAGTTACCTAAATTAAAGGTAACGATTTCTCTTAAATTATTTTCATTTATTTTGCTTCTTCAACCCCCAAACTCTTTTTATTTCCCTTCTTTTGTAACAACACCAGTATACTCAATATACTAGGATGTTGTTATAAGAAGTATTCAAACTACACATACACACAACTCCATCTAATGGATGATGAACATAATGTTTCTGTGGATGGCAAACTAACGCCTCACGAAACGATGATTGTTCAAAAACATCTTACCGCCTCTCATGGTGGCCATTATGATGGCACTGTAATTAAATATGATATTAATGATATATATTTTATATATAAGCTTCTGTAATTCCATTTTATTTCATACCATTATTCGTTTCATGTCGTATATACATACGATAATTTCATTTGAGGAAGTGCGGACTACCGCCCCCTTAAAATGATATGACTCGTTCATACCACACATGGAACGTATAAAGGATGGTGTTAATGAACTTAAGTAACATATATAAAATATTATATTATACTGGAATAGTAATATACCTATGTATCATTTGGATTCGATTCTTTTAAAATAAAAAATTAAATGGAAGTAGTGTTCGTGCGTACGTACGGACTACCGTCTCCACGAACGCGATGAGATTCATTATCCATCGTATCCATTCAAGTATAATTATCATTTAATGATTTAAAAATGATGTTTAAGGACTTGATATCATTCTGGATATGAATAAGATACAACAAACATGACTTATGTAACAAAACATATAAAAGAAAATGAGTAAGTTAACACCCGAAACGGCGTTAATACTAAGATATTATTAACAAATCAATGTTAAAAGATCATATATGATATCATATTAAAGTAAATGATTCTTGTATTATTCAATAACAATTATTTCACCATTATACAGGAGGTAAACCTACCATCGACCAAGGAAAAAGTACAAAGTAAGGGATTCTCTTATCTCACTTTCAATTCCGT
Organism: Viscum album; assembly: GCA_963277665.1. Taxonomy (NCBI): domain Eukaryota; kingdom Viridiplantae; phylum Streptophyta; class Magnoliopsida; order Santalales; family Viscaceae; genus Viscum; species Viscum album. The sequence goes on from OY728164.1 coordinate 1,187,993,902, forward strand.
GAGATTTCCATTGTTCGCTACTAAATTATTGAAAGTGGTGTATTGTGTACTTCAATTTGATATATATTATCATGATTCACTTTATATTCATGTTATTCTGTAAATCATTTGGTGGTTATTAACTTTTGGCCATGCGACTCAGTTGATTAACGTGGTAAGGGGTTTCTTGTCTCACTTTTAATTCCGTGAGAATTCCATTGATCACCACTTAATTATTGCATGTGGTGTATGTGTACTACCCATGAATTTATTCATTGTGTAATATACTTTATTTTATGGGTATTTACATCATCATGGTATGATCTTTCTTTCATGGGTGTTTGTTTCTTAAGTTACCTAATCAATAAGGGAATTTGAGATTTCAATTTCCACTCATTTGGCTTTACGCATATTTCATTGATTATATTACTCCATGATTATGTGTTGAATCACTATTCATTTGATTATGTCATAATTTCCACTCCCCATCCTGTGGATATAAGTTTGATACACATAATCACTCCATTGATAATTCTCAATTCATTGATATGAATTTGATAAGAGTAATTTTAACTCATTCTCCATTTGTTGAGTTAAACATCCAATTCGTTGGTATTGTTTTTACAAGAATATGTGTGAATATCCTTTGATTGATTTACACTGAATATCCAATCATATTTAGTGTATTTATATTTGTCACACATAATTATGTCGTTGATTTATCCTTAACCTAAGGATACAACCTTTATGAGAGATTTCATCTCAATTTACATTCCATTGAGACTTCTATGATGATATACACCAAATCACTTTTATGTGGTGTATATAATGTACTTTGACATAGTATATCATGAATTCCTTTATTCTCATGATATTAAAATGTTTTGATTACCTCAATTATTTGTATTCAAGTGTCTCTCTTTTGGTTAGAAACTCTAACCAAAATACCATTTTAAAATGTTTTAAAGAATTATTCTTCTAAATCATGCTCATTAATGTCCATATTTTAAAAATGGTTTTAAGGATTTATTTTTATGGACATTAAAGTTTTAAATTTAAAAATCCTTTTAAAAGTTTCAAAGTGGTATGGGACACTTTGATTCAAAAATCTATTTTTGAATGTCTTCTTGAAAAATAGTGTGACTTTTAAAAGTTTTCAAGAAAAGGGGGATATTTCTCTCAAATAGTTATGATGATTATTTTCATCTATGTCAACATCCTTCATTATTCATGATTGAGGTTAATGTGATACAATAAAATCTTTCATATTGTATCAAATGAGTTATGTTTGACTGTGGATGTTCTATTTTTATACCATTCATGGTTTGTGGTTAAATTATTGACATTTCGTATGCTAGTTTTAATACGAATGTTTATTTTATGATTAAACCTATTCATATGAGGAATGCATTGGACTTAATAAGTGACGGGTGGAGCCCGCTATAGCTCCTCGATGCATCAGTAGGTCTCATGAGACAAACTAGTGTCTTGGCACAAGGCCTTGGCAAAATCTTATTTGTAGTCTTGGCACGAGGCCTTGGCTATGTGGTTATGATAGTCTGGCATTATGCATTCCATCATTATGAAAGTGGTTATTGATATTGCATGTGATCATTCGACTAGTAGAATATCCATGTGAGTAAGTAAATGGCATTATTTCATTTTACTTTTGCCATACTATGTTGAAGTTCAATTTTAAAAGGCTTTTGTTTTAGTTATAAATTGCCTTAAGTGTTTATGCTTATTTATGAAAGCTTCTGCTATAATGTTATCCTTACTGAGCATCCGAGCTCACCCCTTTCAATGTTTTATTTTTCCCAGGATTATGAAGAAGTAATTTATGAATGACCTGCAGGGATAGTATGAGGGGATATGAAGACAAGATGTTTTTTTTATGATGTAATGTAAAAATTTATGGATGTATCTAGTTATTCCAAGGCTACTAAACTAATCGGTCTTTCGAGACTTGATCTTTCTCATGATCATGCCAATGTTATGTAATAATGCACCGACTCTAGGTAATTAGGGTCGGGGCGTTACAGTTGGTATCAGAGGAAGTTTAGTACAAACCTTGGTAGCTAGATTTAGATAAACTCTGATTAGAGCACGTAGACCTAAGATGAACTTTGAGGATTAGTATAAAAGAACTTCCTAGAATTTTGGTATTGTAGAGATTTTGTGAGTTTTCCGAGCAATATATCCCTGTCTGGATACGAGCAGGTAGAGGCGGCTCTGGCACAGATGTACCTAAGGGTAAAACCCGAAAACACCGCTTTGAGCTAGACTCGAACGGGAACTGGTGCACGACAACGGGCCTTGCTGCACTCTTGGTTACGACACTCCCGGGGGATATGCTTAGGATAATTTACATTTTCTTTACAAACCAATTTAAGTAATATATATATAAGATGAGAGTAAATGACCTTGGTTAATCCTAATATGTTTCAAATTGAGAATATGGTGACATTTTAATCTCTAAATGATTTTACGACTACTATTACTCACACAATGCTTTATGGTTTTAGTCAATGGCTGGATTCCAAGGAAGTCATAGTGACTTTGAGAATTATGTACAAGATGGGAACGGTGGTGGCAATGAGCAACAAAATGGAATGTTGATAGGCGTAAAAGATATCGTCTTTATGCCAAATCAGTTTTCCAAAAATATGATCAACAACATATATATTAACCAACTCCCAGACTCAACAAGGAAGAGAAAGGTGATAAATGATAAGAGCTCCAGCAATGGAGACCATGGAGAAAAGAACCCTCAATTTTCATCATGCAGGAAATGTGGAAAGAGACACCCAGGAAAGTGTCTCAATGGGACAACGAAATGTTTTACGTGCGGGAAGGAAGGACATAAAGTAAAGAATTGCCGAAGAAAAATGAAGAGTACTATGGAAGAAGATAAAAATGGTCCCAAGAGTCCATTTACAGTCATTTGCCATAAATGTAGGGGACCTGGCCATTACCCGAGTGAATGCCCTATTCTATAGGATATTTTCTTGGTCAAAGAAGAAGCTATGTGGGAATAAATGGTTGGAGAAATGTTTAAAAAGTATTAGCACTCCTTGTTGATGGGTTTACTATGGAATAATTTTCTCTTGTATTTGTAACCCCGCAGTTTGCCATGTGAGAATGATATTTGAGGAAGAATTGTCTCTTCTCTTGTGGATTTGGGTATAAATAACCATTTGGATTTATATGATCATTGGGGTTTGAGAGAATTATAAGTTATTCTAATTTGGGATGAAGATTCAAGGTATGATATAACATTTGTGGTTAAATTTATGATATAGTATTTTGAGGAATTTATCTCATTTTGGCAATATTATAAAATATAGTTTTTGAAAAAGGACAACACGTAGACCGTGTGACAACCCGTCGCGTCGGACAAAGCTATGGGAATCGAACCCACAACCAAAGTGCGATTGGGATTTATCGCCTACCACTGGACTACGTGAAGTCCCTGGTTAGTGTGACTTTTTTTTTTGTTAAATGATTTTATTGATCAATAATAAGTTTATTTGGGTTCTTATTTCATATAAAAAGAATACCCTTGGTATAGGAAAATGATTTGGTGATTAAGTGATAAATGTTATTTTGGAAGATGTTCGCTTTGTTGGAAACACTATATGTCCAAGGAAAATAGAATACTATGGGGTTTCATTTGTGGAGTAATGATAGATTTTTATCTACGTTTTTATTGTGGATTTATAGTGATTTGGGTTATTTATGGAAATGATTAACCTATAATAGAGAATATGTGATTAGGTTAATTACTTTTGAGTATGTGACTTTAAGAGTATCTGATGTCATTTGGAGATACAATTTAACATGGGAGACTACATAATCAAATTCTTCTATGTTTTGGGTTTCAATATTAGTTTGGATTATATTAAAGGATTTTAAGGACAATTGGTTATTGAATGGTATCTATTTAACTTTGGGGTATTGTTGGTTTAATTTTAGAAATTAAGATTAGTGCATATTTATCTCAATGAATATCCTTTTGGGGGATCATTAGATCATTCACTGACCATTTTGGTTTTGATTAATCTTCAAAGACAATGTAAATATATGGTTTATCCTTCATGGATCATGTGATTCTATAGAAGTTTATTCTATCTCTTCCAATGTGACCAAGTCTTCTTGAATACTCATCGTTTTAAAAAAAAATGAGTTAGTGGTGGAAATTTATTAAAGAATGAAAATATACTTAAAATGTAAGTATATCTCATAATGTTCTTAGTCAATATCATAAATGAATTCCTCTTCCTTATGTAATGTAACTTAAAAAAAAATGTTGTCCGTTTACTTTCCTACTAGGAGACTAATGGTCGTTTGTCCCAACACAAGTTTGTGGTTTTCTCATTGTTAACTTTCTCCTGATCATGATTTCTATCCCTCTCCATCAGAACTTGACACTTAGTTTATCATCCATATCCATGTTTTCTTACATGGAATCCTAGTATGGGTTATCTTGGATGACCCTTATACCTCTCTTCCTTTCTTTTAAAGTGACAGTTTTATTGACTCTTTTTCCGATGTGGGACTTTCCATTATATTCCCAAGCAAAAATTTAAAAATTGAGAGGACGCAATTTATTGAAGGAGGGGAGAATGTAACACCCCAAGCTTCCTCGGTATGTTTCCTTTCGAATAATGCAATGACGTGCATTGTACGCAACTTCAAGATTTTAACACACCACAACCAATCAAACTAGCCGTTATGAATAGTAATACCTACTTTTAGAAATTATATATATTTTATATTTCAAAATGGACTTCATTTTTGGATTCGGAATATCGAATTTAGCCTAAGGTGAAATTTTGGTACTTTTCGGATAACTTTCATATTTTGATGAATAGTGAAAATTACTAAATTTTAATTAAAAACAACTTTTTTAATCAAAATAATTAATAGTGATAAATTGTGAATTTGAGTGGTTTTAAAGTATATTTAGAATATATTTTTACCATTTAATATAATGTTGGACATTAGACATAATTTTACAATTAAACCGAACATAAACAAGTGTCAATCTTTTGATAGTTATTATCTCTTAAAAACACGCTTTTTGTTTTGACAGCGGGAATTAATTTTAAATTAATTTCTGCCACTTCTGTGTTTTGAATTTAGAAAAATGGATTCCATATTTGGAATCAGGATGTCCAAATTGTGTAAATAGGTAACTTTTATTTTTAGACATTTTGAATAATTACTGCGGTAAATATTTTATTTACCATGGTTAAGGGTAAATCCGGTAAATAAGGGTTAAAAAAATAATAATATTATAATAATACTAAATTACCCTAAAATGTGTCTTAACCCTATTGGTTGATACATGGTCGACCATGGGCATCTTTGGGTCAATTTTGGGACCCCATGGATCCACTTGTAAGTGATAATGACACTTTATATTAATTAAGTTAAAATGAATACAAAAATGACACAAGCATATATCTTTTAGCAAAACAATTGTTACATAGGGTTATATATGCTGGATTTTAGATTATAAATATTTATTAGAAAGATAAAAAGATTTCCTACATAATTATATTTTATTTATAATTTTTTGACATTAAATAATTTATTTTATTTATGACACAATGATGATGCAGTAATTACTAAAATAGTAAAAAATTAACATAATTGATATTATAAATACCCAAATAATTATAATATTAAACTTTTAATGAATTAAACAAATTTTCTAGGATAATATGATATATTAGGATTTATTTATTTGACTTTGTTCGAAGTAATCAATCTGTTATGAGTTTCACAAAAATCAACTAGTGAATAGTGTCAAAATTGACATAAAAGAGTTCTTAAAACAAATATTATATTATTAATTGATATTAAATTCCTAAAAATCTAAGGTTCGGCCAAGAGACTTATATTATGATAGTTTAATCATTAATGGACCACTTGGGGGTCTTTTGGATGTATATAGTAAGTTTATTAACCATATTATATAAAAATACAAAGAGACATTGTAAAAGTGAAACTAATTAACTTAGAGTTAATACTTAAAGATAAGGTTAATATAAGTACCCAAACCTGTCTAAATTCTATTGGATGAGTTGTTTTCGACCTATCCCCACCTCAACCTTTGAATAGTAAACTTTGGAGCCATTGGAAACCGAATATGAATTTATTATAAATTAATATTTCTAGCTTTTCCAAAGGTGCCCCTCACCCCTCTTATAAAAGGGCACTCCTCCTTCTCATTTCCTCACACCTCTCAAGCCACTTGGCTCGTCCAAACTCTGCCCAACTAAGCTCACCACATCCCTCTCCTCCTCCTTGAAGCTTCCCCTTAGGCAGAAAGCATTTCAACAAGTCCTTTGGTTCCAACCAAAGTGAGTTACCTAAATTAAAGGTAACGATTTCTCTTAAATTATTTTCATTTATTTTGCTTCTTCAACCCCCAAACTCTTTTTATTTCCCTTCTTTTGTAACAACACCAGTATCCTCAATATACTAGGATGTTGTTATAAGAAGTATTCAAACTACACATACACACAACTCCATCTAATGGATGATGAACATAATGTTTCTGTGGATGGCAAACTAACGCCTCACGAAACGATGATTGTTCAAAAACATCTTACCGCCTCTCATGGTGGCCATTATGATGGCACTGTAATTAAATATGATATTAATGATATATATTTTATATATAAGCTTCTGTAATTCCATTTTATTTCATACCATTATTCGTTTCATGTCGTATATACATACGATAATTTCATTTGAGGAAGTGCGGACTACCGCCCCCTTAAAATGATATGACTCGTTCATACCACACATGGAACGTATAAAGGATGGTGTTAATGAACTTAAGTAACATATATAAAATATTATATTATACTGGAATAGTAATATACCTATGTATCATTTGGATTCGATTCTTTTAAAATAAAAAATTAAATGGAAGTAGCGTTCGTGCGTACGTACGGACTACCGTCTCCACGAACGCGATGAGATTCATTATCCATCGTATCCATTCAAGTATAATTATCATTTAATGATTTAAAAATGATGTTTAAGGACTTGATATCATTCTGGATATGAATAAGATACAACAAACATGACTTATGTAACAAAACATATAAAAGAAAATGAGTAAGTTAACACCCGAAACGGCGTTAATACTAAGATATTATTAACAAATCAATGTTAAAAGATCATATATGATATCATATTAAAGTAAATGATTCTTGTATTATTCAATAACAATTATTTCACCATTATACAGGAGGTAAACCTACCATCGACCAAGGAAAAAGTACAAAGTAAGGGATTCTCTTATCTCACTTTCAATTCCGTGAGATTTCCATTGTTCGCTACTAAATTATTGAAAGTGGTGTATTGTGTACTTCAATTTGATATATATTATCATGATTCACTTTATATTCATGTTATTCTGTAAATCATTTGGTGGTTATTAACTTTTGGCCATGCGACTCAGTTGATTAACGTGGTAAGGGGTTTCTTGTCTCACTTTTAATTCCGTGAGAATTCCATTGATCACCACTTAATTATTGCATGTGGTGTATGTGTACTACCCATGATTTTATTCATTGTGTAATATACTTTATTTTATGGGTATTTACATCATCATGGTATGATCTTTCTTTCATGGGTGTTTGTTTCTTAAGTTACCTAATCAATAAGGGAATTTGAGATTTCAATTTCCACTCATTTGGCTTTACGCATATTTCATTGATTATATTACTCCATGATTATGTGTTGAATCACTATTCATTTGATTATGTCATAATTTTCACTCCCCATCCTGTGGATATAAGTTTGATACACATAATCACTCCATTGATAATTCTCAATTCATTGATATGAATTTGATAAGAGTAATTTTAACTCATTCTCCATTTGTTGAGTTAAACATCCAATTCGTTGGTATTGTTTTTACAAGAATATGTGTGAATATCCTTTGATTGATTTAAACTGAATATCCAATCATATTTAGTGTATTTATATTTTTCACACATAATTATGTCGTTGATTTATCCTTAACCTAAGGATACAACCTTTATGAGAGATTTCATCTCAATTTACATTCCATTGAGACTTCTTTGATGATATACACCAAATCACTTTTATGTGGTGTATATAATGTACTTTGACATAGTATATCATGAATTCCTTTATTCTCGTGATATTACAATGTTTTGATTACCTCAATTATTTGTATTCAAGTGTCTCTCTTTTGGTTAGAAACTCTAACCAAAATACCATTTTAAAATGTTTTAAAGAATTATTCTTCTAAATCGTGCTCATTAATGTCCATATTTTAAAAATGGTTTTAAGGATTTATTTTTATGGACATTAAAGTTTTAAATTTAAAAATCCTTTTAAAAGTTTCAAAGTGGTATGGGATACTTTGATTCAAAAATCTATTTTTGAATGTCTTCTTGAAAAATAGTGTGACTTTTAAAAGTTTTCAAGAAAAGGGGGATATTTCTCTCAAATAGTTATGATGATTATTTTCATCTATGTCAACATCCTTCATTATTCATGATTGAGGTTAATGTGATACAATAAAATCTTTCATATTGTATCAAATGAGTTATGTTTGACTGTGGATGTTCTATTTTTATACCATTCATGGTTTGTGGTTAAATTATTGACATTTCGTATGCTAGTTTTAATACGAATGTTTATTTTATGCTTAAACCTATTCATATGAGGAATGCATTGGACTTAATAAGTGACGGGTGGAGCCCGCTATATCTCCTCGATGCATCGGTAGGTCTCATGAGACAAACTAGTGTCTTGGAACAAGGCCTTGGCAAAATCTTATTTGTAGTCTTGGCACGAGGCCTTGGCTATGTGGTTATGATAGTCTGGCATTATGCATTCCATCATTATGAAAGTGGTTATTGATATTGCATGTGATCATTCGACTAGTAGAATATCCATGTGAGTAAGTAAATGGCATTATTTCATTTTACTTTTGCCATACTATGTTGAAGTTCAATTTTAAAAGGCTTTTGTTTTAGTTATAAATTGCCTTAAGTGTTTATGCTTATTTATGAAAGCTTCTGCTATAATGTTATCCTTACTGAGCATCCGATCTCACCCCTTTCAATGTTTTATTTTTCCCAGGATTATGAAGAAGTAATTTATGAATGACCTGCAGGGATAGTATGAGGGGATATGAAGACAAGATGTTTTTTTTATGATGTAATGTAAAAATTTATGGATGTATCTAGTTATTCCAAGGCTACTAAACTAATCGGTCTTTCGAGACTTGATCTTTCTCATGATCATGCCAATGTTATGTAATAATGCACCGACTCTAGGTAATTAGGGTCGGGGCGTTACAAAGTGGTGGTTAAAAAAAATGAATTTTTCATAAAACTTAATTTTACCGCTTCTGTGAGTGGAATTTCAAAAATCCGAGAGACACAGTTGATGTCAGTAAGTAAAATTTGGTTCAATGAGATGAAAATAATTTTTGGTGAATAGTAACTTTTTACTTTTTTTTACCATGGTTAAAAGTAAATAGGGTAATTAAGGGTAAAAATGATACTATTATTACCCTAAAACATGTCTTACTTTTATTGGATAAGTTTAATTCGACCAAAAACAACCTTAGGAATAAAATATGACCATTTATGCCCACTTGGGTTAGATTACGACATTTATTATTAATTTGTTTAAAGAAGGGTTAAAATAGTTAAAATCAACGTTTAATAAGTAAAGAATTTTTAATATAATGTTATACATAAGATAAATTCTACTATAAATATTAATTAGAAAGATAAAAATATTTCCTACATAATGGTATTTTATTTGTAATTTTTAGACATTAAATAATGTAATTTATTTATGACACAATGATGATGCAGTAATTATCTTATTAATGAAATATTGACATAATTGATGTTATAAATACCCAAAATAAATGTAATTTGAGACTTTTTATGAATTACACTAATTTTATAGGTTAATATGACATGTTAGTATTGATTTAATTAACTTTTTTCGAACTAATATTTCTATTATGTATTTCACAAAAATCAATTACTAAATAGTGTCAAAATTGACATAAAATAGTTTTTAAAACAAATATTATATTATTAATTGTTATTTTATTCCTAAAAATATAAGGTTCGGCCAAATGACTTAGATAAGGTTATATATATTAATAATAAACAACTTGGGGTTCTTTTGGCTTGTTATAGTAAGTTTATTAACCTTATAGTGTAAGAACACAAAAAGACACGGTAAAAGTAAAATTATCTAACTTAAAGTTAAAACTAAATGATAAGGTTAAAATAGTAACCTAAACTTGTCCAAATTCTATTGTATGATAGGATTTCGACCCATCCCCACCTTAGCTTCTAAATAAATCAATTTGGAGCTATTTAAAACCGAATTTGTCTTTATAATAAAATAATATTTTTAGTTATTCCAAAGGTGCTCCTCTCCTCCCTTATAAAAGGGCACCTCCTCCCTCTCTTCCTCACACCACTTTGAGCCTTCAAGCTCGGCCAACCCCTGAAAAATTCTCTTCTCCACTTCCCTAGAAACATACTAGAGGTCCTGGTCTTCTTCAAAGACCAATTTTAGTTCCCTAAGAGGAGGACTCAAAGAGGCGCTTCAAAGAAGAGGTAATGTCTGTTACTGATTCTTTCAACTTTATTTCTTCTTCCACTTCTTATTATTAGGTTGTTTCATTATGAAGTAATAACATCCGTATCACTAATATATTGATATGTTATTATAAGTATGAAACAACCCTATTTCACCATCTATCCATCCTACGGAAAACGAAATCACCGCACATGCGTACGTACGGAATACCGTCTCCACGCCGTGGTGTAATCTATTTTCCACCACCACCTTACTTGGATGGGTATAATGGTGTACATAATAACTATATATGATTATTGTAAATTGATATTGGTTCTGAAATAGTATACATACACTCCAATACAATTCCACGATCATGAGAACGATATCATCGCTCGTGCGTATGTACGGACTACCGTCTCCACGACGCGATGAGATTCATTCTCCACATTAACCATTCATGAATGATTATAAAGTATATATAATAAGTAATCATGAAATATATGAAATAATAATTATACTTTATTTATGTGTATATATATGTATGTCATCTACTTAATTCCATTCAACTCAATAAGGAAACGAAAACAGCGTTCATGCATACATATGGCCTACCGTCTCCACGAACGGTGTATTTCTTTCCATTTACTGATCTATTATATATATGTATATTCTGAATATATATTATATATAAATCATGTTTTATATTCTTGAATTAATTAATCATGATCTAAGTAATCATATGAATTATTACAAGTCAAAACACGGACGACAAATGAAACGATTTTACCCAAAACGCTCTTTAACATGGAATTTACAAAAGAACGGGTAAAATAAAGTCATAAGTGAACCATATATGATATCATAACAATGATTATGATTATGGAATAAGTAAATGACCTTATTTAAATCATTATACAGGAGGTTTGGACACTTACTAAGAAAATCGGACCTAAGGTAAGAGAAATATCGAAATCTCATTTTTTTATCCGAGATTGTTTATACTTTGGTATTTAATGGGGTGTATTTTATCATCCACATCCATGTTTTCTCAATATGTAAATTTATTTCCATACACCTACAATTTTTTAAATCCAATTTTACCCTTCGGTGAGTTTTTATTAAAATATATGAAAGGAATCTTTTGTCGTTTTTCGTACGAGGTACTTTTTGACTTTTCTGACAAAAGTACGAGAAGAATGTTTTTTTTAACTTATATGGAATGAATGGATTTTTAAAACATTATTTCCAAGAATATTCCTTTACAAGTTTTAAAGTTTATTTTTAATCAACTTCTTTTAGTTTATAATTGTATGACATGTTAAGAAAGGAAAAGTGTTTTTGAAGTATAAAGGATATTTTCCTCAAGAATGGAGTTCAAGTGTTTTATCAAAATTATTTTCCATATAAGATAGTATATGGTTCTATTTATATCCCTATTATTACATTGATTTGATTATGTTTTGATGGAATTATTTTTATGAATTCTTTTATCTTATATGAATTGTTTTATGATTTCATGACGTTTAAGAATCCCATTTTTAGTACATGGGTTATGAAATGATGTATGATTTATGATTTTGTGGCACACATAAGAATTGTATCATTATGATATGGGTGGGACCTATATCTCCCTTCAATTCATTGGGTAAAGATATTATATCTCATGAGATAGACATGGCTAGAATGGCAGGTTAAACCGGTTCAGTGAAACAGGACTGAAACGAGGAGTGAACTCGGTTCAGAAATGGACTTTGTCCTCTAAGATAGTCTTGGAAATGAGTCTTGACTAATAAGAAATGATTCTCTATGATTATGTGTGTATGTCACAAAGTTTCATGTTTTAAGTTATGATTATTGGGATTAAATTTCACTACTATGATTTATCCCATGTTATGATATTATGATCTCTTTTGCAGGTTAAGATTTCCAAAATGTTATGTTCTTATGAATATGATGTGATTGATATTTCTTTTGTTTACCCTTACTGAGCATTTGAGCTCACCCTTTTATGTTTTCTTTTCCCCAGGATATAAAGAAAGGTTTTAGGTAAAAAAAAGAAGATCTTTATGGGAGATGTTGAAGATCTTTCACCACGATTTGAAGATTATATTCTGAGTTTCAAAAGACACTAAACTATTACGGTCCTTGTGTGTGTGTGTTTTTGAGTATTACAAAAAAGTAATGTAATGTCTATGTACGTTAAGATTTGGGTCTCTACAAATAAACTACTTGAATGAATTTATTCATGAAAAAAAATATTGGCCCTATCAGGATTTTATTCATGTTATATAATAGATTCATTGAACAAATCCTATAAATCACACCTTGTTTCCTTTATGGAATTTTTTTATCTACTGTCCTTAACATCGTATTTCTTTTTGAACTTAATCATTCTACACTCAGCTCTAATGTGTCCCTTCCTATTACCTTCATAGGATAAAAATTATTTTAAATCATTATCATTCATTAAATCATTCTTCCCACTACATCTATTTCCATACATTCCTTTATATATTTAATTTATGGAAAAATTTATTCTGATAGAATTTCTTGAATCTTCTGGCTAGGTGACCCATCTTCTCAACACTGTCTAAAGGTGATTCACTATCACTGGAACTAGTAGCTTGTACTTTCTATTTTTCTTTTTCTTTTTGTTGACTAGTAATATTATTCTTAAAAGATATTAGTTTATTTTATTCACCTCATATTTTTAATGGTTAACCTTTAATTCCTATTCATTCTTCTTATAATTTATAATCATCTCCTTTATAAGCATTTTTCTAATGTCGCGTGATTATCTGATTGAAATTGATGTGCCTCTCAATACTTTTTGTATGCATCTCAATAATCTCATAATTTCATCCTTATTAGATACTGGTTTTCCAAGAAATCTCATTGTGTTGAAAATCTCATTGAACCTGATATACATTTCAGAAATGGTTTCATCAGGTTTCATCTTAAAATTATCAGACTTATTTGTATAAGTATTAAGTCTCATATCTTTATCATTTGAAGTTACATCATGGGAAATAGAAAGAGTGTCTCGGTTTTCAAATCTTTATTTTCATGTAAAAATTAAATTGAACTATTTATCTCATAAATTATAGTAAAGGGCATTTAAAATGTTAAAATTATTGATGTGAGAAAGATTAGTAGTATCATCCCATGTACTTCTAGTAGTAATAGGTATAACATATTCATTTTCAATATAAGTCCAAATATCAAAACCTATACTCTCTATATGTATTTTCATTTTAATATTCCATTGGGAATAATTTTTTCCATTAAATAATGGTGGTCATTTAGTACCATATCCTTATAATCTATTATTCATTTTAAAGAACTAAATTTATAACTAACATAAATTTTAGACCATTAAAGTACAAAAAAATCACCATAAAAATAATTTGAAAAAATTAATACCAAATAGTTAAGACCTTTGATGCCAAATGATTGTTGGGGTGATTATATCAAGAGGGGGTGAATTGAGTACCCAATGAAAATTTATGTCGAAATTGGATTATTTCATAATCCACAAAATGTTTAAATACAACCCAATTTATCAAAATTAATTGAATGATGTAGATCGTGATCATTTTAAAGATTTCTCTAAAGAGTGAATAGGCCTCAAATGAAAAATATACAATATTAGCTAATCCATTGAAATTATTCTAGTTGATCAAAATACTATATGAACACAAATTAATATAAACTATCAATGTATATATATATATATATTGCATTTAAAAAAATCAATTTTAAAGTATAAATAATGTAAAACAAAATTAAATCACATATTAGAAAGAAGGAATACAAGATTTTCTATCTTATATTGAGACTTAGTCCTCTCTACTTGGTGATCACCTTCCCCCAAGAAGTTTATAAAAAAATAAACAAGATGACCCACAACATGGATTGGGTTTTACAAAATTTTACAATTGTCTAGGTCACACATGACCTCTTCCACAGTTATACATGGGAGAAAAAACTAAACAGGTCACACAATGACCTCTAACACTCTTATCCATGAGAGAAAAAAATATGAAATTAGTTTCATAATATATCGAGTATCTTTTAGTATATCACATGATATAGTTTTTGTGTGTGTGGTTAAATAGATTATTCACACATATTTCTAAAAAATTAATAAAAGAAAATAGAACATAGAAATATAAAAGTGTAGTGTATATAAATTCTTGATTTGTTGAAATGCATCTTGTGACGCATGATTTTATTCTTAAGTGAAGCATGAGTTTGGTTCTCTTAAAAAATAACAAAAAAACAAGGTTCCATGGACTCTTGTACTTTCACTGGAGGAAATAAGTGAATTTCAATGTGTAGTTCAACTTCTTATTCATGATTATAACAGGTAAGATCTTATTATTTGCAACCATGTTCATCTCTATGTATGTTTATTAAGTTTGATCCCTCATCTTTTCTATCATTCCACTTTTTTCTACTATTTAGAAGGTTCCTACTTTTTCATCTTAGATGCATAACGTAGTGTGCTACACTTTTATTAAAAACAGTTGTATGGTCTTTACTTACTCGTAATGCAGGTTATGACACTCTCTTCAATGTACTTTTTTGACCATTTAAGATAAAATTATTAAAATAATAAATATAATTAACTTAAATAAATATAGTTGTTAGAATAATGTAATAAAAAAATAAAAGTTAAGAAGAATAGTGGTGGCGTGTTAAGATAACAGTGTCCCATGCTTTGGTAGCTTCATGCTCTGGAGGTATGTAGTTATAGTGGCATGATACTGGTGATGTCTTAGATTTAGCTAAATTTCCACTATACTAGCGGTTTCTCAACTAGTGGTGGTGTTTCTTGTGGTTTTTGATATGATGGTGTGTTAGACTTACCCTAATTTATGTGTCAGTAGTATGATAATGATAGTGCCTCATCTGGTGGTATCTCATACTTAGAAAAATTTCTATTCTAGTGGCATGACATCCTGATGGTATGTTGACTGATAGTGTCTCATACTTTGTTAATATTTTTGTCCAATGTTAATATATTCCAGAGGTGTGACATCCTAGTTCTATCTCATCATTGGTAATATTTTTATGCTGGTGGCGAGTCATTGAAAATGGTGTCTCGAGTTGTCTTTTACAAATTCAATGGTTTCTCATCCTTAGACAATATTGTCTCCTAGCTCAGAATACATATTTCTTTTAGAGAAACAATAAACTCATTAATAACATAAGAATCATGATTTTGTGATCATTAAAACTATGAGGTCAAAAATCATTATTAAGGTGGTCAAATCACTTTCAACTAAAGAAAAGTTTTAGGTAAGGGAATTCATCTCAATTTCCATTCCATTGATACATATTTGTTAATATGAAACTATTCACTTTTATGTGGTGTATATATTTACCCATTAATGTATTTAAAATTAATAAAAAATTATTCACGGTAATTATATTTTCTATTAATTTTCTTTATTTAAAATATTTTATAATATAAAATTAACCAAAGATGTAAAACATCTATTTTATAATCTCACATTATTTTGTGATTGATTTTACTTTTTTTTAAAGAATATTAATATGTATCAGTCATAAGATCCTGTAATTTTCTAATCCATTTTATCTTTATGATAGAAATGATTATTTTCTAGACCATATACCATTTCTATATATATATATTGTTTACTATGAATGTTATTTGGTTAAATATTGAAATATTGGTAAATCTATATTCTTTATTCAACATAAATATTTGATAATAAGCCATAATTTCATGAACTAAATCAGTTTTATTTAATACATGGAATGTATTCAACATGAAATTATGAGTGGGACCTAGAATTATATAACTGTTGCGTGCATCGATAGGTCCCATGAAGAAAATTATTTTCCCAAATCAAATGGTTTTTTACCTATAGTTTTAAACTATCCTTTGAAAGGCCTTGAAATAAATGTATCTTCATTCCTAAGATCATGGCATCCAATAATTAAGCATTTACTTCATGGATAATTCATCTATTATTATTATGCATGAGATTTACACATTGATATTTTCTTTGGATTCATTTTATTCTTAGTTTATTGGTTAAATAGAGTGTGAATTTAGTTATTTACCTTGTAATATCTATTATTCTTTATCTAGTGGTGATAGTTAAGTTATGTTTTAAATGGATTGTGTGTTAAGTTTTTTACCTTTACATATTTGTTATGCCTTATTGATTTATGATAGATTTTTATATATGTAACCCTTTCTAAGAATTTTAGCACATCCTAATTTTGTTTTGTTTCCCCAGGATATGAAGATGAACTTTATGAATGGGTTTCAAGAAAGTAGATCTTTTGGTTATATTGTGATTTAATTTGTATTCCAAATGTAATATGGGTATCATTTATGTGTTGGTTTCTCCAAAAATATTATACTTATCAATCATTTGGGTTTTGAAAACTTGTGTGTATGCTACTTTAATAAAATATATATTGCCTTTATGTTACAAGAGTCAGGGCTGTTATAGTTGGTAACATATAAAGATTAGTAGCAACCATGGGAACTAGATTAAGGAAAACATAGGTTAGAGAACCTAACCTTAGGATATGAATTAAGGATAATTATATAAGAACATCCAAAAAAATTAGGTTAGATATTTTGTCATTTTCCAAAAAATATTTCCCTTTCTAGACACAACACGTGGACATCATTCTGTCATAGATGTACCTCGGTGTTATTACCCTGAAAATGGATCATTAGGCTCGACATATGAATTACATAGTACACAAGAAATGGGAATTACTAAACACCAATTTTGATACTCCCATGTGATATTATTTGGATATTTAAACTTTTATTTAGATACCATAATAAGGATTTTAAAAATAAATGTTTCCCCAAAGAAACCATGTTTATGATTCCAAGATTAACAATGAATAAATATTCAATTTATGTTAAGGGTCACACTAGATTAAAAATTATAAATTATGATATAAAATTAAAAATTTATTTATCTAACCAGATATATTCCATTGGTTATAAATGGAACCTAGATGAAAGAAGGGTACTGATACTCATAGCCAATTTATAGATTTTTCTACTGAGGAAGCCAATTTCACTGGTATCAGAATTGAGATGTTCATGGATATATTATGGTATATTAATTAGGTTATGATGAATTATCTTTATTTAATTGAGAAACTTGTTTTTCTACAGTATGATTCTTCTATTTTGGCTTACTTTATGTGAAATAATCCCCCATAATTTTGTGGGACCACAAATACCATGGTATTTGATATATAGATTATGTCTATTAAGAATATATTTATGACTATCGGGTGTGATGAAATGTGAAAGGTTTAAATTTATTTTCATTTAATAAAAGTTAATGTTAATATATGGTGTAAAATGATCTATAATACTATGGATGAACAAGAAATATAACACTTTTAATTTAAATATATTAAAGTGATGCTATTAAACAAATATTTTCCTCGTTATAAATGAGGTGAAGTGAAGATAAAGTTCCATGGAATAAATAAAAAGAATGAATAAAGTGTTCCATAGTGCGAGGATATCTTTACAAGGCTAGATAGGTATAATTCAGATTATATATGAAAAAATTGAATTCATGATTATCCATTTCATTGATGGTTTTAAACCTTGTATTTTAAGGGCACTAGTCTCTCAAATTTTTTTAACATTTGATGAAATAGTTTTATACACCATCAAAATAGATAATTAATTAAATTGATCATATATATTCAAGGGAAATAAATAGAATAAGAGGTTTTCCAAGAACAAATAAAAATAGAATGCATAGAAGAATTAGAATAATAGAATGAAGAAATTTTTATAATGTGAAATCTATAGAAATAATCATCCATGGAAATCCTTGAATTGAATTAGATTTTTTTATAAGTGTGTAGATAAGGTTCATCAAGTGAAATAATTGAAATGTAAGAAATAAAACACTCTAATCTAGTAATTCAACAATAGGAAAATGGGTTGTTATTCAAACCAATGTACCAAGTGACAAGGGTATTTTCCATAGAACAGGCCAAGGGGAGAAGGAAAAGATTATACGTCACTACATCTTAGGTGGAAGCACCCAATGATGTTGTGGAAGGTACATTAATCATATCCTAAAATTTAGCTAATGATTTATTTGATTCTATATCTTCTCACTATTCTATATATTAAATTTTTTCCAAGAAAATTTAATTTTTCCCTAGAAGATTAAGAAGTGATTTGTAAGTTAAAACTTTTAGTCGAATTATCACTATGATAAAGATGTTTCCTATAGTTACCATTATGACACATAAACATGATCTATTAATTGAATTTAATATCATACCTATGGTTGACTTTGATGTAATCCTTGCTATGTATTGGATTCCAAAATATGATTAAAAAAATTTATTAAGGAGAATGAAGTTATGATTCATGATAAAGATTTTTAATTCCCTGTCCTTATAGAGGATAATTCATCATATAAATATATTATATATCAACCCATAGTTTCTATTCTGAATAACATTCATGGGGAATAAGAGCAGACAAAATCTATGCATGGAAAAGGTAATATTCAAATCGAATATGTACCTATTGTGTGGGAATACATTGATGTGTTTTCAAGGGAATTACATATACATCCAAGAGAGAATGAAGTTTAGTTTTCCATTGATTAAATATATAATGAAAGACCAATATCAAATAGTATTTATATATTAGAAGCTATGGAATTAGTGGAGTTTGAGAATTAATAGGGTAGTTGTGCGGTAATAGATTTATTCACCCTAGTCATTCACTCTAGTATACCCCTATTCTCTTCCTTAAGAAAAAATATTGATCTCTGAGGATGTGAATTGATTATAGGTAAATCAAGGTTATTATAATAAAGAACATGTATCATTTTCCATGCATTGATTTCTTATTTGATCAACTTCATTGGGTTCCATATTTTTTGAAGGATAACCTTAATTTTGGGTATCATCAATTGTGTTTAATTAAGGAATGTATTGTGAAGAATTCATTCCAAATTATGTATAGAAATTACAAGTTTTTATTACTTCCATTTGGATTAACTAATGTACTCTCCAGTTTTATAGATCTAATGAATTTAGTATTCAAGGAATATATTTATAATTTTTGGTAGTTTTAATTGATTATATCTTAGTTTATTCTAAATCCTATGTGGAATCTGAGAATAAATTTTGGATTATTCTTGATACTCTTAGAAGTAAAGTTTTATATATGAAATTTAGTTAGTGTAATTTCTAGTTTTAATAAAAAAAAATTGGGCTATATTGTCTCCAAAGATTCAATCATAGTTGATCTTATGAAGAAAAATGTAGTTAGAGAATAGAAAACACCCACAAACATAAGTGAGGAATTTAGTTTCATTTTTTAGGAAAGTTATTATCGTCAATTATTTATTAATTTCTCTCTATTTGATAACTCGTTAACCAGGCTCGCACGTAATGGGGTTATGTTTATATGAAAAAATGAATGTGAATAATGTTTTGAATATTTGAAGAGGATATTGGTCAATGCTATTATTTTGACATTGTCACTAGAAAATTATGGGTTTTTTATATATAGTATTTCATCAAAGAATATAATGGGTTGTGTCTTATAAAAATTAAAATTCTATTGTATACGTATCAAGGTTGTTAAAGAATCACGAATAGATCTATCCCACCCATGCTCTTGAGTTAGAATTTGTAATATTTTCTTTGATGATTTGGAAACATTATCTCTATTGTCATTGATTTTAGATATACATAAATAGTAAGATTATAAAATACATATGCTCAAAAAAGTATAACAAAATATAGAAAAGGTTATCACTTGAGGTGCTTGAGGATTATTATTTCTCAATACACAACCACCCGAGGAAGGAAAATAAAGTAGTTGATTTTTTTATCAATAAGGATCATGTAGTTTTGACTAAAATGAGGATTGAGAAGGATATTATGTTTATTGATGTTCTAATGATTGATATGGTAATTTTTAAGAATAGAGAGACATAACTCCTTTTTCCAATAATTTTAAAACCATATTTATTGAAAAATATAAAATTGATATGTCTAATGATGAGAGTTTTTAGATAAAAATAAAATTTATGAATGATGGAAAATTAGAATACATTTTTTTGAATATGTAATTATATAATGTTTAATGATATTATGTGTTTCATATATAAAATTGCTAAAAATTGAATTATTGGATAATAATATTATCTAACATTTCACTATACACCCTGGTAGTACTAAGATGAAAAGGGATTTGAGGTAACATTTTTTATGGGAAAACATGAAGTAAGAAATCACTGATTATGTGTCAATATGATTGGGTTTTCAATAAGTAATTGTTAATATATGGAATCCTATAGTAATAATGAAATATATTACTATTCATGTGTGGAACAGGGATGACATTAATAAAGTTATTATCACTAGACAACCAAATACTCCAATAAAAATGATGAAAAATGGGTTATTACTGATCACTTTACCAAATCATCAAACTTCCTCGCTATAAGAGAAGATTCACCTCTTTATTAACTCGTAAGGCACTATATTAATAATTTTTTAGGACTACATGGTTCATCTCTTTTAATTTTTTCTAACCATGATCCAAATTTTTCATCAAAATCCTTGAAGAGTCATTAGATGGCTCTTCATACTGATATTCATTTGAGTACCACATAAAATCCTCAAACTGATTAATAGTATAAAAGGACTATTAAATCAATGGAATAAATTTTTAGGTCACTCTCACTTTACTTTCAAGGTATGTGGTATCCTTATTTACCTTTGGTATAGTTTTCCTATAATAATAATTTCCATTCAAGTATTGAAATGGAACCGTATAAAGAACTATATAGTCATATAGGTCATACTATAACTTTTCATCATGAATTTTATGAAACAAAAATTCTAGGCCTATAACATGTGAAATAAGAAAAAAAATCTAATGGATATTTAGTCTTATATTACAGTGGCTTAAAGTAGGAAAAATATGTATGATGACAATTCAAGAAAGGATTTGGAATTATAAGTTGGAGATCTTATTCTCAAGAAAGTATATCTATTGAAGGGTTTTATAATGTTCTGTAATAATGGAAAACTAATACCAAGGTAAATAGGACCCTTTTAAATTTTAGAATTTATTTGATTCATGGATTACCAATTGGAAATGCCACTAAGCCTCTTTATAGTACCTGATGTGTTCAATAAATCATTATTAATGAAGTACATGGAATACCCAAGACATGTTCTCACCTCTAAAATGATATAATTGGAACCTAATATATCTTACTATTAAGAACCCATACATAGTTATAATATTAAAGAGTATTTATTGTGGGATTAGATGACTCAATTAGTAATGGTACTTTTGATAACTCATAAAATGGTGGAAGAAAAATGGAAAAGTGTGGATGTTATGAAGAAGAACTACCCTCATCTGTTTAGACTGTATTTATCATGAAAATATTGAGAATGAATTTTTTTTAGAGAAATATGTAATACCCCGTGAATATAAAATATATTTTGTTTAGAAAAAAAATAAAATAATTTCTTTAATAGCTTGTGATATATGAAAAACAAAGTTAAAATGAAACATAATACTCCATTAAAATATACTTATTTAAATATATCCATTATAACATATCCATTAATTTTTTAGCTATAAATAATAATAATTAAATAATTATAATTATATGGTATAAAAATTTCAATTGGGTATCTATTAATCATAAAAAAATCATTTGATTGAAAAAACTATTTTCTGAAAAATTCTTCATTGTGTCTTACACACTTACGTTGACATTAATTTTTGAGACGTTCAATAATATTATCTGATAAAATTTACATAATTTTTTAAATTGATTTATTAATTTTTTAATAAGTATAATTTTTTTAATTTTTTCAAACAAGTTTTATTTTTCGTTGAATAGTGAAAAAACTTATTTTTATTAAAAGTATCCTTTTCATTTTATGAGTTTACAAGTTGACTTTGTTGAAAAATAGTTTTAAAATATAAATTAGATTAATTTTGTTATAATTAAACTTTTTTATCATTATAATCAATTATATGGTCTTTATTTTTTAAAATTTTTTATACTTTCGAAATCATTTCTGTTGGAAAATATTTTTTCATTGTGTCTATGGGTTTAATTTTATGTTATATTCTGACACTTAGGTGAGTTTAGTTTGGTAAAATGGATTCCATATTTTTAAGTATAATCGTTAATATTATCTAATAAGATCAAATTAATTTTTGACCATAAATAATATTAAAAACAGTATAAATTAGTTACCATGATTAAGTTAAAAACAGGTTTTCCAAGAGGTTAAACTATGAAGATAGAGGTTAAAAGTTACCTAGAACTTGTAAAATTCCTATTTTATTTAAATATTTTGACATTATTTCATACAAGGTTATTAAATGAGTCATTTTTTACCTTTTGTTTTATAAAAATGTAGTTTTAATTCATTCTTTTCAAAAATTCCATGTTTTATCCACTCCAACTTATAAATGACCACCCTTTCTCCACCCATAATCACACTTCCAAATCCATTTGGTCTTTGAAATACCTACCCAAATACATTCCTTAATTCCCTCCAAATTTCTTATGTTCCTTTTTTTCATAAATCTAACATATGAAGGTTTTTGGTGAAAACCTAAAGAGGTTGTCTGAAAATTTTGTAACATTCTTAAATGAGAATTTATATTTTATTTCTTCTTCCACCTCGTACAAATATCATTAAATAATTATGATATAAAAATGAAAATAAATTCATCAAATTAGATGTTATTATGTTATTTTGATTACTTATATCTATATCATATTCCCTCAAATAGGATATTGAATCATAGATTGTGTATATGAAAAACTACAACCTCATAAATAGATGTAACTCATTTTCCCTCAGTATTTCTTAGGGTTCAATATAATAATAAATTTAATTTATATATATAATATTTATGAAGTAATTATACTTATATAATTATTATCACATATACCTTTTTTATTTTCCATTTTTTGGAGGATATGATAATGTTTATTGTATGTATGGTGGACTACCACCTCACGAAGCGATGTGATTCATTTTTCAATAAATATTTAAATGTATGGTAATAAAGGATAAATTTTATAAATATATGTGATATATATGAAATTACATGAATTATTTAAAATTAATATACAATCTAATTCATTACACTTTCGCTTATTAAGGGAATGATTTCATCGCTCGTTCATGCGTATAGAATACTATCTCTATGAAGTGATGTGATTCATTTGTCATTTACAACATTCAAGACTTATTCTAATAATGTATTTAATGATAAAAAATGACATTTATAACATTATAAATATTCCATAGATGATTTATTTCACTCTTTTTAAATTGATTAAATTGCATGTGTTTTCAGTTATTCACATTGTCATATTGATTATTTCGTATCAAATCACGATAGTAAATTTATTGATTAAATGGAATGTGTGTTAAGTTATTTATATTACAATTTTATTATAACTTGTTGATTAATCATATCTTCCACCACACAAAACCCTTATTAATCATTTGATCCCACCATTATTCTTTTCTTTTCCATATTATATGAAGATGAATCTTTTTAATGAATTTCATGGATGTTGATCCATTTCTTTTTCTGTGTTTTCATTTCCTTAACCAATGTAAAATAGGTATCATGTATGTATTAGGTTTTTAAAAAAGATGTTGTGGTTTTTCCATTGTGAATTTATTACTTGTATCTATTCCAATCTAATAAATTAGACATTAGCTCAAGGGTATTGGTGTCTTGGTTGTTACGATATTCAATATTCATAATATATTAAGGTTTTAAATTTTAGTTTGAAATAGTGTGTGAATTATAATCATATATATATATATTATTTATGGTGGATATATAGGGAAATATATAGTCATTACATTGCAATTTATACTCATACCCATGAGATTCACCAGCATATTCAGATACAACTCAGGTGTAGGCACATATTTTTATTCCCATCAACACTCTAGAAATGTTATGGCATATCTCAATGAAATATCAAGGGTAGTTTTATGTCTATGTTCCCATAAATATCCATAAATATCAATGGTACATTAAAATAATAACCCAGTTCAAGGATTATATTCATATTTCTATCCACATCTATAAATTTTATCAGCATATGCTGATAGTATCTCGATGGTAGGATTATATCATTTTTTTAACAAACATCCTAAAATATCATCAACATATTCAAGAATAATATTAAATTTAGTCTCATATATTTGTTCTTATTAAATCCTAGGAAATTCATCAAGATATTCCTATAGTATCTTAGGAGTATAATCATATACCTACTCTTGAAAATAGATTCCATTAGCATATCCCAATGATAATTGAAGATCCGCCTTGGAAAATCCTACTCATGAGGGTAAATACACACACTGAATTGCCCCGATAATAATTCAGGTTCTAAACCAAATCACCCAGCTAGAAGCACCTAGAAGAATGGATCCCCAAGGGAAATCTAAAATCCAAAATTAGAACTATGTTTTTTGAGATATTAACATTGATTAGTCTCATAGAGATATTTTAAATTTAGTCTAAGGTCTTCATATCATTATCAATGATAGAAGGATGTAGTTATATAAATTTTCCCCCAGTTGAGGCATATCTTAGATTTGTTATTTTGATCCTCAAGGCTTCTTTGAGAATAAATAGTAAATTTACCTTCTCAAATTACCATGGAAAAATTTTTCTAATCATTTTTTTAATTCTAGAGTGTGTTGTTTACTCCAAATATAGGATGATATAGAATTATGAGCATTATGAGGCTCAATAATAATATTTTGTGTATAAAAAAAATTCTATCACATACACACTTCTGATAAAATGCTTATATTTCATAAATGGAGTTCTATATAGAAAAACTAACACTACATATGAATCCTAAAAATTGTTTTCACATTGTAGCACTATAATTTTGGTTTTCGTCAGAGTTTTTGAACACTGTATGTCACATATGGATGGATTAATAAATTTAAATAATTTATTTAAATTATTTAATTTCTAATTTATTGCTAAAAACATATAAACATCCCTTTTATTGACCATTTATGTCATTTTACTAGTATATGTTCCATTATATAGTTGGTATAACCCTATAAAATGTAAGAGGAGGGTGAGTGAGATTAGGGAAACAAGGAACTTTGTTTCATTTTCTTTATAGTATCAAAGAATTGTAACAATTCATCAGTGCTTCACCATTGAGGTAGGAAAATTATTTATTATTATTTCTTTTTTATTCATTTTTTATAGGGATTCTATTTCAAGACCATAGTATAAATTTTTATGATAATTTAAGAGTATCTTTTTTATCCAGTTTTTGATGGGGATTTCAGTGTTTCTTCTCATCATTTTGATTTTTTTGGGTTAATGAAATAATTATTCACATTAATTATTAAATAATTCACCATTAAACATGTTAGATTAGAATCTAATTGATCGGTATCTTCATTATTTTAATATTTTATTTACCTTAAATTGGAAGCCTTCGACCTTACCAATGGTTGGAGATAGAAATTTTGGAATCCATGAGGTTTGGGAATGACCAGTATTTCATGAAGTGGGGAGTTGGTATTTTGGGTACTAGTTATGGATGCTCTACAATGGTGGTCGGTTCAATAATGCATGACATGGGTTGAGTGAAAAAGGGTATTATCATGGTTATGGTTATTCCACTATAAGGAGATTTATTGTAGGAGTCTACCATTGAAATAATGATCTCAATGTCATATATGGTGCAAAAAGAAGTGTTATTAAAGAGGTTATACCTTGATATTGATATAAAATAATAGATAAAATAATTAAAATTTAAATGGATGAGTAAAGAGTATAGGCTAAAGGGGGGGATGCAACATGTGGCATGAGTAGGTGGGAATCTATGTGAACCATCCCCCTTCATATTCATATATATGATACATGTTAATAATAATGTTATTGTTGTTTTGCTATTATTATTTTTTGTTGCTAAGGATTATTATTTTATTTTCAAATTTTTATAGAGTTGTTGGATCAATTATCCATATCTGGAATTATTATCTGTCTATTGGAATAAATAATTCTTGACCAATATTTATTATCTAATTTTAACTCATTTCATAAGATCTAGGTCATATCATATATCATCCCACATGTCTAATATGATGAAACGAACAATTTTCATTCGATATATATTTTTAAAAAATAGACATCCTATTAATAGTATTTTTTAATGTAAATGACAATTTTATGTTATATTTAGCCATATGAGGAGGTCTGTGAGGTGATGTGGGTAAATTTTATATGTGTGTGTGTGTGTGTGTGTGTGTGTGTGTTTTGGGTCGACAATAGGGTTTAGGCAATGACATTGATATGATGTTATGGTAAATATTCACATAGCCATATGGTAATTTCAGGTTGTGAGTCCAACACTTATTATATATAGATTAGCTCAATACCCCCTCCCCAACATGTTTAGGATGTAGTTATCCTACCTAACTAGTTGGTAATCCCCCATTTTAGAGAAAACGTGTGGTGTGGTCCCTCCACTCAGGATAGCACTCCCTCGATAGGGGTATATTTTAGAAATGTCTAGATCCCCCATTAAATTACATGTGAGATTATAAGGATTATTTAGCACTGTATAGTTCATGTGTTGGATCAATGGTATGTTATTTATTGACAAAAGGATATGGTTCTCCCTCATCTAATGATAGGAATTTATCAATGAGATGGATCCCCTTCATAGTTTCTGATTATGGTGTTATTGATGGAGGGTTCGATATATGTTTTCTTAATCAAGACTTATGACTCTTCAACACCCCGTAGGGATTTCCTTAAGATACAGTATATAGTTGGATATTGACTTTTGGCTTTCTGGACACTTAATTATTCCATTTTTATATGTTCCTTCATGTGTTATGGTTATTAGGGGTTTGGGATGTAAAGATTGATACCATTATTTAATCCTATATAATTATTTTTATATATAATATGTTATTGTATTTCCTTAGGATTTATTTGGCTACTCATTAGTATATAGATATTTTACCCAATGATGTGTTCTTGTTTTCCTCTTTATGTTTCTCTTGGTCACCATTCATACCTCCAAATCATTTTTTTTATTATAACCAGACACACTTTTAAGGAAAAAGTAAGAAACCCCAAGAAAACACAAAGTTGTTAAAGGACAATTTAAGCCTATTGACATTTTTATCCTTAAGAAGTTCCCAGAACAAAGAGGTTACCGGTGTTTCTAGATCATCCTTTATGATGTCTTCATATCGACGCACCAGTTTGTCCCATGCTTGCAAGTATTCCTCTTTGTTGATTTTCCCTGCCTTGAGACCTCTTACTAGGATATAATTTTGTCTGTCAATCCAGTCCCTCTGTTCTCTATTGATGTCCACCCGAACAGTCCTTTACATATTTATATCACCCTCCTCTGTTGAAGCAATAGTCCCAAGAGATTCCACCTCCATTTATTCTCCGGAATGAAATATGAGCTCCACAGGTTTCTCATCACCCATGCATGAAAGCTGCAGTATATTCCTAATAGGAACAACCCCCTCAACTGCAGCTATCGCATCCCCTGCTCGCGTTGCATTGACTTTGAATATGAGAGCCCCTTCCTTGGTCACCATTCATACAAGGAGTTGATTTAACATTTTATTATGTGTTTCCATTGTGTTATTTGTGGCATCATATTGGGTATTATTATACTCAATCATGCACAAGACTTATACCCATACATGTTGTTTCAATGCAGATAATGCACATAATTGATTTTTTTCAAGGGAGACATGGAGTTGGAAAGGATTGTTTGGAGTTGATACCATGTTATTTTTTATGGAACATTAAAGATCATAATGATCCATATTGGTGGAAGTTTCCATATTAATTGGAGTGTGATCCAAGAGTGCATAAAAAATGGAATATGTTTTTATTGATTATGTTTTCATGGCTTGTTAGATATATTATTTCCTTTTCATTTACATTGTGGAATGTTATTATACTCATTATCTCATGCATGGATTATAAAAGTATATGATGATTATATATAAATATTTCCTAATGGTATTTTGGGTTTACCTCATGTTTTAGAGATATGTATATTATAGGTTGTTATAGGTTGTTATAGGTTATGGACTCCCATGTTGTGTGATATTCCTACTCGGTGAAAGTCTTTGACCCCTGACCTATAAGAAGTGATCTGGGGGTGGAAATCATGGCATACATACATATTAGGTAGGGCCCTGATGGATTGTGACATGTTGGAATAGTATCAAAGAAAATTTTCATCAGGATTGAGTATAATTATGATATTCATTTCAAGATTTCAATTGGGAACTTAAGGAAACAATTTTAAGGTGGAAATCTATTCGGTAACCAAACTGGGGAGACCAGGATATGTGTGGCTGTTGATAATTAAATTTCACCTAGAATATGATAAACAAATAGTTTCCTAAAATCTATGTGGAATCATTTTAAGTTATATTAATGTTTTTAAATTATTTATATAGAAGTATGTTAATATCTTTCATATCCTTCATGGGTAAAATATTAAATATATTATCTAGTACCTTGTGAATTAAATTAAATAATGGGTGCGACACACTAAAATTTAACTTAAGTATAGAGGAATGGTATGGATGCTCATGTACCAATAATTTGGGAATTCATTCCCTATATGGAGAGTGAAGAAAAAAAATTATTTGTATTTAGTTAAGATATATAATTTCCCAATTATTTATTCCATCATCTCTCACCTTCATGTTTATTGTCTACATATTTAGGAAATTATGGTTATTTATGTTGTTTGATACATGATCCTTAGGTGGTAGGCAATCAGCTATAGTATGGGACCTGAATTTACATATTTTTCAATACACATTGACTTGTAGATGATTCATTCTTTGAGATACCTACAGATCAGAGTGATCCATTTAGAGGTCATGATTCTTTTCTTGAACATACAATGGGACTTATCTTTCATTGATAGATTTTGATACCTATATTAGAGATGGATATTAATTGTAGTGCCCCAATTAAATCTAAGTAACCTTTTTAAGATTTTTATTTTTATAATGTTTTTGGGTAATTTTTGGGAGATTTTATAGGGGGATTGGATAGGTCTAGATGAATTTTTAAGGGTTCACGGTTTGGGAAAATAGTGCAGCCTCTCTGGGAAACTGTGAAAGTTGAGAGTTGGATTTTGCACGGTCAGAACATGGTTTTTCTAACCATGTGAACCATCAATTAAGGGTACCTCTTGATGAATTAGTAGGATAACTATTATCAAACATTTTTTCTAATCATGCAATCTAACCGTGCATGACCTTAAAATTGGGTTTATAAAAAATAGGATCACTCGTGATTTACCATAAAGAACCCTTTTCATCTTCCACTCAAAACCCACTCAGTTTTTTCTCTTCTCATGGATTAATAAACCAATTCTACTCATATTAGAGGATTTTATAAGGATTTTATTAGTGGGGTAAAGGTGATTTTCCTCCACTAAATCTCCCATCTTGGTTGTTTCTTGGTTTTCCATAGATCTAGATCTCCCTCTCACTTGGTTTTCTAAATCTACATTCATCGCATGTTGATCTTAGGTTATTGTTGCCTAAAATGATGATAGTTTGGGGTATTGATGTTAGGAAATGATATTTAAGGAATTTTTGTGATGTTTTCACTAGATTTGTGGTGCAGTTGTGTGTTGGTTGATTTTTCTGAAACCGTATAGTGAGTGGATTTACTCCCATCTATATTTTGATAGAACAAAAAGGATTTAATTTCAAATTAATAGTTTTTTCTTGATATTGGTTGTGATTATGGGGTGAGAATCTTGTTTGAAATCCATTTGGTTATGTTGTGTGGATTTCAGAAAAATGGGGTTCTATTGTGTAATGTGCTTTGTGTTGGATTTTAAATTGTTGTTTTTAAAATTGAGGGGTTGGTTTGTTTTATAGAAAATGAGTTGTGAAAATGGTTTTAAATAAAATATGGGTTTCATTTAAATGAGTTTGGTCATGGATGTGGCATAATGGTGTTTTCAATAAATGGGATTTTGTTGAATGGTTTTTAGCTTAAAGGGTTGTTTGGATGGAAATTGTTATCCTGGAATTATTATTAACAAATTTTGGTTTATATGATGGGGAAATTGTAAATGGGAATGTTTTGTATAGGCTTATGGATTTTTTTGGAAAGGGGGTTTCTTATAGGTTAATCATGGTTGGGAAGGGATGAATAGTTGGCATGAAGGACCACCATCATAGGTAAGTAGGTACAAGGTACCACTATAAAAAGTGGATAGGTTTGTACGTGTTGTTCTACCATCATTGGTAACACTAAGCTCTGGTGTGTGCATAGAACTTGGGCACATGGGTGGGACAAGAGTGCTTACATACTATTGGGAAAGGTTTATGACATTAAAAATGGTTCTTTGGGTTAATGATGTGTTTGGTTGCACTGGTCGGTTTCTTTTATTGGGATTGTCTTAATTTGGGTGAATTTCTTAGGGTAATGAAATGGTTGGCTTATTGTGAATTGGTGAATTTTTTAATGGATTTATATAAATTGTTTTATATAATTGTTCTAATGGTTCTACCCTAGTGGCATGTATAGGGAATTCATTTGGGGAACACCTACTCATAATTATTACTCACCCCCTGCTTTTCCAGAGTGGTTCTTTTGCAGATGTGGTATTTCAAGACACATGAAAAGGTAAGGAATATCATTCCTTTAGTGGTTCATCATGATGCTTGGGATGTATTGTGGTGCTAGGAATATAGAGCTTAGTGTTGATTTGTGGAGTTGTGCCATAGATTCTTTGGGGTTTATTTTTTAGTCTTCCTCTAAGTACTTTGATTATGGATTATTATGTATTGGTTGTATTGGTCTTTGGGAATGGTTATGGAATTGGTTTGGTTGTATGTTTGTTTCGTGTTAATTTTTGGTATTAGTTTACCTTGTTGACATGCATCATATAGTTGTGGTCATTTATGGCTTGTTTTGTTGGTTTATTTTATTCTATGGGAAAATTAGTCTCTATTTGTTCTTAATCCCTCATAATTTATTTATAGCCTTTGGCACCTTAGGAACATTACTTAAGGTTGAGTAGCCCTTTCAACTCTACTGAATCCAATGAGGAGGGATGGGATTTTACAAGTGGTATTAGTTTGTTTAGTCCTTGACATCCAATTTTGTTTGGGTCTTTGGAGTTAATTGTCACTTTGGAGTTGATATTTATTCATGGTGTATTACTTGAGTTAGGATGGTAGAAAATAATGGGATTATCAAATCATGAAATGTATAGCACAAAATTATGTAGCTAACCCTTTTATGTTTAAATCTTAGTTACTAGGGAGTTGGGTAAATTATTGTTTTGGATAATCTTATAGGAGCATGATTTCATTGTCATGGGTGTAGCCAATGAGATGATCAAGACTTGCATGGTATAAATGACATTCCACTAGGATTGAAAAATTCATTTTTCATAATGATTTATTTTGTGATATGAATATGCTTATTTTCAAAAATTAAAAAATCATTTTCCAAAGTGCGGTTTTGAAAAGTGATTGGCTTTGGTATTTTGAAATTGGGTTGATTTTCAAAACATTATGGATTATTCCAACATGTAGAGAACACTGTAAAATGGAAAATTTAGAAATCATGTTTATGATACCTGTAATGTAATATAAATTGAAATTTTAATCCATTAGTTACTAGGGAGTGAGACTTATGGTGATTCGTGTATTGATAGAAATGGTACCGGGAAGACGTTGTAGAGACCAACTGAATGATGTTGTGGAAAATTTCATTGCTCTAGAGCCCCAGGTGAACCATCATCTAGTTTAGAGCATATTTCAAGATTTAGATGTTGTGTAAAGTGTGAATAGTAGTAATGAGATGAGAAATGTGAATCACTCATCTCAATTTCAAAACCAGAATCAACCCATTTTTCATGGTGATTTGGAACAAAAAATGGAAGAAGCATGGTTAAACATGATTAATCGAATATTTTATTTTCTTTGAATGTTGAAAGAGTTTAAATTCAAGTTTACAATATACATGTTTGAAGATATTAGACATCAGTGGTGGTAGTTGGTGGTCCATACTGGAATGGAACAAGGTATGACATGGGAGGGTTTTTAGGGATTGTTTAACAAACAATTATACCCTCATACAATCAAAATTTAGCGCACAATGAATTTATTTTTCTTAAAGTATGAGAATATAACACTAATTGAAAATGAAACTAAGGTTATGAACTTAGTGAGGTTTGCACTTAATGTTGTGGGTAGTGCATCCTTGAAGGTTCAGATCTTTGAATCAAGAATGAGGCAATAAATTCATTCCAAAATTGTGGTTCAATGTATAAGTGATTATACAAAAATGGTTTATAGATCATCAGTGGCTGAATGGGATATCTTGGGGGCTATAAGTGAGGGAATAATGTTGTTACCCATGGGGAACAGTGGTAACTCTAATGTATGGATCAAGCGGAATAGGGTGTCATATCTCCAGGTTGGGGGTATGGCTTTGAATCTAATAGAAGGATCAGTGAATATTCCCCTGAAAGCTTAGAGTATGCTAGGATGCTATTAGTGTGATTTTAATAGGCCACATGAAGTGGGATTCTAAGAAATATCCTCAGTCATATAATAATTACAAGCATGTGGGGAATCATCAGTGTTATTCTCATTATACTCTGATGTCAGGTGTTTGTGACACTCCTCAAGGGTCTCATGTGTCATATGCCTCAATGAGAAGGGGGAAGCAGTATTCTCCTCATCATCAATGCCAAGTTAGTCATGGTGATTATAGGATTACCATGACTCTACATCATGGGATGTTTTAGTTGGGTAATAATGTGTAGAGTGGGGAAAGAAAGAATTTTTCTTGAGCCAAGAAGGTTGTGGTGGATGACCAGTCGAAACCATCCATGTTCCAGGTACAATTATTTTTAATTATAATTTTATGAAATTTTTGTTTGATACAAGTGCTTCTCATTCATTCATTTCCTCTCATGTTTTTTATTTGTTCATTTTGTGTGTGGAAATTATTCCTTCTCTTTTAAAACTCCAAACCCCTCTAGGTCAATGAAAATGTCAAGCCTTCCAGTGTAGAGCATGTATTATAGTTGTGGATGTGATTGAGTTAATGGGGAAAATCATAGTGCTTGATATGGATTCATATGATATAATCATGTGTATAGATTGGTATAAAATTTTTAAGGCCGACATTGATTATTATGCATCGATGGTTAGTTTTACAGTGGTTTATGGCATTTGTCATCTCTTTAGAAGATAGAAAAAATGTGAAAGTGGATCTAATGGGCTTGATGTCACCAGTAGTTGGGACGGTATCATGTCAATTAGGGGATTTTTAATTGGAATCAATGGATGGAGTTTGGAGAAGCATTATTTCTACAGTGGTTGATCAGTTTATAGATGTCTTTCCTAAATAATTAGTTGGGTTTCCACCCATGAGAGAAGTGGAGTTTACAATTGATCTCCTCCTAGGGACTATTCTTATCTCACTTCTTCCTTTCTGTATGTAACCAGAAGAATTGTGGGAATTGAAATTGAAATTGGAGGATCAAGAAAACAACGTGTTCATCTGGCCTAGAATGTATTTATGGGTAGAACCTATTTTTTTAAAAAGGCGGATAAAACTAATTGGTAGTGTGTTGATTATCATAAGATTAAATAAGTCACGATAAATAATCAATATCCACTTTCACGCATTGATGACCTTTCCGGTTAGTTGAGGGGAACTCAGTGGTTATCTATGATTGAATTGTGATTAGGATATCATCAGTTGTATGTGAAGAAGGATGATATTCCCAAAACAAAATTCATGAGTAAATATGGACATTATGAGTACGTGGTTATTTCCTTTGATCTTAGGAATGCACCAACAGTCATTATGGAATTGATTAATCATATATTTCCAAAATATTTGTATTATTTAGTGGTGGTATTCATGGATGACATACTAGGGTATTCAAGGTCAAGGGTGGATCATTATCAACACATGGTAGTAGTGTTGGGGATCTTGAGAGGTCATTGGTTTTATGCCCAATTATCAAAGTGTTATTTTTGGATACAAGAGGTATGTTTTATTGGACATGTTATTTCTAATATAGGTGTTTTAGTAGATCCAAATAAGATAGAGTATTTTATCACTTATCAACATCCAAATATATTTTTTTGAGATACAGAGATTCTATTATCTAAATGGATATTACTAACACTTTGTGAATTCTCATTATTATCTTCTACAATGATAGTATTGACAAGGAAGAATGTTCCATTTCAATGGAATTCTAAATACCATAAATCATTTGAATAGCTTAAGTATTGTCATAAATCATCACCAATATTGGTTTTTCTAGAATCGGGGAAAGTGTATGTGGTCTATTGTGATGCATTAGGATCAGGGTTGGGATTTTTTCCAATACTAGGGGATCATGTGGTTGTGTATGGGTTAGGGCAGTTGATTATCCATGATAAAAACTACCCAACACATGATTTGGAGTTGGCAGTAGTGGTTCACGATTTGAAAATGTGGTATCATTATCTCTTTGGTGAGAAATTCATGGTGTATACCAATCACAATATCTTGAAGAATATTTTCTCACAAATAGATTTGAATTTGAGGCAGAGGAGATGATTGGAGTATCTCCATATGTCTGAAATTGACTTCCTGTACACACTGGGAAATTCAGTGGAAGATTTAACACCCCAACCCCAGTTACCCATAGCCCCTGTATTATTTTAATACATTGGCATGATTACAAGAATCAAGCCCCGAAAGACCGATCAGTTTAGCAGTTTTGGAAAATAGATTACATACATGAAAGTTACATTACACATTATAAAATAAAACACAACATAAATTATCATTTGAGAATTCCATTAGTCCCCTAGCTTAAACCTTCTTATCAAGCATAATACACTTCTTGGAATCCTGGGAAAATAAAATATAAGAAAGGGGTGAGATGAGATGCTCAGTAAGGATAACAATATAACGAAAACTTTCATAAATAATCATAAGCATTTAAGGAATTTTATAAGACTAAAAAAATCCTTTTAAACTTAAACTTCAGCATAATATGGCCAATATAAATCAAATAATTCCATTTACTTGTTCACATGGATATTCTACTAGTCGAATAATCACATGCAATATCAAATATCCAATTTCATATTGATGGAATGCATAATTCCAGACTTCATAACAACGTAGTCAAGGCCTTCTTCCAAGACTACAAATAAGATTTTTTCAAGGCCTTGTTCCAAGACACTAGTTTGTCTCATGAGACCTATCAATGCATCGAGGAGCTATAGCAGGCTCCACCCATCACTTACTAAGTCTAATGCATTCTTTATGTGAAAAGGTTGAGACATAACATAAACATTCATATTAAAACTAGCATACTAAATGTTAATACATTAACCATAAAACATGAATGGTATAAAAATATAACATCCATAGTAAAACATATCATAACTCATTAAATACAATATGGAAGATTTTATTATAATAAATCAACCTCGATCAAGAATAATATCCCATAGAGGATGTTAACATAGTTGAAAATGATCAGTAAAAATATTTGAGAGAAATATCCCTTTTTCATGAAATAATTTAAAAGTCATATAAAGGAAGTCTTTTAAAATATAGTTTTGAATCAAGGTGTCCCATACCACTTTGAAACTTTAGAAAGAAATTAGCAATTTAAAAAAAATCATGTTCATATAAATAAATCCTTAAAACCATTTTGAAAACATGGATATTAATGAGAAAGTTTTAGAAGAATAAATATTTAAAACATTTAAAATGATGTTTTAGTAAAAAAT
This sequence comes from Viscum album, assembly GCA_963277665.1. Classification (NCBI taxonomy): domain Eukaryota; kingdom Viridiplantae; phylum Streptophyta; class Magnoliopsida; order Santalales; family Viscaceae; genus Viscum; species Viscum album. Next base: position 1,188,030,406 of record OY728164.1, read on the forward strand.
ACCTTAAAAATAATCCCTTTGAAAACCCTTTTATGAAACATGTACATGGATAATAAATATTTCTCAGTAGATACTTACGTAAAAACAACCTCAGATAATAAAGAGATTGTGAAATTAACCCTTACCTTGTACTTTTCTTTAGTCAATGGTATGTTAAAATCTTGTATAATAGTTAAAAAATTGTTATTAAATTATTCAAAAACTATATACATAAATATGATATCATATATGATCCTCTAATATTGCTTTGCTAATAATATTTCACTAGTATCATCGTTTAGGGTGTTAACTGATTTGTTTTCCATTATATGGTTGGTTATATAAGACATGTTTGTTATGGATAGGATGTATTTGATTTGTATACAGAATGATATTATTTTTATAAAAATTATTTTTAATCATAAAATGAAAATTATTCTTGAATGATTATGATGGGGAATGAATCTCATCGGGTTCGTGGAGACGGTAATCCGTACGTATGCACGAGCGACAATATCATTATATTGATGGTGAAATAGTATGAAATTGGATGGTATATCATATATAAAGAATAATTAACATGTTATATTTATTATTTAAATAAGTTATACTCATTATTAAACCCATCTAAATAATTAAGTGTTTGAATAACAAACTACACCACGACGTGGAGACGGTAAGTCGTACGTACGCACATATGGTGACTTTGTCATTAATATAATGGATAGAATAATGAATATGGTTGTACCATTTTTATAATAAAATAAAGGTATATAGAAGATATTTTAATTATTATTTTATAATGGAAACAAAAAAGAAAGAGGATGTGGAAGAAGAAAAGAACTTGAAAGAGGTGATCAAATATTTACCTCTTCTTCGGGTTCTTCCTTTTGATTTAATCAAAAGGGCTCCTTAGGTTGTCTTTATGACCAAAGGAAGACCTCTAGGATGAAGGGAGGAAAGTTTTTAGGATATATGGGTAGGGGGTGGCTGAGACAAAAGGCTTTGGAGGTGTGAAATTAATAGAAGGGGAAGTGCCCTTTTATAAGAGAGGTGGGGGTCACTTTAGGAAAAGCTTGAAATATTATTTTATAATAAAATAATTTTCGGTTTCTATGGCTCTAAAATGAATTATTTAGAGGATAAGTTTGGTATGGGTCACAAACCTCTCGACCAATAGGTTTTATATAGGTTTAGGTTATCATATTAACCTTATCTTTTAGATTTAACTCTTAGTTAAATAGTTTGACATTTACCATGTCTCTTTGTATTTTTATATTATACGGTTAATAAACTTACTATAACAAGAGAAGTGAACCCCATGTGGTTCATTGTTAATATATATGTCCTTTGGCTGAACCTTATATTTTTAGGAATATTATATCAATTAATAATATAGTATTTGTTTTAAAAACTCAATTATGTCAATTTTGACACTATTTGGTATTTGATTTTTTTGAAAGCCATAAAAACTTTATCACTTAGAATAAAATTTATTTAACCAACCCTAAAATTTCATATTAACCTATAAAATTAGTTTCATTTATCATAAGTCTCAATTTACATTTATTTGGATATTTATAATATCTATTATTTTAATATTTCATTAATAAGGTAATTACTTCATCATCATTGTGTCATAAATAAATTAAATTATTTAATGTCTAAAAATTATAAATAAAATACAATTATATATGAAATAATTTTATATTTCTAATGAATATTCATAGTCGAATTTATATTGTGTGTAACCCTTTATTAAAAATGGTTTAGTTATTAAACTTTGAATTTAACTCTTTTAACTCTTCTTTAAATAAAATAATAATAAATGTCCTAATCTAATCCAAGTGGACAAAATAGGATAATATATTATTCCTATGGTTGTTTATGGTCGAATTACACTTATACAATAGAATTATGACATGTTTTAAGGTAATTATAATATCATTTTTACCCTTAATTACCCTATTTACTTTTAACCGTGGTAAATAAAACTCAAAAGTTACTATTCACAAAAAAAATTATTTTCATCTTGTTGAACCACATTTTACTTACTGATTTCAACTTTTTCTCTTGGATTTTTGAATTTCAACTCACAGAAGTGGTAAAATTATGTTTTATGCAAATTTGAAAATGCTCCCAGAAGGTGGGTAAAAAAACGTTAAAATTTCAATAAAATTTTATACATCTAATTTTATTATAAAATTAATCCAATGAATTGCATTGAACTTATATAGGTATTATATATCTATTTTTACTTAAAATAAATTCAAATAAAATAAATAATTATTTAAATAAAAAGTCGGTTTTAAATAATAACGCAGTGTTTTTCACTACTCATCCAAAATTGAAAGTTTTCAGAAAAATACCAAAACTTCACCCTAAGATAATTTTGATATTTTGAATTAAAAAATGAAGTCTATTTTACCAAATTAAAAACATATAAGTTTCCTTTATTAATTTAAAATTAATTCCCATTGTCAAAACCAAAAAGTGGGTTTTTAAAAAGTAAAAACATTCAAAAGATTGACATGTGTTTATGTCAAATCTAAATGTGAAATTACTTATAATGACCAAAATTGTATTAAATGATAAAAATATAATCTAATTATACTTACAAACCATTCAAGTGTATAATTGAACACTATAAATTATTTTGATTAAAAAAGTTGTTTTCAATTAAAATTTAGTATTTTTCACTATTCACCTAAATATGAAAGTTATCAGAAAAACAACAAAAATTTATCAAAATTAAATTTTTATGTTCTGATTCTAAATAATAAGTTAATTTTTTCAAATTTAATATATAAAAGTGTTAAATATTGGATTTAAAAATGGTTCGCCATTAAAATGTGTTAAAATTGCATTTTCTGAAAAATACTTCCTATATATGAAAAAATGAATTTGTTCTTATATTTTATCTAATAAAAACATAATATGGATGTTAAAATTTATATAAAATATATAAAATTCAAAATTAAAATAATACTATTCATAACCGCTTTTGAACAGCTAGTTTGGTAAGTCGTGGTACGCTCGAACTCAGTGTTGCGTGTAGCACAAGTTATTGAATTACTTTGAAGAAATAACGTACTATAAAATCTTGGGTTGTTACATTCTACCCTCCTTTAATAAATTTTTTCCTCACAATATGAAATTTTTTTCAAAAATAAAAGGTTAAAAATATAAAAATACCTTAGTGTAAAACCCACATCGGAAATTGGGTTAATAAAATTTAGTCTTAATAAGAGGGAAATGGAAATGAAAAAATCACCACCAAATTATGATCTCGATTTGGAGAACATTGGTGAAAATTAGAGACACATAATTGGAGTAAAAACGTAAATATTTATAGGAAGTGATTTAGGTCGTCAATCACAAACAAGTGTAAAATTGAGGGCCTCAAAGCCATCAATCTATGATGATTTAAAATATCATCAGTTCAACAAAATATAAGGTATTAGGATAACATATTTTTTGTTTTAAGATACCTTCCCTAATGTTTAAGAATTAATTTATTCATAGAATAAGAGGAAAAAATATACTTGACAAATAGAGTTTCATCCTTCAACTAATTCCTACCACAAACTCATCTTTCACTACAAAAGATAATAGAATTCAAAAATATTCTATTTATCCTAATCATATAGGGTTCCAAAAATAATGAATTTATAATTCATTTTTTAGACTATTAAAAAAACTACATTATACAAACTAGGACATCACGTATGCCAGTGGTAAGTGATCCACCCTTGTCACCCTTTGGTTGTGGGTTCAAGTCTCGTAGCCTTTCCAGATGTGACGGGTTGTCGCCCGACCTCTGGGTTGTCCTTTTTATGACAATCCAAAAATAATCTCAAGAAATTATTTAACCTTAACAATAGTATCCAATGTAAAACTTAATGGATTCCAACCTTTAGACTTATCCAAAATATTTTTGTCCAAACTCACAATCCAAAATTTATAAGGAAGGTAAACACAATGAAGATCCTTTTTTCCACGTAATAACATGTGAATACCTTCATCGTGTATTCTTTTAAAACACTATAACACCCTGAATTACCATAAAACCTTATTGATTACATTCATGATCCCTTATTCCTTATTTAATACCGGATATACTCCTTCTATCCAAAAATGTTTTAGACACCAACAATGATGGAATATACAAATCATTAATCAGTTTCAAGGTTGTCAAGAATATCTAATATAATTTATCCAAATCAATCATATATTATTCCAAAATCACTACCTCAGTATCAGAACCATATTATGTTTTATCTTTCTCTTAATCATATACTTTCCAAAAACATTAACCTTCTATTGAGTCACTTTTCTTGGTTCTGCACAATCTCAAGTCCTTAATGAAATAGTACTATAGTACAATCCTTATATACTCTATAATTATTATAACATGTACATCATTAATAAAATACTCAAATGACACAATACTTTAATAACAACATAAGAACTCTAATCATTCCTCTTCATCTTCAGTAGTATCATAACTTAATTATTATCCAATAGCAGCATTTGGGGTATACTCTGATGATTTGGACATTGATTCGCATAGTGTCTGAACTCCTTGTAGATGAAGCATTGTACATTTGAAACCTTTTTCTTGCCCTTTAAATCATGTACTTGGTGTCCTTTTTCTTCAAAATTATAACAAACTTCCATTCCCTTCAAGCATTTACCAAGGTGATTCTTTCCACAGTTATCATATATGGGAAAAACCCTTCTTTCCCCACTTCCCTTTATCCATATTTTTCTCTTCCATCCTTTTCTTCTCTTTCTTCCCTTCAAAGCCATAGGACTCAGAGAATTATGTACTTATCTTATTAACACATGATATTATTTCTTCATATGATGAGAATATATGAGATACTATTTCCCTTTTAAATTTTGGCTTAATACCGTGAAAGATATGATCCTTCTTAATCTTTTGATCATGCGTATTGCTATAATTTTCATTCCTTCTACTAGGCACCATTTCTAAACAATGTCATACACTAGGTTAGTTTATGAATCGTAATGCATAATTCCAAACTTGTAAAATACCTAACAGAAATTGAAAAGATAGTGCATATAATCTATAATCATAAAATGTTTTCTTTGAGGAAGTATTTACTTCTAAATCCTTCATAATGGCTTGTAATGAAAATATGAATTATCCTAAGCATATCCCTCGGGAGTGTCATAACCAAGAGTGCAGCAAGACCCGTTGTCGTGTACTAGGATACCCCAGGTCAAGCCTGAAACTCCTTGTCTGAGTTTTCACTCCTAGGTACATATGTACCAGAGCCGCCTCTACTTGCTCATATCCAGACAGGGATGTATTTCTTAGAAAACACACAAAATCTCTACATTGCCAAAATTCTAGGAAGTTCTTCTATATTAATCCTCAAAGTATATCTTAGAGTAATGTTCTCTAATCAGAGTTTATCTAAATCTATTTCCAAGGTTGTTGTTAAAATTACTCTGATACCAACTATAACACCCCGACCCCAGTTACCCAGAGTCAGTGCATTATTTCAATACATTAACATGATTACAAGGAATCAATCCCTGAAAAACCGACCAGTTTAACAGTCTTGGAAAATAGATTACATACATGAATGTTACATTACACATTAGAAAATAAAATACAACATAAATGATCCTTTGATAATGTCATTAATCCCCTAGATTAACTTTTATTATCAATCATAATACAATTCTTAGAATCCTGGGAAAATAAAACATAATAAAATGGTGAGCTCAGATTCTTAGTAAGGATAACAATATAGCATAAACTTTCATAAATAATCATAAACATTTAAGGCAATGCATAAGACTAAAAAAAAGCCTTTTAAACTTAAACATGAGCATAATATGGACAGTATAAATCAAATAATTCCATTTACTTATTCACATGGATATTTTACTAGTAAAATAATCACATGCAATATCAAATATTCAATTTCATAATGATGGAATACATAATTCCAAACTTCATAACCACATAGTCAAGGCCTTTTTCCAAGACTACAAATAAGATTTTGTCAAGGCCTTGTGCCAAGACACTAGTTTGTCTCATGAGACCTACCGATGCATCGATGAGCTATAGTGGGCTCCACCTGTCACTTACTAATTCCAATGCATTCCTCATATGAAAAGGTTGAAACATAACATAAACATTCGTATTAAAACTAGAATATGAAATGTTAATAAGTTAACCATAAACCATGAATGGAATAAAAATAGCACATCCACAGTAAAACATATCATAACTCATTTAATAAAATATGGAAGATTTTATTATAATAAATCAACCTCGATCAAGAATAATATCTTGTAAAGGATGTTGACATAGTTGAAAATGATCAGAAAAAAATCTTTGAGAGAAATATCCCTTTTTCATGAAATCATTTAAAAGTTATATAAAGGAATTAATTTAAAAGATAGTTTTAAATCAAAGTGTCCCATAACACTTTGAAACTTTTTAAAGGAATTAACATTTTAAAACATTCATGTCCATATAAATAAATCCTTAAAACCATTTTGAAAACATGGACATTAATGAGAAAGGTTTAGAAGAATAAATCTTTAAAACATTTAAAATGATGTTTTAGTAAAAATTCCCTTAAAAATAATCCCTTTGAAAACCCTTTTATTAAACATGGACATGGATAATAAATATTTACCAATAGATACTTATGTAAAAACAACCTCAGATAATAAAGAGATTGTGAAATTAACCCTTACCTTGTACTTTTCCTTAGTTGATGGTATGTTAACCTCCTATATAATAGTTAAAACATTGTTATTAAATTATAAAAGAACTATATATATAAATACTATATCATATATGATCCTCTAATATTGCTTTGTTAATAATATTTCATTAGTATCATTATTTCGGGTGTTAACTGGTTCGTTTTCCATTATATGGTTGGTTATGTAAGACATGTTTGTTATGGATAGGATGTATTTGATTCATATACAGAATGATATTATGTTCATAAACATTATTTTTAATCATAAAATAAAAATTATTCTTGAATTATTACGATGGGGAATGAATCTCATCGCATTCGTGGAGACGGTAATTCGTACATACGCACGAGCGACAATATCATTATATTGATGGTGAAATAATATGTAATTGGATGGAATATCATATATACATAATCATTAAAATTTTATATTTATTATTTAAATCAGTTATACTCATTATTATATCCATCCAAATAATGAAGTGTTTGAATAACAAACTACACCACGACGTGGAGACGGTAAGTCGTACTTACGCACGTATGGTGACTTTGTCAGTCATATGATGGATAGAATAATGAATATGGTTGTACCATTGTTATAATAAAATCATAGTATATATAATATACTAGTTTTATTATTTTATAATGGAAACAACAAATAAAGAGTAAGTGGAAGAAGAAAAGAACTTGAAAGAGGTGATGAAATATTTACCTCTTCTTCAGGTTCTTCCTTTTGATTTGATCAAAAGGGCTCTTTAGGTTGGCTTTCTGACCAAAGTAAGGCCTCTAGAATTAATGTAGGAAAGTTGGGAGGATATTTGGGCAGGGTTTTGTCGATCCAAAAGGCTTTTTAGGTGTGAAATTAAGAGAAGGTGAAGTGCCCTTTTATAAGAGAGGTGTGGGTCACTTTAGGAAAACCTTGAAATATTATTTTATAATAAAATAATTTTCGGTTTCTAATGGATCCAAAATAAATTATTTAAAGTCTAAGATAGTTATGGGTATAAAACCTCTAAACCAATAGGTTTTAGATAGGTTTAGGTTATCATATTAACCTTATATTTTAGATTTAACTCTTAGTTAAATAGTTTGACATTTATCATGTCTCTTTGTATTTTGATATTATATGGTTAATAAACATACTATAATAATCCAAGAGAACCAAATTTGGTTAATTGTTAATATATATAACCTTATATAAGTATTTTGGCCTAAAATTATATTTTTAGAAACATTATATCAATTAATAATATAGTATTTGTTTTAAAAACTCAATTATGTCAATTTTGATACTATTTAGTATTTGATTTTTTTTAAAGCCATAAAAAATTTATCACTTAGAATGAAATTTATTTAACCAACCCTAAAATTTCATATTAACCTATAAAATTATCTTAATTTATCATAAGTCTCAATTTACATTTATTTGTAAATTTATAATATCAATTATTTTAATATTTCATTTATAAGGTAATTACTGTATCATCATTGTGTCCTAAAAAATTAAATTATTTAATGTCTAAAAATTATAAATAAATTACCATTATGTAGGAAATATTTTTATCTTTCTAATTAATATTTATAGTCGAATTTATATTGTGTGTAACCCTATATTAAAATGTTTTAGTTATTAAACTTTGAATTTAACTCTTTTAACTCTTCTTTAAATAAAATAATAATAAATGTCCTAATCTAATCCAAGTGAACCAAAGAGGATCATATATTATTTCTAGGGTTTTTTATGGTCAAATTCCAATAAAATTAGGACATGTGTTAGGGTAATTATAATATCATTTTTACCCATAATTACCCTATTTACTTTAAATTGTGGTAAATAAAAGTCAAAAGTTACTATTCACAAAAAAATTATTTTCATATTTTTGAACCACATTTTACTTACTGATGTCAACTTTTTCTCTTGTATTTTTTAAATTAAACTCACAGAAGTGGTAAAATTATGTTTTGTGCAAATTTTCAAATGCTCCCAGAAGGTGGGTAAAAAAATGTTAAAAGTTCAATAAAATTGTATACATATAATTTTATTATAAAATGACTCCAATGAATTGAATTTAACTTATATAGGTATTATATATCTATTTTGACTTAAAATAAATTTAAATAAAATAAATAATTATTTAAATAAAAAGTCGGTTTTAAATAATAACGCAGTGTTTTTCACTACTCATCCAAAATTGAAAGTTTTTAGAAAAATACGAAAAATTCACCCTAAGATAATTTTGATATTTTGAATTCAAAAATGAATTATATTTTACCAAATTCAAAACATATAATTTTTATTTATTAATATAAAATTAATTCTCGTTGTCAAAACCAAAAATTGGGTTTTTAAAAAGTAAAAACTATCAAAAGATTAACATGTGTTTATATCAAATTTAAATGTGAAATTACTTATAATGACCAAAATTTTATTAAATGATAAAAATATAATATAATTATACTTACAAACCATTCAAATCTATAATTTAACACTATAAATTATTTTGATTAAAAAAGTTGTTTTCAATTAAAATTTAGTATTTTTCACTATTCACCCAAATATGAAAGTTATCAGAAAAACACCAAAAATTTATAGAAGCTAAATTTTTATGTTCTAATTCTAAAGAATAAGTATATTTTGTCAAATTGAATATATAAAAGTGTTAAATTTTGTATTTAAAAAGGGTTCTCCATTAAAAGGTGGTAAAATTGCATTTTCTGAAAAATACTTCCTTTATCTGAAAAAATGAATTTGTTCTTATATTTTTTCTAAGAAACACATAATATGGATGTTAAAATTTATATGGAATATATAAAATTCAAAATGATGATAATACTATTTATAACCGCTTTCGAACAGCTAGTTTGGTATGTCGTGGTGCGCTTGAACTCGGTGTTGTGTGTAGCGCAAGTTATTGAATTACTTTGAAGAAATAACGTACTATAAAATTTTGGGGTGTTACAGAAGATGCATTAATTAAAAATTCATAAGCTCAAGAGGTGAAATAGGAATCAAATTAGTTCAAGATAATATCATTTATAGATGAAATTAGGTTGGAATGTGAAGACCAGGGATATGAAGTCATTTTCTTTCTAGTCTCGTTGGCTCCAGACTTGGATGGTTTGGTTATGGAAGAGAAAATTTCCGATTCAAAGTGTGGGTCTATGAGGTCAGAACTCAATGGTGGGGAGACCTTAGAGAGGTGGAAACTAGATGAGAATTTAGTGTTGTGCTTTTGGAATTAGATGGTTATACCAGTGTCTTGTTAGGAGAAACTCCTCAGTTCATACCATCATTCTAGATAGTATTTCTATCCTGGAATTCAAAAAATTTATAAAGCGTTGGAATCCTAGTTTTTGTGGGTGGGTATGAAATGGAAAGCATCTGAGATTTTATCGAGAGGCTTGAAATGTCATCAAGTCATGGTGGAGAATCAAGGGCTGATAGTTATGTTATAGTCTTTACCTTTCCCACTATGGAAATGGAAGAAAATAGAAATTAACATTGTTACAGGTCTCCCAAGAACAATCAAGAAGCATAGTTCCATATGGGTGATAGTGGAGAATCTTGCAAAGTCGGTTAATTTCATCCTTATTCATGAATCTCATACAGTGGAGGATTTGTCCAAAATCTATATCTAGAATTAGTTAAAGAGGCATGGTGTTCTAGTTTCAATTTTATTAGATAGATACCTGATGGTCACATCTCATTTATAGAAACCCTTCCACCAGTCCCTTGTAGCTAAGTTGACGATGAGTACATCATATCATCCTCATATGGATAGGAAATCCAAAATTATTATACAAACATCGAAATATATGATGCAGTCATGTGTAATGGATTTTTGTGGCTCATGTGAGGAGCACTTGTCATTAGTAGAGTTCTCCTACAATAATTGTTAGATGGCCTCCATACATATGGATCAGTTTGTAGTGTGGTATAGACATCTGTGTCGTTCTCCACTATATTGGGTGTAAATATATGATACTTCTATGGTAATAATGATCCTTTTCCAAGAGAAATAAATAGAATATTATGTTGATCAAAAATAAATTGGAGACAGCTTAGAGTCATCTAAAATTGTATGTGGACCATCATCGACAACTTTTTTCATTCAGGGTGGGTAATCACATGTTCTTGAGAATTGTTCTAATGTTGGGACCTCATCAGTTTGGAAAACAAGGAATATTATCTCTGAGCTATATTAAGCCTTTTGAGATACTCGATCTGGTTGGAGAGGTGTCATATTATTTGGATTTTCCACTATCGTTTAGTATAGTGCATAATGGCTTTCATGTGTCACATTTTAAAAAGAATCCGCTGTATCGTGACATTGTGATTCGTTGGGATCATGTTGAGCTAGAGTCAGATGCTTCCTTGTTGAATGTACTAGTGTATATTGTGGATAGGAAAGATAAATTATTGAAAGTATAAAGCATCCATCTAGTTATGGTATTGTGGAAACATGGTCAAATTTAGGAGGAGTCTTGGGATTAGAATAATGAGATGGTTGAATAATTGTCGAAACTCTTTTAGAAATGCATTGGTTCTCTACTTTCTAATGGTGGAAATCCAATGGTGGGGAGAATGTATCACCCCCCCCCCCCCTCGATTTGAGATATGTTACATTTTTTATTTGATTTTATGTTTGAAAATTGGGTGGGTAATATTAAAGAGATTTTGGAGTGGTTTTAGAATGGTTTGTAGGAATTTGTAAGGGTGAATAGTTTGAGCATGGTTTGGGAAAACCATATAGCTTCTCCAAGAAACCATTAAAGTTGAGATAGTGGGATTTATCATGTTTGGGACATTGTTTGTCTAACAAAGTATTCCAATTGTGTGGGGTCCCTCTTGAGGCCGTAGAAGGAGCATGGTTAGTGCATGGTTTGTCTAATCATGCGATCTAACCATGCATGACATTAAAAAACGGGTTTTTTAAAATTAGGATCACTCAAGATTTACCCTAAATCCCCCATTTCCCATCCCACTTGAACTCTAGTCTAGATTTTCTCTACTCTTGGGTTAGGGATCTTATTACACTCATCTGGTAGGTTTTTCGAAGGTTTTTTTTGGTGTGGAAAAGGATATTCTCTTCTAGTAAGTCTTCTCTATTGTTTGTTTTTTTGTTTTCCTTAGATCTAGATGTCCCTCTATCTTAATTTTCTAGATCTACATTTGTCTCAAGTGGAGATAGGGTTATTTTTTCCTAAAATGATGAGAGTAGGGATTTTTTATGTTAAGAAAAGTGATCTAAGGTGGTTTTGTGAATTATTCGCCAATATTTGTGGTGCGGTTGTTCATTTTTTGATTTCCCCAAAACTATAAGATAGGTGGATTCACTCACACCTCTGTTTTGATAGAACTTGAGGGATTTAATTTTAAATTAATTTTTTTTCCTGAGATTGGATGTGATTATGGTGTGAAAAGATTTCTTAGAACCCATTTTGTGATGCTTTGTAGATTTGGGGAAAATGGGGTTTTGTTGTGCAATGTGCTTTGTGCTGGATATTAAAATGTTGATTTTAAAATCAGTGGGTTGGTTTGTTTTATAAAAAATTATTTACAAAATTTTTTTTTAGTAAAATGTGGTTTTCATGGAAATGAGGTTCGTCATGGATGCAATATAATATTATTTTAAATATATGTGATTTTATTGAATGGTTTTAAGTTTAAAGGGGTTTTTGGTTGGAAATTTTTATGTTGACATGATTATTTACAAATGTTGGTTTGTATGATGTGGAAATTATAAATAGGAATGTTTTATATAATTTGAAGGATGTTATTGGCATGGGGGTGGCTTACGACTTAATCATGGTTGGGAAATGATGAATAGTGGGCATGAAGGACCACCATCAAAGGTAAGTGGGTGTAAAGTACCACTATAAAATTTGGATGAGTTCAGATGTGAAGTTCCACCATCAATATTAACACTGAGCTCTAGTGTATGTTTGGAAGTTGGGATCATGGTCGGTACATGTGTGTAGCCATGCTAGTTGGAATGGTTTATGACATTGAAAATGGGTCTTTGAGTTAATGATGTGTTTGGTTTCATTAGTTGGTTGATTTCTTGGTATTGTATTGATTTGGTTGAATTACATTGGGTAAGGATGTGTTTTTCTTGTTGTGAATTGATGAACTGTTTAATAGATTTATATAAATTGTTTTATATAATTGTTTTAATGGTTTTATCCTAGTGGTTTCTGAATGGAATTCATTTGGGGAAATACTACTGAGTATTATTAATCACCCCTTGTTTTGTAACTTTGGTCCTTTTTTAGATGTTGTATTCTGGGACACGGGAAAAGGTAAGGAATATCATTCTTTCAGTGGTGCATCATGATGCTTGGGCAGTATTGTGGTTCTTGGAATATGGATCTTGGTGTGGAGGTGTGGAGGTGTGGATTTGTACCCTATATTCTTTGGTTTTTTTGTTTAGTCTTCCATTTGGAACTCTGATTATGAATTATTGTGGGTTATTTGTATAGGTCTTTTGGGGTTTTCATAAAATTAGTTTTGATGTATTATTTTTTCTTGGTTATGTGTTGTATTGGATTACCATGTTGAAATGGATCTTGTAGTTGTAGTCAGTTATGGATTTTTTGATTGGTTTCTTTTATTCTAAGGTAAAATCATTTCCAACTTGTTCTTAATCCCTCGGCATTTATATACAGCCTTTGGTTCCTTGTTAATGTAACTTGAGGCTGAGTAGAACTTACACCTCTACTCAAGCCAATTAGGTGGGGGTGTGATGTAACATTAATAGAGGTTGATGAACTCTTTATAGGGTGGATTAATTTTGTTTGGGTATGAATCAAGGACCATAAACCATGTGATATAATTTTTGGTATTGTATTCTAGAGAAAATTATGAACATAGTGATTTGTTCAAGGAATATAAACAAATATGTTAAGATAATTAGTTATGTTTTCAAATAATACCACTTGTATTAGGGCCACATAATAATGTGTTTGGATATTGAAAATCATTCGCGGTGATGCTCCCCAGCTATGAGATCGAGTTAAAATTTCAAATAAAGGTATCTATATTAGTGAAAAAGATGGACCTACAAATTGAGGTTGTTTATAACCAAATACTTCCATGTTGTAGACCCTACTAATTACAAAGGGGTTGTTTGTTGAATATTTGGTGTTGTGAGACCAATTTGAGTCATACAATGTATCAATCCTCTCTCAAAATCTACACCTTTTCTTAGTTTCTCTTCCACACTGAATGATAATAGTTATACATGCAAGATGATGAATGTAAAAGAAGTATATATTTAGGAATCAATAGGTGTAAATAGTACTATGACACATGTTCATTTTTCATGGACTCTCACACAATTAAATATTGTTGTGAGTTCATTTTCCTTCATTATCAATTCAAGATTTAGATTTTTTTGTAGAACCTATTACCTAACTATGGATTGTTAGGTAACTACTGCTGATAATAAATGTTAATAACTTACAACATCTGGTGAGGTGAATCTATACAAGGTGGGGAAAGAGTTATTTTTATATATTTTTTATGGTATATTAGTTTAGTAGTTCTAACCACAATACCCATCACTAGTATCTTGAAATATTAGTGATTTATTAGATGTGATGGATTCTTTCTATAACAGTGAGTGATATCACCCTCAGGTGTGGTGAGAAGAATATACTTTTAAGATGTAAGTATAACTACCCATCATCAAGTAGCATGGAGACATTCACTACTTACATGGAAGTGAAATTTTATTCCTATTAATATGGAAGAATACATGAATACCATCAAAGGGGGGCCTATGGTTCACTATGAATGAGGCTCTGATGTGTGTAATGAATTTTATTATTATGTTAATGTTCAATGTTGATGAATGATAGGGTGAACTACCTTATTTCTCCTATATAACATGGGAGATGAATCACCACATGTGATTATTTAAGGTTGATTATATCAATAATTTAGATATTTATATAGTATTTCCATGAGAGTGTCTGGTATACAGTAAAATATTAGAGTGTGGTATTTTTCTTATTATGGAAATATTACCCTTTAAGAGGTTTATGCATTAATGGATGATCAGATTATAATATTGTATTAGTGGCATGGTTTTTTTGTATTATTTTATTGAATTTTCTTCATTTAAATGGATTTGTAGGTTCTTGGGAAGCTAATTTCTTTATAGTTTATTACTTTATAAAGAGTGGTACATTTCTCACCATCAATAAACGATGGTGGACATGCACTAATCAATAGTTATAGAGAGGCTTGAAGTAGTGATGATGTCAATTTTTTAATTATGTGTAACATAATTTTGTAGTAATTTTACCAATAAGGGTACCCTAATGGTTGGGATAATTTCACTCACTTCCCTGAGAGAATAGTGTGTTTCCTTATATGCATGTATTATAGGTGGTTCTAGGGAATCTAAGTGTTGACTACACCAGTAGAGAATGGTCCTTAGTATGGCAGGCATGGTGAGTCATTTTTGGTGTAACTCCCACCCCATATGGAATCCCTTTTTATATAATATAGAATAAGGATTTATCTAAAATATATTTTTTTATTTTAGTCACTCTACCATGTGATTTCTTGGAGTCTGGAGCCAATGGTGCATGGTCATCTAAATTGTCAAGACTTTCCACTTTAGATTGTGGATGATTGGGCCACCTAACAAGTTTTTGTATGATATTGAGAAGCTATATGGGTTTTAGTTTATTTCTGATGTGATGATCCATATATTTCAAGTGCCTATGATGAATATGAACTATTTTATCTTTGATAGAAGTCATAAGTCTATTAGAAATAGGTATTTGGAATGGGAGATTCTTGTAGATATTTGTATTGTAGGTTGGGAAGAAGGATAATGTTTCTCTTGTTTTATGAGATATCAAAAGTAGTTTATGATCATGATTAACATGTGATGGTTGAGTAATTGATATAATTTTAAAATAGTATGTGGTATTATAGTTTTTTAGTGATGGAATAGAATTTGGTAAAGTGTTAAATTTTGGGGTGTACATATATATATTTCTCTTATATGATAACCATCTAGAACACTCTTTAAAATGGGGGGATAGAAGCACTTTGACCTATGATTACTATATTAATAGTTCTTTCTAGCAGTGTAGGTTCATTTAAAGTCTCTCAAAATGAATAATCATGTTTCCATTTAACTATTTTTTTGAGATAGACTAGATATGGTGTCTTCATGAATGAACGATGAGATTTCATTCACTGATAGTTGTGTGTCAGATTCTCTTAGTGCTCAAATCTTTGTGAATGAATGAGTTTCATGTTAAGTTTGGGTGTTTCTATAACATTATATTTTTTTGAGATATATATTTCATTGGATTCCTATTTTAGGAAAAAAATGGAACAAAGGTAGAGAGGATTTAGTAATATAGATTTTTTGGGGTTTATACTTATATCATTTTTTGAGTTTTTGATCCCCAAGAACTCTTTAATAATAAAATAGTATATTTATCCAAGAAAATTTACTTTTAAGAACTATTTTATGATTTTATTAAAGTTGAGGTGTGGTTTTTAACCCCCAGGTTTTTCTAGTGTGAACTTTTGAGCCCAATAGAGCCACAATAAAAATATATTAGGTATAAAAATAATATTTCTATCCCACTTATTCTGATAAAATGATTTTATTTATTAAATGGAGTTTAGGATGGTAAAATGACATAGTGGATGAATTATAAATATAGGTTTTATCCTTGAAAAATTATAATTTGGGTTCAAATTGGAGTTTGTGTGTTTGGGTTATCATGGATTTAGTTATTATTTAATTAAATTATTTTAACTAAATTTATTAATTGTTTATTAATAGTAAAAACCCAATAAAATACACTTTAATTATCCCTTATAATATTTTAATAAAGTTATCCACATTTGATGGTTTGAATAACAATAAATAATGAGAAATAATTGAGAGGGAGCTTAGAGGAATAACAAACAGTGTGGTGTTTTGTTCAAGGGATAAAATAAATGGATTTAATCATTTTTGGTTCACCATTGATGTAGGAGTCATATTTTTTTTCTTTTCTAATTCTTCATTTTTTGTGATCTAGGTCTTATATTTCAATCCCTTTGAAGAACTTATGATTTTAATTTTTTTTTTACTTTATTATATGGATTTCATTTGGTATTTTGATGTTTCTTCTAATCATCTAGATTTACCTATGGTCAACACATTCATCACATTCATTTAAAAATGATTAGGTGGTCAACATGTGAGACTAGAATTTAATTGATGGCCATTTTCATTTATTATATTGTTTATTAATCACATATGAATAAGAACCAACCATCCTTACCAAGGTTTGGTGGTATTGAAGTTTGAAATTATTAGTGTTCGGTGTGGCTATAAATTTTAGAAGGATGGAGGAGGCATATTGGTAGCTGGTTATAACATCTCGAAAATGGAAACTGGTGTAGTAAGGCACAACATGGGTGACATCAAGCGAGGGAATCATATCTGTTATAGACATATTGCTACAAAGACATCCATGTAAGGAGGCCACTGTTGAACCATGTGATGCGCACAAGGGGCATGATTTTGGGGTAGTACTGTGGGATTGACAAAAACATTATTGGATTAATATTGAAATGGATTAGTAAATAGTGGTTTCCAAGGGGTAGGTGGTTCAACATGTAGTGTGAGTAAGTGGGAAGCTATTTGAGACTGTTTCCCTTCATTTTCATATATATGTTACAAATTATTATTATTATTATTATTATTTATTATTTAGGATATAACTTTAAACTATGAAATTATATTGATTTCCGATATTTTTCATCATGATCTTGATATTGATATGAATGATTCAATACCAATATTGGGTGCCTAAGTTTTACTACTAGAATGATCCCTAGGCCCCTTCATGCAACGTCTCATGTGTTTGATATGATAAAATAAAAAAATTTGTTGATAGTTTCATTAATTAAATATAATATTCTAAGTATTTAATTAATATAAAATACAATGGAGTGGTCCATTGTTTCTTCCTGATCCATTTATGTGGTCATATTGGAAGACTTTATATTTAACTATCTAGAGTTACTGACAGGTTTCCAGTATGATTGTTTGAGTGGGGTCTGTACTAAATTGGATGAATAGTTATGGAATGTAATAAGTCTCATTATTCATGTATATATATATAGGGTTACTGATCCAACAAAACACTTGGGGAATGAGTCCCCAATCAGTAGTGTGTGTACTCCCCCATTTAAGAGCTCAGGTGAGGTCTATGTCCTCCACTTGGTTTTCTACCTTGAATATGGTTTTTTAGTTTGGAATAGGCCCCCTTTATAGTTATTTTTAGATTAAAAGGGTAATATGGAATTTTCAATTTTGTAGGATAGATTTATGGTACAATATTGATGGACTATATAGTGTTGTGTCCCCTCATTTGATGAGTATACTTCAATGATGAGCTTGCACCCTAATTTTTTTTCAGATATAGGTTTTCTTGATAAAGGGGGAGATATATGTGGATTTATTAAGACACGTGAATAATCACTATTATATAGGGTTTACCTCAAGTTGCAGTATATAGTTGGATATCAACTTCAGAATTTGTAGACTCTTCAGTATTCTGATCTTCTATTTTCCCTTGTGTGGTATGTCAATCATGGTTTAAATAAGTTATGATCAAGACCATAATTTAATCCTTTAGAATTATTACTGTGTATTATATCTATAGTATTATTACATTTCATTTGTCTAATTACTCATTATCTTTGAGATACTTAACCCAACATGGAATTCTTGTTTTCCTTATACTCCCCAATTATGCCAGGAAGTGATTTGGCTTGTTACTTTGAGTTTATTTTTATTGTTTTTAGGGAATACAATTTTCTAAGTTTATACTCACCAATATATGTTTTGTGTTCCAACATGTATTTTTTTAGTGAATATTATACAATGGTTTAGATATAGTTATGACTGACATGGATATGGCATGGATTTTTCAATTAAAAAACATGGTGATGCTTGGTTACCCATAATAGATCATGGTGATTTGTAATACTTTTAGTGACCACTACGGATTTAGTGTGACCTAGTAGTACATATCGTGTGGTGTAACTTCTCAATGATTTTGTTTTAGAGACTTATTAGATGTATATTTTTTATTTTATTTACCTTATTGGATTTAATTCTACTTTTTTTGTCATGGCTGAATTATATATAGTTCAGTTGATATATATATATATATATATATATACAAAACTAGTATTTTAGGTATGAATCATGTGTTGGAAATGTGTATTTTATATGTTTTTATATGTTAAGGGATCACATGATGTGTGATATTCCTAATTTGTGTTAACCACCATCCCATAGACTATTAGTGGTAGGCTTGGGGTAGTACACTTGGCTCCCAATCAGCCTAGAAAGGTCCCCATTGGGACATGTCTGATTAATGGAAATTAAGTACATGTAGGTCCTCCCCACTCTTCAATAATCAAAAGATATAAATTTTTTCCACATAGTACCGTCTATATGGGTCCTCTCCATCGATATATAAATATTAACGATGAAGGCTCTCCTTATGAAAGAAGTTGTAGATGCTATCCCCATATCATGAAAATTGAAAAGATATAAATTCATCCACCTTTCCATCTCATGAGCACTTGGTAACCATATAGGACTTTCCTATGGAAACTAAGAAAAAACTCTTGACGTCCTCCTCAGAGTACCCTTTATAATGGTCCTCCAAATGGAATTATGATGATCAGTCATGAAGGCCCTCCTCTTGATGTTAGTTCTATAAATATTCATGTTTACCAAATGACCATCTTATAAGGATACTCTCACTTTTACAACTCATTAGTAATTACTGTTCAAGGAGGTCCTCCCCATGGAATGTTTTCAAATAACCATAGATTTTATCCTTAGATAATGCATTTAATATATCCTTTTATAATGAAGGAAATAGAAGACATAAAATTTATCCCTATGAATGAGACCGGTTAAGTGGTAACTATTGAGGGCCTCCTTGAAAGATCCATGATAATGACTCTATAGTTCCTTCCCAAGGTATATTTTAAATTGGTCCCCTTTATTATAGAACATTATGAAATAATTTATGTTCTAACCAAGACATATAATCATGAATTAAGCTTTAATATTCTCCTTATGATGATCATTGTAAAGGACCTCATCATAATGGAATATATTTTAATTGTGAAGGTCCTCCATGTGTTAAATTTTCTCTAAAGCTTTTGTCATACTGAGAGTAAATTTAGAACATAGGTTAGAACCATTGGGAAACACATTATCAATCGATGATATCTCATCCCAATAGAATGGATGGTTGAGTTGATAGTCATTTATAGTTCAAACACAAATCCATTTAATCTTTCATGTCACTGAGAATATTCTATATGATCATACTCATCTAGAAGGTACAATAGTGAAATAAAATTTATATTAAAGTCAGGTTAAATAACCCTACACAAAGGATGAAGAGAACTTTACAAACATAAAGAAATATTTAGATAAGGATACAATACTAGTAATATTCCAAAACATGTACACTTCCATGTATTTAATTATGGATACATTAATAGGGTAATGAATAGACTAATTTAGATAAGAATTATGGGTTACTCTTTGTCATATGAAGAATAGATACATGTCTTATAGAGAGAATTACAATCTCTTTAATATGGTATATGAGTTATTACACCATGTCAAATCGGTCACTCTCTTGGTGGATTAATGTTTGGAGCTAGGAAAATTTCACAAGTGTATCTAATATTCATGCCTTAGTGTTTTTAAGATTTAGTACAAGATAATTATTAACACCCCACATGATTTGTATATCATAGAGAGGGATAAATATAAATCCCTACAATTTAAATCTCTCGTTGCTCAAAAAGGTTCATCAGGGAAAGTGCCTCTAATTCCATTTCCTTAGGATAAGTCCCAAGACCTAATTCTATACTCTCTAGTTATCATATTCAACAAAACCACATTGTTCCACTATTCATGAAATTGTATACTTATCTTAATAAAGTTATGACAATATCATGTATTCAAATACCAAGAAGGTCAAGAAAGTGTCTCATTTATTGAAATATAATCCTATAATCATATAAAAATATTTTGAGATGATAAAACCTCTCCTAGATATGGAACAACATCTATCTCATTACATAATAAAATAAAATAAGCTGTTAATACAATAGAATCGTTCTTTGTGGGAGTATATTGAAGCCCTAAACCATAGGGTATGGAGAATTTTCACCACTATTACTACCTATAACATAAAAATGTTCACATCATAGAAAAGTATGTATGGTGAAATAATAAAATCAACCCTAACCCATAGGGATGGGGTTATTATTACTTCCCCATCCTCTAAGAAAAAATATATTTTCCATACGTTGATCAGCTTCAGAGGAAGAACCCCCATGGTTTCATATAATTCACAGTTCACTACCTTTATCAATAGAGTGTTCCAATAAAGACTTTAGGGACTCCACAAGGTGACCTAAAATAAACTAATTTTATAGGAGTGTCAATTTAATGGGTGGAACCATTAAAGGGTTTCATGTCAAAGAAACTCACTATGAATGTTTATTTCAAGGTGGATTATGACTTTTTATTGAAAGATATTAAGAAGATTATGAATCCTATAACTACTCAAATATGTATGAGGATATTTTTCTCACTACATAATTCATATCAGTGAAATTTGTTATCATTAATCTCATAGATAATATAGACCATGAAGTTGAAACAAAACAATATAATGAGGAAGAATCTATTCAAAACATGGTTTATAGTAAAATATGTAATAAAATTCATGTGTTGCATATCTAAGAGGTATAATCATCACCTAACAGCACAAAAATAAATTCATTCACTACATACTAAGCATGATTTGATTAATGATAATGGGAAAGGTATGGACATCTCTACATCCTACCCACTATCCATGGAAGTGGGTCCCCTTTTGGTTGTGGACAGGATTTCCCAATTTGAAATTGAGTTGGAAAAGCTAATTTGAGTCAATTATTATTTTTTTCACAAGAAATATATCCACTGAGTATAACCCACACATCGAGGAAAATATCTCTCCCTTGATGAATCATCTTCAATAAGATATAACTATTCACCCAGTGAGGGAAGATACTAGTCATCCATCTAACTCAGGGATTATAATACTAGTCTATCCTCCCTGGAAGCTACGGACTATTAATAATTTCCTCTATTAGGGTACAAAAAACCTCTATTTCATGAAATATTCTCTAGGGTGCCTCTTGATGGATTCAAATAGTGGGTACAATAGATCTAACTATATCATGCTCCACCCACTACTTCAACTCAAGTGTTGTACCATGTGATAGTCCCACTAGAACTGCATGTCTCTATCGAGTTTACTTCCACTAAAAGAAAATCCATGGTGGATTAATATGAATCAGTTCTGTTATAGAGGGAGCCATACCCTAAGTGGTTAGAATTGAATCATCCTCAACCTAAATATTAGAATCCTACTTTCTGAATATTCAACAGTATAGGATATCCGTATAAGCATCTAAGTCACTTAATTTCTCAATGTATCCATACGATATGAACTCTATAACAATAGGTGGTTTTGAAACTATGATGATTTATGAAAAACCAAAAAGAAATAACATTTATTGTATATAATAATCTACCAACTAGGTCTATAACCAACTATGAATATCTTTGATGATAGTTCCTGAACTAATTCAACTCTATGATAAGATTGAAGATAATTATTGACCTCTCTAATTGAAAAAATGTGAGTGTTATAGAGTTTTTATCATCATCACTAGGTGTAAAGTAATATCATATTACCTAAATTTTTAGATCTTATAAGAGAAAATGTTTGATAAATTTATTGAAAAGCTCTAATAATAGTTTTAGATTTCTCTTATCTACTTGAAATACCCTTGTTCATTTTTAGAGTTTACAGCCCTAATGCAACTCTTGGATGAGGAAATTTGGTTTTCTTACCATATTTCATATCCAACACCATCAACATAATTGAAGAAAACTAGTTGAGTGGATACTAAAACTATTATTATCAAACCAACACTAATTATAACTCTAACATACATTCCCACCAAATATCATGTGGTTTCTCATATGAAATAATAGTGGTTGTAACAATGCACTCATCATTATAAAAATATGGAGCAGAATTTATGTAAGATATAGGACTTAAATAATAATTTTTATTCCTTATAAAAATAACATGTTCTAAGATAATTTATTGGTACCCTAGAGAAAAACATAATTATGTTTCCATTGATCAAAATACCCAATGAAGTTTAGTTGAATTACTACCATAATATTTTTCCATTCCATCGAATGTTATAGAGAAATATCATAGAATGTTTCATCTTAAATGATATCATCCAAATTTTGATTGTAATTAGGTTGATAAAGTTTTGTAAACCCTTAGTGTATGTGAAATATATCACCACCACACAACCAGAAGGAGAAGAATTGTGGGAGAATGTCTCAAAAAAGGGGCATAGAAATTTGATGATTGGGTGAATATAAATTCAATCATCTAGGAACATCCAATATATAGGGTTAGACTGAATCATCCAATCATAAACTGAATTTACACTTTGTTACTAGTGGTAGGATCCTCATCATCACATCCTTGCAAGATTTAGTTTAATTGTTTATAGAGAAATAAGGAACAATAAGAAGATCCCCAACTGATAACTAGGATAGTCCAAACTGATATGAACTTCTTAACCCTATAACTGGGAGGATATGAACCACCAAAAAATAGAGCCTTCCATTGATGATGACATTCCACAGAGATCTATCAATTTTATCCACTTGATAACTCCCACAACTATGTGAAATAATTAATATAAACCAGAGATTCCCACCAATAATAAATGAATATTCCATATATATCATAGAAGATAAGACCATAGAAAACCCCAAGGGTCATGAATCATTTCCATTGATGTTATATATGTTGGAAAAACATTTATATGGTCACTATAATAGTATCAATAGAAAAATAAATCTGATATTAAATCATCTAATGATCATTTTAATCCAATAATATTAGAAGACCATCTCGAAAAATTACAATTTTCATATCAAAATATGATCATGGGAGGTTTGGTTTAGCGCAGCCATCAAATGGTAAGGATGATATATACTTTAATTCAATGAATAATTTTTCAAACTATCCCCCTATAGAACCTAAGGCTCAATCTAAGTAGAAACATCATATATGGAAACATAGGCCCCTATTTATGAAGTAATAAAATTTTAAGAATATTATTGTGATCGCGTCCAAGATCACAATCTTATATGCCCTTTATCCATCAATAATATTCAAGGAGAGATGTATTGAGTCCCTATTATGCCATATATAGTTTCGTAATAGTTTTTTTGTAGTCGAGACATATCTTAAAGAAATTGTATCTACCGAATGTCACATGGTGTTTTCTTTTATAAACAATAATGGGAAGAAATAACACATGGGGATATCAATCCCTTGCATATATATAGAAATATTTATGATATCAATGTATGTAATTACATAATTGATAATGGTTCTGGGATATACCACATTTTAATAAAAAAAACTCCAACATTTGGGAAGTAGTTTTATTGAATTATCTCCCTCTAACAAAAAAATTAAAAGTTTAACAAGAGTGAGAAGAGACCCCTTGGGAGACTCAAGATAAGAACCGAATCCAGTTATCTTTTTTCTGACTTTGAATTCATGTTAGTCTATTAATACAAGGATTTAATCACAATACTAAGAATGTTGTGTCCCTATATGCATGAAATAGTTCCCTCATCATACAACCAATGCCTAAATACTCTATTAAGGAATATTCAGTGTATTATATGGTGATAATAACTCTTTTGGGACCCATAAATCTCAATACATAAATTTATGATATGGTAAATGTTATGGGAAGTGGACAATGTTAAATAACTCCATAGATATTTCTACTTGAAATAGACTAGAAATCACCCATATCTAACTATGGAGTGAACAAAGTGAAGACTATGTGTTCCCTATCAAATGAATTAAGGTATGAAATCTAGTTCTAGGAATTCATTCGGTCATGTAGTTCATATTAGATAATGAATTAATTGATCTAATCACATTCCTCTCAAATGATAGTTATGTTTGTGATTCTATTTAGAATACACTTATAATATAGGATAAGAGTACCACATTATCCATACAGATGAATCAAACCCTTGAATGTATCTATTGAAATATAGATATGATGGATATTAAATCAACCCATGAAAGGTCATTCTCTCAAATAGAAATGAATCCTAGAGTAAGGGAACATTGTTATGTAACATTATCCCATGTTTTCATGGTGACAACAATATTAGATTAGACCATATATTTGGGTTAAGGACATTATATCAATGCAAGAAATAATTCTACAAACCCATTACCTAGAAATCAGGTTTTTGGTATTTCTTCATCCTCTAATATCGATGAACAATTTTAAGAAGAAATTAAATATATACCTTGATCATTGGAGTATTGTGCCTCAACTACTATTGACGAACTCAAAAAGGGGAATCAATTATTGGTGGAGGATCTACAGTCAACACTAATTATTGGTGGCATGAGTCCTATAGATAATTTTGAATATATGTACATTCTATAAGACACTGATTTGTATTCATATAAAATTAGACATAAATTCATGGGTTTGATCCTCTTGTGAAAAATCATCATGTGGGTCTATTGGATGTCCTCCATGAGTATAAACATGTGGAAAAAGCAATGCATCTACCCCTAACTACCAAGGTAAAAGGTGAATATGATAATATAATTAAAAGAGACATTATTTATGAATTTTAATCAAAAAAATTGGTTTCAAACATCATCCTCAACTAGTAAAAGAACATGTGTAATGATCAGACATTGGTTGACCAAAACCATCACCTGGTCCACTCCACCACAAGGCACAAAGCATGTTACTAATCATTTTGGGATAAAAATAAGAACCATGGTATTAAATATAACTAACTGGGAATAGTTTCACCATCTGAATCCAAATAAAAATATACTGATTCCACATTGAAATTTGACAATACCCAACTAGAGACTTGTAACCCATGGTAAAAAGTATATATATTTAAAGTATAAAGACTACTAAACTGAGTAAAAGAAACATAAATAACCAATAATTATTAAACAGAAAATCACATTCATAATAAAGTATTATTCAAAACTAATATAAAACATTAGTTGAGATAAGAACAATGTTGAGTTGGTTGGTAACAAATATCCCAAAATCATTGAGGATCACACATGTTTACAACCTCCTCGTGACCAAGAGTCACTATAAGAAACATACAAAAGAAGGATGAGGAGTATTAGGATGAGCCACCAAACTACTTACTTCCATTACCTTTATGTTTATCCTTTAATATAAAGTCTATATATTCCTAGAGGAATATTCAAGGTGTAAACATAATCATTGTAAAATTCCACTATGAATCTATATAATATCTTTTACCTTGAAAAATAATAGTTCTAGTTTAAAAAAAATAAAAAAAAAACTATATAAAAATAATCCATAAATTAAATAGTTTTAATAAAATAAATCCATGATTAAAAATAATATGAAAAATACAAGGATGAATAAAAATGAGGGAAAAAAGAATTTTAGATATTATATGATTAATCCTGAAATGGGAAACAAGAAAAAAAACACAAAAATAATGGGAGTGACCTATGGGTCTTATGAATCTTTTACTATCCATAGGAACACTAAATAGCCTAGAATAATGTATTTATCCATCTATAATAGTAAAATAATCTCTTTAGGGTACCATTCAATACTATTAGCAAACTCTTTCTAATCATAAAACTAACCCTAGTCAACACAAAATCTAAAATAGGGGTTGAATCTATCTAGGTAACAAACTCAACCAAGTCAAACCATGTGATTCTAGTTATCAAAATTCATATAATACATTCCCATAATCACATATATGATGAAACATAAATTCTGAGGCATATTCTAGGAACAATTCCATCTAAAAATTCCATTTTAATCTAGTTTCTTCTTTAAAACAACTCATCAAACATTATTTACTGAAAAAACAATCATTAAAAGAAATTTTTTTTATAATTCCCTTGAAATCCAACACATGAAAATATTCCTTTTAAATGATCATATAATACCCCCATAATACCTCAACTATATCATAATTAATCAATTAAAACTAAAATAAAATCAATAACTAAATTTATGACAAGGGAAAGTCCCATTAATAGATACACTTACTTAAAAAACTGGAATATCAACACCATCATTTAGAACCACTATAATTCAAAATAGAGTATCCTCATAGGCCAATAATAATAAAATATTTCTTTTAAACCTCAACCTTAACCCAAAATTTTTCCCCCTTGGATAACTATTGTCACAACCTATGATTTCGGTATATATACATTACTCTAAATAAATTAATGTGTTTTATATATTGGGATGCGCAAGTCAATGAACATTATTATAAAATAAAATATACTATATCATCATGAAATTAAATTTATAAAATAATTTACATTGAAAAAGTTTTAAATTTACTTTATAAAATAAAATTGAACATGTTTTAAACCTTTTTTATTAAATTGTGTATTTATTTGATTTAATTATATTGAGGAATGATATCAATTAAAATAATTGATTAAATTAATTTAATCAATAATAAAAAAAACATAATGACATTCATGTAATGTTTAACTAATGAT
Organism: Viscum album; assembly: GCA_963277665.1. Taxonomy (NCBI): domain Eukaryota; kingdom Viridiplantae; phylum Streptophyta; class Magnoliopsida; order Santalales; family Viscaceae; genus Viscum; species Viscum album. Next base: position 1,188,057,897 of record OY728164.1, read on the forward strand.
ACGAATTATTAGTCTAATGATTCTTGTTTAAATGGTAATGTTTTTATATAAACATCATATTATTTATAAATGTATTTTTAAGGCTAATTTTTATTATTTTTAGTATTATAACTATGAAATAGTATTTTTATATATGTTAAAATATTAATTATTCATCATAAATTTATTATTAATTGGTTATAAATAAAGATAAAATAATTTTATGTTAAAAATTATGATATTTTTTAGGAAAATCATCCATTATGTCTGAAAATTATTTTTATATTAATATATTATATTAATCACTATTTATGAATGGTTATAATTATATTTTTAGATAATATATTCAATAATTTAAATTAACATTCATCTAATGGTTGTTACTTTTAAATTAATTACAATATAATCATTTTAAAACTTAATGATTCATTTTTTCAAAAAATGGTTTTCATACAATTTTTATAGATATTATAATTCATTTAAGACCCCATTTGATATTAAATTTGACAAAATGGATTCCATTTTTGTATTAATTATTCCTAAATTTTATTATATGGTATATTATATTTTATTTTTCATAATAATAAGTGACCATAGTAAAAGTTACATCATCATGGAAAGAGTTAAACTAGGTTAAAAGGAGTAAAACCAAGGGATAAAACATCAAATACAAAGAAAATAAAAATAATTATTTGATTGGTTGATTCAAACCAAAAATAATTCATATTATCTAATAAAATTGTTTGTTTTGGATCCACTCACCATGATAATGACATTTATTATATTCCGATATTCTTAATAATTACAAGGGTGCCACTCCTCTCATTTATAAATGGGAAACACCTCTTAAAACTTATTTAAATTCATTAATTAAATTAGCATGAAAAAATTGTCCTTAATTATAATTAAATGTCTCCTAAACATGTCCTAGAGTTTTTATTCTAACCAAAATTCCATCCTAAGAAGGATTAAGCTAAAACCCAATCGAGGACACCCAAAAAAGAGGAAATTTTCCTAACCAACTTCTTCCAAGTATATTTATTTTAAAAAATCCTCAAAATATTCTATAGAAACCAAAACATAATGGAATATTTATACATATATTATTTAATACTATTTAGTTTTTTGATAAATTATAATAAAATTCTTTTTTATCTAGTGTGAAATGAAAATTTCACCCGTATGTATGTGAGGACTTCCACCTCTATGAAGTGGTGTATTCCATTTTTCATCACCAACTACCATGTATTATTACAAATATATATTTAATGAAAATTTATTGTATTTATTACATAATTATGATTCATTAAATTTCAAATATTGTCTAATTTTATTCTATCTAAATAGTTTTATAGTGGAAACATCACCCAAGCGTGTACCTCTATAATGTGATGTATTTAATTTATTATTAGCACCTTTAATGGATGGTATATAGGTGTATATAATAAATAAATAAATCATTAATTAAATTATTAATATTCTATATCCATAAACATGGCGCAAGTATGGAAATCTTCAAACGAAAACTTGTGTTCAAAATAGGACCATTGACACTCGAATAGACTTTTTAATGATAAATTATTAACAAATGGGTAATAAAAAATTATAAATAAATTTTATATAGTAATAGATATATAATTTTTATCCTAATATGGATTTATATAAAATTTAAAATTATTTTACATGAGTTTATACAATATTAAATTAAGTGGAAAACAGAGGTCAGAGTTTCTGTTACAATCTATCTTTTTATCAGGAATATTTATTTTAAATTTTAATTTTAGAAAAATATTTGTTTCTTATCTCATAAACCACATTAATTTTATACTAATTTGGTTATTTTTTGTTTTATCAATTACTATTTCCATTTTACCCGTATTTGGTACACCAAAAGGAATAAATAATGTTTTTTAAGCCATCCAACCATATTTCTTCTTTTAGTCAAGTAATATTTTAATACCATGTTCATGTTATTTAATATATTTATATTATGATATTATCTATATTGAAATTATGGTTTATTTTAATTTTAAACAATTTTTAATATTATTTAACAAATCTTTGAAAGGAAAATTTTCTACATTTTTCATATATATCTCTTTTGACCCTCTATGAAAACATGTGAAAAGAATGTTTTTTTAACATTTTATACATGACCTCCTTTTACTATTTTAATGAATATAATTAAAATTATATCATGGTTCTTAAATAAAAATAACATTCCCATTTTTCTAGGGATTTTTTTTAATTATACCAAACGAATAGTATTTGTCTTCTTGTTTTTCAATTCATATTTTTAATACTTTTATAAAAAACATTAATATTTAAATTAATAAATCAATGATCATTATACATTACTTGGTATATTGTCAAATGATTCCATCTAACACATTTATCTGGTTGGAATATGTTGATATTTTTTAGGAAATTTTCTTGAAATTCATTTTTTTACTCGTATTAATTAAGCTACGGAGAAATGATAAATGCATTTATGTGATCTTGACATTAATTTTTATGGTTTTAATTTATCATAGATAGGTTTTTTATATCCTCATAGTGAATCAGGTAATGTTTTATATCTCATTATCTTTAAGGGTACATGGGAATTAAGCCAAATCCTGAGAGGTTGTACATGCGATTAGCCCATGCTTAAGAAGGTATAGTGGTGGTTATCCCAAGCCTAATATGTAATGAATATCATGGTGTGTATGATTTACATATGATATATATTCTTGTGATTATATCAGAATATTATTCCATGCTATTAATCTACATTATTATGCCATTGTTAGGTTTTAATGGTTCATGACTGATTTATTATGTTTTCACACTCTTATATCAAAACATTATGAAATGAATGATGATTTAGGATCTGTGAATGATTAGGTGTGATGATGTATGTTATGGTAATCACATTATCACTTATGATCTCAAATTTCTATCTCTGATGTTTACCCTTAATGATTATTTGAGGATATCCTTTCTTATGATTTCATTTCAACATGTAATGAAGAATGGTATTCATAATGATAAGTCTGTTAAAGTAACTTGGATAAAAAAATTGGAAGATTTTTAATATTTTACAAAATTAAGTTCTTTATTTATGTAGTCTTCAAGTATTATAACCCTTTACGGTTCATAGAAGAAAATTATTGGAAGATGTATAATGTTTTTACCAAAAATGATGGAATATGTATTCATGTCACCATAGTGGGTATCAATGTAAGGTTTGGTTATTTTTTGGGATTATTTTATAATTTTAAGATATTATAACATAGAAAAAAAATTATGTGATATATTATGAGCATAAAGTGTCATGGATTGAAGGAAATTTTCATAATTTAGGATGTATTTGTAATTATTATCATTAATTTGTGATTTATTACACTGATTAATATTGATTGATTCTCACACTAAATTTTTTTTAGTATGTCAATTATTTTATCTAGAACTAAATTGAAAAATGTGTGCTTATTATGCATTCATTAAAACTAAATTTCTTATATATGGTTCTATATAATCATTTATATCCATATAATTTAATAAGTGTATAACATCACCGCCTAAATTATTATATATTAAACTATAGGATAAAATAATAATGGTATGAAGATTTAATATCTTATATATATCTCCTCCCATATAGAAGAATGTGGGAATGTGCTTCCTAAAAATCATATATTTTTTCCTATTATTGAATTTTACCAGATATCATGCATGGATTGGATCTCTATATAAAGAGCCTATATAATTCCTACGAAAGGGAAGTAATATTTTATTTTCTAAACCAATATATGATTTTTTATTGATATGAGGATGAATATGAACTTACAGTGGACATTACTTCAATTATATGGGTCTCAATACCAACTCATGAGGGATATATAGCTCAAATGGTTTTGAAGAAACTCAACCATGAATATACACCAATTTTGTGAGAATATGTGTATTAATTTATTAAAGTGTTTCCTATCATTCCCCCAAAAAATGATGTTGTGTTTTTAATAGAACGCATACATGGTGAAACACATATTCCAAGGAATCCATATATAATTTTCTCAATTGATTTACAAGAATTTATGTAGTACCTCAAAGAGAATCTATAAAAGGGATTCATTCACACCAGTGCATCACTATATGGTGGATATATTATTTTTCTTAATAATAAATATATGATAATTTGTCGAATAATTGATTTTAAAAAACATAAAAATCAAATTATCAATAACAAGTGTTATATATACCACATTGATGAATTTATTTATCAACTATGAGGAGCATAATGATTTTAAAATATTAATATTCTATTTGGATATCATCTATTAAAGTTTAAAAGGAAGGATATATCCAATTGAGAATTCTATATGACGTATGGACCTTAAAAAATTATATTAATTCCATTTGGACAAACCAATGCCCCATATATCTTCATGGGATTAATAAATAAAAACTTTAGTTATTACACTATTTAGTTTTTGGTAGACTTTATAGATAATACTATCATATATTCTAAGAGAAAGTGATAGCATTAAGATCATTTTAGGATTGTGATAAAGAACCTAATAGAGTGAAATTGTATACCATATTTTGAAAATGTGAAATATGTAAATATAAATTTTCATTATAGGGACATGTAACAATAAAAAAGATTATATCAGTGGATCATTCCATTCCATAAGTTACTAAGAAATGAATGAGACCAATTATGGTGACATGGATCTTTTTTTATGTCATTGGAATGATATTATTCATTATTTGTGAGAAATATATCATGGATATAAAATTCATTTACCAAGTTTATGTATATGATATTCAAGTTCCCTTTGATAATAAATGTAAATAAAATATCATGGATTTTAAGAGAAGGTTGGTTAGTGCATAGGTCCTTACATTACAATATTATAGAGAGGGTTTTATGATATATATAGTTATGTATAAAGGGAAGTAATTCAATGTTTTCTTAAAAATAATGACAGAGCGGTGAGATATTATTCATTATAATTGATAATTCATGATTAAACTTTCTTGAATTATAATTTAGAGATAGAAATGGAAATTTTTTCATTGAAAATATGGTGGAATTATCTTTAGAGTGAAAGGTGTGATATAAATGTTAATCATAAAATTATGAATTAAATATTCACTAAATGATTTTAACATGCCCTGATTAATACGGTGGAATTTGATTAAAGATTATGAATTCTCAATACATTATCATCGTGGGAAGGTAAACATAGTGGTTGATGTAATGATTCGGAAGGATAATTCTAGTTTAACCATAATGAGAATCGAATGATATATAGTACCTATGGATTTCTATAGAATATAAATTTAAATAATGAGAAATGGGGAAATAAAATATTTCTCCAATTATATTTTAATCATTCATCCATTTGAATATTAAAAATGAATGGAAGTAGGATATGTAACTAAAAAAGGTGTTCAATGTTTTTCTAAAGTTCAACTATGATCATGATGGAATAATAAGTATCATGAAACATATTGGTGTACCTTCAAGACCAAAATCAATGAATGTACTATTGGATGAATCATGTAGCTCATCATTGTCTATCTATACAAGAATAAAAAATATGTATATATATCATATGGAATATTTTTTGTGAGACAAACAAAATCGAGGTATTACTAAGTTTGTATCTTAATTCTTTCCTTGTCAAAAAATTAAGGTTAAGAAAGAAGAGTCTAAAGGGAATGTGAAACCATTTCCCATACCTATATGTAAATGAGAAAAAAATGAAATGGAATATTTTTATATAACTCCCCAAGAAATCTAAGGAAAATAATTCCATTCTGGTTGTAGTCAATTTTCATAAAAGGAAAATTATTTCATTATTATCAAGGAAGATTTCCCTTTTGATAAATATTCAAGGATATACATTAATTTATTGAAAATTATTTAAGGATTATAACTGTCAATTCTATCTAATTGGTATTTTAGGGTTACCTAAAAGTTCTAGAGAAACCTTGGACATGATTTGAATTAAATATTGAATTAATTTATGGCCTATAACCCTGAGAATAATGGCCAATAAGAATTAACTTCACAAACACATAAGTATATATTGAGAGAATACTTTGTAGACCAAAAAGGTGGTTAGGATCTATAGATTCCCCAATTAAAATTTCTATACATTAATAGATCTCCCTTAAGAATTCAGTTGACTACTTATTAATCCCTCTATTTAAATAAGTGTAGCACTCCAACATGCTTGACTGAATTTAGAGAGCATAATTAATTAGAAAATGTTCTTGTATAAGAATGTTATAGAAGGTTAGATCCATTTATGAAAACATCTAGTTAGTTCATAATCAATAGAGATGTTATGCTTAATTGAAAGGACCTAGAGTTAAAAGTTGGTGAAAATGCACTCCATCTAATTTTATATTAAAACAATATTATGATATTTTCAAAATAATGGAAAATTAGGCACATGATACATCAATCCCATCATGTTTCGTGATTATATTTTGGTAGTTAATTATCATTGGTCTCTTGCACCAAATATATCCCAAGTGTATGGTGTGTTCCATTAATATATGTTGAAGAAGTAGATAACTAATCTTTTTTATATACTATACACTGAGATTTTATCATTTTTCAGGATCTATAATATAAGGAATAACCCATAGAGGTTTTTGATAAATGAGATAATGTGATGTGGAAATTTACCACTCACCAAGTCAAATGTTTTTTGAGTAAACATAAATTTTAGGAAACTATATAGGAACCTATGAACATAATTACGTATAAGTATCCTCATTTTTTTCATTATAGTAAAAGAATTTTGAGAGTGGACATATTTTTATAGCTTGTATAATCTAACAAGACTTCATTTCATTATATGTATATTCCTCTAAAAGTAATAAAAGAATTTGAAATATTATGATTCATGAAACATTTAATATATGTGAACAATTAAATATTCTACTATTTAGTTAAATTACATTGTTAAAAAAATGACTTTGAAAAAGGGGTCAAATTCACTAATGAAAATAACATTGATTTTATATTTAACTATAATGTTCAATTATTTATTATTACTATATTTAGTTACATTTGGAATAATATTAATATAATTTATTGATTAAATTATCTTGATAAATTAAAAAATTTAGTTAATGACATCCTTGAAATGATTCAATAATGATAATAAATATTATAGAGATTTTATGTTTTCAAATGTTGTTTTATATTTAAATTTTTTATTTAAATGATTTTTTTTATTTTCAGTATTAACCAAATGGAATATAATGTTTTATAGATGCATAAAAAGAAATGATAATTAATAAATTTATTACCAATTAGTTATAAATGAATACATAATCATTTGAAGGTAGAAATAGATATTTTTATAAAACTAATTTTTATGTGCTGAGAATATTTTTTCATAATAAATTAAATTAATTAATACATATGATTTATTTTATTTAAATTTTATAAAATATATTAAATGAAATAAATTAATATTAATATATTGGTAGTTACTATGGAATAAATGAGAGTAAATTCATTTTTTTTTAAATATAAAAATTGATTTTTTGGGTCTTATGAATGGATATTAGAATTAATTTATACCACCATTATAAATTTAATTACATTAAAAACCACATATATTTTATCAATATTTATAAAAAAATTAATTTTTAATTTAATTTTTTCTCATAAAAAATGTTACCATCGAAAAAGATAGTCATTACGGTAACGGTTAACATGGATTAAAATGGGTGAAACTAAGGGATTTTGATAAAAATATCAGAATAAAAATTATCTTTTTTGGACTTATTGAATATAATTTTATCATACTCACATCATGTTATAAATTTTTTATCCACTCTACTTGAGAATGAAATTTATTATTTTTAAAATTTCTTAGTATTTACAAGGGTTTCACTACTCTCACTTATAAATGGAAACCTCATCTCCTCACTTCTTGACACACTTTCATAATCATTTCTCAACCGAGATCTGTTCAAATAACCTCCAAATCCCAAACACATGTTATAAATGTTACTATCTCCAAAAAATAACATCATAATAATTCTTACGGTCCAATCCAAAGGAGGATATCAAAGTAAAAGTTAATTGTCTTATCTGAGTTCTTTTATGTTTATTTATTTATAAAACTCCGACAAATATTTTACAAATACCAAAACATAGTAAAATAATTATCATTAACATACTAAAATTTTATTCTTTTTTGTAATAGTAATCACACAACTCCTTTATTTGTAATAGAAAATGAAAATGTTGACCAAGTATGTGTGTGGATAACTGCCTCCATGAAGCGATGTATTTTATTTTTTATCACCACCTCATATATATTGTTATAATGATGGATGTAATGATTATATATTAAAATTATGATATAATAATATTTTATCAATATAAGTTATTATTTAATTTATTTCCCTTCTATCTATTGAAAAAAAGGATACATCGTTATTGCTTAGGTGAAAACTACCACCTCCATGAAGCAATGTATTTAATTTTTCATCAACACCTAACACAGATGGATCTAAATGTGTATATAAAAATAAATATGATATTTTTTACATGATTATTATTCTAAAATAAGGAAAAATTTGACGTACTAGAATCTACGGACCAAAACACTCATGAAAAATTGAATAGTTGATGCCCTAGTATTGATATTAATATTGGTTTGATTATAAATAAGTAATGGTAAGTTATAAGAAAATAATATATAGTATCATACATATAAATGTTTTTCTAATATGTATGTATAATATATTTAACTTTTTTATTGAGGATTCTAGATAGTTTTTGTAATAACTCCAACTCTAGGAACCTGAGTTTATGGTTACTCTATTATATTGGTACAACGTACAAGGTATCCTATCACCATGGATCACACAATTTAGCAGTCTTATGAGATTAATTACATACATATTTACTATATTTCATTAGAAACGTTAAAAAAATTAATTATAAACTTCATGAAAACTTTATTATTCATTTAAGTACATCTTTATTTCAATTAATAGACTCTTCTTGGTACCGTGTGGAAAGGAAACAAATGAAATAGGCGAGGTCAAATTATTATTAAGGGATATATTATATAAAAAAGTATCATTGTATAAGCATGGAAGAAATAGTATAGAAATAATAAATAATCAGATAATTCCATAATCTAATGAAACTAAGAGAATAATATATCCAGGTATAACATAATAATAGAAATAAATAGATCACATGGATAGAAATATCTGGTTTAATTATGATAGAATTAATAATTTTGGATATCCAAATCATACATTAAAGGCCTTGTATTAAGAAATAATACATAAATATGTATGGTATACACCCAGTACTCAAGATAGTTTACCTCATGAGACCTAAAAATTCCTCAAAGGGCTATTTTGGGACCAAATTATCACCTAAAAAGCCCAATGAAGTAATTATATGATAGAAATTTATAACGATGTCATTGATAGTCAACATTCCATACTAATCAATAAACATTCATATTCAAATAATAAGAATATGGGATATTAATACTTTCCCTGGAAAATAAATGGAATAACATGACCAAAATCCATATAGAGAAATACGGTGGATGGCATCATTTGAGCATATCTATTGACAAACCTGAGAAGCCTTAAAGGTTGTTGACATAGATTAAAAACATCTTTCCATAAGAATTATAAATTTAATTTTATAATTAAATAGAGTGACATGTAAATTTTTTATAGACTTTTTAAAATATATTTTATAATGAAATAGGAATTGAAATATATTTGGAGAAAATTTCAATACATGGAAAGGAATTTTCTTAAATAAAGTAGATTATGGTGGTATAAAAATGAATTACTATCAAAAAATGAATAAAAGAATATTTCATATAAATTTATTAATGAATGACCTTATCAATTGAAATTCAAATATCAAGTAATATTTAAATACCAAAATTATGAAGATTACCAAAAAATCAATTTTTTTAAATAAATCATTAAATACATATTTCTAAAAATAATTAAGGTCATCATCTATAAATGTGGAGTGCAAGATAAAAGATATGAACAATAATACTTTATTAATGTATCATTATTGAAACCCGTTTTTTATAAGATTAATATAAATTATATTTAAAAAGGAGATAAATAGAAATATGAAAGTCATTATGAATAATATGAATTTGGTTTTCAAAATATGAAAGGAAAATATTTTCCAGAAGAATAATATAAAAATGAGGAAAGATATTCCCAACTAAAAAGGACTGAGATTGGACATGTAACTTATGCAGCTTGGGAATCATCTAAATTGAAGGGTCATGAATGAAATTACATGAAATGGACCCATAATTACCCTGATGTAAATATAATAATGGTATAATTTATAAATTGGGTAGTATATACACTAAAACAACCAATGGTGAGTATCACATTTGTCTCAAAGAAAGAAAATTGAGATGAGGACCCTTACCATTTACTCCAAAATTTAATGAATATATATTTAATTTTTTTTATAATAAACCTAACAATATTAATTAATTATTTCATAACATTATTTATTTATACTACCTTTAATATTATAAATTATTCCAATTAACTACATATATAATAGTTATTTAATGTTTATTTTCCTCGGCATATGTTAGTAATTTCAATTTTTTCTTTTGTGTTTTGTAATATAGATTTTCAACCCAATTTTTTGACATAAATTTCATCATTCACATATTATTAAATATATTAAATTTATTTTTTCAATGATTTATATAAACTCATGTTCATTAGATTTTTTTTATGTCATGGTTCATGAGAATAGGAACCATGATGTTCTTATTTGAGATAATTTACCTATATCAACATATTACATTATTATGATTTTTAATTTTTTTATCATCATTTTAGAACCATATTAATGGAATATATTACTCATTAATGTCGTATATTATTATAAAATATATCATTTAATAACCTGTGTAAAATAGTGATGAAAACAAAAAAACATTTTCTGTGGATACGGTAATCTACATGTATCCAAGAGTGATTATTCATTTTATAATGACTTAAATTATTAATAGAATGACTAATTTATTAATAAACATTATTAATAAATTCATTAATATCATACTTAACAATTAAATACATTTTTATAACACACCTTTTGAGGTAATGATGAATAACCTTAAATGTCATTCATGGACACATGAGTCTGCACATAAGAATGAACGACGTTCTCATTTTTATGAGGTAGGGGGAAGGACTGAAAATTTTAATAGAATTAACATAATAAAATTTAATAATAATAATATTATTATTATTATATTATAATTTAAAGGATATATTTGGTGGAGAAATTTATATAATGGATAAAAAAGTTAATTATTTATTAGTACTCATGTTAATAATGTGATCCTTATTTAGGTGGACATCTTAAAAATGGAGGATTTAGGGATTTTACATGGATAAGGGAGATTAAAAACATCATATTGGGATCTAAAATATGTCAAATGGTTTGAGTATCAAGAAGAATTTTAATTTTTAGGGTGTATGTAAATAGGTAATGGAAGTCTCATTTTGTTAGGGATGGGAGTGGCATTTTTTATTATTATAAAAGAAAAAGTCATTATTCAAGGAATGTGAGTAAAAAATTTGAACATAATGGAGGCACTATGAGGTTTGGGTCAAGAAATTCCTCAATGTGTATTTTTAGATATGGTTTCAGTAATTCATGGCATTTTATCCATAGTTATAACTTTTACCATAATTTTATTTTACCGTAGTAACGTTCTTTTTAACCTCTATAATTTATTTTAATGAAAAAAAATTAAAAGAGAACATATTACCTGATTAAAAATAATGATATAAATTTTATAAAAAAAAATCCTAATAAAATTTTATTTCATGAGAAAAAATTAGTATTAATATTTGTGTACGAAACATAGTAGAAAATTTTTTTTAGAAGAATGTCTATTTTTATACATAAAATTATGTTTTGGATAAAATTTTCAACATTGATGACTTTGTTATTGTCCCTACCCGGTTCAATATGAATAGTAAAAATATCATTTTCTCTATGTGACCTTAGGCATTCCTCCACATATGCTAGATGCATCTAACTAGAAAAAAGTATATATATTGGTGAGGTGGGAGACTATATCTTTTATATATGAGTGAAAAATGAAATAAAATAATAGATAGAATAACCAAGAACAATACATCACAAATAAACTTAATGTGGAATAAGTTAAATATAAAAAAGACTAAATAATAAATAATATTTTATAAGGGCTCGAATATTTAATTCATATATACCCTAAACACCCATGTGTCCAGTTACATATACATACCAAAATCAAGAAAAATAAAGGTTTTTTTATCTATGATATCCTCGATCCAAACTAATCTCAAACTTCAAGTACATGTCTGAACCATCCCACTTGATCTGCCTCAGTCCTTGGCCCAACTTGCACCCACAACCAAGTGAACTTCTACTCAAGTACTGGTATGTAATGTCATCCCATATAGGGTGTGATTAAAAACCCCAATAGGGAATAACCAACACGGTCGCATAATAACCATAATAATCTATGATAATCACATGTGACATGATCAACTCATATTAATAAACAAGCTATATAAAATATTGAACCATGATACATTCTTCATCCCGATGATGGGGTGTCTTTAAGAAAGTCATGAAATAATTCTAACCACTACCTTTTAAACCACGCATAGAATTTTTTCCATAATAGGATGAATAACTTCCATAATGGAGTATACCATATTCATCATAGACCTACCCTATAAGTGTTTTTTAAAATGGGAATTTCCTATTATTATCACACATATAGGGAATGCTCCTAAAATCTAAATACTAGTGTGCCATATCAATAATGGATCTAATTCCATGGTGTTCCAATTAATTGTACCAAATAATTCCATTAATGGAGTATACAACATTCATCATGAATCTAGAGCCATGCTCAACATGTTATACCAAACTATCCATGCCTTGATAGATAGGAGGCTCCATGCCCCTTCCATAAGTCCCCCAATGGGAAATTATGTGGCAATCCATCTATACATTCCAGTTGTAAGCACTATAAGAATCTCAACAAACCTATACTACATGACAAATATCATATGGTCAATAGTCCTATGTTTAACATAGCCAACCTACCCTATTGTAGTTTATGCATATAGGGTATACACCCTATAAGAATCTCAACATCCTCTCATATGGAAGTTTCCATCTAATCATCATATATCTCTATGGTGTATACCACATGATAAATAAAAATAAAAATAATAAACATGGGTGTCCATATATCATACCCTATAAGAAACCATGGTCGGACTCAGCTTAGTGTGACCTAAAACATTATATCCAAAATACTCTCAAAAATGATTTGGGTGCTAAGTATATATCCATAATTGTTTCTATCCATATTTTTATCCACCCTCTTTATAGGGTCATGTGTCATGGGTCACCTTCTAGAATCCCCTCGATCTCATTAAGAATAGGCCCTCTATAAGGATTTCTCATTTGCATACATGGTCTCTTGGAATCACCTAACACTAGAGGGATACAATATCCCCTAGCTTAATCATCAAGGTAGAACATCCTTGTCAGCTACATGGGTCTCTCCACACTATCATTAGTTATGAAGATGTCCCATGGACCACCTTGGTCATAAAGTATCACCTTAGTGTTTTCCACTCACCCAACCTGATCTCGGTCATCCAATGATCTATCTACCTAGGCCTAGTCATATTAGATAGAAGAGAATCACTCATCCCACAATTTTTTCCACAAGATTGAAAAACTAAAATCATAAGAATGGTTCTCTAAGAACTACATAGCATAGGATAACTATTCCACTCTAACCTCTGGCTTGAAGGTATCTCAAGACCCCACACATAGGTTATTTTATCTCATTAGGTCCAACCTCATCACCCATGAGGTCTGGAGTAAAACTGGAATATTACTCATCATGGACTCATCTATGAGTGACTAAGGAAATAAGCCATCACACAAGGGTTATTTCTGAGTTTTGGTGCTCATTCATTTTAGTCATGTAATTTAATTTAATTTATTAATTTTATTTTAAAAAAATAACCTTGTATTTTACCCTAAGTGGTGAGCCTAAGAATCCACCTTCAATATAAAAAAGCATAAAATCCATCTGTAAAGTACCCAATATAACCCACATTTATAGATTATTTCACTTTTATCCCATGGCTGGCAGCTACTACCATGGATCATCTAATAACATATAGACTTTTCCAAGACATATATGGTCTTTTCACATAGAAAATACCATTGATATTAATTTATCATAATGAAATTATCATTAATAAATTAATCTAAACAAAATATAATTAATTAAACCATTTTATTTAAATAGGCATAATTCCAAAATTCACATTGACTGGTCACATTCTATATAAATTGTAACCAAACTCTCTCTAACAACCCAGAACTTACACCTGACCATGAACAAGGAAAATTAATTCACTAATGGTTTCAAAACAAAAAATAATTTAATTTAAGGTCAAAATATATGAAAACAAAGTTGTGGTGAATTTTCTCAATGAAATATCCAGTGGAAAAGTGAGAATGATATCTCAGAACATCCTCTTCCTAGGAATTGAAAAATCCCCATCACAATTGGTTGATTGCACGATGCTCCAATGGAATTAAAACCAAATCCCCAACCCAAGATATCCAAAATTACAAAATAAGGGAGGTGATGGTTTGGGAAGCTTATCAAAGATGAAAAATAACCTAAAATAACCAAATAATAGCTTAAATGCACCCAAGATTAAGGGGTTCAAAGGGGGAAGAGATTGAAAGACCATTGACCACGTGCAAGAGAGGGAGGGAGAAAAGAGGGGGATACACACTTAAAAATCATAAGTGGAAAGGTAAAAATATAACTTTTAAAGGGCCACATGGTCTTCCAAACCAAGAACCAATTGTTTGTTTAGAACTATCTATCTGAAATCCTCTCTTGCAGTTAGTCTACATAGTTTGATAAACTGTGCACCAACCGTGTGAATTAGAATTGTCTCGATCTACAATAAGTCACTGGATTTTCTAATACCATTTTCCAATCCATGGGTCTAATCTAAGTCACATAGAATCCTTTAAGACTTTCATGGTTTCCTCCAAATAATTTCGTATTCATTTGAGATAATTTTATGTTATAGTAAGAGAATTGAAAACCTTTGGATCCTTAGGGTGCGACATGGTTTTCTCTTACCTATGTGTCTCAAAACATATATCCTTTCTAGATATCCCCAAACTCCCAAAACATAACATGAAGTATTAGAAGATCATAAGAGAAATTAAGATACAATCCAAGCCTAATCACATGTCTAAAAATATCACTTTGAGGCCATACAATGCTCATAATTCCATTCTAAATATTTTATTAAAATTTTACTTGTCTAGTAAGTGATAATTACCATTCCTTGGGAAATTTTCAACTCTTACGGATATGTTATCTTATAGCTTCACCACCATAAAACTTCTCATACTTTATAATACTTCTTAATCATCTAACTAAATATCCCAAACTACCTTAGTTGTATATTCTTACTCAAATATCTATGTTCAACATATGAACATCCTAACTGCTTAAAAAGTGCCATTACCCAACTAGGATGCTTAAGAATCATAAAATCAATACAATGCTCACAAACACCACTAAAACATATATATATATATATATCATATAAAAATTCCTATAAAACATATTAAAGGTCCATTTCATCATCTAAAAGATAACTAATAACAGGGAGCTTCCCAAAATTGGACTTAGCATGTAAAGTCCAATTCTGATTTGTGGTCAATACAACATCAGAATTTCCTATAGAAAGATACATCTATTATACTGATGATGGTCCTATCATGGTTCCTAACCACTATACCCATCAAAACCCATGAAATCACTCTAAAAATTGGTACCCATTCTCATTTCTCGATTCTAATCCAAAATAGACATGCCTTTGTCTCCCCTTCCCTACGAGAGCATGTTAGACATTACTTGAATGGCAACATACAATTATTGAGATAATCCTATCATATCCCAATTGACATGCTAGATGTTTTTAGGGATTGAAATCATATAATTATATCTAGAGACATTATTAGGATTACCTCTGGTCAACTCATATAGAATATTCTCAGCTACTCTCACCGACATGATCTTATTGCCTAATCCTGATTCTGTTATCCCTGAATGCATCTTGTGACCATACCAATACAATTAGGGATGTCACAACAAAAAATATGATATAAAACCATGGTTTAATTCTTGATAAAATCATTCTTCTATTATTACCTAATGATAAGACCCACGCATTTCCAATCTAATACCTTTGGATCATCACAAACCAACCGTGTCCGGATGCCAATACATAGACTCCATCTAAAACCATATCTAAATCCATACATATACTTATATAAGGTTTAATATAGTTATAATTTATATTTATCAACTAGAATCATAATTCCAAAATGATCATCCAACAACCAGTCTAATCTAATACTAACCCCTAACACTACGTCTCCCTGGTAATGAACATCATGGTCTGGGCTTGGGTCAACTATCCCACAGAACATGATCACTTTCCAACATCCTATCTATTATGGAGGTAAATTATAAAACCTTATCTGAACCTTAGGAAATCATGCCTATAAGCATAAGATCCATTCAGAAGTATCCAACATATGGTTTCAATGGTAGTAGAAGCATGTCATGGGGCATACCCAAAATTTCTTTTTGTCATGATTGATGATTAATATGAGATTTCCACGATGATAAATTTCATGATCAATTGAATTGAATGAAATAATATAGAAAATGGATAAAACACTAGAATCATAGCACAAGACCATCAAATATTATTTAAAATTAATTTATTCAATTGAATAATTACCTTGTGAGAATGAATTATTCATTTATGGATCCAAAAATGGATCTACGTCAGATCATTGTTTCATTGTAAGAATCAAGGGAAGATCTCGTCTAGTGGTGAACTATTTATTTTTAAAAAATATCCAAGCATTGTCATAGGAATCTCCATGTACTATCATGAAAGATCCTAATCCTAGCATCTTTCACCTTTGATCACATTGAGAATCACTTCCAAGGGATTATTCATGATCTTTTTATACACTAGAGTGGAAAGCTGGATGAAGAATTATCTCCATTTATGGGAGAATTCTTAGAGAAGGGAGCTCTCTAGAGCATTGAGAGGGTTATTTGGATTCATTGTGCACAACGATAAAAATATGGCATTCTTGAAAAATAATAGGGTTGGTTTTATATACCAGTAGGGTTATAATTAAATAATTTAAAAAGATCACTTTGATATTTATTTAATCTATTTGGAATCCCATATCTATAATAATAATATTACTAATATTTTCCAACATGCACTAAACTCTCAAATTAAAATTAAATATTATTTATTCGTATAATATTCAATATATAATATTTCTCACTAGACCTATAAATATGGTCCATTATTCCCCCACAATATTTATTAGGACTTTAATAATAAATATTTATTTCTTAAATAAAGACCACTTCATTATTTTCCAATAAATATTTAAATATTATATTGAATAAATAGAAAATAAAAATTTATTTAATATTATGCTCAAATAATATTCTCTTGAATGACTGGTGAAAGAATATATATGATCGTGGAAAAATGAATAATTCTAAAACCAAATTCATGAATAATATTTATTTAACTTGTTAAATAATAAAAAATAAAATATTATTTAACTGCGATTCGGGATACACTTTGTGTGTGATTATATAAGGCCACGGCCTTAAACCTTACTTATTATTGAATTAAATGAATAATTCACATTGAGGATCTTTTCAGGTTTAGAGTTTTAGAGAATTAGTACATAACTATTACATCTCAAAAGATTACAAATTAGACACTTCTACTAAGTTTCCATAAAATAAAAACTCTTAAAAAGAAACATGTCTAGTGCCATGTTTTAGACAGCCTGACATTTCCTTGATCCCATCCTTGACCCTATTCAACTTTATGTCCTGTGAAAAACATTTCAAAAAAAAACTTGGGATGAGCATAAAAAGCTCAGTAAGGGATACACAAAGAAGGAAAACTGTTAGTTTTTCAAAACAACAACTAAACCATGAATTGTTTATCAAAGTAATACTTTTCACCTTTATGAAGTATTATAAACTCTTAGATGAATAAAAGATCATTAATTACCCTTTTGTAACCAAAATATTACCATAAAACCCATATACATAACATATAAAGGTAACTTGGGACATAAACATACTAAAATGGAATAACCATACGGTTGACTTCCACACATATCACTTAATGGAATAGTCATACGGCCGACTTCCATACCCAATGCATTGGAGGTTATAACGTAACCACCCTTCCTGGTATTCACGGAACCAACCGTCATATGGTTTATCACGTAACCACCCGTCAAATGTCCAAGTACCATTATAAAATCATAACACATAAAACAATTATAAAGGAAAGAAAACATTTCCACATTTCAAGAACAATATATCACTTAAATATATTGACATAAAAATACATTATAAAAACCATTTTCAATACCAAAAAAGAGTATATGGTATTTATTTACTTTTAAAAATATAACGGCTTGTTGAGGAAGCCAAATATCAAATAATACTCACGGCGGCGGAAAGGTCATTGTCACTGTGTACGTTAAAAAGAAAAATACTTTTTTTCGTTTAGAAAAACACTTCGTATAGAAAAGATTCCTTTTAAATAAAATTATAATTCAAAGGGGTTTATATACCGTATAAAATAAAGCCTTGTATTGAAACAAAAATATGTCTTAATGAAAGGAGATCGAGACGAAGTCCCTTACAAAGACGGTATCCTTGGATTAAGGATAAATCAATTAAATAATTATGTGTGACAAATGAATACACCAAATATAAGTGGATATTAAGTGTAAAACAATCATATTTTATTCACACATATTCATAGAATGATATATTCAAGGAGTAAAAGTTTATCCCAAAGAATCAAAATTGGGTTAAGAAGTTCCCTTGCAAAAATTTGACAGCCTAACGGCATCACTTCAAAATTCAGAAAATGAGTTGATGAGAGATAAAAAGGGGTATCTCATAACTTGGACATAACATTTATATCAATAAGTATATATAAGAACATATCCCATCATAATAAGATTAAAATACCTAAAAAAATAATTCTTTTAAAATGAGGAGGGTGAAAGGTTCCCTTACCGAATTGGGTAACTTCTGAAACGTACACCCCATGAAAGAATGACAATAAAACATTGATGTAAATACCCATAAACGAAATTATATTACACCAAGAGTAGAATAATGGGTAGTACATACACCACTCAAAGGAAATTTGTGGAAAATGTAGCATAAATCTCACAGGAATAATAGTGAGATGAAAAATCCCTTACGAAAACTCGGCAGCCTAACGGCGCCACTTAAAACTTCCAAAAATGGATTTATGAGATCAAATAGGGTCTCTCATAATATGAACAAAAAAATTACAGTATGATGAATATAAAATAACATCCCCAAACATAATAATGATGAGATTATAAGAAATTACATAAAAGAGAGTACTTAAAAAGAACGAGAGAGCTTGGATCTCTTACAAAAATTCGGCAGCCTAACGGCGCCACTCAAAACTTCCAAAATGGATTGATGAGAGAAAATAGGGTCTCTCGTCATATGAAAATAAAAAATTACAGTAAGATTAATATAAATTAACATCCCAATCATAAGAAATGTGATCTTAAAAGTAATGACATAAAAGAGTGTACTTAAAAAGAAAGAGAGGGGTAGGATCCCTTACCTCAAGTCTGACTTGTCTTGTTCATTTCTTTATATTACTGAATAATAAACTTTGGTCAATTTATAATTGCTTTAGGACCTATTTTATAGATTATTATTCAGTTCATATCACATATTATAATGTTATAATAATTGGTTAATAATGTGAGTTCATATCAGACGTTTTTGTCGATGTTTGGTACATGAGTCAAAAATGAACTTGTTTGAAAATGATTGTCCATGTAGTTATAAGTAAATCATCTCCAGAATAGTATTAATGATTTAAATATCATATATATCCAGTAAATATTCATTTTATACTACTCCATAACATTTGGAGATAAAAATAAATGAAATGCATCGTTCATGGAGACGGTAGGCCGTACGTACGCATGAACGCTACTTTCGTTTCTTTGTCATATTAATGGAATTAAAAATAATTGAGAGATATATATATTATAATTACAGTATAATATATATGTTATATAGGTCACATATGTTCATTAATTTAATTCTTTATACATTCCTTGTATTTCATGAACGAGTCACATCACTTGAGGGGGCGGTAGTCCACACTTCCTCGTATGAAATTATCGCATTTGCACAACATGAAAAGCATAAAGGCATGTTTTAAATATAAAATTCAGAAGCATATAGAAAAAATAAATACCATATATATCATATATAAAATATAGTGACATCATAATGTCCACCATGAAAGGTGTTAAGAGAATATTGAACAATCATCGTTTCGTGAGGCAGAAATTCACCATCCACAGAAACAGTATGTTCTTTAACCATTAGACGAATGTGTGTGTAAGTTTAGCTCTAATCCTTCACATAAAAACATCCTAGTATATTTAATATACTGGTGTTGTTACAAAATAAAGTAATAAAAAGATTTTATAGAGTTGGAGAAGCAAAATAAAACAAAAGAACACCAAGGGAAGACATTACCTTTAAATTGGGTAACTCTTTTTGATTTGAGCTCAAAGGCTTCCTTGGAAAGGATTCTTCCCAAATTTGAGGCTTCAATGATGAAGATAGGGATGTGGAGAGATGAAATGGGCAGGGGTTGGCCTATCCAAAGTCTTGAGAGGTTTGGGTAAGGTGGTAGATGTGGGGGCCTTTTATAAGAGGAGAGGAGGGGCACTCTTGGAAAGTTATAAACTTTTACTTTATTATAAAATGATTTTCGGATTTTAAAGGTCCAAAAATTATATATTTCTAGGATAAGGTGATAAGAGTTCTAAATATACCCATCCAATAGGTTTTTGACAAATTTAGGTCTTATATTTTACATTATCTTTTCATTTTATTTAAATCGTTAAATAATGAGGTAATCGCTGCATCATCATGGTGTCATAAATAATTAAATTTATTTAATGTCTAAAAATTATAAAAAAAATATCATGATGTAGTAAATATTTTTATATTTACAATTAATATTTATAGTCAAAAATATGACTTTTATAACCCCATGTAAAAAAAATTTAGTAAAACAACACATGTTTGTGACATTTTAATTTTAACTTTAAATAAAAAGGTATTAATGTCATTTTCCTACAAAAGTGGCTCCATGGGGTCCCCAAGTTAACCCATGTAATGTATTGTTCTTCCATGACTCATAAAATAATGGTAGGACATGTATCAAGGTCATTTCATATTATTAAAACATTATTTTTACCTTAAATTACACTAATTACCTTTAATCGTGATTAATAAAACTTAAAAGTTATTATTCACCAAAAATTATTTTAATCTCATTGAACCACATTTTACTTCCTAATGACAACCATGTATTTCAGATTTTTGAAAATCAAATCACAGAATTGGTAAAGTTTCATTTAAATGAAAAATCAGTTTCTTTAACTACCACTTAGTGGTTTCACTATTCATCAAAAATTGAAGTTTTTCAGAAAAATACCAAAAATTCACCCTAAGCTATATTTGATATTTCGAATTAAAAATGATATTTATTTTAAAAAATTCAAAACATATAAGTTACGTTAATTAATTTAATAATTAATTCCCGCTCTCAAAACAAATAGCGTGTTTTTAAGAAACAATATCTATTAAAAGATTAACACTAGTTTAAGTCCAATTTCAAAGTGAAATTAATTACAATGACAAATATTGGATTAAATGGTAAAAATATATTCTAATTTTACTTTAAAACCAATTCAAAAGATAATCTAATCATATAAATAAATTATATTAAAAAGAGGTTTTGAATTAAAATACAACATTTTTCACTATTCATTACAAAATGAACTTTATCGGAAAAATACCAAAAATTTACACAAAGTAAATTTTGATGTCCCAATTATAAATAAGAATTTTATTTTGTCAAATATAACACATAAAATTTTCAAAAGTATATTTAAAAAGGGTTCTCTATCAAAAGGTGGTTAATCGACCTTTTAAAGAATATTAGAAGATCTATGCTTAAAATTGGATTCATTTGCATTTTATGCCTCTAACATTTATTTGATAAAAGTAAAAATATTTGAAAAACATATATAATCATTTTATAGTTAGTTCCGTTTTTTCCCGCCATTACAATGGCTAGGCGTTAACTACCATTTAAAATAATATTATTTTATTATTAGAGTGCAACGTAGGATTTCAAAGGAACTCGTTGTCACGTATTGGGTATGTCATCGAGCATAGCGTTCCCTTTAAAGTAATATTAATATTTTATTCACAAATATGGATAAATATAAACATGTCATATTTTTTATTTACCTAGGGTGTTACATCCTTCCTCCCTTTTGGGAATTGCGTCCTCGCAATTTTAAAATTAGTCTCAGAAACTTCATTGAAAGCCCCACATCGGAAAAGAAGTAAATTTAACTATCACTTTAAAAGAAAGAAATGGAAGTACAAAGGTCACCTGAGTTAAACCATACTAGGATTCCATGTAGGAAAACATGGATATGGAAGAAAAAGAAAAGGTTCGTGTTCTGAGGGAGAGTGATAGAAAACATGTTTAGGAGAAAGTTAACCACAAGAAAATCACAAACTTGTAGTGGGTTAAATGGTATTCGATTCCCCAGTAGGAAAAGTTAATAGACAGCATTTTTTCTTTAAGTTACTTTTCATTGAGGAATTTATTTTTGATCTTAAGGAAACATACTTACTTGTCATGTTGACTTTCAACTTTTACTAGATTTCTTACACAAACTCATACTTTCCCTAAATGATGAGTATTTAGGAAGACTTGTTCACATTAAGAGTACTATAATCAACTTCTAGAGAATCACCTAATCCACAAAAGAGAACTATATATTTCCCATGTTTTTAGACCCTTACCAAAACCAAAATTGTTAGAATAAGATCAGATAATCCAGAAAAGGTTAACCCCTTATAAAAAGAAAATCTATTCTTAATCTCCAAAATTTGTCCAACAAAACCCAAAGTTCAACGAAGACCATTCGATAAAAAATTTGTCCATAAAATTCTTCAAAGTAAACCAAAATAAGATTGAAGCCCAAATATTTGAAGGATTTAATCACATAGTCTTCCAAGTTAAATCGTAACATTTATCTCCAAACAACATCAGTTGCTCTTAAAGTCTCGTATTGAAAAGTAATTAACCTAATCACATATCCTCTATGATAGGTTAATAATTTCCATAGATAAACCAAAATCAACTTACTCTTAATTCATAAAATAATCTAACTAAAAAGAATAATTCATACTAACCAGGGACTTCACATAGTTCAGTGGTAGGCGATAAATACCAGTTGCACTTTGGTTGTGGGTTCAATTCCCACAACTTTGTCCGACGTGACGGGTTGTCACACGGTCTGCGTGTTGTCCTTTTTCCAAAACTATATAATTCTTAAAACATTACCCAATAAGAGATAATATCTTCAAAAATAACCATAACACAATTTAACCTCAATTTTACCTCATGCCTTTCATCTTCCATCATAACATATAGTAACCCATAATTACCTCAAAAGTAAGGATCATATAAACCCTAATGGTTACCTTTATAATTATCACATGAACTTCCTCATCGAGTTGGTTCTCTCGTACAAGAGGCATTAGAGAAATCACCAAGGTTCAAGTGGTTGATCATGACTCCTGATAGTTGGTTTAGAATAACCATGAGATTTCTCATTGAATCCCCCATTTCATCCAGTCTCTTAATCAAAGAACCACCACAGTTTCCTTCAAATCCATTGTCACTTTGGCGCCTGCTAGATCCATCCATTTACGAAAACCAAAAATGTCTGTGTGAGTATATCAACAAAATCATCATGTACTAATGAGGAAGATAAACACTAAGATATACTTACTCATTCACTTTATCTAAAAACTATGACTCTTTCTGAAATCCTAACCATTATGGTAATGTCACTTATGCTTAGAGAATACCCTAACCTCTAAAGTTATCTAAACCGACCTTTGATACCAACTATAAGGCCCCGGACTTAAACCTTACTTATTATTGAATTAAATGAATAATTCACATTGATTATATTTTCAGGTTTATAGTTTTAGATAATTAGGACATAACTATTACATCTCAAATGATTACAAAGTAGACACTTTTATTAAGTTTCCATAAAATAAAAACTCTTAAAAAGAAACATGTCTAGTTCCATGTTTTAGACAGCCTGATATTTCCTTGATCCCATCCTTGACCCTATTCAACTTTATGTCCTGTGAAAAACATTTCAAAAAAAACTTGGGATGAGCATAAAAAGCTCAGTAAGGGATACACAAAGAAGGAAAACTGTTAGTTTTTCAAAACAACAACTAAACCATGAATTGTTTATCAAAGTAATACTTTTCACCTTTATGAAGTAGTATAAACTCTTTGATGAATAAAAGATCATTACTTACCCTTTTTTAACCAAAATATTACTATAAAACCCATATACATAACATATAAAGGTAACTTGGGACATAAACATACTTAAATGGAATAACCATACGGTCGACTTCCACACATATCACTTAATGGAATAGCCATACGGCCGACTTCCATACCCAATACATTGGAGGTTATAATGTAACCACCCGTCCTGATATTCACGGCACCACCCATCATATGGTTTATCACATAACCACCCGTCAAATGTCCAAGTACCATTATAAAATCATAACACATAAAACAATTATAAAGGAAAGAAAACATTTCCACATTTCAAGCACAATATATCACTTAAATATATTGACATAAAAAATCCATTATCAAAACCATTTTCAATACCAAAAAAGAGTATATGGTATTTATTTACTTTTAAAAATATAACGGCTTGTTGAGGAAGCCAAAGATCAAATAATACTCACGGCGGCGGAACGGTCATTGTCACCGCGTACATTAAAAAGAAAAATACTTTTTTTCGTTTAGTAAAACGCTACATATAGAAAATATTCCTTTTGAATAGAAGTATAAGTCAAAGGGGTTTATACACCGTATAAAATAAATCCTTGTATTGGAACAAAAATATGCCTTAATGAAAGGAGATCGAGACGAAGTACCTTACAAAGACGGTATCCTTGGATTAAGGATAAATCAATTACATAATTATGTGTGACAAATGAATACACCAAATATAAGTGGATATTAAGTGTAAAACAATCAGAGGTTATTCACACATATTCATAGAACTAAATATTCAAGGAGTACAATTTTATCCCAAAGAATCAAAATTGGGTTAAGAAGTTCCCTTGCAAAAATTTGACAGCCTAACGGCGTCACTTCAAAATTCAGAAAATGAGTTGATGAGAGATAAAAAGGGGTATCTCATCACTTGGACATAACATTTATAGCAATAAGGATATATAAGAACATATCCCATCATAATAATATTAAAATACCTAAAAAATAAGTCTTTTAAAATGAGGAGGGTGAAAGGTTCCCTTACCGAAGTGGGTAACTTCCGAAATGTACACCCCATGAAAGAACGACAATACAAAATTGATGTAAATACCCATAAACGAAAGTATATTACACCAAGAGTAGAATAATGGGCAGTAAATACACCACTCAAAGGAAAATTGTGGAAAATGTAGCATAAATATCACAGGAATAATAGTGAGATGAAAAATCCCTTACGAAAACTCGGCAGCCTAACGGCGCCACTTAAAACTTCCAAAAATGGATTTATGAGATAAAATAGGGTCTCTCATAATATGAACAAAAAAATTACAGTATTATTAATATAAAATAACATCCCCAAACATAATAATGATGATCTTATAAGAAATTACATAAAAGAGAGTACTTAAAAAGAACGAGAGAGGTTGGATCTCTTACGAAAATTCGGCAGCCTAACGGTGCCACTCAAAACTTCCAAAATGGATTGATGAGAGAAAATAGGGTCTATCATCATATGAAAATAAAAAATTACATTAAGATTAATATAAAAGAACATCCCAATCATAAGAAATATGAGCTTAAAATGAATGACATAAAAGAGTGTACTTAAAAAGAAAGAGAGGGGTAGGATCCCTTACCTCAAGTCTGACTTGTCTTGTTTGTTTCTTTATATTTCTGAATAATAAACTTTGGTCAATTTATAATTGCTTAAGGAACTATTTTAAAGATTATTATTCAGTTAATATCACATATTATAATGTTATAATAATTGGTTAATAATGTGAGTTCATATCATACATTTTTGTCGATGTTTGGTACATGAGTCAAAAATGAACTTGTTTGAAAATGATTGTCCATGTAGTTATAAGTAAATCATCTCCAGAATAGTATTAATGATTTAAATATCATATATATCCAGTAAATATTAATTTTATACTACTCCATAACATTTGGAGATAAAAATAAATGAAATTCATCGTTCATGGAGATGGTAGGTCGTACGTACGCATGAACGCTACTTTCATTTCTTTGTCATACTAATGGAATTAAAAATAATTGAGAGATATATATATTATAATTACAGTATAATATATATGTTATATAGGTCACATGTTTTCATTAATTTCATTCTTTATACATTCCATGTATTGCATGAATGAGTCACATCACTTGAGGGGGTGGTAGTCCACACTTCCTCGTATGAAATTATCGCATTTGCACAACATGAAAAGCATAAAGGCATGTTTTAAATATAAAATTCAGAAGCATATAGAAAAAAATAAATACCATATATATCATATATAAAATATAGTGACATCATAATGTCCACCATGAAAGGTGTTAAGAGAAGATTGAACAATCATCGTTTCGTGAGGCAGAAATTCGCCATCCACAGAAACAGTATGTTCTTTAACCATTAGATGAAGGTTTGTGTAAGTGTAGCTCGAATACTTCACATAAAAACATCATAGTATATTTAAGATACTTGTTTCATTACAAAATAAATGAATAAAAATATTTTAGAGGGTTGGAGAATCAAAATAAAACAAAAGAACACAAGGGAAGGCATTACCTTTAAATCGGGTAACTCTTTTTGATTTGAGCTCAAAGGCTTCCTTGAAAAGGATTCTGCCCAAAGGTGAGGATTCAATGATGAAGATAGGGATGCGGAGAGATGAAATGGGTAGGGGTTGGCTGATCCAAAGTCTTGAGAGGTGTGGGTAAGGTGGTAGAGGTGTGGGCCTTTTATAAGAGGAGAGGAGGGACACTCTTGGAAAGTTATAAACTTTTACTTTATTATAAAATGATTTTCAGATTTTAAAGGTCCCAAAATTATATATTTATAGGATAAGGTGATAAGAGTTATAAATACACCCATCCAATATGTTTTTGACAAGTTTAGGTCTTATATTTTACATTATCTTTTCATTTTATTTAAATCGTAAAATAATGAGGTAATCGCTGCATCATCATGGTGTCATAAATAATTAAATTTATTTAATGTCTAAAAATTATAAAAAAAATATCATGATGTATTAAATATTTTTATATTTCTAATGAATATTTATAGTCAAAAATATGACTTGTATAACCCCATGTAAAAATTGTTTTAGTAAAACAACACATGTTTGTGACATTTTAATTTTAACTTTAAATAAAAAGGTATTAATGTCATTTTCCTACCAAAGTGGCTCCATGGGGTCCCCAAGTTGACCCATGGAATGTATTGGTCGAACATGACTCATCCAATAAGGGTAGTACATGTGTCAAGGTCATTTCTTATTATTAAAACATTATTTTTACCTTAAATTACACTAATTACCTTTAATTGCGATTAATAAAACTTAAAAGTTACTATTCACCAAAAATTATTTTAATCTCATTGAACCACATTTTACTTCCTAATGACAACCATGTATGTCAGATTTTTGAAAATAAAATCACAGAAGTGGTAAAGTTTCATTTAAATGAAAAGTCAGTTTCTTTAACTACCACTTAGTGGTTTCACTATTCATCAAAAATTGAAGTTTTTCAGAAAAATACCAAAAATTCACCCTAAGATATATTTGATATTCCGAATTAAAAAATGATGTCTATTTTACAAAATTCAAAACATATAAGTTGCGTTAATTAATTTAATAATTAATTCCCGTTGTCAAAACAAATAGCGTGTTTTTAAGAAACAATATATATTAAAAGATTAACACTAGTTTAAGTCCAATTTCAAAGTGAAATTAATTCCAATGAACACTATTGGATTAAATGGTAAAAATATATTCTAATTTCACTTTAAAACCAATTCAAAAGATAATCTAATCATATAAATAAATTAGATTAAAAAGAGTTTTTGAATTAAAATACAACATTTTTCACTATTCATTAAAAAATGAACTTTATCGGAAAAATAGCAAAAATTTACACAAATTAAATTTCGATGTCCTGATTCTAAATAAGAATTTTATTTTGTCAAATATAACACATAAAATTTTCAAAATTATATTTAAAAAGGGTTCTCCATCAAAAGGCGGTTAATCGACCTTTTAAATAATATTAGAAGATTTATGCTTAAAATTGGATTCATTTGCATTTTACGCCTCTAAATTTTATTTGATAAAAGTAAAAATATTTGACAAACATATATAATCATTTTGTAGTTAGTTTCGTTCTTTCCCACCATTACAATGGCTAGGCGTTAACTACCATTTAAAATAATATTATTTTATTATTAGAGTGCAACGTAAGATTTCAAAGGAACTCGTTGTCGCGTATTGGGTACGCCATAGAGAATAGCGTTCCCTTTAAAGTAATATTAATATTTTATTCACAAATATGGATAAATATAAAAATGTCATATTTTTTATTTACCTGGGGTGTTACAGATTCACTAGGCCTATTTCTCAGTACCATTAGGCGAAGCAGACTAAAGTACGAGGTTTGCATCTAGAAACATATTGAGGCACCCACATATAATGAAGTTAATTCCTCAATGTCATTATAACTCATACATATTCTTACCATATAATATAATCCCTTTATCATTATATATTTAATCAACCAAGTTCCATTTAGTTCCATCAACCTATGTGTCTGATGTTTCTTTCTTTGAATTTCTGAGAATAGAATTTTCCTATAGAAAACCATTGCAATAGATTTATTTAGGCTATATAATTTTCTTAAAAGGGAATAATATATCAAAACCTATTAAATAAAATAAGGTACAAACCATTTCTCTTATTATTCATTAATTCAATATTATTCCTGACACGCCTAACGTAACCTACCTCTCCAAGAACATATGTCATCACACTTTTCATCAATATCTCAAAGTAAGAGGTGTGTAATACTCATTAACAATAATGATAAAGTATAAGGATCAATAGAATTTATTTAAAGTAACAACATATAATGAAAAAAATAAATGTGGATTTCCTACTGGCGGTTATCGTTCTCATAATATTCTTCACTGGATATTACCAGGGACATACACCATAATAATGTGCCTCAAAGTCCCATGGGTATCCACCCCTGATAGCCTGAATCAATTTCTTCTATCAAATGATTTCATCTGACAATATAAAATGTATTTAAGATAATTGTTGTAGAACTTGTAGGTTCTCAAAATAGTGTGGAACTGTTATGACTTTTTAGTGTGATAAAAACTATTAGGATTTTATCACATACTGTGTTATGTAGAAGAACAATCCTAATGTGATGAAGAGTTTATTAATACTCAAAAGTATGAATAAAGGTTATCATATAGTACATAATAGTTTTTTATAGGGAACTAACTCTGACAGACTCCCACTTGCACTAGAGCCTACTATTGAAAACCATTTGTATGCCCTCTCTCACATGATAATCATGTTTCAAATTAGATGGGACATTATTCAAGGGTTCAGTAACAATTTATTCTATGGGATATCTTCACACTATAACTCAATACCTCTGATAATAATCCCTCAAGAGGTGATACTTATGATGTATGTTCTTTTTCTATTGGTGTGACCTTTTCTCTTTTTCAAGAGACACTGTCACTATATTATCACAATACAATGTCATAGGGTATTTACAACAAGGTACCACATCATTATCCTAAGAGAATAATCATATCAAAATGTCTTCCATGGCTACATCATAAGATGCTATAAACTTGAACTCTTCTATAGAATCAGTGACAACTAGATCCTTTGAACTCTTTCATCCCACGCCTCCTCTATTGATACAAAAAACATATTCTAACTACAACATCATATCATTATGATTTGTTTTAATATTAGAATCCATATAACCCATGATAATTACCTCCTCATATACTATATACACATAGATCGTATCTGTTGAACCCTTTGGGAATTAAGTGGCTTTATTGTGTTTTGATAATCCCAACCATTCTTTATTTATATCTTGATTATGCTTAATACATTCCAAATATACTTTAATATATGTTGTTGCTTTCATTATGCTTAAATTAAGTCTTTGGAATTATCAGATATATGTTTACTATGACTTAACTCATTCTGCCAAGTGAATGCTCAAACAGTTCTCAGCTACCGTTACAAGCTAAGCAACCGTTACAGCTCACAGCGACCGATACAGTTAAGTCTACTGATATATTGGAGCTACCGCTATAAGAGAGCTACCGTCAGAACATAGAGCTACCGATACAATGAAGTCGATAGTTACCGCTACAGCAAAGTTGACAGCTACCGATATGCTGAAGTCCACCATTATGCAAAGTCTACCGATAGAGAGCTACCGCTACCGATACAAGGCAGAGCCACAGCTACCGATAGAGAGCTACCACTACCGATACAAGGCAGATCCATAGCTACCATTACAAGTCCACAGCTACTGATGTGATCAAATCTACAGTTTCAGCTACTGAGACAAGTCTACCGTTACAAATGCCTACCGATAGTCAGACCTGCCGTAACACAAATCTACCGATATCAAGAGCTACCATTCCAGAGACAGAACCTGACACTGCTTTAATTTATTAATCATTGTTTAATCTAACCAATGGTCATATCCGGTATATTTAATATACTGACATTTATTTAAAGTGTGTTGTTGGATGTCAGGGAACCGTACCTCGTACCTGCAAAAAGTAAATCATCTTTTGTCGGAGCACGTGGTTTAACTAAAGGAAGGATGCTCCTACAAAAGAGTATGAATAGACGAATACAATATATGGAACACAGGCTGTGCGAGAGACATATAGACGAATACACGAGACATACAAAATGCAAGGTGTGCTGGAAGAACACAGAGTGTGAATGCAAAGAGACAACGGAACCTACACGACGAACTCATTACTACATACCAGTGAAGATCTAAGAACGAGAACATAACACAAGAGCTTCATCGACTGTCTCTACACCTGGAAGTCAAGGAAACAGACGATACTCTGTTTTCCAGACAAAAACCAAAAGAGGACTCAGAGCAAATTCTGATCAATCAAAGGAGTACAGAACTGCATGCTAATCACAAGATCCATTTCTAAACTCAATATATTTGCTCTGTGATTTATCTTTTTAAGTTTCGAGAAGTGTGTGTTATATGCTGTATTTTACACACACACTGTCTCTTGTACTCTAACTGGAGGATTTGTAAATCCTCACTAAACTCACTTGCATTTTGTTTTTCCCACTAGGATAGTGGTAGAGGTCATGTGACCTGAACAGCTGGTTGCTGTTGTGTTTGTTCCCACGAATAACTATGGTAGAGGTCTTGGACCTGGACAGCTAGTTTCTGTTGTTATCCCCAATCCAGGGTGTGGATCATCTTTTTATAAAAGCTTTTGAGAGGACTAAGTCTCAGCTTGAGACTGAACCTCTTGGTTAGATTTGTTGTGCTATATCTTTCAAAGTGATTCTTTTATTCCGCTGCTAATACTTTAAAACCAAAATTGTTTTAAATCTACTTTGATAATTAAACTCGCAAGTGTTTATATTAGTTGTAAACTAGTAAGTTAGTTTCAAAATTTAATCAAGTCTACTGATTTGATTAACTGGGAACTAATCAATCCCTTGAGAACCTAACAAAACATTTACTGTGATATAAATTCACTACAGTTTAATTCTGTATTCTTTTTGGTGGATTTTTAACTCAAAGTTTTTAAACAGAAATTTTAATTGGAACTCAATTCACCCCCCTCTTGAGTATCCACTCCGACCAACATTTGGTATCAAAGGTTGTTTAAAATATTTTGTACTCTGTTTTTCAACTGTGATTTTAGTTGTATTTTAAAGTTCTTAAAATTTCTGTTATTTCTAAATTTTTATCTCTTTAAAATCTTTGCTTATAGTTAGCTATCATGGATAATAGACTTGAAGGTGTTGCTACCAATAGACCACCATTTTTCAATGGCACTAACTATGCTCAGTGGAAAATCAAGATGAAAATTCATTTAGAGAGCATGGGTTTTGATATTTGGACTGCTATAGAATCTGAATACAAAATACCAACTATTGTAAGAACTACTTGGAATGAAGCTACTAAGACAGCCTACAATAATAATTGTAAAGCTATGAATGCTTTGTACTATGCTTTAGGAGATGAATAATTTAATAAAATATCTGCCTGTAAAACTGCTTATAAAATTTGGGATACCTTAGTTGTTTCTCATGAAGGAACAACTAATGTTAAGGAGATGCGGTTGAATACCTATACTATTAAGTATGATAATTTTAATATGAAGCCTGATGAACCCATTTCTGATATGTATCTTAGGTTCAATGAAATTGTCAACACAATGACTTCTCTGGGAAAGGATGTTCCATCAAAGGAACAG
Organism: Viscum album; assembly: GCA_963277665.1. Classification (NCBI taxonomy): domain Eukaryota; kingdom Viridiplantae; phylum Streptophyta; class Magnoliopsida; order Santalales; family Viscaceae; genus Viscum; species Viscum album. Next base: position 1,188,090,865 of record OY728164.1, read on the forward strand.
ATCATGAGAATTTTGAGATGTCTACCTGAAAGATGGAGAGGAACCTCTGTCTCCATTAGAGAATCATGTGACATTGGTGAACTACCAGTCAAGGAACTAATTGGCAAGTTGATGATGTATGAAGAAGAACTCAAAGTGAACAAAGAAGAAGATGATGAACCTAGAAGGAAGTCTGTTGCCTTCAAAACTACAACCTCAAAGAATAAGGATAAGGAAAAGCTTCAAGCTATCAATGAAAGTTCAAGCTGTGAAGACAGTGAGAGTGACTCTGACAGTGATATTGAGATGGCTCACATTGCTAGAAGGTTTAAGAAATTTTATAGGAAGAAGAAGTTTTTCAGAAAGACAAACTACAAAGGTAAGTATGACAACAAGGGACATTGGAAAAAGGATTGGAAGAAATCTGACAAATCAGATGAAGTTGTCTGTTATGAGTGCAAAAGGAAGGGACACATAAAAGCAGACTGTCCAAAGCTAAAATACAAGAAGAAGTATGAATACAAGGATAACAAGTATAAGAAAGCCATGAAGGCTACCTGGAGTGATTCTGAGGACATTTCTAGTGAATCTGAAGTTTCTGAAACTGAACACATAAACAAGGCAAACATGTGATTTATGACAAACGCTGCTGAGGTAACTTCAGAAACTCCTGCTTCTAATTCATATTATTCTGGAGATTATTCTGAATGTGATAACATGTCTACATCTGAACTGTTTGAATATTGTGATATGTTAGAAGAAACTTGTAATGAGCTGAAAGACAAATACAAATGTTTAAAGAAATAGTATGCTCTAACTGTTAAACATAATTCTGATCTTGATATTGAAATGGAAAAGAATGCTCAGTTTCTTAAAGAGAACACTGAACTAAAATTATATAATGAGCAACTCAATAAAGACTTGGAGAAATTTACCAATGGAAAAGATACTCTTACTCAGATGCTAGGTAAGTAAATAGCACCTAGATACACTACTGGTATAGGTTACAAACCTGGACAAAGGAAAATTACCCAAACTAGATTCATTCCTAAATCTGGACAGAATGTAGCTAGCTCTGGAACTTCATATGATTCAACGAGTTATATTCATAGTTATGGATCTAATAAGGTTTATATTTCAAAATCTGTTGATTCTAGAAATTTTATGAGACCCATTAGACAAATATGGGTACCTAAAGTGTTATTGGCTAACCTGTCTGGACCCAAGAAAATCTGGGTACCAAAATCATTTCCTGTTTAAATCTGTTTTGTAGGAAACCTACTTAAAGAGCTCTTGTAAAAAGACCTGGTACTTGGACCGCAGATGTTCAAGACATATTTCAGGAGACTTCTCATGCTTTAAAAGCTTAGTCAGAGTTGATGGAGGTTTTTTCACCTTTGGTGATAACTCAAAAGGAAAAATCATCGGCTTAGGCCAGATTGGTAACACTGACTCAGTATTAATTTCTAAAGTTTTATTTGTTGATGGACTTAAATACAATTTGTTAAGTATTTCTCAGTTATGTGATGATGGTTTTTACGTTAAATTTGAAAATGATTCTTGCAATGTTTTTAATTCTAAAAATGTTTTAGTGTTTGCTGCTTTGAGAAATGAAAATGTTTATGCTGTTGATTTAAATTCTTTAGCTAAGCAAAATATTACTTGTTTAAATGCTTTTCATAAAGAGTCTTGGCTTTGGCACAAAAGATTAGGACACTGCAATGTGCATTCACTTAGAAAACTGGCTAGGAAGAACTTAGTTAGAGACCTACCCAAACTTGAATTTCCAGCAGACAAAGTTTGTAATCCCTGTCAAAAGGGAAAGCAACATAAAGTTTCTTTTAAATCAAAGAAAGAAGTGTCAACTTCTCAACCTCTCGAGTTGGTTCACATGGATTTGTTTGGACCTTCTAGAGTTTCTAGTTTAAATGGGAAGCATTATGTCTATGTTCTTGTAGATGACTATTCTAGATATACTTGGGTATATTTTCTATCTCACAAAAGTGAAGCTTGTTCTTGCTTTGTAAAATACTCCAAGTCTATAGATAACCTTAGTGGACTTAAGATTAAAACCCTGAGAGGTGATCATGGTCGTGAGTTTGAAAATCATGAGTTTGAATCTTACTGCTCACACAGTGGCTATAGTCACAATTTCTCTTCCCCTAGGACACCTCAACGGAATGGTGTAGTAGAAAGGAGGAATAGAACCCTGCAAGAAATTACTAGAACTATGCTTAATGAGTATGACTTACCCGTTTACTTTTGGGCTGAAGTTGTAAATACAGCTTGTTATGTTATTAATAGAGTCTTGATCAGACCTGTTCTTAAGAGGACCCCTTATGAGTTATGGAACCATAGGAAACCTAAGGTTAACTATTTCAAAGTTTTTGGCTGCAAAGTCTTTATTCTTAACACTAAAGATAATCTTGATAAGTTTGCATCCAAGAGTGATGAATGAATTTTTCTAGGTTACTCAACTTCCAGTAAAGCCTATAGAGTTTTTAATAAGAGAACCAAATGTGTGGAAGAATCTGTTCACATCAAATTTGATGAAACTGATCCACATGAACCTAAGACCTCTCTTGAAAATATTGAAGATGATCTCTCTGGTTTGAACCTTAATGATAAAAACAGTGGACCTGTAGTTAAAACATCCAGTTCTGGAAATTTTCCAGACCCTGCTTCTATTGAACCTCAACCTGTAGATGAACCTGAAATCTCTAGCCCTACCTTTTCAAGACCAACTAGGACTCTAAAGAACCATCCTTTAGATGTTGTTGTAGGAAATCTTGATAGAGGGACACAGACTAGAGCTTCTCTTAGAAATAAGGTTGAACATCAAGCCTTCTTGTCAGAGCTAGAACCTAAAAATATCAATGATTCTATCAATGATGAATTATGGGTAATGTCTATACAAGAGGAACTAAATCAATTTGAAAAAAACAAAGTCTGGAAATTAGTAGAAAGACCTAAGGACACTATTACCATAGGCACAAAATGGGTGTTTAGAAACAAAGTTGATGAATCTGGAAACATCATTAGAAACAAAGCTAGGCTAGTTGCACAAGGTTACAATCAAGAAGAAGGAATTGACTATGAGAAAACCTTTTCACCTGTAGCTAGATTAGAAGCTATTAGGATCTTACTTGCTTATGCATCACATCTGAATTTCAAGTTATATCAAATGGATGTGAAAAGTGATTTTCTAAATGGTTTTATTGTTGAAGATGTTTTTGTAGAACAACCACCTGGTTTTTCAAATCCTCATTTTCAAAATCATGTTTTTAAACTTTCTAAAGCTTTATATGGTTTAAAATAAGCTCCAAGAGCTTGGTATGAAAGACTTTCAAACTTTCTTATCTCACAAGGATTTTCAAAAGGAATTGGTGATCCCACTCTTTTTATAAAAAGGATTTCAAAAGATGTATTAATAGTACAAATCTATGTTGATGATATCATTTTTGGATCTTTGAAAAATTCTTTATGTACTGATTTTTCAAAGGTTATGCAAAATGAATTTAAAATGAGCTTAATGGGAGAGCTTAAGTATTTTCTTGGATTTAAAATTTTTCAAACTAAAGATGGAATTATTTTAAATCAAAGTAAATATACTAAGGATTTGTTAAAACGTTTTGGCTTAGATAGTATTAAGGAAAGTGATATGCCTATGAGTACCACCTTTAAATTGGATATTGATGAAACTGGTAAACCAGTTGATCAAACTAATTACAGAGGTATGATTGGGAGTTTACTTTATCTTACTGCTAGTCGACCAGATATTATGTTCAGTGTATGTATGTGTGCTAGATTTCAAGCTAATCCTAAAGAATCACACTTGCTTGCTGTTAAAAGGGTTTTTAAATATCTTAAGTATACTGAAAATTTAGGTTTGTTTTATCCAAAAGGACAATCATTTGACTTAACAAGTTATTCAGATATTGATTTTTCTGGCTATAAGTTAGATAGGAAAAGCACATCTGGAACATGTCACTTACTTGGAAAATACCCAGTATCATGGTGTAGTAAAAAACAGAACTCAGTTGCATTGTCTACTGCTGAAGCAGAATACATCGCTGCTGGTAGTTGTTGTGCACAGATTCTGTGGATGAAACACACACTACTGGACTATGGATTTGACTTTAAACATGTTTCAATCAACTGTGACAACACTAGTGTGATTAATATCTCTAAGAACCCTGTGTCTCACTCTAGAACTAAACATATTGATGTTAGACATCACTTTTTAAGAGATCACTATCAAAGAGGTGATATAACACTTGAGTTTATAGGCACTGAACATCAATTAGCTGATATTTTCACTAAACCTTTAAGTTTGGAAAGATTAAGTTTCATTAGACACGAATTAGGAATGATAACTTATCCTTAAACCGTTAGAGAAACCTCACCGTTATAGAAACCTCACCGTTAGAGAAACCTCACCGTTAGAGAAACCTCGCCGTTAGAGAAACCTCACCGTTAGAAAAACCTCACCGATAGAAAACCTCACCGTTAAGAGACTTTACCGGTACATCTCGCGCTGTTTTAAAATTCTGTAAAGCCGATTCATCGAACCATTATTTATTTTATTTATGATTTATGTGATTTATGAATCCTAAATGATATTAAAACTCGAACTAGACTCACTCAATCTCACTGCGAACCTGTCTGCTCGAATCCCCTAAACCTAAACCTCTCAACCTTCAGAACCCTAGCCTCAAATCCACAATGGCCCGCGTCAAGAGACCCCAAGTCACAGATGGAAGTGATGAGCCGCAAGAGAAACGACAGAAAGTATCAAATGCCAGTGGAAGTGGAAGTGGAAGTGTAGCCCGAAGGAATCCAATAAACCCGCATCTCTCAAGGAGAGAGATTGTTGTTGAAAAAGAAGTGTGTGCAGAATGGCTGATGGAAAGAAAATCGTTAGTTCTTGGAGTACTAGAAGAACGAGGTTGGCTAGAATGCTTCGCGAACAACAACGGATCTTATTATCTAGGACTGGTGAAACAATTCTACGAATTCGTTCGTTTTGAAAAGTCTGAAGAAGAAAGCAGAATGGTTTCTGTGGTAAATGGTCAGGAAGTATCTTTTACTTCAGAGGAATGGGCTAGGAACTTAAGAGTTCCACATGAAGAAGATTATGCGTTCTTCTCAAAGTCTGTACCGTCAACCAGTGATGTGTTTCAATATGAAGATGCTATGCTGGAACTCACAGGGAATGGGACCCCTAGAAAGGTGATTGCTGTAGAGATGGTAGGAGAAGACAAACTGTTGTTTAAGTTTATTCAGCATGTTGTTAGTCCGAGAAGAGGTGACTTTTCCACTTTGAGATTCCAATACATATATCTGTTACATTTGCTGAAGCACAGTGTGAGAATCAATCTATGTAGATTGATTATGGTTCAAGTGGAAGAGATGACTAGACCAAAGTCAAAATCAACTGCCGTGTTTTTCTCAAAACTAATTTTTGTGATGCTGAAAGTGAAGGAGATAGCTGGACCTCAGGATAAGCTGGTAGTGGTCAAGGATAACTTCTGTATTACAAGAACTGTCTGTAAATACATGAAGGTCAGCTGGAATCCTTGGAAGAAATCATGGGTGAATGATGAAGGAAAAATTTATGACAAGTATACTCCTATAGATCATCCTTCTAGACCAAAGGATGTGAGGGATCCTGGTCTTGGACCAGATGAGCCAGAACCGGTCTACAGTGATGATGAAGATGAGGAGGAAGAGACATCAGTAGAGGAAGGAGGAGATCCAGACTTTCCCCCTAGTCCTGTGCATCAAGTTATTTCTTATGGAGAAGCCAGCCCTCCAACAGAACTACCAAAAGGAGAAACTGTCTTAAAGGACAATGATACAGAGACTACAGAAGAAGAGGAAGAAGCCTGCCAGTATGTTGTCAAGGACACCTCTGAGGAGGATGAGACAACCGAATCTGATCAAAATGTTAATGGAGAAAAAGAGGCTGATGGTGAAGCAGATGATGGAGAAAAGATTGAAAAAGAGCTCAGTTTGAGTCCTCTAATAGTTAGTGCAGTCAGGACTTTGGCTGATCAGGAAGACATAGCAGTAGCACCTATTAATGAGAGAGTCATTAATGACTCAGAACAAGTGGCTATTGAATCTGCTGTGGTTGTAGAGGAAATTGCAGATTTACCTCAGGAAGAACAATTGGAAGAGATACCTCAGGAGAATGTTCCAAGTGAGGAGGAGAATCTTGGCTCAGTATCAGTGTTATATGACATTGAAGGTTGGACATCATATCCCGGATATATGATTCTTGGACTTTCCTATGGAGATTCTGTCGAGGAAGACCAACCCCAAAAGGAATCAGTTAGCTTACCCACTATAGCTGAACATGTGGCAACCAAGGATGACCTTAATTCTTTAAAAGTCGAATTGATAGAAGCAATAAGAGAATCAGTGGCAGATATGAAGAAAAGTATGTTTGAAGAGATGAAAAGCATGGAGAAATACCTTGAGTTATCCATTGGATGTAGTGTGTCCAGTCCTGTGAATGAAATGGTGGATGAACTTAAGGTGTGACACACTCAGATTGAGAGTTGGACAGGAGATGTAGTTGCTCTTAGACAATCCATTGCTTCATTGACTGCTTTGAACAGTTCTCAAACCCAAGTGCACACTGACATTAGATATATCAAACAAGTGGTCAAACAATTTGTGGAAGTGTTTGAGGCCTTTAAGAAGTCTGTCAAAGAACATCTGAACAGTCAGGATGAACTTGTTCAGAAGGTAGTTAGTAGTCTGACTCAATCTTTCAAGGAGACAGTGGCCTTCTCAATGAAACCTCTTCCCTCAAATAGCTCCAGTGTGAACCTTGACCAGATCCGGACTATTATTTAGGAATAATTGGCTAAGGCCAGTCCTAGTGGTGCATCCGATACTCAGATTCTTGCTACCACTAGGGAAGTTAGTAGTTTTGTTCGTGATCACCTGCGGGAAGCTACTGCTTCTCAAGAGGCAATCAAAAATAAGGTGGATGCTTATTTTGAAAAGATTTATACCAAGCACCAAATGACAAACCATTTCAAGCTTTTGATGGAGAATATGAAATTACCTCCAGTTACCCAAGCCTTCAGAGAACAGGTTAGTAAGCTCAGGGAGCTTACTCTGGCCTTAGATAAATTTATTGAGAATAGAGATGATTTTGTCTCTGCTATGGAGAGAGGTGGAAGCATCATCATGGATTTCAGGAATCTCTTGCTGCCTTTCCTACATATGGATGCTCGGCCAGTTATTGTACCACCTGCCCTTCCACCATCTACCTCTAGGAGTAATCCTCAACTAACTCCCGTTCAAGCTATCAGGAGCCTGACACCGATGATCACTCAGAGGGGATCAGATTACAGATCTGGTACTGTATCAGTTGCTGATCCACCAGTAGTTCTTTCCAGAATTCCCAAGCCTGCTGACTCTACCTATGAACCCTCTGCTGATCCCAAGGGAAAAACACCTGTTCAAGAGGATGATTGAGTGCTTCTAGCTTCATTTTTGATGGGATTCATTGTATTTTTGTACTTTTCTGATTTTCCCACTGTATCTGTTGGCTTATCAATCACATACTTCATTCCTCTCTTCACTATCTATTTTACTTTGTCTATTTTCTTTCCTCGTCCTTCTCTTTTCTCTCTGATACCCTCCTTTTTGTTAATCACAAAGGGGGAGAAATTATTGAGAGATGTACCTAGAGAGAGAGAGAATGTTGTTCACCTAAGGGGACAAAGGGGGAGAAAATCACTACTTTGGAGGAGAATCCTATAGTTAAATTGATAGGGGGAGGAATATGTGAATCTTCTCAAACTAAAGAATATTGTTTGTGTTTTTCTTTCTCCTCTGATACTATTTTATTGTTTGATATCAATTGCTGAGATTTTTTTTCTTTCTCTGATCCTATACTGTTGATATCATACTTTGATATATTTTTTGGCATAAGTTGTGATTATCAAAAAGGGGGAGATTGTTGAACCCTCTGGGAATTAAGTGGCTTTATTGTGTTTTGATAATCCCAACCATTCTTTATTTATATCTTGATTATGCTTAATACATTTCAAATATACTTTAATATATGTTGTTGCTTTCATTATGCTTAAATTAAGTCTTTGGAATTATCAGATATATGTTTACTATGACTTAACTCATTCTGCCAAGTGAATGCTCAAACATTTCTCAGCTACCGTTACAATCTAAGCAACCGTTACAGCTCACAGCGACCGATACAGTTAAGTCTACTGATATATTGGAGCTACCGCTATAAGAGAGCTACCGTCAGAACATAGAGCTACCGATACAATGAAGTCGACAGTTACCGCTACAGCAAAGTTGACAGCTACCGATATGTTGAAGTCCACCGTTATGCAAAGTCTACCGATAGAGAGCTATCGCTACCGATACAAGGCAGAGCTACAGCTACCGATAGAGAGCTACCGCTACCGATACAAGGAAGAGCCATATCTACCATTACAAGTCCACAGCTACTGATGTGATCAAATCTATAGTTGCAGCTACCGAGACAAGTCTACCATTACAAATGCCTACCGATACTCAGACCTGCCGTAACACAAATCTACCGATATCAAGAGCTACTATTCCAGAGACAGAACCTGACACTGCTTTAATTTCTTAATCATTGTTTAATCTAATCAACGGTCATATCCGGTATATTTAATATACTGACATTTATTTAATGTGTGTTGTTGGATGTCAGGGAACCGTACCTCGTACCTTCAAAAAGTAAATCATCTTTTGTCGGAGCACGTGGTTTAACTAAAAGAAGGATGCTCCTACAAAAGAGTATGAATAGACGAATACAATATATGGAACACAGGCTGTGCGAGAGACATATAGATGAATACACGAGACATACAAAATACAAGGTGTGCTGGAAGAACACAGAGTGTGAATGTAAAGAGACGACGGAACCTACACGACGAACTCATTACTGCATACCAGTGAAGAGCTAAGAACGAGAACATAACACAAGAGCTTCATCTACTGTCTCTACACCTAGAAGTTAAGGAAACATATGATACTCTGTTTTCCAGACAAAAACCAGAAGAGGACTCAGAGCGAATTCTGATCAATCAAAGGAGTCCAGAACTGCATGCTAATCACAAGAGCCATTTCTAAACTCAATATATTTGCTCTGTGATTTATCTTTTTAAGTTTTGAGAAGTGTGTGTTATATGCTGTATTTTACACACACACTGTCTCTTGTACTCTAACTGGAGGATTTGTAAATCCTCACTAAACTCACTTGCATTTTTTTTTCCCACTGGGATAGTGGTAGAGGTCGTGTGACCTGAATAGCTGGTTGTTGTTATGTTTGTTCCCACGAATAATTGTGGTATAGGTCTTGGACCTAGACAGCTGGTTGCTGTTGTTATCCCCGATCCAGGGTGTGGATCATATTTTTATAAAAGCTTTTGAGAGGACTAAGTCTCAGCTTGAGACTGAACCTCTTGGTTAGATTTGCTGTGCTATATCTTTCAAAGTGATTCTTTTATTCCACTGTTAATACTTTAAAACCAAAATTGTTTTAAATCTACTTTGATAATTAAACTCGCAAGTGTTTATATTAGTTGTAAACCAGTAAGTTAGTTTCAAAAGTTAATCAAGTCTATTGATTTGATTAACTGGGAACTAATCAATCCCTTGAGAACCTAACAGAACATTTAATGTGATATAAATTCACTACAGTTTAATTCTGTATTCTTTTGGGGGGATTTTTAACTCAAAGTTTTTAAACAGAAATTTTAATTGGAACTCAATTCACCCCCCCTCTTGAGTATCCACTCCGACCAACATTATCCTTTGTTCTTCTCTGATACTTGAGGATATCCTTAATAGAAGACCAATAATGTTCTATGATATCTGATTAATATCTTCATTCCATGGTTAATGTATTGGAAACATCAAGTATAGTATATAAAAAGGCATACATAATGAATCATATCACTAAAGAGTGTTGGATCTTACTCATTCTCTCTTTATCTTTTTTTAGGATGCATCTTCTTAGAAAGATTTAAACCATTTCACACTGGAACTAATCCAATTTTGGATTGTTCCATACTAAATATATTTAGTATCTGGTCAATGTATATACTTTAACATAGTATGAGAATCCTCTTAGATCTATCCTGAATTGTATAGACCCCTAGAATATATAATGCTTGACCAAATTATTTAATAGAGACACTTGTTTTACCAGTCCTTAATGGACTATAAGGCCGATATGTCATTAAAAATAAGTAATATGTCATAAAAATACAATACAAGGATAATGACAACGTTTCCACTCAACCTATTATAATAATAATATCACATTATATATTAATTAAACCAAACTATTTTATAGCTTTAATGAATCGAGTGTTCCATGACCTTGATGCTTTAATTGATATATAAATGGATCTTATCAACATGAAAATATTTAACATCACTTGGAATCAAAAACCCTTTTGATTGTTTTATATAAAAATTCTTATGAAGGATCCTAGTAAGGAATGTAATTTTGATGTCCATCTTCCAAATTTCATAGTCATGGAAATTTGATATATAAAGTGTAATTTTGATGGATATAAACAAGGTTACTAGTGAAAAGGTTTCATCGTAGTCAATTCCTCGATATTGTTTAAACCCTTTATCCATTATCCTTGTTTTACAGGTGTTTTTGTTACCTTCCATGTTCATTTTTCTCTTGAATTCCTATTTTGACTATATGAGATTTACATCAACTAACGCATTGACCATAATAGAAACATGGTTCTGATATATAGATTCCATTTCAAAATTCATGGATTTTTTCCATCTTGAGTATTTTGAGCTCTCTACTACCTCTTTTTAGGATATAAGTTCATCATAGAGCACCAATAATAATTCTCCATCTTTGGTGACTTGAACATCATATCTTTCATGTTATCTTACCTCTCTAGTTATCCTACATAGTACTTGTGTTTTAAGTACTACTTCATCCATAGGGACATGTGGAAGCTATTCCTATTCCAACTCCTACTTATCTTGATCATAAACATCCATAATGTAAATCATTCTACCACTATCCTTTTTGATGATGTCCTCACTCCCACAAAAGAAAGCTTGTATGGCCATAGTCACGTTCTTGTCAAAGGGGTTGTATATGTAGTGTCCATTTGTTTCCCCAGGATATCCTATAATGATACACATTGTGACCCGGGTGCTAGTATGTTTCCTAAAAAGGCCTTAACAAACACGTCACAACCACAAACACGTGTATGTGACTAAACAATTTTCTTTCCAGTCTACACCTCAAATGGAATTCCATTTCCTCTTTAGATGGTACTCAATTTAATGTCTATGTTTCATTTTTTAATACATATCCCCAAGAGGATAATGAATGATCTTAATGAATCATCATAGACCTTACCATGTATAACAAGGTATGGTTCCTCCTTTAACTAACATCATTCAACTATTGTGTGTATGGTGGAGTGAGTTGAGATATAATCCCAAACTACTATAAAATTTTGATTAAACCATGGCTAAGATATTCACCACCTTGGTTTGATTGAAGCATCTTTATTTTATTTCAATGTTGATTATATACTTAATTCTTGATTTCTTGGATTTTTTTAAAGGAATCAATCATACACCTTATCAAATGCAAATATCCATATCTATTCAAGTCGCTAGTAAATGTTATGATATAAGAATACCCACCGCTAGATTCTACTAGGAATGGTCTATATACACTAGTTTGTACCAATACTAAAATTTATGTGGCCCTTTCACCCTATCCACTAAATGTCGGTTTGCACATTTTCTATAAAAAATCATGACATCATTCATGTGGTTTTATCTCAGAAGAGTGTCAATAACCATCTTGATAAATCTTTATTGAACATTTATTATTTACATGACCAAGATAGTGATTCCAATTCTAGGTGTTATATAAGTCAAGTGAACATGATTCAATATATATTGTCGAAACTGATTTTTATAATTTAATAAATAAAGACCATTATTTAAATGTACCATACCACAACATATATTTTCTATATAAAAGGAAAATATCTTATTACCAAACATGAAAATAACAAAATAAAAATCTAGGAATGACCCAAAAATTTTGTTCTTGGTAAAAGCTGGTAGATAATAATAATCCCTTAAAAATATAATTACCATTACCAATGAAATGTGTTAGTCACTAATGGCTAGTGAAGCGATCCTCTCACTATTGGTAGCTCACAAATCCATATATACTCGAGAAATGTATCAGAATATAATTTTTTCTTACATTAGGATAGATATGTTAACACCATAATATTTATTAAATACCCAATGTGTAGATATTGAAAGATTACACTCGATAATGAACAAACATTTAGCTTCCCATTTCTTCTAGGTATAGTTCTTCTTCAAGTTGGATTTATTACCACATGAAAAACATACTACCTCATTTTACTTTCCCTTTTTATGTATCTTCTTCATCATCGAATTATGGTGATCTAGATATTTATACTTTTTACAAGTCATGGAACCCATCACCTTGTTCTTTCTTTTCTTATTAAGCATATGGCCCAAGGGTTTTTCATGTCACAAATCCTTGTCTAAATGGTGAATAAAAGTAACTTGTTCTAAAAGAATCTTCTCAATATTTCTCATATTATAATTAATATTAAAATTGGACAAGGTCTTGGGGTGTGAAGAAAGTATGAGATCTGTGTGCAACTTGTCCTTGAATTTAATCCATGAGATATATAAGAATTCAATATATCCAATCAACTTGAAAACATGAGGCCAAAATATTGTCGAATCTCCATGATTACTCTTAAATAGAGCATTTAAGATCTCATATATCACTTGTATCACCTTATCTTGATAGAGATGTTGAGAGTGAATAATCATTCTATTTGCATCCATGTCATCATGTTTTCTCAAAATCCCTTTCTTCAAGGATAATAGCATGAAACATTGAACATATGTTGTCATGAAATAAGCCTGAGGCCCATCCAAATTGAAACCTGGCCTAGTTCATGGCATGTACTAAAGGGCATTCTGGATCCCCATGGTCTGGAAACTAGTGCCTGGGTATTAAGAAAATACTTTGTAAAAAAAATTCACCTGGTCACTGAAACATAAACAAGAAATAATAAAAAAAATAAAAAATTGATTAATCCTCACCAAACATGGCATAAAAATTACAATTTTCAAGTTTATAACTTTAAATAAAATCCCATGAAGGTTTACAACAAGAAGGGAACATGAAACTATCCCAAAAACACCATGGAATAAGAGGAGAATCATCCTCAATCCACCACCACAACACTTGTAAAGGGAAAACACAGGCTTTCTAAACTATGATCTCCAATCCACATTCCTTTACATATTCCAATCATAACCAAGACTATATACACCTAAGGGAGTAAGTTGGGTGTGATCTAAATCCCATTAGGATGCCACCTAAATAAATAGATACCAAGCTACAAACATATTAAGACAATTAATAAGAAAGTTTTATGAAAGAAAATCTATAAACATATTTATATAAAGAAGTTTATAGAAAAAAATTTCCCACAAAAAATATTACTTTAAAAATAGAAATTAATTTTAATTGAGGTCCCCCATATGTTGGCAGATGGAACCACATCACAAGATAGAACTATGCCATGGGAGATCCCTAAAGTAACAATTTCTAGTAGATATCTAGGAATATTTTATCTCATTGAAATGTGGATTTGTATCCACATTGTACAGTGTCCTCATGCACAATCCCCTATAGTTGAGAAGAATCAAAAATTATAGTCATTCTAAATATAATGATTTAGTTAGTGTTGTATAAGTTAATACATCTAAGTGAAACTAGGAGATTCCAACTCTTAATCACTAGCATACTAATCCTAGTCCACCCACCAAGTTACATAGGATTCCTTTTATGATCGATTTCATTCTGCACATTACAAACAACTTCACTTTCACATATACCCAAGACAAACAATACAACCATGCTTGATAAATCACTAATTTCACAATAAAAAGAACTTTTAAATCCAAATGCACACCAAAACCATTTAGAAACACCTTTACCACCATTCACACTTGAAAATCACTTACATAGTTTATAATATACATTCAAGGATCATAACAAATAGGAACACATAAAACCCAACCCATTTCTTTTTTAAAGACAACTTCCAAGACATACACACCTCACATTCCTATCGAATCATGTTTCACACCACATAAAAATTTTATCAAACACCTTGTAACCTATATAAAACAAAATTATGAGGAATACCATGGGTCCACACATGAAACACTGTCCATTTCACTTGAAACCCCATTTTTCAACACACATGCACTATAAATCCTTTTTAAAAAACACATTTCTCACCTCATACACAACATATAGAACATGAAAAAAACAATTCAGGTAAATTAAAATCAGAAAAAAAAATTAAGAAAGTAACCACCTAACCAAAATGAATAAAATCCTGGAATTTGGTGGAAACCCATGACCGCAGCTCAATCGAACCCTATAAAGGAAATATTGAACCACATATATCAGGATCAAACCTTAAAAATTAGGATCTAACTACAAATCGGACTTCCAACCCACTAGAGACATGAAACCCCACATGAAGTGGGATAAAACCCTAGAATAGATGTTGAAATTAATTAATGAAGGGACTTAATTGAGAAATTGTGAATAAATCGCTCTAAATCCACAAAGGGAGGGGAGATCCAAGGGATCCAAGGGGCTCGGGAGAGGTTCCTAGGGTTAGAAATCCCAAATGGGGTGGAGAGGGGTGGATTTGGGGTAAAAATAAAAGATGTAAAATGGTAAAAGACTAACTTTTAATGACCTAGACATTCACATGATTAGCCCCCATGGTTTGTCAAATTGTACGCTGACCATGCACCCCTCTCTATTTAAGAGGCACCTACCACACGGTAAGTTCGAATGATCTGACATAACATACAGAAGTCATGCAATAGCTTTTATCTGAAAACTTCAAGCTACCACACAATTACCTATGTAGGGGAACACTATTTCCACTAACTGTGCACCAACCATTCACCATAGACAGTATGGACCATATTTCCCATTTTTCTCAAAAAAAACTCAAAGAAACCCTAATGGGGAAAGATAGACCATGAATAAATGGAATTAATACATAAAAAATATTTAATCCATCACACCCTATTCCCAAGAGAAAAATTGAGTCCCAAAAAAACCATATCCAAAAGTGAAAACAAAACCCCGGTGTGAAAAGTATCCCACCATAATGCTTCCCACCCCAGGAATGCCAAAACAAGGCTTGATCTGAAAACAAAAGTTGATACTCCTCCCTAGCTCAAGGAGTTTCCCTCCAAACACCAAATGAGAAGAAAACAAGAACACCCCGAACAAAAAAAGAGGTTCAAAAGTTTGAACACGGTAAGGTAGAATGGACTCCCCACCATATTCCTTATGACCCTATAAAGCTACAAGACCTCTAGTTGATCGATAAAAAGAAAATTAATCCTCAAAAATCATAATTCAACGTCCCAAGCCAAAAAACCTTTAAACATTACCAAACCAAACTCATTCCTATTACATGAATTGAGAAAGAAATCTCAAACCACATCTATATGAATACTTCCACAATCATACTTCAACAACACCATTGGGTGCACTCCAAATGTAGCCTTTACTCAAAAAAGAAAATAGAAATTATATATCTTCAAAAGATACTACCCACTACCAGGCCAAAACAAGAAATAAAAATGGATTACCAACATGGGGAGGCCTTAATGGACTCACCACCATTAGAAATAAACTAGAACCCATGTACTATATATGTGATTTTAGTGATACCCACAGTGGGTCTCCCAACCATAAGAACCAACCAACTTAACCAACAATCCCTAGCTGTCACAGGAAACTGACATGGGCCAACATGTGACCTTACCGCATAGACAAAATCCCCAACACAAGGGGTATGATGAAAGAAATCCATACCAAACAAATAACACTACACAATTCACTATTCCCATGGGACACGGCCACTTATAGATGAGCACAACCAAAACCAAAACTAGTTTGCATGACTTACCAGATATGGAAAACCACATAGAGATTCACATCCTAATAAGAGAAACCATTGAAGTTAAAGAAAAAGAGATAACCATGGAACCTTATAACCATGGAGATACTCTTCCACCCACACAGGTTACAACAAAGAAAATGAGGTTATCACACCAATACCCATAAAACAAGGCCTTTCAAAAACAACAGAGTTACAATATAAAACTTAAATTTTTTCCATTAAGCACTAGAGACCAATATGGACCAAGGTCCCTTAAACTCATAGGGTTCCTAACTACACTCCAGCTTCACTCAAGGATCTATGGTTGTATCCCTGATGTTTGAGGAATCTCCTGCCTCATAGACTCGCATTGAAGATCTCTAGCTAGAACCCTTTCTTTGGTTGCATGAGTGACCATGCAGAATTTTGGGCAGAACCCAAGGAGAACAACATTCTAAAGAACGTGTATCTTCTCAACATGGATCCTTCACAAAAATGGGAACATAGAAGATGAATTTGTATCATCACCTTCCACCTCAAATGAGAAACAACAGAGACAGGATTCCCATATAATACACCTTAGTTTAAAATGGAAAGATTCATAATTTATGAAAGAAAAACATTTTTCTATTAAAAAAATCCTCAAAGACTCCACAAAATCCACTTTCATTTTTAATAAAATATGACACCATACACGACCATTACAACAAAAGAATCATTAGAAATTAATGGCCTTGAAATTGTGCCCAAATAGAACACTACTTCTATAAATGGCTAGGGGTGTTTTTTCAAAGAGGTGGACCTACCTCCATAGTGCTTCTTGAGAACACCGTGATAGGACCATTGCAAGTGACATGTGTGTACATAGGCATAGTAGGTCTTTGAATTAGTTTTACATGAATTCTCCTCATTTCTAGACTTGCCACATTTATAGAACAACATGATCCCACACATAAAGAAGGATGATGAATAATTCCAAGCCTATTGAATACCACAACCCAGACCAATAGTCTCATGCTGCATTCTACTCCCCTCACTGTAAATCTCTTCACTACTTCTAGATAGGACCTTTAAGCATAAATGTGGAATAATTCACCTATAAAAACATGTAAAACTCAATAAAACTGAGGTTTTGTTCAGTTTTCCACATATACTCTTCCACTTTATGAGGATTGGATTAATCAAAAAAGGGAGGTAGAATAAACTCCAAAACTCAAGAATGTGGGGCTTATGTTGATCAGTTGTAGGGTCCACCAATGGCGAACCACCTGCGATTGTTCTTAGAATATCCAAAAAAAGTGTGTATACTAGAAAACATGGGAAACTATGGACCCAATAAAACTTTTCCATTAGCTAAACTGACCACAAACAAACTGCTAACACACAAAGGGAATGAACTCAAGGGAATCCCAGAACACTTCTAAAAAAACGTACTAATTGTTATTTCAAAATCAATCTATTGAAAAGAACTCGAACACAAAACATTAGTCAAACCAAAAGAGTTTTCAAATTCCATACACCATGAAAGATACATTCCAAAATCACAAAGTGGTACACCACAAATCTTCTATTTAACAATACTTCACAGTTTCTCTAAAAACACTTTTGAAAAGAAAACAATCTTGGTGGGTCACACACTCACCAATGGAATCTCATGGAGCCTCACACATGCATTTTCTTGTGCCACACCAGGAACTCATCCACTTTTTCACACATGTCTATGCTTGTGGTTAATCATGGTAATAACAAAGGTCAAAACAAGAATTCAACACTTTTTAAAACTAAACATTTAATCCATGCCCTCAACTTCCCAATTTACTTCTCATTCCAAAAATTCATAGAACATTTCAAAATTTCACTCACCACCAAGTTGAAGATCACACTAAAATTCTACACATCAAATCATTTATTCTTTTCTCAAAATTAAATATCATGGATTCCATTCAAAAATATTTTATATCCCAATTCAAGACATTTTCATCAGCATAAAAATCCCAATACATCGAGAAACATTTGGTTAAAAACTCCTCTCTTCTTATTTAAAACAAGTTTCCAAAAACCATTTTGAAAAAAAAATCTGCTTTTCAAACAAACAATTCTGATAAATCCTTGGTTTTGTTTATAGAAATCCATTTTCTAAATCCTCTTACAAAACAAATATGAAAACTCAGTTTCAAGTTCCAAAAATCAATACAAAACATCTCATTCCCTTTCAAAACATTTATTTCAATTACTCAAAAAAATCATTTCAAACAAATTTCTACAACTGGTCTTTAAAATAGTTCATTATTTCTAAACAACCAATTTCAATAAACCACAAGTTTTGATTATAAACATTCAATTTTCATCAATCTCATTCCACAATTTCTTAAAAAATAATTTTATAATAATTCACTTTTCTGAAGATCCCTCAATATGATTCCAAAAATCCATTTTTCTTCTTACCAAGAAAAAACCATTTCTATTTTAAAATATAGTTTTTCCCAATTTCAAAATAAGGTTTTTCAAAACAATTTTATTAGAACCCAAGAAGACACAAAACAAATTACAAGAAGAAACTACTATTGGTAGGTGGCTTGGCCATATTGTTTGTGGCCATACTCCAATCACACTATCATCATAGAGGGTCTCCTAAGACTACTTCCCCAGCTCTACATGGTTTTACAGGCTCTGTGACCTCATAGAGACCAATTTCTCAACTCTCTTTTCATTTCCCAAATTCAAATCAACTGATAAAAAACAAAGAAAACAAAAGGAACCAGAATATCCATGGAAACTTGAGTCTCATTAAGTGGAGTGTTGGTCATGAACCCTACATGTAATTGGAAGATAATTTCCCAAAAATCCTATCTTTGGTCTACCAAGACTCTTCCCCAAATAACATGGCCCAAAAGAGTGTGACCTACTTTGATACCATTTTTTCATGAAACCAGTTGGAGTGCCATCTTACTCGACACCCGACCTAGTTCATGGCATGGCCCAAAAGGTGTTACAAATTCCCATGGGTTGTCAATTAGTGCTCAGGTATCAAAAAAAATACATTAGGAATAATTTTACCTGTTCACATAATCATAAACAACAAAAAATAAAAATATAAATAATCCAAACTAAATAATCCTCACCAAACATGTTATAAAAATTTCTCATTCATGTTTATAGCATTAATCAAAAACACAATAAGGTGCATAATAAAATGGGAACATCTCACTATCCCAAAACCACCATGAAACAAGGGGAGTGTCATCCTCAATCCTCCACCAGAACACATGTAAGGGGAAAACACTAGCATCCCAAACCACCATCTCCCAACATCTTTCCTTTACTAGTGTCAAATATAACCAAGTCTACGTACACCCTAAGGTGTAGTATGGGTATTCCACACAAATAAACATATTCCATGGTATAAACATTATAAGACAATTCACATGAAATTTTTATGAATGAAAATAAAGAAACATTTTTATAGATTTCATTTTAATGGAAAATAATTCACGGAAAACTATACTTAATTGAAAACACTTTTAATTGAAAAAATTTCCCTCAAACAAGCTTACTTTAAAAATAAAAATAAATCTTACTTGAGGTCAACTATATGTCGAGGGATGGAACCACATCACCAGATATCACTATGTCATGGGAGATCCCTAAAGTCACTAGCTCTAGTGGGTATCTAGGAACATTGTATCTTAGTGAAATGTGGAGTGGTAGCTACATTATACTGCATCCTCGTGGATGAGCCACTAGAGTGGAGAAGCATCCAAAATTCTAGTGATTCCAAATATCATGATTTATTTTGTGTATTATATGTCAATATAGCTAAGAGAAATTATGACTTTTATCTTCCAAATCACTATCATACTAGTCCTACTCGATCCACCTAAACACCTAGGATTGCCTTTGTGCTCTATTTCATTATGCACGTCACATACCACTTCACTTTCACATATACACACACCAAACAATACAACCATTCCTAATAAATCACTACTTTCACATCCAAAATCACTTTTAAATCTGAACTCACACCTAAACCATTTAGAAACACCTTTCTCAACACTCACACATTTTATAAAATCACTTACACAATTTATAATGTACATTCAAGTAGAAAAACAAAGATGCGCAATCAAATACCAAACCGTTTCTTTTAGAAAATAAACTTTTAAGCCATACGCACCTCACATCACTTTATTTTCATGATTCACACCACCTATACATTTTATCAAACACATTTCACCCTTTATAAAATACAATTAAGTGGCATGTTATGGGTTCACATAGAAAAGACAACACATTTCATTTTAAAAACAATCTTTCAACACATGCTCACCTTAAATCCTTTTTAAAAGCACATTCCTCTCCTCATTCACACCACATAGAACATGAAATAGAAACAATTAAAGAATATTAAAATCATAAAATAATGTTTAAGCATAGACCCACCTACCTCAAATGAAGAAACTCCCAAATTAGGGTGGAAAGCCACAACTACACCTCAATCAGACCCTATAAATGAAATATTGAACCATAAACGTCAAGATCGAACCATAAAAATAAATATATATCCCTAAATCATACACCCAACCTATTGGAGATATAAAACCCCAATGGAATAGGTAGAAACCCCTAGAAGAAAGGGAGAAACCACGAAAGGATGGGACTTACTCAAAATATCTTGAAGAAATCTCACCAAATCTACCAAGGTAGAGGAGATCCAAGGGTGCCAAGGGGCTAGGGAGAGGAGCATAGGGTTAGGAATCCTAAATGGGTAGGAGAGGGGTGAATTTAGGGTAAAAATTGAAGATTAAAAAATGGTAAAATACTAAATTTTAATGACCTTGACATCACGCATGGTTAGACCTCATGGTTATTCAAATCACATAGAGATTGTACACCCATCATTGATTAATAGGAACCTACCATACGGTTATTCTACAAGGCCTAACTTACAATGGGGAAGCTATTTAGTATCTTATGCCTGAAAATTCTGACCTACTGCACGGTTACCTAGGTAGGGGTGTATGGTTTCCACTAACCATTCTCCAACCGTGCACCTCAAGCTATATGACCCGAATTTCCATTTTTTCTCCAAAAAAATCAAATATAACCCAAGTGGAGAACCTATACCAAGAGTAAATGGAATTAATACCTCAAAAAATTAGATCTATCACATACAGTACCTTAGAGAAAAATCGAGTCCCAAAAAAAATATGATCCAAAAGAAAAAACAAAACCTTCGTGTCACATCTATAGCATCATTCAAATGATTCCCAAAATGAGACAACTCTTCCTAAATAACAAATTACCCTTAGCCTCAGTAATAGGTTCTTCCTACACATTTAATTTCCTTTCATGGTGTAGGATAATGCACAAACACCTTTTACACTCTAGGAAATTATTATTTGTGAGAAGGTTATCCTACTCAAGTATGGACCATAGTGATATGTTTTAAATCATTATATTATTATTTCTACAAATAATACGGTTAGATACTGAGTACTTCATCTGATAAAATTTATAAAAATAAATTAATATTATATTTATTAATCTCCCACAACATTATCAAATCCTAATATCCCTCACCATTGGCATCAAAATATCACATTTCATTGACATTTTGGTGAAAATGATTTATATTCCCCTTTTCATTACCCCAAATCTAGCATGTAAAGACATTTGAAGGGTTTTACGAAGGAATTAAAAATAGAAACTAAGTTAACTCATAGTTCATGATCTATAGAGTGGACTCTACACTCCTGAAATCCTCAAATTGAATTTCCTCAACCCTTTCCTCTCAGTTACACTAGGTCCTTCTTTAACCGTCAATCCATGATGTGAAATATTTTAATTCAACCCAAAACATCATCTTATAATTCCCTGACAATTTAAAGAGATGCAACCTTTTATGGTCATGCACTTTCAACTATGGTTCAATTTATTCTAAATAAGTTAAAGGCTATACCAAAATAATATTTATAACTGAGGGGTTTTAAATTTTTTGTGTAGATTTCCTATTATAATCTTTGTTAAATTATTGTTAGTATTAAGTTGGTTTACTTAAGGGATTAAGCATGCCTTTGATAATATTTACATATAAGCCAATTTATTTTTGTCATATCATGAATTCTTGTTAATTCATTAATGCATGTGATCACAACAAAACATCCATATAGAAATAACCATGAATCTTTACATAAATAAAATAATATAGTATGATCATGACCATTTATTAATGGTTAATTTATCTAACAAATGAAAATTTAACCATCAACCTCGGATAATAACTCTTTGATCCAATTAAGGTTTGTGTTATAATTTTCCATTTATCCACCTATTTATATCTCTTGGATTGGTTGTTCCTCAAATCCAAACATGAACCACATCCACTAGTTTGGGAGTTCCATCCATTACAAATTCTTTTACTTGCACGTAGGTCGACATAACGGATTTACAAAAAAACATGGGAATGAAATCCCTTACATAATAAGAGAATATATGGAATGTAGGGAAAAAATAAATTTTATAATAATTTAAAAGAAACCCATCACATAAAAAAATTTGGTCAAAGAACTTGATCATCCATATAAATTCAACAAATTGTGAATTTAATTAAATTAGAATCCAATTCTAATCATTCTTATTTAAGATAAACCATGATCTAATAAATTAACAATATTGTTTAATTAATCTATCCTTTTATCTTGTTTCTCATCTGAATTTCCTTGAGATTCTCATCCATTATAATTTTAATTTAATTAAATAAATTAATTTAAAATTAACTCTTTACATAAATGTATCTTGGAGGAATCAAATTGATTACCCATCCGAACTACCCAAAATTTATTATACTCATGTACTATTTACTCTTGCGACATGTGACATACATGACATATCACATACTTTCATGACGTCTACTATCAACAAAATGATTACATGGAATGCATGATTTTTCTATCACGTGTTATCCTTTAATTCACATAGATTAATAACTATAATATGAATCATACATGATATGTAGATCCAAAAAATTACACATAAATTAATTATTCATTTATATATATTAAAACTCATCACATGGTGTTTCATGTTAACCTAATTACCATATACAAAAACATTTTCATATGGTTTACATAGTACAAAAAATTAATTTTTTATTCTGTGTAATTTGGCATGATTACCCGGCATGTACAAGCCATCTACATAGAATATACTTTTTCTCACAAACAATTTGAGGAACACGCCTAGGGACTCAGCGTGTAACCATTCCAGGGAAACAATAGAGTACACTTTATGTACATGCCATACACATCGTGCAATCTTTGAGTTACATGGTCATCTATCAGGTAGGCCATGTAAGAAGGTACATAGCTCGTCTATTACTAAAGGACTACATGTTATGTGTGGAAGATACATGGCATGTACTTTGGCTGACTGTGCACCATGATAGCCTAGTCAACATGTGTTGTATAATTAAGTTCACCACGTGTAATAAGTTCACATGCCTTGAATTAATTCTCAATTAATTCTTGGTTCATTTAACGCAAGTACATGGTGTGTACCTCCAGGTTACACGGTGTGCACTCTTTTGTCTTCCATCCAGATTCCTCAGAACCTTCAGATGATGTCTTCGAATTTATTTCATTCATAATGTTAATCAATTCAATTATATTTATGATAAATTAATAGGAATAAATATATTTTATAATTCATTTTAAAGAATGATAATTTGGAATTGAGAAAAAATTAGCTATGCATGAATAAATCAACAATATTAAAAAAAATTATAAATAATTAGGCGACCCCTCTAATACCGCTTGAGGGTTTCAAGTACAGTAGAAGAATGAGTTAGTTCATGACCAATATTTATTTTTTTCCATAATCAATGATCAATATAATATTTACACGATGATTTTTTTTTGATCAATGGAATTCCATTAATGATTATAGAGAATAGATAAAACACCATAACCAGAGAAAAGAATCATCACATGTTATTTATAAATAATTAAATCAAATAAAGATTCACCATGCAAGAATTATAACTTCCTTGTTGTATTTGAAAATGTACCTACATCGTACCATCATTTTATTATAGTAATGTACGGTAGATTCCCTCTAGCAGTGATCCACATGTGTTCCACAAATATCGGAACATTGTCATAGGATTCTCTAGGTACTAGCCCATCAAATCCTAATGCATGTGTCACTAATCTTTGATGGCCTTGAGAATTTCTTCTAATGATTTTTATTTATCTATCTAGACTCGAAAATGGAATGATGGTGAAGATTGATCTCTGTTCATGGGGGAGTTCTTGAGGAAGGGATCTCTCTAGTGCTTCAAGATGATTCGCAAGATTCGTTGTTCACCAAAAAAAAAACAAATGAATTCGATCTCTTAAAAAATAATATATTTAGTTTTACATACCGCTAGGGTTAAAAACATATAATTTCAAATGTTACCTTTAAAATATATTTAATCCCTATGGAACCCTATGTCTATAATAATAATAATATTCTTATTTCCTTACATGTGCTTAACTCATGAATTAAAATTAAATATTATTTATTCAAGTAATATTGAATATATAGTATTTCGCACTGGACATTTAAACATGATATTCTATTCCTCTATAAAATTTATCAGGTCTTAAATAATGAATATTTATTTAATAAATAAATATAACTACACTACTCTCCCATAAATAAAGATATACCGTATTCAATAAATAAAAAATAAGTATTTATTATCTATTATTCTCCAATAATATATATTACTCATACTAAATCATGTGACTCACATTCCATGTGGAATCTCCTCCCTTCAGAGCTCCCTCCAATTTTCCACACTACTCCCACTACATTTTCTATCCTCTCCAACAATTCTTATCTCCCTCGCATCACAATACCTACCTATTTGCACTCCCTTACACTGTTCCTGCAACCTGCATCCCGCTTTCTACTTCCTACTTGTGGCCTCCATTATCATCTCCGTCGATTTCAGGAACCCTACGAATTTTCGCTCCCTTCCACTATTTCTACTTCCCGCATCATGCATCCTGCTTCCTGCTTCCTGCTTCCTTCTTGCGGCCTTGATTCTCATATACCTTGGGAAAACCCTATCAATATTCGCTCCCCTTCCACTATTCCAACTTCCGGCTTCCCACATCCCCCTTCCCACTTTCTGCTTTCCGCTTCCTGGTTTCTGGTTCCGTGTGCATCCATGTTTTACAGTTCCTAGAAAACCTATTCCCCATACCTTCATCGGCTTCCTCGCAAACGCCATCCCTTGTCGGTAATTTCTTCTCCGAAAAATATGGTACAAATATCCTGCCATTTCCATCTCACCGACAGAGGGCTTTCCATCCCTCTGCTCGCATTGTCTCTTCCCCCCTCTCCTACTCCACTGGGTTCTCCCAGGGTGGAGTTGCTGTCAGATCTGCCCCCCCCCCCCCCCCCCAGGCAACCCGTTTTCATCTAGTGAGGACCCTCTAACTGGATCTCTCTATTGATCGAAGTCCCTATCACTGGAACCCTTGCGATGGGGCCCCTTGGAAGACTCCTCTCCTTGTTTCCTGGTTTTAAGGCGTTGAGCAGACCCTCCCTCAAAGATGTTCTGCTTCACCCACCACCCTTTTCTACACCCCCTTCCCCTTGATTTCTAGAAGTGCTTATGGATTCCCCTCGATCAGACTCGATGGAGGGATCCTTGACTTTGGATTTTCCTCTTGACTTTGGTTTCCCTACATAGATGTGCCTTGGTGGCACGATTTGTTCTGGATAATCCCTCACTATCTTTCTTCCTTAACTATGTGGCCTCGTGGGGCCTCTGGTCACTGGCGCTATACTTGGATTTTAATAGGAGGTAGTTATGCATTATCCATGGCTCAAGGGAAGATTTCATAGAGGTTTGGTCTCACAGATCCCATGCAATTGGGAGATGGAACTTCAATATTTTTTCTGGTTGATGGATGCACATCAAGGATTTGATTCCCATATAGTTGTGGTTTGGGTTAAGGATCCGCGCTCTAGGTACACGATTTATTTTTGTTTATGGTTTGCCACTCGAGAATTTTCCCGGTCATCTAGCTATCACCGATTTTGATCATGCCTTGTATTGAATCTTACATTCATGCAGCCTGAATGAGTACTTTAAATTGGAATTGATATGTATTTTCATTGATTTTTCACCATTATTATTTTAGAAGCATTGAATATTTTTTACATTGAAATAACACATGTTCTAATTTTCCTCCCGTCTTTATATTTTTTTATATTTTTTCACTTGATAAAGAAGTGTAAGGTCCATAGAAACTTCTTAAACCTGTTAAGAAAGTTATACATTTTACATTTTTGAAACACATGTTCTTATGCTCTTTGAAGTAGTAGGTTTATCATTCGGGAGTGCATTTGTTGAGCATGAGGTTGAAAGAGAGGTAAGGTGTGGTAACAAGTTAATGATATATTGTTATAATTAGTTATAATTGGAATTGATGTCTATTTTTAGTGATTTCTCACCTCTGTTATGATTTTAGGAGCATTGACTATTTTTTTACAATGAAAAAACACATGTTCTTCTTTTCCTCCCATCTTTATATTTCTTATTTATATTTTTTCACTTGAGCAGGATGTGGCAGATCTATAGAAACTTCGTACACCTATTATTAATGTTATAAATTTTACATTTTTCAAACACATGTTTTTTTGCTCTTTAATGTGGCGGGTTTGCCATGTGAAAATGCATTTGTTGAGAATGAGGTTGAAAGACAGATAAGGTGTGGGTACAAGGTAATGATATATTATTTTAATTAGTTTGAACGTGTTGGGTTTTCCTATGCTTTATTATTACTTAACATTATTTCCTAAGTGCCTCAGTGAAAGGTATTTTTTGATGTTGGTTTATATGGGTTTTTTCTTATGTTTCACTCTTTTTGTATTCCACGGTACATGAAACCGGAGTGTGAAGTCCTTATTTAATTCTCTAGTTTAATTTCCTCTCAATCATTTGTGGGTTTCTGTTCCATCTCTTCTTTGCTGCTCGTGTTTTCAGGTTTGTTCCATTTTTATCTTCTCAATTGATAGCCTTCAGGCTGGCCTTATTGTGGAATATGTTTTGTTTTAATGAGCCTTATAGGCTACAAGTTTTCTTGGGGAATAAGTTTTAATTTTATATGTTTCATTAAATTCATATTTCAATCATGAATTTGACTTTTACATGGTATTTGTTTCAGGTTCTTCAAAACCAACTACTCACAATATCAATTCAGTCATTATTGCGCGAACACCTCCCCCTAACAACTCTAATGGAAACAATATATTATTAAAAAATCATCCATTTCCATTATCTTCTGTTAGGTCTACTGATTTTATCTCCGCCTATCCCGTTCCAGTTCCATCTTCACCTCCAACCAGCACTTTCAACTGCCATTAAATTTTGGTTTCTCTTGGTATTATACATGTATGTATAATACTTCATTTTCCCTGCGTTTGATTTCATCAGTGAAATTTAATTTTTTTCTAAAATTTAATTTTCTAGATGATGAGGACCATTGAGTATAAATTTATTAAGGGATGGAAATATATCAATCAGACAATTTCATCAGAGAATACGTAGGTTTGATTTTTTTTTGTAACTAACATTTATCATGTCTGTATATGCTGGTTTGAATATTTTTTTTCTTATATGTATTAGAATGTATGGTTTAACAATAATAAATTTCTAACCTAACACTAATTTCTACTTGTAGAAACTGTTGATGACCGAAAAATGCACATGATTTGGCATATAGAGAATATTCCGGTAATAAATCATATTATATGTGTACTACAAATGATCCAAATATAATTTTTTTCTCACCTCCTTATACTTTTAAATAAATTTGTATTAATTTTCGCATTTATCAATTATATTTGACTTGAATATTGGTCACACCATCCACCTCTGATGATATGGCCGTGTGCAGTTATGGTTTGATAGAATAATTAGAAAATATTGTGGTAAACATAACCCACCCTTTTAATTATTGTGGTCCGCCATTATTTTTTCATTTGAATTATGTATTACTTAAATATATAAATTTATATTTGTTATGTATTGTATAAACAACATTTTATTTTAACAAAAAAAAATTATACTGGTTAATATTAGTTCATACAGTTTCATATTGTAAACAATATTTGTTCATTTTTTTAATTTTAGTTTTTTCTAATATACACAGGTGGAGCTATGATTACTCAACTGTGAACTGTTTTCTTCCCCTCTGTTGTACTTAAATTTTTCTATCATATTTTTTGTGAACTATGCATTAAGGTTTGCTGCTTTAGAATTGTTTCCCACCAGACATAAACTATTTCTGCTTGAAAATGATTTCCTCATTTTAGGGTCCTGCTGGTAAATTTTGTATTTCGAAATAAGTTTTCTTTAGTTCCCATAATCATTTAATTGTTTTATCCATTGTGATTTTTATTTCATAGTTTATCATTATGATTAGTTTTTACTAGGTTGTAACTTCATTGTAATAATTAATTTTAGTGATTCGGTATCGAAATTATACATGTTCCATGAATTTGTTTGAAAATTCTATAATTTTCATAAACCTGGTTAGACATTATTTTATATTTTATTTCCCATACATTCACTAAAATCACAATTTGATATGTTTTTTTAATACAATTGAGTTATTGTTTTCTTTACTTTTGTTTTGTGCACATAGAAACATAAGGGAATAAAATCAACTTTACAAGTTAAATTTTACTTATGTTTGTTCATCAAGTGATCAGGTACCCTTCTAATTTGTATCATCTTATTCCTTGTACCAGTCATACTCATCATAATTTCATTTTTCTAGCATCCTTTTTTTCTTTCCTCATAATTTCATTTTTCTAGCATCCTTTTTTTCTTTCCTCGAGTGATCATGCTTATCATCTACTCAATGCTAAGTGAATAGTACTAAGCTATAGCTAGTTGGTTATTGTTATATTCATACGTGGCGAAACACTTTTTATGGTTCACATTGTTTATAACTTTACCTATGTTGGGGTCTATAATATGACACTTTAATATGTTAGGGTCCTGTTGGTTTATTTTAAACTCATGGTATGTAGAAATGATGGGGTTCAGTGGGTTCATGATAAACATATGTTATGTGGTGATATTTATTTTTTGTTATAATTAGAAAAATATAGTAAATCTGTAGTTTGAAAATATATATTCCTTTAGATATTTTCTAGTTCCTAGATTTAGTATAATAACTAAAATTTGAAAATATTTTATAGATTTACTAGAGTAAATTTATATTTATAAGGTGACATAAATTAATAGTTTATTGTAATACATAAAAGAGATTAAATATTTATTTTTATTTTGGATGATAATATATTTTCAATGGTTATAACAAAATATTTATGACATAAAATTTTAAATGTTTAAGATTGGTTACCGGGTACTTTAAATAATTTTTTTTAAAGACTGGTTGTATTATACACTTAAATTTTGGAATTCCACTACAATCAAATATGAGCACCTGGAAAAAATGAATATATTGCAATCACTACAAGGCTTTGTTTTCCATATTTGAAAAGGTACTACCTACATTAAAAATCATGAATTTATATTTGATTTTACATATATTTTGTATATAATTTCTCAGTCTTCTTTTCTGTATATATTTGTAGACTTCATTAAAATGTTATATTGTATTACTAAATTTCCTATATTATTACTTATGTTATGATTTATTATACATATTAGAATTTTATATGGATATTTTGCTACATATAAGAGAATTTTACACACATATTTTTACATTTTGAATTGATTAGATATTCATATTCATTTTCTATGCTATTATAGAGTTACCAAAATCTAGAGACCCATGGTTTTTCCTAATTTCTTGATTTTATTGTTTCAATTTTTTTAACCCATCTATATGTGAGTTGAATCATAATATTGATATTTGTATTCCATTTGATTAATATTTTTTCTTCAATATTTATTGTTAATTTAGTAGGCTTCTTTTGTACATCAAGCATTCTAACTGATTAAATTTTGTGTGGTTTTATGACTTGATTTGGCTTGTTCTATATTGTTTTACTAGATTCATATTTTTTTCTTCAATTGGATTAGTGTCGGATCATGTTTATATTCATTCCATTCATATTGTTTTTCATTTTTTTTTTCATTTTATGGTAGTGGAAATGAAGGTATTTAATGGTTTTCCTTGAAGGTCAATATGAGAGTGGAGTCTTCTGTGGGGCATGAGTTTGAAAAATGATGCTTTGGAAATGGACCATAGGGGAGTTGATATGAACTGTATCTCATCCTTCCTCTTCATACATTAGGACACCTAAAATAATTGGATGTGTTTTTTTATTCAATGAGGAAGCATAATATCTAGATGAACAATATAACTATCATTTTTCACATTTCAGACTTTGGTTTATAGGGATAATACATTTTCATTTCTCATAGATTTAATTGCACAACATATTTTATTTTTCCACTGGATGCAATTTATTTTGATTGGATGTTAATGTTTTAAATATGCATTAAAATCCATTTTCTCCTAATTCGTGGATGATTTTGAGGTGAACTACCATAGGATTATAATTTTAAATGATGGAATTTGTGAAGTGTTATGGATAAATGAGGGAAATAATGGAGGATTTTTGAGAAAAAAGTAAGCCATTTGATAATTAATTCTATTTTCTTTTGTAACTAATCACCCCCTTCACATTCGCAAACACCCAGGTGATTTCCATATAATGGAATGAGCATAAAATTTTCATAATGCTTTGCACTATTGGATTTAGTGTTTCATAGTAAGATTTCTTTCATTACAAACTAATGAAAGTATTTCTAACAATGATGCTATTTTAGATGGTATTAAAATTTTAAATCTTGTGCAATTTCACGGGTGAATACTAGTTCTATCAAATTATTGGTGGTGAATATATGTGATCATTAAAAAATGAAAACCTTTTAAGACGTGAAGGAATAATATTTATTCATGTTTAAAAATAAATAATAATATATTATTTAACTAAGATTCTGAATACTCATAGTGTGCGACCCGCTAGTACAATTTTTTAGTAGCATTAATCGAAGTGATCGAAAGTTCCAGGTTAGCATCTAGAAACATGAAGGAACATAGAGAGAAATAAGTTTATTCTAGAATGAAATAATTCATCATACAAACACTCAATATGTAATATAATCTATTTATCATGATATCTCTAATTAAGTAGGTTGCATGTTAGTTTCATCAACCTATGTGATTAATGCATCTTTTGTTGAAATTTCATAAATTTAACATTCCTATAGAACACTATGAAATGTATTTATTTAGGAAATATTACTTCCATCAAAGGTCCTAATACATCAACATCTAATAAAGAACATAATAGACAAATCTTTTCTCACATTATTCATTAATATAATAATACTCATGATGCACCAAATGTATTTTATTTCGTCGCGAACATATCTCATGATAGTGTTTGTTAATGCATCAAAGTTCCTAATGTGAAATACTCATTAATAAAAATAAAAGTCTAACAATCAGTACATACATACATGAATAGTAGTATCCAATGTCACATATAAATATTTATTTTCCAATGGATGGTTTTGTTTTCATGATATCTTATACTGGATATTACCAAGGGCGTACAAAATTAGAAGGGGCCTTAAGGTCTTATGAGTCTCCACCCTTGATATCCTAAATCACTAGTGCCCTTTAAATGATTTCATCTATCCATAGAAAATATATTAAGGCATATTTATTGGAACTTGTGGGTTCCCTTAAAGTCGGGAAATTGTTATGACCTTTAGTGTGATAGTTACTTTTAAGACTATAATATACCATGTTACACAAAAGAACAATCATGATGTGATAAAGAGTTTACTAATATTAAAAACTATGAATATAAGTTATCATAAAGTAAATAGAAGTTGGTTCTTGGAAATAACTCCCAACACCAATCAATCTCTACCAGTGCTTCTAAAAGCGTAACCACATGTCAACAGGGTCGGGAACCCAGACAATCCAACCTGTTGAAGCCACTAATGATTCCAAAGCACCATTGGTTCCTCTAAATATACCAATGGATTCATCATGCTTAGGACACATATATTGTAACATCTCATGTGTACTGATCTCATTATGAGTATTCAAACATGATCACTCTCACTAAGTTACCAAAAAATATGTGTGAACCCCACCAGTAGCTTCCCCTCAAACAATAGAAAAAATACCCACTAAAATTCAGGTCAAACTAAGGGCCTCTGGGTCTCCATCCTAGCCAAACTAGTTAGGCATCACGTGGTGGTCACTAGGTTTGCACACTTATCCCCTAGGTAAATATCTCATAAGATCATAGTTCAAAGGGAATCATCTTTGCTACCATCCCAACCAACAAAAATGGATATTCCCAAACACCAACTCATAGTGACACATAAATGACGGGGTATCATGTCTCACCAGTAAACTCTTCCCATACCCAATGAAATCTCCCTAGATAATCTGTATCGAGGGAAAACATAAAAACACAGTTTGATTATGTGAAATTTCTTTCCAACTTATATTTAAAAAAATTATAATTGTTGTCTTTGTCACTTAAAATTACCAAGCATAGATACGAACAAAACACAAGGGTTCCATTAATTGGAATACAATGCCAATCTAACCCACCACAAGGGTCACTACACCTCCTGTGTATCATGACTGGGTCATCGCTCTCATTGTCAAGTGTCTCACTGTAGATCTGTATGACCTACCATCATAATAAATATCAATATACAAGTTGACATATCTTAGTATAATTAAAATAATTACTTATAATGGGAAAACTTTGCATGAGAAGTTGTTGACACTTTCGACAGCTGGTCCTCTATCATTAATACAACTACACTATACCATGCACATATATCTATGAATACAATCTGTTTTATATGATGCATAAGATGTGAAAAATGTACAACAAATTACCTCTAACATCATGTGTGTCATTCGAAGTGAAATTCAAATACCAATATATCATAATAATAATAATAACAATCCCTTATTGCTGGTAACCTAGATTTTTTATCAGATAGGGCGTTTATTAAGAACCAATCCAATATCTTTCAAAGGATACAAAACATTCCTAAATCTCCATTATACAATATCCCAAAATAGTAATACAAAAGAAAAATAATTTTATCATACCACTTTTATTGTCCATGTTCTAGTTAACTATGAATGGTACCCAAACATGGTTCACCATATAACTTTAGGCTTGACACCTTATACACAAGAGGATTTTTACTAGTAGTGGGGGTCTAAGGGGGATGCACCGTTGAGACTATACCCTCTATATCAGAGTGCCCAATGAATATTAAATAACCGAAATAATAACAAATAATTATTAATTAAAAATATATTGAAAGTAAAATAAGATAAATATAAACTAGACTAAATAATAAATGACATTATAAAAAGACCAAAACGGTTATTTCATACATACACTAACTGCCCACAACGTCGATTATATATGGGTACCAAAATCAAGAAAAATATAAGATCTCATCTTGTAATATCCTTGACCCAAACTCATCCCATGATAATTGTACACATCTGATCCATCCAGCTCGACCAAACATGGTCCTCATCTCAAATTGTACATAAAACCAAGAAACCATCTTCTTAGGTACCCTTGTGTAGCGGTGCCCCAAGTAGGGTGTCAGTTCATTGTAAGAAACCACCAATGAAATCACATTCTAATTGTCATATTCTGTGATATGTTCATGTGACTTTCTCTACTAATATAAATAAATATACTTAAAAAGTGATGAACCATACTATCTTCAGCCCGATTCCAGAGTGTCTCTGAGAAAATCATGAAATCATGCCAACCACCACCAATCAAACAACCAATATTTTGAACTCCTTAATAGTATCACAAATATCCCATATTGGGGTATTCCATAGTCATCATAGACCTTCCCTATGAGTCTTTTCTCATATATTCATAGACTAATAATATCAAAGACCATGGGGATGCTCCTAGAATCTAAATCCAAGTATACCAGATCAACCCCTGCTCTAAATCCATGGAATCCCCACCTAATAATCATGAATTCCCATGGAGTATATCAAATTAGATAGAAAAATAAAAAATAAAAATGTTGGTTTTCATATTCACAACCCATTAAGAAATCATGGTAGGGATCCAAAGTCAACGACCTTTCATGTCATAGCCTAAAAATGAATAAATGTCAATTTCGGTTCTGAGGTGATAACCATGATCATCCCTATCCATTTTTTATCCATCATCTCTCTATGATCATGTGTCACAAGGCACCTTCTAGGGTCCCCTCGGTCTCATCATGTAGAGGCACTCTACTTGGATTCCTCGGTCTCATAAACGATTTTGGGTTAACATATGAAACCTAGGGGATACCACATCCACTGGAATCATTATTAATATAGCATATCCATTCTAACAACACGGGTCTTAGTAAAATAGTTTCAGTCAAGGAGATGGACCAAGGCCAATCATAGTCACCTTGTCTCGCTCTACGTCTGTCCTCTCACCCAAACCAATGTCATTTAGCCTAAGCTCTATCCACCTAGGATTGGTCACAAAATATGGAAGAGAATTTCTCATCTCACCCCCATCTAGACAAGCCCAAATAGATCAAAGAACAAGTAGTGTCCTCTATGGGAAATACATCCTAGAATTACTAGTGTGCCCTCACCTATAGTATAGAGGTATCTGAATCCCCTATTCATGAGATAAACCATGTCCTTGGGTATAGGATCAACTCCCATGAGTTCTAGAGTCCAACAAGTATCTTAACATTCCCAGCCGAGGCCATCTACGAACGAGGCAACAGGTTAGTACAAAAGATATATTTGGTACCCCTGTTTCTAATCTATTTTAATCAAACTGAATAAATTAATTTAAAAAATCTTATTTAGTTTAATTAAAAATGGCTATTTCCTTTAGTGGTAATCCCTAGAATCCACATACAATATAATAATGCAGAAATTCAATAGGTAATGTACGAAAATATACTTACCTTTAAGGAACATTCAACATTAATCCAAGGGTTAGTAGCTGCTACCGAGTTCCATCTAAGACCATTTATCCACATCCTGATTATCTAATGTACTATCTCAAAACCAAACCCGCATAATTAATTAATAATAATTACATTATAATAAATGAATTAAAATAAATTAATTATAATTAATTAATCCATTATATTTAAATTGGCATAATGCACAATTTCTCGCTGGATGGCTTCGAATCGGGATAAGTACCAAAAAAAGACAAAAAACATTTATTTTATTTTATTTGATCTCAAAGGCTATGAAAGACAAAACAATTTGTTGACATAACTCAGAAAAATCACATAGTGAAGTGAAAAGAGAATCTAAGCTCATCCTCTTAAATGGAAAAGTAAAATCCATATCACGATTAGCTAATTCTGCATTGCTCTGGTTGAATCTAAAACCAAATTCTAACCCTAGGAAACCAAAAAACGAGCATTGAAGGGATTTGAATTTCAATGTATCATTACAGAGTTGAAGACGAACCTCAAATAAAAAAATAACACCCTCAAAACACCCTAGTTCAAGTGGGATTCAAAGGGGTATTTCAGGGAGATCCCCTTGTTCGCGTGCAGGAAGGGGATGAGGAAAATTGGGGATTCCATCTTAATACCCATGGAGGAAAGTGTGTAAAATCCCTCTTTTAACGAGCCACATGGTTTGGTTGCATGCTTTTCCAAATGAAGTTCCATCCATGGAATATACACTATCCAACTGAAACCCAGTCCCATGGTTACACCATATGGTTTTCCAAACTGTGCACCACCCATACAAATTGGCGCGATCTTGGTCTGTAATATTTCGTGTGACTTGTCTTGATTTGTGTTCCTTCTGTGCTCCAAGACTCGTAACCAAACTAAGTCGCATATTTTTTTTCAAATTCCCATATGGTTTCTGCTAAATAGTTTGTTAATTGTGTTAGGCAATCATGTGCTATATAAGGATAACTTAAAATCTTTGGATCATTAGGCTGCCACATGATTTCATCATAACCGTGCTTCTCAAATCAGGAACCCTAGAAAAAAGGTCTAAATTTTATTAAACTTATCCCACGTAAATCAAAGATCACTCAAGAACCTAAGATATCTTCTAATCCATGTTCCATGCCTAAAAACACTTTGATGCATTCTAACTCTCGAAATTCCATCTAGAATCCCAGAACATAATTCAACATGTCCCATAATTGAAAATTAAAATTCCTTGTAAAATTTTCAACTCATACAAATCAGGCATGTAATAACATTTATAAAATTAATGGGCTTATTAATAAACATATAATTTTTATATTGCATTTAAATCAATGCTAAACAGATCTCTAATATGTGAATTTCTATTCAAGAGAAAGTACTAAAAATAGTTTTTATTAGAACAAAATATTTTTTGAGTTTGAAAATTATAAACATAGATTTTTCAAATTCAAAATATCATTTTTAAATAAATCATTTTATTAATTAGATGATGTTTTTATATAATAATTTTATATAATTTCTATCTCAAACTTATATCATGATAAATTCATAAGAACTTCAGTATTTGGGGAAAAAATATTTTCCACTATTTTAATAAAAATAAACCATTGTATAAAAATCCAAAAAAATCACCCTATGATAAATTCAACCTTATATATTCAATAATGATATATATTTTATTGTATTCAATTTCATAAATTTAAAAATATTATTCATAAATATAACCATGAACTATCTATATTATAATGACACGATAATATGATTTTCAATGGGAACTAGTTTAGGGATGTAGTGTTTAACTAAAATAATAGATTCTCTGGTATTACAATCCCCTTGCCCACTTAAATAAATTCATCCTCAAAATATGGATATATATAACCTCTTAAATAAATGTTTTTACTCCTTCATAGCTTCCTCGAGATCTCACATCACCTCCTATTGTGTTTTATTTCACTAAATAACTCTCAATATCAAGGTTTTCCTACTCTACAACACTTTTTATCTAGTGTCAAGAGTCTATAAAATATATTCAATATATTAAAATTGTGGTTCCAAATATTTTCCCTTGGAGGTGAGTATATGTTTTTAAATTGATAGTTATTTCCTAAATAATGAAACATGAAATGTTTTGTTTTCATTAGAGAGTTTGAAGGGAATATCTAATTAGTGAGCTTTAACTCTAAATCTATAGAATCTAAAAGTGAAAAAATTACCTAGGAAATAACATCCCCTTTTACTGAATCTTATAACTACCTTCCTTTGGGATACATTTAAGAATACATGACCCCCAACTGGAAATTCTATGAATTTCCATAAATTGTCTGTATAGCTCATTTATCTCCTTTAAGATGGTCAAATATGATATTGAGTTGTCCATTATTTCATAGTTTTCCCTTTAATAAGTTTTAGTTATCCTCACATCATTTATCCAACATCATCCAAATAAGTTGGAGTAAAAATTTATTCCTATGCCAAACTTCATATGATTAAATTTGGATACATGAATAGAAGATGTTATTGTATGAAAATACAACTATAGGTATATATTGATCCCAAGTGACTTAAAATTAAAGAGATAATGATCTTAGAATATGTTTTAATGTTTGAAAATTTCTTTCTCACTACCCAATAGTCTGGGGAAGGAAGTCATTGTTCAAATGTATCTTAGTGTTGAGAGCCTTTTGATATCTCTTTTATAATCTCGATTAGAACAGATGGTTATGATTAGACACAATTGAGAAATGTTCATTGTAAAGTCTCATTATTTCATTGATATAGAGGTGGGAAAGGTTCCAAATGGGTAGATCTTCCCTTATTTTTATAATATTTATAGACATGGTAAGACAATTAACAATGAACCATATAACATCATTCTTCCTAGGATCCTTTGGATTTGTGGGTAAAATGTCCATTATAATATTATTCCACTTCCATATTGGTATGGGTAGAGGTTTCATGACACCCTTAGGGTATTTTTCTTTCATACTTTACCTATTGGAACACAAAACATCTGGGCAGATGTTCTGAAATTTCACACTTCATACAATCCCACCTAGAACTTAATATTAAATATGTAAACCTAATTGTGATACCATGGTCCATTTTTAAATATGATCTATGTTCTTATTCTTGTATCGCCCTTCATAGCTTTGGTAGAGATAGAACATAGAAACTCTTTACAAATTTCAACACTCTATATTTATAAATGAATTCTATCAATTTCCAAGAAGTCACTTGTTTAATCTTCCTTTGTAAAGAATTATCATCCTACCAAGATTTCTTCATATTTTCTAGTAATTTTTTTTATCAATTTATTAAAAAATAAATCATATCTCCCATTTCCTAATAATTACTATATTCAAATATACTAAATCCTAGAATATTATATCCTTTTTAATTATTATCATGTTCATAACTCCATTATAATTCCTACTCAAAGCATCACCCACCATGTTTTAATTCTTAGGGTGGAAATGTTTTCATAAATAATATTCTTTGAGTAGTTCAAACCATCTTCCCTTCCTTAATCTAGGTTCTCCTTGAGAAAAAATATACTTAAAACATTTGTTGTCCATATATATGTCGTATCTCTCAACATAGAGAATGCGTTTTCATATTTTTAAGGAATATATTGAAGCTTCCTATTCAAGGTCCTAATCTGGATATTAATATTTATGGATCTTCAATTTCTATTATGTATAATAAACCACTCTATTATTCCACATAAGGGTAAATCTTAATCCTTTCTTCAATGCATAAACTAATATTACAAGTCCTTACCTTCTTAATGTAAATATTCTCATTATCACTTTAAAACATTCTTTGTATTAGCTTAACCATGTGAATTTAACCCCTTTATGTTTCAACTTGGTTCGGGTATTTTCCATTCAGGAATTATTTTCAGTAAACTATCGATTGTAACCTGAAAACCCAAAGAATTTACATATCTTCGTGATATTCTTTAGTGTAGGTCTTTATTCGACAACCTTTTATTTTAAGGATCAATAGATATTCCTCCCTAGAGAAAATATGACAATGAAAAGAATATTTATGGAGATAAAGTCCACACTTACTGAATTTCTTGTATAATTATTTTTCTCTAAGGGTCTCAAGAATTATTCATAAATTGTTATCATCCTCTTTATATATTTTATAATATATCAATATACCCTTAATGAATACCACCATGAATTTATCATGATAATCCTTGAATACTTTACTCATCACATTTAAAAAAATAAGAAGGTAATTATTTAATCTAAAGGGAATTAACATATTCTTATAATGTCTATACCTCATATGAAATTCTGCCATTGATAGATCATCATTAATTACCCTTAATTGATGATAACCAGATCAAATATTGATCTTTAAAAATATTTAACAACTTTATTGGGTTCAAATTAGTCATCTGTGTGTGCTAAAGGATGCAAATTTGTTAAATTAGTGGAATTTATCTCCCTCTAATTGATGCACAACCTTATGAAATATCCTACTTTTTAAAATTGTATAGGGGTTGCCTTGGGTGAAACATAATGGTCATATAAATACATTATCACACATCGATAAATTTTTTCTTCTCTTATACCAATTCCACTTATTTCATTTTGTTGGGAGTATTGGATAAAGGACTTGTATTTGGGATGATTTCAATAGAAAACTCAACTTCATGCTCAGATGGATGTATTGGTAATTATACTGGGAATACATTAATGTGTTCATAAATAATAGTTACATCCTATATCCTTATGATTTCTTCCCAT
Source organism: Viscum album (assembly GCA_963277665.1). NCBI lineage: Eukaryota > Viridiplantae > Streptophyta > Magnoliopsida > Santalales > Viscaceae > Viscum > Viscum album. The sequence goes on from OY728164.1 coordinate 1,188,130,740, forward strand.
TATTATATATTTTTTCATCCACTTATACAATAATTTCATTATAGTGGGATACTTGATGTGTATCCATAAAAGATTCGAATAAAAAATTCTCCTCCCTAATAACAAGAGATTATTTGACCCTTCATAAATAGTAATATCCTTCTCTCTGTAGTAAATTCTTACATTATACATTGAAAAATAATCCAAACTAAGGATTATGTGAAATTAAATAATAGTTATGGTATTCAAATAAGAAATTATAGAATATCTATGTATATGAATAGTGGAATCCTGATATATTATTGTTGCAATAAGATTGGCACTTGGTATCTTTTTTGAAAAATAATTCCTCGGACTGTTATAGAATGGTTTAATGTTCTCAAAACACTTGAAAGTTATAAATGTGTTTATATACCTAAAATCAATTAATTTATTATCTAGCATTGAAATTATGATCAAAGTACATGATATCACATCATTTTGGATTTCATCTTTAGTTGTATTGATTGAATAAAATAGCCCTTCCCCTTGGCCTTTTTATGTAAATTCACTTAATGAATGGGAAATTCATTTTAATAGTGACACATTACATTATGTTTGAGGAATTGGATATTCTCAAGTTCTTTTTCCCTTTAATTCAAAAACATGATTGTATTTTTATCCACACATATAGAAAACTCACATTCCCTTCAGTCATTTTCCAAACAGTTTTTTAAATAAATATTATATGCTACAAATTCCACCCTTCCCATCTTTCCCTTTTGAATATTTCTTTTTATAGAGTTCTTATCCACCCCCTTCCATTCTTGATTTCCCTAATAAACTAAAAAATTAGATAATTTTTTTCTCTTTCCTTATTGAACTTAATACTATATCCTCATATGTTGAAAATGTGGGAGAGATTATTTCCATTTGTATGATAGGATTTAGAAAATTGAATAATAGATTAATATTAATTCTTGTATTACTTATATAATATTCCATGTTACTTTTTAAAATTATAAAGTTAGCTTTATATTCAGTAACATTTTTCTCTTTTTTCCTTACAGTTACAAATTGATTTTCCACATCAACTCATTTCTCATGAGGAAAGTGTTTTTTGAATAATTTATATCTAAAATTATTATATTTAATTCTATCAATATCTTCCTCATAATTAGAATTCTTAGTTAATGAAAAACAGTGATCAATATATACATTTAGATGCTAAACTACTAGGAAAAATGTTTCCTTTTCACGACCTCCCAAAGTGAGAAATACCCTCTTCATGGACATGATCTTATTTTTTTACGACTAAAGAACTAGAAGTCCCATTTAATGATGGAGGTTGGTATCACTGAAATTGGTCCAAAAGTATTTCACCATGTTGTAAGCCAACATGTTTCTCTCTATCACCAATATTAATTAGTTAAAGATTTCCCTAATATATTATGAATATGATCAATTATAACTCCATTCATATGGTCATTCTTAGGATTTAAATCCATAGATAGATTATATGTATTGATATATTTTCTATTTTTTTCCACTAGGAACCATCTCTAAACAATATAATAAAAATTTCTTTTACGAATGACACAATTAACTCTAAATCATAAAATTCAATTTTGTATATAGTGAAACACTTAACATAAATTTAAAATTTACACAACAGCCAATTCATAAATCACATGCTTAGTATCTTAACAAATACTTTCAAATCATAACAATATTTTCAAATCCTTCATAATCGTTAATAAATATCATGTGAATCAAGAAAATCATATCATGTGGGAGTGTCATACCAGGATTGTAGTTAGGCCTCTTTTTCATGCACCATCTGATGATTGAGTTAATACACATCCTGTATTTCTAGGGTTATTACACTTATTCTCATATGGCACAAAGCCTACATCCACTTGTTTATATAAATATAGAGATTTCAATTCTAGAATATCACCACTCAATATTTTACCAAAATTTAGGTTTTTTTTCCTATATAGATATTTATCCAAAGAATCTATTATATGGTTATATTCTATAATCTATGTTTTCCAAAATCTTATCCAAAAGGTTTCTACCAAACAAGATATATTACTAACTATAACTGATATACCTGCTACCCATACACTCAGATTTTGTGATGAAATCATATTCCTTAAATATTGGTTATGATACCAACTAAAGAGACCAAGTTTTGACCATTCATAATTACTATAACAATATGAAACATTACACGTGGCCATTTAGTATTTGAGTATAATAGAATTATTTAGAAACCTTTTTGTAATAAAACTCATGTCTCTCTCATAAAATGGTTATTTCTCACATCAAAAAAATATTATCTTTTTCATTAAGAATATTTTAAAATATCCTCTAAAATTATAAAAATATGATATCCTTCTAGACATATCTTTTATAATATCATTCCTTATAACCATGTGAAAATGAAACCTAAGAAAGGGTGAGATTAGATGCCTAGTATGGGTAAACATGAGAGATATCAACCTGTGATGATAAGTGAGTATAATATATGCATAATGGTATGAGAACAGGATCATAACAAATTAAATCACACATAATAAATCATATAACATAAATCAAGAGTCATGTAAAATAAGGATTTCTCTCAATAAAATACATGATTAATAAGAGTGTGAAATCATCACTAATCAATAATTTTCCATGATAGAACATCATAAGAATAAAAATTTATGAAAAAATATATATAATAATTTATTTAGTCAAGGACCACTACCAATACTATCATAGAATATATAGTACCATAGTGTATTGGTTTTACTACTCATTCAAATAATTTCATTAGTTAAGGATAATTGGCATGACCATCATAGTGGATAGAGTCCCTTAGGGGACTGGGTTCCCTCCGCATTCCCATTAATTCCTTAGTCAAGGATAACTACTAAGATTATCATGATGAATACAATCCATTAATAAAATAGGTTCACTCCCCATTCTAGATAATATTACCTCATAATATATCATTTTTACCAAATATATTGTAAGAAAGTATAATTCTAGGCCCACCAGTCACATAATAAAACCCATACATAAGTGTGAAACAAGTTTGTAAAAATATTTATCATAGAATATAATAAATAAAAACTATGGTTTCATAAATATTTCATCATCTTGTTAACATAATCCAAATAAGTAAATTAATTGGATGGTATCATAAAAACATTCATTATTTTATCTTAGTTGAGTTGACCCATGAATTTATCTGGTTTTATAATAACATTCTTAAAATATCATCCTAATAAGACATCCTATGAATGTAACTGGATGGTATCATAAGAACATATCCACTGGGAAGCATAATAAATAATAAAGGAGGTTCCCATAGATGAAAAATAACTAGAAAGAATAATTTGAACATTTCTTTGAAAAGGGGGGAAATATCATTTTCATTTAATATCATTAAAAAATAAAAAAATCCCAATATATTAGGAAATCTATTTTTCCTTGAAAATATACATGTAAAATTATGAAGGAATATTCAAGGAAAATAATAGTCATGAAATTAAAAAAATCCACTCATTCAGTAGATGTTAAAATTAATATTACTTTCACACATTTTGTAAAAACTCATAAATATGATACTCTGAAAACATTATAAAAAATCCTTCTAAAACCCTATAAAATTAGATAAATATGTTAAAAAGTAAATTTAAAAATTAAATTATTAATATTAAGTATTAATAATTCATTACATTTTAATTAATATTGAAATGGAGGAAAGAGATTCCTGACCAGAAGTGAAAATATATTCAACTTCTCTTAAAAACATTATCAATAATTTTGAATTCCAAAGAGAAGGAAAATGGAAATAAAACTCAACACCCCATAAAATACCATATTAGAATAAAATAGATTTGTTTTAAAATATGAGGTTCACATAATTTCCATCATTGTAAATTTAACATAGTCAATACTAAAAATGAGATTATAACATAACCCTTTACCGCTTTGGTAATGTTTGAATCATAAAACCTAGAAAGAAATAACATCAAATGAAAAATTGGATACCATAAATATACATAGATTCATGATATAACATATTGAAGTGGTAGTATATATACCATATAAATTACAATAAGTGCATAATGTAAATCATGTCTCAACGAAACAATATTGAGATGAAGAACCATTACAATTTCGTTAGTATTCTAATCAAAACATCTTGAAAGAGAGAACATTTTGTGGATTTATAAATACACATATTTTTCATGATAATAATTACAAAATAAATACATGGTTAGTATATACAATGGAAAACAAACAAGTGGTGAATATGGAATATGTCCCACGTAAATAAAAGTTAGATGAGAAACCCTTAACTCAAGTCACAACATTGGTCACACACATTGAAAACCCATGTATAGTAATTTTAAATTTATCATAAATCTATTAGATAACTAAATTAATATTTTTTTTATTACCATATATCAATCCCTTATAAATTTAAATTACCCTTTTATTAAAAACATATTTATTAAAATGAACATTCAGGGTGTTTACTGTTTTGTTTTCCAAACATGTTTGGATTTGAAGGTTCATATACTTGAACCTTGGTAATTTTTCAAAATCTCTAGAATCTTAATTGCGTTATAAATATAATATATACTAATTATATAAATATTTATTAACTTCCAAGTATGGTGGTTATGAAAAATGAATTACTGTGCGTCATAGAGATGGGAGTATGTACGACCGCATGATGGATATTTCCACTTTTTGATGGATAGAACAAAAGAAAATTAATAATAATCCACTTATAATATAACAAAAATATATATTATATATATAATTTAAATTTATTATATCTAGCATTAAAGAATAAATGTAAATTGAATCACTTCCATTTATAGAGGTTGGAGTCCATAAGTGCGCACAAGGGATGTTATAGTTTTCTAATAGATTGGTTGGATAAGGAGGTAGATAAAATATTGTATTTATAGAATAATAATTATATTATAAATATCTTATACATACATTAAATTAATTTATATATCCATTCAAGATATATCATAATGAAAAATGAAATATATCATCCATAGAGACGGTAGTCCATATATACGCACAACAATGTTCTTATTTTCCATTGGAGTAGATGATAAATGAATTATTTTTATTCTATAAAAATAATAAAATTTCGGTAGGCTAATGTTACTTATTTCTTTATGTTAACAATGGGAAAGAATATTTAAAGTTGGTAGAATAAAAATAAACTTAATAGCATTTGATGAGGGGGATTTCCTCTTCTTTAACAAACCACCTTTGGGTCACTTCTTAAGGACCATCAAGATATTATTTTAAGATGACCAGAACTGATAGAATATACATAGGAAATTTATTAAGATATTTTCGAAGGGTTTTGTTGAGATAAGTGGCTCATGAAGGTGTGAATAATATAGAGGAGGATGTCCCTTTTATATGAGAGGGGAGTACAACACTTGTAAATATTCTAATCATCAAAATAATATAAGATCACTTTCATGGAAAAGTGGCTAAAAATTAGATCAATTTCAATATTGAGATGAGATTCCTCTAAATACATTCAAAAAATAGGGTTTAGGAAATGTTTTGTGCTATTTTAAACCATATCTCCTATGTTAAACCCTGTTCAAACCCTTTTAACCCCTCACCGTAGTTAGAGGATACATAGTCGTTGAGGGTAAATAATTTCATTATAAAAGGGAAAATGGATCATAATTGGGAAATGTTTGATATGCTCGACCATTTACCATTAACTTGATAAATAAAATATTTTTTATTATTTTTAAAACAATGAATACAACATTATTTAACCTAAAATAACCTTAAATCAACTTTTTGGAATATTAATACAATTATACATTTAAAACATCAAGATTACCATGGAGGTATAAATTTAATATTTAAAATATTACATAACATTCATTTTGATCAATAAAAATATTGAAGGACTTTAACATATCCAAAAAATGATTATAATATTTTATCTCTATTTACATTTCTTTTTTCACCAAATTTCACAGGTGTTTCATCAATGTTGTGTATAAATTTTAGGTCATGAAATATTTTTATTCTCATGAAAATATATTACAAATACTAAAACAAAGAGAGACACATTTTGTACACATTCTTTTCCAAAAATAATATAAAGGCCATTATTAAAGGAAAATGGCACTGAGTTGATATTTTTTTAATATAGGATTATCTTATTCCAAATAAACATATCCATAGAAATATTGGTATGTTTTTGAAAGATTTTGAGACCTTATCTCATAGTCTTAACACTAGTTATCCCATTTTACCCTTTACTAAGTTGATAATATTTTGTGAGGATTACTATTCATTATAGCTAAAAATGATTTGGAACTATTTATAAAATTAGAAAATGTTGAACCAAAATATAAAATCCATATTCTATGATTTAATTTCAATAATTTTTTAAAAAATACATTTTTTAAATATATGTTCAAAAAATCTAATGGAAACACTACTTTTAGAAAAATGCATGTTTTAAGTAAAAACTAATTTTATACATAAAACATGTATACTTTTGATTCCCATTAAATAAATTGGTTTATATTTTATAAAATGAGACTTATTATACATTAAAAGAAATTAAAAACTAAATATAACCTTGTGAAGAAAATAGAAGGAGAAGTATCGAAAATATTTTTAATTTGAATAAAAATATTACCTAAATTACAAAAAAAGATAAAAATGGACTTATATATTCAAAATTAAATATTTAAATGAATATTATTAAATATTAATTACATGTTTGTTCAATGATAATTGTTTCATAATATTTATTGTCTATTAAATCATAACGTCATAAAAATGACATTCTTTGTAAAATCAATATTTTTCACTATTCACACAAAAATCAAATATTTCTAAAAAATCCAAAAAATTCACCATAATATAATTTTTAAATGATAAATTTAAAATTTAATCTAATTTAATAAAAATAAAATTTCAAATTTCATAAATGTAACTTTTAAATAAAAATACCAAAATATAAGGAAGTCATACTTCTATCAAGAAATGACTTTTTTAAACATTAACTTATCTTAATTTTATTTGATTTAATTATTATTTCTCGCAATTTAATACTTATATCCTATTAAAAAATCAATAAACATAACTAATGAATAATATGAAACATGTAGTTAATATTATGGTTACTCATATTCATACATGTTAAACCAACATCTGGGTTATAATAGACTTATTTAAATAATAAAACTTTTGTATATATCATAGTTCATTTAAGATATATGTTTTGTGTGGAACATACTATTTATCATAGTATTTATTTAAAATAAAATACTATATAAAATATCATGGTTTAATATTTTGTCCCCTTATAAATTTGAATCCTCATAATTTTAACTTTTTTCCAATCTAAGGGTATAAAACATTTTCGGAATCAATATTATGAAGTGAATGATAAATATACCAAATTAGAAATAATTATTTTTAATAAAAATTGATTAAATTTCATTTAAAAAATCAAATTAAGGTCTATGTTAATTCTCAAAAACTAATCATTTCCTAAACATTTCATAAACCATGTATTTACCATTTTGAGACTTGCACTTGTGAATTGGCTTCATGAAGCCTTCCCTAATAGCTATGAAATATTTCCCACATAGGACTCAATATATTTACCTTCCTCTTTAATGGTTTAATGGAATTATTTTATCATTGATATAGAGAATATGAGAAAATATACGCACATGATTTCTTCCCACAATGTCATCTTTTGGTTTTGTTTCATGAAATTTTCCATCTCAGAAGCATCCTATGATCAATTTTTCATGCTTGATGCACTAAAATTATCCTCTAATAGATCAAATGATCAACTAAATGATTAAAAAATATTCTAAATATTTCTAATCAATAATAAAAACAAAAATGGTTTCTCATGTTAATATAAAATCACATAAAAATAAACCTTTATATATCAATTTCCAATACTTCAATAATAGAACCCATTCAATTGTAACCATTTCATAAATAATTATCATTAAAAAATTCCAAAATATGATTAACCAAATTTGAAACACAAAATAAGAAATATATGATCACATATTTTCCCAAGATAACCTAATCATTTATCCTTAAATTAAATTAATCAACCATAAAGTCATGTACCAAAAATATATATTAGATAATAATATATTCACTCAAATATACTAATAAATTATCAAAATAACCAAAATATCCAAAAATACCACAAAAAATATATACTTCTATAGGTTAACTAAAATTTAAATAGATAAATAAAACTCCACCATGGAAAATAATATTAGGTTTATCTTATTCAAAAAAATATTCTCAATATAATGAACTACTATAAAAATAACATCAATAACTTAGTTACCAAATCACTTTTCAATCTCATATATTCTCAAAATGTGATAACCTATTTCCTCCCATTAACTGTAATTACAACATCATTAATTGAACTATAAACTTTAAAGGTTTTTTGTTTCATTCAACTTATGCCCCCAATAACATTCTTATTTAACAACATCGCTCTAAATCACATGTTAAACTAAAGGGTTACTTATACATGAATGATATATAAATACCTAGAAAAGACATCCCAAAATATCATTAGTCAATTTAAAATCCTACAATATAAAACCAAAAAAGGGTATTAATGATTTTAAACTTATGATCATCCTTAAATTTATCTATACATGTTGGTTTCCTTAGCTATTATATTATCCCCATAATATAATTTACTAACCTCTAAAGTTATATAAACTTAACTCAAATATGAACTGAGATATACCAAGACCATTATTCATGGATTTGTTTCTAAAATACTACTCTTTATATGTTGGTTATGATACCAATTGAAGCAACCCAATTTTAACAATCCATAATTACAATATCAATAACCAAAATTAGGTTACTTATATTACAAATATATTTTAGGTTTAGATTTTTAGAGAATTATGAAAACCCCATATATGTATCCTTAAATAGATATTTTTTCATTAAACCAAAAATTTCTTGTTCCATGTGAAGACATCAACATCACCAACAAAATTATCCACACCTGATAACATTCTAGACACATCTTATATATTATCATTCATCATAACTTGGTGAAAGAGAAACATAATAAACGGTGATATCAGATTATCAATATAGATAAACAAGGTAGATATCAATTAATGATCATAAGTTGACATATGATAAGCATAAATGTATGTGAAATTGATCATAACATACAAACTAATACACAAAAATTCATAGACCATAAACTATGATACTCGGAATAAGTCTATGTCAAATAAAAACACATGATACATAAGTTCTTGATACCATTAATATTCAATCATAATTGATTAAAACATATTATAAGAATAATACAAAAGTTCATGGCATATACACAAGCATAAAAAATCATTTCCATATACAATGATCACTACTAAGACTAGCATAGTGTATAGAGACCCAAAGTGGATTTTGTTCACTCTTAATTCCCATCATCTCCTTAGTCAAGGCTCACTAATAAGAAATTCATAGTGAACAGAGTCCCATTTTGTATTGGGTTCACTAATATTTCCCATCAGTTCCATATTCAATGCTCACTATTATGACTATCATATTGGACATTGTCCACTATTGAACAGGGTTCACTCACCATTATATATGATATTGTCTCATGTATATCAGTCATTACCCAATATAATGGGGGGCTATATAATTATAGGACCACCTCTCACATTAGTAAAACTATACATAATTGTACCACAATATAATAAAATCAATCACTATAGCATAACCCATAGAAAAGAAACATGTTTCATAATTATTTTATCATCACATAATTATAATACGTATAGAAAAAAAGTTAATACTCTAATGAAAATATTCATCATCTCATCATAGAATAGTTGACATGTGGAAAGAAACACGATTCATAAAAATGTTATTTAAACATAATCATCATAAGATATACAGATAATGGAAGGGGATAATATCATATTAATATTTTCCTTTGAAGCATAACATTACTTAATGTATGTTAACATAGATTAAAAATACCTTTAAAAGATGATTTGATTATTTCATTTAAAATAGAGAAAATATAATTTTTTTTCGGTATCTTTAAAAACTAATAATTCAATGAATAAATAGAAAAAAATTTAATTGAAACTAAATATGTAATACTATAAGGGATTATTAAAATAAAATAATAGTTAAGATGTATGGAAAATCCATTCATTCGAATATCGCTAATATAATGATTCATTTCAAAAAAATTTATAAAAATTCCAAAATATGTTATTCATAAAAAATTGTAAACATTTCTTTTTATAAAATTTAAAATAAGTTTAAACGTTTTTAAATAATATTTATAAAAAATAATTTGATCATAGAAATTAATATTAATTTAAAAAATTTTAAATAACATTGACATGAGGAAAAATATTGTTGATCATAAGTAAAAATAAGGTCAGTGTATCTTAAAAGATCTTCTCTATATTTTTGACTAACACATAGAAGAAAAAAAATTTAAGTTTACTTTTGAACCCCAAAAAACCATATGAGTAGAAAATTGATATTTTTTAAAGGATAAGAATCATATAATTTCTTTCACTTTAAATTTCACCTCATTAATCCTGAATAAAAATCATATTCTAAGATAAATACTTATAGCTTTGATAATATTTTAATATAAACCCCCTTGAAATAAATTACTTGAAATTAAACTTTTAGGGGATGGAATATAAATTTATTCATGACATAACCCGTCAAATTTTTCTTATATACCGCATAAAATAATTTATAACAACATTAACCATGTATCGATAAAATAATATTGATGTGGAGAGCACTTATAATTTTGGTAATATTATAATTAAAACCTCATGGATGAGAAAAATATATAATTATTAGTAAATACTAGTATTTTTAATAAAATTCATCAAAAAATTCATTCATAGTCAATATATAAACGACATAAAAGAATTAAGTGGTGAATATGGTATATGTCTCGCAGAAGCAAAAGTGAGATAAAACCCCCTTACCTTAAGAAAATACTTGCATCATTCACATTACAAACTCTAATAAAATAAATTTATATTTGTTACTTATCTATTAAATAAACATAGTCATATATATATTACTATATAACTACTTTTCCCGTGAATGTGAGGACCATTGAGAATGGGGTTGAATCCATGGTAATATTTTATAGTTTTATTTCTCAAGAAATTAACCCATGAATCATGTTATAGTTTCTTTACATGTAAAAATTATATCTCATCCTCAGTCTTATGAAAATATAGGAAATTTATGTAAGAAAACAATATTTATAGGGTTCTCCCCCAGTGTGGGTCACATAGTCCTTATCATGGAAACTACCATCATCCCATGGAAATTCATGATGATATAAAGTCAATAAAGTTGAGCCAACTCAAATAAAAATAATAATGTATCTAGAAAGGTAATTATACTATCTCTCAAAATTTAGAATGTTTTCTTATTTGTTGAGATAAAAACTTTTCAAAAAATATCACAAATCACTTTTTTTGGAAAAATCATTCGGGTTTCCCTCTATTTAATATGATTCCATCTGGTAAACTACAAATCAATGTGTCTTAGTCTGGTGAAATTAAATCTAGAAACAATTTATAGTAGTTCTATATGATACAATTCTATCCATTACACCTATTTCTATTGTTATTATTCTTCTTCAACCAATATATTCCTGGGTCAGAAACTCATGCTACTAAAACGTCATCTCATCTACTCTCTATCCAATGGTTATGTCTGGCACATTTACTTTAACACATCATCTATTTCTCACACATAAACTATAATTTTACCTATAACATAACCCCTCTATGTATGAAATGTTACTTTGAAAATAAAGGAGAAATTATGGGCACCCAAAATTTGAAATTCAATATTCCCTCCCAAATCATCTTTATTGGACTTTTTCCAACCTTCTATAAATATCATGAAGTTTCTTGAAAACTCATCATCAATTAATTAATACAAACATCCATAGATCCTTGATATATTAATGAAAATTTAAAAAACACATAACATCCTCATGGTTATATAATTTATAAAGTTAATGTAAATTTTCTCAAGGCTCTCTCTAGAAAATGTCTGTCGGATGCCTTTATAATAACTCTTATGTCATGTACTATTCTTCCTAACCCACTTTTACTCAATCTACATCATCGGAATGAGTCATTCTGGTAAAATTAAGCTTTAACTATCTATTTTTCTCTACATGCTTCATCTACTTGATGGACTTCAAAAAAATTATACCTCATCTATCTGAAGAGTTAGCATATCTTCATTCGAGACTCCATCATCATCTCTAATTTTATATAGGGATTGGTTTGAAAAATTAAATCGGGTAAAATTTCATAGATAAATTCCTCCAATTAAATCATATTTCTATGTTTGATTCTCATTCATCCATTGATCAATTAGAAACCCATTGAGTTAAAATTTTGTAAATGTTCATCTGAGAGTAATAAATCTATCTTCCTGGTGAAACTCCTGTGTTTTCTTTATGTCATCACCTTTGTTTTCCAGAACATAATTATTATCCAATTTAATTTGTAAATGTTTTTAAATTTAAACATAGTCCAAAAAATTTCAAAAACCTAACTTCGATTAGTAGGATCCATATAAATTTGTAACAAACTATATGTTAACATTTAGAGATGTCTTCTTCTACTAGAGTTGCGAATTCTCGGCCTGGTCATTCTCTGTAGGATCATACTGTATTTTATGGACTCAATCCATTAACCTTTATATAGTGGGAAAATTCTTGAATTAATATCTGTGAACTTAATATATCTTGAAACATAAATTTTTTAAAATATTATTCATATAAACTATTTTTCTAAAAAGCACTTGATATATCTTCATGCTTGTACAAATTATCCTGCACTTTACTAACTCCTTATAAACTATGATAGAATCATGAATATATTAATGATGTTTGGTATTTTTAATATTATAAAATCTTCATACAACTTTTTAATAAAGTATATTAGACTTTCTTATAATAAATATCAACTTTCATTCACCTGAAATAAAAAATATTCACAATATTATATTGAAAATAAATACAAAACTCATTACAAAAAAAAAATCCAATGGATCTACAATCCCCACCATGGATTTTTGGGAAAAATTTCAAATAAATCATTTATAAAATTTTTATCAAACCATATCCTTTCTCATTGAGAGTTTTTTCACACCATACTACCATAAAACCAAATAGTTTTTAAAGAATTTTGTCCATTAGTGACAAGATCGTTTGTGTCCATGATAAGGTAAACAAAACCTGAAAAATTTTCTCCACCTTTTTATGATAACACTGGATATTATTTCACTAAAGATAGATTGTAGAGTTTTATTTTCCCCCTTTATTTATATAAATAATTTAAATAAAAAGTGGTCACTTCCTTGAGAAATTTGTTAAGTTATTATTTGAGGCTGGATATGTAGTTACACCCTCAATTCCTCAAATATTTACCACGTCAAAGATCTAGTGAAAAAACATCATTTTGGTATTTTTTTGAAATAAAATCAAGAATGAAATATCTACAAAGAACTTCCAATATGATGAAATGATATTTAATATTAACATTATTGTATTTAGTATGTCTTATAGTATTTTTTGGAAGGATCAGTGGCACATTGATTATCACAATGAATCATCAATGGTTTATCAACATTAACCATCAAATATTCTAGTTGAAAATTCATCCACATCATTTTTGTACAATAATTGGTAATAATAACATATTTTTATTCAATTTTTCTAAAATTAAGAGAAAAATATTTCTTACTATTCCATATCACACAACTTTCTCCCACGAAGAATGTTCATCCTAATATTGATTTTATATGAGCATCATTGTACCCTTAAAAAGTAATATCAGGACTTATTTTATACATAATTCCATAATTTTATGCTTCTTTAACATATTTTAGATTTATCATAGCTTAAAAAATGTGTGATTTAGTTGTATTACTCTGATATGTTAATTAAATTAGCATTATATGTAATGTTTGGTCTTGCACTAGTATGACATAGTAATATTCATATAATATTCAGAAGTCTTTTTGATTCACACATTTCCCATCTTTGTCTTTACTCATTTTCATACCAATATAGAATGGTGTATAATCCTCTTTTGATACTTCCATACCAAAAAATTTCAATAACTATATTTAATTTTTTTCATGAGAGAGTAACATGTATCTTTCTTTCTGCTAAACATGCATATCCATAAAAAATTTCAATTATCCAAGAATTAACATCTTAATGTTTCTTCTGATTTGTTCATAATACTCTTCATATTCTCTATAGTGTCACCTAGAATAAATATATCATTAATGTAGATAATTTTAATCAAGGTACATGTACTCATATTCATCAAAAAAATTATCATCTTTTCCTTTTAAAAAACTCAACAGTTTCAAAGAACTATCAAGATTTTTTTACGAAGCATAGGGAAAATGTTTCAACCCTTGAAAAGATTTATTCTATTTACATAACATGGTTCCAACATTATAAAGCTTCAACCCACTAGTTTTCTTAATAAAAACTTATTTACCAATTAATACATTTAGAAAAGATGATATAACATTTATATGATAGACTCTTTTTCTGATGAGTAACTACTACCAAGAATATTATTATAGTATCACATCCCAAAAGAAGAGAATTTTTTTCTTCAATATCAATACCTTCCAAATCTGAGAATCCTTTATAAACAATTCAAGAATTATTTTTTGAAATTTATTCATTTTATTTTCACTAATTTCTATAAAATCATTTTGATCCTATACCTTTCATTCCTTCTAGTCATGGAACCAGATTCCAGGTGTCATTTTTTTCAATTTGATCTAACTCCTCATTAATCATATTTTACCATTCTTTATATTCAACTACATCTGAAACAAACTCAAGTTATACCAATGAAATATGTGATATTTTATTCTAAAATATTAATTTCTATCTACTCTGACCATGCAATTTAGATTTTAGATGATATTATTAGGTTCAAAAAAATTGTAAATTTTGGACTTTATTGATTTTCTTCTGATCTAATATTTCTCATCACTAGACTGGTCTAAGTTAAAATGTTCTAGATTAGGCTTATAGAAATCTTACATATCATTATCTCCTTTGGAAGACATCATTCTATATTTCATGACATCTTCCTTAATGTTTTTTTAAAAAAAAATTGTAATGATGGATTAGTTTTAAATAACTTTCACATCAAAGGAATAAACCATATTATGTATTCATTTATTCCATCACTTAGAGCTTCTTCTACTGGATGAATATCCCATGGAAATTCCTTTTATTTTTATTTTTCATCATATTTTACTATATCTAGATTTGTTATCATTATTAATCCTAGATTACAAAATACCTTAATGTATTTGATTATAGAATTTTTCCAATACTACATCTCATAGGTAGTCATTTTTTATTTTGGTCAGAAAAGAATTTATTTTGAACATGTGAAGATGTAAATAATGCTTCTCATCAGAAGAACACTGACTATTTATATTCATTGATTATTATTCTTCCAATTTTAACTAAACTTTTGTTTTCCATTTTTAAGCTTTATTTTATTGAGGAGTGTGGGGAGAACAATATTGGGGTTTGATTACACATTTCTTCAAATACGACTTAAAATTGTTTCTTGTATACTCCATTAAATTTTCTATCATAAACATCAATATATATACACCCATATCATTCTTAACATCCCTTATAAAATTTTTAAGCAAATCCACACCCTCTTATTTAAGTTTCAATAAAAATTTAATATACATTGATTTGAAATAATCAATAAATGTAATGATATATAAATCCCCCATTTTTGGTTGATGACTCATTAACCAACCATGACCAGAGTTTAAAATCTCATAAGGTCTACCAGATTAAATTGTAACATTATTATATATTCCACTAATAATATTTCCTTTTAAGAAACTTGTACAGAAATAATCATCGTTCCTTTTTAGTTGTGGTAAACCTCATACAACATATTTTTATAAATTGTGCTCAAACACTTATGGCCAATAATCCTGAGTCTTTGGTGTTATCACTTTTTTCCTTTCTTAGTTCTCAAATAACATGAATTATAAGGATCTACAATCTAGAATAGATTATTACTGGTTCATTCTCCATTAGTAACAACTTTTACATCATTCAAACATTGGAACATGGAGGAATAATTTATCAATATAACTTCTTTATGATTATTAAAAAGTTAGATAACACTCAATAAATTGTTCTTATGCCCATCAACATATAGAACAATCCTTGAATTCAGTTTGTGAGCTTCAATATTATTCATTTTAATTCCTATTTTTTTAAAGAGATATAAATTTTTAATGTAATTGGTTATCCCTCATGTTATTAAATAATTTTCTATATTTTTATATTGCATATCATACATGAGGAAAAAACTCTTAGGAATCCATGTATTATTCTTTTTATTTATTTTAGATCATTATCATCAATAAAATATATGTCTTTAATTTTCTTCATCACAAATTCCTCTTATTTACTAATATAATCAATTTATCCTAAAAATATATTCATTCGTTCTTTAGAATAGTGACCTGGTTGGTTTCATTTTACATAATCTTCCTCCAAGCTGTTAAATCAATTTTTCCATGAGATAATTTTAACTAATGAAAAATTTTCTTTTCTTTCTTCCTGCATCTTTAGAAAGATAATCTCTTCTCTCTATAATCTACCCCCTTAGTTAATACCTACTATAAAAGGGAGACATGTTCTTCCAATAATTATATTTATTAGGACTAAAAATAAAAAAACACCAACAAAATTTATTGATACTTGATCTTTTATAGAAATAAGGTTTTTACCTATGACAATTTTGTTGAGATTCAATATATATTTCAGCATCTAATTTCCCTTGGTGTGAAGAATTGTTCTTATATGGGTAATTTTTAACTTTCAGTAATGTGATGTATTTCTACCAACCATTATCAACCAATTATCACCCATTATTGATTTTTAAAACTTATGTAGTCAGTACATTTAGACGGACATTTTAGTACAATTGGTGTATATTTCACCTGATTCATGGAATGGGTTCTTCCGACTACTTGAGATGTTTATGATTTTACCTCTAATGTTTTTTTAGAATTATTATAAAGTTACCTCAAGGTAGTTTCATTCATGAAACATATTTATTGAGACTTACATACATCTCCTTCTATAATAGTAATATTCTCAATAAGATCAATCACCATTTTTCATTATTCCATAAATTTCATATTGTGATTTTTAGTTACCTGTATAAACAAATATTTTTTTTATGGAATTAATACTTTCCTTCATTATTATAATCACTTTAATAATTCAATATTCTAGATTATATATTATGATCAGTGTTTTTATCAACAAATGAAAAATGTTCTTTTCACATTAGGATATAAGGTTCTGAAATTCTCTATTCACTACTACAAAAGAGGCCTTTAACATCACATGAATAGGCCTTTATCAGTGCTAAAAATAAATGACCACCACATCGTGGTTAAAATCACAAGGATTTAGCATATCTTTTATGTAGAACTGATAATGGATTATTTATCAGTTCTCATAAAGGGGGATACTACAGTGTGATGTTATAGCACACTACAACACCAGAAATAGGGTATACAATAGTGTGCTATAAAATCACACTATAGAACCAAAAATAGAAAAAGAATTTACTATGATTAGATAAAAATATATAATTTAAATGAAATTTAAGGTTAAAAAAATACAAGATAAAACACTATTATTGAGGAAAATAACACACCTGTACCCTGTTTAAAAAATAGAACACACATATATAAGAAAAAAATTATTATATTAGTAATAATATAAATAAATAAATTGACGAAAAAGTGTTAATTTTAAACTTATCTTTGAGTCATACTAGGAACATTATGTATCAAATTGAGTTACGGTTGATTCTTTCATGTCACACCATTAATTGAACATCATCAAGCATTATCTCTAAGAAAGTTAACTAAAAAATAATAAGATAAAAATTATAATGTAATTAATTATGTAATAAAAAATATAATTATGAAAAAACAATCTATTGTGAGTTTCTCAATTTAGGCGATGTGATGTGTGTTTTAAAATAAAATGACAATTATATATTTAAATTATTCACTTGATGTTATACCAGTCACACCGTGTGCAATATTGAGGTGGAAATGATTTATACACATCCCAAATGACATATGGATCATTTTTCAGAAGTATCAAAATACTCTAAATGTGTTCCCATGGTTTTGAGTACGACACTTGTCTTTTTATTAAAATGTCATTTTTAATTGGAAACATGCACTTTTAGTCATATTGGTCACATCATGTGTGGGTTTTACATGAAACTAATTCTTACACATCAAAAATTAATTATTAACTTATTTAAAAAACTATTAAGACAATCCAAGTGTGTTTGCTCAATTTTCAAAGAGTGACACTTTTTCAAATAAAATATCAATTTTAATAGTGATAATAGATACTTTGAGCCATACCGACCACATATTGTATTGGATTTTAGTTCAGATAATTCTTACACATAAAAAATTACATACAGATTGTTTTCCTAAAGTATTAAAACAATAAGAATGTGTTTTCTTGTTTTTGAGTACATTAGTTTCCTTTTTACTAAAATTAAGGTCAATTTTAAATAAAACAACACACATGTGCTCATACCAGTCACGTCGTGAATTGGATTGATGTGCATATGATTTCTACACATCTCAAATGGGTTATGGATCATTTTCATAAAGTATCAAAAAATATGAATGTGTTTTCTTGGTTTTAAGTACACCACGTCCATTTTTTACTAAAATTTCATTTTAAAATAAAAACACACACATTAAAAAATATCAGTCCCATCGTTCATGGGCTTGATGTGAGATTTATTCCTAAAAATAAAAAATGAATTATGAGTTATTTTTCTAAATTATCAATACTATCCATGTTCATTTTCTTTTTTTAGTGAGTGACACTTATTTGTACTAAAATGTAAATTTTAAACTGATAACGGAAAATTTAAGTCATATCAGGCACATTATGTCTCAGATTGATGTGAGGCTGATTGATAGACATCAATAATGACTTATTAATCATTTTCCTGAAGTAAAAAAAAACAATGTGAATGGTTTTGATTCATTTTTAGTTTTTTAGTTTTATTTTTCACTAAACATAATGCCGTTTTTAAATAAAAAGATTCAATTTGAGTCATACCAAACACATTTTGCATTAGATTGAGGTGTGGATGATTCTTACACATCTTCAATGACATATGGATCATATTATAAAAGTATCAAAACAATCAGATGATTTTTCTTTTTTTTGAGTACGCCCCTTTTGTTTTTTACTAAAATGTCATTATGAATTGGAAACATGCACATTAAGTCATGTGATTCACATCATGTATGAGTTTAACAATAGACTAATTCATACACATCAGAAATGAACTATAATTTTTTATAAATTATCTGGACAATACAAACATGTTTTCTTATTTTTCATTGAGTGGCACTTTTTTTAATAAATAATTTTTTTAACTGATAAATAACACCTTGAGTTATACCGGGCACATCGTGGATCAGATTGAGGTTTGGTTCATTCTTACACATCAAAAAAATGACTCATCTATCATTTTCATAAAGTATCAAAACAATCCGAATGTGTTTTATCGGTTTTGAGTATGTATGTTGTCTTATTAAATAAAATTAATGTCAATTTTGAATAAAAATACTCCCTTGGAGTCATACCGGTCACACCATGCATCGGATTGTGGGGATGTTGATTCCTAAATTCCCCAAATGACATATTGATTATTTTATTAATGTATAAAAACAATCTAAATGCTTTTTCTTGGTTTTGAGTATGTCACCTGTGTTTTTTAATAAAATTCCTGGATACACACACTTTGATTCATACTGGTCACATCATGCGCCAGTTTAACATGATACTAATTCCTACATGTCAAAAATGACTTATGAATTATTTTACTTAATTATCCAAATAATCATATCATATTTGATCGGTTGTTAGTGGGTGATTTTTTGTGGAAATAAATGTCAATTATAAACTAATAAAAAACACTGTGATTCATACCAAAATCACAGTGTACTATATTGAGGTGTAATTGATTATTACATGTCACAAATGACTTAAGGATTATTATCATAATGTATCAAAAAAATATTAGTTTGTTTTATAGTATTTGAGTATGTGATGTGTGTATTTAAATAAAATGTAAAGTATAATCTAAAAACATTATGTTTGATTCATACCTATCACACCATGCATCATATTGTAGTGCGACTGATTGCTTATGTGATGTGTGTTTTTATTTCAACTATTTACACCAATCCATAATCGAAAGAAATTTTATACTTAGATAGAAGAAGAAACGCCATGCTGCCTAAAATACCTCATCCAAAAGAACCATGTTCTCTCTTTTATGGCTTTTACGGATGATTGATGAAAAAATATGACTTCATAAAATATCTGTGAAAAAAGATTAGGCAAGAATGATAAGGAAATTTACTTAAAAATATGAGATAAAATTGGGTAAAATTAAATAAATAAATAGCAGGAATTCACCTTTTCATGATGGTTAAATACATTATTGATCCATTTCATTTTTTATCTCAATTGTATCCTTGAAGTCCAATATCTCATGAGCATGAAAAACTTTGAATAAACCACCCCAAATAAAAAAACAATCCACCAATATAGTAAAACAATTCTAATGTTATTAATTATATATTGAAATTGATTAAACATAAATTTTAAACAATACCTTAATACATTGTAAATTTTAAAATGAAACCACATAATTTGAGCCATACTAGGTACATTATGTATTGATATGAGGTATAGTTGATTCCAATGTGTATTTTTGTCCTACATTTCATTCATCACAATACATCATCTAACTATATTACAGTTTTATAACCAACAATATTGAATGCATTGGATATTAAAATAAAAATTACATCATCATTAATATATCACCCTTGTTTAGTGTGTGATCATAGTAAAATAGTAAATCATCCTTATTAAAAAATTAATTTATTCCTAGAAAAAAATTAACCATTAGTGACAACCTATCATCATTCATTGGTTGAAATAAAATATATATTTACATATGAGTTTTTATAAAAAAAACAAAATCTATCTTACCCTTTCATTATCATAGATACTACAAACTCCATGATAGACTATTTACCTTCTTTGATATAAAAAACATCATTATGATCCATTATGTATTTTCATAAGACACTAAACTCCACTATAAATTATTTACCACTTTTAACATTCTTAAAAATCAGTATACCCTATATAGAATCCTAATTAAAATGAAATTTAGTTAATAAATTAAGCCTTATTGGATTGTGCTCTATATTAGTATATAATTTTAAATATTCTGGGTGTTGATAAACTCGAACATATCTTCATAATTTTTTGTTCATCAAAATGGGAATATCCCAATTATCATATATTTTTTATTGAGAATGATGATTATTTTTTTTATTAATTATCTCGTTAGTATGGATAATTTTACATAATTAATGTGCATAAGAATAATGAACATTACTTGTATAGATTTAACATGAATTATTGATGTTATAACACACTTATAATTAATGAACGGATAGACCTAATAATTTCACCACCCAACTATGTGAAACCGTTATATTGACCTTTTATATAAATTCATGTTTCAGTTGATGAAATTATTTATTTATTTATTTTTTAATAGGTTTTAGGTCATGATACTAACTTATTTTTCTAAGATGTATTCATTTAGATTTTTGATTCTTCATGATTTCATTTGAAGAAGGGTTTTCATTTTTGAGGATTTCTTAAAATGGTGGGGTTCTTTTCATTTGATGTCATGTTTAATTTAATATAATCCCTCTTCAATGACCACAATCTATCAATATTGGTTGTCATCCATAGTTCTCTCATATGCCTACGGGATTCATTGGTAGATTACACACATAATTTTTCAATTATTATAGTTGGATTATATACATTTTTTTATTGGATTGGTGTTGTATAACTATCATGTGACTATTGGCTCCACTACTAAGACCCTTTCATCATAGTGTAGAGAAGTCTTTCACAAGCAACTACATATTTTTTGTTCAGTTTGTTCTTAGTGAGGGGTTGATTTTTCACATTAGTAATATGTGATACTACTTGTAATGTGCTAATATAAATTGGATTCTATGATAATCAGTTTGAAAAAATAGGCACTATTTGTTTTTTTAGAAAAAAAATCCTCCTATTAAATTATTATATAAAATCACAAAAACAAGTGGGGGAAAAAATTCAATAATATACCTGAAACACATTCACCATGGACTTTTTATTAAGAGAAAAGTCTTATATTTAATTTTCAAAAAAATTCTCAAACACTACCTTTGTATGATCCTCATTATAATCAATTTCTTAAAAATTTTGTTGTATCCAAGTTGATGCTTCATATCATCCTCCTCCTCAGTCTCTGCCTCGGTCTCCGCCTCTGCATCCTCCTCCACATTAGCCTTCAACATTGAATCTGCCTCCACCTCCACCTATTTCTCCACCATTTCCCAACTATTTTATTGTTTGCAGGTTGACTCAATTAAAAAACTTAATTTCCGCCATTACACTTCTCCTCGAGAAACATATCAAAAATAATATATATGAATTATGACACTAATGATTCACACCCCAAATATATTTCATAGGTCATAGGTCATACTAGATCAAAAAATAGTATTTAATCACCTAAATTTATTGTTACAAAACATTATGAAAACATGTATACATACCACTCATCTTTAAAAAAAATCTTCATCTTTTGAGTATGAATGTTTTCAGAAATCTTGATATTACTTGGAAAATATAGGCAAAAAATTATTAAGAAATAAATTTTATGTAATTTTAATTACCTTCAGAAATTACCTGTTAGGTGATGCTAGCATTTTCATGCTTTATGATCTCTCTCATAAATTTAAAAATATAATATCGATGATATTTGTCATTATATTTCATCAGACACTCTAGAAACATTGACCAAAATAAGTAAACTATTTTGAAATATGTTTTTATAATCAATTATTTACATATACATAGTAATTTGTTTCTATTTGTAGTAATCCATATGATTTAACTGTTTAGAAATTGAATTCAGGACAGGATTAAGCCTATATTTAGAGACCACTCTATCATAATAGAGTTCTTGTTAAAACATAGATTGAATCATATAATTCAATGTTTATCAATAAAATTTTGATTGAAATCTATTACAAGTTTACAATACATATCATGCGTTGTTGGTTTGATGGATATCTATGCATTGGATAAAAAAATAAATATTTGGTGTAATCAGACGGACTGCGATCAACATCTCTCACAACCTAATAAAACCAAAACAAAAAGTACTTCTAAAATTAAAAATATATTTTATGTGTTTAGCCTATAGATTTTTACCTAATCATTTTTGGAATAAAAAATAGTATGTATTATGATATTTTTTTCTCAAAATCCTTGAGTAGATCATCAATTTTCTTCTCAATTTCATCCTTATACAAAGTAAGATTTCCTATATAAATTATATAGGGGTTAATAAATCCAAATAATGCTTCAAATAGTTCTCCCTTTATATAGTAGTAATATAAACACATGTATAAAATATAAATAGTTATTGAACTTAATAAAAATATTAGCTCACTATTTGTATAGACATATTTTGAAAATATACCTTATGTATGTATTCACAACTAAGATCCCCATCCATTCATGATTGATAATCTCATTTATAGTCTCGAGACTAATTACATCATCCATCATTGTTTTATATATTTATTTTTCATATATAATTTAAGACATATTTTCTTGTTTAAATGTGTTCTCTAAATGAAGTTGTAATGATAAAAAATTTTGCTCTGGAACTTGCAGGGAATAGGTAATCTTGGAAGATCGTTTTGATTTCTTGGTCGATTCACTAGATTCTCTTAATCCAACCTTCTGTTTCCCCATACCTTTATCCATATGTATTATCATACCTTAATTCAAAACATTTTTCATCAATGGTAATAAGGTTTTTAGAAGAAAAATTAGGTTAAATACACACCATAGGTATCTATATAATATTAGGTGGTAATGATTTAAAATTTCCAATAGCATTTTTGACCATTATAATATGAGGATCATTATGTGGAAAAATAAACTCAACAATCGGCTCATGAGATACCTCAATACACATTCTAATGTGATTTTTTGGGAGGCCTTAATGGGTTATCTTGTTTTCTGGGATATTATACACCACACACCTCACAAAAAGAATGTGTGTGAGTGTTTATAGATACAAATCACATACAACTATACCATGTGTAATTTTAGTTATATAAAGTTATTAGAAGTAGTTTGATTCAAATTTTATATAAAGTATAGGGAAAATATTTATTACCTTAGGTTTTTTATGGTTCCAGAGGAATGACTATCCTAAATGCTAGTGGGTTCATTTGGTTCATGCGTTGATCTTTATTCCACTGCTAGTTCACGTTGATCTTTTTTTATACATTGGTCTTCCAAACCAGACTTGACAATAATATCTTAAAATGAGTCTATTTGTGTCTGAATCCATTTCAACATATTATATGTATAGTTATGTGGTTTCATATTCTCAAAATATGTTTGAGTAGACACTCCAAAACATAATCTTCTAACAAGACCATATTGTTCCTACTACTTCAAATCTACTAAAAGTATTTTTTCATCTGGTCAGGTTGCTTTTGATTATTGTTTCTAAACCATATAAAATATATATAAATTTATATATATTTTTAGGTAAAATTTATATAAATCACAAAAAATTACTATTATTTCATAATTATTCATTTTTGTCATATTTATTTTTTGTTTTTATCAACTAGTTTACCCTCTTTATTTATATTAGAATCCTTCCATAGCACATCACGTGAGATCAAAGTGACTTTGGATTTTGATTATTTAATATTCATATAGAAAAAGTAAAATATGTTGTTTCATATCATATAAATATTTTATTTTTTTATTTAAAATAAATACCAATTTCTTCTCTATGGAAGTGTACCCCATCCTTGCTTTGTGATAGGGGTAAATTGGTTTTGAGGAACGCTATTTATTTTCACCACACTTTTTTTATTTATTAAAATAATAATCTAGAGTCAAATAGGGTAAAATAAATACTATCAAATAAAATATTATTGACTGAAATTCACCTAAAACTATTTATCATTACAACAATTGATGAAAGCATACCATATTTCATGCTTTATAATGTGTGCATAACTAACTGGGGTGGGGCTTTAATTTCTCCTCATCATCCCAAAGATGTAACATGGTAATAATATTATATAATCCTTTATGGTACTTTCCATCAACAATTAAGACTAATTTATTATGTAATTATTCTAAAATAAGTAAAATTTTTAAGGGATAAATAAAATTAAATCTACATTTCATTATATAAATTTTCAGTAAAATATAGAAAGTATATTGTAACATTTTCATTATATCTTTCCAAATTATTTCCTTCATTACATGTTGGATTTGGTGCCATGAATCCATATCAATTGACACATTCATCAACGTTGTGACCCCAACATTACTAATGAACATTGACTTGTTGGGGTCAATATGTTATCCATATTGATTCTAACCAACCTCATATTTTATACCCTGACTTTATTTAATGAAAGTTTTATTCAACACTGTGATGTTTCATCATTGTTATTTTTTTCATCAATATTTTTTTGATCCCCTAATAGTTATATGGTCTTGTAATCAATATTCTTTTCTTCATTGAGATTTATAACATCATAATTTGAAGAAGACATTATCTACATGATCAGTCAAATATTTAATTTTTCTTGAATAATAACAACCAAATCATGCACATTTTCCACATGAGTACTGGACTATGGGAGGTGTTATCCTCTTAATTCATCCAAAGGTTAAATTTATATAAAATTTTCATCCCCATCTTCTTAATCTTCTAAACATTTATTTTTTCATTTTTTTCTTGAGACTCATACTCCATCTTTTTTAGACATGCACATATGTTTCTTGAACTACTATGAGCATTATGAATCCCATACTAGGTACTGATGATCATTTTGGATGACTACTACTCAGAGTAGTTCAAGAAACATATAAGAGATGGGGGTGAGTATAGAGCAACAAAATTCAATAATAATAGTCCGAGAGATGAATTTTGGGAGGATGGTAGTTGTATCCTTAAAACATTTTAAATTACCACATTTTAATTTAAAATTTCAAATCTCATCTCAAAATGATAAAAGGTCCCTAACTCTACCATGAGAACATTAAATTATACCCACTGAGTTAAAACAACTCTAATCTATGTTACTATTCCTTTCCCCACATGTGTATCCCATATATATGATCTCTATATCCACTGAGGTTCACCTGTAGGGTGTGAGTATAAAAATAAAAAACTAAATAATAACATGGCCTCTAAATTATACAATAATTCATATATTTGAGTATATGTTCAAAGTATTAACACTCAAAATAAAAATGTAAGTAAATTAATTGTGTATAAACCAAGACACTATAATAATCAATTTTACCGGCATAATTTTAAACTAGTTAATTATAACAATCATACCATAAGTTTATACCATGGTTGTTCTATGACATAAAAATATTTTATCTTATAAGTGGTTAACATTTTAATCATAGTAGGAGAAAAAAATATTTATTCCCCTATAGATATAACCAAATCACAGGTACTATGAGATTTGACCTCATACACCTAGCATCCAACACTATTCCTTACAGATAACCATCATATGTAATTATTGCATCAAAATCATGAAATGTGTATAACATAGCCATTTTTCTTAAGATGTATATTTTAAATATGTGTATGTATTAACATAATTGGTTCCCTTAGTAAAGAACCTGAAAATTTTTTGTTACAAAAAATTAAAAAATCATAAAAAATAATAATAATATATTATTAAATTAATCATAATTTTTATTAACCATTTAACTTTAAAAACAATTTAAGAAACTCAAAAAATAAGTATGTTTATATGTGCCTGCACAAACACGCTATTAATATATAATATATATTCATACCCAAAACACACACATAAATAATATATATATATATATATATACACACACACATTAGGAATTTTATTTCCATTTTAAAATTATCTTTACAATTCTACCATTTATATGTCACATTTGTTACTCATGAATGAAAATTATTATTTTATTTTAAAAATATATATTTCCTAGGATTCTTCCCATGGAATCTCTTTACTGGGATCTTCATTTGGGGGTCATGGATTTATTTCAAATGGACCATTTGTTTGGACAACCTGATGCAATGTCTATGTGGACGACTCCCTTGAAAATATTACATTTAATACAATAATTATGAAAACAAATTAAATGACTATTGGTTCATTATACTATATAATGATTATTACAACCATATTTTTGAATGATTATAGACAAATAATTTGAAGAATATACTTATCTTATAAAAATATATATTTTTTGAACCATTTCATCTAAAAAATTAAATATTAAATACATATATAAAAAATACAACTAATATGGTATGGTAAGCATGAAATTACATAATCTAATAATAAAATGTGATAATTAAATAAATATTTCTATTATTAGATATGTAATATATAATAATTGATCAATATTATATATAACCAAATATTTATCAAATCTAACATAATTTGAACCATCTAGCATCATTGATTTTGTTCAAAACCAATCTAAAATCCCTTTGAATGGAATTATTTAATTAGCATTTAATTATTTAAATCATGAATAATATATTTCAATGGTCAATAATCAATAAATACTCTATTTTTAAAAAATACTCTAAAAGACATACATCCTAAACTCTTACTTATCTTATACAATATAAATATTGTGAAATTAAAATAGATAAACTTATGCTTAATGGAAATCATGAACAAATTTATATATTTAATGAGAAAAAATTTGTAACATAAAATTATAACAAAACACTAATGACAATTTTTTTTCAAAAACAAAATAAAACCCAAAAATTATTATTTTTAAAAAATATTGTTATCCCATGTATACTCTAAACCCACTAATATTAAAAAAACAACCTAAATGAAAATTTAATTATGTATTATAATATATTACATTTCAAAAATAAAATTCTCTAAAAATAAGTGTTCATTTTTTATAACTTTAATAATTTTTTTCAAAAAATACCAGAAATCAAATTAATAGAATGTGATAATTAACATTTCTTGAAAAAAAATTAATTAAAAAACATTAAATTAAATTGAAATTCATATAATATTAATATATTTATATAAATATATATACATCTCAATGTATAATGTTTTTAAAAAAAGAGAAGAACATGTGAAAAACAAATCATGGTGGCCTATAATAGTGTAGTTTGAGTTAATTATGACTCTTGTATTGTTATCAGACATCAAAGAGAGTCATAAATCCATGGAAAATATACATGGAGAACTTGTTCATTCCAACTAAATATAGCATGTCTAAATCCATATTTTTTTCTATAATATTTTTCCAGAAACTCAAATGATTATTATAAATACCGTTGAACTACATATTAAGTAGGTAATTGGATAATTGGTTACAGTTTAAAAAATATTGTGTTTGGAAAAATGAATATTCGATTGAAGTAGTTGATGGGATGCAACCGTTATCAATGCACAACCATATTTTTAACCAAAAATCTTTTACATAATCTATAAAAAAAGATCTCACTCCATGGAAAGCTATAAAGACTGAAATATTGGAAATAATGAGTCACCAAAAATATAGAAACAAACATGAGTGAAGGTGGTGATATGGATGGAAACAATGAGGAATAATGTTAGTGACTAAACATGAATATATTTATAGGAGAAGAGAAGTAGGGTTCATCATGGTTGAGAACAACACAAAAATGTGAACGGAGGTACCCAAACAAGGGATTAATGAGGGAGGAAAAATAGAAAAGTGTATTACATGGATTCTAACTATGATTCTTCTGAGAGAACTTAATGGATGAGCACCAATAAAAAGGGGGTTTTTTTAGAGCTTGGGAATAATAACTGAATGAGTTGCAGTCAGAGTTATTTTAAATAAATCGAGGAATATTTTATCAGAATTAAAAAAAAACACTAATAAATATTCCCTTTATCGCCACTAAATAAATATGTTCTGATAAAAAGAATAATTATCTATGATAAATAAGTAATTATTAAATGAATCTTTATGAGTTCTAAAAAATTAGATCTAATAAAGGATTTATATTTATAATTATAAATAAATTTTTATATATATATTAATATAATTTTATATTTGTAGCGACCCGACCCCAGATTACCAGGAGCTGATGTCTGCTATCAATTACATTGGAATGATTACAAGGAATAAAATCATAAAGGACCAAGAGATTATTACTCTTGGTAAAATAGATACATACTTGTGCCTTATATTAAAAATCAATACACTAATTAGAAAATAATTTTTCTATAAATAAAATCAAGTATAAATTTATTTCATCTAGTATATCCCTAAATATATTTCATAGTAAACTCCTTGGATTCCTAGGTAAAAGGAAAGAAATAAGGGTGAGATAAAATGCTTAGTTTGTGTAAAGTATAGTGGAAGAAATAATGAATCAATTATAATAATAATTATTGTGTAGTAAATAAATGAACGCACATACCATTTAATCAACAAAATGATAAGGAATTGTATAATAAATATGGATGGAAAATAATTGTAAACACATTCCATTCAAATAATGACATAAAGAAAAATCAATATGGAAAGGTAAGAAAATGGAACACATGAAATTTATTCAATGAACACAAAATTAAACATATCTATAGATATGTTGACACAAAATTTCATTGTGGAATAATAACTAAAACTAAATGAGGGAAATTATTTCTTAATGGACATCAGGGATGAGGCACATTAAAACCTGTAATGTTAAAAAAAATCCATAATACGGTTTAAAACTACGAATAGAAGCCCATTTAATTTACCAAACTTATTTATCTCGTGATATCCTATCGATGCATCGAGGGGCTATATAAAGTCTGGGATCCACCCTTCATTTCCTATCCAAAACATTCCTCATATTAAATAACCAAAATAAATTATATACATTATCAAATATCTATATTGTCTAAATAATAATGAATTATAAATATTTCCCCAAATAAAAAAATTACTATCAAAGTAGACACTATATGTAAAATGGTACATGGTTTAGTAAATATTAATGGACTTGATAATTGAAATGGACAATTTAGGGGAAATTCAATGTTCAATGATCACAGGATATTGAATATTTCAATTAGACTAACAAATAAATAATAGAAGTGAATTTTAATACTATACATGGCCAAATAAAACATAAACCATCTTGGTGAATATTAAGGATGTTATCAATTAAAAATATCCCAAGTGGAGTAAAATAAATGTTCATTATCGTTGATTAATAGAAATAAAAAGATATTTTAAAAACATTCTTGAGGATACCCTTTATTTTTAAAACCCTTTTGAAACACCTTTTCATTGAATGTTAATTTTAAAAAAAATTGTTAACCAGTATCCTTTTTAAACATGAAAAGGAAGCTTCAAGGAAATTATAGAGAGTAAATCCATACTGTCCATACAAGGTAAAAAGAACATTCCTTTTGCACTATAGAAAGTTAGTAAAAAATGCCTCGATTTGAAAGAGACAAGAAGAATCATTTGAAAACAATCGTAAAATAATAAAAGGGTAAATATGTAGTTAAAATTTAATTTTTAAAATGCAAAAATTATTTATTAATATTTTTAATAAAATGTGGTTTCTTAAAAAAAAGTTCTCCTACTTAAGTGAGAAATTAATTCATGTTTTCATAAAAAAAATTCATAAAACATTTTAAGTATAAAATAGTGGGAAAATGTATCTAATATTTGAAAAGGTCATGAATAGCCATAGGATAGGAAAATTAAAGGTTTTATTGAAAATTGGGCATATAATTTCTTCCTATGGGAATAACATTGAAAGATCCTTAATGTTATTGTTAAGGAAAATAATCTTTAGACATTCTAAAACTGTCCCATACCACATTGAAACATTTTAAATCATAAACCTTACGAAGTAATAATATTAAAATTATGATTTAAATACCATGAAGATAAATTATTTCATGATATAATATATAAAATTGTTCAGTAGATACACTGCACAAAAGAAGTAAGTTGTGAACATGACATTTATCTCAGAGGAGTAAAAAGTGAGATAAAAAATCCCTTACCTTGTGTTTCCTTTCGGTTGAAAATCCTTTAAATTATAGTACAATAAACATATGTTAATTTTATACTTTATTTATAACCCTTTTCATGTTTATAAATACTTTTTTTCAATTAATACTGTATTTTAAGCAAGTATATAAACAATTATGTTTATGTTGGGTGTTTTGAAACAAAAAAATCAGTTTATGTGTCAAAAAAAACTTGGTTGGTCAACTATGGTCAAAGGGGTTATTAAATAAAAATATCCATAAAAATATCAAGAAATAATTATTATATTTATACATTATTAATATTTTTAAAACCAATCATAAATATCATTTGAAAAAATGAATCAATGTTATAATCATGGAGACGGTAGGTCGTATGAACTCATACACGACATTATCATTTTTCAATGATCATTATGGAAAGAAATTAAGTCAAATAAAATATTTAATTAATGATAATTATATCATAAATAACATATTACATAACCATATATATATATATATAATTATTGTGATGTAAAAGGATTCACATCATGTTGAAGAGGTGGTAGTCCACACGTCCACGAACGATCTTATCACTTTTTAAGTGTGTGAGAGGGTAATAAATAAAATGATATATATTATATTTCTATAAAGGTAATTATTTAATTAATATCATATAGATTTTTTTTATGTCACATATGTTTTATTGAAACCATACTTTATATATTCCATGTTTAGTGTAAATGTGTCACATTACTTTGAGGGGTGGTAGTCCACACTTCCACAAACAATGTTATCATATTTACAAGAAATGGAATTTATAAGTTTATGTGTTATAAAATAATAAAATAAAATAAAATACATAATAAATATCATATATAAAAAATATAAATATATTTTTTGTCACAATTTCCACCCTGAGAGGTGGTAATGGAAAAATGAACAATCATCTTTTCATGAGGTGATAGTCCATTGTACACTAAACAATATGTTTGTTTCCCATTAGATGAATGTGTGTGTGATTGTAGGTAGAAAAATTATCATAAAAACATCCTAGTATATTTAGGATACCTGTTTGATATATAATTATTTAATAATAAGATTTTAGGGATTGGAGAATGTAAATAAAACTAAAAATATTGAGCAAATATATTACCTCTTCATTGGGTAACACCTATTGATTTTCACTAAAGGGATTACATGGATTGATTTAATCTTAATGGGATGCCTCTAAGATGAGGAAATTTATGTGAAGGATATATTTGTGCATATCTTGGTCGAGCCAATGTGTCTTGATAGGTGTGTGGAAGTGGGAGGAGATAAGGCCTTTTTATAGTGGATGAGTGAAACTCTTGTAATGTTTTGACAATGGAATTCCATACACATTTTCCACATTGAAAGTCACTCCTATAATGGTCCACCTTCGATCCAAGTGGGTATAGGGTTGAACTATAGCCATAAAATCTCTCTTTCACATGTTTCTAGGTCATTTTTATCCTTAATATTAAGATTTAGTCCCTTATTAAGCTTAACTTTAACTTAAACGTTGTAATTAATATTAATTACTTTCACTAATATTTTAGGTAAAAAATAATTTGAACATATTAGATATTATAAGTAATTATTATTCCAAATATAAAATCCATTTATCCAAATCTAAATCAAATAAGTGGTAGAAATTAATTTAAATTTAGACCTGTAGAGGAGACGATAATGTGAGTTTTCAAAGTAAAAACATTTAAAGTAGACAAAGTTTTTATAGTAAATTTTAAAATAAAATTCATTCCAATGACATAAATTATATTAATTGATACAAATATGGTCCAATTAAACTTTAAAACCAATTTAAAATATGATTATCCTAATAAATAAATTATATGGAAAATAACTTTTTAATTAAAATTCAATATTTTTCATTATTCATTGAAAAATGAAACTTCACTAAAAAAAACCAAAAAACCACCCTAAACTAATTTTTATGGTTATATTTAAAATATGAATTTTACTTTGACATATATAATCTATAAATTTTTCAAAAATATGTTTTAAAATATGTTCTCCATTAAAAGGAAGTAGACATGTCTTAATAAAAATATGGGTTTTTATGTCTAAAATTGAGTTCGTTCTTATCTTATACTTATCAAATATATTGGATGAATATAAAATAATAGTATTTAATAATATATATATATATATATATTACAATAGAATCAATAAATAACTTTAATTAATTTATTTTATTTGGATAAATCAACTTTGTGAGCATAAATATAGTTTTATATATAAATATTTTTTTATTCAATTGGTTATTAAATTCATTTATAATTAATTTGTAACCAATTAATTCATTTATTATTGGTGTAAAACATATATTTTCAATATTTATTTAATACTATTCATAACGGCTAGTTTATATATTATTATATTAAATAATAACCTTTCAATAATATATTATTGTTCGGTAAAACTCGGTCTTGTGTGTAATGCAAACCGTTGAAGAATATCGTTGTTGTGTATATAATATGATCATAGAGTATAACGTTCCTTCCAATATATATAATCTATTGAATTTATTGAAAATTGAAAATATATTATAAAATATCGGGATATTATATTCCCATATGTGCTTGGTTTTGTGTGTGATACACATTATCGAATACAATGTTCCTACTTTAGATTTTAGGGGTGTTACATACTCCCCACCTTAAATAAATTACATCATCACAATTTAATCATGATACTGGTAATATTTTTTTGATATTTTCTATGTTTTAAATCCTACATCGTGATAAGGGTTAATAGAATATCCTCTTAAAAAGATAGAATAAGAAGTACAAAGGTTATGTGGAATAACATATCATTAAGTATCTAAGTAGGAAAACATTAGATAAAAGTAACAATACATTCTAAGAAGAAAAGTATACATATTTATAGAGAGCGATTAAGGTCATCAATCACAAAAAAATTAATGATCAATAGAAATTTGGGGGCCTCAAAGCCATCAATATGTGATGATTTAGATTACCATCGATTCAATAAAAAATATGTCATTAGGAAAAACTTTTAATTCTAATCCACTTTATTAATTATGGGTGATTATTTTACTACCTAATAATATAAGGAAATATACATACTTGATATATTTATATAAACACAATTTCATCCTAAGGTTGTTATTCGATTATTTTTTCAAATATTTGAAAATTTAATTTTGATTCCAGAAGCACTTAAATAAACATCAAATGTGTTGTAAGTTCCATAAAGGAATTAAAAGTCAAACTATTTGTCACTAACTATTCCCTATAGTAAATATGGTTAATACATTAATCTCTAAGCCTAAAAATTAACACTATTGGTTCATCATTAATATTTATTCTATAATTTTTTTAACTAAAAACACTAAAATTTTAACCAGTACATTGTGTAGGTTCATGGTGGAAAAAACCCATATTGTCCTCCGGTCATGGGTTTAAGACCCACATCCTTTTCGGTTTTGATGGGATTTCACTCGGTTTACTAATTTACCTTTTCTAAAAGAAAATTAATATAATTTTTAAAATAAATATGATGGAAATCTTTGAAATAAGTATAATCACTAAATATCCTTTTAACTAAGGTTTTCAATACAACCCCAATACATAAATACTTCATCCACTTATTTTTAAGTAGGACCACCCTTGGTCTAGTGTATATCCATAATATCATCCATATGATTTCTAAATCATGACACATTATTTATAATTTAAAACACCATAGGTTTAACCTAGGTTATTCATTATTAAAATCATTTATAGTTTTTTGTAAAGAAAATGTGAATTTTCCCAAGAATATCCTCTTAGAGTGTAAAAATGAGGCGCACAATAAGGTCCATTATTGTGTACAAGGTTATGGAGAATCAAGCCTATCTCAACTTGTCAAAGTTATTACTCATAGGTACATATGTTCCAGAACCACATCCACTGATAGTTTTCAGACATGGATGTATTGTTGGGAAGATCCACATACTCTCCACATTACCAAAATTTTAGGGTATTCTTCTATACTATGATCAAATTATACCTTATTGTAATGTTCTATGGTCTATGTTTTTAAAAACCCTGTTCCAAATTTTTCTACTAAACATCCTATGATACCAACTATAGCGACCTGACCCTAGAAGGCCTGAAGCTGGGGTCTGCTATCAATTACATTAGATTGATTACAAGGAATCATATCCCAATGGACTGGGAGTTTAGTAGTCTTGGTAAACCAGATACATACATGAGTCTTGTATTAAAAATTAATACACTACTTACAATATGATTTTTTCAAAATGAATTTGAGGACAACTTTATTCAATCTAGAATATCCCTACATATCATTTATAGTATGCTTCATGGATTCTTAGGGAAAAGGAAACAAAAAGGGTTAGCTCAAATGCTCAGTAAGGGTATAATATAGTGTACGAAATAATGAATTAATTTGAATAATAATTACGTCATGGTAAATAACTAAACAAGCATACAATGTAATCAAAAAACTGATAAGGAGGCACATAATCAATATAGAAAGGTAATAACAAGAAACACATGCTATTCAAACAACTAGATAAAGAAAAATCAATATGAAAAGGTAAAAAACTAAAAAACATTAAATTTATTGAATAAACTAAAAATGAAATGTATCCTTAGATATGTTGAATCAAAATCTCATGGATGAATAATAATTGAAACTAAATGAGAGTAAGTCTTTCTTAATGGAAGACATAACCGAGGCACATTAAAACATATACCATCAAGACCATTCAAAAGTTAGTTTAAAAATGTGGATATAAACCTAATTAATTTGGGAACCTTATTTTTATCATGATAACATATCGATGTAGTTAGATCTATATAATGTTCGGGCTCCATCTATCATTGTCTATCCAAATCATTCCTCCTGTCAAATTACTGAAATAAATAATATTCCTTATCATCTATCCATATTGTATAAATAATATAGAATTATAAATATTTCCCCAAATAATAAAATAAATGTCCAAGTAGACATTGAATGAAAAATTTTATATAGTTTAGAAAATATTTAAATCTATGATAAATTTAACTGATAATTTAGGGGAAATTCAATCTTTAGTGTTTCTATGAGATTGAATATTTCAAGGGGAATAACAAATAAATCAAGGAAGTGAATGTGAATACTATCCTTGTTCAAATCAATCATAAACCATACAAAAGAAGATAAATAATGGTGTCAATATAATATATCCCAAGTGGAATAATGTAAAGGGTTTTTTTCATTAATTAATATAAATAAAAATATCTTTTAAAAAAATTCTTTAGGAAAATATACTTTGTGTTAAAAAACCTTTTGAATAATGATTTCTTTGTAAAATAAATTTTGAAAATAGTTTCATTAAAAATTATCCTTTTAAACATTAAATGGAAGTTTCCATGAATAGATAGAGAGTAAATATGTACTTGTTGTAAAAGGTAAAAAGAACATTCCTTTTGCATGGAAAAAAGTATAAAAAATGCATTTTTTGGACAAAGACAAAAAGATTCTATTGAAAAAATCAGTAAAAGAAAAAAACATTAAAAATATATTTACCAAATAATTTTGAAAAGTTTAAAAACATTTTAATAAAATAACGTATTTAAAAGAAAATAGGTTCTCTAACTAAAGAGAGAAATGTAGTCGGGTTTTCTTAAGAATATTTTATAACACTATTTTAGTACCAAAGAATGGGAAAATGGTTCAAATACATGAAAATGTTAATGAATAACTAGAGGAGAGTAAAATGAAACTTTTTATTGAAAAATGGTCATATAATTTACTCTAATGAAAATACCTTTGAAATATCATTAAAGTTATTGTTGAGGAAAATAATCTTTAAACATTCCAACGTGTCACATACCACAATGAAACATTTTAAATCATAATCCTCATGAAGGAATAATACTAAAAGAAAATTTTAAATACCATGAAGATAAATTAATTCATGATATAATATATAAAAGTGTTAAGTACATACAAAACAAAAAATAAGTAGGTGATGTACATGAAATTTATCTCACACCAGTAGAAAAGTGAGTTGAAAAATCACTTGCATTGTTTTTCATTTTGAATTGATATCCTTTATATTATTATATAATAAAACTATATTAATTATATAAATTTTTTATAACCTTTTACTTGTAATAATTAATTTTATTTCAATTAATAATATTTTTTATACAAGTACTTAAACAATTAATTTTACATTTGGTGTTTTGACCAAATTCAGTTTATGTGTCAAAAACAACATTGGTAGGTCCACAATAGTCAAAGGGGTTATTAAATAAACATATACATAATAATATCATGTAATAATTATTATATTTATATTACAATTATACTTTTATAACCAATCTTTAAATATGGTTATGAAAAATGAATCAATGTTACAATCAAGGAGAAGGTAGGTTGTACGTAGGCATGAGTAACATTCTATTTTTTTAATGATCATTATGGAAATAAGGTAAGTATAATTATGTACTTAGAAAAAAATAATTATATCATAAATACCATATTAATTAATCATATATACTTATATATATAATTATTTTTATGTAAAAGGAATCGCATCATGTCGAGGAGACGATAGTCCACACATCCACGAAAGACGTAATCACCTTTTAAGTATGTTAAAGGATAATAAAGAAAATGATATATATTATATTTTTAGAATAGAAATTATTTCATGAATTTCAGGGAGATTTTTTATGTCACCTTTTTTTATTGAAACCATTTTTTATACATTCCATGTATTGGGTGAATGAGTTACATCACATTGAGGTGGTGGTAGTCCACACTATTACAAACAACGTTATCGTGTTTACACAAAATAGAACGTATAACAATGTGTGTTATAAAATATTTACCGAAGATTAAAGACATAATAAATATCATATATAACATATATAAATATATTTTCCATCATAATTATGTCCATGAGATGTAGTAAAGAAAAAAATGAACAATCGTCGTTTCGTGAGGTG
The DNA here is from genome assembly GCA_963277665.1 of Viscum album. Taxonomy (NCBI): domain Eukaryota; kingdom Viridiplantae; phylum Streptophyta; class Magnoliopsida; order Santalales; family Viscaceae; genus Viscum; species Viscum album. Next base: position 1,188,169,133 of record OY728164.1, read on the forward strand.
GTAGTTCGTCGTAGACGTAAACAATATGTTTATTACACATTAGATGGAAGCGTGTGTAAGTGTAGGTCAAAAACTTATCATAAAAACATCCTATTATATTGTTTATACTAGTGTTTTTATATAATCATGGACTAATAAGAGTATAGGGATTAGAGAATGGAAATAAAACTAAGAAGCTTGAGGAAAGATGTTACCCCATAATCGGGTAACTTCTTTTGGTTTTCACCAAAGAAATTCCTTGGATTACATTATTCCCAATGGATTTATTCTTGGATGAAGGGAGGGATTTTTAAGAGATATTTTTTCTAATCTTGGTTGAGACAAATTGGCATCAATGGTGTGATAATGTAGGAGGAGATGAGGCCTTTTTATAGTGGAGGAAGAGTGGAACTCTTGTAATATTTTGAAAAAGAAATTCCATATACATTTTTAAAATTAAAAATACTCCCATAATGTTAAAATTTGTAGGGAAGTGGGGATTGGGTTTTAATATGGCCAGAAAAAGTCTCTTTGAAAATTTTATATGTCATTTTGGCCCTTAATATTGTGGTTTAGTCCCTTGTTAAGCTTAATTTTACCTTAATCATTTAATAAATTTTAATTACATTAACTAATGTTTTTGGTCTACAACATATTTGGACATATCAAAAATTATAAATTATTATGAATCCAAATATGGAATACATTTAGCCAAATTAAAATCATAGAAGTGGAATAAATTAATTTAAATTTAATCCCACAGAGGAGACAACAATGTGGGTTTTTAAAATAAAAACATCCAAAAGATTGATATGTTTTTTTTTCAATTTCAATCTGAAATTGATTCCAACAACCCAAATTTGATTAATTGATAAAAATAAGATATAATTAAACTTTAAACCAAATTAAAATTTTTATTTATACTTGTAAATAAATTATATGAAAAAATAGTTTTGAATTAAAATTCAGTATTTTTCATTATTCATTAAAAAATAAAACATCACTGAAAAATACCAAAAATTTCACCCTAAACTAATTTTTTTTTGATTTAAAATATAAAGATTACTTTAACATATAGAATATATAAATGTTTTGAAAATTTAATTTAAAATATACATTAAAAGTTAGTAAAAATAGATAAATAGAAATACAGGTTTTTATGTGTAAAATTGAGTTTGTTCTTATCTTATGCTTACCAAATATATTAAATAAATATAAAAAATAGTATATTGTATATATAATATATATATTACATTAATATCACTCACTAATCTTAATTAATTAAATTTATTAGGATAATACAATTTGGTGAGAATAAAAATAGTTTTCTATATAAATATGATTTTTATATTCAATTGGTTATTATATTCATCTACAAATATTTTTTAACCAATGAATTAATTTTATATTGGTGAAAATATATCTTTTCATAAGATAGTTAATATTATTCATAATGGCTATTTAATTTCTTATTATATTAAATAATAACATTTCAAAAATATATTATTGTTCGGAAAAACTCAGTCTTGTGAGTAAAACAAGCCATAGAAGAATCATGTTATTTCCTATGTCATATGATAACTCAATATCGCATGCCTTGAAAACTATATAATATATTTTATTTTTTTAAAATAAAAAATATATTATAAATTATTGGGATATTATATTCCCTCACACGCTATGCGTTTCCTTTCATATAGGCTATCGAATACAATATTCCTAATTAATATTTTTTAGGCATTATAATATTTATTGATTATAATTTTTCAATTATTTAAATATATATTTCTTTATTAATAATTACATAGATACTTTTTTAAAAAAATAAAATTTTTATTTATAATTTTAAATATATAATTTTATAAATATAGTAAATATACATTTAAAAATATATTTACAATTATTTATTTGTAATTATAAATATATTTATATCATTATATATATTTATATAATTATAAATTTTTTTAATAATTAAATATAAATATAAATATAGTAAATATATACATTAATTACGTATATTTATTATAATTTTATAATAATATTTTTATTTATATCATTATATATATTAAATATATATAAATATAAAAAAATAGAAATATAAAAAATACATTCATTATTTAATTATATTTATTTTAATTTCATAATTATTTAAATTTATAAATATTTATAAATAAATGAATACTTTAAAAAAAATTAAATATTTATCTCATTATATATATTTATATAATTATATATATATAAATTGCTCCTATAGTATAGATCAAGAGTAGATTCCCTCGTCTGTCTCATGAAGATCTAGAGTTCGAGTCTCGCTGAATACATCCATGCATTGTATGTTGTCTGCTTTTCATTGTAATATAGCACCATTCCCTGAATAAACTAAAGCTTCAACCTCAACTTATATATATATAGATATATAATAAATATAAATATAGTTTATTCACTAGTTAAATAAATTCATTGTAGCTTCAAAATTATTTAAATACAATTAATTATTAAATTATAATTATATGAATACTTTTAAAAAATAATATTTATTTATTTATAATAACTATAAAAATATAAATAATGTAAATAATGTAAATTTGAATTTATAAAGATATTTATTTATAAAAATAATTTTAACATTATTAATGAATATATAATCCTAAATACATGAATTTTAAAAACGAGTGAAATTGAATAATTAAAAATGACTACACTTTAAAAACATTGAATAAATGGATACGTTTTATTAATTTAACATAAATTACTAAAATACATGTACATATGTTGAATTAAAGATGAATACTTTTTGAAAATACTAAAACATAGTAAATAAATATATACAAATAAATAATAAAAATGATTAAATTCCAAAAAAGTAAAAAAAATTATTAAAAATTAATAACTAATACATAATTGTTATAATATTTAAAACAAATAAATAAATATGATAGATTAAAAAAATAATATATTAAATGTATCGGGTTATAATGAAATTATAAAATACACTAAAATTTGAATAAATTACAAAAATATTTTGAGTATGTATTTCTATATTAGATTTCATTAATTGCGTAAATATTTGGGTGTGTGCATTGTATAAAAAAAATGCATTAATTATGTATATGATTGTGGAATCCATGAAACAAACATTTGATATATGTTAAATTGAAAAAATCAGACAACATTAAAAATGAATAATACATTAATATGTTTTTAATTATTATATTTTATTAATATTCTGTATACTTATATTTAATATATATTATTTATTACTATTCATAATTAATATAAATATAAATATATATATATTATATATACACATTTTTATTAATAATTTTTTCATTAATAATTTTGTAATTTATTCTTTCTTAATTTTTTTGTTTAATTATTACATTTATTCCCTTTTAATTGTTTTTTAATCATTAAAATTTATTTATTTAAAAAATATATATTTAATATATACTATTTATTAATATTTATAATATATATATATGTACATTGAATTTCATTATTTTTATCAATAATTGTTTAATTAATAAAAGGTTTATTATGTTTCTTAATTTACTCATTTTTTATTTTATTTTATTTAATTGTTTCATTTTATTCATTTTACATATTTATATATTTAACATTTAATATTTATTAATATTTAGAATATATATATATATATATGTGTGTGTATATTTAACCTTCGATAATCCATACAGAAGCACAAAGACCCATCAACCTTCTTGGAAATGACAATTGGAGAACCCCAAGGAGTTGTACTAGGATATATGAATCCATTAGATTCTCAATCTTCCAACTGAACATTCAACTCATGAATATCTTATAGTGTTATTCTGTAAGGTAGGATAGAAACTGGCACTGTTCCTATCACCAACACGATCATGAATTTGATCTCTCAATCGTGTGGTAATCTATAGAGTTCATCATGGAAAAAATCTTAAAAATAGTCTATTATTGGAGGAAAAGAATCCTATTGCATTCCACCATCATCAAGATAAAGTTAGGCTATCTGAACCATGAGACAATCAAATCTATAATGAATTTGACCAGCCCGAATAGCCTAAAGACCCCACCCACCCTGCTGAAAAATGATACCATCTTCTGGAGATAGAAAAGTGACTCTCCCCCTGTAATAGTCCAAATGAGCCTGGTATCGAACTGACCAATCCATACATAAAATCAATTTGGAGCATATAATTTTCATCATGAATGATACCCAAAATAAAAAATAACCAGTAATTTCTAGAGAACACACCTTACAACATTTGATATTATCTAATCATAATCCCAATGGTGTGTCGATGGTTAAAGAAAAACTCAGTATTTCCACATCCAAGCCCAACCCATTCTCAAAAAAGTGTAGATTAGAAAATAATTTAATGTACCTATATCAAACAAAAAACATGCTAATATAGATTATACACGAATCATACATCAAATTCTAGATAGTTATGTATCAACGATGACCAGAGTAGTCTACATAATGTGAAGTTGATTTTTCTCTCTTCCCTGGGATCTAGTCAAAATACCCTGAACAATTTTGCATGCCTAGTACTGCTGCTCCTGAACTGGGGTACCATATCCCTTATCATGGCCTGAATGGTCAGTGGAACTCTAACTACCATGCTACCAAGGGGTAGCTCAATCTCTTCCCGACATAGGTTCCTCCTCAGATCCCCTTCCACTGGTCTGTTACAAAGTGTTCACATAGGACCTTTGAAGATGGACATGTTTGTCACAGATTTGACACTCGACTGTAGGGTAAGGAAACATTTTGCAATTGTGGCCAAACATGCCACACTAATGGTACTACAATTTTATATTGTCCTGACATGGATCTACACTTCCCTGATTACTCTAACCACTACTTGATTAGAAAAAACTATCATAGTGGTTATTCTTTCCACTCTATGAATATATCCTTGTTTTCCCTATTAAAATAGCATGGTCGCTGCGCAAGGCCTCTCATAGAATTGCTTCCTTGATGAGTGTCTAGTTTATCACTTCGTCAAATCTGATGAAGTGAAAAAATTTCATCTGTGAATTGATCTCACAGTGAATACCATCCTGGAAACTTCTCTCCCTAAAGATCTCATTATCTTCTAAAGATCACACAATCCACTGTAGGTCAGTGAAATGTCCAGTGTAGTCCATCACTTACATGCCCTCCTACATCATATGCATGAACTCATGATATTTTTCATTCCTCAAATTCTCAGGATATAAATGGTTCCAGAACATTGTCATGAATTCCTTTCATGATAGCTCATCCTGCTTCATAACTTCTTCCAAAATATCCCACCAACGCATGTTAGGTCCATGGATTATATATGTTGCAAGGTTCACCCTTATATCTGTGAGTGTCTCAATATTATTAAATATCATCTTGAATGACGCGATCTATAACTCATCTACCTAGGGTTATCCTTATCTAGTAAACGTAGTCGGTTGCTACAACTAAAACTCTTTTGTTACCTCAGACATTAAAGGCATGATACAAACAGTCTCCTTTTCCATTGATCACATGACCCTCTAGAAACTGTCGCAAATATGAACATCTATCTGATCCTCATGAACTATAGGAATCTCTAGTTATGATGTGTTATGGTCATACTAATTTAAATTGTCCTAGCACTATATTCTAATATGATTTGAATACATTTTCTCTACAAGACAAGTACATACCTTAAGAACAAGCTAGAAAATAGGTCAACCTCACCAAGTGACTACAACAGAGAACCACTAACACCTGTTCTACTTAAACATGGATTACATGTTTTTTATAAAAAACATATCAATTTTTTATATTTATCAGGTGTAACCGATATCTCATATCAATTTCTACATAGGAAATATATCATATTAATATAATGATATCCCTATCATGAAAAATACATGACAATATATGTCACCATATGCCTATTATGATGTATGAATACTCATCTTGTTCCATACTGGGACATGAGTACAAACCTCAATAATCAACGACATCATAGAACCATGACCTCACAAATTATGTAAATCCACCAATGTGAGATAAAATCAACGGTAGAAAGCACACATTATAAATAGAAATCATACCCTTGTGTAATCGCATTTTCCCCAGTACATGGGTTAGCTAATCCCATGCACAAGTTAATTACCATGTCCTGAAACATCCTTTTTTCCTTTTTAATATTACCAATAGTAAAGAGAGAGAGAAAATAATACCTTATCCTTTGATTCAAATTTGTAACACCACCCCCTTGATTTGAACTCTCTCATATAGACAAAAAGGGTTGGTTACGAGACCACAAGTGTGTCTCCCAATATTCCAGAGGCTATCAAATACAAGTGGGGGCTGAAATGTATAGTGGGGATACTATACCCCCTAGTATGAATTTTCATAGTAGTAGAAATAATCCATATAAACAAAAGAAATAAAATTATAGAAATAGTAGAAACCAATAATAAATGCTAACTAAATAATATAATAAATAAGAAATGAATGATATCCTGATATGGTGGAATGCAAATAAATGTAAAAATAGAACAAATACCATTAAAAGGATTCTAGACTCAAATAATGACTCAAAAGTCCCAGGTTCCAAATCCCATGTCTGTCCCGCCCCTAAAATCATTCCATCCAGTGAGAAACAATCAACAACAAGGCCATTTTAACATTCCCAAATATGCATCAACTTAATCAATTATGGTACATAACGATAACCCTAATATGGTGTGATTATAAATTAGTAGGTAAATACCACTACTTATAAACTAATTAGTCTGACAAGGGGTTTATAAAATAAAACGATAAATAAATGCATTAATTAATTCAACAACAAATAAAATACAAAAACCACCTACTTATGTGTCATGATAGAATATCTTTGGGAAAGTATCATGACCATTCCAACCACAAACATATAAACATTTTAAAATATCCTGCTTCTCATCCATGCAGGAATATATCTGATCATGTCATAAGACTATTCCAACCACAACCATATAATCGGGGAATAAAAAAAACAACATGGGTTAAATACCTATATGAATTAGAGAATTTGGTTCAACACGCTATAAGAATTACACCATGGGAATTGGCTGAGCCCGCTCACTATAATAATTATAGCATGGGATTGGGTCAATCTTTATTAATATTAGAACTATAGCTTATAAGTGTGTGAGTTCCAGGGACATGCCCAATATATAATCATTTCATCAAGGAACTCAAGATATGTTATAATATCATGGATATCATAATATCATATCGTAATCCTTAATGGTTAATTATGTGAATTACTATTTCTCTTAAAATTATAAAATTTATTTTTGTCACAGTAGATGAATAGTTAAAACAATAAGCAGTAAGCCATAACATAGGGATTATATATCAAGAAATAACATATGGTTCAATGTAATGCTAAAAAAACTTCAAGATATTATCTAATTAAATAATATTCAAGGTTTTCTCACCCAAAGGGTAGCCATAATCCATGTCTATAACAAATTGAAGCTGATGGACTCCAATGAAAAATCCCATTCAATATTTATTCAATTTAGGTGCATGTTACAATTTCATAATAAAAAATATTTCATATATAAGGAAAATATAAAATCCTAGGGTTAATATTTAGACCCCCTATATTTAACTGGTTATCTTATAATGCTTCCAATAGAAAATTCCCAAGAGGAATAAGGATTATATTTCAACGTCCCGTGTTTTGAACGTGGCTAAAAATTCTAGGGGATTTTGAATTTTTTTCTCATTTACTGGATGAGTCGATTTTAAAACCGTGCTTCAGAACATAATTTAGATAGTTAAAAAAATAAATGAGGTTTTATTTTTACAAAAATTAAATTAAATTAAATTAAATTAAAATTAAAACAAATTAATTATATTTTTTAATAATATTATTACTAATATTATCATGATTATGATTATGATTATGATTATGATTATAATTATTCTTGTTGTTCTTGTTTTTTTATTTTTATTTATATTATGATGATTGTATTTATTATAATTATAATTATAATTATAATTATAATTATTATCACTATTATTTTTAGTAGAATCTTTTTTATGATTTATTTATTATTAATTTTATGTTAGGTTTAAGAAAACCTAAGGAGTATCCCCCTCCTTCCTCTCCAAATCATGCGACACCCTAACCCCTCCACATCCAGTGCATATGAGACCCCCCACCTCTCTTCCATGTTCGCACACTCATCCCCAGTTGAACCTCCCTATAGTGGATGACCCCCTCGGCCAAACCTCTTAGCGACGTGTAACCCCCCTCAGTCGAACCTCCCTGAAGCACGTGATCCCCCTTGGCCAAACCTCTCTCTCACGTGACACCACCCTTGGAACCCTTCTTCCCTAGCGATTACTCCAAGATTTATTCACATTTATTGGTCGGTTCTTCAAGGTAATATTGTCTCTCATACTCTTCCCCCTTGATTTGGTGTTTTTTTCTCCTTTTTGTCATCTGGTATTGATCGGCTGAAAACCTAGGGTAGGGTTTAACTAGGACTTTGTGTTTTGTATCATTTTAGGGTTTGTGAATGGTCTCCCGAGACTCCATTATTCATATTATGGCAACCAACTCCAAAGGAGAAGCGATTTGGATCATCTCAAATATTGTTATCAATTTTTGGTAAGGTTTTACATCTATCGTTTGGTTTCACACAATTTATTTTGGATCCTTTTGTTGTTTTAAGGTGATAATAATTTTTCTTTATGTGTTTGGACCTTACCGTAGTAATTTCGGGTTATAGCCTCTGTTTGAGGTAGGGATTTACTTCCGTTACATTGTTTCACACATTCTAATTTAGGTTATTTAAGTTTTTTTATCTCATCTTAATTTTTATATAGTGTTTCAGAACATATTTTAGTGTTTTGAGTTCCAATTATTTTTTGTAGTGGGTTTTTATCATCATTGAGGGCATGCAATCACATACGGAGGTATGCGTGTGTGTGTATATATATTCTTTTTACACATCCCCTCATGTTGAGGGTAATATGTACATTGGTTTAAGATGTGTGTGTATATATATATTGGAATGTATGTGGGTGAATGTGTGGAGTGGCTTCAAGTGGTTGACGCTCAAAGTGTATTGTGCCAACGTGTTCAGCTTGGACATCTGTTTGAGGTATGGCCCCATTCCTTTTTCCCACATAAATTCGAGTACTCTTTGTCTACCAACATTCCACACATTTTATATTAATTAATTCTAATTTATTTTTTCAGAATAGATGTTTAAATACGATAAATAGATTATTTGATAAATAAATTCTTGATTTTTATAATAAATCCCCTTTAATGGAGGTGTTCTATCTTCGGAAACTCACATGGATAATTTATGTCAATTTATATTACTTTATAAATCAGGATCACCATTGTTGAATATCCCACCTTTACCTTTTAAATTAAATAATGCTTTAATTGCATTATTTTCCTACTTAATTTAAAAATACATTAGTTTCCTACTTAATGATACTTTGATAAATTGATTTGTATTCTTTAATGAGTTTTTCAATTAGGTTAAATGACTAGTTGATAAATAAAGTCTTGGTTTTATAATACCCCCCCAAAGGAGGTTTTCTATCTTAAAAAGTATTGATAGTTATTTATACCCTGCTTAGTTACGGTTTGATTTTCCCATATGGCTATGTGTTGATTCTGGTATTGTGGCATGTTAGTAATTGACTCTTTTTTAATAATATGAACGGATTTGTTAAGGTCATTTTAATTAAATGAAATCTTTAGGACTTAAGTCTCTTTTATAAACAGAATATCATGACTTATAAATGGGGATTACTAGTGTAGGGAATCTACCCTCTTCCTCTTTATTTCATCGCTTATTTCATGCCGTTTTTTAGTGCCACTCACAAAAACAATTTGGATATGCCTTATTATCATGTATTAAATTGTTTGGTTTTTTTTCTTGCATTTTTTGACCTTACCTTTTGGTGAAACCTCACCAAGGGGGTTCACCTTGCCTCTTGGACACACCTTTTGGTTTTCCCAACCTAAATGGCCTAATTGACTAATGCCTTGAGTTGTGTTTCACCTCGGGTGAGTGTGTTAAACCATGGATTAATGCCAGAAATTGATAAGTTGATTTAAAATGGTAATTGAACCATGGATTTGTCCCTTTGACAATAAATATGGATTGTTATTATTATTTACCAAAGTGAATATATTTTTGTGTGTGTATTGTTTGTGCTAAACTGGTTTGGATTGGTTGCAAAAAATACAGGGTCAAGCTTAATAGCTTGATACCTTGAGATGTCATTAATTAAATATGGTTAAAGGCATGCTAATGCCATGTGTCACTAGTTTAATTTCATTGTTAGAGCTTATACATTATAGCTATGCCTCTTACATAAAACTTCCTTATTTTTATTCCTTATTTCCTAGTATTTTGGCTTAGAGCCTGCAGTTACTTTTGTGCTAAATTCCTAATTCCATGTTGATGGATTTGTCTATTTTAATTGATAGCTTGAATATATTGTGGTTCTTGGTTCTTGTTTGATAGCACGATTTATATATAGAATTTATATGTGAGATATGTATTGATGTTTTCCAAGAAATGTGCCTTGACGACTTGGTTCACATGATGTGGGCCAGGTGAGAAAAATAGTTCCATATTAAGGACTCATGGATCGAATCCCATGCTTGGGTGGTTATACCATGATGCACCGAGGGTGATGCTTTTACTTTCCAGGTGGGGGATTCCCATGCGGTTTATTATACTCCTGATTGATACTGATTCCCTTGGGGGGAAATCATGGATAGACTTTTTGGAAATATGGAAATGCTATGAATTGGGTGATACATAGTCCTATTGTGAGAAATCTGGGATGGACTCAGAGTCACCATGCCTCAAGTGATACCAATGACTCATTATGGACTTCCAGGACAGACTCTGTGGTATTGGATTTTTTTAGATGCACTTTAGAAATACCTAAGATTTTTTTAGATCACTAGGGACGATCTCAGACTCCACCACATGATTTTATTGATTTTATTGATTTTTTTATATATATGTGAGATGCATGCCTTATTACTGAAATGGGTTACTTATGCTTTCGTGACACTTATCCTTTTTTTATTATCACACTTGGATGATGACATGTGAGATGGACTTCAAGAAAAATAATAATCTTGGAGGTATTCCTTATTGGATTTCTATGTTTGTTTTTTCCCTTGTATATAAATTATGTCTTGTACATGTATTTTATTTAGACAAATGGTTTAGGCTGAAGCATATGATATGGGATGAGTGTCCCTTTGGAAATTGAGACAATGTTTTTTTATTTGTTTATTGATCAACATTTATTTATGTTTGGAACACTATAAATTTATATTTCATTATATGGATTGGGCTATAAATCATTGGTGTCATCCTACAGGGATTTATTTATCACACCCTGCTTGGGGAGCCATTACACTGGGGTACCCGAGCAGTCCTACATGCTTGTAGAACATTGGTTGATTGCTTGTGTTGTGCTGTGTACTTGGGAGATTGGGAGAACCATACTGAGGTAGTACTTAGTATGATAATGGATTTAGTCTTTGGACTCCTTTATTTTTATTATATTTCAGTTATTATGCCCTATAGAATTATCTTTCAAGAATGCACCATTGTAAATTGGATTTGTCCACATTATTTTAGTTATTATATTATTCTTCCATTGTTACTATCTATTCCTATTATTATTTTTATATCTATTATATATTATTAATTAGTATGCATACTACAATATATGAGGGTATATAATCCTCATGTATACACCCTAGGCCCTCACTGCTAGTCGACATCCTCTAGTATTCGGGGAGATGCGTTTGAGGTTGTGTGGCAACCATTCTAGCAACCTGTATTAATGGTAATCTAGGTAAGGATGTAACAAAGTGGTATTAGATCTTATTTATCATTTTTATACTATTTGGGTCTTGTAAGTAGGATAATAGGAATGTTTTATTTCTTGGTAAATAGTTATACTAGGGACTGATCGCCCCATGTACGGGGAAATGACTAACTATACAGGGTTAGGATTGTTTTTCATTCTGTTTGGTTTTACAATTGATTTATGATTTCACTTGGAGTGATTTTGGTAATTTATACCACTGAATTATTTATGGTATTTTATTAAATTTTACACTTTTCATATTATGAAAATTATGAATAACTACATGCATCATATTAAGAAAATAGAAAATACGCATGTCATGCATATGCCATGCCACATAGCTAAATTTTTCGGGTTATTGCTTATTTTATTGTGTGACTTGAGTGTTATGCCATTTCTCATTCTTGTTTATCATGTATTTATTATATTCCATGCTGAATAATTTATTTATATTTCATTTTTTATATGTTATGACCCTATATTTATTACCATGCTTTGTCTATATGCAATTCATCGGTGCTTACTACTTATGATGACATTGTAGTTTTTCTTTGATAAAATTGGCTGCTTTGGCTGAATTTATTGGTTTTTATTATGATGGGATATTGATAAATTTTAAATGGTTAAAAATGAAGTTTTATAATACTTGATTGTATTTTGTGGAATTACTAGTAAAATGAGGTCCCCAATTTATTTTTTTTAAATGGGTACTTGAAGTTTTTTTTTTAAATTTTAAAATTTTAAGGTTTTAATATGAATTAAAGTGATTGCCTTAAAATGTAAACCTAGGTTTTGTCCTCTATTTAGACCCTCATGTAAGGGTTGTTTTAGTTTCTCCTTTTCTTCGATTCCCTTGAAATGGAACCTTAGGTGTTTTTCGTATCACATCTTTTTAGAAATGTCATAGATGATATACTTTTGAGCACACTAACATTTTTTTAGATTGACCAAGTGATATGGTAAATGCTTTTCCTTTTTAAGGGGAAATCTCATAGTAGGTATAACCCTTAGAGTTTCAGTGCCTTTCTAAATGTAGTGAGTTTTTCTTATGATTGGTGTCATTTGAGTTTTTTTGTCCCTTGTATGATCACTTTTCTTTTAAATGACACCCTTGTTCAGATAGGTGGTGGTGTCTTTCATGGCCATTGATACTACTTGAGAATTGATTAATAATCAGTATTAGCAGATTCAACATTCCCCAGGCATGGTCAACCTCTTTGTAGGTCTCATGACCCTATTTATTTTCATTGGATGGAACAGGAGGTTGTCTTTCAGATTTAAAGTTGTATCGGGCAATAGGAATCTAAGTAAAATATATTGTATGAACCATCTAATTCTTGAATTCATAGAGGAAGAAGCCTATGGATAGTATTCAAGATGCGTGTTTTTATTGTGTAACCATGGGGCAGTCTGCATTGATATATATAGTACCGTTGAGTGTTAAATATAGTAATGAACTGGTTGAGTTCAGTTAAATAGTAGAACATTGAGATGTTATGATTTGAACACTAGCTATCTTCATTGTAAAGTGACTTGAGTGTTAAATAAATCAAGTTCGTCTAAATGTTAGAGAGAACATTCTAGAGACATGAGTGTCATGACACGCTGGTTGGTTGGTTTTAATGCCAAATTATTTGATGTTGTTGTGACTCGGAAGAGTGATACACATATTTTTAAGTTTGGTTTCATCTATAATTATTGTGAGTGTCTAGTAAATCACTTCTTCCAATGTCTAGGAAACTTCTATGGTGGGAGTGTCACATCCTTTCTGGTGAATATATGTCCTTCCAGGTATAATGACACAACCAAATAGGACCAATAAAAAATGATCAGTTTCATCCTAAATGCCTTTGATTTTGGTGATTTTGAATCATGTTGGTGCTTTCTTGGTAGCACAACATTGAAATGGATGGTCGTGTATGCAACCTCTAAAAACACTATTCATCATCATTGGACTTTAGTGGTAAATCTTGAATGATCACGAGATTCTTCGGGTGGTAGAGGCTCACTGATCAACTAATGATAGCGTGACAACATGAGAAGCTGATTTTCTTCAATGGTATCGACCAGTAGTGGATAAACCATTTCCTTTCTAGTTATCTTTTAAATCCTCTAAGTGTGATCTTCCTTGAGAGACAATCATGTCCCCTATCTTGATGTTTTACTTTATAAACCATGAGACCTTTAATCTTATGGAATGTTGTAGTTTAAAATTTGTTGTTTGGTTTAAGTGGTATCCAAGTGTTTCATGAAAAATGTGTGGTTCTTATAGATGCTTGGTTAGTCTTGAGTGACCCTTGGATTTATTTATAGAAATTCCTTGGTCGAACTAGCATACTTTATCCATTTCCTTTGACTCGACTACCGGGATGATGCTACATTGGGATAAGTTAATGATTTAGTGTAGATGTCATAGCTTTGCACAAACATATCACTTATAATCAAGGAGGGTGGACTAATTTGGTGAATTCCCAGGTCTCCAGTTAAATGAATCTGAGGTTGTCCCGGACTATAAATCAGGTTCAGAGGTGTGTTTAAAGGGTAACGATGATAGTGGGATGGGTCTAGGTTACCCCCTTGGTTGTTCCAAGGCATGAAGGTTTTAAGGTTTAGTTGGTGGTTTGATATTAGGATGTCATAAGAAGTTAGGTGTAGACTTCATTGGGAATTTTTTTTAAATGAAAAATTCCTTGGAAGCAGGTGTTGTAGTTATGATGTGGTGTGTTATCCATATATACTGAGAATTTCAGTAATGGTCAGCCATAGGTGGTTTTACTTGTAGTTCTTTGTGTTTAATTTTTATGATTTGAGGAGAATCTTTTTCGAGCATGTCTCTCGGTGGAGGAGAGTGTTGTATATGTTGGTCGGTTATTTTCATGAAAAGCATACTCAACATGGGATTTTAGGTCAGTGGAGATTCAATAATTTGACTATTTCAAAATAACACCACGAGTGTCATTAAAATGATTAAGGTTGTGATTTGAAAGGAAATTACAATAGTAGACATGTTTTGGCTTGGAATTAACCCTCTTTAATGTTAAAACCTAAGGATGGAAATACCTTTTTCTAGATTCTTGATGAGAAGACGACGTGATCATGTCCCTATCTAAATGGATTCAGGTAAGTTTTGTCTCAGTGTTTCTATTGGAAAACGAGTTTTGGCTCGAGTTTTGAAGGCTTAAGTGTCATTTTTGTAAATGATGCTTGGAGGTGTGTTGGGTGTTTGGAAAATAAATGTGTCTATTTGAATGAAGATTCACAGACATTTTAGGTTAGGTGATATTTTTTTACATCCTGAAGGCTTCTCGGGGATGAGATGTTCAATGGTGGGAAGGTTGTAACGTCCAATGTTTTAAACGAGACAAAAAATTCAAGGCGATTTATGATTTTTTTTCCGATTTACTGGACAAGTAGATTTTAAAACCAATCATCAAAACATAATTCCAAGAGTTAGAATACTTTTAAATGAGGTGTTATTTTTAAATAAATTAAATTTAATTTAATTTTAATTTAAATGAAAACAAATTAAAGAGTTTTTTAATAATAATAATAATAATATTGTTATTATTATTATTTTTATCATTATTGTTATTATTATTATTATTATTATTATTATTATTATAATTATTATCACAATTATTATTAGTATTATCATTATTATTATTTATTTATTATTATTTTTATGTTATGTTTAAGAAAACATAAGGTGTCTCCCCCTCCTTCCTCTCCAAATCATGCGACACACTACCCCCACCCTGTCTAGCACGTGTAAGACCCCCCTACCCTCCTCTATGGTCTCACACTCATACCTTAGCCGAAACTCCCTGCAACGTGCAACCCCCTCACCTGAACCTCCCTATGATGCGCGACCCCCCTTAGCTGAACCTACCTATATCGCGTGACCCTCCTCGGCCGAACCTATCTCTCATGCGAAACCTCCCTCAGCGCCCTCTGTCTGTAATTATTTCTCCCATATTTATTCAGTTTTCATGGTTGGTTATTCAAAGTAATCCTAGATCTCCCACTCTTCCCCCCTAATTTGGTGTTTTTTCTCCTTCTTGTCACCCAGTACTGATCATCTAAAACCCAATGGTAGGGTTTAACCGGGTCTTTTTGTTTCTTATGATTTTGTGGCATGCGAATGTTCAAATCAGACTCCCTCATTCATATTCTAAAAACTTCCACTAAATTATAAGAAGTTTGGATCATATTGGACTATCTTCATCAATTTCAGGTAAAGTTTTCCATCTGTCATTTTCTTTCATAAAATTTATTTTGTAACCTTTTGTTTTTTTGAGGTGATGATAATTTTTTTTAAGTTTTTGTACCTTTTTTTGGTCATTTTAGGTTTCTTCCACTATTAGAGGTAGGATTTTACTTCAACTACATTCTTTCATAAATTTTAATTTAGGGTTTTTATGTGTTTTTCAGACCCTTTTAATTTATCTATAGTGTGTTAGACTTTGTTACAATGTTTTGAGTTGCTATAATTTGTTGTATTGGGTTTTGATCATCTTTGAGGGAGTGCACTTACATACAGAGGTATTTGTGTGTGTATATATATATATCTTCTATGTACATATTATCACATGGAGAGGGGAATATGTACATTGTATCAAGAGGTTAATATATATATTTATGGAATATTTGTGGGTGAATGTGTGGAGCATCTTTGAGTGGTTGCTGCTCAAAGTGTATAGTGCCAACTTGTTCGGCTTGGTCATCTTCTTGAGGTAGGTACCCATTCATTTTTTCCCCAAAAATTTTGAGTATGCTGGGATAAACCTCTTTCTACACTTTGGATATTAATCAAAGATACTTTATTTTTCTTGAAAAAAATTTAAATATGATAAATGTATTGTTTGATAAATAAATTCACGGTTTTTATAATTAAACCCCTCCAACAAAGGTGCACTGTCTTCAAAAACTCACAGTGCTAATTCATGTTAATTTATATTTCTTTATAAATAAGGATTACCAGTGTAGGATCTCTTTATTTTCCCCATTAAATTCAATAATGATTTAATTTCATTAGTTTCCAGATTAATTTAAAAATGCATTAGTTTCCTAGATAATTCTTCTTTGATAAGTTTATTTGTATTAATTAATGATATGTTTAGTTGTGTTAAATGATTTTTTGATAAAAAATCCATGATTTTATATTAAAATCCCTCCAATAGAGGTGTTCAATATTTTAAATAAATATTTAGTTATAGTTTTTTATATCCTTCTTAGTTATAAATTGATTTTTCCATATGTCTTCATGTTTATAATGGTTTTGTCGAAAGTTAGTAATTGCATCTTTCTTAAACCTTCCTTATATTTATATCATATTTCCTAGTGTTATGTCTTAGATCCTTGAGTTACTTTTGTGCTAAATTCTTTATTCCATGTTGACCGTTTGGTTTGTTTTACTTGATAGTTTGAATTTCTTGGGGTTCATGGTACTTGTTTGATATCATGAATTATATATATTATTTCCATGTGAGAAATATATTGATGTTTTTCTAGAAATGCACCTTGGCGACTTGGTTTACATGATGCGGTCTGGGTGAGAAAATGGGTTCCATATTAAAGACTCATGTATAGACTCTTGTGCTTGAGTGGGTATACCACGATTCACTGGGGGAGATGCTTTGGCTTGCAATGTGAGGGATTCCCATGTGGTTTATTATGATCTTGAGTGATACAAATTCCCTAGGGGAGAAACTGTGGACAAACCTTTTGGAAAGATGGCTATGCCATGTATTGGGTGATACTCGGTCCTCTAGTGAGAAACTTGTGATGGAATCAGAGTCATCGTGCCTTGATTGATACTAGGAACTCTTTATGGATCACCTAGGACGGACTCAGTGGCATTGGATTATATCAAATGTACTTTTGTGATACATGTGATTCATTTTATATTTCCTGGGATGGGCTTGGACTCCAACACATGATTTGATAGATTTTATTGAATTGTTTGTTTATATATATAGAAGATTCAAAACTCATTACTGAAATGAGTTTCTTATGAATTTTTGAAACTTCTCCTTTGCTTATGACCACACTTGGATGATGAAATGTGAGATAGAATCCAAGACAAAGAACAAGATATGGGGTATTCCTTCTTGTCTTGTTGTGTTTACTTTGGACCTTGTATATATATTATGCATTGTGCAATTATTTTTTTCATACATCCGGTTTAGGCCAAAGCATGTGATAGGGGCCGAGTGTCCATTTGGAAACCCAGACCAAGTTATTTTTTTATTTTTTTATTTATCCTCTTTTATTTATGCTTCAAACACTATCATTTTATATTGCACTATCTAGATTGGGATAGAAATTGGCGGTGTCGACCTACTGAGATTTATGTTTCACACCCTGCTCAGGCCACCATTGTAATGGGGGTACCCGAGTAGTTCTACATTCTTGAAAGAATTTGGTTGATTTCTTGTGTTGTGTTGTGTACATGGGAGCTAGGGAGTACATGACTGAGATAGTACTCAAGATGCTCATGGAGTCTCTCTTTGGACTCATTTCATTTTATTGTATTTCACTTCTTGTACCATGTAGCATTATCTCACATCCATGAATCATTGTAAATTGGTGTTGGTCATGTTATTTCAGTAATTATATTATTCTTCCACTATGGTTGCATTCTCTTATTATACTTCAACTATATATTATATACTGTTAGTTATTGTGCATAATCTGATCTATAAAGGCATAGTCTCTTCATGAACACACCCTCGACCCTCATTGCTAGTCGGTAGTCTCTACCATTCCGGGAGATGCACATGAGGTCATGTGGAGACCGGTACGACTAATGCTTTGGATGGTAAGTAAGGTTGGAACATTACACATATTATTACAAAGAGGTTCCTAGATCAAAACTGATCATGATCAAAACCAACAGCGCACACGGTCAATGTATTTCACCATAATGATTGGTGAACCAACATAAATAAAGGAATGACCTAACCAAGAATAATTTCTTGGTATTTCTCACACAATAATAACATCCGAAAGGGAGGTTGACTCTCCAAAATCACCTAAAAATCCCTAGGGTCAATGGGAGAAGACTATATTGAGATGAGATGAAAAATAAACTACATGACATAGCTTAAAACAGTTGGTTAGGGAATTACACAATGTGTAGTTCAATTAAATGTCAAGTAATTATTTTTAATTGAATACACTGAAAAATATGTCACCCCAGATTAATTTACTAAAAACACCCTAACATAACATGACATGTAATCCATAGACACAACTTGTAAATGTTCGTTAGATGGGTTTTCAAATAATTTTCCTTATAAACTTCTCAAATACTCTTTAAATCTTATTAACTTACCATGAACCTGTTGTAACTCTTGACCCATTTATACCCAGACCCCATTAATTCAAATAATACTACAAACCTCAAATTTTAGTCATTTTACCTAAAAAAGTATTTCCATGTGGATCCTCTATGATTTTTTCTCATCACAACCCAAGGCTTCATTTATTCGAATAACAGACATCATTGATGAAAATACAACCCTAAAAATTTTAAGATGATGAAAAACTAATTTGAAATAATTTTAATGAAAAATGTAGAGAGAGGCATTCTTAAAGAAATATGGGATCTTACAGTTTCTCTCTAGGTTTGTTCATGACACTTCATGACATCATGAAACAAATTCTTGAAAAATAATGATCATTCAAACTCATTTTCCTTCTATAATCCTGGATAGTGATCAAGGACATAAATAAAACATAATCTAATCCCACGTGAGTCATGAAAATATAGATAACCAATAGTAGAATGAAAATATCATCGATAAATCACTTCATACCTATACCTACCACATGAAACCTTCTCGACACCAATTGATATAACAAGATTAATTCTCGATACCACTTCTTGTGTCAACTAATAACATCATGATCTCATCACTCATGTTCATGATTGATCTCCATTTAAAGATCATATTCATCATTTTCATATTTTTAAGACTCCCCATGTTTCAAATTCTACCCTGTCATCTTATCCTCCAATATTGATTAAGGAATTTTCTCCACCTTAATCAATGAACACAAAGTTTACTCCATTAAGGTATGAAACATAGTAAATTATAAAAGTTATCATATAGGGAAAACACACCATAACTCAAGGATAGGGGGTTCTATATTCCCACCATTCATGTGTGGGTAGTCAACTAGACTCCATGATCCAATTTATTCAATTCAAATTCTTCATTGGGTAAGGAACTCTTCAGGATGTCTGCCATATGTATTTCAATAAGTACATACATTAGCTCCCCAAGGATAAGGTCCAATTTTTATTTAATAAAGTGAAATTTTATTTCAATGTAATTTTTATATGACTGATAGATTTTTTTTTCTAAGATTTGTACTACTTGAATTATAATATTGGATTTGAATCGAAAAAATCACTTCAAATACCATATATTTAGGCTTTCACATCATCCATAATAACTATATGAAAGCTTAAGTGACTATAATGTATTCAACTTCTAAAGTGTACAAAAAAACAATCTTTTTTCTTAATTATCCATGGTATACATTTTACAAGAAGATCACAAACAAATGTTTTATTTTTATCATCTGATAAATAGTCCCAATCTACATCTGTATAACCTAATAACTCATGCTGTGATTTTTTACTATATTTTAA
The DNA here is from genome assembly GCA_963277665.1 of Viscum album. Lineage (NCBI taxonomy): Eukaryota > Viridiplantae > Streptophyta > Magnoliopsida > Santalales > Viscaceae > Viscum > Viscum album. The sequence continues at coordinate 1,188,189,673 of OY728164.1, forward strand.
ACTAAAATAAACTATTCCTTTAATATGTTGAAGTAATCCATTAAATGAAAGTAGGTGTATTCCTATGGGATTACATTGACATAAAGGCACATATAATGTTTTAAAATAAATATTGGGTCATGAAACTATTAATAATAATAGACTGCAAATGATCTGTTTATATTCTAAGTTGTTAGCATCTTTTCCATCATCATCGCTTGAAAATTTCATCCATGTAACAAATCTAGTTTTCATCTCTTTGGAATTTTCTAATCCAAATATTCTTAGAACCTACTTGGAATATTTTTTTGGGAAATAAATTTTCCATGTCTTCATTATATTACCTGTAAACTAAGGTAAAATTTTATATCTCTAATCGTCAACATTTCAAACTAAAATTTCAAGAATTATAAAATATTTCTTCACTGTGCTTCATTCAATCCAAGAAATTTTATATCATAATCATATACTAGAACCATAATCCATTGATTACACTTATAAATGACATAGGGGTTATAATCAACTCCACCATAATAGAAATTATTATTCATTATATACTGATGTAGTTAGGAACACCATGCTCTTTGTGACTACTTTATCTGGTATAGAGATATCTTTAACTAGAAAATATTTTTTTCATTTTCATGAATGGGAAAACCATACATATGTTAAATATAAACTTTTTATTTTAGAACCCCATTCAAAAATGCTAACTTGACATCCTTTTAGAAAACATTGGATTTTTTCCTTGTTAGGGCCAAGAATAATCATATCTTCACCATCCTTGTAATAGGTAAAAATGTTTCATAAAAATATGCACCCTCTATCATAGAGTATACATTTCACACCATCCATACTTTATTTTTAAATTATTATTTCATCTTCCTTCATATTTTTTTGGAAAACCAATTTGGTCCTAATGAAATTCTTAGTCGTTGTCCTAAAAAAAATATCCAATATGCAATTCTTTTCAATTTTATCAAGAACTTCATTCATCACCTGAACCCGATTCTCATCTCTTGAGGATCATTCAAAACACATTATCTCTAACTTTGATATAAAGGATTCTTATTGTAGAGTATTTATCCCCCTTTTTTATACTAGTTTTGTCTAATCCCTAATGATATTCTAACTATTGATTTTATAATGTATTATTGGTTTCGATACATGTTTATTTTAATCATAATATGATTCTTATTCTGAATTTTTCTTGGGTTCATGCACTCCCCCTAGGATTATCAACTCTTTATCACTATCTTCCTATGATTGTTCATATATTTTTTGAATATTCTACTCATTATCTACCAAAAAAATGAAATTTATCTTTATAACTTTTCCTAAAATCTTATTGAAGCATTTATATTCTTTTATTTTTCCTAAGTAACAACAAAATATCCCTTCATCTTAATATGATATAAACTTTCTATATTTATCCTGATTAAAAATGATACATTAACTTTCAAAGAAATAAAATTACTTCAATATCAGATTTTATCCAGACCATAGCTACTATGGAGTCTTCTCTTCCTTTAGAAATAATAAGGCTCTTTTAGAAATGTAGACTGATGGAAAAATTGCTTCTTTCCAAAAAATATTTGGATGGTATTTCTCAATAAGCCTTATTACAGTCATGATTTTTATAATATGTTTCCTTCTACCACCTACTCCATTTTATTGTGATGTTATTACTGCAAAAATATAGTTTATTAACCCATGTTTCTTGAGATAATCTTTCACTTTGTAATTTTTTAACTCTATTGCATTATGAATTCATAGAATACAAATTTTATACTTAAAATTTAATCATTTTCCCTATGATAATGTTTTATGAAACTAAAAACCTCATACATGTGGGTCTAAATTCAGAACCATTCTATTATACTCAAATCATTAATGAAAATGACATAATTTCTCTTTCAATCAATATCTCTTGGTGAGATAGGTCCACAAACCTAAATATGCACCAGTTCAAACATTTTTATTGACCTTTGATATTTTTATTTATATATATTTTTAGTAATATTCCCTTGTTGGAATGTATCATACATATGAGTGTGAAAATGTGATAACTTAGGGAGATCTCAATAAGCATTTCCTTTTACCAAATATTCCAAGGATTTTGGCTCAGATAATGAATATATTTATGAAAAAATCTATTCTCATCTTCATTGGACATAATAAACATGTCATCTTCTCCACTAATATTTTAGTGATTCCCATTTATGTGTTTTCCTTTCAAAAAAACAAAACCTGTTTTCCCTTTATGATTCATATCCTCATGGTAAATCTTATAGAATGTCCCAAGTCACAAAGCTTATTGATACTTATGGAGTTGTGAGTATAACATTCAATAAAAATCAAATATTCAAGTCTTATGTCTTTTCTCTTAAATGAGGATTTTATCAATCTAATAATATTTTGGCATTCAACATTTCCAAATCTATCAACACCTTCCATGTCATACATGATACCTATAAAAATAATCTTATTTCTTGTCATATAGAATGTGTATCCACTATCAATGATATGTATTACACAGTGATCTGATTCATTGAAGGAAATTTCTTTAACCACTTCTTGATCATATGTTTTAATTCTAATCCTTGTCATTGACTTCATTAAGGATGTTGACTGGTGTGATGGTCTTCCTCATAGTATAATGGTCCAACCACATATATTAAATATACAAATTTATTTTTCATTATAAACTCATTTTATGATCTCTTGGGTTGTGGTATAAAAACACTTTGGGTATTCTTTAGTATATTTATCTACATTGTTGATTAGAAATATTCATCCATGTTTCTAAATCATCAGCACTATAAAATAGTGATCATAAAAGGCATTCCTAAAATAATAAATTCTTTTTGACTACCTCGGTTTCTCTTGCACCTACAAATCGATTTTTTCTATGGAATATATATTTATAGAATTCCTTATCTTTATAGGTAAATAGAACCTTATATAAGGTGTATTATTGTACACCATTATTTCACCATTGATTATCCCTTGGGGTCTCTAAATCTTCAAATTTTGATTTGTTCCAAAATTAATCTTCAACCCCATAGTGAGATATTGTGGTCTAACATCAACTATTATTGATTTCTATTTGAGATCAATTATCATACTAACTGAGTCATTTTATTGTTTTATTTTTTTATTTATACATTCCTTTGACTATTTTAATAGACCTTCAAGCTGTAATTTCAAATTTTATGTCTCTCATGTGAACTTCTTTCCAGATATCATCTAAGGAGTTAAATGTTCCTCTTGATCTTTCACCTTTACTCGTAGGCCACCAATTTCTCCCCAAATTTCTTCATTACATTTATATTTATCTTTTATTATTTTATTTATACCATTGAAAACCTTATTCCTTTCTCCAACATTGATTTTTCACTCAACAAATTTCCCAAAGTTTTAGGAATTTTATGATATAATCTTTTCAATTTCATAATTTTTATCAGACTTATGATCATCATACTATAGTATAAAATTTTTAGAATCAAGAATCACCCTACAGGATTGTTTTTATCTATAAATGTATATGACCTCAACTACATCTTCTAATTCAACTTCGAGGTAAAATATTCTAGAAAATTCTCCTTCTTCACTATCGTATTTCTTTATTTGTATGGGAATTTCCTACTACTACCCACATATAATTTTTATAGTGATCCATGCAATATTACTTATCATCCTTCTCAAATTATTCTAGACTATCATTTTCTTATGAAATCATATTATTCTTTTTGATGGAATTTCAGTTATATTTATTCTTTCTCTTCACACTAATTGTATACTTTTTCTTATAAGTTTCATCATTATCCTCATCATCATCTTGAAACCTCTTAGGATGCACTATTGTGATATGTCCAACCATTCTGTAATGATTTCATACAAGAGGGAGCTTAACTTTAAACATTCATTTCACCATGATATATTTGAGAAATGAAATGGAATAACCTCATCCACAACATCATCTTCCAAAACATCCTCAATAGTGATCTTCTTCACAGCCTTGAATTCCAACTCTCTATACTTCCATTATTCCAAAGACTCATAATCATTATTTCTCATCTTATATATAACAAGATTACTATGTAGGCTATCTAATTCTAGATACTTTGGATATTTAACTTCCGGTATAGAAACATTTGGATTTAACCAAGGAATAAAACTTATTAATATACTCTTAATGATCTTTTTATCATCAATAATTTCACCAAGACCATTCATGTATTCCAAGATAACATTTATTAGTTAAATGAATGAAAATATTGTATCATTGTGGTGCATACTCAAGTTCCAGTATTTGTTCCATAGAACCTAAAAATAGATTTTCAGACATTTATATCACCTTCATAGATATTTAAAACATCCACATGATATGTGATGACATACATGATGTCAAATTTGTGTAGATGGTGTTTGATAAAGCTCCCCCTAAGGAATTGATTCTTATGGAATCAACATCATGTTCTCCTTGGATGACTTTAGATAATTCTCCAATGTCTATACTACCTAAAATACCATGCAATGTAGACATAATAGAATCATTACATTATTATTGAATGTAGTGTAGTATTAAATTCTTCTATAGATGAAAATAGTTTCTATCAAAGATAAGAATCTATTTTTGATTAACAACACCATTTCTTATGCTTAGGGAGAAATGATGACTTTAACACTTCTACATAGTAATAATATTTAGTCTAACTAGGTTAAATACCCTAAGAGGGGGTGAATTATGTAAAATATTAAAATTACTTTCCGTTTTGGATTTTGATTCATCATTAAACAAAACACTCTTCTCTATCCTTATTAAAGTATGAAATAAATGGATATTAAAACATGAAAAATACACAAAAAAATTGACATGTTTCACAATCATTGGTATATGTCCAAGGATAATACATTGGAAAATTGAAGATATACCAAATCCACTAAAGTTAACTAATCTTATAATGTTCGTACTGAACTCATTTCCCTCTTAGTTTACAACCATTCACAATATGATAGCTCAATACTCTCTCTATCTCTCTGTATTAAAGTGAAAACATTGATCCTATAGTTATAATATTATGATAATATTTTCAGAGTTGATTCCCAAATTTTTGGGTCTTTATGATCTTGTTTCATCAATAATATGGAAGACACCATTGCGTGACACTTTTCCTCTCAGAGGGACTGACCCCCTCTGAAAAACTCATCTGCATGAAACATACATGAGATCCCTATGTGATATCTCTATTTAAAAAAACATAATTTGAAACCTCTATATTATAGATTCACAAGATGCCTCACTGATATTCTTCCATGATAAATCTTTTCAAGACCACTTCATGATATCTATCTACAATATCCCTTCAAAAGACACCTCGGTAAGACCTTATTCTAATCACATGAATCGCGTGACTCTAGAATGAGACCTTATTCATTTTACATAGACTGTGTGATACCAAAATTTTCTCTATTCCTTGGTCATACATCCCCTCACAATATGCCTTCATTATAATCCTTCCTGAGACCCCTTCATAAATAATTATTTAGATTATGTTGATCATGTGATTTTGGAACAAAACACTATTTTTCTCATGAAAATTACTTTTTCTTCAGATCAAACAACTTAACCAAACTCCTATAAAATATTATGGATGGGTTAAGGTCTATTTATAATCATAAAAAAACCTAATTACCTCTACAAATCTTGGTTATATGTCCTTTTTACTTCCTTAACAATCATACTCACATGCTTCGTCTAATTGCTTCACATAATCACCTGCCGCATGTCATAAAAACTTCATGTGATCAACATCAGCGACATAGAACACCTCACATGATCCAATAACATGAACCAATTACAATCATACGTCCATAACCATTTTATGTTATCACTTAACATGATCCCATCAGAATATCCAAATACAATCATGTGGTTGCATGATTTCGAGTTATAGTGAGATATATCTATCATTTATAGCCTTTTTTTTCTTCATGTTCTTCACATGATCTCTTCACACGATCCCTTGATAATTATGTGTTCCTTTAAGTGACTCACATGATCTCATCATTGATCCTAAAATAATAATTCCACATGATCTCATTGTAAGATCTTTTAAAAATCATAGTGTCACGACCCGTCCCCTGAGGCCCGTGTCGTGACTACCCCAAGCCCGCCTTCCATAGGCTAGGGGCTGGTGACTAGCACCGAAGGCAAATTCCCTAAAACTAGTTTGGAATTGACTTTATAACCTGTAACACACAAAACCAAGCACACATCAAGATACAAACTCAAGTAAACATAATAGTAAACAGAGTGAGTACAGTAAGTAAAAAGGGTCCAGAATACAATCCCAACTGGAAAGTATAAGGAAAACTGGAAAGTACAAGATAGATGAAAGTACAAGTAATTGGAATAGCTCCTGTGATCACCCGCCAAGGATCCTACCTAAAGGGTAGGTACAAATCTCGACAAGTCGTCTCTGTAGTATTCCTTATCTAGGTCTACCTCCGAGCTATCTCCAGTCCTGGTACCCTCATCCTCAGTCAGCACTGTCCGTTATATGCATACAATACAACAAGGTGTGGGCATAGGCCATGCAAAATTGAGTATAATGATACTCAGTAGAGACCCTGAGACCCTCAAGGTCTCAAAAAATCCACCAAGGATAAACCACAAAGTATGAAATCAAAAGATAACCCTACTTAGGTATATGCCCATACATATACCTAAGTTATTAAGTGATCCATATCAATCATGAGGAAACACAGAGGTACAGAATCAGATCACACCGGGTATAATTTTAGGTACAGTAATAGAGATGATTAGATGTAACTACTAAATCATCTTACTCCGTTAAGAGGCTCTGCTGCTAACCCGCACAAAATCTCTAGGAGCTGACCCACAAAAGATCATTGGAGCTGAACCACACAGGATCACTAGGAGTTGACCCACATAGGATCGCTGGAGCTGACCCACACAGGATCTCTAGGATCTGACCCACACAGGATTGCTGGAGCTGACCCACATAGGATCGCTAGGTGCTGAACCACACAGGATCGCTGGGATATGACCCACACAAGATCGCTAGGAGATGACCCACAAAGGATCACTAGGATTTGACCTACACAAGATAATTGGAGCTTATCCACACATAATCTCTTGGAGCTGACCCGTGCAGGATCGCTAGGAGCTGACCCGCGCAGGATAGCTAGGAGCACTCTTATCGTCACAACCAGCTACTGGTTTTCTGCACTAGTCTTGCTCGTCTCTGGGGGATTCCACTCCCCAAGCCACTGGTCAATTCTCTAACTGCCACGATATCCTAGGAAGAAGTATCTCAAAGTTTATCCACGTCAAAGGGGTCTCAACGCAACAGACGACGCATCAATCAGATGCTTGGTCTGTGAGTTATTATCCTTTTAGTCATGGGGGCCCAGTTGGATTTGTGCTTGATCCAACCCGATCATATCTCAACTTTACCCAAAAATCCAGTGGGGTATACTCAAAGAGACCATCTCACTCTAAGGTTCCCGGATCTGCAGACGGTTCGTCAAACGAATAGCCGGTGCCAAAGATATTGCTAAAAGAGTGCAATTGGGTCGTAATGGGTCTGGGTCTGGTCCGACCCGGTCAGACCGACCCGGACCGACCCACTGGGTCTGGCCCACTGGGTCCATCCTGACCCATGCTAGGCGGCCCGACCTGGTGGTCCAGACCGCGAGGGCTATGAGGGGCCATAAGGGTCGTGGAGGGCATGAGGGCGCGGAGGCCACGAGGGTGCTGTGGAGGCCGCGAGGTGGCGGAGGCCACGAGGGCACCATAGGGGGCCGCTAAAGGCCGTGGTGGCGCAACTGGCCATGGGGCGTCTCGGTGAGGCTGTGAGGTAGCTCGGCCTGGGTGGCGCGGTGAGGCCGCGATGGCGGTTCAGCCGGGACGGCACAGTGAGGCCGCGACGGAGGTTCGGACAGGGTGGCGCGGCGAGGCCGTGATGGTGATTCGGCCGGGGCGGCGGAGGCCGCAGGGCGGTGGTGGCCACGGAGCGGCGCCGTTGTGCAGTCGCCTTCGTCGCGGCCGACAGTGGTGTCGGCCGCCGTTCTCATGCCCCTTCGTGGTTGGTCTCCATCCTCCACCATCGCGAAGAACACCACAATTCAACACAAGAATCACGGAGAGGAAATGCCATGTTAATTTGGATCGCACTCTCTGCATTAGAGTGGTAGAAAGCGGCTATTATACTTAAATCACAAGAATATTAAGAACGAGTAAGGGGAAATAATTTAAACACCCTCCCTTCAAGCTTCCACAATTAATCATTCCCAATCCTGTAAAAGAAAAACATTCGTGGATCAATCTAAAATAGAGAGTTGATCCGCGTTTGTTGTTTTAGAAGAGAAGAACATGGGAATATAAAATCACTCATAAATAAACCCATACCTTGGATTGTTCATTGACATCAACGAGGAGGGAATAAGGTGAAGTTGTTGACGTTCGTATCGTCTACCACACACCTCCAATCCTGGGCTCGTGCATCGGTTCATCGTAGTCAAAGATGTTCCACCTTGGAGTGTGTCCTGAGGAAGTAGTTGAAGTTGGTTTTCTTTGTCGGTGGAATGTTCTTTGTTGGAGAGAATAATCCTCCAAAGTTCCTCCTCTCCCAATTCTACCAAAATGAAATGGTAGCCTAAAATAATAGATTATGTGATCTATTAAGTTTGTTGGCATAAATTTAAATTGGGTTAATTAATTACTTAAGTTGGCATAATTAAGTGGGGGAGGGTTGGTACAATTAAGTGGGGAGCTCAAGAGTTTCCCCCCCACTTAATAGGGAGTTCAAGAGGTTTCAAGCCTCGGGTAGTCCCCACCACCATAAAATCTCATGGGAGATTAATTTGGGTGGTCCCCACCATCATAACCTCTCATGGGAGGTTTAGTTCTGGTGGTCCCCACTTCTCAACATCCACATGGAATAAAAATAAAAATAAAAGTTACACAATTTTATTTTTATTTTATTCTTTCACGAATATGTGAAAAGCTAACTTCCACCCTCAACCTACTATAGTCGAGGTGAAGGTCTCCTTAAATGAATACCGATGCTGTGAGTTCAACGGTGCCATCATATTTTAATTACAAGCACCAGTTTAAAATTTAGAAAAATCCACTCGCACGTTTACTGAACGTACCCGAAATAAAGTTCAGAAATTCATTCCGGGCACTCCAGGCCTTGGAATCACGCGCTGTAAATTTTTGCGGACTCGTAAAATTTCCATTTATTTTAATTTTTTTTATATGGGAATTCCAGGTCTTTAAATTCTCCCCACTTGAGGGATTTACATCCCCATAAGCCATAACTCATAACTAGGTAAAAAAGTGGGGGTACTAAGCATGCATTTGAGCCTCCCACTCCCATGTGCTCTCCTGGAGGTTCCCGTGCTGCCAACGAATGCGCACTGAAGGTATCGACCATCCACGAAGGACCTGATCCGGTCAATTTTCAATCTCTACTAGAATCTCCGTAAAAGTCACCCCATCGTCGACGTCCAACTCTCCATGGTCGATGATGTGAGAAGATTCATGCACGTATCTCCTCAGCTGGGATACGTGGAAGACGTCGTGCACTCGGTGCAACTGAGGTGAAAGAGCTAAGTGGTAAGCCAACTCTCCAACTATACTGAGGACCTAGAAGGGTCCGACGAATCTTGGAGATAAATTGCCGCCTCGGCCAAATCTATGTAAACCTCATCGAGGTGAGACCCGTAGAAAGACGTGGTCACCATCCTAGAACTCCAGAGGTCTCCGTATCCTATCAGCATAAGACTTCTGCCTGCTCTGTGTAGTATTCATCCACTCCTGGATGATCTTCACCTTCTCTATGGTAGCCCGTACCATCTCTGGTCCCATGAGTGCTGACTCCCCTAGGTCAGTCCAACACAAGGGTGATCTGTAAGGTCACCCGTACAATGACTTGAAAGGTGACATCTTAATGGTAGAGTGATAGATATTGTTTTACGCAAAATCCACCAAAGGAAAGTGATCCTCCCAGCTGCGACCGAAGTTGAGGACACAAGCATGCATCATGTCCTCAAGGGTCTGAATGGTCTGCTTAGTCTGGCCATCTGTATGGGGATGGAAGGTGGTGATCAAACGAAGCTACATACCAAAAGCCTCCTGCAACCCCTTCCATATCCGAGAAGTAAAATGTGCATCACAATCGGAGACAATCGTCGAGGGTACTCCATGGAGCCACACAATCTCCTACACATAGAGGCATCTCAAGATCTCTATTGAACCTTGCTCTCTGATTGGTAGGAAGTGGGTAGACTTGGTGATTTGGTCAACTATCACCCAAATAGAGTCATGACCCCTAGATGTACATGGAAGTCCTATCACGAAGTCTATGGATATCCCATCCCACTTCCACTTTGGGACCTACAAAGGCTGAACCAATCCTGCTGGTACCTGATGCTCAGCCTTCACTTGCTGACAAGTGAGGCACCGAGAGACAAAATCTGTAACTGATTTCTTCATTCCCAGCCACCAGTGCTGTCGTTGGAGATCCTGGTACATCTTCGCCACTCCTGGATGTATCTCTAGAGGGGATGTGTGGAAATCCCTCAATACTTCCTCCTGAAGTGGCACTAGTACCATGGTACGTCCTCTGAATAGGATGATGTGCTCACCACCTTCAGAAAATACATCAGGTGCCTGTCCTGTGGATATCTAAGCATGTTGTGTCTCGCAGTCAGTGTCCCCACACTGCACCTCCCTAATTCTCTGAAGAAGTGGGGGATTTACTATAAGAGACTGAATAAAATCTGCTCCATCTCTATCCACAAAGGATATATGCAAAGCGGCCAACTGCTCTGTCGCCTCGCCTAGAAGCTGTATACCAGACCTCCTGCTGAGTGCATCTGCTACAACATTCCCCTTCCCAGTAGTATAGACTATCTCGAAGTCATAGTATTGGAGGAACTCAATCCAACATCACTATCTCAGGTTCAGGTCCTTTTGAGAGAAGATATACCTGAGACTCTTGTGATTAGAGTACACTATAAAATGTTCGCCCATCAGATAGTGCCATCACATCTTCAAGGCGAAGACCACTGCTGCTAACTCTGGGTCATGGGTATCATAGTTCTTCTCATGCTGTCTTAGTTGTCAAGAACCATATGCGATCAATGCTCGCTCCTGCATCAGGACACATCCGAGTCTGGTCCCTGATGCGTCGTAGTAGACTACATACCCTACGCCCTCCTCTAGAAGCCTCAAGATGGGGGCACTAGTCAGCCTCTGCCTCATCTTTTGAAAACTCTTCTGGAATCTCTCCGACCATACAAAGGGTTTCCCCTTCTTTGTCAATGCTGATAGAGGTGCTACAACTCTGGAGAAATCTGGCACAAACCTCTGGTAGTATCCAGCCAAACCCAGGAAACTCCGAACCTCCATTACACTCCTGGGGGGATTCCAAGCTAGTACCACCTCAATATTTACTGGATCAAATTCAACTCGAACCTACGATATGACATGTCCTAGAAAGTGAACCTCTCATATCCTGAACTGGCACTTCGAGAGCTTACCATAAATCTGGTGCTCTCGGAGTGTGTCCAGTACTACCTGTAAATTATAGGCATGCTCCTCCTTAGTAGATGAGTAGATCAGAATTTCATTGATGAAGACTACTACAAAGAGATCAAGGTATGGCTGAAATATCCTGTTCATGAGTCCCATGAACACTGCTGGAGCATTGGTTACACTAAATGGAATAACCAAGAACTCAAAATGGCTATACCGACATCTGAAGGCTGTCTTCTGCACATCCTCATCTTGCATTCTAAGCTGGTGATAGCCTGATTTGAGGTCTATCTTCGAGAACCAACGTGCTCCCTTCAGTTGATCAAAGAGGTCATCAATCCTCAGAAGTGTGTACTTGTTCTTCACGGTCACCTATTTCAGGCGTTGATAGTCAACAAAAAGCCTCAAGCTCCCATCTTCCTTCTTGGCGAATAGAATTGGGGCTGCCCAAGGTGAAACACTGGGCCGGATGAACTCCTTCCCCTGTAAGTCCTCCAACTGTACTTGTAACTCACGAAGCTCTACAGGATCCATCCTATACGATGGTGTAGATATCTATGCTGTCTCGGGGTATATGTCAATGTAAAATTCCACCTCTCTATGAGGAGGTCAACCCGAGACATCATCAGGGAAAACATCTGCATACTGGTCCACCACTACAGGATAATTTGGACTCTCCACATCAATCGTTCCAAGGGTAAGGATAACTAACCGACGAGTGATCGGATGCACCCTCCTCTGGGTAAGTCCATCTTGTGCTGCAAAGGCTCCCTTCTTACCGGTGAAGGTAAACCTGGTCCCATACTTACAGACACACCACACTTTTCACCTAATACAGTCTATCTGAGCATGGACTATAGATAACCAGTCCATACCCAAGATGACGTCATAAGGACTCGACACTACTACTAGGAGATCCCAGCCGAAGCTCTCTCCTCCTAGAGTAAGCTCGCACTGCCAACACTAGTGCTTAATCGTCGAATCCGCTCCCGTAGGAGTCTCTAGCCGTAAGGATCGAGCCAACGACTCAGTCGAAATCTCTGAGCTCTGAATGAGGGCAGTGGTAATAAAAGAATGACTGACACTTGTGTCTATAAGTACTGAAGCTAAGGTGGAGTAGACACAGATCCTACCTCATATCATCTCCAGAGTGCCATGATCATAAGACTCAGCTGCCTAGAGCTAAGCTCTCCCCTGTCCACCTGCTCCCTATGGTCAGGGTGGACCTCTTGGTGGTGGCGGTAGTAACATCTCGAACCATCGCCCACCACCAGCTCCTCTTCCACGTCCACCTGCTCTCTGTGGACCTCCTCAGTCAAATCTCTATCTCTGTCTAGGCGGTCCTTTGAACGTCTGCTGAGCATCCGTACGGCGGGTCGGATAGTCATGAGCCATGTGACACTATCCACCACATGCGTAACACTTCCCACTCCTGGTATGTCTGGCTTAGTCTTAGGTGCCCCACACAACCGACCCTGAATCATGCAATCATCCACCTATAGGTCTGGTCCTCTTGGACCTCTACGATATCTATCTACTTCCAGTTGCAGAATATTCAGCTACGTGATGACTAGTGGTGGATCTCGTTGCTGGAGACTGCTCAACAAGGAAACTCTCCACTAGGAGGGATCTCTCTAACACCCCTGCCTGCTTCGGGATGCTAAGTGAGATCATCGAAGCCCTAATCTCCTGCCTGAGCCCCTGCTCGAAGGTCCGGGCCCAGAAGAATGGGTCCCACACCATATCTATGGAGTAGCGTGAGAGGTCAGTGAATCTCACTGAGTACTGAGATATAGTCATGCTAAGCTGCTACAGATGAAGAAGCTCCTGTATGCACACTGCACGAAGAGTCACTGGGACAAACTTTGCCCGAAATAGGTTCTCGAATTCTGCCCAGAGAAGAGTCACCTCATCTTGAACCTCGAGAATCAAGCTCCACCATCTGCCTGCTGGCTCCTATAAAAGGCTAGTGGCATAGATCACCATAAGATCTACTGGAGTCCCTACTAGTTGGAAAACTCTCACCACAGCCTCCATCCAATCTATAGATGCCTGTGGTTACGTATCTCCCCTGAACCTGGGTGGCCTCTGGTGCTGGAACTCATGTAACGTGCTCAAGAGGCATGCACCCTCTACTGCTGGGGTTGGTGGCATCAGTGACCCAACATGTAATGGTACCGCTGGTTCCTCCGCTGGTGCCTCTACTGGAAAAAGGCCCTGCATTGAGGCCTCGTCGCTCGGTGGGCTATCAGTGCGTACAACTCTTGGAACCCTAGATGGATGTCTTCATGGAGGAATCCTAAAAAGAAACAGGTGCGCCACGGTCAATAAGTTATACCTAGTGAGATGACTTAAATAGTTCACAAAGAAGACTCTTGAAAACACACATTCAATCAGTGTTTTCGTGTACTGAGTCGGAAATCAGAAGTCAGGGTCCTGGTGTATGGATACGTTAGCCGCCACACTAATAATGGATTCCCTAAACTAATAACCAAACTCACTACACTTAACACTACTGCCGTTAAAGAGAAATATCCGAGTCGTTCTGCGGTAGAACCGAATCCTCTAATACCAATTTGTCACGACCCGTCCCCCGGGGCCCGTGCTGTGACTACCCCAAGCCCACCTTCTATAGGCCTGGGGCTGACGACTAGCACCGAATGAATATTCTCTAAAACTAGGAAGGCATTGCCTTTATAACCTGTAACACACACAACCAAGCACACAACAAGATACAAACTCAAATAAACTGAATAGTAAATAGAGTGTGTATAGTAAGTAAAAAGGGGCCAGAATACAATCCCAATTGGAAAGTACAAGGAAAACTAGAAAGTACAAGATAGATGAAAGTACAAGTAACTGGAACAACTACTGTGATCACCTACCAAGGATCCTACCTGAAGGGTAGGTACAACTCTCGATTGTTCGTCTCTGCAGTACACCTCATCTAGGTCCACCTTCAAGCTACCTCCAATCCTGGTACCCTCGTCCTCAGTCATCGCTCTCTGTCATATGCATCCAACACAACAAGGTGCGGGCATAGCCTATGCAGGGGTGAGTATAACGATACTCAGAAGGGACCCCGAGACCCTCATGGTCTCACAAAAATCCACCAAGGATAAACCATAAAGTATGAAATCAAAAGATAACCATACTTAGGTATATACCCATACATATACCTAAGTTATCAAGTGATCCATCTCAATCATGAGGAAACACAGAGGTACAAAATAAGATCACACCAGGTATATCTTTAGGTACAATATTAGAGATGATTATATGTAACTACAAAATCATCTTACTTTGTTAATAGGCTCTGCTGCTAACCCGCATAGAATCTCTAGGAGATGACCCGCACAAGATCGCTGGAGCTAACCCACATAGGATCACTAGGAGCTAACCCATATAGGATCGATAGAGCTAACCCATACAGGATCACTAGGATCTGACCCACACATGATCTCTAGGAGCTGACCCACACAGGATCGCTGGAGCTGACCCACACATGATCGCTAGGAGATGACCCACACAGGATCATTAGGAGCTGACCCACACATGATCTCTAGGAGCTGACCCACATAGGATAACTAGGAGCTAACCCACACAAGATATCTGGAGCTGACCCACACATAATCTCTAGGAGCTGACCCGCGCAGGATTGCCAGGAGCTGACCCACACATGATAGCTAGAAGCACTCTTCTCGTCACGGCCAGCTACTAGTTTTCCGCAGTAGGCTTGCTTGTCTCTGGGGGAGTCTGCTCCCTAAGCCACTGGTCGATTCTCCAACTTCCAAAATGTACCGAGAAGAATTATCTCAAAGGTTCACCATGTCAAAGGGGTCTCAACGCAATAGATGACGCGTCAATCAGACGCCCGGTCTGTGAGTTATTAGCCTTTTAGTCATGGGAGCCCGGTTGGATTCATGCTCGATCCAACCCGACCATATCACAAATTTACCCAAAACTCTAGTGGGGTATTCTCAAAGGGACCATCTCGCTCCAAGGTTCTCGACGCCATAGACGGTTCATCAAACGGACGTCTAGTGCCAAATATATGGCCTAAAGAGCACAATTGGGTTGTAGTGAGTTCAGGTTCGGTCCGACCTGACCCGGCCTGGGCTGACCCGGTTCGGGTCAAACCGGCCTGACCCGCTGGGTCCGGCCCGGCCCATGCTGAGTGGCCCGGGCCACTGGGTCCGGCCTGGCCCGTGCTGGGTGGCCCAGACCTAGCGGTCCGGCCCGCGAGGGCTGCGAGGGGCCACGTGGGTCGCGGAGGCCGCGAGGGCACCGAGGCCACAAGGGTGTCGCAGAGGGCATGAGGGATGAGAGGCCACGAGGGCACCGGAGAGGGCCGCTGGAGGCCGTGAAGGAGGGGCTGTGTAGAGACCCGAAGCTTGACGTACATGGACATTACATTACTTTTGCGGAATACTTAGTACATAACAAAAACACACACACAAGGATCGTAATAGTTTAGTGTCTTTGGAAACTCAGAATATAATCTTCTAAACGTGGTGAAATATCTTCAACATCTCCCATAAAGATCTTCCTTTTTTTTTACCTAAAACCTTTCTTTATATCCTGGGGAAAATAAAACATAAAAGGGTGAGATCAAATGCTCAGTGAGGGTAAACAAAAGAAATATCAATCACATCATTTTCTTAAGAACATAACATTTTGGAAATCTTAACCTGCAAAAGAGAGCATAATTTCATAACATGGGATAAATCATAGTAGTGAAATGAAATCCCAATAATCATAACTTAAAACATGAAACTTTGTGGCATACACACATAATCATAGAGAATCATATCTTATTAGTCAAGACTCATTGCCAAGACTATCTTAGTGGACAAAGTCCATTTCTGAACCGAGTCACCCTCGTTTCAGTCCTGTTTCACTGAACCGGTATAACCTACCATTCTAGCCATGTCTATCTCATGAGATATAAAATCTTTACCCAATGCATTGGAGGGAGATATAGGTCCCACCCATCTCATAATGATACCATTCTTATGTGTGACACAAAATCATAAATCATACATCATTGCATAACCCATGTAATAAAAATGGGAATCTTAAACATCGTGACATCATCGAACAATTCATATAAGATAAAGGAATTCATAAAAATAATTCCATCACAACATAATCAAATCAACGAAATAATAGGGATATAAACAGAACCCTTTATTATCTTATATGGAAAATAATTTTGATAAAACACTTGAACTCCATTCTTGAGGAAAATATCCTTTCTTCTTAAAAAACATTTTTTTCCTTTCTTAACATGTCATACAATTTTTAACTAAAATAAGTTGATTAAAAATAAACTTGAAAAATTGTAAAGGAAGATTCTTGGAAATAATGTTTTAAAAATCCATTCATGCCGTATAAGTTAAAACAAACATTCTTCTCGTACTTTTGTCAGAAAAGTCAAAAAGTACCTCGTACGAAAAACGACAAAAGATTCCTTTCATATATTTTACTAAAAACTCACAGAAGGGTAAAATTGGATTTAAACAATTGTAGGTGGATGGAAATAATATTAAATATTGAGGAAACATGGATGTGGATGATAAAATACACCCCAGTAAATGCCAAAGTATAAATAATCTCGGATAAAAATGAGATTGTGATATTTTCCCTTACCTTAGGTCTGATATGCTTCGTAAGTGTCCGAACCTCCTCTTTTTGACGCGCCTTCACTTAACCTCCACTTAAAGAACTAAGGATGGTCTTTGAAGAAGACCAGGACCTCTAGGATGATACTAGGGAAGTGGAGAAGAGATTTTTCAGGGGTTGTCCGAGCTTGAATGCTCAAATTGGTGTGAGGAGGAGAGGGAGGAGGTGCCCTTTTATAAGGGAGGAGAGGGGCACCTTATGAAAATCTCAAAATATTATTTTATATTTAAGGTCAAATTCGGTTTATAATGGTTCCAAAGGGTCTTATTTTGAATATAAAGTGGGGATAGGTCGAAATCCTCTCATCCAATAGGATTTAGAAAAGTTTAGGTTATTATTTTAACCTTATCAATTATATTTAACTCTAAGTTAAATAATTTAACTTTTACCGTGTCTTTTTGTTTTCTTACACTATATGGTTAATAAACTTACTATATAAAGCCAAAAGAACCCCAAGTTGTTTATTATTAATACATATAATCTTATCTAAGTCATTTGGCCGAACCTTATATTTTTAGGAATAAAATAACAATTAATAATATAATATTTGTTTTAAAAACTAATTTATGTCAATTTTGACACTATTTAGTACATGATTTTTATGAAATTCCTAAAAGAATGATAAGTTCAAATAAAGTTACTTAAATCAACAATAACATGTCATATTAACCTAGAAAATTAGTGTAAGTCATAAAAAGTCTCAAATTACATTTATTTGGGCATTTATAACATCAATTATGTCAATATTTCATTAATAAGACAATTACTGCATCATCTTTGTGTCATAATAAATGATAATTATTTATTCCCTAAAAATTCTAAATAAATTCATATGATGTAGATAATTGTATTAGCTTTTTGGAGACTATTCATGTTTGAAGTTTCATGAAGTTTATCACTAGATTAAAATTATTATACTTATAAGATTTAAGAAAGTGACATGTTGTCATATTCTTTGGTTTTAATAATAATTAAATTATTTTCATTGAAAAAATTTAATTAAATGAATCTAATCCGACCCTTAGGTGATATGGGTCGACTTTTAGTCATCCAATAGGATTTTAAAATTTTTTAGGGTAATTTTAAAATATAATATTTACCCTTAATTACCCGATTTACCTTTAACTATGGTAAATAAAATTTACCGTAGTTACTATTCATAATTCCCAAAAATAAAAAGTAGCTTATTAACATAATTTGGACCCACTGATTCCAAATATGTAATCAATTTTTCCAAATTCAATACACAAAAGATGCAGAAATTAAATTAAAATTAATCCTGTTGTCGAAAGAAAACGTGTTTTTTATTAAAACATTGCAAAAGATTGAATTGATTTAACCTACAAATTCAACGTAAAATCAATGATAATGACATAAATTATATTAAATGGTAAAAATATATTCTATTTATACTTTAAAACCATTAAATATTATAATTTAACCACATAAGATATTATGATGAAAAAAGTTGTTTTTAATTAAAATATAGCGTGTTTTTACTATTCATTAAAATATGAAAGTTATCGGAAAAATATCAAAACTTTATCTAATGTAAATTTTTATATCCTGATTCAAAATAAGAATTTTATTTTGTCAAATTGAACTTATAAACATGTCAAAAACTAGATTTAAAGTGGGTGCGCCATCAAAAGGCGACGAAACTGCATTTTTTGAAAAATACTTATTTTACCTAAAAAATTTATTTTGTTCTTATACCATGTTCTAGAAATGTGTAAGATGAATAATAATGTTATAAAATTAAAAATTTAGTTAACACTATTCATAACGGCTAGTTCATAACAATATTATAATAATATATCGTTGTTTAGTAAAACCCGGTATTGCGTACAACACACGCTATCGAGGAAGGTCGCGATTGCGTGTAATGCAAGCCAAGTCAGGGTTGCGTGTAGTGAACAACTCCTTTGTTGTTGCGTATAACAGAATCCAACCACATTTTATTTATACATTGAATATATATATATATATATACACTCAATGTTGCGTAGAATAACTTCTATCAAACGAACTTGAAATTGTGTGTAACAAGAGCCAAGAAAAGTGTTGCGTATACTGAAAGCTAATACAGTGTTGCGTATAGCGCAAGATAATATTGGTGTGTCGTACAATAGAAGATATGAATGAAATTGAAAAGAATATTTTTCATAAAATCTTAGGGTGTTACATTCTACCCCCCTTAAAATGAATTTCGTCCTCGAAATTCGTCGGGGTTATAAATGGTTTACTACTCGAAAGTTTGTTTAATAGAAACCGACATCGTAAAAAGGAATACCAAAACATGGCTTTTAAAAACTAAAGTATGAAAGATAACGGTTACCCAAATTAACTCATCACGGGGTTTCCACGTAGGAGAACATAGGTGAAAATATGGATATGGAAGAAAAATCTAACCATCAAGTTCTGATGGAGAGTGGTAGAGAACATGGCTATGAAAAAGCCAAAAATCACAAAGCTATTGATTTGTGATGATCTAAGGTACCATCTGATTAATCAGATATAAGGGAACTAGGACAACATTTTTGGTTTTCAAGATCATTTCCATAAAGTTGATGAATTAAAAGAAATACTTGCATGATTTTGGTACAATCTCACTGTTGTTTGTGAATTGAACAATTTCCACTTCATCCCTTAAAGAAATGAAGTTGAATTTGTTATTCGTGATGTGTTAGCATATCATGTGATAGAATGATGGGTCATTCCATCTCTTTCAAACAAAAGGTTAGCAAAAGTTATAAGTCCATCTTATGGTTAGATTGATTGTATATGGTTCCAAAAATGAACTTATACTTCATATATCATACCGCTTAATAAAATAAAACTAGTTTATACTAACCAGGGACTTCCTGTAGGCCAGTGGTAGGTGATAAAGGCCAGTCGCACTTCAGTTGTGGGTTCGATTCCCACGGCCTTGTCCGATGCGATGGGCTGTCGCCCGTCCTGCAGGTTGTCCTTTTTCTAAAACTATATTACTATAGCATCCCATCAATAATACTAACTTATGTCCAATATAATCCATTCCAATCTTTAGGCATATCCATAATACTGCAGTCCACTCTCAGGGACATCCCTAGACATACCTTAGAAATATCTCTAGGGATCTCACTAACGTTCTCACATCCTAGTTTCCAAAGGTTGAATAAACCTTTCCTCTGATACCAATTGTAGAGACCCGAAGCTTGAAGTACATGGACATTACATTACTTTTATGGAATACTTAGTACATAACAAAAACACACACACAAGGATCGTAATAGTTTAGTGTCTTTGGAAACTCAGAATATAATCTTCTAAATGTGGTGAAAGATCTTCAACATCTCCCATAAATATCTTCCTTTTTTTATACCTAAAATCTTTCTTTATATCCTAGGGAAAAGAAAACATAAAAGGGTGAGCTCAAATGCTCAGTAAGGGTAAACAAAAGAAATATCAATCACATCATTTTCATAAGAACATAACATTTTGGAAATCTTAACCTGCAAAAGAGAGCATAATTTCATAACATGGGATAAATCATAGTAGTGAAATGAAATCCCAATAATCATAACTTAAAACATGAAACTTTGTGGCATACACACATAATCATAGATAATCATATCTTATTAGTCAAGACTCATTGCCAAGACTATCTTAGTGGACAAAGTCCATTACTGAACCGAGTCACCCTCGTTTCAGTCCTGTTTCACTGAACCGGTATAACCTACCATTCCAGCCATGTCTATCTCATGAGATATAAAATCTTTACCCAATGCATTGGAGGGAGATATAGGTCCCACCCATCTCATAATGATACCATTATTATGTGTGCCACAAAATCATAAATCATACATCATTGCATAACCCATGTAATAAAAATGGGAATCGTAAACATCATGACATCATCAAACAATTCATATAAGATAAAGGAATTCATAAAAATAATTCCATCACAACATAATCAAATCAATGAAATAATAGGGATATAAATAGAACCCTTTATTATCTTAGATGGAAAATAATTTTGATAAAACACTTGAACTCCATTCTTGAGGAAAATATCCTTTCTTCTTAAAAAACATTTTTCCTTTCTTAACATGTCATACAATTTTAAACTAAAAGAAGTTGATTAAAAATAAACTTGAAAACTTGTAAAGGAAGCTTCTTGGAAATAATGTTTTAAAAATAAATTCATGCCATATAATTTAAAACAAACATTCTTCTCGTAATTTTGTCGAAAAAGTCAAAAGTACCTCGTACGAAAAACGACAAAAGATTCCTTTCATATATTTTACTAAAAACTCACAGAAGGGTAAAATTGGATTTAAAAAATTGTAGGTGGATGGAAATAATATTAAATATTGAGGAAACATGGATGTTTATGATAAAATACACCCCATTAAATTCCAAAGTATAAACAATCTCGGATAAAAATGAGATTGTGATATTTTCCCTTACCTTAGGTCCGATATGCTTCGTAAGTGTCCGAACCTCCTCTTTTTGACGCGCCTTTAATTAACCTCCACTTAAAGAACTAAGGATAGTATTTGAAGAAGACCAGGACCTCTAGGATGATACTAGGGAAGTGGAGAAGAGATTTTGGCAGGGGTTGTCCGAGCTTGAATGCTCAAATTGGTGTGAGGAGGAGAGGGAGGAGGTGCCCTTTTATAAGGGAGGAGAGGGGCACCTTAGGAAAATCTCAAAATATTTTTTTATATTTAAGGTCAAATTCGGTTTATAATGATTCCAAAGGGTGTTACTTCTAAGATAAAGTGGTGATGGGTATAAATCCTCTCATCCAATAGGATTTAGACAAGTTTAGGTTATTATTTTAACCTTATCAATTAGATTTAACTCTAAGTTAAATAATTTAACTTTTACCGTGTCTTTTTTGTTTTCTTACACTATATGGTTAATAAACTTACTATATCAAGCCAAACGAATCCCAAGTTGTTTATTATTAATATATATAATTTTATCTAAGTCATTTGGCCGAACCTTAGATTTTTAGGAATAAAATAACAATTAATAATATAATATTTGTTTTAAAAACTAATTTATGTCAATTTTGAGACTATTTAGTACATGATTTTTATGAAATTCATAACAGAATGACAAGTTCAAACCAAGTTACTTAAATCAACAATAACATGTCATATTAACCTATAAAATTAGTTTAAGTCATAAAAAGTCTCAAATTACATTTATTTGGGCATTTATAACATCAATTATGTCAGTATTTCATTAATAAGATAATTACTGCATCATCTTTGTGTCATAATAAATGATAATTATTTAATCCCTAAAAATTCTAAATAAATTCCTATGATTTAGATAATTGTATTAGATTTCTAGAGACTATTCATTTTTGAAGTTTCATGAAGTTTATCACTAAATTAAAATTATTATACTTATAAGATTTAAGAAAGTGACATGTTGTCACATTCTTTGGTTTTAATAATAATTAAATTATTTTCATTGAAAAAATTTAATTAAATGAATCTAATCCGACCCTTAGGTGATATGGGTCGACTTTTAGTCATCCAATAGGATTTTTACATTTGTTAGTGTAATTTTAAAATATTATATTTACCCTTAATTACCCGATTTACCTTTAACTATGGTAAATAAAATTTACCGTAGTTACTATTCATAATTCCCAAAAATAAAAAGTAGCTTATTAACATAATTTGAACCCACTGATTCCAAATATTGAATCCATTTTTCCAAATTCAATACAAAAAAGATGCAGAAATTAAATTAAAATTAATCCCATTGTCGAAAGAAAACGGGTTTTTCATTAAAATATTACAAAAGATTGAATTGATTTAACCTACGAATTCAAGGTAAAATCAATGCTAATGACATAAATTATATTAAATGGTAAAAATATATTCTATTTATACTTTAAAACCATTCAATATTATAATTTAACCACATAATATATTACGATGAAAAAAGTTGTTTTTAATTAAAATATAGCGTGTTTTTACTATTCATTAAAATATGAAAGTTATCAGAAAAATATCAAAACTTTATCTAATGTAAATTTTTATATCCTTATTCAAAATAAGAATTTTATTTTGTCAAATTGAACTTATAAACATGTCAAAAACTAGATTTAAAGTGGGTGCGCCATCAAAGGGCAGCGAAACTGCATTTTTTGAAAAATACTTATTTTACCAGAAAAATTTATTTTGTTCTTATACCATGTTCTAGAAATGTGTAAGATGAATAATAATGTTATAAAATTCAAAATTTAGTTAATACTATTCATAACGGCTAGTTCATAATAATATTATAATAATATATCGTTGTTTAGTAAAACCCGGTATTGCGTACAACACACACTATCGAGGAAGGTCGCGATTGCGTGTAATGCAAGCCAAGTCAGGGTTGCGTGTAGTGCACAACTCCTTTGTTGTTGCATATAACAGAATCCAACCATATTTTATTTATACATTGAATATATATATATATATATACACTCAATGTTTCGTAGAATAACTTCTATCAAACGAACTTGAAATTGTGTGTAACAAGAGCCAAGAAAAGTGTTACGTATACTGAAAGCTAATACAGTGTTGCGTATAGCGCAAGATAATATTGGTGTGTCGTACAATAGAAGATATGAATGAAATTAAAAAGAATATTTTTCATAAAATCTCGGGGTGTTACAGGCTGGCCATGGGGCGGCTCAGCGAGGCCGTGAGGCGGCTCGGCCTGGGCGGTGCGGCGAGGCCGCAACGACGGTTTGACCAGGGTGGCGCGATGAGGCTGCGGTGGCGGTTCGTCCGGGGTGGCAGAGGATGTAGGGAAGCAGTGGCCACAGAGCAGCACCATTGCACCGTCGCCTTTGTCACGGCTGGCGGTGGTGTCATCCACCATTCTTGTGTCCCTTCGTGGTTGGTCGCCATCCTCCACCATCGCAAAGAACACCACAATTCAACACAAGAATTACAAAGAGGACGGGCCATGTTAGTTTGGCCTGAACTCTCCGCATTAGAGAGATAGCAAGTGGCTATTATACTTGAATCAAAATAATATTAAGAACGGGTAAGGGGAAATAATTTAAACACCCTCCTTTCAAGATTCCGCAATTACTCATTCCCAATCCCGCAAAAGAAAAACATTCACAGATCAATCTAAAATAGAGAGTTGATCCACATTCTTTGTTTTCGAAGAGAAGAACATGAGAATATAAAATCACTCATAAATAAACCCCTACCTTGGATTGTTCATTGATGTCAACGAGGAGGGATGAAGGTGAAGTTGTCAACGTTCGTATCGTCCGCCACACACCTCCAATCCCGGGCTCGTGTGTTGGTTTGTCGTAGTCGAAGACGTTCCTCCTTGGAGGGTGTCTCGAGGAAGTAGTCAAAATCAGCGTTCTTCATCGGTGGAGCGTTCTTCACTGGAGAGAATAATCCTCCAAAGTTCCTCCTCTCCCAATTCCACCAAAATGAAATGGTATCCCGAAATAATAGATTATGTGATCTATTATGTTTGTTGGCATAAATTCAAATTGGGTTAAGTAATTACTTAGGTTGGAATAATTAAGTGGGGGAGGGTTGGAACAATTAAGTGGGGATCTCAAGAGGTTTCTCTCCACTTAATAGGGAGTTCAATATGTTTCAAGCCTCAGGTGGTCCCCACCACCATAACCTATCATGGGAGGTTAGTTCGGGTGGTCCCCACCATCATAACCTCTCATGGGAGGTTTAGGTCTGGTGGTCCCCTCTTCTCAACATCCACATGGAATACAAATAAAAATAAAAGCTACAAAATTTTATTTTTATTTTACTATTTCAAGAATATGTGAAAAGCTAACTTCCACCCTTTACCTACTACGGTCGAGGTGAAGGTCTCCTTAAGCGAATACCGGTGCTGCAAGTTCAACGGTGTCCTCAGATTTCAATTCCGAGCACTGGTTTAAAATTTAGAAAAACCCACTCGCATGTTTACTGAACGTACCCAAAATAATGTTCATAAATTCATTCCGGGCACTCTGGGCCTCAGAATCACACGTTGTAAATTTTTTGTGCACTCGTAAAAGTACCATTTATTTAATTTTTTTACATGGAAATTTCGGTTCTTTACACATAGGGTGTATTCAGGTTCATCACATGATCTCATCAACTTATACTAATGTGGAATGTGTGATGCGATCATCTCATATCCCTCATCTCTCATGATCACAAGGGATAAATTTCCACCATATATAGAAAAACATAATTTGTTTGATCCCTTAGGACATTTGGGATTCTGTGTGATGCTATGGGATATATGTACCTCACATGATTCTTCTGCATTATCCTTTAGGATATTTATTCCTAATCTCCACAAATCCCTTGACAACTATCCTTTTTCAGTAACATACAACCATATCAACAAACACAATCAACCAAAAAGCAATATCAATAGGGATTTTGAAAAAAAAATATTATCTTCAAAAAGTTGAAAAAAATTATTTTGAAATGGAAATCATGAAAATATATTTTTGAAAAGAAATAAGTTCTATGTAATTAAATATGGAGTGGAAGATAAAATATATAAACATGAATAATTTTGAAAACTATCATTATTCAAACCGACATCATTAAAATAGTAAAATGGATTCAATTTGAAAAATAGATAAATAGAAATATGAAAATCACTAGGAATAATTTGTATTTGGATTTCAAAATAATAAAGGAGAATATAGGAATGAAGAATAATATGGGTATAGAGTAAATATATTTTCTATTGAAAATGGGTGGGAATGAAAAAGAAACTCTAAGAGCTTTGGTATCTGTTAAATTAAATTATATGGAAAGAATAAAAATTGAAATGAAAAATTAATTACCATGAATATAAATAGAATCATGGCATAATATTTCAAATAAGTATTATATAAAATATATGTGAATGGTTCATAATAATGGGGTCCATGATAAGAATGATTTTGGTAAATTATATAAATATTCTGATTAATTTATAATGATTGTTAAAATTTCACCCTTTAAGAACAATACTAATGAAATATATAAATCCTCAATATTATATATATTCATTATGTATATTTTTGAACCAATCATGTAAGGTGGTGATAAAAAATACAGGTTGTTCGTGGAGGTGGTAGTATGCACATACACATAGGTGGAATTTCACATCTATAATGTATGTGATTATTAATATAATGCTTAATTAATGTTTTAAAAATATTAATAATTTCAAAAATATCATATTTATTCATTAAATACATTATTAAAATATCCATGTTATTCAGTGGTAAAAAATAAAATAAACTAGTCGTGGAGGCGGTATTCTGTGGATATTCCCGAATGACTATAATTTTTCTTAGGGGATGGGTAAGAAATTATTATACCATTAATATAATAAAATTTTAGTATAATAATAAAATTTATCTAATCATATTTTATTTTTTATAATATATTTTAGGGAGATATTTAGAGAATAAAAAAAGGTAATAGGTGATTAGTTCTCACATTGTGAATTTAAACCTTCTCTTGGATAACACCTTGGAAATAGTGAATTTAGATATATTCATTGGATAAATGGGTTTTAAAATGTGTGAGTGAACTCTACCATAATTGAAATGAGATTATTTTTAAGATTAATTATAATATTTGTGGTGTTTGTGAAGGTGAGGGAAAGTATCCTTTAATAATGAGGTGAGTTGATTTTTTGTAATAATACAAAAGGAAAAGTCATTAGTTAATGTCTAGAAGTCGAAAATATGACATTAATAGGGGGTAAGAGGCTTTGGTTGAGAAAACCCTTCACCATACATTTTTTGATATGGTTTGACTAATTTTTTCATTTTCTTATTAGCTTTAACTTTTACCCAAATTTACTTTTACTATGGTATATCAATTGTTAAGCTCAATAATTAATTTTAATAAAAAAAATTAAAATTGAACATATTAAAAAATTAGAAAATGATGGTTTCAAATAAGAAAACAATTTTATATAATAATATTTTCAACAGTGGTAAAAAAATTAATATTAGCACAAATAACATGAAAAAATCTATTTTTCAAAAAAGTTTATTTTTATGATTAAAAATTATGTTTATGAAAAAATTATAAATTTTAATAATATTTTTAACATTAATTAGTTTATTAATAAAAAAATAAGAGTTATGATAATTTTATAACAATCCAAAACTAAAATCCACAAATGAGTATGTTTAGTTAAGAGAAAAAAATGGGTTTTTTTGAATAAAATATTTTTTGAGTTCAAAAATTTTAAACACATGCTTTCTAAATTCATTATAATATATTAAATGAATCCTTTTATTCTTTAAATACATTTATTATTTAATTTCTTTTATAATTTTTATGCTATAGTTATCTTGTGATGAAATAATAAACTCTACTGTATTGGTGAAAATTACATTTTCCTCTATTTACCTAAAAATCAAGAATTTTATAAAGAACAAAAAATAACCCTAAGCTAAATTTGTCCTTACAAATTAAAAATGGTTTGAATTTTTAAGAAATAAAAATATAAATTTTATAAATATTATTTAAAAATATTTCCATGAACAATTTATTTTATAATGATAATATAATAGGATGCGTATTTAGAAATAGTTAACAGATGTAGAGTTTACCTATTATAGTAGGGTAGCAGGTATTATAGTGTTTGATTAAGAGAAATCCCCAGGTAAGGGTTTATGTTACAATCCCACATTTTATTTAGATAATTTATGTACCAATTTCCATTTCAAGAAATTATATGTTATTTCTCACTTAAATCCAAACTGTTTTATTCTCCTCAAGTTATGTTTTTGGTTTTCAAGTATTCTTTCCATTCTCCCCACGCCCTCTTTGATACTCAATAATACCAAACTAATTTTTTCTATGTATTAATGATATTATTTCTTATTTTAGAATGGGAAACTTTTTATTTAATATCCCAATTAATTATATTGTTTCAAAAATGATCTTATATATATTTCAAGTATTTTTTATTGTCATTTTCAATTATCATTGACTTTAATTACAATGGTTTTAAAATAAATCTTTTCAATGTTTTACATATGATTCAATTTCGGCTCGCTTTTTAAATGTTTCAAAAGAAAGTTTTTATAATAGTTTACCACACGATAGTATTTCCTACCATCATGAATGTTATTCTTTGTGAATATTCCTTTCCAAAATTCCATTTTTTTCAATGAAATTAATATTCCCCTTGATCTGGTGATTTTTAATTTTTAAAAGTTACCCAATCAAAAGGATATTGATTAATATTTTTCAATGAATATTTTAAATTATTTTAGCTAAGTGTTTTTCATCTATATGAAAACCCTTTAAAATCATTATAATTCACTAGGGATCTTATCTATTGAAATAGTAAAACTTCTTTCATTAGATGTATTATGATTATGTTCTAGTGAAATTCTCATGAAACTCATTTTTTCCATGGGTTAATTAAGATATAAAACAATAAATAATGCTATTATCTCATTTGGTATACATATATTTATAGTTTATCATTATTTGATGGGTGTATCTATTATATACATTCAATTAAATGGGTAATGTTTTATATCTTATGTGATTAAAGTTTAAAGGAGTGATTATCCCAAGATGAGGAGGGTATACTTGCGATTTTCCCAAGACCATGAAGGTATGTCGGTGGTTAGCCCACACCTTCTATGTAATAAATGTCTTAGTGCATAGACATTATATATTTTTTTATCTCTTATGTTTATTCAAAAAATTTTATTTAACAACATTATTCTACAATCTTATTACTATGTTGTGTTCTCAAAGACTATAATTGATTTATGATTTTTCTATACTATTATACCAAACTATTAAAGAATGATTCATGATTTATGATCTATAACTAACATAAAATGATTATTTTATATTATTATCATGTTCTTATAACCTTATTCCCACCTTATTTTCACTGGTTATTTTTAATTTATATCTCCCATGTTTACCTATACAGATAATTTTATGTCTCCCTTTCTTATGTTTTCATTTTTCCAGGGAATAAAGACAAGATTTATATATGATATGTCTAAAAGGGTACCTTATGTAATGAATAATTTTAATGGATTTTGATGATTGTTTATAAACATGTTGATTATGTGTTTGGTTTCGAAAGACACTAAACTATTATAGTTATTTAGAAAGAATTATTGAGATACATTTTAATACATCTTATAAAGTGATAGAATGTGTATGTATGTTATTCTCTAGTCACATAAAATGGGGTTTTGAAACCCAAAGAAGATGGACGAACATGGTATTGGAGGGTGAATATATGATAAATCATCAATAAATCAAGTTTTACCTTAAATAAATCCATCAATAACCATGAGAGGACAAAAAAAAGATAGAGGCTTCCATGGATAGGGAGGTGTGTACATGTGAATGAAGAAGATTTTGTTTGAAATATGTTAAATATTGATAAGTGTTTCAAATTAATTTTTCATTTTTATATATTAGATGTGGGTCACATGGTTTGTCTATATGGTTTGAAAATCCATGTTTCATTTATGCGGGTCACTCCCCTAAAAAACTAGATACATGGTTTTATTTGAGGATTTTTTCATGGTTTAAAATACCATATTATAATCATGAAAAATGATTCTAGTAACCCCAAATCCCATATTTTATGGATAGTATAAAGGTTGACACTAATTCTATGCCTTTGTTTTCTTCCCTTAAATTCCTTTTTTTTACACCCAACTCTCAATAACTCTATGGTAAAATGAAATGTGTATAATATTAAAAGTAAATAAAAAATGACTCCCAAGGTGTCAAAATTATCCCAAAAATTCTACTTTATAGCTACAAACATTTATGAAGGTTTTGAATTTGGGAAAATTAAAGGTCACTACTCCCTAAATAAAATTTATGATACCATGTATCATGGTTATCATGATTACACTACCAAAACACATGGACTAGTAGAATTGAATTTAAATAAAAACCTTGTTTTGACAATACATAAAAAAATCATCTACTTAATAACCGAGTTATCATAAACCACATCTAGATCCATCCATTACATGAGGTGCTATGGATCCAGATTGTACTTCCTCATCTATGAGACATATATCACATCATAAATGGACATATTCCATGGTTATAAAGCTAACTATTGTACTTAATTCATGATACACTCCATGATATCATATATCCAAATATATAATCGCACAAACTTACCCAATATTCCTAAATAATGGTGTCCCAACCAGGGAGAAACTCTCATAAATTCCTAATCCCTAACCCCAAAATCAAATTTATGGTTTTGATGATTATAATATGTTTTTTAATGAATTTTAGAAATCACCAACCTATTATATATCATATACATGTTCTTTGATATCTTCTTAATGATACTAATCCCTAATAAGTACTACTCACACAATTACATTAAATATATAAGAGACTAATATAGACACCCATATATAGCTTTAATGAGGTAATATTTAACAAAATATGGAAAATGTATTTATAAATAAATTTAACCAACAATAAATTCTTCTATAAATAATAATAAAATTCTAGCATGAATTCTAACAGAAAATAATCTAGAATGTAGTTATCCCACTCATTATGATCATCTATTTATGGATGATAAACCATGATAAATTTCAAATAAGAGCCCATTGATACCAAAAGGACTCTTTAAAACCGAGGGATGAATATTGGGTTTTAAAAAGATATAATGGCTATAGAAATTCTATTATGTATAAAGATATCATGAAAATACGTTTTTTTTGAGATCCTATACCTTTATAAATTCCCTAATGGGTAGTAAATTGGATCACTATATCAAAAAATAGTTAACCAGTCAAATATCATATTTTCCACGTTGTGTCTATGGAATGATAATTGAAAAACCAATCAAAACAATAATCTCAAATCTATAATAAAATGGTAAGTTACTATAATAAACCAATATCCCTTTTATTATCATCCATAAAAATCATACATGTATGTCAAGATGAAAAAAAATTAGCAACTAGATACCACATCCCAGACCTCTAATACCATTATACTGTTTTATAATTTTTTTGGTTTTTGTATGCTGAATGGCCCAACTATACAGGTTCCTATACTATATCAACTATGTCCACAAATCCAAGGGGATTAAAAGCCTATTTTAAACAAAATCATACCCTCAGAAGACCAAGAGAAATCACTTGAGGTCTCTCCACCATTCAAAACATTTTTAAGGTAATAAACATATAGATCTATTACCTACTCGATTAGGATCATATCATTAAAGGAATATATATCCTGCAACCATACCCAACTCACATAATAATACTCCTCTTACACATCCAAGTCCATATCATCAATCAAACAAATTATAAATTATTCATCATTGTATTTCATCACTACTCAGGATAATAGTTCCCTAACCAAGGTGTCAACAATAACATTCCCCTTTATGTGGTATAATCTATGTCAATGTCAAAGATATGAAGATCCTACAACCAAAATAACTACCAATGTTTTAAATCTCTCAGAGTTAAAATATAATTCAGAATATTAAATTATAAAAATATGATAAAATACTCCACAAAAAATAGTTGTTCCACATAATTAAGTAATACATCATTGTTATAATATTTAGGTCTTGAGGGGAGTAATTATTTTCATGTGAGAATTATTAGAGAGACCCAAATTTCACCACAATATTAATCTACATTTATAAACACCCCAATATAAATCATGATGCATTAAAATAGTTATTTAATTAATGAATCAATTCTTCTAACACATGGTTATGAGGGGAGTGATTCTTCTCATGTGGGTGTAACTGGATGTAACCACATACCACCATATGATGATGATGTATCAACACATATGCCAATATAATGAATTAAGAATCAAAATACATATTATAACCCTCACATATAGTTAGGAGAATAAAAAATATAGTTGAAGTTAACTTCACAATCATCTCCTCAAAATTCCTTTGAGAAATTTCAACCCAATCAGACATACCCCCATTTTAAGAAAAGTTTTTCATGGGAAAAGAGGAGCTAGAGAAGTCATAATTTTTTTTTATTTAGCATATGTATAAACCAAGTAAGATATTTATGTCAAAAACATTATTTAGATTCTTATAATACATCACTACCATGATATTATTGAAATACACCAAGACATATTTCTTTGATATTACACGGACCAAGAAACTCACTTTATGAATTCATAACTAAAATTTAGATATATTTGAAAATATATTGTTCTCTACAAATGTCTAAAATAAAACAAATATAAATACATTATATTACTCCCTTGATATGTAGTAAACTATATTTTCATCCAAAATACCATCTATGAAGGAATCGAGATATCGATGGAAGATATGCTCATTAATTCCATGAAAACTGTTATAGAAATGGTATAGCCTAATGGAATACCCATGTAATTATAGTCACTATAACTGCTTCTATATTTTTTACTAGTGATATCTATTTCCATAAAAATTAATTTATGATTTCTCGATCTTAGATCAATCTTATAAATCCAAATGGATCCCGTAATATGGCCAAAAATAATATCAATTATGGGAAATATGTAATTATTATGGATGGACACATGATTGAGATTTTGGTAATTGATATAATGTTGAAGGCTTGTATCTTCATTATATATAATGAAACCCATAAAACCCAAATGTGACACACTTAGTATTTCATTCATGTTGTTAAACTAGAATTTTGACTCCTTAGGATCAGAAGAGGCCATTCAGTATGATGGTGTAGATATCATGCTCATCTTGAGATGGATTTCAATTGAAAATTATTCCTTTGGCTGAGGTGGAGTGCCTAAAAATAAATCTAAAATACCTCGATATACCTATCTACCATAACTAAAAATTATCACATAAAACTTATCTCAAAATCATTGAAGGTAAAATTATAAAGATCTCAAGATATCATCACGATATTTGGAATTATAGGCCCTTATCTCCCTATCCTAAGATCCCACTCAACAAAAAATACATTGGAACTCCTGTTAGGGGAGAGTAAATGAACATGGTGATTATAATAAGTTATTAGGCCTCCGAAATTGATCCAAGAGTTCATGAAAATAATATGATCAAAGCTGTCCATGCCAATGACAAGTAAATCTAATACAATCTTAAAATCATTAATCTTAACGCAACACTCTAGACACATGAAACATTAATCCAAATTAATTCCAAAATTTGGTTAAAGGTAGAATATAAATAGCCTAAAATTTTATCATATTACCAATATATAAATCTTGTTTCACGATATTAAAAAATGGGACACACCTATAATAAAAAATTATAGATCTATGAAAAAAAATAAACGTTATACCTCAAACAGTGGTTGTTCCAACATTCACATCCTCTAGAACATTCACAATTGTATATAGATTCCCATATTTTCATCCCCCTTACACATTCTAAGTTAGATGTAAATATCCCATTCATTGAAAAGATGGTTATATACCCTTATATAATTAGAGAGAAACCAATAGCTCTTGGAGATAGAATATTTAACTATGCTTCCCAAAGTTGTTCCATTGTAAAAACATTTATGATAGTGAAGACCCCCACACTGGTGGCATAAAATAAGTATTTTATAAAATTATTAATTTTTTTGGAAACCCTTCTCATATTGTAAGTAAGGTACAACCTTTCACCCTGAGGAATATAATAGTGTGGAATCATATAAATGATGGGTTCCCCGACCACATTGCTGGAAGATTATCTAATACTTCTAATTATTTTTTGATGATAACCTATGACTCCCTCCTACTTCTAAATGGGAACTAGTGAGGCCCATAAAACCCTCTATTTTCTTCATATCCATCACAACAATATATAATTCCTCTACATAGTTTTAAATATAATGGAGAATAACTCTCGACCAAATCCTGGGATTTAACCACATATCAAAGTGTCCAACCTTGAAATAGTTATCCATTATTATATTAGGATAATGATGAACTAAATCATTCAAATGAGTGGAATAATACATCACTAAAATAAAACATTTCTTAGGAGTATTGATCTCAAAGGCCTTCTCTACCCTCAATGTTTCTGGATAGAACTATTGATTAAACATCTTCTTAAATGTGTCCCAAGTGAGATACTCATGCAACATGGATTCAACTATAAAATCCTACATCATCAAACTGGTTCCTTCTATCATATTTGTGAATCTATGGAGATTATATTAATCTGGTGACTAATGGAAATGGAATAAATTATCAATACTTTTGATCTAATCATTTGGATTTTGAGGCACATCATCACTATGATGGTTTAGTGGATTCTATAAAGTAAAATCCTGAGCATGGTCCAAGGTCAGAGCTTGAAACCTTCCACCCTTTTTACAAAGGAATGAGTAGTCTAAGTGAATGATTTAGTGAAAAAAGGGTTTACTGGGGGGAACAACCTTTGGGACATTCTCCATAGATTACTCTATTCGATTCCTATAGTATTTTCATGGATAAATGATCTAAATAACACAATTCATAAATTCAATCAATATGAAATATCAACTCCAAAATCATCAATTTATTAATTAAAACTAATAAAATTATATATTATTAATTAATAACATCAATAAAAACAATTTCAAAACCAAAATGGGGAAAATTTTGAAATTTTATGTATTTCATATAGTGTATGGTCTAGATAAAGGATTTGGAAATCATGGTCCAATCATGAGAAATAGAACAAGTGGAATTATAAACTTGGATACAGGGATTGCATGCTATTTTTACTAATAATGGTCCTAAAGGGTATACATTTGTTTCCCTCCTCCATTTTACCCCAAAACTCAACCATTTCTTAAAATAAAAAACATTTTCTTTCTAAACATAATATTATAAATATAATCAACATCATGTATCATAGATAAAAATAAAAATAATAATCATATCCATGACACACCTCTAAACCAGACATGGTAACTTATGGTTCAATATAATGAAGAGAAATCCAGGAACTCTCCAACACCTACCATTTGAGTTCAGAGGGTCCAAGGCTAATTTTACTTTTACTCCCCTAATAATAATAGATATTTGATACCATTTTATAATAAATCAACCAAGGATAACATGACCCATCACCCGACATTTTCCTTCATAATACCTGATGATTATTCCAAATCACTACAGACTTAAAAAACACTGTTGTGTCTAATATAACCAATATGGGAATGTTTTCACCCTTGGAATAAAAATAAAAAACATATGGATTCCACCCAAAATTCCAGCATGAACCATATTGATATTGGATTTCTCAGCCAATAGATATATAGTTTCGATGTATAAGGAAAAGAAAACTGATCCCATAGAGCACAAATAACCAATAACATATTAACATGTCATTATAAGAATAATTAAATAACATTCAACTCTTATATACACCATGTTTAAAAATAAGAACAAATATACAGTGGCATATTAGAACCCCAAAATCACTAAGGATCCTAAGGTCTTCACATGATCTTGACCTCCCCATGACCCATATGCACCACTAGAAACATACTCACCAAGAAGGATGAGCATTAGAAAGGTCCATCAAACTACATAAAACAATTACCATTATATATATCTAGAAAAAGGTGGCATATGTCCAAAGGCATATATGTGGTGTGAGTAAAATCCTCATAGGATACCACCATGAATCTATATAATGAATTTTACATTGAAAATCATTAGTTATTATTTAGAAAAAATGTTTTTAAATAAATTTATTCTTAAAATATCCATAAATCCTATTTTCCTTTTAAAAGACAATTCCTATTAAAAATCATGATGAACAAGTAAAATATGAAGAAAACGGTGAAGAATAGTAAGCAAGATATCATAAAAACAATCATATAAAGGGTGAAAATAAACACAATATGAACACCATGGGATCAATCTACGGATCAATGAAAAATAGAGTTATCACTAGGAACACTATATCTCAAAGAATAATCTAGTCATCCATACCTAATATCATAATAATACTATTATATTACCAATACATCCTGTTAGTAGGCTCATTAAAAACCTGAGTCAACATAAAAACTACATTAGGAGTTTCATCTATCCTACTTACTATCTCACCCAAGTTCTTTTATGTGATTAAAATATCCAATAAACATATAATTTTTGTTAATATCAACATAAAAAAGGACACATTAAGCCCAAGGTAAATTCTATATGAAAAAATCTTTATAAAAATCATTGTCAGCCATCTATTTCTTTAAAACATTTCATCAAACATTTTTTGTTCAAAAAAACTGATTTTTTAAAGAAAGCATAAAATTCTTTTAAAATAAAAAAATAAAATTTTTATTGTAAATTATCTTTTAACAACCCTAAAAACCTCAAAACAATCAAAGTTAATCAAATTAAAAAATAATTAGAATTTAGAGTATTCCATAGGAAATTCTCATTAAATAGAGAAATGTACATCAGAAATGTTATAGTCTCTTTGGATTCATATATAACCACAAACCATGGGAAGTGGGGTTCAAAAAAATACTAAAACAATGATAAATTTAATTAAAACCAAAACCCTAACCAAATTATTCATCCCCATGGAAAAATATAGTTTTAAAAAACCCTGAAAAGGGAATAACATGGTGATGGACTGCTAATATAGATGAACTCTCAATGAAATAAAAGATTTACCATGAAGAAACCCACTAATAATCAAGTGGGAAAATTAGTAACATAGGATGAACAAGGATTTTATAGTGAACTTAACCCCAAAAGTCAGAAGCTAATGCCTACTACCATTACATTATCCTAAGATAAAAGGAAATTTCATCCCAATATATCAAAAGGTTTAGAAGTCAATGTAAACTAGATACATATATGAGTCTTACATTACATTTGGAATACAAAAATTATAGAATAATTTTTTTCTTTATAGGTTAAATTTATTCTATCTTGTGTATCCCTAAATAACAGTCAAAGTATACTTTGTGGAATCACGTGGAAAGGAAAAAAAGTTATAGTGGGATCAAATGATCAATAAGTGTAAAATACAGTAGAAAGAATAATTAATCAATGAGAATAATCAATATAGAAAGCTAAATAACTGAACACACATGCCAAGTAATAAATAAAATAACAAGGAAGTACACAAATAATATGGAATGGTAAACAACTAAAAACTCATGAAATATTAATAACTTTACTTCATGAATAGATAAGTAAGAATCAATATGGTATGATAAATAACTAAAAACATGTTCCATTTAATCAATACACTAAGAATACAATTCATGCATATATTTTTTCATGGTGAAAATATCATGGAAAATAATAACTAAATCTAAATGAAGGAAATGATTAATTATTAGATTTAATTTTTACTAGGAACATGAAACCTTTACCATTAAAACCTTTCACAAGATAGTTTCAACCATACTATGTGGAAACCAATTTATCTGAGGTCAACTAATTGATTCATCTCTTGAGAATACCGATGCATCAGGGGTATTACTTTAAACATTACCCATCCCATGTCATACAAATCCAAAGCATTCATTATATATAAAATAGCTAATTTAATTCTTAATAAATTTTCCTCATCAAATAACTACATTGATTAAAGGAGATAGATTTATCAATAATTCCCAAATTAATCAAATAACTTTCAAAGTAAACATGATATAAAAAATGATATATGGTTAATGTAATAATAAAATCCCTGATAAATGATATGGATATTTAGGGTAAATTTAATGTTCAATTATTAAAGGAAGTTGAATAATTCAATTGGAATTTAATGACTATGAAATTTATACAAGGAAGTAAATTTCAATACTATACTTGGTAAAGATAATCATAATCCATCCATATAAAGAATAAGGATAGTATCAATACAAATCATACACATTTGAGTATGAATAAGGGTTGTTCTAATTGATGAAATAAAAAAATATCTTTCAAACTATTCTTGAGGAAAATATCCTTTTAATTTTGAAAATAACTTTTTAAAACATAAAACATTTTTCCAATAATTTTCATTAAAAATCATATTTAAAAATAATTCATTAAATATTTACATATATTCTTGAAATAGATGCATAAAATAAAATATGTAGAGTAATTATATGCATTTCATACAAGGTAAAGAGAACATTCATTTTCTATTATAAAAAGTCTAGAAAAGTTCCTTGTTTAGAACACGAGAAGAATATACAATTCAATATATTTTGTAAAA
Source organism: Viscum album (assembly GCA_963277665.1). Taxonomy (NCBI): domain Eukaryota; kingdom Viridiplantae; phylum Streptophyta; class Magnoliopsida; order Santalales; family Viscaceae; genus Viscum; species Viscum album. Next base: position 1,188,228,107 of record OY728164.1, read on the forward strand.
GGTAAAAAGGATAAAAATGACTTTAATAATCATGTTTAAAAGGCTAAAAACTTTTTTAGAAATCATGGTTTTAGAATAAAATTTGTTTTTGAGAAAAGAGAGAAATGAAGTTGGGTTTTCTTAAAAAGATTTTATAAAACATTCTAAGTATCAAAGAGTGGGAAATGGTACTATTTTATGAAAATAATCATTAATAACTAGAGGAAAATAAAATTAATGATCTTATTAGACAATTTTCATCTAATTTATTTTAATAGAAATTCAACTGTAAATAATACTGAATAAAATGAGATTATGAAGTAAACTCTTGAAAAGGTCATAACGTAGAAGTGAGAATCATACAATGAATTTATTGTCTCTATAAAATGTAAATTCACATAAATAAAGTATAAATACCACAATATATAGTATAAATTCATTACAAAGATAATCTTAGTATATTGATAACAATAACGAAGTAATATAACCCAATGAAAAGGAATTGGGGTATGAGATTCATTACAACATGGTAAATTTTAATTCAAATCCCATTATATGAAATAATTAAAATAAAAACATAAAATAACAATAATAATGAATTATTAATGATATTACATTTCATCGGCTAGTATATATACCATATAAAAATAATTTTGGGCATAATATTATAATATGCCTCAATGAAGTGAAATTGAGATAAATCCCATACCTCAAACATTACTTTTTGTAATTATTTCTTTAACTTGCTTTATAGTGGTTTTAAACATTTTATTAACTTTTACCATAACTATATTAATATATCTAATATCATATTGTCAGGGCTAATTTGGATGGATAAGGTTTCTAGAAGTTGAAGAAGTTTGTTTTATAATGGTATTTTCTTTTCTTGTAAATGATGTTTAAGAAGAAGAAGAAGTCTAAGAAGAAAATATATCACCTCACTTTTTTGCGTGGAAATCGTATTTACCATCGTATTTAAGAAAATTGGATACAAAATGGTTAATAAATCCCATCATAATGGGAATATGTTTTCTGTATGAAAAGCATCATCAAACTCACCTTAGTTCTATATTAGAAGAATATATCATAATGGGGAAGATTCCGAGTCTGCATCAGTATAATATAAATGAAATAATGATTTTATGATCATGGTGTTTTCATAAATCATAATTTATTTGTAAAACTTGTACTGCAAGGTTGATGAAAGAAAGGGGGAGAAAATATTCTGGAAATAATATTCATCGTGATTGTAATCATGTTAATCATATTTATGTTGAGCAGGAAAGAATGATGTTGCTGAAGGATTGGGAAGTTATGATACCTTCCATTGTAAGTTAAATGATGCTAAATCTAATATTCAATGTATTTAAATTCATGAATGAAGCCACGATTCAAGCTGAAGTTTGTGAGACAAGAAAGCTGGTGAAGCTAAATTTTTCTCACCTCAAGGTTATCATAATGAGTTTTTTAGATTCATTTTTTTAAAATGACAAGAAAGATAATAATAATGAAATTAGAAATTTTTATAAAGTTGATGTTGTTGAATAACAGTCCATCATATTTTCAGTACCATCATATTCATCAAAGGAATAATTTTTCTCATCAAGATCGATGGTAATGGAATTGAAATTGTTGAAGTTGATTCAAAATGTAATGATAGAGACCGATCACCAATATAGTCAACCATTTATTGGGTGTGACTTACATTGTAATGAGATTGATTGAAATAAAAACTAGAATTTAACTTGAGTTTGGTAAGAGTATGATAGTTGTATGTGTTGTAAAATCAAGATCTTGGAATTTGATGGTTGGGAATATTTGTAGTAAATGTTAGAAACTGAAGGTACTAGTTTTTAGTTAGACCAAAATCCAAAATAAATAAATCTATAGATAATGAAGCTGATGGGTGTTATATTTATAAGATAAAGAAGAACCCCAAATTGTTTTCAAGTGATTTTATCAATTGGTTCAAGAACCATCATATCATAGTTGATATCAATTCATCCTATTATCATAATGAAAAAATAGAAATAAAAATATAGGAACCCAATCATAATGAGAAATCAGAATGGTGTCCTTTTCCTTATACAAAAAATTAGTACAAAACATCAAAATAAAGGGATCATATTGAAGAAATCAGATTCAGACTGGTGTTTCTGAAAGAAAGATAGAAGATATATGAAGTGTCTAGAATATTCAGGATGGATTGATAAGAAATGAGAAGAATTGAGAAGCGTGGATGAAGTCAAGATGCACCCAATATTCAATGAACCATGCACATTCGTGGAATTTGGTTAGGTGGGAAAAATTTCAGTTATCCCACCAAAACCACTTTTGGGTCCCCTATAAAAGGTGAAAAGTACACCATAATTTTTTTTACTAAAGTGTTGTGAAATATGAAAAGTAGATAAGGGAGAGTGCTAATGAATTTTAGAGAGAGAAGAATAATTTTCCGTATTGATATTTTTTGAAGAAGTTTCATTGGATAGAATTGAAATAAGAATAGATAAGATTGTAACATATTTAAATTATCATTGTATTTAGTGGATCATCATATTCATCTAACTATAATACTCTAATTGTCATCATATTTGATTGGTCAACGAATTTGGATGGATAATAATATTGGGACTATTGAATTGTATTTCTGAACTGAGGAAGAAGGTGTTTAGAATTATCTTAACCATATTCTGATAGTTTTTTAAATTCTGTATTGAGTAATTGGACTAGGAAAATCAGGCTGGTCAATCAGACTGAGTTTCATATCAAAGTTTTCAAAATTTGTACAAGCTTCTGGGTAAGAAAGTGGATAATTTTTTTAAAGAAATCAATTTGTGAATATTGTTAAAGAAGCATCGGTAACATGTTTTGTTATAATGAATTTGTATTATTTCATTTTTTCTAAAAGGAGCAGATGCAATATTAGATTGATTACACATTGCTGGACTAGTGAAATGGAATATCCTACTCATTGTATTCCATACAAAATGATTTTTTGAAAGTGGATTGTGTGGTATTGGATTATTACCAAACCATAATATGGATATAGCTATTCTTATGGAACAGAGATCCTTGTAAATACTTATGTTCCTATGGATGTGTGTTTGATTCATTTTTCAGTATGGAAAGAAAATTTTAACATGAGGACATGGTTGTTTCATTTTGAAGAAAACATAAAAGAAAAATTCATCATTGATTCACCCCTCCCCTATCATTGATACAATTATCCCAAATAGAAACTTTAAACTGGCACCAGTGACCCGATTCCCATAAATTATTTTTTGCTGATGTTTTGAAAAGAAGTTGATATAGAATCTAAATTGTGTGAAAAATAAAGAAATTACCATTTTTGATGGAAATAATTATCACATCTGGAAAGTTAGAATGTTGCCTTATCTCATGTTTATTAGATATGATATTCTTAAAGATAAAAAAGATGGGTTTCCTCCTATTATTGAAAATGTTCCTCTTACATTTGTTGAAAATATGAATCTTGAGAATTATGGAAGGACCATTAATGCTTTATTATCATCACTTTCTAAAATTGAATTCTTAAGAGTTAAATGTGTTTTCATAGATAATGTTATATGGGACAAGTTGAAAAACTTATACAAAGGAAATATAAAATTGAATAAAGAAAAGTTACAGATTTGGAGACTGAAGTGTGGATATTTTAAAATGGGAGAGTGTGAATCTCTTCAAAACTTCTTTACTAGGGTAAATTACATTTTAAGCACTATGAGATGTCTTGGTGAAAAGTAAGAATATTCTACAATTGTGGAAAAGATCTTATGAATCCTTACTGAATAATTTGATGAAAAAGTTTTTTCATTGGAAGACATTAATCATGAAACATTATCTTTATATTGTTTTCATACTACTATAATTACTTATATAATGATAAGGGATAAATATTATAAATAAAAACAAAAGTTTATAGAGAAAGATCTTTCAAGGCATATAATCAAGAGAAATTGAAGAAGATTATTATTGAAGATAAATCTAATGAAGCTAATTTAGAAAATGTGATTTGTAAAAATATTGATGATATTTTAACCTTCTTTTATAAAAATGTGAAAAGGGTTATAGGGTCATTACTCTAGTAACTTATATTTAAAAGAAGTATGTTGTAAAAATATTGTCAAATTAAGGGACATTACTCTAGTGAATTCTAATTAATAAATTCTTGGATAAGTGAAACTAAAATGAATTTTATTTCCATAAAAAATCCTTAATAATATATTACTAAATTAGAAAAAACAATTCAAACCTCGAAACCCATACATTTCTTACTGACAAAACTGAAACGAAGAATATATGTGTACCAAAAAAATGTTGGGTAAATTACTTGAAGGAAAAAGATCGTAGGAATGAAAATGATGTTTGGTATATAGATAGTTTCTACTTGATAAGCATAAGTGGAGACTCTTAAAATTTTCATATACTAGAAAAACTAAATTTATGACTAGTCACAACTGGATAAAATGATAAAGGTAAGATAGTTGGAGTTGGATTAGTTGGAGATCCAAAATCAATTTCAATCATTAAAGTGATATATGTTCAAGGGATAGAGAAAAATCTGATAAGTATCTCTCAAATAAATGATGATGAAATTTATATTTATTTATCTAATAATTATAAATCAATTATTAAAGAAAAAATTCTTGAATTTAGAGCACACAGAACTGAAAATGCTTATAACTTGGATCTTAATTCCCTGTTCAATCAAAAAATGAATTATTTAACTATTGAGAAAAATGAATCTTGGATCTAGAATAGAATACTTGTAAACTAAAATGTATTTAATCTATATTATTTATCTATGAAATAGTAAGTTTCTAGTTTTCCTAGTCTTTGATTTTATAAAGATAAATACTTTAATGCATGCCAAATTGTCAAACAACACAAACCCTATTTCAAATATATTAACAAAGTTGATATATATAAACCATTAGAACTTATCCACATGGATTTTTTTGGATGATCAAGAGTGAGAATATTTGGCTGGATGATTATATGGGTTTTCTCTAGTTGATGATTTTTCAAGATTTATATAGTTTTTTTCTTCTAAATCATAAAAGTGAAGTTTTCTCTGTTTTTGAAAACTTTTGTAAAATTGTTCAAAATAAAAAAATTAAAACAATATATTTATGAGGTGAACATGTTATTTAATTTTAGAATAAAGAATTTAATTTTTTTTGAAACTTACGTTTTAAGCACACCTTCCCTAAACCAATAACACCTCAACAAAATGGAATTATAGAAAGAATAATTAGAACTATTCATGAAATGGAATGAACTATGTTAAATGAATATACTATTACTATCATTTTTTGGAAGAATTTGTAAACAAATCATTCAATAACCTGAGTTGAGTTTTAAAAAGACTTATTATGAGAAAAAAACCTTATGATCTATGGAATAATAGAAAACCTAAAGCCATATAATTTTAAGTATTTGGATGTGAGATGCATATCTTGAATACTATGGAAAACTTTTGTAAATTTGACCTAATGGAAGATGATGGAATATTTATAGGATATTATTCTACCTCCAAAACCTATAGAGTATATAATAAAAATTCAATAATTATTAAAGAATTTGTTCCTATGAAGTGTTATTAAAGTGACCCTTTTAGTCATAAGAAAAATCAAATATATGAAGTTTCTGATCCATTAGAAAACATAAGACTTGAATAACTGAAATATGATTTTGAAAACAAACTAAATGAAATTCAGCCTAGTTCCAAATAACATGAAACTGATGAAAAAAATGTCTTACCTAGAAAAAATATAACCTTAAAGGATCACCCTTTAGAAACTATAATAGGATACCTACATATTAGAGTAAGGAATAGAATAAATGTAGGAAACCAAACTGAATTTTCAACCTTTTTATCATAGTTATTACCTAAAACTATAGAATAATCTTTAGAAGATGAGTGTTGTTTACTGACTATGCAAGAATAAATTAATCAATTTAGTAGAAATAATGACTGGTAAGTAGTTTAAAGACCATACAATAATCCTATAATTTGAAGTATGTGTGTTTTTATAAATAATCAAGATGATTGAGGAATAATTACTTAAAATAAAGATGGATTTGTAGCTAAAGGATACAATCAGAAAGATTGAATAAGTTATTATGAAACTTTTTCTCCTATTTATATATTATAAGATATAAGAATTATTTTATCTTATTCATATTATATTAATTTTAAATTATATCATATGAATGTAAAAATTCATATTTTATAAAAGGATACATAATGGAGAAAGTTTCTATTGAACAATCTCCATGTTTTGAAAATCCTCATAGACCAAATTTACTTTTTAAAATTACAAAATAACTTTATGTAATTAAACAAGAACCTAGTGCTCAATAATAAATATAAGCTCATTTTTATTATAAAATAGTTTTTATTTAGGGTTAGTAGATCCTATACCTTTTAAGAATTTTTTTTCTAATATACTTTTAGTATGAAACTATGTAGATGATGTTATTTTTGGTTCAACAAATAAAAATAATTGTGATGATTTTTCAAATCTTATGAAAAAAGAATTTGAAGTGAGTATGATGGGAGAATTAAACTTATTTTTTTTAATTCAAAACAATCAAGAATATTTTGGAAATATTTTATATCAGAGTAAATATATTATTGAATTATTTAAAAAAATTGGACTAAAAAAAAGTAAGACTTGTACAACACTAAAGTGTACCAATATAAAAATTGATTTAGATGAAGCTAGAATTCCATATGACAATAAATTATATAGAGGAATGATTGTTAGTTTATTGTATCTAAAAAGTATAAGACTAGATATTAAGTTTTCTGTTTTTTATGTGATATATTTAAATCAAATATAAAAGAATCGCATTTTACTATAATTAAAAAAAAATTAAAATTTAAAAGGAACTATTTCTTAATCTCTACTTTACCCAAAAACATGTTTTTAAATTTAATTTTATATTTAGATTCTTATTTTTGGAGGATGTATATGAGATAGAAAATGTACACCATGAACCTATCACATTTTAGGGAATTTCTTAGTTTCATGGTCAAGAAGAAAACAACATTTAGTGTCTATGTAAATAGTTGAGAATGAATATATATCTCCTGGAAGTTTCTGTGCACACGTTTTGTGGATGAATCAATGTTCCCTGGACTTTGGAATTAATTTCAATAATATTCCTATATTATTTGACAATACTAGCACAATAATTTTTTTAATAAATCTTGTAAGTCACTCTTGAACTAAGAATATTCATATAATACATCATTTTCAATGAGATCATATTCTTAAAAATGATATATCTTTAGTATATTAAAATATTGAATATCAACATATTGATAATTTCACTAAACTACTTCACACTTCTAGTTTTTAATTTATTAAGGCGGAAGTAGAAATAATTAATTTTCAATATTTTTTATTAGATTTTTTTGTTTAATTTTGAATTAATTATTTTACTTGATTTTATATGGATATTATTTATTTATTTCATAATTTTTGGAACAAGAATTTATTATTATGTTTATAAAAGAAAATATTTTCAAAAAATAAAATAACGAAAACACTGAGCACATGGCTCAAGAAATCAAAACCTACATCAACCAAAACCATTAAAATTATATATCTCACTCTAATCCTCTATATTCAAACACTTTAAACTTCTAGATCTCTTTTTTTTCCTTCAAAAAACTAGAATCTAGACCTTAAAACATTAGATTATTAGTAATTTCAATGATTGATAGGAAAGATGATGGAAAACTGAGTGGATTGATGAATAAAAATGTAACTTCGTGAAAAATTATTCAATAGGAAGTTTTATATTTTGAATAATTGCATCATATGAATCTTCTACTAAGGAAAAAGTAATATTTTCAAAGTCTATAACTCCTTTTCAAAGAATAAAATACAAAAAAAATCCTCATAAATTTAGATTAGTTTTATAAAAAATTTCAATTAATATCCAGTGACACAAAGGACATCATCATTTCACATGTAAATGTTACCGAATTTTAATTTTCTTCTATTGAAATTGAAATGATTTTTCAGTATACCCATTAAAGAATATTTCATTTCAATATTCAATCCATTGGAAATTAATAACTTAAATTTTAAGATATTATATCTTTTGTATTTGGCTCAAATATAATTTGATAAATGTTTGTAAAGGATATTTTGGTTGATCCCAAGGCGGTGGTCCAATTCATTCATTTAGAAATACTTCCATGATTTATTTTGTGAGAAAATATTCTTTGTCTAAGCATGTATATAATTTTTCTAATAATGAGAAATATTATGTTCAATTTCCTTATATATATATGCCCCATTACATGCATCACTATTTCCATGAAGGTGAAATAATGTCTTTTTATTCATATGGAATGAATGTTTCTCTTCATCTATATAAAATGGAATGATTTGAGATGTATAGGTTCAAACTTGTTTCCATCAAATAACATTCTGAATACTAGAATATTTTGGAATATGTGTTTGTTTTTGAGTACTAAAAAAAGGAAAAATTGTTACCGTTTGGTGTGGAAGACCATCAAGAATCTATAATTATTACTCCGGAGGAGAAATATAATTTAAAATTAGTTGGTTTAGTTCATATTCTTGAAGAAGAAATTAGAGAATCAAGAATAGGGGATTCTATTCAAATAAAGAGAAGAATAATAAGATATTATTTATCTGATCTTGTGATTACAAGAGATGTTCATAAATATATTGAAGGAATTTTGGAAGAATAAAAAAATTAGGACCTTGTTAACTAGCCTAGAAAAAGATATGAATCAGTAGATCATGCCACTAAAGATCATACACTAGAAGTTATGGCTGTTGCGACTAGTAATGTTAACCAATCAGTGTTTTTAAGAGTCTCAATCACTCCTACAAAACCAAAACATGATAATAAACCAAATAATAGAGTGGTTCAATAGGTTCATTATAAAATTCAACATTAAATTCAAGATAAATAGGATTGTGATGAAAATCAGATTAAAAAAGATCACATAGAAAATGATTAAGTTAAAGAAAATTCTTTAGGATGTGAGTTAGAAAAACCGTTAGAAGTTGAACCTACTAGTTTACTTGAGAATAAAATAGTCTCTATTTTAATATATTCCTTGAAAAAATCTTTTTCTATATCTACTAATAAAAAAGAGGTTCTTAATATTTTAACTTCCTATTTTAGTAAGAATTTTAATGGTATGTCCTTAGCTATGGTTGATAGATGGAAAACATAAAGAAACAAAGAAGAACAATCTTCAGATTCTATTTATAATCAAATAGAATAGTTATTCATCAAATTTAATAGAATAATGTAGGAAAATTATTTTTTTCAAAGTAATCTGGAGTCAACCAAAAAAAATTTAGAATATTTGGGAAACTCTAGTATTCTAAAAGAATAATTGGAATTGGTAAATGTTCATAAGAAAATAATTAGATAAAATTAAATTTTTAGAATATATATTTAAGTATTTCAATGAGATATGGAAGAATAGTTTAGAAAAATAAAAGAAGAGTTAGTCTCAAAATTAGATTTTGGATATTTAAGAAACTATTTGGGAAGACATTCTGAATCCTTATGTAATAAGAATAATCAGTCCTGAGTATATAATTCTATTACTAACACTTCTCCATATTTATTCATAAGTATTGAATCAATTACTATAGTTTTTATACATTGAATGATTCTGGATATAATATTCAGTGTGATAGTTCACCATTGATTTTGATGCCAGATAATCAAAGAGAATTTGTTTAGAAGTTAACATCTGATGAGCCTAGAATAATAAATAATATAATCAGTTATGTGAAATTTCCTCAAAGTTTATTTAGTTATAATATAATGATCATGAGTTTGTGAAAGTCAATTTAGTTTAATCTTTAAAGGATGTTTATGATTTTATAATTTTGTTGATACATTTGGTTAATACATTTAATGAATGTTTCATAGGACTTATAGAGGAGCTAAAATATACACATCAAGTTTTCTGAGATTTTTGGGATTTATACACTTCCTTTTACCAATGAATTTCTTCCTTAGTCAATCCAACCTTTCTAAAATTATTATCCAAATATTTATTATCATCAAAAATCTTTTAATGAAATTTATTTTTATATTATATTTATTTTAGTTAGTTTTTTATTATTTCTGTTCATTTTTACTATCAAAACCAATATATTTTTTATCTTATAATATCATAAACATTCATATATAGTTTGGTGATAAATTTTATGTGTTTTCAACCATTTTCTATTACTTTTTTTAAATAAAAAAATAGGGGGAACATTGGGTAAAAACAACATTCATAATTTTAGAAACATTCTTAATTCTATTAAAAAAATTCTATCAACTGAAGATAATCGGTTTCTTGTATAAATAAAATTTAAATGAAAACTATATTTTTTCATATCTCTTTAAAAAAGTATTTAATTTCAATTTAAAAATATAATATTTTCTATAAGTTATGTTATATGGGTTTTGTGATTATAAAAATGGGGGAGATTGTTAGTCATGAATTGTTTCAACAATACTCTATGAATATTATTGATTTTTTATTCTCACAAATACCCTTGTTTGTTTTACTAATGAAGTTATTTTAACTATTTTTCAGAAATATATTTATTGAGAATTTAATTTAATTTATTTATTAAAATATTTGATTAAGTATTCAAAATTTGTTTGAAAATATTTTAGAAACATTGTTCATACCCTAAATTTTTAATCATAACATATGGTTTTGAACCATATGTTTTGAGAAAAAACTATAAATCATGTACCCTACACTATTGGAAATGTATGATTCATCTTCTGAACATTTGTAAGAAATTCTACGTTTAAAAGAATAAGTTTATGATTCATCAAACCTATTATTTTAAACAACCATATGTTGTTTACCCCACTTTTGGAATTTTTCATTATGTGAATGAAACCTACTTTTGATTTGTCGATGATGCAGTGTAATATTAATGGTATTATCCATGTGTTTTTCAATGGTCTCTCCATTAATAAATATCTCTTTAGAGTTATTTTTTAACTTATTCAAAATCTTATATTCAATGAAATAAATCATTCCCATTTTATAGGATGTTAAAAATCTCTGTGAACATTTCCAAAGAAACATGATTTGTTTGGTTATTTTCTTATATATATTCAATTGAGAGAAATCTATGTTTTTATTGTTAAATAGATAGAGTAATTCTATTTTTTTATATAATTTATGAAATATATTTTTGAATACAGAACTGCTACAAAAAATAAAACACCAAAAGTAATTATCACTTCAAAATAGCTACAATTTGGATACTTAAACATTTCAATATTATGTTGTGTGAATCGATTAATAACTTTACTATAGTAATTTTTTATGTTTCTATTTTCATTGATGATCATTTGTGAACAATATCTCATTAAATTTGTTCATTTTAATGACATTTTACTTTGAAGTAGAAGATCCACCTTCTGTCAGTTTCTATTATAACTACGAACAAGACTCTATCAATTCAATCAAATTAATATCTATTTATTTATCATAGTATGGTATGCATGGACATAGTCTTGGTTGAGTATGAACTTATCACACTAAGTTATGGATTTTTATTTCCTTGTAAAAGAACTATAAGGCTCTGTAAAATCTTAATTATAAAGGTCTCAACTGCCTGTACTCAGTTGTTAAAGGTATTTTGATAAGAGTACATGTCGAGTGAAAATAACCAAGCTCGCTGAAAGAGTGTTGGTGGAAGGGACTATAGTATATTTGTTCCCCAAACCACTATAGAAATTTTTGTGTTCTTCTTCTAAAATCTTCCTTTACTTGAAATACTTATAGATGAGAATACTACATGTTTGCATAAATCATCAATAAGGATAAAATTTAGAATATGTATAAGATTATTGAATAGGTATGATTTACCCCCTCTTGTGTATATTTGTTTTATTATGAAATAACAATTATTACTGGACAGAAAAATTTCTTAAAAGGAAAATTTGATTTTTATGGCTATTATTGATGTCATGGAGGATTTGGTTATAAATAAAGGATGTTTTGGTTAAACAATAAAAATACCTATTAATATTTAATATTTGGTAAGAAAAAAATTAATGGGGAGTCATACCACACAAAGAAGAGTAATCTAGAAGCAATCTAATAATCTTGGAAAGATGACTGAAAAAAGATTTAAACCATTAGAAGTAGTCTAGGAAAGTTGTGACTAGCATGGTCACCTTGATAAGGGTTATCTTTCAATGTTACCAACCCAATTGTGTATTGATAAAAATATTCAAAAACCATAATAAAATAAAGAAAAATGTAAAGATAGAAAACAATTTTTGGTGAAATTTCTCTCAAATCATTAAAATGGTAATATCCAAAGATATTGTATTGTGGATGTTCTTCAGAAATGATAGTGGATTTAAATTAATTAATGAAATTGGAATATTTCAATGAAGGTTAAATTTTCATTTTTAATAATAGGTTACATAAAATAAATAGTGTAGGATTATCTATGATTTGAATAGAGAAACTGATATATAAGAGAACATTGTTCATTTGCGGGATGAAGTAAAATCTGTTGAATGTTTCCCAGCTATGTGATGTTGGGAATGAGTTGATGTTCATGAAATATGGTTTCTTATTGAAATTACCTAAAGATGGATTAATTTTGAGAATGTAATATCAAGAAAAGGAAAACATATTTCTGATAATAGATGCTCAAAATTCATGCTACTTAAGTGTAAAAGAACAAAAATATCTATAAAATATTAAAAATAGTTGAATTATCCAAAGAAAAATGAGAAAACTTACTAAAATAAAAAGTATTCATGATTTTCATGAGAATATGAGAAGAATTTACTGGATATATTTCATATTATGGAAAGGTATGTTTATAAATTCTTCACATAATAAAGTGAAAGATCATACATTTTATTCCTTATATATTATTCTTTCTGACATTTGTGGGCCCATGGTAAGGAATAAAAAAATAGAGATAAGTGTTTTGTTTTCATTATTAATGAATTTACATATGTTACTAGCATTATTATATTGAGATATAAATCATAGGCTCTAAATATTTTCAAGTGTTTTAGAAGATGTGATAAAAATTAGTGTGGTTACTTCTTAAAGAAAATCTAGTAAGATAATGAAAGTGAGTACACTAATGAGAAATTTGAATCTTACCTTGAGAAGCCTGATATTCTATATGAAGATAGTTCACTATACACACCAAAATAAAATAGTTTTTTAAAAATTAATATTATAATCTTGGTGGAGATAAATCAGAAAATGTTGAAATAATATGATACTTCTATGTCCTTTTGAAGGTGGTTGTTAGATTTACAACTTACAAATCAAATTGTTTCCTTTATAGACCAAATTATGATGAATCACCATATAATATTTATTATAACAAGACCTTATGTTTTAAATACTTGAGGGCATTTGGAATACCTTTCATTTTCAATGTAAAATTTTAAACTCTTGGGATGTTTAAAATAGACGTCGAAGACATGATTTTAGGTTAGCCACCAAATCGAAGAGGACACCAACACTACAATAAGGAAATATTAATTATCGAATCTACTGATATAAAAGTTCTATAACATTATAAGATATAATTCACACATAAAGTAGTATTTTTTAGTAGTAGTAAAGATGAATATTTTTTTTAGTATCAGGATAAAGTTTCAAATAAATATAATATTTTAGAATCTATATAGGATAATGTTGATTATTCAACCAAATCTAGTGTTATAGAGAACCCCATATCATCTCATTATAATATGAGAAGATAGGTGGAGGCACAAAAAATCAATGAAGATCAAGGGAAAAAAGTTAAAACCAATACAACATTGAGGAAAACATCACATGTCTCACCATTTATATAGGTTGAACTATGAAATTTTAAAGAATCACTAGACAATATAAAGTGGATTGATACTATTATGTAATAATTGGAATAAATAGAGAAGAATTATACATCAGAGTTAGTGCCAAAATATGATTACAATAACATAATTAGAAAAAACTGGATATTATGGAATAAGTTGAACAAAAATAGAGAAGTTGTAAGAAATAAATCAGGGCTTGTGTGTAAGGGATATTATGAATTTAAAATTGGGGAGTTTTATGATACCATTACACTAGTTTTAAATCATGAGAAAAAAAAATATTTCTTTATTATTACAACACAAAATAAATATAATAATTTTCAAATGGATGTCATGTATTCCCTCCTAAATAGTGAGTTGGAAGGGGAAGTTTACATTTATAAACCTTTGGTTTATTTCTAAGAAAATATATAATTTTTTTTAGGTTTAAGAATGATATATATTGGATAAAATAGGACCCAAGATCTTATTATTCTGATATAATCATCTTCTTAAAGAATTTGAAATTCAAAAAAGAAAGGTTAGACATCATCCTTGAGATTAAAGTTGAATAATATGTATCTTTATTTGTTTTTGTCTGTGTATATGAAATCACTTTTTTATGGGAATGATGAAATATTTTTTAATGAATGATTATTGTGATGAAGAAGATATTTGAAAAATACTTGAAGATATGAGGTAAATTTTTAGCATAATAATTTCTCAATAGAGATATCACATTTTTCTTTCCCAGGAGAAGTATTCAAGGGGGATTCAAAAAAGGTTCATCACGGAGGATTAAAAGCTGATTTTAACCCCAATATTAGTGGGAACTAGGCTATCCAAATATGATAATGGAAAGGTTGTGGACACAAGAGGATTGTAGAAGCTGAATAGAAGTCTTATATAGCTAAAACATTCATAGTCATATATATTTTATGTTGTACCACATTGTTCCTGGTATCAAAGTTCAAAAAAATATAGTACCATTTCATTAATAGAAAAATAATTATTAGGTACACCAAAGGTATTCTAGGATTCAGTTTAAAATTTGAAAAAATAGATGCTTTCCCTATTTGGGTAGATAGCTGCATATTTGGAAGGTTGTTTTGATGTATTGATATCTATATCTGGTGTAAATTTTGATAAAAAATATTTGTAAAAAATAATGAATATAAATATTTAATATTTTTTTCTCATGCCTGATGATGAAGCTAAAATACCCCTATAGAGACTACTCACAATCTATTCAGGTACTTTAATATAAATAATTAAAATTTAGTATGGTTTCACTTTTTATTAGTTTATTACAAAGATATTTTCTTATTATTATTACCTAGAAGTTCTATATATTTTCCCTAATACATTTTAAGATAATCTTCATGCCCATCTATATTGGTGATGTTGTATGGAAATATCAATGAGCCCCTTTTTGTGTGTGAGTTAATGAACCCCGTTTTTTTGAATCCTAGTTTGGTTGTGGACAATTATTCAATATATTTAAATTTAATTGGAATCCACTTAACAAAAAGAGTTTTTTTGAAAATTAATAAATAAAATTTTTAAGGAAGTGACCTTGAGTACTATTGAGGTATAATATGTGGATACTACATAAACCACTACCCAATTGTAGTTTAGGAGAACTCAGTTAGAAGACATCAAGGTTTTAGTGAAGCGGTTAATACTTATAGTATGTGATAATCAAAGTGTTATTAACCTATCATAGAATCATATTAACCTTTAAAGTTTCATGAAAATTGATGTAAAAAATCACTTCATCAATGATCTAGTAGAGAAAAGTGAGTTGAGAAAAGATTTTATTCCCACAATAGAGAAAATATTCTATATATTCACCCAACCATTACCTAAAGATGATTTTTAAAATATGAGGTTGATATTGGGAGTTCAAACTCACCCCTCTCAAGTATATAGTATTTTTTTCTATACCCTCTCTCATATTATTATTTTGATTGTTTTTTTCAATCTGCGAGATAAATTTATTGAAACCTAAATCATTTTTTATTGTCTCCTTTTGTATGTGTTTTACAATTGGTTTGGGGCACATTAATATTGGGTGAGTATCCATTGAAATGTGTTATATTTTTGGGAAGTAATCACTTAGGGTGATTATTTATTTAGAGAGAGTTTTTTAAAGAGAAATATATGAATTTAGTTCTATGCATGTGTAAACTATTTTTAACAATTTTTTTGAAGTACATGTTGTTACTTATTTATTATATTATTTTAGAATCACATCTATCATGTTAAGGATATTATTAAGGAGTTGATATATTATTTATTTTTATAATATTGATTACAAACTATTGATTGGGATTTTTTTGATGATGAATTATTTATTCAAGAATTAAAATGATCAGGTTTGAAGAAATTTTGAATTAAAAATCACTTCTTCATGGAAAACATAATATCATTATTTAATATTCCTTTTTTCCTATACCAATCATTTTCAAATTGTCTTAGAATTAATGAATTATGATTCATTACTATGTTTGATATGTTTGATAGTGATTTATTTTCCTTAGTTGATAATACAATCTAAATGGGGAGATTATTGAGACCATGTGATGAATTGACAATGTTTATGAAGAAGTTTGTTTTATTTTTTTGAACATATATATATCATTTTGAAACTAAATTATATTTTTAGGTGAGATAAAGGGTATTGAGGAGTTGTTAAGATGGATGGAGAAGAATATGAAGATATTTGATGACATTTGTAGTAATCTAATGAAAAGACTCAAAACTGGATATGTAATAGAATTCATGAATGGATGGAAAAAATGGGAATCATGTTGATACATGTACATAATAATGTTAAGACATTTCCATAATATGGTTCAAACATGTGCTCATAAGGTAATTTATATCCATCATAAGGTTGACACTTTCTACCATATGGATAAAAAAATATATTATAGTGTTGAGACTGTCCATCATAATATTGATACATGTCCATTATAATGTTGGGAAAGTCCACTATAAGGTTGGGACGTACCATCATAACATTGAGATAAAAACACTATAGGGTTTATTATAGGAACTCATAACGTTATTTATAGGAGTTAGTAGAGTTAAAAACTTTTTGGTATCTATTAATATGATGAATTTTATAACATTAATTGTTCTATGAATTTAAATAAATTCATTCAACATGTGATGAGTTGTTTTTCATGGAAATAAATATTATAATTAAATATTCTGATTGAAGCTATTATTCGAGAATCAAATCATGTGATTAATTGTGTATAGTTATTCAATTAACGAAATAAAAATTAATAAGGATTTTGATTCATGCTAGTATTTGAGAATTATACACTGAAAAGTGAAGTTCTATTTTATATTTTAAATGAAATTAATCATACATGGAAGATGAAATAAATAAAATAACTATAACATTTTCATCCATTTTTTCAATAATAAAATGAAATGAGATTTTTGGAATAAATAGGGGTGAATATTTTGGATAATTCTTAGAGGAAATTTTCAATGAATTTATATGAAATTTAGTGAAGTTAAATTGATGACGAAATATTTGGGAGTAATTGGTTCATGTTTTTTGAGGAGGTCAAGTTTTATGGAATTTAAATAATTAGTTACAAAGATAATATTCACCAATTTTCGGTGAATGTAAAAGGTAAAAATAAAAGTATAAAGGGTATAAAGAGGTTGTTTGAAGTACTGATATATTATAGTTTCAAATAACTACTGTATTGAATAAAGAGAAAAGAAGAAGAAATAAAAATAAGCATTTATTCTTTTCTGATACAAAATAAAAGGAATATTAAGAAGAGAATACATGTAACAGTGCAATTTGGGAAGAAGGAAGGAACATAATGACAAAATAATTAATGTTTGAATAAATGGAAGTATTTTCTATTGTTTCAACACATTATAAATCATAAAAACTATATAGGATTCACATACACTATTGGGAGAATATAATGTAATTCAAGTAATGGATATTACCCAATTTATATAATCCACAAGATTTTTTCAAGTGTATTGTATGATCTAGGGTGTTTCCAAATCATGCCATGGATTAATTACTTTTATTGGGTAGTGAACCTTATAAAATCTATTATGTTATTTTGTGAGTGATTTTATGTATATAGTAATAGAAAATTATTAACTATTTAATATAATATGATGTTTTTTGAAGGAAAAAATTAATTATAGATCATTAATTCACTCCTTCTTAGTGATATCAATGATCTCATGGGTGTATTTTCAAGTGGTTTCAAATATAACCCCTACATTTAATCAAGTTGGTTTATAGGTTGAGAAAGAAGTAATCCAGTCACTAATTCTCATTATCTATAATGGATAATGTGAATTAGTTGAAAAATAAGTTGATTAAAAAATTTTATAGAACGAATTATCATATTTGATATGATAATTTATTCTTATATTTTTTAGGATCATTTATGTCTTGGAAAATGTTATTGATGGTTTCATCCCTCATATAGAAAGTGTTACTATGACAACAAAAAATAAGATGAATCTCAATAATGATTTATGTGATCAAAATATTACATTATCCCCTATTTTAGGGAGTGAATTTCTTAATGGTTAACAAGTCAAAACAGTTAATGGTATTTGGGACAAGCTATAGAATATTTATAAAATAAATACCAATTTGAAGATAGAAAAATTATTTATTTGGATATTGAAATATAATGACATAAAAATTAAGGATGATTAATATGTATATGGATTATTCCCAAGGATGAATGATATTGTGAGTATAATTATTAGCCTTTGTGAGAAATTTTAGGATTCAATAATGGTTGAGAATATAATACACATATTTATTGATGGGTTGGATGCTGAGATTTATCTCTTGAATATAGGTATACATATATAATTAATATGGAAGAATTAATATTATTCCCACTATATAATATATGAGGAGAAACAATGATACTAAAAATATGGGTACATCTAAGAAATATATTTCTTTTAAAACCTCTAAGAAGGAAAAAAAGAAAGAAGCAGGTTGAAGATGATGAAACTAGATATTATGACTAAAAATAAGTGGATATAAATTTTGATAAACATTTGTATCTTTAACCTATAAAATAAATAAGTGTTATTGGAAAGTATAATGGGAAGATTCCACAAAAAAGATTCAAGTGTGGATAAATTGGATATTTTTAGTAAATTATCCAATACAGGATGAGGAATAAACAAATGATGAAGAAGATGAATGTCAAAGATGATCCTTGTAGAATAAGGCTAAAAATTAAAATCTTATATCTAAAGTTATGTGTAGGAAGTTATAAAAATATAAAAATAAAAACTTCTTATCTAAGTGTTTAGTATTTGATGATAGTGAATATGGAGATGAAGATGATAATTTCAATGATGAAGTTGATGTGAACCTACTCATTTCTAATGTAAAATATGAAAATTGTATTAGTGATGGAAGTATCACTCTAGAAGTGAATAATAAGATACACTAATGGAGTTTATGATGAAGAGGTAGTTAAAATACTACATCTTAAAAATTTTAATGTTTGAAAAAGAGAACCGGAAATTAAAAAATGATAAAAAATATTTAAACAACAAGGATTATAATTATTTAGAAGAAAAATACATGTTTCTAAACTAGGTTGATGATTTAAAGAATATGTTTTATGAGTGGGAGAATTTGGACATCAATAAAAAATATAAAATAATGGAGAAATATAAGTATTTTGACCTTATACAATGGAATATGGTCAAGGATGAAGAATATTTAAACATACCTGATTGTATTTTAGTGATTATATTCTATAATTTGGGTGATTTTCAATGATTTAATAGGTCCAAATGATCATAAAAACCCATTCTCAATTACGAATCTCTTTTTGATTTTTTTTGTGAAAAATATGGGAATAAGGAGACTATGTTTGTGGGTAAATCAAGTGACTTTCAAAAATATAAAAATATGAAAATCCTAAAAATTAAATCAAAATCTACTATGAAAGATGACTTCATAAAGGCTAAAAAGAATTAAAAATTAAAGATGAATATTTCAAGAGTTCACAATCATTTTGGTTTACAGAAGGATTAAAAAAATTGATCAAAAGAGAGAAGTAAGATATGTGTCTATTGTTAGGGAAAAAATTTATAGAGGACAGTATTCCTTTTATGCATTATGATGGGTTTTGAGAGGATTTGAGATTTTAGAAAGGATGTATGAGTTTAATAATAAATATCCTTGTGAATATAGATGATTTGGGATTAAAAATTTCAGGGGAGTAAGCCCATTAAAATAAAAGCGATCCAGAAGGAATATAAAAATTCTGGACTAAAGACTCAAAATAGATCTCAACCATTAGATAAAGTCTATAAAAGGAGAGAGTATCCTGGTTACCTTGGAAATTTTTGTCTCACTATGTTACCATCCCAATAGACCGAATGGCCTGAAGGCCTTCATTTTTATTAATCTTTGATAACCCCCCTATCAAGGGATGAGGGGGAACCCTTAAAAGGCCCGTAGGAATAGTGATTACATGGCCTATAAGATTAAGATAAATTACATGACCCTAAGGTCTTAGGGAATTCAAACAGAATATAACTATAAGTAATTTCCCCTCCCCAGGATCTACATCATGATGGTAGCTCTCCACCTTTGCATGGCTGTCTGGCTAAGCTCCCCGTCCAAGAACAGGCTGGTCCTGATGTCGTATCCATACCCTCTCATTCTTCAAAATCTATTGGTTCTGCTCTGGTGAGTGCACCTGCTCTGAATCCTCCTCTAGGGTTGCTCTTTTTTTGTAGAGTCTGTCTGGGGAAACTACATGTGGCTTGAAGGCCATGAGGTGGCCCGAAGGCCTTAAAGGTCACCCGAAATCCTTACTAACCTGAAGGTATGAGTGTCTTGAAGGCTTTAAAGACTCCAACCCCAAACCGGTGTCCCATGGTGAATGGTTCTTGAAGCAACAATACCCGCTAGAGTACTCTCTATAGTAACTTCTACAGTAAATGCTACAGTGTTTCTACAGTATCTGCTATAGTACCCCTAGAATTATGACTCCGCCTGGTTTCGAACTAGGGTCTCATGGATGCACTTAAGGATACCTCACCAAATGGGCTAAGACTCATATTCCAATCCCAGTAGAGTATTAATAACAATAACTAGAAACATTAAAAAAATAAGTGCAAGTATATTGATCAACATAGTAATATTTTTCATGCTTATTTTCATATAAAACATATTGTTTATGGATGTTAAATAGATAATCATGCTGATATTTTTTTGTGATTTATTTCAATATACAAAAATTATTAGGGAAAAACAAAAAGGAAGAAATAATTTGGTTGAAGACACTTTGTCCTACACCACAAAGTGGAGTGCCATGGAACTAGAATATTGAAAATGTTGAGGACCAAATTCAAAGATTGAAAATGAATAAATAGGATTTTAGAATGGAAAAATTTCCATAAAATAAAAATTATTGTCTTGAATATCATTAATGACGTGAACCTTGATTAATTACAGGATGTAATGTCAGTGTGTGAAACATGGCATGATAAATTTTTCCTTGCAACATTCACATCATGATTAGTATTCACTATGTGATAACAATGGAACTAATGTTGAAACAAATGAGAATTTACTCTAATACTAATCTCTTATGACCCTAGGAAACCAAATGAAGTTATTTATCAATTAATTAGTCCATTTATGGAATCTTGGGTGAATTCTATTCCTATATATTAGAGACTTGGGGAAATTAATTGAGGATTAATTGATAGGTGAGGAGAGCTCTAGATGATAGACTACTACTGCACCACTTATCTTATTTTATTTACCATTTTAATTTATTTCCATTCATGTTATGTATCCCCTCTCTGGAATCAACTTTAATTACCCATCCATGGTGGGTAGTTTTTGTGAGTTATCTGGAAAGTGGGAGGCTGGACCAATTTCTAGGTTTGAGTTTCTATGCTTAAATAAATACAATTCTTTCTTTCCTCTATCAACTAGTTTATATTCATATTTGAGGACTTAATTATGAATTAATATACATTATGGTTAGAATCCATTAATTTTAATTTCTTTTTTCAATGATCCATATCTCTATCCAACTAATTCAATTTAGTTTTCTATAGAGTATATTCCAGTTGTGTGGTGAGTCCTTAGTGATTTCCAGTATGTTCATAGGATTGTGGTCGGAACTATTGATTATTAGTGAATAAAAATACATAATTATAGATTTTCCTAGTTTATTAAAAGGAATAACTATGATTATTTACACTTATAAAATATGGTAAATTGATTGACACATTGATTAATAATACTCTCATAGTTTTTCATCTTACCAAGGTAGAGTGATGAATCAATAGAGGAATCTCTATCTTACTAGATAGTGGAAGAATAATTGATAAAAATTAAAAACCATGATATCATAAAACATGGTCTATACAATCTCACTCCAATCACCATATTTCTCAATTATTTTAAAAATAATAATTTAAATATATTTCTTCTCTTGATTTCTCACAATCAACTTGAAACAAACTTTTCATACAATAAGAAAAAAGTGAAAATGTAGTTTTTTGAGAACTCATCATTCAAATAAAACATAACGGATTTCTAAATATAATATATGTTGGTAATTAAGTTTTTTTCCATGCCCTATGATAGGAGTGAATAAATGATAAATATCTTATTATTTAAATCTATTTGAAATATTCAAATGGGAATGCCCATGGATATTGATAGTAGATTTTCTTCAGACATGACATGGGATTTAATACTATTAAAGAATGTAAAATATTTCAAACAAGGTTGAATTTATTTTTGGACTTATAGGTCACTCAAAATAAAAGGACTATAATTAACTATTATTGGAAATTAGAAGATAAAGTTTTAGAGAACCTTATTTTTTGATGGGTTGAAACACAATCTGTTGTGTCTTTCCCTACTTTGTGATGAAGATATTGAGGTGATTTTCTGGAGATATAATAATGACCCAATATTATATATATTAAATTCACATTTTAAATTATATTTCACCGTTTCTAATAATATAGTATAAAACACATGAACTTGATAACATGTAATGAAACAAAATTTGTTTCTTAGTAGATGAAATCATGTTTCATAATGGATTTTTTAATATATATGTACACATAAACACTTTTTAATTTCATTGAAAGATTACCTATCATGAAATAATATTTTATATAATAAAAAATAATATTACTAGGAGATAAATGAAAAATAATAATTTACACAGTTATGTAAATTCTATAAACTCAAATTCACCCATGAATATCACTCAAACTATAAAGACTATAAAAAGAAGGAGATTAATTTGGAATGTGATAGATAATTTCATTGTAAGTGTAGAACCATTGTAAGTGATGTAGTGAATGATGAGGTATGAGAATGGTGGAGTATATATATGGTTTAAAGGATAATGTGACTGCTAAAATCTTACCAATACCTAATCATTACAATGAGATCGATATATAACCATTGGAATAATAATAATATCCAATAGAATAACAGAATAACAGTTCAAAAGTAAATTAAAATGTTTTATAATTTTATTTTATATTAGAAACTGATCCAAATACCTTGGAACCCTAATACCTGATCTGATCCCAATATTGCCTGAAAGGAATTCTTGATCCCCATGGGTTGGAGAATTTCAGCTGGCATCATACAAGATAAAATAGGGAACTATTTTTTCGATAAAAATTATTAAAGATAATAGATACATATAAGTATGCTCAAAGCTCTAAAGGGAGAAAATACCAAAAACCAAACAACTATATCAAAACCCTAAATATTACCTCATCAGAGTACTTAAAAGTAGACAAGATAAACAACCCAAGAGTCACATCACTACAAGGAAAGTGGTCAAGATCATCCATCTCCTCCCATAATCACTTTTCCTTTGCTCAGACCTTGAAGAAGAAATTCTACAAATTCATGAAGGAAAATGTAGGGTGTGAGATAAAACGCCTAGTAGGGTCACACCAAGTGTTCCATAGTAAGATTTGATAATAATAAATTAAAAAATTATTCCCATTTTAAATAAAATAGAAATGAAAGTAGATTTTTATATTTAAAACAAAACATTATTTCGTTTTAATATATGGAAAAATTTTTAAACATGGATTAAATAAACACATTATATAAAACAATTTATATATATCACTAGGCATGAGTAAAGTAGTTTCACAGCCGATGCCATTTATAATCAACATAGTCATAATAAACATTATGTACATCTTCCATGTAGTATGATAGTTCCTGGTTATAGAACCCTCACAATCATATATTAGTGATCAAGGAAATGTGTATACACATCCCTGAGGCTCAGGCCAAATATGACTCATCAATTTCTCATCTAAGATAAGATCTTCTTCACAAGGTTTTTGTTAGAGTTTCCATCATCAATACATTACTAAGGAATTTCAATCCTAGTCTGCTTCTCCCAAATAACCCAGTAACTAACTAGGATCACATGTTCTCAATCAATCAATTGAAAAAGGGAAAAATGTTTCATTTCAAATTCATAATCATTATTCACAATTCAATTTCCCACATTTCCTTTTCACATGGAAATTAACTATCAAAACCAAAAAAATAATATTTTCATTAATTCATTCCTATTTAAAAAAAACAATAATAGGTTTTTTATAAACTCAATTTAATTCATTTTTATAAAATCAATTCTCCAGCCATTTTATAGTTTTCATCCATTTCAAAATACACCCCAAATTCCACTTCCATTGGGACTGGGGGTTTTTCTGAAAATTAGATGCCAATTAAAAACACCATTCCAATTCATATCAAATTTGATTTTAATAATTCAATTGAAATAAATTAAAATCATATCGTGCAAATCAAGGTTTTATTAAATGGAAAATATCAATGAAACCACCTACCTTAATTAACGGTTTCAAAAATCAACACCTGCTGTGGGATTTTCCAATAAAGAATGAAAGAAAAAGTTATAAAGAAATACAACCTAGATTCAAGATCCAAATAAATTTATTTTATATCCATTAAACATGTTATGATCTAAATAAACTATGGGATAAATAAAGAGAGAGCAGGGGAGAAATAATGGGAAGATAATCACTTACTGGAGAGGGATTGAACGAGATTATCCATGTTTTGATCCATCTAGGAATGTGTTTGGAAGATCCAAAAATTGTTCTTAGGAGACTTAAATACATATTAATCCATTATAAATAATTTTATAGTTGATAAAGAGTTCAAATGGTGGTTTATAAATTTTTAAAATAATTTTTAGATTAAAAAAGTACCATCTGCACAGTTAGTTGTGTAGTGATGCATGGTTAGACAAACCATAAACCCTAACCATGAGACACTCTACTAGGGTGAATAGTTTATATTAAGTGGGAACACAATATTTAAAATTGTTAACTAACTATACAAACATATTCTACCTAGGTTTGAACAAATTTCACAAGGTGGGCGTGCAGTTTGAGAAAACCATGAGCCAAACATGCACAACTTAGAAAATTCCAAAAAACTTCAACTATCCAACCGATACAACTGAAGACAAAATGAAAACAAAGATGATAAAAAAGTAGGAATTTGGAGTACCTAAAACCTAGTAATAGGATTTTATAACATCCCTTCCATATAAACTCTCTATCCTAGAAATCATATCAAGAAAATATCATATAAAAAAGATGAGGCCACTTCTCTCACATCAGCGCCTCTCTCTCCTAGGTGTCATGAATATCAGAACTATGTTTCTATAGCATATAGACCAAAAATATCATACTATAATGAAGTATCTTGGTTCTATAAATATCTACCTTTATTTGATGCTCATTCCTAGATAAATATGGCTCAACATCAAGATCAAAAAAATTCAAAATAGGAGACAAATTCGAAAAAATATTCACATAGATAAGATACATGGAATACATTATGAATCAACATCAACTATGGTGGAAGTGATAAATATCAATCCACTTTCCCTACCTTCTCCACAACCTCAAAAGTTCCCAAAAAATAGGGAGTAATCTTCCTATATCTGCCAAGCTATTGATGACCCAAACAAGGTGAAAATTTCAAGAGCACTTGGTCACCCTGTAAAAAAAATCCAATGGTATGTGATATTGATCAACATAAGATTTAAAACAGATCTGGTCCATTAAAATCATTTGATGAATTAATTAAATATTTTATATCATCTCTTAGACTATACTAGATCCATTCATGTATCTTTCATTGATCACCGACCAACTAAACATAGATTTACAATGCTGGCCATTCAAGGCCTCAAAAAGAACCATTCTAATTACTAACTGGTAACTATTGTTATAGGAAAACTCAACTAGTCATAAATGATCTTCCCATGATCCACTAAAATAGAGTATTTTGGCACAAATCATATGTTAAAGTATTTATATAGATCTCTCTATTAGGACATCCATCAACAAATGGTATGCCATACTCAAATGAACCTTAGATCTTAGTGCCTCCTGAAGGCCTCTCAAAAAGTGAGAAGTATAAAGTAGATCCATATGAGAGTCTAAAATAGAGGGAACTCTTTGAAAATAAAAAATCTATCTCACATAAAGACATTACAAATCCTAAATATTGGTTGAATCATGAATGGGTATAAAGTGATCCTATTTTTCCATCCTATCAATCAGACCTCACATTTCATCATTATTTTTATGGGTATGCAGAAACCCAACCAAAAATTCTATTGAGATCTCATCCCACATACAAGTCAAAACTAGAGGAGGTTGAAGTAAACTTGAAGGTCTCCGGTACTTGGCCTTGACCTATTGGAAAGTATAACAATGACAGGAAAAGAATTAATGTCTCATCTCATATTTGGACACCTGAATCATCACTGCATGTCATAAAACATATTTGTAGTTCTTGGATACACAATCCATTGAGAACTATGTTAATCCACCATCCTAGATTTACTCATAGTTAATATTGTAAAAAACTAACACCAAACACATAGAATACCCAATTAAGAGAGATACCACATAGAAATAGTCTCCCCACCATAAAAATTATTCCTAATGAAATGGAATTCATCATCAAGATAGTATTCTTAATGAATCATCTTGAGAAGAGAAGATGTCAACTGGACACTATCCAATACCACCTTATTCCATATTAACCAAACTCCTATATATAAATTGGAAAAAAACATTAGGAACCACTATTTTGATGATTCTTTCATAGTACATGTTGTAATATTTCTGATCAATTCATTAGAAATGGCATTCCCTTTCCCTGGGGTATAGGAACTGTAAAATTCAAAAGACTGTAGGTACACCACCCAAGGCCTCTGGTGGATATTAAAATACTTTTAAGAGAATATATATCTCAATATCTTATAGTTGTAGTACATGGTAAACCTTTCTCCAAAAAATTTATTCTATTGACTCTTAAGTACATGAATCAAAACTATGAGTTCAAGTTCATGGGTCAGATTACTCTTCTTATGTGGCCTTATGATGTTGAGATCCATAAGCCACCACATCATCACTCATTATTATAACATATCCCAAATCCAATCCTAATGTATTATGGAAGAACACATATTTAATGACTCATATTTTCTTGATTTTATTTTTAGGATTTATTTGGGAAAATTCTGAGACGAGGTGCTGAGATGGGGCGTGAATCCGAGGCCCAGTGTGCGCAAAACAATTCATTGAAAAATGTTCAGTTTTTAATAAAGTGTGTGAGTTTTTTTCCTCAAAAAGATGAATAACTATTAAAATGATTCCCAGATCTAAAATATGAGTGAACCTTTGTTTTTGGAGAAGTGAATTTACTTTAGTTGAGGCCTAAGATCGATCGGTGTAGGTCAGCTGTGAAAGATGGTTTTTGAATGTAACCGTAAATAAAATAATTAAATAAAAATTATTTTCCTTTAAAATCCTAAAAACACATTAACGGGGACTCTTATTGGAAATATGAGACCACCGTTGAGTCTCTAATGTCATTTTTTCCCTAGGAGAAACATAAATTTAGTTGGCGTGGGTCTTTTGTGGAAAAACACAAAAAATACATAATCATCATTAAATAATTTGAATATAAATTATTTTATTGATGTAGTGATGATTTTCTTTAATATAATCCTTAATAAAAAATCCCATGGTTATCCAAATAACCATGGTAACATAAGATAATTTATAGGGAGAGCATTGGAGAAACCTCTCTAGGAAATAATAACAGAATCACATATCAATGATCGACAAACACCTTTCTTAATGGATCTCACCAACAACAACGACAAAATGACTGACCTTCATCAGCGAGGGATCCAAATCAAAGTTAGGATGTGTTATTTTGAATTTACTTTTCCGTTCCTGAATTCCTTGATGAACAAGGACCAATCAACAAATAGTTTTTTCCATGGTTTAATCGTAATCTTGCGGGATGGGCTTTATTTTTGTGGGATTTTATTTGTAGTTTGATATTGCGGTTATTTTTTGACTAATTTTATTTTTATTCTAAGATAAATGAACCAATATCGACATAAAAATTGATTAAGGACCATTCCCCTTGTTTTATTTATGATTTTATCTCCCCCCCCTTCATCGTTTGTAGTGGGCGTTCTTCACTTATCCCGCTACACTACATATCTCGATCAATCAATCATTACACAACTTATTTTTGGATTATTGATTATATATCACAATATCTGGTATTATAATGACATGATAGAGGTGGTAATATAGACACATAATGATTTGGATGATAGTGTATCCCTAAATATGCGTTCTTTTATGTTCTTCGGTGGAACAAATAACAACCTTTTCATCCGTTCTACAGCTGGATCAGATGAGGAAACACGTTTTTGGGTGATGGAATGATTGGATGAGGTTTGATCTTGAGTTTCCCGATAGGTCATGGCTGGAATGGTGGTTGGAACAACATAGAATATGACCAGAGTGTGAACCAAGGATTTTGGAAAATCTCACGCTACACGGCGTGTACTACGTGATTACACAGCATGTGGCCCCCCCTCAGTGATGACTAGGGTTTTGAGAGTAAAGAATCACATCATGTGTGACCCTTATCACACATCATGTGGGACCTTCCTCGAGGCCTAGCATGTATATTTAGAGGTACATAGACATATGGTGGAGTATACGGATTGCCTACATGGTGTATAACCCACCACATGGCCAAACCTAAACCGGATACATAGGTTACCCCATTTACTGGTACACAGGCAGGTGAACACATGTTGACATTCTATACTATCATAAGAATAGATTACATGGGAGGACCCTAGATGGAAGGACACAGTGTGTGGCCCTTCTACATGTTGTGTACTCTATTTTTACCCTACATGTATTTGTAACATGGGTCATTTTATAGAGATAAAACATGGGGTCGAGGGACATGGAGTCTAACTCTACTACACACAATGTAATCTATTCTATATGGCTTGATCTATTTTTCTACCATACCTTGGACATGTTTCATTAGGGTTGTTTCCCTTGATCCTTCCCTTCAAGGTTAGTTGGTATCGTTTCCTATCCACATGAGCATGATCCCTTCAATAGAAATTTCTATAGAAAGTAGATGGTATCCCCTTTGAGAGGCCCAGAGCAGGATCCTCTATCCATTATTATTCCCTATGTATAGTCTTGGTATCAGTGTGACCAATCCTACCAGATGTCGATCCTCTACTTAGCAGGTGAATCGAGATGACTTATGGTATCACCCCATGGCCCTGGTAGTGATACTCATCTATGTATCACGGTCTTCCTCAATCATAGACTGAGTTATCTCAGAGAAAGTGTATCGTATCTCTCTTTAGATCTAGCAAGGTATCTCTTTCATGAAATTTTCTGATGAGCATCACCACTTGGATGAACTTAATTAGTGCTATCGGACTCAAGAGTATGTGCCTATGGATGAGAGCTTCATGGAATCTTCAGATCGAATCTCTAGTTTTTGTATATGGTAGTTTCAATTTACCTCTAGACTATGGGTCTCGGTTTGAGTATATCTATATATTTTTTTATATGTGATATAGACATATATTTGTGTAGAGTGGACTATAAATTTACATTGTGTATTTATTTTTGGTTTTATAGTGTCCTGTTGAGTATTATTATACTCACCCCTACACAATATTTTCCTACACGTGTCATGTATTTTGTGGATGAGTGACCTTTAGATAGTGTCCAGGGCGGTCCAAGACTAGATAGAGATTTGTGATTTCATACCATCCGAGGAGTTCCTATGGCTTCGAGTAGCAGTCCCAGTACCTATTTGTTTACAAGATAGAATTTTTAGTTTTCAAACTCTTTCTTTTGGTAGGATTCTATTATATCTTTGTTTACATTAGTTGATTTAATTTTTTTGTAATATGTTTATTGAGATAGTGTTATTCATTCATTTACTTTCTAAGTGGTTTTTACTTTTTCAGCACTTCGTTCTTGGACTGTGTTTGTGTAGGTAAATAGGAAATGCATCCCATGTTAGTGATATGCCTACTTAGTGCTAGTCACCAGACCCTGACCTATTGAGGTGTTCTTGGGGAGTTTCAGCATAGGTCCAACCAGGATGGGTTATGAAATAATGGTATCAGAGCTGGTCAGTTCAACCTTAGGACTGAGAGTATGTGAGACTGGTTTTGGGAAATAATTTTTTAAGTGTTTCAAGTTCATGTTTCAGGACAAGGACTCCAGTGTTGGTGTAGCAGTAGATGTATCCATACACCATGGATCTAATCACCTAATTTTTTACTCAATAAATGAGAACAATGGTTCTAGGGAAACAATAATGGTATATGCATCATATAGGAATGGGTTGTAGTTTCTATGTACTTTGTGAGTCAGCTCTCCAAATATACTCATTGAGCGTGGTACATCTTTTTCTCTTACAGTAATCCTTCACATTGTATACCATCTAGGATTCAACAGCTTGCTCATGAGAATGACCCCTCAGTGAAAAGACTTCAGTACTGGGATCAGTTCCCCAGATTTTTCCTCTAGGTGGTTCACTAGCCATACCACCACCTTTAGGAAAGCGCATGGTACCCATAGTACCACCAAATGAAGAGTATA
The DNA here is from genome assembly GCA_963277665.1 of Viscum album. Classification (NCBI taxonomy): domain Eukaryota; kingdom Viridiplantae; phylum Streptophyta; class Magnoliopsida; order Santalales; family Viscaceae; genus Viscum; species Viscum album. Next base: position 1,188,259,040 of record OY728164.1, read on the forward strand.
GGATGAGCGTGGTTCATGAGTTTTAATAGAAGAGACCCCTCATACTCTAAGGTGGTCCCGACATGCAGGCATCTAAGGACTAGCTTGAGGTGGTTCACAAATATTACCATCTAGTCAGGACACTAGAATATCAAATGGCGGTTCTAGCGTCAAGCCTTCTCTTTTGTTCAGCAGGGCGATGGTGGGGATTAGTTACCCGATCATACGATGATGTGACCCTTCTGTAGGAATAGTTTGAGGAACTTTTTAGATAGGATTTCTCACCTTATAAGTTAAGGTTTATTTGTATCCAAAAGATTCTATAGCTCCGGAAGGAGGACATGTCAGTGTATAAGAATTCGTCGAGGAAAACCTACTTATCCAGGTACACGATGGATATAACACACAAACCACACTAAAGGGCATGGACATTGGAGTGAGGAATATGTAGAGACATTCGATCTAGTGTATCCCATATTTTCATTCCTATCTATGATAGGGTGCTAGAGTAGGCTTTAGTGGTTGAGATTTCCTTATCTGGGAAATAACTATCGGTGGTAGTCAATAGCGGGAAAGCAGGAGTAGAGGCCTCAACAGTGGGAAGCTGATTTCAGCCTCAGAAACATAGACATGGGATACTTCACAAGATGAAGAACCATAACTAGGATTATACCATTTAGGACTCGCGAGGTCGGTCCAGTTATCCTAGAGAATGGTGATTCTATTATTAGAGAGGTAGAGGACATCTCACTAGCAATTTTACAACCCATCAAGATGTTGACACCAAGATAGAGGATGGACTGCCAAGGAAGAGGATGAAACTGGATTAGGAAGATCCATAGGGCAGAGGATGTGTTAGAGGAGCTGGGAGAGTAGCATGATGTGGAAGAAAGTTCAAAATGTTACCACCACCACCCCCAGGAAGTCCACGACAGGCTTAAGGAGCTGGAGGACAAGGGAGTGGATAACTACGTGTGGTCAAGGCGTAAGAACCAAAGTCTCCTAGAACAATTCAAGGTAAAATCTATGAATTTTCTATGTTAGATACCATATCGATAAACATAGATACTAGTCATTATTTTCTTCTCACAAATCATATATGAGACCTTGAGATTCTGGTTAGACCATTGACTTGACCCTTATGCTTGGAGACACCTATTGGAGGAGACTCAATGATCACACTTATGCTAATAGTGTGACCTGAATATTGGAGGTGAGAGTCTAGATTGAAACATCTTGGTGGAAACGTAGATTCCTTACAAAGTCATTCTTGGTATGGATTGATTATCATCCATCCATGCTCATATTGACTATTTTATGAAAATAGTTCAGTGTGTCTACAACGATGGAACAAGGTTTTCCTTCTTTAGAGAAAAGGAAACCCATATAGAAAAGGATGGACTCATGCATAGGAGGGTGTAGTCGATTACTAATGATTTGGCTATCCTAACCCTTGAAGTAGTAGATATTAAGAGTTTTCATTTCCCCACAGTGGTAGTGAGATAAGAGGATTTCTTTCCTGAAGATGTTCCCAGAATACCTCCCTGTCAGGAGATATAATTAAATATTGTCTTACTACCTAGGATGACACTGATATTAGAGCCAAAATTTCAGATATCTTCTAAAAATCTTCCAAGATAAGGGTGTAGTTGGAGGACTTGAAAAAGAAGTTCCTAGTATCACCCATTGTTTCACCCTGGGCAGACCCAGTTTTGTTTATAAAAAAATGAATATAGGAGCTTAAGGTTGTGTGTGGATTACCAGAAATTAATCCAAATTACCATGGAGAACGAGTAACCACTACCAAGGATCGATAACCTCCTAGATTAGTTTAGAGGGTCATGATGGTTCTCTAAGGTTAACCCTATGTCAATTCTTTCAGAAGCCGAGGAAGAGTTTTATGAGTGCCCGATAATGAGATTGCTAGAGAAGGGTGTTGAGTACATTGTGTTCTGCCATGTATCAGGAATATGACATGGTTGTGTATTGATGTAGATGTAAGAATTTATTTCCTATGGTTCACAATAGTTGAGGCCACATTAGTAGAACTTTGTGACCCATGATCTTGAGTTGGTAGCGGTAGTATTTTCATTGAAGATTCAGTGACACTAACCAATGGGCGAGAGGTTTATCATCTACTCTAACCAAAAGAGTCTCAAGTATATCTTCTCTCAGAAGGATATGATCTTGATATAGAGGTGATGGCTAGAGTTCCTCCAGGATTATGACATTGAGGTTTTCTATACTATTGGGAAGGGGAAATTGGTTGAAGATCCTCTTAGTAGAAGATCTAGTTAACAGTTACTGAATGAGGCGTCAGAGTAGTTGACCTCATTATAGTTGTCCTCTATGGATTGAGATGATGCATCTTATCTATAGTCAATAGTTGTCACCCTCCACTCTTATAGTAATTCAGGGGGCACAAATTGAGGATACCGACTACGAGACCCCACTTGCTCTGTTATCCACAGGGAATGATCCTAATGGACATAGAAAATGTGGGTAGAAGGTTGTTCTTTTCAAAGGATGCACAATTGTACCAGTGGAGTTGCGTGAGGAGATTCTGCAAGAGTTTCATGCATCCCCTTTTTTGGTACACCGTGATGGAGTGAAAATGTACCAGGAACTCCAACGTCTGTTCTGGCAGATAGGGATGAATAAGGTAGAGGTAGAGTTTGTTTCATAATTCCTTACGTGTTAGAAAGTGAAGGATGATCACCAGTTTCCAATGAGTTTAGCTCAACCCATTGAGGTGCCAGAATGGAAGTGGGCTGAAATATTGATTGAAATCATAACAGGTTTACCACATATGTCTTGGGGACACTATGCTATCTGGGATATTTTTAACAGACTCATCAAGTTGGACCACTTTCTAGCTATCTTATATCAATGTTCAGTAGTGATCTGGGTCACATCTACGTGGAGGATATAGTTAAACTCCATTGAGACCCATCAATGATATTTTCTAATCATGATGCTCATTTCACATCTTGGTTTTGGAATGGATTGTAGGAGGAATTTGAGACTCAGTTATGTTTGAGCATGGTTTTTTACACAAAAATAGACTTAAAAATAGAGTGAACCATTTAGGTTATAGAGGACATGTTGTGGGCTTGTATGTTGGACTTAGGTCATATTTTTCAGGGTCACCTACCTCTGTTGAGTTCGCATATATAAAATAAACATCATTCCACAATTGGTATGGCACCATTAAATGCTTTTTACCGATGACCCAATAGGTCACCACTTTGCTAGGATGACCCATGAGAGTCAGTAATCATGGGTCCAGAGTTGGTACGAGCTACTACTGATAAGGTGTATAACATATATAAGAAGATGAAGACTGCACAGATCTGTCATAAATATTTTTCATACAAAAGAATGGGACCTTTGGATTTCGAGTAAGGAGACCAGGTGTTCCTTCAGGTCTTACCTAAATGTGGGTTGTGGAGATTTTTTTAGGGTCAAAAGTTATCTCAAAGGTTCATCGACCCCATATAATATAGAGTTTTTGAGGTGGCATACTACTTGGATCTACCCTTGTAGTTGGACCAGGTACACGATATCTTCCACGGGTCGCAGCTCACAAGGTATGTTCATGACCCATCGTACATTATCGACTGGGGTGAGATGGACATTGATTATGGAGTGAAATTTTCTAGAGATCAAGGATTAGTAGGATAGGATTATTTGTGGGAAATAAATTCATTTGATGCATGTACGGTGGTAACACATGAATATCCGAGAGAGTACATGGGTGTGGGAGGCTTAGATTCGTTCATAGTAACCACATCTTTTTGAGTAGTCTTGCTTTTGGATTTTGGGGGGCATAAAGCTCCAAGGTGGGGAGAATGTAATGAATTTAATTTTCGAAAATTTATTTTTATAAATTAACTGGGAAAATTCCATGACAAGGTGATGAGACAACGTGTGATTCTAAGGCTCAGTGTGTCGGGGACAATTCATTGAAAAAATGATCAGTTTTTAATAAAGCTCACGAGTGGTTTTCCTGAAGAAGTTGATTAAATCTTAAAGAGTTTCCTAGATAATAAATCCTAGGGCACCATTGTTTTTTGAGTAGCTGATTTACCATAAGAAAGACCTATCATCGGCTAGAATGGGTCGACTATGAAAGATATTTTTTAGACGCAACCTTAAATAAAATAATTAAATAAAATTTAATTTATTTTCAAATCCAAATAACACATTAACAAGGAGTCAGATTTGATATCCTATACCACCATTGAGTTCGTAATGTGGTTTTCCCTATGCATGACTTACCTTTAGTCGGTGTAGGTATTTTATAGAAAAACTCAAAAATAACGTAATCGTAATTAAATTTTTTAAAGATACTTTTTTTGTTAATTTGGTGATGGTTTCCTTTAAAATCATTCTTATGAAGAAATACTAAGGTTAGCTATATAACCCTTGGAAAAATGGATAATTTTTAGGGATAACATTGGAGAAACCTCCCAAGAAAACGGTGACAGGATCACAAATCGATGATTGATGAAATTCATTCTTGACGGATCTTGCCAACGATGGTGATGCAATGACCAACCTTGCTCAGTGAGCGATACAAATCAAAGGTAGGATACATTATTTTGGATTTCCATTCTAGTTCTTCAATTCCATGAAAAATGTGGACCAACCAAAGAACTATTTTATATGTGGTTCGATTGTAATGTTGTGGGATGGGTTTTATTTCTATAGGATTTTATTGGGATTTTGATCTTGTGATTATTTATTGAATAATTTGATTGAAATTCTAACAACAATGAATCAATATCAATACAAAAATAGATCTAGGTCTATTCCCCTTGTTTGATTTATTATTTTCTCTCTCTAGTTCATTGTTCATCGTGGGCATTCTACACTTGTCTCATATCTCAACATATCCCAATCAATCGATCATTGCACACCCGATTCTTGGTGAAATGACTCAATATCGCATATATGAGATCAGCGTGACACACTGGAGGTGAGAAGACAAATATATAGTGATTTGGATGATGGTGGATCCCCAAATTGGTGTTCTTCAATGTTCTTCGATGGAATGAAGAATGAACTTTTAATCTATTATGCGACCAAATTGGAAGACAAAGCACATTGTATGGGTGATGTAATTAGAAGAAAAGAATATATCTTGAGTTTCTTGATAAGATGAAGTCGAAACGGTTGTCATATCAATGGAGGATATGACTAGAGCATAAACCAGGGATTCTAGAAAATCATTTTCTACACGACATGTACTCTGAGATTACATGGCGTGTGGCCCCTGCTCTATGGAGGATAAGGTTTCAGGAGGCAGTAAAGTGTCGCATAGCATATACCACTATCACATAGCACATCAGAACATCCCATAGGATCTCCGTGTATCTCAATAGTTACATATACATGGGGTGGAGTACACAACTTGAATACACAATGTGCACCTGAGAAAACAGCCAGACCCAGACTGGATACATGGGTTACCCAATGTACTGGTACATGGGTTGGAAAACATTGGTTGACACCATGTACTGAAACACATCCAAAGTACATGGGTGGAAACCATATGTAAGGACATAGTGTATGACACTTCTACATTCCATGTAATTTTTTTACATGACATGTACTTCTAACATAGGTCATTGTACAAGGGCAGTACCCAGTGTCAGGGGACACAACATGTGACTCTACTATATTTCATGTAATCTATTCTATATGGATTGATCTCCTTGACACTCATATGTTGTACAAGTTTCATTTTGGTGGGTTCCCTTGATACGTCCCATGAATGTTAGTGGTTATCATTTCCTACTCACAAGATTATGATCCCTTCAAAAGGAATTTCTAGATAGAGTAGTTGGAATCCCCTCTAAGAGGCTTAGAGTAGGATCCTATATCCATTCTTTCTCCATAATTAGAGTTTTGGTATCAGTGAAACAAATCCTACTGGATATCGATCCTCTAATTCACAGGTGAATTTGTATGAGTCATGGTATCACCCCATATCCATGGTAGTGATCCTCATCTATGTATCATGGTCTTCCCACTTGTGGAGTGAGTTCTCTCAGAGATAGTGTATCATATCTCTCTTCAGATCTAGCAACGTGTCTCTCTCATGGTGGTTTCAGATGATCATCACTTCTCGGAAGGATGCCATTAGTGTTATTGGACTTATGAGTATTACCTCCTAGATGAGTGCTTCATGAAATCTTCGGACCGAATCTCTAGTGTTGGTATATGGTAGTGGTGACTTACATGTACATTAAAGGTCTGGGATCAAGTATATATGGATAAAATTTTTATATGTGATGTAGACACAAACTTGTTTAGAGATGACTATACATTTATTTTTTTGTATTGTGTTTTGGTTTTGGGGTGTCTTACTGAGTATTGTTATACTAACCCATAAATGGGATTTTCCTACACATGTCATTTATTGTGAAGACGAGTGACCTTTTGACGGAGTCAAGGGTAGACCAGGACAAGATAGAACTTTGTGAGTTTAGACAGGTCAAGGGGTTCTTATGGATTTGAGCATCAGTCATAGTAACTATTTTTTATAGGGTTGACTTTGTATTTTATAGAATCTTTCTTTTGGTGGGGTTTTTTTCTAGACCAATTTAATTTACTTGCTTTACTTCTATCATACTATATTGGTTGAGATAGTGATATCCATGCATTTACATTCTTGGTGGTTTTTACTTTTAATCATTTTGGTTTTGGATATGTGTTCATGAGTATAGATACTTAGGCAATGCCTCCCATGTTAGTGATATACCTACTCGGTGCTAGTCACCAATGACTGGCCTATTGGAGGTACTTTTGGGGAGTCAAGGCATGGGCCCCACTGGGATGGGTTGTGACAACATAGCCTTGTCCAACCTCTTGAATAGTAAAAACTAGTGAAAAATTAAAAATATGATTCAAATTAGTTATAGTTATATGGAATTTATCACACCAAAATAACTTCACCCCCTATATAGTGAGGGTGGTCATCGGAGAAGAATACATCAAGAAATCATTTATGAATCGATAGTAATAACAAGCTAAACCCAATAAGCTCTAAATCTTAAAAACATTACATGGTTTATACCATGAAATAACATATTTCACCTTCACAAGATTAAATTGGATATCATGTTTTTACACCATGTGTCCCAATAACTTCACTTCCCCAACCCAGAAATCACATTTCGATATCTTGAAATATTTTTTGTGATCTCTAAAAAATTTAATCACTGATCTTAGATGACGTACATGATCCTACTATGAATTATATTAAGCTAGGATTTCATCCAAAAATACTTCCAAAAAAGTGTCACGATACTCATGGAACATCCTATTTATTAAAACCACAAATACTATAGGAGAATTGGGTAGACCAAATGGTATGACAAGGTACTCATAATGTTGGTACCTACTCTATAATGAAGTTTTATGAATTTAAGATTTTTTTATTCTTAAATGATTATAACTAAAACAAATATCAATCTTTGAGAACCAATTATTCCCTTTCAATTGGTTAAATGAATTATCAATCCTTGGAAATATATACTTTTTCTTTATCATAACTTGGTTGATTTTTCAGTAATCAACACAAAGGTGAAGTGATCCATCATCTTTTGTACCAAAGAGAATAGGTGCTACCCAATGTTAAAAACTTGAAAATATAAGTCCTTTCTCTAAAATATCTTCCAAGTGAGTATTCATATATTTCATTTTAGCTGGTTCCATACTATAAGAAGGAATAGATACCAGCTGAGTACCCAAAACTAAATCAATTGATAAATCTATCTCTCTTATAGGTGGTAACCCAAAAAATTCATAAAAAAACATGTTAGTATAGTCGATGAAAACTAGAGGGAGATCATCACATAAATATTTATACTGTATATCAAAAGTGAACACTGATATTACTTTCCCAAACTCTGGATAAGAAGGTCCTCCTCTACTCAACCTTGGGTCCCATTCTCTATAAATGATATGGAACACCCCATTAGGCATGATAAAGGAGACTTGTCAAAGATAACAAGAAATTTTTGATTTATTATAAATTATTCAATCCATCCCAAAGAAGTAATGAAGTGGTTTCATATTTAGAACTATAAAATCACATGTTATATCAATGTCTACTAAAGAGAAAACACCAGCAGGAAACTAGAGACCCCTCTCCCTCTTTGTTTTGTGGTGTGTAATAATATCCATCAGAAAAGATAAAATATCTATAGAAATATTTTAAAGGTCCAAAATATAAGTCAATATAAAATAATGGGATGCACCATTATCAAATAAACCATTCACTAAATATGATTTTATAGTGATTGTACCTCTCACAGTCACGAGACTCATATCTTCTTTCTATGGAGACTCTTACACTACATGGAGAATATTTGTTTCATATTTTTATGGATAAAACCCCTTAGATCTTGAAATGTATGATTGCACTATAGTACATTTTCTGCTGATGATCCCATTACACTATATGGGGAAGAAAAGATATAATAAAATTTATAAAATTTTCTTGATCGATCACATGAACCACATATATTGAGTTCATTAGTGAAAATAAACTTGAAATGATTAGGCTCTTCACACTAGAATCAAGTAAAATTGACTCTTCCAAGAATTTATCAAGGTATAGAAGAATCCTTCTATTAGGATCCATCATGTGAGTTATCATGCTTTCTCATTCCTTAATGGGAATATACATAACTACCACTGGGAGAAAAAGTAACTCCCATAAACCCTGACTTACCAACCAGATCTAGTTGAACCATCAATTCCCTATAAATCTCCTCAGCATAAGAAGAGATATTTAGTTAGAAAAAATGAGAATAAATATCAAATTATATTCCAATATTGAACTAGAATGTATTCATATTCTCATTTGATATAATATCAGGTGGAAACTTCATGAGATTAGTAAACCATTTCAAATATTCTATCATGGTCCCATTAGCTTGATCGAATTTGAAAAACTACATAGCCGTAGCTATCTCTGGATAAAACTTGTTAGTGAAGAAAAACACCACGTCCTTCCACTCGAAAACCTTGTGCTGCTTCTTTGTAACCATTGAATCCCAACATCTCCTACTAGGTACCTCTAGTTTGATGTTTCCACATTTTACCTTGATCAAATCAGGTTTTAAAAGAACTAAAAAAGGATCACTCTTGGTCTACCAATACACACCTCTTGAGGATTATTAGATCCTTAGAATTATGATGGATTATTGTCAAGGAACTCTTAATAAAGATTCCAAAATTCATCCCTCTAAGGATCCACAACTGGAGCCTGAGTGGATATGGGTGCAGGTTTATATCCAAGAGTTTTGGTAGTATGCATAATAATCTCAATGAGATTATAGTCCATTAGAGCATTCACTTTTTTTTGTTAATCAGAAGCTTCCTCCTAGATCCATTCAGACATCTAATTGTAGACATGATTATTCATAAAATCATCAGTCAAAATTGAAAACTTTATATGGTTACTTAGATCAACACTCAAATAAGAGAAATTTTGAAATTAATACCATCAAATAAGAAAATAATATTTGGATTTCAACCTATTCAAATAAAAGTCTAGAAAAATACTAGAATTATTCATCAAGAAACCTTTTCCAAACAACCCTTGGTGACTTAAGGTTAATCGTGATGAGTGATGGATAAAAAGTCACTTGAAACTACCTCTTATGTCTCAAAAAATATCAAAATTCATTACTCACATCTAGGAAAGTTGCTTAACCAACACCATTGATACCAATGATTTATGAATCGACCTGAATACCCTGGTACCCGGATACCCAATTTGATACCGATATAGTTCAAAGAGATTTCCTAGTCCCAATGGGTTAGAAACTACGACATGTAATCATATAAGATTAAACATGGATTAGTTTTAAAAAATACAACAGAAGATAATAAATACACATTAGTAGGCTCAAAGATACAAAGGTAGAAAGTACTAGAAACCAAACAAGTATATCAATACCCAAAATTGTACATCATCAAAGTACTCAATTTTTTTCAAGATAAACATACCAAGAGTCATATCCCTCCATGCTAAGGGGTCTAGAACATTGACCTCCTCCAAAATATTCTTTTCCCTTTTCTTGGACCTAGATGAAGAAAATCTATAAATTCCCAAAGGAAAATGCAGGCTATTAGTTAAAAACACCTGTAAGGTCTCACCAAGTGTTAAATAATAAGATTCCATAATAATAAACTAAATAATTCATTCAATTATAAATAAAAAATACATTATAGTATATTTTCATATTTAAAATAAAACATGATTTCATTTAAAGAGATGCAAAACATTTAAAATAGGCTTAAATAAAAACCTTATATTAAATATTTTATAAAAATCTCTATGTATGAGTAAATAAGTTTAACAATCAATGGAATTTATAATCAAAATAGCCACAATAAGACTATGATCATCTAGAATGTAGTAAGATAGTTCCTAGTTATAAGATCCTCACACTCTCTTACCAATAATCATGGAAATTTTTACACTCATCCCTCAGGATCCATCCAAATTGGAATTATCAATATTCCATCGAGGATATGATCATAAGAACTATGTTTCTATTAGTGTTTTATTAAAAATACATTGTTATGGAATTATCATCCTAGAATAATTTTCCCAAATAACCCACAAACTACTTAGGATTTAATGTGCTCAATCAATAAGTTGAAAAATGAAAAATAATTTCATTTCAAAATTACAGTCATCATTCACAATTAAATTTCCCAACTTTAATTTTCAGACGCTAATTGAATTTCAAAACCAAAACACAGGTTTTTCATCAATTAATTTCTTTTTCATAAAAAAACCAATCATATGTTTTTATCAAATTAATTGAAGAAATTTTTCTAAAATCAGTTCTCAAATACTTTTATAACTTCCATCAATTTCAAAATATGAACAAAATTCCAATTCCATTTGAATTGTGGGGTTACCCAAAATTAAACGCCAATTTAAAAAACCATTCCAATTCATCTCAAATTTTATTTTCATAATTAAATTGAAAGAAATTCAAATTAAATCAAGAAATCCATGGGTTTATTAAATGAAAAATCTCAACATAACCACCTACATTTATTCAGAGTATCAAAACTCAACACCCGTAGGAGGACTTACCAATGATGAATAGTGAAAATGAAGATCAAGAAATCCAACCAAGATTTAGGATACAAATCAATGGAGTTTAGATCCCTTGAAAAAATTATGATAAAAAATACTATGAAGGAATGAAAGAGAGAGTGTGAGATAAATAGTGGGAAAAGAACCACATACAAGAGAGGGATCGAATGAGATCCTACACATGTTGATTTACCTTATAATGGGGTTGGAGGAGGAAAAATGGGTTATTTAGAGCCTCCAATAACTAGGAATTAATTATAGGTAAAGTTAAGGTCAATAAGGAGTTCAAAATTTTTATATTGGAAATTTTAAAACAATTTTTAGAATAAAAATGTTTCATCTTCACGGTTAGCTGAGTAGGGTTGCATGGTTAGATAGAGTATTCACCCACACCATGTGCCCCTCCACTATAGTGTATAATTTATACTAGGTGGGTTAATTTTTTTTCAAACCCTTCAAAAACCATGAAATCCCCCACTGGCTAGTGTTTCACAGTTTGTAGTAGGTGGGTGTACTATTTGGGAAAACTGTTCAAGAACCATGTATAACCCAGAAACTTCCAAAAAATATGAATTTTCACAAAAAATAACCTGAGTTAAACAACCAAAAAATAATGAAAACAATTTATGGTTTAGGAATACCTGAAACCTAGTAATAGGATGTTACATTTTATATATGTTATTAAATTTCCATATACTATTTATGATAAAATATTCATGATATTATAATATCCATAATTTCTTAAAATAGATAAATAATATGATTTCCTTTAAAATATCATTTTATAGAAAATATGTATATTTTTTTAAAAAATTATTCATCATAATTTATAATTTATTTTCATATAATAAGTATTATATTTTAAATAAGCATGTCAAAATTTGTTTAGGTTAAAATTTTGAGAATTTTTTAAAATACATTATTTTTTAGTGAATAGTAAAAAAATACATTTTTTTGGGTTTATAGGTTTATGAATTCATAAATATGTAATAATTATTTAATAATTAATATAAGATAATAAACAACAAAGGAAGTTAGTTTATCAATATAATCTATTTTTATTAATTACATTTATTCTCCAAAACTATAAAATAACTTTTCAAAGTATAAAATGTTTATTAAGGTTTTAAAAGGAATATTTTATGGAAAAATGATATTAACATGCCCAAATTAATATTAAAAATTTGATTTTGGTTACCTCATGAATAAAATTAAAAACCCATGCTGAAAATTTCTATACCCATGAGCTAAAACCTTTTGTAATCCAATGGTTTTTCATTTTCCACAACCTATAATTCCACATACTATATTTAATAATTAATCCGCAATTCTCATAATTTTTCAATAAATATCCACCTATACACTCCATTTCATTCACTCTGATGCTAATTATAACGTCCCAACCTCTATTAGTCTCTAATTAAGTCCTTTTTGGTAGGCCCCAATCTCTTAAGTAATTTCCTCTCTAAGATTAGGAAGTGATATTTAAGTTAAGGGATTATCTTCCTATTCCTTTTTATTCAAGTAATTTTTTTATAGTAAGCTCTAAATTTTTTAATTCACTATGTATTAATACAATTATTATCATTCAATTGCTTCCCAATTTTTTTTATCAATTATATGATTCCATTCTCTCTCATTAACACTATATATTAAATATTTTGTATACCAATTATATTTCTGAAATAATTCTTTGATTTTTCATTCCATGTTTTTTTAATATAAGTACCAAATTCTATTTTCCTTCATGGGGATTCATATAATTTTATTTTTAATTTTGTGTTCAGGTATTTATATGAATTAATCTCACGTTTTCATCACATGGGTTTAATATTTTGAAAGTAACATTCCTTTAAGCTCTTATAAAGTCAATCATTATAATATGAAACTCGTTCTCATTCTCGACGAGTTATGGTTGGAATGATTTTTTATGATATATGACTAATGTAGAACAAATAAAATTTGAAATATGAATGGTGTAACTTAATAACACTTTAATTAATTGGGTAATGTTTTTATCTCTTGAGATACAATGTATTGTGCACAAGTGATTAACTTAAGCACACTATGTTATGTTGTCTTGGTAGTTAGCCTTGAATTTTTCTTATGATGTCACGTCTATGTTGTTTCAAAATTAATTTGATGTTATGATATAATGATATCATATGTTTCATTCCTTTATTCCATGTTAATATTATCTTTTATGTTTTCATGATATGCCTATTATCTTATATATATCATTCTTACTCTGATTTCTCCCTTACTTGGGTTTATAGATCACATGTTTCTGCATGTATGTCCCTATGTTATCCTTTGAAACATTAAGAGTTCCATGGAAACTAGGAGAACATTATAAATATTTTAAATAATTTTTTAGTTTTTATTTTAAGTTAATGGTTTATATATCTAATCTTCCAAAGATATTAGACCTCTATATTTCTAGGCTGTGTTTTTGGATTATCATGTAGTGAATTGTGTAATGAAATTAGGGTTTTTATAGTTTGTGTATAATAATTTGATAGCTATTTTGGGGGATTAAGATTGATATAAAATTATTAAAAAAACTAAGAATAATTATAAATATTGTAAAACCCCCTAAATTTTTAAAAATTATAGATTTTGTGGTTTCCTAGAAATTACAAACATGTATTGATACTAGAAAGTGTATGTGACCATGTCACAAGTTCACACAGGGGTAATCACCATAAAAAATGCTAGTTTAGTATCAACACTATCATCAATCAATGAATGTTGATTGGACCTAATACTTAACACCAAGTTGGACACTCCGATGGGATTTTATTTAGATAATTTATATTCTCTTTACAAACCATTATGAAATATTTGAATATAATTTTCAATTAGAGAAATTAATAGGAAATAGACTATGTATAACATAGATTAATACATAAATATTCACAATTTAAAGTATACATGTAATTACATCTAAGTTAAGTAGTTTTTATTTTTATATGATTGTTTAATCATTCATAATCATCCCAAATTTTTTATTATTTTATAAAATGGATGTAAATTGAAGGAATCATATCAAAAATATATGTGATAACCAATGTGTTGATATCCCTAATTAAATGACTAATAAAATGGGAGAAATAGTCTTTAACTTCATTGAATTACTAACAAAACTGAATCAAGTCATTAGTAAATACATGAATTACATCAAAAATCCTTCTTCTATTAAGAAATAATAAGTTCCAATTCAATCCTTTATGTGAAAAAGGAATCCTACTTTTAGATTATCTTTTGACCCCCTAACTGTAGAGAAATGCAATAAATCTGTTGATAACATATTATTTTTCCTCCAATGGTCAGAGAAGGAGAAATTTATATTTTCCATTTATCAACTACAGGGGGAAGCTTATTTTCAGTGGACACTAATCAAGAATACAAAGCCTAAGAAAGACAACAAATCCATGAAATGAGGTGGTTTCAAGAAGTAATTTTTGAATAACTATTTTTTCCACACTCTCTATCATAAAATGGAGAGGGAATTACTTGGACTTGGGGAAATGGAGGATGAATCTATTGGGGTTTATAATAAAACCCTCACAAGGCTTTAACAATATAATTTTGTCTTTATAATGTATTTTAAAAGCAATTTGGATTGATTATTTTGTGTAATGAAGAAAATTATTCCAAAATACAAAGAAATTAAAGACTTAAAAATCTATGCATAATTTTTCTAATTTTATATAAATTTAGAGATAGATATAGGTGATTATAAGTGGTCCTATGGGACTAGTTATAAGAATTATATAATTTAGTTTTAACTCTGGAGAATATTTGAACAATACTCCTGGGGAAAAGAGAGTCGAACTTCCCACATGACATAAGTGTGGGAAGAAGCATCCCAGAAAATATATAAATGGGACAATAAATTATTTCATGTGTGTAAGGTAAGGATATCAATCTAATGAATGTTGGAAGGATATGGATAATTCCAATAATGCGATTGTGTAAAAGAAGGTTCCAAAAAATTCTTAATCCATGGTACAATATTTCTACTATAAATAACATGGAAACTTTGAAAACCATTTCTAGAATCCTAAGGTTGTAAAATATAATAGATTATAATAAACTCCAAGGAAAAGGAAGAAAGTAAGGTAATATGTGACCACAACTAAAGTGGATATTGACACTGATGTATTGATAAGAAAACTCGTTATTCATTCATTAATGGTGATCATACTATTTGATTATAGTTCTAATATTTCTTTAATATCATGATGTTTTGTAAAAATATTAAAATAACTCCAAAAAACGTAGATGTTCAGTTATAATTGAAGAAAAAAATGGTAAAATTACTATATATCAAGAATATAACTCCTCCCTATTCAATAGCTGTTGGATGAATCTCCTAGAAAACCTTTTCATACCCCCTTTAGATAAATTAAATTATATAATTGACATGGATTTTATGTCCTTATATAGAGTCCATATAAATTTCCAAGGTAAAGAAATAAAATTTCATGCTTTGAATCGTTGTATGATTTTATATAAGTGTAAGTAGGTGGATGAATCTCTTTTGGAATCACCTTCTCAAGAACTGATATTAATTCCTTATGAGAAATTATATCCATCTAAAATAATTGAGACAAAGTATATGAACACTCTTGAATACATTTCTATTATAAGATAATATATTTATCTTTTCCTTGATGAGTTACTTGATCTTCTTCCTTACCATGAGCTTGAGTTATCAACTAAACACATACATGGATCTCTATCAATATCTAAGACTCTATATAGAATTCAAAACATTGAACTAGAACAAATAAATAAGAAACTGAAAGAGAATATGGAAAAGGGTTACATATATATGAGTGGTTCACTATGGGGTGTACCAGTTCTCATTTTCAAGAATAAGTATGGTTTGATGAGTCTCTGTATTGATTATTGTGAACTCAAAAAAAAACATGATAAAGATCATGTATCCCCTACCATGAATTTATGATTTTTTCAATCATGCATGTGGAGACCAATACTTATCTAAAGTGTAAATTCAGTCATGGTATCATCAAATAAATGTTAGAAAAGAGGATATACCCATGATTTCCTTTTGAACAATATAAAAACAATATGAGTTCATATTAATTCTATTTGGACTCACTAATGTTCCAGTATTATTCACAGGCTTCATGAATTGAGTCATTAAAAATTACTATGAAAAATTTAGGGTATTATTTATAAATGATATTCTTATATACTCTAAAACCAAGGAGGAACTTGAGGAATATTTGAGTACTATTCTAAATACATTGATAAAGGATGAATTGTATGAAAACTAAAAAGCTTTAATTTTTTCTGTAAAAATTATCCTTCATGGGTCATGTAATCACAAGTGTAGGTATATTTATTGATCCCTAAAAAATAGATGTGTTTAAAGAATGTATCAAACCTAAATCTACAACATAGATCCATAGCTCCCTCATATTATATTGGTATTATTAGTGATTTGTGGGAAACATTTCCCAATTTTAAAACCCATTAACCAAGATAATTGGGAAGGGTGAAATTTTTTTTAGACTAATGAATGTGAAGAGAACATAATGGATCTAAATTATAGGCCAATCACTATGCCTGTAAAAACATTACGCACCTATGTGGAAGGATTTATTATCTATATAAATGCATGAAATTGTGGATTATGTAGTCTCCTCATATAAAAAAGATAAAGTGATATCCTATTCCACTCTAAAAATGAAGGTGCATGAGCAGAATTATCCAATTCATGATATAGAGTTGGCTACAATAATATGTTAATTAAATATTTTGTAGAATTATCTCTATGTAGAGAAGTGTAATATATATTTGGATCATAATAGAATCAGGTATATATTCATACAGAAAAATTTTAACAAGATCAAACAAATATGGTTTGAGCTAATAAAATATTATTATTTCTCATTCCACTACCATCCTAGGAAATAAAATAAAGTGGTAGATAATCTAAGTAAGAAGGATCCTATAATATTATCACCAGTGAGGATTTATAAGGATTTAATATTCATATAAATGAAAAGGATTAACATGAGAATCATAAAGAAAGGAACTACATACTACCTTCTTGAAATGATTTCTCAACCATAATTTTCGAAGACTATTAAGGAAACCCAAATGAATGATGTTGAGATACAGAAGAAGGTGGATGATATAATGATATAAAAAGAATCACTGTTCAATATTTATAAAAAATTTGTTGTGAGATTTGTGTCAATACGACATGTACCATCAAATTCTAAGATAAATAAAGTGCTTCTGACTAATTCTAAAAAATTATCATTATTTTACCACCTGATGAGAGAAAATATTTATATAGATATATGAGAGAACTATTAGTGGGAAAATATAAATAAGGATATTATGGTATGTACATATATGTGACTGGTATGTTTGAAAGTGAATGTTGAAAGGTTAAATAACAACAGAATGATTCAACTATTACCCATAACATCATGAAAATAGGAGAAAATAACCATGGTTTTTTTTCATGGGCCTTTTTAAGATAACAAAAGAGAACAAATCCATATGTGTTGTGCTAATATATTTTATAAATACTACTTATTTCATTTCTATTCAGGAGGAATTCTCACTCAATTAACATACAGGAATATACATTTCAAAAATGGAGACACTATATGGAATATCACTATTAATTTTATCTGGTCATGATATATGATTAAACTCAAAATTTGGGAAAAATATCCAACATTCTATGAAAATATAGTTAAATTTTATTAAATCCTTACTATCCCAAAATGATGTCCAATCTGAGTGAATAATCCATAATCTTGGGGATATATTAAGATCTTACTCAATTTACATCAAATGGGGCTTGTATCAACATCTTCCTTTGGTTGAGTTCTCATAAAATAATAGATTTCACTCAAGTTTTTAGATGGATCCTTTTGAATCCCAATATGGAAAGAAATATAGGACTCTAACATGTTGGTAATCTATGAGAAAATGAAAGATATTGGAACCCGAAATGGTATAAGATATTTTTGAAAAGTTCAAGACAATTCAATAACATATTATAGTATAAAAATTTTTATGAAAGAGTTATATTTATAACCATCAAGAAAACTTGAAGTTTGAGGTTGGTGATAATGATTTACTTTTTATATATCCAAGGAAGAGAGTCACAGGGTTTGGGAAGAAGGGAAATCTATTTCTTTTACATAATATCACTATTTAGATTCTTGAATTCATCGAAGCAGTGAAATATCGACTGGTGATCCCACCTTTCTTATCTCAATTACATGATGTGTTCCATGTATCAATCATGAAAAAGTACATACTAAATCCATCACATGTACTAAATCTATAGGTGTTATA
Organism: Viscum album; assembly: GCA_963277665.1. Classification (NCBI taxonomy): domain Eukaryota; kingdom Viridiplantae; phylum Streptophyta; class Magnoliopsida; order Santalales; family Viscaceae; genus Viscum; species Viscum album. The sequence continues at coordinate 1,188,277,515 of OY728164.1, forward strand.
ATCGGTGAATGATATTATTTATAAGGAGAAGTCGGTGGAGTTCTTGGACAACTGAGATAATTTTCTACACTACAAGAAAAGTCACATCGTCAATGTTCAGTAGAAGAACCATACGTATGGGGAAGTATCACTGGATGAAGAACAATTAATGAAACCAAAATACCCTTAATTTGTTTCTCCTTAACACATGAAAAGAAATTTTAAGGGAAACTTTTCTTAAAGGGGAAAGAATGTAATGACCTGGACTTTAGGTATGAAATTATCCTTTTAAATAAATCTTTATCATATTTAATAATATAGTATAGAACACATTCAGACAACCCAAAATTTATTTCATAGTAAAAGAACTCATGTTTTACAATAACTGTTTTATTATATAAGCGCACAGTAAAACTATTACATTATATATAAAAAGTACACATCATGAAATAATAATTACTATATTAACAAAGAATAATACATGGGGATAAACAAAAAACAATAATTTATACACTAATGTAAACTCCATAGGCCTAAATTCTTAAATAAATATTACTCCTTCCATAAAGATAATAAAAATAAGGATAATCATCAGAAATATTATAGAAATTATAAAGATAAATGTGGAGACTTTATAAGTAATGTAATGAAGGATGAGGTTTGAGAATGGTGGGGTATATATAGGGTGTAAAGGGAAATGTGACCTTTATGATTTTACTTTCAATCAACTATTACAATGTAACTCTTATATGACCATTAGCATAGTAATAATATTTAATAGAATTGTATAATACTAGTTTTAAAAAAAAATCAAAAGTATTATAATTAAATTTTCTATATTTTGTTATATGTCCATATACTCGTTATGAATCAATAATTTTGATATTATAAAATTAAAAATTCTTTGAAATGAATAAATAATGAATTTCCCTTTAAAAATACCATTTTATAGAAAATTTGTAAGTTTTATTTAATTAATTATTCCATATAATTAAAAAATAATTTCCATAACTAACGAATGATGTTTGAAATTAGAATGTCAATATGAGGTTAAAGTGACCTATTCATAATTTCTATAATACTTTAATTTTTAGTTAATTATAAAAAATAATATTTTTTGTGTTTGATAGGTTTTATGACTTAATAACTATTTAATAATTATATAATAATTAATCTAAAATAATTATCAAGAAAAAATTTACATTTTATAAATATAATCAATTTTAATGAATTAAACTGATTTTTTAAACAAATAAAATAATTTATGATATTCTAAACTAAAAATTAATGTTTTAAAAATATAATTTTATGAAAAAATGATATAAAATTTTCCAATGTAATATAAAAAATTGATATTGGTTCTCTAATGAATAAAAGTAAAATAAATTCCTAAAATGCCTAAAACCATGTGTTAAAACCATGGGTAAGTGAATGTTTTTTTTATTTTCCTCATCCTATATTTCAAAGGCCTATATTTAGGAATTAAAAAATAATTATCACCATTTTTTAATAAATACCCACCTATCCATCACATTATATTCACTCCCAATCTCATCAGAACTTTTCAACCACATCCTGACCAACTCCACTCTATAAAAATTAACATTATTAGTTAGAAACAAGGCCTCAAGAGTGACTCATCATATGTTAGAGGATTATGAATACCAACAAGGATCTAAAGGTAATATAAGGGGGATAATATAACCTCTGAATTTATAATAAGTAAATATAAGTATAAATGAAAAAATTTAGAGTAAGGAAAGTGAATCTCTGGTAAGTAAGAAAAATAAATAGAAAAAGACAACATAACTGATTATTAAAAGTAAAAAAACCACCAGAATAGTGCCAAATAATCAAACCATGGATAAACAAGGTGTTCCATAATAAAATCAATTAATACATATAGCTGGTCTGGGTAGAAAAGAAAATAAATAAAAAAATATCCAACTCTTTTGGGAATCTTGAGCAAATGATCGTCCTATATCTCTCTATCAAGTTCTAGGCCATAAAGGGTAACAGTAAGTGATAAAAATTCATGACCATGTCCTAAAAACAAGAGATCTATCTTAGTACCAAATGATGTTACATATAACGTGTGAATAAAACTCAGCAGGCCACACCCAATTTTCTCTATTATTATGTAGTATGTGAATATAAGATGGGTACTGTGTAGATATATCCAATAAGGGAAGAAAATAGAATTACCATGTTTTTCTGAGTTTCTCATGGGATAGCCATTCAATACTACATACTTTATTCTATGTTTATAATGTCTCTAATCATTTTAAAATTTTAATTTTAATTTTAATTTTTTTGGATCTAAGGCATATAGTGGAGGAATCCACACACATGTATGATCATATATGGTTCTATAATTTCCATTTAATTTATGATTCATAAGATGGTAAAGTCTATAGGGGTGTACCCTTGGTAGTTTACATAAGGTGGAAAATTATAACCTGAGCCCTTGGTTAATGTCCTAGGTATCCTATGTGTGAGATTTTAGGGGATCCCATGGATTAATCCAAGGTGTTCTGTAACATCAAACCAAATCTAATCCAAATCATCCATCCTAATCATTTATTTTGTGGAATTATTGGTGAACCATTAAAACCAAGCTGGTGCATTCATAATCATAAGATAAAGATTAAATTTAAGTACGGTTCTTCACAATGTAGACACATCAATGAATCGATTGAATCCCAATGAGCCTATCGAAAGAAAACTGTAATGGGAGTCCATGTATCACTCAGTCTATGCCACAACTTAAAGTAATTCTGGGTCCATGACCATAATAATGCATGATATAATTATTCATAATAAAAAAGATATATCAAATCATACTTCATAATAAAAAAATTGATAGGTAACATGACCTCACCTTTCATTTAAGACAATTAACCTTTTCAATTATAAATAAAAGTCAAAAAACACATTATAAGGTGTTTTAATTACATATCAAAGGTAGAGGGACCTAGAAAGGAATCATACCATTCTATTTAATTTATGAAAACAATTTCATTTTTGAGGGACAATTAAACACACCTTAAAATGTGTTTTAATAACACAATAAGGGAAAACATTAATTGGAATTTTATATAATGAACCCTAAGGGGTGATATGAGTTGAGGTAGAGAAACAATATTGATAAAAATTAGATTTTAAGGACAACTAATTCAAGGTGATAAAAATTTATTTAATCAACTTTTCACTTAAAAAAGTGTATCTTGGAATGTCTGGCTCTGGAAACAATGAAACATGGTATAGACATCAAGTCTATTAGAGAAAAGAGATATATTTACAAACTTATACCAATGAAGCTTCATTAATCCATTAATGCCCATTGATTCATGTTGGAATGAGATAAATTGAACAAAACAAACAATCACCCAAAAAATAGGGCATATGAGCTTGAATTTAAATGGAATCCAATATGATGAAATAAAAAGATATAAGAATCAAGAGTACAGACTGAATAAACGATGGTGATTCAATATGATTGACAATGATAGAATTAGAGAATGGATGATATTTCTAGATCAAAATCTAGATTGGGGGATGAAGGAGCTCTCTATGCATTGGAGATGATACATTGTGAAAGGGTTAATAAATTAGGTTTTAAGGATAAAATAAGTTAGGGTAAAAATATAAATTTACCCATTTGAAAGAGACATGAGGTTTGGCCACACGGTTTAAAAAATTGTGTGACAAACACATAATAGCATTGTCTATATGGGACACAATCTTGCATAACTAGGTGCATATTTTGAAAACCTATGGGAATCCCGTATAGAGCTACTTCCCAAGAACCCCACCCTATCACATGGATATGATCATGATTAGACAAACCATGGATAGCCTAATAAATTCACTTCTACAATCCTATTTATATTCTCACATAGCCATAAGACCTTAGAAGAATAGTTTTTTAAACATTGTGACACCCTCTAAGGTCCACATGGTTGTCTGAGACCTCTTATATGGTTTATAAAATGGTGTACCTTATTAAAACAGGTTGCATGATTGATCTGCATAGTTATTATTAACTGTGTTCCAACCTTTATCCAAATTACATCACTCCCAAAATTGAGTAATCAAAGACCGATACTCCCAAAACTCACCCAGGATCCTAAGAAACCTCTCAGGCCCTAAACCCCATCTAAAAAACATTCAGGGGGTTCAGAGTCATTGATTTACATTTTGAATATAGGATTAAAATTTACCCCTTCCAACAAATGAAAATTCAAAATTCATTTGAAATTTTCAACCATATCAAAACACAGAATCTTACATTCCTACCCTCTCTTAGTCTCTCATTAAATCCTTTGGTGAAATACCTAATCTCTAAAGGAATAACCCCTCAAATATTAGGAAGTAATATTTAAGGAAAGTAATTCTCTTTATCCTACTTTTTCATTCAAATACTTAATTTTTAGTGATCTATCCATATTTTCATGTTAATATATTTTTAAAAAATTATAATCAACAAATTACTTCACAAATTATGTTTTTTTAATGATATACTACCATTATATTTCATTAAACCCATTCATTACCAATTTTATATACCCTTTATATTGTGGAAAAATTTCTTCAATTTTTTATCCTAACCTATTTATTGTGAATTACCAAAACTATTTTCATTCAAGGGTATTCAAATTAATGTAATTTTAACTCATTAATAAGAGATTTAAATGTATGAAAGTAACATTACCATCTCATGGGCTCAAAATTTTGTAAGTATTATGCCTTTAAGATCTTATGAACATAATGATTATTATACGAAACCCATTATCATTATATATGGGTTACAGTTAAAAAATTTTCTTATGATATAATATTTATATGGAACATATAAAATTAAACATATGAATAGTCCACCTAGATAGAAATAAAATGAATTTGGTAATTTTTTATCACATGAGATACCATGTATGGTGCATGTGTGGTTATCCAAAGAACATTGTGTTATTATTTCATGTTTATATTGTTTCCACATTACTTTGTTTCTATAATTATATGATATAATATTTTTCATTCCATGGTTTGAGGTTAATATTCTCTTTTATGTTTTAATGATAATAAATTCATATTATATGTATCATTCTTACTCTGATTATTCACCTAATGAGCTTTATAGATCAACCCTTTTCTTAGGTAAGTCCCCAAGATATCCTTTATAATATTAAAAATTCAACTTAAATAAAGATCACATTATAGTTGTTTGAAATAATGTTGTCATTTTTATTTTATGTTAATATTTTTTGTATGTAATCTTCTAAAGACACTAGAACACTGGATTTCTAGGTTTTTTTTGGATTATAATATAATAAAATATTTAATGAAATTTTGTTTATTAGAAAAATGGTTTCTTAGTGAATATATTGGAAGTGGTAGAATTGTGACATTAGGATAGTAAACCAAGGGTAACATTTTTAAATTATAGATACTCAAAAATCATAATGATTGAGTGTAAAAGAAGAAATTCAACTATGGAATAAAATACAATAGATTATTTTCCAAAGATATATGTGAAAGTTTACACAAAGATAATGTATCCATGATATTTATGATATGATGATAAGAAGAGATTGGAAATTCCCCACAAGATAGAAAATGAAAAAATTATTCGCAAAAGAATGTTGAGATTCATACATCACATCCATTGGAGGTTATACATTTTAACATCCATGGTCCCTTGATAATATTGGATTTTATTTATTGATGATTTTTTTCCTCACATGAGTTAGAAACACTTTGTTATACTCAATGAACATAACTATATATATTTAAATATAATATTGTGTAGTTGCAAAGAGTATCTAGAAAAAATATAATGCTACACATTTTGGAACATAAAATGTTGTAGAAATAGGAAGATCTATGCTTAGAGTTGACTATCATACTTTTTATTTTTTACCTAGTGAATCTTTTGTGATGATGAATCAATGATTTATGAGTATTATAAATAGTTTTTAAGATATTGGTGAAATAGTATAAGATGATGAAATTATTCTTGAAAATATTATACACATCTTTCAGAATTTATGGTATTATAAAATAATTGATTTTGATGAAACCATAAAGGATAATAATATTACTCTAGATGATCATTTCGAAACACTGATGTAGTATGAAAGTAAATTAAAGGGAGATGCTGATAAAGGAAAAAAACAAAAATGATGTATTTTATTTAACTAAAAATACTTTATCTAAAAAATATCAAACTCCTTAGAATGTTTTTATATCTTCTATAAAGAAGAAAGTTGTTATTCAATCTGACTTTTGGGATTCTGAACAATAAATAAGTGAATTAGGTAATTTTGCTCGGAGAATGAACAAAATTATTGATAAGAAGTATTTCCAATACTAATATGAAAATAGTAATAAGGAAATAGTTGATAAGAAGAATGAAGTCACTTGTTATGAATTAAAAAGAGTTGAACATATCCAACTGGATTTTAATACGCAATAAATTAAAGGTAAGAAAGATAGAAATTCTAATCAGAATCAGAAAAAAGTTTCATAAGTAAAAAATTAAAGAAAGTCATTAAATATAATGATTCTTGGAGTGGAAGTGGAAGAGATTCCTCGTATGATACTTCTAAAAATAATAGTTCCAAATAGAGGAACATTGGTCTTCTTACCAGAGAACCTAAATAAAATTGATGTTTTATGCCTAAAGTACACACAACTGAAAACATTACTAATAAGTCACTAAATGATAATTATCCTCATGAGAAGAATTTTGTATCTTCAGATGAATAATCGTCCTCAAAATAAGATAATACATAACCTCTGTATGATGAAGTCTCTCATTTTTCTAAATTCATTGAAAATGAAAATTGAAAATTTAGTAAAAAACTTGATAAGGTTAAATCAAGAATATATGTTTAAATATAGTAATTATCAAATAATTCCAAAGATCTTGATAAATCCATTTTTAAAAAAGAATCATTTTTAAAATATTTAGAAAATAATAATTTTCGAAATAAATAATTTAAAAACTAGTTAGGATTAACAAAATTATGAAACGTTTACTAAACAGGATAAGAATTTAGTTGTAAAACTAAAGTCTTAAATTTCATCCTTAAAGAAACTTTTTTAAATCCTTACTACTTGTAAATAAAACATTGGAGAAATATAAAAACAAATTAGTTATCATGGAACTCGATCATGAATGGGGTTTACTCATAAAAAATTAGTTTTTATCTATTATTATTTTGTTTTAAAATTTTCACTCTTTTGTACTAAAAGTCTAAGTAGTGGAAATTAGAAAAAGAATTGTTATATTAATAAAATACAGTCCCTAGGTTTACACAAATCCTATTTTTTTAAAATAAAGTGAATTCCAAAATCTTTATTTGATGAAATTTCTAGACCCAATAAGGATTGGGTTTTAAAAGCATAATATATCTATTTTTAACAAAATAATAAAAGTGCCATAAAAAAATATAGTAAATGGATAATGGATGTTCCTAGAATTTGACTGGTAACAAATTTTTGTTTAAGAAATATTATCGATATGAAAGGTGGAAAAGTTACATTCAGAGATAATTATCAAGAAGAAATTTTTAGCACAGATAACATAGTTCTTCATGTTAAAGGTTTAATTTGAAATGTTTTACTTGTTCAAGGCCTTAATTAAAACTTTTAAGCATAATTAAATTATTTGAGTAAGGTTAAAATGTTAATTTTAGAAATGATAAGTGATTAGTACATAATTCCAAGGATGAATTTATTATTTGTGTCAATCTACATAAGAATGTTTACAAACTTATCACAGAAAACCATAGGAGCCATGACTTACCTTTCCTTAGAGAAATTGAAGATCACTCCTTGATAGGGAATATAATTTTAGGAAACTATAACATTAGAAATATATCTAGGTTTATTCAGAGAAGGTTTTTCAAAAATCTACCAAATCATAGGTTTATTTCTTCAAAATTCTATGATACTTATCAATATGGTAAGAAACATAAGTCTAGTTTTAAATATATTATTGATGACCTAAAAAATGATTATTTATATTTAGTACACATGGATTTATTCAATTCTACCCAAATAGTGAGTTTTAGAGGAAAATACTATGTATATGCCTTAGTTTATGATTATACTAGATACACTTGGGTCTATTTTAAAGTAAATAAATCTAAAGCATTTTTTATTTTAAAACTTTTATACCCAACTTTATAAATGAAAAAAAAATTCCCTTGATTACTATTAATAGTAATCATGGTCAAGAATTTGTTAATTATGATTTTGAAACTTTTTGTTGTAAGAATAGTATTGGACATAACCTTTTAGCTACTAGAACACCTCATAAAAATGTTTTTTTTAAAGAAGAAATTGTATTATTAAAAAATAACCAGAACCATGTTGAATTAATATTTAATTGCTAAAAAAATTGGGTTGAAGCGGTTATTACTATCGGTTATACTATAAATCAATTTTTAAATCAACCCTTTCTTAAAAAAACCCTTCTGAATTTTTGACTAGTTGAAAACCAAAATTTTCTTACTCTAGAGTTTTTGGATGCAATGTATTCAGGCTGAATATAGAAGACAACCTACTTAAATTTTCACCCAAATCTCATGAAGGAATATTTTTGGGTTATTCCACTACTTCTAAGGAATAAAAGGTTTTTATTAAAAAAATTTGTATTGTTTAGATAACAGTAAATGTTAGATTTGATGAAATAGATCATTTTTCTCAAAAAAATTCATCCTACATCCTCAGTATTATTTCAATACATGATTTTCAACTGATTTTAAATAATTAGTCTTATAATAAAAATAAAAAAAAAATATTTTTTGAAATATTTACTCAAGAATATTTTCTACCTTATATTAATTAACAGTGTTTACAAAACCTAAAAACCCCGTTGTTTATTAGGAATCATCCTAGTGATAGTATCATTAGAGATATTGATAAACCTATAAGGACTATAATTTCCTTAAAAATTGAAGTTTAACATCTAGCATTTCTTTCCCAATTAGAACCTAAGAATCCTGATGAGGCTTTAGGTGATGAAAATTCTATTAAGGAAACACAAGATGGCATAAATAAATTTAAAAGAAACAAAGTATGCATCTTTATTGAACGAAATAAACAAAATTGTATAATTTGAATAAAATGGGTCTTTATAAAAAAATGTGATGAAAATGGAATAATAATTATAAATAAATAAATAATTGTGTTAATGGTTATAATCAACAAGAATGCATAAACTATCAAGAAACCTATCCACTGGTAGCTAGACTTAGAGCTATTTTTTTTCTACAATCCTTTACAACATTCATTAATTTAAAACATTTTCCTATAGATATTAAGTATGATTTCAACAATTTATTTGTACAGTAGTAATTTTATGTTGAATAACCACTTGGTTTCGAAAAGATAAAACATCCAAAATATGTTATGTTTCCAAAGATTTATATGAACTTAAACAAGCCCCAAGAGCCAAGTATAATAAATTAACATGATTTTTAATACAGAACAATTTAGTTAAAGGTTATAAGGATCTGAATATTCTTATAAAATAAGTTAACGAAAACATTATGATTGTTCAAGTTTATATTGATGACATTATATTCAAATAAATTCAAAAATCATTAATAGATTCCTTTATAGATTTATGAAATCTGAGTTTGAGATGATATGATGGGTGAGTAAATATTTTTTTCTTAGTTTTGAAATATCTTAAAAACCAGAATGAAGTAATATATATCAACCTATGTATATAAAATATCTTCTTAAAAAAATTTGATATGAAAATACTAAAAGTATTAGTACCCCAACCAGTACCTCAAACACACTTGATCTTTATAAAGCTGGGAAACTTGTTGATAAAAAAAAATTTAGAAGTATGATAGAATGTTTACTTTAATTAAAGATATTCGACCAGGCTAAATGTTTATATTATATTTATGAACAAGGTACCTGGATAATCTAATGGAATCCCACCATAAAGCTATAAATCAAAATTTTCATTAACTTAAAGGATCCTTGGAATTATGAATTTTTTATTCTTCTAGACTTTTTTTTGAATTAATTTTTTTTTCTAATGATTCATTTGGTGGTTTTAAAATTGATACAAAAATCGCAAACATAAATTTTCACTTCTTATGAGACTCATTAGATTCTTGGTTTGTAAGAAACAACACTCAGTATCACGTTATACTACGAAAGGTGAATATTTCTTAGCTGGAAGTGGTTGTACTCAAGTGTTGTGGATGTAACACACACTCACTAATTTTGGTATGTGTTTTACTAAAACACAAATAATATGTGATAATATTAGTGAAACTGATTTATTTAAGGACCATTAACATCATTCTCATGAAACAACACATAGATATTAGGCATCATATTCTTAGGGATCACAACCTTAAACGATATATCGGTTTATAACTTATCAGAATTCTAGAACAACTTTCTAATATTTTTATAAATCCATTATCTTCTAATAGATTTTAATACATTAAAAAATGATAGAAATTACCATTGTAAAGTGGTCTTTCATTTATACTTCTTATATACCCATCTCCTTATATTATGTTAGTTTCATAGGGAGATTATATATGATTTTTTTCATAACATTTTTTTTCAAAATTTAGATGTTTTTAAAATTTTTATCATAATGGATTTTTAGGTCTCAAATTTCCTTAAAAAAAATTCAAAACCATTATTTTCAAAAGAATAATCATACTCATAAAATTTTAAAATTTTCTAAAAACTAATTTTCTAAAAAAATATTTTAAGTTTTTTTTGTAATGAGTTCTTATTTAAAAAATATAATATTATGTTTTATATCTATATTATTAAAAAAATATGTTCCATTTAAAAAATCTATTTTTTAATAAATATATTATATTAAATATTTTAAAAAAAATTAACATAATTATTTTACAAAATTTCATTAGGAACACTGTTATCCATACCGATAACACATTCTAACTCAAAAATGAATTCTTTATCTTTAAAATTTATTCACTATTTTCTTACAATATTTTATCTTTTTTGTGGTAATACCTTAATTTTTTTAATATTATTTTTAAATCATATACAATATAAATATGATAATATATTCTAAATCCTAAATAGTTCATAAAATATTAAATATTTCTTTGAAACATTCTAAAACATCATACCAGGTATGATATAATATCAACTATTAGATTTATTTTTGGAATTTGAACCATCAACTAAGTTTCCTATATAAAGGGATACCCTCATTTCCCACATCAAAAGTTTATTCCTTATTATTTTGAAGTTCTACTACATTCAATAACCTCCAGTTTGAATTTATCCATTCATAATATATCCAGTCTGAATGAAATAATATCTTGTTTCTTCCCAGAATATAATTCATGTTGAAAAGGACTTCAATGAGTGGTATGGTTTTAGAGAAAGGTTAGTTGAGAAAAGATTTTATGATAATAATGATCCTATCATTAAAAAGATATAGAATTTCAAGGATAAGAATATTTGTGTATTGAAAAAATCAATAAGGATCAAGATTTAGGGTATCATGAAATTTTATGTTATTTATATTGGTTATTAAAGTTTTTAAATGAGGATGAAAGAAAGCATTATTTCACAATTTAAAGAAAAGGTTATCAAATTCCATATAGAAAAGCTAAAATTTATATTTAAGTTCCATTGTATGTAGAATATTTCTATCCTTCCCATAAGTTTCTCGATAATCCTGGATCCTTTGATAAGGAAAAAAATAGAAAATTATTTTTTTGATCACTATGAGAAATTCTGAAAGGTAAATCAACACACATCAAATAATAGAGTTGTTGTATTATAGATTCAAGGTTTCTCGATATTGATAAAAGGGAATTGTGATACCCTAAATGTGACTGGTGTCTTTCTTTTTGATTTTCTGGTAAATATGTGAAAGATAGATCTAATGGGATACATTTTTTTTTAAAATCAGGAAAACAAATTGGGTGCCATTAGGTCTCATATTATTATGTTTTATATGGTGTTAAAAATGTTGTTTCTTGAGTGTATAAAGTTATTTAATATTGAAAATAAGTCAAATATGAAGAAGTTGAAAATCCAATTCATCTGTGATGATACTCTCAAGATAATAAGATATGGTTTTAATAAGGAAGAAAATACCTTTATTGAAAATCTTGGTGGTACTTCTATATAAATATAATTATCTAAGAGACTAGAGAAAAATGTTCAATGAGGAAAAATAATGTTGATCATGGTAACCAAGAAAACAAAGGAAGAGAATAATATTCTGAACCTTAGAAAAGTTAGAAACCAAATTCTTTGGCATATGAAGTAGCTGAAGAATTGAGGAAGAAAAATATAGAATATAAAGGAGAAAATCCTTTGTTTGGACTCAACCCTGCTGAACAAAATGCATTGAGAATTCATGTTGTAGAAATTTTGGAAAAATAAAAAAAATGAAATCAAATGAAATAAAAAACAACAAAGAGAAATAATTATATATTCTTTGATGAAAGGAGTATAGGAAGCCTAAATTTTTTTTGTTCTTCCTTCTAAATAGGCTAGCCAAATAATTCCATATGTTGGTTTATCTTATCAAGAAACTACAATTTTTTATGTCAAAGTTTCCAATGTTATAAGAAATACAAGAGATAAAGTTTTTTATGAATCAGTACCTGCTGAAAAATATGATTTAATAACATATTCCCAAAAACAATAAGTTTTTTTTAAAAAAATAGATGAAGATAACACATGTATTGATGTTTTAGTAAATAAAAATTAAGGTATTCCAGAGGGAAATTAAAATAAATAAGAAATCATTGAAAAATATGTTTCTGAATATGGTAAAGATAAAAAGAAATATTAAAATTATAATAAATATGATGATATAAAAGTGGATATAGATAAATATGATAATAAAGATGATAAATATGATAAATTATCTTTTATGAATTAATATGCCTCATCATTGGATTTACCCAATAGATTTGATCCTAAAGAAAAATCTAAAAGTATTAAGAAGAAAAAATCTCTGTCAAATAATATAGATAAATCCTCATATAAGATGGATTATAGAAGTTATAATTCATAAATAGATTGTGATATAGATCACTCTGATAAAAGAAATTATGATGATGATATCATTGAAATATCATAGGGAAAATGTGATGGTCAAAGAGCAGAAAAATCTGTGTTAATGAAAAATGTAAAAGAAATATCAAAGCAAGTGGAAGTCAGAACCACAAATACTAAACTACCTATATTTGAAATATATGATTTAGTGTTTATGATTACAATTTAAGGATTTGATTACATAGTTTAATATGTAATGAGACTATAAGTAATTATCAATTTCTTTCAAAAATTAGAATCAGAATATGATTTATTTCATGAAAGTCATATTAAAAAATCAGAGTTAATACATGTTTTACCAGGTAGAGTAATTAAGAATAAAGATAATCTTATAGTCCTTCAAGAAACATCTCAACCTCATGAGAAATATTGTAATAAAGTTGTGAAATAGTTTTATAATGTTGATAAAAATGACAAGATGCATGATGAATCGATTTAATATTTGAAGAAAATGATAAGTGAATATACTAAAACATTAAATGAGTTACCTAATGATATATTAGATAGGGTGAACTTTGTGGAATAGTTTAAAAACCAAATTGATTTTTTAATCCAGTAATTAAATGTTTTAAATGTAAAGATGAAATATATGTGGTTAGAGATCTCAAGGATCAAGAATTACAATGACGAAAACATCACTCTGATGAGTCAGAATGAAGAATTGACTGAATGGATTTAGATTCTAGATGAAAAAATTCAGTCTCATTACTAAGTTATAGAAAAGTTTGAGGAAGATAGGAAAGAGTTCAAAAAAATTAGTAAAGTTGTCATATCCTTAATGAAGAAATATTAACAGTTTTTTCCTTTGAAATATTTTTTTATATATGTTTTGAAAACATCTTTATCAATGAATAAATTCTTCATCTCATTATGAATTTTTTGATTGTTTTCTAATTCTGATTGGCTGAATGATCTTACATTTTTATGGATGATTAAGTAGTTCATTATTTTGTTTTTCATATTTTTCTCTCTAACCATTTTTATGAAACAAAATAATTTCCCACATTATTTTTGAAAATCACAATGGGGGAGAAATTATCATATTTGGAGGATAAATAAACATATTTGGGAGAAAATTTATAATTCTTTTTCAAATGGGGAGAAATTTCATAAAAAAAGAGAATATGATTTTCAGGTGGAGTTTTTATCCTTAGGAGGAGTTTTTTGTATTCGTCACTGTATTCAGAAGATGTATAAAACTCATGGGGAGTTAAGTTTTATTGCTTAATTCTGAAAATGAAACACTCAAAAGAAAATGGACTATATGTTTTCAATGTTATTTCCTATTTATGTTTTGTGTCGTGTTCTTTATAAAAAGGGGACATTGTTGAGTCAATTTTTTTTACTTATTACTTTTCTATTCCTTTTTATTTTTAAATCAAAACTCTTTCAAAAATACAGTATTACTAAATCTTTATGTTTAGAGTGATTTTAGAATGTTTTTTAGAAAAGTTATACTTTTTTACCATACATAGAATTAGTTCTAAAGAATTCATGAATATAAGCTGACATTATTCATTACAAATATCATAATTTGTATAGAGCCGATAAAATTCAGATTTACCTTTATTATATCAAATGAAATACCATCTATCTTGTCTTTTGTACTAAAAAAATCATCATAATCAGATTGATATTGAAACCAATGAAGATCAGATTCACACTCATAGAGATTATCGTAATGACACATGTATGGAAGTCCATCAGACTAAAAAAGTTTAAAATCAGAATAAAGATAAAAATTTTCTATTATAATGGAATGCCTTTTATAATGTGATGGTGTAAATACAATACAAAGTTTGATATTCTGTTATTACATAAAGATATGAGTTGTTAAATTCTAAGTGACCATGTCCTTAAAACAAACCTGGAGAAAATATAAACATTTGGAGATCGAGTTGACCATTATGAGCTCACATATAAATACCCGACCAGTTGAAGAGTTTGTAGTGTTTGATTAAATTTCTCTCATAATACCTATAAAGATTTAAAATCATGAACAACTAGTTCTTAGTATTGAGTAATTCTTTAATTGATATTCTTTTAATAGATTCCTTGTTAGGTTGTATCCTTTAAATCATTTCTATAATTGTTTCCTTCAACTGATTGTTCTGATTATGATCAAGGAATTGTGGGGATAACATGATGTAGAATCCAATCATCATATTTATCAAGAAATTGTAGGGATAACAAGACAGATCTAATCCATCAGATCGAGGGCTTCAAGGTATAGGCTGAGAGATCAAAGTTGATATTTCGTATCAATGAATTTACTTTCTAAATAATGATAGACTTCATTATAAGTATAAAATTAAGGAAACTTTAGCCATTTTTTGGATACCTTACTCTAAGGATAAAATAGATCAATCCATTTGAAATATCTAATCCATTATTAATGTGGTTTTTTTGTTTTAATTGTTTCTTACAAGTTATTTATTGCACTGTGTATGTTTGTGTTATCATAATATACATGAATACCATAAACAATAAGTTGATAATCAGACCTTTTATTAATCCAATCTATTTACATTATTTTAATATAAAATTATGTGATTATGATTATCAATCTTTAATATAATCATATTTAATCAGATTTAATCATATCTTATTTGATTAAATTTTCCATACTATGACATAATCATATATATATTAATTACGATTTAATCATGTTCTTTATGATTTTAATTGATTTACTCTGATATATCAAAGTCAGTCTGATTAAAATAATTAGGTAATCGAACTAAGGTCCAATTATGAATATGATATTCTTACATAAATAGTTTTTGTGAATTATTTTAGTGTAAACTCTTTAAAACTAATGTTTTTAAAACTAAAATTCACCCCTATCTTGTAATAGAGCCATATTGAATACATTATTTCAATCCTAATATAAATATATCTCATATTTATATCCATCATGATATATAAGTACAAAGTTAATATGGATTCTATATAAGAAAAATCAGTTTAAAGTGACGATATGGAAATTGAGGAAAAGAGTAAATATTTATAGGGAGTTATTGAGTTCATCGGTCACAAACAAGTTAGTGATCAATGAAATTTTTAGGGGAAGAAATCATTAAATTTAATCAGTGTGGAAATTCGTTTATATCATCAAAAATGATGGTAATATGATAACTTTTTATTTCAAGATCATTTTTCTAATGTTGTGGAATTATTTTACTACTTAAGAATATAAGTAAATGCACATATTTGATATATTTTAGTTTCATAAGAACAATTTCATCCTTTGGTTATTCTTCGATCAATTTCCAATTTACCTCTTATTCCAAGAAAGAAATACCTGAACAATAATTTTTTATGCCCAAATCTCTATAATCACTTTTAACAGATCACATGATCCATAAAACAGTGACAATTTTATCCATCTATATCTAAATATTTTCCAAAGAAAATATTGTTAATACATTATTATCTAAACGTAAAAATTTATTCTTCTAGTTCAACAATAATATTTATTCATAATTTTTTTACCTAAAAACAATGACACTTTAACCAGGACATTATGAAGGCTAGTGGTAGGCATGAAAGCCTTATCGTCCTTCTATCATGGGTCCAAGTCCCAATACCTTGCTGAACATGATGGGTTGTCACACGACATTTTTAATGTAATTTTTCAAAAAATATATAAATATATTTCTTATAAAATTCTGAAAATTAATATTATTTACATAAATTAAATAAATTTATTCATTAAATAAACCTTTCACCAATTTTATCAACACAATATGTTTTTTTACAAAGTGTAGTAACATTATTTGACTATTATTATAGTCATAGTATCTACCCCAATGGTTATCAATACCTTTAAAAATATGTATATTAAATTTAAAGGCATTATTACCAAAATAATTACTCTAATATATCATTTTCTTTCCATACATTTCTCTAAAATGACCTGAATGTTTTAGTATTTCTACCGCACACATTTTCAAAAGGTGTGTTTAAGACATTGAACTTATGATCAACCTTAAACTCATAACCATTATGGTTTTAAAAACTCTTATATTAATGAATACACAATTACTTTTAAAATTTAACATAATCCTTAGATGTTTCAATATTATTGTATCCTAATTAATATTTGTAAAACGCTTCAATAATTTATTTCATGAATCAAAATAAAAAAGTAATTCATTCATTTTAATTTCACTTAGGTCCTTCAATGGTCTAGGGGATACCCTTTAGAAGAGGTTATTGACATGGGTAATTCTCAAGTTCCCCACATTTAAGGCAATAAACAATAAATAGATCCTTTGGATGATCTTTATTTCCTTCCATCATACTATTCAATTTTTTCTCATAAATTATTTGCTTTATTCCCTTTTTCATCACACATAATTAATTTTCCTATTCTATTTATATACTTTGATAGGTTTGTCCTTCCCCATTTCATACATGATGGAAATTGATCCTTATTTCCTCCATAGTATCCACCACTCAAGCTCTTAGAAAACCCCATCCTTCTCTTATATTATGAGTTCGAAAGATAGTTAAGGTGTATGTTTTTAATCATATTTCAGGAAAACTAATTAAGAATAAAAATAATATCATTCAACACTATCGGCATCCCATTTTTTTTCTTATGGTAACGACCTTGTCTTTTATGTTCACTGTCAACATGATTCCTTTGGGTTTCAGCCATTAAATAAAACCAGAAAGCATAGTGTGAGAAACAATTATCATAATGAGAAGACCATATAATCATTTATAGGATGTCTAAATCCTAACTCATTATTTTAAATATAAAACACCATAGTATTAACATAGGTTATTAATTATTATTACCTATTTAAATACTTCATAATTGATTTTAAAGAAAATTAGAATTATCTGAAGAATATATATAAAGAGTGTCAAATCAGGTGTCTAGTAAGGCCTGTTTTCATGAACCAGGTGATGACTAGGTCAATACCAAAGTTCCCTATTCATAGTATTTACCTGTAGTTTCATCAATTCCTAAACCACGTCTACATGTAGTATCCTTACATGGATGTATTTCATTGAAAACCCACATAATCTCAACTTTACCAAGACATTAGAATGTTATTGTACACTTATCCTCAAATTATATCATAATTTTATATTCTTTAATCTACGATGTCCTAAATCTAGTTCCTAAGGATTCTACTAAACTTGTTCGGATACCATGTGAAGCGCCCTCGACTAAAGAAACCCAGATCTGGTGTCGAATACCATTACATTAGAATAAGATACCCTAAAATTTCTTCCCAAAGGACTGAATATTCTAGTAGTCTTGGTAATATAGATATGTACATGAGTCATACATTACATTTGGAATACAAAAATTTCCACATATTTTTTTATTTTGAAGATAATTTTATTCCATCTAGTGAATCCCTATATATTAGTCATAGTAAACATCATTTCATCCTAGGAAAATGAAACAATGTAAAGGTGTGATGAAATTATATGTAAGGGTTAAATAAAGTGGAATTAATAATTATTAAATGATCATAATAAATATGTAATAGTAAATAACTTAACAAACATTCCATTTAATAAATAAACTGAGAAGAAAGTACATAAACTATCCAGCATGGTAAAAAACTAAATTTTTTGAAATTTAAATAACATGAAAGCATTAATAGATAAGTAATAATCAATATGGAAGGGTAAATAACTGAGAAAACATTCATTTTAATCAATAAACTGATAATAAAATACAAATATATATTTTTTTCATAGTAAAAATCTCATGGAAAATAATTATTGAATCTGAATGAAGTAAATTCTTAACTATTAGACTCCATCTTTCCTAGGAACCTTGATTGTTTACCGTCAATACATTTCACAAGGCAGTTTTATAACTTATAAGCTGAAAGCACATTTAGCTAAGGCTAACCAACTTATTTTTCTCATGAGACAACTAATGCATCAAGTAGATTACATTAGTTGATCCACAATTTGTGTTATACAAGTACAAAGAATTCCTAATATATTAAATAATTGATTTAATTCATAAGAATTTTTCCTCATCAAATATCCATATTGAGTAAAGGATACATATTTATCAATATCTCTATTTTTAATCAAATAACATTCAAAGTAAACACTACACGTAAAAATGGCAGATGGTTTAAGAAAAAATCATAACCATGAGAATATATATGGATATTTAGAGGAAATTTTATATCCAATGATCACAGTAAAGTGAATAACTAAAAGGGAAGTTAATGAATAATAACATGATTCAAGGAATTGATTTTCAACACTATCCTTAGTCAAAATAATCATAAGCCATCTAGAAGAAGAATAATTATTCAATCAAAACAATGTATACCAATTGGAGTAAGAATAAGTTTTGCTTTCATTAATGAATTAAAAAAGTTTATTGAATAATTTCTTGAGGAAAATATACTTTTCATTTTGAAAAATAAATTTTAAAACATAAAAATTTTTGAAATTTTTTTTATTGAAATTATTATTTGAAAAAATTTTATTTAAAAAATATATTTAAAATTGGAAAGGAATATTCAATAATGATGATGGATAATTATATACATGTCATATAATGTAAAAATAATATTAGGTTTGCATTGTGAAAAGGTTAGAAAATTTCCTTTTTTAGAAAACGACAAGAATATTCCTTTAAAAAAATTGTAATAAGTTAAAATGGGTAAAAATTTATTTAATAAATCATTTTAAAAATCCATGAAATAGTTTTTAAATAATTTTTAGAAAACATGGTTTCAGAAAAAATAGGTTTTTAACTAAATAGAGAAATGATGTCAGGATTTAATAAAAAAATTTTCTAAAACATTTTAACTACCAAAGAGTAGGAAAATTGTAATATTTCCTGAAATTAATCATGAATAATAAAATTATAATATAATTAATTAGTTAATTAAAAAATTATCAAATAATTTTCTTCAATTTAAATTCAAGTGTAAAAAATCCGGAATAAATTGAGATTGTGATGTAAACCCTTGCTAACATCATAATGTTTAAGTTAAAATCAAACAATGAATAAATTATGGGTATAAATTATAAATACACATAAAATATTTTAAATTAAAAATATAGATTCAAAATTAATTACACATATAATATAATAATATTAATAATAAAGAGGAAGTAATATAACCTAATGAAATGGAATTGGGTTAAGATATTTTTACCACTTTGTAACTTTTAATTCAAATCACATTAAATGAAGTAATTCAAAATGAAAATTAAAATACCATGAATAATTACTTATTTATGATATTATAAGTTAATGTTCATTATATACAAAAATAAATTAATAAATTAATTAGTTTCATAACATTATAATATTCTCCAATGAAAGGAAATTGAGATGAAATCCCTCACTTTGCACTTTCCTTTTCATCATAATTCCTTTAACTTCCTTTATAGTGGTTTAAAAAATTTTATTCAATTATAACATGATAATATTAATATTAATGATATCATATATGATTATTTTATGACATCTTATCACCATTTATTTAATAATCATTCATTATTTTCATTGTTTTTGGTGTTAATCACCTTGTTTTTCTAGTATATTTTGACATGTTCTTTTTTTATTCATATTACATAGATCCTGATTTCATAATCTATAGAATTTAAATAATGATTTAGATATAATATATATTTAGTATATATTTATTCATAGTAATCCATAAAATTTGGTGATAATAAATGAAATAAACCATCCATGAAGAGGGTAGGTCATACGTTTACAAGAACACTATTTCCATTTTATTGGAATATTTATTGAATGAAAATTAAATTAAATAAACATGAATATATAAATATTTTATCATTCTAGTATCATTATTATTTAATATAAGTCATATATGATCATTAAAACCTTCCTTAATGCATTCCATGCAAAGCGTGGATGAATCCTGTCACTTCACAAGGTGGTAATCTTTCATACATATGAATGACGTTATCATATTCTCATAAAATGGAAAGAATGAAGATATATTAATAACATCATAAATATCATATATATACTATTTTAACTATAAATCCATAATTATTCCCATCCCTAAAAAGGATTTAATGGGAAAATGAATGGCATCGATTCGCAAGGTCCTTGTCCACCATACACAAGAATTATGATTTTTGGACACATTTAATGGATGTGTGTGAATTATTAGGTCATACCATTAATATAAAAACCTCCTAGTGTACTTATAATAATAATTTTATTATATAATAATTGTATAAAATTAATTTAAGTATATAGATATAGAAATAAAATAAAAACTCTTTTAGAAGAATATTACCTCTTATTCAGGTATCCTCCTTATATTTGACTAATTCCTAAAAAATTGGCTTTAGCTATAAGATAATTACTCTAGAATGATGAAAGGTATTTTTTTTTTGAGTTTTTTGGGAAGGTATTGTATGGATAAAAGTGCTTTGAAGGAGTGAATTGGGGAGAGGAGTGGGCAACCATTTATAAGTGGGGGAGTGGAACTCTTGAAAAGTTTTTAAAGAGTGGATACCACACACATTTATTTCACGTAACCAAGAAAATGTAAGGATATATTCAAGATCCTATAAGTTATAATGTTTAAATATGGTCATACAATTGGGTTTTCATAAGTTTATAGGCTATTTTTACTATTTTTTTAAAGTTTATCCCCTAGTAAACATGTTTTAATCTTAATCACTATAATTAATTTTAATTATTTTCACTAAAAAAATCAGTAAAATTTTAATTTTACATTATGATAAATTTTAAATAATTTTTATTATAAATATATAATCCATTTTATCATATTTAATTCATTAAAATGGAAAAATTAAATTTAAAATTAATCCTACAGACAGTATAAAAAAGCAGGATTTTAATGTGAAAATGTGCAAAAGTTTACAAAACTTTAACATCTAAATTAAATATCATTTTTTAAAACAACATGAATTGGATTAATAGATTTATAATATAAAAATTTCTACAATAAAACTAATTTTAAATATAATTCAATATAATAAATTATTTATATGAAAACATATTTTTCAATTAAAATTCAGTATTTTTCGTTATTCATCAAAAAAATGAAACATCTTAGGAAAATTCAAAAAACAATACCCTAATATAATTTTTACATTAAAATTTTAAAAATGAATTCTATTTTTCCTATAAAATTTAAATTATTATCAAAATTTATTTTAAAGCATGTTCTTCACTAAAAGGAGACAAAACTATCTTTAGAATAATACAACTTTTTATGCCTAAAATTTGATTTTTTATTAACTTATGAATATCAAATCAATTGGATGAATGTGAAAAAAATTGATTCAATATATAATATAAAAATTTCATTAATATCATTTACTAATAGTAATTAATTTAATCTATTAGGATAAAATTCCTTTCGTGGATAAAAATAATTTTTATAAAAACATTTCCTTTATATTGAATTTGTTTTGATATTCATTTCTAATTAATTGGTAACCAATTAATTCAAAAATATATATTTATATGTTAGTTAATATTATTCATAAATTTAAATTTAATGACCTATGAGATAATTTCCATTTTAAATAATGATATTAATATTATTCTTTAAAACTCGGTCATGCGTGTAATGCAAGCTATCAAAGAAACTCGTTGTTGTGTGTAACATAAGATAACTTTGTATTATGTGAATTGAAATATATAGAATTTATTATGTTTATTTTAAAATTTAAATATATCATAATTTATTAGGATGTTTTATTCTCTTCTATTTTCTGGGTTGCGTATCACATAAGCAATTGAATAAAAAGTTATTCTTTTAGAATTTAGGGGAGTTATAGATTCTATAGTGGGGAGGATGGTATGGGAAAATAAGATAAGATATATGTGTAAATTGGTTAAAAATAAAAATTGGAATTAAGAACTTTTAAAAAATTTATGTATTATGGGTTGGTATCAAGGGTTGTTCATATTATTTGAAAACCATGTACTGACCATGTAGGAAACTCCTTATAAACAAAATGGGATGCATGGTTTTCCTAGAGAGTCTTCCTGGTTTAACAGACCATACAGAAACTATTAAAAATGGATCTACTCTCTCCAATGACTGCATGCATAGTTAGGTTTAGGGTTAGTGAAAACCTTGTTCCCTGACTCATTTCCCAAAACATTCATTTTTCTATCACTCATCTCTAAAAAACTCTAAAGGTAAATTAAATGAGAATAAAATAAAAAATGAATACATTTTTATGATTTGGAGGATATCATAATAAATAGCATAACATCTAAATTAATATTAAGGATTTCAATTATCAATTCCAAAATGATGATTTCCCAATCTTGATCATCAGACAATTGATTAGTGAAATATATTGCTTACAAGCCCTCTTTTTTATGGAAGTTTTTTCTATGTATAAACATATCTAAATGTCCCCAAAGGATAAATATGCCACTACCTTCAAATCACCACAAGCGATATATTTATACAATGTAATTCTATTTGACATGATAAACATTGGTTCCACATTCTAATGTGTCACACACTATATTTTGAATACCCTTATAGCGTAACTCGTGGATTCTATAAGAATGATTTTGTGGTAAAATTTCAATAATGTTGTGATCATATAGCCAATATGATGTTAATATTCAAAAAAATATAGAAACACATAGAAAATATGACACCCCTTAAATGAACGTTCAGGCTAACATTGGAAAAATTTACTTGGAATTATGTTACACCATTACAGTATTAATGTTAATCATAAAAAGATAAATGTAATAATTGATATTACACCACCTCAAAACCTAATGTTATTAAGGGGAATATGTGGAATTATTTTGAGTATCAGGTTCTTTATAGACAATCCTACATAAAATCGATTCCCATTTTCAATATTGATTAATAATGGGGTCACCTATCACTTGGTTGAATATTGTCAGAAATACCTTGACGATCACAAGTAATACCTTCTAAACCTAACATTATTGATATTTCCTATTAAAGGGAACCCCCCTTATCCTTTATGTGGATACTTTAATGTAATCTTCTAGAAACCTCCATACTTATAATAATGATACATGTAATTAAATAGAATCTAATATTTTAGAAGGATAATGTTTTCTGTTGAGAATCTATATTCCCATATTAGGAAGAATTACCTTATTTTGATTTTTAATGTATAGAAATTGAGATACAATTTTTATCACCATGAGATCTATATTTTCTGTCATGTTAATTAACTCTAATGTAACTTGATTCATCAATTTTTGATAAAATATTTATAATAATGGGAGATCATTCTCTATAATTTTTATATTCAATTCGTGTCTTAAAAGTAAATCAAGGAGAAGGTGTGATAAATTTTCTAATGAAACATCTTAGCCTAGTGAATTAATTTTTATGAATGGATTCCCAGTATGAAGAAGTATTTTATGTCTATAGAACATAGAAATAATGGGAGGTGTATTTTGATAACAAATCTAGGATCCTAACTAGTAGAACGATGTGGAATCATAATCTCAATGGGGTCATCTTAGTGATTGTATTCATCTCTATATCGAATGTATTTTTGCATTAATATTTGCTTTTTTCAGAAGTTTGTTCCACTAATGAGGAGGACTACATGGGTGTCATTGTTGGATTATAATTATCCCTAAAAATACCAATGGAATAGTTAAATTTTAAGTTTGATTCATAGTTAGTTATTATGTAAAATTAATTATGTCAATTGCATTACTAAGGAAGTGATAATTCACATTATTGATTATATATGATAATTTTTTACTAAATTACCCTTAGATACAACACTATCTTACATACCATGTTCATAAAGTACTCAATAAGATAAAATGAACAATGAATTAACATCCCAGGGAGACCAAGACTTGGAAAAGATATTAATTCACATCACACATCACAAGGTTGCCACTATATTTAATAGTAGTGATATATAGTTGATCAATGAAATCAACACCGTTGAATAAAAAGTTGAGAATTTATCAATTAAAACAAATTCCTTATTTTTGTGTGTCTCCCATAATAAACTACCTTAAAATAAGGATCCCCTTACTAGATAAAATCAAGAAGGAATAGATCAATCATCATAAAGAAAATTTGATCATTTAGGATGTCCTAAATTCTAATAAGGTTTTCTATAAATGATGATTTTATAATTTTCGACACTTTTTCATTGAATGGGGAAAGATCCTTACTATTATATAATAATTTCATGATGGTTCCTACATGTCCCAACAATTAACTTCCAATATCTTCAATGAAATCAAGATTCATGGGTACTTATAATCATTAGTGATATATTACTACATGAAATTTATGATGAAATTCCATGGTTTTTAGATACATGAAAATTTCATCTATAATACCCCATAATTATTACACAATACCAAATTTTATTATCTATTTTTTTATATATGGGATAAATATCATTTGATACATACTCTCTAACTACATCTAGGAAATACAAGGATATTCTTACCACTATTAATTTCTTCTCCATGTGTTCAAAGTTTTACCCATCAAGGAAATAAAAAAGAAATATATCATCAATATCTTCAATACTAATATCATTATCAAATTTGGTTCCCATCAGGAAATACTAATAAAAAATGACACTAATTGTTGTTCTTATAAATTTAAGTGGATATATATTGGGAATGACATCCAGTCTAACCATTCACCCCACTGTCATAAATTAGATAAAGTTATATATATATATATATATTCCTTTAATAAAACTTTATATAGTATCCTACATAAGATAGTGAATAAATACTGGATTCTTTATCCATTTAATCTTTTATATTCTTTAGGGTCTTATCATAATATTACCAGAACTACAATGTGGGAAAACCCATATTCACTTTTGTATGAGATAGAGGTAGTTTTACCAATTAATGTTCAATTTGGTTAATATTTCACTAACATCCATGATCATCAATCTAATGAAAATTAGTCTAATATAAATATTTATGATTTAGAAGGACTCAATGAGAAAATGTTATGCATGCTGAAAATTCATATGATAAATAAAAATCAAGTCTCACGAGTGTTCAATATGAAATTTCATCTCACTCAATTCATCAAAGGGTAATAGGTTATAGCTCTTAGGAATCCTATAATACCTAGGAAGGATCCATTGAAACTCAATCTGGAATGGGAAGGACCTTATGTGATACACAAGGCCTACACCAATGGATCTTACTCATTGATTACCACATATGAGAATCATATCAGGTCCGACACTAATAATTCATTTCCAAAAAAATAATTTAAAAATATTCACATTGGGTTCAGTGACCTAATAATATGAAATTAAAATGGATAACTATATAACACAATGGATCATATAGGTACACTAATAGGGGTGAATTAGTATCTATCAAATTTTACTATGTTTTTATTTCACACTGGATTATATCCTCTTATACATTAACCTTTATCCTTATTATTAGTTAAAAATATTTTAATATTCACTCAACTCTTAACATGGTATGTAATTATGGAATAGACATGAAGAGAATCACATAAGGTAATTACATGGTTTTTATATCACGAAAAACATAATCCTTTTGGAATGTAGTGGTCAAGAAGGTATCATTCAATTCCCTTTTCTTGTCTCGTATACCTTATCCCTCATGAATGGATTGTGGTGATTTTTATCCTATAACTGTTATCTTAAATATTCATTCCTAAAACACATAAATAGGTCTTTAAAATCCTCGATCAGATAAAAAACTTTATTCATGTTATCCTTGATCATCAATTTGGACTCACTATGATTATTTAGTCATAATGGTTCTTTAATATTCTCAATGAAAAATATAAATATCAACATCAACATCAGTAAATTTCCATAAAATCATATTATTTTTATATGAATTAGAATTATTTAATGTATTGGTCTTATCATTCTTCAAAACCTTGAAAAATTACATGTGTTAGAAGTATCATGATATATTTCTTTGACTATATAGAATATCATAAAAAGTACTTCCCCATCGAAATGTTTCTAAATCATAATATTTTTTTCATCTTCTCCTATAAATACATACATACATATATATATATATATATATATATATATATTCATAGAAAAATATCATAAATATCAAAGGAATATTATTTTCATAATATTTGAACATTGATTGTCCTAAAATCGTGATAGGGGAATATTCTCATATAAAACTAGTTAATAGTATGCAATTTTAATTCAAGAGATATGACTTCCTATTTCTTCTACTTATGACTCAGTTTTATATTATCATTTTATATTTTAATATCTATAGCCTCATATTCTCTAAAAATCTGTTGGAATATGATTTTTTAACATGCCTTCTTGAATCATATAGCAATATATAATATCCTAAAACATTGATAACGTCATTTTGAACCTCTGTCATCTTCCAAGGATGAGGGCTTCTCAAAATGGTCACTAAGTATGGACCACTGTGTGGACCTCAGTGGTTGAATTCCCAAATTTATCTTCTTATGAGAGATTTCATGGTTACATCCATGACTTATCTAACATTCCATTTATTACGTCTAAATTAAACACTCACCATAGTCTTGTGTGATGAAATGTTCTTCCTAATATTATCTTTTTATAAATTTTATGACTCATATGACTCTCTCAATATCTCATAAAGAAACAATGGAACCAAAAAAACTCACCACCATGCTGTGGTGATCAAATTATTCCAATTTTAATAAAAACTAATCTTTATTGTATTATTGAATGGAATATATCTTATCCATTCTCAATATCTCCTTTACTTCAACTAGAATCACCTTTTTAGTGATATTTAAAAAAATCATCACACATAGTATCATCTCTATTAGATTAATTTATTTCCTAAAAATATAAATTATAGATTCTCAACATACATTTACACAGGTACTGTTCACTAGTATAACCTTTTCTAAGATTATTGAACTTTGGAATTTCCCTCACCTAGTTATATAAAAAACCTTTACATGTCTTTTATAATTTATTTAAACTTACATGACTAGTATATCTTTTAGATTACCCTTACGTAAGTCGAGATAACATTTGAACAACCTTTATTAATTCCATGTTTCCTTAATGTATCAAGTGTAACTCACTGATGACCCTACGTACATTGCATAAATTATAAGTTACATTTAAGTGGCATGAAAAAATTTATATTAACAATTACATATTTTGTGAAATCTATGTATGTCCTCCTTAAAGTATAAAAAAATTAGATTTCTCCCATATGATGTTATTGTAAACTTTTAAAAAATGTTGTAAACTTCTCTAAATTAATTTCATTGAACATCAGACCTCATATAAAGGTATTTCATAATGGGATGGATCTTCTTCACATTATATTGCCTTTATTTATTTATTGATAGTTTTTTAATCTCCCCATTTGGCTAGCTATATTTTTCCAATAACTTTGAAACCTTTCATGAGTAGTAATTGATACTAATATTTGTTTCCTTTAAGATCATCTCATCAATAATCACATATAATTTTTCTTCCTCAAATATATCAATGAAAAGTTCATTAATTGTGCTACCTTATCATCCTAGTATTTTTTCAATGTATAATGCAACAAGTCATTTATGTATAGAAAATATTTTATAGCTACTCATAATACTAGTAGCTATCCTTTTTAAAAACAAGTAAAATTCATGCTTGTCCACATAAATCACCTCATTTTTATTTATTTTCAATGCCACCAATATCCTTTATTTTCAATATGTATTCCTTCCATTTACTCCCTTATTAAAAAAATTCCATTTTCTATTCATGGGTCGAGTCTCTCTTATTTTCTCTTAACTTCTCATCCTTATTTCTCTAAAGAAACTTGTTATCCCTTCTTATTCTAAAATAAAACTTTTTTCATGAGATGATAAAATTATTAAACCACATATATCTTCATAATTATTATTTATTTGGTCAAATATATATCTAAATTGGCTAACCTAGTGTAAAAAAGAGTGATTCAATTAATTCATCAAGGATGAATACTAAAAAATTAAACATATGATCCCACTATAAATTGCTTATTTTGGGGTTTTAAATATATTTTTAAGTATTATATATCTTCCACACAACTCAATAAATATATCTCAAAATTTTAAGTTTAAGGTGGAAAAAACCACCCCTTTGTCTTAAATTTTACATTAACCAACCCACTCCCTTAAGAAATGTTTTATACACTCAAATTAAGGGAATTAAGTATTTATTTCATACCTTAAGTATATATTTTTTGGGTTGAATATGAATTCTAGATTCATATAAATTTTATATTTTTGTGAAAGTATAATGTCTGGAAATATTTCTTCATATTAGCTCTCCCTCAGCAGGTTCACTCAATATCGCTTCATAATGGCACTAAGATGTCTCATTGTGGATAACTTCTTTTTTTATAGTATATGTAGCATAATAAATTTCTATATAATCATGGATCATTTTCATTTATATTTTTAGAAATACATAAAATATATTCAATGGGGAAAGGTGATATTTTGAAATTATTTCTTAGTAAAAGTAGTTGGGTCGGGGATTTTATCTCAGACCAAGGGAATTATTATTTGTGACTCTACAGTTTCTAAATTTCATCATTATACTCCTCCCTTTGATTATATAATTTTATTCATATTTATGTTTTTTATATTTATTCACTTTTTTAGTTATATTATTGTGTGTAAAAGTTTTAATCAATTTTTCTAATAATGAACTTCTATTCTCTTGTGCCTTTTCATTTTCTTCCATCTTTTTCAACATTTCTTATTATATTAGAAAGATAGTCATGTAGATATTTTCAATATGACCATATTTATTTCACCTTTAACATAATTACATTATTCCTTCATATTAAATGAAATGATTTTTTATGGTATGTTCACTTTCTTGTGCTTTTTCTTGAGATTTCTTCATTTTTCTAGGGGCTTGCAACTAATCAACACAAATAGTTAGGCACTCATTCTTAATATATTTTCCTTTTTTGGAGATAATATATAGTTTATTCACATATTTTGAATTAAACTTCTTGGGAAAATAATTCTCTTATTATTTTTGGATATAATATACTAAATTATCCTTTACCCCTCCCCCTGATTTGTTGTTTTCATTGATTCTACTTTCCCCCATAATATTTTTTCTATGGTTTTCTTATAATAATCATTAGTGTGGACCCTTTTTCTATAGTATATTAAAATTACATTTGGTTTGAAATCCTTTGATTAATTCTTCTTAGAATTATCAGGAATGATTTTCTCAACATTTTTTTATTGTTTAACATCATTCACTATTGTTCTTCTCCCAATATAGACTTTTATTTTTAATCTATTTTTTCTTTAGTTTTTGGGTTGTGCTTCACTAGTATACATCTTCACACTTATTACATTTTAATAACTTTTTCATAATTATGAAATATTTTATCAAGTTATTAAATACTATTTTTGATAGGTAGCAGATTCATCTTCTATGAATTTTTCTTGTAAGTGGTTGGTCTTCTTTTTTCTGGTCCAATCCCCTTAAATTTTTGCCTTTGATGGTCCTCACATATTGACATATTAAGAAAAAACTAAATGTAACAATTCTTTAACTTCTAGTAGAACCAAAAATATCCTACAAATAATGTTACCCTTTATTTTTTTGTATCTATCTAGTTTTTCTATCACGTGCTTCTTGTTATTTTTGGGTTTAAATGTAAAACTCTTTAACTTATTTTGGGGAGGATTAATTATTGGATAGGACAACATCCAACCTTGATATTATGGTGAATTTTCTAGAATATTGTTTCATCCATATTTCCCTAGATTTTAATCATAAATATATATTATCTAATGAAATAGAATTAACATACAAAATATTTTCTATATTATGGGAAAACGTTCTCCAAGATTGTGGTGTTGATACTTCTAAAATTTATCAAAGGATAATTTCCATAAAAATAATTATTACTTACCTCATTATTCTCATTATAATTTCATTATCAATATCTATCTTCTTATATATTTGGGGTGTTTGTGTTTATTCCCTATCTTTTTTACGTAAAACTTAAGAACTCTCATGTTGAGATAATTCATCTCTACACCAACAGATATCAATATTTCTTATAGATATTTATTTAACATCTCAATACATTATTAATTAATTTGATTATTTATTTTATTTAATTATCAATGTTCATGATCCAATTAGTTTTTATTTAAAATTGTGTGTCTTTAATATTCATATAAGTATTATATAGCTTCAAAAAGTCATGAATAACTTCTTTAAGAACAACTTATTTTATAAATTTCTCACAACTATAATTTTAAAATTTTTCATCAATTAATGAAATATTTTCATAAAAATATCATATATATTATTACATCACATCCATAAGGTCTATGAGATAATTTCAATTATATAATTTTATACATAATTCATTATTCATATGTATAAAATTCTTTTATAACTGTGTTTTTATGAATATGTTCCTTAACAAACCCATGTATATATGTGAATAATTTAATTATAACATTGTTCATATATCTATAAATATGAGAGTATAAGCATTCAAATATTTTAATATTTTCATTATACTTATATTTTACATGACTTGAAGATATTTCTTCAAATGGATCACCATCACCAGTATTTGGAAATGAAAAATTATTACTTTGGTCCTTCTTAAAGATGTTATAGATCCTTATTTTCTATATTAAATATCTTTTTCAATTTTCTTTCACCATTTTATTCCTATTTTTAATATTTTTATCTACAACATCAAATTTATCATGAACATAAATAGTGTTTGAGTTATCTATCTGAGGCAATTTAATGTTTTCTTTAAACATTAACTTCATTAATTATAATAAAAATCTGGGTAAATAATTTATGATCTAATTAGAGATAATCCTATATTTTCTCTAATACTACTTATAAAACCTAGTGGATTATGTAAGGACACTAGAAATGGGGGTGAATCGGTGTCTCTCCAATTTTACTAGGTTTTATATACGTCATAATTATCCTCTATCATAAATGAACCAAAGTTTTCATTAATAAAGATGGATATTTCAATGTTCAATCAACCATTAAATTATTATTCAATATAGGAAAAGTAAATAACAACATAACATGAGGTTTTTACAAGATTCATATTATCCCAAAAACCTACTCCTTTTTTGACATTTTTGAGTAAACAATATTTATTTTCACTTTAATTTCATGTGATTACATGTTCTTAGTAAGTGGAACAAAATGATCGTGTAGGTAACATAAAATTACATTTTTACCCCAAAAAACCCAATCATCCTGAATATATGGTGGAATTTTTTATGTTGGAAACATTATATTTAGGGGTCCTTCAAAAATCTAATGAATTGTCCTTCACATGTTATAATATCTGTAAAACAATATCACACAAGTTTTCCATATTCATCAATATGGACTCACAAAGATTAACAAGTAAAATTTACTCTTCAAGAGTCTTAATTGAATATCTAGATTTCAACAATAAAATTAGTATATTGATCTAAAATCTTATTATTTTCAAATACAAAAAAATCATAAAGTTATTAGTCTTCTCTTTCTTTAATAGACAAAAAATAATCATGTTGTAGCAGTATTGGGTTCCCCTTCCTTGAATGGATGGAATATCCTTATAATTACTTCATCATATATAGGATTATGAATCCTAATATTTTTATCTCTATCCTATATATATATTAATGTTTAAATATAATGAATATCCAATGAATACTATTTGAATAATATTTGAACAATGATACTTCTGGAATCTTGGAAGGTGATATTTCACATTTAAAACTAGTTAATAATATCTAATTTAATTTCTTGAGTCGGGGATTCATCTTTGTTCTCCACAAGACTCTATTTTATTATCACCCATTATATTTAAATATTTATAGTATCATATTCTCCAAAAATCACATGTTTCTTCAATTTGTTCCACATATACATGAATCTTATAGTAATGTGGAAAAGTATGTGGTATACATAACCCTGTGATAGACCTTAGTAATCATTCAATGTCATAACAATATCAGAACGATCACAAAATGTGGAACATGGTGTGTTACTAACTATTTATATACACAAAAAATACTTCTAATGAGAGATACCATTCTTACATCCATGGAAGTTTCTTACACAATGTTTTTCATAACTAAAATATAATCTCTCCACAATCTTGTGTGATGGTGAGGTCTTTTTCATATTTCTATTTTTGGAAATTAAATTACTTGAAGGAGCTTCTCTATCTCCCATAATGAATAAACATGCCATAAACACTTACCACAATGGTGTGGTGGTTAACTAATTCTTGCTTCACTATCTCCAAATATGTATTTTTTTTATGAAATAGTACTCATGTAATTAATTGTTAATATAACCTTTAGTTTAATCTAGGATCACATTCTTTGGTGATTCTTAATACCATGAATATAAAAAAATCTAGATTATATGAATTTATTATATTTATTTCCTCAAAATATAAATTTATGTTTCCCAACATACCTTAAGTTGGTATTGATCCCTAATGTGACCTTTACGTAGCTTATTGAACTTTTGTATTGTAATTAGATATTGAACAAACATACCTTTATGTGTCTAGAATAATAGAGTTAAAATTACATAGAAATTCCATATTACATATTAAAATTACATAAATTAGGATGAACATTACATATACTATAATTTTTGAGTTACTCATATGAATCATGTAAAACTCATAGATAAACCTTATGTAGTTATCAAATTTCATTTACACAATTTTTAGAAATATGAGGATATGTTTATATGGAAGGAATAAGACTAGAGTTACCTTTTTGTATGTAGTGAAATTTATAGATAACATTTATGTAGTATACAAAAATTAAATTGTACCCAAATATAGTTATTTTAACCTACTAAAACTTATTCAAAACTTCTCTAAATAAATTTCAAAAATCCTAAAAACTCATCCAAAGGTATTCCTTAAATGTATGGTACTTATTTAATTCACTTATCCATTATTTATTTAATTATATTTCTTCAATCTATTTATTTTTCTAGAGGGATTCATCCAATGTCTTTGCAAACTATATTAGATAGTAACAAACACTCATATTTTCTTCATTGAATATCAGATCATCAATCATTATATGTATGTTACTTCCTCAAAACATTCTAAGAAAAGTTTTATAAGGAAATAAGTTTTTCTTCCAACTTTAACTTCCATGTAAAATAGTTTTATATAATTGAACTATAAATTTCATACATAAATATTATACATTAATAGATGAATATTTATTATATAACATTACAATCGATGATATAACCATATACGTTTACTATTTTTGGAAACATGGATATATAAACAAATTATTAATAAGAGATCTACAATGTCTACCACTTAGTTCATACAACTAGTACCCTTCCATGAAACATAGTAAAAAAAACTTTTCATCGTATCTAGGGAAGAATGAAACATTATAAAGGGTGATCTTAGATGCTCAATAAGGGTATACAAGGGAGGTGTTAAT
Organism: Viscum album; assembly: GCA_963277665.1. Lineage (NCBI taxonomy): Eukaryota > Viridiplantae > Streptophyta > Magnoliopsida > Santalales > Viscaceae > Viscum > Viscum album. Next base: position 1,188,312,095 of record OY728164.1, read on the forward strand.
GATCATTTGTAAATAAAATGAGCATAAAGTGTATAGAAGCATGAAATTAAACTTTAAAAATCTTATCTCATAATTTTTGGATCATAAACACGATTATTTTTATAAATCATGGATGTTCATAACAAATGAATCATATAGAATACAAAGAAAAAGATCTATTAGAACGTAACATCAGCACAAGATCATGTCATAAGTTTGTTCCATAAGTGTGGAATAATCATAATTATAAAACTATTATGCCAAGGATACACACCATGACATTTATATCATTTTATTCATGGTCTAAAAACTCATATAACTACATTGGTATGTGTATAAACTCCCATGTACATTTTTTTGGCATGGAATAACCTCTCGTGCACTCTCTTTTGGGATTGAAATAACCTCCCATGTACCCTTTTTCAGGCTTGGGATGACCTCCTATATACCCTTTAAGTTCACAGAACATTAATATTTTCCATTTAATTTAAATTATATATAACCCTAGTCCCACCCTTTTCTTAATCTTAAATGCATTCATATGTATACCACAAGATCAAAAAAAAAAAAAATTCAACATTACTTAATTCATGGAAAAGGAAATATGTTCCTTCGACATTTTAATATTATAACCAAAAAAATAAAGGGAAAGAATAGATATGATATCCTTATATCACATCACTATTAAATCCTATGTAACATCATGTGATTTTATTATATATTAAAAAATCCCTAAAATATTTTTGAATCATCTCTTGAGGAAAATTCCCTTTCACTTTGAAATAACTTATTTAAAATCAAAATATTTCCCAAATATTAAGGAAAATATTATTTCTGAAAATATACTTGGAAGTATATAATGTTCCATCATTTATTGTTCATTATTTCAGTAAATTATTGAGTTTTCATGATTTTGGTAAATTATGTTCATTCCATGTACATTAAAAAAATATTGCCTTCACATTTTTGGTAAAATTTCTAAAGTACCTAATTTGAATAATGAAAAGAATATTCATCTAAATCAATATATAAAAATCTAATCATGTATGAAAATAAATTTATAAAATTAAGTTCTAATTATTAAAAAATCCTTGGAAATTTTCTTTAGAAAACATTTATGGTGAATAAAAAAGACTCTTGACTAAGGGAAGAAATACCATTGGTTTTACATAAAAATAATCTTTTGGTATCTTCAATTGTTGAAGAGATTAAAATGAAATTAAAACCTTTAATCTGAATAAATTAAAATTTGATGATAAAATTTATGATATTTTTTATATATAATTCATGAAATTTAATCATCAAAAACATAATCATAAACAATCCTGATAAATAATGAGATTATAACATAAATACCTCACTATGGGATCGACTTGATTTGAAAACACATTAAAATCTAGTTTTATAAATTTAAATATATTATAAATTTATAATAGTGAAACTAAAATAAATAATTTATCATATGTGATCCACTTATAATATTTTAACACCCATTTATTGTAAAATATATAAAATTATCATTTTCAGGTGTTAAATGCCTCATTTTTTCATTAGAGTTTTTCTATGGTAGTTCTTATCATTGTAATTTTATCATGGTTACATCAAATATAAAATAATAATTATCATATAAATATCTTATAAATTATATGTATATACATATATATATTTAGATTCCTATAAGAAGTATATATATAGAAAAATTAATTATAATATTTATGGAGACGATATGTCATACATATGCATGAATGTTGTTTTCAGTTTTTGATGGATGGAATGAAAGAAATTTGAATAAAATTTATCATTTTAAGAATCATAATTTTATCATATATAATGTATATGACAATTAAATATATCCTTATATCCTTCCATTTAAAGAATAAATGAAAAGTGAATCACATCGCTTCATGATGGTGGTAGTCCACACTTATGCACGAGTGATGTTATCATTTTCCAATGGATATAAAGGTAAAAATGTAGATATAGTATTATAATACTAAAATAATAATTATTTCATAAATATAATATATAAATTTAACACTCATCATAATACTCATCCACAAATGATGGTGATGAAAAATCAATTTTAATGCCATGTTGAGGTGTTAGTCCATACATACACACAACCACTACATTTACTTCCCATTTAAGGGAAAATAGGGTGGATAATGGTAGTTTTATAATTGTAATATCATTTCATTATTTTTATATTAAATGTATAATTATTTTTTGATAAATACCAAATATTTATTGAATTATGAAGAAATGTATTAAAAGATGTCAGGAATTATTATTACCTCTTCTTTTTTAGGCATCCTTTAGATACCTTCTTAAAGACCCTTTTAATGGTTCTTTAAGAATAACTAAACCTATAATCTAGGGATAAGGAACATTATAAGATAATTTTGTAGGGTTTGGTTAATCTAGAATGCTAAAATTTTTGTAAATAAGAGAATGTAAGGATGCACTTTTATAAGTGGGAAAGAAAACACTTGGAATTACAAAAAAGATAAAAATATAATTAAGTCATTATCTATCCAAATACATCCAAATTAACAGATATTATAATATAAAGATGAAAGTATTTAAATATAATTAGACAAAAAAATTATATTGTTCTTTTTTCATTTAAAAATATATCTTTTGGTTTAACCCCTACATTAACCATTTTTAACAATAATAATGGTAACAAATTTTTCAATATTAAATTATTATAATTTTACTTATAAGATAAAAATTATCTCCTAAATGGTCAAGGTGTAACATTTTATAAAATTTATCATCCTAATTTCCTCTTGAAAGGTTTTTTTTTAAATATTATATTAAAAATATCATTAATGTCATTTGTGACACTATTCAATTAATTTGGATTTAAAGACATAAATATAGTTATGGAATTAAAATATAAAACGTTACCATACTCCTAACATGTTTTATTTATGTATAAAAAATATTTAACTGAATATTTCACCCAAATTTTCTTACCTCTAATATTTTTAAAATCATTTTTTTTTCTATTAATGAAATAAATATTGAAGTGGCAGTGCGTAAGCATTTAAGATAATTTTTCAATAACTAAAAATTATATATAATTTAACATGATAAAAAATTAACTATTATTTAATATTATAATTTATAATATAAATTATACTCTAATTAATTTTTGTAAAAGATTTATAAATATTATTTTCAAGAAAGTGAAATTTTTGAATTGTATTTACAGAAAATAAAATAAATTTTATTATCAACAGAAAATGGAACAAAAATTACATAAATTTGAATTTTGGATGTATGTAGTTGAATATATTCCATCCAATATATAAAATAAAAAGTTAGACTGATTTGGAGACCTTATCTCACTATTTTAACCCTACTTAACCTATTTTACCATTACCATAGTGATAAATATTTACTGTGGTTACTATTTATAACGACATAAAATAAAAGGAACATATTTACCAAATTTGATCCTCCTGATTCCAAATATGGTACCCATTTTTCAATATTTAATCTCCTTAAGTGGAATGAATTAATTTTTATATCAATTTGTAAAAGGTAATGAAAATGAGTTTTTTATAAAAATGTTTTTAAGGAATAAAACCAACTTATATCAAAATAAAGAATATTATTGATTTTAATTGAATTAATTAGATTTTTATAAATAAAATGAATCCTAATTAACTTTATAAATGGATCTAAAATATAATGGAACTTTTAAATTACTTCATTTAATTAATATAAATGATATTATTTGAAAAATCTATACTCTTCTCTATTCACTAAAAAAATAAATCATTTATGAAAAATCCTAATATCACACCCTAAGTTAATTTTGATATGATAATTTAAAAAAATAAGTTAACTTTTAAAAATTTCATGAAATTAATTTTACTGCTTTCTCAAAAATATTAAAAATTCCATTTTTCAAAAAAATCTTTTTTTAAATAAAATAATGACTTTATTAATGATTGAGTACTTATTTATCAATATATTTTTTAATCTATATCCATTATACATATTTTCCTGAAATTTTTTTATTACTATTCACTCATCCAATTTAATGTCTTGGTTATGATAGTATACTATATTACAGTTCATTTAGACTCGACGATACATGTATCACAAGATACTTAATAAAGAATGTTTATTTGAAGATAAATATATCATTAAATCAAAGATTGTTACATTATACCACTCTTAAAATGAAATTTTTAATTAAAATTACATCAATCAGATACAAACATATGATAATATCTCAGTTTCATCACATCCCTAGGTTCCCTGTAGCTTCTTTGAATATCTGATTACTCTAGAGAACATTAACCAGGTGATTAGTCTTCTCTAACACTTTATCTCTATGATCAAAGAATTCAAATGGGCTTTCTTCCTAGGTAAGATCATTATCTTGTGATAAAAACTACGATTTCATTTCATGTTATGAATCAGGTACTTCCTCAAGAAAGATACATGGAACACATCGTGAACTTGAGAGAGGTTCAGTGGAAGTTCTTAGTGATAGATTATTGTACCTAATAAATCAATAAGCTCAAAGGGTTCAATATACCTAGGATGTATATTTCCATTATTTTCAAATAACATAACATTTTTCCATGTAGAAACTCATAAGAACACATTCTCATCAGATTCAAATTCCTTATTTCATCGATGATTTTCAGCATAAATTTTCTATCGACTATGAGATACCTAGATATGTTACATAATGGCTCTGACTTTCTCTACCAATTACATAGATGGATCAGGTCCAAATAGATTTATTTCTCCAAATTCATCCTAGCACATTGTATTTCTATGCTTCTTTATTTATAGGCCAACATAAGGATCCATCTGAATTCTTGATTGAAATTTATTGTTTGAAGAAAACTCAACTAAAGGTAGGTATTGATCCCAATTACATGTTAAATACATAGAACAAGAACTAATTATATCCTTAGGAGTTTTAGTTGTTCTCTTAGATTAATCATATGTTTGAGGATGATAACCAATAATGAAATAAAACTCTAAATCAACATCGTACTGAATACTTTTCCCAAACATCAAGGTAAACATAATATCTCAATTAGATACAATTTAATGTTCTACTCCATTAAATCTTACCACTTCTTTAGTTTATATTCTATCAATATCATCATGATATAAATATTTTATGATTTTAATAAACTATACTAAATTCGTATGGCGATCGACTACAACCCAAAAAGAATTACGAACTTTAGGAATTTTTGGGAGTCCAACAAAGAATCCAGGGTTATGTTTTCCCATTTCCATTATGTTATGGGTGGCGGTTATTATAGAGACCTAGGCTTGACATACATGGATATTACATCATTTTAAATGAATATTCAGCACATTACAAAAATACATGCCTGAGGACCATAAAATTTTAGTGACTTTGGAAACATGAAAAAAACATCTATCCTAGTCAAAGACCTTCAACATATCCCATAAATTTCTCTACATTTAGTACTTATACCTAAAACTATTCTTCATAGACTGGGGAAAGGAAACATAATAATGGGATGATATCAAATTCTTATTATGGTTAAACAAGGGATATATATAAGCATAATCATGTTCATATGGGTGTAAGAACATGATCATGAAAATAAAATATTATACCCTGCTTATAAAAGAATATATACATGAATAATGACATAAATACTAGAAGTTCACAAGGATTTAATATTAAGTAAATAAATAACATAAACCATTAAAGTATAGCATATATATAAAACATGGAATTTTGGTAGACACGTAAGAATATTATATGATCTCTATAGTAGCCAAGGCATCGCTGCCAAGCTAATCTTGTTAGTATGGGTTCACTCCCCATACCATCATAGTAGTCATGGTTCACTCCCATGCCCATCTTTGTAGCATGAGTTCACTCCTCATACCATATTGGAAGTCATGGATCACTACCATGGCATCTTATTAGTCAAGGTTCATTACCAATAACATCGTAGTTTATCTCATGAGATATAAATATTTACCCAATGAATTAGAGGGATATATTGGTCCCACACATCTCATAATGAAATCATACATACATATTTCATATGATCACAAATAATAATATAATAACCGATGAAATTAAATGGGTATTATAAACATGTAATCATATCATAACCTATGAAAAAATATAGGTTTCATAATAATTTTATCATAAACATTACCTGTGAAAAGAAACGGGACTTAAAAGCATATAACATGTGAAATAGACATGAATTTCATAAACATATAACCCATGAAAGAGAAACAGATTTCATAAACATATAACCCATGAAAGATAAAGGGGTTTCATAAATATCATGACATTAATCATAACCCATTCATAGAAATAATGTGAATGAAACCTTTAGATCATTTCTAGATGGTCATGAGTAACATCAACTAATGTTATATTAGATTGAAAATAATTTTGAAATATCTTTAAAAATGTTTCTTGAGGAAAGTATCCTTTTTTCTTTGAAAATATATTTTTAATATGTAAAACTTTTGATAATTATTTTCTTATAAAATACCTTGAAAATTTATAAAGATTACTTGAAATCATTTAGAAAACCTTTTTCCATGAAAACATATAAAACATCATCAAAATATTTTATAAACATTTTCTTTGAAAACACTTTGAAAACTTATAATGAAATATAGAATTTTTTTGAAAACCTTTTTACTTGAAAACATATGTAAGAAGCTTAAAAATGTTTTGAAAACAATTTCTTGGAAAATATGTTGAATACGTATAAATTAGGATTAAAAACATTTTGAAAACCATTTTCCTCAAAAAAATTAAAAATAATATTGAAAACATTTTGAAAACCTTTTTCCATGAAAACTTATAAAATAATCCTAAAGACATTTTGAAAACCATTTTCCTTAAAAACTTATAAAAGGATCTTGAAATTTTTTTGAAATCAATTTCCCATGAAAAGATATAAAAGAATCTTGAACACATTTTGAAAACCATTTCTTTAAAAATCAAAATTAAAATCATTTTCTTAAAAAATAATCTTTAAACATGAAAATATATCTTCAATGTATTGGAAAAAGATAAATTCGTACATGTTATATGAGGTAAAAATAAAATTCATTTTCGATGAAAAAAAAGGTTTGAAAAAATGACTCATTCAGAAAGTGGAGAGAATATTCATTTGAAAACATTGGAAAAAGTAAAAAAGGAAAAACATTATTTTAACTATCATAGTAGATTAATATAATATTCTTGAAAACACTTTTTAGAAAACATGATTTTAAAAGAATTCATATTTTTGACCAAAGAGAGGGTAAAGTAGAGATTTATTAAAAATAAATTATTAACTATTGAAAAAATGCTGTCGTGGGAACCCTTAAATGATTAGTATGATTTTGGGGTACTTAGGTGCATTAGAGTGGCTGACCAAGGTCATCTCTCAAAGGAGGAAGTGAATTTAACAACTTATTAGAGGTATTATAAAAATAAAAGAGATTAGAATTGAAAAAATACTTAAAAGGATGGTGGTTTTTTATAGTTTATAAATCTAGAAGAAGTTTGCTGGAAGAAGATTGTATTTTTTTTTGTTTTTAATTTTGAAATAAAGTTTGTTTAAAAAGACACAACAAGAAGATGGTTTTTTTAGAAAATATTTTAAAATGCGTAATCGATCTAACTCTACTACTTCATTTACATATCAATAATTATCATTTAAATCAATATCCACTTAATTATGATCCCCTAATTTGTTAACCCTTGAACCCTACAAGAGTTAACTTAACCACAAAGATGGAATTACTTAAACCTTAGGCTAGCTTCGGAACACGCAATCGCAGCACCCTGCTTTGATTGTTGTTATAAGGTTAGCTTATGGTCAGTGGTTAATTAGAGAACATATCCATTCTTTAAATTAGGATCAATTGTGTTTAGGGATTATATTTGAACTCTACAAATTTATCCCGTGTAGTCTTGTATTACCGATTAAGATCGCGCTCTCACAATTTACACAAAATCTCGAACTCGCATGTTTTTGTGTTAATTATTCAATTGATTACTTACTTTCTTAAAATTTAAAAACACAATTCATGGACCATATTAAGTGAATTACAGTATCTCAATGATTCAAAATAATTAAACGAAGAAGGATAGAGGTTGATCGATTACTAAAAAGAACTACTCTTCCATGGGCGGTGTAGTCATCGTGGAGACGTTTTGTATGAGCAAAGGATTTAAAGGGTAAAACCCAATATCATATCCACTCTTGATTCCAACCCAATTAAGAAGATTAATATAAGAATAAAAGCGAATAACACATATGATTATTTGAAGAAAAATTCAAGAAACAAACATGAAAGAAAAGAAATACAAAGAGGAGGTGGGAGAGGAGAGCCTTTTTGGAAGAGAGGTTTGCACAAAGCATTACTTCTTCCAAGAGTTTTGAGGGTCTCCCAAGAGACAAAATTTCGGCAACACATTCAAAAATCCTATACCATCCCTCCCAAAGAGTTAAAACCCCCTTTAAATAGAGTTTGTGAGGGTTAGGGTTACATAACTTTTTAAGTGTGAAATGAAAAACTCGTCCAAATATTTTATTCCAAGTTGAAATGACTATTTGACCTCCACAACGCGTGAATTGTCCGGCCTTCCAGAATGTTGATTTGTTCCAAATCATGTACCCGAGCTTTCCTCAAAATTTGGGCTTAATCCAAGCTCGGATGAAGAAGATATGACCCAAATACAGAACCTATGTCCATTCTGCCGAGTCCAGCCCACCATTAGTTTAATGACTCATTTAATCCATCAAAATGCACTATTTAGCTCTAGTGTCATGAATGAAAGTTGTATAAAATTAAGTTAGTAAAACTTTTACGAAATATTAAGTTCAAATAATAAATATTAAAATATTTATTATCAAAATACTACAATACATTTTAAAAGGATAAAACTGGAATTTTCATCAAATTTTCAAATGAATGATCTAATCCCAAATATTTCATAAATGAATATATTTAGCACAATGTGAGGAAATTATATCATTTATTATCAATAAAATATTCAACAAAATAGTGTTTTATCAACTCCCCTGCACTTACCCTTTTTCACTCCTGGGCAAAATCTCATGTCAAGTAAACATCAATATCAAATCAAAACCAATTTTAAAACACATATCCTTGAGATCAAACAATTACACACCAAGAAAAAAAAAGATATAATGAATCATAAAAAAACATTATTTCAAATTCTTAAATTATATAATTCAATATATTTCCACTTTATTTATCCTCTAATGCACAAAACACTTACCTCTCTTGAATTTTCTCTTATCACACAAATATCAATTTTTTTTCAATGTCTTTCTCATCCAAACTCATAAAAGGGTCACCATAGGCTTGATAAATTCCTAAATCGCTACCCAATGTGAGTCAAGGACATATGTTTATCATGAGGACTTTTCAGGGTTGTTCTGTGGATTTTGGTTGGTAGGATTTAGAAGTGAAAAATTCCGAGGCTGAATGAGGAGGGCTTGAATCTTTTTGAAGTAAAATTGCGTTAATATAATTTTCACTTAAATATGGTCTTCTACTCAATACCCATATTATCAATTCATCCCAATCATCATGAAAATTAATTAAAAGTTTACACCATTCATCATTTCATCATAAAAATGTCAATCTTCTCAAACATGATTTTCTTGAAAGCTCCAGATAGGCACAACTTTCCACCTCAATTAGAAGCTCCAAAAAAGACACAACTTTCAATATAATGACTTTCTTCAGTAGTAAACACATCTCTTTAGAATTTAATTTTCCACCCAAAGTATCACAGAATGTGGTAGCACAACACAAGATAGATTCGCCCACACTTAAGCTCAACTAGATTATGCAATTTCACTTCAAGAGTTGGTCGAATATTGAAAATTGGCTTGTAATGTGGCTAACCTAACAGGCTGTGCATGGATTGTAAGGGATACAAGGATTAAATTTTCAAGGCAGGCCATTATAAAAAAGGAATCTTTGAAATAGGGGCTTTAATACCAAACAAATGCCTCAATCATTTAAACATAAGTACCTCAAACCCTCAAGTTTTTACAGGAATAAATCAATTTCTAGTTAAATCAAGCTTGGTTTGGTTTTCTCAAGAAGCGAGGTGAATGTAAAAAATATGAAAATAATAGTTCAGAAGCCTCACAGGAAAGTGATTTCAAATATAAAGACAGTGAGATGTGGCATGGGATTCAAAATTCAGTGTACTTTTCATGAAATTACTAAATATTTGAACTTGAAACAAAGTCATTTCAGCATTCATTTAAGCTTAGTTTCAAGGGATAAATTGTTTCACTTATTAATATGGATTTAAAATTTGTGATGAGAATCATTTTAGCTCAAAAGTTTCAAAAAACACACAGAAAATTGTAAAATAAACACCCAAAATTTGAAAAACACACATCTTTTTTTATTTTTTTTTATTTTTTTTAAATCAGGAAAACAATTGAAATTACTAAACTAAAAGGTTACCTCCCCCACACTTAAAATATTGAATTTTACTAAATGTGAACCCATGATATGATATATACACATGAAATGAAGAATTTTTAAATAGGACAAATAATATAAAAGTGAAAGAGTTAGGAATAGCCTGATGTGCTCAAGTGATGATGAGGTCATGTAGTGTGATAAAATCCACTACATCAGTAGGAATTCCCTCAATGTATCTCTTAAAACGTTTCCCATTGACTATAAATATCCTTCCAATGTTCTCTTGTGTGATCTCCACTGCACCATAAGGAAAAACATTAGATACAATATAAAGACCTAACCATCTGGAACACAACTTACCAGGCATCAGCTTCAGTCGTGAACTGTAGAGAAGGACTTTCTCTCCAACATGAAACTCCATTCGTTGGATCATTATATCATGAGATTTTTTGATCTTTCCTTGTAGATAATTTAGTTCTCATATGAAGACAATATAATCTCCTCAAGCTCTTGAATTTTCATCTTCCTTTGGATTCCAGCTTGGGCCAAATCCATGTTGCATTTCTTTATAGCCCAATAATCCTGATGCTCAACTTCCACGGGGAGATGACACACTTTCCCAAAAACAATCTGAAATGGGGACATACCAATGGGTTTCTTGTATGCTGTCTTATAAGCCCACAATGAATCATTCAAGCTCTTGCTCCAATCCTTCCTATTTGGCTGCACGGTTTTCTCCAATATTTTTTTCAACTCACGATTTTAAACCCCAGCCTGGCCATTTGTTTGGGGGTGGTATGGTGTTGATATTTTGTGTGTCACCCCATAATTTCGAAGGAGGGAAGAAAAATTCCTATTGCAAAAGTGTGTCCCTTGGTCACTGATGATGGCCTTTGGTACTCCAAACCTGCAGAAAATTTGAGCCCTGACAAAATCCACTACAACATTAGAATCGTCAGTCCTGGTGGCCTTGGATTCCACCCATTTACTCACATAATCAAGAGCAACCAAAATATACAAAAATCCAAATGAACTATTAAAAGGACTCATAAAATCAATTCCCCATACATCAAAAATCTCAGAGAATAGTATGGGTTATTGGGGCATCTCATGTCTCCTATAAATGTTCCCAGTGTGTTGGCAACGAGAGCATGACTTGCAAAACACATGGGCATCATGGAATAAGCTAGGCCAATATAATCCAGAGTCCAAAACCTTCCTAGTTGTCCGTTGGGGTCCAAAGTGTCCACCACAAGAAAGTGTATGACATAAATGAAAAACGGACTCAAACTCATGATCGGGAACACACCTCCTAATGACTTGGTCACTACACATGCGCCAGAGGTAAGGATCATCCCACACATAAAACCTAGACTCACTTTTTAATTTTTGGACTTGATGGTTCTTCAAATTTGCTAATATTTCAGAGGAAACAATGTAATTAACTAAGTCAGCATACCAAGGATGCGTACTTGAGATGGTATAAAGATGATCATCGTGGAAAGTGTCCTAAAGTGGTACCTGGTCCAAGGTGTCACCCTCTGGTGTATGAGTAAGCCTACTCATGTGGTCTGCCACCAAATTCTCTGACCCCTTCTTGTCCTTTATCTTGATGTCAAAATCTTGAAGAAGGAGCATCCAACAGATAAGTCGTGGATTTGCATCTGGCTTCTTTAGGAGGTACCTCAAAGCTACATGGTCGTAAAAAAACAATTACTTCAGATCCCAATAAATATGAACAAAATTTATCTAAAGAAAATATAACAACAAGAAACTCCTTTTCTATTGTGGTGTAGTTTGATTGGGCAGAATCCAACGTCCTCGATGCATACGAAATCACATGTGAACGCCCCTCCACCCTCTGAGATAAGACAGCTCCAACCACAAAGTTGGACGCATCACACATAAGCTCAAATGGAAGGTCCCACCACGGGGGTTGTATGATCGGTGGAGTGGTCAGACACTTCTTTAGATGATCATATGATACCCTGCATCAATCATCAAAATTGAAGTCAATATATTTTTGAAGCAATCGAGATAAGGGTAGAGCGATCTTACTAAAATCTCTGATGAAGTGTCGATAAAATCCAACATGTCCAAGGAATGATCGAACATCACACACACATGTATGATATGGTAGGGATGAAATAATGTCTACCTTAGATTTATCAACTTCAATGCCATGTTGAGAGACTATATGACCTAATAAAATTCCCTTTTTGACCTTGAAATGACATTTTTCAAAATTTAAGACCATATTCTTCTCAATACAACAATGCAACACATCACCCAAACTAGAGAGACATTCATCAAATGAGGATCCATAAACTGTAAAATCATCCATAAATACCTCCATGTAGGTCTCAATGAAATCTGTGAAAATACTCACCATGCATCTCTGGAAGGTACCTGGGGCATTGCAAAGTCCAAATGGAATCCTTTGGTAAGAAAAGGTACCGAATGGGCAGGTGAATGTCGTCTTCTCCTGGTCCTCTGCTACAATGGGAACCTGAAAATAGCCAGAGAAACCATCCAAGAAGCAATAATGTGTCCTACCTGCAAGTCTCTCAAGCATCTGGTCAATGAATGGAAGTGGGAAATGGTCCTTATGAGTGGATTGATTTGGTTTCCTATAATCAATACACACTCTCCAACTGTTTTGTACTCTCACAGGAACAAAATCATCATTTTCATTTTTTATAACAGTGAAACCAGTTTTCTTTGGTACAACCTGAACAGGGCTAACCCATTGTGAGTTAGAAATAGGGTAAATTATACCTACCTTAAGCAAATTTTCAACCTCTTTTTTAATAACCTTTAGAAGGGTTGGATTGAGTCTCCTTTGTGGTTGCCTCACTGTTTTAGCCCCATCCTCCAAAATAATACTATGCATGCAAATTGAGGGGCTAATACCTGATATGTCAGCCAAGGTCCACCCGATTTCCCTGATGTTCTCCCTCAAAAGGGAGATTGTTAGCAATGATAACAGGTAATTTCTCACCACTCAACAAGTACGAGTATTTCATATTTGGTGGCAATGGCTTGAGTTCAGTGTAGGGGGGTGGTGTATGGATGGAGACATAGAAGGAACTGAAATATGTGCACAAAGAGCATCGGTATTAGAATATACATCATCAAAATCATAGAATAAAGCATCAAATTAATCAGCATACTCAATGGACATGTCAGAATCAGAGTTCAATGATCAAAATCAGAATATGAATCCATTTCAAAATCAAATCTTAGAGAGTCTTGTTCCTTAGAAACAGGTGTGGAAGTACTCTTAGACATCAAACTAGAACCAATAATCATAATCTCCCTAAGTATAGGACAATCCAATTCCATGGTGTTTTTACTTAGTGGTTCAAAATGGGAGATAACAAATGCAGAATGATTCTATGAGGGGTACTTCATGGAATCTATAACATTAAATATCACAACTTCATCCCCAAATTCCATGGAAAGTGTACCCTCATTGACATTTATGATAGTTTTTGCAGTTTTGAGGAAGGGCCTACCTAAGATAATGGGGGAATGAGAACTTACCTGATCCTACTCCATATTAAGCATGTAGAAATCTGCTAGAAAGATCATATCTCTTACCTGGACAAGTACATCCTCCAGAACTCCCGCTGGATAAGCTGTAGCTCTATTCACCAATTGCACCACTACTATCATCGGTTTCAGCTCACCAACCTGCAAAGAAGTGAATACAGAGTGAGGCATCACATTTATGGAAGCTCCCAAATCAAAAAGTGCATCAGAAAAGTGAAACTCCCCTATGGTGGATGGGATGGTGAATGTCCCTAGATCCTTGCACTTTTTCGGCATTGCTAGAGTTGGTGTAATGAGTGCTGACACATTCCTTCCAAGATTGATCCTCTCATTTCCCTTGAGCACTCTTCGATTGCTACAAAGTTCTTTTAAGAATTTATCATACCTTGGAATTTTCTTAATGGATTCAAGTAGAGGAATGTTTATCTCCACATGCTTGAATGTGTCCAAAACCTCATTTTTCATTGCTTCTTCAACCATATTCTTGGTTTGAACAACCCTGTTTGGAAAAGGAAGGGGTTTAGGATTAACATCATCAATCTTTTTCTTACCTTTATCTTTCTCCTTGGATTTCTCATCAGTTGGTATAGAATGCGGCTTCTCTAGAGTTGAGGTGAATCCTGGTGGAATGGTAGGTACAGATGTATCGTTAATTTGCTTTCTACTTCTCAATGTGATGTCACTAACATTCCCCTTTGGATTTGGAGTGTATTGGGAAGGAAGATTTCCAGAATTCTTACTTACTAGTTCATAGAGGGCAGTGGCAATCTGGCTCATTTGAGTCTTCAACTCCCTCAACTCTGAACCTTGACTCTTCAACTCATTCTGTTGATTAAGAACAATTTGTTTCAAAATATCATCAGTGTTAGAGTCTAACTTGTTTTTTAGATTCCCTTTTTGCTGACTTGTTGATGTTTGAGCTTCGAATCTGCTTTGGGGTTGTTGGAAACCCTGTTGGTAAGGTAGAGGATGCTGGAAGTTTGGTTGAAAAGGGGGCCTTTGTTGTTTCCCAGAGTCATACCTCATGTCCGATTGATCCTTCCACCCTTGGTTGTATGTTGGATAAAACTTCTTTTGGGGATATGGTTGTTGTTGTTGTTGCTGATATGGTCTCCCAGGGAACACTGCTACACAATCTTATGTTTCTTGGAGTTGTGGGAAACAGTCAGTTGGGTGGCTTGTCTCAGTGCAAATACCACAAGGCCTTGAAGGAGGGGGTTGGGATGTCTTTTGAGCCAAAGCAATCTGCCTCACCATAGTGGTCAATTATTCCAACTTGGTATCAATCAAATGACTTTCAAGAGAAGAAGGACTTACCTGATGTACTCCCCTGACATGTGGTGTACCTCTATTGCCAAATTGTTGGGAGTTTTGGGCCATCTTGTCGATCAATGCATGTGTGGATACTGGTGTATTGTCCACCATTTCCCCTCCTTCTTCGGCATCCACCATGCTCCTCTTCATAGGTGTGAGTCCTTTATAGAAGTACTGAATGAGGAGTTTCTCACTGATTTGGTGATGTGGACAGCTTGCACACAACTTCTTTAATCACTCCCAATACTCACACATTGACTCCCCTTGTGCTTGATTGATCCCCGAGATCTCCTTACGAATAGAATTGGTCCTTTATGGTGGAAAAAATCTCTGCAAGAAAAGACGTTTCAAATCATTCCAACAAGTTACATCTTTAGGTTATAAATAATACATCTAGTCTTTCACAGCTCCATCAAGTGAGAATGAGAATGCTCTTAGTTTGATTTGATCTTCAGAGACATTTCTAAGTTTTAGGGTTGAGCAAACCACATTAAATTCTTTCAAATGTTTATTGGGATCCTCACTAGAGAGGCCATGAAACTTTGGAAGTAAGTGAATTAACCCAGATTTTAGTTCAAAGTCCGATTCGAGATTTGGGTATGCAATACAATTTGGTTGATAGTTAATATCAGGTGTAGAAAATTCTCAAATGGTTCTATTAAGTTAATTTCCATTATTGTTATCCATTATTTCTTGTTTTATGTTTTAATTTGAATTGCTTCCAATTTCAATGTTCTGATATTGGAGTAATTCTCCAACTGGTTGAATGTTGAAACTTCCTGTAGACTGAGAATGTCTAATTCATGCCGTAAGGCTACGTTCAATCTCAGGGTCAAGATCTAAGAGATCCTTGGGATTAGTTTGTGTCATAAATCAATGAATGATGAAAATATGGAAAGTGGACCATTAATAAAATAAAAATTAGAAGTTTAATTTTATGGTCCAAAAGTAATTAGAAGAAAATAAAAGAATAAAAAAAAGAAATCAGATTGGGTAAAGAAGGAAGAAATAAGAGAGGAAGATAATAAAATGTAAAATAAAATAAATACCTCTAATTGGTTGAAATAATTACTTGCCTCCCCGGAAATGGCACAAATTTGAAAAAGTGCTGTCATGGGTGCCCTCAAATGATTAGTGTGATTTTGGGGTACTTAGGTGCAACAGAGTGGCTGACCAAGGTCGTCTCTCAAAGGAGGAAGTGAATTTAACAACTTATTAAAGGTATTATAAAAATAAAAGAGAATAGAATTGAAAAACTACTTAAAATGATGGGGGTTGTTTATAGTTTATAAATCTATAAGAAGTTTGCTGGAAGAAGATTGTATTTTTAGAAAATATTTTAAAAGGAATAATCGATATTACTCTACATCTTCATTTACTTATTAATCATTATCATTTAAATAAATATCCACTTAATTATGATCCCCTAATTTTTTAACCCTTGAACCCTACAATAGTTAACTTAACCACAAAGATGGAATTACTTAAACCCTAGGCTAGCTTCGGAACACGCAATCGCATCACCCTGCTTTGATTGTTGTTCTAAGGTTAGATTATGGTCAGTGGTTAATTAGAGCACATATACATTCTCGAAATGAGGATGAATTGTGTTTAGGAATTATATTTTAACTCTACAAATTTATCCTGTGTGGTCTTGTATTACCGATTAAGATCACGCTCTCACAATTTACACAAAATCTCGACCTCACGTGTTTTTGTGTTAATTATTCAATTGCTTACTTAGTTTTTTACAATTTAAAAACATAATTCATGGATCATATTAAGTTAATTACATTATATCAATGATTTAAAATAATTAAATGAAGAAGGATAGAGGTCGATCGATTACTAAAAAGAACTACTCTTCCATGGGCGGTGTAGTCATCGTGGAGACATTTTGCATGAGCAAAGGATTGAAAGGGTAGAATCCAATCTCGTCTACACTCTTGATTACAACCCAATTAATAAGATTAATAGAAGAATAAAATGTAAGAACATAGAAGATTATTTGAAGAAAAATTCAAGAAACGAACATGAAAGAAAAGAAATACAAAGAGGAGGTGGGAGATGAGAGCCTTTTTGGAAGAGAGGTTTGCACAAAGCCTTACTTCTTCCAAGAGTTGTGAGGGGCTCTTAAGAGACACCCTTTCGGTCACACCTTCCCAAATCCCCTAACATCCCTCCCAAAGAGTTAAAACCTCCTTTAAATAGAGTTTTTGAGGGCTAGGGTTACATAACTTTTTAAGTGTGAAATGAAAAACTCGGTCAAATATTTTATTCCATGTTGAACCGCCTATTTGACCTCCAAAACGCGTTAATTGGCTAACCTTCCAGATGGATTATTTGTGCCTAATCATGTCCTGGAGATTTCCTCAAATTTTAGGTTTAATACAAGCCCGGATAAAGAAGATATGACCCAAATACAGAACTCATATCCATTCTGCCGAGTCCAGCCCACCATTGACTTAATGGCCCATTTACTCCATCAAAATGCACTCTTTATCTCTAGTGTCCTGAATTAAAGTTGTAGAAAATTAAGTAACACTGTTACAAAATATTAAGTTCAAATAATAAATATTAAAATATTTATCTTTAAAATACTACAGTCATTTTAAAAGGGTAAAACTAGAATTTTCATCAAATTTTCAAATGAATGATCTAATCCCAAATATTTCATAAATGAATATATTTAGCACAATTTGAGGAAATTATATCATTTATTATCAATAAAATATTCAACAAAATAGTGTTTTATCAACTATATTATATAAAAAAGAGTAGAAAGATTGTAAAAATTAATTAATATATAATGAATAACCATTGGAGAATAAATTTCATTAATTTTCTTGAGAGAAGGATCATAATATTTCATCAAAGGAAACATAAACATAAACAATCTCGAAAAGCAATGATATTGTCTCAAATAAACTTTTATAACTTGGTAACTTGGGATCATACTCTCCATGTAAGAAAATTAAATTAAATGAAGCTTAAAATATCATGAAAATAATGAATTTCATGATATAACATGTAAAATGTAAGTATATACACTTTAGAAAAGAATTTAAGTGCATAACAAAATAGGAGTCTCAAAGAAGGAAAATTGAGACAAAACTATTTTACATATTAGGTAACTTTTGAAACATAAACCCCATGAAAGAAAGATCATAAAATGGATATGTGAATACCAATAAATTTAAGTATAATATAAAAAATAAAACAATTATGTTCAGTACATGCACCACACAAAAGGAAAGAGTGGCGAACATAGCATGTATCTCACACAAATAAAAAGTGATATAAAATCCCCTTAACTTCTGTCTTGACTCTCGTCATACTTGTTCAAACCACCTATATACTAATTATAAATTTATTATACATATTTTACAGAATATTAATCTTATATATATGGTTCTATTGTGACCTTGTATTACCCTCTTGCTAATAATCTTATGTTAAGGTTTTACTTAGGGTAATATTCGCTTTATTCTTTACATGTGTCTTAATTTATTTTATCTTTGGTATTTATAATTTATATCATGATTCCAATAATTAAAACCATGATTTAAATATCATTTATATAAATTATATTTTCATTATAACAATATATATAATATATAATAATGAAATGGAATACACCGTTCATGGAGACAGTAGGCCATACATACGCATGAACACTATTTACTTTTAATTATCATGTTGAAAGAAAGAAAGTAAAATAAATATATGTATATATATGTATATATATGTATATATATATTTATATATAATTATTAAATTAGATTTATTCTATAATATTTTCTTATATATTATCTAAAACCATCCTTAATACAATTCATGTGGTGTATGAAAGAATCATATCATGTTGAGGGGGAGGTAATTCACACTTCCTAAAACAAAATTATCATATTAACACCAAATAGAAGGTAAAAATATATTTTTTGTAAAGGGAATAAATAAGATTATAAAATTAATAAATATAATATATAACAAATATAAATATATTTATCATTATAATTTCTACCATGAGTGGCAGTATGGAAAAATTGAACAATGAACGTTTAGTGAGATAGTAGTTCTCTGTACAGATAAATAGTATGTTCGTTATCCATTAGATGGAGGTGTGTGTAATTGTAGGTTAAAATATTAGAATAAAAACATCCTAGTACATTTAGAATAACTTTTTTGTTATAAAATCATGTAAAAATGAAATTGTATGAGTGAGAGAATGTAAATAAAAGAAAGGACCTAAGAGATAGTGTTACTTCTTAATTGGGTAACTCATTTTGGATTGTGCCAAAAAGCTTATTTGGATTTTCTTATGCCCAAGAGAAGGATTCTATAAGGAAGGGTGGATTTCTTGGAATTTTATTGGGAATATATTGTATGAGGATAAGAGGTTTGATAGGTGTGAGGAAGTGGGATATGTGGTGGCCTTCTATAAGAAAGGAAAGGGACTCACTTGGAATTTTTTAAAACAAGTTATGTGTACACATGTTCTAACAAAAAAATTCATAAAAAACCAAAATAAATTAATAATATATGTTTCACATCCAAAAATTTCTAGGAATTGGGTTTTGGACAAGTGTATAGGTTATATGGCCCCCTAAGATTAATTTTTATCCCATGATTAAGATTAATTTAACTTTAATCATTATGATTAATTTTAATCACTTTTACTAATTTTTTGGTAAAAAAATAAG
This sequence comes from Viscum album, assembly GCA_963277665.1. Taxonomy (NCBI): domain Eukaryota; kingdom Viridiplantae; phylum Streptophyta; class Magnoliopsida; order Santalales; family Viscaceae; genus Viscum; species Viscum album. The sequence goes on from OY728164.1 coordinate 1,188,332,110, forward strand.
TTAATATTATTAGAATCTAAATATTTTATTAATTAAAATGTTTTATTTATATTTTTCAAAATTCAGTTCATAGATGTGGAAAAATTAAGATTAACAATAATCCCATAGATGGGATGAAATTATGAGTCTTTAATGTAGAAAGAAGTTCCAAAGTTTATTAAGATTGTATATTCAATTTCAAAGTGAAATTGATTATAATGACTAAAATTATATTAGTATATTTATAATTGATCAAATTTGACCTTATAACAATTTTAATGTATAATTTAACATTAATAATGGTTTAAACGAAAAAGTAGTTATTGACTAAAATACTTTATTTTTCACTATTCCTAAAAAAAAATAATGTTTATCATAAAAATATAAAAAATTCACCTTAAGCTATTTTTGTAATTATAAATTCAAAAATGAAGTTTCTTTTATCAAATTAAATTTCTATATGTTTATAAAATTAATTTTATTTTTAAAATTGGTTTATTCGAGAAAAGGTTATTTTTTAGACATAAAATGACATTACCAAAAATTATGTATTTCGTCGTCAATATGTTATATTTATATAAAACCATTATAAAAAATATTTGAAAAGTATTTATTAATATTAATATATATGTCTAGGTTATAATTATCTCATTTAAATAATTATAACAGGCAAATGATGTTTTATAGAAACATCACTGTTTTGTGTAACGTAAGACAAGGTGTTGTTCCGTGTAACATACGTCGAGTTGGTGTCCTATAACATTCACTAATTTGGTGTCATGCAACATTTTTCATGGTGGTTCTATGTAATATATGCAAAGTTGTAGTTGCTTGTAAAGTATGTTGAGTCGATCTTCCGTGTGAAAGGAATGTTTGACTTCGTATATTAATATATTTATATATATATATATATAATAATTTCAGTGTTATGTGAAATGAAATATATAAAAAGGAAAATTAATTTGAAAAACAATATTTCAAAAAATCTTGGGGTGTTATATTATACCACCTTAAAATTAATTTCTCATTCGAATATCATTTGGGTTATCAAAGGTTTAATAGTAGAAAGTTTCATTCATAGAAACCCACATCGTAAAAATTAATACTAAAACTTCCCTTAAAAGGAAATGTTTAGACCATAAGGGTTACCCAAAGTAACATATAATTAGGTTTCCACATAGGATAACATATGTTGGGAGTGAATATTGGACATAGAGGAAAAGAATAAATATTTATAGGGATTTATTGAGGGTACCAATCAAATAAATGAAAGATCAAAGAAAGTTGAGGGCCTCAAAGTCATACATTTTTGATGATTTAAAAGGCCATCAGTTCAAAAAAAATGAAGGTATAAGAACAACACATTTTATTTTGATCATTATCCTAACATAAGTAGAAAATTGAGCTATAACCACATACCTATAGCCACGGTTATATGTCCTATAGCCATAATTTTCAAAATTGTGGCTATATGTCATTTTTCCATGGGCTATTACCCCAGTTTTCAAAATCCTGGCTATAGACCACACCTATAGCCATGGTTATGTGGCCTAGAGACACGGTTTTCAAAACCGTTGCTGTAGGCCATTTTTTCAAAGGGTTATAGCAATGGTTTTCAAAATTGTGTCTATAGGTCTCCCGCCCTTGCATGGGAGAAAAAATTTCCCACCAAAAAAATGGAAGGAAGAACTATTGCCATGGTTTTTAGATTATTTCCATGATTTTTATTAATATATATAACATAATACACACACACACACACAAGCCTTAGTGTTGTAGTTGTTAGGGCACCGAAACTTAAAGTGAAGGTGTAGGGATTTAATCTGGCTAGGCACACATTATTTTTAGGCTATTTACATGATTTTCCAGAGCTATTTACATGGTTAAAACCATGGCAATAGGCCACATATAGCCATGGTTAAAATAGTGGCCATAGGTTAACTTCCATAGTTGACAATGGATACACCTATTGACATGTTTTTCAAAATTTCGGCATTAGGACACCTATTTTAAAGACCCGGAATTTTCAAGGAAATTATTTTTCTTAATTCTTTGGAATTTTACGAGTCTTTAGATTTTGAAGACACTTGATTTCGAGGCCCGGTGTGCCCGGAATCAATTTCTGAAATTTATCTCGGTTACGTTCAGTGAACGAACGAGTGAGTTTTTCTAACTTTTGACCGGTGCTCGGAATTGAAATCTGAGGGCACCGATGAACTCGCGGCACCGGTATTCGCTTAAGGGGACCTTTACCGTAATTGCGTTTTATGAGGGTTGAAAGTTAATAATTGGGAATTTAGAATAAAATAAATAAAATTGGTAGTACACAATTTTATTTACATCTATGGTAGTTATATCCTACAAAGGGGAGTTAAGGGTGGGCCCCACAACCACCTAACTTCCCATGTGTGGATATTTGTGAGGTGGGGCCCACACGAGCCCCAACCTTTCATCTTTCCTAAAATCCCTTAAACCCCCCTTTATTTAATTCTTTGACAACTCCCCTTATTGAATGAGAACTCTTCCTCTCCCTCTCTCTCGCTTTATTGTTTGCCAACACACCTTAATGAATGAATTCAACCTCTTCAATTAATTGATTAAGTGATTTGAATTTTGAATTTCAAGTGTTAGTAAAATAATAGCCATATCTATTATTTTATTTTGGCACACATTGTGTTGGGAGGATATTTGAGAGAGCTCTTGTGTAAAAGAAGAAGAGAGTTCCTTTTTCGTTGAAGAACACTATCCTTCGACGAAAAACGACGCCTCTTCGATGAAGAATGCTGACTCCACGAAGAGCGATGACGTTCCTTCCTTCCTCTTCTCTGAAACTAGTGTGGAGATGCCACTTCCTCCTTGGACGCACTTTGGCGTCGTCTACGAATCCTCTCCCCGCAACGCCGTCTTCCACAACGCCCGACGTGCGGCGTCAATTATCGAGGTAGGGGGATTATTTTCAATTTTAATGGATTAAAATTGTGCATTGTTTGTCGTTGAATATCTTTGTTTGTTCCGGACTATTGCTATCGCCTAACGCGGATGGCGCGGGCCGAACGAACTTGACCCGACGACCCTCCGCTGGATCTTGATTATTTTTGGAATCGGTGACCGGAGGCGGAACACGGAACAGGCTGGCAGCGCATGGGCTACCGTTGCACACGTAAAGAGAATATAAGGCCAAGCGGGCCACAACGGAGGAAGCACGGCGCCGTCGCGCCATTCCGGGGACGCGGATCCGCGATCAGGGCAGGCCGCGGCGGAGGAAGCCGGCACCATCACGCTGGATGTGCGGAAGGAACAGCAGCCCGCTTCGCGGGCCGCTTCGGAAGGAGAACCGGCCGACTTGTGGGCTGGCCGGGTTGAGGAAAGTCGCGGCTCCAGGAGGGCGCTGCGCTAGAGAACCCACGGCCCGCCTGAGCGGGCTGCTTGCGCTATGAAGGCCGACCAGTTATGGAGGACGGTGTCGTTGGTTCGGGCAGCCGGGGGCCGCACCCCCCGCCATGGACCTCTCATCCCCTTCGGTCTGAGCCGCGCCGGGCTGGGCCACGCATTCCACTGGGCTGGGTTGAGTTTCTTCAGACCAGGCCTACACCCCATGCCGGGTCCGACCCGCCGAACTGGATCGGGCCGACCCGCCAGCCCACTAGGCCTGGCCCATACGCTTAAATGTGAATAACTTCATGACCGTGTGTCTGATCGACGTGCCATCTGCGGCACTGGGACCCTCGCGATGAGGAGGTCCTTTTACAATACTCTAAGTGAGTTTTGGACGAATTTGGGAAAACGGACGAGTTGGTTCGAAACCAAAACCAATTGGGCCCTCAGAGCAGAAACACTTATAACAAAAGGACTGGACGTCCGATTGACGTGCCATCAACTACGTTGGATTCCTCTTGATGAGATAGACCTTTTGGAATACTACACATAGGATTTGGATATGGTTTGAGCATGGACGGGTTGGATTGTACCCAAAATCCAACCGGGCCCCTGGAACGGAAAAGCTAATAACTCACAGACTGGGCGTCCGATTGATGCACCGTCTGTTGCGTTGAGACCCCTATAATGAGGCGGTCCCATGAGATACTTCCACGTGAGTTTAAGTGACACTTGGAAGTATCAACCAGTAGCTCGTGGAGTGGATCCTCCCAGATACGAGCATACGGAGAACGAAGACCTTGTAGCTGGCCGAGACCTGATGACTGCTTGTTCGGTTCAATTCAGAGTGACTTGACTAGCCCAGTGAGGAGCGCTACTGTGTTGGGGCAACAGACCCATGGCGAAGGAGCGCTACTATGTTGGGGCGGCAGACCCATAGTACTCGACAGGAGGAGTACCTCTATAGGCTATTAGGGGGAGCGCTACTGTGTTGGGGCGGCAGACCCATGGAGGGGAGCGCTACTATGTTGGGGCGACAGACCCGCAGTACTCGACAGGAGGAGTACCTCAGCAGTATAAGGTTAGTTAGTAGCACCTCAGAGTCACGACATGACTACTGTACTCGATAGAGGAGGAGTTCTCCCGCAGCCGTGGTTTCGACATCGTGAATGAAAATCCTGGTTTGAGCTGAGTCAATGACCTTTGTGTTTTCCTCATGATTGAGATGGGTTACTTGATAACTTAGGTATATGTATGGGCATATACCTAAGTAATGGTTATCTTTTGAGATATTTCTTTGTGGTTCGTACTTGTTGGATTTAGTGAGACCTAGGGGGTCTTGGGGTCTCTACTAAGTATCGTTATACTCACCCCTGCACGGGCTATGCCTGCACCTCGTTTTGTTGGATGTAGACGACAGATAGCGCTGACCGAGGCAGAGTGTACAAGGGCTGGACGGTACCCAGAACTGGACCTCATGACGAGTCGGTACCCGGAGGAGACAGATGAATGTGTAGTGCTGAGGAGGACATCTGTACCTTCCCTTCAGGTAGGAACCCGAAGGATGATCCAGGAGATGCTTCCATCTTCTAGCTGTTCGTCTTTTCAGTTGTACTTTCTTTCAGTTGTAGCTGTACCTTTCCGTTGGGCTTGTATTTCTGGCCCCTTTGTACTTTCAGCACACTTGTTACTACTTTACTTAGTGTTTTCTTCTGCTTGTACTCTGGTTGTGTGTGTGTTTACTTCTTATAAAGGAAACACCTTTCCAGTTATAGGGATTTACGCCTTTGGTGCTAGTCTCCAGCCCCTGGCCTATGGAAGGCGGGCTTGGGGTAGTTACGACAAGGGACCTGGGGGATGGGTCGTGACAAATCGGTATCAGAGGAGTCGGTTCTACCGCAGAACCTAGGACTATGATATTTTCTTTTCTGTGAAGCAATAGTGTTAAGCGTACTAAGTGTGGTTTTCAGTTCAGGGAGTCTAGTGTTGGTGCGGCGACCGACGTATCCATACACCAGGACCCTGAATACTAATTTCTGACTCAGTGCATGAAAACACTGATTGCATGTGAGTTTTCAAAAGTTTTCTTTAAGTCAGCTCAACCAGGTCAGCTCACCAGGTTTTAGTCTTTTGACCATGTCACATCTGTTCAGGATGCCTCCATACAGACAGTAAGTTGGAGTTCCGAGAGAATACCTAATGACAACCCACCGAGCGATGAGGCTCCGGTGCAGGGCCCTCTTTCTATGATGGCACATTCGGGTGGTGTACCATCAGGACCACCAACCGTTGGGCAGCAGATTCCACCAGCCGTACTAGCGGACGATGCATGCTGACAGAGTGCGTTTCACGAGTTCCAGCAGTAGAGGCCTCCAAGGTTACGAGGTGAGGAAGATTCCCAGGTAGCAATGGACTGTTTGGAGGTGATTGCTAGAGTTCTACACCTAGTTTAGACACCAGTAGAGCAGATGGTGATCATAACTACTGGTGTTTCCTAGTGAGTGACCATGAGGTTGGTCCGCATAGTTATGAGGCTTCAGTACGTGGACCAATTCCTGAGATAGTACCTTTGGGTAGTGTGCCAGCTATATCACTACCTGTTGGTCAGCAGTTTCAACCGGAATTACCGGTAGATGACACATGTAGTCTTAGTGCCTTACACGTGTTTCAATATCAGATACCCATCAGGTTCCGAGGTGAGCCCGACTCACAGGTGGCTGAGGAATGGCTTGAGGAGGTGGCTGAGAGTTTTCTAGAGCTTATACAGCTTCTACAGGATGACATGTCGGTAGCTGAGTATTCATCGAGGCATACCGATCATTCCTGGTAATTGATGAATACGATACAATCAGTTCTTTAGAGATCGGACCTCAGAGCGAGGTGTGTTTAAAGGACATCTAAGCCAACACATTCCCTATATGCATTCCTACTTATGCTAGGGTGATAGATAGAACCTTTGTGGTTGAATATTCATTGGCTGAATAGATACAGCTAGAGAATGTTAGCAGTGGGAAAGAAGAGAACTGGAACTAGTCTCAGAGACTTGGGCATGTAAAATGTTTCAAGAAGAGGAAGTGTTAAGGACAGATGAATCTATAGAGAAACAGACATGGAAGAAGAGATATTAGGGCAACATGTGGTGAAGTACATTTCGACATGTTACAACCACCCACATTTGTAGTCACCGGTAGGCTCAGGGAGAAGGAGGGCAGGGTAAGAGAGTAGCTACATTCGGTCAAGGAGTGTGACCCAAGGGCTCTAGGAATGATTCAAGGTACGGTCTATGTCTGCTAGTAGCTGTCGTAACATCAGACATTCCATGAATCTTGTCCCAGACCTAGAGTTTCTAGTTGATCGGTTGACTTGACCCTCATGTCTGGAGATACCTTTGGGAGGACACTCGATAATCACACTTATGCTGATGGTGTGATCTGACCCTTGAGGTGAGAGTTTCGGTTGGAACCTCTTGGTGGCAGTGTCGAGGCCTTACGATGTTAGTTTGGGTATGGACTGGGAAACTACAGTTCATACACATATTGACTATATTAGGAAAAAGGTTGTGGTTTACCTACAAAGTTGGGATGGATTTTCCTTGGTCAGTGAAAAGGAAACCCCAGGCAGCATAGGATGAAATCATGCATAATTTGGTGTAGTCGATCACTCATGAGTCGGCCAGAGTTAGATTTGTGCCAAACTTCTCCAGAGTTGCTACACTGCTTTTAGCATTGACAAAGAAGGGGAAACCCTTCGTGTGGTTAGAGAGATGTTAGCAGATATTTTTAGGAGCTGAGGCAGAGGTTGACCGGTACACCCATCTTGAAGCTACCAGAGAAGGTGCAGATCATCCAGGAGCGGATGAAGACTACACAGAGTAGACAGAAGTCCTATGCTGATAGGATACGGAGACCACTGAAGTTCGAGGATGGCGACCACATTTTCCTATGGGTCTCACCTTGATGAGGTCTACGGAGATTTTGCCAGGGCGGAAAGTTATCTCCATGATTCATCAGACCTTTCCAAGTCCTCAGTAAGAAAGACGAGGTGGCTTACCGCTTGTCCCCTCCACCTCAGTTACACCGGGTGCATGACGTCATTCACATATCTCAGCTGAGGAGATACGTGCAGGACCCTTCACACATCATCGACCATGGGGAGATGGATATCGATGATAGGGAGACTTTCACGAAGGTTCCAGTAGAGATTGAGAATCGACAGGAGCGGGTCCTTCAAGGAAGGTCGATTCCTCTAGTGTGCATTCGTTGGCAGTACGGGAACCTCCAAGAGAGCACATGGGAGCAGGAGGCTCAGATGCGTGCTCGGTACCCCTTTTGTTTCCCTAGTATGTGTTGTAGCTTTATGAGGATGTAAATCAATAAGGTGAGAGTAATGAAAAGACCCAGAATTTTCGATGAATTTTTTTTCTTAATTATTGGGAATTTTACGAGTCTGTAGCTTCTGAAGGCACTTGATTCCGAGGCCTGGTGTGCTCGGAATCAATTTCTGAAGTTTATCTTGGGTACGTTTAGTGAATGAACGAATGAGTTTTTATAAATTTTGAACCGGTGCTCGGAATTGAAATCTGAGGGCACTGATGAACTCGCAGCGCCGATATTCGCTTAAGGGGACCTTTACTGCAATTGCGTTTTATGCGGGCTGAAAGTTAATAATTTGGAATTTAGAATAAAATAAAAAAAATTGGTAGTACACAATTTTATTTATATCTATGGTAGTTATATCCTACAAAGGGGAGTTAATGGTGGGACCCACCACCACCTAACTTCCCATGTGTGGATATTTGTGAGGCGGGGCTCACTTAAACCCCAACCTTTCATCTTCCCTAAACTACCTTAAACCCCCCTTTATTTAATTCCTTGACAACTCCCCTTATTGAATAAGAACTCTTTCTCTCCCTCTCTCTCTCTTTATTGTTTTCCAACACACCTTAATTAATGAATTCAGCCTCTTAAATTAATTAATTAAGTGATTTGAATTTTGAATTTCAAGTGTTAGTAAAATAATAGCCATAACTATTATTTTATTTTGGCACACATTGTGTTGGGAGGATATTTGAGAGAGCTCTTGTGTAAAAGAAGAAGAGAGTTCCTTTTTCCTTGAAGAACACTATCCATCCACGAAGAACGACGCCTCTTCGATGAAGAACGCTGACTCCACTAAGAGCGACGACGTGCCTTCCTTCCTCTTCTCTGCAACCATTGTGAAGACACCGCTTCCTCCTCGGATGCACTTTGGTGTCGTCTACAAATCCTCTCCCCATGACGCTGTCTTCCATGACGCCCGATGTGCGACATCAATTATCGAGGTAGGGGGATTATGTTTAATTTTAATGGATTAAAATTGTTCCTTGTTTGTTTATGAATATCTTTGTTTGTTACAGACTATTTCTATCGCCTAATGCAGGGGGTGCGGGCTGAACGAACATGACCCGATGACCCTCCGCTGGATCTTGATTATTTTTGGAATCGTCTTCCGGAGGCGGAATGCAGAAGAGGCCGGCGGCGCAAGGGCCGCCGTCACACACAAAAAGAAAAGCTGCGGCCAAGTGGGCCACAATGGAGGAAGCACGATGCCATCGTGCTATGCCGGGGACGTGGAACCGCGGACAAGGCAGTCTAGGGTGGAGGAAGCCGACACCATCCTTCCGGATGTGCAGAAGGAACAGCAGCCCGCTTCACGGGCCGCTTCGGCAGGAGAACCGGCCGACTTGTTGGCTGGCCGGGCGGAGGAAAGCTGCGACGCCAGGAGGGCACCGCACTGGAGAACCTGCGGCCCGCCTGAGCGTGCCACTTGCGCCATGAAGACCGGTAGGCTTCGGCCGACCGGTTAGGGAGGGCGGCGCCGTCGGTTCGGGCAGCCGGGGGCCGCACCCCCTGCCATGGACCTCTCGGCCCCTTCGGGCTGAGCCGCGTCGGGCCGTGCCGGGCCACGCCGCACCGGGCCGGGCCGTGTCTGCCACCGGGCTGGGTCACGTTTCTTTACACTGAGTTGACACCCCATCCCGGGTCCGACCCGTCGAACCAGATTGGTCCGACCCACCAGCCCACTTGGCCTAACGGGTCAGGCCTGTATGCTTAAATGTGAATAACTTCATGACTGTGCGTCTGATTGATGAGCCGTATATGGCACTGGGACCCTCACGATGAGGAAATCCTTTTGCGATACTCTAAGTGAGTTTTGGACGACTTTGGAAAAACGGTCGGGTTGGTTCGAAACCAAAACCAACCGGGCCCTTGGAGCAGAAACACTTATAACAAAAGGACTAGATGTCTAATTGATGTGCCATAAACTACGTTGGATTCCTCTTGATGAGATAGACCTTTTGGAATACTCCAAACAGGATTCATATGTGGTTTGAGCATGGCCGGGTTGGATTGTACCCAAAATCCAACCGGGCCCCTGAAATGGAAATGCTAATAACTCACAGACCGAGCGTCCGATTGACATGTCGTCTGTTGTGTTGAGACCCCTATGATGAGGCGGTCCCATGAGATACTTCCACGTGAGTTTAAGTGACACTTGGAAGTATCAACCAGTAGCTTGTGGAGCAGATCCTCCCGGAGACGAGCATACGGGGTACAAAGACCTTGTAGCTGGCTGAGACCTGATGACTGCTGTCCGATTCGATTCGGAGGGACTTGACTAGCCCAGTGGGGAATTATACTGTGTTGGGGCGAAAAACCAATGACGGAGGAGCGCTACTGTGTTGGGGTGGTAGACCCGTGATACTCGACATGAGGAGTACCTCTATAGGCTATTAGGGGGAGTGCTACTGTGTTGGGGCGGCAGACCCATGGCGGGGAGCGCTACTGTGTTGGGGCGACAGACCCGTGGTACTCGACAGGAGGAGTACCTCAGCAGTTTAAGGTTTGTGAGTAGCATCTCAGAGTTGCGACAGGACTACTGTACTCGACAGAGGAGGAGTTCTCCAACAACCATGGTTTCAACATCGTGAATGAAAATCCTGGTTTGAGCTGAGTCAATTACCTTTGTGTTTTACTCATGATTGAGATGGGTTACTTTATAACTTAGGTATATGTATGGGAATATACCTAAGTAAAGGTTATCTATTGAGATCTTTCTTTGTGGTTTGTCCTTGTTGGATTTAGTGAGACCTTAGGGGTCTCGGGGTCCCTTATGAGTATCGTTATACTCACTCCTGCACGGGCTATGCCCGCACCTCGTTGTGTTGGATGCCGACGACGGATAGCGCTGACCGAGTCAGAGTGTATGAGGACTGGATGCTACCCGGAGGTGTACCTCATGATGAGTCGGTACCCGGAGGATACAGACGGATGTGGAGTGCTGAGGAGGATATCTGTACCTACCCTTCAGGTAGGAACCCAGAGGACGATCCGAGAGCTTCTTCCATCTTCCAGCTATTTGTCTTTTCAGTTGTACTTTATTTCAGTTGTAGCTGTACCTTTCTGTTGGGCTTGTATTTCCGACCCCTTTTTACTTTTAGCACACTTGTTACTGCTTTACTTAGTGTTTTCTTCTGCTTGTACTCAGGTTGTGTGTGTGTTTACTTCTTATAATGGCAACTCCTTCCCAATTATAGGGATTTACGCCTTTGGTGCTAGTCACCAGCCCCTGGCATATGGAAGCGGGCTTGGGGTAGTTATGACAAGGGCCCTGGGGGACGGGTCATGAAAAATTGGTATCAGAGGAGTCGGTTCTACCACATAACTTAGGACTCTGATATTTTGTTTTCTGTGAAGCAATAGTGTTAAGCGTACTAACTATGGTTTTTAGTTCAGGGATTCCAGTATTGGTGCGACGACCAATGTATCCATACACCAGGACCATGACTACTGACTTCCGACTCAGTGCATGAAAACACTGATTGCGTGTGAGTTTTCAAAAGTTTTCTTTAAGTCAGCTCAACCAGGTCAGCTCACCAGGTCTTAGTCTTTTGACCGTGTCACATCTGTTCAGGATGCCTCCATGCAGACAGTCAGTTGGAGTTTTGAGAGAATACCTGATGACGGCCCACCGAGTGATGAGGCTCCGGTGTAGGGCCCTCTTTCTATAATGGTACATTCGGGTAGTGTACCAGTAGCACCACCGCCCATTGGTCAGCAGATGCCACTAGCCGTACTAGCAGATGGTGCATGCTGACAGAGCCTGTTGCACGAGTTCCAGCAGCAGAGGCCTCCGAGGTTATGAGGCGAGGCAGATTCCCAGGCAGCAGTGGACTGTATGGAGGAAATTGCTAGAATTATACACCTATTTTAGACACTAATAGAGAAGATGATGATCATAGCTACTGGTGTTTCCCAGTGAGTGACCATGAGGTTGGTCCGCATAGTGATGAGGCTTCAGTACGTGAACCGATGCCTGAGATAGTACCTTCAGGTAGCTCGCCAACTATATCACTACCTGTTGGTCAGCAGTTTCAACCGGTGGTACCAGTAGATGACACATGTAGTCTTAGTGCCTTACATGTGTTTCAGTATCAGATACCCCTCAGGTTATGAGGCGAGCCCGACTCACAGGCGGCTGAGGACTGGCTTGAGGAGGTGGCTGAAAGTTTTCTAGAGCTTATACCGCTTCGGCAGGATGACATGTCGGTAGATGAGTATTCATCAAGGTGTACTGATCATTCCTGGTACTTGATGACTATGATACGACCAGTTCTTTAGAGATCGGACCTCAGAGCGAGGTGTGTTTAAAGGACATCTGAGCCAACACATTCCTTATATGCATTCTTACTTATGCTAGGGTACTAGAGAGAACCTTTTTGGTTGAATGTTCATTGGCTAAATGGATACAACTAGAGAATGTTAGCAGTGGGAAAGTAGAGAACTGGCACTAGTCTCAGAGACTTGGGCATGTAAAATGTTTCAAGAAGAGGAAGTGTTAAGGACAGATGAATCTGTAGAGTAGCATACGTGAAAGTAGATCTAGGAGGGCAGCATGTGGTGATATACATTTCGACATGTTACAATCAACCACCTTTTTAGTCCTCGCCAGGCTCAGGGAGCAGGAGGGCAGGGGAAGAGAGTAGATGCATGAGGTCAAGGAGTGTGACCCAAGGGCTCTAGGAATGATTCGAGGTACGGTCTGTTTCTACTACTAGCTATCGTAACATCAGATATTGATAGGAATCATTCCTTTCTTCCATGAATCTTGTCCCAAACCTAGAGTTTCCGGTTAAGACATTTCCTTGACCCTCACATCTAGAGATACCTTTGGGAGGATACTAGATAATCACGCTTACACTGATGGTGTGATCTGACCCTTGAGGCGGGAGTTTCGGTTGGAACCTCTTGGTGGCAGCGTCGAGGCCTTATGACGTTAGTTTGGGTATGGACTGGGCAACTATAGTTCATACACATATTGACTGTATTAGGCAAAAAGGTTTTTGTTTACCTAAAACGTTGGGATGGGTTTTCCTTGGTTGGAGAAAAGGAAACCTTAGGCAACACAAGATGAAATCATGCATAAGTGGGTGCAGTCGACCACTCATGACTCGGCCAGACTTAGATTTGTGCCAGACTTCTCCAGAGTTGCTGCACCGCTTTTATCATTGACGAAGAAGGGGAAACCCTTTGTGTAGTTAGAGAGATGCCATCAGAGCTTTTCAGGAGCAGAGGTAGAGGTTGACCAGTACGTCCGTCTTGAAGCTTCCAGAGAAGGTACAGATCATCCAAGAGTGGATGAAGACTGCACAGAGTAGACAGAAGTCATATGCTGATAGGAGACGGAGACCACTGGAGTTCGAGGATGATGACCACACTTTCCTATGGGTCTCACCTTGATGTGGTCTATAGAGATTTGGCCAGGGCAGAAAGTTATCTCCACGATTCATCAGACCTTTCCAGGTCCTCAGCAGGAAAGGTGAGGTGGCTTACCACTTGGCCCTTCTACCTCAGTTGCACCGGGTGCATGACATCATTCACATATCTCAGCTGAGGAGATACGTGCACGACCCTTCACACATCATCGAACATGGGGAGCTGGATATCAATGACGAGGAGAATTTCATGGAGGTTCCAGTAGAGATTGAGAATCGAGAGGAGCGGGTCCTTTGAGGATGGTCGATTCCTCTAGTGCGCATTCGCTGGCAGTATAGTAACCTATAAGAGAGCACATGAGAGCAGGAGGATCAAATGCGTGCTTGGTACCCCTTTTGTTTCCCTAGTATGTGTTGTAGCTTTATGGGGACGTAAATCCCTGAGGTGGGAGTAATTTAAAGACCCATAATTTTCAAGGAATTTTTTTTCTTAATTCTATGGAATTTTACGAGTCTGTAGTCTCTGACGACACTTGATTCCAAGGCCCGGTGTGCCCGGAATCAATTTCTGAATTTTAGCTCGGGTACGTTTAGTGAACGAATGAGCGAGTTTTTCTAACTTTTGAATCGGTGCTTGGAATTGAAATCTGAGGGCACCGATGAACTCGCAGCTCTGGTATTCACTTAAGGGGACCTTTACCGTAGTTGCATTTTCTGCGGGTTGAAAGTTAATAATTGGTAATTTAGAATAAAATAAATAAAATCGGTAGTACACAATTTTATTTATATCTATGGTAGTTATATCCTACAAAGGGGAGTTAAGGGTGGGACCCACAACCACCTAACTTCCCATGTGTGGATATTTGTGAGGTGGGTCCCACACAATCCCCAACCTATCATCTTCCCTAAACTCCCTTAAACCCCACTTTATTTAATTCTTTAACAACTCCCCTTATTGAATTAGAACTCTTCATCTCCCTCTCTTTCACTTTATTGTTTGCCAACTCAACTTAATTAATGAATTCAACCTCTTCAATTAATTAATTAAGTGATTTAAATTTTGAATTTCAAGTGTTAATAAAATAATAGCCATAGATATTATTTTATTTTGGCACATGTTGTGTTGGGAGGATATTTGAGAGTGCTCTTGTGTGAAAGAAGAAGAGAGTTCCTTTTTCATTGAAGAACACCATCCTTCCACGAAGAACGACGCCTCTTCGACGAAAAACGTTGACTCCACGAAGAGAGACGATGTGACTTCCTTCCTATTCTCCGAAACTAGTGTGGAGACACCGCTTCCTCCTTGGATGCACTTTGACATACTCTACGAATCATCTCCCCATGATGCCGTCTTCCGCGACGACCGACGTGCGACGTCAATTATCGAGGTAGATGGATTATGTTCAATTTTAATGGATTAAAATTTGTCCTCGTTCGTCGTTGAATATCTTGGTTTGTTCTGGCCTATTGATATCGCCTAACGTAGAGGGCGCGGGCCAAATGAACATGACCCGAAGACCCTCTGTTGGATCTTGATTATTTTTGGAATCGGTGACTAGAGGCGGAATGCGGAAGAGGCCGGCGGCGCAAGGGCCTCCGTCGCACACGCAAAGAAAAGCCGCGGCCAAGAGGGCCGAGACGGAGGAAGCACGACACCATCGCGCCATGCCGGGGACGCGGAGCCACGGCCAGGGCAGGCCACGGTGGAGAAAGCCATCACCATCACGCCGGCTGTGCGGAAAAAAACCGCGGTCTGCTTCGCGGGCCACATCGGTAGGAGAACCGGCCGGCTTGTCAGCCGACTTGGTGGAGGAAAGCCGTGACGCTAGGAGGGCGCTACGCTGGAGAACCCGCGGCCCGCTCGAGTGGGCCGCTTGCACCATGAAGGCCAAAAAACTTCCGCCGACCAGTTAGAAAGGGCGGCACCGCCGGTTTGGGCAGCAAGGGGCCGCACCCCCCGCCACGGACCACTCACACAGCCGGTCGAGCCGCGGCCAGCCGAGCCGTGCCGCGCCGGGCCACACCCCGCCAGGACGGGCCGTGCCTGCCACTGGGCTTGGTCATGTTTCTTTAGACCGGGCCGACACCCCATGCCGGGTCAGAGCCGCTGAACCGGATCGGGCCGACCTGCCAGCCCAGTGGTCCTAACGGACCGGGCCCGTACGCTTAAATGTGAATAACTTCATGACCGTGCATCCGATCGATGCGCCGTCTGCGTCACTGGGACCCTCGCGACGAGGTAGTCCTTTCATGATACTCTAATTGAGTTTTGTATGACTTGGGAAAAATGGCTGGGTTGGTTCGAAACCGAAACCAACCGGGCCCTCAGAGCGGAAACACTTATAACAAAAGGACCGGACGTCCGATTGATGTGCCGTCAACTAAATTGGATTCCTCTTGATAAGACGGACCTTTTGGCATACTCCACATAAGATTCAGATGTGTTTTGAGCATGGCCAGGTTGTATTGTACCCAAAATCCAACCGGGCCCCTGGAACGGAAATGCTAATAATTCACAGACCAGGCGTCCGATTGATGCACCGTCTATTGTATTGAGACCCCTATGATGAGGCTTTCCCATGAGATACTTCCACGTGAGTTTACGTGACACTTGGAAGTATCGACCAGTAGCTCGTGGAGCGGATCCTCCCAGAGACGAGCATACGGAGTACGAAGACCTTGTAGACCTGATGACTGCTTGTCCGATTCGATTCCGAGTGACTTGACTAGCCCAGTGGGGAGTGATACTGTGTTGGGGCGACAGACCCATGGCGGAGGAGCGCTACTGTGTTGGGGTGACAGACCTGTGGTACTCAACAGGAGGAGTATCTCAGCAGTCTAAGGTTATTGAGTAGCACCTCAGAGTCGCGACAGGACTACTGTACTCGACAGAGGAGGAGTTCTCCAGCAGCTATGGTTTCGACATTGTGAATGAAAATCCTGGTTTGAGCTGATTCAATGACCTTTGTGTTTTCCTCATGATTGATATGAGTTACTTGATAACTTAGGTATATGTATGGTCATATACCTAAGTAAAGGTTATATGTTGAGATCTTTATTTTTGGTTTTTACTTGTTGGATTTAGTGAGACCTTGGGGGTCTCGGAGTCCCTACTGAGTATCATTATACTCACCCCTGCACGGGATATGCCCGCACCTCATTGTGTTGGATGCAGACGACAAACAGTGTTGACTGAGGCAAAGTGTACGAGGGATGGATGGTACCCGGAGGTGGACATCATGATGAGTAGGTACCTGGAGGAGACAGATGAATGTGGAGTGCTGAGGATGACATCTGTACCTACCCTTCAGGTAGGAACCCATAGGACGATCCAAGAGCTGCTTCCATCTTCCAGCTATTCGTCTTTTCAGTTTTACTTTCTTTCAGTTATAGATGTACCTTTCCGTTGGGCTTGTATTTCCGGCCCCTTTGTACTTTCATCACACTTGTTACTACTTTACTTAGTGTTTGCTTCCGCTTGTACTCTGGTTGTGTGTGTATTTACTTCTTATAAAGGCAACACCTTCCTAGTTATAGGGATTTACGCCTTCGGTGCTAGTCACCAGCCCCTGGCCTATGGAAGGCGGGCTTGGGGTAGTTACGACACAGGTCCTGGGGGATGGTTCGTGGCACCTATTGACATGGTTACATCTGTGGCAATAGGTCAAGCTCTATTTCCACGACGATAGTGCCCACGATTGGGAAAAACTTTGGTCTTAGGCCATGAACACGGTTTTGGGCCCTATTGCCACAATTTTGAACTGTGGAAATATCCCATTTTTCTAATTTTGTAACATTGAGTAATTATTTTATTTACTAATAATATAAGGAGATATACTTATATGATATATTTCTATAACTAAAATTTAATTCTTTAGTTGTGATTTTATCAATTTCTAATTCATCCATTACTTCATCTAATGGACGTCCATAAATTAACACTAATTCCTGAAGTGCTAAAATACACATTTAGTAGAACTTAAGGACCATAAATTAATGAAAAGCATAAATATTTGTCTCTAACTATTCTTAAAAATCAATATAGTTTATACATTAATCTGTAAACATAAAAAGTAACTCAACATATTCATTATTAATAATTATTCAACAAAAATAATTACACATTAACAAGAACATTGCATAGACTAGTGGTAGGTGTGAAACCATCATCATCCTTCGGCCATGGGTTTTATACCCATGGGATTGATAGAATTTATTGGTTGTCACCTGATATACATGATTTCCTTTTCAAAAACCAAACAAATATAATTTTGAAAAATAAATAAGATGAACATACTTGAAATATGGTTAACCACTAAAAATCCATTTAACCAATGTTTTCAATACAAACTCAGGGCATAAATATTTCCTTTGAAGTCTAACATAATCTTTTCATGAATGGTTAACCTTACAATCCTTATCACAGATGAAAATCCAAAACATTATAAAGGGATTCATAAAATCATCATAACATTGATCCCCCATATATCACAAAGTATCTCTTGGTTGTCACATTCCAAACATGTGAATACCATCATAGTAAATTCTCAAGGAAAATTTTAACAACATGAATTACCATAAATACTTTTGGAAAACATGAATTATCCCTTATTCCATCGATTTCTAGAGATATTACATAAATCCAAGAAGTTGTAAACTACATCTATGATAGCATAAGATACTTGTCAACAAGTCCTTAATTAGTTCCAAGGTAATAAGTATTATCTAATTTACTTATCGATATCCCACATATCTATATCCAAACAAAATTATCATAACATAAGGAATATATTAAGGGTTTTCTTTCCTTTAATCATGTGTTTTACATGGACATCACCTTCCCATTATATCACTTTTCTATTTCATCTTGACCATTCCATGCGTTCTTTTAAATCCATAGTAAAAAACATAAACTAAAGAATACTTTAATATTTCACATTTTATATAACATACCACTTGAATCCAAATACATAAAAATATCGATATCTTAATCCTTAAATAATTGATAAGTCTACATCATCATAATACATTTTCCCATTCACTTTTCATCTATAGTCTCTTCATCATCAACAATGTAACCATTACTCACACAACCTTGTTGGTTCACTTTAGGAGATTTATTCTTGGGACATTGAGTTTCATAATTACCATTTAATCCACACTTAAAACACTTATGCTTCTATAATGTATTAGGAATTACAACATTCTCATCCATTTTGTTAACTGAACTCTTCAAATTCCCCTTACAATCACTAACTTTTTATTCTTATTTTCCATAGTCAAAACATATTCTCATTCATCTAATACATTAACATAGGTGATTATTTCCACATTCTAACACAAAGGAATCCAAATCTTATTTCCCCTATGGTCTCCATTAATTGACCTCTAAGCGAACTCTTTCTTTCTCTTCCTTGGTGAGTCCAAGAGTCGGTTAAGGTATATGTTTTTAATCATGTTCATGTTAACTGATTAGGCAATATAACAACATATTTAACTCCAATGATCATCTCAGTTGACTTCACATTATAAAGTCATCCATCACATTCAACCTTAATCCATTTCATTTCGGTTCCCACCATTGAATAAAACTAGAATCACAATGTGAACATTACTTATCAATGTAGCAAACCACATAGTCATGAAAAGATTTTCTTATAGGATATCTAAATCATGACACCTTCCTTATTATAAAAAACCCCCAGTTCATACTAGGTTTTTTCATATCCAACTTATATTTAAATCCTTCATGATGTTTCATGAAGAGTGGTTTAATTCCGAAACTATATCCCCTAGGAATTTCAAATAATATGTGAAACAAGGACCATTTTTTGTACCAGATTACACTGAGTCAGGCCTGGAACATCTTTTCGGAGTTATTACACCTATGTAAATTTGTTCCAGAGCCACATCCACTTGTAGTATCTAGAAATAGATGTAATTATAGGAAAATAACCACTCTTTCCTTTACCAAAATTCTAGGACATTTTTCAAAATGTTTACTCATTCTTATACATATCCTTAGAGACATCCCAAGACATATCCTTAGAAATATACCTTAAGATATCACTAAATGTTTCTCATCCTAGTTTCCAAAGGGTGACTAAACCTTTTCTTTGATTCCAACTATAGTGACCCATGCCTGACATGCATTGATATTACTTTATTTTCAATGAATCTTTAGTACATTATAGAAATAAGTGCCTAAGGACCATAATAGTTTAGCGTCTTTGGAAACATGGAGACAAAATATTATATCCTAGTGAAAGATATTCAACTTCTACCAAATGATCTCCACCTTTTATACTTCTACCTAAAACCTTTCTCCATAACCCGAGGAAAGGAAATATCAGAAAGGGGTTATCTCAAATGCTCAGGAAGGGTAAAGAAGGGATTTATGTAATCATAATCATGGGAATAAAGGTATGAGAACAAGATCATGAAAATAAAAGATCATACCCTGTATATCAAAGATCATATACATGAATCATGGCATAAATATTGGTAGTATATAAGGAATGAATCTTAAGTAAATAAAGACCATATTACATGAAATCAAAACATAGGAATAAAACATGGAATTGTGGTAGACACAAATGAATATAATATAATTTCTATAGTCTCCAAGGAATCACTGCCAAGACCATCTTGGTAGTATAGGTTCATACCATCTTTGAAGTGATTCCTCACTCCAATGGCTATCCTAGTATCATGAATTCACTCCTCGTACCATCTTGGTAGTCATGGATCACTCCCATGGCCATGTTACTAGTCAAGGTTTATTCCCAAGACCATCTTAGTGCCAAGAACCAGGCCGGTATGTCATCCAACCCGACACTCGACCCAGTTCGTGGCATGGACTCAATGGTATTCCTGATTCCCATGGGATGAAAACTAGTGTTGGACATAAAAACATATAAGAAAGAATTATTTTAACCCAAAAGAAACAACCATGACCAGATAATTAACTAGAAAAAACTGAAACATAGCACGACTGAAAACCAAATCTCAAATAAATAAACAGCTAATTTTGTTAAAATATACAACCAAAAAGACTGAAAACTAAAACAAGAAAAACTAAACTACTGCCACATGATCTCCATGTGACCCCCTGATCACCACCAACCACAAGACCAGTTATACTCCCACAACGAGCAGCTAAACCATGAACATGGACGAGAAATAGAACCCACAACTAAAAATATAGGATAGGTGTGAGAACCAAGATGATCAGTAGGGATGGAAAAGATAAACCACTAAATACAATATTATCCTTTAAAAAAACATCCCATTAAAAAGATTTTGAAATATAGTTATAAAAATCAGGTTTTTCATATTTCATAAAACAACATTGTTTTCCCATTTTAAAACCCAACACATGACACATCTCATTTCCAAAACCAATTTCCATTTTTTAGTCAAATTTCAAAAATAAAGAATTCCAGGGAAGTGTTAAAAAGAAATAGGTAAATAGTAAAAGCTGGAAACTAGTATAGTGAAAGTAGAGAAACAATAAAAATAATAATAAACATGGGTGATCCTAAACATTACAAGAATACCCATCGACGTAGTCGGTTCAGAACCACCTACTTGCATATAGTGAAGCCCCTAAGTCCATAACCAACTAGCTGCCCTAACCTATCCTCACTAGTGGAACATCCCTCTTGGCTTGCCTACAACTCCAAGAGGGTACTAACCCATTTAATCAAGGCTATAAATCAACTATCACTCGATCATTTAAAATATGCCTAAGAACCCATCGTGGCAATAATGTGGTGTAAGTAGGAGGCCAACACACACATGACTCAGCTCAACTATCATCACTGCACTTTCCTACCCTGAGCACGAACACCAACAATTGATAACCCATAAAGGGAAATACCTACTATAGAGTTTCCCTATATAAATACACATATATGTATCAAAACATGTCACATCATTAAGGTTCTAACCGTTCCTCCATAGGATATCAACATTTAAATCATTTTTTCAAACATTTTGGGGTGCCAATGAGGAACTCGCATTTTCTTAACCACAATACTTTTCTAGTTCAACACAAAACATCACTTTTGAGTTGAAAGATCCAAAGGGGGATTTAGCTTGAAATAATTAAAAAAATTAACAAATCATCACCTGAACACCACTTTAACATTTATAGTGGAAAACAGTCCACAAGTTCAAAACCCACACCCAAACACTTCACAATTACCAAATGGGCCTTTACTCTTTCCAAAATCACACCAAAGCATGGTTCAAGGACAAATAGTACACACCATGAGAAACACATTTAATGTCCTGTTTTCTAAAACCCTTTAAAAAACACTTTACCATTTCAAATAACATGTGACTAGTTTAAGAAAAAGTAATGGAAGATGAAATGATAAATTTTAAGGAATAAATAGTCAGATTGTTATCATCATTTGAATTCACATCCATATATACACCTAGGGCACCCATGGATGTTACATCATCCAATTACACCCTCCAATGACTAAAAAAACGATCAAAAAACATATTTATAAAATCCATCATTGGATTTAAAACTATATCCAACCTTCAACATTATTTTAAGTACATAATCATCTTATTAAAACAACAAAAACCCTTTCAAAACATTTTATCACATACGACACACTATATCATCACCAAAATCTGAACACCAAACAAAATTAACAAACAAACCATACCATCACAACAAAATGAAAGAAAAAAAATACATATAAAACCCCAATTATACTCTAGAAGAATAATAGAATTTAAAATAAACCCCCTAGGTTCCAAAACCCTAGGAATTTCTGATAGATATCCTTTAAAACCAATTTTTTATAAATTCTAACAAAAAAACACAATTCTCTTCATGAAATATATGTATTAGATGTTCTCATGAAACCTAAAATTTAATTGAAAAAACAAAAGTTCTTAGGGAGTGTTCTTTAATGAAAAAATATGGAAATACCTACCACAAATAAGTGTGGATGGGATAAAAATCTAAGGAGAGGAAGAACCAAGCCTTATGGATGATCTGCATGCCCTATCCAGAAGAGGACACCTGAATATTAGCCAGCCATAACGGTAGGGTTTGGATAATAAGAGAAACCCCAAATAAAACCCTATAAATTAAGGGGGAAATATAAGGAGGGATGAAAAGGGAAGAAATCCTAGATATCTAACCATGGAACATTCAAGGTCCTTCCATGGATGAAGAGGAGTGACGGAGAGGGTCTTGGAGGACCCCTTGGTGTTAATAGGTCAGAAAAGGGAGGAGGAAATAGAAAATGTGACAAAAGGAGGACATATGGAAAGAGGGAAATGGGATTTTAATGACTTGGCACGACTACATGGTTCAGTGACACGGTTTTTGAAACCTTGAGGTAACCATGCGAACCTCACTGTCTTGAGAAGAAATAGCACATAGTTATCTGGGACCTAACACATAGCCATGCACAAGCTGTGCAGTCGGTTATCTCCAACCAACACCTGCTTCATGGCTAGGACGCACGATTACTACTAACTGTGCGATAACCATGTTCTAACTTGAAAACTCAACAAAAACTCAGAAACCCCAAAAATTCGACCGGGACTCAAACATGAACCTCAAACAAAAGACCCTCAACTAAGTAAAGGATAAAATAAAGGTGAATCTAAGGTTGGGGTGTGACAATTCTCTCCAACACATACACTTTATTCCCCTAGAAAGTAAAACAAGTCAATAGTTAACCAAAACTCGAGTTCATGCCCAGACAAAACTGAGGAAAACCATGAATCATAGGATGACCTTACTCTTCCCATGTCACACCTGACTGATCAAGGAGGAACCACAATACAACACAAGGGGATAAAATTAGATGGTTCTCCCAACCATAAGAACCCTACTAGAATTAAAACCTATAAACCGTAACACAACACCCCTCAGGGGGGAAATGTGGGAACTCCCAACCTAAACTACCCAGCTTCTTCAATCTAACTAAACAATGGCCCCACTATAAACAGAAACTAGGGAATTATTAATCCTGAAGTAAACCAGATCCCTTAGCACAAGGAAAAAAAATCAACCATGATGATTCATATAGAAAACATCCTATGAAACAACCTATAATACCAGAATGTTGGAATGAGAAAACTTCCTAGGATAACCCACAACCTTCCATACAAGGGAGAACACATCACAACTAGAATTAAAAACTCTCCACACCAGCCAAAACCCACAACACTAGGGGAAAATCCTGAGAAGAACTCATTTAATATGGTATACCTGAAACCTCTTCCACCCAGTTCTCAAAACCCAAACATCCTCAAACGTGCACAACTGAAACTTCCTGTGCAAGAGCCAAACACACCTCAGAAACAAGAGCCCCTCCAAAAGTCACACTCAAATAAACAATACTTATTAGATCACAATAAAACAATTCCAATAAACCTTTACAATGAAATGATGATCCTAACCCTAATAAAAAAAATCAAGGAAAATTCATATGTTTCTATCCCAACATGGAAAACATGAACTGGGTCGAGGTCCCTTGCACCCTCAGCAACTCTTGACTTTGTGAGATCATCACCCTGAGACCGATGGATAGGGATTTGATGGATAAAGCATTTCATACCTCATAGTAAAACATGATAATCACATGATCCAAACTTCTTCCTCGAATGACACTTCCTACAGAGCTTTCCCTAGTAACCAGAATAGCCAAAATGAGAGTAGGACTTCTAAGTGGTGTGACAAGACAACTTGGATTGTCCGAACTAGCCATACCAATGGAAAACTAGAAGGCAGTTTGAAAAACTAGACATCATAAACAACAAGGATAGATTATTGTTGATAGTTTCCCCTAGAATATACTCCTCACTAGATGGGGAACCCTCACGAAATCTGACCACCATCCTTAACTTCACTTCCTCAGTTATAACCATTGGAGGATAGTGACCTTGAAAATTTCCCATGTCACCCTAAATTCCAATGAATATGAAACACCCAACCTCCACATATCCAAAACTGGACCCTCAAATAGAACCTCAACATCATTAAATTAACCTCAGGAGTTTCCAACATCTAGAAGACACACTCTACCTCCTTCAAACCACTTCACTGCCTCTAAAGGTCCTCTATCGATTCAAGGAACAGGAAACAAATGAAAATAATTAGAAACTGGGCACGACTCATTGGAATCATTATGAAACTTTCTGAGCATCATTCATTGAAGAACATAGGGAACATAATCCAAAACTAGCATCAAACTGAAATACAATTCGAAATGCACACCCCAAGCTGAAACAATTGGTCTGAATGTTAAAGAAATACTAACAAAACAAATATCCTCTTTTACAAAATCTCCATTTTCCATTTAAATTTTAAAAATTCTTTATCCCAATGCCATTTTTCAAGTAAAAATAATATTCTCATAAGTTTAAAATACACTCCTCATAGAAAAATCATTCTCCAAAACCTTTATATTTCAAAAAATCAACCATATAACCCTCAGAATAATTACATGTGTGTCCATCCACTTCAACATACATTGTACACTAACAAGTGTCCCCATGAACTTTACGTACATACCCACACACATGTGATCCCCCATAAGGAATACCAAGGATCACACATCTCTTTTCCTAATCAAATCCAAGAACATACCAAATTTTCCAAACCAGAATACTTTCTCTTTCAAAATCCACTTTTCCTATTTCAAAAAAATTGAATGAAATCCTTTTCCTTTTAAAAACACATTCATTTGAAAATTATACCCCCACTAACCAAAAAAAATGAAACACAACCAACAATGAACTACAAGAATAAAGAACGGGTGAATATTCCTAACCTGGTAACATTGTATTAGGACAATCCCCAAGTAAGGCATAACACTAAGATGAACATAAACTATATACCCAGAGTCCACATTTTTCACTACTCCATGTGAAGAAAAAACATAACACCGACTTTCCTCAGTTTCCATCCTTCAATATAAAACAAATACAACCACTCAAAAATAGAACCACCCTTGCTAACTCAGATTTCGTTATGGGTGGTGGTGATCAAGAACTAGCCCATGAACTACCTCCCGAACCCTAGAAATTCTAATCTCCAACTACCAGATACACCAAATAGTAAGAACATACTTTGATACTATTTTTTCCTGAACCAGGCTGGGATGCCATCAAACCCGATACCCGACCCGATCTGCGACATGGCTCGAAGGTCATTCCAAATCCCCATGGAATGGAAACTAGTTTTGGGCATCAAGACATAAATGAGGGAAAAATTACAACCCAAAAGAAACACTCAGGAATAGACAATTAAATAGAAAAAAAAACTAAAATATAGCATGATGAACAATGAAATATAAAATAAATAAATACCTGATTTAGTTGAAAGATATAACCAAACAGAATAAAAAATTAATAAAGAAAAACTAAAATTATGATATATGATCTCCATGTGACCCCTTGGTCACCACCAACCCCAAAACCAACTATGATACAACAACGAGCTATTGAACTATGATCTTGGTTTGAGAAATAGAACATGCAACTGAAAATATTGGATAGGTGTGATCACTGAGATAATCAATAGGGATGATAAAGATAAACCACTAAATCCAAGTGTTTCCTTTCCCAAAATATCCCATTGGAATTAGTTTGAAATATAGTTATAAAAATAGGGTTTTCCATATTTTATAAAACAACACTTTTTTCATAGTTTAAAACCCAACACAAGACACATCTCATTTCCAAAACCAATTTCCATTTTATATTCAAATTTTAAAATAATGAAAACTAGGGTAGTGTTAAAAATAAATAGGTAAATAGTACAATCTAAAAAATAGTATAGAAAAAAGTTGACAAGGAATACAAATAATAATAACCATGTAATTTCATAAATATCCCTTGAAGACCCCCGAACGTACTTGGTTCAAAACCACCTATCAGTGTAGGGTGAATTCCCTATGTCCATATCCAAATGACTTCCCTAACCTGGCCTAACTAGTTTCATATCCCTCCTGGCATGTCTACAACTCTAGGAGGGTACAAATCTATCTAATTGGGTCTAGCAAGAAACTGTAACTTGATCATCTAAATGACTCCCATGAACCCATGGTGGTAATAAATCTGCATAAGTAGGAGGCCAATGCACACATGACTTAGCTTAGTTGTTGTCACTGTACTTTCCTACACCAAAAATGAACACCAATATAAGATAACCCATAAATGGAACTCCCTACTAGAGAGGTTCCCCATATATATACACATATATGCATCCAAAAATGTCATGTAATCAAGGTGACAATTGGGCTGCCATAATATATCAACATTTAAATCATTTCTTAAAAAATTTTGGGGTGCCAATCGGGCACTAACATTATCCAAACCACAATTCTTTCCAAGTTCAACAAAAAACATCACTTTTGAGTTGGAAGAGCCAAATGAGCCTTTATCTTGACCTAATTAAAAATATTACCAAAGCATCACCAAAGCACTGGTTTTATATTTACAATTCCAAATGGTCTGTAAGTTCCAAACCCACACCCAAACACATCAAGATAACCGAAATGGAATTTACACTTTTCAAACTCACACCAAATAATAATTCATAGACAAACTTGAAAAACCATGAGAAACACATTTAATTTTGTGTTTTCCAAAACCCTTGAATAAACACTTTACCATTTGAAAGAAGATGAGACAGGTTTAAGAAAAAGGGAAGGAATAAGAAATGAGAATTTTTATTGAATAATAAGTTAGAGTGTCATATTCATTTTAATCCACATACATGTGTGCACCTAGATCACCCATGGATGTACCATCATCAAATTAAACCATCTAAAGTCTAGGAAAAACCCTCAAAAACCATTTTTACAAAATCTATCATTTTTATTAAAACTATATCCCACATTCCACATTAATTAAATAACACAAATCATCTCATTGATACCACAAAACCCCTTCCAAAACATTTTAGTAAAAATTCCATGCTATATCATCAATAAAATCTATATACCAAACTAAATTAACAAACAAATCATACCATCTAAACATAATGAAAGTGAAACATTTCATAAAAACCTTAAATTCTACTCTAGAAGAATAATTGCATTTAAAATAAATCCCTAGTTTCTAAAACCCTAGGCATTGGTCATAGATATCATTGAAAACTTATTTTTTTATAAATTATAACAATTAAAAAACATCATTTGCATAAATCCATAGATTTATTAGAGATGAAAATGATAACTAAAAGTTAATTGACAACACACAAGTGCTTATGGAGTGTTCTAGAAAGGAAATGGTTTGAAACATCTACCTCAACCAAGTGTATACTAGATAAAACTCTAAAGAGAGGATGACCTGAGCATTACAGATTATCTTCATGCCCTGACCATAAGAGAACACCCAAATATTAGCAAACCCTAACTCTAAGGTTCCAAAATAAAGAAAAAAACACCAAAGAAAATCCTATAAATCAAGGGGGAAAGGGAAAGAGGGAAGAAAAGGGACAAAAATCCAAGACATATAACCTCGGAACATTCAAGTGCCTTCCATAGATGAAGGAGAGTGAAAGAGAGGGGTGTTGGAGGATCCCTTGGTGTAAGTCTATTAGAAAAGGGAGGAGGATCCCAAAATGGGATAAATGGTGAAGAGAGGGGAAGAGAGAAAAGATATTTTAATGAAATGGCACGACCACATGGTTTGGCCCCACAGTTTTCCAAACCGTGCGGTAACCATGTAGACCTCAATACCCAATGATGAAATTGTACATGGTTAAATGGGACCTACTACATGGTCATGAGGAGGCCATGTAGTCAGTAATATCCAACCTATGCCTACCGCACAGTCGGCCCGCACGGTTACTACTAATTGTGAAGTAACTATGCTCTACCTTGAAAACTACCCAAAAACTCTAAAACCCAAAAATTTCAATTGGGGCTCAAACCCAAACCTTAACCAAAAGACCCCAGACTAAAAAAATGAAAAACTAATGGAGCATATGAGTTTTGGGTGTGATTCTTAGTCTATCTCATGAGATAAAAATATTTACCCAATGAATTGGAGGGAGATATAGGTCCCACCAATCTCATAATTAAATCATACATACATGTTCCACAAGAGGATAAATAATCATATCATAACCAATGAAATGAAATAGGTATTATAACATGTAATAATATCATAACCCATGAAAAAATATAGATTTCATAATCATTTTATTCTAAAAATAACTCATGAAATGGAGCGGGTTTGTAAATTTTATAACCCATGAAACATAAATAGATTTCGTAAAAAAATAACCTATGAAACAAAAGATGATTTCATTAACATATAACATGTGAAAGAGAATTAGGTTTCCTAAAGACCATGAAATTAAGCAAAACCCATTAATATAATGAATATGAATGGAACCTTTATATCATTTCCTATAAGGGTATGAGTAACAAAAAAAATGTCATCCTAAAAGGAAAATAATTTTTAAATGTTATTCAAAAACATTTATTGAGGAAAATATCGTTTCTTCTTTGAAAAAATAATTTTTATTATATAAAACCATTTTAAAATTAGTTTCATAGAAAATATATTGAAATTTTTTAATGAAGACTTGAAATCATTTTGAAACCCCTTTTCCATGAAAACTTATAAAATGAGCTTCAAAACATTTTAAAAACCATTTTCTTTGAAAACACTTTAAAAACATATAAATAATTATTTAAAATGTTTTGAAAACCTTTTTAATTTAAAACATATGAATGAATCTAGAAAATTTTTTAAAAACCATTTCATTTAAAATACTTTGAAAACATATAAATGAGACTGGAAAACATTTGGAAAACCATTTTCTTTGAAAACATATAAAAGGTGCTTGAAAAAATTTGGAAAAAAAATTCCCTTAAAAACATATAAAAGAAAATTTCGAACATTTTGAAAAAAATATCTTTGAAAACCACTTTTAAAAAAATTTAAAAAAATTGACTTTTAAGCATGAAAATTAAAGCCTTAAATGATTGATGACAGATAAATCCGTACATGTCATATATGGTAAAAAGAATATTCCTTTTACATGATAAAAAGGTTATAAAAAACACCTCTTTTAGAAAGTGACAATAATATTCCATTGAAAACATTGTAAAAAGACAAAAATAGTAAAAAATTATTTTAATTATCATAGGATATTAGAATAATATTCTTGGAAAACCTTTTTAGAAAACAAGGTTTTAAAGGAACAAATATTTCCGACCGAAGAGAGGGTAAAGTTGGCCTTTATTAAAAATAATTTCTTAACTATCTTATATACCAATGATTAGAAATATGGAAATAATACATGAATATATCATGAATAAAAAAAGGATAATAAATTTCATGAATGTTCTTGAGATATGGATCATAATATTTCATCAATGGAAATATAAACATAAACAATCTCAAAAAGTGATGAGATTGTCTCAATAAACTCTAATAACTTGGAAATATTGGATAATAATCTCCATAGAACAAAAGAAATTTAAATTATTCTTTAAATATCCTAAAAATAAGGATTTTTATGAAATAATATATAAAATGTATTTATGTACACCATGAAAAAGAATTTAGGTGTGTAACAAAACACGAGTCTCAAAGAAGGCATATTGAGACAAAACTATTTTACTGATTTGGTAACTTTTGAAACATAAATCCCATAAATTAATGATCATAAAATGGATATGTTAATAGACATAAATTTAAGTATAATTTAGATATAATACAATTATTTAAAGAAAATACACTACACAAAATAAAATATTGTCGAACATAGCATGTATCTCACGGAAATAAAAAGTGAGATGAAATCCCCTAACCTTGTGTCTTGAATCTCATCTTACTAATTCAAACCACATGTATAATAAATATAAATTTATTATAAATATTTTAAAGAACCATATTATTATATACATTTTTTTATTATGACTTTATATTACATTCTTGTTAACGATCTTTTGTTATGGTTTTACTTTGGGTAATATTCGCTATATTCCTCTCATGCATCTTAATTTTTTATGTATTTAGTATTTAAAATTTATATCATGATTTCCATAATGTAAAACATGATATAAAAATATTTTATATATAGTATATTTGTATTATAATAATCTATAGTATATATAAATAAGAAACATAATATACCATCCATGGAGACGATAGGTCCTACATATGCATGAACAATATTTATGTTTAATTGCTGTGTTTAAAGAAAAAAAGTAAAAGACATATATATATAGATATATCATTATTAAATTATATTTATGATATCACATGTGTCTTATATTTTCAATAAAACTACCCTTAATACAATCCATGTAGTGTATGAACAAATCATATCGCTCTGAGGGGGCGGTAGTCCACACTTTCTCAAACAAAATTATCGTATTAACACCAAATGGAAAGTAAAAATATATGTGTTTTAAAAAGAATAAATAAGCTTAAACAAATAATAAATATAACATAAAACATATATAAATATAGTTTCATCATAATTTCCACCATTATCGGCAGTAAGGAAAATCGAACAATCATCGTTTAGTGAGCCAATAGTTCATCTTACACATAAACAATATATTCGTTATCCATTAGATGGAGGTGTGTGTAAGTGTATGTTTAAACCATAGCATAAAAATATATTAATATTTTTAGTATACTGGTTTTTTTATATACTAATGTAAAAAAAAATAAATTTGGTGAATGAAAATAAATTAAAGTACTTGAGAGAAGATGTTTCCTCTTAATTAGGTAATTCCTTTTGGTTTGTGCCAAAAGGCTTCATCATATTGCCTTTTTCCCAAGGAAAATATTCTAAGAGTAATGGAAGATTTTTGGGAAGTATATTGGGAAAATATTTGATTAAGATAAAAGGTTTTATAGCTGTGATAAATTTGGAGACGTGGTGGCCTTTTATAGGGAAGGAAAAGGACTCACTTGGAATTTTTGCAAACAAGTTAGGTGTACACAGGTTCTTACCTACCAAAAGTCATAAAAAAATTGACCCAAATAAAGAAATTAAGGTTTATATCATAATAATAGCTAAAAAATTGGGTTTTTAAAAGTTTTTAGGTCATTTGGGCCCCCAAGATTAAGGTTTAGTCCTTAATTAAGCTTAATTTTACCTTTATCATTATGATTAATTTTTATCATTTTTACTAATATTTTTTGTCAAAAATTAAGTTGATATTATTAGAAACTAAATATTATAATGATTAAAATGGTGTATGTGAGTTATTCAAAATTCAGTTCACAGAAGTAGAAAATTTAAGATTAATGGTAATCATGTAGATCATATGAAATTATGGGTTATTAAAGTAAAAATAAGTTTAAAAGTTTATTATGTTTTTATATTCAATTTAAAGTGAAATTGATTCTAATGCCATAAAATGTATTAGTATATGTATAATTTATATAATGTTACTTTAAATCAATTTAAATTATAATTTCTCATTATTTATTATTTAAACTAAAAGGAAGTTATTAACTAAAATAAATATTTTTTTCACTATTCATCAAAAAATTATGTTTCTTAGAAAAATCCCAAAAAATCACCCTAAGTTAATTTCAGAATTATAAATTAAAAAATAAAGTGTATTTTACCAAATTAAATTTATAAATGTTTCTAAAATTAGTTTTATTATTAAAACATGTTCACTCTAGAAAACAACATTTTTAAACATAATAGGACATTACAATAAATTATATCTTTTTTTAAAGGTTGGGTCCAAAGCCTTATTTATTATTTAAAGAAAATAAAAGGCCTCTTTTAACTGGGTATAGAGAGACCCATTACATTTCCTAAAGGCCCAGTGGGAATTTAGCCAATTACATGGCCCGTAGGCCCAAATTTTTGGCCCAAGGCCCATTCTGTGAATAGTACTGCTACAGTACTTTGCATGCTACAGTACTGCACAGTAACCGCCACTGCTACAGTTTTGGGTAAAGGGAGACCCATTACATTTACCGAAGGCCCAGTGGGAATTTAGCCTATTACATGGCCCATGGGCCCAAATTTTTGGCCCAAGGCCCATTCTGTGAATAATACTACTACAGTACTCTGCCTGCTACAACAAATTATATCTTTCATTATCAATATGTTCTATTTATATAAAAACATTATAAAAAATATTTGAAAAGTATTTATTACTATTCATATTTACATTTAGGTTATAGTTATCTCATTTAAAAATTTTAACAACAAAATAATGTTTCATCTAAAAATTGATGTTGGGTGTAACGTATGCCAATTCAGTGTTCTGTGTAACGTACGATGAGTTTGTGTCATGTAATATACACCCAGCTGGTGTTGTGTAAGGTATGATGAGTTGGTTCTATGTAATGTACTCCAAGTGATGTTTGAGTCTAGCATATTTCAAGTCGATGTTCCTTATGGAAGGAATGTTTGACTTAGTGGTTTAATATATATATATATATATATATATATATATATTTAGTGTCACACAAAATGAAAAATATGAAAACAAAAATCAATTTGAAAAAATATATTTCAAAAAATCTCTGGGTGTAACAATTATAAATACTCTATAGACTTTTTCTCTCAACCTTATCTTCCTAACATACCATGAACCAAGATACATAATATCTAATAGATATTTTCATCTTCTCCCACCATAAATACTCTTTTAAATATCTATATATCTTCATAAATCCAAGATAAATAGAGAACAATGAACTATTAGCTTCATCCAATATATCTGTCTTCAAATATTGCATGAAATGAACACCTGCATGTTTTTTGGATATTATAATTCCATCAAAGTCACAATAAAACATAATAACATTCCTCACCTTATTTTTCGATTCCACATCTTCATTTTTTTCCTCATTAACCTTTATCTAGATAGATGGTTAAACATTCATTTTTGAAAGTCAATATTTTTACCCTCCCTTAAATACTTTCAAATAGAACCGTTACAAATCCATAAATATTGGAACTTTTTTCCCCATCACAGATAATATATAATGATCCTTTATACTCGAAGCTTTATCCACATTGTTCGCTTTCCCAGGGTGGTAATGTGTTGATAATTCGTTATCTTTTATCATCTACAACTGTATTATTTTGTGTATATGTATCTCTTTCTGAGTGAATATATACATATAAATTTTATGATCACTATATATATCACACATTTCTTCATAAATATAATTCCAAGATATATTTAATGAAAATATTGTTGTTTCTAACTCCAAATCACATCCTGGGTAATTTTTCTCATGAACTGTCAATTATCGTGAAGCATAAGCTATCAAAATATCATTATGCATGAGAAAGAATCCCAATCCCTTCAAATACACATAACTATAGATCATAAACCATTATCTACTATTGGTAATGTAAACACAGGTGCAATTATTACCCTTCTATTCAGTTCCAATAAAATTTCTTCACATTCATCTATCCAAAGAATATCATCTCCATTCTGAGTGAACTTAGTGAGTGGATTAAAAAGCTATCAAAAATTCTCCACAAAGAATAAATTATGTCTATCTAATCCAAGAAAACTATATATCTTAGTCACTAGGGTTGTATTGGGTAAAATTTCAATAACTTACATATTTTATGGATCCACTAATGCACCCTTACCATAGATTATATAACCCAAGAATTGAAACATTTTGTAGCCAAAATCCACAATTTGTAAATTTTAATACAATATCTCCTTCCTTAGTGTCTTCAGTATAATGCTCATGTTATCTTTATTATCTTCCTTACTATTCGAATATATAAGAACATCATCTATAATTACTACCACCAACTCATCAAGGTAATATCTAAAGACTCTATACATTATTTTTTTAAAGATAACAATGAAATTTGAATGAACAAATGGAATCACAATAAATTCATGGTATCCATAAATAATACATAATATTGTCTTGGTTATATCATTTATCTTGACCCTCAATTGATGATATCATGAGTGAAGGTCGGAAATAGAAAAATATTGAGCTCCGCATAGTTGATCAAATAATTCAACAATAAAAA
The DNA here is from genome assembly GCA_963277665.1 of Viscum album. Classification (NCBI taxonomy): domain Eukaryota; kingdom Viridiplantae; phylum Streptophyta; class Magnoliopsida; order Santalales; family Viscaceae; genus Viscum; species Viscum album. The sequence goes on from OY728164.1 coordinate 1,188,366,228, forward strand.
ATCATTGATACTTACTCTTGATTGTGATCATGTTAAGATCTAAATAGTCAATGCATAGTCACATTGATTTATCTTTCATCCTATTGAAAATTGTAGGTTAACCCTAAGGTGAACACTTTTCTTAATGATTCCCTTATCAAAAGTATTAAATAGTTTCTTCTTCAAATTCCTACAAATCAATTCAGGGTCATTTAATATGGAGTCTTTGAAATAGTTTTAGTATTATATATGAGTTCAATTGAAAACTCATCTTCATGATTTGGAGTAATACTAGAAATTTTTTCTAGGGAAACATTATAAAAATCCCACACAATATTAATATATTTTATTTTATGTTTTTACCCAAATAATTGAGATAAAAACACATTTTGAATAGGAAGAAAGACCCATACAATGTATTCAATTTCCATTAAATGTTCATATTTATTATCACAGTGATATATGGTAATAGGTTGGTTTAGAATATCAAATTTGAATTTCCTTCCTTGGTAATTGATGTTAAATTAACATAAATAAATAAAATTCATTCCTAAGATAACATCAAATTAAACAGGATGGATAATAGCGATATTTGAAGGAAGAACGTTGCGAAAAACATCAATTAGAGAATAATCATAGACATAAAATTTGATCATCATACCATTTTGGGGTTTCACTGTTAATACAAATTCTAATATTGGAAGTAGTATTGTATCACCCTTAAAAAATCCACATATATAAATGTGTTGTTAGATCTAGAATCAATTATTAAATTTTCAGTTCTAATGTAGATAGTAATTATACTTTTAACCACTTCATTATTGTACCCCATTTTGAAAATAGTGACCGTGTGAGATTTAAATTTTGTTATGAGGATTATAAGGTTATTGATGTCGATCATCATCATTATCCTTCAAATTTTATAAATGTTAATCAAAATTCTCATACTCCTTGAATTTGAAACACTAAAGTGTGGGTGGTGCATTATGTAGTTCTTTTTGTCCACAATTTGCTAACTTATTCCCATCACTTCATCATTCAATTCTCTATTAAATTTATTTTCCACACTTAAAATAATTTACTAGTGACTTTAAAATAATTTCCTTCATTCACCATCAACACATAGAGTATAATAAAAGGCTAATATTCTTCCCTCCACTGTTTTTATTATTTATATTTCCTTTGAATTCAATATTACATTTATTTTCAAAACCCTGAAATTAATGGGTAAATACAATATCCATTTCCATATTAATAACATATTGAATGATTCCTTCATATTTATTGAAGTACCATGTAGATAAAATCATTCATAGATTTGGTTTTAAAATACTGGAGAATCATTCAATATTACTTTATAGTTCACTGATAATACCAAAATTGTACCTCACAAGTCTTATAAAATCTTCATCATAAGTAAAAATGGATTCATAATTATTAATATCTAGATCAAGGAACTTCTCAATTTATATAAAAATATTATAAGGAAATTATTTATTGAAAAAATAACCTTCTAAACTCATCATAGTCTAGAAATTAAAAATTTTCCAGTTGTCTCATGTTCTTTATGAGAGTCCACCATTGATATTCTTCACCATCAAAATGATAGACATCAAAAATTAATTTTTCATTCTATATGCGCTGTAATTTGTAGAATATATTTTCAATGGCACTGATTCATTGAAAAAAACTAGTGGATTAGTAGACACACTAAAATAAGGGGTATGTTTCCCCATGAGGGACTCAATAGATTGTTTTTCTCTCATTTTCTATTTTGCTAGCTTAATATGAATCATTTATTAATAATGTTGTTAAATCATAGAAACTATATTTTTCAATTTACCTCCAATAAAATTTGGTTTCTTAGGATGAAAATCATATCATTTTCTATCACATTTAAAAATAAGACGACTCCTTCAGATTGCATCCATTGACTAAAAGTAAAAATCATAGTGCGATCAATCATAATCATAGTGGGAAAGAACATAATAATGAAAAATAATGTATCGGATATCTAAATAATGAAAACTTAATTTCAATCAATAACACATTAATTTTTACTAAAGGAACTCATGGACATCATCTATTCAAATCCATAAAAATGGTTTACATATAAATTATGAATTATCCTTAGAATATCCCTCAATAGTGCCAAACTAGGTGAATTGAAAGGGAACACTCACCGTTCACTAGAATGATGGTCATGAAAAACTATAATGACACTTCTCTCTATTATTACCCCTAGATAATTTTTTTTCCAAAAACCATATCCACTTATATTACCCAACCATGGGTGTTTTTATAGGAAAGACATACTTCCTTCTTTACCATAACTTAGGATGTTCTCATATACATAGTAATATCCTAGGTATACTCACTAAAGTATTCTCATCCTATTTTCTAAAGGTAAGTAAACCTTAATTTTATATCAACTATAGTTACCAATATTATTCATATATAAATATTACATCTTACTTGATGAACAATCATTATAAAATTTTATTATTCTTTCTAAAACCATATTTTTTTGGTATCTTTGGAATCATGGATACATAAACAAAATATTCATAAAAGATTTACATCATCTCCCACTTATTTATTTATAAATAGAACCCTTTTTGGACTTTTTGTATTTAAAAACTTTCTTTATATCCTTGGTAAAATAAAACAAAATAAAGGGTGAGATCATATTGTCAGTAAGGTTAAACAAGAGATATTTTAAGGATCATTTAAAAATAACATGAGCATAAGTGGTATGATAAAATGAAATTAAACATAAAAAATAATTCAATTCAATTATTTGATTATAAACATAATTTATGGAATAAATTGTGGTAGTTCATAAGACATGAATCATAAAGGAATCTGATAACATGATCCATTATAATATAACATTATTAAAATATTATTCCATAAGTTTATAGAATAAGTGTGGAATAATCATAATCATAGAAATATAATGGAAATGTTACTCCCCAAAGAATTCATAGCATGTTATTCATGGTATAAACACTTGTGTACCAGTATAGAGCATGGGATGACCTCCCATGTAACCTATTTTGAGCATGGGATAACCTCTCGTGTACCCTCTTTAGGTCTTGGGAAAATCATCGATGTACCCTCTTTTAGATTTTGAAAAATCTTGTATATAATTTTTATCTCATATAACATTAATTATTACCTAATTCATTAGAGGTATATATCATTCTAGTCCCACCAATTAAATAGTTATAAATCAATTCATATTTATGCCACAAGATCAAAAAACACTCATTATAATTTAAATCATGTAAAAAATGATTGGTTTCATAAATATTTCATCATCAAACACATAAAATTTCTAGAAAAAGAATAAATATTGAATCATTGGATCATATACCCATTAAAGCCTAAGTTACATTGAAGGATGTTACCATAGATGAAAAATTATGATAAAATATCATTAGAATATTTCTTGAGAAAAATACATTTTTCACTTTATAAAAACTTATTTAAAATCTAAAAAATTATAAAATATAATGGAGGAAATATTATTTGAAATATAAACTGGAAAAATTTTAAAGTAATCTTGAAATCATTGGTTAGTCATGGAATTGGAAAATTCTATTCATATCTTGTATGTTAAAAAAATATTTTGTTCACATTTTCAATAAAAATCCAAAAGTACATCATTTTGGAAAATGAAAAGAAGATCCTTATAAAAAAATTAATAAAAACTCAATAAAAGGTAAAAATGACTTTAAAAAATAATCAAGGAATCATAAAATTATTATTGAAGACATTTTTATGAAGCATGGACATTGAATAAAAAATATTTTTGACCAAAGAGAGAATATAATCAATTTTATGTAAAACTAATATTTTGGTCACTTAAATTTTTAAATATAGGAAAATGAAAAAAATGTATTCTCAAGAAATAAAAATATTAGGATAAAATTAATGGTATTTTTGGGAGATATGTCATGGAAGTTCATTATCAAAAACATAATTATAAACAATCATGATAAAAAATGATATTGTAACATAAATCCCTTACCTCAGGGTTGACATTATTATAAATCAATTTAATATACTATATAATATATTTTTACTTATTATAGTACTATTAAATATTCATTTTCATGCATATAATATCATTAAATGTCCACTTATAACATTTTAACAACAATTTATTCATAAATCTTTCATTAAATCATCATTTCATGGTGTTAATTGTTTCATTATTTCATGTGAATTTCAGTTTGGTAGTTTTGGTACTTGTACTTTGATCATGGATAGATCATATAAATTTTTTTTATAGTGATATTTAGATCATATTTATATATTATATATGTATATTTTCATCTATTAAGGATATAGATAGAAAAATAAATTACACCATTATTGGAGATAATAGGTTGTACGTACGCATGAATGATGTTTTCACTTTTTGACAGATTTAATGAATGAAAGGTAAATAGAAACTACCATTTCATGAATCATTATTATATCACATATATAATATATATTAAATAAATCTATCCATAATTCATTCCGTGTAAATCAAAAATAAATATCCAATCACATCACTTCGTGGATATGGTAATCCACATGTATACATGATCGATGTAATTATTTACCAAAGGATAGGATTGTAAGAAGGTAGATGTGATATTATAATAAATGAAGAATAATTATTTCATAAATATAATATATAAACATTATACATATCATAATAATCATTAATGAAATATGGTGATGAAAAATGATTTGAATCATTATGTGGTGTTGTTAGTCCACACCCAAGTATGAGTGATACTTTCTCTTCCCATTTTATAGAAAATAGGGTTGATAATGGTAGTTAAATAATGATGATAAGATTTTATAATATTCATTATACTTTATTATTTTATGATTAATATTACCTATTTATAGAAGGTATAAAAATAAATTAATTAAAGAAGGTTGGGTTGGGATATTATCTCTTCTTCCGTGTACCTCCTTTAGATCTTTTATTATGGACCATTTGATTGGTATTTTAAAAATAAAAACACCTATAAATTATGTATATTTAAGTTCATATGATAATTTGGTAGGGTCTGGTCAATCTAGATGGTTCAATCTTGTGTAAATAAGAGAAAGGTGAGGTGTCCTTTTATAAGGGATGGAAATCGCACACTTGGAATTATAAAAAATATTAAAATATAATAAAGTAATCATCAATAAAACTTCTTCCAAATAGAAATATATTCAAATAATAAGAGCATAATTTCAAAATATAATCATATAATGAAATTTAGATAGGTTTTGGTTTGATTTTAAACCTTATCATTTGCATCAACCCCTTCATTTCCCTATTTTAACCTCAATTATTTTAAGGAAGTTTTCAATCTTGAAGGGTTATAATTTTAATTATAAGTTAAAAATTATCTCATAAATGGAAATGGGTGAAATTTTCAACCATTATAATTTTAGTTTTTATATTTATCTATATTTAGGATTTTTTTAATAATTTAATAGAAAAATATATTTAATATCACTTTTAAAATTATTAATTAAATTTGACTTTATTTTCATCAAATGAGTTATGGAATAAAAATATGAACCATTCCCACATCCCTAAAATTTAATATTTATCTAAAAAATTCATGAACACAATAATTCACAAAAATTGTATTAATTTTAGTATTATAAAAAACATTTACTTTATTTTCTAATAATTTAATAAATATAGTATCAATGTTGTATAAGCACTTAAGGTAATTTTTAAATCACTAAAATTTATAAATAAATTACCATGATAAAAAATTATTTCTTATTTAAAAAAATTTATAATCAAACTTATCCTTATTTATCCTTATGTAAAAAAATTAGATATAATAAATTTAAGAGTGTGACATTTTGGAATTTTAATTACACAAAATAATATAAATTTCATTATCATGGGAAAATAGAACCAAAATGACATAATATCAAATATAGGATCTATATGGTCAGTATTATTTCATAAAATGATATAAATAATTTTTTTGTTGATTTTGGAACCTTATCTCAGGGTTTTAAAACTCTTTTACTCGTTTAACCCTTATTAAGATGACAAATATTTACCATGGTTACTATTTATAAAGACCAAAAACAAAAGTGACATATTTACCAAATTTAAACTTTATAATTAAAAATATGGTATCTATTTTTAAATATTAAATATCTATAAGTGTTGGAAATTAGTTTCAATATAAATTCATAAAAAAATATAAAAAATAATTTTTTGATAAATATGTTTTTAAACATAAAAACAACTTATATCAAAAGCATGAAAATTTATGATTCAAATGGTATTAATTAGGTTACTATAAATAAAATTTATCATATATTAATTTTAAAAAAATCAAAAATATAATGGTAATTTTAAATTAATTGATTTAATGAAAATAAATGGCATTATTTGAAAAATCTGTATTTTCACTTTTCACTGAAAAATTTATCATTTCAAAAAAATACCAGAATTTGACACTAAGTTAATTTTTATATGTTGATTAATAAAATATATTTATTTTTTTTAAATTATTTTTTTTAAAATTATAATAAATTAATTTTATAATTTGATCATAAAAAGAAGTAAAAACCATTTTTTATGAAAAAATTATTTTTAAAGCATATAATGACTTTACAAAAAAACTAATTCATTATTTGTCAATATATTATATCTATCTTAAACCACTATACATTTTTCAGAAAAAATATTCTTATTCACTCTACCAAATTATAGGAAATTTTATAATTGTATATTGTATTAAAGTTCATTTAGACTTGAGGATGCATTTACTGCAACCTATCGAAAAAATTAAATTTTTAAGAGGAATAAATCCACAAATATCATGGTGTTAGTATAGATCACGTATCTCTAATGCATATTGAGAACTTATCATAATCCTGATCTATTTATTTTTTAACAATAAATAAAATCAATGCATGGGTACAACAATGGTATATAGTTTATTTTTTATGAATTTAAACTAGTTAGAAATAGTACTAGATGTGTGTTCATAAAATTGGGACACATTACACCTTATTGTGTGATGTTGAATTTCTTTAAATATGTTCCATAATTTATGACCTTAAATTGGTGAGAGTGGTTTTCTCTTTATAACTTAATTCCCTTATATATGACCCAAAATTTTATAAGAGAAGCCCAGTGTATGGGTTCACCAGATCGCATTAGGATTTCTCTTGGAACCCTACTCAAGGATGAAACCATTTTATTTACCATTCACATGAACCTTATTTGTTCCCTCTTTGTATAGGGGAAGCACTCCACCCCATGATAAATTAACATCCTTGAGGTTCATTGGAATATTTAAAAAGTAGTATGAAGATATGTAATCTTTTTATCACTCAAAAAGTGAAACTATTTGTGTAGAGGTCCTCTCTTTGATTTCATAATAAAAAAATATAATGTTTTTCCTTGAGTATACATTTCATATCTCCTCTCAAAATTTATATGAAGATTATCCAAAAATCTCCTTCTTATAATTTCAATTTTAGTGACCCTCCCCACATCATGACAATTATAAGGCAGGGAGCACCCCCCAAGTCAGCATAGAGACAATGTGAATCATGAGTTCTTTAATTACCTTGCATTATAATGAATACATAGTAATATTATCCAGGAAAATGAGTAAGATATTTTTATTGTTACATTCCAAAACTATGTATTTCATAATTCCAATTATACATAGTGAAACTCAGACTTCCTACTTCAGGTATAGCTTCTAATCCCACAATCATTAATCAAGAGTTATTAGGATCATACTCATCCATATCCATATTATAATAGTATCCAAGAACCATAATGAAGGGACTTCGCTTTTCTCTACACATGAACTATTTTTGTATAGAAATAAATTATCTATAACTATATATATCTTGGATCCTATTTTTATATGATACATAGGGATTACCAAATCCATTATCTTTGGCCCATCTAAGTAATTTACTTCCCATATTATTCTCAACACTATCCTAGTGTATGAGATATCCTTCTTTTGCATTAGATTTCTTTCAATGTTCCCTATGTTAGGAAAATCCATCTTAAATTTAATAAATATGTGTCTCTTCATTCCAATTATTCTAGGATATGTTATAACAACCCATGATTTTCATACATAAATATCACATTTTTTTGTGAATATTTGACACATTTCACAAAAAGAAACCCATATACCATAATTGTTTAGTGTCTTTAGAGACTAGGTACACCATATTATTATTTAATGGCATATATTCAACATCTCCCATAAAAATATTCCCCTTTTATACTCTTTATAAACATACCCTATACAAAACCTTTCTTCATAACCTATGGAAATGAAGAATAAAAAAGGGTGAGATCGCATTCTTAATAAGGGTAAGCATGGGAGATATCATTCTATGATCATATAAAAGAATAAGATAAGAATAACGGTTTTTGATTATGAACATAAATTAAAATTTATACCCAACTAGTTAAATAAAATTAACATGAATAATTTAGTGGTCCTGATGGATGAAAATTTTGTTCGTGTCATACATACGAAAATAATGTTTTTTCATCCATTGGCCATAAGGCCTTTCATTTTTTATTGATTTTGATAATACACCTTTTAAGGGGTGAGGTGGAACCCTTAAAATTCCCATAGGTGTAAGTATTATATGGCCTATAGACCTTAGAGGAATTTATTGCCCGTAGGATTCAAACATTACATACAACCCAGACTAACTACTTGGAACTTCTCCTCCCCAACATCTTCATCGTGAAATCAGATCTCCACCTTCACATGGATATTTTTCTAGGCTATCCCATGAATGCACAGGCTTATCCCGATGACAGGTGTCATACCCTCTCATTCTTGCAATCTGTGTAGCTTCTGCTGTGGTGAAAGCTCCTTGATCATCCTTCTATAGAGCTTGTTTCTTAAAGTTTGTCTGGTTTACATCTTTACTTAAGGTGGCCTGAAGGCCTTCAGGTGGCCCGGAGGCCTTACTGGACTGAATTATTGGGTGGCCTAAAGGCTTTAAAGGACTCAGAGACCAAATTGGTGGCCTAAATCCCAAACGGGGGCAAATTTCTGGCTGCTACAACGCCAAACAGTATCTGATACAATTCCCGCAACAGTACCTGCTACAGTACTGCACAGTTTCGCTACAGTACCTGATACAATACTGCTACAGTACCAGAAATTGTGCCTCTTTCTAGACTTGATCCTGGGTTTCCTGTATGCACTTAAGATTCCTCACCAACCGGGCTGAGGCTCATGTGCAAAACAATGTTTTTTTCCACATTTTCTATAAAAGTAAAAAGAGCCTTGTTTGGAAAATAAAGAATTAATTCCTCATAAACAATTTTTTTTTTAAAATGGTTAATATTTTTCTTAACCCATCACTATAGAACATATAAAACATTCATTAAAATGTTTTTATAAAACATGGACATAGATAAAAAAGGATTTTCAACTGAAGAGAGATATCAATTTGGGTTTCCCTTAAAAATATATTTTGGAATTTTGAGTTCATAAAGAGATATAAGTGTGAGTAAACCATTTAATTTCAATTAATAACTATAGTAGAATGCAATTCATGGTTATAATTATAGGTGGTCATTAATATTCATCGTCTAAAACTTAATCTTAAACAGTATTGATAAACAATGAGATTGCAACATAAAACCTTATACCACTTTGGTAATCATTGAATCGTAAGCCCCATGAAATAACGAAATATAGATGGATATTTATATCCAATAATTATAATTATAATTATAATAAAATATATTCTTATTTAGTATATACAATACAAAAAATAAATAGGTGGTGTATAATGCATGTGTCCTACAGAAATAAAAGTGAGAAGAAAATCCATTACCTTACGTCTCGACATCCATTATAAACATTAAAACCTACTATATAATAAAAATAGGTTTATTATATATCCATTATATATCCATGATCATATATATAATTCCATATATTTTTTACTACAACATTTTATTGCTTTTTCATTAATAACAACCTTTTCAAAAACACGTTTCGTGTAATGATATCTTTGTTTTCCATGTATGTTTTGGTTCGGTATTATTGGTCCATTTAAATTGATCATGGTTCCATAATATCCATTATTATAGAAATTATATAAATATTTTATATTATATATATATATAGATTAATACTTAAAATATAGTGGTAGAAAATGAATTATAGCGTTCATGGTGATGGTAGGTAATATATACATATGAGGGTTGTTTCCATTATTTATAATAGATAGAGTGAAATGAAGATAAAAAAATATATCACAATTAAATAGTTATTAGGATTTTATATATATCGAATTAATTCATTAAATCAATCCTTAATACCTTCCATGTAAAGAATAAGTGAAAAATGAATCACATCACTTCGTGAGGTGTTAATCTATTGTACACACGGGTGATGTTATCATATTCCCCCATAATAGAAAGTAAGAAGGTATATGTGATAATATAGTTATAATTATATATTAATGTCATAAATATCATAAAAATATTTAAAACCCATAATTATATCTAGTTTTGAGAGGTGATGATGGGAAAATAATTTCATCAGTACGCATGGTGGTAGTTTTTTATAGACATAATAAATGGTTTGGTTTCTCATTTGATGGAAGAAGAGTTGAATATGGGTTATTTAATGAAATTACTAACATATCAATATATGGTAGATACATGTGTTTTCATATCATCATAATTGATAAAGATTCGAAGGAGGTGAAAGGAAAACAATATAAATGATCAGTTGAGAATGATACCTCTTCTTCATATAACCTTCTTAGTCTTCCACAAAAAGAATTCCTATGATGGATTAATGATAAAAAAAGGAAAATAGAATGTGAGGAGTTTATTAAGAAATTTATTTCTTCATGTATGTCAAGAACCAAGAGGTTTATAAAGTATAATGTGGATAATAGAGTGGGTGACCCTTCATAAGTGGGAGAGTGGATCCACATGGAATTAATGAAGATAATAAAGTAAGCCCAAATTTTCCTCATTCCAAAAGGATAAAAAATGGATAATTAAAGAAAATTAGATTATATAAATTCTATATAATTCCAAAAAAATGAATTTTGATAATTTTTTGGGCATGTTACCCCTTATCTTTTTTTATTTTAACCCCCAGGTAAAACTATTTTAACCATAACCAATGTAATTAATTTTTAATGTTTTCACTATTCATTTTGAAAAAAAATATTTTGAAATTATTATATAATATTAATTTGGATGATTTAAAATATGGAATAAATTTTTTCAAGTTACATTCACACAGGTAGATAATATTAAATTAAAATCAAACCAGCAAACGGGATTAAAATGTGATTTTCTAAAGAGAAAATTTTCATAATTATAAAAAAATTTAATATCATATGTAAACATGAATTTGATTACAATTAACTAAATGATATTAATAATAACATAATTAAACTAAATTTAATTTAAAAAAAAATTAAAAAATATAGAACTTTGTAAATTATTTAAATGAAAAGGTATTTTTTAAAACCTTCAGTAATTTTTACTATTCATCAAAAAATTATTATATTATTAAAATTCATAAAAATTCACCCTAAAATAATTTTTAAATCTTGATTAAAAAAATTTTCTATTATTTTAAAGTAAAAATTATAAAATATTAAAAAAAATTATTCAAACAATAAATAAAAAACAATTATTGAGAAAAAGGTATTTTCAAGGCATATAAATACTTTACCAAAAAAAAGTACTTATTTATAAATATATTTATTTATAAAAATAATTTATAATTAGTTTTTTAAATGAAATTATTTCTATTCGTACCAAAATATTTAAGGTTTTAGTTATAATGATCATGTTTTAATAAGTATATTAATTGTATATCACCGTTCCTTAAAACCCAGTTTTCAGTGTAATGAAAGACATCAATAAAATTGAATTTATTTCAAAAATATATATTTCATAAAAACATGGGGTGTTACATATGTGGTGAAAAACAGACTACCAATATTTTAAATTGTTATAATTTAATTCCCTATCAATATATAATTCCATCTTGGTGTTTAAGACTCCATCAATTAATATTGGGTTTTATCTGCTTACACAACACTAAGATTAGATCACTCCATATTGTGCATGATCTAGATCAATAAAAATACCTCTATTTAAAATTCCTCATCATAAGGCCTTAAATGGAATGAAATCTAAATTCTTTTTATATGATGTCAAAATACATGATATATATTCCACCAAATAAGACCCTTAAAACTATTAATATGGGTCCATTATATATGAATTATTTTCCATATATTTGATTCAAATACATATTAGGGTACATGGTGTGTAGTTTCCATCCATAAAAATATTTAGTTGTAAAATTACCCCATTTTAACAAATTATTTCTAATTTGTTGGATTTCATTAATTCTTTATATGTTTTCTCTTATACAACTCAATATTGGTACATTATCATTATATATTTTCCCATCACATGAGTCAGATTTTTGAAAATTCTTTATAATAAATATGTGTGGCATGATTCCTATCATTTTAAGATACATAATAATTTCCCAATAACATATCTTAGACCCATCCATGAAATCCACATTCATCCAAGTTGTCACATTGTGTGTGAATTAATCTTTTAAATCTAGTGTTATTCACTAACCATGCACTCAGACACTATATAATGAGACCTATATCACCTATATTGGGTATATAAATAGGCTTTACTCGTTGTTATAACATTTCACCAAAATATAATATTACCCTTACAAGATTTAAAAGGGGATTTATTATTATTCGCAAAGGATATGTAAAGATTCCTTGATCTCTCATCCCACACCTAGACTCAAATTCCAAGCCTAATTCTACCTAGGTGATAAATACCTCACCAATTCACTCACTAGAGACCCATATAAGAACTATGTGTTGCTTCATTCCTATTATTTTGGGATTCATAATGACATATAAAACATATATTTCAAATTTATATACAATTCATCATCTTTTTATGATTTCCTTCAATATCTTATAACATCCTAACCATATTCAGTTTTAGACTATAATATTCCAGCAACTTTTGGAATATCATCTTCATATAGACATCACATTAATTCTCAAGTATTAGATTAACCATAAACCATTCTTTGATATTAATTATTATTTTACCTAATTCCAATAATGGACCCTCTTCATAGATATCATACTTAAACCACCATAATTTTCCCATCAACCATAGACATGTTTTCATTGTTAGGGAAACATCTTCTAACTCTATGTACCATCAAAATTAATTTCACTAAACCTATTATTTGAATTTGGTTAGAATTCATTATCATTAGACATATTCCATTAAATCAATTCTTGACACAAATATATCATTTTATGATTTACATCACTTTTATTCCCTAATTAAAGTTGTTAAAGAAATACATTCTCTTAATCCCCAATTTACTTGTCACATCACACCCTACATCAATTGTCCTAGGAAGATGACATTTAAATTTGTGAAACATTTACTACCCAAGGTTTCCCATATTGGGATAATTCATGATGGGTCAATTATACCTTTACTACATGATAATAAATTTTCTTATGGTCAAATATATGAAAACATTAAGATTAGATTCATTGGTTTAAAAACTATGACATGAAACAATCTGAACCTCTCTTCAAGCTTGTATAAACTTTTAATGGTATCTCCATTAAAAATGTGTTAACATCATTAATGTTAAAATATAAGAAACCACACCTTTTAATTTTCAAAGAAATATGACCTTAAACTATTTAAAACTATTTATGATATTTTCTATACTATCCTAGGGCTCTCAATTCATGTTGTTTTTTCCATTCCATTTCTATATATTACATCTCATCTTTTGGTTAAATATTTACAACCTTAAATCACATCAACTCTTATTCTAGTAGTCTGGACCATAAAATGATTTTTTTTTTGTAAAAAATATTTCTTTTATTATAATTTTGATCATAATTCGAGAAGCGTTTATCATACCATTTTATGATATAAACCATGTAACTATTTGTTCAAGGTTGTATTACCATAACATTCATCAACTTTTCGATCATGGGTGTATGATCTTGACATAGTCATCATAAAATAAATATCAATCGTAATTTATTTGACTTACATAACCTTAAACTACCCTAGTAAGGATACACAATACTATCTAGGTTAGGAACTCGAAATGGGTGACATGGGATATATTTGAGTCTTTACTCATTTTTCATGCATCATGCATAGCCTAGAAAAAAATATGAGCATTTAAAAATGGAAAATGCACAAAACATTCCATGTTAAGAAATAAAAAAGTGTGGAAAACCAATGTTCTTACCTATTAAGCCTCTCCTCTAAAAACATAAAAAATATTTAGGATGGAAATAAAAAAGGGATATAGCATGAAGTGACTTGAAATTATCCATGAAAAAAGTAAATTCATTCACTCTAGGTCTCTCAAAATAGATAAAAATTAGAGAAACCTTATATTCCTCACCAATATTAGTTTATATAATTCTTCTTAAATGAATGAAGGTTTAATTTTTGGGTACTTGACCCCTTTTATTCATTAAAATCCTTATTCAAAATATCCTTTACGATTTTTATTTTGATAATTAATTCAACACTATCATATACTAATATACTAACAATAACTTATGGTGATGGTAAATGTGCTAATATATCAAGCCTAATTATATCCATTTAAAAGAACAAGTTCAATTTGAAAAAAATATTTTTTAATCCTTTTCCTCATGGAATTCCTCTAGAATATGGTGATGGTATATGTTTTTCAATATTCATTTTACCTATATCTATCCAAGGGTAATTTTTTTTAATGATAATGGACTAATTCATACACTTCATCATTCACTCATGTTTTTAAAACTAGTAAATTTCCTTATCTATTCCCATATATTGTTCTGTTAGATTCATTTTTTTGATATTACTCTTTACGAGTAATATAGATTATCAATAATTGGACATTTAGAGAATACAAAAGTTGATAAATTGACCACAATGGGAGGTAAAAAAGGGGTTATGTTATTTATAAAGAAAAAAGGAGAGAATAATCCATAATCTAGAGTCCCTCTCTTTGAACATATGTGAGAGAAACCATCAATTGGTATACAATCAAATGGTCTCTTTGATGAACTCTCATGGTAGGTCTATTGATTTATTCAAGACACTGAAGCATTAATGTGGCTCATTAAACATTGAAAATATTTCCTCTTCATTAATATTTAGTATTTAAACACTCAATAAAACATCCATTATTTCCATAATTGCTTCTTCAACCAACTTTTATTGTTCCTATACAGAACTCACCTGGTTGTTTAGCTCTAAAAAAATCGTGTCCACTAAGTCTCTCCAATAGAAGAATACATGTTTCTACTTACCTTCCACACCAAATTTTGAGAAACTTCATGAAGGGAAAAAGTCCTTAAACTCATGTACATCACCACTAATTATCTTCAAGAGATGTAACATTGTGTATTTTTATCATGTTATTACTCAAGGATGAATTATTTCAAGATATTATAGATGGTCTAGTAATAAAACCAACTATATCATAGGTTATTGAATATGTTGATAACCTTTTGTAACTTATTACATAGAGCCATTATGGGGGTATTATAAATCAACATTTTGATTTCATTATATTCTTGTTATTATGATGTTCATCATAAGTTGACAGACAATTGTTATAACTTAGATCCACTCTTAGATAATGACATATATTTCAAGATATTTTTCTCAAAGTAAATGTACATTCATCGCCCCTAAATATTTATAGTACTATAATAACTTCAAACCTTATGCACTCTAGTATCTATAGTATAGATATGGTGGCATTCAAAACTTTTTCTTCCACATGTTATGTCAGAACTACAAGTGGAATCAATATATATGAATCATCCATTTATTGTTAATATTAATTAAAGGAACTATAAACACTTAACCTCTACATTAAGTGTGTCATCTCCTTTAACAATAACCACCCCCTCTAGTGGTATAAACTGGTGTCCACTCCTATGGTTTTATCTATAATTTCTATGAGTAGTACCTCATTTTTAATGTAGTCCAATCATTTAGTTTCATGAGAATGTACCCACCTCCTAAAATGTCATTATCAAATAGTAAACCCTAATACCCTCCCATGGTGATCAACAAATTGATTATTGGGAAAGATTTATACTAGTGATTTTAACCCTCTAAAAGTACTTCAAGATTTATTTCATGTCAGTCAAATGAGTCCACTCTTTCCAACTCTTCAGTAACTAATTATTGTTCCTGAAGAGGTGTAATGGTTCTAATCAATCAATAGGTGATCAAGTTGTTGATATTTTCCATAGAAAAAATTTTATACTCTTGATGTTTATATAATAAAATAATGCATGTGGATAAGTTGTCACATATAAGAAAGGAATACTAATGTGTATCTAGTTTCTTATTTAAGTCACCGAACTTGGGAAATGAAGAGTGTAAAAATATAATTGATAGGATATCCTTTACCATGATTGTTTCTTATTCACGATTTATTATCCCTTTTATGTGATATAAAATGAGTAAGGTGATATATAATATCCTAATTATACTCATTGGTAATACTTGGGACATACACTCATTTAATAGAAGAGAAAATCTAGATAACTAATATTAATGTCTCTTTCTCAACTAGTATAAGTCATTTAGTAGAAGACTATAGAGACTTAATCTTAGCATACATATATATTACATCATTTCTTATGAATAATAATTACATTACCCAAACACACACCTGAGGACCTAAATAGTTTAGTGTCATTAGAAACATGGAAACATAAACAACTGTTCCATATGTGAACTACATCATCTCCCACTATAATATTAATAACTGAAAACCTTATTTTACATATCATATAAAATAAATTTCCTCATAACATGTGGAAAAGAATCATAATAAAGGGTGACATTAGATTATCAGTATGGGTAAACGGGGGATATACATGATCCTAACATGAATGTTAGGGTATGATAACATGAAAATTACATTTAAAAACCATACTATGTATATAAAAGATCATAATATTAATTAATGGAATAAATATTGGTAGTTCATAAGACACAAATCATAAGGTAATTAATGAACATGATCTATGATAAAATAATAATGGAATACGACATTGATTTTAGGTATACACATAGGCATAATAAACCATTTCTATATTAGTCAGGGATAACTTCCTAGGATATCATAGTGAAATGAGTTTACTACCCAAACCACTATAATAGTTCGGATTCACTCACAAGACAATCATAGAGGACAAAGTCCCTTACTGAACTGGGTTCATCCCCCATTCTAGTCCTTCTATATCATAAGATATAAATCTTTAAGAAATTCATTATAGGGAGATATTGGTTCCACCCATAACATAATGAAAATAAAATGTATGTGGTTCAAAAGATCATAAAACATTCATCATACCATGAACCATGAAACGAAATGGGTTCCATAAAAATTTCATCATATAAACTGTAAAAGATATTCAAGTTTTATAATCATTTCATCATTTCATCATAGCGTAACCTGTGGAAAGAGAAGTGGGTTTCATACAATTTTCTTAAAGGTGTAAACTCTAGAAGATAAATAGGTTTCATAAAAATCATGTCATCATAAACATAAACCATTTAGAGGAATATTAGGAATGGTATCTTTCGATTATATCCCCTGTAAGGAATATGTTACATCAATGGGTGTCATCATAGATGGAAAATGATTTCAATATATCATTTAAAACATTTCTTGTGTAAAGTATCCTTTACATATTGAAAAAATAATATTATACATAAACCTCTTTGAAAATATTTAAATTTTAAAATAACCATGAAAAAATATAAAGGTTTATTCATGAAAAATAAAATTATTATTATGGGATGTTTTGTTCATGTCATACACATTAAAACAAATATTCTTTTCACATTTTCTGTAAAATCCAAAAAGGAATCATTTGGGAAAAAGAAATGAATATTACATTAAAAAAAATGAAAATAAATATATGAGTAAATATTTCATTTATAAAACCTATGATAATAATAATTTTTTTTTTCAAAAAAATTGTAAAACTTGGTTTTGGAAGAAAACGGATTTCCAACTAAAAAGAGAAATAAAGTCTGATTTTTCTAAAAACATCTTCACGGTTATTTCAGGTACGAATGAGGGGGGAAATGGTACTATTAACTAAAAATATCATGAATAAATAGGGGATAATAAAATTCATTTGTTTCTTGAGATATGGATCATAATATTTTATCATCAGAAGCATAATTATAAATAATCTCAAAATACGATGAAATTATGACAAAAAATCATTACTAATTCGGAAACATTGAATCATAAAACCCTTGGAGTAAAAAAATAAAATAGAACATAAATTATCATGATAATAAATAAATTAATTGTATTAAATGTAAAAGTGATGGTATATACTCCTTGTTAAGGAATATAATCCTATAACATAATATATGTCTCAAATAAGGAAAATTGAGAAAAAAATCCCTTATCGATTAAGTAAGTTTTGAAACTTAAAACTCATGAGATAGAGATACTAAAATGTATATTTAATTCACTATATAATTTAATTAAAATCATAATAAAATACATTCATGGGTTTAATATACACCACATAAAAGAAATAGGTGGTGAATATGGCATATGTCACACAGATGTAAAAAGTGAGACAAAAATCCATAATATAAGTCTTGAAATACATCATATATGTTCAAAACTCCTTTATAATAAATATAAGTTCATTATAAAACTTACATAGAAAAAATTATATATATATAAAACCATATATTATCTCTTTGTGACCTTTTATTACTCGTTTATTAACAATTCCATTTAAAGATACATTTTGCGTAATAATCGCTTTGTTTCGAATATATGTTTTGATTCGTTATCTATGGTCCTCTTAATTTTACCATGATTTAATCAAATCCATACTATTAAACATTATATAAATATAATATATATTAATTATATATGTATTTATCTTAATTTATAAAATTTAGTGATTGAAATTGAAATACACCGTTCATGGAGGTGGTAGGTTATACATACGTATGAATGTTGTTTCCATTTTATTTTTTGATTGAAATAATGGTAGTAAAATGATATATAATCATTAAATAATGAATTTTATTTCATATAAATAACATATTTTTATTAAACTCATCCTTAATTCCTTCCCTGAAAATTTTGAAGGTGTCACATCACTTCATGAGGCGTTTATCCATCATACACACGAGTGATGTTATCATATTCTCACAAAATAGAGAGTATGAAATTATGTGTGATATAATAATTAAATAATTATAATAACATCATAAATATAATATATTTATAATAAATAGTTCATTATGTCTATCCTTGAGAGGTGATAATGGAAAAACAAATGACATTGGCTCATGAGCTGGTAGTCCGCCATACAAACAAATGACAATTTCGTAACCCATTTGATGGAAGTGGGGATAGTTTAGTCCATGAAACTTACATAAAAACAACTAATTATATTTAATATTTTTATGGTATTGTATCATCGTGGTATAATATTCAATTATGGAGTTGAAGTAAGAAATAAAAAATTCTTTTTGACAAACGTTATCTCTTTTTTAGGTTTCCTCCTTAGGTTTGCACCCAAATCCATACTTGATTGAATTTATATACATGATAATGCTTTTAGGAATAAAGGTTGGAAGTTATAAATTTATTTTACATGGATTTTACAAAAAATGGTTAGAATGTGTTAAGAGGATAGGGGAAGTGGTGGCCTTTTATAAGTGAGTTGAGTTTCACAGTTGTAATTTTCTAAAAGAATGAACTCCACCCATGTTTCTATCATGTAAAAAGGATATAATAATGAACTATTATAAAGAATAGAATATATAACATTGAAATATTTCCATCCAAGTATTTTTTGAGAATGTTTTTGGTTATTTTTAAACATTATAATTTTATTTAACACCCATAGGAAACCCATTTTTACATTACCTATTATAAATAATTTTTATAGTTTTTGATAATTATTTTGGTCAAAAATTTTGTTGAACATATTAGATAATATAAATTATTATGATTACAAATATGAAATCCATTTTTCAAATTTCATTCAGGTAAGTGTAAATGTGTAATTTTAAATTAATCCCATAAATGTGGCAAGAAAGCAGGTTTAAAAAGAAAAAATGTTCAAAAGTTTACAAAGTTTTTATTTTAAAATTAAACATGAAAATTGATTCCAATGACCAAAAATAGATTATTATATTATAAATTGAAATAATTTTACTTTAAATATAATTTAAATTATAATTTATCTTTATAAATAAATTAAACTAAAAGACAATTTTCAATTAAAATTCAATATTTTTCATTATACATAAAAAAATGAATCTTTTTATAAAAATACCAAAAGTTTCTTCCTAATCTAATTTTGAGAAGATAATTTCAAAAATTAATTTTATTTTATCAATTTTATATTATAAAAGTGTCAAAAATTAATTTTATTTTTTTCACAAAAATTAATAATAAAAAAATGAGAAAAATGTATTGTCAAAACATATAAATATTTTAATGAAAATTAAGTAATTTTTTACAATATGATTAATTTATATGAAACCAGTATACATAATATTTAAAATTTATTTATTACTCTTCATATCATTGAGTTTAATGTATATATTATAATGGTTATGTTTTAATAATAATAAAAATAATATATCATAGTTTTGTTAAAACTCAATGTCATGTGTAATGAAAGATAACCTAGTGTTTCATATAGTGCAAACATAAATTTGTGTTACATGTAATTCAAGATTAAAATGGATTTTATTATTAAAAAATCCATCAAATTAATTTAATTTAGTCAAGAAAATAATAAAAAACACTCCAGATGTTATATAATACCCCCCATAAAATGAATTTAATAGTTTAAATTCATCACTCGGTTACAAAAAAAATAGGACACTTCTTTCTCATCATATCCTCTACTTCCCCCATATATTATTCCAAATGGAACTTCCACCCCAAAGAATTTATCACTTGAGTGGTATTTTTTCATAAAATATTCTCTCTGTGATCCAGAATATCTATCAGCTATTCTTCATATCATGCTCCATGGGTATGACCTCTGAGTTCACTCATGTAAAGGTTTAGGTATGTATATCTTCATGAGAGATACATGGAAAACCTCACAGACATAGAATAGGTTCATTAGAATCACCAAGGAATAATTTACGGTTCTAATATAATCAATAATTTCAAAGGTATAGATATAACTAGGGATGAGTTTTTGTTTCTTCCTGAATCACATAAACTTCTTACATGGAGGAATTCATTGAAACACCTTATCACCAACTTCAAATTCTAGATCGCACAAGTGAATATCATCCTGACATGTTTACCAACTATTAGATTCATTTATGTGTTTTTTATTGGATTATACCTACTCTACCATTTCTTCCACTATCTCAAGTCCCAACATCATTCTTTATCCAAATTCATTCCAAAACTGTAGAGATCTACATTTATTTCCATAGAGGGATTCATAAAGATCTATCTGAAGGCTCAGGTAAAATATATTATTATGTGAAATCTCAATTAGAGTAATGTGTTGATCCTAAACACCTTTTAAATACAAATAAAAATATCTCATTATATCATCTAGGGTTTTATTTTTTCATTTAGGCTGACCATCTGTCTGAGAATGATACGCAGTGCTGATACTTAGCTTTGTATCAAGATCTTTCTAATGAAATCACCAGAACATTAAGGTAAACTTTATATACTGATTAGACACAGTAGAATTTGGTACACCATGAAACCTTACCGTGACCTTAATGTATATCCTGGAAAGCTAATATATAGAGAAGGTTTATCTAATAGTGATGAAGTGTTCTAAATTAGTAAGGTGATCGACCATAACCCTTATATCGTTATTCCCTTTAAAAGTTTTGGGGAGTCCAATGAAAAAATACAATGTGATGTTTTACCATTTTCATTATGATATGGGAAATGGATGTAACATACCCTTATAATTTTATCTTTCAACCTTAGATTGCTGACATTACAAGCATTGTGATACAAACTCTTTGATATCTCTCTTCATTACATACCCCAAAGATAATATTTTAATTATCTATACATCTTCATACTTCATGGATGAATAAATAATGAATACCCATTATATTCCTCTAAGAAATCCTTCATCAAATATATATAATGGATGGGATGGATACACTATTAAGAAAACTTATCATTCCATAATGATCAATGCTAAAATCAAGAACATTTTTATTCTTCATTTTCATCTCTACATCTCCCTTATGCCCCTCTTTAATCTTTACGTGGATTGATGGTTGAACATTCAATTGTTAAAGACATGATTTTCCCATTCTTTTATGATATCAATATCCATCCTTTGAAAATCATGAAATATTGGATCTTTTATAATACTCATCATGTATAAGCTAGCATGATCCTTTAGACTTAAATAATCTACCACTATGTTCACTTTCCATGGGTGATAATATATTGAGAAGTCATAATATATATTCAACTCTAACCATATTTTTCAACACATATTCAAATCCTTCTGTGTGAATATATAATTTAAAATTTTAGGTTTGATATATATATCACACAATTATCTATAAAGATAATGCCTCCATATTGTTAATGAAAAAATTATTGCAATTAACTCGAAATCATTATTTGGTTAATTGTTCTCATGAATCAGCAATTTTCATGGGTCATAATCTATAACCATATCATTCTGTATAATAAAAAACTAAATCCCTTATTGGAAGCATAAATATTTATTAGAAAATATTCCCTATTATAGGGTAATTTAATACTAGGTTTACTGACTAACCTTCTCTTCAATTCCTTGAAGTTTTACTCACATTCATCTACCCAGAGGAAGTAGAACCCCTTCTAAGTTAACTTGGTTAGAAGATTATATATTCATGAGAAATTAAATTAAAATAATCGATAATATCTACCTAAACAAAAAAACTACAAATTTCATTAACCAAGGTTGGATTGGGATAACATTCAATAGACTCCATATTTTATGGATCTACTGATGTACCCTCTATTTAGATTATATGACCCAAAAATGAAAACTTTTGTAGAAAAAATTCATAGTTCGTAAAATTTTCAAATAATTATTCCTTTTTTATGGTATTTCATCATATTATAAAGTTATCTTCATTTTCTTCTCTTCCCTATGAGTGGATAAGATTATCAACAATAATGACTTCCAAAAACATATCTAGGTAATCTATAAAGACATTAATCATTAAATCCATGAAGATAGATGGGTAATTAGTAACACCTAATGGAATCACTATATATTCATAGTTTTTATACCTTATATTGAATTATTTCATCAATATATCATACTTCTTGACCCTCAATTATTATATCTAGAAATAAGGTCAATATTGAATAAGTATTGAGCACTATGTAGTAGATCAAACAATTTATCAATAAAGGGAAGGTGATGCTTGTTCTTAATTATGATCTTATTCAGATCCTAATAATAATTTTACATTTTCATTGACCCATATTTCTTTTTTTAAATAACAGGTGAACCCCATGTGACAAACTTGGTAAAATTAATCCATTATCATGGTTTTCCTATAGTTCCATCTCCAATTCCCTCAACTCATTCAGTGTCATCCTATAGGGGGTCCATGAAGTTGGTGTGGAAATGGTTATGAGTTCTCTTGAGAACTCAACCTCAAATTCTGGTTGAAGACTAAAAAAATGTCTCAGAGAGACATCAAAAAATCCCCACACAATAGGAATATTATCGATATTTCGTTTCACCCAAACCATCTGAGATAAAAACCCCTTCTAAAGGGGAATCAAAAACCATGCAAGGGATGTGATCCCCAATAGAAGTTCATAATTATTGTCACGTTGATAAATGGTCATTGGTTCGTCGGGAATATCAAATGTGAATTCCCTTCCTCAATAGCTGATGTGAGATTTATGTATAGAAGTCTAATCCATTCCCAAGATAACATAAAATTCAACCATAGGAATAATGAAAAGATTTTCTAGAAGCCCATTCCCACCAACATCAACTGAAGTTGAATCATATACATGATATGTGTTCATCAAACCATTATGGGTTTTCACTGGTAATTCTATATCTAATTGTTTGGGTGGAATCTTCATACCCATATAAAATTATTTAGATAATAAATAATGGGTAGATCTAGATTTTAATAATACATTATAATTTCTAGTGTTGGATGGTATGTGTACCTTTCAAAATGTTGTTATTGCACCCCTCATCTGAAATAAATATCACATGATATTTCCCTTCGTCTCTCAAATTAATAGGTTACTAACATCAATAAACTCCATTAAACTTTAGATTTGGTCATTTTCTAGTATAATTATTATACACCATTTATTTAAAACACTAAAGAGTGGTTGGTTCAATCTAGGTATCTTTCTCTCTATTCACATAAATATTTGACTTCCTCTCATCACATTAGCAATCAATTTCTCAATGACCTTACCTTATATAATTAAAATATTTTCTAGTCCCCTTAAGATAATTTCCTCCACAGTTCTTCCCAGAAACTGAGAATAAAATAAATATATTATTCTTCTCTCCATGGATCCTGTATTTTCCTTTGAATTCAATTTTTATCTTCTTATAAAAACCATGAGATTAATACATAACTCCAACCTTGATTTCCACCTTAATAGAAAATTGAAAAATCTCTTCCAAGATATTAAATTCTCTTATGTACAAATCCATTTAAATAATTGGTTTTAATCTACTATAGAATTAGTCAACCTTACTTTCATGTGGGATTATAATACCAAAATCATACCTTATAAGTCTTGTGAAATTTTCCTCATAGGTACCAATGGAATCATTATAATTTTTCTTTAGCTCAAGGAACAGATTATCCATCTCCTTATGTTGAATACATGGAAAGTAATTACAAAAAAATAAGTTCATTAACTGATCCCAATCAATTGATTCAATTTAATCCTATTGCCTTGTATTCTTAATAAGATTCCACTATTGATTGGATTCACCATCTAAATGGTAGAAAACCAAAATTTATTTTCAGGTTTCGAATAATGAATAATGGAAAAAATATTTTCAATGGTTCTAATCTATTGTTAAGAAACTAGAGGATCATAAGACCCAATGGAAGAAGGTGGGAATTACCTTATAAAGGACACAACAGAATGTTTTTACATCCTTTGTTCATTTGAATGTCCATCATGATTCATAGCTTCCGAAAGTTGTGTGATCATATCAAAGATATTTTTTATTTCAGATCACATAACATTTGGATGATCAAGAGGATAATAATTTCATTTTCCATCACACTCTTCATTAACATTTTTCCTTCAATCTCCAAATACTGACTAAAACAAAAAATTATTGTATAAGAAAGAATAATCATGATGGGGAACTATATAATTATGAAATATCACTTATAGGATGTCTAAATAATGAATTCATATTAGATTTAGCACAACTTAGGTTCATCCTAGGACATTCATGTTCATATTCTATTTATTTCCTTTGTGATGTTTTATATAGTGTTTTTGAATTTCCAATTCATATCCCATATGCGAGTCAATCCAGGTGTGAATCAAGGCTGATTATTATACACCAAGTGATGATTGAGTTATGATCAATGTTCCATTTTAATATTAATGAACCCTAGACACATATGAACTAGATCCACATCCTCTTATAGTATCCAAACAGGGATGTAATTTCATGGAAACCACTCACTCTATCCTTTACCAAAATTCCAATAAATTTTCCAATACATTGACTCATTCTTAGGATTATCCTTAGAATGTCCATAGAGATCTCAATAAGGTTTTATCATATTAGTTTCCATATGTTAAAAAAACCTATCCTCTAATAGCAACTATATTGACCCGAGATTATCCTATATAGATATTATTTCATTTTTATGAATACTCTTTACATTACACAAATACACACCTAAGGATCGTAATAGTTTTGTGTATTTGGAATTGTCAAAACATAAAAAACTAGTATATTAGTAAACTAAATCACATACCACTATGATCCTCATAATTAGAACCATTCTTAGACATATTATATGTAATACATTTTTCATAACATGGGGAAAGGAAAAAATAAGAAAGGGTGAGCTCAAATGCTTAGTAAGGGTTGAAAAAGGAGATACAAAAGCATTACATGAAACTTTTGGGTATGATAAAATAATTATACCATTTGAAACCCATACCTCACATATAAAAGATCATAATATTAAGTCATAGAATAATGATTGATAGTATATAAGACATGAACCTTAAGAGAATCAAATATCAGGAGTGATGAGATCATAACATTTTTA
Source organism: Viscum album (assembly GCA_963277665.1). NCBI lineage: Eukaryota > Viridiplantae > Streptophyta > Magnoliopsida > Santalales > Viscaceae > Viscum > Viscum album. The sequence continues at coordinate 1,188,392,653 of OY728164.1, forward strand.
TAAGACATAGATTTGTGGCATACACATAAACCTAAAAAATCATTTCCATATTATTCATGGATCATTACTAAGGCTATAATAGTAGAATCGATTCACTCCCCAAACTATCATAGTTGTCAAGGTTCACTCCTAAGACAGTCATAGCGGTCAAATCCCTTTATCGAACCTGGTTTAATCTCCATTCCATTCTTGTCTATCTCATGAAAAATAAATCATTACTAAATTCATTGGTGGTATATATACATCCTTCCCATCAGATAATGAAAATAATATGTATGTTTTCTACAAGATTATAAAATGGTCATCATACAACATCTCAAGAAGTGAAACAGGTTTTATAAACATTTAATTACATCATAACCTATAGAAAAGAGAAAAGTTTTTTTATAATTTAGTCATTATATCATAGAATAACCCATGTGAAAAGAATCATGTTTCTTAATAATTTTATCATGGTATAATCTGTGGAAGAGAAATGGGTTTCATAAATATCATTCCATCCTAAACAAAACCCTTCTAGATAATGAATAATAATGGTATCATTGGATAATATCCCTAGTAATCTATAGGTAACATTAATATATGTCATATTATATGGTAAATAATTTTTTCGATCATTCAAAATATTTCTTGAGAAAAATATCCTTTCCACATTTCAAAATAAATTTTATAACATAAAAAATTGAAAATATTTATCATTAAAAATAACCTTTAAAATGAATAAATTAATATTTAATTATAAAATTTTCAGGATTTTGGGAAAATAAATTCATTACAAAAACATTAAAATAAAAAATATTTCCATGTTTTTGGTAAAATTGAAATAGACATTATACGGGAAAACTACATGATGATTCTAATCGAAAACAATTTTTTAAAAGTCAAACATGGGTAAACTTTTTCTTTTAAAAATCACATCATACTAATAAAATAATTTTTAAAACATTTTTATAAAACATGGTTTTGAAGGAAAATGGATTTTCAATATAAGAGAGAAATAAAGTTGAATTTTCATAAAAAAATTCTCAATTATTTTAAGTAACAATCTGTGTAAAAATTGTTATATTACATAAAAATATCATGAAAAAACATAGGAGATTAAAACCCATGAGTTTAATTAGATATGGGTTGTAATATTATATCATCATAAACATAATCAAAGAAATATCTATATATGTGATATTGTTATATAAAATCGTTACCACTTTGGTAACTTTGAATCATAAGACCCATGGAGGATTAAAATAAAAAAAGAACCTAAAATATCATTAGGATCAAAAATTTCATGATATAACATTTAAAATGGGTTTTATATACACCTCATGAAAAAATGAATGTTCATAACAAAACATATGTGTCAAAGAAGTCAGGGTGAGATGAAAATATCTTACCATTTTGGTAAATTTTGAACCTTAAACCCCATGAAAGAGATATCATCAAATAGATATGTAAATTCTCATAAAAATTATGTATAATAATAATAGGATACATTAATGTAAAGTAAATAAAAATTATTATGATTCCAAATATGGTTTCCATTTTTTTAGATTTAAATCATAGAATTTTAAAATATTAATTCAAAATTAATTCCACAGACGTGATGAGAAAGATGGTTTTTTAATATAAAATGTTCAAAATTTTAAAATTTTATAAATCAAAATTTAAAATGAAAATAGATTCCAATGACCTAGATTGGATTATTTGATGTAAAATTGAACTAATTTTACATTAAATCCGATTTAAAACATAATTTATCTTCATATATAAATTAAATGAAAATTCATTTTTCAATTAAAATTCAGTTTTGTCACTATTCATCAAAAAATAAACCTTTTCATAAAAAATACAAAAAATAACCCTAAGATAATTTTGACATGAGGATTTAAATAATTAATTTTATTTTTTAAAATTGATTATATAAATGTTTTAGTAAATTAATTTTACTTTTTTATAAAAAAGAATTAAAAAATTAATATTTTTTGAGAAAAAAGTATCACTGAGACATTTAAGGATTTTAATGAAAATTATGTAATTTTTTAACAATATGTTTTATTCATATAAAAAATTTATAAATAATATTTATTATTTATTCATTAATATTAATATCACTATGTTTAAATTCTAGGTTATAACAGTCGCATTTAAATAATAATATTAATAATATATCGTAGTTTTTTTTAAACTCAGTGTTGTGTGTAATGCAAGCTTACCCACTGTTTCATGTAGCACAAAATTAACCTGATTTTTATGTAATTAAATCTTAACATGGTGTTTAATTTGACATAATATATCAAATAAATTTAATTTATTCAATAAAAAAATCACCAAAACTCAGGGTGTTACAAAGACAAAGTACATCTAACGACTCCTTTTTGGCACTGTTGTGGATCATAACCTAAGGATCCCTCTCAGAAAAAAGAATTTGTCCACTGAAGAAGTATGATAAAAGTAAATATATGAGAATATATGGATCAAACTCAACAACCCACCTCTTTCACTAGTAATAATATGTGTCTCCAATATTTTAGTTCCCCTTAAATTCATGATCAATGGTAAGGGTTGTCCAACCTCTCCTCTGTGTGTGTTGGTCCTAGGACTAGAAAGGTGTAGAGTGGGTCTTATCCCTCCACCTATAACATAATTTAATTTATTGGATACTTCTCCCCATCCTCCATACTACCCTCCCTTGTAGAACATCCAATCAGAGTTCAACTCTCAACACTCTAGGGAGAGTCTATTAGAAACTGTGTTGTTTTTATCCTTTTTAGGAAGGGAGGAATTGAAAATTTCCTGAGAATATTGATAAATAATGATGATATACATAAGTTTTCCACTTCAAAATCTTCAAGTTCAATGATATTATCCCACTATTAATAAATATATTGATTTATTACCCCCTTAGTGGAGCTCCATTATACTATATCCTACACTCATATAGTAAGAGGAATCCTGATTTCAGTTTCATGCACCTCTATCTCTAACTCTCAAAGGCACCATTCATCCTTATTAAGGATAATGTAAAATTAAAAATACTTGGGTGAATTTATGTTTCTTATATGAGAGATATATATCCCACCATAAATATAAGTAAATAATCTTAAAAAATTATTTAACATAAATCACACCTCTACTTAAATGTGTTCCCCTTAGGGTTAGATAATCTAATAGGGATCCAAAAATGTCCCATATACATTTCAAAGAGGATTTTTTACAATTTTAATTTAATTACTATCTTGACCTCTCATTTTCATCCTGGGTGTCACTCTAATGTCGTTGGATGGACTGTCTCGATAGTACCGTATGATCTAATAGATATTTAATCTTGATTTATCAAGAGTCCTATGAGTGGAGTTGATTTAGAGTACTAGGTTTTTCGATAACATCATAATTCTTATGGTAATTTCTATAATCCCACTTAACTTTCTCTAGGGATAAATCTTTAGTCACTGTAACTCCCCAAACTTCCACGGTACGTTTCCCTTTGAATAATGTAATAGCTTGCGTTGTACGCAACTTCGAGATTATAACACACCACAATCAATCAAACTAGCCATTATGAATAGTAATACTGAATTTTTTAAATTATATAAATTTTATTTTTCAAAATGGACTTCATTTTTGGATTCAGAATATCAAAACTAGCTTAGGGTGAATTTTTGGTACTTTTCTGAAAACTTTCAATTTTTGATGAATAGAGAAAATACTAAATTTTAATTAAAAACAAAATTTTTAATTGAAATAATTTATAGTGTTAAATTATAAATTTTAGTGGTTTTAAAGTATCATTATATTATATTTTTATCATTTAATATAATTTAATTCATTGGATGTAATTTTACATTTAAACTAGACATAAACAAGTGTCAATCTTTTGATAGTTATTATTTCTTAAAAACACGCTTTTTCTTTTGACTACAGGATTAATTTTAAATTAATTTCTTCCACTCCTATGTTTTGAATTTATAAAAATGGATTCCATATTTGGAATCAAGAGGTAAAACTTTTTTAAATAGGTAAATTTGTTTTTTAGACATTATGAATATTTACTTTAGTAAATATTTTATTTACCATGGTTAAAGGGTAAATCTTGTAAATAAGGGTAAACAAATATTATTATAATAATATTAAATTACCCTAACACATGACCTATTCCTAGTTTTTGATACATTTCCAGCCATGGGCATTTTTGAGTAGATTTTGGGACCTCATGGAGCCACTTGAGAGTGATAATGACACTTTATATTAATTAATTTAAAGTAAACACAAAAATGACATAAACATATATCTTTTAGTAAAATAATTTTTACAAGGAGTTATATAAGTTATCATTTCGACTATAAATATTTATTTGAAATATAAAATAATTTAATACATCATTTTGTTTTTTTCATAATTTTTAGACATCAAATAAATAAAATTATTTATAACACAATAATGATGTAGTGTTTACCTCATTAAAGAATGATTTAAATAAATGAGATTATAAAAATTAAAACAATATTCAAAACCTCTCTGATTCTTATTGGATGATTTTATTTCGAACATTATTTATCTTATTTTCTACTTTAATGAGTTTTGGACCTTTAGAAACCGAAAACCATAATATAATAAAATAATATTTTCAAACATTCCTAAAGAGCCCCTCCTCCCCCTTATAAAAAGCCCTCACCTATAACCCATTTCTCACACCTCTCAAGCCACTTTTCCCAACCAAACTCTACCCAATTAATCTCCCTATATCCCTATATTCATTATAGAAGACTTAAATTAGGAATAAGGCACTTCAAGGAAGACTTTTGGTTCAAACCAAAGGGAGTTACCCAATTTAAAGGTAACATGTCCTCTTAAGTTATTTTCTATTATTTTACTTCTCCAACCGCCTAAACTCAATTTATTACTTTATTTTATAAAAAAACCAGTATCATAAATATACTAGGTTGTTTTTATGATATGTATTTTAACTACACTTACACACACCTCCATCTAATGGGTATAGAACACAATGTTTCTGTGGACGGCGAACTACTGCCTCACGAAACGATGATTGTTTAATATTCTACTACCACCTCTAATGGTGGAAATTATGATGGAAATGTAATTATATATGATATTTATTATATTTATTTTATCTATAATCTTCTATAATTATCTTTTATATCATACCTTTATTCTTTCCATGTTGTATATATACGATAATTTCATTTAAGGAAGTGCGGACTACCGCCCCCTGAAAGTGATATGACTTGTTCATACCATACATGGAACGTATAAAGGATGGTGTTAATGAACTTACATAAAATATATAAAATATTATATTTTACTAGAATAATAATATACCATTGTATCATTTGGTATTCTATCCTTTTAAATTAAAAAAATGAAATGGAAGTTGCGTTCTTGTGTACATATGGATTACCGTCTCCACGATCATGATGAATTTCATTCCCCATCATAACCATTAAAGAATAATTTTTCATTTGATTATTAAAAATAATATTTAAGAACATTATATCATTTTAGATATTAATCAAATACATCCTATTCTAAACTAACATGACTTACGTAACAAAACATATAAAGGAAAACGAATCAGTTAACACCCAAAACAATGATACAACTAAAATATTATTAACAAAGAAATATTAGAGGATCATATATGATATCATATTTATATATGTGGTTATTTTATAATTTAATAAAAATTATTTAACTATTATACAAGAGGTTAACGTACCCTCCACCAAGGAAAAGTACAAGGTAAAGGTCAATTTCACAATCTCTTTATTATCCAAGGTTGTTTTTATGTATGTATCTACTGGGACCACTTTATCATCCACATCCATGTTTCTTAAAAATGTATTTCAAACCATTTTTACTATTTACTAGAATATGGGTTAAATTCATTTATACCCTTGTTTTAAGTTTTATAAAATGGTTTAAAAGGAATCTTTTCGTCATTTTCCAAACACGGTACTTTATGTACTTTTCTACAAATTAAGGTAAAAATGTTTTTTTAACTTATACGGTGGGTGCAGATATTAACCATCGTTATAAAACCTTTGAAGATTTCCCAACAAGATTATAATAATATTTTCAAAATAAATGTTTTATTTTATAATTACATTACTTTTAAATGATCTAAAAATAGAAAGAGATATTTCTCTCAAATAGTTTTGATTTCATCTATGTCAACATCCTCTAATAGATTTTATACTTGTTTGAAGTTGATTTATTATGATACAAATCTTCCATATTTTATTAAAGGTTTTGTGATATATTTTACTATGGATTTTTTATTTTTATACCATTAATGGTTTATGGTTAATGTATTAACATTTCATATGCTAGTTTTAATAAGAATGTTTATGTTATGTTTCAACCTTTTCATATGAGGAATGCATTGGACTTAGTAAGTGAAGGGTGAAGATCGCTATATCTCCTTGATGCATCGATATATATAATGAGACAAACAAGTGTATTGGCATAAGGCATTTACAAAATCTTATTTGTATTCATGGCACGAGGCCTTGACTATGTGGTTATGATGTCCGTCATTATGAATTCCATCATTAAGAAATTAACTATTGATATTACATGTGATTATTAAACTAGTAGAATATCCATGTGAATAAGTAAATGGAATTATTTGATTTATCTTTTCCATATTATACTGAAGTTTAAGTTTAAAAGGCTTTTGATTTAGTTTTATACATTTTTTAAATGTTTCTGTTTATTTATAAAAGTTCCCCCTATACTCTTATACTTACGGAGCATCTGATCTCACCCCTTTCTATATTTTATTTTTACCAAGATGTGAAGAAGTATTTTATGGTTAACCTACAGGGATAGAATGAGGAATATGAATGTGGTCAATAGAGACAAAATTTTGTTGTTGTTTTTATTTCATGATGTAATGTAAAACTTATGTATGTATCTAGTACTTCCAAGGCTACTAAATTGATCAGTCTTTTGGGATTTGATCTCTTGTGATCATGCCAATGTTATGTAATAATGAACCAACTCTGGGTAATTTGGGTCAGGGAATTACATTTGGTATTAAAGGAATTTTAGTACAAACCTTGGAAACTAGATTTAGATAAACTATGATTAGAGCACATTACCCTAAAACAGACTTAGAGTATTAGTATAGAATAACTTCCTAGAATTTTAGTAATGTAGAAATTTTGGGAGTTTTTCAAGAAATACAACCCTATCTAGATACGAGAAGGTAGAGGTGGCTCTAGCACAGATGTACCTAGGAGTGAAAACTCCGACAAGGAGTTTCAGGCTTGACCTGGGGTATCCTGGTACACGACAATAGGCCTTGCTACACTCTTGGTTATGACACTCATAGGGGATATGCTTAGGATAATTAAAATTTTCTTTACAAACCATTATGAAAGATTTATGAATATATACCTCCCCAAATATTTTTTTTATGATTATGGATTATATCCATAAACTGTTCAATTTATGTTAAGTGTTTTACATGTTTGGAATTATGTATTGTGATTCATAAACTAATCTAGTGTATGACATTGTTTAGAAATGGAACCTAGTGGAAGGAATGGGAAACATATCAATGCACATAATCCATGTAGGGATTTCTCTCCTACTCAAGATATTTATAGTGGAGCTGGTGGTGCAATTGGTGCTGATTAGCTTATCACCATACTGGGATAAATCACCGAAGTTATAAATAATAACCTTACTCGTATGGAGCACCCTGATCCACAACGCGGAGGATCAATGTTAGACTGATTCATGAGGCAACAACCATCAACATTCAATAGTACTGAAAATCCATTTTTAGATGAACAATGGATAATTTCCTTAGAGAAAATATTTCATGCTTTGAGGAGAAACGAAAGGGAAAAAGTTTCCATGGTAGTTTATCACCTCACAAGAGATGCAGATCAACACTGGTCATTAATTCAAAACACAAATAAAGATGAATAAGTCTAAAATATGGAATGTAGGGAGTTTTAAGAGATTCTATAAGAAAAATACTTTCCTCGTGACCATCGAGCGGATATGGAAAAACAATTTTTGAATCTGAGGAAAAAGGAGGATGATAATGTCACAATGTATGAGGATAACTTTACAAGGTTATCAAGGTATACAACAGATTATATACATAACCCAAGGAGTAAGATTGATCAATTATTTTATGGGTTAAAACCATTTCTCCATCGAGCATTGGTATCATAATCCTTGTCATCATACGAAGATATTGTCTCATGTGCTATCAAGACAGAAAAGGAATTCTCTAAGTCTTACGACTTTAAAGAAAAATAAGAGAAGAATAGATCTGTTGAACACTCTAGAAATGTAAATAAGGGGAAAAAGGGAAAAGTTGAATATCCATTCTATGGTAAATATGGGAAGAAACACCCTGATACTTTCCCGAAGGGAATGGGAGTCTATTACAATTGTGGTGAAAAAGGCCACCAAGCTTGTGATTGTAATGGAAAGAAAGAGGCTGTCAATGTTGAATGCTAAAATTGTAAAGATATGGGGAATTACGCAAATTAATGTCCTAAGCACCAAGGAAACTTACCTTAGAAAAGGCCAAGGGAGCAAGGTCAAGCTTATTCAATCACTACTGTTTAGGTTGAAGCTTTGAAAGACATAGTGGCAGGTAATTTAATGGTTTCCTCAAGTTTAGCCAATGATTTATTTGATTCTGGATCATTAAATTGTTTCATATATTCCCAGCTTTCTAATAAAATTAGATATTTCTAATTTTTTTAACAAGGGAGTTATCAGTCAAAACTTTTAAGGGAACTATCATTGCAACATGGTTTTGTGAATCAGTCCCCATTAGGGCATACAAATGCCCATTATCCGCTAATATCATCATCATAACCATGATTGAACTTGATATAATCCTCATTATGGATTGTATTTCAGATCATGATGTGAAAATTTATTATAATAAGAAGGAGGTTACAATTTTTGATGATGATAAGGAATACCTTATCTTTAGGGAAGAAATGTTACCATCTGATTCTTATCTAGATCCACCCCTTTTATCTCTACTAAATTCAATTATTGGGGAGGAAGAGAGTGAAATAACTATGGGTGAGTAAAGGAATGTTCAAATAGAGGATGTAACTATTGTACAAGAATATGTTGATTTATTTCAAGAGGATTTACCTGGACATCCTCCAGAACAAGAAATTGAGTTTTCCATTGATTTAATTCATGGTTCAAGGTCCATATCAAAGACCCCTTATAGAATGACCCCTGTGGAATTAGTGGAGCTAAAGAAACAATTAGATTAGTTGAGTATTAAAGGATTTATTTTCCCTAGTGTTTCTCTATGGGGAGCCCCTGTTCTTTTTGTTATGAAGAAATATGGATCTATGAGGTTGTGCATTGTCTACAGGGATATCAATTCTATAACAATAAAGAACAAATATCCCCTACCTCACATTGATGATTTATTTGATCAACTTCATAGAGCTCAATATTTTTCAAAGATTGTCCTTCGATCTGGATATCATCAGTTTTGTGTGAAGAAGGAAGACATTCCAAAGATATCATTTTGAACCAAGTACGAGCATTACGAGTTTACAGTAATGCCTTTTGGACTAACTAATGCACCCTTTGTCTTCATGGATCTAATGAACAGTTTTTTCAAGGAATATATTTATGAATTTGTATTAGTATTTATTGATGATATCTAGGTATACTCCCAAAGAAACAAAGATCATGAAAATTAGTTGCACACTATTCTAAAGACTCTTATAAGAAATGAATTATATGGGAAGTTCAGCAAGTGTGAATTCTGGTTTTAGGAGATTTCATTTCTTGGTCATATTGTCTCTAAGGATTGAATCTATATTTATCCTTCAAAGACCAAGACAATCCAAGAATGGCTAGCAACAACAAGTATAACTGAGGTATGCAGTTTTATTGGTTTGGAAAGCTATTATCAGTGTTTCGTCCAATTTTTTTCCTGATTGGATAACCCATTAACCAAGCTCACGTGTAAAGGGGTTAAATTTGTTTGGACAAAAGTGTGTGAAGAATGTTTTGAATAATTGAATAGAATATTAGATAATGATACTAAATTGAATCTACCATTGGGGAATTATGGGTTTGTTTTTTATAGTAATGCTTTAAATAAAGGACTTGGTTTTGTCCTTTTTCAGAATGATAGGGTTATTGCCTATGCATCACGGTAGCTAAAAATTCATGAACAAAACTACCTCACTCATGATATTGAGTTAATGGCTATAATATTTTCTTTGAAGATATTGAGACACTATTTCTATGGTGAAAAATGTGAGATTTATACTGATCACAAGAGTTTGAAGTATATTTTCTCACAAAAAGAACTCAATACGAGGCAAAAGAGATGGCTTGAACTACTCGAGGATTATTATTGCACCATACACTACCACCCAGGGAAGGAAAATAAGGTGGAAGATGCTTTGAGTAGAAAGGATCATGGAGTTTTGAACAAGATGAGGGTTTAAAGGGATCTTATGTTCATGTATCTAGTAAAGATGGATATGGGAATAATCATGGAAGGTGAAACATCAATACTTTTTCAAATGGTTGGTAAACCATCTTTACTAGAAAGGATAAAAAGTTCTCAGTCTAATGATGAGGAGTTTCAAAAGAAAATTAAATCTGTGAATGATGGGAGATTAATCGACTTCATATATGAAGATGAGATTTTGAAATTTGGGAAGAGACTTTGTGTTCCTGACATACCTAATCTAAAAAGGGAATTGTTGGATGATGCTCATATCTCCAATTTCTCTATACACCCTAGTAGAACTAAGATGTATAGAGATTTGAAGGAACATTTTTTATGGGACAACATAAAGAGGGAGATTTCTGATTATGTGTTAAGATGTATGGTTTTTCAACAAGTGAAAACTAGAAGACAACATCCTAGAAGAGTCATGAAACCTCTTCCCATACCTGAGTGGAAATGGGATGATATTACGATGGAATTTTTCATGGGGCTACCAAAGACTCCTAGAAGGAATGATGCAATATGGGTCATTGTTGATCATCTTACCAAGTCAGCTAATTTTCTTGCTATAAGAGAAGATTTACCACTTTAATGTCTGGAAAGACTATATATTAATGAAATTGTAAGACTTCATGGAGTACCCCTATCGATTGTTTCTGATCGTAATCACCATTTTACATCAAGATTTCGGAAATGTATTCAGAAGGCCTTGGATACTAAACTTTTTTTGAGAAATGCCTACCACCCTCAAACTGATGGAAAATCAGAACAGATTATTCAAACATTAGAAGACATGTTTAGATCTTTTTCACTTGACTTTCAAGTTATGTAGGATCAATATTTACCTATGGTATAATTATACTATAACAATAGTTTCCATTAAAGTATTCATATGGAACCATATGAAGCATTATATGGAAAGAGATGTCACACACCAACTTGTTGGGGGTGATGTTGGTGAAAGAAAACTTGTAGGCCCAGAACTTGTTGAGGAAACAATGGAAAAGGTGAAGGTTATCCAAACCCACATCAAAGCAGTTCAAAGTAGGAAAAAGATCTATATCGATAACCGAAGGAAATATTTGGAATTTCAAGTAGCATATCATGTTTTTTTGAAGGTATCTCCATGTAAGAATGTTATGTGATTCGGTAAGAAAAGAAAATTAAGTCCCAGGTACATTTGACCTTTTAAAATTCTAGAATGAATTGGAGTTGTAGCTTATCATTTGGAAATGCTTCCAAGTCTCTCCAAAGTTAATGATGTGTTCCACGTATCACTGTTAAGAAAATACATGGCTGACCCAATGCATGTAATCACCTATGAAGAAATAGAACTCGAACCCAATCTATTTTATTGAGAAGAGTCTATTAGAATTATTGGTACTAGAGAATAAGTGTTGAGAATCCAAACGACTCATTTAGTGAAAGTTATATGGAGAAATCATAAGATAGAAGAGGCAACGTGGGAACCTGAGGAACTTATGATGAAGAACCACCTAAATATTTTTATGTATTAGTATTCTAGAAATTTCAAGGATGGAATTACTTTAATAAGGAAATAATGTAACACCCCAAGCTTCCATGGTACGTTTCCATTTGAATAATGCAATAGCTTGCGTTGTACGTAACTTTGATATTCTAACACACCCCGATCAATCAAACTATCTGTTATGAATATTAATACCCACATTTTGAAATTTTATAAATTTTATTTTTCAAAATGGACTTCATTTTTTGATTTGGAATATCAAAATTAGCTTAGGGTGAATTTGTGGTACTTTTCTGAAAACATTCAATTTTTGATGAATAGTGATAAACACTAAATTTTAATTAAAAAAATTAATCAGAATAATTTATAGTGTTAAATTATACATTTTATTGGTTTCAAAGTATCATTAGATTATATTTTTATCATTTAATATTATTTAAGTCATTTGATGTAATTTTAATTTTAAACTGGACATAAATAAGTGCCAATCTTTTGATAGTTATTATTTCTTAAAAACACGCTTTTTCTATTGACAATGAGATTAATTTTAAATTAATTTCTGCCACTTATTTATTTTGAATTTAGAAAAATGGATTCCATATTTGGAATCAGGAGGATCAAATTGTGTAAATAGTTAACTTTTATTTTTAGACATTATGAATATTTACTTCAGTAAATATTTTATTTACCATGGTTAAAGGGTAAATCTTGTAAATAAGGGTAAACAAATATTATAATAATAATATTAAATTACCCTAACATGTCACCTATTCCTATTGGTTGATATATGTACAACCATGGGAATCCTTGGGTAGATTTGGGGACCTCATGGAGCCACTTGAGAGTGATAATGACACTTTATATTAATTAATTTAAAGTAAAGACAAAAATGACATAAACATATATATTTTAGTAAAATAATTTTTACAAGGGGTTATATAAGTTATCGTTTCAACTATAAATATTTATTTGAAATATAAAATAATTTCCTACATCATGTTATATATTTCATAATTTTTATAAATCAAAAAAATAAAATTATTTATGACATAATAATGATGTAGTGTTTACCTCATTAAAGAATGATTTAAATAAACTAGATTATAAAAATTAAAACAATATTTAAAACCTGTCCAAGTCTTATTGTATGATTTTATTTTGAAAATTATTCATATTATATTATACTTTAATGAGTTTTGGAACTTTAGAAACCGAAAACCATAATATAATAAAATAACATTTTCAAACATTCCTTAAGATCCCCTCGTCCCCCTTATAAAAATCCCTCACCTCTAACCCATTTCTCACACCTATAAAGCCCCTTGTCTCACCTAAACTCTGCCCAATTAAGCTCCCTAAATACATATATTCCTATTATAAGCCCTACCTTTTGCATAAGGCACTTCAAGGAAGCCTTTTGGTTCAAACCAAATGGAGTTACCCGATTTAAAGGTAACATCTCCTCTTAAGTTATTTTCTATTATTTTACTTCTACAACCCCCTAAACCCTCTTTATTCCTTTACTTTATAATAACACCGGTATCCTCAATATACTAGGTTGTTTTTATGAGATGTATTTGAACTACACTTACACACACCTCCATCTAATGGGTATTGAACATAATGTTTCTATAGACGGAGAACTACTACCTCACAAAATGATGATTGTTCAATCTTCCACTACCACCTCTAATGGTGGCCATTATGATGGCACTGTAATTATATGTGATATTTATGATATTTATTTTATCTATAATCTTCTATAATTATCTTTTATATCATACCTTTATTCTTTTCATGTTGTATATATGCGATAATTTCATTTGAGGAAGTGTGGACTACCGCCCCCTCAAAGTGATATGACTCACTCATACCATACATGGAACGTATAAAGGATAGTGTTAATGAACTTAAGTAAAATATATAAAATATTATATTATACTAGAATAATAATATACCAATGTTTCATTTGGTCTTTTATCCTTTTAAAATAAAAAAATGAAATGGAAGTAGCGTTCATGTGTACGTACAGATTACCATCTCCACGAACATGATGAGATTCATTCCTCATCGAAACCATTCAAGAATAATTTTTAATTTGATAATTAAAAATAATATTTAATAACATTATATCATTCTGGATATAAATTAAATACATCAAATTTATAATGAACATGACTTATGTAAGAAAACATATAAAGGAAAATGAATCAGTTAATACCCAAAACAATGATTCTACTAAAATATTATTAACAAATAAATATTAGAAGATCATATATGAAAACTTTCAATTTTTGATTAATAGTGAAAAATACTAAATTTTAATTAAAAACAACTTTTTTAATCGAAATAATTTATAGTTTTAAATTATAAATTTGAGTGGTTTTAAGGAATCAATAGATTATATTTCTATCATTTAATATAATTTAGGTCATTGAATGTAATTTCAAATTTAAACTAGACATAAAAAAGTTTCAATCTTTTAAGAGTTATTATTTCTTAAAAACACATTTTTTGTTTTGACAGTGGGAATTAATTTTAAGTTAATTTTTGACACTTGTATGTTTTGAATTTAGAAAAATGGATTACATATTTGGAATCAGGAATTCTAAATTGTGTAAATAGGTAACTTTTATTTTTAGACATTATGAATATTTACTTCAGTAAATATTTTATTTACCATGTTTAAAGGGTAAATCTGGTAAATAATGATAAACACATATTATTATAATAATTTTAAATTAGCATAACATGTGTCCTATTCCTATTGGATGATATATGTCCAACCATAGGCATCATTGGGTCTATTTTTGGATCCCATGGTGCCACTTGAGAGTGATAATGACACTTTGTATTAATTAATTTAAAGTAAAGACAAAAATGACAAAAACATATATCTTTTAGTAAAATAATTTTTACAAGGGGTTATATAAGTTATCTTTTCAACTATAAATATTCATTTGAAATTTAAAAATATTTCCTACATCATGGTATTTTTTTTATAATTTTTAGACCTCAAATAAATAAAATTATTTATGACACAATAATGATGCAGTGTTTACCTCATTAAAGAATGATTTAAATAAATGAGATTATAAAAATTAAAACAATATCAAAAACATTTCCAATTCTTATTGGATGATTTTATTTCAAACATGAATCATATTTTCTTTGACTTTAATGAGTTTTGGACCTTTATAAATAGAAAATCATTATATAATAAAATAATATTTTTAAACATTTCTAAAGAGCCCCTCCCCCCCCTTATAAAAATCCCTCACATCTAACCCATTTATCACACCTCTCAAGACACTTGGCTTATCCAAACTCTTCCCCATTAATCTCCCTATATCCATATCTTCCTCTTAGAAGACTTACCTTAGGTATAAGACACTTCAATGAAGCCTTCTGGTTTAAACCAAAAAGAGTTACCATATTTAAAGGTAACATCTCCTCTTAAGTTATTTTCTTTTATTTTACTTCTCCAACCCCCTAAACTCTCTTTATTCCTTTCTTTTATAACAAAAACAGTATACTCAATATACTAGGTTTTTTTATGACAAGTATTTTAACTACACTTACACACACCTCCATCTAATGGGTATAGAACATAATGTTTTTGTGGATGATGAACAACTGCCTCACAAAACAATGATTGTTCTTTTTCATCAACATTGTGAAGATTTTGATCATCTATTCTTGTGTTGAAAAATTTCTACATCCTTATAAAAGGCCATACATGTTATTTTTTTTCCTTTCTTTATGGAATGATTCATTTCTCCAGAAGCCACATTGAATAGAATTTATATCTCTTTGGAAAACCATAAATTCCGAAAAGTATGCAGGAATTGTTACTAAGTACCTATTTGGGGATGACGCATCTAAAAAATAACCTGTATATAATTTTATAGGAATGTAGAAATTTTTTAACACAAAAATAGATGATCAAAATCTTCACAATGTTGATGAAAAAGAACACATTTTGAGCATAGAGGTATACCATCTCGTGAAAGATTTCTATTAATTGGTACTTTGTTGACCAAGATCTATTATAGTAGTGTGAACCGTGAAGGAGTAAGAAAACTTTTGATAGAGCTACCAATTAATTTATGTTCTCTTTGGAGTAGATTTTTGTAAAATATTTGAGTCAAGCAGACCATTTATAGATTGTTCCCATGTAATCATATCATCATGTTTGGTAAAATCATGGCTTGCAACAGTTGCAGTTATATCATCAGGCAGTAAGTCCTGATTATCCAACTAGTATTTGATAGAGATATTCTAGTTAAGCATAGAATCTGAGGAACTAACCCAGTCAAAGTGAGGTTCTCTAGTCTAGCTGTATTTCCACTTTTAAGAGAGGAATTGGAGTTGACAATCTAATCGTAGTGCGTGTGTATTTTTTGGAAGACAATGTTTAGACCCGTTCAAATTGAGGACTCCATGTATTTTGGTTTTCCTGCAAATATCATTCGAAGAAATCATGACCAAAGGAAGCCCAAGGAGGTTGATTTCTTATTGACTAGTTTCCACAAAACTTGAGCCTAAATAGACTGATTAAATAGAGTCATGTTATTAATTCTGAGGACACCTAAGGCTTGAGGCATGAAACATTGTCCCCAAGAGGCCGTTATGATATTTATTTCCAACACATTCCCACTCCAAAAAAAATTCATCATCATAGATTTAATGTATTTAATGATATAATAGGGCCAGAGATACACCATGAATGAGTAGACCAGATTTGAAATCACCACATTCTTGAAAATGCAAATGCGTCCCACCATCGTGAGTGACTTTCTTTTTACAAGATTCAAAAGTCCTTCTAATTTGACTCATTTCATTAGAAAAGTGTGAAGCTCAAGGATAACCCCAGAACATGGGAACACCAAGGTAAGTAAATGGTATGGATCCTTCTCTTATTCCTAGGTCATTAATGATACAACTCTTTCTTACAGATGAGAAATTCATACCAAAGTATATAAAAAAATTACTCAATTAGTCTCCTAGGCTGAGACATATTCATAGTTCAAGGGGTTGTTTTTGATGTTGTTGATATTTCTCCTATCTCCCTAAGTAAAAATGATAATTTCATCAGCAAAAAATAGATGTAAAGGGGTAGAGGTGCCTCTATCCACTCTGATAGTTATCATTTCACCTATATCCACCATGTGAAAAAGTTGTCGACTAAGATAATCCTTTGAAATTGCAAATATAATAGTTGAAAGGGGATACCCCTACCTTACCCACCTTGAGCATTTGAATTACCCTTTTGGGGATCCATTAATAAGTATGGATATGTAGTAAGATCCCAGAAGAGCTGTGATCAAATGTATAAATTGCATGTTGTAACCAAAATAATGGAGCACTTGTCTTATGAAGTTCCAATCCATTATGTAGAATTAATTTATGTTGTAAAGTTTATGAGAAATGTTTCCACCTTGGGTTGACTTCTGGAGTAGATTAACACACTCTGAGGTTGTAAGAAAACTATCCCGGATACTCTTTCCTTTCACAAATCCAAATTGACTTCAATATATAATTTTGTATAATACTCAAGGAATCATGTTTTCATGGATCTTCATAATAATCTTTTGGATTGTGTTGACAATATAAAATGTCCTAAATTGACTAATATAACTAGAATTATGCAATTTGGGTATTATTAAAATAAATTGAGTATTAAATCCTTGACTATGGGACCCACCCTTGAAAAAATTCTTGAAAAGCTTGCACCCATCATTTTGGTTAATATCGCAAAAGGATTGGAAGAATAAGTTGGGGAATCCATTCACTCCAGCTGATCTTTCTTTCTTGAGGCCAAAGACTACCTCCTTGATTTCCATGTTAATAGGAGTAGAGGTGATTAAAAATTTTTCCTCCTCAAAAATCGTCCTAGGAATTTTTTTCCCTCAGCATCCCATTCTTTGGTGTCCCATTGAATAAGTTCATGTAGAAATATATAATGTGGTTGAAACTATATTTCCTTTCCTCAAGGAGCCGATATACATATTTGAGTAATGAGAGGGGTAAATTATCCATTAAATTTCTTTATAAATCATTAACTAATTCTGTCTTACTATCTCTATTAACAAGACACTTAATTTTTCAGATGTTCTTATTTATGTTATCTTTGAGTTTGATGAGGTTTTGCAGTTTGGATGACATCTAAATTTCATGATCTTAATCTCTAGAGAAATATTTATTTTTAATTGATTCTTTTATTTCTTGTAAAGAGTTCTCAAGGACCACAATTTTTTCATCAAGTGAGCTAAACTTGTATTTTATAAATTCCTTCAACTTTATCTTGTGTGTTTTGATCTTGGGGATATAGGCTAGAGGGTTTTCAATATGATCATTCGAGGCCCAAGACTCTTGAACAATTTTTTAGAAATACGAGAGTGAAGCCCATGCATTATTAAACCTGAATGGAAGAGGTTTCCTACTTTCATTTCAAAAATAATAATCAAAATAGGATGAATATCATAGTTATAATTTTATAGAGTGACACATGTTTCTGATTTCCACTTTCTAAGAAATGCATTGTTGGAAACAGACCTATCGATTCTACTTTCCCTCATACAATTTAAATTTCTCATATACAATGTAAAATTTGTCCCAATGATTTTTATTTTAGTTATGCTTTCTTTCTCAACACAGACTCTAAAGTCCTTGACAGAGATAGAGCTATACACTGGTCATAGTTTTTCATCCGCATGAAGAATGGAGTTGAAGTCCCTAATTATATTTCATAGATCCGTGATAATATTAGAAAGATTCTTGATTTTCATACATAGTGATATTCTATCCATGTAGTAGTTAAAAGAATAAGAAATTAAGCAAAAAAACTGTTTAGATATATTAAATCTATAGGTGATGACTTGATTATCCTCTTGGATAATGGCGAGGTTTTCAACCCTATTGTTAACCAAGAGCCAGATTCAGTCAAAGCTAGATTCAGTTTGAGCATTGCCCAGCCTGAAGTATCCCCTACTATTGAAAAGCGTAGTTCAGTCAGATGAAATAATATTTGGCTTAGAAATTCCAATAATATCATATTTTTACCCACCTGTAAGGAGCTTGAGGGAACCTTTAATTCCAGGGTTGGATATTACCTTGTAGTTACATAAGAGTGTCCTTATTTTGGTTTTGGGTTAGGGGTGAGTCCCCCTTTGTCTTTCCTATCCATTTTTCTTTTGTATTTCTAAGAATCCCATGCCTTTGTGGGGTTTGTGATAGATTTAGAGTAGTTAGAACCAATATCATGATTATTCTGCATGGAGGAACTAGTATACTCATTTATATGTGTTTGGATAGGAAATTATTCATTAGGTATTACCGTTGTGTTCTAGACATGAGTCTCTCTGGACCCTCTGTCTCTTCTAGAGTGTGCTATGTTTTTTCATAGGATCTTCCATCCCCTTTCATTAGTGTTTGGATGTGAATGTCTTTATTAATAATGCCATTTGTATACTAGTCATGAGTAGCTATTGTTTAATCCTTATTTTAAAGAGTGTATTAAATAATAATTAGATTATCCAGGTTTGTTTCCAATTTAATTGATGCATTAATATCTGAGGATACAATATCAAGAATATACTCCTCAACTTGCATATAGAGAGTAGTAGAGAAAAAATCTGATGATATTTCCATGAATCAAGATTCAAGGTCACATTGCATGTTGGGTTCAGTTGTACAGATTTTATTCAATGGATTTTCAGTCTTCTTCTCTTCATCCTCAACTAGAACTATCCATGGGGAACTTATATGAGTATATTTGTTTTCAATCACACCTTTTAGTGGGTCAAAAACATCATTTTCCTATAACTTCCTTGAGTAATCTTTTTTCCCATTGGAAACATCCTTCCAAAAAGTGGTGTCAGTAGCGGGCTTGAACATTTTTTAAACCACTTAATAGTTATTGATTTCATGCCCTGCCATATTTCACTGTTCACAAAAGGAAGAAGACTCTCAAACTCATAGTTTATCTCTATTTGGTGATCATCTGCAACTAGGGAGACCCGGTTTGGAAGAGGTAATTCTATATTGATATTAATTAGCTTTATTTCATAAATACCGAGATCTCCACTAGTAGAGAAATGGTCAATATTAAGAGGGGTTCCAATTATAGAGGCTAGATCATTGAGTATTTTGGGATTCTAATAAATTCATGGAATCCCATGGATCCTGGTCTCACCTTTATTTGAAGGAATCTAGGTCTACAACCAGAGTAATGGATCCATCCTTCTATCGCTTCATAACTAGTGGCTTGTGGGTGATAGAATTAGTAGGGATAGTGAGGGATTCTTTAAAAGGGAGATATTTTTGAGGTATGTTGTGAGAAGCATAAACTACATCAAAAACATTCTGAGGATGATTGAAAGTTTTTTTCTACTTTGGATTGAAGGATTCCATTTCCAATCTTGATAATATGTTTTCACTTATAATTATTTTATATGAACACATTTTATAATCATCGTGTCTATCATCGATAATTTTTCTAGTGCAGGTGACCTAGGGAAGGATATTAATGTTTGAGTGAAATTTTAGGATCTTAAGAGACTCATCCACCTTTAATGGTAATGGTATAATACCATTAGTGTCCTGGATAAATTGTCTCAACTAGTACCTTAAAATTTAGACATTATCATGGATATTGAATGTGCTAAAGTGTTCCACTATCCATCAGCGTATAACTTGAAAAAGACATGAGATATAGAATAGAGACTTCAAAAAAATATGTCTTGTAGGCACTGATGGATTTTTTCCAACAAAAATACTGCCAAATTGATGGTCCACCTTTATATTAGTATAGTGGAAATTATAAAAGAACATAGTAAAACTCTTGTGTAAGAATCATGAACTTGGAGTATATACTAGTCGAGTCACAACGGGAGAAATTAAGAAAAGTGGATTTAATGGGGTTAATGTGTTTACATATTATCCAAACTCCTTATAGTGGTATCAATCTAGATCATGATAATAAGTTAATGAGTCTCCCATATTCTATACAGATGTATACCCCTTTGGGTGTTTTATGGTCTTCCAATCTTCATAAGGGATCAATAAAACATGCATCCATCTATCAAAGCTAATATATGATTACTGGTGATACTCCTTTAGAGTAACATTATTGGATACCCTCAATAAATTTTTCACCAATTGGGGTGTTATCTTATAATCTACCCAAAAAACCTTAGTAGATATGTTATCATTGTTATTTAACCTATAAATTAGTTCCCTGAAAAATTTTGTAACCAATATATACTGATTCCCACTTCTCCATATATTAGGTGGAATGTGTTTGGATATGGGCACTAGTGGATCCAAAATTATTAAAATATATTGAATATATTATATAACAACTTCCAATATATCAAAAAAATCATATATTTTTATTAGCATTAGTTTATTCTCAAACATAGAACATTTTTTTGTGACCAGTTTTCTCATAACCATTCAAAATTAACACCATATCTAGGTAATAGGTCCTCATCCTCATTCCAACCTTAAATTTGATCAGTACCTAACTGAAAAAATTTATAAGAATATAGATAAATCTAGGAAAATAATATGTATTTATGGTTGATTATGATGTAATTTCAATGATGTAGTATATAGGCAAGTTTGGTCTCAACCTCATTGAAATATGATCCTCTCTAATAGAGACTGGAACTATCTAGAGTGATGAATTCCATGAACAAAGAGTCCGATAGGTTTACAAATAGAAATTGTAAGTTGAAATAGATTATAATTCAAAGACCATATTTTTATAGGAAGTCTCACTTTGAGACCCTGGATGATACACCTAGAGAACTATTTCAATAGTCAGCAAACATGACCTACATTTTTTGGCATATCCATGTTTCAAACCTCCGATCAATTGGTTGATGTTGGTAAAAGATTTAATAAACAAAATAGTGTTCAAAATATGGCCCATTGTCTATAAAATAAAAGTAAATAGAATTATATTTTTTTTGTTAAGGGGTAACTGATAATTACCTTAAAGGATAATAAAAATATATGAATAAAATTCCACTGAGTAAAATTTTGGTAAGGGAAAAAATCTCCCCAATAGTGATTATATAAACTCCCTTAAACCATGTACCATCCCAAATGGATGTTGTATTCCAAGGTTAATGTAATTAACCAACAGGGGTGAACCTTCCATGTCATGTAGTTCAACCTAACACAAGGCACAAATTGCATTCCATATCACCATGATTTCATGATAAGTTCAAATTCATCAATGTGTAACCATTGAGAATGGTTTGACACTAAAAATACAATAATAACATTGCATAGATTCCATATGGAATCTATCCTAATCTATATGTAAGTTGGAATTCCATTCATTAAGATAAATTATTTTAATATATAAAAAGAACAAAATAGAGTACTT
Source organism: Viscum album (assembly GCA_963277665.1). Taxonomy (NCBI): domain Eukaryota; kingdom Viridiplantae; phylum Streptophyta; class Magnoliopsida; order Santalales; family Viscaceae; genus Viscum; species Viscum album. Next base: position 1,188,415,039 of record OY728164.1, read on the forward strand.
CAGTAATAATAATAAGAAAAAACACATAAGGCACAAACCATAAGTCTAGAAAGGGAACAAATAGTATGAACATAAAAAATAAACCAAATATAGGATTGTGATAGAGATGACAATGAAAAATTACCTAAAAATACTCAATTAGTATTCTAAACACTCTATAAGACCCCGAACTCCATGCGATAATCGATCGCCCCGAGAAACACACTCAAGAGGGATACTGATCATTAAGAAGAGCCAATATACATATTGTTCTCCATGATTTACCTATAACATAAAAGAAAAGTCTATATATGCTAAAATACAAATATGGTGTGTGATAAATCTTGATTGGATAACCCCATGAATCTACCTAATAACTATCTCTATGTAAACTGTTAGTCTATGTTTTGAAAACAATAATTGAAATTCATTTTTTATTTAAACAAGTTTTATAAAATTATTTGATTTTACCTAAAATAGTTCTATTTATATATAAAAAACATTACAAATTATCATCAATAAAATAGAAGTACTATTTAAATAATAACATTAATATCTACTAAGTGTGTAGGATAGGACACATGATTTAGCTACAAGGATAGCCAATCCAATGAAGCCCCGAACCGAAGCTTCCATGTTTGATTCAAAAAACACTTTATTTATTTATATTTATTTAAAATAAGTATATAGAATTAATGATTAAAAATTAATAATAAAAAATTTAAACCTCAAACCCTAATGATGATTCACTATATATACAAGGATATTTAAAGATCTATATTATTATAAAATTAGGTAAATCATCTAAAAAAAAACAAAAGTTAATCCCATAATTAATTCCTAATAAAACTCTTAAATTTATATTATATATTCACTCAAGATAATTATATATTTATAATATCTCTTAATATTTGTTAATACATATGAAAAATATTTTTAAAACTTGGGGCAGGCATAAAATTTCTTAGTAACTCAGTTTTTTAAACAGGACTTGTAACAACCAAACTCATGTAACCTCATGAGGATGCTTTATTATTACTTTAGTATAATATTGAAGATATTTAACCACCAAATATTGGTCAATTTAGTGGTATTGGAAAACCAAATACATACATTCCTTTCACATTACTTTGGAAATTAAAAAATATAGCATGAAAAACATTCCTTCATCTTGTAAAATCATTTATATATCCATTCTTCATATCATGAGGAAAGGAAAACGAATAAAGGGTGAGCTCAAATGATTATTAAGGGTTAAATATAGTATAAGATATAATAAATAAATGGGTTATAATAAATATGTCAGAGTGGATAGTCAAAACACCTTACATTCAATTAAAAATGTTAGTTCAATAGACTATAGCAGGAACTGTGTAGTACTGTACAAGGTACTGTATCATGCGCTATTTGGCACTATAGAACCTGAGAATATTCCCTTATTTAGGCCTTTGGGCCAATGATTTGGTCCTTGATTCCTTTAAGTCCTTCGGTCCACCCAAGCCTTCAGGCCAGTAAGGCCTTCGAGCCACCTCAAGGCCTTCGAGCCACCTTAAGTGTAGATGTAAACCAGACAACCTATAAAAAACAAGCTTAAGAAGGAGGATGAGCAAGGAGATTTCACTATAGTAGAAGCTAAAAAAATTGAAAGAATGATAGGGTACAACACTTTCCATTGGGACAATCCTGTGCATGCACAAGAAATCCTAGACAAATAGCCATGCGAAGGTGGAGAGCTGATTTCACGATGAAGATGCTAGGGAGGAGCAGTTCCAAGTTCTTAGTCTGGGTTGTATGTAATGTTTGAAGCTTACAAGAAATAAATTCCTCTAATTCCTATGGTACATGTAATACTTATGCCTACGGGCCTTGTAAGGGTTCCACCTCACCCCTTGAAAGGTGGATTATCAAAAAGTTAATAAAAAATGAAGGCCTTCAGGCCATTGGATGAGGATGAACAACCACAGATAATATTACTATATCAATCACATGGATAATGTAAATTGAATTCTCAATAAAGGAAATCTATAAATCTAAATATTCATGAACATTATATCAAGGAAACGACCATGTTATCAAAAATCCCACCATAAATGCCTTTAAAAAAGACACAATTCTTAATAAATGGGTAAAAGTAAACCAAAATCCTATTTAATGTGGATACATTTTTTGTCTCATGAGACATGTCGATGCATCAAGGGGATATATTTTGTTTTATCCTACCCATAATTTGTAAATCATATTTTTTACTCATATTTTAAATGATCAATAATATTCATTATAAAAATATCTTATAAATATGTAATTATCTTTATTGATTCAAGAATACAGATCATCTATTTTTCACAGTATATGTGATAACATTAACTATTTGAAAAACACATTTATGGTCGATTTGTTTTACCTTTTAAAGTCAGTTTTAAAGTGATATTAGTATAGTAAATGTTGAAAGTGGTATATTAAATGATATTTTTTTATAAATGAACATTAAAATATATTTTTTAGGGTATCGACATTAGTTATTCTATTAATAGACATCAAAACTAAATCCTTTGACTTTCAATGTTGGTATTCCAAAAAAACTAACATCCAAAGTGGCCTTCCACACTGATAATAAAAATTAACAATGTGGAAAGTGCAAAAAAATTGAAATTTATATAAAAATTACTCTCTTTGATAAAAAGATGATAAAGGTGAACTAAGAATTGAAAAACACAAATGAAAAAAATGAAAAATAAACATAAATAATTGACTTAATTTCATTTCGTGTGGTGGTTTCCTTCAAATCAATACATTTTTTTGGTATTCAACTTATTTTAAGGAAAGAACTCAAGCAAAAAAATAGTGGTTGTTAATCGATAAATAAAACAAATTAAAGAATATAAATGATGAAATCATTGAATTAAGAGGTAATGGAACATTATTGTGCACCGAAGAGGACTAGATAAAAAATATTTAAAGTGATATAATGAGAATTAATATAATGTACATTATATTTGTTTGGTAATGATATAATTAAATTAATATGGGATTTTAAATATTGAAACCATGTTGTGAAAAAGTGAAATATCAATATTGTGTAACTGAAATTTTACCTTATAACTAAAGTTGAATGTAACGCCCTGACCCTAGTTACCCAGAGTCAGTGCATTATTTTAATACATTGGAATGATTATAAGGAGTCAAGTCCTGAAGGACCAATCGGTTTAGCAGTCTAGGAAAATAGATTAAATAAATGAACATTACAATACATTATAAAATGAAAAACAACAACAACAATGTATCCATTAACCACATTCATATCTCTTATACTATCCCTGTAGTTCAGTCATAATATAATTCTTCGCATCCTGGAAAAAATAAAACATAGAAAGGGGTGATCTCAGATGCTTAATAAGGATAACAATATAGAGAAAATTTTCATAAATAAGCATAAACATTTAAGGAAATCTATAAAACTAAAACAAAAGCCTTTTAAACATAAACTTCAACATAATATGGCAAAGATAAATAAAATAATTCCATTTACTTATCCACATGGATATTATACTAGTCTAATAATCACATGTAATATCAATAGCTAATTTCATAATGATTGAATGCATAATGCCAGACTTCATAACCACATATTCAAGGCCTTGTTCCAAGACTAAAAATAAGATTTTGTCAAGGCCTTATGCCAAGACACTAGTTTATCTCATGATACCTAAGGATGCATCGAGGAGCTATAGCAGGCTCCACCCATCACTTACTAAGTCCAATGCATTCCTCATATGAAAAGGTTTAAACATAACATAAACATTAGTATTAAAACTAGCATACGAGATGTCAATACTTTATCTATAAACCATGAATGGTGTAAAAATAAAACATCCATAGTCAGAAATATCAAAAAAACTTCAATACAATATAGAATATTTGTATCATAATAAATTATCTTCAAACAAGTTTAAAATCCATCAAAGGATTTTGACATAGATGAAATAAAAACTATTTGAAATAAAAACCTCTTTATATTTTGAAATCATTTAAAAGTCACATAATTATAAAAGAAAAAATTTATTTTGATAATATTTCTATAATATTGTATGGGAAACTTCGATGATGATATAACGGCGAAAAATATCCACACCCGCTGTATAAGTTAAAAAAAACTTTCTTACCTTAATTTTGTCGAAAAGGTCATAAAGTACTTTGTTTGGAAAATGACGAAAAGATTCCTTTAAAACAATTTTATAAAAAGTTAAAAAAGGGTATAAATGAATTTAACACATATTCTAGTAAATTTTAAAAATGTTTTGAAATACATTTTTAAGAAACATGGTTGTGGATGACAAAGAGGTCCCAGTAGATACACACGTATGAACAACCTTGGATAAGTAAAGAGATTATTGAATTAACCCTTACCTTGTAATTTTCCTTAGTCGATGGTATGTTAACATAATGTATAATAGATAAAACATTGTCATTAAATTATTAAAGAACTATATACATAAATATGATAACATATATGATCCTCTAATATTTATTTGTTAATAATATTTCAATAGTATCATCATTTCGGGTGTTAACAGATTCGTTTTTCATTATATGGTTGGTTACATAAGCCATGTATGTTATAGATAGGATGAATTTTATTCATATACATAATGATATTATGTTCATAAAAATTATTTTTAATCATGAAATGAAAATTATTCTTGAATTATTACAATGGGGAATGAATCACATCGCGTTCGTGGAGATGGTAATCCATACGTATGCACGAGCGACAATATCATTATATTAATGGTGAAATTTTATGTAATTGGATGGTATATCATATATAAATAATCATTAAAATGTTATATTTATTATTCACATCAGTTATACTCATTATTATACCCATCCAAATAATGAAGTGTTTGAATAACAAACTACACCATAACGTGGAGACGGTAAGTCGTACGTACGCACGTATGGTGACTTTGTCATTTCTAGGATGGATAGAATAACGAATATGGTTTTACTATATTAATAATAACATAAAAGTATGTAGAAGGTAATATATTTATTATTTTGGTATGGAAACAATAAAGAAAGAGTAAGTGGAAGAAGAAAAGAACTTGAAAGAGGGTGGTGAAATTATTACATCTACTTCGGGTGTTTCCTTTTGAGTTGATCGAAAGGGCTCCTTAGGTTGCCTTTATAATCAAAGTAAGGCCTCCAGGTTTAATTGAGGGAAGTTGGGAGGATATTTGGGCAGGGTTTAGCCAAGCCAAATGGCTTTGGAGGTGTGAAATTAAGAGAAGGGGAAGTACCCTTTTATAAGAGAGGTGAGGGTCACTTTAGGAAAAGATTGAAATATTATTTTATAATGAAATCATTTTCGGTTTCTAATGACTCCAAATTGATTTATTTAGAGGATAAGGTGGGGATGGGTCTAAAACCTCTCAACCAATTGGTTTTATACAGGTTTAGGTTAACATATTAACCTTATATTTTAGATTTAACTCTTAGTTAAATAGTTTGTCATTTACCATGTCTCTTTCTATTTTTATATTATAAGGTAAATAAAATTACTATAATAATCCAAGAAAACCCCAAGTTGTTTATTATTAATATAAATAACCTTATCTAAGAACTTTTTCTGAACCATATATTTTTAGGAATATTATATCAATTAATAATATAGTATTTGTTTTAAAAACTCAATTATGCCAAGTTTGACACTATTTAATATTTGATTTTTTGTGAAAATCATAACTGCATGATTGCTTGGAAAAAAATATTTAATCAAACCTAAAATTTCATATTAACCTATAAAATTAGTGTAATTCATAAAAATTCGCAAATTACAATTATTTGGATATTTATAATATCAATTATTTTAATCGTTCAATAATAAGGTAATTACTGCATCATCATTGTGTCATAAATAAACTAAATTATTTAATGTATAAAAATTATAAATAAAATAAAATTATTTAGGAAATATTTTTATATTTCTAATGAATATTTATAGTCTAATTTATCTTATGTATAACCCTATATTAAAAATGGTTTAATTATTAAATTTTGAATTTAACTCGTTTAACTCTTCTTTAAATAAAATAATAATGAATGTCCTAATCTAATACAAGTGGACCAAAGGGGATAAAAGTTTATTAATAAGGTTGTTTTTGGTATAATTACACTTATCCAATAGAATTATGACATGTTTTAGGGTAATTATAATAACATTTTTACCCCTAATTACCCTATTTACTTTTAACCGTGGTAAATAAAAGTAAAAAGCTATTATTCACCAAAAAATATTTTTATCTTATTGAACCACATTTTACTTAATAATTTCAACTATGTCTCTTGGATTTTTGAAATTCAACTCATATAATTGGTAAAATAATGTTTTATGCAAATTTGCAAATGCTCATAGGAGGTGGGTAAAAGACGGTAAAAAGTTCGATACAATTTTTAAATATCTAAAATTATTATAAAATTGCTCAAATGAATTACATTTAACTTATATAGGTATTATGTATCTATTTTGACCAAAAATAAATTTAAATAAAATTAATAACTATCTAAATAAAAAGTCAGTTTTAAATAATAATGCAGTGTTTTTCACTATTCATAAAAAATTGAAAGTTTTTAGAAAAATACCAAAAATTCACCCTAAGCTAATTTTGATATTATGAATTCAAAAATGAAGTCTATTTTACCAAATTCAAAACATATAAGTTTCATACAGTAATTTAAAATTAATTCCTCTAGTCAAAACCAAAAAGCGGGTTTTTAAAAAGTAAAAACTATCAAAGGATTGACATGTGTTTATGTCAAATTTAAATGTGAAATTACTTGTAATGGACTACATTGTATTAAATGATAAAAATATAATTTAATTATACTTAAAACCCTTAAAATTCATAATTTAACACTATAAATTATTTTGATTAAAAAACTTATTTTCAATTAAAACATATTATTTTTCACTATTCGTCAAAATATGAAAGTTATCAGAAAAGTACCAAAAATTTATCCAAGCTAAATTTTTATGGCCCTCTTCTAAATAAGAAGTCAATTTCATTAAATTGAATATATAAAAGTGTCAAATATTGGTTTTAAAAAGCGTTCTCCATTAAAAGGTGGTAAAATTGCAATTTTTTTGAAAAATACTTCTTTTATCTGAAAAAATGATTTTGTTCTTATATTATCTCTAAGAAACACATAATATGGATATTAAAATTATATATAGTATATAAGATTCAAAATTAAGTTAATACTATTCATAACTGCTTTTTGAACGGCTAGTTTGATAAGTTGTGGTGTGCTCGAACTCGGTGTTGCATGTAGCGCAATCTATTGAATTACTTTAATGAGATAACATACTATGAAATCTTGGGATGTTACATTGAAACCAATCAAACATCAAGGTTTGAATGTCAGTTTTATATAAAACCACCATTAAAAGGTTTTCATTATTACTTTTAATATTTCCTTTCTATAAAAATCATGTTAAAGGTAATTATGAATACCTTTTGACATTGTTTTTTTTATAAAACATGCATTAAAAGAATCCCAAATAAATTTTAATGTCACTTTATAAAAATTGATGTTAAATCCCAGATGAAAAATATATTTTTCTTCTAGTTTTTCTTAATAATAATCATTTAAATTATACCATATATAGATGAATTATATGGTTTTACCTGATAAAATTAGTAAAAATGTTACTTAATTTCATCCATGATATTGGAAATAAGGAAATTAAGCGTAAAAATATTTTCTAATGAATAATGGAGAGTGAAAGTGAACATGATCCCAAGAAGGTAATGATCTCAATAAAAGTATAACTCACTATCTATAAAAGATGCTAAATTAACATTGATTCATTATAAGTAATGGTTTTATTGTAAATCCAAGACTTACAAAAAATATATAGTAGTAATAAATTAAAAATAACTTCCTTCAAACTTCATGTTAGAATATAGTTACAAATAAAATTTTAAAAATATTTCTATTCCTTTAAGAAAATAATACTCCTTCCTTTTGATATATTTTTAAATAAAAATTACACAAATATTGAGAAAAAAAATTATCTTTGAGAATCACTAAGGAGACCTAAAACTATATATTAAAATCAATGTTTATTCATGATAGTTTGAAAATGGGTTCATGAGGTGTGTGTTAAAATAAAAATTCTATTCATATCTTTTATAAAAAGAATCTAATTTATAAATTAACAAGAAGATTCATTGTGAACGTTTTTTTGGAAAGTAAAACATGGGTAAAAATGACTTTAATAATTTTTTGTTTAATAATAGAAACATTCTTAGAAATATTTTAAATAAAATATGGTCATGTAGGAAAAATATTCAAATAAAAATACAAAATAAAATTAAAAGAGAATTCATTTCATTTAACTTTATTGATGATTCTTGGTCTAAAAAGAGATAAAATAGAATATAAACATTTAAAATGAAATTTATAGGAATTTCGGTGTAATTTATATATATATATATATATATATATATATATATATATATATATATATATTTAGAATTATTTCGAGACCGCAAAATTTGACGGCACACGATTCTGAGGTCTGGAGAGCCCGTAATGAAATTTTGAACTTTTTTATGGTACGTTCAGTAATCGTGCAAGTGACATTTTCTATCTTTTGAACCGTCACTCGGATCAAAACTATGAAGTAACTGTTGAATTCAAAATTTTGGGATTCACCTACAAATGACTTAACTTTGGCCGGTAAGGGTTGAGAGGAAAACTTATATTTTCAAACATTTTGAGAATAATAATAAAATAATTTAAAAAAATTATTTTATTTTCATTCTCACTTTTGAGTGGTGGAAGGCGACGCTGTGGGGTAGCAACATGGCGGCAACAATGCGCACTAATTAGGCTCATTAATGGCTTGTTAGTGTAATGATGCTTTAATGACGCATAACAACGACATTGTTTCATAAATAGAACAGCGTAATAACGTGACGTTTCATCATAATAGGGATGTTGCGATGTGCACCTATTTATAGTTCAATGCGCTAGGGAAATAATGGTTTAAAATTTTGGAGGATTCTCTAGAGAACCTCTAATGGACTTCCACCACAGTGAAGAACGAAGATCCTCGGTGGAACTTCTTCTTCTTCAATTCCTTCCAAATATCGAAGCTTGGAAGCGATGTCGATGCCTTAAACCCCTTGAGGACAAACATGCGGCAACAAACTTCAAAGACATATGGGGTTTTTAATTTTAAAAGCTCTTACTTGTTCCTTTTTTGAAAAATGAAGAACGTAGATCAACCCACGAATAGGTTGATCCGTGTATCATGCGTTATAACAGGAGGGTGAATTTTATTTTGGGGTGATCATTTGGGATAAAACCTTAGCCTAAATGATTGAACGCAAACCACCCTGAGCCTCCCCCTTATTAAAACCTCTAACACAGAGGGCTTGGGATTCCATGAATAAGGCCCGAGTACCTCCGCTCGTGTGTTCTTGGTGGCCACATTCTCAAAACAATGGAAAGACCAGTTTGAAGGCTTCATGGTAAATATATCCTCGCTCGGAAAGCGTTGGCGTAAGCGGCACAAGGAACAGACCACCAGAGCGTGTCCAGTGACCTGCTGAATATTTTTCCAGCACGCCGGAACCAGCAGCGATGGCGGCGGCCGGCCTCGCTGGCTGCGTGGAGGTGGCAGCTTGCACCAGCGAGTATCTTTGATCGGGAGGCTGCTGCTCATCTGCCGTGGCGGTGCGCGAGAGGACGCGGCATAAGGTGGGGATCGCGGGGAGGGGTGGCCTACATCTGGGCCACCCAAAAATCTAGAGGCACCATGGACCGTCATCCATGGAACGAGTCAGATGCAACGGTAAGAGGTGTGGCCTGCCCTTATGGGCCGCGTTCGGACTAGAGGTGACACATATGACTGTCACGTCCTAATGGATCCCACCGGAATCACTACACGGCAAGTCCCCAAGAAGGTGGGTCGAGCCCCCAGCGGGTAGGGCCAGTCCTGCTGCCCAGCGGGCCATGCCAGACTAGACCGGGTCGCCGGGCGACCTGGCGGGATGGACCCTCGGCTAAATCAGGCCGGGTCCAGCAAGGCCTATTGGGCCTAACCCACTGGTCGGGCTAAACCAGACCGACATTGAACCATACGATGTCAGATCGATTCCATCTAAATGAACCGAGGTATGTAGAACCCTCGGGCCGGGTTGGTCAGGTCGGTCTGACCGGGTCAGACCGGTCCCCCTCGCAACCGACCCCCCTAGTTACTAAAACACATGTATCTTGCAAACCACACACCCGATTGATGAGACATTTACAGCGTTGAAACCCTCTCGAGGAGGTGGATCCTCTGGAATAATTTTTTATGACTTTTGTGGATGTCAAAATGAAAAAAAAATGTATTGAGGTGCAGTTATCCCAAGCCCGCTATGTATGGAACCCTACGATTAGTTGAGACCTGAAGACTTATCGATGAAGGACTAGGGGGAAGCAGGTCTATGTGACCCAGTAGGCCCATAGTGGGGAGTAGTTCTGTGTGACCTAGAATACCAATGGTACTTGATAGGAGGAGTACCTCAGTTCGGCCAATGTGGGAAGCGGCTCTGTGTGACCCGAAAGGCCCATGGTGGGGAGCGCCTCTGTGTGACCGAGCATACCCATGGTACTAATCTGGGATGAGTACGACAGTAGTCCAAGGTTAATGGGAAGAGGCTCTGTGTGACCCATCGGGTCCACTATACTCGATAAAGGAGAAATTCTCTAGTGGCCGAGGAGCTCTACATTTGTGACTGATGATACTAGTATTACTACCCTAGAATATACCTGGTGTGATCTATCTTGAGATTTGTGATTTACTTTGAAGAATTATTGTGTGGTCTTTCCTTTTGTTTTGGGGACCCTACTGAGTACTATGTTACTCACCCCTACATGGGATTCTCCCACACGTGTTGTGTCTAGTGCAGACGACCGATGTTTTCAAAGGGGTGCTCAAGGAGACCGGACTGATGGACTCTACGACGGTGGATTTGGTGGCCTAGGACTTAGTGGGGGCCAATAGAACTGGATGGAAAGGACGCACTACTTCAGATTCCAGTAAATTCACTACTCTCACGGTCAGGTTGGGTTTTTTACAGATTTCCATCAAATTTTCCGTTTTTTACTTACTGTTTTCAGTTCTTTGTTGGGTTTTTATTCTATCCCACTTACTTTCAGTTGTATTTGCACTCAGCTTTATTTTAGTGGTACTTATTCTTCCTTTTCAATGTGTTGGGATGTGGTTGGATGTGTGTGTGTGTACATGTACTTAGGAAAATGCCTCCCACTTGTAGGTTAATGCTTTCAGCGCCAGTAGCCAGCCCCTAGTCTTTGGGATGTGGGATTGGGGTAGTCATGAAACAGGCCCCGGGGGACGGGTCATGAAAAACTAGTATCAAAGTGCGGTCGGTTCCCCCTCAAATACCAAGAGTCTGATGTTTTGTTTTGGGGCAACAGTGTTAAGTGTTGCGAGTTCGACTTTCAGATTCAGGGAGTCCAGTGTTGGTGCGATGGACGATGTATCCATACACTAAGACCTTGAATTATGTTTTTGGCTTAATACATGAAAACACTGGTTTCATAAGTGTCTCCTTGTTTTTTAAATAGGAGTCAGCTCACAAGGTATAACCTTTTAACCATGGTACATCTTGATCTATCTCTGGATGCCTCTACATGGAAGACCATCCAAGATCTCGTTACAAGGTCATGAAGACAACCCGCCTAGCGATGAGGAGTCTGTTCATGGACCAGTTATAGATATGGCCCCACTGGGTGGTGCACTAGTGCTACCACCACCCAATGGTCAGCATCTAATGTTGGCGGTTCTGGAAGGGTATATTCATAGGATCAGTGACCTACATGAGTTTCAGTGATAAAGAACAACTGGGTTTAGGGGATAGAAGGATCCTTAGGTCACTGAGGGCTGTCTAGAGTCTTTGACGTAGGTCTTTCCCTTAGTGAGGAGACCACCTGACTAGATATCGATCTTGGCGGTGAGCCTTATGTAGGGATCGATAGGGAGATGGTGGAGCTTGACCATCTAGACTCACGATTAGTTGACCCTCACTTGGGATGAATTCGAGAGGCTTTTACAGGAAAAGTTTTTTCCCACAACCTTGAACTCTGTGCATATTCAAGTGCTACTTCAGCTATAGCAGGGCAGCATGACAGTGGCCGAGTACTCAGGGAGGTTCACAGAGCATTCCCGCTACCTAACAGACATGGTGAAAGACCCTTTTATGAGGGATTGAGGCTTCGAATAGGGACTCAGACAGGATATCAGGGCATCAGTGTTGTCTCTCAACATCCCTACCTAGGTCGGGGTGCTGAATAGATCCATTCTTGTGGAAATCTTCTTGTAAGATTAGGTGCTGATAGCTAGAGAATCCTGTAGACCCTAGGCGGTAGAGTCTTCTGTGGGCAGTAAAGAGCAGACGCATGGCCCCAAGCAAGCCAGGTCTTTTAGAGGATGACCCCATGACTTAGGGTTGGTGGTATAGGAATCCCAGTCTAGAGGGATTCGGTATGGAGCCAGGCAGTTCTAAGCGTGCAGCGGGTAGGGACGCATGGCACGTGACTTCGCAACCTGCTGTACAGATGACCGAAAGATGGTCGAGGATCCACCAAGGCAGTGGCAGCGGTTCGAGCGAGGAGGTTCGCAGGGCGGTGGACGTGGCAGGGGAGTTGGCCTTGCAGCAGGTGGTGGAAAAAAATTTGAGATGTTATTGCCACCACCCCCAAGTGGTCTACCCCGACCCAAGGGAGCAAGAAGATAGGGGCGAGCTCAGCTCCAGGCAATAAAGTCTTATGAACACGGTTCTCTAGAGATGATTCATGGTATGATTTGTGTCTTCTCTACCATAGTTGTAGTACTTATAGACATAGGTTATAGTCACTCCTTCCTTTCCATGGCTCTCGTTAAGATCTTTGAGATTCTGGTGGAGCTGTTGGAGCAATTATTATGGCTAGAGACTCATATAGGAGGGGATTCGACGATTACACACTAGTTACAGTAGTGTGAGCTTACTCTAGGAAGCGAGAACTTCAGCTGAGATCTCCTAGTAGCAGCGTTGAGGCCTTATAGAGTCATCTTGGGTATGGACTGGTTATCCCCCCATCCATGATCAGATCGAGTGTTTTAGGTGTATAGTACGGTGTGTCCATGGAGATGGGACCAGGTTTTCCTTCACCGGTGAGAAAAAAACCCCTGTGGTGCAGGAAATACTCACTCTAAGGAGTGTGTAGATGATCACTCACTAGTTGGCTAGCCTCACCCTCGGTGTAGTGTAGGAGAAGAGTCAAAGAATTCCTTTAGTTTTGGAAGAGTACGAGAATGTTTTTCCTGATGAGTTTCCATGGATACCTCTTCATAGAGATGTGAACTTTTGTATCAACATGTATACTAGGACAACACCGATATCCACATCGGCATATCAGATTGCTCCCACAGAGCTTCACAAGATGAGGGCACAACTAGAGTAATTGCAAGATAAGGGGTTCGTAAGGTGCATTGTTTCACCATGGAAAGCTCCGATACTTTTTTATAAGAAGGCATATGGGATTTTGAGGTTGTGCGTGGACTTCTGGTTCCTGAAATAGAAGATCGTGAAGAAAAAGTACCCACTACTAAGGATTCATGGACTCTTCAACCAGTTTAAGGGAGCGATGTGGTTCTCAAAGATAGACCTCAGATCAAGATATCAACAGCTTCAGGTACGAGATGAGGATGTACCGAAGATATCCTTCAAGTGCTGGTATGGACACTATGAGTTCATAATGATGCATTTCAGCATGAAAAATTCCACAACAATGTTCATGGGACTTATGAGTAGGATCTTCCAGTCCTACCTCAACTGGTTTGTCGTAGTCTTCATAGATGACATCTTAGTGTCTTAAACATTGGAGGAGCAGCATGCTACACACTGGTGGATAGTCCTGGATACACTCTGAGAGAACCATATTTATGGTAAGCTCTCGAAGTGTCAATTATGGATACTGGAGGTCCAATTTTTGGGACATTTCATCTCAAAGGCTAGAGTTGTAGTAGATCTGGAGAAGATGGAGGTGGTGCTTTCTTGGGAGCTGCCTAAGAGCATGACTAAGGTGCATAGCTTCTTGGGGTTGGATGGTTACTATCAGAGGTTCGTGCCCGACTTCTCCAACGTAGAAGCACCATTGTTATATTTTACATCGAAGGGATATCCCTTCGCGTGGAAATAGAAATTACAATAGGGTTTCCAAGAGCTAATGCAGAGACTGACTAGTTCCCTCATCTTGGGACTACCCGAGGTGGGAGTGGGGTATTTAGTTTACTATGACGCATCAAGGACTGGATAAGGTTGTGTCTTAATGAAGGAGCGAGCAGTGATAACCTATGGCTCACAACAGTTGAGCCAGCATGAGAAGAACTACATGACCCATGACCTGGAGTTTGAAGTAGTGGTATTTTCCTTGAAGATGTGGTGACACTACTTGATTGGTGAATTTTTCACCATTAACTCCGACCATAAAAGTATTTGGTATATATTCTCCCTGAAGGACCTAAACTTGACACATTTACGATGGATAGAGTTCCTCAAGGACAATGATTTTGAGATAGTATATACTCCTAGAAAGGGGAATGTGGTGGTAGATGCACTCAGAAGGAGGACTGGGTTGTAGCTGTTGAGTGAGCCAACAGAGCAGTTTGTCGTGATGCAGATATCCCTCGCGGATAATGGTGAATCTGTTTACCTCCAGTAAATGGATTTTACTCCCCCACTCATACAATGAGTTAGGGAGGCATAGATGGTGGATGTTGAATGTGAGGCATGACATGATCAGATACCCTCAGGACGAGCTCTTGATGGATTTTCAATAGGTGGGTAGAACATCATTCTTTTCAGAGGGTGCACATTAATACTAGTAGCATTGTATAAGGAGGTGTTGAAGGAGTTCCATACTTCACCTCTGGAGGTATATCCTGGAGTGGAAAAGATGTACCAGGAACTCTGGCATCAAATTGGTGTCCAAAAATGAAGAAAGCAGTGGCTGAGTTCATTTCACGATGCCTCAATTGTTAGAAAGTTAAGGATGAGCACCAAGTTTTATTAGGATTGAATCAACCACTTGAGGTACAAGAGAATAAATGGGATGGTATCCTGATGGAATTTTTTTATGGGGTTACCATGTACATCTAGAGGTCACGACTCTATTTCGGTGATTGTTGAACGACTCACCATGTCTTCCCACTTCCTACCCATCTAGGATCAGGGAACGGTAGAGGGATTAGGATGCCTATACATCTAGGAGATAGTACGACTTCATGGGGTACCTTTTAAATATCGTCTCAATTCACAACGCTTTCTTTACATCCTGTTTTTGGAAGGAATTACAGTAGGCATTCAAGATTCAGCTAAATTTGATCACAACTTTTCATCCCCAGTTGGATGGTCAGACAGAGTAGACCAAACAAACCATATAGTACATGTTTTGTGCTTGAATCATTGACTTTGGTCATATTTCATGGGACCACCTTCCCCTGGTGGAGTTTGCATACAATAATATATATCACTCCACCATTGGCATGGAACTGTTTAAGGACTTGTACGATCGACCTTTTAGATCACCCATAAACTAGAAAGACCTAGGGGAGTCGGCACTCATGGGTCAAAAGCTGGTATGGGATACCACCGAGAAGGTGCAGATCATCCAGGAGTGGATTAGGACTGCACAAGGTAGGAATAAGTCTTATGCCGACAGGATACAGATACCCTTGGATTTCGATGAGGGAGATCATGTGTTCCTTCAGGTCTCACCCCAATGTGGATTGCAGAGATTTGGACAGGGTGGTAAGCTATATTCGAGGTTTATAGGTCCTTTTTAGAATTTAGAGTAGAGTTTGAGAGGTGGCATACTACCTAGATCTTCCCCCACAGATGCACCAGGTGCATGATGTTTTCCATGTGTCGCAGCTGAGGAGGTACGTGTGTGATCCATCACACGTCATCGACTGAGGAGAGTAGGAAATTGATGATGGGGCGTCATTTTTGGAGTTTATAGTGGAGATAGAGAATCTAACAGAGTGGTTCCTACATAGAAATTTGACTCCTCCAGTGCAGTTCTGATGGAAACACAAGAATCTCGAGAAGTGCACATGGGAGCGGGGGGCTCTGCTTCGTGCTCAGTACCCCTATATTTTTGTTTAGTTGCTCTTTTGGATTTTGGGGACATAATGCACTAAGGTGGGGAGAATTTAATATCTTTTAATTTTAGTTTATATATATATATGGAATTATTTAAAGACCATGAAATTTGATGGAAAATTATTCCGAGGTTCGGAGAGCCTAGAACATAATTTTGAACTTTTTTTAAGCTACGTTCAGTAAACGTGTGAGCATGATTTTATATCTTTTGAACTGTTTCTCGAATCGATAATCTGAAGGCACCATTAAATTCAAAATGTCGGGATCCTTTTAGAAATGAATTAACATTGGCTTCAAGGGTCGAGCAGAAAAGTTATTTTTCATACCTTTCGAGAAAAATAATAAAATAATTTAATAGAACTATTTTATTTTCTTTCTCACTTTTGAGTGGCAGATGGTGATGCGACGAGGTAGTGACATGGAAGTGACGATGCACATCAATGAGGATCAATAATTTCTAGTTAAAATTGCATTTAATGATGCTTAAATGACGCGTAACAACGACGCTGTTTCATAAATAAAACAGCATAACGACACGACGTCGCATCATAATGGGAACGTTGTGATGTGATCTTATTTATATTTATATTCACTATGGGAATGTGGATTAAAATTTTGGAGGATTCTCTGGAGAACATCTGATATACTTCCACCCCAGCGAAGAATAAATAATGTTAGAGAAACTTCTTCTTCTTCGATGCCTTTAGAATATCGGAGTCAGGAAGCGACATCGATGTCTTAAACCCCTCAAGGAAGAATGTGTGGCAACGAAATTCAAAGAGGTATGGGGTTTTATTTTTAAAAGTTATTACCCATTCATTTTCTGAAAAATGAAAAATATGGATCAACCCATGAACTGGTTGATCTGTGTATCATGCGTTCTAACAGGATGACGACTTTTCTTTTGAGGTGATTATTCAGGATTAAACCTCAGCATGAATGATTGAACGCAAACCTCCACATGCCTCCCCTGGTTAAAAGCTATAACGAAGACGGCTCAGGCTGACACAAATAGGGTCCGAACACCTCTAATTGTGTGTTCTTGGTGGCTGCATTCTCAAAGCGATGACACGATCAGTTTGAAAGCTTTGCGGTAAAGACATCCTCTCATGGAGACTGTTGGCACAAACAACATAAGGAACAAACCACCAAATCACATCTGATGGCCCTCCAAAGATTCTACCAGCATCGGCAGCAACAATGGCAGTTGACCTCACCGATTGCATGGAGGTGGTGGCTCACACCAGTGGGTCGCATTGACTGAGAGGTCGTGGTTCGTTAGATGCAGCGGCGTGCAGAAGGACGCAATGCTAGGTGGGCGCCGTATGGAGGGGTGGCCCGCATTCGGGCCACCCAGCAGGCCGGAGGCACTGCAACACATCACCTGCGACTGGAGTCAGACGCATCACCAGGAAGGCATTGCATAAGAGGTGTGGCTCGCCCTAGCGGGTCGTGTTCAGACCTGAGGGGATGTCGCTAGCTATTGCGTCCCAAGGGCTCACATCGGCCGCACCGCGTAGCCGGTCCCCTTACTGGCAGGCCAAGCTCCAGTGGTCCAGGCCAGTCCCACAACCTGATAGGCCAGACACGCGCTGGTGGGATGACCCACATCGGCGGGCCGGACTTTCTCCCCTTTGGGCCGGGTCAGACTAGACCGGGTCGTCGGATGACTCGGCTAGCTTGACCATCGGCCAAATCGGGTCGGGTATCGCACGGCCTATTAGGCCTGAACCACTGGCCAGACAAAACCAGACTAACCTCGACCCATATCAGGTTAGGTCGAGTCCGTCTAAATGAACTGGGGTGTGTAGAACTCTAGGGCCGGGTTGGTCGAGTCGGTCTAACTGGGTCAGACTGGGCCCTGCCATAATCATCCCCTAGTTACTAAAATGCCCATATTATGCAAACTATGCGTCCGATTGATGGGACGTTTGAGGAATTGGGACCCTCTTGAAGAAGAGAATATTTTTTCATGCTTTGTGGTGACTTTAACGGATGTAGAGATGTGAAAAATAGATTGAGAAGCGGTTCTCCCAAGTACTCTATGTACGGAACCTTGCGGTTGGCTGAGACCTGAAGACTGCTCAATGACAGCCCAGTGGGAAGCGGCTATGTGTGACCCGACATGCCCACGGTGGGGAGCAGCTCTATGTGATCCGAAAGACCCATGGTACTCAGCAAGAGGAGTACCTCAGATCACCCAAGGTGGGAAGCGACTCTGTGTGACCTGGTAGGCCCACGGTGGGAAACAACTCTGTGTAACCCAGCATACCCACAGTACTAATCAGTGATGAGTATCACAAAAGTTCAAAGTTAGTAGGAAGCAGATATGTGTGACCCGACAGGCCCACTATACTCGGTAGAGTAAGAGTTCTCCAGCGGCTGAGGATTTTGACATTTGTGATTGATGATGCTACTATTACCACCCTAGAATATACCGGGTGTGAGCTGTCTTGTGCTTCGTGATTTTCTTTGAGAAATTGTTGTGTGGAATTTCCTTTTTTTGGGGTCCCTACTGAGTACTGTGTTACTCAACCTTGTATAGGCTTCACCCACATGTGTTGTGTCTGGTGCAGACGACCCACATTTTGATAGGGATGCTCAGGGAGACGGGACTGACGGACGCTATGACGGTGGAATTAGCGGGAAAGGACCAGGAGGGGCCCAGTAGGACTAGACAGACATGAAGTACTACTTTAGCTTCTAGTATCCTCACTAATCTCACGATCAGGTGAGGTTTTCTACGGATGGCCATCAGAATTTACATTGCTATTTTCAGTTCTTTATTGGGTTTTTATTCTGGCCCACTTACTTTCAATTGTATTTTCTCTCATCTTTGTTTTAGTGGTACGTGGTTTCTCTTTTCCATGTGTTGGGATGTGGTTAGGTGTGTGTGTGCATACAAGTACTTAGAAAAATGCCTCCCACTTACAGGTTGACTCCTTCAGCGCTAGTCGCCATCCCCTGGCCTTCGAGAGGCGGGTTTTGGGTAGTCACGACACGAGCCCTGGGGGATGGGTCATGGCATAAAAAATAATTATAGGAAAAAATATGTGGTGTTTAATAGATTAGTATCATATAATATCTACAATGGAAATCTATACATAAACAAACGTTAACTAAATTGAGATTTCCAAATAAATCCATTAATGCTTGGTAACATTTGAACCAAAACCCCTTAAAGATAAAACATGAATAAATAACATTAAATACTACGAATAAATAATCATTATTAATAGAAATTATAAATTTGGAATTATTTTCCCCATTTCAATGGAATTAGGTTCATAATGTATAATATTTCTCATTGAAATGGAAATAAGATGAAATTAACCTTACCATGGGCATATTCTTAGTAATATTCCTTTCATTCTCATGTATAATGAATTAAAATTTATTAAATAAATTATTATGAATGATTTGTATCAATATTATATTTTCTGTTTCTTTTATAATAATTTGGAATCTCTTCATTGAATAATTATTTTCTGCATCGACCACTTAAAGTTATTCTATTAATTTCTACAAAATTAATTTGATATATTAACCATGGTTAATGGATTTTGGAAATTGTTACATCATTTAAATAATTTTAAATATATCATGGGTATAATTTTTATTTGTTATAGACTATTTTATAATCATCCATGTGTAGGTTCTGGGCGCAACGGAAGCGCGTTGGTGTGTTTGACCAACTTTAATTTTAATGTTTAAACAATGTTCAATTCGAGACCCATCATGATGTAAAACACCGAATATTCGGAATGGAATGAAGAACAAAAAAATTAAGGGGGAATCCAGGAACCACAGAGATAGGATCATCATATGTTGGTTATAATTAATTTAATTAATTCAAAGGAATTACCTTGGTGGAATTATTTCTTCATTGATTTCTCTGGTCATGATCCTGTGATCCATCGTTACGTCGTAGAATCCAAGTGTAGGATTCCTCTAGCGATGATCCACACGTGTTCTACGAATATCTGTACGTCACCAAAGGGATCTCCGGGTGCTAGCGCAGAAGAACCTTCGCTTGCAATGTCTACCTTTGATCGCCTTGGTCTCTTTGTCTTGAGAGCATTCTTGGATGAAGGAGTTCTTTTGGCCTTGAAAGAATTCTCCAGAATTGTTGTTCACAACAATTCTCTGTCAAAAAGTGTTGGGGTTTTGAGGATATTTATAATTAGGTTTGAGGTTATAGAGTTATGAAAATAAATAAACATGTTACGCGTTTTATTTATTTCATTAAATCTTATTGAAAACCCTCATGTAAAATTATTAATTCCTTGACATGCGCCCACGCTGATTATAATAAATATCATTTAATAAAACAATATTATATCCTCAAAATCCTGCCTGGAAAAACTACACGGTGTGTAATCATTAATACACAGCATGTACTCATTTTCCATAAAACTACATGGCGTGTATATTTAATATACACAATGTGTACTTTTATTTTCCACTTTATCTCTATTTCCTCCACCACATTTATTAGACCTTGAGTAATGGATATTTATTTCTTAAATAAATGTAACTACATTACTCACTAATAAATATATTATTTTTCCCACAATATATTCTCTCAAATAACTAGTGTCGAAATAAATGCGATCAGGCATCCTTAAATAATTATTAAACCACGGTCGAGAATAATATTTATTTAACTTGTTAAATTAATATTTAACTGAGATACATGGACACAATTAGTGTGTGACCCTCTAGGCCCCTTTCTCAGTGGCATTAGGTGGAGCCTGCCTAAAGTCCAAGGTTAGCATCAAAAAACATGCCAAGGAACCCATAGAGAAAGAAGTTAACGCTGAAATGACGTGTCTCATCATATAAACGCTTACTGTGTAATATAATCCCTTTTTATTGATATCTCTAATCAAGCGGGTTACATGCTAATGCCATCAACCCATGTGCTCGATCATTATTTCTTTGACTTTCTGAAATTGAACTTGCCCATTCCTTACCATGGCCATGGATTTATTTAGGCTATATCAATTCCATCAAAGGGCCTAAGATATCTACTTCCCTTATGGAACAGAAGGGATAAATCCTTTCTCTTATTATATATTAATGCGGTAATACTCGTGACACACCCAACGTATCCTACCTCATTGTGAATAGTGTGTCGTCACAGTTTTCATCAACACATCTAAGTGCGCGAGTTGTAATACCCATTAATAAAAATCTTAAAGTCTAAGGATCAATACACACATCCGCAGATAGGAACATCCAATGACACTATGAAATGTGGATTTTCTACTGGCGGGTCTCGTTCTCATAATATCCTCCTGAATATTACCAAGGTCGCACACCATGAGATGGTGCCTCAAATTTTTATGAGTCCTCACTCCTAATGACCTGTATTATTTGTGTCCCTCAAATAATATCATCTGGCTACAGAACATATATTCAAGAACAGTGTTATGGCACTTCCGGGTTCTCATCATAGTAGGGATCTGCTATGACCCTTTAATGCAAGAGTTGTCGTTAGGACATTATCACATGCATTTTCACACAGAAGAATAATCAAGATATGATAAGGATTTTATTAATGAATAAAGTACAAAGTAGTTTGTTCTAGGACACCAACTCCAATACCATATATGCTAGTAATATATAACTAAATCAATTCTCTACATTGAGATGGTAGTCTATATGTATGCACGAGCATCATTATCATTTTCCAACAACTACAATGATAATAATTTATATGAAATATTATATTTAGATAATAATTATTATGTCATTAATACAATATATATTCATTAATTCTACCTTTATAACCATATATGTCAAATGGTGATGAAAAATAAATTTCACTGCTATGTGAAGACGGTAGTCCATACATATGAAGGAGTGATGTTTCATTTTACATATGGGTAAAAGGTGGTGAATAATGGTTTTTACTAAAGAATATTAACATTTAATTATATGAAATATACTAATGTTATTATATTATAATTTATATATACTATTTTAATGAGGTATAAGTGGAAATAAAGTGAAAACACACGGTTTAGAGTTATACTTCTTCTTTAGAAAACAAACTTTTAATTACAACTTAGGCCTTCTAGGTTGGTCCTTTGATGAGGTAAACACATATAGTTCATGGGTTGGAAGGTTCTAACTATATTTGTTTAGGTATTTTTTTAGATAAGTTTATTTTTAGGTGTTAATAATAGATAATTAGTGGTTCGCTTTTATCAGTGAGGGAGAGGATACACATGGAATAACCTAAAATATTTAAATATAATATATATCATAATAATGTCAAGTGAAAAAATAAAAATAATTTTAAAGTTAAGATATTATAAAGTCTAAATACAATGGGAAAAATTAAATTTTGAGGTGTTTTTGTTTCAATGTAAACCTTTATTTTGGTTTAAATCCCTTGTTAATTATTTTTAAACATAACTGTGTGTTTCATTTTTTAGATTTTAAGGGTCATTAATTTACTTTTATGTCAAATAGTGGCTCAAAAATGGTTGATGGATGAAAATTTAGACCATTTACAATCCTAATTTTTTTACTTTTAATATATTTTTATATTAAAGTTATTTCATAAAATATTTGTTTTCTAAAAATATCATTAACATCATTTTTATAACTATTCTTTTAATTTTAATTCAATGACATCAAGAGATCCAAGAAATTTCAATATAAATACAATTAACATCATTTACTCATTATAATTTCCTATAAAATTATTGAAATACTATATTTAGTACATATTATATTGATGTAATTTTTTTATAATTATTTACCTTGATTTTTCTACTGTTGAACCAAGCACTATACCAGCGTTGTGTAAGCGTTTAAGGAAATTATATAATTTCTAAAAAGAAAAATAATAATATCCAAAAATAATTTTTTCATCTTATAAATTATAAATTATAATAAATATTAACATATTTTTATCCTAATGAAAATTTATTATGAATATTAAAAATATACATAGAAAATATGTATTTATTCTCTACTTGAAATAATATATATATATATATATATATATATATCAATATCAAACATAAATAGTCCCAAAATTACACATATTCAATTTTTTGGATAGATATGGTCAAATTAATATCATAAAAAGAAATAAATTAAACTATTGGATTAATTTTAATACCATATCTCATAGGTTTAACCCTAATTAACCGTTTTTACCCATTATTGTGGTGATAAACTTTTATTATAGTAATTATTCATTATCACAAAAAATATAAGAAATATATTTACCAAATTTGAACCTTATGATTACAAATATGACATATATTTTTCATGATTCAAATTCAATATGTTCCATAAATCAATTTTCATATAACTTTTTAAAATGAAAATAAAAAGAGTTTTTTGAAAATTGTGTTTTTAAGCATAAAAGTCAACTTAAACCAAAATAAAATATAATATCGATTCATATTGAATTATTTAGACTATGTTTATAAAATGAATATTATATAACATTAAAAATCAAAATATTATGGTATATTTTAATTACATTATTTAAAAAAAATACATGACTAATTTCCAAATATTAAGATTTTCACTATTCACTCAAAAATCAATCTTTTCAAAAAAATATAAAAAATCAACCATAAACCTATTATAAAATAATAATTTTGAAAATTATGTAAATATTTATAAATATAATTTCTAAAAGTGATATTCATTAAATATATTATTTTCTCACAAAATGAAATAAAACTATTCTTGGAGAAAATGAATTTTTGAGGATTAAAAAGTTTTTAATAAAAAGTGAGTAATTAATTATTATGAATTAATCAATATATTCACATTATGAAAAACCTCTATATAATTTTTTTATAATTTGTTTACTCATATTCATACTTTACAACCCTACAACTCGGTTATAATAGTTTTATTCAAATAATATCACTTCATGGTTTGTTTTATCTCCTCTCTGTGTGCGATGTACGTGATCGAACATTGTATTATATTAAAAATAATTTATAAACTGAAATAATATAGTATTTTAAATATCAATAAAACTAATTGGAAAATCATTGAGAACATTTTCATCAAAATATAATATTTTGAATGTATTAAAACCTTTTTTTAATCGAAAAAATATATCATTCCCTTTGAAATAATAAGTAAGTGATTTAAAAGAAACAAACATAAGATATTTCTTATAAAAATGATTAAAAAATATTTATTTAATACAAAATACCTTATTTCTTATAAAATTAATAATGTTTAATTTTCATTTAAAAAAATTAACTAATTCATTTTAAATAGAATCTAGTGATTTTTCAGTAAAACTATTCGCTAGAATAAAAGAAAAATCCATGAGGAACCCGTGAACATTATACACTTTATAGGTTATGCCTTCCAATTCATAGATAAATTCCATTGAGGATTAATCACACTCCCCATTACTTATCATTTTTATAATGTCTGTGATCCATATTAAAAAAAATAGATTTCCATTTTTTCTTAAAAAAGTAAACATGATTCATATAGAGGAAGGTGAGAAATAGATACATGTATAGAAGATAGAAAGTTTAAATATCATATTTCCCAAGAAATATTCATTTTTAAATAGATACTAACATGGGTTATGAGTAATAAAATTCTTTGACAAAAATAACTAAATTTATAAACTAAAAAAACATGGAATATCGATGAAAAAATTAGTGATTGGTGATAAAATATATGAAACATGAACGACATAAATAAAGATAAATTTATTTTTCACAAAAAATCATGTTTAAACAAAATAAATATGGTGTATGTTTTTTATTACAATATATTATACATGAAATGATAAATTATTAAAATACCACCTTTGAAGACAATCCTTAAAAAGTCATTTTTTATTTTCAAAATATAATAAACAAATAAAAAATTTCATAGAAAATTAATAAAGGAAATAAAATTTCAAAATCATTTTCCCCTTACACATAAAATCATATTTTTAAGATGTTATATAAATTAGAATATTTTTAAAATAATTCCATTTCCATTAGGGCATTTGGAAAATTAAAAACAGATATTTAAAAAATAATTTACCTTTCACATAACATGATAATTTTATGCCATTTAAAACTAACATTTTAATTAGAAATTTTTTAAAGAATAATTCTTTTAATAGAGGGTTTTAACATAAAAAATAGTTTTCAAAATATTTTCCCCTTACAATGTGGGTTTAGTATAAAAAAATTAAAAAAAACAGAGTACATAAAATCATCTTCCTCTAACAAAAGGGGTTTTGAATCATAAAGTAACAATTTTAAAAACATTGTTTATAACTTTTTCTAATGTCTAAGATTGATCCTTACAAACTTTTTCTATGTTGAACACCCACTAAAAAGAAATATCTATACTCAATCTCTTTCGTTTCCATCTCTCAACAATTAAAATATTCCTATATTATTTTTTACGGAACTTTGAAGTGTTATTCTTATTGGACATATCATTTTATCATAGACGTTCCTACAGTTAATTCTATAACCAAATTATTATTTCATAAATCTGTTTATGATGACCTAAATAGAAAAATAGGATCTTATTCTTCAATTGAAGGTCCACTAATGTTTTTTTGAACATTTAAAAGTGCATGTCTAATTTATTTTACCGATTCTTGCTTCATTAAAAAATAATTTTTTATCTAAACTAATTATGTGTGTGGATACTATGTTATAGTACCAATATACATTTCTATATTTTGAAGACCTCTCCATAGTGAATAGTGATTCCTTACTTGTACAGTTAGAATTTTTTCTATTACTTTCACAGGCTCATGATTATCTCATTACCCTTGGAGGTATACATATATATGTATATATATATATATATATCTGTGTGTGTCTGTGTGTGTGTGTGTATGTATATATGTATATATGTATATATAAACTCTAAATTTTCTACTATAGTTTCCTAAATCCACAAACATTGGATATCAGTCTCCTCTTCAGTTGTGGTCATCACAGGTTCTTCATTATTCATAATTCAATTCATTGAGATGGGGTAAAATTCATCTTGGTTATTAAAAATAATTTTCATATCTGAGTTCCCCCTAATCGATTTCAACTGTGGTTATTCTTCATCAGATTTTTTATACTTTGCTACTTCAGTTGTCTTCCACTTTTGACTTCAATGAAACATAGTTTTTCAACATAGATCTATTAAAAAATATCCATCAAAACAGTAGTCTAACTAATGAATCTATATAGCATAATAAATTCTTATTTAGATCCATACATATCCATGAATGATTAGATGAATTTATATATTCCTATATACTAATTTCTTTGATACCCAACAATAACATTGAGTGGTAGAAGAAGAATACAATGATGCTCATATAATTATTAATTAATTTACTTATATATTTATTTATTTAACATTATTTAATTATAATAATTTTTTTTATATATCTATATTCAAATAAAAATTAATATATTTACCATTTTACTAGTTTCATACAACAATTATTATTTCTATTATAATTTATAACTACTATCAAATATATCAATTTATAACTAACATGCTCTATTTTTAATAGTATTTAATTTTTGTTTTTAATTAATATTCATGATTTATCATAATATAAAAATTATATTTTGTTTGTAATTTTAAATCAATCATTATTTAATATTTATTCGTATTTATTTTATATTACTTATATTTTATTTAATCCACTTTGAAAATTTTATTTTTTTCATCATTTTTGTCACATTTCCCACATATTAATTGTATTTACAACTAAATTAAATATATTTTATTTATTAACTTCATCATAATATTATTATCATCATATTTTATATATTCATTTAAAAATACTATCATAATAAATATCATTATATTAATTTGGTTTAACTTTCACCGTTAGGTTTATTCTCCAAAAAAATATTATTATCAATATTTCAAATTATTGTACTATGATATATAGGTTTCATATTATTATTAAAATTTATATTAAAAATTCATTATCATTTGTCATTAAATATCCACTATGAATTAAATTTATTAATATAATAACCGTATGTTTTTAACAAAATCTATAATATCTATTAAAATAAATACGAATATTATCAAAATAAAAAGTATAATACAAAATAATATTTAGTGTAATCCATATATAATTTCCAGGATGATACATAAAAATTATATATGTAACAATTTATTTAATATCTTATTAATAATATTTTTTAATATTTTTTAATATTAAAAACTATATTAGATATTGTTAGTAATGTATAAAAAATTTGATATTTTTATATAAAGAATCTATTATTATTATATTTATTAAAATAGAATATATATATATATATATTAAGAGTCCCTCCCAATAAATTCTCCCCTACTTAATTAAAATGTATTCTCACAATTTTTATTATATATGTATTAATAAATTTTACCACATAATTTATCCAATAAGAAAAAATATATTTCCAAAGTTATTATTATAAATAGTTTTATATTGAAATTTTTTGTTGAATGTTTTTAAGAAACTGCTAAATGTTAATTTGTTCAACTAAAAGGTAACCCTACTTATTACTAAATATGAGATATTTAAACCATAAAAAATCTATAGGATTACCTCATTAAATCATAAGGTCTTTCTAAAATAACATTTTTCCAAAATTCCCTCATTATCATAAAATTCAAGTCTCAAAATCCTCAAAAACAAATTAACTTATATAGTATCCATAACTGATATCACAATATTATCCAATGATATCTAAACCCTTACCTTTAATACAAATTGTGATGTGAAATTTTCATAGTCCAGGATTCGGTGTTAAAAAATTATAATTATTTATCAATTTATTTATTCAAACTGATTTATAAGAAGTAGTGGCTAAAAAATAATTATCAAAAAATTACAATCACATATCTAAATGATGATTCAGTACATATCCAAAGATCTTTTTAGGTATATATTTTTATAGAATTATTAATTTTAAATTAAAATTGAAAACTCATTTTAATCACTTAAATAGGTACTAATAAAACAAATTAATTGGAACTTTAGCTTTTCTCCATCTAATACTCTCTTCATAAAAGATCATACATGTCATTAAGAATAATAAAAAAATTATGATAATATTGTGAGAGAAAAAAATCGACCAGTAAGGGTTTTCAGAAAATATCACTTTTAAAAATAATTGAAAAGTCTATAAAAAAATTTCCATCAAAACAATTTTTAATTAGCAATTGTTAAAACCCATATTTAAATCATAAAAATTAATTTTCCTTTCAAATCCAAAATTTTGTTTCGAAATAAAAAAATAAAGAGATTTCTTATAGAAATATTGAAAACATGCTTATTTAAAACAAACCCCTTGATTTCTTATAGAATCTAGAAACTTAATTTCTCACAATGTTTTGATTTCAAATAACTAATTTTAAAAAGAGTCCAGTGATTTTTTTTGTGAAATTCTTTGTAATATTAGAAAAAAATCCATGAGGAAACAATAAACATTTAGGAAATATATGGTCTACTCATCACTTGGTGGGAAATTTCATTTGGGGTTTGGGATCAATCCCCATTCCTCATCATTTTTATGATGTCAAAGTACTACATTTAAAAAAAAATAGCTTTATTTTTCTTGATAAAAAGTAAAATGGGTCTATATAAATAAGGTAACAAAATAGATATGTGTATTAAAGATAAAATGTTTTCAAAGGGTATTTTTCAAATTTTTAAAGAGATATCAACATAGGTCTGAAGCAATAAAATTAACAAAAATAGATATTTAATATCAAATAATGAAGAAAAACATGAAACATCAACATAAAAATTATTATATTATCATACAATAATTTAAGAATGAATTAAATGAATGAAGATAAAATTATTTTCATAAAAAAATATTTAAAAAATAAATAGGTTTATTTTTTGAAAAAAATTAATACATGAAATGATAATTTCTTAAAATTCGATATTAGAAAACAAGTCTTAAGAATAATGTTTTATTTTCAAAATACCATAAACAAATAGAATCTTTTTTGTAAAATTTAAAAATATAAATATATAAAAAAATTAACTTACAAATGAAATGATAATTTTAAGACAACATTTAAATCAGAATATGTAAAACCAATTCCCCCCAAAAAAGGGTTTCTAGGATAAATTAAATCCTAAGTTTAAAAAAAACTCTTACACAAAAAATGATAATTTTAGTCCATTTAAAACCAATTTTTTAGTAAAAATATTTTAAAACACTATTTTATAAACAAGGAGTTTGATTTCTAAAAAAATAGAATGTTTTATAATATTTTTCCACTAGAAATAGGGTTTAGTTTAAAAAATTTCAAAAAAAATAGAGAACTATAAATTACCTTTTCTATAAAATAAGCGCTTTAGGATCTTAAAATAATAATTTTTTGAACTTTTTTTTAACTTAACTAATGTTGTAGATCTATCCTTGTTAAATTCTACTTTATCAAACACCCTCACGAAATAAATATATAAAATTAATCTCTTTTATTTATCTCTCTCAACAATCTTAATGTGCATATATTTTTATTAAAGGGTGTTATGAGTGTTATTCTTCCCAAAAACTCCCTTATATAATCCATCTTGTAACTATGAATTATTTTACCAAATAATTATTTTAACAATTTATTTTTAGTGACCTATATACAAAAACAAGTTCCTATACTTCAATTAAAGGTCCACAAATTCAAGAATAACCTTTAAAAATGTGGATGTAATTTATTTTTCCAGATCATTATTCATTTATGTGTATTTTTTTATCCAAAAAAGTTTTGTGTGTTGATATGATGTTGTAGTACATTTATATAATTATATATTATGGTGACCTCTTAATAAAAGATTGCAATTTCATGATTCCCCTGTTAGCATTTTATTTTCCATGCGTTACATATATTAATTAATATTTCATTCTCTCATAATTCATATGTGTATATATATATATACCTTTTTATATACACTATAAATGATCCAATATGGTTTCAAAAAAATCCACACATGTTCATTATCAATGTCTTCTTTAAAATAGTTCAACATAGGCTCTCCATTCATCAAAGTTCAATAAATAGAACTTAGGTACAATTATTCTGGATTTATTATAATAAATCTCTTGAGTGAGTTCCCCCTATTTGATTTTATCCTTTCATTATCTTCCCTAAACGTTTCTATTCTACTTCAATGTTTTGGACATTTTCTACTTTCAACCTCAGTTAAAAACAGTGGTTCAACATCGATATGGTCAAATATATCCATCAAAACACTAGTCTTAGTCATGAATCTTTATAGTTTCACAGATTACTCTTTATCTCCATTCATATCCATGAGTGATGATATGATTTTATATATACATATATATTTGTTCCATCTATACCCAATAGTAACATCAGGGGGTAAAAGAAGAAGACAACAATGCTGAAACCATTATTTATTTATTTATTTTTCTGTTTGTTTATTTGAAGTCTTATATTATAATATATATTCTATTGATTTATATTAAAAAATAAATCATTAGATTTATCATTTTTACACAATAATAATTATTACTATTATGATTTTTAATTTTCATTAAATATATCAATTTCAAAGTAATATAATCGCTTTTAACAATCTTATATACATGTTGAATTGACATTAATTGTCATATCCTAATAAAATCATTATATAACCATTTTCTATAAAATTAAATCATTAGTAATTATTTATTCTTCTTTATTTTATATTATATATATTTTATTTATTCTATTATGAATTATTTATTCTTTATCTTCATTTATTAACTCATCTCCCATATTTTAATTAATTTATCATTAATATTAGATTTTATATATTTATTTTTAATTACATAAATAATAAATATAATGTTATAAACTTGGATTAACCACTACTATTAAATTTATTTTTCTCAACTTTTTATAATCTACATTTAAAATTAATGTACTATGATTCTTATGTTTCTTATTATTATAAAAATTTGTAATTATTATTCATTATCATTTATCATCAAATAACCACTAAGAATTCCTTTTAATAATATAATACCCATAAGTTCCTAATTAATTACATTTTATATAATAAAAAACACTAATATTGTGTGGATGAAAATTTTCATTATAATTAATTTTTACTATAATCAATATATAATTTAATAAATGATACATACAAAAATATATATTTATTAATTTATTCCATATCATTCTATTAATCATTAATGACTATTTTAAATATTATAAAGTTAATTATAGTTTCTTAGTAATATATAACACATTTTGATATTTTTAAAAATTAATCTTTTATTAAAATATGAAAATTTTAGGAAAAATATAAATATATTTGAAACCCAGGTCTTTAAAAAACTATGTGTCAACCTTGATTTTCACCCCTACCTTTTAAAAAATGACACATGATTTGATAGAATCTATCAAATATTTTGTTTAACTATGTGGAAACCATGTGAAATGGTATTGGTAACCTCTACCCCCACTCAAATGGTTCGGTGTATAGTTTATAATAACTATACACTAATTGTAATCCTAGATAGTTTTCGATCAAAACTCAAAATTTTAATACCTTCCTCCCAAAACTCAAAATTAAATCAGATAAAAATATAAAAATTTGAATAAAACCATAATAATGACCCAATAAGTGTAAAAAGTATTCACACCATGCCACTTTATACCACAAAATGTCCACAATGCTTCTCAAAAATGAGAATTTAAGGCCATAAATTCTTATTTTCAAGATCTAATTCTTCTAAAATTTATGGTCATCTTGGTCCCACTGGTATAGAACTGAAAAAGGAACTAGACTTTCATGCTTCATTAGTCTAATCAGGCTAAAAAATAGCCATACTAGTATACATTGGGAAATTATATTTGGATTCCCAACTATAACACCCAATAATGAACCATTACCAAACTAGAAAAACAACATACCAAGGAAATCCATAAGTTTAATTCCCAATAAATGTAGAATAATCCATCACATTATACACAAATTATAGGGTCCCTACTGAAGCATCTCTTGAAATGGGTTTCTGATCAGCAATTCTATCCCTTAGAATGATGATGACCAAACCAAGAATCACACTATGAGGCACCTCGTTCCCATATTCTGAGGTCTAATTCTAAGAAATAATTTCTCTAAACACTATCTCTGATACAAATTGATATGACCAAAGATAAACAAACATATATTTTATATAATTTTCATTTCTTAAACATTATATCTCAAAATAATCTCACAACCCCCAGAACCAAATGCATAGTGTCTTTCATAACTACCTACATAAGAAACATATTTTTTCAATAATTGTGAATATTTATCTATATTTGTGTCACACTAGACTCCCTTCTAAAGTTATTATAAGTTATAATCATCTTCTTAACTTGGGGAATAGAAACATAAGGAAGGGGTTAACTCAAGATATATGTAAAGGAAAACCTACCAAAATTTAAACTATGATTGGATCATATGAATATGAAAAAATGTTATATGGGGATAAATATCTTATTTAAAATAATATATAATAACAAATAATATTCATATGTCATGATAGAAGGACATGAAATCTAAAATGGAAAAAAAAACTATGGAGAAAATATTTAGATTAAGAAGATAATAAACATAATATATGGAACATAATCAAAGTAATTTGGAAAATAAATGGAACATGGCCACAAAACATATCATAATAAAAACCATAAACAAAAACATAAGGAATCATCATTTTTTGAGTATATATAATAATTCTAACCATTTATTTTTTAATCATATCCAATAAGTGTCACACTTTAAATTGTTATTGTATCTGAGAAGATGCACCATTAATTTGTAAGAAGATATTGGGTGGACCACTCCTTAGTTTTTGAGTATATCCAATATGTATCACCCTTTAATTTGTGAGAATAACCATGAAGGCCCATCCTTTTATTAATGTGCCAATCCAAGAAGGTTCATTCTATTTTATCTCATGAGATATAAATCCTGAACCAATATATTTCATAGTGATATAAGACCCCACATCTCAGTCATTTGTATATATGTGATACACATGAAATCATCCATTCATCATATTATAAATTTTTTAAGAAAATAAAATGGGATTTTTAACACTTCTAACTCGTATCACATGAAATATCTTGAAGATATAGATAGATTGATACAAAAAATCCAATCAACCCAACATGAATATTTCATAAAGAAATTTAGAAGATGATTCATAAAACATAACTCTAAAATAATTATATCTTTTAGATATAAAAATAAATACTTAATTTAAACACAAAAGAGTGTTTTGAAAACATTTTTATCATTTTTGTAAAGAGAATAATTTATGAGTAACTTTTAGAAGTAATTTAAAAAAAATTAATGTAAATATTTTTTAAAATTTTCAATTTTAAAAATAATCATTAATAATTGATCCTTGAAAAAAACATAATTTTTTTCAAGGGAAATGTAGATTGTAAAAAAAATACCAACTTTAAAGGGAAATACTTTTGAATATTTAGAAAATACATTTATTGAAAACCAAATATAAAAGAGAGAGGTAAATCATTTGTTTGAAAATACATAAAGATAATTTTAATGATTATAAGAAAAAAAAATTTTTTATTTCAAAATAATAGTGGTGAAAATTATTAGGAAGAGAAAATATGGATATGTAAGAAAAAGTGCGCATTTTCGGATAATGAGAGTTATTTTAAATGTAATCAAATTTATTAAATAATTATATCTGACAATGTCATTTCATAAAAATTAGGTTTTATAGAAATTATAATATAATTATATAATTAAATATAACTATATTATAAAAAATATTAAAAAAGGAATCATTATGACTCTTGAAAATATGTTCAGTCAAGAGAAACCCCTTATGAATATCATAATCATTGAAGTAATAGTTCTTCAGATAGAATCTCATGAGAGGAATTATAAATCTATAAAAACTAAAAACAAATTATTATGTTATAAAATCATAGTATAAAATAAATCAACATATAATAATGGATTTTAGTAATATTAAATATAACCTAAAGATAGGAAGTTTAGGTATTGATGACCCATTCCTTTTACCTTTAGCTTCCATAAAATAACTTTTATCTCATTACTCTTTAGAAGAGATCCCTTAAAAATTTTATTAAGGATTTTATATGGGGTGTTTTAATAAAAAAACATATAGGTAGTGACTATGAGTATTGTGGGTTATTTGGGTAGATTTTGGTCGAATATAATGGGTGGGGTGTGCAGAGAAGCAGTGCAGTGATTGATCCTTTTATAAGGGATAAGAGTGTCATTTTTATAACAATATAATAGTAAAAATCAATATTCAATTGTTAATTGGATCAAATAATGGATAATAATGGTTTGGGTAACATTTAAGGTCAATAAATCCTCAACCATAAAATTTGACACATATTTTTAACTTGTTTTTAATTATTTTACTTGTGGATTTTTTCACATTTACCATTTTTGTTTTTTATTGTGGTAACAACTTGTTTTTTAAGTAATTTAATTTTAATTTATATAAATAAAATAAATGTTATTAAATAAATATTTAATGATTTAAAATTTTAAATCCATTTCTTTTAAATAACATTTCTAATAAGGATAAAAATTAATTCCAATGTTAGCACTCAGAATTTGAAAAAAATTTAGAAAAAAATTGTATTTTTTACTAAAAAAATATGATTAAGATGAAATGATCTATTTTATTCGTTTATATTAAAATTATTAGTTTTTATAAGTAAATTAAGAATTATATATATTTTATAGAATTCAAAAACTGAATTTCTCTATCTGAATATTTAATTAAAATATAATACCAAAAATAGATTTTATTGGAATAAAATATTACTTGAGTTCCAAATTGTTTGACATTGTGTTCTAAAATTAAACAACATATTTTAAATAATTAATTATTTTGATTAAATAATTAATTAACTATTTAAAATGTTTCATTTTTTTAATATGATCTAATATCCTAATAATTTCATCAAAGTTTTAGTATTTATAAAAATGGTATTTTACACTTTTCACCTATAAAATATTCTTTTTAGTAAAATATAAAAAATCTAACTAAAACTAATTCTGAAATACTAAATTAAAAATTTATTTTCATTTTATAAAATTAATATTTTATAAAAATACTAAAAATTAAAATAAAAAATATTTTTTTAAAAATGACATTATTAATTATTTTTAATACTATTTCACATCAATTTATAATTTAAAGAATTCTAATATATCAGTTCATATATAATAATATTTTAAATGTGTTAATTTTAATTTATAAGGATAAAAAATATGACGCTTCAAAAAAATTATTTGGGAATGAACTATCCTTTTAATATTAATTCAT
This sequence comes from Viscum album, assembly GCA_963277665.1. Taxonomy (NCBI): domain Eukaryota; kingdom Viridiplantae; phylum Streptophyta; class Magnoliopsida; order Santalales; family Viscaceae; genus Viscum; species Viscum album. The sequence goes on from OY728164.1 coordinate 1,188,450,572, forward strand.
ATTAGTTATTTATCCTATAAAGGAATAAAATATCAGTTGATTAATAAATTTTTATTTACTATTGGTTTTAATATTCTTCTAATTTTCATAATAGTGTTCTTTTAATATGTTACTTCTCATTTTAGTTTGGTGTTTCATTAGAAATAGACTATAGAATATAATATTAATTTAGAGAAAAAATATATTCAAATATATCAGGGTGTTATATCCCCCCCAAATAAATTGCATCATAACAATTTTAGTTATCACTTACTAATTGGAATATCTAACAATGTATAAAATATTTAAATGTCTTGCGATACAATTCTTAATGATATATCGACCTTTCAAACATAGGAAACATATATTTTTCCTTGAAATATGCTTATCCATAATATTTAGTTTTTATTTCTCAAACTATTTGAGATAAGAGTTTATTATTATTTGGTATCAGGACCCACATCATATTATTTTATTCTGAATGGTGCTAAAATTCATACTTGAATTTATATACTATCATAAGATGATAGGAAATGTGATTTTCTTAATTAATTTATTACTATAGATTCTATGTATTGATAGCCAATACATTTTCGAAATCACATAAAATTCATCTAAAGAAAGGATTATATGACTTTCGTGATTCGTAATCCTAGAATCCTAATAGGATAATCATATACATTGGATACAATAATTATTACACCGTGCATTTTTATTTGTAATTTCATAGAAAAAAATTGGTTGAAACTTACACAACATAGTATATCCATATACCTATACTGAAGAATAAGTGTACTTTTCACCACTTAAGTGCAACATTTCACTTTAAAAACTAGATTTTATATTATTTTCTATATTTCCATACTCTAAGTGGATGTTGGATTCCATTTTCATCTTAATCCTTGGATTAGTGCATTGGTTTTCATTATTCCCAAATTCCTCACATCTAAAACACTTAATTACTAGTGGATCCTTGGGAGAAAACAATATTTTTCTCCATATTTTAAATTGATCAATTCATTTTTCCTCAGAGTCTTATTGTTTTATACCATGTTTTACCATAGATAAAAAATTATCCAAATCCTTTTATAAAGTCCCCATGGTGAACCTTCCCACATTTTCAACATGAATGAAATTGAATATTCATTCCTCCATCATCTTCATCACCTAAACATCCATGAGACTTCATTCTTATCTTATTTGGTGTATCTTGGAACTCAAATATTTTCACATTATTTATAATTATTTATGATATCTTATATGGTATGATCATAATTATTCTTATCTTAACTCTTATATCATTAGGTTTCTTGTTGGGATAATCTCTATCTTCTACATCGAATCGATTTTTAACATGGTCCCTTCAGGATTTATCCATTATGAAAATCAAAAGTTCTTAATGTATGTAATGAAAAAATAATGTCTTAAGATATGTATCATAAACAAATAAAATAAACCTCGAAGTGTACTGATATTTTAAAACATCGTATTAGCTTTCAGCTCAACCAAAATTACACTGTTAAATATAATTTTATTTACATTATGTTCTCTTATACTCCTTGACCTAATTCTTGAAAATATTAAATCCTTTATAATATCACATAAAAAACATGTGATTAACCAAATAATAACCATAAGGTGTGTTTATCCAGTTGTTCTGTCTTAGTCTCACTCATTATAGACTGAGTGATAATCATGTTTATACTAAACCTTCTTTATTCACAGTAATTTTTCCTAGGTGAGTTTTTTCCACAACCAAATAAACATTCCAATATCTATATAAGGATTTAATTACAATGAAAACCCCATACCCAAAAATTTATCAAAAATCTAGGAAATTATCTAATATATAGACCTTAGACTAATAATTTTCATCAATGTTTTCTAATCCAAATACCCAAAAATTACAAAACATTTCTCTGATACAAAATGATATACCCCAAAGCTGTATTCAATGGAATTTTTATAAAAAAACCTTTTTTGAAAACTAAATTTGTTATGAATTGGGATAAATCAAGATAAAAATACATAAACTTGACATCATTTTCATAACAAAAACATTACATCTCATAATAATCTCACAATATAAACAGATAAAGGTTTAGTGACTTTGAGAATTAGCTACATAAGTAACTTATTTTACAATTGTGAATATTTATTCATAATCAATCCACACTAAACTCACTTCTATACTTCTCATAATTTATACTCATATCCATGATCTGGGGAAAGGAAACATAAAAATCAAGTTAGATTAAGTGTTTATTAAGGAAAAAATATCAATATTTCATCAAGGGTTAGATCATAATAATAATATCAGTCAAGATTGGTGGAGAAATGTATTATTAAAAAGAACATGGAATAATAAATATCCATTATATGTCATGATAAAAGGATATGAAATCTCAAATGAAAAAACATATACCATATAAAAAAAATGTGGATTCATGAGATAATAAACATGATCCTGGGATCATAGTCATATAAATATGAAAATGAAGTGTAGAAAGATTTAAAAAATATAATAACAAGGGACATTGAAATAAACTGAAGAATAATTAGTCATAATATTGTGAGAATATCTTAGGAGGATCAACCTTTAATTTGTGAGAATGTCTTGGATATTTCACTCTATAATTTCTGAGTATATTTAAGAAGGATAACCCTTTAATTTGTGATCATATCCAAGAAGGATCACCTTTTATTTTGTGAGCATGTCCAAGAAGGCTCACACTTTAATTTGTGAGTATATACTAGAATTCCAATGCTATATTAACTCATGAGATATATAACCATAACAAATTCATTGCATGGTGATATAGTAAAACACCTAGAAATAATCCATAAATATATGTTCCAGATGAAATCAACCAATCATCATACCATAAATAACCCATTAAATGAAAATGGATTTTATAACATTTCAAATGGTATCATGTAAAATGACTTCAAGAAATACATCAGTTGATATAAAAATTTCAATCACCCCAAAATGAGAATTTCATAAATTCATTTTAATGGTGATTCAAAAAAACATAACTGTATGATAGTTATATCTATAATATTTAAATATGAAAATGGAATCGAAACACAAAAGTTATTTTTGAGAATATTTCTTGTCATTTACATAATGACAATAAGTTTTGATTCAATTTCATGGTCCTTTTGCAAAATTTAAAGTGAAATATTTTAAAATAACATTGTAAACATAATATTCTATAATATAGAGTTTAGAAAAAATGTATATTTTTTAAATAGGAAATGTTCAGTGGAAGATAAAAATATGACCATGAAAGGGAATTTATTTTCAATATTTTTAAAATGTCTTTATGGAATCCAACATCAAAAATTCCATGATTAATAATTAATTTGAAAATAAATAGATATGAATTTGAATATTTCCATAAATAAATCATATTTTTATTTTAAATTAAGAAATGTGCACATTAAAGTTAATAGTGAATATAAATATCAAAGAAAAAATCTCATTTGGAGAGAATAAGGGTTATTCAGAACATCATCATATTATAAGAACAAAGATATCCATCATATAATTACCCAAAAAAGAAGGAATAAATACATTATAATGTCATCAAATAATATAATATAATCATCATATAAAACAACATTAAAAAAGGAATCAGTTTTTATTAAAAAAATAATTGGAGTCTAGAAAAATCCTTTATAAATATCATAATCATTAAAGTAATAATCCTTCATGAAGGATTTCATGAGAAACAATTATAAAGTCCTGGGAAAAAAATTTTGACATTATTTTTTATACAATCATAGGATAAAATAAATCAAAATTGACTAATGGTTTTGAAGAATAATAATTATGACTCAATGAAAAGAAATTGAATTATGAAAAACCATTACCTTTTTCTCCCAACTTCATGAATGCACTTTATTATCCTTATTCCTTGGAAGAAATCCTTTTTAAATTGGATTAATTATATGATTGGGGGTATTTTTAGTAGAATAGAAACTTTAAAAAGTTTACATAAGTTTTGGGAAGTTAAATAGGTATATTTTTCTTGAATCTAATAGGAATTAGGTGTAAAGAGAATTATGGTCATGGTGACTCCTTTTATAATAGAGAGGAGTTTCATTTTTCTAATAATATTAATGTTAAAGTTGATATTCAATTTCCAAGTGGGTAAAATAATAGAAAAAATGGCTAATAAAATATTTAAGTTCAAGAAATAAAAAACCAAACATTTAGACATATTTTTTTACCATTTATTCAAGTATTTTAATCATAAACTTTTAAATTTTACCATTTTTTGTTTTTACCCTACTAAAAATTTTACCTACACAATATATTTTTAATACCTAATAATAAAATGGACCTCATTACATAATTTGGACCAAATTAATCTACATATAAAATCTATTTTTTGAAATTAAATTTCTAAAAGTGACAAAAATTAATTTTTTTATTAGAACCGAAAATGTGTAAAATTCATATTTAGAAAAGGTGTATTTTAATGATAAAATTTTTTCATTAGGATAAAATAATAAATTGTGTTTATTTATATGACATTTATTGGTTTATTATAAACAAATTAGGGTCTTTTGTCTTTCAAGGAAATATAAAATAAAATTTCACCATGTGAATATTTACTAAAAAGAAATGACCAAAAACAGTTTTTGTTGGATTAAAATATTAGTTGTGCTCCAAAATGTTAATAATAGGTATTTTAAAAATCATATTATAAATGTGTAATTTTTATTATTAAATACATTTTGGATTATGAAAAAAATTATACATTTTTATGTTGTGTTTATTTCTTAATGATGTCATAAAAGACTTGGTATTTGTAAAAATGGTACATTGTACTATTCATCCAAAAGTAAATCTTTTAATAAAAATAATGAAGAAATATACTAAGACAATTTATTCATGATTAATTAATATATTTATTTTATAATTTTTTTTTGTAAATGAAAATAAAATATATAAAGTAAAAAATTATTAAAAAATTACATTTTTAGTGTTCTTAATATGATTTCATGTTAATTTTCAATTTAAATAATGTTAATAAATATGTTTATATATAATAATATTTGAAATATATTCAATTATCTTTAATAGGATAAAATATATAATTCTTTAAAAATAGTTATTTGGGAAAGAAAAATACTTAATATTAAATCATATTAATTATTTATCCTCTAAAAAGAAAAAATTTACCAAATTAATATTTTCTATTTACTAGAGGTTTTATTATTCTTATAATTTTCTTAGTAATTTTGACCCATAATTTTTGGATCATTTTATTTTACTATTACATGTGAAACCTGACATCAGACATAGTATTAATTTAGAGGGAAAATGTATTCCATGATTTTAGTGTGTTACAGCCTAGCAGCCCAAGGCTATTACCAATACCCCAAAATCAACTATGTTTCATCGATCATATCCATAATGACACTTGGTATTAAGCAAAAGTCTTAACAAAAAATATATCCAGTATAGGGAAGTTAAAACGATCATCCTGCAAGGTTTCAAGGCAGTCATCTATAAGGGTGTTTGATGATCATTTTATAATTTAGGTCAAACCTAACAATAGATGATCATTTCGAAAAGGAAAAAAAATCTTGGGTATATGATAAAAACATTTACACATAGATTTGATTATATTATAGAGTAAAACCATCTAGTTGGAATAAAACACTAACCTCAATTAGAAAAAGGCTTTCCCCTTATATCTTCTATATCCAAGGAAATGGATGTCTAATCCCTTTTCAAAGAATAAAACATCATTTAGAGACTATTTATAGTCAAATAGGGTCTCCCCAACAATTTAAAGTCATCTAAATTAGTGGAAAAAATAGCGACACCTCTAAAAAAAGCATCACTAGAAATTATGTCATCACTATAAACACCAAAAGTGATACTTCCTCAAAAGAAAGGCAGGTAACCCGAATGGAAATTCTGAGGGTAACAAGTGAGGATCATCAATATCATCCCAAACCATAACACACATCCTAGAATTCCCCCATCACAACCATCATTTTATACCCTCATTTATTCAATCCATGTATACCTAATCCTCAAAGAACACCCCTGGTGTTCTAGAAAAGAAAACACTCATCCAAACACCCACATATTAAGAATGATCTAGAATCCCAAAACAATGAACCAAATGAATGTTTGCCCAATATAATACATAGTTATTTCAGACACTAAAAACTTAAGGTTTGTAAAATTTCTCCACTATGAATCAAACCGTGAATGCATGACCCATGATTCACTCAAGGATATAGAATATTGACTTTGGGAAACACTCAATACACACCTTTATCGAATAATTTCCTTGTTGATGGTTTAAAATTTTGATTGATTATCGCACAATATCACCACATTTTAACAATACATATCTTGAAAGACTTCCATGACATGTTACCCTATAGGTGTGTAAGGATAGTAACCTTCCACCAATCTGGACTCCTCACATCAATTAGGTCGACATCGATCTATTCCCTTGATTCATTAGTGTAATGAGAGGACTAGAGGATTCCCTCACCATCTCTAGTCACCCCACTAGCACAAAAAAACATCATTCATCACCAATAGAAAATCAAAGTTATTAAAAAGATATTAGACAAGGTTCAATATATCATGGAACCTTAATGCACCACTATGATCTGAGTCTAGGTAGAGTTGATAAATAAAGAGACCAACCTTATATAAAAGTAGGAACCACCTATAATAATATTTCTATAAACCAATTCCTCAAATTTCACTAAGTCCTTTCTAAGAATCATAATTAAAATAAAATATAATATAAATTCATCCTACTTAGGTCTAATTTCTAAAATATAATGATGTTATTATAATCCGAATAATCACTCAAAAGCCTGTATTGTAACATCCCATTACTATTTCAGGTATTCCTAGAACTTCTTATGTTAAATTATTATTATCTTAGTTAAGAAAAAATGGTTTATTAGTAAAAAGTTTCGTATTTGTTAAAACACATCGCATAATGGTAAAACTCCCAATTAATGCTCCAAAATATTCAATTAAATATTTTTCTTAGTTAAACACTGTGTGAGTAGGAGTTTTGGAGGTCTGAAAAGTCTCTAATAGGATGGAATAAAAATATTAAATTTATTATTTTAAGCATGACCAATTTATTCAAAATAATTAAATAACTCCAAAATGGCCTGTCATATGAGAAATTTGAGATCTCAGTTATGTTCGAAATATAGTGTTTACCTTAGTAAGGGTACAACATTCAAAGGCGAAAGATATTTAGATGTCTCGATCATGAGATAAAGTTATTAAGTAATATTTAATATATTATTTATTAAAGATAATTAAATATCTTCCAAACAGTGTGACGTATGGGAAATACAAGACCACCAATGGGTTTAGAATGGGGGGGGGGGGGGGGGGGGTTACCCCAAACAAGGTATAACATTTGTTTGCATTGGGAGTTTGGATATCTCGCCAGCAAAAATAATTTTTTTATTTTAATTATTTAATTATTCTATTTTTTAAATATTAAATCATAAATATCTCTCAAACCGTTCATCCTTTGAGAAATCCGAGACCAATTTTGCGTCTGAAATGATGTGTTTTACCTAAACAGAGTATAAATTTTATTCGTATCAGATATTTGAAGTTATTTAATTTTTATATTAAATAATTAATTTAGTTTAATATTTATATCTGAATTTTAATTATAAAACTATTTTTTTTCTTCCCTTCATCTTCTACGCACGGTCATCCTCTATTGAATCCTTATTAAATTTTCAAAACCTTTTTTTTAACCGTTTCAATCGATTTCAGTTGGAATGTTTTAGTGAGGGGAAATTAAAGACTCCGCCATTAATTTTGGGTTGAATCGTGGATTAAATAGAGTGTTTTAAAATGAGTTTAGGTGTGATGCGTTTTTTAGGGTTCTTAAATACCCGAACACCTTAGTGTTTTCCATTTCTCCATCTTCTCGAGTTCAGGTGATTGTGGAACTTCTCTATGCATGATCTGTGAAGCCGCTGTGATAATTTTCTTCTTCGCATCCAATTGCTGCAGTCCACTTCTTATGCGTGGTGTGCCTGAAAATAAATGGGTTTTCCTATTTTTTTTATTTATTTACTTTATTCTTCATTTTATTTTCATCTATAATAATTAAAAATAATGGTGGATTTTAATATAAATGGTAATACCTAAATTATTATCCCTAAATTATCTAAAGACAATTCTTAACATTATCAAAGGGTATTTATGTAATTTATGATAAAAAATAATTTATAAATGAATTATCGAAAGATATTTTTCACAAATTATCAAAGGGATGATTCTGTAAATTTTTTTTGGCAATATTTTAGAAACTATCAGATGATATTTATAAATAATTATTAGAATATAAACATTGAGTGAGTTTATCAGAATACAATGACATATATTTATCAAATAATAATTTATAAATTATTATAAGATAATCATCATCATCCTTTTTTGTGTAGTTATCAAATATAATTATTATCAGTTATAAAATAGTAATATCATCAGGTCATCCAAAGTTTTTTTTATCACTTCGAATTATCATTTTCTTAGCTGCGGAAAATTAGCAAAGTTTAATTTATAAAATAAAAAAAAAAATTTTATATTATCAAATGATATATATATATATATATTGATAAACACACTTGGGATAATTTATTAAAATTATCTAATGTAATTTATTTTGTTTGTCAAATATATATATATATATACACAATATATATTTCTGATTTTTAATTTAGAAGCTAAGGATAATCTTATTAAATATAAAATTATCAACATGTAATTGAATGAACTATTGAAGGATAATCTTAAACACATGAGTTAACATAAAATTATAATATAGAGATTATCCAAGAGAGAGAAAATATAATCGCTTGTAATATTTTACTTCTTTGTGAAATAAAATAGATGTTTTGGTTCTAGGACCCTTGATGAACATTGAACTTTGGTGTGTCGATGCTTACGATAATAATGTTATAAGGAGGTGTATTGAACCAAATTGGGTGTTTTATCGTGTCCACTGACATCGACGACCTTGAGGTAGGTGGTTCCATTCTGATTATCCAAATTGATTATCCTTGTATTTCTTGATTTATTTCACTTGTTGATTTAAATTCAATTACTCAAATTTTCATTCAATTAAATTGATAAAAACTCGATTACATTGAATTGAGATACATGAAATGGTTTTGGTATAAAAAATAATAAAACCCCTAATTCTATTGAATTGGTTGTGTTTATGGAAATTGGGTGATTTAAATTGTTTAATTTAAACTGTGGATTTGGTGGAAATTATTTCAATTAAATTATTGAGTTTAATTGTGGAAATAAATTCTTTAATGATGGAATTGGTTTTGAATGGATTTCAAACTCATGAAATGGATTAAAATGATTTGATAAAAACCCAATGGTTTTATCTTGTAGAAAGGTATGTTTTTGAATAAAACATATTTTGGTTTTAAATGGAAAGGAATTAACATTTTTGAAATGGAAGAACGAGAATGATTGTATTTTAAGCAGTCTTAAAAATAGTTCACCCATCGTGTAAGAGCACATGGAAGCCTTGGGTAGTTAGTGAGTTATTTGGATACACTCTACACTACGACAATGTTCTAAAACATACTTCTGGTGGGTCACATCCCTGACGGGTTGGTGAAGAGTCTCCTTTGGCCAGTGTCATAGGGACGTGTGTATACAAGTTTTGTTGAGTTCACATTGAGAGTGTGGAATCCTATAGCTGGTAAATAATATAATACCTTTTGGAAGATGACCATGTTGCTCGCTTGTTTATTTATATTTGAGATATAAATTTATTCCAATGCATTTGAACTGCTTTACATGCCTGCTGAAGTTATATAAACTATTTTATATAAATGTTTTATTTAATCCATTGTTTTAGAAATATTCCATCATTTGTAAAATCATTTCTTAAAATATTTATTTCCATCATTTGAAAATATATATCATGTTTTGTTTAAATATGCTTTTGAAATGCCAAACCTGTTTACTTAAAAATTGAAAGTATTTCTTTGGATAATATATATTTGGAATCTGTTATGGAATCTTTGGTGGTATCCTACTGGGCTTAGGCTCAAACCCTACTTTTTCCTTCAGGTGTTTGTAGACTTTCTTTTTCCAGGTTCGAGAAAATGGAAGGGATCTCTTGGATGTGGATCCAGCTGTTGAGATTTGGACTTGGTGAGTTGTTTCCTTAGGGACCTTGAAGTTGTTTTTTTCCTTTTTAATACTTGATTTGTAGTAATTTGGTCTTTTTATGCCATATTGTATTCTCGTACATCACTCCCAATGGAGTTTCTTTTGTTATGAATACTTATTTGTTTTCTTTTGCTTTTGTATTCTTATGGAAAAATCATTCCCACTTGTATGTTATACGATGCCAGGTGCTAGTCGTCGACCCATGGGGATCAGGAATGCCCTTTGGGCTATGTCAGGGCTGGCTCAGTTATCTGGTTACTGGGGTACCTGGGCTGGTTCATGACAAAATGGTATGAGAGGGAGGTTAAGAATCTTACCTTGATGACAGTATGCATTTGAGTATTCTTGTTAGGACTTAGTAGGTAGTTGTGATTGAGTGTTTGGCCAGCTCTCACCGCAATGAACCTTAAGTCACTAGGGGTGGTTAGGGAAAGACGACTTGTGGATTAGTTCTAGTATTTTCCCTATTTTAATTTGGATAGAGTGAAATCCAAATCATGTATGTTCTACCGATTGGGATCATGTTTCCCTCATTTCTATGTACGAGCATTGTCTAATTTCTTTCTTATTGTCTGTTGATGTTTTGTAACATCATGCCTCCAAGAAGATGTGTGAATCGGATCTAGGAAGGGGATACTACTGAACCTCTATGAGTGAATCCTCCTATGGACCCGATCATAATTGAGGAGATCGTGCGTACTATCCGAGCTTTCGGGTAGGCCCAAACACCAGTATCCATTCAGGCTCCAGTTGTGGAACCTGGGGGGAATTATCTTTAAAATTTTTCTCAAGAGTTCTTTTATCAGAAACCACCAGTTTTCAAAGGCTCCACTGATCCTCAACATGCTGAGGAATGGTTGGGCAGGATAGAACTTGTGTTTGTGTTCTTGTAGACATCAGATGAGATCAAGGTGAAGTGTGCCACCTTTGTGTTAGAGGGACCGGGAAGGATATGGTGGGACATGATAGTGATGACAAAGAAACATGAAGGCTTAGATTTGATGGACATCAAGGTTATTTTCACCAAATAGTTCTATCCAAAGCCAACAGTGTTGGACAAATATCTGGAGTTTTTTAAGCCTGAGCAGGCTAAAAGAACTGTGGATCCTAAAGACATTTGGGGGACTTGCAGAAGTTATACCACATATTTACCACTCCACACAGCAGCACAAGATCATCAACACCTTCAAAAACTATGGGGAAATCAAATGCTTCACATAAAAAAGGGTTCCGAGCACAGGAATCTAGAACGAAGCTTCTTCATGTAGTGGAAGAGTCTCCAGAGGAAGAAGATATTGGTCCAATGACCGTGAGTGGTACTATTACTATAAATTTTTCATAGTGACGACTCTTTTGATATAAGTGCATATCACTCATTTATTTTAACCTATACTGTTAATCAGATTAATCTTTCTATGGAGCTTTTATCTTGTGCAATTGATCTTACTATACCCCTTCAGTATAAAGAGAGAGCACAGTCTCTGTAATCCCTCTTCTGTCTTCTCTTTATCAGTTCTCAGACATGCTTGGAGTTTTTTGGTACTCAACATGAAATCTATTTACATCATATTCTTGGTAGATTGGCTCATTACCAATAAATCCCGAATTGATTGTTATCTTTGATGAGTTTACATTATTACACCCAGTGGTGTGCCTCATGTCCTTCAAGACGAATGTGACCCAAGGTTGAGCAGAGTCATACCTTCTTATCTGGAGTTAGGGAAATTGATATCAGTATTTACTTTTGATCTGGAGTGAGATTCAATGAGTGGTGATCTCCCTCAAGTCATTGTTGAGTTTCCCGACGCGTTTCCTTCCAACTTCTTTGCTTTTATACTAGTAAGGGAGGTTGATTTTTCTATTGACTTAATTTTTGGTACTCAACCAGTTTCTTTTCCCTCTTACCAAATGGATCTAGTTTAACTGAAAGAATTAATGTCATAGTTGTATGGTCTTATTGAGAAAGCCTTTATTCACCCAAGTGTGTCATTTTGGGTGGCACCAATTCTCTCTGCCATGAAAGCTAATGGTTGTCTGACATCTTCTCTTCTCAAGATGATTCTTTAGGAATAGAAGATTGTTGAATAATCTTATTATCATTAAAGACTCTCTTTATGGTGGGGAGATAGATGCCAAGTCATTGTTCTCTGAAGAGAGTGTTCTATCTTATCAGAACAATTATGTTACACTATTAGCAACAAATAAGGATATAATGGGGGTATTTCCATAATTTCCAATGGGTTGTGCATCTAATAAGAACTAAGAAGTTCTAATACATGAAACAACCATGTTTTTTTGAAGGTCTCACCCTGGTTGGGTCATCGACATCTTGGGAGGCAAGAGAAGATTTCTCCTTGTCTTGTGGGATCTTTTGAGGTTGTTGATTAGGTGGGGAACATTGTTTACCATTTAGCACTACCACTGCAACTTACATCGATACATAATGTGTTTCATGTATCTCATCTTCGAAAGCATTTATCTGACCCATATCATGTTCTAAGTTGGCGTGATCTTGAAGTGGAACCTATTTTATCTATGATTGAATGACTGGTCATGGTTGTTGATTCTGAGACCAAGGTACTTCATGGAAGGAAGATACCTCTGGTCTATGTGATAATGAATCATGATTCTAATTCTCATAAGACATGAGAGATGGAGGCACTAATGAAAGAACAATGACTTTGTCTTTTTGAGGTGTTGGTTTCTTCATAGGCTTTCTGGGGATAGAAAGTTACTATAGTGGGGAGGTTGTAACACCCCATTACTGTTTCACGTATTCCTAGACCTTATTATGTTAAATTATTTTTATGTTAGTTAGGAAAAAATGTTTTATTAGTAAAAAGTCATGTATTTGTTAAAACACGTCACAGAATGGTAAAACGTCCAATTAATGCTCCAGAATATTCAATTAAATATTTCTCTTAGTTAAACACTATGTAAGTATGAGTTTTGGAGGTCTGCAAAGTCTCGAAGAGCAAGAAATAAAAATATTAAATTTTTTATTTTAATCATGATAAATTTATTATTTTAATCATGATAAATTTATTCAAAATAATTGAATAACTCCAAAACGGTCTGTCGTATGAGAAATTTGAGACCTCAGTTATGTAGGAAATATAGTGTTTACCTTAGGAGGGGTACAAAATTCGTAGGCACTGGACATTTAGATGTATCGCTCATGAGATAAAGTTATTAAATAATATTTAATATATTATTTATTAAAGATAATTAAATATCTTTCAAACGGTGTGACGTATGAGAAATCTGACACCACTATGGGTCCAGAATGGGGGGTTTACTCTAGACAAGGTATAACATTTGTTCTAATCGGGTGTTTGGAAGTCTCACATCCAAAAATAATTTATTTATTTTTAATTATTTAAATATTCCATTTTTTAAATATTAAATCATAACTATCTCTCAAACCGTTCATCTTTTGAGAAATCTGAGACCACCGTTGGGTCCGAAATGAGGTGTTTTACCTAAAAAGAGTATAAATTTTGTTTGCAGTAGACATTTGAAGTTATTTAATTTTTATATTAAATAATTAATTTAGTTTAATATTTATATCCTAATTTTAATTATGAAATTCATTTTTTTTCTTCCCTTCATCTTTTACACACGACCATCCTCCATTGAAGCCTTATTCAATTTTCAAAACCTTTCGTTTCTTAACCGTTTCAATCTATTTCAGTTGCAATGTTTTAGTGAGGGTAAATTAAATACTGTTATTAATTTTTGGCTAAATTACGGATTAAATGGAATGTTTTAAAATGAGTTTTGGTGTGATGTGTTTTTTTAGGGTTCTTAAATACCTGAACACCTTAGTGTGTTCAATTTCTCCATCTTCTCGAGTTCAGCTGATTGTGGAACTTCTCTCTACGTGATCAGTGAATCCGCTGTGATAATCTTCTTCTTCTTCGCATCCAAGAGATGTAGTCCACTTCTTGTGCATGGTGCGCCTGAAAATAAATGGGTTTGCCTATTTTTTATTTATTTACTTTATTATTCATTTTATTTTCATCTATAATAATTAAAAATAATGGTGTATTTTAATATAAATGGTAAAACCTAAATTATTATCCCTAAATTATCTAAAGACAATTATTAAGATTATCAAAGGGTATTTATGTTATTTATGATAAAAAATAATTTATAAATGAATTATCAAATGATAATTTCACCAATTATCAAAGGGATGATTCCATATATTTTCATTCAAAATATTTTAGAAACTATCAGATGATATTTATAAAGATTTATTAGTATATAAATATTGAGTGAGTTTATTAGAAGACAATGACATATATTTATCAAATAATAATTTATAAATTTTTATAAGATAATCATCATCATACTTTTTTGCGTAGTTATCAAATATAATTATTATCAGTTATAAAATGATAATTTCATCGGGTTATCCAATGTTTTTTTATCACTTCGAATTGTCGTTTTTTAGTCGCGACAAATTATCAAAGGTTAATTTATAAAATTAACAAGAAATATTTTTTTAGATTATCAAAAGATAAAGAATTATAAAATGATATATATATATATATATTGACAAACACACTTGGAAAAATTTATTAAATTTATCTAATGTTTTTTTGTCAAATATATATATATATATATACTATATATTTATGATTTTTACTTTGGAAGCTAAGGATAATTTTATTAAATATAAAATTATCAACATGTAATTACATTAACTATTGAAGGATAATTTCAAACACATGCGTTAACATAAAATGATAATCCAGATATTTTTCAGGAGAGATAAAATGTAATCGCTTATAATATTTTACTTCTTTGTGAAATAAAATAGATACTTTGGTTCTAGGACCCTTGAGAAACATCGAACTTCGGTGTGTCGAAGCTTATGATAATAATGTCTTGAGGAGGTGTATTGAACCACATTGGGTGGTTTATCCTTGTCGTTGACATCAATGACCATGAGGTAGGTGATTCCATTCTGATTAACCAAATTGATTATCCTTGTATTACATGATTTATTTCAATTGTTGATTTAAATTCAATTGCTCAAATTTTCTTTCAATTAAATTGATAAATACTCAATTCTAGTGAATCGAGATATTTGAAATGTTTTTGGCATGGAAAATCATAAAACCCCCAATTCTATTGAATTGGGTGTGTTTGTAGAAATTGGTTGATTTAAATTGTTTAATTTAAATTAAGGATTTGATGGAAATGATTTCAATTAAATTGTTGAATTTAATTGTATAAATAAATTGTGTAATGATGGAATTAGTTTATAATGGATTTCAAACTCATGAAAATGGCTTAAAATTATTTGATAGAAACCCAATAGTTTTATCTTGTGGAAAGGCATGTTTTTTAATAAAACCTGTTTTGGTTTTAAATGGAAAGGAATTGATATTTTTGAAATGGAAGAATTTGATTGATCATATTTTAAGAAGTCTTAAAATAGTTCGCCCATCGTGTAAGAGCACATGCAAGCCTTAGGTAGTTAGTGAGTTTTTTGGATACACTCTACGCTACGACAACGTTCTAAAACATACTTGCGGTGGGTCAAATCCCCGACGGGTTGGTGATGAGTCTCCTTTGACCAGTGTCATAGGGATGTGTGTATACACATTTTGTTGATTTCACATAGAGAGTGCAGAATCCTATAGCTGGTAAATACTATCGTACCTTTTGGAAGATGACCATGTTGCTCACTTATTTATTTATATTTGAGATATAAATTTATTCCAATGATTTTGAACTGATTTACATGCCTGATGAATTTATATAAACAATTTTATATAAATGTTTTATTTAAGCCATTGTTTTAGAAATATTCCATAATTTTTAAAATCATTGCTTAAAATATTTATTTCCATCATTTGAAAATGTATATAATGTTTTGTTTAAATATGCTTTTGAATTTCCAAATCTGTTTACTTTAAAATTAAAATATTTTTTTTGGATAATATATATTTGGCATATGTTATGGAATCTTTGGTGGTATCCTACTAGGCTTAGGCTCACACCCTACTTTTGCCTTCTGGTGTTTGTAGACTTTCTTCTTCCAGGTTGGAGCAAATGGAATGGATATCTTGGATGTGAATCCAGCTGTTGAGCTTTGGTCTTGGTGAGTTGTGTACTTAGGGACCTTGGAGTTGTTTTTTCCCTTTTTAGTACTTCAATTTTAGTACTTTGGGATTTTTATGCCATGTTGTAATCTAGTACATCACTCCTAGTGGAGTTTCTTTTGTTATGCATACTGCTTTGTTTCCTTTTTCTTCCACATTATTATAGAAAAATCATTCCCAATTGTATGTTATACGATGCAAGGTGCTAGTTGCCGACCAATGGGGATCGGGAACACCCTTCGGGCTATGTCAGGTCCGGCTTGGTTATCAGGTTACCAGGGTACCTAGGCTGGTTCATGACATGCATCTCTATGGTGAACACATCATAAGAACTCCACCTCTAAACTTGTAACCACATGGTAGTTTTTTTCCACTACATTACAAAAAACTAAACTTCCTCATGAAAATTCACTATTTCAAAAAATCCAATTTTAAACATTTCAAAACATTTTTCATAGTTTGAGACATCACAATACCATTACTCTAAAGTTTTCTAAAACATTCCTATTATCCTTGAAAAAAGCATCCACATTTTATTACCAAGTCCATTATATGATAAAAAAATTAAACACATGTTTATAAATTATTTTTAACATGATAAAATTTTTCCATGTATTAGATATTTGCAATAGTTTTTTCTTATTCAGAAAAACACTGAAGAAAAGATCTTTTAAATTCCTATTACTTTTTTCCAAGAAATTTTACACTAATTATTTGATTTAAATTATTTTAAACTATTTATGGGGAGTTATTAGTATGTTTTTAGAAAATTTGGATGTTTCGAGGACTATACATAGGTTGTGCTTGGTTAGGGAAAACCATATTGTGTGGCCTAGAAAATTGTATTCCCTATGTTATTGCTTTGGATAGGAGTTCAAGGTTTTCAAAAACTTTGTGGAATCACCATGAAAACTATGAACCCATGGATATATACATTTTCATAGTTGTAACATGGTAAATATAGACATGATTTTAAATGGTTCACCATTTTTAGAATCCTAGAAAGGGCGTACAGTTGGGGTGCACAGTTACTACTAACTATGATTCCCAACTAAGAAACCATATATGTTGGTTTTTAATCCCCTAATAAATTTAATTAAAATCATGAACCTCATATTTAACCTATAACCACAACTCTTTAGACCTTAATCAAATTAATTGGATTTTGGAGTCTCTCTTGAGGATTCCTTGACTCTACAAACCTCGAATCTTGTGAAAGTAAGTGTTGGTGGAAGATCTTGATCCGCCACTAGTATATGGTTTCTTCTTTGATTTGTGTTTCTCATGATTAGATGTTGAATGATTTTTCTTGTTGGCCTAATCCGAGGGATCTATTAACGCATACTTGATTCATGATTGATGATTGAGTAATATGAGGATTTTTTATCTTGGAACTGAAATAACATAGGGTATATGACCATGGTTTATTTTTATTAACAGGATTATAAATGAAATTTTTATAGAAATTTTTTTAATGATAGTTTTTTGTATAAATTTTTAATATAAAATGATTGTTTTAGCATATTTTTAGCTTAAATATACTTGGTTTTAAATCATGTTTTTATTTAAAATATGTATATGACCTTCCATACCATGTTTTATTTTAATTAAAATCATAATTTTTTAATTATTCTGGAATTGATTATAAAACACTTGGTGAAACCCTACTAGATATTTATCTCACACCATATATGATCCTTTAGGATTTGGTAGATTATAGTATTCTAGATTCAGGTAAATGTAATGTTACACGTGGAGGTGGTGGGTTTTCTTAATTCATGGGATGTGGAGTGATGGAGGTGAATGGTGGAGTTGTGATCCAACTATTACATGGGTTCTCTAAGACTTGTTCATGAAAGATGTTGTGTGTCTTTTGATGATGTACCATATTTTTGGTTTTTAGTTATCTAAATAATTTTGGTTCATTTTTCCTTTAGTATTGGTTAGTTTGATGAATTTATTTATTTTACTATTATGTATCTTTATATGTTCTTATGGGAAAAATCATTCCCTTTGATTTTTTATTTATGTTAGATTTTATCCGATAACCCATGAGGATAGTTAATAACCTTCAGATTATGTCATGATAACCTCATTTAGTAGAATGCCAAGGTATCTAGGCAGTTTCATGAAAAAATGGTATCAAAATTAGGTGGAACTTCATTCCATAATGTTAGTATGTGTTATGAGATGTTCTTGTAGACAAAAAGGTGGATTAGTGGGAATTTTTGGATAGTTACAAGTATGTTCCTAGATAGTTCTCATTTTAGTAAACCTTAAGTTACTAATGGTGTTTAGGAAAAGTATCCTTGGGGAATAAGTTGGTTTTATTTTAGTATTTTTCCAAAATCAGTCTTCATATTTTGAAATACAAAAAAACATGAATTTCTTTTTTGACTTGATGATCTAATAATTATTTCTGGTTTTTTTATGTTTCTTGTTGATATTTCATATCATCATGCCTCAGATGAGACATATTAATAAGTCGAAGGAGGAAGCTTCCAGTGAACCACAATAATAAAATCATATAGTTAGCCAAAATCTTGTTGATATAGTGGTTCATGTTGTCCAATATTTGGGATAGGTATACATTCATGTTCATTCTACCATAGTGTGACCTAAAAGGGATTAAATTGAGATCATAATGAGGTGTTTCTTTACTATAATCCACCAACCTACAAAGGCTCAAATTATCCTAAATAGTTAGTGGTTTAGTTGAAAAATATTAATCATCATTTTGTTTTTTTAGAAATTCCTAATTATTTAAAAGTGAAATGTGTTACCTTTAATATTGAAGGGACTAGCAAGCGATGGTAAGATTTGATGGTGATAATGAATAAAATTATCAAATAGAGTTAAATGAAATTATATTTATTTTCATAGAGAATTTGTATCCAGAATCCATGGTATTGGAAAAGTCTATTGAGTTTCTCAACCTCCAGTAGGGTGACAGGACCATAACATTATATGTGAACTAGTTTACTAAACATGATATGTTTTCTCATGAGGTGGTGAATAATGAGAATCTTGAGGCCCAAATATTTGAGATGATTCTAATAAATTCCATTATATCCTTGGGTTTCATATTGAATCTCACTACATATGTTGACATAATGGATAGATCATTGATGGATGAACTTCACATGGCTGGAAAGTTATGTTTTACAAGAGTCCATCATACACTAAATGGTAGTTAGGTTGGTTTATTTAAAGGAAATTGAGAGTGTTATATGTATAATTGTGGTTTTAAATAGTATAAATAATCCATACCTCCTGTGGTTCCTAGTATATGTTCATTGAATATATTACAATGTGTTATGGTGTGGTATTCAAAATAGGTTTTTATAGAGGCACCTAAGACATGTGGTACGTGCAGTCATTTAGTCCCCTTAAAAAACTTCTTTTATTTTTTACCCCATGTAATAGAATCAAATCATCAACACCAAAAGGTGTTATATTTCAATAAAATGTTTCAATAACAAATAGTTTCCAACCACATGAATCCTAAACTAAGCATTATTATGTTGTGAAAGAGTCTCCATAGGATGCTGAGAGGGGTCCATTGATAGTGAGAGTTACCATCATTATATCTAATTCTTTGTTGACCTCTTTATTATATTATAGTGAATATAACTCTTTTATTTGGACTCATATTATTAATTTTTTAAACCTTTAAATAAATCTTATGTATTATGTGATGGATATTACTACACTAATCATAACAAATAGTGAATACAATCTCCAATAACCCCACTTTCATTTTCTCTGAATAGAGTTTGAGCTCACATGAAATTTTAAGTTTCACTATATGAAAACTATTTATGTCATACTTAGTATAGATTTGTTGATTTCTCATAAGTCCCATATTGACTATTATCTTTATCATGTATCCTTTACAATGACTGATGGGGTGTACTCTGTATTCCAGGGTGAATTGGACCCAAGGTTGAGTAGAGTCACACCATCTTTTCCAATTTTGGGCTAGGTAACATCGATGTTTAGTTTTTACTTAGAGTGAGAATATTTGTGAGGTTATCTCCCTACAATTTTGGTTAATTTTTATAATGTGTTTTCATTTTACTTTTTCATCTTTCCACTAGTGAAGGAGGTGGGGTTTTCCATTGATTTAGTACCTTTTACTCATCTAATGTCAATTCCCTTTTACCCTATAGAACTAGCTAGATTGAAAGAGTTGAAAACTCAATTGAAATATTTGATCAAAAAAAGTATTTATTCACTTGAGTGTGTCAACTAGGGAATTAAATGTTCATTTTTCAAAGGAAACTGATGGAATACTTTACCTTTTCTGGATTACCAAAAACTCAATTGTTTTTTAGTAATGAAAATGGCATACATTTCCATGGATTGATAATTTGTTTTATTATTTGGAAGTAGTGAAGTAGTTTTCAATTATTTATCATTGATCCTATTATCATTAGTTGATAATTAATGAATATGGAATCCCAATGACTACCTTCAGGAGTAGGTGTGGCCATTATGAGTACCTTATTATTCCTTTTGGCCTAACCAATGTTCCTATAGTTTTTATGGAATTAAAAAATAGTATATTTAATGAGTACCTTGTATTTTCTATTGTAGTATTTGTGGATGAACTTTTTCATTACTCCAATACCAAGGAGGTTCATGTGCATCATTTTTGGGAAGTTCCAGATATCTAGAGTGACCATCGACTTTATTACAAGTAATAAAAATGTGATTTAGGGATATGAGAAGTGAATTTATTAGGATATGTGGTCTCAAAATATAGTATTATAGTTGATCCTAAAAATGTGAAAGATTTTATGATCTTTATAAAATATTGGAACATCTTTGAGATTTAGATCTTCTTTGGTTTAGTGCAATATTACCACAGGTTCATTAAATATTTATCAATGTTAGCTTCTCAAATGACTTCCCTTACTCAAAAATGTGTGAAGTTATTGTGATATGTGAAATGTGAGAATTATTTTTGATGAAATGAAGTGTATTTTAACTTCTACACTAGTGTTGACTCCTCCAGAGGTTGGGTGGGGATATGTTGTCTTTTGGGATGAAATAGTATTGGGTTTGGGATGTGTTCTTATGAAAGGTAATCACATGATACCTTATGGTTTCAGAAAACATTGGACACATGAGAAGAATTATCAAATGAATAATCACAATATCAGTATCTCAATGATTTCTCTTCAGAGTTGATGTTACTACCTTTTCAAAGAAATATTTAATATTTATTTTGACCATAAAATCATGAGTTATATATTCTAACAAAAATATTGGAACCTTTGGTTGAGATGATTGGTATACTACCTACAATATTTTTATTTTGAAATTTTCTACACCCCTAGTAAGTGGAATGTCATTATCTATTCATTGAGAAGTAAACTTCAATCCTAGTATATGAAAAAATCATCAGAATAGTGTAATATGAAGTCTCTCTTTTCTTAGTTTCATTTGGCTGTTTGGTAGGAGATGAAAAAGATTGTCGAGAAAAAGTTTCAGTTGACCTCATCTATTATCTAGATAATCCTTTATCAGGAGTATCTTGAGGATGAATTATATGGAATTAGGGACTCTATTTACACTAGAGAGATTATTAGTGACTAGTATTACTTCAATGAGGATGTCCTAGGATTCAAGAATAGATACATTTTTTATTTTTGAGTGAGAAAAGTTGTGATGTGGGATTGTCTAAAATCCCAGTGGGAGATGAACCTTGGCACAAAAAATATGTTCTATAATGTGTGGGGATTATTTTGTTGGCGATGTATGATTAGATATATCACTAACCTTTTTATCATTGGTATACCTATTAGCATGTCATGGTTGATCATAAAAAATATTTGAGTTTTCTATAGACCCATCCTATAACAAAAATGAAGCGGGATGATATTTATATTAATTTCATTGTTGGGTTTCCACATACCCCCCAAGTGATGATTTTGATATGGGTTGTGATTTATTATATAAACAAATCAGATCACTTTATTTCCATTTGATATAAAAAACATTACGAGGAGTTAAGAAGTCTATATACGAGAGATATTTTCATATTGTATGGAGTTCCATGGTTTATAGTGTAATGAACTAACCTAGGTAATCTAGAAAAGTCACCTAAAAAGGTCTACCCCCTAATGAAGTACAACAAATAATAAGTAACATGTCTCATGATAAAACTAAAAAAGGGAAACCAATGGTTTATAATGTGTGAGAAAGAGAACATATCCATGAGACATATAAAGTCATGAAAAATATGCTAAAGCATAAAGATAAAATAATACAAGTCTAAAAAAGTCCATGTGTGACCATCCTTCACCACCAAACCATCCCCCAATGAAGACAACAACAATAAGAGAAACTAACATGAAAAATAATTCCCTTAACTTTATATGATTCCTATATAAAACATCTTCAATTGTATAATGAAAAAGTAGGGTTTGAGAACATATCCCCATAAGATATCATGAAATAATCTATAAAAGTTCTAATATATAGAATTCATCAGTTCTAGATTTAAAACAAATCTAGTTTATAAATAATTTTCCTAAAATTCAACTATTTTGTAAAACATTAATTTAGTTTTCATAAATCATACCATATTCATCAACTCCAAGAATATATAAAGTGTGAAAGAAAATAGGTAAGAAACCATGGGTATACCATAAGATAAGAATGTGAGAAAATAACTATGAAATATAACAATATGTGATAAACCAATCATAAATGACAAGGAAAACCATTTGGGATAAAACTAATGGTATACATACTAGACATGAAAGAAAATCCATAATCTAGGCCTAAGGTGGATCCAAAATATTTAACCTCTAGTGAAATTACACAAAATAAAGTGACATAAATCCTATTTTGGAATTATACACATAAAGTGTGGAAAGTATATTCTTGATGCACCAAAGGTTACCCAATGTGATAAGTTTTTCAGACCCCATTTAAAATACATGAAAAAATTTAATAAGAAATTTTAATTTAAAAATTTACACTTCCCATATTTAAGATTAATTTTAAAAAAACCACTATTAAAATAATTTAATCAAACACTTTGTGTGTAAAAATCTATTTTTAAGGAAAACCACTTTAAAAAATGTATCACAACCAACAAACAAATCCAATGTCAAAACATGGATTTTTATTTAATAAAATAAATTTTATGAATAATAACAAATATAAATTCAATAATTAACCCCTTATATAGAGACACCTACCTCGAGAACAGAGGAAACCTAGTCTCCTTCTACAATAGAGATTGGAAAAAAGAATATTATCCATTGAAAGACATGGAATGGGGGAAAATAGGAAATGATTTACAGAAAACAAAAACCTATAACAAGATAATTCGAAAATGCAAACAAAGTGACTACAACAACCAAAGGAAATTAAGAAGAAAAAAACGGCTTACCAGTGATATGAGATAAAAACCCCGTGGGGATTGAATGTTGAACATAGTGATTCAGAAGTAGAGATATCACCCAATATCAACCATAATATCACTAGGTTTTGATAGGAAGGCATGGAAACTTAATTTAAAAATAATCATATATGAAACATCATAAAAAACTTCTATAATTGAACAATTCAATTCATCCATCCCATTCATTGTGTGAACACCATGAATTTATGAATACAAAAAATGCAACTTCGCAACTTGTAATTTCATGATATAAAAATAATTCATAGGTTGTAATTTTTCATAGTCTAAATTGAGCATACATAATATTCCCTATAATTGATTCACCTCATGTAACAAGTTCTTGATGTGAATGTTTCCAATAGATAGTCCATAGTTTTTATTTTATAGAAACACCCAAACAAAATATCAAAACCTCCAAACCCAAAGAGAATCCTTTAAACCCATTGAATAATTTATTTTAGAACTCTATTAATTCATAAAAACATTAATACATGAACATTTTATCCAAACACGGGCCAAAAAATAACTGAAATAATGTAATGGGATGTTTAATTCTCCCCACCATATAAGCTTTATATCCCTAGAAATTCATCATTATCATGAACTCTTAAAAAGTGAAGTCAACTACTACCTCATCAACCATTCCATCTCTCACATCGTATAGCTATCCCATCCACACTACTATTGTACACAGATGATGGAAATTTTTTACCACATATTACATTGTCTATTAAATCCATAATTTTAACTGGTTCCTCGACCATAGTGGTGTCATGATCAAGATAAACATACTCCCACTAAAACACATGATAAGGATATAGTGTATGATTATTTGGCTTGGAAACATGAAATGTGTCCTTGATGGAAGTAAAATCAGATGTAAATTCCAATTGATACACAATATTTCCAAGATGCTCCATAATCTCAAAAGGGAAAACAAATATCAGTGAAATTGTACCCTTCTTACCCAACCGATGATTTTCCAAGTGTGGTGAAACTTAGAGAAAAACATGATCACCACCCTAAAACTCTAGGGGTGAAATTAATGGTCCACATAGGATTTTTGATGACTCTATGTCATGACCAACCTCTTTGAGGTCAACTTCAACATTTCTATCATTTCATAAACAAGACTCAACTCTACTAAGGATCGGTGTCCCAACTCTTCCCAGTATAACAGATATCTACATCATCACCTATAAAATTCCTAAAAAGGTTCCATTTTACACAAGGATTGATAACTACTATTATAGGATTACTAAACTAAAGGAAAATAATTTTACCAAGAATAACTAGAATCAAGTACCAATGACCGGCACATATCTTCAAGAACCAAATTTCTCTCTATATATATTCAACCATCTATAAATGATATGACATGATCAATTTCAAATGGAAACCCATCACGTCTTACAAACCATTCCAAAACCTGTATGTTAACTATGGTTCCTTGTTAGAAACAATGACTGAGGGGATCCCATAATGTCTCACAACCTCTTAGATATTAAAATAATAGATTTGGTTCACTTTCATCATCTCTATGGTATGAATTAAATTTATTTATTTCATGAGTAGATTTATAATCAACCAAATTTCATCATTTACTCTAGGATTATGAGGTAAAACAATGATGAAGTCAACAAAAATATCATCCCATATCTATAATGGAATGGGTATGGGTTGTAACAACCCAATAAATATCTGGTGCTCCACCTTAATTCTCTAGCATATAAGTCAAAATGATACAAAATTCAAAATAGATCCTCTCATCCCCAACCACCAATACAAACATCTCATGTCAGGATACATATTTTTAGTTCCAAGGTGCACAGTTAATCAATAATAGTTTCTTTTTTCCATCAAATACGGTCTTATATAAAAAGGAAAAACCATCCCGCTTGAGAAACACAAAATGTCACTTGGGGACCAAGATTACACACTTGAGGTCTCCCCACCAAAGAGGATTTAATTAATGTTCTGACACTTGATTCCTTGAATTTTCTCAAGTTTATCCCTCTCATCAAATGATGATTCCTCCTTCATTGAATCCAAGTACACATTCCCACCGACTTATTCCACCCCCAAACTCATCTTAGATAACAATCTCATTAGAGACCACTCTTCCAATGATTTATTCATGGATCTTGTAAGTAATTTCCTACTCAACACATCAGTGACCACATTCCCTTTTCTAGAGGTATAAGAAATACCAAGATCAATAGTCTGGAAAAACTCAAACCAGCATCTCTATCACATGTTTATATCCCAATGAGTGAGAATATACTTCACGATTTTATGATCAAGATATACCATAAACCACTCCCTAAATAGGTAGTGAAACCAAGTTTTTAGTGCATATATAACCACCTCTAACTCAAGATCAGGTCCAAAGTACTTCTTATCAGGAGTAATTAACTAGTGAGAGTTATAGGCAACCACCTATCTCCCTTATATCAATCTGTACCCCAAACCCACAATAGATGCATCAAAGAAAACCTCATAACCTAAACCTATTTTTAGCAGAATCTAAATTGTATCAGAATTAAAATTCATCTTCAATTCCTTAAAATATCTCTAAATTTTTTTATTCAACTATCAGTTTATACCCCTACTAGTTATAGTTTTCACTAGAGATGTATAATTGGATATATCCTCAATAAACCGCCTATAACAGCTACCCAACCCAAGAAACTATAGATCTCAAACACATTTCTAGGATGCTATCAAGACATTACTACCTATATCATTTAAATATCCACAATGTTTCCCCTCTAAAAATTAACATTCCCCAGAAATTTTACTTATTGAATTATGATTCAAACATGGAAATCATACCATACATGTATTTTCCCCCAATGGTTATTGGAGTGATATCCAAATAGTATATTAGCTCATACTCTGAATTGGATTATACTAAAATATCTTCCACAAACACCAAAAAAATATTCTAAAAGAAAATTTAATATTTCATACATGAAATCTAGGAATACTACCAGAGCATTGGTCAGGCTGAATTTCATAACCAAAAACTATAAATACCCATACAATATTCTAGATGATGTCTTAGGTATATCCAATTATTGAAATCTCAAATGGTGGTACCCAAATTGATGGTCAATATTTGAAA
This sequence comes from Viscum album, assembly GCA_963277665.1. Taxonomy (NCBI): domain Eukaryota; kingdom Viridiplantae; phylum Streptophyta; class Magnoliopsida; order Santalales; family Viscaceae; genus Viscum; species Viscum album. The sequence continues at coordinate 1,188,477,457 of OY728164.1, forward strand.
ACCAGCAATCCATCTTGAGCTAACTAATATGATCATCAATTCTTGGAAAATGATATTTGTTCTTTAGGATCACCTAATTTAACTTTCAACAATAAATGAAAATTATAAGGATCCATTTTTCCCACTTAGAAAATAGGATAGGTGAAGACCATATTGATATTCTAGGTTGGGTATATACCTTATCCTCAAGTTCCAAAATATAAAACTCTATTTTCTTTAACTTAGTAGATTCCATGAGGTTGTATTTCATAGAAATGGGCAATATACCACATAGCAGGTCAATGGAATAATAGGTCATACTAACCCAAACCTAGAATCCCACTCACCCATAAAGAAATTATTGAATCCATTAGGATATAAAATCTAAAATTGACAATGATAAAAATAAATATAGTCCTTAAAATTAGTCATCAAATCCATTATAATAATAAATTTGAAGATACCAAGATCAAGAATGAGGAAATATCATTCCACTTCGATGTCAGATATCATTACTCGACATGCAAGACACTTTAAAACTCATCCGTACCTCATTCCCAAAAGTGTGTAAAGATCCAATAAGAATAAAATAAGATTGGAACTTAATCCCAATATAATAATTAAAATTGATGATATAAAATAATTATAATCACTTATATTAAACAAATCTATGACTATAGTTGACAAAATAAACATTATACCTCTAATAGTATCCATTCTTGATTCATAATTCTCCAATGCATACTCTATTAAAAAAAATATAGTACCATTTCCTCCCTATTATTTTATAGACACATGAAAATACCCCTTTGATTGAGTATGGCACCCACCACTAGTGGATGAATAATAATGAACCTACAAACCCTTGGTGAAAGTGGATCCAACCTTACTAGCTTGGGATATCCTTCCATAAATATGTTATAAATGGTCATATTTTTTGCAATGATGAAAAATAATGACATATTTTATAAAATGAGGTTTGTTATGACCATGACATACACATTGATATAAAATAAACATCTACTGTTCTATTGAAACACCTGAAACTAGTCCTGAAGAAAACTGACCACCCATGTACTTTATTTTCTATCTAGAAGATACACACTATCTTAAAATAGTTCTAACCATAACTCTTCTAAAAACTATTATAATATCTATTTAGGATTCTTCAAATGATTCTATATAATGTACCTATAAAATTTTTAGAAGGAACATGAGAATCATCATAATCCGAATATTATCCCTCAATCTGAACTCAAACATCCGAGCCTTTGGGTAATCATTGGTGACTAGATCAGGTGCCAAATTCACCAACTTAACAAAATGGGTGGAATTATATAAAATGGTACACTACCCTTGTTCAAATTATATAAAGTCCTAGGTATTTTCCATTCATTATTTCTTGGGTTAAAATGGACGGTTGGCTATTTTCATGAAAGAAACCCATGTAATTATCATGCAACTCTTCTAACATAACAGAGTCCAACCATCTCCTTCTTGGTCCCTCAAGAATATACCTGAAAACAAACCACATTAGAGTCATAAAAAGTATTTATAAAGTTATATATCATCTAAATTCTATCAGATACACTGCTCATATTCTTGGGGACCTTTGTCACCATGGAAGATGGATGGATTTTACTTGTAAAATTTTGATCCATGATCTACCATTCATTTGAGGTTTCAGATGCCTGGTTGAGTGAGAGTCTAAATAGTGTGGATTTAAACTTCCTCCAAAGAATATTACATATAATTATTCACCTACATAACACATATCATATCTTACCTACATAGATTCAAAATATATCTTCTATGATATGTTTTATAATAAACATAAGAAAAACCCCCATCAATCATGAGAAAATTCAAAAATCATAGGACCAAATTCAAATATCCAAATCAATTATTTCAATTGGTAATAATTTAATGAAGTTATGGATTTTAAGAAAAAAAGGATGGATCAAAATTGAAGGAATAGTTCCATTTAAATAAATTCTATATCTGTTTCATTCAAATAACCTCAATTGGCAATTTTCACGCTTGGAAAAAATCAATGACCACCATTGGTATCTCAGATTCAGTAATGAAAGTGAGATGGTCATGACCCTTGTTCACACTTTCTATCCAAATTCTAATGTTCATAACTCTATTTCAGCTATATTTAAACAACCGAGATATTTTCGTAACACTTCATGTTGGTTAATGGATACACTCCTAATTTTTAATGAACTGAACCAGGCCAGCTAGAGAAGTCACCCAAGAAGGTAAACCTCATGGTGAACTAGAGAAAAGTGGAAGAAACATGTCTCATGATAAACCTAAACAAGGAACAAATAGTGTAAAATTTTAAATCAATAGAACATATCCATGGGACCTAAAATTTCAAGACAAAGCGGCCAAAACATAATGATAAAACAAGACAAGTCTAAACTAGTCCCGTTGTGACAAACATCACCACCAAAACCCATTTAAAACATGTATCTTATCCAATAAAACCATTCTAATTTAAAATAATGTTTTTTATTGAATAACCCCATGGTAATTAAAAAACATCTTTCAATTCAAGAATTAAGACCTTTTATAGAGACACCTACCTCAAGAACGGAGAAAACCTTGTATCTTTCAACAATAGAGATTGGAAACATGAATATCATCCTCCAAAATATAAAGAACAAGGTAAAAATTCAAAGAACCAATTAAAAAAACAAACTGATGATAATCCAATTCACAAACACAACCAGTTCCACTATTAAAATTAATGTCAATATTGAAGCAGAAAGACCACTTTCCAAGGAGATGTGACATGACTTCCATGAGTATCAAACACAAAACTAAGCAATAATAATGGATATAGACCACACAAAATTTATCTAATATTCTATATAAAGGCTTCAACTTCAAATAAAAAATAATTATAAATGTAGATTGATAATGAATTGTTAGAATTGAACACCTCACATTATGAATCCCTTTCATGGAGTTAATTTATTGAATTTATTAATAAATTGAAAAATGAGTCACCTCATGTTCGGAATCAGGATCTTGAATATTTCATGATATAATAAGGTTTCATGAATTATAATGTTTTACACATTAAACTAAACACAAGGTATCTTCACTATAATGGATTCACATCATATAATAGGTTCCTAACTAGAATTTGTCTAGTATATATTCCAAATGAGAGATTCTATATGAAATCCCCAAACAAATGTTGAATCTATTTAAACCCAATGATAAACCTATAAACCTAGGAAACATTTATAAACATACTCTATTATTTAAAAAAAATACTTTGATAAAAATTAGATCAAAACATAGGTCAAGAAATATCTAAAATAAGGTAACAGGATGTTATATATATTGTTTGATGGGGATCCCTCAAATATTATTATTTTGAAGAGGACTCTAGGAGTTGATGGGATCCTTGGTGATTTTGATCATGACGTATCATCTTTAGATGGGTGTATAGATAGAATAAGCTATATATATCCTTGAATAATGTTATTTTATTGTGTTCTCTACTTTGGAGGTTCCTAGGATGTCCATTTTCAACTTATTGAGTTTTCCTAAAATAATTTATACGAATTCACAATTCAAGATTATATTTTTATGGCCATGTATAGTTGTCCTTGTAGATATCCTCTGTGTTGTATATATATTTTTGAATCATCCTAGCTTAGACTAAGTATGTTCTAATAGAGGAAGTAAAATATTCAGTTGATTCATCAGAAAATGTTAATATCATAGATCCAGTATAAAACATTTGTTGATTTTCAATGTATATCATAGTTGTTTTTGGTTGGTGGTAATGTATTTTTGTGAGTTTCACCTTGGTTAGGTCACTGACATCTTGGGAATTAGGGAAATATTACACTAATATTTTTTGTTCCTTTTGATATTTTTTAGCAGGTTGCCAACGCGTCTTACTATTGATCCTTTCCAAAAGAGTTAACCTCTATCCACAACATGTTTCATGTTTCATGGATCATGAAGTATCTTTATTACCCTTATCATGTATTGATCTTGGAAGACCTTGATGTGGATCCTGATTTTAATATGAAATAGTATCCAGTCAGTATTTCTTATTCTAATAAAGATTTACACTGTTGTAAATATATAACTTTGGTTTGGGTGATATGGTAGCATGGTTCTATTTCACATGATACTTGGGAGCATGATGAACTACTGAGAGAGTAGTGGCCCCTTCTCTTTCATGTGGAATCTTCTTGACAGGATTTATGGGAATAAAGTTTTATATGGTGGAGCGGTAGTTACATCACATTACTTGATTTCAGGTAATTTTTCACACTTTTAATCATACATTTTTTTGAACTCATTTTAGAGATATTTTGGTGAATTTTTAAATTTTTTGGATGTTTTGGGGATTATGCACGATTGGTTCAATGTTAAGAAAAATTGTGTGGCTTTTCTTAGAAAACTATGCACTAAATTTTGGTTCTCTAGAGGGGGTTCATGGTTTTTTCATACCATGTGGCCTCACCCTTCAAACCATGAACCCTTAGAAATATGGTTTTACTAGGTTGGTGCATGGTTAGTTTAAGCGTGTGTAAAAATCTGCACCCTTTCCAAAAATCCCATTAATGGCTTACAATTACCCCTAATATTGTAGACCATCTAGGAAATCATGCATGTGTGTTTTTAATCCCCTGAAAAATTGAATTAAAATCCTAGACCACCTGATTTTACCTAAAATCACCCCTATTCAACCCTAATTGGATTCTGTTGCCTTTGGAGACCTTCTAAAGGATTCATTGACTCCTCAAACCACATCCCTTGCAAATCTAAGTGTTGAAATATGATATTCAACCCTTTCTAGTATCCAGATTCTTGATTTATTTGGGTTTTTTTATCTTCTTTATTTATCTCCATTTTGATAGTAGTGAATACTCACTTTTTAGATGGATTTGATCTTAGCTTTTATGGATATTGTTTTTTTTATTCTAAATATTGTTCCTATATCCTCTTCAACTTGATCACTAGGTTGGTGTTTCCAATTAGGGGTATTGATTTGTTTGATAATTTGATTAAATGTAAGAGGTTCTATAAGTATTTACCCAATAATTGAAACAAAAAATTGCTTTATTTAGTTGAAATTATTTTTCAATTGATTTTAAAAACCCTAATTTGATAGGATTTGATGTTGGATTTGAAAAGGGAATACAAATAATGAAAATCACCAATTTCAATGGCATCAAAATTATTGGGTTGAGATTAAGAAAAATTATGTGTTAGAATATGAAATGATTTTACAGAACAATTTTATGCTGGTTCTTTAATAAAATTTAATTTAAATGATATATTATTTGGAAGGCATGAAATTGATGAAAATATATGATTTGGTTTTAAAGTTGAAAGGACATGTTGAAACCTGAAATTGAGAATTTAAACCATGAATGATGAATTAAATTGAAATTATTGAATTTTATATTATTGATTGATTAATTAATTCAAGAACATGTGATATTGATTAGTTAGTTAGGTGTTAGAGAAATCAAGTTATTACTCTAACTCTGTAGTAATGGATTGAAAATGAAAACTCTAACTAAACCTAGTTTGACATGGTTTTCCCAGATGCGATATTGACTAATTAGTCCCATTGGCCTAAGGATAGAGATGTGTGCACACATACTTGAGTCATGGATGATGATTGAGTGGTGTGAGAATTCAATATCCTAAAACAAGTATGACTAAGGGAATAAGACCATGCTGGTTTGTTTTGTTGGACTTGATTATACATGAAATTTTTTATAGATCTATTTATTCATATTAGCTAATTGGTAAAAAAATTAATATAAACTACCCAGTTTGGAAAATTATTAATATATATTCAATATACATGATTCGAAATCATATTTTTATTTAAAATATAAAAATAACCTTTCATTTCTTATTTTATTTAAATTGAAATAATAAATGGTTTAATCATTATGTAATTTATTATGGAACCCTTGGTGAGACCCTAATTGGTTTTAGCTAAAATCATTCTTTTTTCCTTTAGGTTTTTGTAATCTATGTTATTGAGGTTTGATTAAAGGTAAAGTTCATATTGGAGCTAGCAGGTGTACTTGATCCATGGGACATAGAGTGATGAAAGATACTAGTGGAGATATGATCCACATATTACATATGCCGTCTAATACTTTGTCTTAATAAATGTTGTGTTTGTTTTGATGATGTACCATATTTTGGGTTTTTCTTTATCTGAATTCTTGTGAAAATTTTCTCCTTGAGGATTATTTGACAAACCAGATGATTTTTTAATCTTCCATTGTTATATTTTTTTTTGAAAATTTGGAAAAAAATAATGCCCTTTGATTTCCTATTTGTTCTAAGTTCTAGTTGCCAACCTATGTTGATAGGGAACACCCTTTAGGCTATGTTTGGATCGGATTAGGTATCCACTTACTAGGATATCTTAGTTGGTTCATGATATATTCACTTTACAACCTTATCACAAGTTGAAATCATTATCTCCTTTTAAAAATCAATGGTACTCCCACTCCATGAAATCATTTATGGTTTTGAGAACAGCTTAGAGTACAACCTATTTTAAAACATTTCTTGAAAATAAAAAACCATTTTGAATCGAAACATATGATCTCTTTTAAATCATATCTTTAGAATTATAACTATATATGGAAATAAAAAACTACATGAAAATAATTTATGATGCCCCATTAAAAAATGAAAAAACGTGAAAATCTAATTTTTGCAAAACACTCGAAAAATACCATCACAAAAATTTATTCCCCTTTAAAATCACAACCAAAACATAAACACATTTAGAAACAATCAATCACATTAAATCACAGATTCAAATTCTCATAAATTTTATAGTCATACAAAAAAATCATATTTTATATTTAAATTTATTTATAAAATCCTCTTACAATTCAAACATTAAATTATATTTCCACTTAAACAAAAAATAAACACCCATAACATATAATTAAATAAAATTCAATGCATACCACCCTATATAATGAACATAAAATAATAAAAACATAATAAAACATCATAAAAAAAATCACAATATCATCAATTACACAATGAAAACTAACATTACATGCCTCACTATAATAGTTAACACAATTAGATATCACATGGAAAGAATGTGAAGAAATTAAATTCATCTGATGGTGTTGTAGTGATTTGAATGGTTTAACTTCATGGTTTTTAGAACTATGTGCCAAAAATGTGATGGGCTCTGGAAGGGTTGAAAATCGAAAAGCATGTCTTTCGTACGATTTTCCTAACTATGAGTAAAAATCATGTATCCCTAGTTTCTTCCACATATATACCAAAAAACATTTTTTTATTAGTAAAACACATAAAACATGAATAATAATATAAACACTATAATATAAATTTGATATACACGAGAAAAAATAGAAAAAAATATATAATCAAATACTCGCATCCCTACATCCCCTTCTATATTATATTTCATCACATGATGTCGTAATTTGGCACACAATTTTGATCTACCTATGAAAATATGATGATAAAATTATTATTTCTACCACGAAGCACCTCAAAATATAATAGGATGTTTTGATACCCTTTTTTTACAAACCAACATTGCTTAACATACCACATCACTCAGGTCAACCATCCATAATGATCGAGTCACTTTCTCAATTTCCATGGCTGGTGATAAAAATTAGGGAATCAATGTTTAAACTTTGAGAATAGTTTCACCTCATAATCTAATAATCACATCATGGTAATTCCACATAGAATCTAGTATTACCCATTTCTAAGTTGGAATTCCACGCCCTAAAATAAATAGTTTAAAATTATAAAGATAACAAAATAGATTACTGCATCAATAAAAATAATCTTCAAATTATAAATAATATACCATAAGTATAAACAAGAGTGAAATATAAATACATATATAAAATGAACCAAAATCAAGACTATGACATAGAGTGTGATGAAAAAATTCCCTAAAGAACCTCACTAAGGATCTGAAATGCTTTTTAATATCCCAGCCTCTATATGATAATTGTTCACCACTATAAACACACTCTAGAAGAATGAAAATCATCAAGAGGATTCACTATACACATCATGCCCTATGCTCTACCTATAACCTATATGATAGGTATACATACACCCAAAGTAATATGTTGGGTGTGAGTATAATTTTTGTAGGATAACACCATGAATATTATTAATAATTGTCTCTATGAAAACCATTAGTCCATGTCTGAAAAAATTGATTTTTTTTAATTTGAAATATTATTATCAAATCATTTGGTTTTCTTTAAAACAATTATATTTCCATAAAATACAATATAAAAGTATCATTAATAAAATAAAATAAAAAAGGAATGAATAAAATGAATATCCAACATAGAAATGGTTAATAAGTAATTAAACACCCAAAATAAACCCCAACATGCAATACCATATTGATAACAAAAGATACATGAGGTATCTATAACCTATAGGTTCAAAGGGAAATAAGACCCACTAATTTTACACTAACTATCTATGTGTACATAAAAAAATTAACCCAACCTAAGCCTATCGAGGACATTAGAAATAAACCCAAGCTACTGTCACTCCTAAATCTATAGAAGAACCCATCCACTCACCTAAAAACTTAAAGTCACCCATTTGTAATAAAAAACCTTACCATAACCAATATAATCAAATTACAAATCATGCTCATTTCAATAAATCAACAATAAAAATTAAACCTTGTTTTGAAAACAACATTTGAAATCACCTTGGATTCTTGAATCCCCTATAGAAAATTTATCAAATACATTTCTGGTATAAAAAATAACCTTAAAGGAAACATATTTTTGAAATAAAAAAAATATTTTTCACCATTTTAAGTCGATTTTCTATTAAAAAAATTTCATCCATAACTTTTTATAAAAAAACTCATTTTTGGAAAACCTCTTGAAACACCATTTTAATTAACACACAATAAGAATCACATAAATGGTTTTAAACTCATAAAAATTTATACAAACATAATTTTTGAAGTAAAACAAAATAAAATTAATGAACTAAATGTCTTCTTTTAGAATATCTTGTTATGTAGAGATAAAAACCTCTAAATTAGTTGTAAAATTTTAACCTACATCAGAAACATCAATAGATGGGTATAAGAAATCCCCACTTACCTATAAAGACAATAAATTTCATTACAAAATGAACCCACCCACTGGGTTTGGAAACCTAGGGTACCAAAACCCAAAGAATAAGAAAGAATAAGGTTTTATTACGATAAAGGGAGATGAAAATAAAAATGGAAAAAAATCCATACCATCAAGTAATACACCTTAAAGGAAGGGAATACACCATGAAATAAAGGAAGAAGGGGTACTAAGATAATGTGAAGAAATATATTGTGAATGGGGAGGAAAATGGACAATTTGATTAAAATTTATAAGGTTAAATGTGTAAATTCAAAATTTCTGTTTCATAGGATAATCTGTATAAACTGGATGCAGGTTGGAAAAATCAAGCTCCAACCCTTCTTATCACCCAACACTTTGAAAACATTTATCATGGTTTGTTGGATACTTAATCTTGATTTTCCTACCTATGAGGGAACCATGAAAAATATAATAGATCTCCTATAACCCCACTCACATGGTTAAGAAAATTATTTTTACTAACTGTACACTGGCTAATTTAATATAAAAACACAATATTTTAACCCCAAACTCCTGCAAACATAAAATTAAATGAAATAAATTTTAAAACCCAATTGTATACTTATAAGTAACCTTTGGGTGTCACAGTTAGTCATGAATAGCTATAAAAACCAAGATAATATTACCATGAAATAATGTAACCAAGATAACATTAAAATGTTAAGTAAAATGAAGTGGAGGAACATAGAATAAAAAGGATTAAAGAATGAGACTTTGGTAAACAATGAGTATAATCATCATAAATTTCATAATTCAAGTGAATCATAAATCAGATGTGTTATCCTCAATATTTAGATGATAACTACTTCCAACAAACAACCTATAAATACTGCTTCCCACACAAAGTTTAGAACATACATCATGCACATATATACAAACACACATAGATCACTCAATCCCTACCTTATCCACACTCATCCCCAACCTAAGAATGAACACCCCTATTTGATACCATATTCAATCCAAGTACATTTTTACTATATAATTAGATCTTCTCCATGCTGATCAGGTCCAATTATAATTGGGTTTTTATCTCAATTTTACTATGGTCAGAGACTTTAGTCGGGTGAAGAAAATTTTCAATGTAAAGAATAGTGGATGTGTCTCATACCTTAATTCAATTCCCATGTATTAAATTAATTAAAAGGTTATATTTAAAACCTCTCTTTTGTATTATTACATTTCCATATCATGGTACCTTTATCTAAGAGGTGTATTACACATAGCCGATGTAGGAATTCCATTTGTACCTATATTTCATTTTTTAAATCCATCCCATTCTCACTCCTCCTTCACATAAAGCTCTTGTGAACCTAGACCTTATTCAAAAACATCACTTATATAAGTCAAACTACCCTTATTTTTCATATAAATAGACCTCATGTGGCTTATATCAAAGGATAGAGGAAGAATAAAATATTTATATGGTCTAGTCATTGAATTTTGAAATGTTGTACACTTTTTTTCTTTCCTAAGTCTCCCACATCACCTTCTGATGAAAAATATTAGTGAAAACCTATGAAAAAATAATTTTATTTTTGTAAAATTATATCATCTAATTTTTTTTACCCTATAATCATGATGAAATATTCTTTTGGACTATTGAAAATGAACCCCTCCCTATAGAATTATTTTAGGGTGTCATGTGCTTAAGTCAGCCTGGAGATCTCATACTTGGGTGCCACACTCCAAAATTGTCCCATATAATTCATACCAGGGTATTACACATCCTTGATACCCTAAAGATCTCATATTAGGGAACCACATTATAGGTTATCCTAGAAGAACCATACTAGTGTTCAATGTGAACAAGTCACGTTGGAGATCATATACTAAGGTGACACTTTTTCCAAGACCCCATACTAGGGAGAAACATTTCTGATGCCTCCATACTTGGGATAAATTTTTTCTAAGCCTCCATACGAGGGAACATTTATCAAGACCTCATACTAGGGAGATGTTTCTCTCAATCCTATATATTAAGGAAACACTTTTCTTAGGATTTCATAATTGGTTACCCCATCATCCAATCCCCCATACCAGGTCAACACATTTCCTATGGATCTATACTTGGGAGACACTTTTCCTAGAACATTGTACTAGGAATAAACTTCTCCCATACCCCCATACTAGTGAGACATTTTCCTAGGCCCCCATACTAGGCCACCAGATTTCCTAGGCCTCCATACTTGGGTTTTACTTCAACCAATCCTCCTCTACAAGGGTGAAACTTCACCCAGACCACACTAGATAAGATTAATGTTATGCCACACCCATTTAATTTATTTGGGTAACCCATATTCTCGGACCACATACCAATTTACCCATTCACTCATTCCTCCCCGACCTCTTGAGAAACATGATTTGGTTATTCACACCAGTTCCCCCCACCTTCAATTATCTATTCCATTAACAACTGGTATTAATTATCTCATGAGAAAGATTTTCTATTTTTTTCCATAACTAATTGGACCTATAGTATTTTAATAATATTGTTTAACTTGATAATGAGTTTCCTTATCATTAGGCCAATAAGAAAATGCCTTGGATAAATATGCACAATTTGGATTCCCAATATGGCTACTATAGCATCAAGTATCCAATCATGCTTCCTTTGTCCACTAAACGAGAAATGAAAACATATTTGGGCCTCATGTTAGTTTTAATCCCAGACTCTTACTCATTGGGGCATATCTCCCATGATTCAAGTCTTCCCCATTTAATTACCAATATACAATAGGTATACATACATGTTTATTCATCCAACTTGATGTAATCCCAAAAAAATACCTTCACTGGAGTCATCTTCCAAAATTAATTAGAAATGGCCTCTTAAAATTTATAATCCCCAAAACATATCTTCAATGATGATCATATCTATATGATCCCCATAAATGATCCATGCATATATGGACATCCTAATAGGTGACAGACATAAACATACCCACTCTTATCTATTTAATTATAGACATGGTGAACCAGAAAGGGAAGCTCATATATAATTCCTACACAAACCATTACATTGTTCCTTTCACCTACTAGTCCAAGATTTGTAACTCAAAACTCTATAAAATATAATATATTTTAAATGACATTAAATTTATCAAAATCAGTCAAAAATGATTGAACTTGAATGGAACTTCAATTGGTAATGGATAGATGGCCTTAAAAGAAACCAGCATAGTCCTTATCACATGACTATAAAAATAACACATCATGATTTTATATTTATTTTTTTTAAGTAAACATGATTTATTCAACATCATTATTTATATACAACCATGACCCTAAATGAACATATAATATAGTATACCTTTATAACCTAGCCATTGGATTTTATGGTATGAAAATGATTAACCACATCATTATATATATAAATATATATATTTTTGTAAATTAAAATTCATTTATTAGGGGAATATAAACAATTGTTAATTTTATTATAAAATCATTTAATTATTAAAATACATATTTTATAAAAAATTGTATTATTTAATATGTGATATGTATTATTATACAAAAAAATATATTCTTCTATATTCAAAAATTGTTTTTAATGAAATTTATTGTTAAATTTTTAATAAAAACTCATAAATTAGTTAACTAAATGTTAGTAATGAAGATAAAATCATTTAGAGGTAAAAAAATATTTTACACAGAACTATTTTTATGTGTGTCATGTGTTTTTATCATAATAAATAAAAAATATTTATTGATTATTTTTTTTAATTAAATGTACATATTATATATTCAATAAATTATTTTATCATACATTTTATAGTTTCTACTAGGTATGTAATGATGTAAAATTCAGGTTTATGCTTAAAAATACATTTTTCCAAAAAGTGGTTTTCATTGCATTTTGCGTACTTATTTTAAAATTAAATTATTCCATTTGTTGAAATGGAATTGGATAACATGTATTCTATATTTTTATTCATCGTGTAAAATTTTTTAATGAAAAAACTTTCATTTTTTGTCATAATTAATAGTAAATATAGTGAAAATTAGTTATTGTGGTTAAGGTTAATATGGGGTATTGGGGGTTAAACCAAGAGATAAGGGTATGATTTCCACATAAACTGGTATAATTTTATTTTTTTGAAGATATTTTAACACAATATTTTACTAAATTTAGATCCATGTACATTATGAATCATTATATTTGGTAAATAAATTAATTATATTTAAAACTTTTAAGTAATTCCAACTATGTAATCTCCCTCACTTATAAAAGGGAACCTCTTATCCATCCTTATTCACAAAAAAATTACCTCTAGATCATCCAAAACCTAACATAATTCCTTTATAGATTCTATAAATTCATCATAGAGATAATATTATTCTCTTAAGAGCAATCATTCAGGGTTATTTTTTAAGCTAAAGGATTTCTCTCAAAGAAGAGGTATAAATATTAACCATGATATTTCTATTTTATTACTTCATCAACCTTACCTAATCCTATTGTATAAGAAATAAAAAAATTAATAAAATATAATAAATATAATAAGTTATTGTTATGGTTATTTTACATCATTATTTCACCTCTTTATTACCAAATGTTAAATGAATATATCGTTCGTGCTTATGTGTGGACCACCACCTCCATGTAGAGATAAGATTCATTTTCCAACACTTGTTCACATTGATAGATATAATGATGGATTTAATATATATATATATATGATATTTAGGATATAATTATTATACCATAATTATAATATATCATTTATATTTATTTATTTATTTTCATTAGAAAATTAAAATATTGTTCATGCATACATATAGACTACTGTCTCTAAGAATAGTTAAATCCATTTTTTATCAATACCTTTAATGGAAGATTATAAATATGAATATATTGAATATATATAATTTTTATATAATGATAATAATTATAGGAAGTATAGAACCATGATCAATGTATAAGGACTATAACTATCATGTCAAAAATTTGATTCAAAAAAGAAATAGTTAACACTTGGGAATGGCGATTTTAATAAAAAAATATTATTAAATGGGTGTAAAAATATTATATGTGGAACATATATATATTTATAATTATCAATATGGATATTATATATAATTATAATAAATTTAAATTTATTTTATATATTTTTAGAGTTTTTATAAAGTAATACGTACTTGAGGTAAGTGTTTTACATTACAATTTCATTTTTTCAGAGATTGTTTATGATTAAATTTATACTGATTAAATTATATAACCTAACTCTCATAAATATTATTAATCTTATTATAATATGGTTATTTATATATTTCATTTTTCCTATCATTTTCCTCTCATTATGTACTCAAAATTCAAAAAATATGATTGCAAAGAAAACCAACTATTTTCTTCTCTTTGGTTGGGAATAATTTTCTTCCATGTCCATATTTTATTATAAATATTTTACAGAATGTTTATTACTCTAATAATATAAATTATAAATGAAAATTTTACCCATTTAGGAATTATTTATAAAAAAATAAATTAATTTTTCATGTCATTTTGCAAGCGGGGTAAATTTACCATTGGTAGGAATAGACACTTTTTTTAACATATACCAAACGAATGTATTTTCCCAACCTAATGAATTATATTTTATTTGAAATATAACTTAAATGTTTCCATGGTTAGTTTCAAGGAAAAAAATTTTCCTTAATATTTAGATATGAAATAATTTATTTCAAAATGAAAAGTGTACTTTCCTCCAGAAATATTCTTGTGATATTTTGAAGGAATATTTAATTTATGGTTACATAATTTGATGTTAATTTGGATTCATTGGTTAAATGATGTTATGATACTATCCTTGATATTTGTATGCAAGGTTATTCATTATTATGGTAAAATCTTGATGAAATTCCTTTTCTTTATCATTGTTTTATTTATGATGTAATGATAAATAATTTTATGATATTTTAGTATAATGGATTATGATTATATGATGGGTGGGTTTGTTATATACCGTTAATTTATTATGTAAGGATTAAAGATTGTTTAGATCAATAGGTGTACTAAAGTTTATCCAACAAAAAGGTGGTACACATGAGGTTATCCTAGGCTCAAAGACGGTATAAAAGTGGTTATCCTAATCCAAACATGTTATGAATGTATTAGTGGGTAGCCATAACATAACATTTATTAGATTTTGACTATGACACACTCTATTCCCCTCCTTTATAATATTATCTTATGCTAAGGTTATTCTATCTTTTCTCATGTTTGTTAATTCCTTTTTTATTCATGTCTTATAAACTGCCAAGAATTATGTCGTGCTTTAGGATTATGATATATGAATTTATGGGTATGGTTTTCAAATATTAATATCATGTTATCATACCCTTATACTCATATTCTGATTAAATGATCATGGATATATACATTTCTTACCCATATTATGAATCTGATCTCACCCTTTATTATGTTTCCATTTACCCAAGATATGTTCAAAGGTTTTAAGTATGATATATGTCTATAATGGGTGATGGTTGTGAAGAACCCAGTGAGAGATGATATAGATATTTTATGTACCATTTTCCTATATATATATGTACCAAAAGACACATGAAAACTATAGTTCTGGTGTCAATTGTAATGATATGTATTTAATATTAATCTAATAAGATATAATATTTAAATATATAAATTTTGGGTCTCCTAGGTTGGTATCATGGAAAGGTTTAGTTATTTTTAGAAACCAAAATAATAAAACTATTGTGAGAACACTTAAGATAAGAGTAAGTAGAGGATAAAATCCTATGTTATATTAAATAAAATAGTGTGGTTTTCCTAGAAAATACATCCCATTATAGATACTAGAAAGTTCATGTAGTTGTGGAATAGATTCAATATGGGTTATTAACCTTAATTGGGTAAATTGGGTATGAAATCAATCATCACTGGTTTATGATGAGTGCACCTAAGTATGCACAACCATCTAGATACACCCAGCAGATATGATTGGTTTAATTCAAATTTTCTTTATGAAACATTATGATGGATTTAAATAGATGGTGGCCATGTATGACCTTGGGTGTCAAAGATTTAGAATAAGGTGTTATTATTTATACATCCTAAGAATTATTTTTCATAATTGTTCACTCTAATTAACGATTCATGATGGTCAAGCTAATCCCTTTGTATTTAGTAAGGGATTGAATATAAAATGTTAATATTGAGGTGGTTATAAATATAATCATATTTATATGTACCCTATTTGAGTATATCTATTCGTATTGATATATATTATGAAAACTATCAAGTATTGTTAATTAATATCCTCAACAATTAAATTTTAAATTCAATGGGAAGTCTCATAATGGTATGATGATCACATCTAAATTATACGAATATTATTTAATTGAATTTTATTAGAATGGGATTCCAAAAAAAAAATCTCATTGTTCTTCATATAGTTGAATTTTAAGCCATTTTATTCATGGATTAGATTTTTATATATAAATTCCAGATCAATTGTTGGCGAAGGGAAGTCACATTTTCTATTCTGAACCATCCTATGATCATTATAGATGTGAAGCTAAATATGAATTAACAATGAAAATTACACCTATTTTATGGATATTGGTACTTATAAAAAGGGGGTATTTATCTAGTATGGTTGGGGAGAAAATCAACATTGAAGATATTAATATTATACTGAAGTTTATTGATTTGTTTCTTGATAAGATACCTAGTCTTCCACCAAGTCATTCTGAAGTTTTTTCATACATAGTGATACACCTATTTTAATGATCCCATATAGAAAAGACCTGATTTAGTTTCTTTATTTCAAAAAGATACTATAGGAGAATATTTATTAGGGTGTCATTCATCCTTGTGCTTCACCATTGGGTGGACATATTATTTTTCATAATAAGAATTTTGGATCAATGAGAATCTATATTGATTATAGGGAACTAAAAAATACCACATTAAAGAAAATGCATCCTCTTACAAAAATTGATTACTTGTTTGATAAATTATATAGAGCTTAATATGTTTCAAGGATTCATCTTCTATCAAGAAAATATAAATTTTTTGGAGACTACAAATTTATAGTGATTCCATTTGATCTAACTAATTACCCCTCTATCTTCATGGATTTAATTAATTGAGTCTTTAGAGATTACCTTAATCAATTTAAGATATTATTTATAAGAGATATTTTTATATATTACATGTTCAATAAAGATCATGAAGATAACTTAAGGATTTTACTCAAAAACCAAAAGGATAATAATATGTGTTTAAAATTTATCAACTATGAATAATATATACATAAGGATTAATTTTTAGGTTATATAATCTTAAGAGTGGTTATATCAGTGGATTCATCTAAGATAGAAGTTATTGAGAATTGGAACAGAACAACCATAGTGACTATGATCCATATTTTTCTTGTACTGGTTGGATATTTTTGTCTCTTTGTGAAAAAGTTCTCCAAACTATCTATTCCACACACTAAGTTCACTCGGAGGGATTCAAGTTCCTTGGAAAAAATTAATATGAGAAAAAATTTAGGTAGATGAAAAATAGGTTTTTTAGTGAACATGTTCTCACACTACCCTATGGTGGATAAGGGATTGTAACTTATGGTGGTAAATTGAAAAGGTGGTTGAGTTGTGGTCTTATGTAGAATTATATGGTGATATATTATATCTCATGATAATGGAAGGATGTGAAAAAAATTACCTGACTTTTGATTTATTTTTAGTAGAGGTAATATTTGAATTGAAGATATAAAGGCATTATTATTATGGAGAAGGGTGTGACATATATAGTAATAATAAATTTTTTGAGTATATATTCAGGTTGAAAGAGTTAAATATACTCCAGATAATATGTCTAGATTTAATCAAAGATTATGACTCCATAATATATTACCAACGAAGGAAAGTGAACTAGGTGGATGTTGTTTTGAATAGAAGGGTTAAATCTTGGTTATCTATAATGAAGATAGATAATATCCTATATTTAGGTATTTCGAATTTATGGACCCTAAAATCATAAAGGTAGGGGGTAAATATTATCTTTCTAAAATGTTAGTTCAACCATCTTTCTATATAAAGATTAAAGAGGTGAAAAAGGTGTAGGTAATATGTAAAAGATGGTTTGAAATGTTCATAAGTTTAACCTTGATTTTGATGGAATTATAAGGTTTGTGAATTGAGTATTCATCCCCTTAACACAAAATGTGAAGAAAGATCAATTTAAATAAGATCATATCTCATTAATATCTATTCATCATTAATGTATGAATATGTATAGAGATATGAAAAATTATTTCTATTAGGGAAGCATAAAGGGAGGTATTATATAGTATATATATTGGTACTTATAATGTCAACATGTTAAGGCTGTGAGATGGAAGTCTAAGGAATACTTATAGATATTTCCCATACCAAAATGGAAATGGGAAACCATCAGCCTAGATTTCATCATTAAAATCCCCAAAACATCTCAAGTCCATAATGTTATTAAGGATGTAGTCAATCACCTTACCATCACATTCCATTGTTATCAGAGAATATTTCTCTCATGATTATATTTCCAATTTATAAATTAAGGAAGTTTTAAGGTTTCATGGAGTACCACATTCTATAGTATATGACATAGATCTAAGGTTTACCTCAATGTTCTGGTGAATTCATCATCAAGATCTATATATTGAGTTGTGTTTTTTTACTTCCTATCATCCTCATAAAAATATTATGTCTAAGAGAACTATTCAACCCTCATAAGATATGTTGATATTTGGTTCTCTAGATTTAAAAGGTGGTTGGGATAAACACCATCCTCTAGTCAAATTATCTTATAACAATAGCTTTCACTTGAGAATTTAGATGGATCCTTATAAATATCTATATGAAAATAAGTGAAAAACTAAAAAATTATAGGATTATATAGGAGAAATAAAGATATTGAGACCTAATCAAGCTATGGAAATAGAAAAAAAAGGTTATATTTATTTAGCATCACACCAAGGCAGCTTAGAGTTAACAGAAGAGTTATGTTGAAAATCATTTAGGGGACCTATAATTTGATATTGATGAGAAGGTATTACTATTAATTTCTCCACAGAAAAAGGTTTTATGCTTCAGGAATAAGGGAAATATAATCCCTTAACATATTATTCATTTCTAGATTCTCAATGTAGTAAGAATTATAGCTTATCATTTAGTGATTCCACCAAACCTCTCTCAAGTTAATTATTTCTTCCATGTACCTATTTTGTAAAATTATATACATAGTCATTGAAATGTACTAAAATCATATGTTTTACTACTAGTTAATGATATATCCTATAATAAAAATAGACAGAAATATTAGATCATATATATAAAGTTACCTAGAACAATACTAATTGCATTAAAATTCTTTGGATAAATTAGAAGTTTGAGGATGATACATGGGAACCTGAGGATGTTATGAAGAATAAATATTGTAATTTTTTTGTATAAAAATAAAGGAACTTCAAGAAAAAATTAATTTATTGTGGTTATAATATAACACCTTGTGATTTAATTTGAATTTATTTTTAAATATACCTGAAGTATTCAATTTCTTACATTACATGCAATCCAAATCCAAAATGAACCCTTGATATAGTATACTATTTCTTCCTAGATATTTTATTGAAAGGAATGAATATGATTAACCATATCATGAAATACATATATATAATTTTTCTTAAATTCAAATTTATTGATTAATTCCAAATAAATAATCATTTACCTTATTAATAAAATCATTTTATGATTAAAATACCTATTTTTAAAGAAATTAATTTTTATAAATATTGTGTATTATTATCTTAGAATTTATATTAATCAATATTAAAAATTTTATTTTAGTGAAATAAATTAGAAATTTATTAATAAACAACCATATATTAGTTATCTAAAGTTATGAATGAAGATAACATCATTTAATGGTAAAAAGAGCTATTTTACATAAATTTTTTTTTCACAATGTGTGTTTATCATAATAAATTAAATAAATATTTATTGAATAATAATTTTAATGAAATTTATAGAAAATATATTCAATAAAATATTTTAACATTCATTTTATAGTGGTTTATTTTCATGGAATGAAAGTTAATTTTGATTAATGCTTAAAATTAATTTTCCTAAAAAATGGTTTTTATTATGTTTTTCATACTTATTTTAAAATTAAATTATTCTGATTATAGATAATTAATTTAATAATATTGATTCCATATTTGGAATCATCATGTCCAACAAATATTAATGAGTTATCTTAAGTAATAGGTATAAATATCAACCAAGATCTTTCTCTTTTGTTTCTTGTTCCACATTTAGTAAAACTATTTTATCCATAATAACATGATTAATACCAAATAAAATATACAATTAGATGTTATTATGATTATGAAACAATATTTCTCCACTTATTTAACTTCAAATGGGAAATGAAAGTATCATTCATGCATACTTATGGACTACTACCTCCACATAGCGATATGAATCAATCTCCCTCCCAAACTCACATTGAAGGATATAATGATGGATTTAATAAATATATGTTAATTTTAGGATAAAATTATGATTCTATAATGATAAAATATTATTTATATTTATTTCATTATTTTAATTATAAAATGAAAACAATATTCATGTGTACATAAGAACTATTATCTCAATGAATAATGTAATTAATGTTTTATCTCTAAAATTTATGGATAATTAAAATATTTATATAAAAAATATATATGAAATTTATAAAATTATTTATATTAATAGATTATTGAACCATGATTATACAAGGACTGGAACTGCTGAACTAAACTTTTCCTGAAAAAAAAAGTTAACACTAGGGAAATGTGGTTTTAATAAAGATTTATTAATAAATTGGTATTGAAATGTTATAAGTGGACTGTATATTTCATTATAACTATTAATATGGGGTTAATGTAGAATTATAATTTATTTAAATTTATTATATATTATTTCACAGTACTTATGAATCAATACGGTCTTGGGGTAAGGGTTTTACACTATAATCCCATTTTATTGGGATTGATTATGCATAAATTTTCAATGATGAAATTATATGATCTATCTCCCTAAAATATTATTTAATTTATTATAATTTGGTTATTTATAGAGATTTTATTTTTTTACCTTTCATTTTACTCCCTTTATGTACCCAAAAGTAGAAATGATGTTTTCAAGGAAAACCAGCTTCATTCACTCTGGTCAAAAAACCTTTTACTCCATGTCCATATTTCATTTAAAATATTTTCAAAATTTTCATTTAATATTATCTGCAGAATTATTAAATAAATTTGTCTCAATTATTTAATTTCTATAAAAAAAAAATTAAAATTGGTTTAATTACTATTTTCTGAATGAGATACTTTTCACTAAAGGTGTGAACTTAATATTTTTTTAACATATACAACATGAATGGATTATCCTAACATCATAACTACACTTTATATTAAAGCTTACATTAAAATTTTACATTTTTATTATAATATAAATAGGTTTTGTTTAATATTTTATAAATATTTATATTTGAAATAAGTGATTTCAAAATAGAAACTTTATTCTCTTCAAAAAAATATTTTAGTAATATTTTAAAGGATATTGTTCATAAATGATAACATCCTTTGATGTTACTTATAATTCACTAGTGGATATAATACTATAATATAATCCTCATTATTTCTATATATTTTTATTGATTATGATGATTAAATATTAATGAAATCCATTTTCTTTTTCATTTGTTATGTTATGCAAAATGATAAATATTTTTATGATCTTATGGAATACATATGAGTGGATTGTGATTATGTAATGGATGGTTATATTATATCACTCTATTTTATTGGGTAAAGGTTAATTTTATATGAGATAAAAGGTATATTTGAGGTTATCTCATTCCCAAAATGAAGTTACATAGGAGGTTATCCGATGTTTGAAGCTGGTACATCAAAGGTCAGCTTAACCTAACATGCGATAAATGCCTTGGTGGGTATCCTTGAAATAATATTTATATGAATTTATTATACAACATTATTGTGAAATTATATTATTCCAATTTTATTATTTAATGGATCATGTTCTTTGATTTATTTATGAATCATGTCTTATGAACTGTCACTATTTATTCTACGACTCATGATTATGATATATGAATTACTAGGTATATGTTGACCTCATGTTCTTATAAAATTATTATCATGTTATGATTAACTGATCATTTACATATCCCTTATTTACCCTTGTCAATCATCTAAACTTTCCCTTTATTGGGTTTCCTTTACCACAACATATGAGGAAATGTTTTAAGAATTATATGTCTAAGATGGGTGAAAGTTGTGAATAACTTAGTGGAAAATGACATAGATCTTTTATGTAAAATTTTTTTTGTATCAAAGTTTCCAAAAAAAAACTAAACATATATTATTATATTATGAATTGTAAGGATATGTAATGAATATTCATCTAATAAGTTATAATATTTATTTCTGTATAGTTTGGGTCACCTCAATAAAAGGTTTGACATGTCTTGTCAAAAATCACTAAACTACATGGGTTTTGATTCTTGTAAAATGTATTTGTTGAAATCCCCTATCACGGGATATATTCTAACTCAAAAACACCTACCACCTCCCTAGATGATGATAATTTCTATAGCGACCAGAAATGATACGTTAAACTAGAGAATAATAAACTAGAACAAGATGGTTGGAAGAAGGATGGGAACTTTTCTAGAAGTAAAAGTAACATTTATTGATCAAAAAAGGTTACAATAGTATGAAATAAGGTTAAAACTTATATATGTTAAATTCAATTCATGGTATTGATCATTAACTCTCATTAAATGATAAATAGTATTGTTACTAGTTAACACATCAATAAAACATCTTTAATATATAATTGGGTCCTGAGAAAAGAAATAAACCCATTAAAGGGATGAGGAAAATTATTATTTTCTTGAATAATATGAAATCCAAGGTTCTTGTATTATATCCCAATTAAGGTATTCCATTGGAAAGAAGGACTACACAAAATCAAATCATGTACATATAATGAACCTCATAAATAGTGGCATTGATGATAATTTCATTGATGATACTAATAATACTGATGTGTATAATAGGGGCACTAAAGACACTAATAAAAAAATAACTCAAATGAAAATTATAAAATAATGAAATTGAATGCACATATGATACTAAAGACACTATAAACATTGATCAACAATACAGAGACATCAAAATTGGCACAAAAATCATTTGAATCATTATTTTTGAATATGTGGACTAAACTTATAACACTATCATGGAAACATTAATAACATTAAAAATAGTGATACTGAAATTGATGAAATGTATTTTGATGGTACTAATGAAAATGATGTCGATGAATCTAACACTGAGGAAACATATACTAATAAAACATACACACACAGTGCTGATCGATATCTCAAAAATATATAAACTTCATAATCATTAATTTTATTATTAAATAGGATATTATTTTCTAATTTTTGGTGATTTAAACGTTTAATGGAATTAAATATCTTTTTTTTTATTTTAGTGAAAAATAATTTATATATATATATATTTTATGAAGTAAATAATATGGCCAATCCTTTCTATAGCGACCAACAGAATTTAGCAAGCCACAGTGAGGAAGTCACTAGCATAAAATTATAGAGTAGAATCATATGGAGGCATAATCAAGAGTGAGTAACAACATGTTGTGGTGTTAAGTGAATATTTCATGTTATACTCACATGAAAAAGGTGAAAAACACTTATTACCCAACATTATACTTCTAGAATGTGAGGTGCATGTTCAGACAAATCAAGAGACAGTTAGAAAACACTAATGTTTTATGTTAGGTAATAAATGAGGGAAGAATTCATGAAATAAACATATTAATTACTTTGAGTGGATATGTTTTTTCATTCACCATCATTTTCAGTGTTTCCATTATATGAAACAACATATATAGAATACAAACCATGTAAAATGAGCATGGTGGACATATTGAGTTCAAACTAGATCAAACTTAAAATGATGAAACACTAATAAAAAATCCCATAGAACATGAATCAGTGGCATATAAAAAAATATAAAAGTTGAAATGATGACCGTTATTCCCTTATACATGGCATGGTGGTTTGTTACTAGTATTGTTCATAAAATGAAATATATAATGGCTAAATTCTAGTTTATATAGAATTTTTTAGAGTTTTTTGGATTGTTTATGATAGAAATTTCATTATATTCTCGACTTTTTACTATGGTTACACATGAGTATAAAGTGTAAATATATATTTTGACAATGAATACTCCATGGTTAACCGATAACATTTGACATAAAATGATTAGAACATCACATCTATGCCATTGTTGAAGATCTAGAAGCTCATTTTTGTGATTATTTTTAAGATATATAGGCTATATTATTAATTTTTTATGTAAAAAACCTATATTTTAAAATGATATCATGTTCCATTGTGTATATGACATGCAACACTGATATTAAGCAACCCACAAAACATATGACCGTTATAACCCATCCATTAGATTGAAGAGTACAAATATGATTAAATACATTATAATATATATATATATATATATATATATTATACTCAATATAAAAGTATTGGTAAATTTTTATTAAATAATTAATCAATTTTTTTTTTCAATGTCATAAAATTTATAAAAAATATGTTTTCTTTAAAAATATTTTTTTCATTTTTTTGGGAAAATAATTAAATTAATTTAAAAGAAAATTTATAAAATTTATTTTAAATAATGAAATAAAATTTTCAATTCATCATATCAAAATTAATTTAGGGAGAAATTTTGTAAATTTTCAAAGAAATATTGATTTTTTAGTGAATAGTGAAAAGTACTGATTTTTGTAAAACTGTCATTTCTTTTCAATAATTTAAGTAATATAAAAGTCTCATTAGGATTTTAGTTTTATTTAATGTAACATAAGTATTATTAATTTATATTTAATCCAATTAATAAAATTTTAATCATCTTCATACTGAATTTTAGTTTAAGTTTATTTTTAGGATTAAAAACACATTTTTTGAAAATGGTTTTAAACTACATAATATTTATCTGATTAAATTAATTAAAATAACACGTAATGAGAAATTATTGAAAATTAATTTATAGATTATAATTGTATAAAAATTAAACAAATTCATATAAAAATTATAACTATTCATTGAGTTAATACAACATCATCTTATTCTTGCCAAATTTCATTTCTTGAAAACCCTCGTTTTCATCGTGTCTGGAAGTTTTATTTTAAATTAAATTCTTACATTTCAATGAATTGAATTTTTTAATGGATTAAATATTAGTAATAATGATAATTTATATTATATAATATGTTCAGAATATTTTTTTGGTCATAATGTATAATGAAAATATTAAAAATATATTACTATGGTTAAGGTTAAAAAGGGTTTACCAAGGGTGAAACTAAAAATATAAGGATCAAAATGAAATAAAAACCTGACTAAATTATATTTTATTTCCATATATTGAACTTATATCATTTAATTCTCTAAAAATTTCAATCATGGAACCTTTTTTCATGTGTAAAAGGTTCATATAACTTTTTTTTTCAAATATTCTAAGTGTGTCCTCTCCCTCAATTATAAATAGACACCCCTATCATTTCCACTTAACTCTTAAAAGACTTTTCATTGATAAAATAACTACAAAGTACCTTCCTTATATCCCTCCCCATGTTCTAGTGTCCTTTTTTTGATCCTAAAACAAATCTATCAAGGCTTTAGGTATAATCCTAAAGAGGTGCTTCGAAGAAGAGGTATTGTTCATAACTTTGCGTTTTTATTTTGTTTTTTCTTATACCTAAGTCAAATATTATTCAACCATGATGATATAATAGCACATAAAATTATATATACATAGATATTATTATGTTAATTTAATACCCTATATCCCCTCATCATCCATCAAATGAGAAACAAAACCATCAATCGTGTGTTTGGAAGAATATTGCCTCGCAAACCGATGCAATTCATTCTCTATCATCACATCTAATAAATTTTTATAATTATGGGATTAATTTTTACATGTGATATTAATGAAAATTGTATCGTTATTAAAAGGTAATTTTTCTTTCTATTTTTACAATTCCATTCATTTAATAATGATAACATTGTTCATACGAACGTGTGGATTACCACCTCGACGAAGGGATGTAATTTGATTTTCATCACCACATCACATGGATGAAATATATAAGGATATTTAAACAAATAATATCATATTTATGATATTAAATTAATTATGGAATGATAAAATAATACTCAGCTTCTTTATATAATGATTCTTGAAAAAAATGGAAACTTTGTTTATGTGAACGTATGTCCTATTGTCTTCATGATTATAACATAGTTTATTTTTCATAAATATTATTTATGAATACTTTTAAAAGTATAATTTATGTTTAAAAATAAAAATTATTCCAGGATTATTATTTTGGAGATTGTGTAACAATGACACCATGGACCACATTTAACATACTGAAGTCATTTTGAAAATATAGATCGGACGTCCTCAAAACACGAGACATGGATTTAACTAATTATGTATTTAAATATGTAATTAAAATAAATAAAATAAGTGATATAAATATAAGGTATTAAACCTAGAAAAATTTATTATGTGTAACACCATGTGATAATATAAAAACACTATGTTTGATAGAGTATACAACATGCAACATCAAGCCGAAATGAACCAAAAAAATATTATTATTTAAATATAACTATTATAACCTAGTCATTAAATTGGTGGGTATTGTAAGAAACCAGGTTTTCCTATGAGTTAAGTATATTTTTAATTTTAGTTTAAAATCTTATTTTTCAGCAAATGTGAGTGTCTAATGAGATCAGGGGTGTTTTGAGGGTTTCAAGGGCTTGGTTGGAGCCCGACTCCAGGATTTTGGAGGAAAATAGTGGGGATACATGATTAGTATAAATCATGTATCCCAATATTAATGGTTACTACTACCCTTGTGGGGATTTTTAGAAGGAATCAGGAGGACAAAAAGTTATAGGAGATTGTTCCCCCAGTGACACATGCCCGGGTGGGAGTACCTACAATTTTTAGCAGAGTCTAAACTCAGGGTCGACATGTGTATTTCTTAACTGCATTACATGAACATGTGAGGGGTGAAATAAGATAGGGGAATGATTTATAGTTAACTAAATGGTGTGCATGAACCTTGTGAGTTCATTAGAGAGGTAGTAAGGGGTACACAGTTTGGCCAACCATGAGGCCAAACCTTACAACCCTATTAAAATTTGGGAAATAACTCATTATCTCTTAATTTTTCTTAAAACCAAATTTCTATATTCCTTCCCATTCAACTGGAAATACCTTGTAATTTGGAGATCTCCTTTTGAATCCAACATCTAGAATTTGAACTAAACTATCTGTATGATGTTAGAATCAAGAACAATACATCTTTTTGGATCCATGATGATAAATTTAACATTCTTTGTATGTCCTTATTCATTTGTCTTTATATCAATAAAGTTATTTTTTCAAGTTAGTTTGACCTATTTCTAGTATATTAATCCATTTATCTATATGATTCAAATCCATCTTGAGTTATACTTGGATAATGGATGAGTGTTCTAATATGGGTCTGCATTAGGTGGTATATACCTTTCCCTTAATGTTTGGTGTTTAATATTATTTTTTTTCATTGTTACACATATCAAACCATCTGGAACATGCACCTCAGCCTGGTTGGTGAGGACTTGGAAAGTGCATCCAAGAGACCTGAGATCAAATCTGGGTGGAGACATATTTTATAGGGGGTACTGTAGAAGTAATGTAACAATACAGTAGTAGCACTATAGTAGTAATTGTAGTAGGTACTATAGGAGGTACTGTTTGGTACTGTAGCAGCCAAAACTATTCATCCATCTATGCCTTTGGGCCACCAGATTGGTCCTTGGTTCCTGTAAGGATTTTGGGCCACCCAAGTCCTTCAGGACAGTTGTCTCTTAAGGCCTTCGATCCACCACAAGGAATTTGGGCCACCCCAAGCCCTTCGGGCCACATGAATTTGTAGATATACCAATCAGACAACAAGGGAAAAGGCTCCGGATAATGATTTAGTGCAGACACATTCACCAGAGTAGAGCTAACTATAATTAGAATAATGAGGGGTTCTAGATTTTCCATCGGTACCGGGTTCATGTAGCTCTACACAGGATAGCTATCCGACCAACCTTGTGAAGGTGGAGTGTTGATATCATGGCATGTTCTAGAGAGGATTAGTTCCAAGTTTTATTGTCTTAGTGTTTTACTCTAAGACCTATGGGTCATATAATTATCTCTAAGACTCTGGGTCTTGTAAGGGTTCCACCATACCCATTTAAAGGTGGATTATAAAAATAATAAAAAAATGAAGGCCTTCAGGTCATTTAGTTAGTCACACATCAAAACTTCTGTTATTTCTCCTAGAATTCATAGAATACCTTGACTAAATTAATAAAACCTGATTAGGTTTCCCGCATAGTGAACTTTAATTGTTTCTGGTTGTTATCCCCAACCTATGCCACCCATGGAGTGTTCCATTTTATCTAACTTTTTTTATACCACTATGTTGGGTGTGTGTGAGATCACCACTTGTTTGTAGATCCTTAATTAATTAAATGATAATTTAATGAATAATATGAGAAGATTTATCCCTCCTTTAAAATTTGATTACACGATGTTTAAATGGATTAACAGTTTAAATAGAAGATGTGTAAATGTGTTTGATGAAATTATGGAATGTAAATGAATATGAAATGGATTATGAATTGAGATTAAAGAATTGATCATGGTAGTTGATTCATTGGAAATTTCTACTCCTCAAATCCAAATCCAATTATATAACGTGGACATTTATAATCTATGGATCCTGACTATGGTAGTTTATGCCTTCAATATTTCTAATCCTTATATCCTAATTACATCGGATTTTATAGACATTTCTACTCCATGGATCCATATTGATTATGATAGATGATTCCTGGGATATTTTGATTCCTAGGATCCCAATTCCATTGGATTCCAAGAACATTGCAACTCCTTGGATTTCAATTTCTTAGAACACTTTGGAAACCACCTTGGATTCCAAACAATTCATTTTGAGTTTCCATCGATATACCCCATGGACTTAATGAGGATACCTTGGTCATTTACACCATGTATTCAACCCTTTCAAGGATGATGCTTGATTAATTTTCATATGATTATGTGGCTGATTTATCATGATTTACATATAGAACTAATAAAGGTATTTGATTATAGTTTCCCCTTGTTTATGGTTTCTTTATTTTTGTTCATAGGGAGCCAAGTTTGTCTAGACAAGATCACTTTAGAATTTGAATATTTACTTTTATTACTATTATACCTATGATATAATGCACACTGCTTCACTGTTTATACCCAGGATATACATATTATTTTCATCATTGGTGGTGGAATACAGTGTGTTATCTCCCACCATGTCTAGGCCACTATTGTGTAATCAGAAAAACTTTATGGGTGTAATTTGGGACTGAGGAAAGATCCGACTTTCCGATGTTTGACATGGTAATTTCTCAGAAGTAGGGGATCACAATATTGAGCTATGCTCATGAAGCTTGCCGGAGATAGTTCCTTATTCGGTAATTTTTAATTTTGATATATGTATTGTAATTTATGAATGTTTCCATATATTACCCTCTAATTTTTATAGATACATGACATGATCTTCATATTTTACTAGATGTTTCTTTTTGTCTTGTTTATTATTACAGTCTTCTGGATGATTATTACTGCTTTTTTATAAGTATTTAGTTATCTTTTGTATCTGATTTCATATTATGATTCAACTTATTTATTTACTAGATATAACTCTTTGTTACTCTGATCATGAGGGTATAGTATCCCAATTTTACCACCTTAGCCCCCTACTGCTAGTCAACATCCTCTGGTGTATGGGGATGCACGTTTGAGGCCATGTCACACACCAGCTCGAGGAACCATTTTTTGGCTCCTAGTTCTAGATGTTACCTATGTGAATTGGATTAAAAACATTACAAAATATATATATAAATTTTCTACTAAATATTAATTAATTTATTAATTATTAGGAAATAAATGCTCAATTTTTATTAAATCCATTTTTTTCTGCAATAACACATTTTCATGAAAAAATGTTTTTATTACTTTTTGTGAGAAAATTATTACTATTAATTTCTTAAAAATATATAAATTTCATTTCATAAAAATTATATCATTTTTTAAATCATAATATTAAAATTATCTTTTTGTTAAATATTTATATTTTTCTAAAAAGATTGATTTTTAAGTGAATAGTAAAAATATCAATCTTTTTAAAAATTATATTTTATTTTAATTAAAAAATCCCATTATGGTTTGATTTTAATCTCAATGTAATATAATTATATTTTATTTATATACAATCTAATTAAATTCATTTCAATAATCATTATATATTATTTTGGTTAATAATAATTTTGGGCTTCAAACTCATTTTTCTAAAAAATATTTTTCATTCTGTTTGATGAATTTATATTAAAAATAATTTCTATCACTTCTATGAATTTTATATTGAAAAATAAATTCCATATTTGGAATAAAGAGTTAATTTTTTTTTCAAATAGTACGCTTTTATTTCAGTATATTATGAAACATAACTTTAGTAATTTTGTTACTATGGTAAAGTAGTAAATCGTGTAATTAAGGTCAAAAATAAATGATAAGGACTAAATAATGAACCTAACACATTTCTTAAATTTATTGAATGATTATAAAACATCCATAATCATACCAAAGTCTAATAAATATCTTTTTATTTCCATTTTTCTATGATTTTGATCCTTTATATTATTTTATATAAAGAAAAGTAAAAAATTTCATTTTCTTTATTTTAGTATCTCCCAATTTGTTACATAGGAATAAATAGGGGATATATTCTGTAGTAAATGTTAATTTTAAATATTAATTATATTCTCACAATGTTAATTTATTTCTAATTTTTATTGAATAAATAAATTCCTTACAATCTTATGCAACACCGACAGGGTGCTTGTGCAAGGAGTAAAAAATCAATAAAATGATTTTCAAAACTCAAAAAATATATTTCAGTGATTTTTTGTGATCCTTAATTTTCATAGATAAAAATTATATATTATATATTATTTTTATTATTTTATTATAATTCCAATGTTTTATTTTAGTTTTAGAATAAAAATTAAATAAATTGTTTAAAAATTGACATTAATAATATTTTATCATAAATAATATTTTATCAAATTTTATAAAATTCATAAAAACATATATTTTGAAAAATTAATGAGATATGGTTTTAAATATAAACCATTTTCCATTTATGGTCTATTTTCTACTTTATAGTAACATTATTAAGCCTTAAATTTAGAAAACATTAATATTGGGCTAATTGTAAAAAGGATTAAAAGGGGTTAAAGCTAAAAAATAAAGGTGAAAACAACTAAAACATGTAAAAAAATTATTTTATAAGATTATTTCAAGTAATCCTCATCTTATATTTGAATTATATAAATTTAGATATATTCTAATTTGAAATATAATATATATTAATACTTTAATAAATTCTAATAATGTCCCTTCAGTTTATTTTAAAAAGACACCTCTTCTCTTAATTATTCACCCAACATCGAGTCTTCTAGCTCATCTAAACCCTACCCACTTTTCATATAAGAACCCTTATCTATTTTTATTGGTCTTTTTCATTCCAAAATATATTCCCTAGTTCCCTTAAGAAGATATATAAAGGAATTTTACCGAAGAAGTGGTAATCACCTTTACCAATTCCTTAACGTCTATTCCTTCATATAAATCATATTAAAGTGTTTTAAAACATATTAAGATAATTTATCTAGTATCATAAATATACTGAAATATTTTTGTGATTATGGGACTATATCATCTTTCCTTTTTATTATAAAAACACTTCATTTCATGGAACAAAATTCTGAATATTTTAATGTTTAGTTTCTTTGAAATTAAGAACACAATACATGAAAACATGAAACATTATTCTAATACATGTGAAATTATTCTTAATGGGATCTCCATAAGTTAAATTTATTACATCCCATATCCTGGGGACATACATCAAAGGAAAATGGTGAGCATGAGCCAAATCATAGAATAAGAAAGGGATACATTTAGCATGTGATCATGAGGTTTATCAATAAGGAAATGAGGTATAACAATATAAAATGATCGATAGAAACATTAAATCTATAATAAGAAAATGAAAATGAATCATAAGATAGAAATGTGGCAAAATCATTTAAATAAAAAATTCATAAGCATAACAGCAAGGTTTATCACTATGGTGTCAAAAATCAAGATTAACAAGGTTATTCACTAAGGTATCATAAAACATGTTGCCTATAGAGATTAAGTTATTTACCAAATGTATTTGAGTGGTATTTGGGTGCACCCTTCATATGTATTAATTAGTGTGATCCATATAGTTATTAATAAATCATTTCATTAATAACCCTCGAAGAATAAATAAATCATTTTTACATCTAGTTTAATACCCATAGAAAAGGATGAGGTTTGGGTATTCACATTATAAGAATTTCTCAAGTAAAAATAGAAATTGAGAAGTAAATTTTGTAGCCTGGCGGGTACAAAACTTATATTTTATAAAGCATAAAATGAGATATAATGAACGCATACAATTGATAAAATATTATTGTATCATTATGTATGTGATAAATATCATAATAAACTGAAGTAACATAACCTTTAAAATTTTTATAAAAAAGAATTACCTGAATAGAAATGATGGTGACGAAAATTCCCTTACCTTGAAAAGTTTTCAATAAATATTGATGATCAAACCATGGGGGATTAATGAAACATTTGGGGGACTCCATGGGAAGAAAAATGACCATAAATTCATAGATTATGGACTGAGAGTGAAAGGGATAGGTGAAATGGGTGGGTATTTATAGAAAAATTGGATTTATTGTTTAATAATATCCAAATATAAGTCTTGGAATTCTAGTTCATGGAAAATGAAAAACCATTGGTTTGAACATGATTTTTTATCATGGATTTAGAAATTTGAGTCAAATTTAATTATATTTTAATCCATTATAACTGAACACCATTTTGTTAGTACTTCTTTGGGCACTGAAAAGTATATTATCCACAACGTAATGTTTTTTAAATAAATTTTTCCATTTTAGACTTTGGAAAGTCACATATAGTTTTGTAAATTCATTAAAAGATATTAAAATAAATAATATTAATAAAATAACATATTTAGATATTAGGTTGTGGATAATTAATTATTACATCATTATGATATAAATATGAAGTCATAAAACATACTGAAAACCCAAAATAGTATATTTACTATTCATAAAAAATAAAGTACATTATAAAATTCTAATGAACTAACCATAAACTAATTTTTATGTTTTAATTTCATATATATTATTTTTTATGGAAATAAGTTTCTAAATATATGTATTTTAACTTCTAAATATAAACATCCTTTTTATTGAATAAATAGTAGCTTTAATACACACTCAATTTTCTGACACTTATAAAAACTTCCTAGGACATTATAAAATTGTTTTATCATTTCAATTTAAATAAGATTGTTTTAAAATACTATTTCATTAAAACAAATATTATTCAGAATTACAGAGTTTATTATAAATGTTTAAATATTTTTTTAAAAATACAATTATCTTTTATTGTCCTCCAATAAAATATATCAAAATTTTCTTACCTAAAAATATATTTTATTAAACAAAATTATTATCAAATTGGGATTGATGGAATATAATTTTTCTTTATAAAAAAGAAATTAATCATTAAATAATTAAGGACTATACATGTAACCTCTTACTACACACATGTATAGTATAAGGATAAAGTGTGCGATGGTGGTAGTATCATGGGGTGGACCTGCTAACTTTGACCGAGTGATAATCTCCACTAAGATGAACTTATCCCATATGAGATTTTGTTCAATTATCACTTTTTGAATGTCACAACCTGTCCCCCTGGGGCCCGTGCCATGACTATCCCAAGCCCGCCTTCCATAGGCCAGGGGCTATAGACTATCATCAAAAGGTGTATTCCGTAAAATCAGGAAGGCATTGCCTTTGTATCCTATAAACACTGACAACCAAGCACACAATAAGATACAAACACAAGTAAACTGTGTAGTAAAAAGAGGGTGTACAGTAAGTAAAATGGGCTAGAATACAAGCCCAACTGGAAAGTACAAGAAATTTGAAAGTACAAGTAAACTGAAATAGCTCTTGTGAACACTCGCCAAGGATCCTACCAGAAGGGTAGGTACATCTCTCGAATGTTCGTCTCTATAGTACGCCTCGTCTAAGGTCCACCTTTGAGCTACCTCTAGTCCTGGTACTCTCATCCTCAGACAGCACTATCTGTCTTCTGCACCAAACACAACAAGGTGAGGGTGTAGCCCGTGAAGGGGTGAGTATAGCGATACTCAGTAGGGACCCCAAGACCCTCAAAGGTCTCACAAAATCCACAACGGATAAATCACAAAGCATGAAAACAACTATCAACCCTACTTAGGTATATGCCCATACATATACCTAAGTTATCAAGTATACCCATCTCATTCATGGGGAAACACAAGGCCTAAATAATTAGCTCAAAGCTCAACTGTTCCATGAAGGAAAGAATACCACGAAGGTAACACCACAAAGGTATGTACCACAAAGGTAACACCACATAGAATAATATGAAAGAGGTATCACCACGATAGAAAGTACCACACAGGTTCACCACACAGAATAATACCACTAAGGTATCACCATGAAGGAAAGTACCACACAAGTACACCACACAGAAGAATACCACAAAGGTATCACCATGAAGGTAAGTACCACATAGGTATGCTACACAGAAGAATACCACAAAGGTATCACCATGAAGGAAAGTACCACACAGGTACGCCACACAGAAGAATACCACCAAGCTTTCTCCATGAAGGAAAGTACCACACAGGTATGATACATTGAAGAATTCCACAAAGGTATTACCATGAAGGTAAGTACCACACATGTATGACACACATAAGAATACCACTAAGGTTTCACCACGAAGGAAATTACCACACAGGTACACCACAT
The DNA here is from genome assembly GCA_963277665.1 of Viscum album. Classification (NCBI taxonomy): domain Eukaryota; kingdom Viridiplantae; phylum Streptophyta; class Magnoliopsida; order Santalales; family Viscaceae; genus Viscum; species Viscum album. The sequence goes on from OY728164.1 coordinate 1,188,512,890, forward strand.
AGATGAATACCACAAAGGTATCACCATGAAGGTAAGTACCACACAGGTACGACACACAGAAGAATACCACAAAGGTATCACAAAGAAGTAAAGTACCACAAATGTACGCCACACAGAAGAATACCACATAGGTATCACCATGAAGGAAAGTACCACCCATGTATGCCACGCAGAAAAATACCACCTAGGTATCACCACGAAGGTAAGGACTCAGATCACACCAGGTATAACTTAGGAACGATAGTAAAGATTATTAGATTTAACTACTAAATCATCTTACTCAGTTAAGAGGTAGTCCCATGTAGGATCCCAAATCATCAGACCCACATAGGACCCTAAATCATCAGACCCACATAAGATCCTAGTACAGCATCAGACCCACATAGGATCTTAGTACAGTAGACCCACACCTAATCCTAGAGTAGTCCCATATGGATTCCTAGATCAGATCCATGTGGGATCCTCAAGCATAGACCCACAAAATATCCCAAAGCACAGACCCACATAGGATCCCATTCTCATGTTACAGCCAGCTACAGGGTTCCCGCACTAAGCTATCCTAATTCCGGGAGGGTCTGCTCCTCAATCCATAGGTCAAAACTCCAACTTCCATGAAGTCCCACGAAGATGTATCCCAAAGGACTACCACATAAAAGGGGTCTCAACGCAACATACAATGCGTCAATTAGATTCCTAGTCTTTATGTTATTAGCCTTTTAGTATCAAGGGCCCAGTTGGATTCAGGCAAGATCCAACCCAGCCGTACCCCCAACTTTATCCAAAACTCAAGTGGGGTATACCAAAAGGACAATCTTAATCCAAGGTTTCTGACACCATAGATGGTTTGTCAAACGGATGCTTTTAGCTCAAGATATGGATGAAATAACTAAAAGGGGTCGATGTTGGTCCAGGTCCGGTCCGACCCGGTCAGACCGACTCAGATCTAGCACTGGTTCGGATCCAGCATGCACTGGATGACCCGCGGTGCAGTGTCTGCTCGGTTCATGGCTGGCTGGTCGGCCAGCCATTCTCCTCCGTGTGGTGCGGTCGCGTGCCACGCCTTCACTGGCGGCTGGCGTCGAGCCGGCCGCACCTCACCTCATCGTCGTGGCACAAGGATGTGGTTCTTCTCTACCGGGTAGCACGGATGCACGCCACTACCCCTTCACATGTTCGGCCGCAGCCGGTCGCCGCCCTTACTTCGTTGTGGCCGATGGGCTGTGATGCTTCTCTGGCGGCGCGGTTGCGCCGCCGCCTTCATCATGGCCAGCCAGAGTGCTATCTGCTGCTCTCAAGTCCCACCAGTGCTAAATGCCGGCACCAGTCGCCATCCTCCTCCATCACAAAGATCATATCAAAACAACATAGGTTGCATAGAGGTCGTTTCATGTTCGTTTAGCTCGCACCCTCCACGTTAGAACGATATCAAGCAGCTTGTTTATTCTTGAATTATGAAGAATTTCAAGAACGGGGTAAGGGGTATACAAATCAACAAACTCTACAAGATACCCCATAACACCCTCTCGCTAAGTTGATGGAATCGTGGGTCAACCCGTTAGTCGGTTGACCGTGTTCTTCGTATAAATTCAAGAACGGGGAAGAGGAAGTCAAAAACTCCCAAACAAAAAAAATCCCCTATCTCTAGTTCATTGGAGAGCGTCGACGTATGAGGAAGTGTCAGCATTTGGCATCCCTCAAAACTAGCCTCCTACGACGTCACTCATTCGTCAATCTCTGGTTCAGTGTTTTGGTGTCGCTCGTCACCTCTCGATGATATAGGCTCCGTCCTCCAAAGGTTTGGTGTCACTGCACTTTGTCAGCACTTCGTTTCTTGGTGAAGTAGTGCCAACACCTCTCTCCAAACTATATATAAATAGGAGATGGGAAGGGTGTGCAACGTTCATGAGATTAATGGAGGCCTATTAATTAGTAACCTTCATAAATCCCCAATGGTGTAGTTACTTATAATTGAAAGGTCAATCCATTTATTGGCTTGACAAGTCACTGGTCCCACCTTACCGCTTGTCTGTTGATAGAATAGAATAAAAATTAAATAATAAAGTTATTTTATTTATTATATTTAAAATTTTCAAAAACTATCTTTTTCTCCGAACTTACTACAGTCAAAGTGAAGGTCTTGTTAAGCGAATATCAACACTGTGAGTTCAACGATACCCTCAGATTTCAGTTCCGAGTACTGGTTCAAAAGTTATATAACGTTTCTCACATGTTTACTAAACATACCTAAAAAAAGTTTGGAAAAATTATTACATTCACCCTTGACCCACACCGGTTGAGGTTAAGCTCTGCCTAAGTAAAAAATTCACCAAAAAACCCAACGGTACTCTCGGATTTTCAATCCGAGTTACCATTTAGAAGTTATGATTTTTACAATAAATTAATTGTCACTTAATTATTTTATTTACGGCCAAAAACTAACTTTTACTGGTAGCTCACACTGACCAATGTTATTATCTTCCTAAAGAGAGAATACACTCGTGAGTTCAGTGGTGGTCTCATATTTTCAATCCGAGTTACCTTTTGTGAGTTATAAGAATTTGAAAAATAAAATAATTTATTTAATTATTTTATTCACGATTATTCCATTTTTGGGTTTTCTCACAGGAGGCCTGCAGCAACAAAACTTAATTCGTGCCTATGGTAAACCGCCATCCTGAATGAAACAGTGCCCTCAGGTTTCTGATCCGAGTTACCATTTAGGAGTTATTCCACTTTTTTCAAGAAAAATACTTACGCACGCTAATTAAAATTTAACTGAACTTCAACGGATCATTCTGGGTACTCCAGGCCTTAGAATCACGCGCCGTCAGATTTTGCAGTCTCAAAATAATTCCATATAATTAAAAATAATTATACGGAATTTCCAGGACATTACATTGAAGTTGGCTTGGACATGGTAAAGGGAGCACTCCAGTGATGCTACCTCTCTATCAAGTTCTAACAATTGGGATTCAAATTGCATGAATCTTATGGTCGAGGTCATTGTTAATCTTTTCTACATCAATAAAACTTTGTCATTACTAATTATAAACACTGATTATAATGTCAATTTTATTAAAAATGGGTAAAGTTCCAACGATCATCCAGACCAATGGTTATATAAACCAACTGTCATATTTGACCAACAGTCATATTACTATTCGAATGGTCACATTTATCCCTATAAATACCAATTCATCATTTCACTCAATTTTCATTACAATTCCTCCTAATGTTATATTTTCATTATCTATGATATTGATTGGTTTACTAATATTTTTTCATTTCTTTTGTTTTGGTCTTCGGGGAAATGATTCTAGTATATTGGGGTGATCCATATTTTTTAATTTACATGTTTTTATTTTATATTTTTTCCAATTGAATTGTTTGTAATTTTCATTGGTTTTTTAATTGACTAATGTAATGATATTTCTTAATGATATAATGTTTTTTGGTTCATGTATAACATTATAAAATATATTACACATTTTCCTAAGAAATATATATCATTTAAGAATCCAATGTTGTTACATTCTCCCCCTTGAGAAATTTCATCCCTAAAATTGATACTCGTATTCTCATTTGAAAATAGGTGAGGGAACTTCTATTTCATTTTTTCATTTGGTTCACAACTCTCATCATCATAATTATTTTTCTTCCACTACACTTTGACAAGGTGAGTTGTCTTATTGCATAGAGAATTGTCTCTATGGTCAAAGATAACCATAGATTTATCCTTATAAGATAGGTCATCTTCCAGTTATACCATCTACAAATTTTGTACATGTGAGGGCGCATGTATGTACTTTATCAAGATAGATACATGGAATACATCATGAACTATAGAAATATTTGTTGTAATTTCGAAGTAATAGGCTACTAGTCCTACACAATCAAGGATTTTAAAGGGTCTAATATACCTAGGGATAAGATTACCTCTATATCTAAACCACATGACTCTCTTCCATGGTGATATCCATAGGAAAATGTTATCTCCAACACCAAAATCGATATCATTTCAATGGTTGTCAATGAAACTCTTCTTCTGAATATAAGTAGCTTTTATATGTTATTAGATGGAATGAACCTTTTCTATCATCTATTTCACTAAGCCAGACCCAAGTATCTTTCTTTATCTAACTTCACCCAACCAAGTAAGAGTTCTACATTGCTTCCCATACAAAGTATCATAGGGTTCCATTTGAATACTCAAGTGGAATTTGATGTTGTATTAGAAATCAACTAATGGGATGTGTTAACATCGTCCACATTTAAATTTCATAGATCACGTTCTTAGAATGTCCTCATGTGTCTAGATACTCATTTTATATTGGAAATCAGTTTGGGGGTGATAGGCCACACTGAAATTCAATTCAGTATTCAAAGCATGTTGAAGGATTCTCCAGAATTTATATGTGAACCTTGGATCATGATAAAAAATGATTGATATTGGTGCCTCGTACAATGTCACCACTTCCTTTATATATAGAATAGAATGTTTTTCAACAGATAAATATTCCTGAATATTGATGAAATGGGCAGTATTGGTGATTTGATCAACTATAACCAAAATCACAGTGTTTCCTTTGAATGTTCTTGGGGGACAAGTGATGAATCTCATAGTAATATTGTCCCACTTCTTTGTTGGTTTGGTTAGTGGTTACAGTAACCATTTAATTAGTTATCATCCCACCTTCACTTATTGACACACCAAGAATCCTTATAGTGTATTAAAAAATCTCCCTTATCATATTATCCTGCCAATAATGATCAGGATGATCTCTATACATTTTAGTGATTCTAGGATATATATATATATATAGAACACAGATCTATGAGATTCATACATTATCTCTTTCTTGGTATTTTTGATTGATGGAACACATAGCCTTGTATGAAATTTTATTACATCTTCTTGATAAATATTGAACTTGTGAAACTTTTCATTCTATACATCTAATATGTTCATTTGTATCAAGTTAACTTCTCTTTGACCTCTATTGATCTTCTCTAGTAATTATCATTGAGAAATCATATTGGATAAGATTAATGATTTCCCTTCCCTCAAGATTCACATGACCAGACTTATTAGGTCCTATATCATGGGATATATTTGAATCCACATCATTTCTAGGACAACATTGTATTTATTTCTTAATGAATCAGTGACTTTTTTCTCACTATGGGTGATATTTAATTGAACAGTCGTAGTCTCTAGGTAGTTCTGACCATCTCCTCTATCTCATGTTCAATTATTTGTGAATGAATATATAGTTCCAACACTATTTTTCTATGTATATATCACATTTATCACCATAAATATAGCGCTTACAAATATTTATAGAAAAAAAAATCTATAGATAACTCTAGTTCATGCGTAGTATAATTCTGCTCATGAGGCTTTAACTATTGAGAGGCATAAGTGGTCACCCTATCATTTTTTCTGAGGATGCACCCAATCCCTTTCCGAGATGCATCACTATAAATAAAAAATATTTCCCTGATTGAAGGTAGATTTAACATAGATGTAGTAACAAATATCTTCTTCATTTCGTAGAAACATTCATCACACTTCGATATCCAGATAAACTTAGATCCTTTTGAGTTAACATGGTTAGTATATTATAAAGGTAGAAAATAACTTTCACAAACCTCCTATAATATCTTACTAAACTAAGGAATCTAGGAATCTCAATTACTATTATAGGATGATGCCACTCCCTTATAGCCTTTTTGTTGGAAGGTTCAAGTAAGATTCTTTAATTGGTTACAATTTTCCCCATGAACGCAACTTGTTGTAACAAGAATTCATATTTTCTTAATTATAAAATTATATTATCCTTCCTTAGAGTTTTATATATAACCCTTATATAGTCTTCATAATCATTAAACCGTTTTTAAAATATCTGAATATCATCAATAAAAACTATCATGAAAATTTTAAGGTAGTTCTTAAAGTCTATATTCATCAAATCCATAAATATACCAAGAGAATTAGCCTATATAGAGGGTATAAAGACAAAATCATAATTCCCATTTATTTTTTTAAAATTAGGATATGTAATATATTTATTCTTATCACTTAATTGATGATACCCAGATCAAAGTTCAATCATGGAGAACAATTGATCCCCCTAAAGCAGGTTAAATAAATCATCAACCCTTGGGACAGGGTACCTTTTATTCACTATGATCCTATTAATTTCTCTATAATCAATACAAAGTCACATTGATCTATCCTTATTCTTTAAAAAGAGAATAGGTTCATCCTATGGTGATGCACTTGGTACAATAAATCCCTTATCCAAAAGATCTTGATGTTGTTTCTTTAATTCCACTAAATCAATATTTTCCATTCTATATGGGGTCTTTGATATCTTCTTGGATCTTGGTATGAGTTCAATGGAGAACTACACCTTGATTTTTGGGGTAGGTCTAGGTAACTATTATAGAAATACATCAATATATTCCATAATTATGGGGTCATTTTCTATCTTTATGCATTTATTTCCTTCTCTCTCTTCACTAATCATCTCTATAATGAAGTTTATGGGAGGTCCTTCAAGAAAAATCTCAAGCTGGGATGTCTCTCCATTGAATATAACTATAGGTTTTCAATTCAAAAAACTGAAATTTCCATACTATTTTATTTAATTTTATCATTATATTTTGATATCTATTACATTACCAATATAGTTTCAAATTCAACCATGGGAATGACTTCTATAATTTTGATGAGATTGTACTCACCAATGTTAATATCAAAGTTTCTATACATTGTTGATGCTAGGATAATCCCTCCAAGTGTCTCAAATAATAAAATAACATCTATATGATCAAGGATTGATTATATATTCTTTCAAAACATGGATGAAATAAATGAACACATAGAACTATAATCAAATAATGTACTTTCTAGTTATGATAGCACAATGAGTGCACCTTACACCATATCATTTGTAGCCTCTAATTTAGTCTTCAAGATAGAAAATTCCTAAACTTGTTCTCTTTTCCTATTATATGGTTGGTTTTTGTTTCCCCCCATTATAATCTAACTTTAAAATTGATTGGAAAAGTGCCCAAGTTTTCCACAATTGAAGCATTAAACTTTAGGTTGGACCTTCTCCATCTTCCCTTTATCAATAATGTTGAGAATTTTATGCTTTACCTCACTATGAAAAATATGATCTATATTATAATCTCTTCTGTACTTTTAGCACCATCCATGCCTTAAAAATTAGTTCACTGAATTCTTCTTACAACAATTGTTGCACATGATAAGTTTCACTTTCTTTCTTCCTCTTCTATGATCAAAATTCTTCCCTAGGTTTGGATCCATTGATATATTCTTTTAATTTGACCTATGTGAATATTGTGTCTCTCTAAACCCAAATTAAACCTTCATTAAAATCCTCTCTATAACCTTATATCTTTCATAGTCTTGATTTCCAAAATTTCTCCAAAGATAGGGTCTCATACCAATGAAGAATATATCAACTTTTAACTTGAGATCTACAATGATTCTAGAGTTGTATCAATCAAGTATTTTAAAGTTAATTTCATAGATTCCCACAGATTCATTTCACATCAAATTTAGCTATAATAATTCCTTCTCCATTTTTGTTTTCATGAAATTGAGAAAATATTTTTTGAATATTATTCCTCTGAACTCTTCCAACTCCATAAAATCAATACCCCTTCTTGGATTATTGTTTTTAATCAGTGTAAAGAACTGATAAATGTCTTCTTATAAATAGTTTAATTCCATGGTGACTTTTTATAGTTATAAATAGCATAGTATAGAAAAGATATTTTCTATAAAGGTAATCTATTTTTAATAAATCAATGGGTTGGAGGATCCACTAAAAGAGGGTGGTTGTTGAATCATAAAGGAATCAACGACAAGTTTTTCTCTTCAAGGTGAATCTAGATGTTTAAATTGATTCAAGTGATTAATTATAAATAAAGATAGTTGATTCATCATCCTCATGAATTTTTCCATTCCAACTTAAATCAGATGGTCATAAGTACGTTGTTTTTTGTACTGATCATTTATGTGGGTCCTCTAATTTACCTCTATTATTGTAAATTATGAAAACTTTTGTGGGAAACATGTTACCCTTAAGAATATTACAAATATAAATGGAGTTTATGTCTTAAAAAATAATTATTATATATGTTATTCAATAATATCCTCTAATAAAATTTTCATTCTCTATATATACTTCATAATGGTTCATAAAAATATTGTTAATAACAAAACATATCCCCTAGGATTTTCAAACTAGGTTTGCATCCAGGCATGTCATCATTCACCAGAAATCTATAAATACTAGATCAATATGGATTTTTTTGGATTTTAACCCCTATGTACATCTATTCTATATACACATCTACTTATATTATCTAGAAGTAGATTTCATTGATTAGAAACCACTCACTTAATTATTCAACAAAATTCTTGGATGTTTTCCTAAATTTAATCTTATCCATAGGGTTATTCATAAATTTTTAAAGACTTAATTCCCATAAATAACTCAACCATCCTTTGAAGATAATTATTGAATCTTGCCTTTTTATTACAAAAACATCCATCACATAGAACAAAATATAGGATCTTTTAATGTTTGGTTAATTAGAAATTAGGAACATAATACATGAAAACGTAAAACATTATTCTAATACAAAATAAAAATACTATTCATGGGTTCAAACAAAGTTATATTTACTACATATAATGTAATAGGAACAAACATCAAAGGATATGGGTGAGCATGACCGAGTAAGGGAATAAGAATGGGAGACATTTAGCACATGATCATGAGGTATATCAATAAGAACATGAGGTATAAAAATATAACTTGATCAAGAGAATCATGAGTAATATAATAATAAAAATAACATGAATCATATCATGGAAATGTTGATACAACATTTAAATGAGACATTTATAGGAATATCACGATGGTTCATCACTAAAGTTTCATAAATCAAAATTACCATGGTTATTCACCAAGGTATCACAAAACATGTCATATATAGGGATTAACTTATTTACCCAATACATTAGATATATATCATTGATAACCCTTAATATGTAATAATTAATTTTATCCACATATATCATAATAAATCAATTCTTTAATACCCCATGGGGAATAAATAATGGGTTTCTTATCAAAATCATGACGTAAAAATGTATTTAAATACATGATGATTACATCATTATTAACCCAAAAAAGGAATGTGGATTTAATATATGTAAATAACAAAATAAATAAATCATTTTTACATCTATTTTAATAACCATGGAAAAAAATTGTTTGGTTATTCACATTATACTAACATCTCAAGAAAACAAAGAGAAATTGAGAAGTAAATTTGGCAGCATGATGGGTATAAAACATGAATTTTAAAATGTGGAAAATGAGAGATGTTAAAGGTATCCCATTAATAAAAAAATTATTTTAGTAGTAAGGTTATGATCAAAATCATTATAAAAGTGTTTAACACTCCCTATATAATTCATAGATAAAAAAACTACTTGAATGAAAATGAATATGATGATAATTCCCTTAACTTGAAGAGTTACTCATAAATATTGAGGATGGGACCTTGGGGGATTAAGGACACATTGGGGGGATAACATGGGAGAAAAAATGACCAGAAATGTTTTGATGATGGATTGGTAGTGAAGGAGAAATGTAAAATGGGAGGTTATTTATATCAAAATTGGAATATAGTTCTTGGAATTCCATGTCATTGAAAATTCACAACCCTTGGCTTACCCAAGGTTTTCACTCATGGTTTTGTACATTTGGGTTATATTTAATTATATTTTAATTCAATATTACTAAAAAAAATTTAATACTTATTTCGATAAGAAATATTATATTTTTTGCAAAGTAATATTTTTAAAATCATTTTTTCCATTTTAGACTTTAAAAAAACTCTTATAGATTTTGAAATTGATTAAAAATAGTATAATAAATAATATTAGTAAAATAACATATTTTAGGTCACGTATTGGTGTTAATTATTTATTACATCATTGTGAAATAAATATAAATTCATAAAATGGTCTGAAAACCTAAAACTATATTTTTACTATTCACTAAAAAATAAATTATTTTGAAAGTTCTCAAAAATTCATCCTAACATAATTTATAAATGTTGATTTAAAATATAATATATATTTTATCAATTTAATTCTATAAATATGATAATTTATAATTAAAAATATAAATATCACCATTTATTGAAAAAATAGACCTTTTAAGACATAATAAAATTCTTGAGACTTATAAAAACTTCCTAGTATATTATAAATTTAATTTATCATTTCTATTTAAATAAGAGTATTTTAAAAGACTATTTCATTAAAAAAAATTTAGAGTATCTGAGTTTTTTTATAGAAGTGTATATATATATTTTTTTAAAAATAAACTTATTTTTAATTTGTTTATAAGAATAAATTTATCAAATTGATCTTACTTAAACATATGTTATATAAAACAAAATTATTTTGAAAATGTGATTTATGGAATAAAAATTATTATTTATTAAAATGAAAATATACTTTATGTAACTGATTCTTGGATGCATAAACCCTTATTACACTCATGTATTCCGTAGGGGTAAGGTGTGTGGTGGTGGAAGTATCATGGGGTGGTGTAACTAACATTGACTGAGTGGTAATCGATACTAACTCGAACATCTCCCCTAAGAAATTTCATTAAAGCCTCAATTATTGATTCTCATCTTGGGCTTGGTTAATGTTGAACCCTGGTAATGATACCTCCCTCTGATGACATGACAAATGGCCATCAAACAACATGACCCAACTGGTTGAGGCTACTGTTTATCATTTCAGCATCAATTATACTTTCTCATTACTACTTATAAATACTAATTATGATGGTAAATTTATTACCAATGGGTATAGTTCCAATGTTATAATATTACAATGTTTTTATTTGACCAACTATCATGTTACTATTATAATAGTCATGTTTCTCCCTATAAGTACCACTTCATTATTTCACTCAATTTTCCTTACAATTCCTCTTAAGGTTATATTTTCATTTTGTAGGATATTTATTGGGTTACTAATATCAGGATTCATTTATATAGTGTTGGTAATTGGGTTTATGATTATATAATATTTGGGAAATTCATAATTTCCCATTTCTGATTTTCTATTTTATATGTTTTGTCTTCTTTTAAAATTTTGAATTTGCATTGGTTTCATAGATGACTATTATAATAATATTTATTAATGATATAAGGTTTTTTGTCAATGAATAAAATTATATAATATAAAAAACATGTTATTAGAAAATATTATCATTTAAAAATCATTGGTTACTCTAGGGACAACCATATTCTTTCTCTTTTACATACTACGAATAGAGAAAACACGGGTTGTGTATACATACAGTACCGCCTCCACATAGCAATGCAATTCATTTTTCATCCATATTTCAAAAGGATGGTTATAAAGATATAAATAATTAATTTATATTAAAAATATGACATAATTAATATTATTTAATTACAATATTAAATATACCTTATTATTTTTTAATCTATTGGAAAAATGATGATGTTGCTCTTGTGTATGTGTGGACTACCACCTCCACGAAGGGATGCGATCTGTTTTTCATTTATGTTTTAAATGGATGGAAATAAGGATAGATAAACTAACTATATATGATATGTATGATATAATAATTATTTTGGGAAGATTAATTGTTATTCACCATTCTTTCTTTCAATTTGTTGAAATGTGAAAACATCATATATACTTACCTAAATCATATCATCTCCATGATTGGTTTCATTATTTTTTTTCTATATTTGTCTTTTATATATGAATATAAATATATAAACATATTGAATATATATGATAAATATACCCTAAATAAAATTCTAGATATAATGGATCTATAATAAAAGTAAAAGTACCCGAACTCCGAAATCAAAATAGTCATTAAAAAAAGTAGTTAACACCCAAAATAATGATAATAATAAAATATAGTTAATGATCCTGTGATAAACTGTTATAAATGGACCATATATGATATTATAGATATTTATAAATATCTTTTATATAATTATTATAAATCTAAATTTATTATACATGAGGTTAAATCACTTTCAACTAAAGGGAAATGTGAGGTAAGTGATTTTGTCACAATTTTCCCTCTTTGAGGGATATTTTTTTATTATACACCAAATATTTTATATGGTGTATATAATGACCTATAATAATTTATATCATGAATACTTAATAGTTTATGGTATTTTACACATCAATTAAAATAATTTAATATTAGGGGTTTTGACTTGAAAGTTTTCAAGTTGTAAGGGAATTTATCTCAATTTCTACTCCATTGAGATATATTTTGTATTATGTAGAAGTTTGTTTTTATGAGGTCTATATACTAACTATTTAAGGTATTTTACATGAATATAAACTTATTCGTGATTACTAATTATTCAATTCATGTTACACTTTCAAAATATATGTTTAAAAGAAAAGTTGATCTTATTTATCTTTTGATCAGGTATATTTTTTTTCCATATCTAAATTTTTTCAAAATTATTTTTCGAAAATAATTTTATTTACAAATATAATATATATAGAATATTTTAAACAATCCATAACTTTTTAAATAGTATTAAATGAATCTTGCAATTTTTTTCTTAAAATGGGTCATTTTTAACTTTCTATATAAATGTTCAAAAGTAATGTTTTTTAACATGTATAGTTTGAATAGAATTTCCCACTACCATTACATTTTTATTCCCTATAGATTCTTCTATATGTTTTCAATGGTTTTATAAAGAAAAATATTTAATGAAAAATTATTATAAATAATTCATTTCCATTTCTCATCTATTCCTTAAAATATTAATTTTTACTACAAAATAAACTTTTTTATTTTAATCTATCATCTATAAATTAATATCATGGACATTAAAATGCTTTTGAAAGATTAAATTTATGATAAACATTGGAAATTAAATTTACCTTAAATATAAATATTTCTTATATCATAAATATAATTATTTCCAACATTTTATACCATTTCTACATATGGTGTTTAACATTGAATGTTATTTGATTGATTGGGGATTTATTAATAATCGATATTCTTTACTCGATAGGATTTTTTTTTGAAATTTCATATTGTACACGAATTAAATTCATCATTTAGTATATAAGGAATGAATTTGACAAGAGTTTAATGATGTGGCTTGGACTTATGTTTCTTCTTGATGCATCTACATGTCTCATAAAGAAAATCAGTTTTCCAAATTAAAGGGTTATTTTCCCAAAGTTTTAAATTTTCTTGGAAGAAGGTCTTGATGATAGAGATATCATGATATCTAAAATCATGAAATAAAATAGTATTCATTACCTTAATTGATAATTAGGTTATAATTATCCATTAGAATACTACCATGATATTATCAATGAATTCTTTTCATACTAATGTTATTGAATAAATTATACATTTTTTCAGTTATTTACCATTCCATATTGATACTATCGTGTTGAATCATGATAAATTCCATTATACATAGCCCATACTAGTCATCTAGGATCAACCTTATTTCATTTCCTTTCTTTATGTCATGAAGAATAAATCTTTGAATGAGTTTTAGGAATGGAAGAATGTTTTTTATGCTTTGTATTCTATATTTGCATTGTATAATGGGATGAATATATGTATCTGGTTCTCAAAGAATAATAAACTGATTAAAAATTTATAATTATAATCCTTATATCTATTACAATGTAATAATATAGGTACTGGATCTAGTTTAATGGACCTTGGGTTGTTGTAGTTGGTATCAGATAAAGTTTACTAAAAACCTTAAGAATTGAATTTTAAATAAACATTGATAACAGGATAATTATGACAATCCTTTATAGTATTTGAGAAGTTTTTACATTATAGGGATTTTATTTTATATCTAAATATTCATGATAATTATGAGCTAAATTAGGTTGGGTCATTAATTAGTGATGGCGCCTAACAGAATAAAGGGAATCAACGCATGTAGAAAATGTATAGATTTCCCCACTAAGCAAACCAATATAGATGATGTTGGTGATAATAAAATTAGGACCATATTTGTAAGAACCCGGTTCTTATTCTTGAGGTACGAGTTTCTTCTATTCCTTTTCCTTAAGTGTTTTTGAGAAAACAAGGGAAATGTGGGAGAAATACCAAATTTATGGGTACACGCTATGTACTTTTGTACACATGCCATGTACTTTGGCTATGTGGGATGAGAATACAGGGAATCTAGGCTTGTCAGAGATTAAGGGTGTAAAAACTAACTACACACTGTGTACTTGCTAATACATGCCATGTAATCAGTTGACAGATGAACAGTGAGGCGGTGGAAAGTAGCCGTCAGAGGAACAGTTTAAAAGGAAAGTACATGCCATGTACTTGAGAGTACATTCTGTATAGTTATGTTTTTTTTAAAAACATTCAGTATCCTCCTCATTCAGTAGAGGAGGCAGAGGGCTCACCAAGAGCAGTGGGAGAGGAGGCTGAGACTTAGAGGAGCCCCCGATCACTCACCGGGACTCCGATTCTTCTACCGTTGGTCTCGTTTGAACCACGCGAGTAAGATATTTACTCTTCTTGAACCTTTAATTACAATTATTTCTATAAGGGAAGTTATTTAGGTTTCAACGGGTAATCATTCATCCAAGATCTACATCATTCTTGGTTGTTTCAGGAGGCACCTTTCACGTATATCGATCAGATGAGATTGAGGTAGGTGGTCTTGTATTTAATTCCAACTGTCGAGTTGATTTTGTGTACTGTTATGCCATGCTCCCATGTTTGAGGTGTCGTATGTCTGATACATTGACTATTGAGATACCTAAAATTGCACATGTAATCTAATGAATAAGTATAATCTGCTATTTGAGATCATTGTTTTGATCTAGGGCCACCCCGAGGGTGTGTTTCCCTTGTTTATCCATTTGGAAAGGATACTCGTGGGTATGCTTTGATTATAGCATGTTTTGATTTTTCTTGAGAGGAAACATATATAAATTGCTTGATTTTGTGTTGGGTTTGACCCGATTAATTGTTTTTCCTATGGAACGCCCGAGGTAAATGTTTTTTTTAGCCTGAGGGAAAGGTTTTGTTTAGCCTAAGGGAAACGTTTCTTATGCCTGAGGGCAGTGTTTGTTTAGTCTGCGGGAAAGGATTTTTTAGACTGAGGGCAACGGTTCTTACTCCTGAGGAAAATATTCGTTATGCCTGAGGGTAGTCACCTGAGGGTTTCGTTTCTATTTGCCTGAGGGTAAAGACTTACATGTCTGACGACAATGTTTACTTGAATATTCACTAAAATGATTTCTTATTTTGCCCCTGCCTAGCTAAATCAAAGGCTTGGAATTATTAGTATGTTTTACATGTTAGATATCATGTTGTAGTTTCAACTATGGAACTGGTATAGATGATTTTCGGTCGAGGCCGAGTCTCAAAAAACTCATAATTTAATTATATTGAATTCTTAAATAATTATTAAAATGGCAATGTAACTGGTAGGAATGGTTAATTTTGAGTACTTTCTAATTTACTACATTTTGTTATTGCACACTCTGTTGTTGCACATTTTCACTGACAGTTGGGCATGGGCCTTTGATGGTTGCCTACTGGGATTTATTTCTCACACCCTGTTTGTGTCATGTCTTGGGACCATGCAGATTATATTGCTGCAGGTGTCGATAAGGGCAAGAGTCCCTACAAAGGTACATGATTATTGCAGAGGTGTAGGATAGAATGGGACAGAGCTTAGGCTTGTGATGCTACTGCATTCTTGTTTCACTGCTTTGGTTTTGTTTTGCTGTACTTTGTACCTTGTACTGCATTGTATCAGATTGCAGAGTATCCTGTTTTGGATACTTTCTTAGGATTAGAGATAGGTCGCATCATCAAATATATGATTGTTGGTTATCTTTTACTTCAGTTCCGTTGTCCATTTCAGGTCTATATTGTTTACTTCTTCTGCTCTACACTTTGAAAAATGAGAGCATATTTTCCCCACTATCAGTCTTAGGCCCTCAATGCTAGTCGGCAGCCTCTGACATTGGGGAAATGCGCTTGAGGTCATGTGAACAACCGGCTTCGAGGCACCTGTTGTGTGACACCCAGATCCAAGATGTTACAAAGTGGTATTATAGGTGTTTCTTTTCTTTGAATTACTGTTTGGAGCCTATATCCTAGGATAGGATGGAATTGGTACTTGGTAATAAGCTGTTCCCGGTAGTAGCTAACCCGTGTACAAGGAAAAAGACAATATACCACGTTTAATTGTAATTTTTATGGTTTTTCAATTTTACAGTTTATTTGATTTTCACCATTGGGTGACACACTTGTGGTGTGCTATTAATATTTCTATATACTTGGGTTCTACTTAGTTGTAACTGGATGAGATGAGGGTATTCCATCTCATGCAACATTTGGGCACATGTTAGAATCACATGTCATTCATAGTTTCCATGCCATGTGGGTGCATTAGAATTTACATGTTGTTGTGATAGATGTTGTTCTAGGAAATGCATGATGTTGTGATAGGTACCTTGATAGATATGCCTGCTGTTGATAGGGTATTGGTACAAGTTATGGTTGGGATATGTATGCTAAACTTTGGTTCCCGAGAAGTATGGGCTCTATTGGATCGGAATTTGGAGGATCATGATCTGGCCTTTTTTGTGTTTTGTACTATCATGAGAATGGTCGGGTGCTAAACATTGATTTTCAGGGAGTATGGGACCCCACAGATTGAAATTTGGCATACCGACGCTTGAAACTAAAGAAAAGGGGCTCTGGAGTAGTTTCTGAGGTTTGTTGTCCAGAAACCCATACAACACGGCGTGTGGTTCTATGAACACACGCCCCGAACTCTTCTGTTTGAGAAGAAATGAAAATTTCTAAGTACACGCCATGTACTTATATTTACACGTTGTGTAGTATAAGGCCTTGTATCCCACAGTGTGGGAGGGAACACGAGTCTTCTAGATTTTACTGAGGACATGCCGTGCACTTGTGGGACATGCCATGTAGTCTTAACCGGTGAGAGACCATGTGGACTTGGCCATGTGGCTGGGGAAACATGGTGGTGTACACGCCATGTGTGGGCGTAACACACAGTGTACCTAGGGTTGAGACACGCCCAGGACGGCACCAGAACATGACCATGTGAGGGCTTAAGGGTGTACACCTTGTAGTCTCTTTTTTCCAGTTCCTGTGGATCTTTCCCCTTTTTTCGTTGGAATTATTAACCGAACAAAAGAAACCTCGAGGGTAAATTAAACTAAGGAGTGTGTTTGACCATATAGATTCATTCTGCTGAGATGACCACAAGTTGTTCACCAAGAGAGTGGAGATGATTATACTCCAGATATGGTAGGCCATGGGCTACTGATGGATCCTCCAGTAGTGCCAGATGCGGCGCCAGATGTTATATCGGACGCAGGTGTGGATGCGCAGTTCTGTGAAGGCTTTATGCGGTTCATGCAGACCATCCAGGGAGCACCGCCGGTTGCCACATCTTTAGCAGAGCTGACATGTATATTCCCGCAGCAGCATACACCTACGTTTTTAGGGGATGAAGGACCACAAGCTGCAGAGTCATGGCTAGGTTCTATGCAGACGATCTTCGAGCATTTGGAGATGCCTACTGGGAGGAGGGTCAAGCTCATTGCTTACATGATGCGTGATTACTCCAAGAGATGGTGGAATTTTACCACCCAGACTAAGCATCACTAAGACATAGAGTGAGATATTTTCAAGTAGTCTTCTATGACTCTTAATTTCCAGAGATGCTAAGGTCAGATCGAGCTTGAGAGTTTATGAATCTGCAGTAGGGTGCCATGTTAGTGATGGACTATTCTACCCGCTTCACCGAGATACAACATTTTGCACCTGTTTTGGTGGGTGATGAGACATTGAGGGATAAACGCTTTGAGGATGGTCTTAGATGTGACATCTGAGCACTGGTGAATGTTTTCATGTTGGCTATAGTGCATGCTATTGTGAACCATGCATTTATTAATGAGCGGAACCAGTGGGAAGCTAGTGGCTTGGACCAGGGCAGTTCGACACCGGTCTCTGGTACTATTTCTACCAGCAAGAGGAAGATGCAGATGGATTTCTCTCACGGTGGTAGTACTAGCCAGAATAATTCTTTAGGTGGCCAGATAATGTGCTACCAATGTGGTAAAGAGGGGTACAAGAGACCTCAGTGTCTACGTGGACTAGTGGAGTGTCGAGCTTGCAGTAAGATGGGTCATATTCAGCATTTTTGTAGGTCGTTTCTGCTAGTGACTATTGAGAGGGGTTCTATGTAGACTCTGTGAAAAGGGGCAGGTCTAGAAACTTCTTACCAGTCAGGGAATTGGAATATGTTAGGATGTTCGGTCCAAGGTGGTGGTTGTGGCCATGGTAGCCAGACACCAGGATCTCAGAGATAGTAGGGTGGCTAGGCTATGTTGCAGGGCCGTGACACTGGGTAGACATATGCAGTGAAACCGACCCAACAGGAGCAGGATCCCTGACCTTCCACTGTCATAGATACTATTATAGTTGCTTATGTTTTATCTTCTGTACTTTTTGATACTGGTGCTACACATAGATTTATATCTATGCCCGTTATGGAGAGCCTTTGGCTCTATGTTTCTTCTTATTCATATATCATGACGCTAGAAACTCCTTTGGTAATTAGAACGACAGGTGTGTGTCAGTGCAAGGAGTTCCCCCTAGAGGTTGGTGGGTGTCACTTTCTTTGGGACCCCTATGTCTTAGAGATGACAGCCTATGATGTCATTCTCAGGATGGACTGGTTGGTACCCTTTTGAGCCTTTGTAGATTTCTATCGTTGCAGGGTGAGTTTCATGTCACCAGAGGGTGGAGAGTTTCTATACAAGGGAAAATGGGATGTCCAGGCGAGCCGAGCTAGACCCAAGCATCATGGGTGAGGTGGAGTGACAACCTAGATTGAGATTTTATGTCTGGATGATCAGGGAACTTGTCAGATGGATTTACCTCCAGTGGTTAATCATTTCAAGGATGTCTTTCTGGATGACTTCTTAGGTCTACCTCCGGAGCGAGAGGTGGATTTATCTGTTGAGATTTTTCCAGGAGAGACACAAGTGTCCATTCCTACTTACAGGATGGCTACACCAGAATTGCAGGAGATCAAGAATTAGTTGGAGAAGTTTCAAGAAAAGGGTTTCATCTGACTCAGTATTTCTCTCCGGGGTTCACCTGTCCTTTTCGCTAAGAAGGCAGATGGTACCCTCATACTCTGCATGGATTATCGGATACTAAACCAGTTGACGGTTAAGAACTGATATCCCTTACCAAGGATTGATGATCTTTTTGATCAACTTAGAGGAGGAAAAGTGTTCTTGATGATTGACTTGAGATCCGGTTATCATTAGTTGCACGTTAGACCATCAGACATACCGCTTACCTCCTTTCAGAGCATATATGGTCTATATGAGTACTTGGTCATGCCGTTCAAACTCACAAACACACCATTAGTTTTCATGGCTCTGATGAATCATGTGTTCCACCCATATCTGAATTCTTTTGTTGTAGTCTTTGTGGACGATATCTTGGTGTACTATCAAACTCGACATGACCATGCCACCCAACTTGAGATCGTACTGAGTACACTGAAAGAGCACTATTTAGATGCTAATCTCTCAAAGTGCCACTTTTGGATGGACCAGATTCACTTCCTGGGTCATATTATTTCAGAGGAAGGAGTTGTGGTAGAACCAAAGAAAGTGAGAGAAGTAGCTTCCTGGGATCAGCCTAAGAACGTGTTTGAAATATGGAGTTTCTTAGGGCTGACTGGTTACTACAACTTCTTTATACAGGACTTCTTCCACTTAGCAGTGCCATTGATGGGTTTGACTAAGAAGGGTATGAATTTTTTTTGGTCAGAAGCTTGCAAGACAACCTTTCAGAAGCTGAAGGGAAGTTTGGCATCAACACTGGTCTTGATACTTCCAGAGTAGGGGAAGAGTTATACAGTTTACTGTGATGCATCAAGTAATGGGATGGGAGCAGTTGATGCCACATGAGAGAAATTACCTGACGCATGATCTCGATTTGGATGCAGTTGTTCATGAATTACGTTGTTGGAGACATTATCTCTTGGGAGAAAACTTTGTGGTGTTTACGGACCACAAAATTCATAAATACATCTTTACCCAGTGTGACTTGAATTTGATATAGCGAAGGTGGGTTGAATACCTTAATTCCTTCAACTTTGAGGTTGCCTATACACTTGGAAAGGGTAACACAGTAGCTAATTCACTGAGTAGGAAGACTCAGATACAAGCATTGTAGGAGGCCAGTGGTGAGTGGAAGCTTATGGATTTGTTCTCTGAGATGCATTTGGAGGTGCACGATAGTCAGGGGTGAACCTATCTTTCATCATTATCTGTGACTTCTACCCTCCTGGATAGACTCGGGATGAGACAACTATCAGATTCAGAAGGCCTAGTTCTACGAGAGTTGGTGTCAAGTGAGGACACTCCTCCTAGTTGGACGATAGGTGATGATAAGGTACTGCATATCCATGGATGAGTGTAGGTTCCAGGGGATATACACGAGGAGTTGATGCGGGAATTACTTACTTCAGCTTTGGTAGTTCATCTTGGAGCTACCAAAATGTATCGTGACTTGAGACATCAATAATGGCTTCCAGGAATGAAAAGAGTGGTAGCTGGTTTTGTTACGAGATGTTCCACCTATCAGTAAGTGAAGGAGGAGAATCAGAGGCCAACTGGAATATTACAAAAGTTACCCATTTTGAAGTGGAAATGGGATGATGTCACGATGGACTTTGTGACCGGGTTGCCGAGGTCACCTCGAGGCTATAATGCCATATGGGTTATTGTGGACATACTTATGAAGGTAGCTCACTTTTTTCCGATCATGGAGACCTTTGGTGTTGACGAGCTCAGGAAGTTGTATATCTGAGAGGTATTTCGTCCTCATGGGGTCCCTCATTCTGTCATTTCAGATAGGGATGGATGTTTTACATCTCATTTCTGGCAGAGTTTTCAGAGGGCACTGGGTACACAGGTGCTTCTGAGCACATCTTACCACCATCAGACTGATGGCCAGTCAGAGAGTACAATACAAGTGCTAGAGAACATGCTACTTGCATGCGTATTGGACTTTGGGGGATCTTGGTAGAAGCATATACCCCTAGTAAATTTTTCATATAATAATAGTTTTCAGGCAACTATTGAGATGGCACCTTACGAGGCTTTATATGGTAGGACATGACAATCACCCTTGTACTAGTTGGAGGCAGGTGAGGTAGCTTTAATGGGACCACATCTCGTAAAATAGACTTTAGAGTAGGTCCAGTTGATTCAGAAGCGGATGGCTACTACACAGTCTAATCAGAAATCTTATGCTGATCACCGCAGACAACCCTTGGAGTTCATGGTCAGGGATCATGTTTTCTTGCATGTTTCAATAAGGTTGGGACACAAGCGGATCAAGAGACATGGTAAACTTTCATCGAGGTATGTAGGGTCGTTTGAGATTCTGGAGAGAGTCAGGCTGGTTTCCTATCAGTTACAGTTACCACACAGGTATCAGGCCATGCATGACGTCTTCCACGTATCTCAGCTGCGCTATTATCACTCAGAACCATCTCATGTTTTTCAGACCGAGGAGGTTGAACTTAAGGTTGATGTATCCGTTGAGGAGAATCTGATTCATATTTTAGATAGGAGCAGGAAGGTTCTCCGAGACCAGTCAGTTCCTCTCATACAGGTGCTATGGCAGCATGGCCGAGTGTAGGACGAAACCTGGGAGTGGGAGACTGACGTACGTGCTCAGTGTCTAGAGTTGTTCCTAGTTGTATCTTCACCACCATTGGAAGGGAAATTCGGGGATGAATTTATTTAATGGGGGAAGTTTGTAAGAACTCGGTTCTTATTCTTGAGGTATGGGTTTCTTCTCTTCCTTTTCCTTAAGTGTTTTTGAGAAAACAAGGGAAATGTGGGAAAAATCCCAAATTTATTAGTACACGCCATGTACTTTTGTACACATGCCATGTACTTTGGCTGTGTGGGATGAGAATACAAGTCATTTAGGCTTATCGGAGATTCAGGTTGTAAAAACTAACTACACACCGTGTACTTGGTAATACACGCCATGTAATCAGTCGGTAGATGAACAGTGAGGTGGTGGAAAGTAGCCGCCAGAGGAATAATTTAAAATGAAAGTACACGCCATGTACATGAGAGTACACACTGTGTAGTTATGTTTTTTTTTGTTAAAAATAGGCATTAGCTTCCTCATTCAGCAGAGGAGGCAGATGGCTCACCAGGAGCATCGGGAGAGGAGGCTAAGACTTGGAGGAGCTCCCGATCGCTCACCCAGACTCCGATTCTTCTGCTGTCGGTCTCATTTGAACTGCACGGGTAAGGTCTTACCTCTTATTGAACCTTTCCATCCAATAATTTCCCTAATGGAAGTTATTTTTGTTTTAATGGGTAATTTTTTATCTCATATCCACGTCGTTCTTCGTTGTTTTGGGAGGCGCCTTTCACGTATATCGATCAGAGGAGATCGAGGTAGGTGGTCTTGTGTTTAATTCCAACTGTCGAGTTGATTTTGTGTACCATTTTTCCACGCGACCATGTTCGGGGTGTCGTATGGATGAGACATTGACTATTGAGATACCTAAAATTGCCCAGGTAATCTAATGAATAAGTATAAACTGCTGTTTGAGATTGTTTCTTTCATCTAGTGTCACCCCGATGGTGTGTTTCCCTTGTTTAGCTGTTTTTCCAGGATACCCATGGGTATTCCATGATTATAGTATTTTTTTTTGAGTTTTCTTGAGAGGAAACATATATAAATTGCTAGCTTATGCATTGGGCTCAGCCCGGTTACTTGTTTTTCCTATGGAACGCCTAAGGGAATTGTTTTGTTTAGCCTGAGGGCAATGTTTGTTTAGCCTGAGGGAAAGGTTATGTTTAGCCTAAGGGCAACGTTTCTTATGCCTGAGGGCAGTGTTTGTTTAGCCCGAGGGCAAGGTTTGGTTTATCCTGAGGGAAATGGTTCTTATTCTTGAGGGAAATATTCGTTATACCTGAGGGAAGTCACCTGAAGGTTTCATTTCTATTTCCCTGAGGGTAAGGACTTACATGTTTGAGGACAATGTTTACTTGAATATTCACTATGATGATTTCTTATGTTGTACCTGCCAAGATAAAGCACCGGCTTGGTATTATTACTATATTTTACTTATTAGATAGCCTGTTGTAGTTTCTTCTGTGGCACTGGTATAGGAGATTTCCAGTCGAGGCCGAGTCTCGGAAAACTCATAATTTAATTATATTGAATTGTTAAATAATTATTAAAATGGAAATATAACTGGTAGGAATGGTTACTTTTGAGTACTTCCTAATTGACTGCATTTCGTTATTGCACACTGCTATTGCACATTTTCACAGATAGTTGGGCACATGCCATTGGTGGTTGCATGCTGGGATTTATTTCTCACACCCTATTTGGGTCATGTATTGACCCCAAACAGATTATATTTCTTCAGGTGTCGATAAGGTAAAGAGTCCCTACAAAGGTACATGATTGTTGTAGAAGAGTATGATAGAATGGGACCGAGCTTTGGCTTGCGATGCTGCTGCGTTCCTGTTGCACTACTTTGGTTTTGTTTTGCTGCACTTTGTACCTTGTGATGTATTGTATCAGATTGTAGTGTATCCTATTTTGGCTGCTTTCTTAGAATTAGAGAAAAGTTTTATCATCATATATATGACTTTTGGTTATCTTTTACTTCAGTTTCGTTGTCTATTTTAGGTCTATATTGTTTACTAATTCCGGTTTTGTATGTTTATATTTTTTTCCACTAGCTACACTTTGACAAATGAAGGCATATTTTCCCCACTATCAGTCCTAGGCCCTCACTGCTAGTCGGCAACCTCTAGCGTTTGGGTAAATGTGCTTGAGATCATGTGACCAACCAGATTCGAGGTACCCGTTGTGTGGCACCCGGATCTGGGACATTACAATATTAGGTTAGTTTACCTATTCTATATCTAATAACCTTAAACATATAAAGAAAAATTATGCTCCATTTATTGATACACATATATGGGATCATTTCATGTGACATATGACTCCATCTTATAGTGGAACTACTAATCCATTGGTAGCTGAAGAATTGATCAATTTCATGAAAATATATTTCTCGCCTTATTATACATTGAAAGGTACAAGGTTATTTTAGAAGTGTATTGTCTTAGAGGTGATGTTCATAAATGTTATTCATTGATCTTTAATTCTATGAAGGAAAATGAAATATAACATATATAGTGTATAGGTTTTAATTTAATATTATTTGATAAGAATTTCCCCTATAATGAATGAATTGAAATGAAGATAGTGTTCCTAAAATTAAAGAAACGATTAGGAATTTTTTAGGACTATAAGGCTGCATTTAAAAGACTATCATGGTATTATATGGAATATATATGTAATCCAGATTGCAAGATTGACCATTTATTTGAATTATTTAAGGAAAATCACAAAAGGTCACTTATTTATCAAAACAGTCACCATATGATGAAATAATATCATGTGTTATCAAGAGAGGAATAATTAACCATGAATAATAATATTATATTAAACTATGTTAAGAAAATGTTAAAATAAATGAATTGATATAGGTAAGAATAGAAAGATGTATTTTCCCACATGTTATAATTATGGGAGGAAATGCCTAGGTACTTTCTTGAAAGGAAAAGGAGTTTGCTTTAAGTGTGGAGTGACATTTCATTAATCATGTAAATTAAAGGGTGAAAAAGAACCCTCTATTGTTCATTGTGAAAAATTTAAGTAGATGGGGAAATATGAAAATGAATCCCCCAATAATTAGGGTAATATACCTCATAAGAAAAAAATGGATCAAGAGAAATCATAAATAATTAATACAGCCAAAGTGGAATGATTAAAGTAAATTTTTATTGGGATTCAATATTTATGATTTGGATTAATGAAATATGTTTTATAAATATTTTATCAATGATATAATGGTTATAAAAATTAGGATATATCAAATAATTTAAATGTATTGGTTTTTACTTAATGATTTTAAAGCATATTTTGAATGATACTGATAACAAAAATAATTTATTTTGTGGTAAGGTGAAATTTTTGGAGAATAAATTAATAAGGGAAATATAAGACTCAATATGTTCATGATGTTGAGTTAATAATTTTTATTTGGTATAATGATAATATTGACATTGAAATTTTTAATGATTTAGTATTTGTGACCTTGAAAATGGTTTGCAATTTGATGATAAATTTTTTTATAGTGTTTAGTGTATTTTTTTTTGATTTATGGGATATATGGAATAAAGATAATGTTAATTGAGATTCAGGTTATTAGAATATGTGATAAAGAAATTCACATGTTCATAATTTCATATTATGAACTTCCTTATGTTTTCTAGGGATAAATGTTAAATTAAAATCTCTAGTATTGTAATATGGACCAAAATATTTTGGGGGAGTCTTAAGGTTAACTAATTATGGAATGGATTAAGCTGAAATTTGGATATTATTGTTTGAGGTTAATATATTATGGGATAACTTGTGATAACCATTTTGGTTTTGGTAAATATTTAAAGGTAGAAGGAATTAATTATGGATCTTATGATTCCTTAAAATTAATTTAGGAATAAAAAAACAACTCAAATATCCATTTTATATCGTAAGAGATGAAGTGGAAATTTATCAAAGCCCAATAAAAAATTTCTATTTTTCTTATGAAATGAATTTAAATAAACCATGTTTATTTTTGTAAGTTATTTATCTAGATATTAAAAGAATCTATTGGATTTTGGAGAATGTCCTTGAAAGAAAAATGTTATCTGTTTACTTTTCTTATAAAGATATCAATGGTATATTAACCCTTCATAGATTTATAGTTTTCTTATGGTTATATTTCTCATGACCATGTTGTATATAACTCTATATTAATCCTTGATAACAAGTTTTCTCTTGTATGATAATATTTTTACATCCCACTAACGTTCTCATATTTGGAGACCTAGTTTTTTTAAGAACTTCATACTTTTGTTTTCCACTTAATAAGAGGAAGTTTTATTAATCATTTTTATGATGAGGGTTTTCCAAACAATATTTTTCTAACGAAAAATCCTTTATTATTGAGCATAATTTCACATTATTAGGAATCAATTTATTAATGGTTTGAGAATGTGGCACCCTAATATTTTATAAGAATGATATATTTGATAGTGTATACAACACACAACACCTAGGCGAAACGAACCACAATATATTATTATTTAAATATGATCATTATAACCTAGACTATAAATTGGATGGTATGAATAATATTAACTAATTTAGGAAAAATATAAAAAATTAATCATCAATATAAATATATTCATTAATTTTTATGAAAAAGTACTCAATTTTAATTAAATAAAATGCATTCATCAAAAACATGTTTTATTCAAAAATGATATTTATTACGTTTTTAAAAATATAATTATAATTAATCTATTGAACTTTTAAATGAATTATTTGATAAAAATTATACCATTACTGAATAGTAAAATAGAATTATTTCTGTAAAAATATCATTTTATTTTCATAAAAAAGTATCATTAGACTTTAAATTTGATATAAAAGTAACATAAGTATTATTTAATTAAATATAATCTAATTAACTTCATTTGTATCGTCATTATACATTTATTTACATTTTTGGGATTATAAACGCATGTTTCTAATAATTTTTTTTCATTATTTTACGCATTTATATTAAAAGTAATTTCTTCCATTTCTTTGAATGGAATTAATTCTATATTATTAATTAATAATTCTAATTTTTTTAAATATTTCCATTATATTTTTGGACATTACGAATAACAACTTTAGTAATCCTGTTACCGTGGTAATGGGGTAAATTAGATAATTAAGGTTAAAAATAAAATTATAAGTGTCACGACCTGTTCCCTGGGGCCCGTATCGTGACTACCCCAAACTCGCCTTCCATAGGAAGGGGATGACGTCTAGCACCAAAGGCGTACATCCCTAAATTGGGAAGGCATTGCCTTCATAACTGTAAACAAACACATTAGAGTACACAACTAGAATCCAATCACTATATAAAACTGTATACAAAAGAAGTGATGGAAAGTAAAAGGGGTCGAAAATACAATCCCAATAGGAAAGTACAAGTAAAACTGAAAGAAATTACAACTGAAGTAAAGTAAAGTAGCTACTAGGTCTTCTTCCAGGGTTCCTACCTGAAGGGTAGGTATAGATGACATCCTCAGCACTCCACATCCGTCTGTCTCCTCCGTGTACCGTCACACCGAGTGGTCCACCTCCGGGTATCGTCCGGTCCTGCTACTCTCTGCCTCATTCAGCGCTATCCATTGTCTACAACCAACACAACGAGGTGTGGGCATAGACCATGCAGGGGTGAGTATAACGATACTCCGTAAGGACCCTGGGATCCTCAAGGTCTCACAAAATCTAACAAGGATAAACCACAAATTATGAAATAAACGGATAACCATTACCTAGGTATATGCCCATACATATACCTAAGTTATCTAGTAACTCATCTCAATAATGAGTAAAACACAAAAGTCATTGAATCAGCTCAAAACCATGATTTTATTCTAGTGGTAGTAACATGTAACACTCCTAGTCAAACTGCTGAAACCTTGGCTACTGGTGTACTCCTCTTCTATAGAGTACTGTGGTCCTACCATGTCACACAGATGCACTTCCCACTATCCTAGACTACTGTGGTACTCCTCCTATCAAGTACCATGGGTCTGCTGCGTCGCACAGAGATGCTCCCCACTGAGGGTCTACCGCATCACACAGAGGCGCTCCCCCTCGTAGCCTGCTGAGGTACTCCTCCTATCAAGTACCGTGGGTCTGCCGTGTCACACAGAGGTGCTCCCCACTGTGGGTATGCTGCTTCACACAGAGGCGCTCCCCACTGGGCTAGTCGAAACACTCCATGTCGAAAGGTCAATAGTCGTTAGGTCTTAGCTAGCTACTAGGTCTGCGTACTCTGCTCGCTTGTCTCTGGGAGGATCCACTCCACGAGCTACAGGTCAATTCACCAACTATCACGAAGTCCCATGTACAAGTATCTCAAAGGTCCGCCTCATCATAGGGGTCTCAACGCAAGAGATGACGCGTCAATCAGACGCCAGGTTTGTGAGTTATTGGCATTTCCGTTATGGGGGCCCGATTGAATTTTAGGTTTAATCCAACCCGACCATGCCCCAATTGTGTCCAAACCTCAAGTGGGGTATTCCAAAAGAAATATCTTGCTACAAGATTTTTTTCGCCGCAAACAGTTCGTCGAATGGACACTTGTAGCACAAGTTATGGGAAAAAGGTGAAATCGGGTTTGACAGGTCTGGGTCCGGTCCGGTCCTGTCAGACCGACCCGACCCGACCTGCATCCGGACCGAGGTCTGACCCGGTCCGCATGACCGAATCAGTCCGCGGGTCCGGGCCGTCCCGGCCCATGGGGGCGGCCCAGCCCGCGCTGGGTCAGGCCTAGCGGCCTGGCGGCCCAGCGTCTGGCGGCGCCCTGCGGGCCCCAACCTAGCCACATAGGGTGGGGGGGGGGGGGGGGGGT
Source organism: Viscum album (assembly GCA_963277665.1). NCBI lineage: Eukaryota > Viridiplantae > Streptophyta > Magnoliopsida > Santalales > Viscaceae > Viscum > Viscum album. The sequence continues at coordinate 1,188,541,645 of OY728164.1, forward strand.
GCCGCGCCCTTGTCTCCCGAATGAAACCGGCTCTAGGCACCAGTTCGGTAACCCGCGGGACCCGGGCCAGCCGGTTTACTCCGCTGGCGACCGGCCCAGCCGACCGCTTTTTCTCCACCGTCGTGGCCAGGGGGCCTCGACTTCATCCTCCGCGCGGCACAACAGTGCCATGCCCCTTAGAAATCCTAGCGGCCGCCCATGTACACCACCGTGACCAAGGGCTACAACCACTTCCTTTGTGCGGAGTGACGGCGCCGCGCCCTTTCGGTGACCCGACAGTCCTGCTTCATCGATTTCCTTCATGGCCGGCTCGACACCGGCTGCCGTTTCTCTGTCGCGGACCATCGACCATGGTCTACTCCTCTGGTGGTGCTGTTGCTTCACCACTGTCATCAACAATCAATAAAAACGAAGGGGGGTCGGGCCGTGTTTGTGCTTCCCGCACCCTCCGCGTTATGGTGATAAAAAACAGCTGAACAATAACCCAAAATTAAATGATGAAGAACAGAAACAAATTAAACTTCAAATACCCTACCTCGAGTTCATTAATTATTCATTGACAATGTCGAGGAATGGTAGATGTTGATTTTTGACATCAGAAATGAAGAAGATGAGAATGGCGTCGTGGGCATTTTTCCTGGACGACGCTCCCTCCTTTGTTCTAGTTAAAGAAGGAAGAAGGTGTCCGTCATTCTTCGTTGGAGAGTTCTTTCTTCCTTGTCATTCTATCTCCAAGAGCTCCTCAATCCTCCCTTCCAAGAAAATAATGATGCCAACCAAATGAAATAATAGATTGTCTATTATTTTATTTGTGGGCATTAATTCAAAATGTGGTGTTTAATTAAATGAGATAACTCACTTAATTAATGGGGTGGAGTTGGCTCAATTAATTTGTGGGGAAGTTTAATAGTTTTCTACACTTGATTGGGGAGTTAAAGGTTTTAAAAGCTCGGGTGGCCCCCAGTAAAATTTATCCTCCTAAGAGAGGTTATGTTTTGGTGGGCCCCACCACCATAACCTCTCATGGGAGGTTATGGTGTGGTGGCCCCCACCCTCAACATCCACTTGGAGGTTTTAACCACCAAATAAAAATATGCTACACACATTATTTTTATTTAATTTATTCTTTAAAACCCCAAAAATAACTTTCATTCTCAACCAACTACCATCGAGGTGAAAGTATTCTTAAGAGAATACCGGCGCTACAAGTTCAACGGTGCCATCAGATTTGAATTCTGAGCTCTGGTTCAAAAGTTATAAAATCTCGCTCGTACGTTTACTGAACGTACCCGAACAAAACTTCATAAATTGAATCCGGGCACACCGGGCCTTGGAATCAAGCGCCGTAAATTTTTTCGGACTAGTAAAATTCCCATGTATTTAAGATAAAAAATTTCCACTGAATTTCTTGGTCTTTAAATTCTCCCCACCACAGGGCTTTACGTCCCCATAAGCTATAACTCGAACTGTGGGAACAAAAGGGGGTATTGAGCATGCATCTGAGCCTCCCGCTCCCATGTGCTCTCCTGGAGGTTCCCATGCTATCAGCGTATGCGCACCAGAGGTATCGACCATCCACATAGGACCTGATCTTGTCGATCCTCAATCTCCACTGGAACCTCCGTAAATGTTTCCCCATTATAAACGTCCAGCTCTCTATGGTCGATGATGTGGGAAGGGTCATGCACGTATCTCCTCAGTTGGGATACGTGGAAGACGTTGTGTACCCAGTGTAACTAAGGTGGAAGATCTAAGTGGTAAGCCACCTCACCTACTCTCCATAGGACCTAGAATGGTCCGATGAACCTCAGAAATAACTTGCCGCCTCGGCCAAATCTCTGTAAACCTCATCGAGGTGAGACCCATAGAAAGTCTTGGTCGCCATCCTTGAACTTTAGAGGCCTCCGTATCCTATTAGCATACGACTTCTGCCTACTCAGTGCAGTCTTCATCCACTCCTAGATAATATGCACCTTCTCGGTGGTAGCTCACACTATCTTTGGTCCCACTAGTGATGACTCCCCTGGGTCAGTCCAGCACAAGGGTGATCTGCAAGGTCACCCGTACAACGCCTCAAAAGGTGTAATACCGATGGTGAAATGATAGCTATTGTTATACGCGAACTTCACTAAGGGAAAGTGATCATACCAGCTACGACCGAAGTTAAGGACACATACACATAGCATGTCCTTGAGGGTCTGAATTGTCCGCTCAGTCTGACCATCTGTCTGAGGATGGAAGGTGGTGCTCAAGTGATGCTATGTCCCGAAATCCTCCTAAAACCCCTTCCATAGTCGGGTAGTAAACCATGTGTCATGGTCAGAGACAATAGATGAAGGTACTCTATATAGCCGCACAATCTTCTGCACATAGAGGCGTCCTAAGATCTCCACTGAACCCTGCTCTCTGGCCAGTAGGAAGTGGGCCGACTTGGTGAGTCGGTCAACGATCACCCAAATTGAGATGTGACCCCTAAATGTATGTGGAAGACCCATCAAGAAGTCCATGTATATCCCATCCCACTTCCACTCTGGGACCTCTAAAGGTTGAACCAAGCAGACTGGTACCTGGTGCTCCGCCTTCACTTGCTAACAAGTGAGGCATCGAGAGACAAACTCCACTACTACCTTCTTCATACATATCCACTAGTGCTGTCGTCAGAGGTCCTGGTACATCTTCACCACTCCTGGATGTACCGCAAGAGGGGAAGTGTGGATCTCCCTCAACACTTCCTCCTGAATTTCAACTGGTACCAAGGTACATCCTCTTAAGGGGATAAAATGCTCCCCACCTTAAGAAAATCCATTAGGTTCTTGCCCTGTGGATATCTGAGCACATCGTGTCTCACAATCAGTGTCCACATGTTGTGCATTCCTGACTCACTAAAGAAGAGGGGGAGTGACCATAAGAGACTGTAGGAATGCTGCTCCATCTCTATCCACAAAGGATATCTGTAAAGCAGCTAGCTTCTCTATCACCTCTCCTAGTAGTTGTATACCATATCTCCTACTGAGTGCATCTACAAAAATGTTCCCCTTCTTAGAAGTATAGAGTATCTCGAATTCATAGTCCTAGAGGAACTCATGCCATTGCCGCTATCTCAGGTTGAGGTCCTTATGATAGAAGATATACCCAAGACTCTTTTAATCAGAGTACATGGTAAAACGTTCACCCATCAGATAGTATTGCCACATCTTCAAGGCGAAGAACACTATTTCTAACTCCAGGTCATGGGTAGCGTAGTTATGCTCATACTATCTCAGATTTCGAGAACCATACGCGATCACTGCTCACTCCTATATCAGGACACACCTGAGTCTAGACCCTGATGCGTCGTAGTAAACTACGTACCCTACGGCTTCCTATGGAAGTATCAAGATGGGGACACTAGTCATCCACTACTTCAACTCCTAAAAGCTCTACTGGTATCTCTCTGTCCACACAGAAGGTTTGCCCCTTCTTCATCAAGGCTGATAGTGGTGCTATAACTCTAGAGAAGTCTGCAACGAACCTCCGGTAGTATCCAGCTGAACCCAGGAAACTTCTTATCTCTATCACACTCCTGTGTGGCTCCCAAGAAAGTACCACCTCAATCTTCTTTGGATCCACTGCAACTCCAGACTCCAAGATGACATGTCCCAAGAAGTGAACCTCTCGAATCCATAACTGGCACTTTGAGAGATTACTATAAATCTAGTGCTCTCAGAGTGTATCTAGAACTACCAGAAAATGGTAGGCATGCTCCTCCTTAGTAGTCGAGTATATCAGAATTTCGTCGATGAAGACTATGACAAAGCGATTGAGGTAGGGATAGAAAATACTATTCATGAGACTCATGAACACTTCTGGAGTATTGGTTACTCCAAAGGGAATAACCAAGAACTCATAGTGGTTGTACCGACATCTGAAGGTCGTCTTCTTCACATCCTCGTCTTGAAATCTGAGTTAGTGAGAGCCTGATCTGAGGTCTATCTTCGAGAACCACCGTGCTACCTTTAGCTGATCAAGGAGGTCATCAATCCTCAAGAGTGGGTACATGTTCTTCACAGTCACCTGGTTCAGGTGATGGTATTCAACACAGAGCCTCAGGCTCCCATCCACCTTCCTGGTGAACAGAATAGGGGATGCCCTGGGAGAAACACTGGGCTAGATGAATCCCTTCCCCTACAAGTCCTCCACCTGTACCCGCAACTCACGAAGCTCAGTGGGAGCCATCCGATATGTTGGTGTAGATATCGGTGTTGTCCCAGGATACATGTCAATGTAGAATTCCACCTATCTTCGATGAGGTAGTCCTGGAACATCGTTAAGGAAAACATCTGCGTACTGGTACACCATTATAGGATAGCTTAGACTCTCCACATCAACTGCTCCGAGGGTAAGGTAGGCCAACTAATGATTGATCGGCTGCAACCTCCTCCAAGTAAGTATGTACTGTGCTGCAAAGGTTTCATTATCACCGGTGAAAGTGAACCTGGTCTCATACATACGGACACACCACACTTTTTTCCTAATACAATCAATCTAAGAATGGACTGTAGATAAACAGTCCATACCCAAGATGACATCGTAAGGACTCAATGCCGCTACAAGGAGATCCCAGCCGAAGATCTCGCCTCCTAAAGTAAGCTCACACTGCCGGAACTAGTGCGTAATCATCGAGTTTGCTCCCATAGGAGTCTCTATCCGTAATGATCGACCCAACAGCTCTGTCGGAATCTCTGAGCTCTGAACGAGGGCGGTGGTAATGAAAGAGTGACTGAAGCCTGTGTCCATGAGAACTACAGCTAAGGTGGAATAGACACATATCGTACCTCAAATCATCTCTGGAGCACTGTGGTCATATGCCTTAGCTACCTAAAGCTGATATCTCCCTTGTCCACCTACTCCCTAAGGTCGGGGTGGACCTCCTGGTGGTGGTGGTGGCAACACCTCGAAATGCCGCCCACCGTCTGCTGCTCGACCAGCTCCTCTGCCACATCCGCCTGCTCCCTATGGAACGCCTCGATCGAACCTCTGCCTCTAACTGGGAGGTCCCTCAACTATCTACTGATCATCTGAATGGAAGGTCAGACAGTCACGTGCCATGTGACCAGGCCCTCCGCATGAGTAACACTGCCTACTCCTGGCATGTATGTCACTGCCCCGGGTGCCCCACACATCTGATCCTGAGTCATGCAGTCGTCCACCTGTGGTTCTGGTCCTCTTGGACCTCTGCGCCATATTTCTACAGCCAGCTACTGAAGAATCCACTGCATATAGACTAGTGGTGGGTCTCGCTACCAGAGACTGCTCAGCAAGGAAACTCTCCACTAGGAGGGATCTCTCTAACACCCCCTCCTGCGTCGGGATGTTGAGTGAGATCATTTAAGCCCTGATTTCTCACCTAATCCCCTTCTCGAAGGTCCAGACCCTAAAAAATGGGTCTCATAATATATCTGTGGAGTAGCGTGAGAGGTCGGTGAACCTCGCTGAGTACTGAGCTACAGTCATGCTACCCTGCTGTAGAAGTAGTAGCTACTTTATCCGCACTGCATGAAGGGTGGATGGGAAAAACTCTTCCCGGAATAGGCTCTCGAAGTATGTACAGAGTAGTGTCACCTCATCATTCACCTAGAGCATCAGGCTTCACCATCTGACTGCTACTGATTGAAGGAGACTCATGATAAGGATCACCATGAAGTCTGCTGGTGTCCCTACTAGCCTGAAGACTCTCACCACAGCCTCCAGCCAATCCTCAGCTGCCTGTGGGTCCATCTCTCCCCAGAACCTAGGTTTCCTTTGGTGCTGGAACTCGTGAAATGAGCTCAAGTGGCATACATCATCTACTTCTGGGGCTAGTGGCATCGGTGGCCCAACGGGAAGTAGTACCACTGGTTCCTCCGCTGGTAAAGGGCCCTCCACCAAGGCCTCGTCGCTCGGTGGGATGTCTGAGCGTATGAATATGAAGGCCCTAACTGGTTGTCCATAGAGAGGCATCCTGAAAGAAACATATGCGACATGGTCAAATGTTTATACCTGGTGAGTTGACCTGGTTGAGCTAACTTAAAGAAAACTTTTGAAAACACATACGCAATCAGTGTTTTTGTGCACTGAGTTGGAAATCAGAATTCAGGGTCCTGGTGTATGGATACGTTGGCCACCCACACCAACACTGAACTCCTTTAACTGAAAACAACACTTATTACCCTTAACACTATTGCTTCATAGAAAAGAAAGACTAGAGTTCTAACTTCTACGGTAGAACCGACTCCTTTGATACCAATTTTTCACGAACCGTTCCCTGGGCCCGTATCATGACTACCCAAATCTCTCCTTCCATAAGTCAGGGGATGACATCTAGCACCAAAGGCGTAAATCCATAAACTGGGAAGGAATTTCCTTTATAGCTGTAAAGAAACACATTAGAGTACACAATTGGAAGCAAATCACTAAGTAAAACTGTATACAAAAGAAGTGATGTAAAGTGAAAGGGGGCGAAAATACAAGCCCAACAGGAAAGTACAAGTACAAATGAAGTAAAGTAAAGCAGCTACTGGGTCTTCCTCTAGGGTTCCTACATGAAGGGTATGTACAAATGGCCTCCTCAGCACTCCACATCCGTATGTCTCCTCCGTGTACTGTCACACCGAGTGGTCCACCTCCGGGTACCGTCCAGTCCTGCTACTCTCTGCCTCAGTCAGCGTTGGCCATCATCTGCAACCAACACAAAGACGTGCGGGCATAGCCCATGCATGGGTGAGTATAAGGATACTCAGTAGGGACCCAGAGACCCTCAATATCTCAAAAAATCAAACAAGGATAAACGACAATGTATGAAATCAACGGATAACCATTACTTAGGCATATTCCATACATATACCTAAGTTATATAGTAACCCATCTCAATCATGAGGAAAACAAAAAGTAATTGACTCATCTCAAAACCAGGATTTTATTCTAGAGGTGGTAATATGTAACACTCCCAGTCAAACTATCGAAACCTCAGCTGCTGGTGTACTTCTCCTCTATAGAGTACTGTGGGATTGCCGAATCACACAGAGGTGCTTCCCACTATCATGGATTGCTGTGGTACTTATTCTGTTGAGTACTGTGGATCTTCTATGTCACACAGGGGCACTCCCCACTGTGGGTCTGCCACGTCACAAGAGGCCCTCCCCCTCTTAGCCAGCTGAGGTACTCCTCCTGTCGAGTACCATGGGTCTTACGCGTCACACAGAGACACTATCCACTATGGGTCTTCTGCATCACACAGAGGCGCTCCCCACTTGTCTAGTCGAAACACTCCGAGTCGAAAGGTCAGTAGTCGTCAGGTCTCAGCAGCTACTAGGTCTCCATACTTCAATCGCTCGTATATGGGAGGATCTACTCCATGAGCTATAGGTAGATTCTCCAACTATCAAAAAGTCCCATGTAGAAGTATCTCAAAGGTCTGACTCATCATAGGGGTCTCAACGCAACAGACGACGCGTCAATCAGACGCTCGGTCTGTGAGTTATTGGAATTTCTGTTCTGGGGGCCCGGTTGGATTTTAAGTTCAATCCAATCTGACTGTACCCAAACTGTGTCCAAACCGCACATGGGGTATTCCAATAGAATCATCTCGCTCCAAGCTTTTTGTCTCCACATACGGTTCGTCGATCAGACACCCATAGCCCAAGTTATGAGCAAAAAGGTGAAATTGGGTCTGATGGGTTCGGGTCCGGTCTGGCCTAGTCGGACCGACCCAACCCAACCCGCGTCTAACCGGGGTCTGACCCGGTCCATGGGACCGACCCGGTCCATGGGTCTAGGCCGGCCCGTGGGGGGCGGCCCAGCCCGCGCTGGGTCCAGCCCGATGGCCCAGCAGCCTGCGTGGCCTGGCTGGCGGCCCACGTAGCCTGGCGGCGCCTGCCCTAGCCGCGTACGGAGGAAAGGGGGGGGGGGTGTCGCACCCCACTGTATCCTGAATGGAACCGACAATAGGCACCAGTTCGGTAACATGCTGGACCCGGGAGGGTCCCACGTTGTCCGGCTGGCCGAGCGGCCAACCAGTTTGCTCCGCCGGCAGCCGGCCCAGCCGGCTTCATTTGCTGCACCGCCACAGCCAGGGGGCAACGACTTCTTCCACCGCGCGGCACAACGACACCGTGGCCAGGGGCCGCGACCTCTTCATTTGTGCTGTGCGATGACGTTGTGCCCTTCTGATGACCCGGTGGCCCTACGCTGCCAGTTTGCTTTGCGGTTGGCCCAACGCCGGCCATCGTTTCTCCGCAGTAGCCCGTCAACCGCGGTCTTCTCCTCCAACAGTGTCATTGCACCACCGCCTTCATCAACAATCGAAGAAAAATGGAGGGGGGGTCAGGCCATGTTTGTGCAGCCCTCACCCTCTGCGTTATGGTGATAACAAATGGCTAAACAATAACCCAAGATTAAACAACGAAGAACGGAAACAAATTCAACTTCAAATTCCCTGCCTCGAGTTCGTTTTTCTTTGACGATATCGAGGAATGGCGGATGTCGGTTCATTGACGTCAGAAATGAAGAAGCCGAGGATGGTGTTGTTGGAATTTTTCAAGGACGACACTCCCTCTGTTTCTTTTGAAGCAGGAAGAAGGTGTCTGTCATTCTTCATTGGAGATTTCTTTCTTCCATGGAATTTTATCTCTAAGAGCTCCTCAATCCTCCCTTCCAACAAAAGAATGATGCCAACCAAATGAAATAATATATTGTCTATTATTTTAATTATTGGCATGAATTAAAAATGTGGTGTTTAATTAAATGAGATAACTCACTTAATTAATGGGGTTGAGTTGGCTCAATTAATTAGTGGGGAAGGTCAAGAGTTTTCTCCACTTTAATGGGGAGTTAAAGGGGTTAAAAGCTCGGGTGGTCCCCACCAAAATTTATCCTCCCAAGGGAGGTTATGTTCGGGTGGGCCTCACCACCATAACCACTCATGAGAGGTTAAGTGGTGGTGGTCCCTACCCCCAACCTCCACTTGGAGGTTTTAACCACCAAATAAAAATAAGCTACACACATTATTTTTATTTAATTTATTCTTTAAAACCCCAAAACTAACTTTCATTCTCGACCAACTGCCGTCGAGGTGAAAGTCTTCTTAATCAAATACCATCGTTGTAAGTTCAACGGTGCCCTCAGATTTCAATTCCGGGCTCCGGTTCAAAAGTTATAAAATCACGCTCATACATTTACTAAATGTACCCGAACAAAACTTCAGAAATTAATTCTGGGCACACCGGGCCTCAGAATCAGGCGCCATAATTTTTTGCGGACTTGTAAAATTCCCATGTATTTAAGAAAAAAAATTTCCATGGAATATTCGGATCTTTACAATAAGGACTAAATAATGAACCTAACATTTGAATTATTTTTATTGGATGAGTATAAATTTTCAGTAATAATTCAAAAGTCTATTATAGGTATATTTTTCCCCATTTCTCTATGATTTTGACCCTTTATATTATTTTACAAAAAGAAAAGTAAAAAATTACATTCTCTTTTTTTAATTATCTTTAACATTGTTTAATAGGGATAAATAGATGATGTGTTTAGTTATAAATATTAATTTGAAATATAAATAATATTTTTTGTGATGGTAATTTATTTTTATTTTTTATTGATGAAATAATTTCTTTAAAATCTTATTAAACACTGAAGGAGTGCTTATGATAGCAGTAAAAAATTCAATAAAATCATTATTAAAAACTAAAAAAACAATATTATTTGAATTATATTTTGTGTGAAAAAACATTAGTTATAAATTATATAATATATAGGTTTATAATAATTTTATTAATATTATATTTTTGTCTAGTAGTTTTAAAATTAAAATTAAATGAATAGTTCAAAAATTGGCATTAATGATGTGTTATAATAAATTATATTTTATTACATGATTTAAAAATAATAAAATTTTAGATTCAAAAAAAGGAATTAGATATTGTTTTAAAAATAAACCATGGTCTAATTATAGATCATTTTTCAATTTATAATAACATTAAAAACCATTAAAGTGTAGAAGACATTAATATTGTGGTAATTTTCAAAAGTGTTAATGAACGATTAAAACTAATTATAAGGGTGAAAAAAACTAAACTTGTAAAAATTTTGTTAGATGAGATTATTTAGACTCATAATCAACCTATATAAAAATTATATCAATTTTTATCCATTTTAAAGTGAAATATACATTATATTAAATCTTTAAGAAATTTATAGAATGCCTCTCCCCTCTTTTATAAAAGCACACCCCTTATCTTAATTATTTACACCACTTTGATCCATGTATATCTACCAAATTCTTCCCATTTATCTTATAAACATAATTATCTAATTTATATAGGTTTTTATCACTCCAAAATACCTTCCCTAGGTACCTTAACAATATATCTAAAAGAATTTTACCGAAGAAGAGGTAACATTCTTTATCGATTCCTTCTATTATATTTCTTGATATAATAACTATTAATTTTTTTACCCATCCTAATATAAATAATCTAGTATTATTAATATAATTATATATTATTATTATTATCATAAAACCATATTCTATCTCTTTTCCATCCTATGAAAAGAAAAATCATCGCTCGTGTGTACGTACAACTTACCATCTCCATATAGTGGTGTAATTAGTTTTTATCACCATTTCACTTGGATGGTTATAAATATGGAACTAATGAATATATTTGGAATATATGAAATAAATATTATTTTGATATTATAATATCATGTATACCATCTTACCATCAAATCTATTAGAAAATGATAATGTCGCTTGTGCGTATGTGTGGACTACCACCTCAATGAAGCGATGTAATTATTTTCAGTAATTATTTACATGGATAGTAATAAGGATCAATTTAATGAATATATATTATATATATGAAATAATTATTATTTAAAGATTATTTATTGTTCACCTTTACTTCATTCTGTCCAAAAAGGTGAAAACTTTGTTCATATGTACATATAGTCAACGATCTCCATGAACAATGTATTTAATTTTCCTTATCTTTATATTTTATGATTGAATATAAATATTTCTAAATTTAATATATATCATAATAATACCATGAATATTATTCTTTATATGATATAACCATAATACAAGTACAAGGTCTGGAACTACCAAATCAAAACATACATGAGAAAAAAAAAGTAGTTAAAACCCGAAATAATGATACTAGTAAAATATTGTTAAAAACTGGTGATAAAATGTTATAAATGGATAGTATATAATAGTATATATATGTATATTTTTATATTATATAATTATATTAACTCTCAATTTATTATATAGGAGGTTAAATCATGTTTTAATAAAGTGAAATGTGAGGTATTAGATTTGTCTCTGTTTTCCTTCGTCAAGGCATATTTTATTATTATGCACCTTATTTATTTTATATATTGAATATATTGACCTTTAATATTTTATATAATTAATACTTAATATATCTTGGTATTTTACATTTCAATCCAAATTATTTCATCCAAGTGGATTTGACTTAAAAGTTTCTAAGTGGTAAAGGATTTCATCTCAATTTCCACTCTATTGAGACATATTTCTTATTATTATCCTATTTATTTTTATGAGGTTTATATACTTATAATTTTAGGTTTTTAACATGAATATACATTTAATAATTATTATTTATTAATAAATTCTATTTAGACTTTCAAGCGGTATGTTTAAAAGAAAAGTTTATCTTATTCATCTTTTGATCAGGTATATTTTCATCCATATTTATATTTTTTCAATATTTTTTTATAAAAATACATTAATTTACCCAAATTAATTATAAAATATATTTTAAACTTTCTTTTAAATTTTACATAGTATTAAAGTAATATTTTTAATTTTTTTCTAAAAGGGGGTTTTCCAACTTTCTTTACAAAAATTGAAAAGGAATTGTTTAAAAACGGTATGTCGCCAATGTAAAGAACCAGAAATTTCCAGGAAATATTTTTTATAATTTCTTTGGAATTTTATGAGTCCATAGTTTCTGATGGCACCTCATTCCGAGGCCCGGTGTACCCAGAATCAATTTCCGAAGTTTAGCTCGGGTACGTTCAGTGAACAAACGAGCGGGTTTTCCTAACTTTTGAACCGGTGCTTAGAATCGAATTCTGAGGGCACCGATGAAACCGTAGCGCCGGTAATCTCTTAGGAACACCTTTTCCGAAGGTTCGTTTTCTTGAAAGGATTTGTTAAAAATGTGAAGAATAAAATTATAGTTGTTTTACAATTATAATTTTATTTTACCACTAGTGGTCTAAGTGTTAGGGAAAAGGAAGTTGTGAGGAAGTTGGGGTGGGGCCCACACGAGCCCCCACCTCCTTAAATTTCCTAACACCCCTTTAAACACCCCTAGCTTTAATGTGTGACTTATCCTCTCCCCCTCTAAATTACAAGTCAACTCTCTCATTAAATGATTTGATTAAGTTATTCAATGATTTTAATTAAGGGTTGAATTTTGAATTCTTGGGAATTCATGGCTTGGGATTAATAAATAAGGGTGAACCTTATTTTTATTTTGGGGGGTTGTCATGTGAGAGGAATTGGGAGAGAATACTCAAATCTTGAGGATTCATCATCTTCTTTGTTGGAGAATGCGAAGAACATCAAGACCTCGACAAAGAACGCAGTCACTGCAAGGAGCGATCATCGTGCCTTTCTCCTCCTCTCTGCAACCGGTGTGAGACGCCACCCCACATTAGACGATCTCTGTCAACGTGTACAGAGCCTCTCCCTGCGACGTCGTTTTCCGCAACGCTCACCGATCGTCAACTCGTTATCGAGGTAGTGGATTAATTTGTGAATGTTAATAAACCCATGTTTATTTCCTTCGAAAACAAAGAATGCAGATCAACACAATATTAAGTTGATCCGCGAAAGAATATGTTGCGGGTTGGGAATATTTGATTGCAAGGAAAAACGTAGGTATTTGTTTTACGTTCAAGATTAATTTACGTTCCTTTTTGTTGTTTATTATGCCGCATGTTATCAAGATAACAGGAGGAGGTTGGAGAGACTTGTATAGCCCAGTGGGGAGCACTACTGTGTTTGGGTGGCAGACCCACGGCGAGGAGCACTACTGTGTTTGGGTGGCAGACCCCGGCATGGAGCACTACTGTGTTTGGGTGGCTGACCCACGGTACTCGACAGGAGGAGTACCTTAGCAGTCTTAGGTTAATGAGCAGTACCTCGGAGTCGTGACATGATCACTGTACTCATCAGAGACGGAGCTCTTCAACAGTTACTATTTCGATAATGAAAATCCCAGTTTGAGCTGATTCAATGACCTTTGTGTTTTCCTCTTGATTAAGATGGGTTACTAGACAAATTACGTATATATATGGGCATGTACCTAAGTAGTGGTTATCTGTCGACTTCATATCTATTTGATACCTCGTGGCTGAGATGGGTTACATGGTAACTTAGGTATAAGTATAGTCTTATACCTAAGTAAGGGTTATATGTTGAAAACATTATTTGTGATTATCCTTGTTGGATTTAGTGAGACCTTGAGGGTCTCGGGGTCCCTACTCTGTATCGTATACTCACCCCTGCACAGGCTTTGCCCGCACCACATTGTGTTGGTTGCAGACGACGGACATCACTGATCGTGGTTTAGGCTTGTAGAGTTAGATGGTACCCAGAGGTGAATCTCACGACGAGACGGTACCCAAAGGTGGATCTCACGATGAGTCGGTACCCAGAGGAGACAGACAGACGTGGAGTGCTGAGGAGGACATCTGCACCTACCCTTCAGGTAGGAACCCATAGGCCGATCCAGGAGCTGCTTTTCACCTTTCAGCTATTGTCCTTTGAGTTGTAATTCACTTTCAATTGTAGTTGTACCTTTCTTTTGGGATTGTATTTCCGGACCTTTGTACTTTTCAGCACGTTTGATTTACTGCTTTCTTAGTGTAGCTTCTGCTTGTACTCTATTTGTAACAGCCCGAGATTTTATGAAAATTATTCTTTTAATTTCATTAATGTCTTGTGTTGTATTCTACACCAAGATTACCTTGCGCTATACGCAACATCGTATTAGCTTGCAGTATACGCAACACTATTCTTGGATCGTGTTACACACAATTTTGATAATAGTTATTCTACGCAACATTGAGTATATATATATATATATATTAAATTTATAAATGAAATATGGTTGGATTCTGTTATACGAAACAATGAAGGATTCTTTCACAACACGCAACCCTGACTTGGCTTGCATTACACGCAATCACGACCTTCCTCGATAGCGTGTGTTGTACGCAATACCGGGTTTTAATAAACAATGTTATATTATTATAATATTGTCATGAACTAGCCGTTATGAATAGTATTAACTAAATTTTGAATTTTATAACATTATTATTCATCTTACACATTTCTAGAACATGTTATAAGAACAAAATAAATTTTTCGGGTAAAATAAGTATTTTTCAAAAAATGCAGTTTTACCGCCTTTTGTTGGCGCACCCACTATTAATATAGTTTTTGACATTTTTATATGTTCAATTTGACAAAATAATATTCTTCTTTTGAATCAGGATGTAAAAATTTACATTAGATAAAGTTTTGATATTTTTCCGACAACTTTCATATTTTAATGAATAGTAAAAACACGCTATATTTTAATTAAAAACAACTTTTTTCATCGTAATATCTTATGTGGTTAAATTATAATATTGAATGGTTTTAAAGTATATTTAGAATATATTTTTACCACTTAATATAATTTTGGTCATTGGACACAATTTTGCAATTAAACCGAACATAAACAAGTGTCAATCTTTTGATAGTTATTATCTCTTAAAAACACGCTTTTTGTTTTGACAGCGGGAATTAATTTCTGCCACTTCTGTGTTTTGAATTTAGAAAAATGGATTACATATTTGGAATCAGGATGTTCAAATTGTGTAAATAGATAACTTTTATTTTTAGACATTTTGAATAATTACTGCGGTAAATATTTTATTTACCATGGTTAAGGGTAAATCCGATAAATAAGGGTTAAAAATAATATTATAATAATATTAAATTACCCTAAAACGTGTCCTAACCCTATTGGTTGATACATGGTCGACCATGGGCATCTTTGGGTCGATTTTGGGACCCCATTGATCCACTTGTAAGTGATAATGACACTTTATTTTAATTAAGTTAAAATGAATACAAAAATGATACAAGCATATATCTTTTAGAAAAACAATTGTAACATAGGGTTATATATGTTGTATTTTAGATTGTAAATATTAATTAGAAAGATAAAAAGATTTCCTACATGATGGTATTTTATTTGTAATTTTTAGACATAAAATAATTTAATTTATTTATGACACAACAATGATGCAGTAATTATCTTATTAATGAAATATTGACATAATTGATGTTATAAACACCAAAATAAATGTAATTTGAGATTTTTTATGAATTCCACTAATTTTCTAGGTTACTATGATATATTAATGTTGATTTAATCAACTTGGTTCGAACATTTAATTCTGTTATGACTTTCACAAAAATCATATATCAAATAGTGTCAAAATTGACACAAAATAGTTTTTAAATCAAATATTATATTATTAATTGTTATTGTATTCCTAAAAATCTATGGTTCGGCCAAATGACTTAGATAAGGATATATATATTAATAATAAACAATTTGGGGTTCGTTTGACATGTTATAGTAAGTTTATTAACCATATAGTGAAAGAAAACAAAAAGACATGGTAAAAGTTAAATTATTTAACTTAGAGTTAAATCTAATTGATAAGGTTAAAATAATATCCTAAACTTGTCTAAATTCTATTGGTTTATAGGATTTCGACCCATCCCCACTTTAGCTTCGAAATAAGACCCTTTGGAACCATTATAAACTGATTTTGACTTTAATATAAAATAATATTTTGAGATATTCCTAAGGTGCCCCTCTCCTCCCCTATAAAAGGACACCTCCTCCCCCTCCTCCTCACACCAATTTGAGCACTCAAGCTCGGCCAACCCCTGACAAAATCTCTTCTCCACTTCCCTAGAAACATCCTAGAGGTTCTGGTCTTCCTCAAAGACCAATTCTAGTGCCCTAAGAGGAGGTCTCAAAGAGGCACTTCAAAGAAGAGGTAATTACCGTTACCAATTCTTTCATCTTTATTTCTTCTTCCACTTCTTCTTCTTAGGTTGTTTCATTATGAAGTAATAACATCAGTATCACTCATATACTGATATTTTATTATAAGTATGAAACAACCCTATTTCACCATCTATCCATCCTACGGAAAAAGAAATCACCGCGCGTGCGTACGTACGGAATACCGTCTCCACGCCGTGGTGTAATCTATTTTCCACCACCACCTTACATGGATGGGTATAATGGTGTAAAGAATAACAATACATAGTTATTACAACATCATATTGATTCTGATATATTGTATAATCCACTCCAATTCAAATCAATATTTATAGAAATGATATCATCGCTCGTGCGTACGTACGGACTACCGTCTCCACGACGCGATGAGATTCATTCTCCATGTTAACCATTTAAGAATGATTATAATGTATATATAATAAATAATAATGAAATATATGACATTATAAAGCTACTGGATTTATGTATATATATACATATGTATGTCATCTACTTACTTCCATTTCAAGACAATAAGGAAAGAAAAACAGCGTTCATGCGTACGTACGGACTACCGTCTCCATGAACGGTGTTTTTCATTTTATTTATCTATCTATTATATATATATATATACTGAATATATATGATATATAAATCATATTTTATATTCTGGAAGTAAGTAAATCATGATATAAGTAATAATGATGTCAAGAACAACAAGTCAAAACACCTACGATAAATGAAACGATTTTACCCAAAACGCTTCTTTAACATGGAATTTACAAAAGAACGGGTAATATAATGTCATAAGTGAACCATATATGATATCATAACAATGAATATGATTCTTTAATAAGTCAATTACATGATTTAAATCATTATACAGGAGGTTCGGACACTTACAAAGCAAGTCGGACCTATGGTAAGGGAAATATCACAATCTCATTTTTATCCGAGATTGTTTATTCGTAAGAAATTACTGGGGTGTATTTTATCATCCACATCCATGTTTACTCAATATTTAATATTATTTCCATCCACCTACAATTGTTTAAATCCAATTTTACCCTTCGATGAGTTTTTAGTAAAAGATATGAAAGGAATTTTTTTCGTTTTTCGTACAATGTACTTTTTGACTTTTCTGACAAAAGTACGAAGAATGTTTTTTTTAACTTAAACGGAACAAACGGATTTTTATGGTTTTATAAAGCCTTATTTTCATGAAGCTTCCTCCAAAAGATTTCATGACTATTTTTAATAAAATATATTTCTTTTAAAATTGCATGATGTTTTGTGAAAAGAAATTGATTTTGAAGAAGAAAGGATATTTTCCTCAAGAATTCATTTCAAGTGTTTTATCAAAATTATTTTCCATCTAAGATAATAAAGGGTTCTGTTTCTATCCATATTTTTACATTGATTTGACTATGTTGTGATGGAATTATGTTTATGAATTCCTTTATCTTATATGAATGGTTTTATGATGTCATGTTGTTTAAGAATCCCATTTTTATTACATGGGTTATGAAATGATGAATGATTTATGATTTTGTGGCACACATAATAATGGTATCATTATGAGATGGGTGGGACCTATATCTCCCTCCAATGAATTGGGTAAAGATTTTATATCTCATGATATAGACAGGGCTGGAATGGTAGGTTATACCGGTTCAGTGAAACAGGACTGAAACAAGGGTTACTCGATTCAGAAAGGGACTTTGTCCACTAAGATAGTCTTGACAATGAGTATTGACTAACAAGAAATGATTCTCTATGATTATGTGTGAATGCCCCAAAGTTTCATGTTTTAAGTTATGATTATTGTGATTACATTTCACTGCCATGATTTACCCCATGTTATGAAATTATGATCTCTTTTGCAGGTTACGATTTTCCAAAAGTTATGTGCTTATGTATATGATGTGATTGATATTTCTTTTGTTTACCCTTACTGAGCATTTGAGCTCACCCTTTTATGTTTTCTTTTCCCCAGGATATAAAGAAAGGTTTTAGGTAAAAAAAAGGGAAGATATTTATGGGAGATATTGAAGATCTTTCACCTCGATTAGAAGATTATTGTCCGAGTTTCCAAAGACACTAAACTATTACGATCCTTGTGTGTGTGTTTTTGTTATGTACTAAGTATTCCGCAAAAGTAATGTAAAGTCCATGTACGTCAGGATACGGGTCTCTACAGTTGGTATCAGAGGAAAGGTTTAGTCAACCTTTGGAAACTAGGATGCGAAAACGTTAGTGAGATCCCTAGAGAAATTTCTAAGGTATGTCTAGGGATGTCCCTAAGGATAAGTATGCGTATAAGATACAGTCCTAGAACTACGGTAACGATCATAGAATTTAACCTAAGAAGTTAGATATTGAGGATACTTCCCCTTTACTATGTTGTCTTCCCTAGCATGATTTCGCCTCTCACCAAATTCTTTTTGTGTTTTAGTTAATGGAGGGAACCAGAAGGAATTCGGTTAACATTAAATCCAATGGACAAATTGGTGACTATGAGCAACAAAATTGTGTAATGCCTAGAGATAAAGATATTGTGATTATGCCGAATCAGTCATCGCGATATATGATTAACAAGGTGAAATTTAGTGGAATTACTAATTCATCAAAGAAGAGGAAGATACAATATTATGCATGTTCGCATGTTGAGGAGCATAAAGAAAGGAAGATTGAGATTTCTAAAGAAGGGAAGAAGAACCTTGAGGAATACCTCAAATGGAGGGACCGATGTTATCTGTGTGGAGAAAAGGGTCATAGAGTGACAGACTGTTATGGATTTCAATGTCTTATTTGTGGAGAACATGGGCATTACCCAACTCAATGCCCTGACCTAAAAAGTTACTTCTAAATCAAGAAAGGACTTATTCCAGGACAATCATTGAAGTGGATGGACTGAAGTGTTTATGTATTGGTATTCAAGAATAATGTTGTTGAGGTACTTTTATGGTGTATTGAAATATTTAAGTATTGGTCTATTGTGGTTTTCAATAATTTTAAGGTACCGATAACCATGAAAAGTGATTCAAATATTTTGGAAAGTAGATGATATGTGCATAATGAAAGGATAAGAAGATAATGAGATGTTTGATTGTATTCATGAGCTCATGATTGATATAAGGACTAAGTGATATCATGGTTTGAGTATATAGAATTTTGAGGATTTTCGTATGTGGAAAGTGTTAACTTTTAACTGCATTCAAGTTTTCACTAAGGTTCAATGGGTATTCAAGAGAATACATGATTAAGGCCTTTGAATGTTTGGAATGTTACCAACAAGACATATCTTATGATATATGGGGATCAACGATGGTATTAAATCTCTGGTAATTGTTTTCACTATGTTATGAGAGTGGACTGCAGTATTATGGATAAGCCTAAAGATTAGAATGGATTATGTTGGACATAAGTTAGTATTGTTTAAGGATAGAAGTTTTTTCGATATTATTGATGGGATGTTATATTAATATAGTTTTAGAAAAAGGACAACCTGCAGGATGGGCGACAGCCCATCGCTTCGGACAAGGCTCTAGGAATCGAACCCACAACCGAAGTGCGACTGGCCTTTATCGCCTACCACTGACCTACAGGAAGTCCCTGTTTAGTAGAAACTAGTTTTATTATATTAAGCAGTATGATATATGAAGTATAAGTCCATTTTAGGAACCATATATGATTAATCTCACTATAGATCGACTTATGTATATAATTTTTGCTAAGCTTTTGTTTGAGACAGATGGAATGACCCATCATTCTATCACATGACCTACTAACACTTTACGAATAACAAATTCAACTTCATTTATTTAAGAGATGAAGTGGAAATTGTTCAAGGCACGAACAACAGTGATATTGTACCAAAATAAAGTAAGTATTTATTCTAATTCAAATTCTCAACTTTAGGGAAACGATCTTGAAAACCAAAAATGTTTTCCTAGTGATCTTATATCTGATTAATCGGATGGTACCTTAGATCGTCACAAATTTATGGATTTGTGATTGTTGGCTTTTCCATAGCCATGTTCTCTACCACTCTCCATCAAAACATGATGGTTAGATTTTTCTTCCATATCCATATTTTCACCTATGTGGAAACCCAGTTATTAGTTTATTTGGGTAACCGTTACGTTTCATACTTTTGTTTTTAAAGATTGGTTTTGATATTCCTTTTTACGATGTGGGTTTCTATTAAAGAAACTTTCGAATAGTAAACCATTTACAACCCCGACGATTTTCGAGGGCGAAATTCATTTTAAGGGGGGTAGAATGTAACAGCCCGAGATTTTATGAAAATTATTCTTTTAATTTCATTAATGTCTTGTGTTGTATTCTACACCAAGATTACCTTGCGCTATACGCAACACCGTATTAGCTTGCAGTATACGCAACACTATTCTTGGATCGTGTTACACACAATTTTGATAATAGTTATTCTACGCGACATTGAGTATATATATATATATATATATTAAATGTATAAATGAAATATGGTTGGATTCTGTTATACGAAACAATGAAGGATTCTTTCACAACACGCAACCCTGACTTGGCTTGCATTACACGCAATCGCGACCTTCCTCGATAGCGTGTGTTGTACGCAATACCGGGTTTTAATAAACAATGTTATATTATTATAATATTGTCATGAACTAGCCGTTATGAATAGTATTAACTAAATTTTGAATTTTATAACATTATTATTCATCTTACACATTTCTAGAACATGTTATAAGAACAAAATAAATTTTTCGGGTAAAATAAGTATTTTTCAAAAAATGCAGTTTTACCGCCTTTTGTTGGCGCACCCACTTTTAATATAGTTTCTGACATGTTTATATGTTCAATTTGACAAAATAATATTCTTCTTTTGAATCAAGATGTAAAAATTTACATTAGATAAAGTTTTGATATTTTTCCGACAACTTTCATATTTTAATGAATAGTAAAAACACGCTATATTTTAATTAAAAAAAACTTTTTTCATCGTAATATCTTATGTGGTTAAATTATAATATTGAATGGTTTTAAAGTATATTTAGAATATATTTTTACCACTTAATATAATGTTGGTCATTGGACACAATTTTGCAATTAAACCGAACATAAACAAGTGTCAATCTTTTGATAGTTATTATCTCTTAAAAACACGCTTTTTGTTTTGACAGCGGGAATTAATTTTAAATTAATTTCGGCCACTTCTATGTTTTGAATTTAGAAAAATGGATTCCATATTTGGAATCAGGATGTTCAAATTGTGTAAATAGATAACTTTTATTTTTAGACATTTTGAATAATTACTGCGGTAAATATTTTATTTACCATGGTTAAGGGTAAATCCGGTAAATAAGGGTTAAAAATAATATTATAATAATATTAAATTACCCTAAAACGTGTCCTAACCCTATTGGTTGATACATGGTCGACCATGGGCATCTTTGGGTTGATTTTGGGACCCCATTGATCCACTTGTAAGTGATAATGACACTTTATTTTAATTAAGTTAAAATGAATACAAAAATGATACAAGCATATATCTTTTAGAAAAACAATTGTAACATAGGGTCATATATGTTGTATTTTAGATTGTAAATATTCATTAGAAAGATAAAAAGATTTCCTACATGATGGTATTTTATTTGTAATTTTTAGACATAAAATAATTTAATTTATTTATGACACAACGATGATGCAGTAATTATCTTATTAATGAAATATTGACATAATTGATGTTATAAACACCAAAATAAATGTAATTTGAGATTTTTTATGAATTCCACTAATTTTCTAGGTTACTATGATATATTAATGTTGATTTAATCAACTTGGTTCGAACATTTAATTCTGTTATGACTTTCACAAAAATCATATATCAAATAGTGTCAAAATTGACACAAAATAGTTTTTAAATCAAATATTATATTATTAATTGTTATTGTATTCCTAAAAATCTATGGTTCGGCCAAATGACTTAGATAAGAATATATATATTAATAATAAACAATTTGGGGTTCGTTTGGCATGTTATAGTAAGTTTATTAACCATATAGTGAAAGAAAACAAAAAGACATGGTAAAAGTTAAATTATTTAACTTAGAGTTAAATCTAATTGATAAGGTTAAAATAATATCCTAAACTTGTCTAAATTCTATTGGTTTATAGGATTTCGACCCATCCCCACTTTAGCTTCGAAATAAGACCCTTTGGAACCATTATAAACCGATTTTGACTTTAATATAAAATAATATTTTGAGATATTCCTAAGGTGCCCCTCTCCTCCCCTATAAAAGGACACCTCCTCCCCCTCCTCCTCACACCAATATGAGCACTCAAGCTCGGCCAACCCCTGCCAAAATCTCTTATCCACTTCCCTAGAAACATCCTAGAGGTTCTGGTCTTCCTCAAAGACAAATTCTAGTGCCCTAAGAGGAGGTCTCAAAGAGGCACTTCAAAGAAGAGGTAATTACCGTTACCAATTCTTTCATCTTTATTTCTTCTTCCACTTCTTCTTCTTAGGTTGTTTCATTATGAAGTAATAACATCAGTATCACTAATATACTGATATGTTATTATAAGTATGAAACAACCCTATTTCACCATCTATCCATCCTACGGAAAAAGAAATCACCGTGCGTGCGTACGTACGGAATACCGTCTCCACGCCGTGGTGTAATCTATTTTCCACCACCACCTTACATGGATGGGTTTAATGGTGTAAAGAATAACTATACATAGTTATTACAACATCATATTGATTCTGATATATTGTATAATCCACTCCAATTCAATTCAATATTTATAGAAATGATATCATCGCTCGTGCGTACGTACGGACTACCGTCTCCACGACGCGATGAGATTCATTCTCCATGTTAACCATTTAAGAATGATTATAATGTATATATAAGAAATAATAATGAAATATATGACATTATAAAGCTACTGGATTTATGTATATATATACATATGTATGTCATCTACTTACTTCCATTTCAAGACAATAAGGAAAGAAAAACAGCGTTCATGCGTACGTACGGACTACCGTCTCCATGAACGGTGTTTTTCATTTTATTTATCTATCTATTATATATATATATATACTGAATATATATGATATATAAATCATATTTTATATTCTGGAAGTAAGTAAATCATGATATAAGTAATAATGATGTCAAGAACAACAAGTCAAAACACCTACGATAAATGAAACGATTTTACCCAAAACGCTTCTTTAACATGGAATTTACAAAAGAACGGGTAATATAATGTCATAAGTGAACCATATATGATATCATAACAATGAATATGATTCTGTAATAAGTCAATGACATGATTTAAATCATTATACAGGAGGTTCGGACACTTACAAAGCAAGTCGGACCTAAGGTAAGGGAAATATCACAATCTCATTTTTATCCGAGATTGTTTATTCGTAAGAATTTACTGGGGTGTATTTTATCATCCACATCCATGTTTACTCAATATGTAATATTATTGCCATCCACCTACAATTGTTTAAATCCAATTTTACCCTTCGATGAGTTTTTATTAAAGGATATGAAAAGAATTTTTTTCGTTTTTCGTACAAGGTACTTTTTGACTTTTCCGACAAAAGTACGAAGAATGTTTTTTTTAACTTAAACGGAACGAACGGATTTTTATGGTTTTATAAAGCCTTATTTTCATGAAGCTTCCTCCAAAAGATTTCATGACTATTTTTAATAAAATCTCTTTCTTTTAAAATTGCATGATGTTTTGTGAAAAGAAATTGATTTTGAAGAAGAAAGGATATTTTCCTCAAGAATTCATTTCAAGTGTTTTATCAAAATTATTTTCCATCTAAGATAATAAAGGGTTCTGTTTCTATCCATATTTTTACATTGATTTGACTATGTTGTGATGCAATTATGTTTATGAATTCCTTTATCTTATATGAATGGTTTTATGATGTCATGTTGTTTAAGAATCCCATTTTTATTACATGGGTTATGAAATGATGTATGATTTATGATTTTGTGGCACAAATAAGAATGGTATCATTATGAGATGGGTGGGACCTATATCTCCCTCCAATGCATTGGGTAAAGATTTTATATCTCATGAGATAGACAGGGCTGGAATGGTAGGTTATACCGGTTCAGTGAAACAGGACTGAAACGAGGGTTACTCGATTCAGAAAGGGACTTTGTCCACTAAGATAGTCTTGACAATGAGTCTTGACTAACAAGAAATGATTCTCTATGATTATGTGTGAATGCCACAAAGTTTCATGTTTTAAGTTATGATTATTGTGATTATATTTCACTGTCATGATTTACCCCATGTTATGAAATTATGATCTCTTTTGCAGGTAAAGATTTTCCAAAAGTTATGTGCTTATGTATATGATGTGATTGATATTTCTTTTGTTTACCCTTACTGAGCATTTGATCTCACCCTTTTATGTTTTCTTTTCCCCAGGATATAAAGAAAGGTTTTAGGTAAAAAAAAGGGAAGATCTTTATGGGAGATGTTGAAGATCTTTCACCTCGATTAGAAGATTATTGTCCGAGTTTCCAAAGACACTAAACTATTACGATCCTTGTGTGTGTGTTTTTGTTATGTACTAAGTATTCCGCAAAAGTAATGTAAAGTCCATGTACGTCAGGATACGGGTCTCTACACTATTTGTGTGTGTTTTCGTTTCATAAAGGTAATGCCTTCCCTTTTTGGTTGGGATTTATGCCTTTGGTGCTAGTCGCCATCCCCTGGACTATGGAAGGCGGGCTTGGGGTAGTCACAGCACGGGCCCCGAGGATGGGTCGTGACAATTAGTATCAGAGGAGTCGGTTCTACCGTAGAACTTATAAATCTGATATTTCCTTTCTGTGAAGCAATAGTGTTAAGAGTACCGAGTTTGGTTTTCAGTTCAGGGAGTCCAGTGTTGGTTCGGGTGGCCGACGTATCCATACACCAGAACCTTGACTACTAATTTCCGACTCAGTGCATGAAAACACTAATTGTGTGTGTGTTTTCAAAGGTTTTACCTTAAAATAGCTCAAACCAGGTCAGCTAACTAGGTATAATCGTTTGACCATGTCACCTCTGTTTCTTTCAGGATGTCTTTCCGTGGACGATCATCTAGATCCCTGAGATATGTACGTACTGACAGCCTACCGAACAGTGAGGCCTCAGTACAAGGCCCTCTTCCAGTTGAGACACCAGTGGTACTACCACCCATTGAGCCACCGACGCCACCAGCCCCAGCAGCATAGAGTGCACGTCGTTTGAGCACACTGCACGAGTTCCAGCGCTAGAGGCCACCCAGGTTCAGGGGAGAGATGGACCCGCAAGCGGCTGAGGATTGGCTAGAGGCTATGGTGAGAGTTTTCAGGATAGTGGGTACACCAGCCGACTTCATGGGGATCTTTGCTGCCAGCCTATTTCAGGCAGCAGCTGAGAGATGGGGGAGCCACTTGTTCTAGTTTTACGATGGGATTACCTTCACATGGGGAGACTTCAAGACCTTCTTCAGGGTGGAGTTTATATCAGTGGATCTACACCCTGAGCGTGTTCAGGAGTCGCTGCCTTTTCCGCAGGATTTTCCATCAGTAGCCGAGTCATCTGTAGGCAGTAGACAAATGATGTAGAGGTACAAGAGGACCAAACCAGTAGATGGGTGGCCTCAGAGTACTGGTTTGGTTGTGCATGGCACACGAAACTGAGCCAGCCATATGAGGAGCAGGAAGTGCTAAGCATGCGACAGGAAGGGTCACATGGCACGTGACTGTCTGACTCCTCGCAAAGTTGATCCGTAGGCATTGGAGGAGCCATCGAGACAGAAGCAACGGTGAGATATTGAGCGACAGCCGAGCGGTGGACAAGTCAGTAGAGCTCCAGATGTAGGTGGACAAGAGCGGAACTAGTGGATTTCTTTTGTTCTTCGTACTTCTAGTTCCATGTTGTTGTTGTATTTGTGTCTTTGTACTATGAGCTACAAAAATAAAAGACACTTATCTTTGTGATGATTACTATCCGTCCATTTGTTTGGTTGATAATGAGAGGTCCCTATTAAAATCTATTGGCTTGACCCTCAATTTTGAGATTTCTACTAGAGACCCAGTGAACTCACACTGATGCCGAAAGTGTGACTCGACCCTTGGAGGCGAGAGTGACAGTTGGATCTCTTGGTAGTAACGTCGAGGCCTTAGGACGTCGTCTATGGAATGAATGAATCATTCATGTTAGGATTGACTGTATTAAGAAATGGGCGTGGTTTATCTAGGGGATGAAACTGCGTTTCTCTTTTTGGAAAAGGATAAATCTTAGCAGCTCTTACAGATCGTAGGAAAAGAAGGTGGAGATCATCCAGGAGCGGATGAAGACTGCACAATGCAGTAAGAAATAGGAAACTAGTGCCAGTATCATAGACTCGGGTGTGTAAAATGTTTCAAGAATAGGAAGCATTAAGGACATATGAGTCTGCGGAGCAGTAGACGTGGAGGCAGAGCTAGGAGAGCAGCATGTGGTGGTGCACATATGAACATGTTACAACCACTCACCCTTGTTATCCCCACCAGGTTCAGGGAGCTGGAGGGCAGGGAAAAAGAGTAGATGCATGCGGTCAAGGAGTGTGACCCAATGTCTCTAAGAATGATTCAAGGGATAGTCTGTGTCCACTACTAGCTGCCGTAGTAACAAAAGTTGATACAAATCATTCCTTCCTTCCACGAATCTTGTCCCAGACATAGAGTTTCCGGTCAGCCGTAGACTTGACCCTCACATCTGGAGATACCTTTGGAAGGAAACATGATAATCACACTTATGCCGACAGTGTGATCTGACCCTCGAGGTGAGAGTTTCGGTTGGAATCTCTTGGTGGTATCGTTGAGGCCTTACGACGTTGGTCTGAGTATGGATTGGATCCATAGTTCATACACAGATTGACTGTATTAGGCAAAAAGGTTGTGGTTTATCTACAACATTGGGATGGTTTTTCCTTGGTTGGCGAAAAGGAAACCCCAGGAAGCACAGGATAAAATCTTCCACAGGAGGGTGCGGTCGATCACTCTTGAGTCAGTCAACCTTACCCTCATGGAAGCGGGAGTTTTGAGTTTCTAATATAATCAGGAAATGGAGGCCTCTTGAGTTCAAGGATGAAGACCACATCTTTATACAGGTCTCACCTCGATGAGGTTTATGGAGATGTGGCCGAGGCAGCAAGTTATCTCTAATGTTCAACAGACCTTTCTGGGTCCTCAGCAAGGTAGGCAGGGTGTTTTACCGCTTGACCTTTCCACCTCAGTTTCACCAGGTGCATGAAATCATCCACGTACCTCAACTAAAGAGATACATTTATGATCCTTCACACATCATCGACCTCAGGGAGTTAGACGTTGATGACATGGCGACATGCACGGAGGTTCTAGTGGAGATCGATGATCGACAAGAGAGGGTCCTACGTGGACGATCGATTCCTCAGGTGCACTTTCACTGGTAGTTCGAGAACCTTCAGGACAACACATGGGAGTGGAAGGCTCAGATGCGTGCTCAATACCTCCTTGTTTTCCCTAGTGTGTGTTGAATCTTTACGGGGGCATAAAGCCCTGAGGTGGGAGTAATGTAAAGACCTGGAAATTTCAAGGAATGTTTTTTCAAATTTCTTTGGAATTTTACGAGTCCGCAGTTTCTGACGACACCTCATTCCGAGGCCCGGTTTTCCCAGAATCAATTTACGAAGTTTAGCTCGGGTTCGGTCAGTGGACGAACGAATGGGTTTTCCTAACTTTTGAACCGGTGCTTGGAATCGAATTCCGAGGGCACTGATAAAACCGCATCGCTGATAATAACTTAGGAACACCTTTTCCGAAGGTGCGTTTTCTCGGAAGGAGTTGTTAAAAACATGAAGAATAAGATTATAGTTGTTTTACAATTATAATTTTATTTTACCACTAGTGGTCTAAGTGTTAGAGAAAAGGAAGTTGTGAGGAAGTTGGGGTGGGGCCCACACGAGCCCCCACCTCCTTAAATTTCCTAAGACCCCTTTAAACACCCCCAAGCTTTAATGTGTGACTCATCCTCTCCCCCTCTAAATTACAAGTCAACTATCTCATTAAATGATTTGATTAAGTTATTAAATGATTTTAATTAAGAGTTGAATTTTGAATTCTTGGGAATTCATGGCTTGGGATTAATAAATAATGGTGAACCTTATTTTTATTTTGGGGGGTTGACGTGTGAGAGGAATTGGGAGAGAATACTCAAATATTGAGGAGTCATCATCTTCTTTGTTGGAGACCGCGAAGAACGTCAAGACCTCAACGAAGAACGTCGTCACTGCAAGGAGTGATCGTCGTGCCTTTCTCGTCCTCTCCGTAGTCGGTGTGAGACGCCGCCCCACCTCGGATGATCTCCGTCAACGTGTACGGAGCCTCTCCCTGCGACGTCATTTTCCACAACGCTCACCGATCGTCAACTCATTATTGAGGTAGGGGATTAATTTGTGAATGTTAATAAACCCATGTTTATTTCCATTGAAAACAAAGAACGCAGATCATCTCAATATTAAGTTGATCCACGACAGAATATGTTGCGGGTTGGGAATATTTGATTGCAGGGAAAAACGTAGGGATTTGTTTTACATTCAAGATTAATTTATATTCCTCGTTGTTGTTTATTATGCCGATGTTATCAAGATAATGGGGGGAGGTCGGACCACACAAACATGGCCAAACGTCCTCCCCATTTTGTTGATTTTTCATTATGGTTTGGAACGAGGCGACACAGTGCAACGACACCATGCAGGAGCAAGGAATAACACACGGCGAAGGAGTGTGACGCCGTCACGCCGTGCCATTGAGGCCGAAAGAAGCTGAGGCCAGAGTCAGGCCGCAGCAGAGGGGCGTGGCGCCATCGCGCCGTGCCGATCGAAGGAAGGTCGCGGCCTAGGGCCGCGGTGGTCAGCAACATGGGCAATTGGACTTTTCGGCCGCCGAAGCATCAGGAGCCGCGACCCTTTGGTCGCGGCGGTTCGGGAGGGAGCGGCCGGCTGGGCCGGCCGCTGGAGCCTGCTGGGGGCGGGACCCTTCGGGTCCCGCAGGCATGCTAAAGGCCAGCCATAAATGGCCAGCTGTTACACCATCAAGGGGGGCATCCCCCCCCCCCCCCCGCATCCCGCTCGGCCGAATCGGCCGAGCCGCTCAACACGCGGGCCGCCCGTGCCGGGCCGGCCGCCCGCGTCGCGCCTGCTGGGTCGGGCCGCGCCAGCCGGGCCACGCCGTGCCCTATTGGCCCAGACCTGGACTCGGTTTGGGTTGACCCGGTTTGGGCCGACCTAGGGGGTTCTGGGCCGGGTCGGTCCGGGCCCAAACCCCCTAAAACCGGACTTGTTCATTCAAACTCCCATAACATGGGCTAAGGACCTCTGATCAATGCACCGTCAGTTGCGATGTGATCCTTGGATCGATACAGTCATTTCAGTATATTATACTAAAGGTTTTTGAGAACTTTGGGTATGGCCGGGTTGGTTTGAACATGAATCCAACCGGGCCCTCGGAGCAGAAACACTTATATCTTGAGCTCCGGACGTCCGATTGACGTGTCGTCGACTTTGTTGGATTCCTCTTGATGAGATAGAACTTTTGGAATACTTCACCTGAGATTTGGGTGCAGTTGGAGTAAGGCCGGATTGTATTGTTCCCAAAATCCAACCGGGCTCATGGAACAGAAAAGCCGATAACTTTCAGAACGGGCGTCCGTTTGACAAACCATCAGCGGCGTTGGTGATCACGTTGAGAATCGGTCCCTATGAGTATACCTTATGTGAGTTCGGGGTACAGTTGAGATACAGTCGGGTTGGTTCGTACACGAAACCAACCGACCACTTGGGACGAAAAGGCTAATAACTCACAGGCCATACGTCCGATTGACACACCGTCTGTTGCTTTGAGACCCCTATGATGATGAGGTCCTTTCAGATACTTATTCGTGGGACTTTGTGATACTTGGAGTATTGACCATTAGCTCATGGACCGGACCCTCTCGGAGACGAGCGTACGGAGTACGAAGACCGTGTAGCTGGATATGACCTGAGGACTTCTTGTCCGATTCGAGTCGGAGAGAATTGTATAGCCCAGTGGGGAGCAATACTGTGTTTGGGTGGCAGACCCACGGCGGGGAGCACTACTGTGTTTAGGTGGAATACCCTAGCTGGGAGCACTACTGTAATTGGGTGGCTGACCCGCGGTACTCGACAAGAGGTGTACCTCAGCAGTCTTAGGTTAGTGAGGAGTACCTCGGAGTCGTGACAGGATCACTATACTCGTCAGAGACGGAGCTCTTCACCAGTTACTATTTCGATAATGAAAATCCTGGTTTGATCTGATTCAATGACCTTTGTGTTTTCCTCATGATTAAGATGGGTTACTAGGTAACTTATGTATATATATGGGCATGTACCTAAGTAGTGGTTATCCATCAACTTCATATCTGTGTGATACCTCGTGGCTGAGATGGGTTACTTGGTAACTTAGGTATAAGTATAGGCTTATACATAAGTAAAGGTTATCTATTGAAAAATTTATTTGTGATTATCCTTGTTGGATTTAGTGAGACCTTGAGGGTCTCGGGGTCCCTACTGAGTATCGTATACTCACCCCTGCATAGGCTTTTCCCTCACCATGTTGTGTTGGTTGAAGACGATGAACATCACTGATCGTGGTTGAGGCTTGTAGAGCTGGACGGTACCCGGAGGTCGATCTCACGACGAGATGGTACCCAAAGGTGTATCTCATGACGAGTCGGTACCTGGAGGAGATGTACAGACGTGGAGTGCAGAGGAGGACATCTACACCTACCCTTCAGGTAGGAACCTGGAGGACGATCCCGGAGCTTCTTGTCACCTTTCAGCTGTTGTCCTTTGAGTTGTACTTCACTTTCAGTTGTAGTTGTACCTTTCTTTTGGGCTTGTATTTACGGCCCCTTGTACTTTTTAGCACGTTTGATTTACTACTTACTTAGTGTAGCTTCTTCTTGTACTCTGTTTGTGTGTATTTTTGTTTCATAAAGGCAATGCCTTACCTTTTTGGTTGGAATTTACGCCTTTGGTCCTAGTCGCCAGCCCCTGGCCTATAGAAGGCGGGCTTGGGGTAGTCACAGCACGGGCCCCGAGGACGGGTCGTGACAGCTAAAATACTTTCCCACTACCAAAACTATTTTACACCCTTTCACTTCTTCTAAAAGTGTTTAATGGTTTTAAAAATAAAACTATTTCATGAAAACCTATTTTAGATATTTAATATACATTTTTCATCTATTATTTAATAAAAGTGATATTAGTTACAAATCTACTTTTCTTTATGGTCAATAATCATCTATTAATTAATCTCATGGCCATTAACTTTATTTTGAAACATTCACTTCATTGTGATCATTGGACATTAAATTTACCTTAAATATCCATATTATTTTTATCATGGATATTATTATTTACTAAACTGTATACCATTTCTATATATGATGTTTTACTTTGAATGTTATTTTATTCATAGGTAAATTATTGATAATATGTATTAATTACACAATTTTAAATATATTGATAAGTCATGTTGTGGATGAATGAAATTGATCATTTGATATATGATGATTTCATTGAACATGAAATTATGGATGGGGGTAGAATTATATATCCCCTCAATGTATTGGCATATCTCATGAGGCAAATCTGAAGGCCAAATTAAATTGGTCTTTACCCATATTTTTAAACTATCTTGGCACAATGTCATGGAAGTAGAGATATCATAATGCCCGAAATCATGAAGTCAAATAGTATAAATTTCCTTCATTTACAATTCATTTATTATTATCTATGAGAATGCTAAATTGATATTATCAATGGATGCTTTTTGAAGTCAAATTATTGATTAAATGTCATGTTTTTTTTTAATTATTTACCTTTCTATATTGATTATACTTATTTACTCATGATATATTTTATTGAATGTGATCAATACTCAACATTATAGCTCATCCTTATTTTTTTCCATTACCATGGTTATAAATAAAAAATCACTTAATTAGTTTCATGTATGTAATAACAGTTTTTATGAAATGTATTTTTTATTTCCAATATAAAATGGGAAGAATATATATATATATCTAGTTCTCCAAGACTACAAACCAATCAATCTGTTGGGATTGGACTCCTTGTATATATACTAATATAATTAAATATACAATATATATAGGTTAATGTATATGGTTTTTTTCATTATGAAATCAAATAATTTATATAATTTCATTATACATGAGTTAAAGGAAATACATGGAAGCCTTGAACTTAGTATAAAATATTCTTGTCTCAATTTTATTTCTATAATACTTATTCTATATTCACCACTTATTTTTATTCTATGGTGTATATAGTTCTCATTTAAGTATTTTATCACATTTTTTATGACAATTATTGAGATTTCAAAATCCCTATGATGTTCTCCCTTCTGTGAGGTTTTGATCTAGAGATTACCAAATTAGTAAGGGATCTCATCTTAATTTTCCTTTATTAGGCATATTTTATTATTATGCACCTAATTTATTTAATGAGGTGTATATATATACTCTTGTGTATGTTATATCATTAATACTTTGTAATTCATTTTATTCTATGTTTCAACATGAATTATTTCATCTGAGGGGGTTTTACTTGAAAGGTACCAAGTCATAAAGGGATTCATAACTCAATTTCCTTTCATTGGGTTATAACTATTCATCATTGACTCTGTTATAACATGATTATGTATGAATTGATCTATAATGTTTTTATTAAAATTTCCACTTTTTTGTATGGATTTACATTTTTATGCATAAAATTCCCCCTCTATTTACTATCAATTTAATGATATGATCTTTGTAATGGTTATTATTAAAAATTTCCTTTCCTTGGGACATATGTTTAATAAAATGCATCAATATTATTTTATAAGGTGTATATACTATTAATTTGAAAAGTTATATCATGAATATGTTTATATTAATGATATTTAATGTTTCATTTGAATTTACTCCTTTATAAGGCCTACAATTGAAATGATTACTAAAGAGGAAAATGATTTTTTTACAATATCCTTTCATTTTGGGATTATTTATATTCAAGGTTCATTTGAAGGTAATCATATGATCTAATTTTATTTAACAAATTATATTTTATTCTCTTCTAGTTATGAATTTGGTTTTCATGATTAGATAGAACTTCCTCCCTTATTCATTAAAGAAATATCAGGAATGTTTTTTGTAAGTGATACTGATCTTGTATCTTATTTTAGATCGGGAATCTATCTCTTATATATCAATGACTTCTAAAACTAGTTTGAAAAATTATCTTCTCTAAACATATATTATTTCTTATATATATTTTACAGATTTTTTTCATCTTTTAAAATGTTTTTAAAAGTAAATTTAATTATTTATTCCAAATTGGTCAATTAGACTCCCGTTAAAAAATGATTGAAAAGAATGTATATTCTTGAAATTTGAAACATGAATTGATTTTCCCACCAACATGACCATTATTTTATTTGAGGAATCCTTTATAATTTTTCAATATTAATTTTAATGAAATATATTTTATCAATGTTTGTGTAATTTTTAGTTTTTAAAAATTATTTTTAAAGTGAAATGGGTATTTTTCTTGAGAATGTTTATAATGATCTTTTAATGGAATTGCCATTAATCAATGTCAAAAACCCCTGATGTTACATGCAATTAAATAGGGATATTTCGTAATGATATCATCCTTATTCTTTCTCTAGGTGGATTACAAGAATGAGATGGAACTCGTTTCTTTTTTCATGGGTGAATCAAAAATTAAAGGGAAACAATCTATGTTATGTTGAAAAGTGAAATATTTTAAATGTTTTATTCATAAGTGGTACTTCTAAAATACTGATGATCATTGATATTACCAAATAGTGTTAGTTGATCTATATATATCTTCAATGATCAGTTCACCCAGATAGTTTTGGGTGTTTCAGATATATCGTATATGATAGGTGTTCCCAGATAGTGTTAGTTGAGCATGATATAGATTATACGGTGGGAGTTCCTATATAACACTACAATGAATTGGGTAAACATTATGTTCTATAGATAATAATATTATAATTTTATCATATGGTTATCCCTATCTGTAATGGTTTTGTAAGGGTACTATAAAGATAATTTTCCCAGAAAATGACATATTTTCTTTATGCATGCAATGGGGTTTTAATGATTCCTTTGATCAATATTCATTTCAAATGGATCATGGTTTTTAAATCATGTAACTCTATAATTTTTTAATGTTTTATTCCATGTTTCATAATTAATAATCCATGTATTTATTGGTGCTATTTATCTTTTGTTATTCTCATGCACTCTGATTATGTCATCATACCCTTGTTCTCATATTTTTCTCACTCATTAGACTTGGTTTTTAATTATTACATTTACCATTTATGAGCATTTGAGTTCACCCTTCTTATGTTTAATTCTACCTATGTTATCAAGAATGATGTTAAATGAATTATGTCTACAATGTTTTTATATGGATAATGATGATGACCAAATCTAAAATATTAAAAGGTGGGTATAGTGTGAAAAACACATTCTTAAATTCATAGGTATTGTTTAAATAAGATTTTTCCCTACTAATCTAAAAATATAATCCTAAATGGTCCTTGGGTATGCAAGTGATCAAATATTTAATTTCTTTATAAGCTTTGGTTGTAAAAAATTGGGTCACATTTATAGGTATCAATACATAAATGTAATAATTGTGTTTATAGAACTATATATGGGAGTGCGAGTCTTAGGATTTTATAGTTGGTTTCAGATTTGTGTAACGTTGTTAATTATAATATTTTCATTTTAGTTCTTATTAAGAGTTATGGATTCTATCATGGGGTTAATGTTTTAAATTAAATAATAATTTCAATCACTTAGACACCCCTTTGATGGTTTTAAGTAATGAAATTTTGAGGTGATTAATGAAATTTTCATAAATATTTTATTGCTTTTAGGTATATGTAACCCTTAAGTTTAATGTGAATAATTATTTCAGGAAAAATACCATTACTATTTTTTACATCTCTTTAATGGTCTTGGTGACATTTAGTGTTCATTATATTTTTTTGTTGAGGTAATTATGGGTTATTAAAACATGATAACATATTATATAGATAACTATGGGATTGAAGATAATTTTTTTTGAATATGTGACGAATTAAGATGTTCATTTTTTGGGGGAATATTATTTGATTAAGGTAAAAATAATATTATTGGGTTTTATATGAGGAATAAATGTTGAATTATCTTTTTGAATTATATATGTTTTTACTATGATATTTGGATATTCAATTTATTTATGCAAATGATTAGTATGTCATATAGATTATATGATTAAATAATATTAATTTTTCGTATGAGCCTTTTTAAAATTGATTGGTTTTATTTGGAGAAAACTTTTAAATCAACCTTGGAATAATATGTGATAAAACCCATATAATATTCAGATTTCAATCATATTTAGGAATACTCTAATGAATTTTAAGGATATTTATTTATGGAATGATTTAGTTTTCAATTTGGGTATTATTGTTGAATTTTGGGGATTAATTATACGCAAGATTATTCATTTAGGGAAATACCTTACCTTGTTCTAAGTGTTTTGGTTTGGGTTAATGTATAAAGACATGTGGAATATATTTTTATCCTTTTGGGTATTATTTTTTCACATATATATTGATTTTAGATACTAATTCATGAAAAAAAATCTTCTACAATAGTCGTTGTTAGGAGAAAAAGATGATATTGTGGTAGAAATTGGTTAAAGGGTGAGATTATACTTGTCAAGTAAGTATATTATCCTTATCTTATTATTCCACATGGTATGAAATTGTTTAACTATGGGAAAACGATCATGAGATTTAAAATTTTCTCCTATTATGTTCATTTTTTATTATAGGATGGTCTTTTTCATTCCACATTGGTTTATGTTTTTGTGGTTGTTAAGTTTGTAAAGATCATATACCTTATTGGGATAAATGATATCTATTACTATTCATAGTTATTTTTTATTTATTCTTTCATTAAATTTAAATATATTCAATTACCACCAATGTTATTCTATTTTTTAATCCAGTTATGTATTATTCAATATTGACTTCATATTTTCTTTATGCTTTTCAAAAAAAAGTTTTATTAACAATTTTTACAGTGTAGTGTCTAAAGAATTTAATTATGAAATGTCAAGACTTTAATTATCTAGATCTATTTCAAATTATGGAGATGAAATTTATTAAATTGGGGATAATTTAACACCCCTATATTTTAAAATAAGAACATTTTGTTTGATATTGTAAATGACACATGTCACTATGCTTAAACGGCCTGTGAAATATATGACTATTATAACCGATCTATTATATTAGAGGGTATGAATAGTATTAACTAATTTATGAAAAATATATATAAATTTCCTACTAAATATAAAATTATTGGTAAATTCTTAGTAAATAATCACTTGTTTTTTAGTAATTTCATTTTATTCACCAAAATATTTTTTCTTCAAAAAAATGTGTTATTTATTTTTGTGAAAAATTATTATAATTAATTTATTTAAATTATAAAAAATTTATTTTATATAAAAAAATCAAATCATATTATAAAAATTAATTTATTGTAATATTTTAGGATTCTTTAAAAACTATTTTTTTCAATGAATAGTGAAAAGTACCTATTTTTGTAAACCTATCATTTGTATTCAATAAATTAAGTAACATAATAGTATCATTATGATTGTAATTTGAATTCAAGTTTAATATGTATTATTTAATCATATTTAATCCAAATAGTTTAATTGTAATCAACTTTATACTTTATTTTAGTATAAGTTTATTTTTAGCCTTAATAACACATTTGTCTAAAAAAAGTTTTATAGTGAAAAATGTATCTCTATTTAAAATATTTAAAATAACCTATTTTGAGGAATTATTTAAATTAAATTTATATACTATATATTTTTTAAAATTAAAGAAAATAAATATAATATTAATTACTAGTAAAATATGATATCATCCCATAGAGTTAATATAATATCATCTTATACTTGAAAAATACATTCCTTGAAAAATTTGTTTTTTCATCCCATCTATAGGTTTTATTTTAAATTAAATTATACAACTTATACTAATTGAATTTGGTGAAATGGATTATATTTTTTAAATAATAATAATTTTTTTATATAATAATTTAAAATTAATTTTTATTTACAATGTATAGTGAAAATATTAAATGTATTTTACAATGGTTAAGGACCAAAAGGATTTATCAGGGGTTAAACTAAAAAAAATAATGAAAAATAACATAAAACCATGTATAAAACCTATTTCCTAACCACATTTAGATATTATGTTATCTAAATTTTAATAATGGTTAATTGTTTATCGTTTTTTCATGTTTAAAATGTGGGTATAACTTTTCTTTTAAAAAATTCTACGTGTACCCTCTACCCCACTTATAAATGGCCACCACTCTCATCTCCACTTCACACATACAAAGCCTTATTTTAGAAAATACAAAAAAATCAAATAATTATTTCCATACCCACATCCTGGAGGCCTTTCATTGACCAAAAAACTAGTCTAGGAAGACTTTAGGTATAATCCTAAATAGGATGTCTAAAGAAGAGGTATCGTCGTTAACCGAGTGTTCTTATTTTGTTTCTTATTCCACCTACTTCAAATAATCTTCATTCAGGTTGATATAATAAAAAAATTATATCTCATATACTAATATTACATTATTTCAATGTAGTAACCTAAATCCCAATCCTCATTAATCAAATGGGAAATGAAATCATCATTCGTGTGTTTGGTGAACAACTACCTCACCAACTGATGTAATTTGTTTTTCATCATCATCTATCAATGATTTTTATAATGATTTAATTAATATTTATAAATTATATTAATGAAATATTTACTATTATTAAAATATAATATTTCATTTAATTTTCATCATTCTATTCGTAAAAAAATTATAATGTCATTCGAACGTGCATGTGGGATGCCGCCTCCATGAAGCGATATGTTTCAATTTCCATAACCACATCAAATGGATGATATTTTTTTTTATATTTAATGAAATAATATTATATTTATGATATTATTATTATTTATTAAATATAAAATAATAATTACCTTCTTTCCTTAGTGATTTCTGAAAAATGGGAACATTGCTCATGCGTACAAATGTCCTATCATCTTCATGATTGTAAGATAGATCGTATTTCATAAACATTATTTATGGTTGGTTTTAAAATTATAATTGATTCAAAATAATGGTAATTATTTCATGTTTATTATTTTTTAGATGATAAAATTGTGACCCCTTTGACCATGGTCAATATACCAAATCAATTTTGAAAATATGGATAGAACGTCTTCAAAACAACAGATGTGGACTAAATATATTACCAATTTAAATATTTAATTAAAATAATTAAAATAAATTATTTAATTATAAGGTATTAAATCTGGAAAAATATTATGAAATAAAATTATTTATATAAGTTTATTATGTAATAGTTAATGTACATATATAGAATGTATGGTCTCGAGGTAAAGATTTATCATCTCAATTTTATTTATGTGACACATATTCCATATTCACTACTTATATTTATTATATAGTGAATATAATACATATAATTTTTTTTATAATTATTTTTATGGAATTTATTGGGATTTACAATTCCATATGAGTTTCCCCCTTCCATGAGGTTTTGATCCTGAGATTACCAACACAGTAAGGGATCTCGTCTCAATTTTTCTTTATTGAGGTATATTTTATTATTATAAAACTAATTTTTTTGAGGAGATTTATATATATTAACCCTTTTATGTTAAATATAATTAATCATTCATACTTCATGATATTATTAATTTCAACTTGAATAGTTTCATCCATGAAGATTTTACTTGAAAGTTAGAAGAGGTAAAGGGTTTCTTAGCAAAATTTTCTTTTTTGGTTTATGAATCAAATTCACTAACTTAATTATAACATGACTATGTGTGAATTGATCTCTAATTTTTTTTAAATATGTTTCCACTTTTTTTATTTACATTTTTTTCACATAATATCTGAATTTATTAACTCTCAATTCAATGATATGATCTTTGTATGGGTTATTTGTCTCAAATTCCATTTCCTTGGGAAATAGGTTTAATAAAATGAATAATTTTTCATTTATGAAATGTATATACTAACTCTTTTACATGTTATATCAATAATATATTTATTCTTAGGACATTTAATGTTTCAAATGAATTTATTCTTTCATGGGTCTTATGATTGAAAATATTAATAAAGTGGCAAAGGCTTTATGTTAAAATATCCTTTTTCTTCAAGATTATTTATGTTTAATGATCA
Source organism: Viscum album (assembly GCA_963277665.1). Taxonomy (NCBI): domain Eukaryota; kingdom Viridiplantae; phylum Streptophyta; class Magnoliopsida; order Santalales; family Viscaceae; genus Viscum; species Viscum album. The sequence continues at coordinate 1,188,581,244 of OY728164.1, forward strand.
TTCAGAGGAAATCATATTATCTTATCTTATTGAACCAAATTTCTTTTCTTATACTATAATTATGAATGTTTTTTTCATGTTTAGTTTCTATTTACATTTTTATTGATTAAATAAAGATAAAAAATAATGTGTGTATGTGACGCTGATTTTGTATCATCTTTTATATCAGTAATATTTCTCTTATATATCCATGTTTTCTAAAAATGATTTAAAAAATTATATTTACTAAAAATAAAATATTTTATGAATCTATTTTACATGTTCTTTACCATTTATTAAAAAAATTTAAAGTGAAATTTCATTACTTTTCCCAAATGGGTCACATTAGGCTCCCTTTAGAAAATGTTTGAAAAGAGTGTTTATTCGTAAAAATTAAAAAATGAACATATTTCTCTATAATCATGACTATTATTTTCTTTGAAAATTTCTTTATTAGAATGAAATATTATTTTAAAAGAAAAATATTTTTGTAATATTTTCTGAAATTTTAGTTTTTAAATGTGATTTTTAAATGGAAAATTGTATTTTTCATAAGAAAATTTTATTGATATTTTAATGGAATTCCTATTCATCAATTTCAACAAAAATATATGTAACGTATACTACACTGAGGATATGTAGTAATGATACCATCATTATTCAATCTCTAGGTGGATTATGATGTTGATATGAAACTTATTTCCCTTTCACAGGTGAATCAAGTAATGAAGGACCAATGATTGTTGTTATATCAAAAAGTAAAATATTCTGAACGTTTTATTCATGAATGGTACATGGACATTATTTATGATCATGGTTACACCATAATAGTTCTTGGTGAGGCTGACATATCATATATGATGGGTGAGCCCAATATATCTTATATGATGGGTGTGCCCAGATAGCATCAGGTGAGCCTGATATAGATTATATGATGGGTGTTACTAGATAGAACTACAAATAATTGGGTAATTATTATGTTCTTCAGAGATTTATATTATAATTCAGTCTTATATTTATTCTAATTTTTAAGGTTTCAATAAGTATTCTATGAATATAATCTTCTAAGATACCAACACTTTTTCTTTATGATTGTTAAGGGTTCTTAATGATTCTTTTGATCAAGATTTATATCACATAGATCAAGAATATTGGATCCTATGACTCATTAATTTTTATAATATTTCTTTCATATTTCATATTAAATAATACCAATATTTATGGGTATAATATCTCTTATTGTATTCTCACACACTTTGATTATGTAGTCATAACCTTGTGCTCATATTCTTCTCACTAATGAAATTCAGTTGTTAATGATTATATTTAACATTACTGAGTATTTGAGCCCATATTTATTTTGATTCATTTTACCTAGGTTACCATGAATGATGTTAAATGAATTATTACAAAACTGGTTTTTTATGGATTATGATAATGATAACCTAATACAGAATATGGAATGTTGGGTAAAGTTGGAATATAATCTCTTAAAGTCATGGGTACATATTATGTAATATTTTTTACTAATTCAATAAAACTATAAATATAAATGGTCCATGGGTATGTATGTGATCGAAAATTTTATTTTATTATAGTTTTTTTATAGAAATAAATTGGTCATGTTTATCAGTATAAATATATAAATGTAAGGATCTTGTTTTTTTTCACCAAATATGAGAGTGTGGGTTTGGGGCTGTTATATTTTAAAATGGGTGTAATTTATGTGAGTTTTTTTTTAATTTTATAAATAAACTCTAGAATTTTTGAGAATATGAAGACATTTTGAGGAAATTTTGAGAATTTATAAGACCATATATCACATATGTTTTTTGGAGTAATTAATTATATTTTTAGGCGTTTTTTGGAATCATACTTGGTTTTTTAGGATATTTTTATAGAGTTTATGTTGGTGATAAGTTGAGATATATACTAAGATATAAAAATATATTAATAAGGTTAAAATTTATGTTAAGTATAATGATGGTTCAAAACTTTGTTATTTATCAGTGGATAATCATTTCTAGAGTAATTGGAATGTGGTTTGATTACCTAAGGCACTGGTTTGTTTTTTGTTTTTTCATTAATCTATTACAAAAAAAATTATGGGTTAAACATTATTATGTGGGTTTTTTAAATTAATGATGATTAAATATTGAATTATTTTAACTTCTAATATTAGTTAAGTTATGTCTTTACATTCATATGTTATATTATATATTCTTTAAATTCTTTATGAATGCTCATTGTGTGTTAGTTAATGAATTTGTTAGTTACATTAAATCATTCATGAACATTGCGTTTTTGAGAATAATTATGTTTAAATATGTTTTTTGATCGACTCATTATTAAATAAAATGAAGTTATTTCTATAAGAAATTGTGATTTTAGTTATTATAGATTGAACACCAAGACCAAGGGTTTGTTTAGATCCAATTTTAAAAATGGAATGACTACCCATTACATAATTTATTCTTCCGTAATACATTATATGGGATCTATAAAATTATGATGTTATTATAATTCATAAGTTACCAATTTATTTTTAGATTATTTTAATAATTTCAATTATCCATCTTAACATTCACACATGAGCATTCTTTATAAGTAGTTTCCTATTTGGGTATGACCATTAACATGAGGTATTTTAGGCCTTTGTAGTGCAAGTTTTATGGAAGATTATATACAGTTTCTAAAAATAATTATCACACAATAATTAACAATGATCATGGGTTGTTCAATGGATTTGTAACTTTGTAAGATGTTTTGGTTCGATAGAATATAAAAAATACTTTTCTTATATCAATATATTTTTTATTTAAGTATATGTTTTTTTCTTTTAATGTGCTCCATTATTTTGTTTTGGATGGTGGGTTCTAAATAAATCATGAGTGAATACATTTTCTATGATATAAAATTCATTTCTCTTTCATTTAAATTGATATAATGAATGGGAATATATTAAGGGAAGGATTTTTCCCATGACCATAACTAAGTGATGATGAGGTACAATTCAATGGAATATATCATGTTTATAATGAATGGTTAAATGTCCTATAGATAATGGAAATTAAGGAATATAAATAAATATAATTAACCTTAGAGGAACCAAAATTAGAAGAAGATGATATGAAAAATACAATGATGATGTAATTCCTAAAGATGAATTTAAGGATATTTCTAATGATAAAGATGAATATAAACCATGTTTCCATAAGAATGACACCATTTAATATACTATAACTAAGGATAAATAATAAGGAGAATCTATAATGGGATAATAAAAGGTATAATATTATGTTAATGTTGTACAAACAATGATCCAAATTGTGGATTTTACAGAAGAATGAAAAAAATGTTTAAAGAGGGGAATATTACTTCATTTTTCTAGTCCATGAGTTATTTATTCATTCATTAAGACATTATATTACATTGTTTCCACCCTAATGTTTTTTCAAAAAACTTTAAATAAAAAAATGAGAATAATCGCTCTCAATGAGTAAATTTTACAATCTTGGTAAAATCCAAATCAAGCAAATTATTTCCATTCTTTTATTACATAACACATAAGGTGAGGTCATGTATAGATAAAATATTTCAAAAATAGAACTTATAGTATTATACCTGAGTTTTTATTAATTTCAAAGGAATTATTTTATAATCAATTTTAGGATATTTTCTAGGAATTTGTTTTAATATAAATAATTCAATTGTCCTTAAATTTTTTTGATTTAATGGAATGGATCTAGTACTTTAACTAGTTCATTTTTTTTATTTTTTATGTCTAAGAAGTTGAATAAGGAATTAAAAAGGCATCATTATGATAAAATATAACATATATTCAATTGATATGGGAGTGATTTTGTAAAACCATTAAATTTTTTACATCATTTAAATTTTTTTATAAACTTTTATGAAAAACATAAAGATCTTGTTATATTTGTTTATCTATATTTCAAAGAGTTTCTTAGAAATAAAATCGTAACAAATAATAAATTTTCTTTTTAATGTATTTAAATTTTTAAGATTATGTATGTATTATTAAAGGCAAATAAGGTAATTTGGATTCAATGATTCATTATTTGTGAATATTAGCTAATTTATGCAGATGAAATTCCACAAATAATTTTATGCATTGATTTTTTGGTGTTTAGAGTGATTTAATTATCATTAATAAAGTCATGTGTGATTATCCAATATTATTATTCATATCTAGATTTATTCTAAACCTTTTTCTCATATTATGTCAAATATCAAATTACATGAGTGATGCATGGGGAATATAGATCACTAAAACTAACATTAAAATTGTTTTCAAAGGTATGAAACAACAATATCACATTAAGATAAATGAATAAAGTTCTATTTATACCATATAAATTTTTAGATCTAACATTATATTAGATATTATTTTTATATTTAATAAACCATGTATTACCATAATAGGGACAAGCATGACAAGATTATTTGTATATCTTGAAACACCTCCATATTTTATTATATTATCTAGTTTAAATAAAATCTGTGTTGAATATGTTTTTTCATATGAAACACTTATGTAAAAATAACCATGATATATTTTATTGAGATTAAATATTATGATAAAGGATAAACAATAATACATTCTGATAATTTAATATGAAAATATCACTAAGAAAACTACAAGAGAAATAAAACCACTGGTAAATAAAAAGTCCATGAACATGAAATTAATATCCTCTTGGTGAATGTTGAAGATCATACTTATGATTATAACTATTAAAAGAAGAAAATCTATTAGAAATACAATAGAAATTTTGAGAATGAATTGATTAAATAGTTTTAATGATTATAATAATGTATATAAGAATATATATAGGAACTTGTTATGACTTATATACAAATGTTCAGTGGAGATACGATCATTAGAAATATAGTCACTTAATATATTATTATTTTATATGTGGTTAATATATATAATGTTATTAAATATGTACATTTATATTGTGTAATCATTAATAAAAAATTAAAAATAGTATAATTCAAAAATAATAAATAATTATGGAATTAAATTAAAGGATAATGTTAATTTAAAATATTTTTATTCATTTCATAATATAAGTATAATTGCTATAAGTATAAACAATAAAGATGTTATGAGTTCATAATATGAGAAAATTGTTTTAATATTGTTGCATTGAAAAAATTGAATGTTTAAAAGATAAATAATGCATTTTAAGGGGATGTGGTTAAAATAATTTAATCTTAAAAAGGAGATATTTTTCAAGAATTATTTTATTAAGTATTGTGTATTTTTATCAAAATAAATTAAATTAATTAATCTTAAATAATTATTATAATAAAATAGTAAAATATATTAACTATCATTTAATTATTAATTGATATGAAATATGATTAGGAAAACTTCGATTTTAAAAAATTTATTTTCTTTAAAAATTGTTTTTTATACATTTTATGTTCCCATTTAAAATTTACATTTATCATATTTAGAAATGTAATTAGAGTTAATATAGTTCAAATTTTTTATCATAACATTTCAATTTTGTTAGATTCATATTTTAATTTTTTGAAAAAGAAATAAGTTACCAAGTTGAATAGTACATGACATAAATAAACTTTAAAAACTATAAAATATATAATGTGTTTAAAATAATGTATACAAATAAATAAATAAATAAATAAATGTGGATAATATATGTAATCTAGAGACAACATGGTTTTTCCACTTATGGGAAGCTTTACCTTTAAAATGACGATCCCTAACTATTATATAAGGAGAAACTATGAAAATGGTACTCAAACTCACCAAAAAATGGACCTATAAAACACCACATCTATAAAACTAAAACCAATCATTGTATATTCAATAAAATGAAATTTTGCATCATATATATCATTCTTGGATGGTGTGATACTTATAGTGTAAAAACCCAAAGCTTGACGTACATGGACATTACATTACTTTTGCGGAATACTTAATACATAACAAAAACAGACACACAAGGACCGCAATAGTTTAGTGTCTTTGGAAACTTTGAACGTAATCTTCTAATCATGGTGAAAGATCTTCAACATCTCCCATATAGATCTTCCACTTTTTGTTTCCTGACCTAAAACCTTTCTTTTGATCCTGGGGGAAAATAAAACATAAAAAGGGTGAGATCAAATGCTCATTAAGGGTAAGCATGGATAACATAAAACATAACATATACATTGGAACTTAAATACATGAACATAATGTTTAAACATTAAAATCTTGAGCAATGACATAAAACATGGAAGTACTTAAGGAATAGATCATAATGGAACATAAACCATGATAAAATAGCATGGGAATAAAACATGTAATTGTGGCATCCATTAAGTACATGTAATGATTTCCATAGTAGCCAAGGCATTGCTTCCAAGACCATCTTAGTGGACAAAGTCCCATTCTGAATCGAGTTCACTCCTAGTTTCAGTCCTGTAACAGTGAACCAGATTAACTTACCATTCCAGCCATGTCTATCTCATGAGATATAAAATCTTTACCCAATGCATTGGAGGGAGATATAGGTCTCACCCATCTCATAATGAAATCATTCTTACTTGTGCCACAAAATAAACATACATCATTCATAATAACCCAATAAATAAAATGGGTTTCATAAACATCATCCCATCATCACATAATCCATATAAAAGAAATGGATATAATTTCATAATAAAAAAAATTAAACCATGTAAATAATAGATACATTACACTTGAAACATAAACATGTGAAATAATGTCATCTTATATGAAAATGGTTTTGATAAAACACTTTAAATGAATTCTTGAGGAAAATATCATTTTTTCTTCAAAATCATTTTCTTTTCACAAAATGTCATGCAATTTTATAAGAAAAGGTTTTTGTTGAAAATAGTCATGAAATATTTTGAAGTAAGCTTCATGAAAATAATGCTTTATAAAACCATAAAAATCCTTTCACGTCGTATACGTTAAAAAGACATTATTATCATACTTTTGTCAGAAAAGTCAAAAAAAGTACCTCGTAATGTAAAAAAAATAAAGATTCCTTACATACCATGTAGTAAAAGTCAAAAGTGGGTAAAAAGGACATTAAACATACATGAAATCATTTTTATGAAACATGGACATGGATGATAACAATAACCCCAGTAAATAATTACGAATAAGTAATCTCGGATAAAAATGAGATTTGCAAAATTATCCCTTACCTTATGTCCAATATGCTTTGTATGTATCTGAACCTCCTATATAATGATTTAAATAATGTTATTGACTTATTAAAGAATCATATTCATTGTTATGATATCAAATATGGTTCACTTATGACTTTATATTACCCGTTCTTTTGTAAACTCCATGTTAAAGAGTGTTTTGGGTAAAATCGTTTCATTTGTCATCCGTGTTTTGACTTGTAATTATTCATTTGATTACTTAGATCACGATTACATAATTCCAGAATATAAAACAAGGTTTATATATAATATATATTCATAATATACATATATATAATAGATCGATAAATGGAAATAAATACACCGTTCATGGAGACGGTAGGCCGTACGTACGCATGAACGCTATTTTCATTTCCTTATTGAGTTGAATGGAATTAAGTAGATTACATACATATATAAATAAATCCATTAGATTTATAATGTCATATATTTCATTATTATTACTTATATATACTTTATAATCATTCTTAAATGGTTAAAATGGAGAATGAATCTCATCGCGTCGTGGAGACGGTAGTCCGTACGTACGCACGAGCGATGATATCGTTTCCATAATTATTGAATTGAATTGTAGTGGATGATATAATATATCATAATCATTATGATGTTATAATAACTATGTATAGTTATTATTTACACCATTATATCCATCCATGTAAGGTGTTGGTGGAAAAACAGATTACACCACAGCGTGGAGACGGTATTCCGTACGTACGAATGCGTGGTGATTTTGTTTTCCGTAGGATGGATAGAAGGTGAAATGGGGTTTTTTCATATTTATAATAACAAATAAGTATATTAGTGATACTTATGTTATTACTTTATAATGAAACAACTAAATAAGAATAAGTTGAAGAAGAAAGAAGCTTGAAAGAATCGGGAGAAGAAATTACCTCTTCTTTGATACGCCTATTTGAAACCTCCTCTTAGGGCACTAAGATTGGTCTTTAAAGTAGACAAGAATCTCTAGGATGTTTCTAGGGAAGTGGAGAAGATAATTAGTCAGGGGTTTGCCGATCTTGAAGGCTCAAATTGGTGTGAGGAGGAGAGGGAGGAGGTTCCCTTTTATAAGGGAGGAGAGGGGCACCTTTGGAATTCTTAAAAATATTAATTTATAATAAATCTAACCCCACTTAAAAACCTACAAAAATGACTCATATTCGAATATTATATTAGATAGGGTTTTAATATCATCAATCAATCAAATTTAGACAAGTTTGGATCTTATTTTAAACCTTATCATTTTGATTTATCCTTATTTAATCTATTTAAGTTTATTTGTGGTAATAAAATTCTAAATATTAAATTATAACAAATAATTACTTATTTGTTGTGAATTTTCCATAATTTTTTACCTTATAACATTATAGACCATATAAATATAAATTTATAATTTTTAAATATTTTTGTGATTTTTAAAAAATTTATAATATGTTATTTTTATAAAATAACAATAGTGTCAATTTTGACTCTATTCATTTATTTGAATTTAAATAAAATATATACAGATAATATGTTCAAAATAAAAGCTTTAATAGATTCATAAAAGGCCATATGTATCTATAAAATTATTTTATCACATTAAATAGTTCATATAATATTTATTTTATTATTTTTAAAACCATTTATTTGATTTATATCTTAATAAAATAATTACTACAACATTTTTGTATAATTATTTAATATACTGATTTGTTGCATAAAAATTAAAAATAAAATCCTATTATAAAGATAAATCTATTAAATTTAAAAATAAAACTTTTACTCGAATTTATCATCTTAAAATAATAATATTTAAATTGTTATATTTAGTAAATTATGAAGGTGACAACTTTGGCATCATTTAAAATAAAATAATATAAGTGTTATAATCACTTTTATAAGGCTCCAAATGGTTAAATATTAGGTCATTAGACGATTAAGGTGTATATATACACTACTAATAAGTTTTGGTCAGGTTTGTGGGCCTTTTAATGGGTATTATTATTTCAATAAAAACTATATTACTTATTTTCCACTTAATAAATAATTTCTATATCATTAATGTATCACCATTAATGACAATTATTTAATCCCTAAAAATTATAAATAAATTATCATGATGTAGATAATTTTATTATCTTTCTGGATACTATTCATGTGAGAAGGTTTATGATATTTATAACTAAATTAAAATTATTATACTTATAAGATTTAAGAGAGTGACATGTTGTCACTTTCTTTGGTTTTAATAATAATTAAATTATTTTCATGGTCAAAAGTCCATAAAATGAATCTAATCCGACCCTTAGGTTATATGGGTATACTTTTAGCCATCCAATAGAATTTTGGCATGTGTTAGGATAATTTTATAATATTATATTTACCCTTAATTACCTGATTTACCTTTAACTATGGTAAATAAAATTTACCGTAGTTACTATTCATAATTCTCAAAAATAAAAAGTAGCTTATTAAAATAATATGGACCCACTGTTTCCAAATATGGAATCCATTTTTCCAAATTCTATACAAAAAAGTTTCATAAATTAAATTAAAATTAATCCCATTGTCGAAAGAAAACGGGTTTTTCTTTAAAACATTGCAAAAGATTGAATTGATTTAACCTACGAATTTAATGTAAAATCAATGCTAATGACATAAATTATATTAAATGGTAAAAATATATATTCTATTTATACTTTAAAACCATTAAATATTATAATTTAACCATATAAATTATGGCGATGAAAAAATTTGTTTTTAATTAAAATATAGCGTGTTTTTATTATTCATCAAAATATGAAAGTTACCAGAATAATATGAAAATTTTATCCAAAATAAATTTTTATTTCTTGATTCCAAATAAGAATTTTATTTTGTCAAATTGAACTTATAAACATGTCAAAAACTAGATTTAAAGTGGGTGCGCCATCAAAAGGCGGCAAAACTGCATTTTTTGAAAAATACTTATTTTACCCGAAAAATTTATTTTGTTCTTATACCATGTTCAAGAAATTGTGTAAGATGAATAATAATGTAATAAATTTCAAAATTTAGTTAATACTATTCATAAAGTCTAGTTCATAATAATATTATAATAATATATCGTTGTTTAGTAAAACCCGGTATTGCGTCGACACACGCTATCGAGGAAGGTCGCGATTGCGTGTAATGCAAGCCAAGTCAGGGTGGTGTGTTGTGCAAGAATAATTCGTTGTTTCGTATAACATAATCCAACCATATTTCATTTATACATTGAATATATATATATATATATATACTCAATGTTGCGTAGAATAACTATTATCAAAATTGTGTGTAACACGTTCCAAGAATAGTGTTGCGTATACTGCAAGCTAATACGGTGTTGAGTATAGCACAAGGTAATCTTGGTATTGCATACAACACAAGACATTAATGAAATTAAAAGAATATTTTTCATAAAATCTCGGGGTGTTACATTCTACCCCCCTTAAAATTAATTTCTCCCTCGAAATTCGTCGGGGTTATAAATGGTTTACTACTAGAAAGTTTGTTTAATAGAAACCCACAGCATAAAAAGGAATACCAAAACATGGATTTAAAAACTAAAGTATGAAATGTAATGGTTACCTAAATTAACTCATCACTGGGTTTCCACGTAGGAGAACATATGTGAAAATATTGGTATGGAAGAAAAATATAAGCATCAAGTTCTGATGGAGAGTGGTAGAGAACATGGCTATGAAAAAGCCAACAATCACAAAGCTATTGATTTATGATGATCTAAGGTACCATCTGATTCATCAGATATAAGGAAACTAGGACAACATTTTTGGTTTTCAAGATCATTTCCCTAAAGTTGATGAATTAAAAGAAATACTTGCATGATTTTGGTACAATCTCACTGTTGTTTGTGAATTGAACAATTTCCACTTCATCCCTTAAAGAAATGAAGTTGAATTTGTTATTCGTGATGTGTTAGCAGATCATGTGATAGAATGATGGGTCATTCCATCTCTTTCAAACAAAAGGTTAGCAAAAGTTATAAGTCCATATTATGGTTAGATTAATCGTATATGTTTCCAAAAATGAACTTATACTTCATATATCATACCGCTTAATAAAATAAAACTAGTTTCTACTAACTAGGGACTTCCTGTAGGCCAATGGTAGGTGATAACGGCCAGTCGCACTTCAGTTGTGGGTTAGATTCCCACAGACTTGTCTGACGCGATGGGCTATCGCCCGTCCTGCAGGTTGTCCTTTTTCTAAAACTACATTACTATATCATCCCATCAATAATATCGAAAAAGGTTTTATCCTTAAACAATACTAACTTATGTCCAACATAATCCATTCCAATATTTAGGCTTATCCATAATATTACAGTCCATTGTCATATTATAGTGAAAAAGATTACCAGATATTTCATATAATAATCTTGTTAATACCATCGTTGATCCCCATATATCATAAGATATGTCTTGTTGGTCACATTACAAACGTTCGAAGACCTTAATCATGTATTCTCTTGAAAAATGAATACCCATTGAACCTTAGTGAAAACATGAATGTAGTTAAAAGTTAACACTTTCCACATACCAAAATCCTCAAAATTCTATATACTCAAACCATGATATCACTTAGTCCTTATATCAATCATGAGCTCATGAATACAATCAAACATCTCATTATCTTCTTATTCCTTCATTATGCGCATGTCATCTACTTTACAAAAATATCTGAATAACATTCCATGGTTACTGGTACCATTCAACATATAATTTCAAATACTTTTAGGAAAAACAATAGTGTAAAAGTCCTTAGATGATTCTTTATTCCATAGTACCATTAACAATACAACATAAATCTCGATAAACATACAATCATTCCACTATCTTCTAAAACAACCGACTGAGCTTCAACACTTCTTTCATCTCATATATCATTTGTAGTCCCCTCATCATCATCCACATAAATACTACCCATATGACCATGTTGATTCTCTTCATGAGATTTTCCATTAGGGAATTGGTTTGCATAATGCCCGTACATTCCACATTTAAAACATCTAATCATTGTTGATGTCGTAGTAAGACCATTATCCTTGTCCATGGTGTTAACTGAACCTTTCCCTTTGCACTAACTATCTTTGTGTCCTTCTTTTCCACACCCAAAGCATCTTCCAGTTCTTTTGAAACAATCTCCCTAATGCCTCTTCCCACATGATTTACATGAGGGAAATTGAACTTTCTTTCCTCTATGATCATCATTTAACTCCATCTTTCTCTTATTATCTGAGTCGGGAAACTTACCAAAGTTGAGATTATTGATCATATTATGAGATTTCTGATTAGGAATAATAATGATGTTTGGACTTCCAGATCCCGTTTCATTTGGTTTCTCATGAAAAAAATCATTCCATTGTCCGTCATATCCTCCATTATCATGAATCTTCCTGTTTCCATCCATTTTCTAAAACCCAAAAAGAATAGTGTGAGAGGAAAAAATCATGCTAGGGAAAACAACATAGTAAAGGGGGAGCACCCTCAATATCTAACATCTTAGGTTAAATTCTAAGATCGTTACCATAGTTCTAGGACTATATCCTATACGTATTCTTATCCTTAGGTACATCCCTAGACATACCTTAGAAATATCTCTAGGGATCTCACTAATGTTTTCGCATCCTAGTTTCCAAAGGTTGACTAAACCTTTCCTCTGATACCAACTATAAAGACTCAAAGATTGATGTACATGGACATTACATTACTTTTGTGGAATACTTAATACATAACAAAAACAGACACACAAGGACCGTAATAGTTTAGTGTCTTTTCAAACTTGGAACGTAATCTTCTAATCGTGGTGAAAGATCTTCAACATCTCCCATATAGATCTTCCACTTTTTGTTTCCTGACCTAAAACCTTTCTTTTGATCCTGGGGGAAAATAAAACATAAATAGGGTGAGCTCAAATGCTCATTAAGGGTAAGCATGGATAACATAAAACATACCATATACATTGGAACTTAAAAACATGAACATAATGTTTAAACATTAAAATATTGAGCAATGACATAAAACATGGAAGTACATAAGGCATAGATCATAATGGAACATAAACCATGATAAAATATCATGGGAATAAAACATGTAATTGTGGCATCCATTAAGTACATGTAATGATTTCCATAGTAGCCAAGGCATTGCTGCCAAGACCATCTTAGTGGACAAAGTCCCATTCTGAATCGAGTTCACTCCTCATTTCAGTCCTGTAACACTGAACCAGATTAACTTACCGTTCCAGCCATGTCTATCTCATGAGATATAAAATCTTTACCCAATGCATTGGAGGGAGATATAGGTCCCACCCATATCATAATGAAATCATTCTTACTTGTGCCACAAAATAAACATACATCATTCATAATAACCCAATAAATAAAATGGGTTTCATAAACATCATCCCATCATCACATAATCCATATAAAAGAAATGGATATAATTTCATAATAAAAAAATGAAACCATTTAAATCATATATACATTACACTTGAAACATAAACATGTGAAATAATGTCATCTTAGATGAAAATGGTTTTGATAAAACACTTTAAATGAATTCTTGAGGAAAATATCCTTTTTTCTTCAAAATCATTTTCTTTTCACAAAATGTCATGCAATTTTAGAAGAAAAGGTTTTTTTCTAAAATAGTCATGAAATATTTTGAAGTAAGCTTCATTAAAATAAGGCTTTATAAAACCATAAAAATCCTTTCATGTCGTATACGTTAAAAAAACATTCTTATCGTACTTTTGTCAGAAAAGTAAAAAAAAGTACCTCGTAACGTAAACAAAAGAAAGATTCCTTACATACCATGTAGTAAAAGTCAAAAGTGGGTAAAAATGACATTAAACATACATGAAATCATTTTTAGGAAACATGGACATGGATGATAACAATAACCCCAGTAAATAATTACGAATAAGCAATCTCGGATAAAAATGAGATTTGAAAAATTATCCCTTACCTTATGTCTGATATGCTTCGTATGTATCTGAAACTCATATATAATGATTTAAATAATGTTATTGAATTATTACAGAATCGTATTCACTGTTATGATATCATATATGGTTCACTTATGACTTTATATTACCCGTTCTTTTGTAAATTCCATGTTAAAGAGTGTTTTGGGTAAAATCGTTTCATTTGTCGTCCGTGTTTTGACTTGTAATTATTCATATGATTACTTAGATCACGATTAAATAATTCCAGAATATAAAAAATGATTTATATGTAATATATATTCAGAATATTCATATATATAATAGATCGATAAATGGAAATAAATACACCGTTCATGGAGACGGTAGGCTGTACGTACGCATGAACGCTGTTTTTGTTTCCTTATTGAGTTGAATGGAATTAAGTAGATTAAATACATATATACATAAATACAGTAGCTTTATAATGTCATATATTTCATTATTATTACTTATATATACTTTATAATCATTCTTAAAAGGTTTACATGGAGAATGAATCTCATCGCGTCGTGGAGACGGTAGTCCGTACGTACGCACGAGCGATGATATCGTTTCCATAATTATTGAATTGAATTAGAGTGGATGATAAAATATATCAGAATCAGTATGATGTTATAATAACTATATATAGTTATTATTTACACCATTATACCCATCCATGTAAGGTGTTGGTGGAAAAATAGATTACACCACGGCGTGGAGACGGTATTCCGTACGTACACACGCGTGGTGATTTTGTTTTCCGTAGGATGGATAGAAGGTGAAATGGGGTTGTTTCATATTTATAATAAAAAAATAAGTATATTAGTGATACTTATGTTATTACTTTATAATGAAACAACTAAATAAGAATAAGTTGAAGAAGAAAGAAGCTTGAAAGAATCGGGAGAAGAAATTACCTCTTCTTCGATACGCCTCTTTGAAACCTCCTCTTAGGGAACTACGATTGGTCTTTAAAGTAGACCAAAACATATAGAATGTTTCTAGGGAAGTGGAGAAGATAAATTTTCAGGGGTTGTCCGAGCTTGAAGGCTAAAATTGGTGTGAGGAGGAGAGGGAGGAGGTTCCCTTTTATAAGGGAGGAGAGGGGCACCACTGGAATTCTTAAAAATATTAATTTATAATAAATCTAAACCCACTTAAAAACCTCCAAAAATGACTCATATTCAAATATAAGATGAGATAGGGTTTTAATATCATCAAACAATCAAATTTAGACAAGTTTGGATCTTATTTTAAACCTTATCATTTTTATTTATCCTTATTTAATCTATTTAAGTTTATTTGTGGTAATAAAATTCTAAATATTAAATTAAAACAAATAATAACTTATTTGTTGTGAATTTTCCATAATTTTTTACTTTATAACATCATAGACCATATAAATTTAAATTTATAATTTTTAAATCTTGGTGTGATTTTAAAAAAATTTATAATATGTTATTTTTATAAAATAACAATAGTGTCAATTTTGACTCTATTCATTTAATTGAATTTAAATAAAATATATACAGAAGATATGTTTGAACTAAAAGCTTTAATAGATTCATAAAAGTCCATATGTATCTATAAAATTATTGGATCACATTAAATAGTTCATATAATATTTATTTTATTATTTTCAAAACCATTTATTTGGTTTATCTCTTAATAAAATAATTACTACAACATTTTTGTATAATTATTTAATATACGTATTTGTTGCATAAAAATTAAAAATAAAATCCTATTATGAAGATAAATCTATTACCTTTCACAATAAAACTTTTACTCTAATTTATCATCTAAAAATCACAATATTTAAATTGTTATATTTATTAAATTATGAAGGTGACAACTTTGGCATCATTTAAAATAAAATAATATAAGTGTCATAATCACTTTTATAAGGCTCCAAACGGTTATATATTAGGTAATTAGATGATTAAGGTGTATATATACACTACCAATAAGTTTTGGTCAGGTTTGTGGGCCATTTAATGGGTATTAGTATTTCAAAAAAAACTATATTACTTATTTTACACTTAATAAATAATTTCTATATCATTAATGTGTCACCATTAATGACAATTAATTAATCCCTAAAAATTCTAAATAAATTATCATGATGTAGATACTTTTATTATTTTTCTGAAGACTATTCATGTTAGAAGTTTTATGATGTTTATCACTAAATTAAAATTATTATACTTATAAGATTTAAGAGAGTGACATGTTGTCACTTTCTTTGGTTTTAATAATAATTAAATTATTTTCATGGTCAAAAGTCCATAAAATGAATCTAATCCAACCCTTAGGTTATATGGGTCTAATTTTAGCCATCCAATAGAATTTTGGCATGTGTTAGGATAATTTTATAATATTATATTTACCCTTAATTACCCGATTTACCTTTAACTATGGTAAATAAAATTTACCGTAGTTACTATTCATAATTCCCAAAAATAAAAAGTAGCTTATTAACATAATATGGACCCACTGATTCCAAATATGGAATCCATTTTTCCAAATTCAATACAAAAAAGTTTCATAAATTAAATTAAAATTAATCCCATTGTCGAAAGAAAACAGGTTTTTCTTTAAAACATTGCAAAAGATTGAATTGATTTAACCTACGAATTTAATGTAAAATCAATTCTAATGACATAAATTATATTAAATGGTAAAAATATATTCTATTTATACTTTAAAACCATTAAATATTATAATTTAACCATATAAATTATTGCGATGAAAAAAGTTGTTTTTAATTAAAATATAGCGTGTTTTTACTATTCATCAAAATATGAAAGTTACCAGAATAATATGAAAAATTTATAAAAAGTAAATTTTTATTTCTTGATTCCAAAGAAGAATTTTATTTTGTCAAATTGAACTTATAAACATGTCAAAAACTAGATTTAAAGTGGGTGCTCCATCAAAAGGCGGCAAAACTGCATTTTTTGAAAAATACTTATTTTACCCGAAAAATTTATTTTGTTCTTATACCATGTTCAAGAAATTGTGTAAGATGAATAATAATGTTATAAATTTTAAAATTTAGTTAATACTATTCATAACGTCTAGTTCATAATAATATTATAATAATATATCTTTGTTTAGTAAAACTCGGTATTGCGTCGACACACGCTATCGAGGAAGGTCGCGATTGCGTGTAATGCAAGACAAGTCAGGGTTGTGTGTTGTGCAAGAATCCTTCGTTGTTTCATATAACATAATTCAAACATATTTCATTTATACATTGAATATATATATATATACTCAATGTTGCGTAGAATAACTATTATCAAAATTGTGTGTAACACGTTCCAAGAATAGTGTTGCGTATATTGCAAGCTAATACGGTGTTGCGTATAACACAAGGTAATCTTGGTGTAGCGTACAACACAAGACATTAATGAAATTAAAAATAATATTTTTCATAAAATCTCGGGGTGTTACATCTAGTCTGATAAAGGAATCTTGAATCCTTTGATCTGAAGGAAGCTATTTTGAGAAGGAAAAAATTCATCAAAAATCTATTCTTTTCCCAATATTTTTCAATTAATTTTTCATATTAACTCTTTGAAAATATAATTTTACCAATATTGATATTATATAAACATCATTATTATTATTTTAAAATTAAACTACTGTTATATGACTCTAAAATTCTAATTGTTTCATTTGTGTAACATGTACTTGTTTCAGTTGGTTCAACCACCAATATCAACAATGGTTTACGGACATCATCATTTTCATCATGAATAGGTATCAATACATTATTACTAGTAATCTATGTTATTAATGATTGTTTTATGTTATGAATATATCTATTTAATTATGAAACAAAAATAAATGGTCATTATAAAGTAACATGTTGTTATTGTAAAATTACCTAAAACATACTCGTTTGGGATTCCATTCTCATAAATCATAACCATACCTTCCATAAAATGAATATATGATTGAATAGATAATTAAAACCTAATGATTCCAATACCTTGACTAATATGTGAATTATTAAAATATTATCATTTAATGATGATTGATTTCCCCATTAAGAAACCTGCATAAAACAATCAAAATTAAAAATATTTACGATGAAATAAATAAAAACAAACTAATATATATGTAACTAATGATTATAATTTAATAGTATAAGTAGTAATAGATGTAATAATTTTTGTTTTCATAAACGTATGAATAATTAGTTTTTCAATTATAATTACTTAAAATATCTTAATGTTGATGTCTAATCAAGACAACGAGTTATTGGGTGCGTCAGGGGCTCCTTTGGAGCCGAGATCTCATAATTGAGAAAAAAATACTGGGAAGAATTGTTTTTCTAATACTGTGTGACCCAGGGTGCGTGGTCTT
Organism: Viscum album; assembly: GCA_963277665.1. Classification (NCBI taxonomy): domain Eukaryota; kingdom Viridiplantae; phylum Streptophyta; class Magnoliopsida; order Santalales; family Viscaceae; genus Viscum; species Viscum album. The sequence goes on from OY728164.1 coordinate 1,188,599,841, forward strand.
GTGGAGCTAAAAGGTTTTGGGATAAATCCCTTTTTCACAGTTTCTGAATGGTTAAAAAAACCATGCCCCTAATTGTGTGGGGTTCCCCCAAAGTATAATTAACTTTTCCACAGTTTGAGTAGGTTTGTAAACTATGTACCAAAACTATGAAACCCTTTATTTTGAGGTGAAAATTAAATTTTTACCCTCACTTAAACATAAAAGTAATTTCTCTTTTCCTTTTCTTCTTCCATTGGACTAGTTCCCCTTTCCTCCTCCATTGAGTTCTAAAATCCCTAAAGTTAGGCTTTGATCTAACTCCTGCATCTAGTGTCTAATAATCTTTTTTAATCATTAGATTTGTCTCGGTAAGCTCCCCTAGTCTCTTACCACCTATATAAGTTTATTTTTGAATACATCACACTATTTAGGTGTAAGAATATTTTTCATATTTTTAGGGCATTGGACCATTTCTCAAATCTCTTCAAACCTACTCTGAATGTGAGGCTGATATCGATCTAAGAGTCATCTACAACCTTGAGGTAGGTGGTCACATCATTTTCCTATAGCTATGTCATTGTTTTTCACACCATCTTTGATATTTTATTTCTTGTATCTACATCATTGTTCCTCACACCATCTTTTGTTGAGCATCTCATTTTTAATGAGTTTATCCTTTTAAACTATTCCTTGAACCTTGATACAAGATCATTGACCATTTTTTAGGTAATTAGAAGTCATGGAATCCATTTATGGACACTCCTTTAGTATGCCAATCCAATTTCCCTTTATGGATAATTGTTTAAATTCCCAAATCACCTTTTTAGCATTAATCTTGGATCATTGTTTGATTTTATCATGGTGTTTATTTTTTATAAGTGACCAAATCACCTCCATGGTGTTTGGACCAACCTATATTCATATCTTCCCATGTAAAAAATTTCTATATTTATCTAAGGCACACACCTAAATGATCATTTAAGATTTTCTATTTGAAATATCTTGTTAAATGACTTAGATTGGTTGGTTTTATAAAATATGACATATTCATGATGGTTTCCCTCTTTTTTAATTGAATTAAAATGGTTTAAGTAAAATGGATTGTATGGAATGTATTTTTCCTGGTAGATTGATTTCCGTCTAAGGAACTGAATAAAAAGAATGAAATGATATATTTCATACTATATTAAGTTACCCTTGTGAAATGTCTTTCCATATATATATTGGAACTTAGATAATGAAATTCATAATAGGTATTTCCTTTTTTATTATATTATAAATAATACTACACCATGGTATGGTTTTGGTACTATGGTAAGGGATTATTGAGCATGGAGGTATCATGCTCCCTTTTATAAGGTGTTGGGAATAACGTCTCACACCATCAACACTATTAGGATGGTGGGATTTATGTACCACATTCCTTTGTTGGAGTGATTATCGGATGGCTCATTGACCATCCCGAGTGTCGTGCATGAAGTATCACACTCTTATTCATGATGTGCACCAGTTGCGTTTGATTTTTTGGATTTGTGATTATTTGTGGTGTTGGTGATGTTTTTTGTGGATCCTTTATTTGAGGTAGCAATGACAGGTTCTTACCGGCATTGATGTTGAAGGTGACAACAAACGCTGGTGAAGATCGTCGGTGATCCGATGTAGTGGATTTTTCTGAAGCTCATGGCGTGTCAGACCTGGTGCAGGCTTGTGGCTCTAGGTGGAAGGCTCGCAGCTCAAGGCAATGTTGGCAGTGTTTTGGAATTTTGAAATTTCAAACTGTTTGTGATTTGTGGTACCTTGTTTCTATTTTATGGGTACCGACAACCCATAAACCGGTTTTTAAAATGAAAAAAAATATTTGTGGAGTAATATATAATTAACATATATATATATTTCTTCTGTATATGGTAACAATTTAGACATTCATTCTTGCCATGGGCCGAAGCAGTTAAAAAGGCCAGGTGTCCTTTTGGAACCAATGTGGGTGATTATTTATTTATTAATCATTGTTAACTAATTACTTATTCCTAACCATAGTTTATTCATGATCACTACTTGAATTACATTTAAACATCGTTGGTGGTGGCCTATTGTGATATTTTTCTCACACTTACTTGGGCTGCCATTTAGTACCCAAAAGAATTATCTATCTATGGGTATTGGTAGTTGAAGGGGACGTACTATAGTTTTTTATATGATTAATTAGTTGGAGATTTGTATATGAGAATAAATCATAATCTTGAGATTCTATTGGAGAAGTTATTTTTATATTTTGTACTTTTTGTATAGCATGCTTGTTTGCATGTTCTCCTATTCCCTTTATCGTATACTATCATGTCATGCATCCTTGTACTCACAGTTCCATAGAGTCTTTTGATTATATTATTATATTATTTAGTTATCTCAATCATATGCTCAATCCTCTTCTTCTAAGATCTTACTAAGTAAGGATATCAACTACTTGGAGCATAGCCATTTCCCTTACCAAAACATGCAAACATATTACCTTCTCTAGTACCAAAGGGAACCCCAAGTAGGTTGTAGGATAAAAATGTCAGTAGACCACCACCGATAGTTTCTACATGCAATCTGAGTAGTTCTTGTAACTAAAAAGTTTGTAAGAATAAGTAATTAATTAAAAATGATGAATAAAAAAATAACTACTTGTTCAGGTTCCAATAGGACATCAGGTGAGTCTACACGCTTCGATCCATGAATGGAATAAAAGGTTGACCATTTTTCATATATATATATATATATATAGTGTTTAATTATATATTTAATCCACCTATATGAACCAAGTACATGAGGACATAGGTGGCCATATAAATATAATACTAGTGTTGTCTAGACTAGGGTGTAACGAAGACGTCCATGACCAATCTAACGAGCCTATACGATCAAGAAATATGGTACATTCCCTGCATCCCAATAAGAGTGTGAGAAAATATGCACAAAACTTGGGATGGTGAGTGAGCCATAATGTCATCACTTGAACAAAGGAACGTGTCGCGTAAAGTCCACTGTCCTAATAGTATCAATAGAGTGAGACATCATGATCAACAACTTATGTAAGGAAGTAGGATATTGTAATTCTCAACAATCCCTTACCATATTATCATAGCCATAACAAGTTGTAATTGTGTTTATAATAAATACATAAGTAAATACCTCTTATGTATTTCATTATCAAAGTTCCACTATATATGAAGAAATATATTTCATAAGGATAATTTAATATAGCATGTAGTATATTATTTCATTTCATTTATTCAATTCATTATATGGAAAGAAATACAACATGTAAAATACATTCCATGAAATCCATTTAACTTAATCTATTCCAATTCATTTAAGAAAGATGTAAACCATCATGAATAGTCCATTTACTATAAAACCAACCCATCTAAGTCACTGAACATGGAATTTCAATTAAAAAATATTAAAGGATCTTTTAGATAGGTACCTTAGTTAAATATGGAAATTTCATATATGGGGAAATCCAAATATAGGTTGGACCAAACACCTTGGAGGTGCTTTGGTCTCATATAACAAATACACACCAAGGAAAAACCAAATAATGAACCAAACTGAACACTCAGAAGGTGATTCAAGAATTTACACAATTAAACATAAATGGAAAATAGGATTACCACACCCAAGGGGTCTCCATAAATGGATTACACCAATTATAATTTCCAAAACAAGGGTCAACGATTATGTATCAAGGTTCATGGATCAGTTTGACATGAGGAATTCAATAAAAAGGTGATGCTTGAAAAAAGTTGATGTGAAGCACAAACCATAAAAGTGATCTATCCTGAAACTATGCAGCACCACATGGCCATGTACCCTCAGTCACATGATTCCATACAAACCGTGCAACTCAATCCTTTCTTCCCATTTTGGATCTCCAATCTCCAAATGAGCGCCATATGCAACTGACACATCCTTAGATCTATTATACATCAACATTAGGTCTGTTTTCAGAATACAAATTGAAAAACTAATGATCTTTACATTCTTGAAAATATAGGTTTTTACAAAATCCCCTCAATATATAAACCCATCCCCCAGTTTTCCTTATGATGGTAAAGAGGTATCATCAACAAAGGGTTTTGTCCACTGAGATCTATACCAGCTTCCCATTCCTATGTCTTATCTAGTACCAAGTCGTGTTTCCATAGAACCCATACCCAAGAGACTAACATACCTCAAAGTTCCCTCATTAACTGATCAATAATATGAACATGATACTCCTTGAATGAAGCATCAATATCCTGTTAAACCACATCTATATGAAAGACATGCAATGAGTCTGGATAGTATATCTGAAGCTGAGATCCATGAATGACGTTATGCATTGAACAATATATCTGATGAAGTTCCAAATGGTAATCTAGTGTTCTGATCTTCATCACAATATCGAAGGGACCAACGATCCTTGGTGAGATCTTACCCTACTTCTGAATACATATATTCCCCAACCTAGGCCAAACTCATAAGAAAACCCGATCTCCATCCTCGAACATGAGAGTTCATTGGCATTTTTTGGAATACAAATGTTGTATGGATTAAGCTATGATCATGAACTTTTTTATCAGATATACCTGATCTATTTTATATTAGACAATACATGGTCCAATCATAGCTTCCTCCCCTATCTCTAACCAATACATAGGTGATAATCAAGGCCTACCATATAAGGCTTCATAGGGTTCCATGTCGACGGTAGCCAAAATTCTGTTATTATAAGAGAACTCAGTGAGGGGAATATGTTTCTCCTTAGAACCTCCAAATTCAAGGACACATGCATAGAGAATGTACTCCAAAACCTGTATAGTACACTCCATATTTCATTTTGTCTATGGATGATTGGCCATGCTTAGATGCACTTGTATACCCATGGGCTTATACAACCTATACCCAAACTGTGAAGTACTGATAGTGTCTCTGTTAGAAACAATAGAATTTAGAGCACCATGAAGATGTACAACCACTCTAATATATATCCTACCAATCTTTTCTACCTAGAATTTCTCTCACCTAGACAAGAAGTTTGTGACCTTTGTCAGACAATCAATAAAAACCCACATTTTATTATCTCCTCGACATGATCTGGGTAGACCATTAATGAAATCCATCGAAACATCATCCCATTTACACTAGGGAAAAGAAAACAACTCTAAAATACATGTTGGATATTGATGTTTTGCCTTTACCTTTTGATATGTGGAACACTAAGTGATGAAGCCAAAAATCTCACATTTTATACAAGGCCACCAATACTGGGGTCATAGATCCTGAAAAATTTTGGTGACACTAGGAGGAATTCCCATGTTGATGTGTGATATTCTCACATCATCTCCTCTGTGATGTCCTCTAGGACCCATACATTTCCATGAAAAAATAAGGTATCATCCTCAATTATAGTCCACCAACCTTGAGATGTATCATCATCTGAAACACTTCCCCTTATGGAAATTCCCTCATAATCAGATAGTTTTTCAATATTTACTATTCTAGAAGAGTACATGTCACTACTGAGTCTAAGAGGATAATGTGACCATGGTAATCCTAAACCTCAGCATGTATCTATGAGAATAAGGACATGATATGAAATTTGAAACTTCAATCATGAACCACCTGGGTTTATGTTTTCTAATCAGAGCATCGGCTACTGAATTTCCCTTTCCATCCATGTAGGAAAGTTTGAAATCAAAAGAACTGTAAGTACTCAACCCATCTATGTTTATTTAGATTGAGGTCCCACTATGTAAAGACATACATGATGATTTTTTGATCCGTGAATACCAAAAATTCTCTCCAATTAGATAGTGTCTCCAACAGTATAAGGCATGCACAACCATAATGAGCTCGAGGTCATGTGTTGGGTAATTCCTCTCATGAGGCCAGAATTGACGAGACCCATATTCAACAACTCACTCATCCTACTTCAGAATAGATCCAACCATGATACCTAATGTTTCATGGTATATGGTGTAGCTACAGCCTAGCTCTGGAAGAATCAGTATCGGTGCTGAAGTCATACATCCCTTCAACTCCTGAAAGGATACTTCATAGGCTTCTGACCATAGGAATTTCGCACCCTTATTTTTCAAACTCTTATGAAGCACTACACGACAAGATAAATCCTAGATTAAGAATTTATAATATTCAATAAACCCCAATAATCTCCAAATTTAAAATGGGTTCTTGGGATAATCTCAAAAAACTATAGCTCTCACATTCTCTAGGCCTACTAAAACTCTTGACTCCGGGATGATATGACCCAAAAAGTAGACTATATCGATCCAAAAGTGGAATTTAATAATCTTAACTTAGAGTTGATCCTCTCCAAATGTATTCATCACAATCTCAAGATTTTTTTCATGGTCATGTTTGGAGTGTGAATACATCAATATTTCATCAACAAATACTACCAAAAATTAATCCCAATATGGGTGGAAACCCATGTTCATAATAGTGATAGAAACTATAGGTGCATTCATGAAGTCCGAATAGCATAACCAGGTTATCATATAGATCATACTTACTATTGAATGTTCAGTAAAGTATATATGAGGTTATGACATGAACCTAGTGATAGACCGACCTCAATTATATCTTTGTTAACACTCTCACTCTATTGATCTGATCATAGAGGAAATCTATTTGAGGCAGTGGATGCCGATTCTTTACCATGAGCTAGTTAGAAAGATAGTAATCCATGAAGATCCTAAGTGTATCATTTTCATTCTTGGAAAAAAGGACCGGTGAACCCCAAGGAGAAGTTCTAGGGAGTATAAATCCTTTAGACTCCATATCCTATAAGGAGATCTAGGAGGTGAATATGTGTTATCCTATATGGAGGAATGGTCATTGGTGTTTCTCCTAGTACGAGCTCTGTAATAAACTCTACCTATCACTATAGAGGTATACTAAAGAATTTTTTATGAAATAAATCCTTGAAATGGTCCACTATAGGAGGAATGAAAGTGATTTGTAGCCCACAGTTATCCTAGAAAAGACTGGCGATCTGAGTTTCCACACTACCCAGCATCTACTACTCGGGTTCTGGCCATGTAGCTTGTACATACAACTATACCTTATGAATATTCCTAATGCCCTTTAGTGATGTGAAAATAACCCTTCAATCATAGCAATTAGTATGGGCTCAATAGAGAACTAACCAGTCAATCCCAATGATTATGGCAAGGCTCGTAATGTCAAGGACGTAAAGATTCCACATGAAAAGATATCTTCCTATATCAAAGGGACAATCCTTACAATCTAAAAATATATATGATTGGATACATAATGGTGTATCTAGAGTCATACCACCATGATAGTGTCTGGTCTATAGGGCTAGAATTCACATAATATTCTCATATATAAATGAGTGAGATGCACCTATGTGAAACAAAATAGACACCAAAGTGGAGGAAACTATAATAATACATTGAACTGTATAATGTTTTGTTCTCTAATCCTCCAACATAGGCTAGAATACATTTAACTAGTATGTATCATGTCCCTATATAACTACCTAAATTCCCTGAGAAAGCCCATTCTAATGGAACTAAGAAACATATGTTTGGCTGCCACTACCTCAACCGCCACCGCAACCCGATCGGCTGGTTGTATTCCAGATACATATCTATCATGATCCTATTTTCCCTGATCCTTATTGGGTAGTAGTAGTAGATCCTCAATCTCTAGTCACTAGAGGCAAAGTCCTAAAGAAGCACTAGATATTCCCTATCTTTTCCTAGACTTTTCATGCCACAGGATAATGCAAGCATTGAGGCTTCATGTGTCCTATATTCCCGCAATATTGAAATATAAAAAATCTATATGTGTGAGCCTCTTGATAGTCTCTATCACTATGAGTAACCTCAAAACACCTCTTTCTCCCTAAATAAGAACCATTGGAAGCTCTAGGTCTCGAACAACCTTGACTCATACCGTCATCATCCCTCAAATTTCACTCCATAATAAGGGTTTGGTTGAAAATTTTATAACTAGTAGTAAACCTGAATACATTAACCTACAACCATATGGTGTATACTATCCTATTATTTAATTGTCTAGTGGTCATAAGATCATCAGTATCTATAGTAGGATCAAACTTATTTATCTTAGTGAAATGGGTATATAATTCTATATCTGACATGATCCACTAATGAAGGTTTATAGATTCTCTAACTATGTCACCCCTCAATGTTTGGGGAAATAAATAATCATAAAATATCATCTGGAAATAATCCTAGACCATATCTTGATTCTAATCATCCTAAGTGATAACGTCCCACCACCGTTTGTCATAATCACATAGCATATAGGCTATATCTTGACCCTCCACTCTCAAGGAATCTCTAGATGCTCGAATATAAATAAGATATCCTCAAACCAAGAGTATTCAGTGTCTAGTGTGACATCCCCTGAAAAGGTGGTAGGATGGTGCTGCTGGAATTCATGAGTCAACTCTTCCATACTGTAGTCAAGTAAAACAACTCCTTGCATAAAATTTAGCATATGCAGAAACCCATCTCGGAAATGGGCATCAGTGCCCATATATGGAATATAAATATTGACATGGATGTCACTATAGGAGTAATTTCTTGTGACTCATGGTCTACCACCTCGGGTGCATGGTCAACACTGCCTTCAAATCGTGAAACAAGAGGACTTCATGGTGGTATAAAGAAAAAATTAAAAACTAACACCTTATACTATATTTAAGCAGCTGAAACGATTATAGATAGAAAAAAAGATGCGCATAAAACCTTCTTATAGAAATTATCATGCCTCTCCACCTTCTCAAAAATCTAGGTTTAGGTAGTAAAAGACACCATAATGGCTATAAGAACATAATAGATTCCCAAAACCCACTACTAAGGTCAAACTCAGCTCTAAGTGTCTATGTAAGAGATATATATATAAGATAACCATTTTAATTTAGGAATCATATATTTTTTTAAAAAATATTGTTCAAATATTTAATTCTCATTCAAATGGTTGAATTAGGAAGGTTACCATTTCCAATCTATAAGGGCCCATACAGCTTATGAACCAAGATATGGCATTCACTTAACTCACTCCATAACATGTTCCATCCCATGCGACCAACGGTGCATGGATCAACATGCCATAATTAACTACTTATGGTGTCTCCATTAACTTATTCAAGAAATCACTTTTAGGTTAAGTAAGACACTTTATGTCTTAATTATGTTTTTCTAATACCTATTAGAAGTGTCAACACAATTGAACACATATTCATGGAACTAAAAAATGAAAATGGAAAAGGTGTATTAAAAAATTAAATGTGGCATGGAAAAATGCATGGTATATTAGTCCAAGTGTTTCTAATAATGATGCATATACAAATGGAATACCTTCCTTTCATCATTCTTAGGTAAATAAATCATCATTTCAATATTAAAAAAATTAACTACATCAATAAAACATGTGTGTCACCCAATGGTGAATTTGTATCAACTATAAATGAAATAATAAATAAATGAAATTACACATACCATGTAATTTGGGTTTCCCCTATACTTGGGTTAAATATTTACAAGAACATGGTCAATTACAAACCCCTTTAACTCCTAGAAACATGTCTAATACCCATATAGTAAGACTAGGAAAAAAGGCTCAGATACCACTTTGTAACATCCTAACCTGGGGTCCACATGACATGTGCCTTGAGACGATGCTTCACATGGACTCAAGTGAACTTCCTCATATGCTAGAGGATGATGACTAGAAGTGAGGGTGTAACAGTGATATAGTGGGTAAAATATACCCTCTTATCAGAGTGTCAAAGAGGATACATCAATAAACACACCACAATATTAGAAGAATATAATATCAAACATAATAAAATTAACTACAGAAGCGTAATTAGATAAAAAAATAACTAAATAATGTTATCAAAATCCTCTATGGTAGTGTCACCACATGGATTCATGGTAAGTTGCTATATAAGAAAGAGAATAGGGGAACGTGCATACAATCATTCTATTTATAAAGATAGAAAAGAACAAAAGATGCTCCACTAGTATCTCGAACGTATGATTGGTCCCCTACTTTGAAGCTACAAATATGTAAGCATATCAATAACCTAAAGGAGGTCCCTTTACCTTTCCAATACCTATAGATAGATAATATTTTTAGGTACCAAAGCGTATCCTAAGTAAGTTGTGAGTTAAAATCTCAGTAGGCCACCATCGACAGTGTTAATGTGTAACCCGAGTAATGATCAAAACTAAACGGTGTGCATGTATAAGTACTTAATTAACAATGCTAAATAAATAAATAACTGCCCACTCTCGTTCCTAAAGGAAACCTAGTGGGTCTGCCTATATCGGCCCATGAATGAAATGAAAGTATGACTAGTTACTATATTTAACAATAATATGAATATATATTGTTTAATTATATAATTCATTAACCTATATGAACCATGTACTTGTGGAAGTAAGTCTCCATATATATGGAATACTAGTGTTGGTTGCATCATGGCATAACTCATACATCCATGACCAGTATAATGATCCTATAAGCTCAAGCAATATGGTACATTCCCTACATCCCAATAAGAGTATGAGAGATCTTTCATGACACTCAGGGTGGTGAGTGGTCCATCTTTCCATAACTCAAACAAAAAAACATGGAACGTAATGTCTAGCATCCTAATAATGTAAATGGTGTGAGGCGTCATGCTTTAGACCCAATGTAAGGGGTCATGATACCGCCATGTTTAATAACCCCTTACCATCATACCACATCCGTAACAAGGCGTAATTTTATTTATAAAATAATTCATAATGAAATGTCTCTTATTCATTTCATTAGCTATGTTCAATTATATATGAGGCAATACATTTCATTAGGACCATTTAATATAACATGCAATAGATCATTTCATTTCATTTATTCAATTAATTATAGGGAAATAAATCCACCATGTAAAATACATTCCATAAAATCCATTTCAATTCATTTAAGAAATAGGAAAACCTTCAAGAATAGTCCATCCCTTATAAAACCAATGCATCTAAGTCATTCAACAGGGAATTTAAATTAAAAATGATTAAAAAAATCATTTATATAGGTTTCTTTGTTAGATATGAAAATTTCCTATAATGGAAAATCAAAATATAGGTTTGTCCAAACACCTAGGAGGTTCTTTGTTCAATTATATAAAATACACACCTAGGGAAAATAAAACAATGAACCAATCTGAATGATCGAATGATGATTCTTTTATTTAAAAAATTAACCATAAAAGGAAAAATTGGCATGGAAAACCCATGGTGTGTCTATAAATAGAGTCTAGAACTTCTAATTACCTAAAAAAGTGTCAATGAGCATGTATTAAGGTAAAAGGATTAGTTTTACATGAACAACTCATTAAAAATAAGGAACTCAGAAAAATATAGTGTGCGGAACAACAGTTATGATATGAAACATAGAAACTCAAATGGAAAATGATATGACCACCTATCTCAAGGCCTTAGATGACTCCTTTATCAATATCAGCCTCAGATTCATGGTAGGTTGGAATAGATATGAGAAATGGTTTAACACCCTAAAAATAGTGAAAATGATCTTGCACCTTAATAGTGTGATGGCTTCAGAAATAAAATTAGATAAGAGGTAAGAGACTATGGTATATTACTAATATGAATCCAATGCATCAGATAGATCAAGGATTGGACACTAGATGTGGGAGTTGTCTTGAGATATTTTTAAGCTTAAAGGAGGAGGAAAGGGTGATGGTTTGTTCTGATAAGAAATGAAAAATAGAAATAGGTTTTAAGTTTAATTGAGGGGAAAATTTTACTTTTCACCTCAAAATAATGGGTTGCATAGTTTAGGCACATGGTTTTCAAATTGTGTATAATTTATTGCAACTTTGGGGGAACCCCACACAGTTAGGCTCACAGTTAGACTAATCATTAGAAAACTGTGAAAAAGGGGTCTTCCTTGGAACTCTACAGCAGAACATGGCCATGCGCCTTGGGTCACATGGTTGTAGACAAACCATGCAACCCAGTCCTTTCTTCCCATTTTGAAACTCTAGGATCTGAATAATCCCTAGAAGCACCTCAAACATCCTTTTCTAGATTATATATCAACATTAGGTTTGTTTAATGAATTCAAATTGAAAAAATAATGACTCGTAACTTCTTGAAAATATGGTTTGTTACAATAGATATTAATAAGTTTATTAAATAAACTTATAAAATGGATTAATTTATAATATAGTATGTTGGTGATCTTCTTTTGAAATCGAGAGTAAATTTATGAAATTCTTTCAAATATCACTCTAAAATATGGATTGTTTATGAATAAATATCCATTATGGTAATTTGTATATTCTTTATCTAAAAAACATCATCTATTTTCTTATCTTATTTTTATTTCTGGGTTTTAGATGTCTTTGGACCATTTTTGTTTTTGTTGATTCAAAATTGAACTGGAAGGGTCATTCCATGTGAAACTAACCTTATCTATTCATTATTTCGAGGAAACATTATCCTCCATATTTGTATGTTTCTATAGTGATCCAGGCTTAGCTTATGTGGATATTATGTAATTTTTTATGAATATTCAATATGTTACAAAGATACATGCCTGGGGACTATAATAGTTTAGTGTATTTAAAAACTTGGAATAAAATTATTCTATTCTTGTGAAAGATCTTAAATATCTCTCATAAATATCTCCACTTTAGTACATCTACCTAAAACAATTCTTCATAAACTAGGAAAAGGAAACATAAGAAATGGGTGAGTTCAGATTCTTATTATCGGTAAATAAAAGTAATGTGTTAGCATAATGTAAACAAGAGGGTATTGAACATGAGCATAACATTTGAAGATCATACCCTATATATTAGAGATCATAATAAACATTGTCAGTTCATACGAAATAGATTATAATAGAATTAAAATAATAAGTCATGAAATCATAACATGGGAATAAGACATGAAATTTGTGGTATGCACGTTAGTTTATAATGTTGTGAAAATGTATAAGTAGAAACATGTTCAATAATTAAGATGAGGACAAGAAATCGAGCCAAGCATAAACTTATGGACTTGCATCAAGGTCTATGCATAACATTGTGAATGTGTAATCAGGTTCACACATAACCTTATGGACATGAAACCAATTCCATATATAACATTGTGAACATGTAATCAGGTTCACTCATAAACTTATGGACATAAAACCAGGTCCATGAATAAAATTCTGAACATGTAATCAAGTGCACACATAAACATATGGACATGCATCCACGTCCATGAATAATATTGTGAACACATAATAATGTTAACTCATAACATTGTAAACATGTATTCAAGATCATTCATAAACTTATATACAATCAACCACGACCATTCATAACATTGTGAACATGTAATTTGGTTCACATATAACATTGTGAACATGAAATTTGGTTCACGCATAACATATATACTTATTATTCATCCATCATTACCCAATTCATTAGAGGGAGATATAGATCCAACCCAAGACATAACAAATTCGTACATAGAAGTTCCATAAGATATAAACAATAATTATATCGTAACCCATAAAATTATATAGGCATCATGAACATTTAATCATATAATTACCTATTAAAAATAGGTAGGTCTCATAATCACCACCCATGAAAAGAAGTGGGTTTCAAAAGAATAAAACATGATAAAGGGAAATGAGTTTCATAAACACCATGTTATTAAAACATTAACCATTCATATAAATAATATGAATGGAAGAATTGAATATTTTTTCCTGAAAGGCATGATTAACACCAATTAATGTTATCTTATATTTGAAATAATTTTGAAAGATCATTAAAAACATTTCTAGAGTAAAATATCTTTTCTGTGTTGAAAAATGCTTTTTAAAACATATATCCTTTTTAAAATCTGTTTCTTGTAAAATAGATTTTAAAACATATAAATGAAGCGCTAAAAACAAAAAAATGTTTTGAAAATCCTTTTTCCTTGAAAATGGTCTTCAAATGTCTTTTGAAAACATTTTTAAAAACATTTATGAAAACATGGTTTTTGAATACAATAGATTTCCGAAAAAAAGGAGAGATGATAAGATTTTACATAAAAACATTATCATTAGTACCAATGAGTCATAAAATGGTACTAATAAATGAGGATATCTTGAATAATTAGAGGATAAGACTATTCATGAGTGTTATTGAGATATGGATCATGATATTTCATTAATTGAAACATAATCATATACAATCTTGAAAAGTGATGAGATTTTTTCAATAAATTCTTACCACTTATTAACTTTGAACCATAATAACCTTTTATGAAAATGAAATTACCTGAATCTTAAAATATAATGAAAATAATATAAAATTTAAAAGGTAGTATGTACACTTAATGAAAAACTATATGTGCATAACATGGAATGAGTCTCAAAGAATGAAAAGTGAGACAAAATCACTTTACCAATTTGGTAAATTTGGAAACATAGTCCAAATGAAAGGAATATAATCAGATAGATATGTAAATACTTATAAATTTAAGTATAATAATCATTGAATACATACATGTGCATTATACACACCACATAAAAGGAATGGGTGGTGAATAAATCATGTATCTCACAGAAATAAAAAGTGAGATGAAATTCTCTTAACTTGTGTCTTGAATCTCATCGTACTCATTCAAAACACGTGTATAATAAATATTAATTTCTTATAATTTTTTTAAAAAACCATATTATTATATCTCATATCATATATTGTTTTATTATGACCTTATATTTCCCACTTTTTAACAATCCCATGTTAAGGTTTCACTTCAGGTAATATTCTCTTTGTTCTCCACATGTGTCTTAATTTGTTATATATTTTGTTCTTATAATTATATAATGATTCAAAAATTTAAACCATTATATAAATATCATTTATATTCATTATATTTTAGTATAATAATTCATATAATATAGAAGTATAAAATGGAGTACATCGTTCATAGAGACGGCAATCCACACGTACGAATGAACATTTTTTCTATTTTTTTGAGTTATATTAAAAGAATGAAATAAAATTATGTATCAATTTATATGTATATAATGTCATTATATTATAATTATAATTTAATATATATCATATCAATTTACTAAACTCATCCTTAATACATTCCATGTAGTGTGTGAATAAATTATATCACTCTGAGGGGGTGGTAGTCCACACTTTCACAAACGAAATTATTGTATTTCCCAAAATAAAAAGTAAAAAATATATGTATTATAAAAGGAATAAAGAGGATTAAATAAACGATAAATTTAATATATTACAAATTTAAATATATTTTCCATCATAATTTCCACCACGAGAGGCGGTGGAGGAAAAATGAACAATCACTATTTAGTGAGGTGGCTTTTTATCGTACACCTAAACGATATGTTTATTCCCCATTAGATGGAGGTGTGTGTTGGTGTAGTTATAATAATATGTATAAAAATCCAAGTATATTTATGATACTTTTATTTTATAAATTCATTGAATAAATATTGTGGAGGGGTGGAGAAATAAAATAAAATAAAAGATCTTGAGAGAAGATGTTACCTCTTAATCGGGTAACTCCTTTTTGTTTATTCCAAAAGTATTCATTGTGTTGCCTTATGTAAAAGGGTATGATTATAGGAGTAATAGAGGGATATTTAGAGCTTATTTGATCATATTTTAGGTGATCCAATGGGCTTGAGAGTTGTGATAAAATAGGAGGAGAGGAGGCCTTTTTATAGTAGAGGGGGAGGGGCACTTTTGTAAATATATGAAGGGAGAATTCCACCCAAATTTTTTATGTGGAAAGTGGATCCAATAATAGAAAAATGTAGATCCAATGGAAAATATGGACTAAATATTTCCAATCAATAGATCTTGTAAAATTGTATATGTCATTTTCATTCTTAAATTTAAGGTTTAGTCATTAGTTAAACTTATTTTCACTTTAATCAGTGTAATTAATTATAATTACATTCATTAATATTTTTGGTACAATACTAAGGATATATTATTATAAATTGTAAATTATTCAAATTAAATATATGAAATCCATTTTTCAAAATTCCAATCATAGAAGTGGATTAATTTAATTTAAAATTATACTTGTTGATTGGACGACACTATGGGTTCTTAAAGTAAAAATGATCAAAAGTTTGCTAATTTTTTATATCCAAATTCAATGTAAAATTGGTTACAATGAAATAAAATTGTATTAATAGATAAAAGTATTATATAATGAAACTTTTAATCTGATTTAAAATCTAATTTAACCTTGTAAATAAATTAAATGAAAAATTAGTTTTGAATTAAAATCTAGTATTTTTAACTACTTATTTAAACATGAAACTTTACTAAAAATACCAAAACATTATTCAAACCTAGTTTTTATGTTTTTATTATAAATATAAGGTTAATTTTGACATATTAAGTCTATAAAAATTCAAAAAAGTTCATTTCAAATGGGTTCTCTAATAAAAGGTTGCAAAAATAAAAATATATATTTTTTAAGAACAAACTTGGGTTTGTCCTTATGTTATGTATATTAACCTATTTAATGGATATAAAAAAATATAGAATATATAACATATATATTAAATTAATATCACTCACTAAATTTATTTAGTTTAATTAATTTGGGTAAAACATCTTTGTGACTTTGAAAATAATAATATTTCCTTTTATATTCAATCGGTTTTTATAGTCATTTATAATTAATTAGTAACCTATGAATTAAACTTATAATTTTTGTAGACCATATATTTTCATAAATTAGTTAAGACTATACATAACCACTAAATTGTTTTTTAGTTTATATCCTATTATTTTAAATAATTACATTTTAATGATATATTATTATTCGGTAAAAATCGGTCATGTGTGTTACAAAATCCATCAAGGAAAGTCATTGTTACCTGTAAGGAAATCTAAACATGGTGTTCTATATAGAGAAAGATAAAATTTATTTTTCATGTAGTTAATGATTAACTTGGTGAATCATATAACACAAGCCAAACATAGTTCTTTAATATCGAATAAACTATTTTTAGTGTTGCATGAAATACAAAATATCAATAAGATTAAATTACATCTGAAAAAATAATAATTTACAAAATATATGGGTGTTACATTCTACCCCCATTAAAATGAATTTCTCCCTCAAAATTCATCTAGGTTATCAAAATTTTAGTACTTGAATGTTTAATTCAAAGAAAACCCACATCATAAAAATTAATACCAAAACTTCTCTTAAAAAGGGAATTTTGGAACCATAATAGATACCCAAAGTAACATATAACTAGGTTTCCTTGTGGGAGAATATATATTTGGAGTTAATATTTGAAATTGAGGAAAATCGTAAATATTTATAGGGAGTGATTGAGGTTCTAAATCACAAAAAAATGAATGATTAATTTTTTTTTGATGGCCTCAAAGTCATAAATATGTGATGATTTAAAAGGACACTAGTTTAAAAAAAATTAAGTTATTAATATAACACATTTATATCATTATCCTATCATTGTGTAATTATTTTTATTAACCGAGAATATAAGTAAACATACTTACTTGATGTTATTAATTTTTTTATGCACAATCCCAATCCTTGGTTATGCCTTGATATATTTCCACTACATCTCTTACTATAGGAAATGAATGAGAATTTTTTTTCTACTCCATAAGTATTTATAGATCATGAGATCCCTAATAATTCATCCCATATAATCTATAGTTACCATCAACACAAATAGGTAATCTAAAATGCATAATTACTCATGTGGTGAGATAATACATTAATCTCAAAGACATTATTTTAATATTGACATAAATTTTCCTTAAATAGTTAACCTTATAACCCATCCAAAATATAATTCACCAATTATTCCTTAAATATGCTCTTATCTTATACCAAAAAAGTTTTTATTGAATACTTGGGTTCATCTGTGCACTGATAGAACATTAAATGGGATTTTATTATTCCAAAATACATGTAGAGGGATATAATCACATGAAACTTCACTAAAGGATAGAAAACATGATTATAATGGGGAAAATTTATACAAAACAAAACATAAACTTCTTAATTAAGGGGGGGGGGATAACTTTCCCCTAATTTCCATTGTTCACTTCATCCATTTTCATTTTATAATGATTCCCTTTCTCCTTTTTTCTCAGAGGTTTTTGTATCTTATCAACCATATTATCCCTTATATTGGGGAATCGATTCAGATAATTCCCAAAATCCATGCACTTGAAACAATGAAGTGATGGTGGTTAATTCTTTTGAGATTTCTCTCCACTCATTTCATGGAATCACTTATAAATTCTTTTGTTATGGGTCTAAGCTTCCCACACTTGAAACACCTTATTGTTATTTTTAGGAACTCTCCTAAGTGATATTTACCATAGTTTTGTAATGTAGGAGTCTAAAATTTTTTCTTCTATCTACGGTTTTTAGATTCCCCTTTGAAATACATCCTCATCATCTTGTTAAAACCATGAGATTGATAAGTAACTCCAACCTCCATTTCATCTTTGATTGCAGAATGCACAATGCCTTCATAGCTATTAAATTTTCTTTTATCTAATACCCTACTGAGACTTGACTGTATGCCATTAAAGAACCTATCAAATTTACTTTATGGTTGGATGATATTACCAGAACCGTACCTCACAAGTCTTGTGAAATTAGAATTATAGGTGTCGACTGATTCATTATCCTTTTTCTTCAACTCAAGGAACTCCTTTTCTATGTTCATAAGAAAAACACAAGGAAAGTTTCTTTTGAAGAATAAGTTCTTGAAATCAACCCAATCATGTATTCAATTCCATCTTGCCTCCTTATATTCTTTATTATATTCTACAACTAGTCTACTTCACCTTCTAACCGATAAACATACAGAATGACTTTCTCATCATCTGGACACTTGAGAATGGGGAATGCCTTTTCAGTGGTACTAATCAATTTTTCATCAATAAGTGGATAAAAAACCTGCTGAAAGAAGGTGGAAAATTCCTCATGAAGGAATCAACTGAATGTTCTTACCTCCTTTCCTCATTTGGAATCTCATCATGATTCACATCTTGACAAATTTTTGAGAGTATAGCATCGAGGATTTATATTCCAACCCCCATAGCATTTTTATATTTTGGAGGGAATTTGTTTCTTTATTTGTCGCAACCACTATTAACTTGGTTTCTTTACGTTCCATCAATTTTAAAAAACCAAAAGCATAGAGTAAGAAACAATAATCATATTGAGGAACCACATAATCATAAAAAGTAACTTTTTAGATGTCTAATGTATGAAACATTCATTAATATATAACACATTACATTTATCCTATGTTATTCATATCCAACTTCTATTTAAATAATTCATTATGGTTCATGAAGAGTTTGTGATTTCCCAAATCATTTCCTTTGGTATTATCAAACTAGTTGTGTAGAAAGGCCTGCTTTCATGTACCAGATAACCCTAAGTCAGGACTAGGACATATTTTCATAGTTTTTACCACATGGTACATCTGTTATAGATCCACATACACTTGTGGAATACAAAAATGGATGTATTTATATTAAACCACTCACTCTATCCTTTATCAATACTCCAGGACATTTTCTTAAACATTGACTCATCCTTATTCTTATCCTTAGAGACATCCCAAGACATGTACTTAGAAATATACCTTGGGATATCAATAAAGTTTTCTCATACTAGTTTCTAAATATAGACTAAACATTTTCTTCTATACCTAATATAGATACCCAGTTATAACTGACATGGATATTACATAATTTTTTAATGAATATTCATTACATTCCAAAAATACATACCTAAGGACCATAATAGTTACGTGTCTTTAGAAACTTGGAAACAAAATCATCTATCTTGGTGAAATATCTTCAACATCTATAATAAATATATCCACCTTTGGTACTTCTACCTAAAATATCTCACCATAACCTAGGAAAAAGAAACATAAGAAATGGGCGAGCTTAGATGCTCAGTAAGGGTAAATAAAGGAAATGTGTAAGAATAACAAGAAAAAAAGTATGTGGAACTTAACCAAAACATTTGAAGATCATACTATACATATTGGAGATCATAATAAATATTATTAGTTCATAAGACATGTATCATAAGAGAATTAAGATCATAAGTTATGAAATTATAACATAGGAATAAGACATGGAATTTTTGGCATGCAAATTGGTTTATAACATTGTGAACATGTATAAGTAGAAATATATTTACTCATTAAGTTAAAGACATGAAATCAGGGCCCCACATCAACTTATGGAAATGAAAAAATGTCTATGCACAAAATTATGAACATTTAATTAGGTTCACACATAACCTTATGAACATGAAACCAAGTCAATTCATAATATTGCGAATGTGTAATCATGTTCATGAAAAACCTTATAGATATGAAACCTTGTCCATGAATAACATTTTTAGAATGTAATAAGGTTCACACATAAACATATAGACATGCAACTAGGTCCATTCATAATATCGTGAACACGTAATAAGGTTCACTCATAACATTGTGAACTTGTAATCAGGTTCACACGTAAACTTATGGAAATGCATCCAAGTCCATTAATAACATTCTGAATATGTAATCAGGTTCATGCCTAACATTCTGAACATTAAATCAGGTTCACAAATAACATATATACTTATGATTCATCCATCCTTACCCAATGCATTGGAGGGAGATATAGATCCAACCCAAGACAAAAAATTTATACATATAAGTTCCATATGATTATAAAAAATAATAATATTATAGCCCATGAAATGATATAGGAATCATGAAAGTTTAATCATAATATTACCAATGTAAAAAAGGTACGTTTCATAATCACCACTTGTGAAAAGAAGTGTGTTTCAAAAAGCATATAACACAAGAAAGAGAAAAAGGTTTCATTAACATCATGCCATAAAAACATTGATCATTAATAGAAATAATATTAATGGAAGATTTGAATCATTTCCCCAAAAAGAAATGAGTAACACTGACTAATGTTATCTTATATAGTAAATAATTTTGAAAGATCTTTTACCGACATTTCTTGAGGAAAATATCTTTTATGCATTGAAAAATGATTTTTGAAACATAAAACATTTTGGAAACATTTTTATCTAAAAATAGAAATGAAAAGTAAGAATTTAAAATATAAGAAACATTTTAAAATCCTTTTTACATGAAAATGGGATTCAAATATATTTTTAAAACATTTTTTAAAACATTTTTGAAAATATTTTTTTAATACAATTGGTTTTCAATAGAAGAGAGAGGTGGGAATATTTTTCTTAAAAACATTATCTTATGTTCCAAAGAGTTTCAAAATGATACAAATATGTGAGGATATATTTAATAACTAGAGGAGAATAAAATTCAAGAGTTTTATTGAGATATTGATAATGATATTTCATTAATATAATCATATTCATAAACAATCTTGAAAAGCAATGAGATTGTTTCAATAAACTCTTACCTCTTCATAACATTGAACCACACTCCCATTTTACAAAAATGAAATTTTATGAATCTTAAAAAATTATGAATATAATTAAATTATTGATATAATGTTTCAAATTCAATACATATACCTCATGAAAAAATATAGGCGTATAACATGGAATGTGTCTCAAAGAATACAAATTGAGACAAAATCGTTTTATTGATTTTGGTAACTTTAAAAACATAGTCCCCATGAAATAAATATAATAATATGTATATTTAAATATCAATAAATTTAAGTATAATACTCATAGAATACATCTATCTATAGTATACACACCACACAAAAGGAAAGAGGGTTGAATAAAACATGTATCTCATGGAAATAAAAAAGTGAGATGAAATTCCATTACATTATGTCTTCAAGATAATCATACTCATTTAAACCACCTGGGTAATAAATAAAAATTTATTATACTTATTTTAAATAATCATATTATTATATATATTATCATATATGGTTTTATTATGGCCTTATATTACCCATTTGTAAACAATCCTATGTTAAGGTTTCACTTTAGGTAATATTCACTTTGTTCTTCCCAGGTGTATTAATTTGTTATATATTTAGTCCTTATACTTATATCATGATTCCTAAATGAAAAAATGATATAAATATCATTTATATTTACTATATTTTTATTATACTAATATATATAATATAGATGTATGAAATGGAATACACGGTTTATGGAGACTATAAGTCGTATATACGTATGATTATTGTTTCAATTTTTATTATCGTATTGAAAGAAATATAGAAAGAAAGAAAATGAAATATATTTATATATATATATAAAGTATTATTATTTTTTTATATATATCATATAATTTCACTAATCCTGTCTTTAATACATTCCATGTAGTTTGTGAATGAATTGCATCACTTAGAGAGGCGATAGTCCACACTTTCTTAAAAGAAATTATCATATTTACACCGACTAGAAATTAAAAAAGATATGTGTCATAAAAGGAATATAGAAAATTAAATAAGTAATAAATATAATATATTACTTATATAAATATAGTTTCCATCATATTTTCCACCATGATAGTCGATAGATGAAAAATGAACAATCGTCGTTTAATGAGGCGGTAGTTTTCCGAACACATAAACAATTTGTTTATTACCCATTAGAGGAAGGTGTGTTTAAGTGTAGGTACAATACATATCAAAAAACTTACTAGTATATTTAGGATACTATTTTATTTATAAAATAATGTAATAAATATATTTTAGGGGGTGGAGAAAGAAAATAAAAGAAAGGAGCTTGAGAGATGACGTTGCCTCTTAATCGGGTAACTCCTTTGGGTTTGTTCCAAAAAGATTACTTGGGTTGATTTAAATACAAGGGAATTAATCTAGGAGTAAGGTAGGTATTTTAGAGGCTTATTTGATCTGATTTTATACTATCCAAGGGGCTTGATATGTGTGAGGTAGTGGGAGGGTAGGATGACTTTTTATAGTGGAGGAGTGGCACTCTTGTAAATATTTGAAGAGAGAATTCCACCTACATATTTCATGTTGAAATTGGATCCAATAATGTAACCAAGTAGATAAGATGGATTATAGGGTATAAATATGTCCATAAAATGTCTCTCAGACAACTTTATAGGTTGTTTTGGGTCTTAAATTTAAGGATTAGTCCTTAGTTAAACTTAATTTTACCTTAATCGATGTAATTAATTTTAATTAAATTTACTAATATTTTTTATCAGAAAATAAGATGAAATTATTATAATGTATAAAATATTCTAATTCCAAATATAGAATAAAATTTTCCAAATTCCAATCATATATGTGGTAGAAATTAATTTAAAATTAATCTCACTGATAGGACAACACTTCAGGGTTTTAAAGTAAAAATGATCACAAGTTTGCTATGTTTTTATATCCAATTTCAATGTGAAATTGGTTATAATGACCTAAATTAGATTATTTGATAAAATTATTATCTAATTAATCCTTTAATCTATTTTAATTATAATTTAATTATATAAATAAATTAAATGAAAAGTCAATTTTGAATTAAAATCTATTATTTTTAACTATTTATTAAAAAATGATACCTTATAGAAACATACCAAATATTTATCCAAACCTAATTTTCATATTTTTCTTCCAAATATAATGATTATTTGACATATTTAATCTATAAAAGTTCCAAAAAATTGAATTTAAAATGGGTTCTCCATTAAATGGAGGTAAAAAAATATAGGGTTCTAAGCACAAAATTGTGTTTGTTCTTCTATTATGTCTATAAAATATATTGAATGGATATAAAAAATAATTGTGTCAATAATATATATATATATATATATATATATATATATATATTACATTAATAAAACTCTATAAATGTATCTAATTTAATTTATTAGGGTAAAACATTTTTGTGACCATTAAAATAATAATATTTTATTTCATATTCAATCGGTTTTCGTATACATTTTTAATTAATTAGTAACCTTTGAATCCACATTATATTTGTGTAAAACATATATTTTAATAAAAAATATTTAGATTCATTTCCATTATATACTATTGTTCTGTAAAAATCGGTCATGTGTGTTACACAAGCCATCGAGGAATGTCCTTGAAGCTTGTAATGCAAACTAACTTTGGTGTTCTATGTAGAGAATGATAAAATTAATGTTTCATATAGTTCATTATTTACTTTTTATCATATAATTCAAGACAAATATACTTATTTAATATGAAATAAACTATTTTCATTGTTTCATAAAATGATAAATATCGAAAAATTAAATTAAATCAAAAAAATGAAAAAATATCATGGTGTTATAGTTTCACATACTTTTTGGGATTTCATTAACCATACAAATATTATTTCTTAAATTAATTTCATAAGGGGATTTATTTATTTATAAAATAATTAATGGAATACATTTTCATATTTTTGACATGGTTCATTTTCTATCATCTTGACATTATTTACAAAATAATTAAAGGAATCCTTTTTTAACATTTCCTTCATCAATGAAATTTCATAATACCTCCTCTATTTTTCTTCAAAAATCACCCTATAAATTTTTTCATGGGTTTTAAAGATATTTTAATTAATTTTTTATATATTATCATTTTTTAAAAGGAATAAAAAATATAAAGCGTAATTAATCTTCATTCTCAATACAATTGTAACACTTTGATATTTTAAAAGAGGAACATCATGTTCTATAGCATGAATAACAAAAAAACAATAAGATTAAAATATAATATATCACCTCAATAATTTATGATATATTTTTTAAAATTAAATCTCTTTGATAGTGTGTGATGCACACAATATCATGTTTACATAAAAAAAGATACTATATTAAAATAATATTATTTAAACACGACTATTATAACATATTCATTAAGACAGTGGGTAAGAATAGTAAGAACAAAATTACAAAAAATATATTTTTTAAATATATATAAAATATATCCAATGATATTTTATTTATTATAAATAAAATAAGAACCATTTGAAATCCAAATAAATGTTTTTTGAAAAACTATATTTGTTAAAAAGTTGGATTAGTTGCATTTTTCACACTTAATTAAAGATTAATTATTAAAATTTTTAGAAACTATAATTAAAAAAATGAATTTAAATATTTAAATAAAAATTTAAAAATTATCTTTGGTTGATTTTATATTAATTTTTTGAAAAGATTAATTGTTTTATGAATAGTGCAAAATACTGTTTTTTATTAAAAACTACATTTTTTTTAAATTATGTATATAGTTGAATTATATTTTAAATTGGTTTATAAGTTAGATTAGTTCAATTATATGCCTATTTAACTAATTTATTTAGTTAGAATCAATTTCATATGGAATTGTGATATTAATACATTCTATACTTATGAGAATTTTCCCTTTGGAAAATCGCTCTTTTGTCACAACTATGGTTTAATATTAAATTGAATTCTACCAGTTATGTGAATTGAATTCAAAAATATTTATTTCATATTTATAATAATATTAATTTATATTATCTAATATGTTCACATTAATTTTTTACTACAATTAATAGTTAAAATAGTAAAAAACATTATCATGATAAAAGTAAAAAAAGGGTTTACTATGGGTTACACTAAAAATATAATGGTTAAAATGACTTAAACATTGTCTAAAACATGCTATATATAATTTTTTAAACTACATAACCTCTATTTTTTTTTTAGAATTACCCATTTTTTAGGCTTTTATTCGGTAAAAAATCTGGGTATCACTATATCTTTTCAAAAATGTCATCTATGTCCTCCCCCCAACTTATAAACGAAAACTTACTTACCTCCCCTCCTCACACTTTAATAACCTTTTTTACACAATAACTAAAGAAAATATTCCTTAATTTCATATAAAATACTAGATAATTATTTTTATTGGGATGGCCTTTTATGACTGTTATACATGTACAACTAAAGAGGCCCTCCGGTGAAGCGGTAAAATTCTGAAACATGCATATTTAATTTATTCTTTCTTTCACATCACTAAAACCCACATAAAGTAATATAATATAATAATAGTAGTATTTAATATATAATTATATGGTAATATTTAAATTTAATTACATATATCCACCTCCAATTCCATCAAATGGGAAATGAAATCATCAATTGTGTGTACAATGGACTACCGCCTCGTGAATTTATGTAACTTGTTTTCTATCAGCACCATTAAAGGCTGGATATAATGTTGGATTTAACATATTTGTATAATTTTGATGAATTTTTTATAATTTTTTAATTATGATATCGCATATACTTTCTTACATTCTATTCCATGGGGGATATGATAATGTTGCTCGTGTGTACGACGAAATACTGCCTCACGAAGCAGTATAATTCATTTTTCGCTTGTGCTTCATATGATAGTTATTATGTAAAAGTTAATAAATATATGTAATATTTATAATATAACTATACTTATGGAAATATAATATCACATATAACTTCGTACCTTCCAAGTAGATGGAAAACAATAATGTTTCTCATGCATACGTGTGGACTACCGCCTCTACGTAGCGATGTGAAATGTTTTTCATTTTATTTTTACATGTATGGTAATAAAGATTTATTTGATTAATATAAATTCTATAATTAACATAATAATTATTATTTAAATATTAATTAATATTTATCTACCTTTATCCCTATCGATAAAGAAAATTGGAAATGGTGTTCATGTGTATGTACGACCTATCATCTCCACAAATGGTTTAATCTATATTTTATCTCAAACATTGATAGATTAACATAAACAAAAATATAATTAATATATATTATATTTATATGATGGAGAAAAATATTTATATATTTTAACTATTATAAAATTAAAGAGACCAATGTTAATGAACTAAAACATACATTAAAAATGAAGAGTTTATCACCCAAAAAAGTGATTTTAGAAAAGAATTGTTAATAAAGGGGTGATAAAAGACAATATTTAAATCATATATGGTGTGAAATATATTATTATATTTATTTATTATATTTATAATAAATATATATTTATTAAATAGGAGTTCCATACACATACAATGGAAGTTGAACATGTGTTAAGGGTTTCTCATATCACTCTTACTTCTGTGAGACATATACCATATTCACCATTTATTAATTTTTATGATGTATATACTATCCTATTTAATAATTTATATCATGGAACTATTTATCTTCATGTTATTTAATTTTTAATTTGATGACTATTTATTTTAATTGGCTTACAATTTAGAAGTTACAAAAGTTTTAAGGATTTATTTCACAATCTCTACATTATTCTGGATTGTTTTTGTTTTGTATCCCTTGAGAGAATTACTTGATATCTATATCTTAAAATAAATATATTTTATTCCCATATGGTTATTAATAAACAATATAAAGTAATATTACCATTTTACCTCTCTTTGGTACTTAAAATGATTGAGGACATGTTTTTATGAAAATATGAATTTATTTCTCTCTTTGGCCAACAAACATTTTTCATCAAAATTAATGTTTTCAAAAAATGTTTTCAAAAATGTTTATCAAAAATTTACAAATAATTTATTAAATAAATTTTTATCTATTTTTACTTTTAAAAAAATTAAAGTAATCTTCATGTCATTTATAAAACAAGGCTCATTTGGCTTTTATCGAGATTGTGAAATCGATTTTTTTTAACGTATACGGCATGAATGAAAATTTTTCTCTCATTACCACTCAATGTTTAAAATATTTTGTTTACAAGTTTCAAAGGGTTATTTTAAAATAAAATCAATTTCAAAATATTTTTTTAACATTTTGTTTTAAAATTACTTTTAAAGTGAAAAGGTTATTTTCCTCAAAAAAGTTTTAATGACATTTTTATGGTATTTATATTTATAAATGACATAAACCATGTATTTTAGTTATATTACACTTGGGATATATCATATTGATGGCATCATTATAATTTACTTGGATGTTTTATGATCAGTTTTTCTAATTATGTAAAATTTTATTACCATTCACTATATTATTCTGGATGGCTTACGGTTATGCTTATTTGAATGGGGTAAGTATTACAATTTTATATGCTAGTTTTTCAATATGAATGATTATATTTATTATGATTCACCCAATTCATATGAAAAATGCATTGAGATTAATAAGTAATGTGTGGGGCCAGTTATAAAAATCCCCTTAATGCATCGATAGGTCTCATGAGACAAATGAGTTGGCCAAATTAGATGGGGTTCTACCAATATATTTACATTTTCTTTTGAATAGTATTGATAGTTTTTTTGACATCAGGAATTATATATTACCTTGTTATGATATTAGTTTTTTATTTCTATGTGATTATTTGATTAGTTTGAATATCCATGGATAAGTTTAAAAAATATTTAATTATTTACATATCTATATTTGATAATCATTTATTTTTTCCATATTATGCTCTATTTATTGATTAAACGGAATGAGTTTTATCTAATTAAAATGAAATAAATATTATACATATTTATTTATGATGTATTCTATAGTATGATTACCCTTATTAAGTATCATAGCTCACCCATTTCTTACATTTTATTTTCCTCATTACACCAGGTATTGTTTTATGATTGATATGAGGGGATGTTCTATCTAGAATAATGTCATTATCAAATAAAAGATTTGTTTATTTCATGTTTTAAATTTAAATTTAAATTTGATTTATATATCTTGGTTAACAACATTGGTAAACTATTCAGTCCTTTAGGATACAATTCCTTTTATTTTATTTTAATGTAATAAAGTAACCATCGGCTCTGAACTATTGGGGTCTGGGTCTTTATAGTTGGTATGAGAGGAAGTTTAGTAGGAACCCTATGAACTAGATTTAGGATAACATAGATTAGAGAACATAAACTTATGTTATACATTGAGGATAAGTATAGATTAATATTATAATGTTTTGGTAAGTTAGGGGTTATGTGGTTTTCCTAGTAATACATCCCAGTCTGGATACTAAAAGTGGATGTGGTTCTGGAAGATATGTACCAAGGGGTAATAAATCTAAAAATGGGGTGTTAGGTTTGACTCGATTATTACCTAGTACATGAAATTAGTCCTTATTGTGATCTTTTTTTGATACTCCCAGGGGATATGCATATGATAATTCACTATTTCTTTTCAAACCATTATAAAGTATTTGATTTTTTTTATTTGAAAACTTTCCCAAAGAAACAATGTTTGTGATTATAATAGTATACATTCATAAATGTTTCAATTTATGTTAATTATTATACTAGTATTATAATTATACTTTATGTTTCAAAATGTTATGATCTAATCTAATGTATACCATTTTTTAGAATTGGAACCTAGTGGAAGGAATGGGATATATGTCAATGCATATGCCCCATGTAGGGATTTCCCTCCTAGGAAATATAATTATATTGGAACAAGAGTTGAATCTAGAGTTTAAATAATTATAACCCCATTGGGGAAGATGACTCAAGTTATGAGAAACAAAATTTCCCGCATGGAAAAACCTTTTGATCGACCACATAGTTTAGTAATGTTATAACACTTCATACATCAGCAACACCCATCATTCAATTTGTCTAATAATACGTTGGTTTCTAATAAAAGGATATATTTTTTATAGAAGATATTTATTTCTTTGTGTAGTGATGAAAGGGCTAAATTTGATATGTAAGTTTACCATCTCTTATGATATGTGAATTAATGGTGGTCATTAATTCAATACACTAAGGATGAAGAAGAAATAAAAAACATAAAATGAATGTATTTTAAGGTACTCTATATAGATAATTATTTTACACATTTTAAATGAGAGGATATTGACATAAAATTATTGAATCTAAGAAAAAAGGAAGATGAATTTTTTTTGCTAAGTATAAAGATAACTTTTCATGGTGATAAAGGCATGTTATGAACTACGTATTCAATTCGAAGAGAAATATTGACCATTTCCTTGATGGGAATACACTAAATATTTGAAGGTCACTAGTCTCTAAAACTCTCTTATCATATGAGTACATAGTATCATGTTGTATAAACTTGGAGAAAGAATTATAAAAGTATTATATCTTCAAATAGAAACAAGATACAAATAGGATGGAAGAGAAAAAGATTGATAACGGGAAGAAAGGAATGAACTATTTTCTCCCCATGTGATAATTATTGAAAGAAACACCCTGGTAATTTATTTATGGTAATGGGAGTTTTATACATGTGTAGAGTGAAATTACACCTTTATTTTGATTGTAAGGTAAAGAAATAAGTTTTTAATGTTCAATGCTTCAACTATAAGGAGATGGAGCACTACGTGAATGAATTCCCAAAGAGGTAAGGGAATACAACTCAGAATAAACTAATTAATCAAGTTTATGCTTATTTTATTACTATAGATGAAGTATAATTGTTAATTTGATTGTTATTGGATTCAATAATAATTTTATTTGAGTGTTTTAATCAATGATATCCTATTTATAAGAATTTTGAAGTTTATGGGGATTGTACAATATTAATGTTTCTTTAAGGTTATGAGAGAATATATTTACTGGTACCAATGACCAAGAAAAGTGATTTAGTGGCAAGTAGAACTTCTCATAAAATACATGATTTATAGAAGATAACCATTTACATGTGCTATATATTGATATAAAAATGTAAAAGATATTTTTATGGGATAGTATAGGTGACCTAGAAATTAGTTACTAATTTGATAGTTAATATTATCCTTGATAATGTTTTACTAATTGTTTGGACTTATCAAATATATTTTACATCCTAGTATTTTATTTTTGGAATCATTTCTATTTAAAATAAAGTTTTATAGTGTTCAAGGTAATCAAGTATTTTAAAATTTACATTAAGAGCCACTTTATTTTTTCAGGTAGTTGCTTACCTTTAAATTTTTTGTACTTTGAATTTGGTGATACATATTTTGATGACTCGTCAGGTTAACTATATATGGAATGAATTATTATTAACCTTTTGTTAACTATTTTTATC
Organism: Viscum album; assembly: GCA_963277665.1. Classification (NCBI taxonomy): domain Eukaryota; kingdom Viridiplantae; phylum Streptophyta; class Magnoliopsida; order Santalales; family Viscaceae; genus Viscum; species Viscum album. Next base: position 1,188,630,924 of record OY728164.1, read on the forward strand.
ATAGAAAATATATAGAAACATGAGGAATGAATTTTCATTCTAATTATTTGTTAAATGTTCTTCGGGGATTAAAATTCATCTTGGATATTCATTTCTTGGAGTAAGAAATGAGTTGGGGATTGATCAAACCAAAACCAAGGGATGAAATTATGCCTATGAAATATACTTATATCAAGAAATTACATTTTTATATGTTATAAATATAGATGCTAATCTAATTCTTCAACACTTGGAAAAGGATATTGAAACCAAAATGTTATCCTAATACCTTCATTTCTATTGAATTTTCATCCATCACATATTTATGGCTTTTCCATTAAATTCTTCAGATCATTCACTTTCTTATGATAAATTATATCTTCCACTCTCCAAAATTATATATTATTTTCATCCATGTTCATATATTCACTTCCCACTGATGTTCTCCAATTTGGAAACCAAATATGTGTTATTTGGAATGACCATCATAATTACCTTCCTCTCTTATCAAAAGGAAGTTTCATTTAACCTTTTTATGATATTGGGTTTTAAAAATATTATTTTTAACTTTAAAACCCTTGATTATCTAGATCATGATTAAAAATTGTGAGGAAACCATTTATTTAATGTAGAATGTAACATCCATAAATTTTAAATTTTGAACATCATATTCGATAACCTGTATGACATGAACCACCAAGATTTGATGATACTATATCAACCTGATACATTATGATATATATATTTTATATTCAATCTATTTTATTGATTATAATTCCTGTGACGTCAGTTTTTTAAAGAAGAGTGATACTCTATTTAAATATTAATAATTAAGCATGACCATTATAACTTAACCATTAAGATTGTGGGTATGAATAGTAACAAATATATTATTAAAATCATATAGTTTATATATATATAAAATAAATTAAATGGTTATCTATTGATTAGAAATAAGATAAGAACCTTTTGAAAGAGATAGATATGTTTTCTAAAAAACATTATTTTTCTAATATGCAGATTAGACACGTTCTGCACACTTAATTGAAAATTAATTTTTTCAAAGTTTATAAAATTTATTTTAAAAAATAAAATTCGTTTTTGAAACAAAATTTTCAAGATTACCTTTGGGATAATTTTATATAATTTTCACAGAAGGTTACTTTTTAGATGAATAGTTAAAAATATTAATTTTTATTGAAAACATGATTTTCATTTCAATTATTTACAAAGTTAAATTTCATTTTAAATTTATTTTAAAGTAAAATTACTTAAATTATATTACAATTTAACTAATATATATAATTTTAATCATATTAATATTAAATTTTTATATTTAAATATTCTAAATCTATGAGAATTTTCCCTTTGGAAAACAGCTCTTTCTTCGCATCTATGATTCAATTTTAATTGAAATATACCTCTTTTCTAAATGTAATTTTTTTAAAAATATTACATAATTTGAATCAGATTAATTTATATTATATAATAATATCAACTGAATTTTTCACAATAATGAATAGTGAAAATAGTAGAAATTAATTACTGTGGTAATGGTAAAAATGGGTTTAATAGAGATTTAACTAAAAAGATAATGGTTGAAAATGAATGAAAAATTATGAAAAACACATTTTTTGTTCATATTAAGAACTTATATCCTCTAATTGTTTGTAATGAGACATTTTTAGGGCTTGTATCAAGTGAAAAATGTGGGTATCACTTTATCTTTTCAAGAATTCCTTGTGTATCCTCTCTCCCACTGATAAAAGGAAAACCACTTTATTCCCCTATTCATATAAAAAACCATTTTTTTTGTCCGTAAACAACCAAAATAAATTATTTAATTCCCTCACCACATTCTAGTGTCCTTAATTCTTTTATTAATCCCTCAAAGGAAGGCTTTAGGTACAAACCTAAAGAGGCTCTCCAAAGAAGATGTGAAATTCTTAAATATGGGTATTTGTAATATTATTCTTCCTATTAATTAAAACATTTTTAAAAAGTGATAATATAATATCACCATTATATCCTACATAATGAGATGTTATTGTGTAAATTTAATAACCCTGATCCATCTCCACTTCTATCAAATATAAAACAAAATCGTTGATCGTGTCTATGGAGGACTACAGCATCGCGAATCATTGTAATTCTATTTCCATCACCACCATTAATGGATAGATATAATGATGAATTTAGCATATTTATATTATATTTGTGAAATTATTATATTTATTATATTATTATATCACATATACCTTTTTACATTCCATTTTATGGGGGATACAATAATATTTCATGAGTGTACAATAGACGACCGTCTCACAAAGTGATGTGATTTGTTTTTCAATTATTCTTTACATGAAAAGTGATAAGGTTAAAGTTAATGAATATATGTTATATTTATAATCAAAAAATAATTCTGGGAATATATTATCACATATAAATTTTTACCTTCCAATATGTTGGAAAACAATAATGTCGCTCGTGTGTACGTGTGGACTACTACCTCTATATTACGATGTGAAATATTTTTCATTTTATTTTTTATATGAATGATAATAATTATGTATTTTATTAATATACATGATATTTATGAAATTATTATTATTATTATTTAAATATTTTTTAATATTTTTTTTTGTTCCATCCGTCGAGAAAAATGAAAAAATCATTCATGCTTGCGTACGGTATATTGTATCAATGAATGATGTAATCCATTTTAATATATATAAATAATAGATTACTATAAACACATATATAATTAATATATATGATATCTATATCATGGTTAAAATTATATATATGTTTTAACCATGATAAAATTAAAAGGACAAAAATTACCGAACAAAAACATACTTGAAAAAAAATTAATAAATGCTTGGAACAAATAATTTTAACAAAGAATTGTTAATAAATAAGTAATAATATAATATAATATAATAAGATATGGTATGATATATATGAATATGGTAATTTTATTTATTTACATAAAAACCTATATTTATTATATGGGAGGTTTAGATACAAATAAAGGAAATCAAACCTTAGGTAAGGGTTTCTCGTCTCACTTTTACTTCTCTGCAACATATGTTATATTCACCACTTATTCCTTTTTATAGTGATAATAATACCCTATTTTATATTCCATTTAATTAACCTATTAATGTTAATTTTACTTTAATTATAATTTGAGGAATATTTCTTTTATGGTGATTATGATTCATAAGTTATCAAAGTGGTAAGGGTTTATTTCACAATCTCATCATTATTCAGGATTGTTTTTATTTATGTCTCTCATGGGTAATTATTTTATATTTCTATGTTATTCACAATATGTTTTATTCTCCTATGGTTATTCATGAACTTTTTCAAGTAATAATATCTTTTTTCTTCTATTTAGTGCTTAAATTTATTAAGAATTTTTTTTTTAACAAAATCTAACTATATTTCTCTCTTCAGTCAAAAACCATTTTTTAATAAAATGCATGTTTTATAGAAAAGTTTTCAAAAATTGTTTTAAAATTTTAAAAATTATTTCTTAAATACAATTTTACTCAATTTTACTTATAAAAAAATTAAAAGAATCTTCATGTCATTTTAAAAATAAGTCTTGTTTTGGATTTATTGAAAACGTGAATGGAATATTTATCTTAACATGTACGATGTGAATGGAATTTTACACCATCATTAAAACTCAATGGTTTAAAGTTAAATTTACATGTTTTGAAAGGTTATTTTCAAGGAAAATAATTTTCAAAATATTTTGTGAACTTTATCTAAAAAATATATTTTCAAAGTGAAATTTTTTCCCTCAAATAAGTTTTTAATGAAATTTTTATGGTATTTCTATTCATTAATGACATTAACCCTTTATTTTAATTATGATAAACTTGGGATATTTTGTATTGACATCAACCTTATTATTTATTTGGATGTTTTATGATTATTTTCACTAAGGATGTACAATTTTATTACCATTCACTATATTACCCTATATGGTTTATGATTATGTTTTTTTGATTGGGTTAATTCTTAACATTTCATATGTTTATTTCTCAATAAAAATGTATCTTTGGATTATGTTTCACAAATTATATAAATTTAATTAATTGGACTTATTATTTTATGGGTGGGGATGGTAGTAGATAGCCCCTCGATGCATCGAAAGGTCTTATGAGACAAATTATTTAGCCAAATTAGACAAGCTTCTATCAATAGATTTAAACTGCCTTGTGAAAGGTCTTGAAAGAATGTTTCAAATGTCTTTTATTATGAGATCATTTTCTGATTTCCATCTCATTATTCAATTATATAGAATATAAATGGATAATTTTCAAGCTTATATGATTATTTGTATGAGTTAATTTGATAATAATTTATTTCTTCCATATTATGCTTAGTTTATTAATTAAAAAGAAATTTTTCAGTTATTTACCTTTCCATATTGATTATTTTTATTTATTCTCGACATATTCTGCTATATTCTTACCCTTACTAAGCATTTGATCTCACCCATTTCTTATGTTTTATTTTCCCCAGGATACTTGGAAGTGTTTTGTAATTGATATGCATGGATACACTATAAGGAATAATGTAATTATCAAACAAACACTTTTTGTATTTTTTTTCAATTGTAATGTGAATTTCAAGTATGTATCTAGTTTACCAAGACTTAAAAACTATCAATTCCTTTAGGATGTTGTTTTTTATCTTATTTTAATGTAATAATGTAACCACTTTCTATGGGATACTTGGTACGGGGTTGTTATATTAATTTTCAATGCTCTTGTTAAGTGATTTTTATCCATATCAATATACTTAAATATTTATTATACTTTACTATTGGTATTCTCTAATTATACAATCATAATTCTTTATTTATATAGTTTATGACCCTATTTTATAATTTTTTTTCATGAAACACATTTCTTTTTCAAGGATAAATTTTCATATGATAGAATTATTATGGTTTTCATCTTCATGTGTCACATATATATAAGGTTTATAATTATGTGAGGGGTGAAACCTTTATTTCCCTACAATTAATTGGATAAAGTTTTATATCTCATGAGAACATGGTCAAACATTGTTGTGTAGCCCAATTCCATGATGTTATTGGAAATGGGTGGTTATCCCAAGTCTACTATGTTTTGAGTATGTTGTTAGACTACTCCATTATGATATTAATTGCTTTGTGGTTAACCTTGACATATGCTAATATTTCTATGCATATTTATGTTAGGAATTCTTATGTTGTATAACGAACTAATGTTATATACTCCTAGATCATGGTTATTGAAACATTTTTTCACACTCCAATGTCTTATTTCTTATATTATTCCAAAATCCTTAAATAATTACTAATGTTTTATATATATTTTTTATTGGGTATGATTCTCTTAAGTTATTCTAATGCATTGTGATTATGTTTTGAAACCCATATTCTCATCATATTATCAATGATGTTCTTTGATTGATATGAGTTGCATTCCCCCATTACTATGCATCTGAGCTCACCCATTATTATTTTTTGATTCCCTAGGTAATAAATAAGTGTTTCATGTACAACATATTTATAAGGGGATCTTGTGAGGAGAATATTTTTTGGAGATGTTGAGGAATGAACGTAAAATATAGTGATTATATATATTATTTCCAAAGTTTATAAACCAATAGGTTTTTGGGGTATTCTTTATTATTATATGTAATGAGTAATCATGTTAAATGACATAATATTTATGTATGAAGTGATCAGGTCATCTTAGTTGCTACCAAAGAAGGTTTTGGTTTTTTTAAGGATTATGTTATGAAGAGTAAGAGTATATAACCTTAAATAACCTCTAAAGAACCAAAAGTGTTGTAGGTTGAACCTAAAATATCATAGATTAAAATGACGGTATCATAATTCTGGACATATTAGTATAGATATTCCTTATCCTATGTTTCTTACTCTGATTATTACTACTTGAAACACTAAACTTTTATATTTTATTCAACGGCGAGAACAATGATGAATAGAGTAAAAAAATGAGTGTAATGGACATTGAATTATTTTCCCAATAAAAAAATTAATATGATATGTGTTGGAGTATAAAATCTCATGAATATTCTCACAAAAAATTCTCAAGATATGAATAATAACATAACTAATGTTTAACTCACATACACACCAAGTAAGGAATAACTCTACATTGATTACATCATATAGAAATTTCCACCCTCCTTTAGTGGATTTTCCAACCCAATTATGTCTAGCTAATAAAACCACAAAATGGAAAATATATTTTTCATTTTTTATGTCCTAGAGAATGAAAAATCTATTTTAGTTATTTATCATTTGTAAGGTTAATATTTTAAATAGCGGCCTCTCTTTAAGAATAAAAAACATGAAAAAGAAATTGACTCAACAGAACAAAAGGAGATTAATAATGTATTTTTCAAAATATATTTTCCTCAAACCCTTCAAACTAAAATAGAGATCGAATTCATAGAGTTTAATAAAAAAAGGATGAATCCATTGGTTCCTACGAAGAAAAATTATATAGATTTTCAAGGAAATATTCTAGTTATTTCACTGACTATAAATATAAATCAGTAATTTCATTAGTTCTTAAAACATAGTTTATAAAAAGAATTTAATATAAAGGAATTTTTAGCTATGAAGAAATTATTTGATGTGTTCTCAGGGTGGAAAAAGATAATGGAGACCCCAATTATTCTTGTATATTTTGGGAAAATGATAAAAAATTAGAGTTTTATGGAAAATATAAAAATAAAATTCATAGAGGAAATAATATCAATATTCTTACATTACAAATATATTGGAATAATCATGGTGGAATTGTCTCAATGGAATTTGTAAATTCTTCAGGTGTGAAAGTGAATGCTATAAAGAACTTGAATGTTGAAGTGATATAAAGAATGAAAAGAATTATCAACTAAATACATAACCCATATTAAAATTTATCAATTATAATGATAAATGAAATTAATTAAATTGGTGTATTAATCTAAGGGTTGATGATGAAAATCGATATCACAACCTCCAAATCAAAGGGAGAAAAGGAAAGCTTGTGTAATCACAACTACTGAAGTGGGTCCTGAAAATGAATTCATAAAAGGTACAACCATAATCCACTCTATAATAATAAATGTATTATTTGATTATATATTTAACCACTCCTTTATATCTAGGAATTTTTAAAAGAGAATAAAATCACACAACCAAGGAAATATACTGAATTATTAGTGAAAAAATCTCATAGTGAAATGATTTTCTACCAAGTCTATAACTCTTCTCTAGTAGATATTTTTTGGAATTTGATTCCTGAAAATCATATTATTTTTCCTAAAGTCAAATTTGATGTTATTTTGGAAACAGATAAGATCTCTATACATAGATCCCACAATAATTATTAGTATAGGGAAGTTACATTTCGTATCATGAATCAATATATGAACATCTATTAGTTCAAGGAATAAAATGAACTCCTTGTGGAAACTACATCCATTATGTGGGTCTTAATACCCAATCTTGGGAAATATTTATGTCATATTGTTTTTTAGAAACCCAATATTGATAGGATTTAAATTGTGATTGATTAAATTTATTATTTTTGAAGAGTTTCCTTATCTTCCCCTAAATCCTAAGGCAGAGTTTGAAATAGAACTCATAATCAGTGTTATACTTCTATAAAATAATTCTTATAGAGTGATCTTATTAAATTAGAGGTATTGAAGAATAAACTCCATGAAAACATGTAAAATGGTTGTATACTACCATGTTCTTAACTAATGGTGTATAGTTATCTTTTTTAAGTATAAATATGGATCAATGTGTCTCTATATTTATTATCATGAAATTAATAAAACTAAAATCCATAAAAAGTATCATCTACCCCATATTTATGACCTATTCAATCAATTCCAAGGGGATCAATACCTATCAATGGTTAACCTTCAGTATAGATATCATCAACAAGGCATTAAAAGATAGGATTTCCCAAGGTTGCATTTTGTATAATATATAGACACAATGAATTCATAGTGATTCCGTTTAGAATTACAAATTCCCCCTCTATTCCTTGATCTAATGAATAGAGTCATTATATATTACTAAGATCAATTTATGGTAGTATTTATAGAATAAAATCTCATTTAATCTAAGATAAATGAAGGGTATGAAGATTCATTATGGATTATGTTTAAGACCTTTAAAAAAAAGAAATTGAATGATAAATAATGAAATTGTATGATAAATAACGAAATTGTGAATTATAGATACAAAAAGTATCATTCATGGGTTATGTAATCAAAAGTGAGAGTTCATGTGAGGGTAGTTAAAATATATATGTGATTAAGTAGTGGCATAGACCAACCACCATAACAAAGATCTAGAGTTTTCTTAGATAGGTTGGCTATTATCAATGCTTTGTGAGAAATTTCTTATAGATATCAAATTCACTAACCAAGTAAACTTGGAAAGGATTCATGTTCCTATATATATGAATATGAATAAAATTTTAAGGAGATCATGATAAGGATGTTCATTTCACCTACACTAATAGTAACATGCAGTAGATAAGGGTTTCTGATATACAATGCTACATCAAAGAAGAGATTGTGATGTGACCTCATATAAAGTGTCAAGGTGGTAGCTTTTTATCCATGTAAATTAAATCTTAAAGATAAAAAATAATTGAATCATGGTTTTGATCTTGGAATAGTGATATTTTCATTAAAGATATGAAGACATTATCTCAATGGTAAAAAGTGTAAAATATATACTAATTAGAAGAGATTATAGTATATATTCACAAAGAAAGAGTTGAACATGTTCCAAACGATATGGTTGTAGTGGATCAAGGACAATTATTTCTCAATAAAAAACCAATATGTGATAGAAAAAAGGTGGTTTATGCTTAGATCTAGAAGAATCAGTCTACCTTATCCTTTATTAGGATTTAAAGAGACCCAATAATCATGTATTTTTTAAGGATAGTCCTTATAATCATAAAGAAACAAGAGAAAATATATATAGACAAAATTATTTATCCATTATCCATCTATTTAAAGATTAAATAAGCACTTGAGGAGGATATAGAACTACCAAAACAAGTATAAAATATATTAGAGTTCAACTTCAAAAAATATGGAACTATAATATAATGGAAATGAGTATGCTTTCCATCAATACTAGATATAAAGAAGAAACTATTGGATAGTTCACATAGATCATCATTATCTATCTATCCTAGAATAACAAGTATTTATAAGAATATCAAGAATCATTTCTGATTGGAAAAATGAAGGGGGATATTGAAGAGTATATATCTTGATGCTTGGTTTTCTTGTAATTTAAGGCTTACTATCAAAAGTTTAAGGGTATGATGAAAACATTACCCATACAAATATGTAAATTGGAGAACACAACTATGGATTTCAACATAGATCTTTGAAATACCAATAAACTCCATAATACCATTTAGGATGTATTTTATCACCTTACAAACCGAACACATTTAATTTTAATTTTAGAGGATTTACTAATTGATCAAATTTTAAAGATATAAATAGAGTTGTAAGGTTTTATATACTACTAGCCTTGATTATATTTGATTTAAATATGACTTATGCCTTAATTTTATAGACATTTATTCAGTAAGGATTGTATATAGAGATGTTCTCTAGCACTACTAATCATCTTTAGAATGATTTTTTATTAGAAAGGACCATTCAAAATTTAAAGGTTATATTGAGATCACGTTTAATAGATTTAAAAATAGGTTAATATAAACACCTTAACCTAGTAAAGTTCTCATATAATAATATTTTCCATTCTAGAATCAAAATTAATTCATTTGAGGCATTTTATATGAAGAGTTTTAAAACTCCCGCATGTTGGGAGGATGTTGGAGAGTGTAAACGTATGTGACTAAATCATTCTTATGAATTTTTTTATAATATTCAATTTATTCAGTGATACATTAAGCATATAAAATTTCAACATAATGGATATGATAATATTCATCAATGGTGGTTGGAGTTTGTGGTAAAATATAAGGTATTCTTTCAAATATCACTATGGAAGAGGGTTGTGAGCTTTGGGTAGAAGCGAAATTTGATCCCTATATATATATATATATATTAGCCCCTTTGAAATCCTTGATCATGTGGTGATGGTAAAAAATCATTTGGAACATCCAAAAAATATCTCCTAGGGGCGTGATGTGTTCCATGTATCACTTTTATGTAAGTACATGTCTAATCCATAAAATACTTAGAACTTGTAACGAACCATGTTTTATGCCAAGGTAAAAATCCAATGGAAGTTGAACTTTTTCATTTGGTGGATGGGTGGTTTTGAAAATCAGGATTCAGAATGTAATTATGAGAGTTGTAAAACTTCAATTTGTTATTTTTTACTTGGGTAAGGCCTAAGTGATTTCATGGGTGTCTCATTAATTTTAGGTAGTGTCGGGCCAATGAAATCATGTTTTCGGTGCTCTGAATACGGTGAACTATTTTTATGAAACTGTGCTTCCCTCAGTAGTAAACCATGTGACCTATATTAGGGTGACAAAACTGGTGCACATGGCCTGCACATAGTTTTTCAAAATTTTCTCCTAAACCTCATGGTTAGTGCCACTTAGTTAATACCTAGACACTATTCAAAACATAGTTGGTTGATGGTTAAGAAAACCATGCAACAAAAACCATGTGAGGTGGTTTCTTAAATAGTGGTTTTCACATGGTTTGCGCATAGTTTGGTCAAAACACGCGACCCTTGTTTTTTGTTGAAATTACAATTTTTACCTTGATTATATTTATATTTTATTTGCTTATTTCTCTTTCACCTCGTTCAGCGGGTGGCTCTCCTCTATGGAGTTATGGGATTCTCCCAACCCTAATCGAGGATGCCTAATATCTTCTCTTGTAGTTGTACAAATCATTCACCATTAGTCTCTATGATCCCACAATGGTAAGCTCTCATTTGTATTTTAATTTTTCTTCATTTAATCTCCTATCAGCTAAGTTATCCAGGTGAAACCTCATTTTACTGATTTTCATGGTGGATGATCATTTCACACATTTATTCTAAACTTAGTCAAATCAGACCTTGATATTGGTTGAGTGAAACTTCATAATAATAAGGTAGGTGATTTTTTTCCATTTCTTAATTGTCCATTAAATTTTTAATAGATCCATTATGCAGAATACAGACCTGTTTCAATGATTACTTAAAAAAATATTCATATTAAAATGAAAGTGTAACCTTCTATTACACTTGTTGATCATTATTATGTAATTAGATGATTCCAACCATGATCTCAGACACCCCTTAGATGTGCCATCTTTTTTATCCCTTTTTAATTAAATTATTAAATTTATGTAATGCCTTCTAAGTTTCCATCTATGATTAATATTGAAATTTCAGATCGTATATAATTGATTCAATTGATGCTAACACCTCCTAACTGCCAGGATGAACCTTTATGAATTGAATTTTCATATATGGTGGCTTCCCAAAATTCCTCTTTGATAAATTGATATATTTCATTTAAATGTGATGTTTAATTATTCTAAATGAATTGTTTGATAAACAATTTCACGTTTTTATAATAAAACCCCTTGGATGATTTGTGTTGTCTTCGAAATTACAATGTGATGATTAGTGGTTCATAACCATCTTGGTTGTACTGATTTTGTCTTAATTAAATGATTTATTGTTATTATTTATTATATTTCATTATTAAGAAATGGATCTTATTAAAATTTTTAAATGGAGTTACCCGCATTCTATAAAAATGTTTATTCAACCAACACACCACATAGGTGATGGCTTGGATCACTCCTACTTAAATTAATAATGAACCAAGATCCTCTTAAGGTCTTGGATTTCTTAATAAAATGGATTACCCATGCCGGTAATTTTCCCAATTTAATCATCGAATACTCTAAGTGACTCTTGATCCTTTCTAAATGAATTTCCTTATTTTGGTATATTCAAGGGAATTTTTTAAGTTAAATATCTTATTCATGATAGTTTTCTTTACTGTAAATGAAATTAAATGGTTTAAATGAAATGTATCCCTTACATTGGTTTATAAGGTTGGTGAGGCCACTCCTTTTTCTTCTATTTTTTTAAATTCTTATATGAGCTATAAGTTACTAATGGAATTGAGCTTTTCTAGTGAAATTAATAAGATGTAATGTCTTATGTATTATATTATAATTGAAACAATACCTTTATATGGGTCTGATGAATATAAAGAAGGGGGCATTGCCTCATGAAAATTTATTATAAATATGATTACACCTTATACATAGGTTGTGAAATGATTATATTGTTTCTATTGAGAATGGAACAATCAAGCTCCCTTATATTAGATGTTGATCATGAAATCTCAGGATAGTGATACTATAAAGCCCAGAAGATTTATGCACCATGTTACATGATTATATTGTTCCCATAGAGGCTCATTTTCCATCCTGAGTTATGTTCCGTGACGTCTCACACTCTTCTTGGGATGTAGGGAATGTACCCTATTTCATGATATTATAGGCCTGTTTATATTATTTATGGGTTTATAAGTTATGCCTTAGTCTATCCAACAACCATCATTCCAGGTATATGACCATTAGGAATTAGAACTCATTTAGTTAATATAGGTAGATGGAATATTTAATTATACTATGTATATATTATTATTTTTTATATATAATTACTAACTGGATCTTCATTTTGGTCATGATATGAAGTTATTAAAGTTTCCATGTGTCCTTTAGGACCCAGAGAAGGCTAGTTGATGTTTGTTATAGTTATGTTTATTTATTCTTTATACCTATACAGTATTTTACTTTATTCATGGACTATATTTAATTATTGAAAATATGGGTGGTAATCTACTAGGATTTATATCTCACGCCTTGCTTGGGCTACCATCACACTGGGGTGCCTGAGTAGAACTTATGTTTGCAAGATCGTAAATGATTTCTTGTGTTGTTTTTCCAGTACCTAGGAATTAGAAGCACAATACCGAGCTCAATATTAGGATACTCATGGAGTTTTTATTTGAGGATTTTCATTCTTTTCTTTACTCATATACAGTATGGTATATTTTTTCTTTCTTCTTTCCTTTTGTTTTAGATTATATATCATTATCATCACATGTGTGAATCTGATGTATATTGGTGTTTTCCATATTTCATTATTCATTTTTATTACTATTCTTCAACTAAATTGTCTTTCTTTATTACTTCTTCCACTATTGTCTGTTATTTACTTTCAGTTATTTTTTTGCTATTCTGATATGGGGTATAGTCTCCCCATTATAACTCATGAGACCCTCGATGCTAGTCGACAGCCTCTGGCATACAGAGAGTTTCTTGAGACTATGTGACTCACTGTTCCGACAACCATCTTAGTGTTTATTTGGGTTGGGATGTTACAAAGTCGTATCATAGTCTATTTTTCCTTTGAATAACCTTTTTGGGCTGGTATATAGGAGACTAGGAATGTGTCGGAACTTGGTAAATAGTCATTCTTGGGAGTGATCAACCCAAATGTGGGGAAAAGTCCAAGTGTCCTAGGATGGAATTTTTGTCTATAATGTTCGATGTTATAGTTTATTCTGATTTCACCTTGAGTGAATGGTGCACCTTTCACTGCTTATTGTTTTTTGGAAATTTTTGTATTTTACCCTTGGTCTGGAATATGAAGGATGAATCATTACATGCATCAAATATATAGGAACATATAAATTCACATTTCATGATTATTCCATGACATGTGGTTTAATTTATAAGTTTACTTCAATTTTGATTGTGTGATTGAGTGTTATTCTGGGATTTTGTTTTCTTTAGCATGCCTAATTTTAAAACATGTTTAGGAGATTATATTCTATAATGACTACTTATTTTTCATGTTTTACCTTTTTTCATTATTCTATGTTTATAACATTCTCTCTATTTATTTATTGATAGCAATAACATGATATTTTTATAGAGATGTAATTGGTTTCATGGGATGAATATAGTGGTTGCGATTAAACAGGAACAAATTTTCAATCATAAGGTGTATGTGAACCTTATAATTGGTAAAAGGTAACTCGTATACTCAAACCATATTTTGAACTTTTATATACAAGTAAACATTTTTTAAAAATTAAAAAAATTCTAAAGTGGATGTTTTAAAGAGAATTTTTTTAATTAAAAGGGGGGTGAAATGCCAACTAGTAAAGTGTATGGGCAGTTTACAGATTGGTATATAACCACCCATATAACTGAACCATTATATATATGACTATGGTATATTTTTTAAATTCTTATAAATGGGAAATTTTCATGGGTTCAAATGATAAATTGAGTTAGTTTTGGTTAAATGGGAGTTAGATTGTGGTTTATAAAGTGTATGGGAACTTTATAGGCTGAGGAATGGAAAACCATATAAGAAAACCCTTTACGTGGCCATGTTATAATATGAAATGGTTAAAATGGGAAACGTGTTAAATTTTGTACTCACATGTGTTGGTTAACTTCTAAAATGCACAATTCGAACCATATAGGTCAGTTGGGGAATGTTTCTTGTGAGACAACCCTCTACTGGTGTTTTAAAAACTTGATAATTTAATTAAATGTTACTAGGTTGCATTATAATGAATCCATGGTGGATTTTTTGGACCATCATAGGTTTACTTATCTATTATGACTTAAAATGAATTTATATGAAAAATTTCTTTAAGTATGATGAAATTTCAACAAATCTTAATTGTTTCAAAACAAAAGTTTAATACACCTTTCCTATTTTGCCTTATGGAATTAATTAAAAAAGGTACCAAGTGATTTCATTTTATGAATGGTACATGTCTTAATATTTTAAATATTTCATATTTTTAAAAGTTTAAATGAGAATTAATGAAATGAACATTAAAATCGAACATGTTGTGGTGTCCTTCATTTATAACCACGTGTAAGGGTAGTTTAAATATCCTTTGTGTTTTCATTCAAATAGAAATGTGAGAATACTTTGTAGGGATTTCTCCTTTTTAGTAATGGATTAAATGATAGGTGTTGGACATAGTGAAATATTCGATCATGACCTAGTGATAGGGTCTATGATTATACTTTCATAAGGGGTTATCCCATGGTAGGTATCACCCTCAGAGATTATATTCATTACTGAATGTTGTGAGATTTACATTGTATGGTTCCATTGAGGTGTAATTGTCCATTGTGAGACTCTTTGTTTCTAATTTAAACCCTTTTTCAGATAGATGGTAATTTTTTCCTTTATCTTGTTATGGGCATGAGCATCAAGTGCTTCTTAGTTTTTGAAGGTTAGGCATGCCTAGAGCATGGTCAACTATTTAATAGGTCAAGTGACCCTCTATTCTTTCTCAGTGATAGAAAACTCAGTATGTCTTCAACTTGGAAATGGTCATATAGTGCAATATGACTCTATGTTAAATCTCTTGTATGGACCACCTGATACTTGAATGCATAGGGTTGATAATCCTATTAGTAGTATCCAGGATGTGTCCTTTTTTCTAAAATATCAAGGCAGTATGTGTTGATATACACAATAACCATCAAGTTTCTAAATGGTATAATGAATTCATGGAGTTTGGTAAAATACTTGATATTTGATATGTTTAGTTTTTCCTTAGGTCATCTCTATTGTAGAGTGACCTGAGCATTAAAAGAAATAATTTTTTTCCCAAATCTTGGGATGACTTTCCAGTGGATCAGGTGTTTTGACATGCTGATCAGTTTGGGTTCGGTTTTCATTCCAAATGATTTGGTGTTATAAGTGAGTCTCAGGGGATTTTGACATGTGAGTTTAAGGTGAATATTATCTATCACTCTTGTGGGAAGTTGTTCTATCTATTATTTCCATGTTTAGAAAAATCTTGATGTGTGGAGCATCATGTCGTTTCTAGTGTTTACATGTCAGTTTTTTCTCGGAAACATGATGTTGATGTGGTTGGCAGTGCATTAAAACTTTAAGATACATCATTGTTCATGGATGAATTAGATTATTAAGATTTAATGATCACAAGATGCCACAGTTGTTAAAGTCAACATGTTTCAGTCGATGGTGAATTAGTAGGAGAAAATGACTTTATATCGAGAATTTTACTAGTAGTGGTTCGACTAAATTCTTGGTAAACCCTTATATCCACTTAGTGTACTCTTCTGAAAGAGACGAGCATGTACCCAATCTCGACATCATCCTGGATGTGCTAAGAGGGTATATGTATTTTTTTACTCTAAATTTTTCAAATCTATTCACCTTGTTTTGTAATTTTATTGAAGTTGTGTGCTGCAAGCATGGGTTTTAAAGAGGCATGATTAGTCTTGAGTGATATCAGGGTTCTTGTATAGGAATTCATTAGATGGAATCTTGGACACCAAACATTTTATTTTCACTTTACCACTAGGTGGGTGCCACACTTGGCTCATTAAATGTTTTGATGTAGACATCTTGGCCTCTTACCAACGTCTCACTAGTAAACATGTAGTATGGACTACTTTGGGTTATTTCCTTGGATTTTGGTTCATTGAATATGGGGTTATCCCAGACATGTTGTTGGGATTAGAGGTTATGTTTAAAGGGTGTTGATCCTAGTAGGATGGATCAATGTTACCATCTTATTCATACTAAGGAGTGAAAGTTAAATGATCTAGTGGTGGTTTGATCAAGGAATATCGCTGGAATTCAGTCATGTACTTTGGTGAACATTATCATTGTAAATGCAGGATTCCTTGGAGGAAGAAGATGCGGTTTAGTTTTTAATACGCTAATCATATAATATGAGTGACTAGATAAGGTTCTACCGATATTAGGTTGAATTTTATTCCTTTATTGTTCAGTGGGTATGGTTTAAAATAACCTATTTGTAAGAACATCTCTAAGTTAAGGATATTGCGGTATTAAGGTCAAAAATGTATTTTTTGAAATCATTTTGCAGACAGTTTTAGTTATCTCAGTTTAGATTCAAAAATTTATTTCTAGAGGGGTCTCTGATACGGCCTTGTAAGTAATCAGGTTCACCCAGGTTAAAAGAAACCACACATGAGGCATCATTAAAGCACTTAAAGGCATGCTTTGTAAGGAAATTCTGGTGGTGGAGGTGTCATTGTTTAGAATTATCCCCTTATAATGTTAAATAAATATATTGGGGAGTACATTGGGCCATATTTTTAATGATGAAATTATGTGATCATGTCTCTAGCTAAAAGGGCTCAAGTAAACACCATAATGAAGTTCCAATGGAGAAATGAGCTTTGGATCAGTTTCTAAAGGCTTAAGCATCGTAGGCTTAAGAAGTTATTATCGGTGTATTGGGGTTTGGAAATTAAATGAAACCATTTAAAAAACACATCATTACCCTTGTAGGTTGGGTGATGTTTTCATTATTCTTTAAGGCTTCTCAAGGATGATAAGTTCTAATGTGGGGAGGTTGTAAAGACCTGAGTTTTGAGACAAGGTAAAAATCCAATGGAATTTGAACTTATGCATTTGGTGGGTGGGCCGTTTTGAAAACTGGAATTATGAGAGTTAAATAAGTTCAATGTATTTTTTTAGTACTTAGTTAAAGGATAGAGAGGTTTTTGAGAGTCTCATTGAGTTTCTAGAGCATCATGCCTTGGATATCAAGGTTTTGGTGCTTTGAAAAAGGTGTATGGTTTTTTTGAAACCATGGATCCCTCAACAGAAAACCATGAAACCTAAAACTCATGGATAGAAGTGGTCCATATGGGCTACACATGGATTTCCAAACCGTGTGCCTTACCCAGACATGTAGTGCCACATAGGATGTACCTTGACACTATTCACCACATGGTTGGAACACTGTTAAGAAAAATTTGTGGCACAAATCACGTGAGTTTATTTCTTAAGTAGTGATTTCCACAAAGTTGGAACATGGTTTGGCCAAATCATGTGGCCAAACCATGCGACCTAGGTTTTAGGGTGAAATTACAAGTTTTCCCTTTATGAAACCCTGATTTTTTTTCATATTTCTTTTTATCCCCCTTCAGCAGGTGGATCTCTACTTTGGTTGTAGCATCCTAAGTATTTATAGAATAATACTTTTTAATGTCTATTTATATTTAAAAATAATATATTAATTTTACTTTAAAGATGACACTTTTTCTGATAGCATACTTGACACGCAACAACTAGTTTCTCTAAAATCTTATATTTCACACAACATTGAGTTATACTAAAAAAATAAAATATTGTTATTATCATTATTTTAAATGGTAGTTAACGCCTAGCTATTGTAATGGTGGGAATGAATATAACTACCTAAAATAGTATTATACATTTTTGTTAAATGTTTTTACATTTATCTAATAAATTTTAGAGGTTTAAAATTAGAATGAATCTAATTTTAAACATAAAATACTCTAATATTTATAAAAGGTCATTTTACCGCCTTTAAATGAAAAATACTTTTTAAATGCAGTTTTTGTCACTTTTATATATTCAATTTGACAAAATAAATTTATTATTTAGAATAATAACATAAAAATTTACTTTGGATGAAATTTTGGTATTTTTCTGACAAAATTCATATTTTTATGAATAGTGAAAAATACTGCATTTTAATTCAAATTTGTCTTTTATCTAATTTATTTATATAATTAGATTTTAATTTTAATTAGTTTTAAAGTTTAATTGGATTATGTTTTTATCTTATATTATAATTATGTTCATATTAATTAATTTCACTTTTAAATTGGATACAATCACAAGTTAATCTTTTGATAGAGTTTACTTCTTCAAAAACCGCTTTTTGGTTTTGACAGTGAGATTTAATTTTAAATTAATTTCTGCAAATTCTGTGTTTTAAATTTGAAAAAATGGATTCCATATTTGGAGTCATAATTTATAAATTTTGTGAATATGTACCTTTTATTTTTGGACTTATGAATAGTAACTTTAGTAATTATTTTATTTAACATGGTTAAAGTGTAATTCTGGTAAATAAGGGTAAAAAATAATATTATAATAATATTAAACTACCCTAAAATGTTGGATAATTGTATTGGATGTGATAATTCTGACAATGGGAATATTTGTGTCAATTTTACGACCCCATGAAGCCACTTGGGTGTGAAAATGACATTTTATAAGAATTAATTTAAAGTAAAGAGAAATATAAAATAAACATGTATCTTTTACTAAAAAAATTAATATAGGGTTATATAAGTGATATATTTAACTATAAATAGTAATTTTAAATATAAATATATTTCTTACATGATTATATTTTATTTATAATTTTTTAACTTTTAAAAAATAAATTTAATTATGACATAATGATGATACAATAATTGATTCATTAATAAAGGATTCAAATATATGATATTATAAATATTAAAATAAATGTAATTTTATTGTTTTGATAACATAAAAGAATTTTATGGATGATATTTAAATATTATCTTTTATTTACTACCTTTGGTTCAAAGGAATCAGGTATTTATGAATTTGTAAAAAAGTCAAGTATGAATAGTGTCCAAAATTGACATAATTCATAAGTTAAAAATAAAATACTTTATTAAATGATATTAAATTTCTAAAAATATAAGATTCATCCAAATGGTTAATGAAAGTCTAAATATATCATAAATGACTTTTTTGTGGGCTGTTTGACATGATATGGTAATTACATTAACCCACAATGTGTAAATAACATGATATCACTCTGAGATTAAAATGGGTAAATTAAGGGTTAAACCCAAAAGATAAGGTTAAAAAATATTAAAAACATAGATAACAATTATTTTATGATTTTTATTTGAACTAAAGTCATCTTATATTAGAATTAAACGGGTTTTGGACCATTTTTAATCTAAATTAAATTTATAATAAATTAATATTTCCAGAATTTCTTAAAGCACCCATGCTCCCTCTTATAAAAGGAAACCACCTCTACCCACTTACTCACACCTCTAAAGCCCCTTGTATCATCCAAATTATTCTCAAATAATCTCACAACATTCATCTTTTCCCCCTAGAATCCTTACCTTGGGTAGAAAGAAATTCAAGAAAGCCTTTTGGGATCAAATCAAAAGAAGTTACCCGATTTAAAGGTAATGTCTTCTCTTAAGTTCCTTTCCTTTATTTTAATTCTGAAATACCTATGATCTTATTATTATTTGATTACATAATAAAAACAATTATCCTAAATATACTAGGATTTTATTACGAGAAGGATTCTAACTACACTTACACACACTTTTATCCAACAGATACAAATATACGGTTTCTGTGTACAACAAACTACTGCCTCACGAAATGATTATTGTTCAATTTTCTATTGCCACCTATCATGGTGGCCATTATGATAGAACTTTATTTATATATGATATATATATGATATTTATATTATCTCTGTGATTCTTTATTTTTTATTTACATCATACCTTTATTCTGTCTATAATGTGTAAATATGATAATTTCATTTGAGGAAGTGCGGACTACCTCCCCCTCAATGTGATATGACTCGTTCATGTAATACATGGAATGTATAAAAGATGTAATTAATAAAATTATGTAACATATATAACATATATATGATACTATAATTATAATATAACCATATATCATTTATTTTTCATTTCTTTAATATGAAAAAATGAAAGTAGCGTACATGCATACGTACGGCCTGCCGTCTCCATGAACGGTGCATTTCATTTCTTATCTCTAGATGTTATGGAATTTTATAAATACATATATACTGGATATATATATGAAATTTAAATCATTAATTTCTTTTTAGATATGATTTAATTTTGACTACATGTACAATTTATGTCAAAACAAGTTCATTTTCGACTAAAGTACCAAATATAGACAAAATGATCGATGTTAACTTAAATAATTATGTAATTTTTATAGTGTGGTAATAAGTGATAAAAAAGAATAATAAACTTTAAAAATGTTCTAAATAAAGTATAAAATAACTTAAGTTTATTATTCAGGAAGAATAAAGAACATACATGACGATTCAGACTCAAGGTAAGGGACTCCGTCTCAATCTCCTTTCACTGAGGCATATTTTGATAATATACACATCCTTCTTTTATACAGTTTATAAGAAACCCATTTGAATTTCAATTTCATTAAAAGGTAATATTTTTTCTATGAATAATTTTAATAAACTACAAAAGTAATGTTTTTTAACATATCCGGTGACAACGACCACTCCGCCGCCATAACCGTTATTTGATATTTGGCTTCCTCTATAAGCCTTAAGGTTTAAAAATTGAAAATAAATCCATATTTCCCTTTTTGGTTGTTTTGGTATTGAAAATGGTTTTTTAAATGGATTGAGTATTTCAATATCTTGAAATGACTTCTTGTAATTGCAAATGAAATCTTATTAATGAAATGTTGTTATTTGAAATATTTTATTAGTTATGATTATTTAATGGTTCTTGGAAATTTGATGGGTATTTACGTGACAAAACAAAGATGGTTAGTTACATGATAAACCAAATAATGGGTGGTTCTATGATAAAATGAAAATGGATGGTTACATTAAAACCTCCAATGCATAGGGTGTGGAATTCTACCATATTGTCATTCCATTTTGTGATTTGGGTGGAAGTCCATCGTATGGTTGTTATATTTATGTATGTTTATGTCTCAAGTAACCTTTATATGATATATGTCATTTTCTCTTGGATTTATGGTAATATTTTTGTTACAATAAGGGTAATCAATGAGCTTATATTCAGTGAAGTGTTTTTTCTACTTTTTAAAGGTGAAAAGTATCACTTTATGATAAAGCTTTCATGGTTTACATGTTTTCTCAATACTAACAGTTTTCATTAATTATGTATCCCTTTCTGAGATTTTTATGCTCATCCAAAGTTTTTAAATGTTTTTCACCAAACATAAAGAAGAATATATTCAATGATGGGATCAAAGAAAATTTATGTTGTTAAAACATGAAATGATGTTTCATTTATTCTTAAAGAGTTTGTATTTTATAAAAAATGGATAGTGAGTATAAGTGTCTACTTTTAATATTCATGTTGTTATGTATAAGTTATGACTTAATTATCAAAATCTATAAACCTAAAAATATCCCCAATGTGAATTTTTGAATTAACTCAAGATTAAGTAATGTTTAAGGTCGGCGCCTTATATTAGAATTGTGGTATTCTCCCAAGCCTAATATAGGATTCCTAATATTTCCTTAACCAGTTGTTTAAATCATTCACCATCAGTTTCTATGGATCTAAAATTGTGAAATCATGATTTATTTTGAATCATTAATTATTTAATCTCTTCTTGACTGAGTTATCGAGGTGCAATCTCATTTTCCCTGTTTTCAAGGTGTATTTTCATTTCTTATATTTATTCAAAACATGATCTAATGATACCATGATATCAGACGATCGGAACATCCTAAGTATAAGGTAGGTGTTTTATGAGTTTTTCCTATATTTACATTAAATTTTGAAAAGTGTTGTTACACAATATAATGGCCTTTTTCACACATTTCAATAAAAAAAACCTTGATGTTAAATTGAAATTATCACCTAATATTACTCTTGATGATAATTATTATGTAATTAAAGGGTGTTAAACTCAATCTTGAACACCCCTTGTGTGTTTTGGATTATTTTAATCCATTTTTAATTAAATTATTAAATGTATAGAATTCCTTCTAAGCGTTAATCTTTGATTAATAATGAAATTTTCCATTTTATATAATTGATTCAAGTGATGATAGAATCTCCTATTTGACAGGTTGAACCTTTATGAGTTGAATTTTAATGTATGGTGGATTCCTAAAATTACACTTTGATAAATTGAGATTGGTCTTCTGAATATGATGTTTAATTATTCTAAATAATTTTTTTATAAACAATGTCACGTTTTTATAATAAAAACCATCAGATGTGGTTTTTTGTTTTCAAAATTATAAAGTGATGATTAGTGGTTCATAATGTTTTTGGTCATTTTTATTTGGTATTTATTCCATATATGAATGTTATTGTTTGTTATATGACATGTTTAGAACATGGCCCTTATTACCCTCCTATGAAAATGTTTATTCAGCCAATGCACCTCTTGGATGATGTCTTGGACCACTCCTACCTAAATTGACAATGAACCAAGATCCTCCTATGAGATTGGATTTCTTAATTGAAGGTATTATCCATGTAGTTAATTTTCCCAATTAGACCATGGAACCTTCTAAGTGCCTCTTGATCCTTATTAAATGAGTTTCATTATTTTGGTAGATTTAATGGCATGTTTTAAGTTAAATATCTTATTCATGATGTTTTTTTCAAGTTAAATGAAATTAAATGGTTTAATTGAATTGGATCCCTTGCATTGGTTTATAATATTGGTAATTCCATTCCTTGTTCTTAAGATTTCTAAATGCTTAAATAAGTTGTGAGGTCATAATAGAATTGAGCTCTGCTAATGAATTTCATAGGAGGTATTTCCTTATGTATTATATTATAAATGAAATTAATCCTTTATATAGACCTAGAGAATGTAAGTCATGAGAGGTATTTCCTCATGTCCATTTATGATAAATATGATTACACCTTATACATAGGCTATCAAAAAAATTTATGAGTTCTGTTGAGCATGGTTGCATCATGCTCCCATACATCGAGTGTTGAGCATGCTGTATCGCACTAGTGATATTATATAAGTGATGGGATTTATGCACCATGTTCCATGATTAGAGTGTTTCCATGGCGGATCTCTCAAAATCCCAAGTGTTTTTTCATTACGTATCAAAATATTCTTGGAATTTAGGGAATATACCATGTTGTATGAGATTATAGGCTCATTTAGACTAGTTATGGATGTCTGAGTTATGTCGTGATCCATCCAGAATATAGTATTCTAGGTATATAAAAATTATGAATCGGCACAAAAATGGTTCACATAGGTGGATGAAATATACAGTTATACTATGTATATATTATTAATTTATACATATTCTTATTAATTTGATATTCAATCTGGATGTGATCTGAAGCAGGTAGAGCCACCTTGTGTCTATTAGGAACCTGATTGGATTAGTTGTTGTTTGTTACTGCTTTATTTAGTTATTCATTATAACTTCACACTTTTTACGTTATACATAGAATATATTTAGTTATGGAAATAGTGGGTGGAAACCTACTGGGATTTATATCTCACACCCTGATTAGGTCTCCATTGCCTTGGGGTACTCGAGTAGTCTTTATGTTTGTAGGACCAAGGATGATTACTTGTGCTATTTTTTTAGTACATGGGAGTTAAGAGCATATGATCAAGATGGATCTTGGGATACTCATTGTGTTTTCGTTTTATTTTTTTCTTTATTTTCTTTACTCATGTATTGTATGGAATACTATTGCCTCATACTTGTATTTTGTTTTAGATTATGTATCATCATCAATATATGAATACATATCTTGAATGTTGGTGTTGCTAATATATTATTATTTAGTTTTATTATTATTCTTCCATTGCATTTCATTTATTATATAACTAATTCTTCTATTTTGTTTTATTTAATTTTGGTCATGATGTTGTTCTACTATGATATGAGAGAATATTCTCCCCACTATCACCACCTTAGTCCTTCACTATTAGTCGACAGCCTCTGGTACATGGGGAGGCATGATTGAGGCCATGTGACCCACCAGTCTGGCTTCTGTCTTAATGGTGAGTCGGGTTGGGATGTTACGAGACCCAAATTTAGTTCAACTAGAACATTCTCACTATTATGATGAACAAATTGTTAAAATCATCAATTGTATAGATAAAGGACAATGAAACAAGACCACCCACAATATTAGAGATCCTTGGATGGATAATGAGATTGAGAAAGCTATATAGGAAATTGAAGATGTAATGAGTCATATGTACCACCATTTTTTTATCATGGTAATGAATTTTTTAGGGAAAAATTATTCTAAAGGGGGTAGAATGTAACACCATAAAATTTTAAAATATATTCTTCTTTAAATAAAAACTCTGTTGAATATCTTGTTTTACACACAAAACCAAACTAAAATGAACCATGTCATATTTTTTAGATAAATTATTATAATTAAAAATAAAAATTAATACATTATGATAATACAATACAAAATATCATTAAGAAAATTATAAGTGGAAGAAAACCTCGAGTAAATAAAAAGGTAGTGAATATGAAATATTTATCCTCATGTTTTTTAGTGATGATCATACCACCAATTATAACTCTGGAAAGAAGGAAAAAATTGAAATACAATAATCCTTTTGAGATTTAAGTAAATAAATAGAATAAATGTTTCTAATATTGTAGGCAAGATTATATAATAATTTAATATGATAGTTACACATATGGTCATTGGACATATCGTTTTTGGAAATATGGTCATTTAATTTACAGTCACTGGTTATATGGTCATTGTATATAATAGTATCCAATAGATATATTGATGTTTTTTAATTTTTAGTAAATAATTAAAAATAATATAATTCATAAATAAAAAAAAATTAGAATTAAATAAAAAGATAATAGTTACTTAATTTTTTTTATTTGTTAGATATTATTATTATTATTATTATTACTATTATTATAATCATTATTGTTGTTTTTATTATTATTATTTTGAAAATTTGTGATTTTAGTTATTCATAAAAATAAAAAAATATATTAAATATGAATTTATTAAATTGAATACTTATAAGAAAAAGAATTATGGAGATGTGATTAAAATTATTTAATGTTAAAATGGGATATTTTTGAAAGAATTATTTCTTTAGGTATTTTATATTTTTATCTTAATAAAAAAATCAAAAACCTTAAAAGGGTGATTTTAATAAAATTAACAAATATATTAAAAATAATTTAATTATTAATTAATATGATATTGAATTAAGAACATGTAATGTTTAAAAAATTATATTTCTATAAAATTATTTTTTCACAACATTTTATGTTTAATTTAAAATAGAAAATATCATATTAATAAATTTAATTAGATTAAATGGATTTCAAATTTTTAATCCTTATATCAAAATTTGGTAAGATGTTCATTTTCATTTGTTGGAAAAAAATGTTAATGGAGTGAATAGTGAATGCCATCATTAAACTATAAAAACTATAAACCCTGGTATCTGTTTAAAATTATTTATACAACTTATAAAAATCAAAAATAGTTAGCACGATGTATTTGTTTCATCCATGATGAAAAGAATGATTTTCGGGTTGTGACCATGATGGAATGAATAATGTCTCTATGGAGGCTTAGGTAATTGAGGTAACCATGATCCTCCATGGGTTTTCCCACTTATAAGGTCACTTTACATTTAAAAATGAACTCCCTTAAACCATTAAGTATATATAAATTAGGAAATTCCACTAAAGATCAAAAATAAAAAGACCTCACCGCTGATTTCAAACCCCTAAAACTGTTCAGTTATATCGTAAATACCTATAAATTTTTACTCTCCTTTATCCTTATTATTATTTTTATTTCTTTTGATCCCTAGAAGGAATGAAAAATCCTTTATTATGAAAGAACCAGTTTTGATAATGAGTGAATCCATCAAGAAAATATCTATGTTATTCACTATATTTTTCAATTAAATTATCATATCGTCTCATTATAAATTTTATTATCTATTAAATTTATGTTCTATTAGAATCATTATGATTATGTTAAATTTATATTAATATTATATAACTCTAAACACCTACACATTTCATTAATATAGAATGTTCTTATTTCAGGTGGTTCCACCACCAATAGAAATGATGTCATACCGAAATCATAATTTTCATTATGAATTAATATGAAGACATTAATAAAGTTAAAGTATGATATTGATGATTAATTTATTTCATTAATATGGTTGTGTAAGGATAGAAAAATGAAATTTCATTATAAAATAACTTTTTATTATTAGTAAATTATATGAAATGTTCTTTTCATGGATTCTGTTGTCATAAACCATACTTATAACTTCCAAAAAGTTAATTTAGTAATTGATAAATAATTATAGAAAAACTAATCCACTAACTTTAATAATATATTAATGGTGAACATTTTATCAATGAACAAGGATTTATTAACAGTCAAAAGTTTCAACATCTGATGATGAAAATAAAAAATAACTAACTAATATATGCGTAATAAATTATTATAATTGAATATTATAAAATAAATAGGTGCGAATAAGGATTTAAAATAAGTGATTAATATTTTTATATTTATTATACAGGATATTAAATAACCTTTATATAAATTTTTAGTAAAGGTAATGGTTTCTTTCTAATCTCACTATAAAATCACAGTTTTTTATTACAAAACATCCATTGGGAGAATTTATATGTATTATATCTTGAGAACCCCATACATGTTCTTATCCAATATTTATTTATCATTTATACATGTCTTATTACTATTTCACTTTCCTTTTTTATCACAAATAAACGGAAATGATGCATTTATGTGAAACTGACCTTATCTCTTGTTTTCAAAAATGTATCTTCCTCCTCCATGTCCATATTTTACATATGATTTTATGGATTTCAATATTTATTTATTTATTATTTATTAAGGTCAATTTATTTTATTCTTGACCTTATTTTTAAAATAATTAATGTGTTCTTTTCTACAAAAAATTCCCCACATATCATTTTCTATCAAGATGCATTTTTTTACAAAAGTGAAAAAGAAATAATTTTATAACATTTTACACATGAAATCATTTTCCTTACATATCCTTTTATTTATTTAGGAATATTGCCCTATAAATTTTCAAGGTTTTCCAATGAAATTATTTTTTTTATAAATTATATTTTAAAAAATGGTTTCAAAAATATAAAAGGTTATTTATTCTTCTTTATCAATGTAAATTGTAATGCTATTATTTATGTGTTTTTCATCTATTAAATATAATTTAATGTTTATTATGATTCAATGGGGCTTTGCTAAAATGATACTATCCAACTTTTTTATCAGGATGTATTATGGCCATGTTGTATGAATGTTTTCAAGAAACCACTTTCTTTCACATGGGTTAATTATGATATGACAGAATTATGACTATTTTAATACTCATGTGTCACACAAATATATTGTTTATAGTTATGCTATTGGTTGGTGTGTTATTTATTCCCAAATAACTGGTTGAAGTTTTAAATATTATCATCTCATGATGAGACACAAATGGTTATACCAGGTCCACTATGTTATGGTACATAAGTGGTTATCCTAGTTCCACTTTGTTATGGGTAAGTGGTTAGCTTAATACAATATGGTATAAATGTAATTATGGTAATATTTGACATCTTTTATGATACATATACTAATTTTGGCTCCATATTCTTATTTTTATAAAATAAAAAATGTTTGGTTCCTGTGGATCATGAATATTAACTCAAGTTTCCACACTCCTATTACTCATGTGTTTTGTTGTGCAAAAAGTCTTATATCATAGAACATGTTCTATAATATATGTTTAATTTTTTATTATTTTAATATGTTGTTTACATAAATATTTGTTATGTTCTCAAACCCATATTCTAATCATATTCAAACTTATGATATTTTATTGACATCTCATATGGTCACCCCTTGCAGGTCGTCTGATTTCACCACTTCTAATGTTTTCATTCCCCATGTTATGAATAAGATTATCATGTATGATGTTTCTATAAGGGTATAATGTATGAATAATATTTTTGGTGGATGTTTAATAATTATTGTGAAATGTGTTGATTATTTATATATTCTACAAATACAAAAAACATATAGGGTTTGGGTGTGTTTTATTGTGATATGTAATGAATAATCATTTCAAATTATGTAATATGTATGTATAAAGTCTTTGTGACATCTCACTTCTTACCCTACTCTTGGTAAATTTTTCATGATTTATAGTATATTAAGCATATGCTAATAGGTTTTTTATGATTTTTTTGGTATGATATGTATTATAGAAGTAAAGAATGTGAAGTGTTTTCATTGGTTATTGTAAAAAAGCATAAATTTAATTTCATTAAGCTTCATTATCTACCCTCAGAACTATATAGGTAGAAAAGAAAAATAATAAGATGAAAGAAATTAATGTTGAAAATAGGATTAATATTTCATTATTCTTATTGTGATGATTTATGAGACTTTAGATATAGAGAAAGGGTTTATAGTTGTTGCTCTTTGGAAGATACATTTTGAAGGATGGGGTTTTCATTAATATTTTATTGTATATCATGCATTTTACTTAATATTTAACCATCATTTATAACTATGAATTTAAATATTTTAACAATAGTTCACTACCAACCTTTAACATCAAAGTTATTTAAACCTTTTTTGAAATCCCTCATGATTAATGTTGTTTTTTTCTTTATTAGGTGGAAATTTAGATGAGTTTAAACTCTATGGGTAGTATGTATGTTCTCAAATATTTATTTTAACCTAGGTTAAATGGTCCTTGAATTCTAAGACATTTTTTGGAAATTTAAATAAAAAGTATGCGTCAATACTGTTAATAATTTGAAATATGTAAGGAACTTTATCATCAATTCAGGGGTAAAAAATAATGGTTAATTATTATTTTTTAAATTTAATTATGTTAGAAATTTTTTTCATAAAAATCTTTAAAGTGTATTCCTCATTGATAATTGTTTAAATTTGTTAAATATTTTGTTTAAATATGGCATAAGATGTATTTTCTTTCTGAAAATTTAGAGAGTTATGGATGAGGTCAAGTAAGAGTTTAAGTGTGGGGAAATTTGATAGGATGAAAATACATATTCTTTTTCATTATATATTTTATTATTAAATAGGTTATTCTTGTATAGATTTTTGTGTTTTTAATATTATAATGGATCTAATTATTTTACATTTTAAATATCCAACAAATATATATATATATATAGTAAGATTATGTAAATAAAATGGTCAACCCTAATTATAGAAACATGCTAGAGTTGGAAACCACCATGAGGTAGTACCCATCTAAAAAATTGAGATTGCATGCCTAGGGAGGTTCATTAAATAGAGAGTCACTAAATAGGATGGCATTGTGGAAATAGTTCAATATAAAAACACATGGCATCGGGTAGCACCAAGACACATATTACCCCACACTATACTTCGATAATATGGGGTTCACATTCCAACTTATCAAGATAGGGATAGAAAAAAAATTGTTCGATGTGTGATAAGAAATGTGGACTCAATTTAAAAAACAAATGAGGGTTTGACATTGAGTGAAATGATAGTTTTCTCTATCATCATGTTCTCTATAGAGTTTACATGAATCATCATTCATGAACTGAAGCACTGAGTGAAACAAGCATGATTATTATGATGAGTTAAAATGGGATCAAGATGAGGATGATTAAATGATGATTGGAACACTTATGGAATAATAAGTCATGGTTTGTAAGAAAATAAAAATTATAAAATATGACCCATGCACCATTATACATGTCGTGGTGATTTTTTGTATAGAGAATTATGAAATAGAAAAATGAAAAGGTTATATTGGAGGATGGATTTCATTTTTTTAGAGTTTTGGTATTTTTGAGGGATATTATATCATTATATTATTGGTTTATTATCATTGAAATACATGATGTTGGAGTAGAAATATATGTTTTAAAGATTAATAAACAACGGAGAATTGAAAATATTTGATATGAAATGGTGAAAGTTTTACTTTTATATCATGGTCGAAGATCCACGAGCTTATGTTTATGAATATTTTTTAAGATGTATAGGCTACACTAAAGATTATTTCAAACATGAATAATTGATGTGATATTTTTTCTAATATGGGAAATATTCATGATCATTTTAGAGAAGAATGTATCATTTTGATTATAATTCAAAAATCTTGAGGACCATCACTCTTCCATTTTTTTGTAATATGAAGTTATCATTTTAGGTGTTTTATTATATCATCATGATATTGTTTTTGATATTTTTAACCAATTTATATTAGAGATTAAGTTGGATAGATATAGAGAAAAAAAATATATTAAAACTATTTATTTTTTTATTTAATTTGGTCTAATTTTAAAAATGTTATTCATTAATTAAGGATAACTGATGGATACCTAGTTAGTGGTCTGAAGAATGGAGGATCTAGTTTTTTTAGGGTTTATATTCACTCTTTTATGTATATCATGATGAGTAAACATTATTATTTTTGTTTTATAATGAAATTATAGAGAACATTGAATTATTTTAATTTCTAATATATATATATATATATATATATATATATTGGTTGGGTTTTTCCATTTACATATTCTTTTATATCTTTTCTCTATTCATCAACCCTAATAATTGTGTTTAGTTCAATTAATTTATTTTTGATTCAGTAACTTGTTACTTTGATTCATACATGATCATTTTGTAAGTTAGAGTAATTATTTCTAAATATGGGTTTTCATAACCTAATTATTAAATTAATAAAAGTAATTGACCATAATAAAATTAGAATTTTGTGATTCAAGAGTGAATATTAAATTGAAGGGTCTTCTTAGATAAAATTCAAACAATTACATGAATACCCATAATATCATTTATACATACTTATTTCATGATCTTAGAAATATAAAATTTTTAAACTGTCATAATTCATATGTTCCAAATTTAGTTTTAGATCCTTTTAATAACTTTCACCATTCATCTTGACTTTTCAAGAAGATATTTCAATCTAGGAACTTTTCTTTGTGGGATTGAGCTTTAACTTAAGATATATTATTTCATTCTAGTGTTAGTTTTAAGGAAAAATATACATAATCTCTAAATTTGAATACTTATTATAATTAGAAATTCTAAGTGGGTGGTTAGTGACCATACTAGTGACAATAATAACATTAATGATGACAACACTGGTAGCACTATAACCATTAATGGCCCAAAACTAATAATGAGAATATAAATAATTTTTGAAACACTGATGATAGTGAAAATAGTAATGAAACATTAGGAACTTGTAACATGAACATTAATAACACTAAATACACTGACACTTATGTAAATTTTGAAACAAATAATAAAAAACATTAATGATACTTATAATATACACACTAATGATACTAAGAACATTGATTAATATTTTTATTATGAAAACACTAACCCCAAAGAAATTGCTGAAATTGAAGATATTAACAAAGCTAAGGACATTTATGACACTGACTCCACTAATACAATTACTGATACAAATTACACTCATGATATTGTCATTACTAACATTAAAAATACTAAAGATACTAACATATATGGCATTTATGACAGGAATAACATAGAATAAACATGTAACATAGACACTAATTTAAATGATGACACTTGATAAATTTTCATCAATGATACTGATGAAAAAAATTAGATATATAAAAATATCATTTATTACAAATATATCATTTTCACATATAATTTTTATAAAATTGATTGTAATAATTTTTTTGAAAGTATCAATAATTTCACTATTGAAACTAATTACTCAAGTATTAATTTCAAGGTCGCTGGAGATACTGATGAACTTTGAGACACTAAAGAAACTAAATTTTATAGCACTCAAGATACTAACAAAAATTATAGAAATAATTGCATAGACAACACTAACTACATAGATGGCGATGTCACTAAAGAAACTGGTGAAAAATTTTCTAATGAAACTTACAACACTAACAACACTAATGATAATGATATCATTGATGACATTGATAACACACAATCCAATAAAAAAATACCAATAAAATGAAAAACACTATAATATATAATATTTAAAACACTAAATAAAATTATAACACTAACTTTGATAAAAATAATGACACCAAATAAACTAATAATCGTGAAAAAACCGACGCAAATTATACAAACAACTAAGATACTGACATCACATAAGGAATAGATAAAAATAGAAAAAAATAATTGAAATTGATGTCACTAAAAATATTGATAATTATGAAATTGAAAACATTAAGGATATTAAAATTTATTTTGCTAAATATATTTACAATAATAAAATATATGACACTAATAAAATTGATAACATTAACCTAGATGAAATTAGAAACACCAATGTTTTAGTTATTGATGATGTTGACACCAACGTTATAGATGGAATTGATTCCACGAACATTTATGAAAGGGATTAAATAACCAACATGGACTCTTCCGATGCTAAACACACAAAAGAAATTGATTTCCATTTTAATAATAACGACACTAAAGACACTTAGGAATCTAACAACCTTAATTCTACTAAAACTGCTGAAAAATAAAACTGATGAAACTGATGATATAAATGATAATAAGACTAACTCCAAATACACTAATGAAACTAATAATACAAATTTAAATTATCTTCCATGAACCATCATTATAGACCCATGAAAAAACCGATTAAAATTTTATACTACACGATAACAAAAATCACTAATTCTAATAAAAAAGAGTATCAGAATGTGATTATCGAGGTCAAACCCAAAAGGAACTAGGAATCACAACTACACATAACTAAATGTTATGTCTCCATGATCCTATGAGTATTGTTCCACACAAATTTACTTAAATAAAATTGGAATATTAAACACTAAAAGTAAGTAGATTGAAGTAAGAAAAATAAAAATGGGGGGAAGACTAGTTTTTAAAGTCAGTTTCTTGAAATAAATAAGTTAACATCACTCAATAATTTAACAAAATTAATTCATGATAAATAATTGAGTTGGATAATATTTTGTTAAATTAATAACAAAACAACCCTCTCATTTTTACCCTCTTATTCCAAAAATACTAAATAACCATAATTTAGTAAATCAATCACTATTCTAGCTAAAAAATATAATTCATTAATCATGATTAAAATAATTTTATCATGTTTGGTTTCATTTCCTATCAAACAAACTATGTAATTAATTTAATAAAAAATATGATAAACATGAGTCATAACACAATAATATCTAAATAAGGTCATCGAATTGATAAAGAAATAAGTTAAGAATGTTGGTGAATACACACTTTAAACAATCCCACTATCTGTTATGGGTTAGACAATCATTATTGAGTGGTCATTAACGATGAATGTTCCATGAAGCATAAAATATAGAACGTAACATAGATAAAGAAAAATAATTTGGATTAAAAGAAAAAAAATTCTTGCTATTGAGAAATAGAGAAACTATAGAAAAAGAAGGAAAAAAATTATAAAACACTAACTACAAGTCATCCCCATGTAGAAACCCTAGTAGAAGCTACATGGTGGCCAAAATCTCTATCCATGTGAGATATCTCTCCCTTACATCCCATTAAATCATACTTGAAATCATTTAGTTAACATAGATTAAAATAACATTAAGATAACTGAAAATAAAATCTCTTCAGATATGAAAAGTTGAAATACTCTTGGAATGATAAGTGGTCCATGGATTAAATTATGTGACCTGCTATCATAAAATTATTTTCCTTGAACACGTTACAACATGAACTGGTTCTGTGGCATGAACTGAAAATACCTCTTTTTGAAATTTTGAATATCCTCAAATTTCAGAGTGTGATATCTTTGTACGACTAACCATGATATGATTTCATTGATTTAATACCAGGAGGTTCATGAATTGTAGTTTTATTCATGATATGAGGATTAATGGGCATTCTTATTAGATTTTTTTTCTGACTCCCATTATTGTGTGAATAGATAGTTGTATCATGAATGATTTCAATGTAGCCCAACCTTGTGAAGTAAAAACATAAGTCATAGTGTGAGAAATTTATTCATAGTGTGAACCACCATTAACAAAGATTATTTATTTCTATTCAGATCCTTCAATTAGTGACACAACATAGAACACAGGTTCATGGTGTGAAGTGGTTTCAACTCACTACACTTGATTTTTCTCTAACCCGATCATGCATTGAATAGTCTTGTCATGGTGTGAAGTTTATTCAACTTCCTAAAATACCAATTTTCTTCCTTTTCCTCCAAATTACTCCAAAATTCACACCATTTATAGATCTGCAATAGAAAAATATAAAAAAATATAATTATAGAGGAAAATCAAATTTCACAATCAAACCCTATTTAAAATATATCACAAAAATATTGGGAATTTATATGCAAGATTGTGATATCAAATTTCCAAGCACTCCAACCCTTTCTCATCCTCCAGTAGAATATCAATATTTGTAGCACAAAAGGCTCATACATCAATAAGGGAAAATCCAAATTATTATAATCATAAATAAAAAGTAATAAATAAATATTCTAAAGTCGCCAAATATACTCATTAAAGAACTCCTAAATCGTGCATCGTCTATAATTATCAACTAAAGACATTCCCCACATTCACTCACATCTTCCAAACCCTCATAAAATTCTAGGTGATTTATGATTTTCCTCGATTAAATTACTTTTCACTCAAAACTAGAGATCATATAATATCTATTTATGATCATTCTTGAGTATTATCCATTATATAATTATTCTTGAAAGTAATCAACATCACCCCTTATAAATCAAAACACAAAAAACAAGTGGAGTTTTCATTTTTGTATCTAATGAATCTAAGGCCAAATATTGATGGCTTATGATATAAAAATTGATATTATTGGATTAAAAAATAGTTATGAATTCATTATTATACAATGAATTATTTTAATGAAAATATCAATGAAATGAATTCATCTTTCAACTCCACTTCATGAGACAACATTCCACTATTTCATCTATTATTTCCAAATTAATTCCACAATATAAGCTTGAAAAAAAGTGATGAATATCATTTTTATACCATAATTTTACCTCTAGTATTTTTCCAATGTAATTTGTGTCATAAAATGTTACATACCCTTGGAATTTAAACTTTTATAGAGAATTATTTTAAACAATTATATAAGAAAGCTCATGTCTTCGAGTGATCACTTTCATCAATATACACATCTTTTTATTACACATTCTGTCTCAAACTTCTCCCATTAAAATTCTTAAAAATTGAAACCTTTATATATATAATTCATTTAACATAATTTATCATAACCATGGGAAATGTAAAACATAATAAGGGTAATATAAAATACTAAGTAAGGGTAAACATAAGAATTAAAAATTGAATGTCATAATTAAGCATAATATGAGCATAAGTGTATGATGAAATAATCAATGTATATAATCTTAACATAAGAGAATTCATACCCATAAAAAATTAGTCACTATACATGTGACATGGAATAAATCTTTAACAAAGTAAATATTCATAATTATCAATAGTCATGATCCATGTGATGTCAATCATGATTAAAGAACTATTAAAAACTCCCAATAAGAAAAGAGAAAACAACTTGGTATCTTGTAATATTGCCTTCATCGCCCATGTAAACTTACATTATAAATAACTAGATCCCATTTATGTCCATACAAGAAACTTAATTGGTTAACTCCCTCCTTATTTATTTTAAATATAAGAAACCTTATATAATTCTTTGGAGAGTTATATCGAGATAACCTGTCATATAAGTTGTTTCAGGTGTATCCATCATATAAGTTGTATCAGTGTCACCCATATTCATTAATAATTTCCTAGTACCATGCATGAATATAACACATATAATCTTTCATTTTCATTATCAAAAAATTTAAAACAACTTTCATTTATTTATAGCATTATTTACCAATGAAAAGAAAAGGGTTTCATAGTAATCTTTTTAAAATAGTCATCATAAGTTATCCACATAAAGAAAATGGATGGTTCATAAGATCATATTCATAGTGAAGAATAGGAATCATTAAATGATATTTACATATATAAAAAATACCTTTAAAAGAAAATTTAAATATTCTCTTTGAAAATAACATAAATTACCCTATTATTTTGGTGCCTTTATAAATTAAAAATACAAAAATTATTGGAAAAATGATTTTATTTGAAAATAAGAATGGAAACTTATAAATAAATATTAAAATAAAATAATATTTATGATGGTCAGAAAATTATTTCATGTTGTAAACATTAAAAATAAAAATTCTTTTCAAACCTTTTTAAAGATATTTAAAAGTTACATCTGTGGAAAACATTAAGAAATTTTAATTTAAATAATTTTAAAAGAAGTTAAAAGATAATATAAAATAACTTTATGAAATAATCTTTGTTTAGAAAATAAAATTCTTCAAATAATATAAATATAATTGAGGAAAATTTTAGTTAAAAATTATTTATAAAAATTAAAATAATTTTTAAACAAAAATGCCTTAATGGTCTTTTAAAACCAAAAACCTTTTGAAGGCATGAATATAATAAGTAACATAAAATAACATGAGTATAAGAAGAATAATGATATCATATGTTAGGATTCAATGTATAAAACAAATAAATTAATATAAGTTAATTAATTAAAATATGTCTCAGTGAAGGAAGTTTGAGATGGGAAACAATTGAAACTTGTGTAGTACTTGAATCAAAAAACCATTGAAAAAAATAATATAACATAATACTATAAGAAAATTATTTCACAGAAAATAATATACTTAAAACAATTCATGGGGAATTAACTAGGATATATATTATAAATCATGGTATATAACATTAATTATATCTCGAAGAATTGAAATTAAGACCATGAAAATACCTACAACTATTATAACATTTGAATCAATATCTCATAAAATATATAACTTTAAAAAGAAAAATAATTTTCATGATCAAATAGTCATCCATTATGGAATATATAAGCATATAAACCTTATAAAAATAATTAATTTCATAATACAAGACTTGTGTTAAAGAAAAAATATTGAGATGAATAATCCTTACAAAGATCATATCGTTGATGTTATAATTAATCAATGAATTGATTATGTGTAACAATTTTGAAACTAAAAAACAATTGAAGGTTAAAAACAATACAATAAAATTTCACTTTTTGCATATTCATGGAAGAAAATAGTTAACGAAGTATAATTATAACCTAATGAAGGGAAATTGAATTAAGAAACCCCTTACCTCGAGCCCTTGCTTGCAACATATGTGTTTTAACTCCTACATAACAAAATTATATTAATCCTTTAATATAATTTTATAGGTTTATTAATTTACCATTAAACCATTTATTTCAATGAAATATTTAATTACATAATCGGTTTAATTCCATGTCGGGTGTTTTGAGGACGTTCAGTTCATAATTGCAAAATGACTTTCATAGGTTGATTGTGATCAAGGGTTTCATTATCCCATCATCTATAGAATAATAATAATTACATAAATATTATTTATATATATAATAAAATTTTATAACCACAATTTAATGTTATATATGATAAATGAATCACATCGCTTCATAAAGTTGGTAATCCATGCGTACACACAAAAGATGTTATCATTTTTTACCGAATGGAAGGGTTAGAAAATAAGTGATATGTTATCATTAAAAAATGATAATTAATCCATGAATACCATATATATACATATATACATTGAATCCATAATTATAAATATCCATGATATGGAGTGATGGAAAATGAAATACATCACTATGTAGAGGTGGTAGTCCACACGTACACAGGAATGATATTTTTATTACCCATTTAATGGGAAAAGAAGATGAATAAGGTTATGAAAATAAGATAATAATATCTCAGAATATGGTAGATAATTATGTTATTGTATTGAAATTTTTATGATAAAATTTTGAGATATAATAAAAAGTAAAATGAAAACACCCAGTTAAGATGATTACCTTCTATTTAAAGAACATCTAGTAAATATCTTCTAAAGGACCCACACATTGCATTTTTAGGTGAAAAAACACTATAACTTATATAAGTATTTTAATAAGATATTTTTTCAGGGTTCAATCATGATAAGCGGCTCAATTCGGGGTCTTTTATAAGATAAGATAGGGGAACCATTGAAAACTTTTAAACTATTAAATTTATATAAATTAATTTTAATGTTCAACTGGATATAAATTGATATATTTAAAATATAGGATGGATATAAGTCAATATCATCTCGTAAAATGTAAATTTTAATTTTTAGGGTGGTTTTCACCCATATCTATTAGTCCCCCCTGCCCCTTGTTAACAGTTTTAATGGTTACCATGATAACAATATTTTATAAACATTACGAGTTTGAAATATTTAAATAAAAGGTAAAGTGACCCATAAGTGGAAAAATAGATGATATAATAAATCATATCCCATTAACATAAAAAATATAATAGTTTTATGAAAATTAAATCATTTAAAAAAATATTTAACATAAAACACCATTAGTCATTTTCAGGTCTATTCACATAATTTGACTTTAAAAAATATCAATACAGTAATTTTTTTATAATATTAAATATTGAAACATTAATAATACATTATATTTAATTAATAAAAATTAACAAAATAAATCACCCAAAAAATATTAATTTATACATTTTGAAAATCATTTAATTTATTTTTGTATTGGTTGAAAAAGTATTGTGTCAGTAGTGCTTCATAATTTAATATATTTATTGCATCATTAGAAATTAAAAATAAATTTCCTGGATAAAAAATTATAAATATTTCAAATAATTAATTATAACAAAACCTAAACTTCTTTTATCCCTATAAAGATATATTTTAGTTATTAAAACAAATAGAGAGACATTTTGGATTAATTCTTTACTTAAAATATATTAATGGACATTATCAAAAAAATGAACCAAGTTTATGTATCTATGAATTTTGGATGATAATGGTCAGGATAAACTCATCCAATAGTGTTACCACACAACTTTTCAAGAATATAATAATTTTTTAAAATTCCATTAAACAGCCCTTAAAATATTACCCAATTTAGTCACGGAGGTCACAAGGGTGTTTGGGGCTTGTTCGGAGCTCAGAAACCAGGAGTTTTGGAAAATGAAATGGGTCACAGAGTTAGTATAAACCATTCTTATTGTCCTCTAAAGTATCTACTAATAACGTAGGGTAATACAAAGGGGCATCAAGGGTCACACAATTTTTTTGTAACCGTTCACCCTTATGTGGATGACCATGCGAAAACTACAGAGTTTGGATAGTGGTATTCAGCATGGTTTACACATGATTAGAGAAACTGTGCAACTTAACTAGGAAGGTTCTTCCATTGGGTAGTGAGGGGATTGTGGTTTGCACATGGTTTGGCCAATCGTGCGGCCAAATCATGTGCCCATATATTTGATTGTAAAATTCCAACAAAAATTCATTAAACTTTAAACTTAATTTTCTATTTTCCCCTTATTATTATAGTGGATAAAGCTCATCCTTCTACTCTCATAACTTCCCTTCATGCCTAATCTAGTCATTGATATAACTTCCAGGTACGAAGTCCAAATAAAGTATCTTCAGAACCATCAGATCTCTCTCAATAATATCTATATTCATCTCCCTTTCTATTTCAGTTTATCTTTAGATCCATTATACTATTTAGGTGAAATCTATTTTTTTTTGTTTTTATGGAATTGAATAACTTCTTCTATTTCTCCCAAAATACATTGAATGTGAGTCCTCCATTGTATGAGGATTCATCATATAGCCTAAGGTAGTTGGTCTTGTCATTTTCCACAAAAAAATTGGTGTTTTCATAGCTGCATCATTGTGTTGCACGTCGTCCATTTTCATGCATAACCTTAAAATGGATTTCTTGATTCCAATTTAATAGATGCATATTTTTAACTCTCAAGGGTCATTGTTTAGTATGTTGAGGATACTGACCTTGATCAAAGACACCCATTGGGTATTCCAGCTTGAATTTCCCCTTTTAAATTAAAATTTCAAATGTCTAGAATGCCTCCTAAGAGTTCGACATGCTTTATAATTTAATTTTAACACTCGCACATTAATTTTTAATGGACCCAAGACAACTCTTAAGTTATTTTCTTGAATTATACATGGAATTTTCAATTTAGGTAATTTCCCAATTGATAATGGCACCTTTTAATTTCCTCATTGAACCTTGTAAATTGGTTTTCTATGTATTGATTCATTAAATGGTAGGTATTAAATTGAATGGATTATACAATTTGTTTTTCTTTCTTTAAATGAATTAAAAGGTTAAAATTAAATGAATTATAAAGGGTTACAAGGACACACAGATAGTTTTTTACTTTATTATAAGATCTTATTTTAATTGTAATTCCCTTTTTTATAATTGGGCTTGATAAGAATAATGCATGAGAGGTAATGCCTAGTAACTAGTATTATAAATATCATTATTCATTTGATATAGGTTATGGAATGATGATACGGGTTGTTTTGGGAATGAAAATCCATGCTCTCTTACATTGGAGTTTGAGAATAACATCTCACACCATTGACATTATTTGAATAGTGGGCACGACACACAATGTCCCTTGCTTTGAATGTTGGAATGATGACACATCCATGATCTAAAGCATCAAGCATGATGCCTCTCACTCTTCATGGGATGTAGACCATGTACCCTTCTTCTTGAGCTTATAAGATCGTTTAGACTGGTTATGGATTCTTACGTTATGACATGGTCCAATCAACACCTAGTATTATAGGTATTTAGCCATTTACGTCAAGATGTACTTTTTCTATATATGTGGAAGAAACATATAACTATACTATATATATATACTATCACTATATATATAGTCACTAATTAGACACTCATTTTTTCAATGTGTCGAAGAAGGTAAAGCCTCCAGGTTTCCTTGAGGAACATGAGTAAGATAGTTCTTTACTTATCATTGTTTCTTATCCTATTTATACCTAAAAACTATTTAGCTATGACCATTTCTTGGATTAATTCTATACAACGTTTGTTGTGGCCTACTAACATTTTATATCACACCCGACTCTAACCACCATTGGTACCCGAGTAGATTACTTGTCTGCAAGTATGGATAAGAGAAAGTTCCCTACAACAGATTCTTGATATTCTTTACATATAGATGGAGAATAAGAGCATATGACCAATCATAGACTCTAGAGTCTAGTGGTTAAGCCTTTTGTACCTTTTTACTTTATGTAAAACATGATCGTATATGTATGGACCCTATTTCCCTTTTCTATATCATCATTTCATGCATCCATGTATATGACATTGCCTAGTGTATTTTGATATTATTAATCAGTTTCATAGTATTTACATGTCCAGAGTTTATTATTATTGTGTATGTTTTTACCATGCTTCTACTATTGACTGTTTATTTTTTTATCCATTTTTTCAATTCGATATGAGGGTATAGTCTCCCCACTAT
This sequence comes from Viscum album, assembly GCA_963277665.1. Classification (NCBI taxonomy): domain Eukaryota; kingdom Viridiplantae; phylum Streptophyta; class Magnoliopsida; order Santalales; family Viscaceae; genus Viscum; species Viscum album. The sequence goes on from OY728164.1 coordinate 1,188,673,144, forward strand.
ACCACCTTTACTCCATCTCTTCTAGTTAGTAGTCTCTGGAATTTGAAGAGGTTCACTTGAGGCCATGTGACCCACCAGATCAGAGCACGAGATAAGTGGATCCAGGTTCAGGACGTTAAAATGTGGTATCATTGTCTTTTTTTCTTTTATCTTACTGTTTCTGTATTATACAATATAGTATAAGTTAATTAAATTAGGAAATTACCCTATGTGTGGATTTAGCTATCCCATGGACAGTGGAAACTCAAATTACCTCGGATGGAAAATTTTAGTAATTGATTATTCCTATTATAGTTGACACTAAATAACTATTGGATGATTCACATGTCATATGATATTATTGATTTTGTTACTATTCAAATAGTGGTTTCTTTTACTAAGCCTGATTAAATAAGGATGTTGCATTACATTCATCCTTATAGGAACAATATCAATAATATACCATGCATTTTTTCATGTCATGTCTATTTTCAGTGTTCATTTTCATGTTTCATATTACTAGTACCTTGATTAATATATTGAGATCTATTGACTTTCCTTGAAATGTTGAGAAAACATAATTGACACTTAATGTGCCTTCATTAACCTAACATTTTTTCCTGTATAGGTTAAAGAAGACACCTTAAGTAGATAATTATGTCATGTTGAGGAATGGACCACTATTTACATGCGATGGACCGTGTTTTGGTATGGGTTAAGTGGATGTAATATTTTGGTTCATAAAGAGTATGGCCCCTTATGAATTGGAAATAGTAATCCGTCGAATTAAACCATGAAAATAGATTTAAATGTTTGGATAAACACAAATATTAAGTGAATATGAATTTTAAAGAAATAATGACCACCTTATATATGTGAAACAGAAACATAGACTCAGTCCTGACCATAGTAGTGGGTAGTTGGTGTGTTTCTTACATTCTTATATCCTGCTATGGTCTTTCTCTATTAACCAGTCCTAGATTTAAGATCCGGAAGATCGGTATGATCAGTCTATCAGAAGGCTATGTACCTATACTATTTTCCTCTCCATAATATTATCAATTATTAAGATATCATATGAGGCATGTCTTTTCCATTGTAGTCTCATGATGCTAATACATCCTACAATCTTATGCACTGAGTATGGTTATGACTATACACCGGAGGTAGTGATCCCTGAGCCACCAGTGGTCCCTCCTACAGTTACACCTATAGAAGCTCTTCTTGTTCATGATATTAGAACTAACACCTAGTTTTGAGAGGGATTTCTACATATGTTACAGTATATGAAAGGTATTGTTTAGCCATCCTCAAGCATGAAAGAGTTGACTCAAGAGTTCCTGCAGTAGTATCCTCCCACCTTTTTGGGGGATGGAAGACCATGTGCTATTGATTCCAAGATCAAATTTATTCTTTCTATATTTAGTTATACGAATATGCTTCCAAATTAGAGGAAAAATATTTCTTCTTATATGATACATTATTTTATCAATAGATGGTGGGATGTTATTACCCAAGAAGATAAGAATAGAGATATGCCTTGAGAAGATTTCAAAACTATCTTTTATGACTATTCATTCCATATACACAAATGGCTGATGGACCTATAGAAATAATGAATATGCAGTGGGGAGGAATTTTTTTATGGAATACTCCACTAATTTTACCGAGATACATATATTCGCTCATAGTTTAGTGGGTGATGATCTTATGACCATTAAACAATTTGAGGACGGGCTAGTATATTATATCTGGTCATAGGCCAATTTATTCAAGTTGACTACCATTTCTGAAATAATCATCCAAGCTCTTATTATAAAGGGAAAAAAGATAAAAGTTGATGGTGTGAGTCAGGTTGGATCAACACATAAATCTATTAGTGGTTCTTCTTCTAGTAGAAATATAAATTTTTAGGATACTTGTTGAGGTAGTAGTAGTTATCCTACTATTGTTAATAGCTTTAGGATATGTCAACAGTGCAGGAATATGGGATAAATGAAGCGGCAATTCTTAAGAGATCTTGTTGAATGCAGAGGTTGCAGTAAGATATTACATATCGATCATTTATATAGAAAATTTCCATTTGAACCTAGAGATAGGGGTCTACTCCCAACCAATGTTTTAGAGTGGGGCCAATGGAATCATACCAAGAAGGAAGCTGCAATACTACTGACCACTCAGGATGAGGTGACGATCGAGAAAGAGGTGGTCCAACTCATGATTCTCAGTGCTAGTAGAGGGTTATTGCTTAGGGAAGTCATTATGTGACTCACGGTCGTAGTATAGGCTAGTTACATGCATTACAGCCTATGATGGAGGAGTAGATCACGATAAATACAATGGTTGGAGGTAATATTTACTATCCTCTACTTATGTATCTTCTTTATTTGACATAAAATTGTCTCAGTTATTTATGTATGAGGATATTATGGAGATTCTGAGCCTCAAGATTGAGGATTTCTATAGTGGTATCATGCTTGATACTCTGTTAGGTATCTGATCGAAATTCACACTCCATTTTGAAGATTTCCCCATAATATAGGCAGATACATCTTCTTGTGTAATATTTTTGTCCTCAACATGACTGGATTCGATGTAATCATCGAGATGGACTGGTTAGTTTCCTATTGAGCGCACATATAATTCTATCATTATAGGGAAACCTTTACTTCACCAGATGGAGGTAGACACATGAATAATAGATAATGGGATGTGTAATCTATACAATCAGTGCCCGAGCAATAGAGGATGGGTACTACGTTAGCTTAAATATCTAGTCCTTTACTAGTTTACTTGGGGTTATAACCCGATTTTTTCCATACTGTAGTTGATCGTTTCATGGACCCCTTCCCAAAACAAATTCTTGTATAAATCCCATGTGAGTGGTATAATGAACTATTTATTTAGTTTCATGAGTAGTACTAGTGACCATCCCCCCTTATAAGATAGAACCTATGGAGATTCTAGAGCTTAAGAATCAATTAGAGGATCATGAGGCTAAAGGATTTATACATCCCAACATTTCTCCATGGGGTTCACCGGTCCTTTTTTCAATGATGGAAGATGGTTCCCTCAAGCATTGTATGGATTGCAATCAATTGAACCATGTCATGATAAATAATTTATATCCACTACCTAGAATAGACAACCCTTTATCAAATTTGAGAAGTGAGTGTGTTTTAAAGATTGATTTGAGTTCTTTCTATAATCAAGTGTGTTTCAGGTCCTCATACATACCTCATATAACATTCAAGAGTAGCTGTGGTATATACGAGTACATGGTTATGTCATTTGAACTCACAAATATACCTTAATTTTTTTGTGGATCTTATGAATCAGGTATTTTACCCGTATCTATATTCATTCGTGGTAGTCTTTTTTATTGATATATTAGTGTATTATTACCTTAAACGTGACCATTATAACCATTGTGAGATCATGTTGAATACACTGAGAGAGGATCAACTCTATTATAATCTTAGTAAGTTCCACTTTTGGATCAATAAATTCCACTTCTTGGGTCACATTGCCTCAAATTCATGTATTTTAGTAGACCTAGATAAATTGAGAGTTGTCGTTTCATGGGATAAATCCAAGAATTTCTTCAACATGAAGATTTTTGACGTGATAGATGGATATTATAGATGATTCATCTAGGATTTATCATGCCTTGTGATTCCACTTATGGTATTGAAAAAAGGGGTGTGAAATTCGTATGGTCAAAATCTTGTGAAGCATCCATTTTAGATTTTAAAGGAATATTTAATTAAACATTGACGCATATTTTTATAGATGTAGCTAGGGACTATAAATTATATAATGGAACATCAGGTATCGGTCTTGGATATTTTATTATAAAGGATGAGCGAGTCATCGTGTATGGGTATATTAGTTAAGGTCTCAAAAGAGGAATTACCCAAATCCTGACCTCGAGCTAACTACATTAGTCCATGCTCTATTTTGTTGGGGAAACTATTTACTTAGAGGGAATTTTGTGGTTTTCATATCCAAAAAATCATAAAGTGAATATTTACATTACAGAATCTGAATCTCAGTTAGTGCAGGTGGGTAGAGAACCTATAGTCATTTTATATTGAGATTTCTTATACGCCTGGGAAATGCAAAATTTTAACTGATGATCTGTGATGAAAGAATTAGACTCAGGTGGTTCAAGAGGATAGTGGCGAATGGAAGCTCATGTACTTTTTCTCAAATATGCACATTGCGGTTTAGGAGGTTCATGGTAACACTATACTCACACCCTTAGCAGTGACTTATACTCTTCTATAATGGTAAATAATGAAGAATCTATCTAATTATAAAGGCCTTACCCAAAGGGAAGGCATCCCAGATGATGACACATCTTCAAGATGGATCATTGATGGTAATGATACTCTACAATTCCATGGATGTGTATGGGTCATAGATGATATCAGAGAGGTTTTTTTGTGGGTATTTGGTGATTTAGTATGTTTAGTTCATCTTGGGGTCCCCAATATTTATCTAGATTTATTACGCCACTATTTGTGGCCTGGTATGAAATGGAATATAATCGGATATATCACTCAGTGTTCCACCTATGTGTAGGTGAAGGTGGGACAATAGTGACCAGGAGGTATTTTACTATCATTTTCCATTCTTGGGTGTAAATGGGAGTATGTTTTGATGGAATTATTACCGGTTTTAGCCAGATAAACAAATGGAAATGATATAGTGTGGTTTTTTATTTATCATTTGAGTAAGGTCACACACTTCTTCCTTGTGTGAGAGACCTTCTTGGCAGATGAGATAGGGTGGATGTTTATCAAATAGGTTGTATGTCTTCATGGATCTCCATGATCTATCATTTCTAATAGAGGTATTTCCTTTAAGTCATGGTTCTGGAAAGGGTTATAGAAGGCCTTTGGTACATAGGTGCTTTTGAGCATGGCATATCACCCACATACTGATGTATAGATAGAGCGTGTGATTCTGGTGTTATAGGACAATATTCATGCTTGTGTCCTTAACTTCAGGTATTTTATAGAGAAACACAATCCTATTATTGACTTCTCTTATGATAACAAATTTTGGAATACCATAGAGATGGATCCTTTAGAATCGTCATATGGTAGGCCTTTCCATTCACCTATGTGATGACTAAAGGTAAGGGAGACATCTATGATCAGACCATGTCTCATTTAGGATACTACATAGTAGGTATAGATGATAAGAAAGTGCTTGATGATATCTTAGTCTAGACTGCTGTCATATGCTAACCAACATTGGTGACCTCTTGAGTTTGAGGTCGGAGACCATGTTTTCTTACGATTCTTGCCCAGAATGGGCCATAGATGTATTTAGAGGTAGGGTAAGCTCTCGCGTAGGTTTACTGGACCCTTCGAGGTTGTGAACCAAATTTCACCAGTTGTTTACCAGATAGAACTTCCTCAAAGGTATCGGTCTATGCATGATGTATTTCACATATCTTAGCTTCTCTAATATTATCCATACCTGACGCACATATTTCTGCCTAATGAGTTTGAGTTGGATATGGATGCTTCCTTTGAGGAGTATCAAGTTCATATTGTTGATTGGAGCATGAAGACACTCAATGATAGTTCAGTTCATTTGGTAGAAAAAATAAGTATAGAATGAGACCTGGGAATGGGAAGCTGATATATGAGTTGAGTGGTCAGAAATATTTGCTAATGATATCCCTTTAACCTCATAAGGCCAACTTGGGGATGAATTACTTTATATTGGGGAGGCTTTAATGACCCATATTTTCATGAAGGTATGTCTTGTTTGTTTATTGTTAAAATTCATTTAAACGGACCTTATAATGTTACCCAATTGAGTGAAGGAGGTCACGAGGGTGTCTGGGACTTTTTTGAGCTCGAAACCCCATATTTTTTGAAAATAAAAAAGGTTTCACTATCAGTAGATATTGTATAGACTATCCCACAAGGTCTCTACTAACCGTGAGAGGTAAGATAGAGGAGAAGAATGGGTCACAAGGTTTTCCTACAACCATGAAGCCTCAGGTACACAACTTTATGAAAACAACAGAGTTTAGATAGTGTGATTTCACTTGGTTTATTTATGGTTAGAGAAACTATATCTCTTAACTGTGTTGGTTCTTCCCCTAGGAAATGATGGGAGAATAGTTTTCACATGGTTTGGACAACTGTGGGGCTAAACCGTTCACCCATATATTTGAGGGTGAAATTTCAATTTTTTCCACTATTAAATGTTAAAATTAATTCTCTCTTTTCTCCTTTTAATTCAAATGGATGAAACTCATTCTTCACCTCCCACATTTCTCCATCAAGCCTAATATTGGAATTGAGATGACTTATTGATCTAAATTCCAAATCAAGAATATACGAAAGAATTATATCTTTCTCAATAATATTTACATTCCTACCTATTATTATTTGAGTTTATCTTCAGATACATTATGCTATTTAGGTGAAATCTATTTTTCCTTATTTTTAGGGTGTTGGACCATTTCTTCAAATTTTCCAAACCTACATTGGATTGGAGGCCACTATCGGAAAAGGAATCATCAATGACCCTAAGGTAGGTGGTCTCATCATTTTCCAAATTTTTTTTGGTGTTTTCATAGTCGCGTCGTTGTGTTACACGCCGTCCATTACCATGTGTTTCCCTAAAATAGATTTCTTAATTTCAATTTAATATATGCACTTTTTTAACTCCCAAGAATCATTATTTAGTACATTGAGGATGCTAATGCTAATCACGGACACCCCTTGTGTAACACCCTAGGTAAATAAAGAATATGACATTTTTATATTTATCCATATTTGTGAATAAAATATTAATATTACTTTAATGGCAACACTATGCTCGATGGCATACCCAATACGCGACAATGAGTTCCTTTGATATCTTACGTTGCACTCTAATAATAAAATAATATTATTTTAAATGGTAGTTAAGGCCTAGCCATTTTAATGGTGGGAAAGAATGGAACTAACTAAAAAATGATTATATATGTTTTTCAAATATTTTTACTTTTATCCAATAAATGTTAGAGTCGTAAAATGCAAATGAATCAAATTTTAAGCATAAATCTTCTAATATTCTTTAAAATGGTCGATTAACCGCCTTTTGATGGAGAACCATTTTTAAATATAATTTTGACAATTTTATATGTTTCATTTGAAAAAATAAAATCCTTCTTTAGAATCTGGAAATCAAAATTTACTTTGTGTAAATTTTTGTTATTTTTCTGATAAAGATCATTTTTAGTGAAAATGTTGCATTTTAATTCAAAACCTCCTTTTAATATGATTTATTTATATGGATAGATTATATTTTTCATTGATATTAAAGTTTATTTAGAATATATTTTTACCATTTAATCCAATTGTGGTCATTGGAATCAATTTTACTTTGAAATTTGACTTAAACTAGTACTAATCTTTTAATAGATATTGTTTCTTAAAAACACGCTATTTGTTTTGACAGCGGGAATTAATTATTAAATTAATTAATGCAACTTATATGTTTTGAATTTTGTAAAATAGACATCATTTTTGAATTTGTAATATCAAATATATCTTATGGTGAATATTTGGTATTTTTCTGAAAAACTTCAATTTTTGATGAATAGTGAAACCACTAAGTGGTAGTTAAGGAAACTGTTTTTTTGTTTAAATGAAATTTTAGAACTTCTGTGATTTGATTTTCAAAAAACTGACATACATGGTTGTCATTAGGAAGTAAAATGTGGTTCAATGAGATTAAAATAATTTTTGGTGAATAGTAACTTTTAAGTTTTATTAATCACGATTAAAGGTAATTAGTGTAATTTAAGGTAAAAATAATGTTTTAATAATATTAAATGACCTTGAAACATTTACTACCATTATTGGATGAGTCATGGCCGACTAAGACAATCCATGGGTCAACTTGGGGACCCCATGGAGCCACTTTGGTTGGAAAATGATATTAATAACTTTTTATTTAAAGTTAAAATTAAAATGTCACAAACATGTATTGTTTTGCTAAAACAATTTTTACATGGGGTTATACAAGTCATATTTTTGACTATAAATATTCATTATAAAGATACAAATCTCACCTAAATCATGATATTTTTTTTATAATTTTTATACATTAAATAAATGAAATTATTTATGATACCATGATGATGCAGCGATTACCTCATTATTTAACAATTTAAATAAAATGAAAATATAATGTAAAATATAAGACCTAAACTTATCAAAAACCTATTGGATGGGTTTATTTAGAACTATTATCACCTTATACTCAAAATATATAATTTTAGGACCTTTAAAATCCGAAAATCATTTTATAATAAAGTAAAAGTTTATGACTTTTCAAAAGTGCCCCTTCTCTCCTCTTATAAAAGGCCCCCACCTCTACCACCTTAACCACACCTCTCAAGCCTTTGTCTCGGCCAACCCCTACCCATTTCATCTCTCCAAATCCCTCTCTTCATCATTGAATCCTCAAAGTTGGGCATAATCTTTTCCAAGTAAGCCTTTGAGCTCAAATCAAAAAGAGTTACCTGATTTAAAGGTAATGTCTTCCCTTGTGTTCTTTTGTTTTATTTTGTTTCTCCACCCCTCTAAACTCTATTTATTCCTTTATTTTGTAACAAAACCAGTATATAAAATATACTAGGATGTTTTTTATGTGAATTATTCGAGCTACACTTACACACACCTTCGTCTAATTCTTAAAGAACATACTGTTTCTGTGGATGGCGAATTTCTGCCTCACGAAACGATGATTGTTAAATCTTATCTTAACACCTTTCATGGTGTCCATTATGATGTAATTATATTTTATATATGATATATATAGTATTTATGTTTTCTATATGCTTCTTAATTTTATATTTAAAACATTCCTTTATGCTTTTCATGTTGTGCAAATGTGATAATTTCATACGAGGAAGTGTGGACTACCGCCCCCTCAAGTGATGTGACTCGTTCATGTAATACATGGAATGTATAAAGAATGAAATTAATGAACATATGTGACCTTTATAACATATATATTATACTGTAATTATAATATATATATCTCTCAATTATTTTTTATTCCATTAATATGACAAAGAAATGAAAGTAGCGTTCATGCATACGTACGGCCTACCGTCTCCATGAACGGTGCATTTTATTTCTTTTTATCTCCGAATGTTATGGAGTTGTATAAAATGAATATGTACTGGATATATATGATATTCAAATCATTTATACCATTATGGAGATTATTTACATATAACGACATGGACAATCATTTTCAAACAAGTTCATTTTTGACTCATGTACCAAACATCGACAAAAACGTCTGATATGAACTCACATTATTAACCAATTATTATAACATTATAATATGTGATATGAATGGAATAATAATCTTTAAAAGATATCTTTAAGAAATTATAAATTTACCAAAGTTTATTATTCAGGAATATAAAGAAATGAACAAGACAAATCAGACTTGAGGTAAGGGATCCAACCTCTCTCGTTCTTTTTAAGTACTCTCTTTTAAGTCATTTCTTATAAGCTCATAATTCTTATGTTCGGGATGTTATTTTATATTCATCATAATTTAATTTTTATGTTCATAATATTAGAGACCCTATTTGATCTCATTAATCCATTTTTGGAAGTTTTATGTGGCGCTGTTAGGCCGTCGAGTTTTCGTAAGTGATTTTTCATCTCACTTTTATTCCTGTGAGATTTATGCTAAATTTTCCACCATTTTCCTTTGAGTGGTGTATGCACTGCCCATTATTCTAATCTTGGTGTAATATAATTTCGTTTATGGGTATTTACATCAATGTTGTATAGTCCTTCTTTCATGGGGTGTACATTTCATAAGTTACCGAATTCGGTAAGGGAACCTTTCACCCTCCTCATTTTAAAAGACATTTTTTGGTCTTTTAATCTTATTATGATGGGATATGTTATTATATATCCTTATTTATATAAATTTTATGTAAAAGTGATGATATAACCCTTTTATCTCTCATCAACTCATTTTCTAAATTTTGAAGTGACGTCATTAGGCTGTCAAATTTTTGCAAGGGAACTTCTTAACCCAATTTTGATTCTTTGGGATAAACTTGTACTCCTTGAATATGTCATTATATGAATATGTGTTAATAACCTATGATTTTTTTACACTTAATATCCACTTATATTTGGTGTATTCATTTTTCACACATAATTATGTAATTGATTTATACTTAATCCAAGGATACCGTTTTTGTAAGGGACTTCGTCTCGATCTCCTTTCATTAAGGAATATTTTTTTTCTAATACAAGGATTTATTTTATACAGTGTATAAACCCCTTTGACTTATACTTTTATTCAAAAGGAATATTTTCTATACAAAGAGTTTTAATAAATGACAAAACGTATGTTTCTTTTTAACGTACACGGTGACAATGACCTTTCCGCCGCTGTGAGTATTATTTGATCTTTGGCTTCCTCAACAAGTCGTTATATTTTTAAAAGTAAATAAATACCATATAATATTTGTTGGTATTGAAAATGGTTTTGATAATGGATTTTTTATGTCAATATATTTAAGTGATATATTGTGCTTGAAATGTGGAAATGTTTTCCTTCCTTTATAATTTTTTTATGTGTTATGATTTTATTATGGTACTTGGACATTTGACGGGTGGTTATGTGATAAACCATATGACGGGTGGTGCCGTGAATACCAGGATGGGTGGTTATGTTATAACCTCCAATGCATTGGGTATGGAATTCGTCCATACGGCTATTCCATTAAGTATGTGTGGAATTCGACCGTATGGTTATTCCATTTAAGTATGTTTATGTCCCAAGTTACCTATATATGTTATGTGTTCTTTATATGGGTTTTATGGTAATCTTTTGGTTAAAAAAGGGTAAGTAATGGTCTTTTATTCAGTGAAGAGTTTTTACTACTTTATAAAGGTTAAAATTATTACTTTGGTAAAGTACTTATGGTTTACTTGTTGTTTTGAAAAACTAACAGTTTTCCTTGTTTGTGTATCCTTTACTAGGCTTTTTATGCTCATCCCAAGTTTTTGAAATGTTTTCCACAGGACTTAAAGATGAATAGGGTTAAGGATGGGATCAAGTAAATACATTCTATCTAAAACATGGAACTAGACATGTTTCTTTTTAAGTGTTTTTTTATTTTATGGAAACTTAGTAGAAGTGTCTACTATGTAATCTTTTGAGATGTAGTAGTTATGACCTAATTCTCTAAAACTCTAAACCTGAAAAGATCCTCTATGTGAATTATTCATTTAATTCATGATTAAGTAATGTTTAAGGTCGGGGCCTTATAGTTGGTATCAGAGGTTGGTTTAGATAACTTTAGAGGTTAGGGTATTCTCTAAGAATAAGTGACATTACTATAATGGTTAGGATTTCAGAAATAGTCCTAGTTTTAGATAAAGTGAATGAGTAAGTATATATTAGTGTTTATCTTCCTCATTATTACATGATGGTTTTTTTGATATACTCACACTGACCTTTTTGGTTTTAGTAAATGGCTGGATCTAGCAGGCACCAATGTAATAGTGGATGTGAAGGAAACTGTGACAGTTTTCTGAGTGAGAAACTGAATGATATGGGAGCTTCAATGAGAACTCTTGTGTTTATCCTCAACCAACTATCTGGAGTCATGATTTACCACCTAAACATTGGTGATTTCTATAAGGAATAATATATGTGAGAAACAAATCCCTACGAAGCTACAGGTAATAATTATAAAGGTAAGTGTGTTCAAAAACCTATGTGTCAAAGATGTGGAAAGAAACACCTAGGAAAATGTTTCAAAGGGACAGAAATATGCTATAGATGTGGAAATGAAGGTCATAAAGCAAGAACCTGTCATGGAAAAATGAAGCATCCAGTTGACTCGAGGAAAGGGAAAGAAGTTATTTCTGAGGGATCAATTGAATGTTTTAAATGTGGTGTGCATGGTAATTATTCAAACACATGTCCTATGAAGAAGTTTCGGGAATGGGATCACCAAGATCGTACAAATATTCGTTTACCAATACCTAATGCCATTCCGATTGAGGATGAAGAAACTAAAAATGACCAATCAAAGGTATGGATTATTTATTAACTTTTTTTTCCTATTTTGGAATCTTAGGATATGATTCATGATTTTGTTTGTAGGAAATAATTATTTTAGAATAAGTTGAAAAGGAATGGTTAATGGATCATGAAGAATTTTGAATGAGTAAGAAGTCAACATATAAGGGCTTCAAGAGTTATGGTGAAATTCTTAAGAGTATTAAGTCTCTTTTGATGATGGGGTTACATTAGAAGACTTTTTATAGTATGTGTAACCCTGGTATTTGATATGTGAAAATTTTAATCAAGGAATAGTTATCTGTTCTTTTTTGTACATAGTTATAAAGAACCATTTGGGTTTATTTGATCCTTACTTTTGAGGTAATTATGGGTTACTATATGTTATGATGGAAAGTGAAAGGCATGAGATAAAATTGAGTTTAAATTATGTTATGGTTATTTTTGATGATTTTATCTCTTTTTGGGGAATTATTTTAGATTTATATAGTTTGGAAAAAGGATAACACACAGACCGTGTGACAACCCATCGCGTCGGACAAAACTGTAGGAATTGAACCCACAGTCAAAGTGCGACTGGTATTTATCGCCTACCACTGGACTACGTGAATTCCCTAGTTAGTTTGACTAATTCTTTTTATTTAGATGATTTTATGAATTAAGAGTGATTTGATTTTGGGTTATCTATGGAAATTATTAACCTATCATGGAGGATATGTGATTAGGTTAATTACTTTTAAATACGAGACTTTAAGAGCAACTGATGTTGTTTGGAGATAAATGTTACGATTTAACTTGGAAGACTATGTTATTAAATCCTTAAAATATTTGTGTTTCAATCTTAGTTTGGTTTACTTTTGGTCTTTGTTGAACTTTGGGTCTTGTTGGACAAATTTTAAAGATTAAAAATATATTTCTTTTTTATAAAGGATTATCCTTTTTGGGTATTATCTGATCTCATACTAACCTTTATGGTTTTAGTTTTGGTTAAGGTCTAAAGACATGGGAAGTATACAGTTCTATTTTCTGGATTAGGTGATTCTCTAGAAGTTGATTATAGCTCTCTTAATGTAAACAAGTCATCCTAAATCCTCGTCTTTTGGAGAAAATATGATTTCGTGTAAGAAATATAGTAAAAGTTGAAAATCAACATGACAGGTAAGTATGTTTCCTTATGTTTTAGTTAAGCTCAAAAATAAATTCCCCAATGAAAAGTAACTTAAAAAAATGTTGTCCATTAACTTTTCCTACTGGGGAATCCAATACCGTTTAACCCATCACAAATTTGTGATTTTCGGGTGGTTAACTTTCTCCTAAACATGTTTTCTATCACACTCCCTCAGAACATGACCCTTTGTTTTTTCTTCCATATCCATGTTTTCATACATGTAATCCTAGTATGGTTTAACTTGGGTGACCTTTGTACTTCCGTTTCTTTCTTTTAAAGTGATAGTTTAATTTACTCTTTTTCCGATGTGGGGCTTTCAATGAAGTTTCTGATCCCAATTTTAAAATTGCGAAGACGCAATTCCCAAAAGGGGGGAAGGATGTAACACCCCAAGTAAATAAAGAATATTACATTTTTATATTTATCCATATTTGTGAATAAAATATTAATATTACTTTAAAGGGAACGCTATGCTCGATGGCGTACCCAATACGCGACAATGAGTTCCTTTGAAATCTTACGTTGCACTCTAATAATAAAATAATATTATTTTAAATGGTAGTTAACGCCTAGAAATTGTAATGGAGGGAAAGAACATAACTCACTAAAAAATTATTATATATGTTTTTCATATATTTTTACTTTTATCCAATAAATGTTAGAGGCGTAAAATGAAAATGAATCCAAATTTAACCATAAATCTTCTAATATTCTTTAAAAAGGTCGATTAACCACCTTTTGATGGAGAACCCTTTTTAAATATTATTTTGACAATTTTATATGTTGTATTTGACAAAATAAAATCCTTCTTTAGAATCTAGACATCAAAATTTACTTTGTGTAAATTTGTTTTATTTTTCCGATAAAGATCATTTTTAGTGAAAATGTTGCATTATAATTCAAAAACTCCTTTTAATCTGATTTACTTATATGGATATATTATATTTTTAATTGATATTAAAGTGTATTTAGAATATATTTTTTCCATTTAATCCAATGTTGGTCATTGTAATTAATTTCACTTTGAAATTGGACTTAAACTAGTGGTAATCTTTTAATAGATATTGTTTCTTAAAAACACGCTATTTGTTTTGACAACGGGAATTAATTATTAAATTCATTAATGAAACTTATATGTTTTTAATTTTGTAAAATAGACATCATTTTTGAATTTGGAATATCAAATATAGCTTAGGGTGAATTTTTGGTATTTTTCTGAAAAACTTCAATTTTTGGTGAATAGTGAAACCACTAAGTGGTAGTTAAGCAAACTGATTTTTCGTTTAAATGAAACTTTACCACTTCTGTGATTTGATTTTCAAAAATCCGACATACATGGTTGTCATTAGGAAGTAAAATGTGGTTCAATGTGATTAAAATAATTTTTGGTGAATAGTAACTTTTAAGTTTTATTAATCGCGATTAAAGGTAATTAGTGTAATTTAAGGTAAAAATAATGTTTTAATAATTTTAAATGACCTTAGCACATGTCCTAACCTTATTGGATGAGTCATGTCTGACCAAGAGAATCCATGGGTCAACTTGGGGACCCAATGGAGCCACTTTGTTTGGAAAATGACATTAATAACTTTTTATTTAAAGTTAAAATTAAAATGTCACAAACATGTATTGTTTTGCTAAAACAATTTTTACACGGGGTTATACAAGTCTTATTTTTTACTATAAATATTCATTTGAAAAATAAAAATATTTCCTACATCATGATATTTTTTTTATAATTTTTAGACATTAAATAAATTAAATTATTTATGACACGATGATGATGCAGCGATTACCTCATTATTTAACGATTTAAATAAAATGAAAAGATAATGTAAAATATAAGATCTAAACTTTTCAAAAACCTATTTTATGGGTGTATTTAGAAGTATTATCACCTTATCCTCGAAATGTATAATATTGGGACCTTTAAAATCTGAAAATCATTTTATAATAAAGTAAACGTTTATAACTTTCCAAGAGTGCCCCTCCTCTCCTCTTATAAAAGGCCCCCACCTCTACCACCTTACCCACACCTCTCAAGCCTTTGGATCAGCCAAAAACTACCCATTTAATCTCTCCAAATCCATCTCTTCATCATTGAAGCCTCAAATTTGGGTAGAATCCTTTCCAAGGAAGCCTTTGAGCTCAAATAAAAAAGAGTTACCCGATTTAAAGGTAATGTCTTCCCTTGTGTTCTTTTGTTTTATTTTTCTTCTCCAAACCTCTAAACTCTTTTTATTCCTTTATTTTGTAACAAAACAAGTATCTCAGATATACTAGTATGTTGTTACGTGAAGGATTTGAGCTACACTTACACACACCTTCGTCTAATGGTTAAAGAACATACTGTTTCTGTGGATGGTGAATTTATGCCTCACGAAACAATGATTGTTCAATCTTCTCTTAACACCTTTCATGGTGGCCATTAGGATGTCACTATATTTTATATATGATATATATGGTATTTATTTTTTCTATATGATTCTTAATTTTATATTTAAAACATGACTTTATGATTTTCATGTTGTGCAAATGCGATAATTTCATACGAGGAAGTGTGGACTACCGCCCCCTCAAGTGATGTGACTCATTCATGTAATACATGGAATGTATAAAGAATGAAATTAATGAACATATTTGACCTATATAACATATATATTATACTGTAATTATAACATATATATCTCTCAATTATTTTTAATTCCATTAATATGACAAAGAAATGAAAGTAGCGTTCATGCGTACGTACGACCTACCGTCTCCATGAACAGTGCATTTCATTTATTTTTATCTCCAAATGTTATGGAGTAGTATAAAATGAATATGTACTGGATATATATGATATTTAAATCATTAATACTAATCTGGAAATTATTTACTTATTACTACAGGGAAAATCATTTTCAAACAAGTTCATTTTTGACTCATGTACCAAACATCGACAAAAACGTCTGATATGAACTCACATTATTAACCAATTATTATAACATTATAATATGTGATATGAACTGAATAATAATCTTTAAAATATATCCTTAAGCAATTATAAATTTACCAAAGTTTATTATTCAGGAATATAAAGAAACGAACAAGACTAGTCAGACTTGAGGTAAGGGATCCAACCTCTCTCGTTCTTTTTAAGTACTCTCTTTTATGTCATTTATTATAAGCTCATCATTCTTATGTTTGGGGATATTATTTTATATTCATCATACTGTAATTTTTATTTTAATAATATGAGAGACCCTATTTGATCTCATAAATCCATTTTTGGAAGTTTTAAGTGGCGCCGTTAGGCTGCCGAGTTTTCGTAAGGGATTTTTCATCTCACTTTTATTCCTGTGAGATTTATGCTAAATTTTCCACCATTTTCCTTTGAGTGGTGTATGTTCTTCCCATTATTCTAATCTTTGTGTAATATAATTTTGTTTATGGGTATTTACATCAATGTTTTATAGTCCTTTCATGGGGTGTATATTTCGGAAGTTACCCAATTCGGTAAGGGAACCTTTCACCCTCCTCATTTTAAAAGACTTTTTTAGGTATTTTAATCTTATTATGATGGGATATGTTATTATATATCCTTACTTCTATAAATGTTATGTCCAAGTGATGAGATACCCCTTTTTATCTCTCATCAACTCATTTTCAGAATTTTTATGTGACGCTGTTGGGCTGTTAAATTTTTGCAAGGGAACTTCTTAACCCAATTTTGATTCTTTGGGATAAACTTATACTCCTTGAATATGTCGTTCTATGAATATGTGTGAATAACCTCTTATTGTTTTACAGTTAATATCCACTTATATTTGGTGTATTCATTTGTCACACATAATTATGTAATTGATTTATCTCTAATCCAAGGATACCTTCTTTGTAAGGGACTTCATCTCGATCTCCTTTCATTAAGGCATATTTTTGTTCTAATACAATGCTTTATTTTATACGGTGTATAAACCCATTTGACTTATACTTTTATTCTAAAGGAATATTTTCTATAAAAATCGTTTTGCTAAATGACAAAAAGTATGTTTCTTTTTAACGTATGTGGTGACAATGACCTTTCCGCCGCCGCGAGTATTATTTGATCTTTGGCTTCCTAAACAAGTCATTATATTTTTAAAAGTAAATAAATACCATATACTCTTTTTTGGTATTGAAAATGGTTTTGATAATGGATTTGTTATGTCAATATATTTAAGTGATATATTGTGCTTGAAATGTGGAAATGTTTTCTTTCCTTTATAATTGTTTTATGTGTTATGATTTGATAATGGTACTTAGACATTTGATGGGTGGTTACATGATAAACCATATGACGGGTGGTGCCGTGAATACCAGGATGGGTGGTTACGTTATAACCTCCAATCCATTGGGTATAGAAGTTGGTCATATGGCTATTCCATTAAGTATGTGTGGAAGTCGACCGTATGGTTATTCCATTTAAGTATGTTTATGTCCCAAGTTACCTCTATATGTTATGTGTTATTTATATGGGTTTTATGGTAATATTTTGGTTACAAAAGGGAAAGTAATGGTATTTTATTCAGTGAAGAGTTTTTACTACTTTATAAAGGTGAAAAGTATTACTTTGGTAAAGTACTCATGGTTTACTTGTTGTTTTGAAAAACTAACAGTTTTCCTTCTTTGTGTATCCTTTACTGGGATTTTTATGCTCATCCCAAGTTTTTGAAATGTTTTCCACAGGAATTAAAGATAAATAGGGTCAAGGATGGGATCAAGGAAAGACATTCTATCTAAAACATGGAACTAGTCATGTTTCTTTTTAAGTGTTTTTTTTATTTTATGGAAACTTGGTAGAAGTGTCTACTATGTAATGTTTTGAGATGTAATAGTTATGACCTAATTCTCTAAAACTCTAAACCTGAAAAGATACTCTATGTGAATTATTCATTTAATTCACGATTAAGTAATGTTTAAGGCCGGGGCCTTATACCTTGGGTGTTCCATCTTGAATTTCCCCTTTTAAATTAATTTTTAAAATGTTTGGAATTCATCCTAAGCATTAATAATGGGTTTTAATTTAATTTTCACACTCCCACATAACTGTTTAATGAACCAAAATAACCTTCTAAGTGCATGTCCTGACTTATACACATAATTTACCATGTGGGTAATTTCCCAATTAACAATGGTACCTTCTAATAACCTCATTGAACCTTGAAAATTATTTTGTTATGTATTGCTTCATAAAATGGAAGGAATTAAATTGAATGGATTATACATGTTTTTTTCATTACATTGATGAATTTAAAGTATTAAATGAAATTAATTATAAAGGGAGGAAAGGCCATGCCGATCATTTCTTACTTTATTATATTCTCAAATATGAATTGTAATTCCCTCGATTATAATTGGGATTCATAAGAATAATGCATGAAAGGAAATTCCTCATGTATATTATTATAAATATGATTATGTCTTTGATATGGGTTGTGGAATGGTGGTAAGGGTTATGTGGGGTGTAAAGATTCATGCTCCCTTACATTGGGTGGTGTGCTTGACATCACACACTGTTGATACTATTTGGATGGTGGCCATGATGCACCATGTCCCTTGATTTGGATTTTAGCATGATGAAAAATCCACCATCCCGAGTGCCATGCATGATATCTGTCACTCTTCATGGTATGTAGGGTGTTTACCCTTTTTCTTGAGATTATATGTCTATTTAGACTAGTTATGGATGTATATATTATGCCCCGACCCATCCATAACCTAGTATTCCAGGTATATGGCCACTTACATCTTGACTTACATGGTCCATATAGTTGGATTCAATATATAACTATACTATATATATTATTTCTATATATATTATTTCTATATATATTATTACTATATATATAGTCACTAATCAGACACTTGTTCTTACCATGAGCTCATGTAGGTATAGCCTCCATGTTTCCCTGAGGAACTGGAGAATGTTGGTTATTTACTTATCATGGTTTGTTATTCTATTTATACTATAACACTATTTAGCCATGATCGTTGCTTGGATTACTTCTAGACATAGTTTTTTGTGCCCTACAAGGATTTTTTATCACATCTTACTCAGGATTCCTTTTTAACCTAAGTAAATTACGTATCTATAGGTATGGATAAGGGAAAGATCCCTGCTATAGATTTTTTATATGCATTTCCTATATATGGAGAATAGAATCAGAGGAATGAGCATATGCTATAGATTATTGTGGAGCATCCTTTTTTATATTTTTTATAACATGATTTTATATTCATTCCCACTATTTCCATTTTGTATAAAAGCAAGCCATGCATCTATGTATATGACACTACCTAGTGGATTTTGATATTATTATTCAGTTACTTAGTATTTAGTCTTCTGTGATTTATTATTAGTATGTATGTATGTATCATTCTTCCACTATTGAATTTTTATTATGTTATTCAATGTTCCACCTATATGATGGTATTTTCTCCCCACTATACCACCTTTACACCCTCGTTGCTAATCAATAGCCTATGGCGTATGAGGAGGAATGCATGAGGCCATGTGACCCATCGTTTTGAGGTATGGGATAAGTCTATCTTGGGTTGGGATATTACAAATCGAATTAATGTGGGTTTTATATTGATATTTGAAGCCTTGTAAAATTATTTTTGACCTTAATTACTACATTTACCCTTACCAAGGTGACAAGTATTCATCATGGTTACCATTTATAATGGAAAAAAAATTTGAACTATTTAATAAATTTTAATATTATGATTCCAAATATAGAAACCATTTTATCACATTTAGTCCCAATAATTGTTAGAAATTAATTTAAAAATAATCAAACAAAACACAAAGAAAAATGGTTGTTCAAATAAATTCATTTTTAAGTATAAAATTTTTTTATATCAAAATTATGAATAATATAAACTAAAATGAAATTATTTGGACTATTTTTATTAAAAAAACTAATTTGGTTTTAAGATAAATTTAATTAATAATGGTAACATTTAAATAATTTAATGGAAATGATTTTTTTAATAAAATAGTTTTATTAACATTCACTAAAAATTAAACTTCTTAGAAAAATCCCATGATTTCACCTCAAGATAATTTTTTATGATAAAATAAAAAAATTATATCCTTTTTATCAATTAAAATTTATACAATTAGTGTACATGAATTATAATATCTAATCATAATAAGTAAAAAAATATCATTTTTAAAGAAAATGTATTTTGATGCATAAAATGACTTAACTAAAAAATGAGGGATTATTTCCTAATAATTTTTCAATATATTTTAACTAAGTAAAACCATTATATTTGTATTTCACAACATAGTTACTCATATTAATACATTATAATTCTACTACGTAGTTAAATTGACCATTTTTAAATAATAATATTTCTTAATCAATAATGCTTGGGGTTGAGTGTTCTTTATGCTATCAAACATAGTCTTATTTTAAAAAATATTAGGTTGTTACATTAACTCCCATTTTAATAAATTGTATCCTCACAATTTCATCTTCATATTGGTAATTCAGGGTTTAATATTTGAAAATACCTTTTTTGAAAACCCATATCTTAAAAAGTGTTAATAAGTCTTCCTTTTAAAGGGGAAGTAGGAAACATAAATTTTACTTGAAATAACACATAATTAGACTCCTAGATAAAGATAACATTTATGAGGAAGTAGAAATATATACTTAGAGGAGGAGATTAATGTTTAATTAATGATGTGGAGTGATAGATAACATGGATTGAAAGAATTTTATTGGTCATGATAAATTCAATAACCATAGAACCATAAATAAATATGAAATTAAGAACACTATAAATTCATTATAAATAAAAAAAATAGGATAAAATTTTTATTTCAAGAACTTTTTCCTATTTTTGACGAAATCCTTTACTATCTAGACTAAGAACATAAAAAAATATACTTGGTTTTCTTTAAATCCAAAAATACCATTTTATTCTTTGGTTCTATGTTTCAATCAGTTTCCTCTTTTATATCGTCTTTTACTCCAAAATGATTATCACAGGGAAATAAATAAAACCTTTATATGATGAAATAATACATTTAACTCCAAAATTCCCATAATAACACTAATGTTTCAACTTATATAATTCCATAAATAAATAACCAAGTATATCAAATAACCTCAATAACTTCAACATTAAATAATATTTTAACCTCAAATATTGTGTCATACATTTCAGGTTAAATCCCCAAAAATTTAATATAATTCTTCCCAAATAATCCTTCACGTTAAAATTATGGCTTACATATACCTCTACCCAATAAAATATTTCCCTAAATATCATTAATTGCCTATAAATATTGTCACCTAAAAACTAAAAGGGGGTTTATATTCATTTTAACTTGTGATCAAGAATAAACTAATAAAAAATTATTGTATCCAAAACTCCTAAGTAAATATCACATGAAAACACTCTAATTTCCATAGTTATTTAAACCCTACTCTGATACCAACTATAATATCCTCAAACCTACAATCTCAGATCTAGTGTGAAAAACATAGTCCTTGCATTTCAGGACTTTATACAAATAAATATATGTAACGACCCAAAGTTTTTCAATGGAAAATTACCTTCTTATATCTATGTCATAAAAACACAAAACAATAAACTACTAAGGATAAGTGACCTTTAAACATAATTTTGTCACCCCTATGTTTGGAATTTTAAAAATCTGACATACACAGTTGTGTTCAAGATAGTTTTTGGAGTCTAATGAAACAAAAACAATTTTTGGTGAATAGTAACCTACCCTTATGAATAGTAATATGACCCTTGTGAATAGTAACTAAGAGTAACATTACCTATGAATAATAAAATAAAATTTAGACATCATAGAAAGTGACAATTTGACCTTAGTAAACGTTTTTGGTATTTTATAAGTCATCGATAATTAATTATAATTAATTAATTAATTTAAAAGAATATTTATTTTCCTGAAATATATTCATAAACTATTGAATCAAAGTCTAATATTTTTTAGATAATTTTATAAGACCCTAAGTAATTTTTAAAAGAACTACAAAATCATTTTTAATTTTAAAAACTGTTTTTTTAAGTAAATTATGATTTTAATTAAATATTAAATTAATGATATTTATAAAATTATTTTTGAAAAATGGACATCATTTTGGGATTATACACTTCGAAAAATGGTAGGGTAAAATTTTTGGGTTTATTCTGAAATACTTCAATTTTCGGGTGAATAGTAAAAAATACAGTTTTTCGCATAATCGGTGTACGCTAAATTGCATCATTAATGACGTAATGATGACATAAACATTCTAGAACTTTAGTTTCGGCCAAAACATATTAAATTTCATAAATGGTTTCTTAAAACACAATAAATCCAATTCTCAAACCTAAAATGAACTTTCCAAACCCTAAAGTCAAAAAGTGATTTTTTAAAGTGTCTTTTTCTCTTTCTTTCACTTTCCTTTTAATAAATTAATGAATTCGAATTATAAAGAAGAGTTAAAGCCTAAAACTAATTTTATTATATTAATATATGATTTAGGATGTCAAAAAACAACTATTACAAGTCTAACTTATGATATATTATTTTATTTAATATTTTATGCCAAAAACACCTCCCTCCTCATGTATAAATAAGCCCTCCCCCTCCTCTTGCCAAACCACACCTCCCAAGCTTCAAGCATTGTCTAAGATCTGCCCGATCATCTTACCTAGCCTCTACCCCACGTCCAAGAGCTTCTGGTCTCATCAAAAGACCAAGCTTAGTCCCTTAAGGAGATTCTTAAGAGGAGGATTCTAAAGGTAATTTCTCTCCCTCTTCTCCTTTAATTTCCTTTCAAGTTAAAGTTCCTTTCTTGATCTCTCCCAACCTATCTTCATCCAAATTGTTCTGTATATCCAGTATTTTATATATAATATAATATTATGATTCTGATGTTATATTATATCACCCCACACCCTTTCCATCTTCCATTTATTTTATTAAAGAGAACGTTGTTCATGTGGTGAAAATTTATCACCTTCAAAAAACAACATGATCTCTTCTTCCATTTATACCTTCAATCTGGTCATGAAACCATTTTTATTGTTGAACCAGAATGTTTTGTAGGTATTATGTTCTATTTTAAGTTCTGGAAATAACATATGGCCATACTACTAAGTGAAAAATTAAAATGAGTTGGTTGTGATCAAAAAACCGCTCAAATTAGCCCAAATAATCTTCATTTAATTCTTATCTAATGATTCGGCCACATGGATATAATATAACTCATTATAAAATCATTCAAGCTTCTGTAATATCATTAATTACATGTAATATCAGTTATGGATGTTTACCCATGATCTACCCAAACATCAAATTAAGAATACAAGTGGACCGCTCAAGAAAACCATGAAAATGAACATCCCTGATCAATGTTTTTAAACTCTATAAGTCATCCAAAGGAACATAATATGAAATAATGAAACCATAATGAACCCTATTAATGTATAAAAGGATATGGAATTTATAATTAATGAATATAATGTCATTATACAGGACATTAAAGAGAAGGAGGCATTCGAGTACAAGCTAAGGGGAAATCTCGAACCCAATTTTCTTCCTTCGGGTTCTCCCTCTTTCACTCCATTTTTGATATGGTTACTCCTCAAAGGTCTTTTTTTCATCATTTACTTTACTTTTCTGGGATATACATGTTTTTCACTGGTTTTTATGTCCATCAAAATGTTTTCCAAAAGAACTCTTCTTTCAAGATCTAACCTTTTACCTCTCATTCAAGGTTGATGGTTCTTATATCAAGTATGTTGTTCCCTCTTTCTTTTGGGTACCCAAAGCTTATGAATGTGTTATTATGATATGAAACCCATTACTTTCCATGGGTTATTTATGTACATGTTTGATATGTGTTCTATGTGGCAAGCATGATAATGATAATGTTATGATGTGACGGGTGCGCCCGGAATTATATAGCGCAATATGAATGTTTAAATGTGATGGGTGCGCCCAGAATTATATAGCGCTCCAATGCATTGGGTAAAGTGATGAATCTCATGAGTAAATGTGAAATTATGCGTGAACATGATGCTAGCTTTGTTCACAAGTATGGGTGGTAGTTACCCACTAATACATGATGTTTCATTTTTTATGCTTTGCCACATTTCAAGTTTATTGTTTATGCTCCTCTCATGTTCATGATCCATTGCCTATGTCATGATTATGCTCACCCCATTCTATATTGATCTTATCTATCCTATTACTGGGCTTCTATCTCACCCCTTTTTATGTATATCCTCAGGTGGCTACATGTACTAAGGAGAGTACAAGTGCTACTAAGAAGCTAGAGAAGATGAAATTAAATAAATGTTTATGGTTGATGTTGTATTTGTCATGTATGGTCCTAGTTTGACCAAGACACTAAACCTCTGGATCCTCAATGTGTAATACTATTATGTTGTTTATATTTGAAATGATGTAATAGTAATGTACGAAAAGGTTGGGTCGCTATAGCTGGTATCAAAGGAAAGGTTTAGTTAATTTGGGAATTAGGATTAGTGAACCCTAAAGACAACCTCTAGCATGAGACTAAGTACAAATATGCACACAAGGATATTTACCTAGGGATCCCATATGTTATGTTTTTGGTATAATTGTTTAAAAGGATAAGTTATTCATGACATGTTTACTTATGTTTTGTTCTAACCTTTTCTATTTTAGAAAATGGTGGGAACCAGGAGAAATCAGGCCAACAACTCTTGTGAAGGCCAATGCAACGATTGCCTGAACGACATCCCCAATGATTTTGGAGGTGGAGTTAAAAACTTCATGGCGATGCTTACCCAATTATCTCGGGTTATGAATAATAACCATAATAATGGGGAACGTCCTCCTTCACCAAAGAGGGAGCAACTAGCTATCGAATGTTTTATGCGGCAACGACCACTGATGTTTTGTGGATCTTCTGATCCACTAGTTGCGGAACAGTGGGTCAACTCCATGGAGAAGATCTTTTCTGTTCTTCATTGTTCCGAGACAGAGAAGGTGACTCTAGCTGTTTATCGTCTAGATGGATAAGCTGATCAATGGTGGGCTTTGATTAAAAACACCAAGCCAAGGGAGGAAATTGAAGAGATGGAATGGGAAGACTTTAAGATAATGTTTCTTAATAAGTACTTCCTATGAACACTTCGCACGAAGATAGAGATAGAATTCATAGAGCTCAAGAAAAAAGCAGGAGAATCTGTCACAACCTATGAAGAAAATTTCACAAGGCTCACAAGGTATGCTTTGGGTTTTGTTATCAACAATGATAGCAAAATTGATAGATTATTTAGTGGATTAAAACCACATCTTCGAAAAGCTCTTGCAATTCGAGACTTTGGGAGTTATGAAGAAGTTGTTCGGTGTGCTCTCAAAGTGGAGATGGAGTTTGGAGAATGGTCCCATGGCTATGGTGATAAGAAAAGAAATATGGAGTTTCAAGCCAGTGGATCTAATGAAAAATATGGGAAGAAAGCACAATGACCCACTTTCCAAAAATGTGGGAAGTTGCACAAAGGGAACTGCCTCAAAGGGACGGGGAAATGCTTCAAGTGTCGGAAAGAAGGACACATAGCTCACGAGTGTCGAAGAGACATGAAAATGAAGGATAATGTAGCCGATGAAGGGAGAGAACCACTCGTGGTTCAATGCTACAAATGTAAGGAGCTAGGTCACTATTCAAACCAGTGCACTAAACCTCGAGTTCTCGAGGGTAATCAGCGCCAACGACCACCAAAGCCAAAAGAACAAGGGAAGGCTTATGCCATCACTACTGCGGAGGTGGAACATGATAATGAAGTCGTACAAGGTACACTTCCCATTCACTCAAGAATGGAAAAAGTCTTATTTGATTCTGGTTCTATGCATTCCTTTATATCTTGCATGTTTGCTAGAACTATAGAATCGAAGCCCCAAAACCTTGAAGTAGAGATATCTGTAAAAACACCAAGTGGTGAAATCATTGAAACCCAAGTGTTTGATTCTTCTCCTGTTGACGTATGTGGGAAGATTCTTCCAGCAAATATCGTAATACTTCCCTTGGTGGAATTCGACGCTATAATGGGAATGGATTGGCTCTCGTTATATAAGGCACATATCAATTGTCGGGAAAAGGAAATATATTTTCATATTCCGAACCATCCCATGCTCCTCTACAAATGCAAGGAAGATCATGAATCACCTTTGAGAAATCCTTCAATGGTGTGGGTGATGATTCCCTATGAATAAGCATACCTTGCCCAAATGTTTGAGTCAAAGGAAAGTTCCAACCTTGAGGAAATGCACATCGTAAGGGAATACAGCGATGTATTTCCCGAAGTGTTACCCGGAATTCCCCCGGATCGTGAGGTAGAGTTCTCAATTGAACTCATACCCGGAGCTACTCCTATCTCAAAGTGCCCCTATAGGATGGCTCCTATCGAACTGGAGGAGTTAAAGAAGCAGCTACAAGAGCATCTGGACAAAGGGTTCATACGCCCTAGTGCATCACCTTGGGGTGTGCCAGTGCTCTTTGTGAAGAAGAAGGATGGAACCATGCGGCTGTGTATCGATTATCGGGAACTCAACAAGATCACCATAAAGAACAAGTATCCTCTCCCAAGGATTGATGACTTGTTCGACCAGTTAAGAGGAGCTCAATACTTCTCAAAAGTGGATCTTCATTCTGGATATCATCAAGTAAAGGTGAAGAAGGAAGATATTCAGAAGACTGCCTTCCGTACAAGGTATGGGAACTATGAGTTTTTGGTGATTCCCTTCAGACTTACTAATTCCCCTGCAATCTTCATGGATTTGATTAATAGAGTCTTTAGACATTACCTCGACAAATTTGTGGTAGTGTTTATCGATGATATTCTCATCTACTCCAAGAGAAAGGAGGAACATGAAGAAGATCTAAGACTTGTGTTGGCGACATTGAGAAAGGAGAAGTTGTACGCCAAGTTCAGCAAGTGTGACTTTTGGATGAATCAAGTCACGTTCTTGGGACATGTGATCACAAGCGAGGGAATTTCTGTGGACCCTTCAAAGACAAAGGCGATTGAAGAATGGCCCAGGCCCTCTAGTGTCACAGAAATCCATAGTTTTCTTGGATTAGCTGGGTACTACCGATGTTTTGTGAGAAAATTCTCACGATTGTCAAGACCACTAACTAAGTTAACAAGGAAAGGGGTAAAGTATGTATGGACGGAAGAATGTGAGGGAAGCTTCAAGGAGCTAAAGAGAAGGCTGATCACTGCACCTGTACTCAAACTACCGAAAAGTGGAGAAAGTTTTGTGATATACAGTGATGCTTCAAAGAAAGGCTTGGGTTGTGTACTCATGCAAAATGATAATGTGATAGCCTACGCCTCACGACAGTTGAAGATCCATGAGCAGAACTACCCGACGCATGATCTAGAGTTGGAAGCCGTGATTTTTGCCTTGAAAATCTGGAGGCACTACCTTTATGGTGAGAAGTGTGACATATACACCGTCCACAAGAGCCTAAAGTATATATTCACACAAAAGGAGATCAACATGCGTCAAAGGAGATGGTTAGAGCTAATCAAGGATTACGATTGCTCTATTCACTATCATCCTAGAAAGGCGAACAAGGTAGCTGATTCTCTAAGATGGAAAGAACCTGCTACTCTATCCATGTTGAGGATTGAGAAAGACCCTATCTTCTTGGATATGCAAAGGATGGATTTGGGAATCTTAAGGGCAGGGGATACATACTACCTTGCCCAAATGATTTCGCAACCATCCATCAAACAGAAGATTAAGGAAACACAAAGGGATGATGTAGAGATACAAAAGAGGGTGAATGCAGTAAAGGAAGGGAAGCTGCAAGAGTTCCATATCGACGATGATGGTGTGATTCGGTTTGGAACGCAGCTTTGTGTGCCTTCATCACCTGGAATAAAGAAGAAGCTATTGGATAATGAACATAGCTCAACTTTCTCTATCCATCCTGGAAGTACCAAGATGTATCGTGATCTCCGAGAACACTTCTGGTGGGATAACATGAAGAAGGAGATTACAGAATATATATCAAGGTGCTTGGTATGTCAGCAAGTTAAAGCTGAGCGGCAAAAGTACAAAGGTATGATGCAACCATTGCCTATACCCATGTGGAAATGGGAAAATGTTACTATGGACTTTGTCACGGGTCTCCCGAAGACGTCAAGAAGAAATAATGCGATATGGGTTGTGGTTGACCGACTCACCAAGACTGCCCATTTTATCGCTATTCGGTAAGACCTCTCCCTTGAACAACTTTCAAGGATATATGTGAAGGAAGTAGTGATATTGCATGGTGTTCCGCTCTCGATTGTCTCTGATCGTGATCCAAGGTTCACTTTTAAATTCTGGAGGAGCCTTCAACATGCTTTGAGTACTAAATTAAATTTCATCACGGCCTATCACCCCCAAACTGATGACCAGTCTGAAAGGACTATTCAGACACTTGAAGATATGTTAAGATCCTGCTCTCTTGAATTCAAAGGTGGTTGGGATCAACATCTTCCATTGGTTGAGTTCTCATACAACAATAGCTTCCACTCAAGTATTCAGATGGCTCCGTATGAAGCTCTTTATGGGAGGCGATGTAGAACTCCAACCTGTTGGGATGAAGTTGGAGAACGAAAGCTACTTGGTCCCGATCTTGTTCAAGAGATGACAAAGAAGGTTCAAGTCATCCAGAAACAAATCAAAGCTGCTCAAAGTCGGCAAAAGAGCTATGCTGACAATCGTCGAAGGGACTTGGAGTTCGACGTTGGAGATAAAGTCTTCCTTCGAATATCTCCATGGAAGAGAGTCATGCGATTCGGTAAGAAAGGGAAGCTAAGCCCAAGGTACATTGGCCCCTTTGAGATCCTTGATCGTATAGGAGCCGTGGCCTATCGACTGGCACTTCCACCGAATATGGCTCAAGTTCATGATGTGTTTCACGTATCACTACTGAGGAAGTACATTCCAGACCCCTCACATGTACTAAACTCAGAGGTGGTACAGTTGGAAGATGATCTCTCATATGAGGAGCAGCCGGTAAAAATTCTGGACCAAATTGATAAGGTTCTACGCAACAAGATAACCCGCCTTGTCAAAGTGTTGTGGAGGAACCAAAAGTTTGAGGAAGCAACTTGGGAACCGGAAGAGGCAATGAAGGAGAAGTACCCTCACCTGTTTGTGTAAGGTGAAATTTCGGGGGCGAAATTTCTTAAGGGGGGAAGAATGTAACGACCCGCAGTTTTTCAATGGAAAATTCACTTCTTATATCTATGTCATAAAAACACAAAACAATAAACTACTAAGTGATAAGTGACCTTTAAAAATAATTTTGTCACCCCTATGTTTGGAATTTTAAAAATATGACATACACGGTTGTGTTCAAGATAGTTTTTGGAGTCTAATGAAACAAAAAAATTTTTTGGTGAATAGTAACCTACCCTTATGAATAGTAATATGACCCTTGTGAATAGTAACTAAGAGTAACATTACCTATGAATAATAAAATAAAATTTAGACATCATAGAAAGTGACAATTTGACCTTACTAAACGTTTTTGGTATTTTATAAGTCATAAATAATTAATTATAATTAATTAATTAATTTAAAAGGATATTTATTTTCATGAAATATATTCATAAACTATTTAATCAATGTCTAATAGTTTTTAGATAATTTTATAAGACCCTACGTAATTTTTAAAAGAACTACAAAATCATTTTTAATTTTAAAAACTGTTTTTTTAAGTAAATTATGATTTTAATTAAATATTAAATTAATAATATTTATAAAATTATTTTTGAAAAATGGACATCATTTTGGGATTGTACACGTCGAAAAATGGTAGGGGTAAATTTTTGGGTTTATTCTGAAATACTTCAATTTTCGGGTGAATAGTAAAAAATACAGTTTTTCGTATAATCGGTGTACACTAAATTGCATCATTAATGACGTAATGATGACATAAACATTCTAGAACTTTAGTTTCGGCCAAAACATATTAAATTTCATAAATGGTTTATTAAAATACAATAAATCCAATTCTCAAACCTAAAATGAACTTTCCAAACCCTAAAGTCAAAAAGTGATTTCTTAAAGTGTCTTTTTCTCTTTCTTTCACTTTCCTTTTAATAAATTAATGAATTAGAATTATAAAGAAGCGTTAAAGCCTAAAACTAATTTTATTATATTAATATATGATTTAGGATGTCAAAAAACTACTATTACAAGTCTAACTTATGATATATTATTTTATTTAATATTTTATGCCAAAAACACCTCCCTCATGTATAAATAAGCCCTCCCCCTCCTCTTGCCAAACCACACCTCCCAAGCTTCAATCATTGTCTAAGCTCTGCCCGATCATCTTCCCTAGCCTCTCCCCCACGTCCAAGAGCTTCTGGTCTCATCAAAAGACCAAGCTTAGGCCCTTAAAGAGATTCTTAAGAGGAGGATTCTAAAGGTAATTTCTCTCCCTCTTCTCCTTTAATTTCCTTTCAAGTTCAAGTTCCTTTCTTGATCTCTCCCAACCTATCTTCATCCAAATTGTTCTGTAAATCCATTATTATATATATACTATAATATTATGGTTCTAATGTTATATTATATCACCCCACACCCTTTCCATCTTCCTTTTATTTTATTAAAGAGAACGTTGTTCATGTGGTGATAATTTATAACCTTCAAAAAACAACATGATCTCTTCTTCCATTTATACCATCAATCTGGACATTAAACCATTTTTATGGTTGAACCAAAATTTTTTGTACGTATTATGTTCTATTTTAAGTTTTGTAAATAACATATGGCCATACTACTAAGTGAAAAATTAAAATGAGTTGGTTGTGATCCAAAAACCGCTCAAATTAGCCCAAATAATCTTCATTTAATTCTTATCTAATGATTCAGCCACATGGATATAATATAACTCATTATAAAACCATTCAAGCTTCTGTAATATCATTAATTACATGTAATATCAGTTCTGGATGTTTACCCATGATCTACCAAAACATCAAATTAAGAATACAAGTGGACCGCTCAAGAAAACCATGAAAACGAACATCCCTGATCAATGTTTTTAAACTCTATAAGTCATCCAAAGGAACATAATATGAAATAATGAAACCAGAATGAACCCTATTAATGTATAAAAGATTATGGAATTTCTAATTAATTAATATAATGTCATTATATAAGACATTATAGAGAAGGATGCATTCGAGTACAAGGTAAGGGGAAATCTCGAACCCAATTTTCTTCCTTCGGGTTCTCCCTCTTTCACTCCATTTTTGATATGGTTACTCCTCAAAGGTCTTTTTTTCATCATTTCCTTTACTTTTCTGGGATATACATCTTTTTCACTGGTTTTTATGTCCATCAAAATGTTTTCCAAAAGAAATCTTCTTTCAAGATCTAACCTTTTACCTCTCATTCAAGGTTGATGGTTCTTATATCAAGTATATTGTTCCCTCTTTCTTTTGGGAACCCAAAGCTTATGAATGTGTTATTATGAGATGAAACCCATTACTTTCCATGGGTTATTTATGTACATGTTTGATATGTTTTCTATGTGGCAAGCATTATAATGATAATGTTATGATGTGACGGGTGCGCCTGGAATTATATAGCGCAATATGAATGTTTAAATGTGGCGGGTGCGCCCGGAATTATATAGCGCTCCAATGCATTGGGTAAATTGATGAATCTCATGAGTAAATGTGAAATTATGCTTGAACATGATGCTAGCTTTGTTCACAAGTATGTGTGGTAGTTAACCACTAAGACATGATGTTTCATTTTTTATTCTTTGCCACATTTCAAGTTTATTGTTTATGCTCCTCTCATGTTCATGATCCTTTGCCTATGTCATGATTATGCTCACCCCATGCTATATTGTTCTTATCTATACTATTACTGGGCTTCTAGCTCACCCCTTTTGATGTATATACTCAGGTGGCTACATGTACTAAGGAGAGGACAAGTGCTACTAAGAAGCTAGAGAAGATGAAATTAAATAAATGTTTATGGTTGATGTTGTATTTGTCATGTATGGTCCTCGTTTTCCCAAGACACTAAACCTCTGGATCCTCCATGTGTAATACTATTATGTTGTTTATATTTGAAGTGATGTAATAGTAATGTAAGAAAAGGTTGGGTCTCTATAATATATCCCAGTTTTATCCATCCAAAAAAATAATAAAATAGAAATATTGGATCACTTACATTACCAATGTCCTTTTAGGTTTATAGTTTTAGAGAATTGGGGAAAAATTATTACACAACGTACTTTCTTCTTCATGTGATCATTTTTCCACTATACCCATATTTTGTTATTCCACATTAAGTCTTAAATATCTCCCAAAACATTATTCATATAATCACCATCTCTATACCTAATTCATTAAACATCATTATTCATAACCTTTGGAAAAGGAAAAACATAATAAGGGTGATCTCAAATACTTAGTAAGGGTAAACATAATCCTTAACAATTGAATGTGATCAATGTGAATAAGATGAGCATAAGGGTGTGATGACACAATAAAAGTGCATGAGAATAACATAATTTAATTCATACCCATAAAATCAGGGATCATTAAACATGTGACATTGCATAAAGATTTATCAAAGGAAATTGTCATAAGAATAAAAAATCACGAGCCTTGTGATGTCAATCTTGATCATAGGAATGATTAAAAACTCATATAAATTATAGAGAAAACTTCTTGGTATCATGGAACATTATCTTCATCATATTTTTTCACATATGATAAAAATAACTAGATACAAGTTAAATCCATAGGATAAACCTCCTTAGTTAACACCCTAATTATTTTCTTTAAAGATACGGAACATTACCCAAAGAATTGGAGAGCTATATCGGGCTCACCCATCGTATATGTTTTATGAGGCTCACCTAATGTATAAGATGTATTGGGATGACCTATAATTTTATCTAATTTAAAAGTGACAAACATGATTAAAACACATGTAACACTTTATTCTCATCATAAAACCTTTTAAAATAACTTGACATACTTTATCACTAGATGTACCTGTGGAAAAAATTGTTTCTCATGATAATATCTTTAAAAAACCATCATTGGTTATCAAGAGAAATAATATGGATGGAATCACAAGATCATATTCCAATTGAAGAATTTTAATCATTAAAGGTTGATGACATATATGTAAATACCTTTAGAATAACTTTTAAATTATTTCTTTGAAAATAGGGATAAATTACAGTTTCTTTTGGTATATTTAAAAACTAAAAATACAAAAAGAATATTGATAAAATTATATTATTTAAAAATATTTATAAAAAAATTTAAAGGAAGAAAAAAAAAAAATATTTATGATGGTTAGAAAATATTTTCATGTTTTTAATGTTAAAAATAGGCATTCATTTCAAACTTTTTTAAATACTATCAAATAAGAACCATGTGGTGAATATTAATTAATTTTATTTTAAAAAAAATTAAAAGCATGTAAAATTTTCTAGAAAATAAATTTAGGAAATAATTATGTTTATTATATTAAATTATTTAAATAATATAATGAACATGGAAAACGATTTTGGTTAAAAGTATTCAATAACATTAAAACATAGTTTTTAAAGAAAACCCTTTTACAACATTTTAAAACCAACAACAATTGGAAATAAAGTTTATAGGAATGAAAATAAATTACCATTATCTTAAAATGATACATCATATAATATTCCAAGAGTAATTTTATACACCATATAAATGAATATATTTGCATCAATCAAAACATGTATCAAAGAAGTAAGGTTGTGTTGAGAAATCCATGCAACTTGGGTAATGATCGAATAAAAAGTATATGGAATTAAGGAAAAACATTATTTTAAAGAACCCATAATTCTATATTAAATAATATGTTAAAAAATTTATGGGGCATTAAATATACCATATAAAATAAATCTTGGTGAAAATAGAAATTTTATCACCATAAATTGAAATTGAGACCATTGAAACCCTTAAAATTTTTATAAAATTTTAATCAATATTACATTAAAGATAGAAATTAAGAGGGACAATAAATATGATTATAAAAGATATATACAAGATATATTATCTCAAAATATACACCTTATAAAGGGGAGTTGGTTCGAAATACAAGACATGTCTCAATAAAACATTATTGAGACGTACAATCATTACAAAGATTGTATCATCAACATTATAATTAATAAATTAATAGATTATGTGAAATAATTTTAAAAGACACAAAATAATTATAAATACAAAATAGTACTATCAAATATCATTTTTCACATAATCTTGGAATAACACTGTTAATGTTATAGAAGTATTACCCAATGAATGGTTATTGTGTTAAGAAGACCCTTACCTCAAGTACTAAATTTTATGCATGTTATTTAACTCATGTTCAATAAACATATATGTATCAGCTATAAATTTCTTTTTGTAACTTTTTAATATTTCAAATAATATTTCTAGAGTATGGTGCAAAGTCGTTATGGCATTCTGGGGCCTGTAGTGCATTGTTGTTGATAAATTAAAAATATTAAATATAATATATCACACAATTATAGATTTTCAGAAAGAGTAGAATAAATCCCTAATAGAGTCTCATATGAGAAAAAAATATCTCCATTAAATCATTAATTTGGGTTTTACCCCATGTACAACCTAATATTTTTACTCATTGGGTTTTTCGTTATAGTGCAGTCATGGGGGGACTAAATGGATTAAATAAATTTATTAATTTAATGGAGATTTAATTTTCTAAACCAAATGTATTCTCTATTAATTAACTTCTTATAAAATTACATTAGGTTATTTTCATAAATCTAGAGTAAAGTATGGGATTGAGGGAGATCTTGGATATAGGGTTCATTAGTGGGTGTTCTCAGGGTCGAAGACCAAACTAGCGTGTAGTTTTTTTTGTTACAATGATGATCATGGTGTATCTCATAAATATAATTTATGTGGATTCATTCTTTACAAAATATTGATCAAAATATGTGGTAGGGTGTTTTTTTTATTATTTCACATTATTTATTTTCCTGAAAAATACAAAAAAAATCATCAGAAATTAATTTGTAGATCAAGATTGTTGAATTTCCATTGGTTGATTCTCTTTATAGAATTAGAAATTTGAGATTGAGTTTTAAAAATTTAGGTTTTGATAATATAAAAATATTCTTCACTTACTATCAATGATGGTCAAATAAACAAGGACCGATGATAATTTTCACTTTTTTATTTCTTGTTTTTCTTCCTCCCTTATTGTTTCATCATCATTAATTCATTTGACTAGGCATACGACTTTATTATGGAACTAAATTAAATCTATGGTTCTCAGGACCTTTGGGCTATTATTATGTAATCAATAATGTTTAGGGTGGCGATGGAGTATTATCAGTAATGATGACACTATCTCAAGGTGATTCAATCATTTCTGGCAATTCAATTTTTATTTTTGGGGATTTGAAAAACCAATGAGGATGTATTTTCTAAGAAAAAGGTGGATGGAATCTTTCCACCAGAAGATAGGGTCAAACTCAGATCTAATTTTCATGGTAGATTTCATAGCTAGTGTATAGTTGGAAATATAGGTTTTACATGTGATGACCATGAGTTTAAATGAAAACCCGATATACACAACATGAACTTTGGAAGAACACATATCATTTGGACCCCTTTGTTTGGTCATTAGGGTTTATGGGAAGGGTTAAATGTCATATGATATGTAATGGATCCAAACATTTTTTGACCCTTATCTAGCTAGTTTAGCATGTAAAAAGTTTACACAGCCCAGATGACATGTGACCTAACACACTGTATGTGATGGAGAACACCCCCATGTACTTCAAAAAGTGAATGGGATTGGACAGCTGGCACATTACAAGTTCCAACTTGACCTCTACATTCCTTGTATCACTACAACATGTTGTGTATATATGTAGGTACATGATATGTGAGATATAAGGAAAATATTAGTTTAAAAATCTTTCTAATACTCTGTGTTCCCTATATGACACACTGATTACTTCTTATAAGGTAGGTTAGATCCCTTGTCCTTATTAGATCTGTTGTGGTATGGACAAGGGTGATTTACCCTGAGCTGTATCAGTGTGGAAGTATTATATTACTCCATAACTAATATGGTACAATTAGGTATATTTTTTTATTCATGGGATTATTTATCCCCACTAAAAGGCACTGTCGTGGGCGCTTTCAAATGATGTTTGGTTTCGGGTTACTTAGGTGCAGTAGAGTGGCTGAACAATGTTTTCTCTCAAAGGATGAAGTAAACTAAAAAAACTTATTAAAGGTATTATAAAATAAAATTAAAGATAATAAAAACACTACTTGAGAGGATGGGGGGTGGGGTTATCATTTATAAAACTAGAATAAGTTTTCTGGAAGAATGTTGCATTTTTTTTGTTTTTAATTTGGAAATGAAATTCGACGCAACAAGAAAGTGTTTTTTTAGAAAATATTTTCAAAGGCATAATCGATCTAACTCTACATATTCACTAAATTATTTATCATTATCATCTAAATTAAAATCAACTTAATTAGTATCCCCTAAGTTTTTAACCCCTGAACCCTACGAGAATTAACATTACCACAAAGATGAAGTTAATTAAACCCTAGGCTAACTTTGAAACATGCAATCGTAACACCCTTATTTGATTAATGTTATAAATATAACTTATGGTCAGTGGTAATTTAAATAAAATTTCCATTCTAAAAAATTAGTATTAATTGAGACAAGGTATTATATTTGAACTCTACAAATTTATCCCACATGGTCTGGTTTTACCGATTAAGTTTGCACTCTCACAATTTACACAATACTCAATCTCGTGTGTTTTTGTGTTAATTGTTCAGTTGTTCATTAGTTTATTATAATTTAAAAACTCAATTAATGTATCATGTTAAGTTAATTACAGTATCT
Source organism: Viscum album (assembly GCA_963277665.1). Classification (NCBI taxonomy): domain Eukaryota; kingdom Viridiplantae; phylum Streptophyta; class Magnoliopsida; order Santalales; family Viscaceae; genus Viscum; species Viscum album. Next base: position 1,188,710,376 of record OY728164.1, read on the forward strand.
CAATGATTTAAAATAATTAAATTAATAGGTTATAAGATAGATCAATCACTAAGATAATTACTCTTCAATGGGTGGTGTGGTCATCGTGGGGACATTTTGCATTAGCAAAGGGTTGAATGGGTAAAACCCAATATCATCTACAATATTGATTACAACCCAAATAGTATGAGTAAAAAATAATAATATTTAATAAAAAAGAATAAAATTTATGAAATAAAAGAAGAAAAAAAAGTTTATTACACAAATGAAAACATTATAACATGAAGAAGAGAAGAAGGCTCCGATGAAGGGATCCTTTCTTCAAGAGATACCCCTCTTACAATGGTTGGAGAATTTGGGTAAAACCAATTATTATATACCTTAAATATCCTAATACACGTCCCAACCCTTAAAATGAGAAAAATACATATTTATAGAGTGAAGGGTAGGCTAGGTTAAAAGTGGTTTCAAGTGTGAATGAGAAGATTCCTCCAAATATTTTAATCCCCATTTTACTGCATTTTTGACCACTATAAAATTTGAATTAGCTATCATTAAAAATGTATAATATTTTATAAATTGGGTTTTAGATCCCCTCTAAAAATTTTGACTCATTCCATGGAGGGATGTAGAATATATTTCCAAAACACTGAAGTGATGTCCAATCTCGCATGTTCATCCCACCATTTATTTAATGGCTCATTTACTCCATCCAAATGCACTCTTTACCTCTAGTTTCCTGAACAAAAGTTGTATAAAATTAAGTGAGTAACACTTTTACAAACTTTAAAGTTCAAATAATTCATATTAAAATATTTATCTTCAAAATACTACAATGCATTTTAAAAGGGTAAAACTGGAATTTTCCTCAAATTTTCAAATGAATGATCTAATCCTGAATATATCATAAATGAACATATTTATAACAATGTGAGGAAATTATTTCATTTATTATTAGTAACATATTCAAAAAAATATTTTTTTATCAACTCTCCCACACTTACCCATTTCACTCCTGGGAAAACCACCATATTAAGTAAATATCAATATCAAATTAAAACAAATTTTAAAACACATATCCTTGAGATCCAAAAATTTCGCACCAATAAACAAAAGATATCAGGCCTCATAAAAACAATTATTTCAAGTTCTACCTTTATATCATTCAATATATTTTCACTTCATTTATCCTTCCATGCACAAAACACTTACCTCACTTCAATTTTCTCTTATCACACAAATATCAATTTTTTCAACAATGTCTTTCTCATCCAAACTCATAAAAGGGTCACCATAAGCTTGATAAATTCCTACATAAACACATGATGTGAGTCCAAGACAGATGTCTATCATGAGGACTTTTAGGGTTGTTCTATGACTTTTAGTGGGTATGATTTAGATGTGAAAAATTCTGAGGCTGAATGAGGAGGGCATGACTCTTTATGAAGAAAAATAGAATTGTTCTAATTGTCACTTAAGTGTTGTCTCCTCTTCACACCTATTAGTATAAATTCAACTCCATAATCATGAAAAATCATGGAAATTTTACACCATTCATCATTTTAGAAAAAAAATCAATCCTCTCAAACATGGTTTTTCATGAAAGCTCCAGATAGGTGCAACTTTCTTTCTTCATCAGAAGCTCCAGAAAGGCACAAATTCTTTTATCATGAATTCTATAGAAAGGAAAAGATTTCAATAGAATGATTTTTTTTAGTATCAAACACGTCTTTATTGAATTATATTTTCCACCCAAAGTATCACAAAATGTGGCAGCACAACACAAGACAACTTCCCCCACACTTAAGTTCAACTAGATCATGCAATTTCACATCAAGAGTGGGTTGGATAGGGAAAATTGGATTGTAATGTGGCTAACATAATAGGATGTTCATAGATTATAAGGGATACAAGTATTTAATGTTCAAGTTATACCATTATAAAAATGGAATCTTTTAAATATGGGCTTTAATACCAAACAAATGACTTAATCATTTAAACATAACTACCTCAAACCCTCAAGTTTTGATAGGAATAAATCAAATTCTAGTCAAAATAAGCATGGTTTGGTTCCCTAAATAAGTGAGGTAAATGTGAAGAATATGAAAATAATGGTTCATAAGCCTCACAAGAAAGTGATTTCAAATATAAAGACAGTGATATGTGTCATGGGATTCAAAATTCAGAGTACTTTTCATGGAATTACTAAATATTTGAACTTGAAACAAAGTCATTTTCAACATTAATTACATCTTAGTTTCAGGGGATAAATTGTTTCACTTATTAATATGAATTTCAAAATGGTTATGAGAATAATTTCAGCTCAAAAGTTTCTAAAACACACAAAAACCGTAAAATAAACACACACAATTTGAAAAAGAACACAATTTTTTTAAAATCATTGAAAAATTGGAAAATAATTGAAATTACTAAACTAAAAGGTTCCCTACCCAACACTTAAAATATTTCATTTTCTTGAATGTTAACCCATGATATGATATATTCACATGAAATGTATAATTTTAAATAGTTCAAAGAATAAAAAATCAAAAGGGTTAGAAACAACCGAATATGATCAAGTGATGATGAGGTCATGTAGTGTGATGAAATCCACTGTATCGGTAGGAATTCCCTCAATGTATCGCTTAAAACATTTCCCATTGACTATAAAGCTCATTCCAGTGTCCTCTTGCGTGATCTCCACTTCACCATAAGAAAACACATTAGTCACAACATAATGACCTAACCACCTGAAACACAACTTACACGACATCAGCTTCAGTCGTGAACTATAGAGAAGGAATTTATCTCCAACATAAAACTCCCTTTTTTGGATCATTCTATCATGATCTGCTATTGATCTTTCCTTATAGAGCCTTGAGTTCTCATATAAATACAATTGAATCTCCTCAATCTCTTGAATTGCAACTTCCTTTTGATTCCAGCTTGTGCCAAATCCATATTGCATTTCTTTATATCCCAATAAGCCCAATACTCAACTTCCACAGGGAGATAAAACGCTTTCCCAAAAACAATCCAAATTGGGGACATGCCAATGGGTGTCTTGTATGATGTCCTATAATCCCACAATATAACATCCATGCACTTGCTCCAATCCTTTCTATTTGGCTACACAATTTTCTCCAAAATTTGTTTTAAGTCATTATTTGAAACCTCATCCTGACAATTTGTTTGGGAGTGGTATGGTGTTGATGTTTTGTGTGTCACCCCATACTTCCAAAGGATGGAAGCCAAATTTCTATTACAAAAGTGTGTTCCTTGGTCACTGATAATGGCCTTTGGTACCCCAAACCTACAAAAAATCTGTTTCTTGACAAATTCCACTACATCATGAGAGTCATCGGTCTTGGTGTCCTTGGACTCCACCCATTTACTCACATAATCAACAACAGCCAAAATATACAAAAACCCAAATGAACTAGTAAAAGGACCCATAAAATCGATTCCCCATACATAAAAAATATCACATAATAGTATGGTTTGTTGGGGTATCTTATGTCTCCTAGAATTGTTCTCAGTGTATTGGGAATGAGAGAATGACTTACAAAACACATGGGCATAAGGGAATAAGCTAGTACAATATAATCTAGAGTCTAAAACATTAATATCTATCCATTGGGGTCCAAATTTTCCACTATAAGAAATTGAATTACAGAATTGTTGAACAGACTCAAAGTCATGATCAAGAACACACATCCTAATAACTTGATCACTACACATGCACCATAAGTAAGGATCAACCCAAACATAAAATATAGACTCACTATTTATCTTTTGGACTTGATGTTTTTTTTAAATTTTTATTTATTTCATTTGAAATAAGGTAGTTCACTAAATTAGCATACCAAGGATGCATACCTGATATGGAATAAAGATACTCATCAGGGAAAGTGTCCCGAAGTGGTACCCTGTCCAAGGTGTCATCCTCTAGTGTGTGAGTAAGCCAAATCATGTGGTCTGCCACATGATTTTCTAAACCCTTATTTTCCTTTATCTCAATTTCAAATTCTAGAAGAAAGAGCATCCATCAAATTAGCCTAGGCTTTGCATCTAGCTTCTTCAATAGGTACCTCAGAGCTGCATGGTCAGAAAAAAAACTACTTTATAGCCCAATAAATATGAACGGAATTTATCTAATATAAATATAACAGCAAGAAACACTTTTTCTATGGTTGTGTAGTTTGATTGGGATGAATCAAGTGTCCTAAATGCATAGGCAATCACATGTGAACATCCCTCCACCCTCTGGGATAAGATAGCTCCAACCGCAAAGTTGGATGCGTCACACATAATCTCAAAAGGAATGTCCCATTGTGGTGGATATATGATCGGTGGAGTGGTCAGACACTTTTTCAACTCTCAAATGCTACCCTACATGAATCATCAAACACAAAATCTGAATCCTTTTGAAGTAATTGAAACAATGTAAGATAAATATTACTAAAATCTTTGATGAAGCACCAATAAAATCCTGCATTCGCTAGGAAATATATTACTTCATGCAGACTTGAAGGAAAATGTAAATATGAAATAATTTGCATCTTATATCTATCAAACTTTGTCTCGCGTTTTGACACTACATTCCCTAATACAATTCCATTCTTTACCATGAAATGAAACTTTTAAAATTTTAAGAGAAAATTATTCTCAATACAATGAATCAAAAACTTTCCCAAACTAGAGATACTATTATCAAATGAAGACCCATACACTGTAAAATCATCCATGAATACCTCCATGCAGGTCTCAATAAAATCATAAAAAAATACTCACCATGCATCTCTGGAAGGTACCTGGGGAATTGAAAAGTCCAAATGGCATCCTTCGGTAGGCAAACAAACTGAATGGACAAGTGAATGTTTTCTTCTCTTGATCCTCCAGGGCAATAATAATCTAAAAATTTCTAGAAAATCCATCCAAGAAACAATAGTTTATTTTCCCAACTAGTCTCTCAAGAATATGATTAATAACTAGGAGGGGGAATGGTCTTTGTGAGTGGAATGACTTAGTTTCATATAATAAATACACACACGCCAATAGTTTTGCACCCTCATTGTAACCAACTCATCTTTCTCATTTTTAAAAAATGTAACACAACGTTACCTAGGCACAAACTGAATAGGACTTACCCACCAAGAATTTTAAATGGGAAAGATTATACCTACCGTGAGAAATTTATAAACTTATTTTTTTAGGACATCCAGTAGAGTTGGGTTCAGTCTCATTTGTGGTTGCCTAACCGGTTTAGACCCATCCTCCAAAAGAATCATATGAATGAAAATGTAGGGGCTAATACCTAATATGTCAACCAAGGTCCACCCGATTGTCTTAATGTTATCTCTCAAAAGATTAAATTTTTTTCTTCATGTTCAAAATGGAGATTGTTAGCAATGATAATAGGTAATTTCTCACCAGTCAATAAGTATGAGTATTTGAGATTTGATGGAAATGGATTAATTTCTAGTGTAGGGGGTGGTGTATGGATGGAGAAATTGATGGAACTGAAATATGTGCACAATGAACATCAGTATCAGAATATAAATCATCAAAATCAAAGAATAAATCATCAAATCTATCATCATACAACACAGCCATGTAATAATCAGAGTTTACATGATCAAAATCAGAATATGAATCCATTTCAAAATCAAATCTAAGAGAGTCTTGTGCATTAGAAACAGGCGTGGAAGTACTCTTAGACATCAAACTAGAACCAATACTCATAATCTCCATAAGCATAGGACAATCAAATTCCATGGGGTTTTTATTTTTTGGTTCAAAATGGGAGATAAAAGATGTAGAGTTGTCCTATGAGGGGTACTTCATGGAGTCCATAACATTAAATATCACAACTTCATCCCCAAACTCCATGGAAAGTGTACCCTAATTGACATGTATGATAGTTTTTTTAGATTTTAGGAATGGTCTACCTATGATAATGGGATAATGAAAACTTACCTGATCATCCTCCATGTTAAGCACATAGAAATCTGCTGGAAAGATCTTGTCTCTTATCCGGACGAGTACATCCTCAAGGACTCCTGCTGGATATGTTGTATCTCTATTTGCCATCTACATCACTAATCTTGTAGGTTTCAACTCACCAACCAACAAATAAGAGAATACATAGTGATGCATTACATTTATGGAAGCTCTCAAATCACAAAGAGCATTAGAAAAGTTCAACACCCCTTTGGTTCATGGGATAGTGAATTTACCTAGATCCTTGAACTTTGTTGTAATTTCTAGAGTTGGTGTATTGAGTGCTGAAACATTCCTTCCAAGATTGATCCCATAATTTCCCTTGATACCTCTTAAATTCGTACAAAATTATTTTTAAATTTTGGCATACATTGGGATTTTCTTAATGGATTTAAGTAAAGGGATGTTGATCTCCACACGCTTTAATGTGTCCAAAACTTCTTTTTTCATCACCTCTTCAGCTATCTTCTTGGTTCGTACAACTATATTTCAAAATGGAAGGGGTTTAGGAGAAACATCATCAATCTTTTTATTAAATTTAACTTTCTACTTGGGTTTCTCAACAATTGGTGTGGAATGAGGATTTTCTAGAGTTGAGGTGAATCCCAGTGGAACGATAGGTGCAGATGTATCAGTTTTTTTCTTCTCAAATCTCAATGGTAAGTCACTAACATTCCCCTTGGGATATGGAGTAGATTGGGAAGGAATATTTCTGGAGTTCTTACTTACCATTTCATGGAGGGCAGTGGCAATCTGGCTCATTTGAGTCTTTAACTCCTTCAGCTCCAAACCGTGAATCTTCAGATCATTATGTTGATTAATAATAATTTTCTTCAAAAGGTCATCAGAGTTATAATCTATCTTTGGTTGAGAGTTCCCTTGTTTTTGACTTTTTGATGCTTGAGATTCAAATTGCCTTTGGGGTTGTTGAAAACCCTGTTGGTAAGGCGGAGGCTTCTGGAAGTTTTGTCGAAAAGGGGGCCTTTGTTATTGTCCAGAGTCGTACCTCATGTCTGATTGATCATTCCACCCTTGGTTGTATGTTGGTGCAAAGTAATCAATCTTTTTTGGGGGATATGGTTGTTGTTTATACTGATATGGTCGCCCAAGAAACACTGCTACGCAATCTTATGTTTCTTGTAGTTGGGGGAAACAGTCAGTTGGGTGGCTTGTCTCAGTGAAAATTCCACAAGGCCTTGAAGAAGGGGGTTGGGATGTCTTTTGAGCCAATGAAATATTCCTCACCATATTGGTCAATTATTCTAAAATAGTATCAATCAAATGACATTCAAGAGAATAAGGACTTACCTGATATACTCCTCGAACATGTGGTGTACCTTGATCACCAAATTGTTGGGAGTTTTCAGAAATATTTTCAATCAACGCACATGCATCTCTTGGTGTTTTTTCCACCAATACTCCTCTATCCACGAAATCCACTATGCTCCTCTCCATAGGTGTGAGTCCTTTATAGAAGTATTGGATGAGGAGTTTCTCACTGATTTGGTGATATGGGAATCTTTCACACAACTTCTTGAATCGGTCCCAGTACTCATACATTGACTCCCCTTGGGCTTTCTTGATCCTCGAGATCTCCTTACGAATAAAAGTGGTCCTTGATGCTGGAAAAAATCTATGAAAGAAAAGACGTTTCAAAACATTCCAACATGTGACATCTTCAGATTGTAAATAATACAACCAGTCTTTTGCAGCTCTATCAAGTGAAAATAGGAATGATCTTAGTTTGATTTGATCTTCAAAAAAATTTCTTGGTTTTAAGGTTAATAAAACGATATTAAATTATTTAAGGTGTTTATTGGGATCCTCACCATAGAGGCCATGGAATTTTGGAAGAAGGTGAATTAATCCAAATTTTAGTTCAAAGTCTGATTTGAGATTTGGATATGCAATGAAATTTGGTTGATAATTAATATCAAGTGTAGCTAATTCTCAAATGGTTATATTAAGTTCATTTCCATTATTTTCATCCATTAATTCTTGTTTTATAGTTGAATTTGAATTTCTTCCAATTTCAATGTTTTGAAAGTGGAGGAATTCTCCAACTGGTTGAATGTTGAAACTTCATATATACTAAGAATGTCTTATTCGAGACTGAATGCTACATTCAATCTCAGGATCAAGATCTAATAGATATTTGGGATTATTTTGTTTCATAAATTATATAAAAATAAAAATAATGAAAAAGGACCATAACAAAAATGAGAAGTTTGAGTTGATGGTCCAAAAATAAGAAGAATAAAATAAAAGAAGAAGAAGAAAATTCAGATTGGGTAAAGAAAGAAGAAAGAAGAGAAGAAGAGAATAAAAAGTCAAATAAAATAAATACCTCTAAATGCTTGAAATAATCACTTACTCCCTAGAAATGGCTCCAATTTTAAAGGCACTGTTGTGGGTACCCTCAAATGATCAGTGGTTTTTGGATTACATAGGTACAATAGAGTGGCTGACCAAGGTCGTCTCTCAAATGAGGAAGTAAATTAAAAAAACTTATTAAAGGTATTATAAAAAAAATAAAAGAGAATAAAAACACTACTTTAAAGGATGGGGGTTTTTTATCTTTTATAAAACTAGAATAAGTTTGTTGGAAAAAGATTGCATTTTTTAGTTTTTAATTTTGAAATGAAATTCGACGCAACAAGAAGATGTTTTTTTAGAAAATATTTTAAAAGGTGTAATTGATCTAACTCTACCTCCTCCCTAAATTATTTATCATTATCATCTAAATTAACATCCACTTAATTATGATCCCCTAACTTTTTAACCCACTAAATCTATGAGAATTAACTTTACCATAAAGATGAAGTGAATTAAACCCTAGGCTAACTTTGAAACATGTAATCACAACACCCTACTTTGATTAATGTAATAAATATAGCTTAAGGTCAGTGGTAAATTTTGGAACATGTAAATTCTGGAAAATGAGAATGAATTTATCTTAGGGATTATATTTGAACTCTACAAATTTATCATGTGTGGTCTTATTTTACAGATTAAGTTTGTGCTCTCACGATTTACACAATACTCAACGTCACGAGTTTTTGTGTTAATTGTTCTATTACATGCTTAGTTTCTTGTAATTTAAAAACTCAATTAAAGGATCATGTTAAGTTAATTAAAATATCTCAATGATTCAAAATAATTAAATGACTAGGGTAGAAGATGGATCAATCAGTAAGACTACTACTCTTCCATGAGTGGTGTGGTCATCGTGGAGACATTTTGAATTATCAAAGGATTGAAAGGGTAGAACCCAATCTCGTCTCCACTCTTGATTCCAACCCAAAGATAATGAGTAAATTGAAATAATATTTAAATAAAATAGAATAAAATAGAAGAAATAAAAGAAGAAAAAAGAAGTTTATTACACAAATAAAATCATTGCAATAGGAAGAAGAGAAGAAGGCTTTGATGAAGGGATCCTTGCTTCAAGATCTACCCCTCTTACAATGTTTGGAAAATTTGGGTGAAACCAATTATAATATGCCTTAAATCTTATAATTCACTTACCAACCCTTAGAAATGATAAAAATACATATTTATAGAGTGGAGGGGGGGGGGAGAGGTTAAAAGTGGTTTCAAGTGTGAATGAGAAGATTCTGCCAAATATGATAATCCCACTTGAACCACCATCTTGACCACCAAATAGTGTGAATTATCTATCCTTCCAGCATGATAATATGTGTGAAATTGGGTTTTAGATACCCTCTGAAAATTTGGGCTCAATCCATGGATGGATGTAGAAGATATCTCTCAAAAACCAAAGTGATGTCCAATCTCATGTGTCCAGCCCACCATTGACTTAATGGACCATTTAGTTCATCCACAAGCACTTTTTAGCTCTAGTTACCTGAATAAAAGTTGTATAAAATAAATTGAGAAGCACTTTTTCAGAATTTTAAGTTAAATAACTCATATTAAAATATTTATGTTTGAAATACTACAATGCATTTTAAAATGGTAAAACTAGAATTTTCATCAAATTTTCAAATGAATGATCGGATCCCAAATAATTCATAAATGAACATATTTATCACAATTTGAGGAAGTTATGTCATTTATAATCAATAAAATTTTCAAAAAAATAGTTTTTTATCACCTAATATGGGTTACTTTTAGATATATTTGTGTATCTCTCCATGAATCTTATGGTGTGAGTTTATATCATTCTTCCCTAGGCATGGTTAGTTTTACCATTTATGACACAATGTGTGTGATCCACTTCCTATTGGATTATCTCTAATAGGGAAAGGTATCCTCCAAAGGCTTTGGTAGTGATCTCGATCTTTTTATTGACTAATATTATCCTCCAGTGAGGTATTTTACGATCAAGTGAGTATCTCAAACAAACCATCTCAACTACTACATGCTCCTCCTGGGAAATACCTGATGATTATGTCCTCTAAAATCAGTTTCATTAAACTAGGAAGACACAATGAGTGTGTTCTATTATGTGATTCTTTTCATAGATCCTTGAGTATAATCTTATACTAGAAGTGAGTACATGTCCCCGCCTTGTAAATTAGAGTCCTTTAATGATCATATTAAGGTTTTATTATTTATTTCCCTGTCATTTGGATATAGATATAACTCTAACTTTAATGCTTTTGGTTTTTTTGATTTAGTGGATTCCTAATGATTATTTTTATACTAATCCTTATATGGGATATTCCTACACATGAAATGTCTTATTCAAATGACAGAAATATTGATGGTGTCCTTAGAAGAGCAGAATAATGTGGATTTTATTTTTTCTAGATGAACCATAGATTGTTCAATGATTTTATATCATGATAGTACTCCCATTTTCTTAGAAGGATGAACTCTATTGTAGTTTTGGTGGGGATTTATTCATAATTTTTTATTTTATTGTAATTATTCATGTACTATGATTTTAGATAGTTTTTAAATATACATTTATAGTATGAGTTGTTTAAAATATTCATTTTAAACTAGACTATGGAGGTGCGGGGGGTAATTTAGTCTAAGGCCGCCCAAGTGCATGATATTCCTACTCAATGATAGTTTCTTCCCTCTGGACTATAAGTGGTGGGATTTTGAAGTCATTATTGGATCATCAGTAACTAGGTAGGACCTTGTGGGTGGGGTAATGAAATAGTGGTATCAGAGGTAGGTAATATTAGGACCTAGGTTTGATGGTAGTTTAGCTATTAGTTTTGGTTTAGAAACTTGGTAATAGTGATAACCTGTCCAAGGTTTGGATGGATATCCATCTAGGGAACCCAATGATGGTATGGTGACCAATATATCCATTTACTAGGGATTCAATAAACTACTTGTTGACTCACAACATGTAGAAAATTATTGTAGGGAATACTACGGTACATCCATTATATAGAAATGAATTATGGTTTCCATATACCTATTGATTAAACTTCTCATATATGATCTTTTGACCATGGTTCATCTTGACTATCACAAAATGCCTCAATAAAGATATCTATCTATGATTTCATGTCAGGATCATGATTATGATCCACTTAGTGATGAGAATTCATTCTAAACGCCTATATAAGAGGAGTTTCCTCCACGTGGATATAAAATGATGACTTCATCCATTAAGGAATATACTAACCCACTTTTGATAGTTTTGTTGAATTTTTTCACCATGTTGAGAAGTATTTGGTCCCAGCAGTACTGCTAAATGACTCACCTAATCTAATTTAATTTCATGAGCTTCAAGGATAAAGTTTACCCATGTTTTAGAGTAAGTTAGACCACCCTAGAAGTATATGACTTTCTTTATTTTGTGTCGGGTGTTCTAACTCGGTAGGACCCCTCTTGATGGTGGTTTTATATGTGAGAATTATCAAATGTAATGTATGGTATTATTAATGCATCATTATGGTGATGCATGATTTTTATTCAAACATGAAACAAGAGGGAAATTTCCCCCACCAAGATGCTTTATCTTGTGATGTGTTTTAAATCCATATGGGTGAGTCAGTGCCACTAAAATCATATAGTATTATGGTGTAGTGGATGAGTTCCTTTAATTTGTATGTTTGTGTACATTTTTTATGAAATAAGGCATTATAGTGATATCTAGTTTTGTAGAAGAGTAAGGGTGATAGAAAGATGTATTTCATATGTATAATCTTATGACATGGAGTCTTTTAGTGTGATTCAAGGTATGACATGAATCTTATATTCTTTATCTACACTTTTAGTATATTATTTTAATCAATATTTCATTTATCGCACCTATTTTTTGAGCCCTAGAGTTTATAGTTGAGCCTTTTTCTCAATCCATGTTCCTGGAGACTCTTATTGAATATGTTTTGGTGATTGCACTTCTCTTCTGGTAGTTTGATTTGACTATTGTAGGGGATCTTTTCATGGGAACTCTCTGTAATGATGAAGATAACCTATGATGTTTTCATAAGTATATACTAATTTTCTATTATTCATGACTAGAATAACTATAATCAATGAGGGTTCTAGTGTATTCAATTCAGTGGGATAGAATTTTCCTTCTTTGGTAAGAAGTAATACATGGTAGAGTAGGGTTAGCTCATATGAAGGTGGATGCATCTAATTTCTATTTTTTCGATAGTATGGGCCTTCGGGTGGAGAATGGTATAATATTTCAATTTTATTGGTGTTATATAATTATGAGGATGTCTTCTCTGAGGATGTAATAGTCTTACATCCCTATCTAAAGATCAAATTCCTTATAGATATTTACTAAAGGATGGCCTGGTATCTATTCCATTATATCACATGACCTCTAAAGAGTTGTGAGATATAAAGGTTTTGTTAGAGAATATATAGAGTAATGGGTTTGTTAGACCTATTATATTTTACTAGGTATAAAAAAATCAAGGATATTTTTGGGTTCTTGAGGTTGTGCATAGATAATATTCTCCTAAACCAAGAGACTATCAAGAGTATGTATCCACCTTCGAGGATCAATCACCTCTTGAAAATTTGAAATGTGTTGAGGTGGTTCACAAGTTTTGACCTTAGGTTGGGTTATCTCAAGATCTGGGTGATTGGTGATGCCCAACAACATGAAAAATTACCAAGTAGAGTTCATGGGACTCGTGAGTTAAATATTTCATCCCTTATTACACTAGTCTTTAGTTTCATTATAGATGAAATCCTCTTGTACTCAGAGTCGGTATGGGAGAAAACGATATATTTGAGGATGGTTCTAGACTAAATCTGAGAGTACCAACTTTATAGGAAGGTCAATAAGATTTTATTTTGGATTTTATAGGTCCACTTTCCGGGATATCTCATCTCATAAAAAGGAGTATCAGTGGACCCAAAAAAGGTTTAGGTAGTGTTATCTTGGGATTCATCCATGACTGTGGTTGTGCTGTGAATCTTCCTTGGGGTTTCATGGTATATTTATATATTTTTACCTATTTATTTAAAATAATGACACCTATGAATAAGTTGACTAGAAATTGTAAGCCTTTTGTTTGGATAGAAAAATTTTAGCAGGGTTTTCAGGAGTGGAAGTAGAGGTTGACAAGCACCCCCATCTTTAAAATTGCAGAGGAGGTTGTGGAGTCTGCATTGTTATATTATTACCCTTGATATGGGATTAGATTAGTTAATATGTATAATAAAATACTTATTTATTATGTTCCAAAAAATCTGAGAATGTATGAGTATAACAGCATCACTCACAACTTAGATCTAGAAGGAGTGTTCACCTTAGAAGTTTGGTGAAACTAAATTTTGGGAGTGTATCATCATCTATTTTAGACATAAGTCTTTTAGGAATATATTCTCATAGATATATATTAACCTAATAACAAGATGATATTTATAGTCCTGGTTGTCCAATGTTTGAGATATTCTACACTCCTGGGAGAGTGAACATTGTAAAAAATTCTCACATAATTGATTTACATTTGCAGTTTTTGGTTGTGGTCATGGTGGAGTTGAAAAATTTTTAGTTGTAACTTATAGATGAGAATGGTGCAGGATACCTCCATTAAATGGTTGTCACCCATCCACTAATTTAGTGTGTGAGGGAGGAACAACATGGGGTGTCGATTACAAGAATTTTTATGAACATATATCCATTAAAAATTGCCTTGGTTCATTTTGTGAAGGTGGGGACCATGGTCATACTTTTACTAAGGATGGTTGATGGTACCTATCACACTAAATAAGTGTGTTTATAGGTCTATATCTCAATGTATCACCAATTAACATGTGAGGGTTGATATTCCATAATGTAATTTAAAGTGGTATATTACCACCAGGGATTTCATGATGGAACATCCATGATTAGTTAAGGGTCGTGATACAATCTGAGTGATCAAAGACAAACTCACCAAATTGACCCACTTTCTAACCATCCAAGATCAAACTCCTATGGAGTGTAGGATGCTTTTATATCTGGTGATAGATCAAACTCATGGTTTTTCCTCAATGATCATTTCAAAATGTGATACTCACTTTACATCATGATTGGGAAGAGGATTATAAGAGGATTTAGGACTCAATAACATTCGAACACGATGTTCCTCTCCCAAATTGATGGCTATATATAGCAGACTATTCAGGTTCTATAGGATAATCTATTGGTTTTCATGTTTATTTTTTGTTATAGAGGGGGGATATTTTACCTATATATTATTTTCATGTAAAAATAGTTACCACTACACCATAGGTGTGACACTATTTGAGGCCACGTATGAGAGACCATGTGGGTCACTATTGTGTTGGTCGGAGCCATGAGACATCACTTATGGGCCTAGAGTTTGTATGAGTAATGATAGGGAATATATAGATCATCCAAGAGTGGATGAGAAATACCCAAATCCATGATAAGTTCTATGATGGCCAATAGATTCCTTATGGATTTCAATGTGGGAGACCATTTATTCCGAAATGTCTCACCTCAGTTTGGAATGTGGAGATTTGGTCAAGGTGAAAAATTATATCTAAGATTAATTGGCTCTATCCAAATACTATATAGTCTTTGAAAGGTTTTATTCTAATTATCCTTATCACTATATTTATATTTGTTGGATTATTTATTCCATGATTTGTAGATAAGGTGATATATTCATGCCCCATCACACATTATTGACCATGTTGAGAAAGAAATTGAAGATGGATTTAACATTTTTGGGTGACCCATTCCCTTTGAATAATTAGTTGGAGAAGATAATTCATGGGATATTTTTTCTCTCGGTTCATGTTTTTGGATAGCATGGGAACCTCCAGGAGAGCTCGTGGGAGCAGAACAACCAGTCATGATCTTAGTTTCCTCATATGTTTGAGTAGGTTTTCACTTTTTGAGACAAAAAATAATTAAAATGTGGGCAGAATTTCATGACAAAAAAAATATTATAAACACTTTTAAATATATCACATTATATTATAGGAGTTATAAGTAGAGTTGATGTGGTGTTGTTTTGTCCTGTAGAGACTTGTTGTTGCTTTATTTAAAATATTAAATATATTTTTTCATGCATGCATAGTTTTTTAGAAATAATGGTGTAACTCCTGAATGGTTTCGTGGATGGGAAAACTAATACCTCTATTAAACATAAAACATGGGTTATAGTAAATTAAAAACATAATCTTGATACACATCAGGTATTTTTTTAGAGTGGAGTTGTGGGTGAATTAAATGTATGAAATTAATTTTTTAATTTAATGATGATTTAATTATATAATCCTAACCACTTATAGATTTAAAATCTCATTGTTAAATTACATAGGGTTATCTGCATGTGCCTAGAGTAAATGAGGGTATGGATACAGATATCTTGTAAATAGTGTCGTGGTAGGTGATCTCGAGATTAAATATCAATGAACAAACATGGAGTTTTTGGAAGCCAACAATGATCATAGTTGGTCTCATCCACAACATCTATGATGAATAATTATTCACCAATGATCTTTCCAAACAAAAGGTTGGGATTTCTTTTGTTGGATTATTTTATGTTATTTATTTTCTATGAATAATGTGAATTAATTCTTCATAAATTAACTTTCGGATTGAGATTATTGAATTTATGTTGGTTATTTATCTTCCTATTATTTGAAATTTGAGATTCGATTTTAGATTTTTAGTGTTTTGATAATACTTAAATGTTCTTAAGTTTCCATAAACTATGGTTGAATGGAAAATGTCCAAAAATATTTTTCACATTTTTGTTTCTTGTTTTTCTATCTATGTTCATCATTTTTCATCGGTATTCCAATTAACTGATCATTCGAGTTTATCTAGAAACCCAACTTGATGTGTGATTCTTGGGATCCATGAATTATTTTCAGAATCAAGTGGGGGTTAGAAGTGGAGGATTTTTGGCAATGATGATGGAAGATTGAGTTGGATCAATGGTTTTTATATACACCATTTTTATGTGTAATTATTTAACAAACTGATGAGGAAGAATTTTCCAAGAATGGGGTGGCTAGGATGCAACCATCAATGATAGTTAAAGTTTTTTCAACCTCATATCAGATTTTCATGTTCCATTTTGTCGATGTATCATAGGAGGAGTCCATGAGGGTGTTACGTGTGAAGATCATGGGTTTTTGTGAGAACTTGATATACACAACACGTACATCATAATAACACATATCCTTTGTACCCCTCTATTTGACGGCTAGTGTTTATATAGTGGATTAAATATAAAACATTTTATACTAGTCCCATACACCATGTGACCCTTATTTACCCCATTTGGTGTGCATATGGTGTACACATCAACGAATCCATGTGACCCCACATGTCATGTGTGATAGGGAACACCCCATATACTTTGTAAAGTGTATTAACTTGGATATTTAGAATATGTTGACTGATTACCTACCCTCTACATGATGTGTAATTTAATAACACGCCATGTTCTTAGAGAGGTACATGTCATGTGAGATGATAGAACATAGGCAGTGTGAGACTTAGAGAGACATGTTGTATACCCCATGGGACATATCATGCACTCTTTCTGGGGTATGTTAGATCCCTTTTTCTTCTTAGACCATCTATGACATGGGCTTTGACGACTTTCCATAAACAGAATCAGTATGGCTGTGTTCACTTGGTCAATCATTAAGATTCTACGAAGAGGTATCTCATACTATGCATAGGATGAGTGATCCCCAATATGGGTTAGTTCCAAAAAGAGTTAGGTATCTCTCTATAAAAACCGAGGTGTGATCATTTATCATTATTCCATTGGTTGGTTCAAGTATCTCATTTTTGAAACATAGGGCATGTGATCCACTTTTGATTGAGTTATCTCTAATAGGATTAGGTATCACTCATGGGACTTAGGTGTGATCCCCTATCCATGTATCAAAATTTGTTTTTATATAGTGATGTGTAGTATGATCAAGTGATTATCTCAAATAAGAAATCTCAGGTCCTAGATTCTTCCTTGTGGAAATACCTAATTAGTATGTCATCTCAGATGAGTTAAATTAATATATAGAGACCCAATTAGTGAGATATCACAGATTAATGTTGGCTTGGATCCTTGAGCATAATACTATGATTGTAGTGGGGATGTGACCTCAACCTAAGACTTAGAGTATTTCATTCAGAATATCTAGGTTATCTTTTTTATTCCATTGTATTTTTTATATACAGGCAACTCCCACTTTGATTATTTTTTTCAGTGATTTTGGGGTGTCCTACTAGGTATTTTTATACTTACCCCTTTATGGGATCTTCCCACACATGTCATGTCTTATACATATGAAATTCCTTTTGATAGGGTCCTAGGATGATTATAGGTATGTGGATATTAGTTGTTCTATAAAAACTATTGATAATTTTAGTAGTTTTCATCTTGATTGTAGTCCCTTTTTGTTAGCATATCGGACTATTTTTCAGTTTTTGTGGGCTTTTTTGTCCTTTTTTCTTTTGTATATTTCTTGATGCAATCTGATGTGGGTTAATTGTTATGATTTCATTTATAGTATTATTTTTTACCTTTTCCACTTTATAATGGATTATGGAGGTGTGTAATTTTGTATATGTTCTTTATTCTATGGCCTCTAATGTGTATGATATGCCTACTTGGTTCTAGTCACTATCCCTTGGTCTATTGGAGGCGAGATTGGGGTGTCATTATCAGCTTATTGTTGGAAAGACAAGCCCTAGTGGGTCATTACATGCCAATATATTAATTATTTACCTATTTAAGAAATCTTTATATGTTTATTACTTTATCATTAAATAATTTATTTCATTTATTTCAATGAGATATTTAATTACTGATTTGGTCAAGTCAACATTGGGTGTTTTGAGGACATTCAGTTCATAATTCAAAATTGACTTTGGTAGGTTGAATATGGTCAAAGGGATTATTTTTAAATGATATATAGAATAATATTCTTGAAATAATTATTATTTTTATGCATCAAATAAAATTTTATAACCATCCACGAAAAGCATTAATGAAAAATTAATCATATCTCTTCGTAGAGGTGGTGATCAACACATACACGTGAATGACATAATAATTTTTCTAAAGATGAAAGGGTAATAAAATAGATGATATATTATCTTCAAGAAATTATAATTATGTCATTAATATCAAATATTTATATTAAATCAATCATTATAAACATCCATGAGAGGTGATGATGGAAAAATAAACACATTGCTTCATGAAGGTGGTAGTCCACACGTACAAACAAACAATGTTTTGTTCTCTATTTGATGGGAAACAGAGATGAATAAGGTTATAAATTAATATAATAACATAAAATTATATTTTAGATACTAGTTTTTTTATATCAAAATGGTTAGGATGTAATTTAATGAGATAGAATAAGAAGTAAAATTAAAACGTTCTGTTAATAAAACTACATCCTCTTTGAAAAAATCTCATTAGATCACTTATTAAGGACCCTATGGATGGTATTTTGAGGATTGAAGAACCTATATAACTTGTATAAGTATGTTTAAAAGTTTTTTTGTTTTTTTAGTTATGTTTTTCAATGTGGTGTGAGTAATAGAGGAGATGTGGTGTCCTTTTAAAAGAGTAGAGAGGGGAATCCTTATAATTTAAAAAATTATTAAATAAATTTTCATGATCATGTGGCTATAAGATTATATAATTAGAATATAGGTGGGATATAATTCAAAATAATAACATAAAATAAAATTATTACAAGTTTATTTTAATTTTATCCAATATCTCTTAGTTTCAACAACTGGTTAACGATTTTAACGATTAAAATAATAAAAAAATTACACTTTTGGGGTCAAGAAAGTGGAAATGAAAGAAAAAGTAACCCAAAAGTGGATAGTTTTTGATATTATGTATCATATAATATTAAAATTTCCAAAGATAATAATTTTATAAATTTTCAATCATTTACTAAAATATTATTTAATATAAAATACCATTAATGTAATTTCTGGGGTTATTCGCATAACTAGACATCAAAAATTATAATGATTGTATTGTAGTTAAAATATACAGTTTTGAAATGTAACTAAAAAAATTAACACCATAAATCCTCCAAAAAAATATTACTTTTTATGTTTTTAAAATCATGTAATTTATTTTTTTAATGCTTGAAAAAGCATTGGGCCAGCGTTGCGGGAACATTTAAGGTAATTCTTCCACCAACACATATTAAAAATAAATTACCATGAGAAAAATATATAATATTTCAGATAAACATTTAAATGAATATATCCTCCTTTATTAAATTGAAAAATTATTATATTTGTTTAAATAAATAGGGTGACAATTTTTGGACTAATTCTTTACATAAAATAATAATTAGGTCATTATCATTACAAAATGGAACTATGTTTCCATGTATTTTTATATTTGATGATAATGGTAAAAATATACTCATAAAATGGAAATAAGGTATGTTTTATATATATTTCTAAATCCTTATCACATTATTTCTATATTTAAGTTCTTGATTTACCATTATCGAGGTGAAAATTATTTATCACGATTACTATTTATATAAAAAAATTAATGTTATCCTATTTAAAAAGATTAAAAATTTCATATTCCAAA
Source organism: Viscum album (assembly GCA_963277665.1). Classification (NCBI taxonomy): domain Eukaryota; kingdom Viridiplantae; phylum Streptophyta; class Magnoliopsida; order Santalales; family Viscaceae; genus Viscum; species Viscum album. Next base: position 1,188,730,376 of record OY728164.1, read on the forward strand.
TATAGAACTAATTTTATCAAATTCATTCCCTATAATTAGTAAAAATTACTTTTAAAATAAACCCACAAAACATGATGAAAAATGTTTTTCGATAAAAATACATTTTTAAGTATAAAAATGTTTTTATATGAAAATAAATAATAATTCCAATTATAAAGACATTAATTAGAGTATTTTTAATTAAAATTAACTAATTTCATTTCAAAATTAGTTTAAATAAAAATCTTAATTTCTAAATACTTGAATGGAAATGATAGTTTTTTATAAAATCATTATTTTTCGTTATTCGCTGAAAAATTAATCTTTATCAGAAAAATACTAAAATATCATCTAAAGATAATTTTGATTTCATGATTTCAAAAATTATATTATTTTCAAAATTGAAATTTATAAAATTATAAGAAATGAATTATAATATTTTCTCATAAAAAGTAATAAAACCCATTTTTGAAGAAACCATATTTTGAAGCATATAATGAATTTAATAAAAAATAGTTGCTCATTCCCTAAGAATTTATCAATACATTTTAATCAAGTAGGACCAATATATATATATATATATATATATCATAATTTGGTTACTCATATTCATACCCATCAATTATATGTATTGGTTATAAAGGAATATTAAAATAATAATAATATTTCATGGCCATTAAATATCACAAGTGTGTGTCATATACGCTATAAAACATAGTATTATTTAAAAACATTTGGGATATAACACTATCACCTAAATCCCCACCATAAATTAATTTTTGAAACTTATTGTAATGGTTAGTATAATAAGAGGGGAGGTTGGGTTAGATAAATTTCAATCCTTGGATTCTAATATGGTCACTTTTTTTCTCTTTGTTTTTTTACTTTTCTTTTTTTCCCTAAAATATAGATAAAAACATGTAATCACAATTTCTAAATATTGATATCCCTTACCCAGATAAATAATATATTTTTTTGAAATGAATTTATGGAAACCTTAACCAAATTTACCAAAAAATACCCAACTCTCTCCTTAAATATAAAATGAATAATCATGCAATTGAACTCAAATAATAAGGGTAGAAAGAAAACATAGGCATGTAATATAGCTTCCTATAAATTTATTTCATGGTTTCAAGGGGATCCCTAGGATCATGCATAGTGTTGGTCTCGATGTAAAATGATATAAAAAATAAATGGATTCCTACAATTAATTTTATATGGTTTAAAATCATCATTCTTCTATAAGGCTATAAAGAAAGCCCTAGTAGTAGCACATTCCCCAAGTCCACTCAAGAAATAGGTTATAAGAATAAAATGACCAAAAATAGGCTCAGAATACACTCAAAATGGGAAATATATAATACCATGTTACTTTGGTAACCCATAAGTGTGAGTTTAATAGCAAGGATTTCAAATTTTTACATTCCCACGGTCTTGTATGTTTTATATTTTAAAATATTTTTAAAAAATTATATAAAAAAGTGGATACATCCATGTATTTTATATTATTTTCATAAAAACAATGCTTTAATTTTACACCCAATTTCACTCAAGATAATTTTTCGTCTTTTATGAATAGCCCAAAGAAAAACAAATTGACCATAATATAGTTCCCACTCATCCATAAAACTTATGAGGAACAGTTTATAATGTGAAAAGAGCATACAAATCTTGGTATGTCACATAAAAATAAAGGAATCCTATTAGTTATGTTGAAACCTTAAAAACCAATGAAAATTCTTACCTTTTCCCAATAAAACTTTTATTACATAAATAAAAAATTTCCATATGTTAAAATAAATCTTTGATAAAGTAAATCATTGAAATAATTTAGAATGTATAGGAAAAACAATTAATACATCTTTAAGAATATGACCAATCATGAAAATTTTCATAAAAAAACTTTCACCCTTATAAGTTCAAAAAAAATTATTTCCTCAAGAAATAAAATTATTTCCATATAAACCCTTAGATATAAAAAATTATGTATCTTAGAGCATTGTATTCATAACTTGAATTCACTTATGTTTAACATGTGTCAAAATAAATGAAGAATAATTAACTACAAAGAAATAACCTACTCGGTTATCTCCCTTATTTTCACCTTTGAAGAATAAATCATCACCCAATGCATTTAAGAGCTATATCAAAATCTCCCATCATCATGAGTTATATCGGTCTCACCCTTCATCATCATTAATTACCAAGTATTTTATCAAGAATAAAAAGGTTGTAATCTTGCAATTTTTTAAAATTAAACCCCTGAAAAACTCATTTTTAACCATAAACCAGAAGATTTCTATTTTCTCTTAAATTTATAAGGAATGATCATGTTATTTCGATAACAGTTATAAACTATTAATTCCACAAAATAGAAAGAATAATATCTTCTTTGAGAAAACCTAGAATTGTTTTATGGAATATTGAAAATGAATAACAAATACTACTCAAGGAAAATGTGGCCAATTTGTATATGTTATAGAATCATTCTTTTATAACTTTTATAAAATAGTAAAAATGACATGTATGGTAAATATTAAAAATATTCCCATATAACCATTTTTAAATAAAGTAATATCTAGTTCAAAATGAACTTTAATATCATTTAAAGAATAAATATGAACGTTATTGAAATAATTGGAAAAACACGGATTTTGGAAAAAAAGTAGATTTTAAAGGAATAGTTTAAAACAAGGTTCAAAAAAATTCCCTTACATTAAGTATCATCTACCATCATACATTTTCTATCTTCTCTTTATTTAAAAACATACTTTTTCTTACACCTTAAATATTATTGGTTTAATGTTTTGGTGAGACCATGAACACTAAGTCATGGAGAAGGAATTTAAAAATGTATTCGAGTGTGTATTTTCAAAGCTAGAGTTCTCAACATTTGTGAATATATGAGAAGTGGAGGGTCTCATTTATAATATTGGGGAGTGGATATCTTGTAATTATTCATAGTTATAAAATAATATAAAGTCATTTTAATGGTCAATAGATACTTAATCTATCCAATATTGAAGCTAAGTTGATAAGTATTAAAATATACCCATCCAATAATAATTAATATGAGATTTTGTGACCACATCACAATGTTTAAAAACTAATTAACTGAGTTTACCCATTATCACGGTGATAATTATTCACCAAGGTGACTATTCATTATGACAAAAAATGAAATTGACCACATTAAAAAATTTAAACCACATGCTTAAAAATATTATATCTATATTTTTTATATTCAATTTTTTGAATATGAATAAAATAATTTTAATAAAATAATCTAAAATGAAATAAAAAAATAGATTTTTTTCAAATAAATATTTTTAAGACTAATATTGAATTTATACCAAAACAAAGTATAATGTTGATCCCTATGGATTTAATTTTACTATTATTTGTAAAATTGGATTAATGTTACTTTAAAACAAATCTAAAATAATATTTTATATTTTATATACTTGAAAATAAATGATAGTTTACATAAAAATCTGTATTTTGTCACAATTATACCAAAAATATATCCTTTTAGGAAAAAATAAAAAATTAACTCTAAGTCAAATTTGATATGATGAATCCAAAAATGAATCCATTTTTATCCAAATTAATATTATAAAATTTATAAATTTAACATTTAAATAAAATCATATAATTCATTGATAAAAATTTAGTTAGAATAAAACAATTTCTTTTTTAATTGATTAATTACTCAAAATTAATATCAAAACTATGATAATTATGAACCCATAAAATTATTACATATAGATCATCATATTGATTTAATTTTAGGATCCCTTAGTTTGGAACATTCTTCCCACTTTTTGAAATTCCATCCTCAAATTTGTATATATTACTTATACACATATCGGTATTTTCCCCTAAAATATTTTTCAGATTCCCATATTGATTCATCAATCATGCGATTATCTAATAAAACATTAACCTGGTGAATTTCCTTATTCAGTGGTGATATCTCTCCTTTCATCCAAATTCTAAACTTTAATTTCATCATAATAAATTTAATCTTCCAACTATGCCCCATTAGTAATCAAAACATGAGATGAATATGGTATATTGGTCCTTAATAAAAAACATGAAACATGTCATCTACCTGAGATAAACTTAGATGTAAAGATACACAGTAAGAAATATATCTCGCTTTTTCCTCCTATTATCTATATAACTCTACTTCTGGCTCTGAGTTATCCTTATATGGGGTAAAGTCATAATTAACATATTAATAATTTCCCCTACTAATTATGGTCCTAACAACTTCCTATCACTGAATTCTACTGAACATGTTGTAGTTCAAAACCTCTTTCTATATAATGGATCAAAGTATTCATCTATATATTAGAATGATATTTGTTATTATAAGAAAATTTAACTAGTTAATGATGTTTTTCCCAACTTCCCCTATAATCTAATGAGTTATACCATAGCATATCTTCCAAATTCAGAATCATTCACTTCAACTGTCCATTATATTGAGGATGAAAAGATGAATTGAAATTTAATTCAATACCCCTTGACCTTTGAAGTCCATTCCAAAAATAAATATAAAATATGGGATCATGATCCTATATAGTAAAGAGAGTGAATCCATTTAATCTAAATATATCTTTAATATGACGTCTATATTCATATTTAAAATATATACTTTCTTTAATAGGAAGAAAATCCACTAATTTAGTTAGTCAATAAAAAATAAACTAAATCACATTATTACCTTGATTTGTATTTGGTAATCCCACCACAAAATCAATAGATATATTATCAAATTTTTATTCAGAAAAAAGAAAAGGATAAATAGTCCCCTACAATAGTTGTTTATTATCTTTAAACTATTTAGAATTCAAATATTTCATAGTGAAATTAGTAATATCTTTCTTCATCCCATCCCACAAATAATATTACCAAAGTTCATTATATATATGAGTGCTTCCAGGATGAACAAAAAATAAAGCTCTATATGCTTCACTCAATAATTACTTCTTTGACATGGGATCATGTGGAACAAAAATCATATTTTCAAAGCATATAAGACCATCTTTTTCAATGTTAAATTTTGGAAGCTTACCCTTCTTAACATACTCTACTCTTTCATGCTCACCCCAATCTTCCTTCTCATCATGCTTAATTATGTCTAACAAATATAATTGCACTAACATGTAAAACAACAGAGATGGAGTTGCAACATGCAAAACATATGGTCCTAAATTCATCAAATAATTAACAAAAGGATATTTCTTCAAACAGTGAATACCTAATGGTGCATTATCTTTTTGAATCAAGGCATTTGATTTTTTTTTCTTTTACCTGGATGATAGTGAATCATAAAATCATAATCCTTTATTAATTACTAGTATCTCCTCTTCATCATAATTCATTAGTTTGTAGTGAATAAAAACTAGAAACAATTATGGCCATTATATATTTCACATTTTACGCCCTATAGAATTTTCTCTATATATTTGAAGAGAAACCCACCACTGAAATTATAAGATCATGTGTATGTTAATTCATTTCATAGAGTTTCAATTGACATAAATCATATGCATCAACCCAATAATCTTGTATTAAGAAACAACCAAGGACCTTTTATGAATCGTCAATGTAAAAAACTCAACATTTATAGATAAAAAGGTTATTAGTGGATTATTAACCAATTTTTCTTTTGGTTCTTGAATACATTCATCACATTCCATTGTTTAGATGAATTTAACTCCTTATCAATTTAAATTGGTCAGTGGGATAAATAAATGAAAAAAATAAACAAATCTTCAATATTAACCTACTAATCCAGGAAAATTTTGAATCTCAATTACATTATTATGTCTTAGCCACACTAGAACTAATTTAATTTTAGCAGGATCAAAAATTATACCATCTTCAGAAATAAAATTCCCCAGAAATGAAATATTATATAACCAAAATTTAAATTTTATAAATTTTACATACATCATATTTTATTTTAAGACTATAGAAAAATATTTATATGTTACTCATGTTAATCATTAATTCTAGAATAAATTATAATCTTACTAGTAAAAACAACAAACAAATTATCCAAATACTCATAGAAAACTGGTTACATAAGATCTATAAATATTGTCGCTATGTTCATTAAAAAAGGTATAAAAACAGACTAATAATCTCCACACCTAGTATGAAACAATGCTCTAGAAATGTATTACTCATTGACTTTTAGTTGGGGGAGCTGTACTTAAGATAAATAATTTAAAAATATGAATCTACTTGGAGACGATTAAACAAGTCATTGATATGAGGAAAAGGAATATTTTTCTTAATAGTTATGTTATTAAGTGCCCTATAAATAATGAAAAGTATCAAAGATCCATCCTTCTTTTTATTGAACTATAGAGACCTTTTTTCCTTTCAATACTTTGAAATGTTTCTATATATGTTTCTAGAGCTAGGCACTGAGATGGTGTGTGATTATGAGGCTCATTGTTACTGAAATTAATTTTATAAAAATATTGAAAATATTTTATATTTCATGTGCACAATACCTCAATGAAAATGGGATATCTATTAAATAGTAGCTCGAATCAGAAATATGATACAGTGGTTGAGTCTGTAATGCATTGTTTACCCTGGGTAGGAAATAAATTAGGTCGGCACAGGGTGTTTGAACCACTCACTCGTTGGAGATACATTAAGTGGATTAATTAATTATTAAATTAATTAATTAACTCATTTTTGTGCAATGTATAATTCTATAAGAATATTTCCCAGATGAATTCTCTAGGATTATCCATATAAACCTTGAGATAATTCTAGAGCACTCTCTTACTCCTTCGTTGGTGAATCATGTTTGATGATGACAAAACTCTAAATCATAGTACATCAGGACACTATGGATGCAATGAATCCTCACAAATAAATAGCAGTTGTTTTATTCATCAAATATTAATCCATAATTGAGTTATGAATCATTATTTTTTATTTTTAAACCTTTTATAATATATATTGAGTAGATTGGTCTTTGTTCTTCAATCTACGACCTTTTGCAGCATTCGCATGTTCCAGAGTAAGGATATTTCAATTAAATTCAATTATTTTCTAAACCCTGATTTATGTTCATGATATTTTTCCAAGAACCCATGGCCAATGATGTTTAAACAATTTTATTTCTTCGTTTCCCTCCAATTTCTCCTCATGTTTGTCATCAAAAGGACCTCGTAATCACGATTCAACCCTGTAAGGTGGTACTATGCCCAATAGGACCCCCAGAACTGAGACAAATCAGCGAAGGATGCATGGATTAGTGATATAAGGCTAGATATGGGAATATTTTAGTATTTGATTATTATTTTTATTTTAGATCAATGATTTGATGGATCAAGTCATGGTGGCATGGATTTCATTTGATGAACCCCCAAACTCAAAACAGAATTGATTTCTTGTGAACGATGGCCATAAAGCACAAATCATGGCCATATTTGCTCATCATAGATGTATTTGAGGCAATATCTATGGTAGAATGACTTATTTCAAGGCACAAATATCAGATTTTAGAATCTGGTGAAAACATGACTACACACCATGTTCAAGGTTGAATACACGACATATAGCCCTTCAACAGTAGTGGATTGAGTTTTTTGAAAAATTATGGATGACACAACATGTATCCCTCCAACACACCATATACCACTTCCTCATATGAGAACCTATGTGATGAATCAAATTTTTAGGAAACTATTTGTAATTACATGGCCAGGTACACAGTTATGTACTTCAGTACACGGATATGGGGTCCATTGCACGGACAAGGCGAGCAGCGCATGGATCGGTCCCAGTTAGCCAGGACACACTGTTTAGTCAACCTACACTGTGTGTACTACTACATGGGATTGATCCATGTGATGGATAGGGACACGGTCTGGCAGTGGAGTGGGACCACATGTCGTGTGGGTCCCCTCACATGTTGTGTACCCTTTGACCGCTATTTTAGGAAACTTTAATATTATGTATATCCTTCATTTTAACATGTATTTAGGACCACTATTAGCCTATACGAGGTGTTTTTTTTGTAGAACATGATAGTTCCCTCAGTTTTGGTTTACAATATATGATGTAAATTTTCCAATAATGGTTCTTACTTTGGACACACTCAATAATGGAAGTAATAAATCAGAATCCCCAGAGACTAATGAGTTATACCCTCCAGTAGATCTGGGTAGTGGTGTCCTCAATATTTGGAGTGAAACCCCCCATAAACATGGGTGTGGGTCCTCTATATCTTCATTGCAATTGGAACCTCCATATTGGTTAGTTATTGTGTCCTCAATGTCCTAGAGTGGATCCCCCCATGTTACCAGGGCACAGGTCCTAGACTTTCGAGTAGAACCCCCTATCAGATAGGGTGTGGGTCCTCTATGAGCTAGAGTGGAAGCCCCTATTATACTAGGGTAAGGGTCCTTGACCTATAGATTGGACCCCCCCCCCCATCATCATGGGTGCATGTCCTCTACCAACAGAGTGGAACTCTCCTTTTAGAATAGGGATTAGGTCCTCATGACACTAGAGTGGAACCCCCTATTGGCATTAGCGTAGGTCCTCTACAGATACCTGTAGAGTGGTAACCACCCCTCCTCGACCCACTAGGGTGCAAGTCCTCTAATTCGAGTTTGTATCCCCTCAACTATGAGGAATAGTAAGTATGCGTGGATTTACATATATTGTTACCTTTTCAGAAGACACATGAGATGTTGGGAATCATTAATGGACTTTTGGAACTATTGGCTACCCTTCTTCTTGGGTCGACCTGTGAAATGAAGATCCCATTACTCCCTCATTAGGTATTATTTAATGGACCATATATATATATACATATATATATTTATTCTTATTCTATATGCACACCTTTTATTTTGTTACTCTCATTATTAGAGAGGAAAATGTGTGTTGGGTATCCCATGTGCTTTCTGTGTTTAACTTATCATGGTGGGATGAGTATACTCTCTTATTATAACTGGTAAAGACTTGATGGGTAGTTCATCTACTCATTGTGTTTATCCACTAATGTTTGGATGATCTTACTTTCCCTCTTGGTTGAGTTGAGATATACTATTTCACTATACCTTGTGTTATCTACCTTCTTTCTCTTCCTATTTTATCTCTTACTACTCCCCTTACAGATTTCAGGGTGTCCTATTGGGTATGTATATACTCACCCATGCATGGTATTTTCCCACATGTGTTGTGTCTTATATAGATGATTGATAGGCCGACCATGAATTCAAAGGTGATTAGGGATACATGGCTCTTAGACCACTTATGGTGGTCATATATTGGGATTTAGGATTTGGCGTCTCTCAGCTATTTACTTTTCCAATTTCTTCAGGTTAGGACATATTTATGGTTGTGCATTCATTTTTCCCCTTTACATTTAATTTTACACTGTCGTGATTTTATACTGTCTAGAGGTTAATTCATTCTTGGTTTACTTTATAGTAGTGTTTCATTATTTACTCTTTACCTCTATACTTTTTATCGATATATCTATGTGTGTTCATATAAGTAATTTGGAAAATGCATCCTTGAGTTATTTATGTCTTCAGCACTTGTTTCCACCCCATGGCCTAGGGAGGAAAGCTTGGGGTAGTTTATGATCGATCCTCGACTTAGGTCAGGACATGACAATTTGGTATCAGTGCAGTATCATTCCTTGGAACATTGTTTGGACTACTCCCCTTAAGTGGATTTTTTTGGATTTAGGGAAACAGTGTTGAAGTGTCTCAAGTGTGTCTCTCCCTATAGGGAATCCAGTGATGGTGTAGCGACTAACGTATCCATTCACCGGGACCATGAATACCTTCTTAATAACTCAGCATGCCAATATATTTATTGTAGGTACTAATGGTACATGCATCATATATGATTGAGTCTTTGATTATCTTTCATGAATCAGCTCTCCATTTTTGTCGATAGGTATATATATATTTATATGCTCATCTAACTATGGTATATCTTGAAAAATATTAGGATGCCTCTATGATGACATCCATCCAGGACACCAGTTCTTTTTTGTGATAATAATCCAATGAGAAATGAGGCCTCAGTTCAGGTTACATCTCATGATCCCCTTCCTCTGGGTGGGAAGGTAGAAGCACATACACTGGTAGTGTAGCATATCATTCCATCAAAGTATGATGGGGATGAATGTAGGCATATCATGCTCTATGATTTCCGGTTTAAGATTCCATGAGGTTCTGTGGTGAGCCAGATCCTCAGGTAGTAGAGTATTGGCTATAATTGGTGGTCTGTATCTTCAGGCTTATTTGAACACTGACAGATTAGATGGTTGCGCTAACTGCTAGCCTTTACCATGGAGCAGTTAGGTGTTGGTGCATCCTTGTTACATAGTTTCCTGATGAGTTGACACTCTCATTGACTGACTTACAGTAGGTGTTTCATGAGCATTACTACCCCTCCTTCTTGTAATCAGTCTAGATTTTTGGAGCTTCTAGAGTACGAGCAGGGATGATTGATTGTGGTTGAGTATGCATCGAGTTTCATTGACCTTTCTTTATACTCCCTTGACATGATCTTTGATGGATTATTCTGAGAACAGAAGCTTGATAAGGGACCCTACAGATAGATCTAATCCATCAGCATGCCCTTTTTTATCCTTACCAATTATGGAGTACTAGAGACAGAACTGATGACAAAGTTCTTTTTGTCATCGGGACGCCAGATAGCTGGAGTTGGTAGTGGGTGCCACGAATTTGAGTCATCTGCAACATCAAGAAGATGGAAGGCACTAGGATCTCGGCTTAAGATACCTTCCTATGATAATACATAGGCAATTGTTCATAGGTATCCAATAGAAATAGGAAGGTTGTAGAGGGGATATTCAATACTTCTTATAAGTTAGGTTTCATAATAGGAGACTCCCCAACCCGACATACTGATTAGAAAAAACAGATAGCAGATGGACCACCACAGTAGAGGAAGCACCATGATCAGGGATCTCTTAGGCGAGGACATGGTGGTCACCAAGAGGTGGAGATATAAGAGGGGTAGGAGGATCTATGGGTGGTGGATGCTACTACGATATCCTTCCACCACCATGACCAGGTGACCTACGTCAGGCTCAGGGAGCTAACATCCATGGCAATAGATAGCTTCAGCTTTTAGATGTTTATGATCCCACAGTGCCTGAGATGATAAGAGGTGTGATTTGTGCTTTTTCTACACTTACATCAGTGTTAGTATACATCAGTTATAGTCATTACTTTATCTCTATGATCCTGGTGAGAGAGCTGGAGGTCCCAATTAAGTCACTAGCCTAGGAGCTTTATCTCGAGGTTACTAAATGAAATGGTACTTCTATATATTTTATTTTCTAGCAGGGAAATATATCAGTTGGTGGAGAGAGGTATACATGAGACCTTTTTTGTCATAATAGAACCCTAAGAATTCATCTTAGGTATGGATTGGTTATTCATGGTTTGATTGTAGATCGACTATCACCATATAAAAGTTAGGTTCCTACGCACTGATGGGACGAGATTATCCTTTTCTAGTGAGAGAGATCACATGGTCAGGAAAGTAAGTAATATACGTAGAAGGATTCAACACATCACCCATCATTTATCAAGAATATCCTTGGGTTCCGTAGACTCTTCCATAATATGGATTCATTCAGTTATAGATAATTTCATGGATGCCTTCCTCGTGGATGTTCTAGGAAAACCTCCAAGGTAGGAGATGGTTTTTGCATTAACTTGCATCCCAAAACCACTCCAATATCTTTTTAATCATATCATATGGCCCCTATCAAGCTTCAATAATAGCGGTTAGAGTTTGAAGTCCTTCAAGAAAATGGTTCCATTAGACCCAGTGTGTCCCCCTAAGAAGCTTCAGTGTTGTTTTTGAAAAAGTTATATAGGATTTTATAAAATTATGTGGATTATCATTTTCTAAAATAGGAAACAATAAAGAAAAATTATCCATTTATGAGGATTGATGGCCTCTTAAACAATTTGTGAGGTTCAAGATGGTTTTCAAAGGTCGATCTTAGGTCTAGCTACCACTGGTTGATGGTTTGTTAGGATTATATTCTAAATATGGTATTCTAATGTCGCTATAGACACTATGAGTTTCTATTGATTCCCTTTAGTGTGATGATTGACCCCACAATGTTTATGTATTTTATGAATAAATTATTCTATCCATAATTAGTCTATTTTTTGTTGTCTTCATCAATGAAAAAATCGTCTACTTTGCATGAGAATAGGATTATAAAGAGAACTTTATGATGGCCCTAGACTTTCTTTGAGAGCACCAGCTTCACAGAAAGCTCTTTAAGGGAAATTTCTAGATTGATGGGGTATAATTTTAGGAAAATTTCATTTATGATAAAGATTTTTCTTTATATTAAATGAATATCAATGTAGTGCTTTCTTGGGATCCACCCAAGATCATGTCAGTGGTGCAGAGATTTCTTAGATTCATAGGGTAATATTTAAAGTTTATGGTAGACTTATAAAAAATCACAACCCCTTTGACCACCCTAACATGGAAAAGAAGTTTTTTTACCTAGTATGAGAAGTACCAGAGGTCCATTGAGGAGTTTAATATGAGGATGAAGAGTGATTCAGTGCAGAGACTACAAAACGAGGGAATGGAGTTTGTATTTTATTGAGATGCCTTGGGAGTTGGGATTAGCTATATATTGATCTAGCAGTAGGAAGTTATCTCTTTTGGGTCAAGGTATTTGATACACCATGATTATAACTATTCAAATACCAACCTAAAGATGGTAATGGTAGTATTTTCATATAGGATGTAGAGGAAATACCTTCTCGGATAGTGCTTTGTGGTGTACTCAAACCACCAAATTCTTATGTACATATTCAAGTGGAGAGACTTGAACTTGATATATAAATTCCTACTATATTTCTTATAGGAATATGATTTCGAGATAGTATATACTCTAGGGAAAGAAAATTTCCTATCATATTCCCTTAGTAGGAATTCTAGGGTTCGCTTAGTGTAGAAGGCTTTGGAGCAGTTGGCCTCCATATACTTAGACCTCGTAGAAAAAGAGTGTACAACTTTTCAATAGTTGAAGGTGTTGAATCCTTTTATTATTAACTATTTGAGAGATTCCAAACTAGTATATAGTTGATGTGAGGTATTACATGATCAAATATCCATAAGTGACTCATGAGATATATATTATGAAGGAGGGAATCACTTCATCTTGTTCCAAGGGCAGACAATGGTTCCATTCACATTGCGGGAGGAGGTGATGTTGTAGTTCCACACCACACCCATAGATGTACATCCTGGTGTCAAAAATATTTATAGAGACCTTTAATGGTATTTTTTTGGTCTTGTATAAGATGAACCATTGCTGATTTCATCTCTCAGTGCCTCACCAGTCAGTAGGTGAAGGTTGAGAACCATTTTCTGACAAGTTCGTTACACCCCATTGAGATCCAAAAGTGGAAATGGGATTTAATATCCATTGACATTGTCACAGGTCTTCCACACACTATGAAGAGCCATGATGTCATCTGATTGATGGTTGACTAACTCAAAAATTCAGGCCACTTCTATGCTATCACGGAGCAGATTTTGGTAGATATTTTAGGGTAGTTATACATATGGATGGCCATTCACATTCATGGGTTTCACCCAATTATTTTCTCCAATCATGAAATGTGGCTTATTTCATGATTGTAGAGAGGATTGTAGGATGAATTTGGGAAATATATGAGGATTGGTACAAACTTTCACCCCCAAACTGATGGGTAGAGTGAGTGAACTATCTAGGTGTTGGAGAATATGCTGAGAGAATGCATTTTAGACTTTGGATGGAGCTAGGAGGATCACCATCCCTTGGTAGAGTTTGCATACATCAAAAACTACCATTATACTAGTGTCATAGAACCTTTTGAGACCCTATATGGGACACATTTCTGGTCACCCTTGTGATAGACATAGATAGATGAGATATCTTTTGTGGGCCCATAGATTGTGTCGATGAAAATGGAGAAAATATTGGTCATCCATGAGTTGATGAGGATGGCCTATAGTAGATATAAATATTATTAAAATCATCATCATAGGCCCTTGATGTTTGAGAAGGGAGACTACATTTTCCTGAGATTCACCCCACAATGATGATTGTAGAGGTTTGGCTGTGGAGGAAAGTTATCCCCGAGGTTCATCATACTATTTGAGATCATATATAGGGTTAGTGGGGTTTTTTACTGCCTCTCCCGGCACCCATAGTTGGAGTGGGTGTACGATGTATTTCACTTGTTGCAGCTAAGTAAATGTGTTCATAACCACACACATTTCATCAACTAGGGAAAGATGGACATTGAGGATAGACCCACCTTTGGGATAACCTGGTGTCGATCAAGTATCATAATGACAATGCCTTATGTGTACCAACCATCTGCTTGGTTCACATGTTGTGGAAGCATGGGAACATGTAGGAGAGTTCTTAGGAGTAGGATATCCAAGTGTGGGCTCAGTATCCCAAGTTGTTTGCATTGTTTTTTTGGGAAACAAAATGGAAGGAATGATGTAAAGACCTATTCTTTTTCCTTGTAATACTTTGAAATATTTATGTATATATTTATAGGTATAGGTACTGAGACGGAATGCAAGTCTGAGGCTTGATGTTCCCAGAATTAATTTTATAAAAATATTAAAAATATTTTATATTATGCCCACACAATACCTCAAAAAAATGGGATAAATCTTAAAAAGAATCTCAGATTAGAAATCAAGTACCACTCTTGTGTTTGGAACATGGGTTTTACCCATGGCATGATATAAAATGGGTCGGTGCGGGGATTTTGAACTCCTTACTCGTTGGTAATATGTTAAGTAGATTATTTAACTATTAAATAAATAAATTAACTCATTTCGGTGAAACAAATAATTATATAATAATATCACCATGATAAATTCTCCAGGGTTATCCATATAAACCCTGGAAGAATTCCAGATCTCCCTCTTCCTCTTCCATTGGAAAATAATGTCGGACGACAATAAAACATCATATCAGAGAAGATCCAGAAACTCAAAAGAAACGATTCCTCTAAAATCATTAGAAAACACATTCTTTATTGATTACTGATCAATAATTTATTAGGGAATCTTTAATTAATATTTTTATGCCTTTAATTAAATATATAGAGTATATTGATCTTAATTTATTGATATGTGACCTTTTTCATCCTTTACATGTGCCCGAGTACTGAAATTTTAACTAAATTCAGTAGTTTTCTAACCTCGATTCCTTTTTCTTGATCTTTGACCATGAAATCTTGAACATTTATTTTTAAACAATTTTCAGGGCCCTTATCACCGATTTATCTTCAATTTTGTCACTGGTAGGACCCCACGGTCCCAGTTTGACCTTGTTGGGTGATATTGATCCCGATTGGACCCTTGTAACCATAACAAATCAATGAAGGAGGAATGAATTGGTGATATAATTCTATATTTGGGAATCTTGGGAGGCCTAGATGATTTTTTTATTTCAGATCATGGATTCAAAGGAGGAAGTAGTGGTGGTTTGTGGTTCATGTGATGAAACCCCAAAACTCATATAGGATCCCATTTTGGTCAAATGAAATCCATGAAGTTTGAATGACAGTAAGATCTATTGATCCCAGATTTATTTGAGGCAAGATATATAGTGTCACGACCTGTTTTAAGGCATAAAGATTAGATCTAAGAATCTGATGAAAACCAAACTACATGATGTGTTCAAGGATGAACACACTGCATGTAGCCCTTCAACAGCAATGGTTATGGTTTTTAGAAAATTTAAGGATGACACGATGTGTATCCATAATTCACATAGTATACCCATTCCTTGAATGGGAACCTATGTGATGGATCCCATGGGTTGGAAGCCATCTTGATGTACATGGCCATGTACATGGTCGTGTAGTCTGGAACATGGACACGGGGTCTGGAATACAGACAGGGCGAGAAGGACATGACCCAGTCCCAGTTATCCTAGACACGACATATAGTGCACCTACATATTGTGTACTACTACATAGGATAGATCCATATTCTAGCTAAAGACACATCTAGGTGGTGGATCGGGACCACATGTCGTGCACCCCAAAACCCCCTTTTGAGGAAACTTCAATCATCTATATCTCCTTTGTTTGAACTCATATTTTGGAATGTTAGTAGCCTATATTGAGTTTCTTTATGAGTATAATGTGATGGTTCTATCAATTTTGGATTAATATATATTAGGAAAAATCTTCTAATAATGGATCATACTTACATGACACTCGATGGTGGTAGTAATTAGGCAGAATCGCCAGAGACTACCGAGTTGTACCATAGAGTAGGGATGGGTAGTGGAGTCCTCAATATTTAGAGTGGACCCCCATAATCATGCGTGCAAATCCTCTACAACTAATTTATGAGTGGAACCCCCTATCAGATAGGGTGTAGGTCCTCTATGACCTAGAGTGGAACTCCCCTGTGGTACAAGGGCACGAGTCCTTGACTTTTGAGTAGAACCCCGTCCTTGATAACCTAGAACGAATCCCCCCCCCACCCCCACCAAATGTACCATGGAATGGGTCCTTGACCTATAGAGTGGACCCCCACCCCCACCCTCCATCATCATGGGCATGGGTACTCTACCTACTGAGTGGGACCATCCTATTATCATAGGGCATGGGTCCTCATGACACCAGAGTGGAACCCCATATAGGCATTGGCATGGGTCCTCTATAGATACTTAAATAGTAAAACCTCCCTAACACACTAGGGTGTATGTCCTCTACTTTGAGTTTGTGTCCCCTTGACTATGTGTCATAGGGATGAGGTGTTTCTTGATAATGATGTTTACCTTATGGGAAGACAGGTGAGATGTTAGGCATCATTAATGGACTTTTGGAACAGTTGTTAAATCTTATTCTTGGGATGATCTATGAGATGAATATCCCCTTACTCTCTTGTTTGGAATTTTTTTACTAATAATATATATATATATATATATTCTTCTGTATCCACACCTTTTATTTGCTTATTGTCCTTTTGGTAGAGGATAAGACTTAAGTGGTATGCCATGTGCTTTCTGTGCTTAGCTTATCAAGGTTGGATGAGTCTACTCTCCTGATATAGGTGTAGAATACTATACGGGTAGTTCACCTGCTCACCATGGTTATACCCTTCTGTATGGACAATCTTACATTCCCTCTTATTTGGATTGATTTGTACTCTTTCATTGTTACTTCAGCTATCTACTACCTTTATCTTCATATTGTGTCCCTTACTTACTCTTCCTATATCTTTCAGGGTGTCATAATAGGTATGTATATAATCACCTCTACCTGGGATTTTCATGCCAGTGTTATGTCTTTTTCATATGATATACTGGTCAACCATGACTTCATAAGAGATTAGGGATATTAAGTTCTTGGACTTCGTATAGTGGTCATAGCATAAAATTTAGGAGCTAGTATCTCTAAGTTGTTTACTTTTCCAATTTTTTTAGGTTGGGACATATTTTTGGTTGGGTGTGAATTATTTCCATTTAATTTTTAGTTTAAACTACCTTACTTTTGTACTATCTATAGGTCAATGTATTCTTGGTTTACTTTATAGCACTGTTGTATATTTTACTCTTTCCCTCTGCCCTTTTTCATAGAGATGGTTGTGTGTGTGCATACAGGTACTTAGGAAAAGGCCTCCCTGAGTAAGTTATATCTTCAGTGTGTATCGCCACCCCTCGCCTATAGAGTTCGGCTTAGGGTAGTTGTGTCTTGAGCCTAGGCTTGGGTGGGTCATGAAATAAAAAAACCCAGATCACCCAAATGTGAATTAGTAAGATGAATTAAACCCTTACCAAGAAATCTAACAACTTTTTCAATGCCAAAAGTTAGACTATAGACAATATCTATGGGGATTTTGAATTTTTTTTTACACATCATGAAATAATTCAATAGTAAATTTAACCTCATAATCAAGAATAAAAATAGTAAAATCATAAAGAAATACATCTAAATATTCATTTACCAATATCACATCACTAATTTTAATATTTATTTTCTTTCCAAAAATATGTGAAAGATAAATTTACCTCTTATATTTAACTATTTTAATAGGTTCATTATATGGTATAAAAGGTATGAATTCATTCTTATATATAAAAAAATCTCAATAAAAAATTTACTTCTTTAGCTTCACAATCTATTTTAGTACGTTAAACTGAAATCCAGTCCATACCTAGAAAAACATCAACATCTACAAAGGGAAAGACAATAAAGTTTGTAGGAAAACCCATTATGAAAATTTTAAATAGAAATATTCTTATAAAATCTTTTTTTCTTAATACTAAAACTGATAGTTTTTAAAAAAATGGCTTCATTTATAGAAATGAAATTTCAATTTTACTTGTAAATTTCTCTAATATAAAAGAATATATAGATCCTGCATCAAAAAATACAATAGTATAATTAGAATAAACCTGTAATTTACCTTTTACTACTTCATTTAAGGGTCCATAATCAACCTTAATAGTAAAAAATGTTGTTTACATACCATTATTTATTTATTCTTTATGATACACACATTGAGTAACTATCTTTGGATAAGAATTTTCATAATGACCCAACTCATTGTAATTAAAACATATCAGTGCTAACTAACTATCAATTTTTTAATTATAAATTTGATAAGAACCATTTTCCTTATATTCATGAGCCAAATAATCAAGATTACCATATCAATAAAACTTTTTATATAATATCAAATATTTTACAAAATGTATTATACCAAACTTGGATAATTTGTGGGGCTTACCTATAGATTTTATAATTGATCGCTTCTTTTTTACTTAAGAGCTATACTATTTCATACTATAATTTTCATGAGGTATATAGGTGTTGATAAACTCTATATCAACTTCTCAGTACAATAAAAAATATCCTCATAACTTTTAAAACCACGAGAATTCAATTCTCTTCTTAATCATGGTTTCAAACCAATATAAAATTCATCAATTTAACTTTCATGGACCAAAATGGATTTTAGTGAAAAAATGGAAAATCTAGTAAACTTTTCATCATAATTGGTTCCTAAGTATTATTCCTTTAAAATAAACCCTATAAATTCTCTTTATATTTTAATTTAAATAACACTATGATAATATTTCTCAATCAAAATATCTTTAATGATTTTCTACTCCATGGAATCAATCTCATAGTTTCCTTCAGTATTTTTTATTAGAGACTACCATCATTCATATTTACCATCAAAATAACAAATAGAAATAATTAACTTTTAAAACACTATATATCCCAAAGAAATAAATATCTTCTCTAATGAATTTATCCATCATTCATAACACACCAGGTCTAAAAATACATCATTACTTAGTGGGTTTTGTTTCAAGAAATGATCCACTACATAAATTTTCCTCTATACAAAATTTTGAAATTATATTCCATGGGTTCTACAATTAATAGAATTCATCAACTGAGTTAACACTGTTGCAAACTGGTATGTTAAAAAATCCCAAGCTATGGATTTGGAAGGTTATTATCCCTTATATCCCTCCATAATTCAGTTGTATTGTTTCCTCTATATAATATTATTCTGAATAAATATGGATTACTTGAAAAAAGATGGAAATCCTCAAAATATATCTCACAATAATATAACAATAAATATGAATCTCTTAAGAGTGTCTTTTAACATCCTACTAACCCATAAAGTTATATAATCTTTTCCATGATACCAACTATAATGCCCCATTAATTTAACAATCTATGATTATTAGGTTAATAGAGTGGATTTCTAATTTTTACATCCCCATGATATTTTATGTTTATATTTTAATATACTTATGAAAAAAATTACATTATAATTTGGAATCCTTCGTATAATGTATACTATTCTAACAAAAATATATCTTTAAGTTTACACCCCTGCTTCACTCGAGACATATTTTATTCTTTTAAGATGAGTACAAAGAGGAAATTTGGACCTCATTATAGTTATTCTTCATCCTTATATCCTGTGAGAAATATTTGAAAATTTTAGATGATCACACAAATATTTTTAAGGGATTTAAAAATAAAAAAATCTCATTATACTAATAGAAAATATAAAAACCCATGAAAATGATAAAATTTTTCATAATAAATCATTAACCATATAAATAAAACATTTACATAGGTAAAAATGAATCATTGATCAAAGAAAATATTTACAAATAATTAGAAATCATAAGAAAAACCATAAAGGAACAATGAGGAGCCTGATAAATCATGAAAAAATTATTTGAAAAAACAAACCTTTCACCCTTAGAAGTTCACATATTTTTCCTTGCACATAAATTCAAAAAACTTACATATAAAATAATATAGAATCTAAATTAGTTATCTTGAAGAATCATATTCATAACCCATGTTCACTTGTGTTTAAAAATTTTCAGAACAAATGGAATCCTAGTAAATTCTATAAGAGAAACCGACTTAGTTATCTTCCTTGTTTTCCCATTCGACAAACAAATCATTACCCAATTTATTAGAGATAATTATGAGGATCACTCATGACCAATATCAAGTTCATGCATTATCATCTATAATTACTAAGTATTTTACCTTGTAGAAAAAACAAATAAAATTCCATGTATTCAACATAAAACCCTTGAAAACTCATTTTAACTCATATGAAAAGGGACTTCCCATTTTCACTGATATTTGTAGATGAATACCCCTTAATTTTGAAAACATATAATAAGGAATAATTAAATATAATAGTGGAAATATGATTTTAATTAAAAAAATACAAAATTTTGGATGAATATTTAAAATGAATAATAACCATGATGATGAGAAAATTAATTCAAGCTACATACCTTAAAAAAATCATTTATCACTCTTGTAAAAAAATAAAGATGACCCATACGGTAAACTTTAAAAATATTCAATTTTAAAACATTTTTAAAGAATATCAATAGAAATTGAAAATTACATTTAACAATATTTGAATTACCAATATGAACATTCTTGAAACATTTTGAAAACATGGATGTGGTGAAATAGTATTTGGAAGGAATACTATAAAATATTATATTAAAGAAAATTCTCTTACATTAATTCTTGTCTAGATTAATACATTCTATAACTAATTTTATTTGGAGAAACTCATTTAGATTAAACATTTAGACTTATAGGTTAGGTATTTTGTTGACACCAATACCTATAGGGAGTGGGGAATGAAGTTATAAAGGTATTAGGGTTTGTATTGTCCAAACTAGTGTACTCAAAGCTTATAAAAAGGTGAGGAGATGAGGTTTAATTTTATAAGTAAGAGGAGTGGCACTCTAACAATTTTTCAAAGTTTTAAAGTAATATTAAGTAATTTTTAAGATAAATTGGTGCTTAGTCAATCCAATTTCAAGGATATAATGATTATGATAAAAATAATTTCATCAAAAAAGAATTAATATGATATTTATGACCTTATCACAATGTTTTAACCCTAGTTAACTCATTTTACCCTTAACCATGGTCATAAATATTTAACAAGGTTACTATTCATTATAACCAAAAATAAAATCTAAATCATTATCAAATTTGAGCATTATAATTCCAAATACAAAATAAATTTTTATTAACTCAATCTTTAGAATTCATAGAAATTAATTTTAATAAATGAATCTAAAACATAGTGAAAGAATATTTTTTTTAATTGTCTTTTAAGCCTAAAAGTGAATATATACCAATATCAATTATAATGATGATTCCTATAGAATTAATTATATTATTTTTATTAAAATTTTACTAATGATACATTAAAACAAATTCAAAATGAAATGGGTATTTTTAAGCAATTTAAAACAAATGAAAATATGTATTTTTTCATTATTCACCCAAAAAATCATTATAGAAAAATTGAAAAAAAATTAACCTAATTTTTTTTGACATTATGAATCCAAAAATTAAATTCTCTTGATAAAATTAAAATTTTAAAATTCATAAATTTAACTTTTAAATAGAACATAAAAAATAATGGAAAATAATTTTTTAGAATAAAACTATTTCCTTTGAAAATTAAAAATATTTAGAATTATTACTAAAACTAATATGAATATGAATCCATAAAATTATTAATTATAAATCATATTATTAATACATTTCTAATATTTCCTAGGTTTTAAAAAATATATATAATAGGTCAGTTTGGTTAGGTTATGAACTTGACTAATCAATTTACTAAATGTATGCTTCTAGGAATCAATATCATGAAAATAAATCATATCAGTATTAATTTTAAATAAATTTAAAATTTTATTAATAATGAAACATTTAAAATTATCCACCTTTATCTCTATAATTGATGTGAATGATAATTTAAATTTTCAAACAAGTAAAAATAATTCCCATTGGTGATAATTTGTCTTAGATTATTTAGTACAAGACAAAAGAAATCAAGAAATTATTGGCTAAATTAATTCAATTTAGTTATTTCAAAAATTTACCTCTTTCATCCATAAAAAATAAATGATGTTAAATGGGTATTAAATAAAATAGTAATTATAAACAATACTCCCATTACGATGAATTTTTTCTATTTTTTTCTTCCACTCTTTGAGATCCGAATTTTTTTTAAACATACGAAATCAAAACATCCATGTAAAGAAAGGATGAATTAAATTTTTGATTAGAATGATAAGGAATTCAACCATGAGGGAGGTTCCTAATCAAGATTTATTAAATAAAACTATATCCTATAAAGTAATTAAAGGCATAAGCTTCCTCCCAGAAGAACTTTCCATAAAGTATTTAAGATAGAACTTTACCATTATATCATGTAATTTAATAATCGAAAAATATACTTTGTCTGATATCAAAATACATTTTTAATAAACTCATTTTAATGTTATATTTCTTTTATTAGAATCCTAATAACACCGATTTGGGGTGGATTTTAAATGTTTGATAGCCTTAGAGAAAGAAAAATGAAATTCAAAGCTTTCTAAATTTTATATATTTTATCTTCAACCACTACATCTTCCCTTAAACTATTTAATATTGTAACTAATAATTGAATTTAATCAACCTAATCCAAAAATTCATGTGTTGGAGATTCCACTACATTCATAATTACATAAAGTTTACATTAGTCCTCTTTCTCTACATTATTTTTTTGTCTCATCTAATTCATTGAAATATTTATTCTTTTTAGTAAAAATTTCACCTTTTGGGGGATGAGGTTGGTATTTCATGAGATTTACAGTATTCTCCCTAAAATTATTTTCCAATAAATTTGTTTCTGCTTTCTGTTACTTGAATGTCATGATGGATCTTTGAAATTTTATAGAAGTTTTGGTTTTATTGTCCATCTCTAGAGGCTCTTCTTCCTTAAAAATTATTGTGAGCACCAATGTTTTCTCAACCTGTTCTTCCTCTTATTTCAGGTATTCAACATTGGGTATCTCTTCAGAACTGTAAAAATCAACTTTTTTAGCCACCATTTCATTAGTTAATTCCATGATGATCTACTATTATTCATATTGTATGTCCCAAAGGGATGTATGCTCTTTTTCATCTTATTTATTTGAGTAGAAGAAGGTGTTTTTCACTTATTTCTCTTGTTCGGGAGGAAGAGGATCTTATTTTTTATAATTTTTAGTGAATTGATATCATTAATCATCCTCTTTCATCTCCTATTTATTTTTTATAATTTATTATAATTCTCTAACAACCTCTAATTCTATCATTTCATATTTTCCTTTCTCAACCCCTACATTAGATCAAAAACACATATAATAACAGTGGAATATAAAGTTATAATAGTTTTGGAATTATAATTGGTCATTTCTTTTTATTATTTAATATAGGTCTCATTCTCACCCATCCTATTATCATAAAACTTTAGTTCACCTTCAAAGAATAAACCTTAATTTTTCTTAAGAATCAGTGTCTTTTGGTACATGAAATTGAGGTTCTCCTTGTTAATAATGTGTAGAAAAATATCTAACATTGTCATTATATTATTTTAGATAACCTCTATAGGTCTATTAGTTGGATGCATTCTATTTTTGAATTTCATAGTCATCATATCTAAACAAATATCAATTATCCCTGCATGCTTCTAATTGTAACCACCATTTGGAGTTTGGAGTCTCCCGTGAAGTATACTCCTTTCGAAATCATGTGCACTTTGGAGATGGTGTAACATTGTAATGACATGGTTTATATTTCATTTAATACACCACTAAAAAAATACCAAGAACATAAAATAGATAAGAAAAGTAAAAAAATAAAGATGAAAACTAAAATCAGTAAAAAAAAAATAAGACATGAAAAGTCTTTAACCATCCAAATTTAAATTTTTATTAAGCCATTTTTAAGGAAAAATGGGAAACCATAGTTCACAAAAGGTACCACTACGTTTTAAAGGAGCTCACAAAATGATTAAACACAAGACTAACATAATAAATTGATATTGATTTGTTATAAACATTCTATTATTCCAAAAAATGTAACTAATGATTAATCAATCAAAGAGTTTTCTTTATACCCTCCAAAAAAATTATAGTTCAAGAAACAAAATTTCAGAAGAAGAAAAAAAAGTAGTATAGGAATGTCAGTACTAAGGTAGAACCCATCAGTAACAGAGAAGCCCATCGAAAAATATTAACTAATTATTTGGTTACCATAATCATTGGATGATAACTAAAAAATTTATTTAATTAATATTATTAATTTAATGACTCAAATAATGTAAACTATAGTAGATAGAAAATTAGAAGAGATTGTAAAATGTTTCCTAAGGTAGTTTCTCTAAAATAAATCAACTTTACATAAAAATCATCAGATTTAATATATTCTTGACCATTAATTACATTTGATTAGATTTTGGCCATTAATAAAGAAAATAACCTATCATTATAATCCTTATTATTTTAAAAGAAAAAATAACCATATTGTAATTTTTTAATTGCTATTACAGAAGAATAATTGAATTTAGTCATCATGAATTAACTAACTTTATCATGTTGTGTTTAGTTCACTTTCCAACATACTAGTTCATTGATTTAATAAAAAAATTAAGATTTATTCACCACATAATTATATCTAAATATTATCATCCCATGAATAATGAAAGAATTTAATCATATTGGTACACACCCACTTTAAGTGATCCAACTCTCTCTTATGGGTTATCCATTTATCATGGAGTTTTCATCAATGATGAATATTCAATGCACCATATAAGATGGAATATAATATATTTAATTAAAATATAACTAAATTCAAATCCTAAAAAATATTCATTTCTATATAAAAATAAAGAAACTATAGGAAGATTAGAAATACAAGATAAAAAACCTAGCTATGAGTCTTCCACAAGTCACAAAACTGGAACTATATCCATTATAGAGAAACTCCCTTTACAATTAGTCAATTTAACCCTTTAAATACTTTTAGGACATTCATAAAATCACATGGTTTTTTTGGATCCAAATCCATTGAAAATAGAGATAAATTGAATCTCTTAAAATCCACAAACAAGATATACTCATCATGTGACAAGTGACTCATAGAGTGAATAGTCTATCAACCTCTCCAAAACTCATTTTACTAGAACATGTAACAAATTGAAGTTATTCTAGTGCTTAAAACTAAAATAAAATAATCTTTGAAATTCCAAATCTTCTCAAAGTATGAAGCCTGAAGTCTTCATAGGGATAACCAAGATATGATTACTTTGATTGTAGAAAAGGTGTTTGGGGCATGTAATATGAGTCATGGCATGAGGATTCATTGGTTTTATACCTATAATTTTACCCAACACTTATTTATATGTGAACAGATAGTCACAAGGTGAATTATTTCTATGCAATAATACCTTGTTCACTACTAACATAAATTATATCATGATGAATATATTCATAGTGTGAACCACCATTGAATTATTTTCATCATTTCTCTTCATCTCTCTCATATAGAGTCATTCAATGACTCAAATTCTCATTGTGAAAAGTTCCTCTAGCTCTATATACTTAGTTAATCTCTAACCTAGTAACACCATGAAAATACCTATCATAAAGGAAACTTTCTATAACTTCCTAAAATTCAATATTTATTCCATTTCCTCTAGATTAATCTATAAATCATGATAATGACATCTCTTCCTTAAAAACTTATAAAATAATATAATAATATGAGAATATATTATTTCACTATCAAAACCAAATGAAAATAAAAATAATTTTTTTTAAAGAATATATATAAATTTATTATATCAACAATAAATACACTAAGGAAACTAATGACACAAATTTTAGGGACACTGATGACACATGAAATAAATGGTAAGGATGATATAAAAACCAACAAGACTAACTTTAAAAAAACTAACGGAATTAATAAGACAATAAGAAATGGAAATATTGATTTTATTTAATGCACTAATGATAATAAATACAATGAACATGTTGACATAAATAAAAGGGATAAAATTAATGTCATTAACAACACTAATAATATAGATGTTAAATACATTATTTTAATTTGTGATACTAATTTTCATGACACTATCACAATTAAACTAACATGGATGTCATTGAAAACAATTCCATGAAGGTTTATGAGACTTATATTAATGAAATTAATGTTGATGAAATCGGTGGCACTAAAATCAATTACAATAACATAGAGAAAACTGTAACTAAAGAAATTGACACCAATAGAACATACTATTCAGAAAACATAGATGAACCATATGACATGGCCACCGATGACATGAGTGACATAAATGATGTTGATGGTGATGATGAAATAGATGATGTTGATGTCATAAATGGAACTGGTGACACTAAAAACATAAATGATGCAAGATACTAACAACATGGGTGCCAATGAAAATTAAGACATTAGCACTCAAGATACTTACACTAAGAACACTATTGAAACTGAGGGTACTAATGACATTGACCACACTAGAAATTAAAACATTTATGATATGGAGACAATTATAAAACCAATTAAATTATAAAAAATGATGATATGGATGCGACTATTGTAATTGATGAAAATTTCACCATTTACACTGATGAAAAAGACAATAGTGATTACATTAATTTTGACAATACTTGTAAAATGACAAAAATAGAAGAAACATATGACACTGACACCAATGAAATTATTGACACAAACACCGCTAAAATCAAAGATATTATTGACATTATTGGAAATAACACTTATAATATGGATGAAATTGAGAACAGTGATATATATATATATATGACATTATAGATAATGATATTGATTAAACTAACAATACTATCATAAATGAAGCTGATTACATTAGAAGTGATGTCAAGGACAATAATAACGTTGATTTCATAGAAGATACTAATTCCCTTGACACTGGGAAATCTATTGAATATAATTACATTATGACCTTAAAAATATATATTTCATAAATTATAAAGAAACTAAATAATCTAATGAAAATGATAGTAAATTCATATAAGATAATAGAAATATGGATAAAGATAAAATTTATAATAATAATGAAATTGACGTTGATGTTTTTTATAACACTGAAAAAATTGATTATATTGATAATACTAACTCCAAGGATAGTAAGGATAATATCCATTCAAATCTTGAAATCTATGAAATTAATGAAAATAATTAATATAATGTATTTAATGGTAATTGTATTGAATATAATAAAAATAGTGATTTATATGACACTTTTGGGACAAAAAATAAATAAAAAATAACAAAAATAACATTAAAAACACTAATGAATATAAAAACAATGATTATGATGTAACTATTAACATAAATGTTGATAAAAACATATGAAACTGAAAATTCCAAGGCCTTTATCACATATAACACATGAAAAATATGATACAAATTATACTGAATACATAGATGACCCTAGAACTAATGAAATTGAAAATATTGATATTGTTTTATATATAATAACTTCACTAGGTTGGGTGAATCAATATTTAAAAATAATAACTATTTTAAAACTCAATATATTATGCAGTTTTAATGTTATAAATTATAATCCATTTAGAGTAATAGTAAATAGAAAAGGAGTGGAAATAAAATATATAACTGTTAAAAAATTTCTATAGAAAAATAAACTAAATATAAATAGAAAAAATAATGAATGAATATAATGAAATATAGTTCTAGATAAAAATATACGAAACTCCATTAAAATATATTATAAATGTATTATGAGTTCTACTCCAAATACCTCTTCACTTTTACTTTAAGGTGAAAGGATGATGAGTACCTAAATTCTTATAATAAAATTTCTGAACCCTGTAACTTTTTCGATCTACCTGATCGTAAAATACAATATTTGAACCCTAAAACATATTTTATTGATGTTAGTGGTATGTTAATCTCTTCATAATCTATATTTGATCATCCTAATTAGAAAAAACTCTATCTATAAACATTATCAAACTCAATTTTTAGAAGATACACCAATATATGGATTCTTTTCAATTATGATTGATCCATGAAAGAAATTACAACAGCAAGGAATTGAATATTTTATAAGGGAAACACCTCACATAAAGAATAATTAATCACACACCAAAAAATAATACGAACAAAATCTCTGTAGACATTAAGATAGTGTAAATCCCATTGAAGTAGTATGTAACAATCTTCCATTTCTTGAAGCCTCAATGCCTATTTATAGATGATTTAATAAATACTCCCAATGGTAAACTCTTATATTTTTGGGTATGGTAAAAAAAATTGAAATTTGTAACTCTATTTTATATTCATTGTAATTTAGAAGTCATCAAAATGTTTTAGAACAATATTATATTAGTTCAACTCATAAAAAATGTGAATTTAATTTTATGTTTGTTAAAAATAAAAATTAATAAAAAATTAATTAGTTTCATATAAATCAAGGAGTCTCTTGGGATTCATTAAAAAATAGATCTTGAAGAATTAATTTTAGGAAATTGAGTCAATAGTATTTCCATTTTTAATAATCACATAACATGATAAACTAAAAAATAGTTCAATTAAAATAAAATTAATAAAATTAGAAAACTCCCAATATTTTTAGAAAACATACTCTCCCTTGATATATTAAATGAATGTTGTAAAAATTTCATCCTCTAAAAACATTCTTCCGACTCCTCCCATTAGTCTCCTCCTTACTAAGTCAATATATTCACACATATAGCCTACTCATCTGGGATTATCAAAAATTACACTAAGGAAATAAAAAATGTAAAATGAAAAATGTTAAAATATAAAATTCAATATCACATAATCAAAGATTAGAAATGAATATGAATAGGTAAGAGTAAACATTAATAATAAGTAAGAGTAAACCATGGAATATATAAGAGTAAAATAATAAATACATAAGTTTAAACCTTATGAAGTAAAATTCACCTTCTATAATATAACAATTGTAAATTTGATTAAAAAAATGGATTCCATATGGTGTATTTTCAAAATATGTTTAAGACACATATTATAAACTCTATTAACCATTCTTCTAGAGAATACAAAATAACTTCATAGAAATTTAGTAATGTTCTATATAAACAAAGAATGTTCTTCCCATTTCTTCAGGATATTTCTAGTTTCAAGAGAATGTAAAATAAGAAGTGTAAAAATGATCCCTTAACACTGGTCAGGACCATATTATATTTAATATATTTGAATTTATAATATGTAAAATATTTTTTAAAATATTTCAAAGTTGATCTTCAATTATGATAAATTTTAGAATAATATCATTTTTCAATATAAATAAATATTCACAAAAATAAAGGTTATGGGAGATTAAAAACATTGAAAAATATTACTATATCTTAATTTTTATATAGAATATATCCTTCAAGACCACATGTGAAAAGACAAAAAAAAAAGGTCCACTAACATTCAAGGGTTTCTTACATCATGAATATTCTAATCACATTATAAAATTATTTAAGACAAATACATTCCATAATTTGAATGGAACTATGAGTTTTTTCATTGGTTCCCATAATTATTTCTGAAAAGTAACTAATATTTTTGTTTCCAAACTTTTTTGGTTCAAATAATGTTAGAAAATAAAAACATTGAAACCCACATATGTCGAACCTTATAGTATTAAACATCTTCTAGTTATTTAGAAATATAATCTCTATATGTTTTAAAAGATTGAACTTTATTCAGAGAAAATTAATTATTATAGTGACCCCACTGTATAATTTAGTATAGAAAATTTTATTTTCAGGATAAATTTCATAGACCTGAAATTAAATTTTTCATAATTAAAAGATACTCTGGAATATGTTATAAAACATTTAAACTATCATAAATTCCTATTAAAATTCTAAATTTGGGATATAAAATTAAAAATAGTCTTCCTTGAACTAAAAAATTCATATTTATGGTTTAAAATCTCATTATAATAAGTAATAGTTGAAATGAAAATGATGCATCATCCAACTTATATGTATGTTTAGAAATTATATCACTATCCTTAGAAAGATATACCTTATTATTATAATAGATTTTCTTCATCTTTTTATATATTTTATCTAGGATAGTTTTATATTCAATTCTAACATCCTGTTACTATTACCAGAAACTCCTTGACCCACTTTTTATCATTCCTTTTTGGGTGTTTTCTCAGGAATTTTCAGGAGGAAATTTGAAAATTTTGGAAATTTTGCAGCTGTCACGGTTGGCACAAGGTTTTCACAAACTGGGCACCCACCTAGTAAAATCCATGAAATCCTAGATAGTGTGGGTTTTCATGGTTGGAATGCAGATTGAAAAACTATGCACCCACCAAGTAGAAATTTATCACCCCATAAGAGGGGTGCATGGTTAGGGCACACGGTTTGACAAATCGTGTGGCCCAACCCGAATAACTGTGTGAGCGGTGTGTTTCCATTCTGAAAAATTATTAAAAATTTCATGAAAACATTTTTTATCAGATGATCAACCAAAAATCAAGATTTGATAAAATCCAATGTCTTTTAAGCTTTCATGTACCCATTTTGGGACTCCAAACCCCTTCAAAGGCGGATCGAATCTGGTCGAATATCGTTCGATCTCTCTTCGGTAAGAGTTATTTCTACATTATTTCTCTCTTGATTTTTATTTATCTACTCCTTAGGGTTTTTTAGATCATCTAGTTATGAATTTATATAAACTCTTTTGTTTTGGATCCTAAATCTTGGTTCGATTCCTTGATCTTTATGTCCAACAATCTTAGTTGGCTTTTCATGTTGCAGATGTTGTGATATGTGATCTATGTGTTAAGGTAGGTGGTTCCATCCATGTTTGGACAATTTTATAACCCTTTATTTTCAGGTTTTAAATTAAATTTACATTCAATTTTAATTTGAAACCCCAATTTTATGTGAATTGGGATTTAAATTGAGATTGTATTGACTTTGGGGAAAACCACCAATTCCTTAGAATTGGTGTGTGATTTGGATTTAATGGAAATTATAGAGTTTTATTTGTAAAATTGAATTGAAAATTTGATTTTGGGAAGTTGGAATAAATTATTTTGATAAGAACCAATGTTTAGTTTTATCTTGAAAATGCATAAATTCATTAAAAACCCATTTTTGGTTTTTAAAGAGAAAGTGGAATACTAAAATGGAAAGTGGGAAAAGTTTATTTTAAGAAATTTAAAAATAATTTTTCCCATTATTTATTTTTGTTTGAGAACATGAAAGACTGTGTAGTTGGTGAGTTATTAGGGACAAACATACTAGGTTTGGATTTCCCTAGAAATTTATTAACACTCTACAACTCTAACATAAACTTATTGGAAAATATTATCCTTAGTGGGATGTTGGTTTGTCCTCTTTTTACATTGTTGTAGGGATGTGTGTGCACGTTTCTCTAATAACTATTTGAGTGTGTGACGATCCCATTACATGAAACTATTTTACCTCTTAAAAGATGACCATATTCCTCATTTGTTATTATGTTGATCTGTATCCATTATTTGTAAAACTGATTTACACATTCCTATGAATTGATATCAAATGTTTTATATAAAATTATTAATTAATCCATTGTATTAAATGTTTCCATAAATTGAAATTAAAATAATGTTTTGTTTTAAATATGCACTTTTAGTGCCATGACCACATTATTTAAAACTAAAAGTGAGATTTTTTTTAATTTATATGCCCTCTTATTATCGAGAATTTGGTGAAACCCTAATGAGAATTTATCTCAAAGTCTACCTTTCCTTCGGTTGTTAGTAGATTTTCTATTTCTATGTTTGAGGAAGGGAAATAACCACTTGGAATTGGAAGTTGATTTTGACCTTTTAGTTTGGATTGTTGTGTTAGTTGAGACTTATATTGTTCAGTTATTTTCTTTATATTAGTTTCTACTTTTACTATTTGGGTTTTTATACCTATTTTACATATGGTACATTATCATTTGGGGGTTTTCTTTTTATCATACTGACTTATTTCTATTTCATCCATTTTTAGGGAAAAATTGTACCCACCTTTATCTTCTATGA
This sequence comes from Viscum album, assembly GCA_963277665.1. Lineage (NCBI taxonomy): Eukaryota > Viridiplantae > Streptophyta > Magnoliopsida > Santalales > Viscaceae > Viscum > Viscum album. The sequence goes on from OY728164.1 coordinate 1,188,762,917, forward strand.
TGATAGGTGCTAGTCTCTAACCCATGGAAATTAGGAACTCCCTTCGAACCATGTCAATGAGTGATCAGGTATCGAGGTACCAGGTTGTATGGGTTGGTTCATGGAACAACCAACCTTTTAAATGATTTATTATCATTTTCATTATATAAATTAAATGGGAAACTAAAATCAAATGAAAAAATAGCATGATGATAATTGGTTACCTTCACCATAAATAAAAAATCATTATGAGGTAAATCTTTTAAAAAAAATGTATCTTTTGGTTATCATCAATTTCTATGTCATTTCTATAAAAATATGGATCTTAACTGCACTCCAATTTTCAGTAGTATCTCTTAAAAATTTCTTCTCTTTTTTATTGGATGGTCTTCCATATTCCTTATACTTCCGCTTTAATCTAAGAAAATCTTGCATGATGTTCCCTAGTTTTTTTCACTCATAAAAAATATCAAATTATAAATCCTTCTTCTCATCCCTTCTTCTAGATATCTCATATTTATCTCTCTTGGAAACCTAATAATCATTTCTGAATTTCTTTCTAAAAATATTATTTATATTCCTGATAAGTTTGGAGAATTCAACTTCACTGTATTTTAGACAACAAATATCTAAACAATGAAAATATTTTCTATTTTAGGTACTCATCCTAAGATTAATAACTTTGAAATCAATAAAAGAAAATGGAACTCCATCATTATTATTCTTCTTCTTTGCAACATCTCACCTCAATCACTTCATGTATTTTATTACAGTTTTAATAAGGCCATCAAGACTCAAAATTATAAGATTTTTAATTGCATCAATATTTTTCTTTTTTTACTCCTACTCATTCAAGTTTGTATCATTAATTTTATTTATAATTTTCCCATTAGCAGTATATCACTAACAAATATATCATAGAAAATTAACAAACATCATGAAACATTGATTCATATGAGCTATAGACTCACCAAATTGAAAATAAAAGGATTAATAATCTACAATCAATAAAAATTCCTTCATCTCAAGAACCTTACACATTAAAAAATGAGTAACATTTAGTTTCTTCTAAATTGCGAAAATAGTCCTATAAGAAAATACCACACAATATTTTTTTTGTATCACACCCATGAATAATTATAAACTATGAATTTATACTAAAATTTTTTCTTCTTCTCATGAATAATTTATAAAATTAACATATTTAGAATCCTTTTATATCTTGTCAACATAAGAATTTTTGTAACTCTATTTTTAATAAAATATGTATCCGTTATATCTCTCCAATACTCATAATATGATATATCAAAACTAGGTGGTCAATTCATATTCAGGTTCTATAAAGATTCAATTGAAAAACCTGCCATTGAAAAGTAAATTTTTCCTCTACCACTATGTTTGTTTAAGGTAAAATGGTAATTTATAAAAAACAAAAAGTTATGATATAGGATATAAAAGGTGGATAATGGATCATAGTATCAAAAATAATATATAAAACTAGATAAAATGATTGATAGTGATTTTTATCCTATATATGGAATGTTAAATAAGGGTGAATTGATGCTTAAAAAATTTAAAAAATTTCCCACTCAAGATATTAAGTAGTTCAGAAGTTATAAAAGAAAAACTAATCAGAGTAACAATCAAAATAAAATAAATAAAAACTCAAAAGTTAAAAACTATTAAAATTAAAATAAATAAATAACTAAAAAGATGAATAAAACTAAAATAATTTAGTTCTAAATAATAATTTATAAAACTCATTAAAAATATTATAAGAGAGATTATCAATTCAAATCATTGAAACACTTATATTTTACTCCAAATAAACATATGTATCATTACACAAATCAATGGAACACAAGTTTTGAACCCTAGAACATTTTTGATCAACCAGATTAGGAAATAAAAGCTTTAAACTAAAGAACTAATTTGATACACATCAATAAAAGATAGATATATTAGTTATCTCATCTTCAGTCTCCTTAATTGGATGTAAATCCTTGTTTGGACTTTATCAAGATCAATTTCAATAAGACATAGAGTCATTTCCCAAAAATATTTTTTGTTCATAAAGGATAAATATAAAATGATTATAATATAAAAGACTTGGATCTTTTATAAAAGAAATATCTCAAACATATAATCTCTTAGTGCACAATCAAAAAAATAAAACAAACAAAATATCTCTAAAAAATGAGGTAGTATATTTCTAATGAAGAAAAAAAATTCAACATACACTCATCTTCTATTCCTTGAATCCATATACTCTATTTATAAGCATTTGTGTAAAAATGTCTTAATGGTTAACTTTGATACCTTTGAGTAGATTTGTAAAAAAATTCAATGTTTTTGTTCTATCATCTATTTTTTAATATTCAAAAGTATTCAAAATGTTCCAAATCATAAAAATATCAAAATCATCTCCCTAGAACATATGAATTGGAATTTAATTCTATAAAAAATAATAACTAAAAAAACATCATGTATGTTCACATGTAACAAGGAGTGTGTTGTGATTCAACAAAATAACAGACCCAAAAGACTTCATTTTAAGAAAATGGATTACCAATTAATGCAATGGGAAATCTAGTCACTAAAATTAATGACACATATGATAATAAAAACAATAACTCTGATGTTGATTATATCAATGATATTTATAGAAAATAAAACCCTAAAACTAAGAACATAGAAAAATATGAATAAAATTATGTAATTGATGGAAATAATGAAAACACTAAGAAAACCGATAACATTGAACACATTGATGTCAACCACACTGAATACATTGATGAAACTAAAATTAGTATAAAAACTAAAAATACTAATGATAAATTCAATGAAACTAAAAAACATTAGCACCTATGATATTGACACATATTATAATGAAAATAATGGGAATATAAAATATAATATTGATTTTAAGGTGTATGAAACTCATGATACTAAAAATATTGGATATCCTGATGAAACTAATAACTCATAAAACACTAACAACACTAAAAAAATTAACATTTGGGAAACAAATTTTATAGTTGAAACTAATGAATATGAATTTGGTGACACTTATGAAACCAGTCATACTGAAGACACTAAAACCAATAACACTAACAATAATGAAACTATCCCAAATTACATTAAAAATAATAATACTAAATAAACTGACACAAATGAAATTGACACTAATAATACTTCCCCCAATGACACAAAAACGAATGAAACCACTAACAACACATCAAACACTAAAAACATTTACACTATATTCATTTGTGTGAATAATAATACTTACCACAATAGTAACATTAAAATTGATGACACTATTGTTTCCAATGCTCTCATCGGGGAACACATTCGTCTTTTGAGGACACGCTGATTGTTTCCCCACATTCCAACTTTCCAAAGGTGGGAAACATCCATCGCTTATTCATGGACATTTTATCCTTAATCGAAATGGGATGATGGGATGTTTGTTCCTCCATTTCTGGATTCCTCCTCAGAGTTTGTTTCCTAGTCCAGGTCTCCCTCATAGACTTAAAACTTCGTTTGTGAAACTCTTCCCAATTCTATGTCTTCATGGATACCAGTTAATTACGCTGCTCCAGTCAAGAAATTCTAAGGGGTCAAGTCAGGGTGGTAACCTTCGGTCAGGGGAGTAGTCACATTGAGAATCACTGGCATGTCTAAACACTGGAACACTGATGCATTCGATTTTCATCCCCTTATGATAGGGATTCTCGAGGGTGGGGAAGCCTGAGGCATCCCATGTCAAGTGTGGGGAATTATATTCCATAGGCATGTCTTTGAGGTTTTCTTCATCTTCCCATGTTTATGATATTTATGAAATTATCACTAATGAAATTGGTTCTTAGGAATAAAAAAAATTAATGACACTAAAACCAATAACACTAACACTAATAAAACTATCCCAAATTACATTAAAAATAATAATACTAAAGAAACTGACACAAATGAAATTGAAACTAATAATACTTCCCCCAGTGACACAAAAACGAATGAAACCACTAACTACACATCAAACACTAAAAACATTTACACCATATTCATTTTTGTGAATAATAATACTTACCACAATAGTAACTTTAAAATTGATGACATTATTGTTTCCAAGTCTCTCATCGGGGAACACATCCGTCTTTTGAGGACACGCTGATTGTTTCCCCGCATTCCAACTTTCCAAAGGCGGGCATCATCCATCGCTTATTCAGGGATGTTTTATACTTAATCAAAATGGGATGATGGGATTGTTGTTCCTCCATTTGTGGATTCCTCCTCGGAGTTTGTTTCCTAGTCCAAGTCTCCCTCATAGAATTAAAACTTAGTTTGTGAAACTCTTCAAAATTCTATGTCTTCATTGATGCTGGTTAATTACGCTGCTCCAGTCAAGACATTCTAAGGGGTCAAGTTAGGGTGGCAACCTTCGATCAGGGGAGTAGTCACGTTGAACATCATTGGCGTATCTAAACACTGGAACACTGATGTGTTTTATTTTCTTCCCCTTGTGATAGGGCTTCTCGAGGGTGCGGAAGACTGAAGCATCCCATGTCGTGTGTGGGTAATTATATTCCATAGGCATGTCTCGGAGGTTTTCTTCATCTTCCCATGTTTATCACATTGTATGTCACAAGTTTAACGTCTAGCAGAGATGGATCGGACAGATCGAAACACTGATAAGAGTGGACCAGATGGGTACAACCCCAAGATAGAACACTAGTGCTGGGGCTAATGCATGGTTAGTTACCTGATTGCTGCTAGGAGCAGCGAGAAAGTCGGTGACATGATATCACCAAGATGTGGTGGCCTAGGTTAGAGTTAGGATGGATATGGATGTTCGAGTGGATGGAGAATGAGATGGAACCAATGTGAGGATGATGGTGATGTTGGGCTTGAGTCTCGAAGAGACCTTCTACGTATCTCTGTGGTAGGGAATCAAAGTCCACATAGTTTGGGATGGGGGAATAGAATCAGGGTGTACAGATGAGACAATGAACTGGCGATATACTAGACCTTATGCGTGGTTAGAAGCCTAGGTTGGTCTGACACTAGGGGGTGGACTAGAAATGTGTCTCCCAACAAAGGGGACTACAACGACTTTACCGTCGATTGCGGACTACAAAGGCTTACCGCTAGTTGAGGTTCTAATGGCTTACCAATGGTTGGGATCAAAATGGATTACTATTGATTAGGGTTCCAACGGCTTACCGTCGACTGGGGTTCCAATAGCTTACCGCTAGTTGGGGACTACACCGGCTTACTGTTGGTTAGGGTTGACAATGGCTTACCACTGACTGGGGTTCCAATGACTTACTATTGGTTGGGGTTGACAACAGCTTATCATTGACTGGGGATCCAATGGATTACCACTGGTTTGGCTTGACACTGTCTTACCGCTAACTGGGATTCCAATGGCTTTCCACTGGTTGGGGTTGACAACAGCTTACTGCTGACTAGGGCTCCAACGACTTACTGCTAGTTTGGATACAGTGTCTTACTGCTAGTTGGGATACAACAGATTACTATTGGTTGGGATACAATGGCTTACCACTGGTTGGGATACAACAATTTACCACTTGTTTGGATATAACAGCTTAACCCTGGTTGGAATACAACGGCTTACCGCTGGTTGGGATACAACAGCTTACCATTGGTTGGAGTTGAACCTCAGGAAGGCTTCCTATATACCATACCTAGGAGACAAGGACAAAACCCAAGTAGCTTAAAAGTATAAATTTTAACATCATGTTGGAAAAGAGAGGGTCATACAGTTTAACATCATGCAGGATGAGGGTAAACTGACGTAGAGTGGTCAGGACTGCTGGGTATTGGGCTTGAACCTCAAGGAGTCTTCCAACGTACCTTTCCTAGGGATAAAGGATCAAAGTACATGTAGTTAGGTATGCATATATTATAATGTCATGTGGGATGATGGTGAACCGATGTGAAGGGGTCAGGAAAAGTATGTGTTGGGATTTAACCCCATGGATGTTTCCTATATACCCTATCCATGAGAAAAGGATCAAAGTCCATGTAGTTCAGAAGAAAACTGTTTAACATCATGTAGTATGAAGTTGAAACGACGTGAAGGGGCTGAGACAAGTAGGTGTTGGTCTTGAACCTCAGGGAGGCTTCCTGCATACCCTGTCCAAAAGACAAGGATCAAAGTCCATGTAGATCGTAAGGGTTTGGGGATTACATGCTAAGGTATCCTAGGTAAAATCCCATGGTCAATGCTTACTCTAATCCCACCTGAGTAATGATCGGCGTGATAAACAAGAGGTAGAAAATACCTGATGATCACGTCATGAAAGGTGTGCCCTCAATAAGTGGAGTCGGGCTTACACGTGGTTAGTAGCCTAAAGAGGAAACAAGGGCTTATGCATGGTTAACGGCCTAGGGAAATGTAATTTGGGACTTACTTCAAGATGGAGGCTTGATGGCGATAAAGACCAAAGGTAGAGGGATGGGGTAATGAAGGCCCCTCTTTCCATCACTCCTCTGGTCTTTGGAATGGAAGAAGAGAGGAGGAGAATGGGTTCTACCTCCCTTAATAAAGGTTATAGTCTTACACCAAGATGGTTTCCTTTCCCTACAGACAGATGCTGCTCCAAAAAAGAGGATCCCATTCCATGTGAGGAAGATTTCACTCTTATGGAGACCAGTGGACGTGGAGAATTCCTGAGATGGGGTGCCTGCATGTATTACCCGGGGAGAGGCTATAGTTTAATGTCATGTGTTGAGGACGATGATGCTTGACAGTTTAACATCTCGTATCTCAGACAAGTCAGGTTCACTCCGCACCCCTAGGGCTTACATAACTAATACCCACCCACCCTTGGGAAAGGGAAGGCATCAGTAATGTTTTGGTGAGGCGGTGTTGTAGAGTGATCCCTTGAGGGGCCCACATTAGCGTGGTTATGCAAAGAAGAAATAGCCATTAGTGTTCCTATGCGAAGAACCATGAGACTAAGCAACGCAACATGAAGTACCACCCAAGGGACCTTGAAATCACTTTGTAAAAACCTGGAGGGCCGTACGGGGAGGGGGTATGTAAAGCATTCAGTCTTAGAAAGAGGTGCTTCATGAAGAGGATGGGATTCATGAAGAGGATGGAATTTGCACATATGATTTCCCTCACAAAGGGAAAGGACTACCCAGAGAGGAGATGATTCATTAAGGTAAGGGACTTCGCAAATGGGGGGTATTCGCAAAAGGCCAAGGCCTCATGCAAAGCCACCCTTAAGGGAGCAGGGATTTTACTTAGCAAATACCTCTTTCTTTTGATAGAATTTTGATAAGGCTCTAAGCTTCGCAAAACCTCAAGCACCCTGAAGTGGCCCCTTCTTCTATGAAGGGAATAGGCCTTCACGAAGGGAATCTCTACCAAATGTGGAGGCTGAAAAGCATGCAATGGGGTATGGCTCGAAAAGGCCAAGTAACTTTCAAAATCCATTTGAGGGTTTTGTGAAGGTCTATGAGAAACGGGAGCTAGGAAGTTGAAAGGTCAGAGTAAAAATGGTTTGGAAGAGGGGGTGCGCCTTCTATTTATAGAAAACCCCAGTCGGAGGGGTGCAGAACTCACCATGTAGATGAGCGACGCCATGGAAATGAGTTATCCCGTCAACCCATGTTGTCCTCGTAGAGGGAGTTCGATGCCACGTAGATATTATTTGACATGGTCTCCATGAAGTGCGTCATGGAGGGGCCTGAAACCCATGGAGGGGCCTTGGTCGGTGTCAGACTCCCACAAGTTAGGGATTCCGTGGAGCCTCTCGTGGAGGCATCCATGCGTAAATGCGCCCACTATATGGAGTGCTTCACATAGGGCCATTTTGAGATGGCTTGGAGGTTATTTTTGACCCGTTCAGGAGGAATATTCCTTTGATTTCATCGTTGAATTTTTAGAATGAGTCTGACACATTTTTTTGTGCCAATAAATGCCCCCCTTAGAATTGGAGCTGACGGAAGGAGAGGGTCGAATTTTGAGGGCAAGATTCCAAAGAAATAGGGATAATTGAACTCACGGAGGATCATGAAGGTGGGGGAAACGTTGGTTCGCTAAGGGTGGTTCCTTACCCTTCTCATGAAGGGTTCTTCATGAAGCGGGTGTGTTCCACTGTGCAAAGGGCACCGAGAAGCACTTGGGGCTGCCGCACTGAGCACGGGGCACGCCGCGAAGCCCAAGGGCTCCACAAAGAGCGTGGGGATTTCCACAAAGCCGGTGCCTATGGTTCCTATATATAGGGGCTCAAGGGTGTTTGTTCTACATCTGGATATTTTTGAATGACAGTTCTCATGATCTCTTTGAAAATTATCATCTTCGCGAATGCTTTAGCGAACTGAACTCTTTGGTTCGATGCTTTGTGAACTCTTTTTAGAGAACCAGGGCATTTCTATCCTCTAAGCTCTTTGCGATGCAGTCCGAAGCCCATGCTTCTTTGTAGTGCAAAGTGGGGATGAGATTATCTCTATGAAGAATCTTCATGAAAGGTATTTTCAAATTGTTTTTTCTAGACTCTCATGCCTTATCCCCAATTTTCTCAAAGTCCCTGGATTCAATGGCCACTCGGGAGGTTGTGTGATAGGTTGTATCAATGATTCTCGGGGAAAGGCCATAGACAACAACCTAAAAATAGGTGAGTACATCTGAAGCACTTTTGATCACAAATCATTGAAAAAGCGTCTGATAGAGGTGCAGAGGGAATATTTGTTGTGCAAGAACTTTACATTATATAGTTTCCACTTGCAGGACAAAGTCTTCATTCCTAACACGAGAAAAGATGAGCTACCCTACCAGTTCAGGAGAACCCCCAAGAAATATCAATGGCATAGGGCTGCGGATGGGTGAATCCCCAGTCACAACATATTGTCTATATAATCATGTCAACCACATCGATGGAAGGGAACTGTCACAGGACACATCCCCACCCCTATATAAGATTATCATCAAGGCCAGGATCAGAAATCCAAACACGTGGTGGATCACAAGCTGGGACTTGCGCCAGGGTGGAAACTTTATAGATGACTGGGCATGGGCCTACTGAGCATATGTGTCCTATGAAGAGTTCAAGAATGTCATGAGGTAGGTTGGCCTATATGAAGCGGCTTGGGCCTCCCAATTTAGCATCTCACAACTGAAGGAATTTATATCGGGTTTGCTGAGCTGGTGGTCGCCAGATACTAACACTTTCCACCTGCATCATGGGGAGGTTGGAATTAGCCTCTAGAACCTCCATCATATTTCTAGAATCCCAATCCTGGGAGGGATGTATGATGAGTCCCTCCCTACCACAAATTCCTGGGGAGACAGGAAGAAACTTACACCTTTGATGATGGCATTACTGAGGCATATGTGAGGCATGGATGAGGACAAATAGAACACCTGATACATCCAATTCAAGAAGTGGTTTGATTACTTCATGAATTTTCCCTCGGAAGAGGGAACACTACCAGAGAGGCCCCCTATTTTTTCGTGAGGACCTTAGCGGCGTAAAGAGGGTTCGTACTAGACGACCCTGAAAGATAGCCAGTGGAAGCTGTGGGGATAAATTATCAAGACTAATAAGTAGCAGATTGTTAGTATTTCTAGCTTTATCTCAGCACTGATCTGTGGATGGATAATACCGATAAGTGATTCCCACATCGTGGTTCAACCAAGCACATTTATCATGGTGGTTAAACTATCTGGTCGGTATCGCATCAATCTGGGCATACCAGTGTTAGAAAAGTTGTATCATCTTCTCTGGCATGTTAGTGAGGGGAAGAGGCCGCTGCAAGTGTGCGGTTCATTCCACCTTCTGTATAGTTGGATCGCGGTGCAAATGGGGGGTTACGAATACCTTAACCCCATTTCTCCACCAGGGATACATTCTTGCCCAGTAATTTTGAACATTTTTGGGATCACCTCATTGAAACTTGATGCTATTACCATACTGGGTAAGATGGGGAGAGTAGAAAAGTTAATCTTTCATCCATTACCCTTTCCAATAGGGGCCTATTCTGATAATGGCACAGATATGATAGAGAAATTTTTTTATCTGTTATCCTTTCACGGCAGTGTGTTGGTGGAACAAGTAGATTTAAAACCCATATGCGAGCCATATACTCCGCACCAGTTCTCTCAAAAATTGTGTTTCCTGCAGAGGTTGACTCCTCGGGTTTATATGAACATGCTCCACGAGAATCACCCATGTGTGATGCGAAAACTATGGTTAATGTCTACAAGGGAGGATGGGAAGATATTGAATGAGCTTCCCCCATCTAATTATTCATTTGGATTGTTCCACGAGTATACATAGAGTTGGGAGGTTGCCTACCCTGGTGAAATGTTGAAGCAAGTGACCATACATGCCAGTAAGGTGGTTCCAACACCATAACATCGGACAGTGGCGATGGGGGGGACGTAAAGAAGGTAGTGCAGACATTCTACAGGGGTGGTGAATCTATAATAGTGGGGGTGGAAGGCCTTGAACTGGAAAAACCCAATCCAATATTGACTAGTAATGAAGAGGGTGAAGGGTAGTTCTAGGCCTGGTGGCTCCATCTAGGAGGTCCCATGAGGGAGGAAAATCATCTCTGGTCTTTTGTAGGATCTCCCCTCAAGCTCCTGGGAAGCAGCTGCATCCAGTATTGATCCCCTCTGATGCCTTCTTCCCAGAGGCATGGAAATATAGGGAAAAGATAAAACAATACCTCAGCATCAACAGTTTATGAATGAAACTAGACATGCATGGGATGTTTCTAGGGGAGATAGGCTTTGTGGAAGGCAGATTCAATGCAACCCCAATCAGGGGAATAAAATTTGTAATGGATTTATAGTAGGTAATATATTCTTTTGGTGACATGTGGTCGATGTCACACTAGGCCAGGGTACTGGTGAATATGACTTCTCCCGTAGAATCGACAACATCTCAACTGGTAGATTTTTCCCCTTGATCAGTCATGCAGAAAAATCGTTGTGAGAATAAGTTAACATTGGAGACTCCCATCGAGCAATGGAGGGGATCTCTAGGGAAGTATCTCCTGAAGAAGGCGAGATACCCACCTCAGGAGGGAATCTCCTTGGTTGAATTTTCCACAACTTTGGAAGTATGTTTCCACTCCCTTTCAGTGCACTAATGTCATCCCTACCTTTTCCTACTTTCTCCACAAACATGCACCTGTATAAGATAACCTTCAGTCATCCACTCTCGCTAATGAGGATGAAGGTTTGGCGATTATAGAGGACCCAACAGTGGGGTCCAAATTTGGGGAGATGGTGGTTGTACATTCCAGCGATGCTGGGGAAGTATAGGTGGCCTTCTCATAATCCTCGGAGCCCAAAATTGTATATGGGGGGCCGCACCTCGGCCTCCCAATGATGGTTGACCTGGGGTGAGACCAAGCGGTAGACCAGGGTAAGTCTCATACTCTAGAGTTGTACCAATTATCATGTCGGTTGAACTGGCTAACATGACCTTTTCATAAACAGTTTCCAAGATGGTGTGTATGTTAATAATGCAAATGGCTAGAAGACCCGATGCTCCACTCCAAATCGAGGTTTCGTTCCCTATTGTGTTGAGTACCCTAGAGGACCAGCCCATAGTTCCCTATGAATGGCCGATGGAGGAAGGTAATATTGCTAGTGGGACAGAGTTTAATATTGACTGGGTGGACGTTATCAAAGTGGAATCCATCGACAAAGACCAACCTGAGGAAGTCCATACTGCTGATATCTTGGAGACGTTTCCCACATATGAACTTTCCAACCCACGGGATCGGTAAAAAAATGCTTCTAACGAAGAGGAAAGCAAGTATTTTCATCAATGATCATGGAAGTTGATTAAGCACTTTATCATGAAGACCGTACAAGAACAATGGATAGATCTTATGGGGAGGGTTCTTACTTGGCTAAGTGAACTATGCACTGGAGGAGTAAATTCCCAACACCCTCATGCACTTATTTGAGACTACCTTACTGAGAGGGAGCGGGAGGACATGTGTATTATCAGTTTTGGATGGTAGTGGAGAATGGATTTCAATATTCAAAGGCTTCAAGAGGTTGAACACGAGATCCAACATTTGAGGGCACGGGCGAATGACCAGTCTTCTTTGTTGAGGCGCAATCGGGTCTCATATAATGCCCAAAGGCCCAGCTAGTAGAGGCCGAAGAATAGATGAGGTGAGCCTCTAAAGAGATGGTCCTTATATGAGCCAATGAGGATTTGGCCTAGATCGAGGCTGACGAACTATGCCCAGTTTTCATCGAGGAAGAGAAGGAGCTTAGTAGGTGACAATAGGTTCTGGACGCCACGAGTCAATGACTGGAGGAGCACAAACGCGTCGTTGAACAGGTCAACCCATCTGAAGGAGGGGCCGACCCCTCTGTGATGTGATTGGTGTGCGCTTATAAATTCTCCTTCATTATTTGATTACTAATTTTGAATGCATTCATGATTTCCATTGTCTATTTTTATTGTTTCATTTTCATCACATCCATGAAATATCCAGTGATCAACCCCTAAGTTCACATGGGTCGTGCCTGATGCACGAAACAAGGGATGGTTGTATCGTTACTTCATTTGAATGTGGGAGTGCCAACCAATACTTGGGAATCTGGGATATAAATGACCAATCTAGGCTTCCAGGAAGAAAGAGGGAGGCCTGACTGGAAAATAATGTTCTCATAATAGTCGATTTTCCATTTTCCCAATGGGCTCTAGTGCACAAGTCAGGTAATGAAAGGGGATTTATAATCAATCCGAACATAGGAGGGGAAGTGTGAATTACGATAACCAAAATTTGGAACACTGTGGGGTGACATGACAATGGAGGATAACTATTGACTGTGTTCAAAACATAGTAACCCTATTGCATTTTCCTGAAATGGGGATGACAAATGAGGGTCGACCACTGCCCATGTTTAAAAAACAGGGCCTGACTCAAAATGTTATCCATTAGTCTTCCAGAACATTAGCCCAAAACAGTAGGCGAGCCATAGGCCGAGAATCTGTACTATTAGGGGGTTTGTTTAGATGGGAAAAAGGATGATGTTATGAATAAAGGACACACAAAACGTGGAGGGTGGAGTGATGTGTTGTTTGAATGGAGTCCAACACTCTTGAAATTACGTCACTGTGTTAAAAACACATCAGGTGGGCGCTTCGGTCTGATCAGGGGTCAAACGTACTTCCAAATAAGACCTCTCTATTGAGGGACCAAGATTCCTTGTGGTTTTATTCCATGTGAAGGTGGACGATAGACCCCGGGCTAGGCCCAAGGAAAATTTATTGGACATCTCTATGAATCCTATAAGGATGGGAATCAATCCAAACTTAGTTCTAGGATTAGTGTTTATAGTCATGTGGGATGAGGAGGCATGTGTGATACAACTACACCAGTAGACATCCTACCAAAACTGCTAATCCCACGTGATCCGTGCTCGATGTGGGAAAAAGTAGTGGTGAGACTTTCTTAGTAATGGAGGCACACATCAGGGGTAATGTAATTCTAGGTGAATGATGTCCCAGAATCATTGACCCGCCTTCTTACTGTACATAGATGCACATTGGTGTAAATCAAAGTGTTTTGGAATTCCACTTGAACGTAGGGAAGGGGAAAAATGTGAATCATGACACCAAATATCTGGATCGCAATGAACGTTTTGTGATGATAAAGGATGACTTTTGACCATATTTGAAACAAAGCATCGATTTTGCGTTAGCCTGGAATGGGGGAAGACAGATGAGGGTCGACCGCTGACCATGTTCGAAACACACAACCTGTCTCAAATGATGTCTAAGGTCTTTAGGGGCATTGGATCAAGATGGTAGGTGAGCCAATGTGGCATGATATTAGGCCATAAAGCGGGTCCTTTAAGCAATGGAAGAGGATGAGGATCCAAATAAAGGGCTTGTGAAGACTGGACATGAAATGAGAGAATTTCCATGTGAAAATTCCACACTTTGGTATATTTTTTACGATGAATTTTAGTATGAAAATAAGATGTATGAGATAGAGTGAGTTGAATCCCTTTCCAAGGACAAGGGTCCTGGGGTCGCACACTTCTAGCTTAAGGTCATAGAGTGGACCATTTGGAGGGGACCTGATTTAATGAAATGATCGCAGGGAGGTGAAGTAGTCAAACCTAATGTGTAGTTCTTATAGGGAGATCTTAGTTTAGGGTCATAGAACTCAGACCAAACTAGGAAGAGGTAAGAAAGAAACATGGTATAGTTGTCCAAAAACATGATGCAAATGAGAACCCAAGAGGTTCTAGCCACGCAACATGCTTCTAAATGAGTTCAGGCCAAGGGGTCAAAAGAGGGTCAAGATTTAAGATTCTTGGGGTTGGACCTACAGATATAATGTATGGGTGTTCCTACATATCCCATGAGGATGGGAATCAAGCCATACATTGTTATAGATAATATTGTGTAGTTTAGTGTCATATGATAAGGATGGTCGGATCATAGTTTAAAGGTCTTAGATCTTAGACCATAGATAGAAAGTAGGGAAGTATACATGTGGTGTGGTAATTGCAAAACCTGACATTAATGATGATGGTAGGAGTCCATATTACACCATGTGCTCTCCGAGGAGGTTTTAGGTCAAGGGACCAAAAAATGAAAGCTGGGTTGGGCTTGGGGCCATGTTCTCGGGCATTCCTATGTACCCCATTATCATGGGGATCAAGCCATATGTAGTTATATAAGTGGTAGAGTAGGGTACCAATGCCAGGGACAATATTGTCCTGTGGGTCTGGCACACACACCAAAAGGAGTTCCATTTGACAGATCTTGTTTGTTCTTTAGGATATATGTGTGTTATTTTTGTGAAGTGACAAACCTAGGATGACGAATTTAAAGTCACTACAGGAATCAATCCATATGTAGGCCTTGAAAAATGGCATGGTAGAGAACCAATAACAAACATGATGTCCTCTTGAGTGAGGATATATACCATAATGTGGTGCCATTTTTTTCATGCTTCCGAAACGATAATGTCATAGTTTAGGGTCGTATGATAAGACCAACCCATGCATTTTAACATCATGCAATAAAGTTGCAATAGTTTAAAATCATGTAGGACTAGGAAGCATAGTTTATGTTCATATGGCGTGGATGCACATAGAATAGTGAGGTCCTGAATGGAATGTGCATGGTGTGATAAATCATACCCAATGTGAATGAATAAATAAGACTACACACACCATACCATGCATTCCTATGAAATTTTGGGCAAAAAGGTCGAAAAGAAGAGAAAATTAGGGGAACCTGAGATGGACCCGAAGAAGAGATGCCCAGGCATTCCTAAGTATCCCCTGAGGATGGGAATCAAGATATATGTAGTTCAAGGAGATAAGGTTCTTACACCTTACATAAAGGATATAGAGAGATATTAGTTTAAGGTCTTAGAGATCGAACCATAAAAAGTGAGACTCTTTTAAATGGGTGAAACCTCGACAAAATCCCTAAGCCCATGTGAATTACACTAGATGTGGGAAACAAGGGTGGAGAATTTATTTGCAACATGTGGAATACATGAAAAGGGTAAAATGGTGTGGAGCCCCGAAGGACGACTCACTGAGGCGTTGTCCTCCTAACGTGAAAACGCCCACAGAGGGATAGCACCAAGAGTGTCGAAATTCCACTTGGACATGGTGGAGTGGAAAATGATGTGAATAATGCAACCACCATTTTGGGATTTATGGGGTAATGAAAAGATAGAGGACAAACATTGACAGTGTTTGAAACATAGAACCCATATCACGTTACCTGAAATGGGAACAAAAAATGAGTAATAACTGTTGACTATATTTGCAATGTGGAATTTGTATCAATTTTTCATTCGAAATCCTCATGGAAGTTGGAGTAAAGTGGTATTAGATCCCTAGGTCCTATCATCCATGTCATTTGGGGGTCCTTTTGGATGTGAGAGATGATGAAATCCCAAATGAAGGGGAACATGAAGCCTAAAAATGGGAGATAACATGTCAATGTAGAATCCTACACTCTAGGTCCTGAACCAGAGTGCTTCTGAACACATGGGTTCCAAATAGGGCTGAGGGGTCCAACTCAAGGGTAGTCAGCATGAAAAGTTGAGTGTAAATTTGGGGGAGGAAGGGCTCTCCGGAGGGAGAGGTATGTGGCATGGATGTTACAAACCAGACATGAATGGGAATGTAAGCCCATACCATACCACATACCTCCTATCGAGGAACTCGGGATAGGGGGCTAGAAAGATGAGAAGGTTTCTAAGAAACATGGATGGACCCAAAGGCTAAAAGTTCGGGTGGTCCTATGTCTCCCATGATGATGGGAATCAAGCCAAACATAGTTCTAGAATATGTTGTTCAGTTTTACATCATACGACAAGGATGCAGATAGGGGCAAGGTATCTTGATGAGGAATGTGTACGGAATGGTGAGTAACCCAACATGAATGAGAAT
The DNA here is from genome assembly GCA_963277665.1 of Viscum album. NCBI lineage: Eukaryota > Viridiplantae > Streptophyta > Magnoliopsida > Santalales > Viscaceae > Viscum > Viscum album. Next base: position 1,188,779,343 of record OY728164.1, read on the forward strand.
TCCGCCCCATACCACACTGTACAATCCTAAATGAGAACTTGGGTTAGGGGGAAAAAAGGTTGAGGGATCTAATACGAGAAGTCCCATCTAGTTTGCAGTTTAACGTCTTACGGTGGGGATGATGGGGATCTTAGTTTAAGGTCATAGGACTTGGACCATAGATACATGAACCTTTATGTGGGTATTTCCATACCAAAGCTCTTAAACCCATGTGAGCAATTCTCGACGTGAGAAACATAAAATAGGATCATGCTATCCCCAACATATTAGGGTATGATAATGAGGGAAGGAGATCAAGCAAGGTCGACCCCGACTAGACTAACACTCATTACTGAGGGAGACTAATATTTAAAGGGATAACAGGAAAAAATAAATCATTGCACCAAATATTTGGGACATATAGGGGTGGTGAAAATGATGTAGGACGGCTGTTGACCACGTTCAAAACATAGTATCCACATCATGTGACCTAGAATGGGAATAATAAATGAGCGTCGACCACTGACCATATTCTCAACGTGGGACTTGTATCAAACTGTCATCCAAAATCCTTACGGATTTTGGTCTGAAATGGTTAGATAACCCTAAGTCCAATCATTCATTTCATTCAAGGGTCATTTTGGATACAAAATATGATGAATAACCAAATAAATTAAATGTGTGAATCATGAATGTGTATGTGTAGTTTAACATCATGCAGGATAAAAAAAGAGGTGGACATCTCTAGGGAGAGGGATAAATGGTGTGGTCATGATGAACTCAATGTGAATGTGGGAAAAATCCTACACCACACCATGTGTTTCGACCCAAGGGGAGATCCTGAAGTTTGGGTTTGGGCCTACGAATGAAATTTTCAGGCATTCCTACGTATCCCATGAGGATGAGAATCAAACCATATGTAGTTCTAAAAGGGACATGTAGTTTAACGTTGTGTAGTGAGGATGTGGGAGGATAGAAGAACAATGAGGGGAATATGGTGTTCTCATCGTGATCTCAACATGAGTGGGGGCCAAAGAATCCTACACTACACCATGAGGGATCTTCCAAGAGAACTACACCCAGGGAGTAGTCAAAGAGAATGGTTTGGGGGATGGACTCTAAGATGAGGTGTCTAAGTATTCCTACATATCCCATGAGGATGGAAATCAAGACATACATATTTCATGAAGGTGACATATAGTTTAACATTATATGGTGGGGACCTTGATATGGAGAGATCTTAGTTTACGTTCGTAGAGATCGGACCATGACGGTATATCTACCTCTCACAGTTTAACTTCATGCAAGATGAATGCTAAGTAGTTTTATGTCCTTTAGTTTGGATGAATTGCACATTTTATCATCATGTAGTGAATATCAAACATTTTAAGGTTATATGGGACCATTTACTCAGGAAAATTATTGCTTGAGAAATTTTTCATTGGTGGTAGAAGTTATATGCTCTGCATCCATGGTAACTAGGGAGTACGTGCCATTGGGGTAAACCTTGTGAATGATGTAAGGTCCTTCCCATTTGGGCTCCAGCTTGGGTGGTTTCCTACCAGGTATCATTAGTGTTCTTAGGGCCATAACCATTTCACCTTTCAAGGAATATCATAGGAAAAAACTTTCTTGTTGAAAGCTCTAGCTATCTTGTTTTCATGCCTTTCTATATTGTGCAGGGCATGAAGCAGGTTCTTGTCCAGAGCTTCCAATTAAGCCAGATAGATTTCAACTACCATATCTAGTGCTTTCTGATCATAGACAGTTGTATGTAATAAAGGCAATTGAATCTTCATGGGAAGGACTACCTTTGTTCTGTACCCCAGGGAGCATGGGGTCACCTGGGTGGAATTTTGATTCGTTATCCAATAGGCCTAGACTGCGGAGAGATTTTCAAACCAACTCTTCTTATTCTGACCAACCATTTTCTACAATATGTTAGAGAGAGTTTTGTCGAATTCCTCAATATTACCATTTTCTTACGCGTGATGCTAGGAGGTATGGTTAGAACAGATGTTGTACTTGGCGTACAAGTTCTTCAACTCGGCTTCCCATAAGATTGAGTTGTTATTGGTGAGGATAGCATGAGGGACTCCAAATCGGTAGATGATGTTAGAGCTCACAAATTCAACAATAGAATTGGCCTTGACCTCATTGAGCATAACATCCTCTGTCCACTTGGAAATGAAATCCGTAGCGGTCAGGATGAACCTGCATTAGCGAGCTGTTTCCAGTGGATATAGTCCCACGACGATGATTCCCCATACTGTAAAGGGTCAAGAGTACTTGGTAGTTTGAAGAGGCTCCAGCGGCCTATGAAAAAAATTAGAATTTATTTGGCATGCACAACACCTCTTTGTAAACCCAATACAGTCACGGATCATAGAGGGACAAAAATACCCCAGTCTACGAATCTGGTGAGATAGCTTCAGCCCTATCTGATGAGCCCCACATGAACCATCATGAACCTCCTAAATGACCTGAGAAGTTTAAATTCTTTGGAAATAATGAAAGGATAACTCCATGAATCCCACATTTTTAGAGGATACATTCAATACCAAGACCACTCTGGAGAGTAAACTGCAATGCGCATCGTCGGATTCGCTCGTGCTCAACATGATTTTCTGGGAGACAATCATGCTAGAGGTACTCAATAAATGGGTTCCTCCAGTTTGGATTCACTTCCATCACTACGATAGGGGGACCTGGGGGTCCTGACATGGAGGCATAAATGGTAAGGTGGCTTACCTATTGGATATCATCATTGTCTGGAGTGATGGGGGAGATGACTCTCTGGTGTGACACATAAATAATCAAATAATCCTAGTAAGTCTCTATAAGAGATGAAACTAGGCTGGCCAAGGTGTCATCTTGACCGTTCTGAGACTGAGGGACATTAGTAACTTCTAGCTAAGATGGGAACTAGGCCATCGATTGGCGTGTATGTTCCAATAGTGGTATGATATTTGGATTCCTGGAGACATAGTCAGCGTTGATCTTTTTCATGACTAGTTCGGAGTCCCCTTTCACATGAAAGTGGGGAACATCAATATTAAGGTCTAGCTCAAGGCCAGTAATGAGGGAATGATACTCTGCCTACTTGTTGGTACAACCTTCTAGAAACAGGAATAAATATGGAAGAACAGCTTGTGCTAGAGTGAGGAAGATGATACTCAGGCCCACTCTATTAAGTCTAACATCATTGAGTCTTCTGGCAGTAGGGATTCAGAAAGCACTATCAAAGTGAATTTTCCAACATAAAATGGCTTGGTCTACATAGAGGATTTCCTTATCGGGAAAATTGAGATCCAGGGCTGGTCTACGGGAGTTGGATGGGCATCAAAAAAGTCTTCCAATACCTACCCTTAATAGCCTTCTAGGGAGAAACCTAATGTCAAACTACTAGAGGATCACTGCCCAACGAGCTAGATGGCCTATCAACTGGGGTGGTTCAGGATGTACTTCAGCAGATCCACTCGGGACACTAGCTATATCTCATGGTGCGGCAAGTAATGTCACAACTTTTCCACTGTGAATACTAATGCAAGGAAGATTTTCTCAATAGGGGAGTATCTACTCTCTGTATCGAGGAGCAAGAGGATGAGATAGTATAGACTGTTCTATATTCCCTTGTTGTTCTTATAGGAAATAATGGTGCCAAGAGATCATTCCAAGGTGGTCACATAAAGGACCAGAGACTTTCTGGGAGCAAGTGGCATCATGACAAGAGGATGCAACAGATACTTCTTGATTTCATCAAAATCAATATGACATTCCTCCTCCCACTGATAGACAGTTCTTTTATTCATGAGCCAAGAAAAGGGTTTACACTTACTGTCAAAATTTGCTATGAATCGGCGTATATAGGATAAGTTTCCTTGAAGGCATCAAAGTTCCTGAATGTTTCTCGGGGGAGACATTTGACTGATGGCCTTAATCTTCTCTAGATCGATGTATATGCCTCTATATCTAACAACGAAGCCGAGAAACTTTCCGTAGGTGACCCTAAAGGCACACTAAAATGGGTTCATCTTTAGATGGATAGAATGGAGGAAGCTAAACACTCTCTCAAGGTATTTGAGATGAACCTAACGCTGGCGAGATTTGACCACCAGATCATCCCCATAGAATTCCACAAATGTCCCAATGATCTTATTAAATATGTGATGCATGGAATGGTGATAGGTTGCACCTACATTCTTTAGACCGAAGGGCATTACTTGGTAGAAGAATGTACCTTGTGGTTTCTTTGAAGGCTGTAGACTCTTCATCCTCATGGGCCATTTAAATTTGGTTATACCTGGAATACCCATCCACAAAGGAGATATCCTGGAACCCAGAAGTGGCATCAATCAATAGTTTCATCAGAGGAAGGGGAAAATCATCCTTCAAAAAGTGACGGTTAAGATCCTAAAAGTCAATGCAGACCCTGATCTATCCATTTTTCTTCCTAATGGGAACAATGTTGGCTAACCACCTAGGGTACTAGACCTCCTTGATGAAATCGGATCTGATGATCTTATCAACTTCAACCTCGACCATAGCACCATGAGAAGGATGCATCTTTCTGGGAGATTGTTTGAACCCATGATGATTTTCCGGGAGACCGAGGTAGTGGATGGATACTTGAGGATCTAGACCTAGAATCTCATTATAACTCCATGAAAACACATCATGATTCTATTTTAGGAAGTCCATGTAATGTTTTTTCTCTTTGATAGGAATATAGACACTGATTAATGTGGGTTTCCGATCCATCTCTCTATCGAGGTTCACTTGTACCAATTCATCGACCATGGTGGAGACACCCTCTTCAAATGTAAAAGGTGCATATTCTAAATCATCTTCTTCACATGTGGAGGAGGGACCCTTAGGGGGAAGTTATTTCTCTGAATCAATAGATCCTAATAGGAAACTGGTTCCAGCTTGAACAGTGGTAGACACTACATTGGGGGACTCCTATGCTACCGAAACCATAGCGATGAAAGCTGACGACTTGATCCCATATATTCTTCAGCCCTAGGGGACATGCTTGATGATGTCAAAACAATAGTGGTGTGTCAGCTTGAGCCAATTTATTCTAGCCTGATGAAACAAGAAAGTATGATTTAATGTCGTTTCCATGGGCCTGACATTTCGATACCTTACAGGGGTAGGGGGCTCTGGGATCACCTGAGACAGATTCATTTATGAATTCAAGGTGATCTTATGGAGTCCACTAGACTTTGTAATGTGCTTCCCCCTTGTTCCAGAAACAACAAAAAATTACCCCAGATCTGGGGTCATAGCTTCCAATTGGTGGATTGGAAAAATGTAGTCATTATCCTGGTCTTTCCATAGGTCAGTCGCATCTGTAATGTGTTCAAATTTGTTAGCCTGAATCTACTTGTCCTTGCTCTTGGAATATTCATCATCCAGATAGCGGGCTTCACAAGAGGCAAAGGGAGACACGTCACCTTGGATTACTTCCACTCAACCATTAAGGGAGTACAAAAGGCATTGGTGATACGATGAAGAAACCGCCACATACAGGTGAAGCCACGACATACCCATCAATGCATTGTAGGTGGTGTTCTCAGAGAAAACCATGAACTTAGATCTTTCCTCCAATCCACTAAACAGGGTCTTCAAAAAGATATTTCCATCTGGTGTTTGTTTCATCCTATCATAACCATGAATTTTTAAGTCAGAGGGACTCAGGTCATCCTCAGACACCCACATTTTTGAAGTGTATGGGTCAGGATTAGGTTGATCCCAGAGCCTGTATCGACAAGACAATGACGAAACTATACACCAATAATGTGGATAGTTATGTACAGTGGGTGGATGTGCCCCTGTATGGGATAGCCTTCATATTATCCAGAGAAATAGATAATGGCCTGACATTAAGCATGCTCGACTGCCTCAGCATGGAAGGCTTCTGCAGCTGCTACCTCCATCTCAAACTGGAGGGGGCTACTTAAAGCTTCAATGAGGGATTCATGCATATCCGCTGACAAGCGAAGAGCCTCAAGGATAGAGAGCCTCGTAGGAATACTGGAATGATGCTTAATGATATCATACTTTTGTGCCAAGTGTGAACTTCTACTTACAGGAGGTCGTTCTGTGATAGGGGGTATAATAGGCCCTTCCAGTGGAACCGGTGGCTGGCTGGTGCTCGGAATGTCCCACTGCTCACTAGTCAAAACACATGTAGTGACTACGAGATGTGGTCAAGATGAATGAGGCTAGTCCATAATAGCATGTGGTTGATCACAGCACGGTCAGGGAAACACTTCCTGATCAATTAACACAAATACTGGTGAAGGCGGACATGATGAAACCATATGGGAAGGTTATTCATGATGAGCTCTATGTGGGGCATGTTGTCTAGTTTTAGTGGCATGAACATCCTAGCTAGAAGCACTGATTGAGTCATTCCTCCGACACATATATCCATGGATCCATCGACGCTGGTGTTGGATGGGGACATTGGAAGGATCTTTTTGGCAATCGTCGTTGTCAGGAATCATGTAGGGGTTTACCAACTCCACAGTGTTAACGGAAGAGTACCCTTGATCATCAATTGAAGAATCATCCACCACAGAATAGATTCTGGGGGGTAATCTCAATCTCTGGGGGCATGAATTCATCGAGAGTACGAGATGACGATGGCATCGGTGGGGGACTTTGTTTTCCCTTGCGTCATTGATGCTTGTTCTTCCAAGAAGAGGGTGGTTGAGACGTCAATGTAGAAGTAGTGGCTACATGTGACATGAAGTCTTCTAAAGGCTCAGGTCGATTCAGATTTTCATGGATAATACCATGGGAACAATAAAATACCTTACGAGCCATCCAATCATCATACTTTTGAGACCCTCAGTTAGGAACCTAATGCCACTCACCTTCATTGTCACTACCGATGTCCGGCTTCACGAATACACATGCCACCTATTCTGGATATGGGCCTAATTTGACTATGTTGTTATCAACCAAGTATTGAAGACAATCTTTAAACACATAGAACTGTTTGAGGGTGTTCCCCAAGATCCAGTGAAAGGCATAGTAATTGGGGTGATCAGTGAGATACACCTCTTCGGGCCTCCTGCATTCGGGTAACCATAAAATTCCTTGTTCCAAGGCACTTTATAAATAACCAGGGACTTAAGCCCCATTGAAAGAGTAGGTACGGTTTCTATTATCTAGAAAGGGGGATCCGGGAGCCTATCCCTAGCAAGGGGATGGAGGAGCCTATCGAGGAGTTGGAACCTAGTTATCTCTCCTAGGGAGAGGTGTCACATTACTCAGGGGTGCCTACTGATTCTGAGGTGGTAGCTGCTGGGCTAGAAGATGTGCCTAAGGTGGTGGGCCTCTGTATGTCTATGAAGGTGGATCCAGTAGTAATAACTCCATTTTCCTGGGGGCCTCTATTTGGGCCACCGCAGTGGGCTCAACCTTAGGGGCTCTTCTCGGGGGAATTGCAGGAGGCAACGGGAGTGACAGCTTGACCTGATGCAAGGATTCCTCTAGAAACTGGGTCTTATCAAATAAATCTTGGAATCCCCTGAGATAATTTTGAGTATTGAGAGAGTGGACCTGTTCAGTTTTGATATTCCCAACACACATTATCATCAGTTTTTCCTGAGTCAGCGGCATATCCAGGGAGTAGGTGAGGCCTTTCCACCATGCGAAAATGTTTGTGACGCACTCACCATGCCTCTTCTTACACTTGAAGAGGTTTTTAATACTCGTATTCTAGGTGGTAGAGATTAATTAGTAAGGAACTATCTATGGAGATCATCCAAGCTGGCAACCAACCCAATGGGTAACTGGATATACCAGAAAAATGCAGGCCCTTCCAATCGTTGTACGAAACACCAGAGTTTGGAAGCCTCTTTATGTGTTGGAGTTCCCAGAATCGGTCCACACCCTGAGATGAAGTGGGATAGATGCTATAGTGGGTCACCCATCCCATTAAAGGGGGATAGTGTAGGATTTCTAAACCCTGAGGGTGTTGGTATATCATCGACCCATGCCGAATATGGCTTTCCATGAAGCAGTATTTCCACCTTTCAAGTTTCTAATGCCTCAAGGCAAGTAATAGATGCAACTATTAGATCATCTAGGTGGGGATTCATATCTTGACAAGGTCCCCTAACCACCAATGCATTGGTAGGTCCTTCAACATGTTATGTAGGCCCAACAGCTCATGGAGTGGCTGGTGGGATGACCTGGGAAGTGGCTGGGGGAACCTGAGATGGGTCCTGAAGATTATCACGCTAATCAAGTTGATTTAGTGACACATACTAGGCCCTCTTACCATAATCTCTCACTTCCACCCTGCCTATATGGGCGGAATGGTCAGGGTCACATGGAGGCAGCTCTCTGGGGGAAAGTTGTACTTACCCCTACTTCCCCAACTGAGGATCATTGTAGTCTATTCGTTATTCTGTGGCACATTTAGCAAGGAGGTCATCAACCATCTTTTTGTATTCCATGATATGTTGGTGCAATGGAACTTTTTCATAATCATCTTCCCTTATTGGGATTTCGACTGATGAATAATGACTCGTTGGGCATGAGAAGACCCAGTAAATTTTTTTTCCAGTGAGTAACCCTTACCAGTGGATCCAATAGGTGTGGCACTCCTCCGGAGGGTAATTTCTCTCCAATGAGATCTATATTGGTCTCTTCCTTTGATATATCGTCCATGTTAACTGCGACTCCACCTAGAGGCATATCCTCAATGTCACCTGGAAATTTGGGCTAGTGTTGGATATAACTAATGTAGAGGGTAGAATACTGCCCCAACCATAGACCTAAACGTGGGGGGACCATATTTTATAATTATAAAAAGCACCTTAATCCTCTAAAAACATCGTTGATAGAGGGTTCAGTGGAGACCGGGCGACTCAGGGCACTAGGCCATAGGGAGCGTAGCCAAGTCAACCATACAGAATTTTTGGCCAATATTATCACATTATTCCTAAATCTAAGGTTAATCCACTTGCTGATAATGGAGACAGAGAAGTACCTCCCATAGGTTTTTGGAAAATCACACAACTCCCTCATGGGTAAGTGATTCCAGCACACTGACGTTCATGGTTGTGATTATCCAAAACTTCTCTGGGAAATTATCTATTGCAAGGATGTCCCAAAATCTCCTTGGATTAGACTCCGGATTTGGTTGTTGGTTTCCCCACTCATCATCTTGGGGTGGTTGTGGGACTTGAAATGGAACTGAAGTAGACCACTAAGATGGTAGATTGGTTGATGGATAATACAATGAATGGTCTGACAAGCCGCCCCATCTTGGGTTGTCCTGTGATGAATGCAACGAATGAGCCACCATATCCTGATAAGATGGAATGACAACCATGGATTATGGATTGAGGGTTTTGGTTACTAGTGGTGGTCCATGTTCTTGTTTTTACTCTGTCGGTCCCCAAAATAACTCTCCATGATCTCTAGTCATGGCAGAGAATGATCTTGGTGATAATAGGAGGAATGCACGGTCATGCCCTAGAAAGAGGCTAGATCTTCCTCCTCCTGGATGTATCTACAGAGGGAGGAAGGAATCTGGTGGACCTCAAATTCTGGAAGGATGAGGATGATACACCTCATTCTTTATCTGGCCCTCGACATAGAGGATCTAGTTGAGGGTTCCATTTCTGAATCGCATTCTGACTCAGAATCTGAGAAGAAAGTAGACTTAATCACAGTCTGAAATTTCTCAGTGTTCTTTTAATAGTGTCATCAACCATACCTATTTCCATGGGATGGTCCTTTAAGACAAAGTTTACATTTTAGTCAAGGATGAACCTCGGTTGAACTAATGCGGGGGTGGAGAGGACTTCCTCTTAGATGAGCTGGAGTGCAAGGAGCACCTGGACAAATGTCAAAGGGAACACGAGGATGACCTTCATTTCCACTGGCTGACGTGCGGAGGGATCTATGTGGGAAGTTATGGAGTGGGTAGGACCTCCTCTAGAGCTGGTACGATCATGAGAAGGGACTATATTCATATTTCCTCTGGTAGTGTCGGTGCGATGAGGGTCCTTATACTGGTTAAGATGAATACAGGTAGGACCTCCATGTTGGGTGCTTATGAAGTGAGGCAGCCTCCACTTCTCTAATTGCTGGGATGAGGATTACCTTCCTAGATTGCTGTAAGAACATAGGGAAGACCCCCATGCTGACATTTGATTGGATAGGTAGCATCTTCACATCGGTGACCTCTGATAGGAGGAACAACTCCATACCTGAGGTCACAGGTGCAAAAGAGGTTTCCATACTGGGTGCCAATGTGGCGGGGAGGACCTCCGCTTAGATTGATGGTGGAATGGGGAGTACCTCCACACCAATCTTGGGAGTGGGATAGACATTCACTTTCATTGGTGATGGTATGGGGAGGACCTCCGTACTGGATGTCATTGTCATGGGTCGGGCCTCTACGGACGCCACCTGCGTCAATGACCAGGAGAGTCGACCCAGCCTTCCTGTGGGGGTGGTTGGGGCCTTGATTCGGGCTGGGCATAGGATCACCCCTTCTCGGCAAAAATAGGGGACTAATGGTGTGCGCCAGTAGTGGCACGAGCCACATTAGCTGTTGATGTTGACACCCCTCAGTGGGTGTCCTCCTCAGCATATGCCTGACGCTGGCGTCTGGTTAACTACACTGGTGTTGCTGGTGTAAGTGTGTAACTCACCTGCTCCTTAGCCCATATGGTCAGGTGGCAGTTTTGACGCAACCTGGAAGGAGTCCCCAGAACAGGATTCCAGCTAGGCTGGCCTAGACATCCATCACCTCATTGGCGTAGGGGAGGGAGTCATCATAGAATTCTAGGGAGAGGCTCCCGAAATGATTATACAGTATAGTGGGGAACAGTGGATCCCTACGCTTCCCTTGGAAGTGGTGGTGAGGTGCAAGAAGCCTCTAGGTCTTGTCGGGCCATATCCTGGGTTGGGATAATCCCATCCTCCTAATATCATCGAATGATATCATTAATTACCCTTCTATGAATGAATTCAAATGGGGAGATGGGGCATGGGAGCCCAGAAGTCATGGACATGGAGGCTTCCATGGGAGAGATGAGGCCACGTGGGATTGTCACGTTGAGGTTTCCCATGCCCATGTGTCAGTGGGTGGGTGGTGATTGGTTTCTTTTCATGAGATCTTGGGTCTTGAAAAGCAAAGATATTTAACCATTAGTGTTGAAAGAAGGAAAGAGACGTACAATGCCCCAGTGCCATTCCATATTACAAGGTTGGTTAGAAGGATCCACGCTAACAACTTCACACACTGGGATGTGCAACGTTCAACTGCCCTAATTTCTGGTGAGTCTCACGCCAGGCCCACTATTTTCATGGCGGGACCTAGCGCCAGGTAACTAGATCTTTTGACATGCTAATCCACTGATGTCTCGAGTGCTACTAATCTTCAAATTGAAGATAATAACTTCATGTTGGGTTCACAATTTTTGTTTCTAATTCTTTCATTGGGGTACACATCCATCTTTTGAGGATGCGCTGATTGTTTCCTCGCATTCCCATTTTCCATAGGTGAGTGACATCCATCTCTTATATAGTAACCTTTTCTCCATGATCAAAATGAGGTGATGGGATGTCGGTTCCTCCTTATATGGATTACTCCTTGTATATCGTTGCCTAGTTATTGTGTCCCTCATAGACTTAAGACATTGTTGGTGAAACTCTTCCCATTTCCATGTCTTCATAGACACTGGTTATTGGATATCGCTGGCGTGTCTAGATGCTGAAACACTGATGCGTCTAGTTTTCTTCCCCTTATGATAGGGCTTCTCAAGGGCGCGGAGGCCCGATGCATTCCATGTCGAGTGCAAAGAATTATATTCTATAGGCATGTCTCTAGGGTTTTCCTCATCTTTCCATGTTTAACACAGGGTATAACGCGAGTTTAAAATCTAGCGAAGATGAATAAGACAGATCGGAACACAGATAAGAGTGGATCAGATGGGTACAACCCTTGGAGGGAACGCTGATTTTGGGACTAACACGTGGTTAGTTACCCGATTGCTTCTAAGAGCAGCAAAAAAGTTGGTGACATGATCTCACTGGGATGTGGCAGCCCGGGTAAGAGTCGTGATGGATATGGATGGTTGAGGGTATGAATAATGAGATGGAACTGACATGAGGATGATGGTGATGTTGGGATTGAGTTTGGAAGAGACCTCATACGTATCCCTGTGGTAGGGAATCAAAGTCCATGTAGTTTGGGATGGGGCCATAGAATCAGGGTGTACATATAGGACAACGACCTGACGATATATTGGGACTTACACGTGGTTAGCAGCCTAGGTTTGTCTGACGCCCAGAGAAGTACCAGTGATGTGGGTCCCGACAACGGGGACTACAACGTCTTTACCATCGATTGCAGACTACAATGGCTTACCATTAGTTGAGGTTCCCACGACTTACTGTTGGTTAGGGATCACAAAGGCTTACTATTGATTGGGGTTCCAACAACTTACCGTTGATTGGGATTCCAACAGAATACTATTGGTTAGAGACAACAACAACTTACCACTAGTTGGGGTTAACAAGACTTACCACTGACTGGGGTTCCAACGACATACCACGGGTGGGGTTGACAACGGCTTACCACTGACTAGAGTTCCAATGGATTATCACAGGTTGGGGTTGACAATAGCTTACTTCTGAATGGGGTTCCAACAGCTTACCGCTGGTTGGGGTTGACAATGGATTATTGCTAACTAGGGTTCTAACGGCTTACCACTAGTTGGGATACAACGGATTACTACTGGTTGGGATACAATGGCTTACCACTGGTTAGGATACAACGACTTAGTTCTGGTTGGGATACAACAGCTTACTGCTGGTTGGGATACAATGGCTTACTGCTAGTTGGGGTAGAGCCCCATGAAGACATCTTACATACCCTACCCAGGATACAAGGATAAAACCCACATATTTTGAAAGTATATAGTTTAGCATCATGCTGGACGAAAGGGGGTGTACTGTTTAACGTCATGCGGGATGAGGGTAAACTGACGTAGAGTGGTCGGGACTGCTGGGTGATGGGCTTGAAACTCAGGGAATCTTCTTATGTACCTTGCCTACGAGACAACAATCAAAATCCACGTAGTTCAAGATTCATATAGTTTAACGTCATGTGGGATGAAGGTGAACCAACATGAAGGGGTCCAGAAAACTAGGTGTTGGGCTTGAACCTCAGGGAGGCTTCCTATGTACCCTATCTAGGAGACATGGATAAAAGTCCACTTAGTTCAAAAGAATATAGATTAACATCATGAATAATGATGGTGAACTGACGTGAAGGGGTCAGGACAAGTAGGTTTTGGGATTGAACCCCAGAGAGGCTTCCTACATACCATGTCTAGGAGACACGGGTCAAAGTCCGCATAGGTCGAAAGGGTATGAGGCGTACATGCTAAGGTGGTCCAGGAAGGATGCCATGTTAAATGCTTACTCTATGCCCATGTGAGTCATGATTAGTGTGAGAAACACGAGGCATAAAATACCTGATGATAATGTTACGAAAGGTGCGTATATGTGAAGTGGAGTGGGGCGTACATGTGTTTAGTGGAAAAATAGGAAATAGGGGCTTATGCGCGGTTAGGGGCCCAAGGATATGGATATTGTTACTTACTCCAAGATGGAGGCTTGATGGTGACAAATCCCATAGGGAGAGGGATGGGGTGACAAAGGTCCTTGTGCCCATGTATCCTCTAGTCTTTGTCACAGAAGAAGAGAGGAGGATCAGGGGTGCTACCTCCCACAAGAAAGGCTAGGGGCTTGCACCAGGCTGGTTTTCTTTCCCCGCAAATAGACTTCACTACAACAAAGAGGATCTCATTCCATATGAGGATGATTCCACTCTTGTGGAGACCATTGGGAGTAGATAATATTCGAGACGGGGTATCCCACATGTATTTCATGGTGCGAGACTATACTTTAATTTCATGTGTTGAGGATGATGGTGCTTGGTAGTTTAGCATCATGTAGCTCATATGAGGTGGGTTCACTATGCACCCTTCGGGCTTACATAAATGATACTCACCCACCTTTGGGTAAGGGAAGGCATTAGCAATACCATGGAGAGGTGATGTCGTGGAGTGATCCATTGAGGGGCCACATTAGCATGGCTATGCAAAGAAGTAATATCCATTAGTGTGCCTATGCGAAGAAGCATGAGGCTAAGTAATGCAACATGAAGAACCACCCTAGGGACCTTGAAATCGCTTTGTACAAACCAAGAGGGTCATATGGGAAGGGGTGTGTACATAATTCATTCTTAGAAAGATGCACTTCACGAAGAGGATGGGCTTCATGGAGAGGATGAACTTCACGCAGAGGATGGCCCTCACGAAGGGAAAGGACTACCTAGAGAGGAGGGGGTTCATGAAGGCAAGGGGATTTACGAAGAGGGGGGTATTAATGAAAGTCCAAGGCTTCACGAAGAGACACCCTTAAGAAAGCAGGTCTTCACCTTAGTGAATACCTCTTTGTTTTGTAAGAATTTCATTAAGGCTCTATGTTTCATGAAACCTCAAGCACCCTGAAGGGGCCCCTTCCTCTGCAATGGGAATAAGCCTTCGTGAAGGGAATCTACACCATAGGAAGAGGCTGAAAAGCACACAAAGGGGTATGGCTCACAAATTCCAATTACCTTTGACAATCCATTTGAGGGTTTCGCAAAGGTAGATTCAAAATAGGAGTCGGGAAGTTGGAAGGTTAGATCAAAAATGGTTTGGAAGAGGGATGTGCCTTTTATTTATCGGAAACCATGGTTTGAGGGGTGAAGAACTTTCCATGTAGGGGAGCAACGTTGCAGAGAGGATCCATCCAATTGGCCCGTATTGGACACAGAGAGAGGGCTTGACGACGCACAAATATTTGTTGATAAGGCCTTTGCAAAGTGAATCGCAGAGGGTCCTGATGCCGTAGAGGGGCCACGGTTAGCGTCAGACTCCCACAAGACAGGGATGTCATGGAGCCTCTTGTGGAGGCATCTATACGTAAATATGCCTGTAGCGTGGAGTGCTTCATACAGGGCCATTTTGAGATGGCTTTGAGGTGCTTTTACACCCATTCAAGAGGTAGCTTCCTATGATCACATCATTGAATCGGTGGAATGATCCGAACACATTTTTTTGTGCCAAAAACTATTGATGTTATTTATGATTTTGTTGATGATAATAAAACCAATGAAACTAACACCACTGACACTACTATTGAAAATAATGAAATTTATGATATATAAATTATGAAACTAAATTCATTATCATTAAACACATGTATACTGATAAACCTGACACTAATAATTCCATTGAAACCGATGAAACTTACAAAACCTATTACACTAACTCTAACACCACTAAAGAAATTTACAAACATAATTTCAATGTTAGGAAAAAAATTGATGAATATGATGGATTAAAAACTTATTAAACGGATAATATTTATGATGTTAAATAAATAGTGCACCATGATGATATGGATGAATTAAATAACACTATCTATAATGAAATAGATGACACTAATATTGATGATAGTGATAATTTCATTGACACTAATGATGAAGACAATGGTACTGATAACTCTAATGAAACTAACATAAATGAAACATATAACATTCATATCAATTACATAGATTACACTAATATTTAAATCATTTATGACACTGAGGAAAATGTTTACAATACACTTGTATCTCTTTAGACACTAACTCTGATCATACTGATGGCATGGAAAATGTAAAAGTCATGGATAATATGAAAAGAATTAGTATCAATTGTAACTACACTAATCAATTTTAAAAAAAATAACCAATTTAAATTCCATTTTTGGAATTATTTTGAGTATAAGGGGTATTATAGGGTTTCAAGAGAAGTTATAATATAAAGAGGAAGGTGGTGAGGTGTAGTAAACACTGGGTTCCTTCGAGTTCGGTATGAGGTACCTTGTGGGATTCTAAGTGTCAATGTAGTTCTACTTTATCTATTGGGTATTTGGTGTCATTATACAGGGTACCTGGTGGACTCAAAAGTAGATACCTTTTATAAAGGCCAATAGTTTCATTATTAAAACTAAAATGGTGGGTATTGGCAGTTTACCACCATTTACCCATGTTTCAAGTCCTATTATTCTCTCTTTCTCCTGTCATTCTCTTGCATGCTACATAAACTCAAGCCTTGATCTGGGTGGCTTCGATCAGTCATAGGAGATTTACTTTAGTAATGTAAGAACCTAAATTCCTATAATATCCCATATCATCCACTTTATAAAATGGTAGAAGGTGTAATATTCTCCCCCTCAATCAAAGATTCTTGAGATCTTCCAAATATCTTAGAATCCTTCTAATCTAGTAGTCATAAATTATTTTCTTAGGATAATATAAAATAATCCCAAGTATTTTCTTCTCAAATTCATTCTTCACAAGTGCCATTAGTTTGACCTAAAATTTTCCCTCTAGTAAAGTGGTACAATTGATTCTTGGGGGTTATCCCTCTTATACTTGGGAGAAAAAAGGGACTATCTATAATTTAATTGGTATATGTACCATATAATCCTCTCATACCCCTATAATTTTAACTCAGTAATGGTAGGGTCTAAGTAAACCTAACTAAAATTATGATTTTAAACTCATAAAGTTAGTTTCTAAATATTAAATGGTAAAAATGATTGATTTATGATTTTCTTGGATGCTCTAAACATATTTAGTATATTATGACAAATAAATTATATAAACTATATTCCATATTAAATTTTTGGCATTCCTAATGTTCTTTTATATTTGGATAAGACCAATATGGGAATATACTTTCCATATATACTATTTTCCTTCACTAGTTATGTTTATTTCAACTTGTAATTCATGCTCTATCTATCATCAATATTTTTTTATCTTATAGGTTGGCTTTGTTATGGTAATTTCTATATTGAAACATATGTAGATTGTATTATGAGATATTTATAAATTATACATATGTTAATAAATAATTGGATGTAATCTCAGTTTCTTAACTTGTTATACTCATTACAATATTCATGAAGGAAAATGTAATAATATTTACCTGACTCGGTATTCTTGATTCCTCATCCCAAATAGGATGGGATACCAAGAACCAAATTTTTTTACAAACATCTATATATGTGTATGGGTAGATGTGTATAAATGTATGTAAAATCGACAGGTATGTGAACTACCTCCCCTAGGAAGGATGACCCCAATACATCATCTTAGATCCTGAGTTGAAGCTCGAAGTAGGAATGTAGGTAAGGATCCCCCTCTTAGAGATTTGTGTTTCAAATTATAATAAAAAATTATAAGTTAATTATTGTTCCATGTTTCTTATTACTTTTTTCATTCCTACGGCTTGGAATTTTTATGGGTATACACTCTAGATTATGGTTTGTTGTTAGTGGTGGGGCAACGAATGCTTACTAAGTTTACATACTCAGGCCCTGCACTGTCCCAATTGGGATTTTTGTGGATTATTTAATATGTAATATAGTTAAGGGAAAGGCACCTGAACATGGGATACAGTTTTAATAGGATCATGGTGACTGAGGATATAACTTCCTGGATATTGATGGGTGGTCTGGTGGATAGCATGTAGATTATCCTTGTATATTTATAGAGATTCTACATATATAGGATAAACATGTTTGGCACTTAGGATATGTTTGTATTGAACCATGTTAATTATAAGTTTTTTTCTTCCTTATCTGACAAACTTTATTTTTATTTTTAATTTTTCGACTAGTTTTGTATCATAAATCATATAAATTTTATGTGTTAAATTTTACGTCATTTTAGGTTTCACTGACTTCTGTTTTAATTGGTACGTGTGTATGAGTTATACTGATTATAGGTATGAACTTGGAAATTCATTCCATAACCAAAGTGGTAAAAATATCTATCACACACTTATACTACTTAACCCCTAGTATTTATAACAGCTTATGGAAATCGAGAGGTGCGCTTGGCGTCTTTTGATCACCTAATCTAGGTATCATTAATCCATTCAAGTCAAGTTTATTACATCAATGAAATTTATAATTATGATTACATAAATTAAATTATTTCATATGACTTTGGAAAGAAAGATGAATCTTATAGTGAAGACACTAAAACCATTGACACTAACATGGATAACACTGATGCTAATGAAACTAGAATCGATTTCAGGGATGAAATAAACACCAATTATAATGATGTTGAAGGAACTATTTATAATAAAATTAATGTTGAAGACACTGATGTCGATAACACTGGTAATATCAAATATGACAAACCTTTCACCTAAGAAACTGATTACACTATTAAAAAAATGTTGGTGATATTTATATTAATGGAATGTAAAATAAAAACACTAATAACACAATTATGTGAACCACATCGAAGATATTGATGAAATTTATGTTGATAAAATGAGGTCACTAATTTCAATTATACTTATGTCATAAATAACTTATATAAAACTTATAAAACCAATGTTTCTAATATTAAAAACACTAACGACACTATCATAGATGACACTGATGAAACAAACACTGAATAAACTGACATGGTTGACACTTAAAAAAATGATGCTGAAGATGCTGACAATATTTATGACACTAAAACTAAAAATATTGATATTAAGGACATGGATAAAAATCAAAATGAAATTGAATATACTTACATGGATAATATTATTAAAACAATTGAAACTAATGATACAAAGGACACTAAATCCATTGATGATAGAAAATACATTGAAACAAGTGATACTAATGACATTGATACCACATACACTGATGAAACTTGCACAAATGATAATGATGAAACAAAATAAAAATAATGAAACTAACAATAATGATGACACTAACACCGAAAACACTAAATATAGTGGTGACACTGATGAAACAGTTATCAAAAGCATTAAAATATATACAATGTTGACAATATTACAAGTGTCAACACTTGTAACACTATTTACATCATCATAAAAAACATTAAAAATACATAAGATAAAAACAAAATTAATAATTATGCTAATGAAACTAATTCTAAGGACATTAGAAACACTTATTACACTATAAATTATAGAAATTATGAAATTTATGTAATTGAAACAAGCTTCATTGATGACACCGAATACACTAATGAGATAAATGATATTGGAATTGATGAAGTTAATAATACTAGAAACACTGATGTTAGGGATGGTACTGATGAAACTAGTGACGGTAAAACTAATAACACTAATCACACAATTAAAACTAATAGTGATGGCATTGAGAAAACTAGTGACACTTATGTCATTGATTTTGATAAAACTGAAGATACTAACAATAAAAAACTAATGACACTAACAAGAGTAATGATATTGATGAAACTAACACCGTCAATATTTTCTACACTGACTTTGATGAACAATATTACATTGATTCTAATGATGTAGATGAAATTGATGACACTTATGATTATAAAAAACACTGGAATCATTCACATTATTTTCATTAGAGACAATAATGACACTGATTTTAGTATTACAATGACACTAATTTTAGTACACTTATGACTCTATCGATACGAATATTGATAACCCAGATGACGAAGATGATATTATTGTTAATGAAATTGATGTAACTTGGACCAATGGAACTGGATATATTGACATTATAGATAATAACACTGATGAAGCTAATAAAAATAATAATAACATGGATGATATTTACTTGATTGAAATTGAAACTAGTGACATTAATACAGATGATACTAGTGATATTGATATTGAATATGGAAAAGAAACTGATGTTGACTACATAAATACCAATGACCCAAATAATACTAATTGCATTGGAGAATCTAATACTAATGATGTTGGAATCACTAAAAAATTTAGAGATATTGACACTGACATTGCTGATTACAATAACATTGACATAATTAATGACACTGATAATAAAAAATCATTAAAAACATAGGTGACTCTATTAACATAGATAGTATAAATGAAATCCCTACAAGAAAATATGGTGATAATGATAGTTTTATTCGGTTTAGCACCAATTAAAACCACCACTACACTTTACCATGATTATATTAGTTAACCGCCAATATATAGTGTGTCATTAATAATTTAGTAGTGGTTAAATTTTATTAGTGATAGCCTATTTAAAATGTAATGGATATTAATTTCATGGTGGTTTATTTTATTCTTGGAAGTTTTTTAAACTACCTCAAATAAATAAAAATGGTTTAGAATAGTTACTCGATACAAGCCTTATGTATATTTTTTTATTAATTTATATGAAAATTATGAGGTGGTTGTAACTAATGCCATTTTGTTCATGGAGTCTTCCAAAAAACCTTCATTAAATAATTATATATATAATAACATATGCCACATAGAGTATAGATTTTTACAACTACTAAAGAATTAATGGTGGATATAACTCCCCAATAATTTCATCATATTTTTCTTTTTTATAAGTGTTTATTAAATCTCATATTTTATAATTAAAACCAAGTAAGATGTTCAAATATAAAGATTATTTTTTAAAAAAAATTACTTTTTATAATCAATATAATTTTTGGTTATAAGTTAATATTAAAATTATAAAAATAATTCTTTTGTATTATTCTCCAAGAAATGGTATTTAAATCAAAAAATATAAATGTTTTTTTGTTGAAAATATATTAAATTTTTAATCAAATTTATATTTAAACTAGCTAAAATATATTTTCATTCAATATTTAAGAATATATGATTCTTTATGGTAAATATTAAGTATTATTTATAAAGGTAATTAATATGTTCTTTCTAAATTATTTCATAAATTATAATCCTTTATTAATAAAAGTATATTTAAAATAAAAATGATTACTAATTACATAAAAAGAACATTTATTTGTTCTAAAATTTAAATTTTTTTATTAAAATATAAGACCTCATGTTTTTAATAACATTACTTTTGAATATATATTTTTTTAATAAATAATATATATATATATATATAAGGTTATTTGAAACATGTCATTATGAAATTTAAATAATTTATATATATACTAATATGTGATGAATGCAAAGTTTCAATGTACTAATATAATGTGTTTATAAGAAGAGTAATATAAATTTATTTTTAAAATTAAAATGTTTAATGTGTGAAAATAACCTTGAGTTTAATGTTCTTTTTAATAAATTGAAATTTACTTAAAATTTTAAAAAAATTGGCCAACCATGAGTCCACAATGGACTCTCCTCAACCACATGTGAGACCAAGGGTCAACCACATGGTAGGAAGTTATACTAAAAAGATCACATGATGTCATTAGGTCATACTGTAATATATATAGACAGTGTCCTTCCACCAAATTCTAATACTAAAACCTTCATTGTCTACTTCTTCCTTTTCTAATACAATCCCTGTCTCATCCCTGTATGCATAGGCCATGGATGGCCCATCCTGAAGTAAATTTTATTAATGGGTGTCATTACGTTCTTAGAAATGATTTAAAAAGCCTATATAAATGATATATATATATATATATAACCGCATCCTTTGAATTTAAATATTAGATGCATACAAATCCTTAATAAACTGCCTTTGATTTCCAACGGGGAGTTACAGGGCCATCAATTAAATAATTTAAAAATTATATGAAATATCTTTTATGGATTATCTAAGATTTACAAAATCACCATACATCTATGATTTAAACCAATATCAATGAACATATACATAAATATATATATATATATATTATTAATTAGTAGATAAATATTACATATTACAACATTCAAGAAGAACATTTACACATTGTTTTAGACTACCCAGGTTTATCGTCTTTCTCTTGTGATATACCTATTGAAATAGACATGGTGAATATATAAATATATATATTATCTTCTTCATCTGTGTATGTAAATAATATTGGTGAAAATCACTATGAGTGATTTAGTATTTATAACCTATCTTTATCAAACTAAGGTTGATATATATGTTTAATCCTATGAAGATTCCATTTCCAAACTAAAAAATATTTCTATAATTTTACAACATTCCATCGCCTAATATACTAATTATATATCTTATAATAATGCATCCAAGTTTGAATTCATAATACATTTTTAGAAATATTGAAAAATTTCAATTATATATAAATTCTTCCTTTATAATCCCTAGAAAACCCCCACAACCAAAG
This sequence comes from Viscum album, assembly GCA_963277665.1. Lineage (NCBI taxonomy): Eukaryota > Viridiplantae > Streptophyta > Magnoliopsida > Santalales > Viscaceae > Viscum > Viscum album. The sequence continues at coordinate 1,188,801,523 of OY728164.1, forward strand.
ATCTATCCTCACCTATTTATCCCCTTGTTTTATCCTCTCATTACATACACTAGAAGTTAAACATACAACTACATAAGTACACCAACGATTCAGTATAATCTAAAATATATAAGGTAAGGTAAACTATATTTTTTTATTAATATTCTTTTTTTATCAAAAACCTTTTACATGGGAACCTATTTTTATCAAGATTATATTTTTTTAAAATAATTATGTCAAAGAAATATTTTTTAAACTCCTATTTTATGATTGAAATGGAAGAATGTGATTTCTTAGAGAATTTAAATTTATTTTTAAATATATTTAAATCGAAGTGTTATATTAAATTTATATTCATATTTTCATAACTGCATTATGTATGAAATTTGTTTTATTAAACTTCTAATTTATTTTAAAAAATCCTTTGTATTAATTTTTTTTACTAAAATATCTTTATAAAGAATTTTAATTTAAGGATTTGAATTATTTTCAAATTTATGATTCCATTTTAAAATTTAAAAAAGGAATTTCATTTTATAAATTCACATTTTAATTTTTAGTAATGTATTTTATCATTTTTGTTCTTTTATTTCAATAACTTTCAATCATGATAATAGGTATGGACTAACACTATAATTAATATTTACATTTCATAATTTTATGAAAATAAATTTACTATATTTAATTATTTCTTTAGAGGGTTTATTGTAAGTATTAATTTTGAAATAGGGATTTCTCAAAATTTGTAGGTTTTTTCTTAAAGTCATATTTTCTAAAGATTATGTGATAAATAATTATAATGAATTTGATATTTATAAATGAAATTCCTTTATTGAGTTAATAAATGTAGTTATGGAAAACACATGCATTACTTTGGTTATTTCTAACCATTATACAGTCTATAAAATTTAATTGACTATTAATAATCATAACCATTAATAATATAGCTATTTTAGAGTGACCATTAAAATTTTTTCACTAAGGTTTTTGATAAATTTCATTCGACACATACAAAGGAAGCTATGTCCTTGACTAGTAGGTTGATACCTTATAAATCCCATTTATTGAAACTTATAATGAAGATAAAATTGTGGTAATTTTACCTTGACCAATCCCAAGATGAGATTCAATAACTAAAACATGAAAGAAACCATTAATGGGATAAGTTAAAACTCATTGAGATTATGTCCCAAACCATGTTCACCAAACCACCCCAAGAAAATCTCACCATAACACACATTACCTTTAGGAAATTTATTTTTGTAATAATTGGATTTATATCTAGACCATAACATTATGAATTTTTATTTTTTGTATTTAATAAAATAATTCTTATATTTATACTTTATTATTATTATTACATTTCAAATGATTAGATAATGAGTGATAAAAATTATATTTTGATACAATGAAACAGAAAATTTATTTTTGGAAATTGTGTAATTCTAATCAAGAAATTCTATTTTAAATAATTCAAGATATTTTTAAATTAATTTTATTTTATTAAAATATTATTATTTAATACTATTTATTAAATATAAATTATAACATAACTTTATGAATTCAAAAATAATTTTTATAAGGTTTAGAAAACATTTATTGTGAAAACACCAATATTATTCAATAAATGGTTATTTTATTTTACTTTAGATTATCATATTTAGAGAATTATTTTTAAAAAATAAATATTTTTTTTAGAAAAAATTATTTTAAAATCATCCAATGGTTTTTTTGTAATTTTCCAATACATTCAATTTTTTGGGAAAAAATTAAATACGATATGTATTATGAAATCATAATAACCCAAAATTTATGTAATTTATTCAATAGAAGGCATATACATCCAAATACATATTTCTCATTTAAAATAATATATTTTTAAAATTATTTAACTAATTTTATAAACCCATAATGAATCCTTCAAAACCTATATTATATTTTAATGTTTTAAAATCACTTCTTTGTAAACATGACCTACTTTTCATATCACCCAATGTATTATTTTAATGAGATCAGTTCTCAAACATTAAAAATAATGAAAACCAGTTCAGTTTGGAAGAAACCATGGGAAAAAATGGGATGGTTTTTGTTTTTTATTACTTTATCATAAATATTCCAAAACCTATGTTTAGAAATTAAGAAATAATTCTCCTATCTTTTTCTATATTAACCTTGAAAAACTCTCATTCCTCTTCACTAAAAACCCTTGTATCATGAAATTACTTAGTAATGACCTCCCTATATATCTACAAAGGATACCCTATTATCTCATGAATATCCTCCCAAGCTTTTTGAATCTCCCTCTCAAGGTAAGGGATCCTATCCTTATCCGCTTTATTCAAGCACCACCTTTATATTATACAATTTTTTATACTTGTTTAAGTTGGGATATGTTCTTAAAAATACCTATTATTATCCTCATAATACCCATTTAATTATACACCCCTTTATTTCTCATTAATCCCTTAAATAAACCTTTATATACACCTGTTATTCTGCCAAAAGTATCTAATGATTTTCTGTGCCAATCATTTTTCTAGTGAATACCCATCTACATTTCCACTCAATGGTATTCACCAATATGTACCTATCTTTAGTTTATTAGATAATTACATTGATATAACATATAATCCATAATTATTAGGTTAAAAATGATGAAATTCTTCCTTAAGTTTTATGACCTATGTGGAACTCTTATACATGTACATGATATGAAAGTGATGAGTGGGACTAAAATTATAAAACCCTCTAATAAATTTGGTAATGTTTTAACCTCATGAGATTCCATATATGGTTTTTGGGATGTTATCCTAAGAACACTTATGTGTTTAATATTTTAAAAATATCCATCCTTAATTTTTTCTTTTTTCTATTCAATTTCATATAAATAGAAGAAATTGAGTCAACCACCAATATAAGGGGTAATGTGATGACTGCCCAAATGAGATTCCTAACATGATAATAACTAAAGGAATGCATATTGTGGTTATGATAAACTTTTATATCACAAATAACTATTAAAACGTGAATATAGTTGAATTTTAAAACATCAAAAATAATAGGAGGAAAATTCTCAATGATGTTCATATATTAAAGTAAATAAGATTCATTTTCATACGTGTCAAAAATGAGGAAAAATGAATAATGGTAAATGTCACAGAGGAACTCAAATATGTTTTAAGTGTGTAAAAATAGGGAATAAAATAGCTAATTATCATGAATAAATGAAGCGTTTATTTAACCTGATGGATAGAAATAAAGTTCAATATAAGGTACCATTAACAATTTTATGTCATAAATATTGAGATGTTGGGAATTAACCAAGACAATTATCTATTCCAAGGCCTAGTAAGAATGATGAGAACCAAAAAAATACAAGACCAAGGAAACAATTAAATCCCTATTCTTTGATGGATTATGATGGATTAAGTACAAGTAACCTCTAATCTTTAGTTTTGTTTGTCTTGTTCTAAGGACCTGTAAAATTCAAGGAAATTTTTTTTCTCTTAATTTTATTTGGGATTTTACAAGAACGCAGTTTCTGACGGCACCTGGTTCCGAGGCCCGGTGTGCCCGAAATAATTTTCCGAAGCTTAGCTTGGGTATTTTCGGTGAACGAACGAGCGGGTTTTCCTAACTTTTGGACCGGTGCTCAGAATCAAATTTCGAGGGCACCGATGAAACCGCAGCACCGGTAATTGCTTAGGAACACTAATTCCGGAGTTGTGTTTTCTTGGGAGAGGTTATTAAAAATTTGGGTTAAGTAAAGATTAAAAATAAAAAGGGTGCAACCATTTTATTTTTAGTCTAAGCAGTGTTAATCTAGGCATGGTGGTTGGAGTGGGACCCACTAATATCCTAACCCCTAGGTAGGATATTAGGGAGATGGGGCCCACACGAGCCCCACCCCTTTAATTTTCCTTTTACCTCCCATGTGCTTTTAATTAAGTAACTCACCCCCATCTTAAATGCCAAGTCAAATCTCACGTTTAATAGAATTATTAAACGCCTCATTAACTAGACAACGCTCAATAATTAAATTGTGATCTGTTTTGAATTTCAAAAATAGATGGCATGCATAATAAAATAAGGAAACCCTTATTTTATTATGTTGTTGCGTTGTGCGAGAAGAATTGGGGAGAGAAAGATCTAAGTCTTGAAGTTCTTATTCCTCGACGAAGAACACGAAGAACGCCGAGCCTTCGACGAAGAACTCTGTCACCACAAAGGGGAGTTCGTCGTACCGTCTTCTTCCCTCTCCGTAGCCCGTGAGAGACGCCATCCTCGGAAATCGATGATGCGACGCCGTGTACCGCGACACCGACGAATCTCTTCTCCGGGAAGTCGTCGACGCTTACGGAGACTTCTTCCGTGACGTTATTTTCCCGCGACGATCTTCATTCATCAACACCTTGAGGTAGGGGGTTTGGTTTAATTTATGTGGATTATATCATCGGCCTTTGATTTAATTGTTGATAGTCATTTGAGACGCCTGTTATTGTATTAACGGGAGGAGGTCGGACTGCACGAACACGACCAACCCTCCTCCCCCTTTGATGGTTGTTCTTGTTGCGGCACGAGTAAAGGCGTCGCGGTGCAATGACACCGCACAGAAACAATTGAAGAACGGGTGAAGAAGTGTGGCGCCGTCGCGCCGCACCGTTGCGGCAATTCGAAGGCTCCGTTGATCGTTTAATTGATGAAGGATCGTCGGATGATGACGGAATGGGCTGCAGAGGTGGTTTGATGATTCTGCAATAAAGTTCGAGACCCGAGATGAACACCGGCGTAGAAGGATTTGAAAACGGACCACCAGAGCAACTCTGGTGGCTCGCGGAAGACCCCGCCAGCGGCGCCCGGCGCGCCGCTGGGAAGGGCCGCTACGGCTGAAGCCGTGGACGCAGGCAGCTGGTCCCGCGGCCGCGCGGGACCATGGGTGACGCGGCGTCGGGCCGCGTTCGCTGGCAAGGAGCGACCCTCATGTGGGGGGTCGTGGCTCCAATCAAGGGGGCAGCGCCCCCATGTGACCCGCTTGGCCAGCGCCGAGCCGACCCCGCTCGGCCAGCGCCGAGCCGCCCCCGGCGGGACCGGCCACACCGAGCCGGGCCACCCAGGCCGGGCCACGCCGCACCGGCTGGGCCGAGCCGGGCCGGGGCGCGCCCTGCCGGGTCGGACCCGGAACCTGGTCGGACTGGGCCCTGACCCCCATTTTCGGTCTCTTTTCGGTCTTTTGCCCATAAATTGGGCTACAGACCTCTAATCGACGCACCGTCAGTTGCGTAGAGATCCTTGGATCGAGACGGTCGTTTCAGTATATTACACTCAAGGTTTCTGAGAACTTTGGGTATATCCATGTTGGTTCGAACATGAAACCAACCAGGCCCTCGGAGCGGAAACACTTATAACTTGAGCTCTGGACGTCTGATTGACGTGCCGTCGACTTTGTTGGATTCCTCTTAGTGAGAAGGAAATTTTTGCTTACTCCTCTTGAGGTTTGGATGCAGTTGGAGTGTGGTCGGGTTGGTTTTGACTTAAAAACCAACCGGGCCCCTGGAACGAAAAAGCCAATAACTCTCAGACTGGGAGTCCGATTGACGCACCGTCTGTCACGTTGAGTTCCTGTAGTTGAGACGGAACTTTGAGATACATCAACTCTGGACTACGTGTCAGTTGATGTATCGAACCCTTGGCTCGTGGAGAGAACCCTCCAGGAACGAGCATGTTGTGTGCGGGAACCCTAGAGCTGGCTGCGACTGTGAAGACTGCACTGAAATCCAGTGTGGGTCTGGCATCGATGAAGACCGTACTAAAATCCTATGTGGTTTTGATGGAGATGAAGACTGCACTAAAATCCTATGTGGGTTCGGCAGCAATGAAGACCGTACTGAAATCCTATGTGGGTTCGACGAAGATGAAGACTGCACTGAAATCCTATGTGGGTTCGGCAGCAATGAACACCATACTGAAATCCTATGTGGGTTCGACGGAGATGAAGACTGCACTGAAATCCTATGTGGGTTCGGCAGTGATGAAGACCGTACTAAAATCCTATGTGGGTTCAACGACACTGACTACTGTTCTTGTATCCTCTGTGGGTCTAGAAGTGTCTGACTCTGTTCTTGCTATCCTATGTGGGTCTGGCAGAGTCGTTGGTTTAGTATCCTACGTGGGTCCCATCTTAGATGAATTAGTGGCTATACCTGATCATCTCTATCACCTAAGAAGTATACCTATGTGAACTGAGTCTTGAATTTCCATCATTATCTTCGATATGATTGGCTTGCTTTCATATGTGGATTGTGTTGTGCTATCCTATGTGGACGTGATTGAACTTGGGCTCGATTGCTGGAGCCGAACTGGAATTGATGACTTAGGTGTATGTATGGGAATATACCTAATTAGTGTTGGTTGTTACTTCGTGATTGTATCATTCCTTTTTGGATTATCCTTTGTGGATTCTGGGAGAGCTTCAGGGGTCTCGGGGTCCCTACTGAGTAGTGTATACTCACCCCTGCACGGGTTATGCCCACACTACGTTGTGTTGGATGCAGACGACGGATATCGCTGATCGTGGTTGAGGCTTGTGGATCAATGTCGGTACTCGGAGGTGGACCACTTGGTGGGACGTACACGGAGCAGACGGTTGGACCTGAGGAGCTGAGGTGGCTATCTGTACCCACCCTTCAGGTGGGACTTCCAGTGGATAGCTCGACGTTGCTGCTTTACTTTCAGTTGTTGTAATTTCTTTCCAGTTGTACTTTACTTTTAGTTTGGGTTTGTATTCTGGCTCATTTACTTTATGCACTTACTTGTACTCAGTTTACTTAGTGTTTACTTTTGCTGGATTAGTCTGTGGTGTTTGTTTACTTATAAAGGCAATGCCTTCCCCCTTTTGTCGGGATTTACGCCTTGGTGCTAGTCACCAGCCCCTGGTCTATGGAAGGCGGGCTTGGGGTAGTCATGGCACGGGTCCCGAGGACGGGTCGTGACACTTGTTGTATTTCAATTCATCACATATTAGCATATCTTTTAAGTTTTATAAGAACATATAATCACCACACCATATTATTTTTCATAATTAGGGAAAAAATTTATCATTCTTTTATCATGAGTTGATGTTTTGGGGAATGTTATAAAATCTTATCATTCTTTCTTTTGTATAATTTGATACTTTTCAAGGTATATATTACCTTTCCTTGTAGAGATAAAATGTAAATTTTAGGGAGATGGAATTAACCCTATATATAAAGAATCACTCTCTGAATCTATACACTTGTAAGGATAAGGAATAATATCCTTTGGTATCATCATCTCATGCATGGATATTATTTCCTTATGATAAATAAAATCTAGAAAAATTGATTGATACCAAGGAAAATATTACCTTTTATGACATTCCCATTTTAAGGGAATATGTTAATATGTTTCCTGAAAAATGTTCTGGTCTCCCTTCTAAATGATTGTTTTTATTCTCAATCAAACATATACTTGGAAAAGGTAACATTATTAGATATTTTTATCACTAATAAAAGGATATCTATGGATTTGTAAAAAATATAGGTAATTGAAGGATGGACTAGACCAATATTTGTGATGGAAATCCATAGTTTCCTTAGATTGACTAGGTATTATCATCGATTTGTGAGAAAATTCTTTTTATTTTCAAGCAAACTAACCAAACATAATTGGAAGGGATTCAAGTTTTTCTTCAATTATTAATGTGAGGAACACTTTAAAGAGATAAATAAATGAATAATTAATGCACATATTCCCACACTACCCACTAATAGGGAATTATTTTTTATTTATAGTGATGCATCCAAAATGGATTGGGTTATGTACACATTAAAGATGAAGAAGTGATATCCTATGTCTCCTTTCAATTAAAAATCCATGTGAATAACTACCTAACTCAAGATGTAGAATTGGATTTAGTGATCTTCGTATTGAAGATATGGTGACATTACCTCTATAGAGAAACATGTTACATATATACAAATTATAAAATCTATAAATAAATATTTACACAAAATGATATTAATATGAACCAATTAATGTGGTTAAACCTTATAATTTAATTTGATTATTCAATCCATTTCCATATTTGGAAAAAAAGAATGCAACAAATTCTTTATGTAGAAAGGATACCACAACTCTATCCATCATGAGGATTTAAAGGGATCCAATCTTCTTGGGAATGCCTAGGATAGACTTGGATCTCCACCCTAAATTTCTCAAATAACTACTGAACCTTCCATTCATGAGAGGATCAAGGTGGCCCAGAAAGATGATGAGTTTCTACAGAAGAAGGTATTTAATATTCTAGAGTTCAACTTCTCTAAAGATGGAGTTACAAGATTTGAAACATGAATATTTTCCAATTAAAACCAAAACTGAAGAGGGAACTTCTAGATGATGTTCATATCTCATCCTTCTCTATTTTTCTAGGAATCACTAATATGTATAAATATTTGATGAAAAATATCTGGTGCAATAACATGAAGTGGGAGACTATAGAGTTTTTATCTTAATTATTGATATACAAATAATTCAAGTTGGAATGAAAAATGTCTAAGAGGATGATGTATCCATTTCTCATACAATTATAGAAATGGGAAAATATAACCATGAAGTTTTTCATAAGAATCCCCAAGACACCTAAAGGAAATAAAGTTATTTCGGTGGTAGTCGATCAACTTACCATGTCAATGCATTTCATTACTTCCAAGGAAGACTTATCTCTTAACCAAATCACCCAGATATACATTAGGTAAGTGGTATGACTACATGTAAATCCACTCTATATTATATCTAATCAAGATTCAAGGTTTAACACATGATTTTGGATAATCTTTTATCAAATTTGGGTTACAAAGCTAAAATTCAGCACTACTTGTCACCCTCAGAAGGATGTTTATTCTGATAGATCCATTCAAACTAAAGATGATATGCTAATACAATGTTTAATGGATTTCCAAGGATGATGGGATCAACACATTCCCCTGGTTTATTTCTCATATAACAATAGTTTCTTTTCTAGCATTCAAATGGAACCATATGAGGATCTAAGTGGGAGGAGGTATCAGACTCTAACATGATAAGATGAAATTGGATATATAAATATTATAGGACCTGATCTTATCCAATAATGATATAGAAGGTTCAAACCATTCAAAATCATATGAAATACATGCATAGTCAATAGAATGTTATGTGGACAATCATCAATGTGATTGAGATATTAAGGTTAGAGATTAAGTGTTCCTTCATATATCACCTTAAAAGAAATCCAAGGGGTTTAGGAAGAAGAGAAATCTTATTCCTAGATACATCATACCCTTGGAGATCATTGATCATATCAGAGTGGTGGCCTATTGACTAAAACTCCCACCTAACATATCTCAAGTATATGATGTGTTACATGAATCCCTCTTGAGGAAGTACATACCAGACCCCATAAATGTACTAAATCTCTAGTTGGTACTTTTAGAGAATTATCTTTCATATTAGGCGAAGCTGATAAAGATCTCATATCATAGAGATAAGGTTCTATAAAATAAGACAACTCACCTAGTTAAAGTGTTCTTGTGGAACCACAAGTTTGAGGAAGCAACATAGGAATGAAAAGAGGCGATGAAATAGAAGAACCCTCATTTATTTTAGTTAATGAAATGAAAATTTTAAGGTTAAACTTTATGAATGGGGGGGTGAATGTAATGACCTGAACATTTCTAAATGAAATTACCTTTTTGAATGATAAATGTGCTATTATGTAATTTAATTATTGAAAACACATGAACTACTTTAGTTATTTTGAACTGTTATATGGTCTATCAAATTTAAAATATTGTTAATCATCATAATCATTGATAAAATAGTTTTTTCATATTTTCCATTAATATTAGTATATTAAGTTTTAAGAGAAATTCTAATTGACACAGAAAAAAGAAGTAATGGCCTCGACTGGTAGGATCATACCTTTTGAAGCCCATTTATAGGAACTTCTTAGGGAGATATAATCCCTTGGATTTATCCTTGACCAAACCCAATGCACGATTAAACAAATAAATCTTGAGAGAAACCATTTATCGGATAAGTTCAATCTCATCGAGATCATGCCCCAAAGCATGTTATCTGAACCACCCAAATAAAATCTCAACATCTCACACCTTACCCTTAAGAAATTTGTTTTTGTAATATAGGGTTATATATATAGACCCCAACAACATGATTTTTTATATTTTTTATTTTTAATAAAATAATGATTATATTTATCCTTTATTATTATTATTAGTACTTTTTAAATGATAAGATATTGAGTTTGATAAAAAATAGATTTTAACACGACGAAACAAAAAATGTATTTTGTGGAAATGTATAGTTTCAATCAAAACATCCTATTTTAATGAATTCGATAATTTTTAAAACAAATTTTATTTTTTTAAAAAAATTATCATTAAATAATATTGATTAAATATAAATAATAATATAATTTTACAAATTCAAAAAAAATACAAGGGTCAGAATACTTTTATTGTAAAAAAGTATGTTCAATAAATGGGTATTTTTTATTTTAAAGTATCAACTATAATATTTGGAGAATTATTTTTATATAATAAATATTATTGTTAAAATTAGTACAATGAAATTATCCAACAGTGATTTTTTCATAATTTTCTAAAATAGTATAATTTCCAGGTAAAAATTAATTACTCTATAAATATACTGTATAAATTATGACATCATAAAGACCCAAAAGTTATATAATATATTCCATAAAATGTATCCAAGACCAAATAAATATTTTCCTTTAAAATATAGTATTTTTAAATTATTTTATTTAACATATAAAACCTTAATGAATCCTTCAAAATGTATATTATCTTTTAAGGTTTTAAAATCAATTCTTTGTAAACATGACTCACTTCTACATCATTAAGTGTATTATTTTAATGATATCAATTATTAAAATTTTAAAATAATTAAAACCACTTCAATTTGGTAGAAAACATGGGCAATAATAATGGGAATGTTTGTGGTTTTGATTACATTATTATATAGACTTCAAAACCTATGTATTTAAAATTAATAAAGAATTATACTTTATTTTTCTATATAAACCCACCCAAAATCCAATTTCTCATCACTAAAAACCATTTTAGTGCTAAATTAATCTTTATTTAACACTCTATAGCCCTCCAAAGGTGACCCCAATCTCTTAATAATCTCCTCCCAATATTTTAAAAGTTATCTCTCAAGGTAAGAGATCCTATCCTTATCCTCTTTATTCAAGAACAATATTTATATTATGATTTTTTTACACTTTATAAGGTTGAGATATGTTAATAAACATAAATATTTTTATCTTTATCATCCCCATGTACTAATAAACTTTTCTCACTCCCATTCTCCCATTATAAAACCAATATGTACACTCATTGTGCAACTAAAATTATCTTGTGATTTCCCAGGATAAAAATTTGTTTAGTGAATACCCATCTCCATTTCCACTCAAGTTTATTAAACTAGTTTTACATATCCTTCATTTATTGGATACTTAAATGTATGTAACTTTCACTCCTTAATTTTAGTGTAAAAATTGAAAAATGCATCCTTATGTTGTATGATCTATGTGGAAAACCTATGCATGTCCATGATATAAAAGTGACTGGTGGGCCTGAAATTATATAGAACTCAAATTCATTGGATAATGTTTTAATCACATTATATTTCATGTACGGTGCATGGGATGTTATCCTAAGAACACTATTTTATGTTTTATTAGCATTTGTCCATGACTTATGTTTAGGATTTCATGTTTTAGGTTGTTTCCACATTCCTATGTATCCTTTATATAATCATGTTAAATCATACCACATCATACAAGATAATTATTCTCACCCATATTATGCTACCTATATTTTCCTCTTTAACCAAATTTAGAAATTTACCATAAACTATGCTTTATTTATTCTTTTATTGGGTTGCATATCTCACCCTTTTCTTATGCACACCATAAAGTTATCCCATAGAGGTTTAAAAGAATGTAATTTTAGGTGCATGTTAAAGAAGTTTTAAGTATTTTCATTGTATTCCTATTGAAAGTTTTTATTCTATGTACCTAATTACCCATTGTAAAAATGATTCAGGATCATTTGGGATTGTATTATACGTACTTTTATGTAAGAAATCGTGAAATAAAGTTTGTTAAAATATGTTTTTTTCATAAAAATTATTTTCCTCTTTGAAAATAATTTATGAAGTATTTTAAAGGGTGTTTTAATGAATTATTAATGATAAATCCAAGTTAAACAAAAAAATTAAAATAATTTGGAACTTGGCTATTGATTTTGAAGATTAGGAAAAGGGAGAAAACCCACTACCTCAAAGGGGGAATGATTTCTTAGAAGTGATATTTTTATTACTTCTAACAACCACATGATTTTTAATGTTTTCTAAGAATTATTATATTCCATAAAGAGATATTAATTTAAAGTAATGTATTTAATGTTTTTAAGGAGAAATCCAAGTTTATTTCAAATGGTATTATATTTTAAAATAAAATGGAGTCTCAAAGAAATATATCTTTCAGAATTTTTGAACATTATTACATGTGGATGTCTTTTTTAAAACACTAGATTCATATTTAGAAAAAATAATTATATCTAATGTTCTGTTTTTCATATAAATTTAAATTTGTTCATATGAATTTTATAGTATTTATAATAAAATTATTTATACACTTGTTTTAAAACCCCATATTAAGAAATTTTGTGATCACCCTTAATTTTTAAAATTCTTTTCATTAGTTTATTAATGAATAGAATATCACTAGTGTATGGTCTTGATTTTGAGTCTAGATCAATGTGAAGATGAATATTTTTTGTATAAATTTTTTATAACTATAATATATTTTAACATTTTTCTAATCATCCAAAACCTAAACCAAAAAGACCACTAGTCTATATAATTAACTGTTAAAAATTTATTAAAAAAATATACAACATGTTTTTATCAATGGATCTAAGAGTATAGATCTTGGGTTGTTACTCTTGGTATCAGAGAAATTGTTTATAAAAATTGGGGATTATGATTTCATGGATAATTTAAATATCATAGGGGTACTTTTTAGGTATTAGGTGATTAGATTTTATGCAAATGTTCTGAATAGAGAAGATGTGATCTGAGTTTTCTTTATTTTAAAAAGTGAGATTCGATATTTCTCTAAGTATGCAAAAATAATTATGAGGTTTCGATTCCTTTAATGGGTAGAATGTAACACCCCAATAAATTTAGTATCTTTTTATTTTATATAAATTTTTATTCAATAGATTGTTTCATAATTAAAACCATCTAAGATAAGTTTTAATATAAAGAATATTTTATGAAACTAAAGGATTGAATTTAATAAATATATGTTTTTGTTATAAGTTTATTTGAAAATTATAAAAATACGGATTTTTTATTATATTTTATGAAATTATAATTCTATTAATAATATATATATGAGTTTTTGATGAAAATATATTAAATTTTTATTAAACCTTATAGTTATAATAGCTGAAATTTATATTAATTCAATATTTAAAAAGATATGTTTCTTTATTCCAAACATACTTATTGTTTATAAATGTAATTAATAACCCCATTTGAAATTATTTCATAAATTATACACCTTTTTAATGAAAGTATATTTAAAATAAAAATTATTACTAATTACTTAACAATCACTTTTATACAGTAAAAAGTTTAAAGTTTTTTATTAAAATTAAAACTTGATATTTTTAATACTTTTACTTTTGAATATATTGTTATTTTTTAAGAAATAATATATATATAAGTTTATTTGAATCATATAATTATGAAATTTAAGAATTATATATATAGTTACATGCAATGAATGAAAATTGGTAATTTTATAAATAGAATGTATTTATAATAATATTAAAGTAAATGTATCTTTGAAATTAATATATTTAATGCATGAAAATAATCATGAGTTTAATATTACTTTTAGTTAATAAAAATTTTCTTATGTGTTAAAAAAATGGTCAACCATGATCCCATAAATAAAACACCTCAACCACATATGAGGTCATGGGTAAACCACTTTGGTTGTAAGTCTACTGAGCAGACCTCATGAAGTCGTGAGGTGAGAGAACATGTTGATATAAGCCTATGAGAACATAGCACCCTTAGGGTGTATGATCATATAGGCGCATGGGCATGGGCATATGCAGGTTAGAAAAGCTAGTGAGTCCACTGTGAATATAGTGTGGATATGGGAGAGGACCCCGTGATACTTGCGTCATACTACTATAAAATATAGAGTCTTATGTATAACAACTCTACCATCTAATGTTTCTAAGTGGGATTGGGAAGCATAGTTACTGTTCACCCATTTAAAAAGTTCATCTTATATCCTTTTCATCCAAACCATTCAATCCCAATCGTCAGATATTTCTAAGATATTGTCTTGTTCCCCAGCATGCTAAACATAAAACCTTTTTTTTCTCCTTCTTCCTTCTCCTATACAAACCTCAACTTCTCCCTACATGTGTAACCCATAGATGACCTATCTTGATGTCAAGATTATTAATGGGTGTCATTGTGTTCCTAAAAATGCTCAATGATGAAAAATTAATTGAAATATATAAATATATGAAATTACAACATTCTAATTTAAAGAATAACTACATAAAAATGGAAGTAAAGAGAATTTCATTTTCAGTGCTGAATTATATCATCATCATCAAATGAATTTAAAAATGATTTTAGAGATCTTTTGTAGATCATCTTGGATTTATAAAATTATCTTTTTTCTCCTCTAAATTTACCAATGTTTACAAAAATATGTGTGGGCATGTGTGTTTGTTTGTTTTTGTCTATGTATTCTCAATTGGTATATAAATATTACATATCAGAACTATTAAGAATATCATTTATACCTTATTTTAGACTATGTAGGTGTAATGACTCAGATTTTCCCAATTTTATTTTATAGAAAATTTCTCAAAAAATTCTAAGACTAGGCGCTGAGACATCGTGCGATTTCGATGCCTAGTTTTCCTAGAATGATCTATCGAAAAATGTACAATTTTTAAACAGTTTTTGTGAGTTTTTTCCGTTAAAAAGTGGAATAACTCTTTAATGAGTACTCAGATCAAAAATCTGAGGGCACCTTTGTGTTCAGAATAATGGTTTTATCCTAGGTGCAACTTAACTTTAGTCGGTGCGGGACTCCTGTGAGAAAACCCAAAAATGGAATTACCATAAATAAAATAATTAAAAAAAATATATTTTATTTTTTAATTCCTTATACCTTAAGAACAGTGACTCAGATTGAAAATTTAAGACCATTGTTGAGCTCTTGAAGGTGTACTTTCCTTAGACTGAGCCTAACATTGTCCACCGTGGGCCAACTATGGAAAGTAGTTGTTGGGATATAACCATAAATAAAATAATTAAATAAAGATTATTTTATTTTAAAATCCTATAACATGAAAATGGTAACTCATATTAGAAATCCAAGAGTAGAATTGAGCTTGTGAGGGTGTTTTTTTCTTAAGATGGGCATAACCTTGACCGGTGTGGTTTGAGGGTAAATTTTAATTGCTTAGCACTTTAAATAAAAATAAATTAAACTAAAGAAAGTTTATTTTATTCAAATGTGTTCTGCTATGAAGATATGTCATGCTAGCTGTTACATTTAATAAATGAAATAGCATACCAGGAATACTTTTTTTTATTATTTCAAACACTTTTAGGAAAAGTGAGAAACCCAAATTCACAACAAACCCAAAAAGCAGAAAACAGTCCCCTCCAAAGATGAAAAAATAAACAGACACACAAGCAGTTAACAAAAACAAAAAATCATAGTTACCATACTCGTCATCTCCACCAGCGCATGAACTCCCCTCCATTGTGGTCGTTCCCCATTTAGAAGCCGGATTTAAACTCCTTATGAAATCACCATCGTAGTCCCGCCTCACATCATCTAGCGTGATTTTCCCGGAACCTTCTTGCTTGGACAAGCTGCCTTTCTTGAAAGCCAGAGACACCCTATGGTCCCGTTTAAAAGAATGCTCCAGTGCACAGTGGTCAAGGAAGATAGGAGTAATCATTCCTGCCTATTATTTTTGGAGTAGCAGAAGCTGCTCCTCCATCATCGGTCCTGATTCTGTCTCTACCCTGTACTATGTCGCTAAAAGAACGAGTGACCATATCACCTCTTTTCTCCTTGTCGCATCTGGATAAAATAACCTTCCTGCCAAGAATGTTGTTCGAAGTTAAATCCTTTCCCTCTTCATCTCATCTTCTCCTCTGATCAGGTGTGTTGCAGTCAATATCACACACGTAAATTCCCAAGACACCATCATACTTAAATGCACATGTTCCTTTCCCTTCTAGGACATTTCCCAAGTCAGTTGGTTTACCCTATTGGCAAGTTGTATTCTCCACAGTAGTATCTCCCACAACCTCACAGAAATCCTCACAACCAGCTTCCCCTCCTGCACAATCCCGCATAATGGTCTCCAGGGAATCACCCTGCTCCGTTGCAACAACATCCATACCCTCCTCATCAAGACCCAAGAATCTATTACTCAAAGGAAGAATAGCTGCAGAAGAAAACCCGGTCCCCCACTATCCCATTTCCTTCCATTCCTGCCAAGAGTCACTGTCGAGTCACGTCTTTTACATTCCACCCTTTGATCCCTCGTATCCAAGGAATCACCCAAATGTTGATCCCTCAAAGTCACCCCACCGGATGTGGCACCATTCATTTGAGCACTCCTAGTATTAGGATTCTCTTGACTTTGTATCATGCTTGCATCCAGAGCATCTGGAATGCTTTGATTTTCCATGACATCTATCAAGGATGTGACATCACCATTCCTATCTGGATCCTTTCCATCCCCTTCGGCGAGCTGTTGAACCGAAGGAACTAGTGATTGGGAACCTCCATTTATCCCCTCTATAACATTAGTCCTCATCTCCGGACCTTCCATCAGCTCTAACACTGAGATGATCCCTGTAGTATCCTCCCTTCTAACTGGAGCCTGATACTCTTGATGCCCAGAATACAGCACCTGAGATGATGATCCTCTATGGAAACTCCCCGAAAGATGCCCAAAATGTTTTCAAGTTGAGAAAAAATCATACCAGTTCTCATAAACAACCAGTTGTTTACACCTATATTCCTCGTCGATTGTAATCCACACAAACTCAAATGGAATTCTAGAAGCATCAACCTCAACGCATACACGAGGGTTAATCGGATGGCACACCGCTTCAGTGCGGCTATCCGCACACAGGAATCTACCCACAAGATTACCCAACATTCTTATAACAGATTTTGATTTCATCAATTAATAACTTAACAGGGATACGAGATTATTAGATGGTTCTAGATTTTCTATGAACCTCTAGAGGTACTGCGTTAGAGAGTAATAAATGGCGACGAACAATGAATCGCCAATGAAATTAATCACTCCCTCTCCTCTTTGAGAGATCTCACCCACGATGATGGATAGAGGATGCTCGTGAACAGATCTCCATCAATGATGAATTATTTCCTCCAATAAATCATATTTTCTAGGTAAGGGGTTTTTATATTTGTGTGGTCTCCCTCCCACCATTCTTCTTTCTAAATGATGGACACGAGTCAACCCACTAATATATTGACCCGAGGATCGGTCGACTATACAGGAATGTGAATCATCATGCAGGGATTAAAGAGGGGATTATTATTATAGTGTTATTTTGAACATCTACCCTATTTATTCAAATGAAATTAATGAAGGCCAAAAAAACAAGGCTGACGTTCATTGTCGTTGGCATTCATTATGATCTCCTCTCCCTCTTTTGTTCTTCATCAATAAACCCCTGTGGTCACGTCGAAATCTTGCAATGAGGTTCTGAATGTGGTAGGACCCTCATATTGACGACAAGACATCTTTGAGCACATGGTAGTGGAGGCGATGACCTGAGGGCAACATAAGAGCTTCCAAATCAGAAAATGCACCACTGAAGTGAGTATGGTGGCCTGCGGAAGAACCTGATGGTAGTGTCGTTGACATGTGGCTGCGGCACGGGGCGATAAAGGTTGCGACTAGGTGGGTCGTGGAGGTGCGGAATAGTGGTGCCAGTGGGGCACCACATCAGGTCAGAAGACCTGTGGTCAGGCCGCAGGTGTGCGATGGAACATTGTCCATGGGACTGCGAGCAAGGGAGGCAGTCGGCTAGCTACTGACCACATGACGTGTAGTGGATGCGGTGCCTTTCTCATCTAGGATGGATAGAATCGATCCAACACATGTCATGACATAGGGGTAACTGGGTCGTTGGGTGGCTTGATTGGAAAGAAACCAGCCTTCTAGTGTGGTTTGGGCCGAAATAAGGGGACTGGGCCATTGGGTGGTCTGGCGAGCTAGACCCTCGGCCCAATGATCCGAACCGGGTTTTCCCAAACTCAACTGAGTCCTTTTCACAAAAATACTCATAACTTCCAAACCGCAAGTCTGATTGACGAGCCGTTTGTGGAGTTGGGTCCCTCGCGATGAGAATGTACTTTTGATATACTCTAAGTGGTTTTTTTGGAGTTTGATATATGACTGATGTTTTGAGTAGTAGATTCTCCCAGAATCAAGCATGCTATGAGTGGGAATCCTACGGCTGGCTATTATGAGAAGACTATGACAAGCATTTATAGGTTCCCTAATGGGCCTAAGTGATGAGAAATTCTAGTTATGCTAGTATAACTTAGTGAAAAATGGGTTTAGGTGCCCCGCGAGGCCTAAGTGGTGAGTGGGTCTAGGTGCCCCATCAGGCTGAAGTGACGAGTGGGTTTAGGTTCCCTAGTAGGCCTATGTGATGAGCGGGTCTATGTGCGCCAGCAGGACTAAGAGATGAGAAGGTCTAGGATCCCTAACTAGCCTAAGTGACTCATTGGGGATGAGTTCCTTAGAAGTATATGGTGTTCAATGTTATAGACTGATTGTATTTCTTTTCATACTTCAGTTTGTTCCTACGTGAGCTGATTCTAGTGACTCTCATGATTGTACTTCTTAGAGGATACACATTGTGCACCTCTTTGGTTGTCTCCTTTGTGTATTGATTTGTGAAATTATTTTATGGTTTGGGGTCCCTACTGAATATTTTTTTACACACCCCTTCATGGGTTTCACCCAAACATGTTGTGTCTTGTGCAGATAATCAATGCTTTGACGAAGTCCTTGGTGGACTGAGGTCAGGTGGTGATTAGAGTGATGCATCAAACGAGATGTGATTTTATGGATTCAAACTGTTGTTTCTGTACCTACCCATCATATAGGGTTTTCTGTAGAGGAGTCCCAAAGAACTGTACTTTTACTTTTCTATTTCAGTTGGGCATGTATTCTAGCACCGTTCACCTTTAGTTTTTTATTGTCATACCTTGTGTTTTTTTTTTCTTAGTGTATTCTCCTCCAGAATTTGTGGCTTGGAGTTTTGTACATGTGTACAGGTACTTAGGAAAATGCCTCCCATTTTTTTGGGATATTCCTACTCGGTGCTAGTCTCCATCCTCTGGCCTATGGGAGGCAGGCTTGGGGTAGTCACGGCACATGACCTGGGGGACGGGTCGTGACAGTAGGTTTGTAATCTTTCTCTTTTTATATTCTAGTTTCAACGATGATGGAAAATATGTAAATGTATATTATATTATCCATCGATGTATAAATATAATGGTGGTAAGGATATCTATGGTTGATTTGGTATTTATAATTTATCTTTAGAAAAAAAAGGTTTGATATATATATATCAAATCCTATACAACCACCATTTCTGAATTAGACAATATTTCCAAGATTTAAAAATATTTCATCACATAAAATATTCAATAGATATCTTATAATCAAAATACCAATTTTTATTTCATAATACATTTATAAAAATATTAAAATATCCCATCTATTCTCATTCTACAATATATAAAGTCTTCCTTTTTACTCTTTGGAAAACCCCCATGACCCAAGATCTCTCCTTACTTATTTATCCCCTTGTTTCATCTTCTAAATCACTATAATGGAAGTAGAAAATACCACTACTTAATCTCACCAAAGATTCAATATAAGAAAGAATATATAATGTAAGGGAAATTGTATTTTTTTATAAAGATTCTATTTTTTCAAAACCCTCTTATAAGAGAACCTATTTTTATTAAGCGTACATATTAAAAAAACTATTATATAAGGGAAATATTTTTAAAACTTTTATTTTATGATTTTAAGTGAAGGATATGATTTATTTTAGAATTTCTATTTATTGTAAAATATTTATAAATTAATTTTTTATCTGAAATTTTTATTCATATTTTCAAAACTTATTTATGTAAGGGAATGGTTTTATCAAACATTTCTTTTAGTTTATATAACCCTATTATAAGGGGAAACAATTCTAAAACCTCTTTACAAATAAATATATTTTAAGGATTTGAATTAATTTGTTAATATTCTATCTTAAAAATTTGAAAAACTATTTTTCTGAATTAGAGATTTAATTTAGAGTCATATATTTTATCATTTTTTCATTTATTTCATAAAAATTCATTCATGGTAATAGGAAGGTACATACATTATAATTACCATTGACATTCCATAATTTTATGAAAAGAATTTTTCAGTGTTTAATTCTTTCCTTAATGGAATTATCATAAGTATTACTTATGAAATATGGATTTCTCCTAATCCTTATGGTGTTTTAATAAAGATATATTTTTCTAAAGTTAATGTCATATAAAATTATTTTAAACCTTGAAAGTAATTTTGAATTTTTTTTAAATGACATTTTAATAGAATGTTAATGGTAAAGGAAGGCTTTGTAAAATTATCGAAACTTTTTCACTTGGGTATCTATTTTGATGATGATGAATGGAGAGTGAAACCACAACCTCAAAAGGGGACTTCTTTCCCAGAAGTGATATTTTCAATACTGTTAGTTTCCACATTGTTTTCTTACATTATCTAAGTATAATTATATTCTATAAAGTGATATTGATTTCAATTTAAATTATTACAGTTTTCAAGGATAAATCCAAGTTCATTTCGACTCTTATTATATTTTGAAATAAAATTTGTTTTCAAAGGGATATATATTTTAATATTTTTGAATAGTATTCTTTATGGGTATTTTTTTAAGAAACCTATATTTCTACTTTAAAAAATATATTATTTCAAATATTTTTTTATTTGATATAAATTTAAAATTTTCAAAAGAGTTTTATAGTATTTGTAAGGAATTTTTTTCAAGGTTCTAAAACCACTTACTGGGTAATTTAGTGCTCATCCTAAATTTTTTTAAAAATGACATGTTTAGTGATAAATAGAAGATAATTGGTGTTTAGTCTCTATTATGAGTCTGCATATAATGAATCTAGATGGTTGTTGTATAAATTTTGTATAAATATGATATATTGTAAGATTTCCCTAATCCTCCAAAACCTAAGACGAATATATCCTTGTTCTAAATAATTATCATTTAGTTTTTTAAAAAAAAATATACAACATGTTTTTATCACTGTATCCCAGATTATGGGTCTCAGGATATTACATTTGGTATTAGAGAAAGAGTTTATACACTTTGGATATTATGATGTTAATGATAATATAAAAGCTAGAGGAATACTTTTGAGGTTTTAGGTGATTATATTTTAGGAAAATATTAAGAATAGAGAGAGTGTGATCCTACTTTTCCTTATTCATAAAAATGAGATTTTGGATTTCTCAAATTGTAAAAAAAGAATTGTGAAGTTGAAATTCCTTTAAGGGGGTAGAATGTTACACCCCAATAATTTTAGCATGTTTTTATTTTTCAATTTTTTTATTAAATTGATTGTTTTATAAATAAAACCATCTAATAAATGTTTTAATATAAAAAATATTTTATGAAACTACATTATTTTCTTTAATCAATATAAGTTTTGGTTATAAGTTAATAATAAAATTTTAAAAATACTTCTTTCATATCCAATAAACAGTTCTTAAATTGGAAAATTTAAATTCTATTTTGATGAAAATATATGAAATTATTATAAATGTTATAGTAAAACTAGCTAAAATAAATTTTCATTCAAAATTTAAAAATATATGAATCTTTATGCTAAATATACATTATTTTTCATAAAGGTAATTAATAATCACTTTTAAAATAATTTCATAAATTATAATCCTTTATTAATATAAGTATATTTTAAATAAAAATGATTAATAATTACTCAAAAATAATTTTAAATTTGTATGAAATTTATAGTTTTTGGTTAAAAT
This sequence comes from Viscum album, assembly GCA_963277665.1. Lineage (NCBI taxonomy): Eukaryota > Viridiplantae > Streptophyta > Magnoliopsida > Santalales > Viscaceae > Viscum > Viscum album. The sequence goes on from OY728164.1 coordinate 1,188,823,803, forward strand.
GCAGGGCCTCTAGTTTTTAATGCTACTACTTTTGAATATATTGTTACTCTTTAAGAAATAATAAATATCTATATTTGTGTGTGTGTTTATTTAAAGAAATCCATTATGAAATTTAAATAATATATATCATAACATGTGATTAATATATTATTTCAATGTTATAAATAGAATTTATTTATAAAAAAGTGTAAAATAAATCTATTTTAGAAATGAAAATGTTTATTGTGTGAAAATATTCCTGAGTTTAATGTTCTTTTTAGTTAATTAAAAATTAATTAAGTGTTAAAAATATAATCAAACTTGAGCCCACAAAGGACACACATCAACCAAATATGAGACCAAGATTCAACCACATGGGTGGTAGGTATAATAAGTAGACCTCACTGTGTCATGAGGTGAGAGAGCCAATATATGTAAGCTGGTGAGTGTATAGCGTCTGCAGGGTACACACTCAGATGAGTACATGGGTGTGGTCCTACATGGTTCACCATGTCCTGTGAGCCCAATATGTGTGTAGTGTGGATATGGGAGTGGACCTCATGCTACTCACATTATACTACAATAAAATGTAGAAGATTATATGTGAGATCTCGACTGTATGAAGTTTTGATGTGGGGTCAGGAAGCATGGTTTCAATCACCTGTTTAAAAACACTTTCTTATATCCTTGTCATCTATTCCATTATATCTCAGTCATCTAGTCTTCTTGAGAGATCGTCTCCTTTCCCCACACGCTAAACCTAAAGCCTTTGTTGTATGCTTCTTCCTTCTCTGATACAGAACTCTTCTCCTCCCTACATTTTGAACCTGTGGATAGAACTACTTAAAATCAAACTTATTATTATGTGTTGTTGTGTACTTAAAAATTGTTGAAGAAGCTAATTTAAATTATCTATATAAATAAATAAGAATAAAACCTTCAAATTTAGTGATTATGTGAATACAAAGGGTATGTCAACAACCATTAATTTTTTATGGTGAGTTATAGGGTCATCATAGAACGAATTTAAAAATGATATAAAATATCTTATATGGATCAGCTAATATTTCTGAAATCATATTTTTTCTCTTTAAATTTCACCAATTTCGATGAAAAGATATAGATATATATGTATGTGTGTGTGCGCATATGAATGTATATATGTATATATTATTAGTTAGTATATAAATATAACATATTAGAACATTTAAGAAGGTCATTTAGACCTTTTTTTAGAATGTCCGGGTTCATCTTCTTTCTCTCATGATATACCAGTTATAATAGTGATGGAATATATATATATATATATCTATATATATATTATTCTTCATAGATATATTTTTATAATGGTGGTCCAAATCTTTATGGGTGATTCGGTATTTATAACCTATCCTTATCAAACCATGTTTGATATATATACTGAATCCTCTACAACTGTAATTTCCAAACTGGGAATGATTTCTAGAATTTTATAATATTCCACTGCCAAATACATTCAATAGATATTTTATAATCATACATAAATTTTTTAATTTGTAATGAATTTTTAAAAATATTAAAATTGGTCATTTATTCTCTTTCTTCTATATATAAATGCTTCCTTCTTACTCCCTATAACCCCCCCCCCACAGCCCAAGATCACTCCTCACATATTTAGCGCCTCATTCCATCCACTCATTCCCTACACTAGAAGTGGATAATACCACTTCTTATTCTCAACTAATATTGAGTTTAATCTAAAAGATATAAGGTAGGGGGAACTATATTTTTTTATTAAGATTCTATTTCTTCAAAACCCTCTTATTAGGGAACCTATTTTTGTTAGGCTTCAATTTGAAAAAACCATAATTATGGGAAATATTTTTAAAACTCTTGTTTTATGATTGTAAGGGATGAATATTATTTCTTTTATAATTCCTATTTTTTAAATCTATATAAATTAAATCTTTATATTAAATTTCTATTCAAGTTTTCATAAATTCTTTTTGTAAGGGAAATATTTTGTTAGACTTCTATTTTATTTTATAAACCCCTCATTATATGGGATTTTTTTTACTAAAACCTCTTTAAAAATTTATATTTTAGGGATTTTAATTATTTTCTTACTTAGGATTTCATTTTAAATTTTTAAAAATTATTTTAATTTTCTATATTTAAGGTTTAATTTATAGTAATATAGTTTATCATTTTTTGATCTTTTATTTTAAAAAATGACCATAATGATTGTAGTTATGTCCACACACTGTAATTACCATTAACATTACATAATTTTATTAAAGTTATTTTCCTATGATTAATTATTTCATTATATGAATTATTGTAATAATTATGTATGGAATATAAATTTCTTCTAATCCCAATGGTGTCTTCATAAAGGAAGATTTTTATAAATTTTATGTGATATAAAATTTTTTCCTCTATGAAAATAATTTATAAAGTCATTGGAATCCAATTTTAATGGAGTGTTAATAAGTAAGGAAATAATTAAAAAAATGTTTTATAAAAAACTCAACACTTGGATATAGATTTTGAAGATGAGGAATGGGGAGTGAACCCATTAATCCTAAGTGGGTTTTTTTCCCAGTAGCTATATTTTCAATACTACAAGGGGTCACAAGGTTTTATTAATTTTCAAAAGTATCATTATATTCCATAAATAGATATTAATTTCAAAATAATGTGAAAACATTTTTATGGGAAAATTTTTATTTATTTCAAAGGTAATTATATTTTGAAATAAAATGGGTTTCTAATGTGATATATAATTTAAAAAATTTGAAAAATATTCCTTAGAAATTTATTTTTGAAAACACAAGATTTATATTTTGAAAAAATTATTATCTAAATTTTTTTATTTAATATAAATTCACATTTTTTCAAAAGGGTTTTATAATATTTATAATAGAATGTATTTTTTTCCCTTGTTTTAAAACCCCTTATTGAGAAATTTTGTGCGCACTATAAGTTATTTAAAAAAATCATACGTTTATTGATGAATTGAAGATCGCCAAGGTTTGGTCTCGATTTTGAGTCTAGCTAAAGTGAATCCAGATAGTTATAGTATAAATTTTATATAAATCTAATTTATTATAATATTTTCTTAATTTTTCAAAACCTCAATTGAAAATAACCTTGATCTATATATTATTATGTTAATTTTTTATATAAAAAATGTATATAGTATTCTTTATCACTATATTTGGTGGTGTGAGTCTTGAGATTTTACAGCTACTAAATACTTAGAGGTGGTTAAAACCATCAGAAACCATGCCTTTTCACAAACAAAACAGACCAAATTTTATTATAGTTAAAAAAAAATTATATACAAAAATAATCAATCCAATACATAATAAAAAAACCATCACATACATTAATATACAACATAACACTTTATAAAACATATGTAAATGAAAATATGTTTTATGAAATGTCAATTTTTATATTTTTAAATAATAGAGACAATTTCAGATAAATGTTTAGAGAAATATCCCTTCTCACTCAAGATGCATCATCTTCACTCTTTGTTAGTGCATCATACTACTCATCACCTGTTACCTACTTCATGACTCATGTGCCTAGATTTAAATTAGATTACCAAACATTAGTAATGAACATATTTAAAAATAGTTAACTTAATTATAACTCAAACACAAATTAATAAGAACAAAATTCTATAAAAGATTATAAATCATGAGGTCATGTTACCAAACAATGTTCTATTACCCGGAATAATTATAATTATTTACCAAAAAAACTAAAATATATTTTCAATCCATGAATTTAAATAATTTTTAACCCAACTTATAATTTAAATAAATATAAAAAACAACTTCAATTAAGAATTTAAATCAATTTTAATGTTACCTCAAATCCATAATAATACATTATATCTAACACAAAAATATTTATAACTCATCGGTAAAATAGATCAAACCTAAAAAAATATTTAAGACCCAAAAACTATTTCAATCTATGTGAGAAACTATTTTAAAACAAAATAATAAAATAAATAAAACATTCTAATAAATTTCATTGGTTTATTTTTATTAAGTACCATCCAAAGAATCCATAAATCATTATAAATCACCTCTATTATATCATTGATTCATAATGAATAAATCTATATATATTCATGGCAGTAACACAGTGATACTATAATCAAAAAATCATTGAATTCCCAACAAAACAACCCCCTATGATCAAAATATATATTTTAAACCATAATTATTAGTTATCTTTAAATAACTAAAGACCAACCTAAACAATCATTTTTTTAATGATAATGTCCTTTCATTACCCATTCACATTTCAGATGAAGATTTTATCATTTAAAATCTATAACCAATAGTCTTAATCTAAAAACCAATAAGCACAATGCCAAATCACATATTTATTCATTTTAACATGATCACTATCATGTTTTATCAATTAAAAAAATTAATGACTAGTATCAAAACATTCCATTCCATACCTCAAAATTTACCCAATCCATAATTTATAAACATTATATTTTGGATTTAATTTATCATAAGTAACAAATCATATAATTAAACAATGTAAAATGTAGAACCTAATGGTAGATTTATGAAACGTAACAATCACAAATATTCTTTGAGTTTCCCTATTTCTTAAAGAATAATATTGTCCATCCTCTGAATCATGGAAGACAATACACCCTCCAATGCTGAGACTCTATCATTTAGTGTTTTAATAAGTTTTTATTGAACAATAAAAGTATTTTTTAGTGTATTATTTGCCTTTTTGTCTTAAATCTCAACAAAATATATAAACCCTCTTATAGTTGATGAAATAACCAAATTATATATATGGGATATTCCAATGAACTATAATGGTAATAGTTAATAACCCATCCCCCTCACATGACCATAATTTTTCATTCCAAAATCTCAAGCCATATAATCATCTAAGGATACTAAAGCTAACAGGGATAGGTTGGAATCCTAAACTTCTTTTAGTTTTCATTTCAAATGAATAAAATTACAATATTTAGTAACATAGTAACACTAACTTATATATAAAACCGTTTACCCTAATGTTTTAATCATGTTAATTAATATATCTACAATAATTTTTTGCGGGCATCAAAATATAACTTTGTCTAATCAATAGACCAACCAACTCCTATTTAATGTATCAAAAAAGTTTATAACTAAAAATTTTAAAAAATTAATTAATTGAAATATTATTGATAAATATTTCAATTAATTAAATGATATCTTTGAGATATGTTTCATAGTTAAATTCATCATCCCATATGTGTGGGGAATTACTTTATTCTCTTTACTAGAAAAAATTCTCTTAAAATCTACATGATGTGATTATATGTCACTAAAAATTAAAATTTTCTTATGATAATTCTATTAATATATTAAAAAATAATAAAATATCATATGGGATTTGTCTTGATGATGGTTAGGAAATATCTTCTAGTAGACTCTATCCATTCCCGCAGGGACCTTCTTATACATTCGTGACATTGTTAAATATGTTTCATTGAAATAATTCCATAATATCTAATTAAATGTCCTAATTTATTGTAAGTATTTTTAATGTCCCTAGATGTGAAACTACATTGGGTACATAAAAATGAAATGACTTATATAAATAAAATATAGAAAATAAAACTTATATTATTATCATATTAAGTAAGAATGATTTATTTTATAATATTTAAAACCATAATTAAGATGGTACCTTATCTGAGTATCAAACTTATCATTCTTCTAGGGTAGTAGAATGTACCTACAATATGAATAATGAATGGGTAGGGATGCCACCTCAAAAGCTAAGTGTCCTAGGATCATCCCATAAATTCCAAATGCGTTTTCAATGGCTTCCTCATAGTCATCAAAAGGGACTATTATCATTATATCTCTTAAATTAAAATCATCTTGATGGTTTATTTTTTTATCTTTTAGAATATTACATTTATCTATTTAACATATTAATTATGTAATTACTACCAATATTTGTTAAATTTTATGACATAAAATATATACTGATGGAAGTAACGCATCAGTAGACTCTCAATTGTAACTTAGTGCCAGTCTAGCATCCAGATGAATGAATTATAGGTGATCTTATTGATTCCTTAATACCCTCTATATAGTTCCATCGATGACCTAGTTCTAATGCCGCCAGATCCTACTCCCCCCTCCCGATCGGAGGGGAGAGACTTGCAACTTCATCTGCAGGGGATGTGTCTTGGTTCGTTTCTGCCCTTTATGAGGATTCCTATCTCGCCGAAGTTCCCCAACCTCTTCCAAGAGGCTCCCCAACTCTCTCTACTTCCGGCAGAGATTAACAGTGCCTCTGATCTATGCAAGCTCACAATGGTGGCCCGATTCCGTCTTCAGCGGCCCTCGGTTGAAACCTTTGATCGTTTCGTCTCTGAATCTTGGAAGCTTCAGGAGCGTGCGGTTGTTGGTCTTCTTGACCGACGGCACTTCATTATTCGATTTGGATCGAAGGACAATTTGATTTAAACCTGGTCCATGGCCCCTCGAAGATGCAACGGGGCGTCTTTCTACCTGTTTCGCTGGAGTTTCAAATTTCACATGCGGCATGATCCTTCGACGTTCGCGGAATGGGTAAGTCTTCCAGGGCTTCCTCTCTCATTTCAGAATCCTTCTATCTTGTGTGCAATTGGGAATATGATCGGGAGGTATCTTTGTTCTGATTGGCGTACTGATTTTGTTTGTCATCCTATCTGTCTGAGAATATGTGTGGAAGTGGATGCTGCAAAGCCTCTAGTCTGATGTGTTTGGATTACAGATGAGCAAGAGTTTCGGTGGAGGAAAGAGGTGGTTTTAGAATCTTGGATGGATTATTGTGTGTCTTGCAGCCGATGTGGTCATTTGGATCTGAACTGTCATGGTGGGAGGGTGAGTGGACCCTCATAAGTGATGGGGACGAGGTGAAATGGAGGGTGTGATGCTACTGTTGTGGATAAAGCTTTGGGATTGGTTCCTTCTAAAGATGGTTCAACAGCAGGAAGGGGTGAGGTGGGGGAGATTCTGGCCTTCAGGAAGGATGCTGGATGTGTTGGACGTGGAGATGCTGCTGAGTAGGATTTCTGGGTGGGAGGAAATGATGGTTCAGTGGTGGTGGAGTCAGTGTCACCAGCGAAAGGGGTGGTCCGAGAGTCTTTGGATGGCACTGCAATGGTTGATGAGCCTTTTCCAACAGTTTTACTGAAGGGGAGGCCGCAGGATAATGCTGATGAGGTCCATGCTTCTGAGGGGATGTTGAGCACCCAAGTGGGGGCTTCTGGTTTTGTTGCGGCTGAGGTTGCTGAGTATACCGGCCCTGTTAACACAGTTCAGGTGGAAGCTCCTGTGTCTGTTGTGGCTGAGGTTGTTGTGCATACTAGTTCTGAAAACACAGTACATGATATTTCTTTTCAGAAGGGGACGAATAGGTCATGGAACCCGATGGTTAAGCATGTATTTGATCACTTAAGGAGTGATCTTTGTATTGTTAATACTGATACTTTGGTAAGTTCTTGCATGGGGTTAGATACAGTGGGAGTTTATCTAGACCTGATTGTTCCTACTCAAGATGGGAAGGTTGTTGATGCAGGAAGATTGGTGACCACGATCACTACTGAAAATATATTCCTTGAGTTGGAAAGCGATGAGGCATTGCTTGAAGAGGATAATGATGCAAGGCATGATGGCCTCTTACAGATTTTCAATTCTTCAATGGCTGCTGCAACCGAGAAAGTCGTGCAGAATCTGGTGGACCAGCCACAAATGGATACTAACAGTCTGGTCCGGCAGGATTCTGTATTGGAGGAAGGTTGTCAGGAGGTTAAAATCTTAGGGAAATGGGGTGACATATCGGATAGTGACAAGGAAAAAGATAGTGGTGTGGTCCAGCCATCCTATAGTACTGTTTTTCAAGGCAAAAGGATGAAGATGCATGAGGATGTTGCTGTTAAGACTGACCCTCCATGTCGAAAACTGCGGAAGGATTATTCTTATCTTCTGAGGCCAGTGTCTACCAGATCATCTTTTGGAAAAGAAAGTTGGGCTTTGCAGTCCTCGAAGGAGTTTCTAGCTTTGGAGAAGCTGAATCTTAGAAGGAAATATGCCAAGGTTCTTAAGCATTATGAATCATCAGAGTGGGAGACAGACACTGTAGAGGACATAATCTCTAAGGGGGGTGGTGATGAGTATAATTCTCATGACATGTAGTTTCTTTTCTGACTTGGTGTAACTGCTGAATGCTTTTTATTTTGTTAATAAATGGTTAGAGGCTTGCCTCTGACTGAGCGTTTTGGGTAATACCCTCTATATAACTGATTTGTATGAATGAAATTATAATAGGTTAATATCAAATAGTTCCAAAACAAGTATTCAAGGTATGTGATGAAGTAAACCTAGTGTCAGAAGGGTAGAATATAAATCATATTATGCTGTTCAGGTCATGTCTATAACCCCTATGAGGATGGAATACCATTAAAACAATATTAATAAATAAAATCAATTAAATATTAAATTCCATTAAAAATAATTTTTTTAAGTTATGTGATGGAGTTTACAAAACAAGAATGTATGATATGTGATGAAGTATACCTTATGTAATAATGTGATAATTATGTGATGAAGAGTGGTTTGTGTCTCATAATCTCTTTGAATGATTCATACCTATAAAAATATAAAATAAATAACTAGCTCAATTAAACCAAAAAATAAAATTACAATCCATTAAATTTATATTTATTCAATTAAACTTTATATAAAAAATGTACCTCATAGTTAATAATATTTAAAAAATAACTTATAAATATTATTCCTGGTTGTTCATATTGTTTTTGTATCTATTATTAATATTAATTCTTCTCCTTCTACTTATCTTTCATTTAATTCTTCACCCACCCTCATAGGACTTATATTTTCAATATCATTAGGGAAAAATCAATATATTGTTATTTATGGGGTTCATTTTTATAAGATATGTGAACTTTATCACACATATAATATGTGTCTCTTAGTTTCGTGTGGAAAACAAAACTCTACCCTTCATCTATTATATCATCGACATAATTCACCATTTTTTATCAGAAAGAAAAAATATAAGAATCGTGTTCTTCATGCTCCATAGTATCAATCAATTGAGAGGTGTATATATAAGTAAATTTTCATCCATCTCTATTTTACGCATCAAATCACCATGATTTCTTCAAAGGACCTCAAGCTAAATATGTCAAATCTATAGATAATTCAGAAAAATCATCACCATTCATTACCAATAAAAGTTTATATAAAATATTAACACATAAATTAGATATATATAAACATATTCAAACCACATAATAGATTCAAAACTTATGAAATGTAAAAACTAGTCATCAATTTCTTTGTTAGCCACATTTTTTTATCTATTTTTCATTTCATGTTTGCCTCTAAAAGAATCTTTTTTAGGTCAGTGACACTTGTTAGTTCATTGATATGTCTTATTTTCAGTTTTATTAAATTATTTATTTATTCTTGGATTTCCTAGGATTCTGAGGTTGAAACCCTCAATTTTTTGAGAAATAGGATTGCGCACATGACTATAACACGATCAGAAGTAACTGTGAGCCTAAATATTAAATAGAGGTTTTTGGGAATATCTTTAATTAATACAGTATCCACACTGTTTTACTAACAATTAGATGTTTTTTTAGAAATCGTCAATCCTTATTTTGGATAGGTAGGGCCTCTCACAGAATTGTCACACAACTTTCCTAATCTTGTGTCCAAACCGTGCGAGTTGTCCAAAACATTAAATTTTTTTCATTTCACTAAATTTACCTTGAAATAATTTACTCCAAATTAACGCATATTCCACCTCTATCATAAGATTATTCTTCCCCTTGTATTGGAACATTTTCTCCTATGGATTCTTCATTATGTTCCTTGAGGTAGGAATATTTTTTTATTTCCTTATCTAATACCCTTGTTCCTACTTTTGTCTTCTATTTCATGGATTTATAACACCCTAGCATGACTTGTCTCTAAATATCATGTTTTCAATGGGGTATTTATGTTTTTATTGGTGTTTTTTGGTTTTTAATAACTCATCCTACACAATTATTGGGGTTTTCATTAAATGCAATGAGTTTTGATTCGGTTTCAAGGTAAGTGTCTCTCTTTAAGTATGATTTATTGGAATAAACTTTGGTTAATTATTTACTTTTGTATTTTTATCAAATTAAATTCAAATTTTGTTGATAATTTTGGTTTATCCATGTTTTTTTATTAATTAAATTTAATGGTAATTTAATGGTTTAACCTAGATATTCTAAGTGAAGTGGTTGCAATGAATACAATGTGTTTGATAAAATAACTCATGTAGTATTTTTGGTTAAAATGTATTTAAAATAGTAGTATTAAATTGGTCTTACATTGTGTTTTATGTTTAGTTAATTATAGACATATGTGGTTTATGCAATATGTATTTATATAGTTTTATCTGATTGGAAATGTGTGACACATATGAGACCTTTGGTATGTGAGTGACTTGAGAAATTATAACCATAGATTATTCCATAGACTAGTTAGGGAGTTTTAACCAAGGAATATAGGGAGCCCATTTATGTGTTTCTCATGTATACCAAGAGTTCCTATAAAAATAATGTTTCCCATGTAGACTGAGATTTCCCAATGATTGAATATAGGGCTCGAAGGAGACTTAGAGAGATTTTAAATTTATTATACTCACGTAACCATCTAGAAAACCATGACATAGAAAAATTTATACTAAACCACATTGGTTATATACCATGATTCTTATTGTTTGTTACTCATTTTATTTGTATTCCAATACGTTTATGCCAAAAATATTTTGTAGGATATACAATAATTCATATAATTATACTTATGTTTATTCCATGCTAGTATGAGTGGCATATATTTATATTGTTTGGATACACATCAATTTTATTTGAGACTTGTTCACTTATTCTTTTGAAACAGAGTTTATTTTCGGAAAACCATAATAATTTCTAAATAAAAATTTTCAATGTGAAATTATTAAAATTATGGATTTAAAAAAACTTGTATAAATTCATTGTGCTATCCTGCAGGGTTTTCTTCCACATCTTTCATATGATTTTGGTAATATGAGGACTATGATTTGTAGGAAAAATTTAATGGTACTACCACCATGCCCTTTGTAAAAACCTAATATTTTAATATATTTTTTCCTATAATTTAGTTAATGTGTTCAACAGATTTTGCCACATGAAATCCTAAATTTAAACAATACTATAATATATTTTGATAGAAAGTAAATATTTAAGTAAGATCATGGAAACCAAGCCATTTAAATTGAAATAATTAATAAGAGTAATAACTTTGGGAAATTTTTATTGAAATAAAATAAATTATACTATTAATAAGATTCAAATTCAATTAGTTTGACTAAAATTATTGATAAGATCATTTATAATTTAGAAACGTATTTTTAATAAAAATTTCCTTTTATGTGATATTATTTTGTATTATAGGAAACATATGATTAATGATGATAAATTTTTTCTAATTTTAATAATTAGTTAATTCTAATTTAGTTTGTGAATGGTATGAAATAAGAGTAATAAAATTTAATTATTGAAAAATTAATTTTCAAACAAAAATAATTTTTCATTATATTTTATGATTTTACTAAAAATTTGAATATATAAATTTGAGTATTTAAAATTTACCTCATTAACTTCATTTTTTTGATTTAGTATATAAATATTATCTTAATATTAATTTTTTGAATTTTTCAAAAATAATTAATTTTTAGGTGAATAGAAAAAGATTGATTTTAGAAACAACTGTCACTTTGATAAAACAAGAATGACTTAAATGTTTACAAGAAAATTTTTGATATACAAAATTTATATTTAATAATTAATATAACTCAATTAAAAATACTATGTTGAAATTATAAAACACATGTTTAACATTTTTTAAACTCAAGTAATATTGAAAACTAAAAACTTTTTTACATGCTTATAATAAAAATTATAATTTATCACTTCTAGAAATTAAATATAAAAAAATATTTACAATTTTATTCCAATATTAAAATATTAGTTAAAATTTTCAATTTTATTTTTATTTATAAATACAATTTAATTTATATTAAATTTAATTATCACGATAATGGTGAAACAGTTTTTTAGAAATTAATTATTTTATTAATATCGAGTAATTTTTATCTTATAAATTAAATTGATATTATTTGAATATTGAATTTAAAATGATTTGTAAACTTATATATAATTATATTAACACTCATTCAATTTTCAATCTGTACTAATTAATATTAAGAAAACATAATGGTTAAAAGTAAACTTTCTACAAAAAAATTATATATATATATATATTATATTAATATTAAAAATTTTATTTTTTCATATTTACAAATTGAATTAGAATAAATTGATATTTCATTTAGGTTTAAAATAAAAAAAACTGTTAATAAGTGTTCCCTTATATTTTTAAGTAAAATATAATTTACCTAGTTAAAAAATAGTTACCACGGTAAAAATAAAAATGTAAAAATGTAAAAAAAAAAACTATGTTCCAAGACATGGAACATGTTTAAACATGTGTAAAAAAAGTATTTTTTGGGTATTTATATACCCAAGACTACCTCACATTCTATTATTATGAAATTTTGGAATCATTTACCAAGTAATAGTGTAATGATATCAATAATGTGTAAAGGGTATTCCCAATAGTTCCCTTTTCTTTACTTATAACAGGGGATCATTTACACCCCTACAAGGTTACACTTCCCATTATATTTATCCTTTAACATATTACCAATATACCTATCCTAGAATTAATTTTTTCATTTGTATCCTATAGTCTCAATAAGTAAGCTTAAGGCCTTCACTTCTAAGCAGATCTCTAAGAGAATTTCAAGTCTCCAATGTAAGTCTTAACTTATTTGTAATATTTTCTCCTTAATATTACTCTTCCAAATATCTTATATCTATATAAATATTATTACATAAGTATCATTACTATTATGATATGGTATTATATTCATTAAATAACCATTATTTATTACTCTCCATTCACTTAGGAAAATAAGAGTGGCATTAGTGTGTTTGCATGGATTATCGCCACCATGAACTAAAATCTTCCATTTTTTATAAACATATATCATGGTTTATTTTAATTATAGTATTGATGAATATAAATTCCAACTATAATATTTCTATTATTCTAAAATTGTAAATTATCATATACATTATTTCCCTCTCATTCACTGTGAAATGGAATGATTAATCATGTGTACGTGTAGACTACCGCATCCCCGAGCAATTAGTTTCATTTTTCATCACCACCAATAACGGATGGATTTAAAAATATATTTAATAAATATAAATAATTTTAATGGCACTATTAATATTATAAAAACTTTGGAAATATTTTATGACACTTTATATCATGGTCAACATACAGAAGGATTTACAAAAAATTTGATCAAATAACATAAAATAATCGATGTATGAAAGAAGCATATATGATAAATAAATAACATATGAAAATAAATAAACTATATTAAATTAATTAAATACGAATAAGGTTCATAATAAGGTTTATAATAAAACTAATTTGATTATTCAAGATGTTAATAATGTGTACAAAATGAATCTGGAACAAGGTGTGGGTTTCATATAAAACATTCCTTCTTAAGACACATTTTTTAATTCACCTAGTTACATTTAAATGGTGTGTATACTACCAATTTTATATAAAATATAATGAACTATATTTATTCATGATATTTTAATTACAAATTCCATCTCTCTTTTTTCAATGGTTTTTTATTAAAATTTTATTCAAACTGTAAGGGGTTTTGTGAGTTGAATATTTACCTTGGGTTATAATCACTTATATTTGACTATTATATGTAAAGATTAATAAATTAAAACCCATGATAATGTTAAATTATATTTACACCTTATTTTTTAGGGAAATAATGTTTCACATAATAGTATTCTCTATTCATGATTCTATTTTTTGTGAAAATTTATATTTGATATAAATATTCTCATTCTTTTAAGGTATTTTAAAACTATATACATAATTATAATTTCTTCTAATGTTATCCCTTACCTACTAGAAATTAAAATTTATTTCATCTTTAATGATTCTTTATATCCCCTTTATTACTATGGAAAAAACTTTTCATCGTCCTTTTCAGGATGTGGGTTTTCAATAGAGTCATTTTTAAATACTTCAAAGGCTTTTATTTTCAATGATATTATTCCCTTATAATTTACATTTTTAAATATTTATTATTTATTTTAAAGGACTATTTACTTGAATTTTTTTTGAATATATTTTTTTATATTTTTTTCTCTTCATTTTATAAAAAGATATTTTTAGGAAGGTGACTTGAAAATCATGTATTATAATATTATATTAGGAATACTTTTTTAGAAAAAAAAATATCTTATTTCTCTTCCATTTTTGAAGGATTTGTCTCCAATGAAGTAATGGTATAAAAATAACCAAATTTTTATCTTTTTAAATACTAGTTTTGTGTGATCATGTTTTTAGTATCAAATGATTATTATTTTTTTATGTGATACCATTTTGAAAAGTAATGAAACCCATTTTCATTTTGTGGGTTATTTATAATAAGATAAATGATTTAAATTCATATAGCCCTCGTATTTATAGATGATGATTGTTGGGGTCCTACATCACACTCAGATTCTTTGGTTAAGCATTTATATGACATTATATGATGAGATTTTTTGTGAATGAGATGCGAGAAACTTCTTTCACAAGTTTGTTATGTAAATGGGAATATTTTTCACTAGTTTTTTTCCTTAATGAGATACAAGAAGCGTTGTTAACAAGTTTATTAGTGAAAGTGATGGGGAAATATTTTTGTACAATATTTTCTATATTTATGCTTAAGCCATAATTATTTTTTATACTAAGATTCAGTGAAATTAAATATTTATGTATGCCTAGGATTATGATTTTTGACTCGTGTTTGATGTCTCATGATTCCACATGCTTTTTCCATGGAATATTTTTTTTATTTGAGATTATATGTACTTTTATCATAAATTGTGTATAAATACTAGTATTCCATGTTACTTTAATAAGAAATTTTTACCTTTTCCATATTTTCTAATATATTTGTGATCTAACCCTTCATGACTTATTGGTATGTTTTCCCTTACTAATAATTTAATATCACCCAATGCTTATGTTTCACATTCCCTACGTTTTGATGATAATTATAAATTTTGTAAATCCAAGAAGGTAGTCTATAGTAGATCAATTATGTATGAATGGTTTTATATTAAGAATATTATGTGGATAATATTCAAGACGATATACCTTTAGGTCCATGGGTTGTGTGAATTTTTTAGATGTATTATCTATATCAATAAATTAATGTATTATTTTTTTTTCTTAGCTTGGTCCACTATATTTTGTTTTCAAGTACAGTTTAATTATTTTTGGACATTATTTTATAAATAATTAGTGAAACCCCTTGGGAAAAGTATAAGGGATGATTCTATATATAGGATAACATCTTAATGTTTTGGTAAGGTACTGATTATGTGGTTCTCCTAGAAATTTCATCCATGTATATATACTATAAATGGATGTAGGCTCTACATAGATTTACCAATGGGTAATAACATTAAAGGGTTCATTTTGGGTATAAACTCAACCATGACCCGGTGTATGAAAAAGTGTCCTGACTAAACACCTGGTTTGACACTCCTGGTGGATATTCTCTGGTTAATATCATTATCCTTTCAATCGATTGAAAAGGATTTAATATGTTATCAAATTAGGATAAAAATTATTAGATAACCCAACCTAAAGAAACCTATATTAAATTAAGAGTTATTTAGGATAAACAAAAAAATAATGTGATAATCTTGAAGTGTAACAGATTTTGAGGGTTTTTTTCATAATTCCATTATGATGTAAATATGATCACTCATAATTAAATCATTAGGTTTCATAAATGAATTAATAAAGTAGAAACCAAGAGAAAAATTAATTTAATAGAAAAATTCTCCAAATAAGAAACCAAAACAAATATAATCTGGTGTTGAAAAAATTATTGTTATGCTTACCCAACTATCTTGAGTTATGATTGATAACTTGAGTCTTTCCAATCAACTAAACTCATTATAAAAGATAGTTTTGGTGTTTTATAGAATATAATGTGATGAAAATTATTGAGGAAATAATATTCAACTTCTTATGTGTCAATAGATTGGGAAGTATCACCCAATGTAATGCCTTAGAGGAACAAAAAAGTGTATTATCTATGGAAATAATTTCTATCAAGCTCATGATTTTCAATATAGGGAAAATAAATGGGTAAATGAAATGGTGGTGATGAATGTAAAATTCCTCAAATTTATAGAGTATTGGTATTATACAAAATTATTCCCAAACCCAATATCTCATGAGGACAATAAACATATACAACCTCTTAAACCAAGGAAACAAGGTAAATCCTATACTATCACTACTATTGTAACTAGGACATGAAAAATAAATAATGGTTAAGGGTACAGTCACGCTAAACTCTATATTTGTAGATAACCAATTATAATATAATTCTAGCCAACCTAGTAATCCTAGGATGTTTTATAAGAAAATTAAATCACCGCCCCATTGATTTGATTACTAAAGAAGTCTTCATGTGGTATTGTTTTCAATGTTCAAGTGTATAGAAATTTTCTTTTTGTAAATATCATTATCCTTCCATAGATAAATTAGATTTCATTTTCATGATTGATTGGATCCCTCTACTTAGAGGAAAATATTATCCAGAGAAATGAAAAAACATTTCATTTTAACCTATAATATTTTATCAATAAAAGAATGATTATAATCACCCTCTTGATATCAATTATATAATGTGGGTCTTGATGCTGAATACTTATATCCACTTGGCCAAAATAGTTCAAGAAAAACTCAATATTATGGATAATCCTATTCTAAGTAAAAAATATATATGTTCTCTTTGTTAGTAAGGATTATATCAATCTAGAAATTATATCTCAATCTGAAACCATCTACAAGACATCCTTGTATATTTTCATTAGTAAGTAATAATTAAAATTATGAAGATACAATTTTTTTGAGGGGGAGAATTAAACAACCAAATATTTTAATATATGTTTTCCTCTAAATAAGTAAATGTGTTTGATAGATTTCTCTACTTATAAAACTGAATATTCAGAAAACCACAATATATTTACTTAAAATATAAATATTTAAGTATAACAGTTAAAACCTAGACATTAAATTTGAAGGAATGAATATGAGAAAAATATTTATTAATAAATTATTGAAATAAAATAAATTCACCTTTTATATGAATTAAATTTATTTAGATTACCTAAAATGACTAATAAGATCATTTATTGTTTAGAAAAGGTATTTTTTCAAAAAAAAAGTCTTTTATGTGATATATTTTTTTATACAAAAACATATGATTAATGAAGATAAATTATGTTTGATATTAATAAATTTTCAACACCAATTTAGTTGGTAAATAATAATAAATAATAAAAATAACAATCTATATTTGAAAATTTTATTCTCCAATAAAATGGGTTTTCATTATATTTTATGATTTTATTCATAAATTGAATTTATAAATTTATAGATTTTAATTTGACCCAATTGACTTCATTTTTGGATTTAGGTCATAACTATTACCTTAATATAAATTTTAGGTATTTTTCAAAATATAATTAACTTTTAAGTGAACCGTAAAAATAATGCTTTTGACAAAAAACTACAAATTTTATAGTACAATAATGAATTAAATGATTAAGAAACCCTTTTTTATAAATAAAAAATATATATTTAGTAATTAATATAAATAATTTAAAAATACTATATTGAATTTATAAAACATGTGTCTTATGTTTTTGAAACTCAAGTAATATTTCATGTTATAAACTGTTTTTGTATGCTTATGTTAAAAATTAGAATACATGACTTTTAGAACTCAGATATAATAAAATTAATTTTCTATTTGAGTTTAATATGTAGATATTATTTAAAAAATTCAATTTCATTTTTAGTCACAAAAATAATATTATCATGATTAATGTTAATTACTATGATAATTATGAAACTGTTTTTTTAAATGAATTTATTTATTAATATCAGGTGATTTTTATCCAATAAATTAAATTGATCTATTTTAAATGATGAAACTACTAGATATTGAGACAAATATATAATTATATTAGAATTAATTCAATTGTTAATCAATACTAAATTATATTAAAAACACATAATGTTAAAAGGTCATTTTTCAACGAAAAAAAGTTATGTATTGTACATTTTAATTTTAAATTTGAATTTATCATATTTAGAAATTTAATTAGAATGATTTGATATTAAATTGATGTTATAAATGTTAAAAGTTATTAATATGGTTTACATTATATTTTAAAATAAAATATAAATTAGTTAGTTTAAAACTTATTACCATGGTAAAAATAAAAATGTAAAAATGTAAAAACCTTTTGTAAAAGACTTTGAAAATATTTAAAACATTTGTACAATGTCTTATTTAAGTTTATAGAGACCATAATCCACAAAAGACTCCATTATTATGATATTTTGGATCCATTGACCAGGGAATGGTGTAGATGTATCATGTAAGTGAAAAGGGAATTCCCAAAGGTGTCATTTTATTCACTTATAAAATGGGGTCACTTACATCCCTCCATAGTTACACTTACCACTCAATTTCACCTAGAAACGTTAACCAAAATAACTATATTAGAATTAATTTATTCTTCCATGAACCCCTAGTTTATATATGTCAGTTTATGTCCTGCAATTTCAATGGTAATTTTATGAGAAGATCAAGTCTCCAATATATGTATTACCTTCTTTGTAATCTTTTGTCCTTAATATTCCTATTTTGAATAACTTATATACATAAAAATAAAATTACATAAGTATTATTAATATTATAATTATTTTATTTTATCAATGTAATAACTATTATTTATTCATCTTCACCCACTAAGGAAAACAAGAGTATCATTAGTGCATGTTCACGGACTATATCCTCTACGAAGTGATGTCTTCTATTTTTCATAACCTCCTATAATTTTTGGTTTTAATGATAGTATTTTTGAATAAATATGATTCTAAATTTTCAAATTACCATATACTATATTTAACTCTTACTCGTTGAGAAATAAAAACATTAATCTTGTGTACAAGTGGACTACCTCCTCCATGAGCAATGAGTTTCATTTATCATCACCACCCATCATGGATGGATTGAGAGGTTTATTTAATAAATACATTGTTACCAAAACACTATTAATATTTTGGATACTATGAAGCCATTTTACAATATTTTATACCATAGTTAATATATATATTCATAAATAATGACCATATATATATTCATGGTGGTATCCTCTTAATCTTTTTCCTTATACCCTATATATGATTTTGGGAATATGAAAACCCTTTTTTGTATGACCTGAGTAAAAGAAAGGGAACCATGTAGTTTAGTGTATCTTCTTAATTTCCATCATTTGTAGTAATTTTGGGATGGTGGAGACATTTTTCTCATGGATTTTATCTCATATAGATAATTTTGGGATTTAATCTTGGTTGGGATACTATGTATCAGTATCTTTATCATTTATCCATATTTTAATCTTTCTTCCATTTTGACATTTGGATATCATGTGCACATCTTGTTCTTAAATTTTAAAATGATGTTGTTTATGATATATGTTTTTATCATTATTTTTTATACTCTATTTGAATGTTATATTTTTTTATTATTTTTTTTCTGGTGTGGAAATCGAATTCAGGGATTTTTCAGGCTAAATTCTAAAATTTTAAACCATTACCAAATAGTGAAGTGTGATACCCATTTGTTTATTTATAGCTTGTACTGATTGAGAATGTTCTTATGGCCTTGTGATGGAGTGGTTTGGGTGATGTGGTAGATCAGACTAGGTTGGTTCATTATAGTGTCATCAATTCTTTAATATATGGATCAAAAAATCATTATATAGTAACACATATCTTTGTGCTTATCATAATTGAAAAACATTCATTGAAAATGAGGATATGCATCCAACTTCTAGAAATAAAGTTTTAAAAATTTATGGTTCATTAATTTATTTAGAATGACACGGATTATCATCAACACATTCCACTCAATTCAATATTTTCTCTATCGAATCCAAATATCCTAAATAGAAGTTTATACACTCTTCAGTAAGCTGACCTTCTGTAACAAAACCATCTAGTTGATCTTTATCTTTCACATAAGTCTTCAAATGTCCATGATACCTACTAAAATTATAGTAAATAAATAAATAATGTTTATAAGTACTAACTTGGAAAATTATATTTCATTAATGAGAATAAAATTAAAATAGAATGCATATCCATGGGATACATCCATCTATAATGTACAGGCCCTCCAACTTTAGCTTCATTAACCAAATGAAAATCCAGATAAATTATCATAATGAAAAATTAAGGGGGAAATATCATCTTTAAATTACATATAAACTGTATAATTATTTCATAAGGTTTATCAAGTTCAATCATGTTTAAGGACTTCTCAAAATGGTTTCCAATGAATGTGAAAAATATAACTATAACTACAAATATTTTTTTATAATATATTATTCATTTCCAAAAATAGAAACTACTCCATAAATATACTTAATACTTGAATTTACAATCCATGTATTTTATTATTATTGAAATCAACAGAACATAAAATTTTACTTGAATGTATTCTAGGAACACTCAAATTTTTAATATTTATAGGGAATCATTTTTTACTAATTTTTTATTAAAAATATTAGCATTTCATACTTCATTTTATTGTTTTCCAATATATCAAGTTTTAAAATCCACTATTATAAGTCCATATAATCATTTAAATGATCTTTTTATTTCCCCTATTAATTAAGAAATGTAAATATGAAAATTTTCACACACATTCTTCTCAATGTCCAAGGTTAAAATTATAACATAATAAATTAAATTCCCAATATGGGAGTTTAAAAAATAAACAATATTTTATTCCATTATTTTTTATAATCATATCGGATAATGTTATAACTCTTTTCCCATTTTCATTCAGTTAAAACCCTTTTCAAAACTCTATATCAACATTTGATAATTTTTTAAAGATCTGTGATCCAGGCTATAATTATGGTGGAATATAAAAATCTATTTTCCATTAAAATGTGACTTTATAAACTGAAATATATAATACTTATCAAGGAATTTATAAGGACACGGTAAATACTTTCTACTATATGATGGTCATTGATGCTCAGAATCGAGGTTACAAACTAGATAATTCAAACTTGTATGTGTGTTCCTACCAAAAAAATTTCCTCTTCTAGGAAATTCATTAATAGCCAACATTATTCTAGGACACATTTTGAAAAAAAAAATTAATAGATAGAATATATGTTTTGAAACCATAATTCTATTACTCGTGTATTTTTTTTGAATAAGAGACAAAAGGTTTACATCAATGTCATTTCTAGATAATTTATTTCCATGAAAAAACATCAATGTGATTAATAATGTTTTTTATATATATATTCTTGGAGTTATATTACAAGTGATAAAATCAACCTATCATATGTTTTAATTTCTACTTAAAGTCATAAAAAGGTTGAATCTATCATTTTCCGGCCAGAAGCACATTTCTATCAATATAATAGAAATCAAGATCTAATCAATTGAAGATATTCCATGCTTTTAAATAAAATTGATAGCATTAAGAAACACCATTGTTATTATACTAATCATGAAACTTCATAAGTTTAGTGGTTTGGATGACATAAATAGTCTTCCCAATCACAGTAATAATGAAAATTATTATAAAACCTTCATAGTAGTTTTAATTTTCTATTTCTTTTTAGTAATATATAGATTCAAACTTGAATAATTATTTTTTTAGTTCCATAAATAAGTAAAGCATATTTTTTACTCTTTTCTATTCAAATAATCTCATTAATAAAACATAAAATAATTAATACTTGTGTGTATATTTTTATAATTAAGTCCAAGATTGTTAATGATATTATTCAACTCAAAAAATGTTGCAAGGGTCATAGCTTCAGAAAATGATCATGATATAAGTACAGTATCATGGAAACTTATTTATTTGTAATTCCACATAGTCACTTGATGTGGTACGACTTTAATAGAAAATTTAGTTTTGAATACTTCTCACAAAATTTATATAATTCTTTATTTACATCTTCATACTATTCATAAAATGAATTTGTTTTATAAGTTAATTTTTTCATTCTATTAATATCTAAATCATCATTCAATAATATGTTACCATATTGATTAGGTTCTCCTCTGGTTCTAAAAGAATCATTTATATTTTCAACATCAAAATGGGGATGAACTGATTTGTAATGGTCTTTATGTTGTTTCTCTACTATGTCTAAAGAATAATTTATCAAGTTTTGAATTTAATTTTCCACCATTGGGGCATTTACCTATTCATTTTGATAATGGACATAAATACTTAAACTTTCTGTAATGTTTGATTCTCTATTCTCTGTCCACTGTACATATTGGAGAGTAAATTATTTAAATATCAAGTTCTCAAATACATAATCTATTATTAACCATAATTTGAATTTACATTTCAAACATGGACATTTCATTCTCTCATTTACAGATCGATTTTTAATTGAAAAATCTAAAAAACATCTTCAAACCATTTGTATACTAATATGTGTTTTGATGCATTCTAATCTATATTTTATCCATTTTTAATTGATTTCCTATACTTTTAAATAAAAAATATTTTTCCATAAATATATCAAAATAAAATAATATATTATATTTAATAAAGAGACTCCAATTTATTTAAAAAATTAAATATATATAGAAATTTTAATTTAAAATTTAATTTAAAATTTAAATTATAATTTAAGGTGGTATTTTTTACTAAAATTTTAAAATTAAAAAATAAAATTTATTTGAAATAGAAGTTAACAACCATTATTATATGTATCCACTATAAAACAATTTAAATTTCGAAATAAAATAATTATTTTAGGAGATATTGTAGTTAATGAAATAAAACAAATTAAATAACTAAATCATTATTTAAAGTTAATCAACCCAACTATTAACTTAACATCTACAACATCACTTAACAATAGTTAAGTATTATTCATATATTTATAATTCTTTTAGGATAAAGTGAAAAGAAAAGATTTAATTTGTGAAAAATGATCGTGGTGTCAAGAGAGTATGCTCTACCAAAAACATAATTGGGACATAAAACATTAGTTTAAGAATCAATTTAATGTATATTAAAAGTACTTAATGTGACATAACATGAAGGTCTCCCATTATTTTTCCTTCTTGACCTAAATCTCATGTCAGACAGATATCTTTAACACTTTGTAAAAATGGATTCCAATGAAATAAGTCAAACATGTACTTAAAAATTTATAGTTTATTCCTTGAAAACCATATGGAATTTTAAAACAATTCATGATAAGAACATACATAGTTAAATTCACAATCATGACTAAAGAGAACGATTTCATTTTGATGTTTATAAAAAATTTAGTAAAAACCATGAAACATGCATAATGAACTATATATAAGTAATATAGTACAAGTAATTTTACTATTTAGGCATGGATAACCAATAATTTACCCTCAATAATATTCCATATAAAAATATCCAAGGACTTAGAAAATAAATAAACATTTAAACATGTTTAATCAATAATTAATAGTTAATTCCCATTGAACCTTTATTTTTTAAAAGAAACATGAATAAGGAATTAATTGTTAAAAACCAAATTTTCATAGGATTATAAATAAATTTATACAGAAAAAATGTTTTACATAAAGAAAACATAGGTTCATTGAAAATTCCATTAAAGTAGTTAGGTTGATGGGAGGAGGAATGCAAGGGCATGCTGATAGTAAACCTTGGTGATAACATGGATTTGATTGAGGGAATTTGTAATTATAGGGGATGTGGAATACGGTCGAGGGAGAATAGGATAGTGGGGGATGGGAGATAGAGAAAATTCATGATGGAGAGGCTCATTTAGGGCAGGGTGATTATGGTGGATATCGGTGATGGTGGAGCTACGATACTAGGGATCGATGGTGCTTGTATGGTGACAGTGGTTGTAGTGGTCAAGGGAGTCGAGGGTTCAGGGAGCTAATAAGAGTGGGGGATTGGGGGTGATGAATATTTTTTTCAAAATATATCTGATGTTTTAAAAAAGCACCAATAATTAATAACCTATATTTATTTAATGTGATTTTAAGTAAAACTTCCACTAAATAAAAAAATAAAATTTCATTTTCAAAAATCACAACTAAATAGTAGTGAGATAATATTAAAAACATTTAGTGATGATTATAAAAAATGTTGCTAGATCATTATTTTATTAAATTAAATTGAAACTAATTTAAATAATAAAATTGATACCAAGATCATGGAAACTTTTAAAATAGACAAAACTTAGGAAACTCATAATATTAATGACATTAACAACACTGATAAGGGTGAAACCAAAGACTTGAATGGTACTAACATTATCAACATAAAGAACATAGAAACAAGTGATATGGATGAAATAAATGATACTGGAAAAAACTATACCAATAATACTGGTAACACATATGATAATGAGAGAATTAGAAACATACATAACTATTTTAATGACCTGATATTTTAAACCTTTTAAATTAATATTAGCTTTGATAACTTGTGTCACACACAACACCAAATAGACGTAACACTAAACTAAAACAAAACACAACATATTATACTATTATTATTAAGAAAAATATAATAACAATAGAAAATCTAGTAAATAAACTTATATTAATCAATATAAAATGGCTATATTTAGCATATAAAAAATTATTATTAAAAGGGATTGATTTTTTCTGATAAAGTTTTTTAAGTATTGTGTAATTTACTATAATAGATTAAATTCAACACTTTTAAAGGATTATAGTAATATATTATATTTCAATATATGAATTAATATGTTAAAATTCTATTAATTATATATTGGTATGAAATAATATTAAAGACACTTAATGTATATAAGGACATCTTCTAATAAAAGTATTTTTTTTATTTAATTTCAAAAAACTAAATATATAAAATTAATTTTATAAAAAAAATTAAATTTAAAATGTCAAATTTATCTTAGACCTAATTTTTTGGATTTTTCTGAAATAATTTATTTTTAAATGAATAGTGTAAAATATAGTTTTTACTAAAATTATAAATTTTATATGAGTAAGACCAAGAAGTTTATAAAACATTTTAATTTATTAAAAATTAATTCAATGAGTAATACCTTGTATTTTAAAATATCATTTTGAACTTAGAAACCCTTTTTTCAACATCTTTGAACATAACTAATATTTCATTCTTATTTTCAGTCTTTTTATAATTCAACATTTTAATAGTAATATAAAGTGTTGGCATTATTTAGAATCAACATAACTCTTCATTTTTTATAATAAACTAATTTATATCATTTAATTCAATGTTATTGATAAATTTTACTGTACATAAATTTTAATCTTTAAAAAAATTCTAAAAACTATTTTTATGCTTTATTTGAGATAATAAAAAAAATTAACTTTTCTAAACATTAGAAATTTTATTTGAAAAAAAATATATTCATATTTGATATCAACATATTCATATTATTTAATAAGTTAAATTTCATTTTTGTGCATAAATTTATGTTAACTAAGATTAAATTTAATGACCATGAAAATTGTAAAGTTGTTATTTTGAAAGAAGTTTTTTTATTTTTGGTGTGTAATTTTTATCTAAGAAATTTAATTGATATAAATTATATAAGGAAATTTATGTGATTTGTTATGTATATATAAAAATATTTTATCACTTCTTCAATTTATGATCAATACTAAATGAGATTAATAACACTTAATTATAAAAAAAACATTTTTCTATAAAACAGTTTTTCTATATATTAAATATTTTTAATGAAAGGTTTATTTTATATTATATATTAATTTAAGTATACTATATGAACCTTAAATTTAGTTTTATAACATCAAAAAAAATTATAAATTTTCCTGTATATTTTTAATGAAATATAAACTACAAGGGTAAAAGTGAGTTATCAAGATAAAACTAAAATGGTAAATTTTAAAACTTCAAGTGTTAAAAAGCTTAAAAACTGTTTAAGACATGTGGTAAAATTGGATATGGGTGATTTTTAAAGCTTATATAACCTTAATATCCAAAGTATCTTACTTTAGGAGCCTCTGGCCCTTGAATATTATCATTCCTTTATGGAAAAATAATGGGTGTTCAAAAAAGGTCCCTTCTCTTGATTTATAAAAGGGGATACATCCTCCCTTTCATTCCAAAACCATTACATCAAAATTCTTCCCTAAAAACTCATATTTTTTTTATAAAATAATCATATATCAATTTCATAAGCATTTAACCTCAATTATTTTTCCTAAGATATTCATTTATAATGATACTTTCAAGAGAAAGTTCAAGGTACCAAAGTCAGTGTACCTTACCACTTACCTTTTCTTAATAGTTATATTCAAACAAACCATAACCATAGTAATATAATGAACTCATTATAATTATTATACTAAAATTTTATTATATTAATGTAACGCCTTTATTTATTCCTTTACAACCACTTTGATAAGAAAAAGAACATTGGTTATGTATTGTATGAACTACAGCCTACATGAAGTAACGTTTTTTTCTCATCTTGATTTTCATTATTTATCAAAAAAAATCAAATATTATTCACCAAATTAAAAATTTATAATTAATATCATTATTGTTCTATTTTATTGATATTATAAATTTACTTAATGATACTCACCCATTAAGATATATTATGTTCATGTTTCGGTTGGTTTAACCCTCTACTAAACAATACTGTTAAACTATATCATGTATGACTATGAAAACTTTAATACTAAAATTATTATAATTTAATAATCAAATAATTATAGTTATATTGTTCTATAATTTTTATATTAAGTATTTAACTTTTCATCCGTGATCGCTAAAATTATCAAAATAAGTCGACACTGATTCAATTTTTACACAAACATAATAAAAAACTTTATAATAATTAAATAGAATATGATAATAAATGGACTATATTAAGTTAAATATATATTAATAAGGTTCTTAAAATTGAATTTAATAATATTAAATGTATTATTTAGGAAATCAGGTGCATGTGCAGAATGAATCAGGAATTAGGTAAGGGTTTCTTCTCTCAAATTATCACCCCTTGACACAAATTTATTATTATATATAATTTTTTATTTGTAATAGTGTATGCACTTTAACTTTAATATTTTTCATAATTATTATATTATATTTCATTATATTTTATGCTCTAATACAATTTCATTCTCCCATGGGGGTTTGGATTATAATTTAAAAAATCTATAACAATTTGTTATCTTAAATTCCTTTCTTTGAGAAACGTTTTTATTATACACCTAATTTCATTTTTATGGTGTATACTGTAACACCAAAATATTTTATAATTTTTTTTCAAATAAATTTAATTTCTTTGATAACTTGTGGAACACACAACACAGATTTTTAATGAAATGCAATATACTATTTATATTATAATCTAAACTTGAACGTTATAAGATAGCCTTAAAACTTGTTGCAATGAATAGGAATAAACACATTTTAAAAATTATTTATAATTTTTTTATATAAGTAAAAAATATTTATAAAAAGGTACTTAATCTTTAGTAATAACTTTATATGTTTTAAAAATTCCTTTTTCACAAAAAAGATGTTTTATTTCTTTTTGTGAACAAATAGTTAGTGTAATATTTCCCACTTTTAGAAAATGTGTTTGAAAAAAAATTAAATTTTTAAATATAAATTTAAAAATTATATTTGAGTGAATTATTGAGATTTTTTTGCAAAGATTAATTTTCTGATGAATAGTAAAAAAACTGATTTTTATTAATAAATATATTTTTGCTTAATGAATTTAAAAGCTATATTCTATTTTAAAATGGTTTTAAAAGTAAAATTAGTCAAAATATGTTTTTATTAATACAATTTAGGTCATTGGAATCAATTTCATATTCAATTATGATATTAAAATTTTTTATACTTTTGAATGTGTTTCCATGGAAAACTATTTTTTATCACATTTTCAGGTTAATTTTTAAATTAAATTATACCACTTTTTTAATATATTTTATAAATAAGGATTTGATATTTTGATTCATAATAATTTATATTATATAATAAGTTAAACTTAATTTTCATTCATAATTAATAGTGTAAACTATAAAACATAATTGTTAAGGTTAAGGTTAGAACGGGTTTACATAGAACTAAACTAAAAATAAAATATTTAAAATAACATAAAAACTTGTCCAATTCATATTAGATATCCATATTTTAACCTTATAAAATATATTATTTTATAAATAACCATTTTTTATCCTTTTGGAATGTGAAAAACGTGGGTATAAATTTTTCTTTTTGAAAAATCCAAGTGTGTCCCCTCCCCTACTTATAAAACAACACCCTATCTCCTCTCCTTTCCACATTTCCAAAGCATTTTGGTTCAGCCAATAACTAACCAAATACCTTCCATAATTCTCCACCCACATCCTATAGTCCTTATTCAAATTATTAAACCCTTCTAAGATAGATTTAGGTTTATACCTAAAGAAGTTCTCTGAAGATGAGGTATATTTCATTAACTTTTGTTATTGTATTATTTATTCTTCCACATCCTTAATATATTATTCCACAATGATTATATAGTAAAACCCATATATTAATTATACTAATATTTTATTATTTTAATGTAATTACCTATGTCCATCTCCTCTTCCATCAAATGTGAAACAAAACAATCAATCGTGTGTATGGAGGACTACCTCCTCATGAACCGATGTAATTCGTTTTCCATCACCACCTATCACTGTTTAATATAATGATGAATTTAAAGTCTATATATGATATTTATGATATTATTATACTTATTTAATTATAATATCACATATATTGATTTACCTTCTAATATGAGGGAAATTGGTAATGTTTATCGTGTGTACTTACGGATTGCCACCTCTATGAAGCGACATCATACATTTTTTCCTTTTATGTTATCATGGATCGTAATAATGATATATTTTATTAATATACCTGATATATATGGTATAATAATTATTCTTTAATTTTTAATAAATATTTACTTTTATTTCATTCCATATGTTGAGGAAATGAAAATATCATTTATGTGTATGTATAACTAAATGTATCCATGAACCCTGTAATTCATATTCTATCTTTAAATTGTATTGATTACTATAAAAATATGTAATGAATATTTTTTATATTTATATCATGTTTTAAATTCTAGATATTATAGAACAATTTTCAAAGTAATTGTACTGAAACTACCAAACCAAAACCTACATGAAGAACGAAACAATTATTACCTCAAGCGTGGTTTTGACAAGGAATTTTTAATAGACTAGTGATAAAGAATTATATGTAAATAATATATGGTATGATATA
Organism: Viscum album; assembly: GCA_963277665.1. NCBI lineage: Eukaryota > Viridiplantae > Streptophyta > Magnoliopsida > Santalales > Viscaceae > Viscum > Viscum album. The sequence continues at coordinate 1,188,853,434 of OY728164.1, forward strand.
TATGAGTGTAGTTATTTAATATATTTATAATAAAATTATATTTATTATTTATGAGGTTAAACTTGTGCATGTAAATTTGATACTCAAGGTAATGGATTTTCAGGCACTCTTTTAATTTTGGGGAACATATATCATATTCACCACTCATTTATTTTGAGTGGTGTATATACTGACACATTGAAATTTTATATTTGTAATATAATTATTTTCATGAATTTTAAATTTTCATTTTATGTTATTATTTAATAATGTTTATGATTCAACAATTACCGAAATGGTAAGGATTTTATGTCACAATCTATTTATTTATCGAGATTATTTATGATTATGATTATAATGAAGAAATATTATGATATATATATAAATAAACTCATTATTTATATCATACTATATTTAATTAAACAAAATAAATTTTTTCATTTCATTTTCCTCCCTTTATGTACTCAAGATTCCAAAATAATTTTTTAAGGGAAACTGACTTTTTTTCTCCCTTTGGTCAAAAATACTTTTTCTTTCATGATCATGTTTTATAAAAAAAAATTAAATAAATTTTTTACAATTATATGAAGATTTTTTAAATTACTTTTTAAACATTTTTTACTTTTAAAAAAAATTAATGGAATCTTATTATCAATTTTTGAACAAGGTACTTTTGACTTTTATCAAAATAATTAAAGGAATCTTTTTTTAACATATATGGCATGAACGATATTTTCCACCATCATAACCACTCAATATTTTTAATATTATTTAATAAGTTTCCAATAATATTTTATAAGAAAATTATTTCCAAAGTTATGTGAAATTCTAGTTTTTAAAACTTGATTTTCAAAGTGGAAAGGTTATTTTCCTCAAGAAATGTTCCCAATGGTCTTTCAGAATATTTTTCCATATAAGATTAAATAATTTAATGTTACATATTATTTATTTTGGATATGATCCAAAAATACCTACTTGTTATTTCTCTAGATGTTTTATGTTTATGATAACAATATTTTTATGAAACTCAATCCTTTTTCCACATGTTACGCTATGATGAAAAAATGGAATTTTTATGAAACTTGTTTCTTTTACATAGGTTATGTGATGATGAAATGTTTGTAAACAACATTTATTTTCATGGGTTTTGGTATGCTGAATGTTTTAGGATCATGAACCATAATTAAGTATGGTTTTTATTATTTTATGGTGGTTACTTTATAACCATGGATGGTGGTTGCATTATAACTAAGGAGGATGGTTATATTATTAGCGAGGATGGTGTTCATGTTATAAACAAGGATGGTTGGGACCTATATCTTCCTTTAATTCATTTGGTTAATGATTGATAACTCATGAGAAAAATATTTTATGTGTGAACTTTATTTCATGTTCACGAGTTTTTATGGGGACCTAGATTCCATGTCCATAACGTTATGCAAGGACCTAATTTCATAACCTTAACTTAATGAGTGACCTCGTTTCTATTTATACATGTTCACAATGTTATAATATTATGTGTATGTCACAAATATATGAATTATATAAATGTTATGTTCTCATGGATCATGATCTTTTATTCCATTATGATTTATTTCTTATAAACTATGATTTATGATATACAGGGTATGGTTTTCAAATGTTATATTCATGTTCTCATACCCTTATTCTCATGTTATGTTCATATATCCCAGTTTTACCTTTATTGAGCATCTGAGATCACCCTTTTTTATTCCATTCCCCAAGTAATGACAAAAGGTCTTATGTATGGTATGTACTTGAAGATAACAATGTGGTAATATATTTATGGGAGATGTTAAAGATCTTTTATGAAATATAAATATTATGTAACTATTATCTAAATACGCTAAACAATTATGGTTCTCATGTGTGTTTTTGTGAAATGTATTGAGTATTCATCTAAAAATATGTAATATTCATGTATGTAAATTCTGGGTTGTTACAGTTGGTATCGTAAAAAATTTATTTATCCTTTGTAAATCAAGATGAGAAAGATTAATGAGAACCCTTAACATAATTCTAAGTATAGTAGAACATCCTTAGATATGGTATAGAAAGGACTATGGTTTTCTAAGAAATTACATCCATATATGGATACTAAAAGTGGATGTAGATCCATAACAGATGTACCTGGGGGTTATAACCCCAAAAAGGGTGCATTTAGCTAGAATCGATCGACACATGGTCCACAAAAATAGGCCATTTTCACACCTAGTTTGACACTTCTAGGGGATATGCTTAGGTTAATTCAAAAAAAAAATTATGAACCATTATGAAGTATTTAAATACATGATGAATGTGAATGACCTAGGTTAATCCTATGATTTCATATATTGAAAAGAATGTTTCGTGATTTAGGCATCTTATAAATCATTTTTCATGAATATGTGGTTTCTACTATGAATATTGTTTCTCACAGTATGATTTTGGTTTTAGGAATATCCTAGAGCCTAAAGGAATTGCGTTAATACTAAATGATATGGAAAATGAAATGATTATCCTCCTGAGAAACCAAATGTTATGGGAGATGGAATATAAAATATTATTTCTATGCTCACACAACATTCTCAAGCTATAAATCATGTTGAGCTTCCAAATAAGAAAATGAGGGAATAATTTTTTATTGATTCCTTTATGAGGTAAAATTCACCATCATTTATTGTGTCCATTAATACACTAGTCCCCGATAAATGGACCAGAACCACTAGAAATATTTTTCTATTCTCTAGTGTTTATAACATGAGAAATGTATTCTATCCATTGATCATTTGTAAGGTAAACCAGATCAATGGTGTAATATTATTAAGAAAATGAGTCAGGAAGAATAAATTGAATTCATGAGATGGGATGAGTTTAAGAGAATACTTTTCAACAAGTACTTCCCGCATATTCTACACATAAAGATTGAGAAGGAATTTATTGAACTCAAACAGAAGGATGATGAATCTATTAGTACCTATGAAGACAATTTTATAATACTTTCAATGTATTATTATGGTTTAATCATCAAAACTGAAAAAAAAAATTGATCAACTATTTGGTGGATTAAAACCACATATCCTAAAGGCAATAGTTATAAGATAAATTAGAATAAATGAATTGTTTTATGTCCACTCATGGTAGAAATTTAAATTAGATATTCACACCATTCCCAATATTTTAATAAGAAAATAAAGTTTGAGTCTCATTAGAACTCAAATAAATCACATAGAAGAATTAAATTCTAGTCTCCTACATGAAATAAAAGTGGGAAGAAAAATCATGGGAATTTATTGAGTGGAATTGGGATGTGTTTTAAATGTGGGAATAATTTTCACAAAGTATATGAATTTTGAAAGTTAGTGAAAATTATAGATGACAAAATAGAGGAAATGAAGGTTCTAACTAATGTACCACCCTTTATCCAATGTTTCAAATGCAATTAGTATGGTAATTATGATAACAAGTGCACAAATCTTAAGGTTAGTGATGATGATCGATGTCAGGAACCTCTTAAGATGAGAAACGAAGGGAAATATCATGTGATCAGTATTTATGATGAGGGGAGTCATAAAGAATTGGAAAAAGGTAAACTTACAATCCACTCTAGAACTAATAATGTCTTATTTTATTAGAGTTCTACCCACTATTTTATATTTGACGAGTTTTCTAAGGTTATGAAAATACCACGCCATATATTAGATGTTAAATTAGCAGTGAAACCCCAAAATGGTATGATGATCATATCACAATTTTATGATTATTATTTAGATTAATTTTGTAGGAATGTTCTTTCTGAAAATCTCATTATTCTCCCACTAGTTGAATTTGATGTTATCTTAGGCATGTATTGGATTTCTCTACCAAAATACCCCATTAATTTCCATGGAAGGGAAGTTATGTTTGATATTTCAAACCAACCTATGATTGTCTATTAGTGTGATTATAAATATGAACTTCCAATGGAAATTAAATCCATTATATGATTTTTGATTCTTATTCAAAAGGGGAATTTATCTTAGATGTTTAGGTAGAAATTCAACATCGATGATATGCCTATTTAATGGGATTTTATTGATGTATTTCCAAAATATTTACCTAGTATTCCAACGAACAGTGAAGTTTCATTTTCAATAGAACTCATACCTAGTTCTACACCTATTTAAAATAATTTTATAGAATGTCCCTTATTGATTTATTGGAATAAAATAAGAAAATTTAGGAGATCCTTCACAAGGGATTCATTATGACAAGTTTGTCACCTTAGGGTGCACCAATTCTATTTTTTAAGAAGAATGATGTATTGATGCAACTATGAATTTATTATCATGAACTAAACAAGATCACAATCAAGAAAAAAATATCTTACACCCTATAGTGATGAATTGTTTCCTAAACATTGTGGATCTCAATAACTTTATAATATTGAACTTCATTTTGGATATCATGCATTTAGGTTCAAGAAGGAGGATATTCCCAAGAAAGTGTTCCATACAAGGTATAAAAATTAATATTATATGGTGATACCATTTGTTCTTAATAATTCCCCAGATATCATCATGAATTTAATTAATAGAGTCTTTCGAGGTTACCTTTATCAGTTTGTGGTAGTCTTTATAGATGATGTTCTTATATATTTAGATACTAAGGAAGATCATGAAGATTTCTTGATAATTATACTGATGACCCCAATGAATGATAAAATATATAAAAAATTTCAAAGTGTGAGTTTTTAATAAAAAATGTTTCATTTTTGGGTCATATAATTTCAAGAGAGGTCATATCAGTAGATCCATCAAAGAAGGAAGCTATTGAGTATTTACCCAAACCAACCATAGTGATTGAGATCCAAATTTTTCTTGTTTTGAATGGATATTATGGATGTTTTTTGGAAAATTTCTCATGATTATCTAATCTATTCAATAAGTTATCATAGAACAGATCCATGTTTCTCTAGATAGATTTATGTAAGGAAAATTTCAAGGAACTGAAGAGAATATTGTTTAGTTCACCTATTCTTACATTACCATAAATTGGAGAATGGTTTTTAATCTATATTAATGCATCCAAGAATGGATTTAGATGCATTCTAATGAATAGTGTATTGGTTGTAGATTATCCCTTATAAAAATTGAAGTTTTATAAGAAAAATTAACAAACTTGTGATTTAGAGTTAGCTATCGTAATTTTAACATTAATTATATGGAGAAATTATCATTATAATAAAAAGTATGGTATATATATAATTATCAAAAAAATAAAATTATATATTCACATAGAAGGATTTTAACATGCACCAGAGAATGTGGTTAGAGCTAATTAAAGATTATGATTGCTTAATATATTATCACACCAGTAAAGGGAATAAGGTGACATATTCTTTAAGTTTAAATGATCATGATATCTTATTAATAATGAGGATCACAAAAGATCCAATATTTATGGGTTTTAAGTGGATAGATCTTTAAATCCTAATGTAAGGGGATGAATCTTACCTCTCTCAAATGAGTTTTCATTTATCTATCCATGTGATGATTAAAGAGGTGTAAAAGGATGATGTGAAGCTACAGAAGAAGGTTAGAAATATTACTAAGTTTAACCTTAATTGTGATGGAATGATAAGGTTAAAGAACAATGTTTTTGTTCCCTCGAAATCAGTTTTGAAAAAGGATAAGTCAGAGGAAGCTCATAGTTATTAATTCTCTATTCATCTTGGAATTATGAAGATGTATAGAAATTTAAAGGAGTGTTTCTAGTGGGATGTAATGAAGATAGATATTTCATATTTTTTATCTCAAAACTTGGTATGTTATCAAGTTAAATCTAAGATAAAAATTATAAGGGAATATTAGAACCATTACCCATACCAGAATAAAAATGGGAAAACATCACCATGGATTTTATCTTCAGACTCCCTAAAACTTATCAAGGGAATTAAGTTATATGGGATTCAGACAATATCCTTACAAATTTAGCACACTTAATCACAGTAAGAGGATATTATTCGTTGGATCATATTTCTAGGATATACATTAAGTGGTAAAGGTGCATGGAGTACCACATTTCATTGTATCTAATTCGGATTTGAAGATTACCTCAATGTTCTGGATAATTATTCGATAAGATATTGATATAGAGTTGAGTTTCAACACTGCGTATCATCCTTAGAAATATGTTTAGTATGAGATAAAAATTAAAACCCTATATAATATGCTAAGATATTTTTCTATAGATTTCAATTTTTCTGGGATTAACATCTTCTTCTATTTTATTTTTCTTATAAAAAAAGATTTCACTCAAGTATTCAGATAGGTCCTTATAAATACCTCTATGGAAATAAGTGGATAACTATAATTTAATGAGTTGAATTTAGATAAAGAAATATATTAGTAAAAGAGATAGTAGAATAAATGGTAGAGAAGGATATATCCATTTTGTAATGCATAAGCGTGGAACAAAGTTGATAGAAAAGTTATATTGATAATCATTAATGTAGACTGGAATTAGAAATTGGTTAGAAAGTGTTTCTAAAAGTTTCTCCATGGAAGAAAGTTATGATATTTAGAATGAATGTAAAACTAATACATAGATATATCAGTCCCTTCAAAGTTATTTATCATACCAAGACTATTGTTTATCTCTTGGTGTTCCCACCCAACCTCTCTTAGGTTTATGATGTATTTTATGTATCTCTCTAGATGAAGTACATACCTGATTGATCATATGTACTAAACTCAGAGCTCAAAATACTATATTGTGATATTTATTTTGATTAATAACCTACTGAGATTTTGGATCATAGAGGAAATTTATATATATAACAATACCACTCACCTAGTTAAGTATTAGTGGTTAAACCACCAATTTGAATAAACTACATGGGAACCTAAAGATATGATGAGAAAAAGGTATCCCCATTTGTTTATATTAGAGTGAATAATTTCAATGGTGAAATTAATTTAATGGAGGTTATAATGTAACACCCTAATAGTTTATGAAAAAAACTCCAATAAACTTAATTTCTTTGATAACATGAATTACATGAAGCATCAATTTTTAACAAATCACAATATACTATTTATTTTATTATTTAAACTTGATCATTAAAATATAGTTGTTAATATTGGTGGTAATAATAACAATAATTATATTTTTAAAATTAAGTATAATGTTTTTATATAAATTATACATATTTACAAAAATGTAATTAATTTTTAGTAAATCTTTTATATGCTTTGAAAATTCATTTTTCTCAAAAAAAGTTTATTTATTTATTTATTTTTGTGAACAAATAGTAAATGTAATTTTTTAAAATTTTAGAAAATATATATGAGAAAATAAAATTCCTTTTTTAAATATACATGTAAAAAAATATCATTGAGGTATTTTTTTTATAATTTTTTGAAAATATTAATTTTTCAATGAATATTTAAAAAATACTAATTTTTATTAAAAAAATACCTTTTAGTTTAAATAATTTATATAATAAATCTTATTTTAATTTGGTTTTAAAGGTAAAATTAGTTCAATTATATATTTATTAATATATTTTAATCCATTTGAATCAATTTCATATTGAATTATGATGTTAAAATGTTGTATACTTTTGAATATTTTTCTTTAGAAACCTGATTTTTCATCACGTCTACTGATTTAATTTTAAATTAAATTCTAAAATTTTTATGAATTAAATTTTTAAAAATGGATTCAATATTTTTAATCAGAAAATTTATATTATATAATAAGTTCAACTTAATTATTTCTCATAATGAATAATGAAAACAGTAAAGATTAATTATCACAGTTAAGGTTAAGACGAGTTTACTAGGGGATAATGTAAAAATATAAGGTAAAATAACCTAAATACTTGACCAATTCCTATTTTTGGATGTCTTTATACCTTATCAAATCTAAGGTTATATAATGAGCCACTTTTGAGACTTTTTCATGTGAAAAATATGGGTATAACTTTTTATTTCCAAAATTCCATGGGTGTCCTCTCCCCCACTTATAAAAGGCCACCCCATCTACTCTTCTCTCCACACTTCCAAATACATTTGGTTTTACAAATAACTACCAAAATACCATACATAATTATATTTACATTCTATAGTGCTTAAATATATTTTTAAACACTCTTAATATGGCTTTAGGTATAAACATAAAAAGGTTCTCTGAAGAGAAGGTAAAATTATTATTAAACTTGTGTTTTTGTTTTATTTCATCTTCAAACTCCTTAAAATATTATTAAAATATGATAATATAATAAAATAAGTATATATATCATACTAATGGTTTACTATTTCAATTTATTAAACTATATACATCTCCTCTTTCATCAGATGGGAAAAATAATTATCGATTGTGTGTACGGCCGACTACCGCTTCACAAATCGATGTAATTTGTTTTCCATCACCACCTATCACAGATATATATAATTATGTATTTAATAATTATATATGTTATTTATGAAATTATTATAATTATTTATATATAAATTCTCATATAAATTCTTAATTTACAATCCATTGGAAAAAAATAACATCGCTCATGTGTGAATGTGGACTATCGTCTCCACGAAGCGACGTGATAAAATTTTCATTTTATTTCACATGGATGGTAATAAAGATGTATTTTATTAATATTAATTAAATATATTAAATAATTAGTATTCTATAAAGTTGAATAAATATTTAATTTTCTTTCATTTAATTTTTCAAGGAAATAGAAATAGTGTTCATTCATCTATACAACCAATCATCTTCATAAACACTATAATTAATTTTCTATCTCAACTTTTTTGGATTACTATACATATATATATAATGAATATTTATGATATTTATATAATGGTAAAAATTTTAATATTATGGAACAATGATCAAATTAAGATAACTGAAACTACCAAATCAAAACATACATGAAATATGTAGCAATTTTTTCCAAAATGTGATTTTAACAAGAAATTATTAATAAAAGGGTTAGAAAAGGTTATAAGTAAATAATATATGGTAATATATATATGGGTATGGTTTTATAATATATTTATAATAAACCTATATTTACTATACATGAGTTATCAACATGTACAAATAAATTTGATACTTAAGGTAATGGATTTCTAGTCTCTCTTTTAGTTCTGGGAGACATATTCCAAAATCACTGCTTGTTTCTATTACGTGGTATATATACTAACCCTTTGAAATTTCATATCCCTAATTTAATTATTTTAATGATATTTAAATTTTTCATTTTATTTTATTATTAAGTGTATCTTATTATTCGAAATTTATTAAAGTGGTAACGGTTTTATGTTACAATCTCTTTATTTATCGGGATTGGTTATGATTATGATTCTAATAATGAAATGTTATGATATATCTCTCAAGAAACTCATGGGTTTTATTATCATATAGTTATTTCTTGAAAGTGATTTTTTACTTTCATTTTCCTCCCATTATTTACTCAAGATTATAAAAGAATGTTTTTAAGGAAAACTGATTATATTTCTCCCTTTAGTCAAAAATGTTTTGTCTTTAATTTCCATGTTTAAAAAAAATGAAAACAATTTTTACAATTCTCAACATATTTCTTAAATTAATTTTTAGAAAAGTATAAATTTTTACAATATGGTCTTAAAGTAATCTTCTTTTCTTTTTCCAAAAGAGATACTTTTGACTTTTATTGAAAATTTGAAAGGAATCTCTATTTTAACGTATATGGCATGAATGGTATTTTCTTCCATCATGACCACTAAATGTTTTAAATATTACATTATTGTTTTCATATGATATTTGTAAATAAAATTATTTCCACAATGTTATGTGAAATTATAGTTTTTAAAAGGTCATTTTCAAAATAGAAAGGTTGTTTTACTCAATAAATGTTCCAAGTGATCTTTCAAAAATATTTTACATCTAAGATGACATCCTTTCATGTTACTTAATATTTATTTGGGATATAATCTAATGATTCCATACTTATTATTTAAATATATGTTTTTTGTTTATGAATAAAATATGTTTATGAAACTCATTCCTTTTTTCATAAGATATACTATGATTAAATGATGAAATGTTTATGAAACCCATTTATTTTTCATGGGTTGTGCTATGGTGAAATTTTTATGAAGCCTATTTATTTTTTATGGGTTCTTATATAATGATTTTTTTATGTTCCTGGGGAACACATATGTATGGTTTTTATTATGTGATGGTGGTTATGTTATAACCAAGTATGGTGGTTATGTTATAACCAAGTACAATGGATATGTTTTAAAAATGGATGGTGGTCACCTTTTAACTAGATATGAGTGGGCCTATATCTCCCACCAATGAATTTGGAAATTATTAATAAATCATGAAATAAATATTTTATGTGTGAACCTAATTTTTTGTTCCCAAGTTTGCGCATGCACTTCGATTTCATTTCTAAAAGGTTATGTGAGGACTTGGTTTCATTACCTATCTTAAAGAGTGAGCATATTTCTATTTATATATGTTCACAATGTTATAATATTATTTTTATGCCACATATATATGTTTATGTTGATGTTATGTTTTCATTACTCATGTTCTCTGATTACTTTATGATTCATTTCTTATGAACTGATAAGATTTATTCTATGACTGAACTTTATAATCTATGATATAGAGGGTATGGTTTAAAAAGTTTATTCTAATGTTCTCATACCCTTAGTCTCATTTTTTTCTGATATCTTCCATATTTACACATACTAAGCATCTAATATCACCCTTTCTTATGTTTCCTTTCTCCATGTTATTGTTAAAGAAATAAAGTAGGGTTTGTAAATGTATTGAAAAATGTGGTAAGATATTTATGGAATATATTGAAGATATTTCATTAAATAAGAATAATATATAGACAGTATCCTAATACACTAAATCATTATGGTCCTCAAGGTTGTATTAGTGAAATGTATTGAATATTCATCTAAATGGATGTAATATTTAGGAATTAAAACCTATGTGATTACATATATGATACCTATTTGATTCCTTACACACTACTATATATTTTATTCAAGGTATTATAAGTTTAATTTCTAGATATCTCTCATTCAAGGGTTTTTATTTCAATGTTACTCAAGTATTAAGGTTTCTTTTCCCAAATTCATTTTAAAATCAAGATATCTCAAATGTGATAACCCATCTAGGGAATTTTTAAAGTATTTCATTATAATTTTATAATAATGTTCCTCCCCTATAGTTATAATTTGTGATATTTTTTCACCAATTATCATTTTTTAAATTTAAAGTTTTATACTCTTTTAAAAATGATGTGATTTTAAGAAAAATAATTTTAAAAAATATTAAAAAAAAAGTTTAATTTCTTTCTACGCTTATATTTTTATCATCAACTCAATATTTAACAAATACCACTATATTAATTTCAAAATTGGAAAAATAAATTTTAACTACCTTGAATTTATTTTCAAATGTTTATAAATAAAATCATTATAATATTGTTTATATGGGGTGTATTTAGTAAACATAATACCTTTTAGCATATCTATATGAAAGTATATTTCAAACACCTTTGTAATTTTATTTGAAACTTCCTCTCTAATATTTAAGGGTTTCTAAAATAAATCATTTTTCTCCAAGTTTTATACAATATATATTTTAAAATTATTTCAAAACATCAAGGATATTTATTATTTCTAGAGTTATTTTTTCTAAAAGTCCTAAAAGGTGGTGTTATATAATTAATTTTCATTTAACATATCTTATTCTTGATCAATTATAATAATCAAATATTATAATCCACATACTTTCTATAGATGTATTATGTTATGTTATTTTCTATTAAATATGTGATCAATCACTACCTTTATCTTTCCTAAAAATCCACTATTAATAGGCATAACTTTTCTTATAATGCCTTTCCTTTTTGAATACCATGTTTTTCACTTCTTTGATTTAAGGGTGCTCACCTATATTCATATATTGATTTATTAGGGAAAATTATTGACTTAATCATATAAATTTCACCTATATTGTGTAAATATCATATGATTTACTATCTTATTCAAATGGTATTTACCTAGAAATCTACTTAATATCATTGGATACCCATTAATTTTCTATGGGTATATCATGTTATAATTATTGATATAATTATGAATGTTTTCCTTATTTGGTTCCTTTCAAAAAAACATAGGAAACCTATTTTATTTACTTGGGTTCTTTATGATATGATAAATATTTATATTAATGTGTCAGACATATGTATGGATGATGTGTGGGGTCATATATCACGCTCTAATGAAATAGTATGAGTTTATATCTCATGAGATAGTAAATCATCTAAATAATGATTTTCTTCACATAGAAATGGTCATAATGAGTTTTATCACATTTTTAGGCATAAACATAATGAGGTGTTCACATACGCCTGAGAATAATGAGTATTATCATAAAGGTATTCCTATGCTTATGTTTATGTCACATTTTTATGATTATTCACGTGAATATATCACACTCCCATGGATCATATTTGTTTAATCATGTTATTACACTCTCCTGATTAATGTATTATGTTATTCTAAGAATTAAAACTTGATTTATAATGTATGATTTGTTGTAAATAACTATATTATGTATCCTGATTATTCTCATACTATCATCTTATACACACTCATGATATTTTATTGTTATTGATTATGTTTACTCTTAATAATAATCTGATATCACCCATTTCTTATGTTTACATCTCCTCGATATATAAAGAAAATTAATATGTATTATGTGTCTATAAGAGTATATTTTTTAAACAATTTGTGGGAGATGTTAAATACTTACTATGTATTGAGAATTTTCTCATATAGTGGGAAAATTTTCCATTATATGAAAATTAAAAGAGCTTTGTTAGTTTGTGATTTTCCCTAATTCTCTAAAACTATAAACCTAAATGATCATGAGATTGTATTTGTAATGAAATATTTCATTAAGTCATGTAATTAATATGCTCACATTCATGGGAAGTTATAGTTGGTATCAACATAGGGATTAGATAACTTTTTAGGTTATTATAGTATTGGTAAAAGATATAATAAGAGTTATAAAGGTCATTAAGGATTAATAAGTTATTGATAATCATAGTTTAAAAGGTCTATAAAATCATTAAGTTAGTTATGCTAAATATTTTATATTGTATATTGATTAGGAATACAGTTGTTTAAATAAAATTCTAGGAATAAGTATAACTATATGATAACATCATGAGGTTTTGGTAAACTATATATTCTATGTTTATATTATAAATAACATCCCTATTTTGATACTACAAGTGGGTTCAGGTTTTATAATAGATGTGCCTCAAGTTATAACCCCAAAAAGAGTTTGTTGGGTTTTAAATAAATCATTACTCAATATATGATAAATATTCCTAACCGCATACCTAGTTTGACACTCATAGGGAATATGATTTAGTTAATTCATATTCTCTTTATGAACCATTATAAATGATTTGAAAATAATTAGTTTAGAAAACCTAATTGAAAATGGCTATGAACAGAATATATTAAAATATATAGATTCATGAGTTAAGGTGAATATTAATAGATATTTTACTTTTATGGAAATTGTGTAAGTTAAACATTGAGAGAAAAAATTTAAATGATTTTTAGGTTTATAATATTGTAAGAAATATCATGATAATTTTTGAAAAGTTATTTTTAGGATTATGGTAATAAGTATAATAGAACTTAACATAAAGAAAATTATATTGAATGGAAAGTATTAAAAGATGAAATGAAGTTGTACTTAGAGAAGAGTTTTTTATTGATGTTTTAATATTCATTTTTTCTAATATTATCATAACATTTTTGGTTTTAGTATTTGGTTGGAAAGGGGTCAAAAATAAATCTGAAAAAGGTATTTGTTTAGAAACCATTATTTTAACGAACCAACCTAAATACCCTCTCAAATTGGTACCTGACCCGATACACCAAATACTCGAAGGTCATTCCTGATCCCCATGGGCTGGTGACCAAAACCTAGGCATCGAACAACGAACAGATGGAATGTTTATTCTTAACCTGAAGCAACAACATGGAATATATATAGATAATGAGACAACATTGGAAGGAATATATATTCCATAATTGAAAACAGACAGTGGAAACCAAGTAAAAACAAAATTAGATTAATCTCCAAGTATAATTCCTACCAAAAAAGGACTAAAAATAGGGAAACCAACTACTCCATGTGATATCATGGGAAAACCTGCACCATCTCACCATCTTGCTAACCAGACTGAGCTGACCAAAACCTTACCACCTCACCGTGGCACCTTTCATTCCCTACATCGAAAGACATACAAAATCTATACACACCACCAAAGAAGTGCATAGGTCATGAGCTAACATTATTAGTAGGGTCCCACCCAGGTGTTTCACAATAAGTCTCCAAATAAACAATTCAATTATTATGATTTCAAGTAAAACATGGAATGATAAGCAATAAAGAGGTTTTATCAAAATCATGGTAAGAATTTTCCCTTTTTGTACAATTCCAAAAAAAAAGAAGGTATATCAATTTAAAAATCAAATCATGCATATGAAAATCAAAAAAAAATACAAATCCAAATCACAGGTAAGTCATGCCAAGGAACTCAATAGGTCAGGATACAAGACTACTTGTACCAGAAAAATGACTAGTTCATAATAAGTCCCAAGAACATAGACCTAAGTATTATATAAATACCCCATGAGAGAACCTCATAATGATGTCAAAATACCCCCTAGAACAACAAGACTAGAGAGAAGAGAAAATCCCAATGAGAAAATCCCCTAATAGTAACATAGATAATGGTCCAAAGCTAAACCTTCCACATACATACCCAACATTTCACATGTGATTCATTTCCTAAATATTTTAAATAATTTGAAAATAACATTTTTTCCATTTACCAAAAACTAGGGAAAACACACTTTTTTATCACAAACCCATTTAGGCACACAAAACAATCATGAAAATTTATGTATGGATCAATTTATATAAATAAGAATAATACAATTCATCCAACACATGCAACATATGTAACCACCTACCTCAAAACTCAGGGTCACGCTTTCCTACAAAGGATACCATAATAAGAATAATGTAACAAAAAAACAAATGCACTAAAACTAGTCTAAAAACTAATAATTGGTCCAATTAAAAAAATTATTTTAAGAGAATATAAGACCATACCAACCTCTAGAAAACACACCCACCACACCACAAACAATAAAGGAAATGGACCCAAAAATAATATTTCACCAAGAAGATAGAATATAAACAAAAGGAATAACCATTACGAATCGACAGATCCAATAATGCAACTCCACGACACTACTATGATCAAAGAAATGAAGAAGTATAAAGGCCTACCCACCTAGAGAGATGGAACCCAATTTCTACTATGATCCAACATCAAACGGATCAATCCAAACTGAACAGAGACTCCCAAAATCATTGTATAATCCATCTATGTCAAGAGACAAAGGAGCTATGGGAGAGTGAAATAAAATTTCATTCGTAAGTTTCCCAAAAAGAAATGCTTGGAAATTTATGTGATAGGTAATACAATTACAGGTTTTGTAATCTATGATGATCAAATACACCGAAAAACCCATCTCCTTTTTAATTAAAACCAACCATTTATCATTACATGTCATGTAACCATTACAAGGTGTGTTATCCTTTCATATTGTGTACACATTTCACGACTTGTGTCCGGTGAACAAGTAAATTTCAAGAAACACCTTTATACGTCATGTAATCACCAATTATATAGAAGAAAACTCAAGAACCAACATGGGTATCCTAAAAACTCAGGGGGAATCCCACAAAAATCCATTAACACATTTATACCCAAATCCCATTAATTTAAACAAGTATTCATCTTCGAGGACATACTGAGAACATGATTTATGGAATTTAAAGGTGGATGGGATCAACACCTCCCATTAGTTGAGTTCTCATACGACAACAACTTCTATTTTATTATTCAAATGGCTCCCTATGAAGCTCTATATGGTAATTGATGTAGAACTCCTACTTGTTGGGATAATGTTTTTTAGAGAAATCTTCATGGTCTTGATCTTATGAAAAAGATGAAATAAAATATTCATACCATCTGAAAACACATTAAGTATACTTAGAGTCATCAAAAGAGCTATGTTGAAAACTATCGAAGGGACTTGGACTTTTATTTTGGTGATAAAGTATTCCTTTATATTTCACCATGGAAGAGAGTCATGTGATTTGGGAAGAAAGATAAGCTTATACTTAGGTACATTGGCCCCGATGAAATCTTTGATCTCATAGGAGTAGTGGAATATCAGCTAGAACTTCCACCAAATCTATCTTAAGTTCATGATGTTTTCCATGTATCTCTCTTGAAAAAAGTACATACTTGACCCTTAATATGTATTGAATCCATAGGTGGTACAACTGGGACATGATCTTTCTTTTGAGGAGTATCTAGTGGAGATATTGAAACATAGGGACAAGGTTCTATGCAACAAGACTGCCCACCTCATTAAAGTGTTATAGAGGAACCACATGTATGAAGAAGTAGCATGGGAACTAGAGGAGACAATGAGGAAGAATTACCCACATCTTTTCTCTTCTAAAAGCATGATTTTAATTTTTGAGGACAAAATTTTTTATGGGGGGATGAATTTAATGACCCAAATTTTTTTAATGATAATTATTTCCTAATAAATGAATTTTTATTATTTTTTACTCAACAAAACATTTTCCCTTTATTAATGAAGTTAGTATAAATTGAAATGTGACCATCGAGTTAAATCTTTTATATGAACATTCATCAATTATGACTATTGGTCAATATGACCATTGGTTAACATGACTATTGGAAACTATACTCCTTTTAATAATTTTAACATTATAAGTAGTGTTTGTAAATAGAAATAACAAAGGAAAATTAATGTAGAAAGAAGAGTCAATGGACTCATCTAGTAGATTTTTTCCATACGAGGCCCATTTTTTAGAGTTTGGGTGGGAGGTAGAATCATCGAGCTTTGCTCTAGAAAAATCCCAGTATAATCTTCAATAAATGAAGCTTGAAAGAAATCACCTAAGGGAGAAGTTCAAGTTAGTGAAAATTACCACCCAGACGATGTTATCTGATTCGCCAAATGATTCTATCACCATCCTACACCTTACCTTTAGGTTGTACGTAGGTGTTATAAGTGGTTATGTTTTATGGACTTAGTTTCATAAAGTGTAAACTTATTGTATTAATAAAATTTTTGTTCCATCGTTTCTATTTTAAGGATAGTTTTTGTTAACAAAATTGAGATGGGTTTTGATAAATTTATTTTTCAGATAGAAATTGTACTTTTTAGAAAACATATAATTATTATAATAAACTAGAGTATTATTAATAATTTTTATGGTAATTAAATATTGTTATAATAAAACTCCTTTTTAATTATAAATGATAAAATAATTTTAGTTTTTCAAGTGTTAAAAATTTCACTCTGCAATTTTATTATGCATTTTATGTCCGCTATTATTTTTAATAAATAAGTATTTTATAGTAAAATTCTAAATTTATCATATTTAGAGAATTATTATAATAAAATAAATTTCATTTTGGAATTCATAATATCGATATTAGGTTAGGGTGAATTTATGATAATTTTATGAAATGATTTATTTTCTCATGAAAAGTAAAAATAGAGTTTGATTTTTTCAATAAGTTTAATGGAATCATAGGTATGTCATAATGATGAAATAATTAATTTAAGATTATGGTTGATACTTTTGTGTTAAATTAAATCAATATTTATCCCAATTGGCCAATACCATGGGATACTACCATGGGAAATCTCATTGTTTTGTAAATACTAACAACAAGGTGTCAAAGAAATTTATAAAAAACTTCCTCACTTTTTCTATAAATACCCACCCATTCCTTCATTTCCTTTCATTAAAAAATCATCCTCAACAAATATCATATATTTTTACCACCTAATGATTCCTCAAAATTTTTCCTCAATCCCCCAAGGTCATAATCCTCAGGTTTTAGTAACACTCTTCAAGGTAAGAGAATCCACCACCCTCCTTTTTTAATCAAGCACTCCTTTTTATATTATGCGTTTTAATTTCCATTTTTCTTATATTGGGATATGTTATTATATATCCCCTTTACTTTATATATTATTTAAAAATTATTATAGACCATGTTTTCTCATCAAAATATTTTATGAATTTTTAAGTGACGTTGTTAGTTTGCCAAAATTTGGTAAGGGAAATCTCAACTTCTCTTTTTATTTTAAGTTATCTTTTTAAGTGGTATGTCTTTAAAATCTACCTACTATTTTCTTCTATCCATTTTATTTTATTACTTTAATATATTATGATTATTTTATTAATAGGATACCATTGTTCCTTTTCTCTATAATTTTTTCTAAAATCATGTTTTATACCCATTATGTTGCTCATTTTACTTCTCAAAATTTCTTTCTTTTTATAAAGAAATTATTTTATTTTATTTTTTAAAAACACCAATATATTTATTCAATAGGGGTATTAAAATATATTTCCAAATGATCTATTTTATTCTGGTATTAACATACATGAAACCTACCTTCCTTTTTCATGGGTTTAAAATGATATAAGGATCTTGTTTTTAAGCACATTAAAAAACACCATGATTTTGATATGAAACCCGTTTCTTTTATTCTCCATGGGTTATTAATGAAATGATTTATTATTATATATGTGACTCAAATTAATTAATTCATGTGAATATTTATCCCTGATAGCATTCCAATTCATTGGGAAAAGAATTTAATCTCTAGAGATGATAAGTTTTATGATACCATGGTGAATAACCTTGATAATTTTTATGACACCTCAGTGATAAACCTTGGTGATATTATTATGAATTAATCAAATAAATTTTGTAGAAAAACTTCCATGATAATATTTATGTTATTAATTTTATTATATTTCTCTTTCTCATGTTTTATCATTATACCTCATGTTCTTATTGTTTTACCTCATGATCACATGTAAATCGTTTCCCTTATTCTCTCTTATAGGTCCTTATGATCACCCTTTCCTTTGATATATTTAATTAGGTTATGGGATGTGGTAATTTTACTTAGGATGAACCAATGAATAATTCATGCAATTGGTTTAAAATAATGTTTTATATTTTCATGTATTATGTACCTTATTTTCAATACACTAAACTTTAAAAGATCCTCTATTTATAAAATGTTCTGTAAAGTTATGTAATAAAAAGATGGGATGCCATAGTAAGTATCAAAGGGAGGTTTAGTTATTTGTATAAATTGGGATTTAAAAAATTTAATAATAACCATAGAGAAAAGTTTAAATATATGAAAACATCCTCGTATTTTGGTGAAATATTAAGTAAGTGGTTTCTGAACAATGAAATCCTTGTCTGGATATGAACAAGAGGATACAGCTCATGCATAGATGTATCTAGGGTTAAGCTCCCAAAACACCTATTTTATATAGACTTGAACGAGAAATGGTGTATGACAACGGGTCTTGTTGTACTCCTAGTTTGACACTCCTAGGGGATAAGTTTGGTTAATCATAATCTTTTTATGACCTATTATGAATGATTTATAGAAAATGTAATTCAAAATAATTAATAAAAACTTTAAGTATGATGTTTTACGACATAAAATTATTTTAGAGTTATAAGAATATTAAACAAACAAGTTTCTCACTAATTTTATCTTCTTTTAGAAAGTGTGAGGAAATAGGAGGAACTGTGTAAATGGTGAGTGCAATTGACCATGCAATGATGGCCCTCTGATGGAATCTAGAATGGAAACCTTCATGAGAATGATTAATCAACTAACTCAAGTTATGGGCAATAACTTGAATCAAGATGACAGAATAGTTCCACCACAAAGGGAAAAAAAATTTGTTGAGTCCTTTATACGTCAATGACCACCAAAGTTTAGTGGATCTACTAACCCATTGATTGTGGAATAGTGGATAATCTATATAGAATAGATATTTTATGCACTTAATTGTTCAGGATAAGAAAAATTAACTCTAGTTGTGTACCATTTAGAGGTAAAAGTTGATCAATGGTGGGAACTGATTAAAAACACGATGACATGTGGGGAGATTGAAGCTATGGAGTGGAAATATTTCATTAGAATATTCTGAAATAAGTATTTCCCTCATTTGATGAGAATAAAAATGTAAAAAGAGTTACAAAAACTGAAGAAAAAAAGGAGAATGAATATGTTGTAATCTATAAAATGAAATTCAAAATACTTTATTGTTATAACTCTATATTTTTCCTAGATCTTAATGGTAAGTTTGATAGATTTTTTGGTGGACTAAGACCTCATCTAAGGAAGAATTTAGCCAACTGATAGTATAATAACTATGAGGAAATTGTACAGAGTTCTATGAAGGTTGAAATGTAGTTCAGTGAGATGCATTGGTCTCACAAATCTAATGATAAGCAGATATAATTAGAGCCAAACATAAGGAAGAACTTTTATCAAGCTAGAGGTGTAAATCAAGTGAAACTTTCCATGTGTAACAAGTGTGGGAATAAGCATTCAAGGAATTTCTTTCTTGAGAGTGGGAAATGTTATAAGTTTGGAAGAAATGGTCATATCACTAGAAAATTTCAAAGTGAGGTAAAGACTCAACTTCTCAGCACAAACAAAAAAAGGAAAGATGGTGCAGGCCCTGCCTGAAGTCCAATGCTTCAAATGTGGATAGCTTGGGAACTTTTCCAATCACTGTCCAAATCTAAGTTTAGTGGAGGGGAATCACCATCATCCTCATCATATGGAAAAGGGATCAAGTTCATTCTTTTTCTATCAAGACAGTTGAAGTTGAAGCTCCAAATGATGTGGTGGTAGGTACTCTCATTGTTCTCTCAATGCTAGCAAGTACTTTGTTTGATTATGGTTCTATGCATTCCATTGTTTCATACAAGTTTTCAAAGAATATATAATCAATTACTAAACTATTAGAAGTAGATTTATCATTCAATACTCTTAGTGGGATTATCCAAGCATCATCAGTTTATAGACACTATAGTATTTACTTTGGCGAGCACAATATTATCACAAATCTAGTAGTCATTCCCATTCTAGAATTCGACACTATACTAGGGATGTAATGGATCTCAAAGTATAATGCTAAGACCAAATTTAGAATCAAATAAATATCATTATTCTTGAGTGGAAAAAATACAATTATCTTCAATGGAGGGATATCTCAACCTGAGATTTATCTAGAATCATTGATCATAGCCTTCTTTATGGAGTTGATCGATAAAGATAAAGAAGGGGTTGAAAGTATAAGAATAGAAAATGTTCCCATAATCAAAAAAATACATTAAAGTATTTCTAGAAGAGTTTCCTGGAACTCCCCTAGAAATATAGGTAGAGTTCTCTATTGAACTCATTCCTGGTTTCAAGAGGATATCAAAAAATTATATACAAAATGGAAAATGTAGAGCTGGAGAAATTAAAGAAACTACTCCAAGATCATTCAGAGAGGGGGTTTATCATACCAAGTGTGTATCCTTGGGGAGAATATTTTATCTTTTTGAATAATAAGAATGGATCAATGAATTTTTGAATTAATTATAGTGAACTTAATGGGATCACAGTGAATAACAAGTATACCTCTTCCAAGAATTGATGATTTATTTGACCAACTTCATGGGGCTTAATTATTCTCTAAGATTGATCTTCGAGCTGGTTATCATTAATTGAGGGTGAAGAAATAAGATATTCTAAAGACTGGATTCCAATCAAGATATAGAAATTATGAGTTTTTTGTTATTCTCGTAAGATTGAATAATGCACCTGCTATTTTTATATATTTGATTAATAGAGTCTGTAAGGACTACCTTGATAACATTTTGGTTTTTTTACATTGATGATATTTGGATATATTAAAAAATCCATGACGAGAATGAGGATTATATAAGGGTGATACTAAAAACTCTAAGGAATGAGTGGTTATTTGGAAAGTTTATCAAGTGTGGATTCTGGTTACATAAAGTTGCTTTCTTGAGGCACATTGTAACCTGTGAAGGAATCTCAATTGACCCTACAAAGACAATGGTTGTGGAGGAGTGGCATCATCCTACAACAGTAACTAAGATTCGTAGTTTTCTTGGATTAACAAGATATTATATGAGGTTTTTGAAAGGAAAAATCATGACTTTATAGTCCACTAACCAAGTTAACTCAAAAAAGGGGTTAAGATTATCTAGACAATGGAGTGTGTGGAAAGTTTCCAAGAGCTGAAGAAGAGGTTGGTTACTATAACCATGTTAACTCTACCCTCTATCGAAGAAGGATTCATTGTTTTTAGATATGAATCTATAAAAGGTCTTGGGTATGTCCTCATTCAAAATAATAATGTGATTACTTATGCATCTCGATTGTTAAAGGATCAAGAGAAGAATTATCCTACGCATGATTTGGAGCTAGATACAGTTGTTTTTTCTCTAAAGATATAGAGGCGTTATATTTATGGGGAGAAATGTGATATATACAAATAACACCAAAGTTTGAAGTATGTTTTCACACAAAATAATTTAACATGAGATAGATGAGGTGGTCGGAACTTCTTAAAGACTATGATTGTTCAATTCATTATCACCCTAGAAGAGAAAACAAAGTCGTTGATGCATTAAGTAGGAAGGACCCTATTACTCTATCAATGATGAGGATTCAAGGATCTCTTTTGATCAAAGACCTATTAAAACTGGATATGCAAATTGTAATATAAGGGACATCATAAACCCTATCCCATATGATTTCTCAACTGTCATTACTAGAGAATATCAAGAAATCTCAAAGAGAATATCATTTATTGAAGAAGAATTATGAGGCATTGATGGATGAGATGTTTTCGGAGTTCAATATTGATCAAGAAGGTGTACTAAAATTTCGTACAAGGATATGTACTCTATATATTCCAGAAATAAAGAAGGAGATAATGGATGAAGCTCGTACCTCTATATTCTCTATACATCATGTAAGAACTAAAATGTATAGGGACCTTTTGTGATTATTTTTTTGTGGGATAACATGAAAAGGGGGATAGTCGACTACACTGCAAGGTGACGAGTGTGACAACAAGTGAAGTCAATGAGAAAACATTCTAAAGGGGTATTACAAACACTACCCATACCAGCATGGATGTGGGACAATATCACTATGGATTTTTTTCACTAGTCTCCTAAAAACATCCAGATGAAATAATGAGATATGCGTTATTGTGAAATATCTTACCAAGACATACTATTTTATCTCTATCTGAGAAGACTTATCTCTTGAACAACTTTGTAAGATAAATGTGAAGGAAGTGGTGAGGCTATATAGAGTACCACTTTCTATCATTTCAGATCATGATCCAAGGTTCACATCATAATTCTAGATAAGTCTTCAAGATGATCTGAGTATCGAATTGAATTTCAGTATGGCCTATCACCCCAAAACTGATTTCCAATATAAATAGACTATTCAAATACTCAAGGAAATAATTAGAAAATGCTCTATGGAATTTAAAGGTGGATGGGATCAACACCTCTCATTAGTTTATTTCTCATACAACAATAGCTTCCATTTGAGTATCCAAATGGCTCTCTATGAAGCTCTATATGGTAAGCGATGTAAAACTACTACTTTTTGGGTTAAAGGTAGTGGGAAAAAGTGTCTTGGGAATGATCTAGTGCAATCGATGATAGAAAATTTTCATGGCATCCAACAACACATTAAGGCTACTCAGAGTCAGTAAAAGAGCTATGATGACAACCATCAAAGGGACATGGAGTTTGATGTTGGTGACCAATTATTCCTTCGAATTTCATATTGGAAGATAGTCACACAATTTGGGAAGAAATGGAATCCTATCCCCAGGTACATTGGCTCCTATGAAATCATTGATTTCAATGGATTAGTGGCTTATTGACTAGAACTTCCACCAAATTAATCTTAAGTTCATGGAGTTTTCTACGTATCTATCTTGAGGAAGTACATACATGATCCATCACATGTACTGAATCCGGAGGTGGTAAAACTGGAACATGATATCTCTTATGAGGAGCAGACGGTGGAGATCTTGCACCATATGGACAAGGTTATATGAAATAATACTACCCACCTCATTAAAATGTTATGGAGGAACCAAGTGTATGAATAAGGAACATGGGAACCAAAGGATACAATGAGGCATAAGTACCCACACCTTTTATCTTCCAAAAGAATGAGTTGAAATTTTGGGGATGAATATTATTATGGGAGTATGAAGGTAACCAACCCAAATTTTCTAATGATAATATTTTCTTAAAAAAAATTGTTTTTTATTATTTTTATACTCAATAAAACATTTTCCCTTTATTAATTAAGTGATTATAAATTGAAACGTAACCATCAGGTTTCAACCGTTATATGACCATTGATAAATTATGATCATTGGTCAATATGAACTTTGGTTAATATTACTATTGGAAAATATACTACTTTTAATAATTTTAACATTATAAGTATTTTTTATAAATTGAAGTTAAAAAGGAAAATTAATGCATAAAGAAGAGTCAAAGGCCTCATCCAGTAGAGTTGTTCCATACGAAGCCCATTTGTCAGAGAATGTGCAGGAGGTAGCGTCACTAAGATTTTCTCTAAACCAAGACTAATCTGAGCTTCAATATGTAGAGTTTGAAATAAATCTATTGTGGGAGAAGTTCAAGTTAGTAGAAATTTCCAGTCAAGTGATGTTACTTGATACGCCCAATGATTCTATCATCATCACATACCTTACCCTTATGTCATACGTGGGTGTTATAAGGGGTTATGTTTCAAGGAATTAGTTAAATAAAGTGTAAACACTTTTTATTAATAAAATTTTTGTTCCATATTATCTACTTTAAGAATAGTTTTTCTTAATAAAATTAAGATTGATTTTGATAAAAAAAATTGGACTGGAATTGTACTTTTCAAGAAACAAATAATTATTATAATAAACTAGGGTATTATTAATACTATTTATCGTAATTAAATAGTGTTATTAAAACACTCCTTTTTAATTATAAACGATAAAATAATTTTAGTTTTTCAAGTATTAGAAATTTCACTATGCAATTATACTATGCATTTTATGTCTGCTATTATTTTTAATAAATAAGTATTTTATAGTTAAAAGTTAAAATTTTCCTATTTAGATATTCATTATGATATAATAAATTTTATTTTTTGAATTAATAATATCTATATTAGTTTAGGGTGAATTTATGATAATTTTATAAAATACTTTAGTTTTTTTGTGAATAGTGAAAATACAACTTGATTTTTTCAGAAAGTTTAATGACATCATTACTATGTCATAATGATGTAATGATTAATTTAAAATTATTGTCAACTATTATGTGTTAAATTAACTAAATAGGTATCCCAAGTGGCCAATACCATTGGATAATACCATGTTAAATCCCATGGGTTTTCAAATACCACCAACGAGGTGTCCAAGGAAATTAATAAAAAACTCCCTCACATTTGCTATAAATACCCACCCATTACTTCATTTACTTTTATTCCAAAATCAACATAAATTAATATCTAATATTTTTAATTCCCAATGAGTCCTCACAAGGTTTCATCAATCCCCCAATGTCCCAATCCTCTTGTATTAGGAACACTCTTCAAGGTAAGGGAATCTACCACCCTCCTCTTTTAATCAAGAACTCCTTTTTATATTATGACTTTTAATTTCCATTTTTTATTATATTGGAATATGTTATTATATATCCCCCTTAATTTAAATATTATTTAAAAATTATGAGAGACCCTTTTTCTCATCAACACATTTGGTGAATTTGTAAGTGACGATGTTAGGCTGTTAAAATTTCATAAGGGCAATCTCAACTTCTCTTTTACTTTCAAGTTCTCTTTTTATGTGGTATGTCTTTCAAATATAAATAACATGTTTTTATTTCCATTTTATCATATTTATTTACTGTATTAATATTATTTTATGAATGTGAGTCCCTTTTACTCTCCCTTTTTGATGTTTTTTAAAACCATGTTTTATACCCGTTATGCTGCCGATTTTACTTCTCAAAATTTCTCTCTTTTTCTCAAGGAATTATTTTATTTTATTTTATGAATACATAAAACTATTTCTTTTCTAGTGGTATTAACATATATTTCCAAATTATCTATTTTATTTTGCTATTAACATATATGAAAACTTCCTTCCTTTTTCATGGGTTTAAAATGACATATGAATCATGTTTTTAAACACTTTAAAAACGTCATGATTTTGATATGAAACCCATTGATTTTATTCTCCATGGGTTATATATGAAATTTTTTCTAATTAAATATGTGGATAAAATTAATTAATAAATATTAAGGTTAATACCTGATAGTTCTCTAATACATTGGGTAAATAATTTAATCTCTAGAGATGATAAGTTTTATAATACCTTAGTGAATAACCATGGTAATATTAATGACACCTTGGTGAAAAACCGTAATGATATTATTATTAATGACTAAATTAAATGTTGTATCTACATTTCCATTTAAATACTAATGTTCTTAATTTAATGACATTATTATTTCTTGAGTCTTATCATTATACCTCATGTTCTTTTTATTTTACCTTATGGTCACCTGTAAAATGTTTCCCTTATTTTCCTTTACTGTGCCTTATGCTCACCCTTTCCTTTGATGTATTTCCACAGGTTATTATATGTGGTAATTTTACTTATTATTAACCAATTATAAAGTCATTCATGTGGTTTAAAATAATTTTCTATGTTTTCAAGTATTATGTACCTTATTTACCAGGCACTAAACTTTAAAAGATCATATATTTGTAAAATGCTATATAAAGTTGTGTAATAAAAACAGGGGATGACATATTAATTCAATAATTCCTTATTATTAATTAAATATTAATTCAATGAGTAAAACTATACATTTTTAAATATCATTTTTAACTTAGAAATCTGGTGTTCAACATGTTAGAATATAAGTAACATTTCATTCTAATTTCCAATCACTTCTTTTAATTAATAATTTTTTGTTAATATTAAGTTATGGATTTATTTATAATCCAAATAAACCTTTTTTTTATAATAAACCAATTTTTATCATGAAACTAAATAGCATTGATATGTTTTTCTACACATAAATTTTAAGCATAAAAACACACTTTTTCTAAAAATGGTTTTTATGCATTATGTGTGATAATAATAAAATTAATTTTTCTAAACTTTAGATATTTCATTTGATAAAATTATTTTTATGTTTTAGATAAAATATTTTATAATTTTTAATAATTTAAATTTCATTTTTTCCATAAAAGTATGACTACTCGGATTAAAGTTAATGATCATTGTAATGGTAAAATTGTTATTTTTAAAGTGTTTTATTAATGTTGTATAATTTTTATCTAACAAATTAAATTGTTATATTTTATATCATAAATTTTATTTTTTTTAAATATTAAAATATAAAAATATATTTTCAAACATTCAATGGATAATCAGTACTGAATGATATTAAGAACACTTACTGGTAAAAACAATAGTTTTCTAAAAAAAATTCCTAAATATTAAAAAAATTAATTAAAAAATTAATTTTCTTCTATATATAAGTTTATAAAGACCCCATATTTTGTTTTATAACATCATTATTTGGTTATAAATGTCACCTTATATTTTAATAAAATATAAACTACTAGGGTTCCAAGATAAAACCAAAATGGTAAAATGAAAAAATCAATTGTTAAAAGGTTTGAAACACATTTAAAACATGTTCTAAAATGGGATTTGGAGGCTTGGTAAAACATATCACATGAAAAAATCCATTATTTATCACTTTTTTATCCTTTTAACATTAAATATTGTCAATTCATTATTGAAAAATATTGGGTGTTCCTAAAACATCAATTTTCTTCACATATAAAAGGGGACAATTACACCCATTCATGCCACACCCATTCCTTTAAATTACTTGATAATAATATAAAATTTTAATTCTATAATAATCCTCTATCAACTAAATAATACTATTTTCTCAATTAGTTAGGATAATCAATTCATTTCTAGGATACTTTCAAGAGAAAGTTCACGGTGCCAAAGTTTGAAGTACTTTCTCATTGCCTTTCCTTCTTAATATTTATCTTCCAAACCTACCTAAACTATAGTAATATATTGAAATAGGTATAATTAGTATACTTAAGTGTTATTATATTATTTTAAAAACCATTAATTATTACTTTACATCAACTTATAAAAACAAAATAATTTTAATCATGTATTGTGAGGATTACCCCCTCAATAAAGTAACGTTTTTTATTTTTCATCTTTATTTTCATTATTTATCCAAAAAAATTGAAATATGATTCACCAAATTAAAAAATATATAAAATATATAATTATTATTTTATTATAATGATATTATTCACTTCCCTAACTATACCCATCCATCAAGATGTAGTGTGTTCATGTTTGGGTTGATTTAACCACCAACTAGTACAATGCTATAAAATATATCATGGATGACTATGGTAACTTAAAAAATAACATTATTATAATTTAATAAGAAAATAAATATTTTTTATAGTTATATTAAGTATTTATATTATCATATTTTATCGAAACAATTATTAAAAGAACCCGACACCAATTCAATTTTCATACAAATATTAGAAAAAACAATATCATAAATAAATATATTATGAAAATAAATGTCATATATTAAATAAAATATATATTTATAAAGTTATTAATAACTTATCTAATAAAATTAATTTTATTATTCGTTAATTTGGGTACATGCACAAAACAAATCAAGAATAATGTAAGGTTTCTTGGCTCAAATTTTCACCCCTTGAAACATATTTCGTATTATACACCATGTTTTCTTTTGAATGGTGTAACATCTACCAATTTAATATATTGTATCATGATTATATTATATTTAATTATATTCAATCATCTATTCCATGTTATTTCTCTAATGGGTTTTTGGCTCAAAAATTACAAAAGCAGTGAGGGTTTATTATCTATAATTCCATTCTTTGAGAAACATTTGTATTATGCACCTAATTTTATTTATATGATGTATATACTGCCTATTTTATTTATTACACAATGAAATATCGTTCAATAATGGTATTATAAATTCAATTTCAATCTCTCTCTCATTCAAGGGTTTTTATTTAAATGTTAATCAAGCCATAAGGTTTCTTTCCCCAACATCATTTTAAAATCAAAATCTCTAAATTGTGATAACCCATCTAGGGAATTTTTATAATCATTTATTCCCACAACACAAACATTTCTTCCCCTATAGTTATAATTGGTGTAATTTTTCCCCTTTATCTTGTTTTAAACTATATGTTTTATAGCCTTTTAAAAACGATGTGGTTTTCAACAAAAAAATTACTTAAAAAACATATATTAAAAAGTGGATTTTATTTTTTGTTCAGATTTTTATCTTTGGATCCGCATTTTGTGCATATCCTTGTGTTTATTTCTAAATTTGAAAAAATAATTTTCAACTACCTTAAAATTAATTACAAGTATTTTAAATAAAATAATTTTAACATTTTTCATATGGGTTATTTTTGGAAAAAAAATCCTTTTTAGTGTTTCTATGTGAACATATCATTCCATAACCATTGTCATTTTATATGAAACTTTCTAAATATGTTTTAATGGTTTCAAAAATAAATTAATTTTCTTGATTATTTTTACAAAATTTATTTTAAAATTATTTTCAAAGATCAATGATATTCCTTATTTCCAAATTGATTTTTTTATAAAACTTATAAAAAGTTCTTTCCGTTAAAGACTTTGTCCTTTGATATATATTATTATTGATAAATAATTATCCTCAAATATTACCTTACACCTTATTTTTATATATGTATTATATAATATTATTTTCTATAAAATATATGATCCAACACTACCTTTGTATTGCCAAACCATCCAATGTGAATATGAATAACTTTTCTTACAATGCCTTTCCTTTTTGAATACTCAGTTTTTCATTTCATTGATTGAAGAGCTTTCACGAAGATTTCATACATCAACTAATTTGAAAAAATTATTGACTTAACTATATAATAGTTTTCAATATTCTATAAATACCATATTTCTTATTATCTTGATTTAATGGTATTTACCTTTAAAGTTATTTAATATATTTGGATACCCATTTATATTTCATTAGTATATCATGTTACAATTATGGATCAAATTATAAATGTTTTCCTTAAGTGGTTTATTTTGAAAAGGATAAGAAGCCCATTATATTTCATTAGGTTCTTTATGATATAATGATGATTTATTTTGGGTGCACATATTTATAGATGATGATGTGTGGGGTATTATATTTTCATCTAATGCATTGGTTTAAGTTCATATCTCAGATGATTTTCAAGTGTGGACATAATGAATTTTTCACATATGTGTGGGTATAATGAGTTTACTCACATTTTATGGCACATACATAATGAGTTATTTTACATAGCTGTGGGAATAATGAGTTTTCTATCAATGTTTTTCCTATGATTATGTGTGTGCACCAGTTTTATGTTTATTTTCATAACTATGTTATGATCTTATGGCTCATGTTTATTGAATCATGTTTTTACACTATTTTGATTCATGTATTGTGTTATTAAAACCCATATTCAATGATTTATTATCTATGATTTGTTTTTATAGATTTCTTTTGTATCATAAATATACCCATATTTTCATCTTATGATCACTCATGATATTTGATTGTTATCACTTAAGTTTACTCTTACTGAGCTTCTGAGCTCACCCCTTTCTGATATTTTCATTTCCATAGGTTATGAAGAAAATTAATATGTATGATGTGTCTAGAATAGTATCTTGTGTGGATAATTTATGAGACATGTTGAAGACTTGTTTTTTATTAAGCAGTTTCTTATATAGTGTGAAAATGTATGTTAGATAAAAAATACAAGAATTTTTTTAGTTAATATTTTGTCCAAATTCTCTAAAACAATAAACCTAAAAGACCATGATAATTTATTATACTAAAATATCTTATTTAATTAATGTAATTGATATGGTCATGTTCATAGGATATTATAACTATAATGATCATATAATGGATTTTAGTAAAAAAACATTCCAATAAAGTGATTTATAGATAAGATTAATATGGTTTGGTTATATCTTATTGATTCTTAAATATTTATTCCTTACATTTTCTTATTATAATATTCATTGTATTATAACTATGATTAGTTCATTATATGAATTTATATACTTGGTTTACCTTGATTTGTAACTTATTTATGGGTTACTGCTTTGTGAATTTCGTACACATGATTGATGTTGTACTAAATGGATGAGAATGATTCTTTGATACTTCTTGGGTAGGACTTTGACCTGAAATCCAATGGTTATGTTTCTATCATGTGATACAATTAAATTTACCAATATTATGAATTTATTTTTATGATATAGAATATGTGTAGCCTTATGTTTCCATGTAATGCATGTGTAGAAGTTTGGAACTAGTCTTTTTGGTCCATCTAAGGACATGTGTATTGGTTATACATGGGGATTTCATATACACATATGATATATTCCTTACTGAGAGGGGAGAGACCGCTTATAGAGGAGGGATGGGTATATTTATATTATTATTGGTATATTTTTATTCTTTTCTTCATATGAGAAGATGAGTGGCCTCCTCTAGAGGATAATGATGATGCGAATATGTAGTTTCTTTCTATGAGACAGTGGCCTCCCTTATAGGCTGATTATGGATACATACATACATACATACATACATGAATAAATACATACATACATGAATGCATGAATTAATATATAAATATTTAAATGATTCCTCCTATAGATGATGGATTCCGATAGACATCCTTGATGGCTAGGTCCATTATGGAGGATAGTTACAGTATATGGATTCTAAGCATAGATTTAAGTATTTTTTTCTATTGTCACTGAAAATTTTGACTATTTTATTAATGAATATTATTTATTTACTTGATTAACTCATAATCATGTCTAATTTATTTATTAAACATCTTATTTAATAGAATTCCTATGATTTTTTGTATCCAAATTTCATTGTTTTCCATATGTGTATACTAAGATTTATTGCAGAATGGATGAGATCATGTGGTTACTTCCATGGGGTACATTATACTCACTCCCAATACATGTTCTACTGAGAATGCATGTAGACATTTTTTCACATAACCCAAGTAAATTTAAAGCATCTGCACATATAGGATGAGGGTGTCAGAGCATGGATGGATACCATAAATGGTGTATAGAGTATGGATAGATCCTTTTAGAGTATCCAACGGTCATGTGGAGCGAGTATAATGGGGTAATATTAAGAATTATTCATGATAGACTCCTCACATGGGACTTTAACTATTTCTTTCTAGGACATATTTGGCTTGATTAACATATATAAAGTGGTATTTATCTGCTTTTACACTTTTTATTGATTTTATGGATTATTTGGAAAATTATTTAATGTATATTCATATTGATATAATTTTTTTTCTCATATTGACTAGGTAAATTAATAAATAGATGTCTCACTGGTGAATATCTGTATTTAGATCCCCCATGTGTTATTTCCCTAAAGGTTATTTCATAATTTCAACTACACTCTATTTATTTATTTTTTTACTTGTTTGTTTGTTTATTAATTTTTAAAGAGGGTAAACTATTGAAAGTTGGTTCCCTATACCCAACTTTTTTATGCACTTTTATTATCATTACATGTATAAAGTTTGATATATACATGGGTTTATCTTACCAGAATAGTGTTGATACTTTTTTTTCAACTACATTAATGGTAATTTCCATAGATTACATATCATATCAAAATGTTATAGCAGTTATCAGAATATAATGAGAACCTATAGATATTATGAAAGTAATCAAAAAGTTATTTCATATGGTCTGGATACATCATACTGAATATACAGAGTTGATGTCTGACTATCAAGTGTCGGGGGGTTATAAGAATTGTGATTTATTATCATGAAGTTTACACTTGCTGA
Source organism: Viscum album (assembly GCA_963277665.1). Classification (NCBI taxonomy): domain Eukaryota; kingdom Viridiplantae; phylum Streptophyta; class Magnoliopsida; order Santalales; family Viscaceae; genus Viscum; species Viscum album. Next base: position 1,188,886,536 of record OY728164.1, read on the forward strand.
TCTCTTGTATGTGGGATAATGAGTAGAAGCCCATCAATAGGAGCACCACGTTTTTTTGTCATCGGTTATTCCTATCTATGAACATGTGTATTGGTCTCTTGACTTGATATCATTATAAATGTGATTCATTTGATCATGTACTTTGATGTAAGAAGAAAACCATGACAATAAATTCATGGTGAGGTAGAATGTGTTAGGATCATCATTGGTGGTATGACATTGGTTTAATGATCAAGAAATAGTTTTTTGTTCCTGAGTTGAGGAAGTAATATCTCGGACCTAGTTGATTAGGATTGTGGTACCTTCATTAAATCCATGGCTATAGTAGTTTAAGGTAAATCCTTCTAGTTAGATCAAAAAATAATAAATTAAGGAAAATAAAATGACACAATTGTGCATCCTGATTTGTGAGATATCATATTATAAAGAGATTATAATACAAAGATGTTTTCATAGGATAGTTTTCATTTATATAACTATTAATTATCTCTTTAGGGGCCTTGATGAGTTGTTAGACCCAGCTCTTGGTCTATAAATATTATTTACTACAATTAAGATAAGGTCCTAGAGGATTAGACACAGTATTTCATTCAAGATTCTTCCATATTTTAGTGGATAGGTATATAGGACTTGGTTGGCCCTTCCATAGGGTCTGAGAGCTGTACAAGAATTACCGATCACCACAAAATAAATAATTTCATTATTATTTGAGTATAGAATAATTTGGTTGAATTTATTCATTAAAAGTATATTAAAGTGTTTAAGTAAATACATGGAATAATATTATATAAATTAATATTATTTTAATATTCAAGGTTTGTTTAATATTATCATGGATTATGAGTCGAGTTGATGGCTCGGGTTTTATCATGTAATATATTTAATATATATTAAAATTATATGATAAAATATAAATAATATTTATAATGGATTTAGTTTATCATAATTATTTATTTATAATTTTTTTAGTGGATACTAAATATACGGGAGTCGGGGATCCCTAACTGGGTATTTTGGACATCCACTATATAAGTAGATGAGGAGCTTGTTTTTGTGTGTAGTTTATTTCAAGGTATTGAGAGATCCTCTCTCCTCCCACATCCTTGATAGAGAATGTATCTATCTGATAGAGCGATCCAAGAATTCCTTCGCAGATCAGAAGCACAATATCGAGGTGATTTTTTCAACGTCAAAAGAATTGTTGAATCTCTGAACTACCACCTAGAATTCGATGAAAGGTATATGCATGGATTCTTGAAGCATGTTTTGATAATTTAGATGAGTTCCACTTATGATCCTTTATTAAATAGTCATTGGTGATGAGTTGTATTCAAAAATGTATCGAATCAAGTGAGGTAACCATTTATTAAATTTTTTATTTTAAATATTCACATGACATCCTTAGACCTCTAATGAGGGTCAAATCACCGGAGATAATGAAATTATATCTCTCCAGTGATGAAAATTTTAAAATCCCTAACCAACCAGCTTCTGGTTCATGCTTTGATACCTTCAATTGGTATCAAATGTATCTTGGGAATTTTCTAAGATAAGAAAATTTTAATTTTCATTATGTTAAATATAGGGATTTAAATTGGTCTCAATGGAAAAGATCATGTGCCGATCTGATTCTAGATAGACAAGTTATGATCATTCGAAATTTTTAGTATAGATTGAAAGCATGATTGTTGCAGTTTAAAAATTTAGAAATAGTATATATATATATATATTAATTAAATTAAAAATTAATTTATTATTTTATTGGTTTAAAAATAATTATATTTTTATTATTTAATCTAATAAATTTAATTTTGATATTAAATTAAATAAATTTGTTAACTTAATTTTTGGACTACAATTTAATTAATTTCTAGGCATAACAAAATAAATTATTTAAATTATATAATTCATTTAATTTATTTAAGAGCCCACAAATTTAAATTTATTACATTTAATTTTATCACGTATTTTCTTTTTGTACTGACCGGTCTTATTGAACCTATGTATGTTTTAATTTTTTAAAAATATTTATTACAACTATGTGTGATGTTTGTAATAAGTAGTTAATTTTATGATGGTCTACACATCATATTCTTTTCGTTCAATATGTGTAAGGACCCGCATGTCTAATTTATCTGTATGTATTTTGGGCTTCCCTATAACCGCTCCTGCATTCCAGTATACATGTACATTTTACAATGACACTGTAAGGTGAATACCCTGCCAAGATATGGCGATACCTCATATGAGAACTTAATACACTGGATTGGGGTGTGCTATGACACTAATAAAGATTTGACCCAAGTATGACAAACCTAGGTCATGGTTGATCTATAGAGTTTAAATGGATCAACCATTATTAGATTCTTAAGACCAGTTAGGTAATTTATTTACTTTAGGCATTGTTTATTATTTTATTAATTTTGTTTTTTGCAAGAACACGTAAAATAATAAATAGATAAAATGCATACAGTTATGGTGAATGTATTATATTAAATGAAATTTTGGATCTTACCAAAGATATTGATAAGAAATTTTTTTTAGAGAATATTCTTAAGAAACTTGAGGAAGTTAATTCTAATAAGGATAAACTTTCTAAGGATCTTAAAAATCTGTTTTTGGAAAAAGTTGTTTTAGAGGATAAACTGAACTCTAAATCTATTATTCCTGAGGATAAGAATTTAATCCTGAGTCTAAAATCTGAAATATTTTCATTGAAGAAACTTCTTGCAAATTTTACTTCTGGTAAGGAAAATTTTGACAAGATGTATTCTCAGATCCGACCTCATGGTAATAATCAGGGTTTAGGTTATACTCATGAAATACCTATTTTTAGAAACAATTATTTTCTTCCTTAAAGAGCCCCTTTTGTACTAAATTTCAAAGTGGTGGGCATTGGAAGAAAAAATTTTATTTAAATAAAGTTCAATCTTTTGAGTTTCATAAAGCTTATTTTTCCAAGAAAATATGGTTACCCAAGTCTTTGTTATCTAACAATTCTGGATCCAAGCAATTTTGGATTCTGAAAACCTAACTCTTTATTTTTCAGGATAATGAAGGAAGTACCAACAACCTATGGTACATGGATAGTGTATGTTCCAAGCACATGACTGGTAATAAAGACTATTTCAAAAAGATTTTAAAAACTAAAGCTGGAAAAGTTACCTTTGGAGGTAACTCTCAAAGAGAAATTGTCGGTATAGGTTACATTATTATTATTGGTAAAGCTATAATTTCAAATGTTCTTTTTGTAAAAGGCCTTAAGAACAACCTCATCAGCATAAGTCAATTATGTGATGATGGTTACCTTGTGAATTTTAGAAATGATAAATGTTTAGTTCACAATTACAAGGATGATTTTATTCTCTCTGCCCTTCGGCATGATAATGTGTACACCATAAACCTAGAAGACCTTAGAAGTCAAGATCTACCTTGTCTTAGTGCATTTGAAGATTAATCTTGGATTTGGCATAGAATACTAGGACACTGTAACTTAAGTAATCTTAGTAAACTTTCTAAGAAAGAACTTGTTCAGAATCTATAAAAACTTAGGTTTGATTCTCCAAAAGTCTGTGATCCTTGTCAATATGGAAAGAAACATAAATCTTTATTTAAATATCTAAGTGAAGTTACAACTTCTAATTCCTTACAGTTAGTGCACATGGACTTATTTGGTCCAACACAAACTGGAAGTATTGGAGGAAAATACTATGTGTTTGTTCTAATTGATGACTACAATAGATTTACTTGGGTCTATTTTCTTGAAATGAAATTTTAAGCTTTTTCTTATTTAAAAATCTTTAGAGATCAAGTTAAAAATGAGAAAAATCTATCATTGATAACTATTCATAGTGATCATGGTGGAGAATTTGAAAATTATTATTTTAAAACTTTTTGTAGTAAAAAGGGTATTACTCACAAATTTTCAACTCCAAGAACTCCTCAATAAAATGGGGTTTTTGAAAGACGAAATTGTATTCTTACAAATATGACAAGAACCATGTTGAGTGAATATTCTATAGCTAAACATATTTGGACTGAAGTTGTAAGTACTGCCTGTTATACTATAAATCGAGTTTTGATTAGATCCTTTCTTAATAAAACACCTTATGAGTTATGGACTGGCCAAAAACAAAAAGTCTCTTACTTCAAATTTTTGGGTTTCAATGTATTTATCTTGAATATCAAGGATAACTTACATAAATTTTCACCCAAATCCGGTGAAGGAATCTTCTTAGGATACTCCACAAACTCTAAGGCATATAGAGTTTTCAATAAAAACACTTTCACTATGGAAGAAACAGTACATGTTAATTTTTATGAAAATGATCCTTTTGTTTTCAAACAACCTGAATATTTTCCTGATATATTTTCTAAAAATGATAACCAACCTTTGATAGAAGATTCTTCAATCAAAGATAATGTTCAAGAAAATATATCTGAAACATTTACACCTGAAAATTTTCTACCCTATGTTGATGAACAAGTTTTTCAAAATCTAAGTCAATTGCTACTTAGGAATCATCCCAGTGATAATATCATTGGAAATGTTATCCAACTAGTAAGAACTAGTACTTCTTTAAGGAATAAAGTTGAAAATGTTGCATTTATCTCCTAATTTGAACCAAGGACTCCATAAGAAGCCTTGGGTGATAAATATTGGATCAAGTCTATGTAAGATGAACTCAATTAATTTGTAAAGAATCAAGTTTAGACCTTGGTTGAAAAACCTAAAGAAAATTATGTTATTGTAGTAAAATGGGTTTTTAGAAACAAATGCGATGAAAATATAGTTATTTTAAGAAATAAATCAATATTATTTACTAAAGGATATAACCAACAAGAGGGCATAGACTATGAAGAAACTTATGCTCTTGTATCAAAACTTGAATCTGTTTGTATTCTTCTATCCTTTGCAAAATTCTTTAATTTTAAACATTATAAAATGGATGTAAAGTGTAATTTTATTAACAGTTATGTACAGGAGGAAGTCTATGTAGATCAAGCCCTATCTTTAAAGATACAAAATATCCTAATCATGTTTATAAACTTACCAAAGCTTTATATGGACTTAAACAAGCCCCTAGAGCTTGGTATGATAGACTTTCAGGATTTTTACTTCAAAATAACTCTGTTAAGGGAACTGATAATCCAGCCATTTTTATTAATAAAAATAATAAATATGTTTTTACTGTACAAATCTATGTTGATGACATCATCTTTGGATCAACTCAACAATCCTTAACTGATTCCTTCACGAATCTTATGAAATCTGAGTTTGAGATGAGTATGATGGGTGAGTTAACTTTTTTTATTAGTTTTCAAATTTCGCAAAAACTAGAGGGAAATTATATATCTCAACATAACTATATCAAATATCTTCTTAAGAAGTTTGGGTATGACAACACTAAGAGTATATGTACTCCTATCAGAACCTCTAATACTCTTGATATTGATGAAGCAGGGAAACCTACGGATCAAACATCTTATAGAGGGATGATAGGAAGTTTACTTTACTTAATAGCTATTTGACTTGACTTAATGTTCTTAGTATTCTTATGTGAAATATTTCAATCAAATCCTAAAGAATCCCATTTAAAGGCTGTAAAAAGAATTTTTCGGTATTTAAAGGTAACTTTAGATTTGGGACTTTTTTATTCCTCTGGAAACGCTTTTGAACTAAAAAGTTTTTCGGATGTTGACTTTGGTGGTTGCAAAATGGATAGAAAAAGTACAAATGAAACATTTAATTTCTTATGAGATTCCTTAGTTTCTTGGTCTTGCAAGAAACAACATTATGTAGCACTTTCAACTACTGAAGCTGAATATGTAGAAACTGGAAGTTGTTGTGATCAAGTGTTGGGGATGCAACACACACTCACATACTATGGTATGAGTTTTACTAAGACTCAAATAATGTGTGATAACACAGGTGCCATTTCCCTAAGTAAAAAACCTACACATCACTCTCGTGCAAAGCACATAGATATTAGACATCACTTTCTTACGGATCACACACTCAAAAGAGATATTTTTCTTTAATTCATCGGAATGCAAGAACAACTTGCTGATATTTTTACAGAGCTATTACCTTCTGATAGATTTGAATACATTAAATATAATCTAGGAATGATCTCTCTAAGTTAATCATTCATATCTACTTCTTGTTTAAATCAACTCCTAACATTAAATAACTCCTTATTTCTGGGGGAGTACATATGCTTGCTTGTTTTTATTCTTTTCTTAAAGTTTTTATCTTTCTCTAAGTTTTTTTATTGAAAATTTCAGTATTGAAAATTTTGGTATTGAAAATTTCAGTATTGAAAATTTCGGTATTGAAAATTTCAGTATTGAAAATTTTGGTTTTGAAAATTTCAGTTTTGAAAATTTCAGTATTGGAAATATCGGTATTGGAAATATCAGTATTGATATCCTGGAATCTAAAACTTCCAAGAAAATTATTATAATACCGAAAAACTCCTTAGAGTATTCCAAAAGGTAAATTTTCATACTCTTTATTTTCTTTTCTTAAGTTTCAATTGTTGGTATTTCGAAATTTTCAATTCTGGTTTACATTACTACAAACAATCAAAATTCATATTTCCTATATCCATCCTCAACGGTCAGATCAAATTAGTTTTTTTTTCAGCCATTTGATTATCTTATGGAAGTTGAAAGGTCATAGATACGTCTATATAAGGGATACGTCATTTAAGTATCGCACCACTCTTACTAATCTATGTGCTAAAGTTTTGTTTCCATCAAAGCTTTCATTCTGGTTCTTTTGTCTCTATCACCATGAATGACTCCTAAATCCTCAACAGACCAAATGCTGACTAGCAAGGAAATAAAGGATTGGTCAATATTTAGGGAAAGGATGGTTTGACCTAACTTCTTTTCAAAATATGACAATCTTATTTCCAAGGTGATAAGAACTAATGGATGGTAAAGTATCTGTGTGGATATGGAGAAAAGTCAGGATTCGGTTTATCCTAACCCGGTTAGTCAGTTCTATGAATCTGTTACTTTCTTCCAAAAGGATGGTAAGGATCTATTTAAGTTCAAATGTTATGATAAGGCATATATAGTCCCCTACAAGAAGGAAATAAATGTTCTTAACATTCCGTATAAAAGGGAAGATATTCTTTGCTCTCAAAAACTTCCCGAGAAGGAAGGTTCTTTTAAAAAAATCCATAGCTCTAGATTATCTTGGTCTCAAGTATGTTAAGAATCCAAATATTATGAATCTTTCAACAAACCACAAGATGGTATCTCTTTGGATGTAAGGATTACTTATACCAAGAAAAGGAGATAAGGACTCTCTAAAGATATGTGATCTCTTTCTGTTAGACTTTCTCATCAACTCAAGGAAGATCAACTTTGTGAAGTACATATTTCTTACCATCCAGGCAATAAAAGGTGGATCCATCATATCTCAAATTATTATGTATCCAGCAACTATCCCTAAGATAATTGTTTTGTGTCTTCAAGAACTCAATGTCCCATTCCGATTAGTCTCAAAGCCTTTCAAGATTTTGTTTCTCAGTGATGACACTCTAAGAAGAATGAAGGTAGAGTTTTTACAAGAATCCAAAAGTTTTTGAAGAAATGGTTATCCAGAACAAGGGTGATGTTCTGGAATCTTCAAAATCGGTACCCAAGAAAAGTAAACCTCATTAAGAAAGCTTGCTAGTACCAGTTTCTGAAATCCTGGTATCAGTACCTCCTCCTACAAAGAAACTAAAATCCTATTCTGATGCAACAATTGTAAAGTGGAGAGAGATGGAAGCTACCAGATAAAAATGAGATCCTTCCTTTGGCTTAAATCCTACAGAGTCCAAGGCCTTGAAAATAAAGCAAGATGAAAATCTTGAGAAAGAAATTAAGGAGAATAAGTTAAAGAAGAAATCCTTGGAAGTGGAAGTTTGTTAGCCTCTTTTGAAATCTATAGAAAAGAAGTTTCAACAAGTACAAGAATATGAGGTTGTCCATAAGAAGCCGGTTGTCACTCCGAAAATCCAGAAAGCTATGAAAGTTCTATCTTTCGCAGAACTTGTCCAAGAAATAGAAGATCAGATTATCCAAGAATACTATGATGATATTCTAATGGAATTAGAATATTACGTTGGAACTCCTCTGAGTTCGGTTTTTAAATATGTTTCTGAAGAAAAAGTTTAATAACAAGTTAAAAAACAAGTAAAGGAATAAGTTAAAGAAGAAGTTGAAGAAGAAGTTGTGGAAGAAGTAGAAGTTGAATATGAAGAACAAGTTGGAGTTGAAATGGAAGAAGAAAATAAAGATGAGGTTGATCAACAATGTGGTGAAGAGGAAGAAATTCAGGAAGAAGAAAGACAAGAAGGATCTCAAAATCATGAGTTTCAAGAGGAATAAGGAGAACAAGAAGATCTTGATGTTATCCAAGTATCTAATGAACAATCTCCAGTTTAAAATCCTGAAAAAGGAAAGAATGTTTTGGTTGTCTCATCTAATAAGGAAATGCCTCAAAAATCATCTAAGAGAATAGATAAATCAACATCCTTAACTCCAAGAGGAGTTGATAATGGAAAATATATTTCAGGCTCTGAATCCTCATCTTCTGTTGAACAAGATTTTGTCAAGATATCTTTAAGAAAGTTGGTCAGCACCATTCTAGTTCTTGCAAATATAGATTCCCAGAGTCAAATGATGCAAGAAAATCTGAATCAATAGATGGAATCAACCAATATGATCATGGGAATGGTGGTAAAGCAAGAAGCAGACTTTAGTAATCTTTTGATTGGTTACAAAGATCATAAGGTGACTTGTATGAAAGTCTTTAACTGCACCAAAACCATCAATGAAGAGCTAAGATAGTTCAGTGAATTCATGGATTCAACAAACAGATCTTTCAATAATTGTGAAACTTAGTTCAACAAGGTCAAGGCATCAATTTTTGAAAAAGCTAGTCAACTCAATTCTATTTCCCGGTCTGTTAGCAGTGAGAAGGAATTCAGAGCCGAATTAGAGAGAAAGGTGGCTACTAAAGAATAAAGGATCTTGTCTTTAGAAAAGAAGAATAGAGATTAGGATATCCTATTGAAAAAGTTTGAATAATATCATAAGGAAGTGAAGAAACTCGAAGTCTTGATAAAAAAAATATTTTCTGAAAAAAAGAAGGATGGATGATTGTTCCTTACATTCTGATGTTTTGTTGTAATCTAAAACTTATTTCCAAACTTTTATTTAGAAGCTTCTTGCATATCTTTATTTTGTTTTTTGATTTATGCTTGCTTAAACTTACAAGTACATCTTATAATTCTCCATTCCTTTCACTCTTTTTGAAAATCACAAAGGGGGCGAATTTATTCAAAGTAAGAATTTAATAAAGATATCAAAAGAGAAGAATCTATTAAGGGAGAGTATGGTAAGAAAAGATAATGAATGAGTAAGGGGGAGTTTTCAGTTAAGAATATATGTTAATCTAAGGGGGATATTTCTTCTTATGAAAGAAAATCAGATACTAAAGATCAAGAATATTATCCTTGGGAAACATAACCTAAGGGGGAGATAGTCATATTCATCAGAAATTTCATTATAAGGGGGAGATAAGTTTTTCATACATGTTTATCTAAGTCAATATATTATTCCTTAGAAAAGTGTTTTGTGATTTCTAAAAAGGGGGAGATTGTTGAGTCAATAAGGATATCTTATGACTTTCCAATTTCTTATGGTTTTATGTTTTGAAAATCACAAACACTTTTTCTTAGGTTATATTTTTTAAGTTCTGTTTTTTTCTTCTCTAAAGATCTAGATTTTTCATTCTATTATAATAACAGATGTATCATTACAATTTTTCATACTTATAGATGTATCATTATGGTTTTCCATTCTATTAGATTTACATATTTTTTATATCATCTTTGTGATACCGAATCCGGTGTATAAGTGATACCGTCTTTGTGATACTGATTCCAGTGTATAAGTGATATCGTCTTTGTGATACCGATTCCGGTAAAAAAGTGATTTTGTTTTATGATTTTGAATCCGGTGAAAAAGTGATTTTTTTATGATACTGATTCCAGTACAAAATTCATTCTAATTTAATGATACCGACTCTAGTACAAATGTGATACTGTTTTCACAATACAATTTATTAAGATTCTGTTTTCTTGATAATGTTAGAGTTGTTTAATGTATCATTCCAATATTATCAAATTCTAAGATTTTTTATACTTGAAATTTATCTTTAACTTAACATTGTTTCTGTTACCTGAAATGATGTCGTACAATCTATTACAAACTAACCGTTTTATGTTTTACATATGTCCAGGTCCCTCCAAAATTTAAGAAAAAATATGACCATTAAAGAGGATCCAACTATTGGGAAGTATGCCTATAAATACAAGCTCATTTGAATGATTATAAATAGTGAATGGAAAAGAGATAAAAGTTGTGAAGTGATTTCTAGAGAAAGAGGGTCTTACAACTCTCAGTGCTTCATGTGGATGTCATCAACAACTTGTTCGGGTGTGAAAAACTTGTTCAGACTTGCTTCATGAAGATTCTAATCATGCTGATCATGAGCTTCTAGGTTTGGAAGACAGAGGTTCTGATTTCCTTTTAAATCGAGGGATTGCGTGGAAAGAAAGACAGATATTGATCTTTGGATTGAGGGATTAGCTAGGTTTGGGTAAGACGGAAGTTCTTGAAAGTATAAATCAGGGATCCTTTATCCAATGTTGTTTGACACCTTTCTCTTTGGGTTAAAAGAATCTTATTGTTACTTGTTTTGTATTACAAGTTGTTTTTATTCCGCTGTAATATTAACTTTGTTAAAGTTAGAAAGTATAAGTTTCTTATACATTACAATTCCATTACTATGATTTTATTAAAAATTATATATTCTTTAAGGTAGAATCTTTCCTTTAAGAAAGACTTTCTTAAGTTCTTATCTTAAGGTTGTGAAGTTTAAGAAAATGTTTCTTTAAGAGGTTTTGTGATTGTTTGTTTAACTTTGTTAAACTCAACTTTAAATGTTCCAAAGGAATTTTTAATGTATACAATTCACCCCCCCCCCTCTTGTATTTGAGAATCTCATTATACATATTCAATCCTACAAGGCGGTCTTCCAAGTCACCTACATAGCCATGTACTCAGCCGTTACACGGCCATTACACAATTATGCACGGAAACAGGGTACATGGCGTGTACTCAAGATTACACAACTTGCACTCATAAAATTTCCCCTTTCTTTATTTTTCCTCAAAAACAACCCAAAATAAAGATCGATGCCAGAAATGAAGATCTGGGTTCTTACAAAATCCCCCCCCCCTAAAGAAATTTGTCCCAGAATTTCCCTTCCAAGGGTGGAGAAGAAGAAACTTCAAACAACTATTGCCACTGTGATCGAATGTTGGCCTCCCTCCCCAAGTCTCGTCATGTACTCGCCTGTGCTGCCATATCACCCATAACAGAGGAATAGACCATCCATGAAGAACCTTTGTGCTACAATCCACAATCTGTATAGGGTGCTCCTCAAAGGATACATCCACCTCCAACTCAACCACCTCAGGTTGGAAAACATGAGATGGGTCGGTAAAGTAACGTTGTAGCTGAGAAATGTGGAATACGTCGTGCATAGCCTAGTACTTATGAGGTAACTACAACTGATAAGAAACCACCCCGACTCTCTCCAAAATCTCAAACAGACCGACGTATCTTGGTGAAATCTTTCCCTATCTCCTAATAATCATGTGTCCCAACCTTGGTGTGACACGTAAGAAAACCTGATATCTGATATCAAACTCCAGAGGTCATCTCCCTCGATCAACATAAGATTTATGGTAAGACTATGTAGTAGTCATCCTCTTATGAATCAAATAAACCTTCTTAGTGATCTCTTGGACAAGACAAGGTCCCAGCCTAAATGCCTCTCCTACCTCCATCCAACATAAGGGTGATCGGCATGGACTACCGTACAAGGACTCATAAGGTGCCATCTAAATTGTCTCCTGAAAACTGTTATTATAGGAAAACTCCACTAGGGGTATGTGTCTCTTCTAAGAACCCTTGAAATCTAGGAGGCATGCTCGAATCATGTCCTCTAGAACCTAAATCATGTGCTCAGACTGGATATCTGTCTGGGGATGGTAAGTTGTACTCAAAAGTAACTGTGTACCCAAATCCCTCTGTAGTCCCTGTTATACATGATAAGTGAAACGGGCATCCCTATATGAAATGATAGAGTGCAGAAACCAATGAAAATATACAATCTCTTAGGTGTATAACCTTCCAAACTCAACAAAACTGAAGGTTTCCTTGATCGGTAAGAAATGTGAAACCTTTGTGAGTCTATCAATAACAACCCAAACTGCATCATTACTTCAAGATGACCTCAGTAAACCTATCATGAAATCCATCGTGATATCATTCCACTTACACTCAAAAAAGGGTAGCTGATTTAAAATCCATACTATTTGCTGATGCTCCACCTTCACCTGTTGACAGGTGGAACATCTCATAACAAAACCATCTACATCCCTCTTCATACCTGGACACCAATACTGATGGTGTAGATCTCGATTCATCTTGGTGACGCCAGGATGAACTACCCAAACTGAGGAATAGAAAACCTGCATCAGCTCCTCACGTATGTCTGTTGACACCCATTCACTCCCATGAAAATGAAAGATATCATCCTCGTCTGTAGTCCACCCAATAGTAGGGTCCTCTCCTGACACACTCTCCCATAGGACTAGGCTTTCAGAATCTGATAGCTGCCTCATTCACACTCGATCTAGTAGAGTATAGGTAATAGATATAGAATAAATAAATTTATACCCCTGTCTGTCATTCACCTCCAAATGCATCTCATAGAACATATCCATAAGCTACCACTCACTCTTGGCCTCCTAAACTTTTTGTATTTGAGTCCTCCTGCTCAACGCTTCAGCCCCTGTGTTGCCTTTCTCGGGCGTGTAGGCAAGCTCCAAGTCAAAATACTGATGTACTCAACCCACCTTCATTATCTCAAATTCAAATCATGTTGGGTAAAGATATAATTGAGGATTTTTTGGTAAGTGAGTACCAAAAAATGATCTCCTAAAAGATAACATCTCCAACAGAGCAAAGCATGAACCACTACAGTTAACTCAAGATTGTGTGTCAGGTAATTCCTAGGATGTGGCCTCAACTGCCGAGACTCGTACACAACAACTCCTTCCCACTGCATAAGCACTGCTCCCAACACAATACCTGACGCATCATAGTAAAAAATGTAACTCTTTCACATATTTGAAAAAATCAGTATCAATGCAAATGTCAATCCCCATTTTAGGTCTTGAAAGGCTGAATCGTATGATTCGGTCCACAAGTAATTTACACCCTTATTAGTCAGGCTCATAAAGGGCACTGTTAAGCGTGAAAATTTCTATATAAAATTCATGTAGTAATAAACCAGCCCCAAAAAACATTGTACCTTAAATACGATCTTTGGATGCTCCTAGGAAACTACTACTCTCACTTTCTATGGGTCCACTAATACTCCTGTATCTGAGATAACATGACCCAAGAAGTGAATCTTGTCCATCCAAAAGTGGAATTTTGAGATCTTGGCATATAACTAATGCTCTCTCAATGTACTCAAAATGATCCCAATATGGGTGGCATGGTCGCATAGAGTGTGAGAGTACCCCAAGACATTTTCCATAAAGACTACCACAAAAGAATCCAAGTAAAGATGGAACACTCGGTTCATCAGTTCTATGAAAATTGTCAATACTGTTGTGAGACCGAATGGAATAACCACATACTCTTATAGACTATACCTTCTCTGAAATGTTGTAAGAGGTATATCTGATGGTCTAACATGCAACTGATGATAACCAGATCTCAATTCAATCTTCGAGAACACTCGGGCTCCTTGAAGCTGATCAAATAGATTATCAATCCTCGACAAGGGATATCAGTTCTTGATTGTCAACTAGTTCAGCTTATGATAATCCACACAAAGTATAATAATACCATCTACCTTCTTTGCAAATAGGACAAGTGAACCCCAAGGATGATTATTGGGTCGAATGAAGCCCTTCGCATGAAACTCCTCTAACTACATCTTGAGCTCCTGTAACTTTAGTGTATCCATACAGTAAGGCGGAATGGACACCTGTACTACTCCTGGTACAAGATCAATAGAGAAATATACCTCTCAATCCAGAGGTAAACCTGAAAATCCATCTGGAAATACATCCTTGAAATGATCCACCACTGGAGGAAAGTTCATATATGAAGTCCCCTAGTCATCAAGATATAGTCTAGCAATCTAGGCTGTAATTCCTCCCAACCCATGATGCTCGAGTCCAGCTCTACTCACCTGAATATCCCATTTTCCCTTGTATAGAAAAGACATGACCTTTGGTGATGTCAAACTCATCCTGCGGCGATAGTAGTCAAAAAATTCCTGAAAGAATACTAACTAGTCCATTTTGAGAATGACATCGAAGCATGTCATCTCTAAGACATAGATGTCCCATAAGAAGTGACACCCACCAACCTCAAGAGGGAACTCCTTGTACTAACATACACTAGTTGCCCTAATCCCCAAAAGAGTTTCTAGAATCATAACATCTTCAAGAGTAAAGATATAGAACCCAAGTCTCTCCACAATAGCAAAAAAATTAAAATTATGGTAAGCCCTATTATCAAAAAGAGTAAAAGCTAAAACTGATGCAACTAGAATCATACCTCAAACTATAAAGGGTATGGGATCCTGCTCCTATTGGGTATGTTCCACTGCAAAAGTCTGACTTGTACCATGACCCTGGGACCCTTCCTGACTATCCTAAGCTGATCCACTCTACTATCACTAAAAACTTGTAGCCTAACTACCATGGACGCGACCACCTCCTTGGCCCGAATAACCTAATGAACTCTAATTACTTGATGGATGAAAAAAAATGGTGGCCCTACACATGAATATGGAATCATAGTAGAACCCCAATCACCCACTAATGGTGAGGACATCTGGAAAAAATGCGGAAGATTAACCATATTTCCACAAGATCGGAACTCAACTGGGTTCTTCAGGCAATGTGGTCTCATATGCCCACTCTTCTCGCACTGGTAGCATACCACCTAGATATCTAAAGAAACATCGCATGATGACTCCCTACGAAACTTCCTGTTATCTCTCTAATGAGTACCAACCCTGGATGATGAACCACTCCTTCTCACAGCTCCCAACTCCCTCATATTACGCTTAGTAATCAGCGCCTGATTCACTATAGCCATCACCTAATTCATTCTAAAGACAATCACATGTGATTGGATGTCATACCTAAGACCATCCTCAAATCTCCTAGTCAATGATAACTCTTCACCTCCCAGAATAGGTTTGAAGCTCTGAATCTGTGTGAAATAAGAAGAGTAGTCCATCACCAAAAGAGTTCCCTGCTCGAAATGCATAAACTCTTGGGCTCGATCGGCCCTCAACGTCTCAGGGTAGAAGTAATCATAGAATATCCTATGAAATTATTCCCAAAGTATATCCCGATAACATCCTTCCCGTGAGATAATATCCTACCATATCTTGGCAAAATCACGTAGTATGTACGTTGCGAGATTCACCCTCCTCTCTGAAGGCGTCTCCAGATGCTCGAAGATAGCTAGCATGGCCTCCAACCAAGACTTTGTAGCATGTGGTCCTCTATCCACAGAAAAAGTGGGGGGTTGTTTCTACTAAAACACTTGTGCCAGCTCTTCCATAGGTGGGGTAGGATATGGTGCTCTCTAGAAGGTCTATAACATCCTCAAAACTCCTTCACAGAACTGTTAATCATCACCTTCATCTGGTATAACAGCTGATGCCAAGACGGGAACGATGGTAGAATCTACTGGTAGTCCCTCATCTATCTTTTATAGTGTATAGTCATCACCTTTCACCAGGCGTATAACCAAAGGTCTTCTTGGTGTCATGAGTCTGCAAGGTCAAGCGCACACATCAGTACAAGATTATCAAGGTCAACAGCTTAAAAGTGCAATAAATGAGCAGGAGAATAAACATTCACATTTTAAAAAATAGGGTTACACGACGTGTATACCCTCCACATGGCATGTTCCCTTGGGTTTCAACATGGGCATGTACCTCTACCAAACCTGGTTTTGTAACACCCCTACACATGATATGTTCATCCAAAAACATGGCGTGTACTTCAGTTTTCCCTCATGCCCAAGTTCTCAAACACGACTATAACTACAAGGTTCTCTCCTAGGTAACACTACATGATGTGTTCAACCTATACACGACATGTAGTAGTTCAGTTCCTTCTACCCGTGTCATTGGTCCCACAATCAGGCACACGGTCGAATCTACATGGCATGCATAAATGAGACACAGTGTGTACAACCTAAGTTGTATCCACCTGTGTCATTGGTCACATGGTTAGATACACAGTTCTTTACAACCCGGTGTGTATAATCTAGACACGATGTGTTCTACCAAGTGTTTATCAACCCGTGTCTCTTCTCATATAGTTAGTCACACAGTTAAGGATTACACGGCGTATAAATAGGTTACACGATGTGTACTTAAGAAAAAAAATTTCTTCCAGAACAAAAGAACACATGGCATGTGTTCATAACACCACACACCGTGTTGTCTGGGTTTCTGGATAGTAAGCCTCTAAAACTCCTCCAAAACCCCTGAAAACATAAAATTTTGACAAAGGAATGACAAAATTTGACCATGGAATGACATATTCTGACCCGTGAGAGCCCGTAATCCTATGAATCAAAGTTTTGTATCATATTCCGCATTACAACTTGAAAACATTCAATTAAAGTTCAAACATGATCCACCAAATTCAGATCCAAGAGGGCCCATAACACCCTAGGGGCCAAAGTTTGGCATCCATCCAAATGAAACTTTATATATTCCAATACCCTATCAAAATATTAGGTATTCTATCACAGCATCTATCACACCAACATGCATATCTAGAATAGAATCTATCACAACAACATGCAATCAGTAATGCACTCTAAATGGCATGCCAAGAATTCATGACATGTGATCCCTAGAAAGTGTCTAAATGATGCAAGATATGGAATAACCTAATCTCATCAGGTTGAAATAGAAATAGAACCTCAATAATATCAACGATAATAGTAAAATACAAGTGAATCGCCCAATGGTGAAATCAAATAAACTATAACAATTGAAAAACCATAAAAATTGAAACATTCGAGGTAAATTGGCTTTTCCCTATACAGGGGTTAGCTACTCCCAAGAAAAACTTATTACCAACTACCAATTCCTTCCTATCTCTGTCTATGGGATCCAAATAGTAAGACTATGTAGAATAGAACCTCCCTCTTATACCACTTTATAACATCCCGGTTCCGAGTTCCTCCAAAAGGTTCCTTGTACCTAGTTGGTCACATGGCCTCAAGTGCATTTCCCTAAATTCTAGAGGCTTCCGACTTGCAGTGAGGGCCTTGGGTGTGATAGTGGGGAAACTATACCCTCATTGGCAGAGTAACATAGTGTAAAGAAATAGTAAATAGTAACAGAAGTAGTAATACCATACAATAAGTAAACAACAGAATACTAATAGTAAATAAACAACTAGAGCACATATATAAATGGTGCATGTCACATATGTCTAAAAAGAATTGAAATAGGTCACAATGATGGAAATACAATACTAAACCAAAGTAAAAAAAGAAACAAGTAAAATCCAGCAGCATTGCAAGCCTCAGCTTAGTCTCATGCTCTCCAACTCCAACAACAATCAAGTGCCTGATAAAGAAGGATACTTTACCTTATCTATATCATGCCCCATACCAGTTTAGTCACATAGACTCAAGAAAATTTCCCCAAATTCCAGAGGCTAATGACTAGGAGCGAGGGCCTTGGGTGTGATAGTGAGGAAACTATGCTCTCATTAGCAGAGTAACACCATGGGAACAAATAGTAAATAGTAACAGAAGCAGTAATACAATACAACAAGTAAACAGTGGAAGAAAAATAGTAAATAAAGAATTGGATCACATATATAAATGATGCATGTCACACATGTCTAGGAAAGAATCCAAATATGTCACAATGCTGGAAATACAATACTAAACCAAAGTAAAAAAAGAAAGAAGTAAACTCTAGCAGCATCGCAAGCCTCATCTTGGTCACATGCTCTCCATCTCCAACAACAATAATGTACCTGATGAAGAAGGGTGCTTGAAATTATCTATACCTGCAGCCATATAATTTTTTTGGGTCAAAAATCATGACCCAAATAGGGTGTGAGACAAATCCCAATAGGAAACCACCAAAATATCTATGCCAAACTTTCAGTGAATATATATATCCAATAATATGCATAAATGAAGCAATAAACTAGGAAGTACTTAGAAGTAAACAATCCTATAGTTTTCAGTTACATTAACTTACATTTAATAATTATTCAATCCATTGAATAATTTAACCTCAGGATCTAGCCTAAGCTCTGTATCACCTAGAATAAATATAACAACAGACATCTCAAAAGACCATCTAAACAATCAAGAGAGGCCCAGTTCAAGCTTGTGCTTTGGATTAGCAGACTCATCATAATCATACAATCGTACATAAGAAACCCTCTAGGAAATTTCTCATATTATAATCCCATAGAGTTTCACATATCATCAAATTAATAAATAATAAATACCCTCTGGGAAATCTCACACGGTCTAACACCTTTGGTCTCACATAGAACTATTCATTTACAAACAACCACTCGGGTAGCTCTCACGGTCAAGACCCCCTTGGTCTATATTATAATGACCCCTTAACAGATCTCACAGTCAATGACCTATGGTCCAACATTTATTTAATAATGACCCTCTGGGTAGCTCTCACAGTCTAACCCCTATGGTCAATAACCCATGACAGATCTCACAGTTAATACCTATGGTAAATCATAATACCAAATCATAATTAAAATACCCTGCTTCGGAAATCTATCACAGTGAATTACCCTTGGTCATACTTTCATTATGTGAAACACATGCATTTCATATAAACAACAACTCCATCCTAACACTAGGCATAGAAAACAAAGCACCATAACATGCTTTCTATACCCAACAGCCATAACCAAAACAAACATGGGAAACACCTCCATAAACAAGGTAGTAAAATGTATGCACAATCAATAACCCTTTCTCAATCAAACAAACCATATCAGGGATTAAACAGGGTTAAATTCCAAAACATGCAATACCTTAAACAAGGTTATTTGAAACTTTTAGCATATATAATCCAAAGAAAACAAAATAAAGGCACAAACCACCTGCCTTTATATCGTACAATGAACACTCTTGAACATAATCCCTTTAATCGGCCTAGAATGACGTAGATCTATGAAAAGGGAAAGAAAGATCAACCATAAATAACTCAATATAAAGGAGAAATCAGGAAGAGAGGCTCTATGGAATGAGAGAACTCACTAGTGGGAATCCAACACACCTGGTGGTTTCTTAATCGGATCTCATATGGAGGAACGGGAGGATCTTGAAGATCTTCGGCCATTTTCCACTCTCCTGTATGAACCGAGGGAAGAATAAAGTAGTTCTAGAGATAAGATGCGACCCTGGTCCAATTAATGAAATAAGAAGAAAGAAAAGTACATGACATGTTCATTTAAGGTACATGCTATTTACTAGCCTTAACTATACCCCACATTAGGCATTCTACCAGGTCACCTACACAGCCATGTACTTGGCTGTTACACGGCCAATACACAGTTATGTGTGGAAACCAGGTCCATGGCATGTACTCAGGAGTACACGGCATTTACTCATAAAATTTTCCCTTTCTTCTTTTTTCATAAAAAATAACTCAAAATAAATATTGATACCTGAAATGAAGATCTGGTTGCTTACATAAGGAAATTTTTTTACTTTAGTTAATTTTTTTCATTAAATTAAATCTATCATTACTTAGAAGTTGGGTATTGGATATGGCATGTGGATCACACATTTGTATTCATATACAGGAACCAATTCGATTCAAGAAGACTATAAAAGGTAAGTGGATCTCCATATTAAAAATGGTGTATCTCTAGTAGCCTTAGAAGTGAGAGATTATCACCTAATTTTTCCTTATTGTTTTCTTCTTGTATTGCATAATTATTATTATATACCTTCTGTAACTTGAAACATAATATCAGTGTTATGTCTGGACACTAATGAAGCCCATATTTTCACATATTATATACTATAATTCAATGTTTATGAACCCACCATAATGTTATTTAATGGTAAATTGTTACATATTTATCTTTTTGTGTTATTTTTAGCCTAAATGAAAAAATGGCCAAATTCTACAATTTTAACAGATTGTTATCACAATGGTATTTTGGTCATTTATCATAAAATATATTTCCAAATTTTTTTATTCAATTTTTTTTGGAATCCTTATTTTATTTCATTCAATTTTGTCTTCTGTACTAGGGGATTATTCACACATCTAAAGGCCTAAAAATAAATTAAATTGAAGATTTTACGGGCTGACAGTGTGGACCCCACCTCTGTAATGGAAGCACAATTCAATCTAAACACCTCCAAATGAGGTTATTCCACTTGGAAATGAAAATAGGACTCAAATTAGCATTTAAAAATTAAATTTCTTGGAGTTTGGAATCCATTATGGTGGTCATTGAATGAAACAAATTGAAGGAATCTTCTTAGAACCTTCGTCCATAAAGAGTCATAGACAATAATAAAATCATAACTCCTTATAGGAACATCTAATTAATCTGAAATATAAATTTTAAATGGAAAATATATTATTTAACAACATTTATGAATTATAAAATGCTTGAATCATCCATTTAATGGGTCAAAACAAGGTCACTTTCAGAGAACATAAATCTATCATATAAAAGGAGGGGAGATCCTCCCTCTCAACTCATTCCATTCCTTCCAAACACCATTCTATGGACTCTTGGACCAGAGGGAGCCGAGTTAGAGATTCCATTGTGGATAATAGGAGTTTCACCGATAATCAATCCATGTTGGGATGAACTCAAGTGGTGGTGGTCAGCAAAGATATGAGGATTTGACCCTTTTGAGTTTGTGGTTTTTAATGTAAATACTTTTCTTATAAATTATCTTGGGATTTATTTTCACGATAAAGGAGGTCTCTTTCCATATTGTTTTAAATTTATAATATTTTTTTCTATATATTTTATCAAATTGTTAATTTAAAATGGTTGTCCTGTTTTTTAAACATTATTGGACGAAGTCTCCCCAATGAGCACAATAGGTTCAACTAGTTTCGATTTCTCGGAGGTCTTTGGGCAACAGATCACATTCTTAAGATGATAAAAACCCAAGTTTGAGGTATCAATATGATTTTTGGTAAAAATAGGTGTATACATTGAGTTATTGAGGTATCAACTGGATAATTTAACTAAAATATATTCGTAATCAATGATAAAGGGAGAGTCCAAAGATCAACAATTTTTCGCCGTTGCCTTCTTAAGTTTGTTTTCTTAGTTCAGTTTACTTTGGATTTATAATATCTAACATAGATTTATTATTGGATTATAAATTTCATAGTTCATTTTATTTCAATCTACCCTCATATAAATTAAATAAGCTAGTTTTATATTAGTTAAATTAAATAGTGATAATAGAAAATATAGTGCGTGTAAGAGGCCCCCTTGAAATTGAACCTAGGGTCTGCCACTATGGTACATTTTTAGGAAAAATAAGAAATTAATTGAATAGGGAAACACAATTAAAACCCCTATCGTCAATTTGACGTCATTTTTGTGGAGGCTAAGTGCTTACACACACTTTTTTTCATAAATAAAAAAATCAAAAAAATAAAAAAATAAAAAAAATAAAAAAAAAAGATTCATTGCATATCATTTTTTAGGTCAAGATTGATTATTTTAGTGATTTCTCATATTCTTGGAATAATGATTATTTTTGTAGTAGGGTATGATTTTTGAAGGAAAAAAGTGAGGCACTAAAAATCTATCTGAACAACTTTTCCACCCTCATTCAAGAATCCAATGTCCGGTGATTAGAACCTAAGCCAGAACCAGAACCAAAACGAGTGGTGGAAGAAATTTCACCAATAATTCTTTATATTAAAGAACCTTAGGTAAAATAAAATGATATTTTAATGGAATTAATCCCATCATCTATACTCAACCATTGCTTGAGGAGTTCACTGAAGTACACATACCAGCCGATGCACTTATGGGAGATCAACCATTTTGGGAAGAATCTTGGAATAGATTTATTGATTATAACCTAAAACATGTTATTCCTAATCCAGATAATTAAACATCAACACCTTTCTACCCCTCTCTTTATTTTGAATACAATGATAAAGATGCAACTACTGATATTGACCTGCCAATGGTCCTACCTGAAGAGATCAATTACCAAATTGACTTACTTGAAAGGAAAGATTTCTTTAATAATTATTCTTATTTTAATATAATTAAAGGGGAATTGTTTTCTGACATCTATTTCTCTGAAATTTCTAATACAACAAAAATTAACTGGGACAAGGAGTTTAATGAAGAGACCACCCAAGTGGTGGTGATTGAAGAAGGATAGATCGAGAAGCAAGTGGTGTGAATGTCTCCCCTACATCAACTTTCCTACCATATGGAGGAGGAAACCACATAAGAAATCAGGGAGCACCCCTTCATCCTTTTCCCTCCCCCTCTACAACTCAAATTCTTTCCTTCATCTATTTGGGGGTTGGGGGTATTCTTATTTTCCTTGTGGGTTCTCACTTATGGAATCAACTGATGGATGTCAGAAGAAATAAAATGTGGTGGTTTCTGAGGAAGAAACCCCATCCACCCTCGAATTAGGGTTAACCTACTGCAACTTCCAGACTAAGGGTAGTAAACACCTAGCACCTACTTGGTGGTCAAACCAAGCATTATCCCCATTATTTTCCATTATTCTTTTCATATATTCTATTTATAATGTATTTATTTATATCATGCTTTGTAGGAATAAGTGGTAGTAGCTTGGAGCTTAACACAAAGATTCCATTCAGAAATAAAGTCATGTTGTATCTTTACTTCCCTTTAGTTTTTCTACACATATTTTTATTGAACCAAAATGAGGGGTAGTTGAATTTAAGTGTAGGAGAGTGTCAACCTGCTTAGTTGTTTTCATGTGATTTATTTATTTTTTTATTTTAATTTATTTAGGAACCTCATGCTTTAATAAATGTTCTTATAATTTTTCACACATTAATTGAATTTGAGAAAATTGAAATGATTTTTGAAAAAATATTTTTTAAATGATTGTTGATGTGAAATTTTTTTTCCTTGAATTGGATTTTTAATAATTTTTATGAGTTTAACTGATTTTTGAAATCCATTCCCCTAAAACACTAAAACAAAATACTTTTCCCATCCTATAAGGTATTATAAACCATTTTTACATATTATTCCTAATACCTACACTTCCTTGAGGGAAAATTTTATTTTGTGTGAGAACCATAATTAATGATTTTCCTATTTCGATGCTTTGGATTTCATGGAATGTTTTTAATATGATTGAGTCACTACTTTGGATAGACGCATTTTATCCCGAGACCTACCTTTAAATCTATCCTTCATTAGCACTTAGATGTCATGAATTTTCTTATTGGTTTAAAACACATTACAAGACCATTTATTCTTTCCTACCCACACTTTTAGTATTTTTCATCGATATTTCAATTTTGAGTGTGGGGGAGGGCCTTTCACATGAATTATTTGGGATGTGTTTCATTGATAGGTGGTGTGAGGTGTGCATCAAAATTTTGGGAAAATAGATAATGAAATAATTGGGCATCATTCATCATTTCATTATACTTCATTTGTTTCATTCGTTTCTCCTTAAAAAAAGAAAAAAAAGAAAAAATGTTTTGCCTTTATAGATGTTTAAAAAAGTATAAAAAAGTAAAATAAAGTTGTTCCTTTATTGATATTTACAAAAAAATAAAAAAATGGGGAGAATTTGGATGATATTATT
This sequence comes from Viscum album, assembly GCA_963277665.1. Classification (NCBI taxonomy): domain Eukaryota; kingdom Viridiplantae; phylum Streptophyta; class Magnoliopsida; order Santalales; family Viscaceae; genus Viscum; species Viscum album. The sequence goes on from OY728164.1 coordinate 1,188,910,551, forward strand.
CTTTGTAATCACTAATTGGATCATGTCCCATTTCATAAAAAATGGGGTTGTGTTGTGTTTCACGTTCTCAAGGAGGATTTAGTGAGGAAGTTTTTGTGTTTTCACTTGATTATTCATGCATTGTACTTAAGATTCAAAACTCCTCTTTCTAGCCTTGAATGTTTAAATAATTTACCAACTAACCCAAATCCACAGAATCATTTGAACCTTTAATTAAATACCTCATGATTTAATTCATTTTCATGTTTCACGTTGTGGAGAAATGAGAATTTTTATAATCCTATGGTGATACATGAAACTTTCAAGTATGAGCATAACTTTAGAATTAATTTCTTTTGAGTGAAGAGTGACATAAAATTCAATATGTGGTTGGTTGTTATTGGGACATGGATGAATTTATAAGGTTGAAAAAATTTAAATACGAGTAATGAAAGATATAGGTAATTATTTTTCATGTAAAATACATTATATAATTATGTTTTGGAAAAGAACATTGAAGTTTTCTCATTTTTTATTATTGGGTAAATTTTGATTATAATATATGATTATTTCTCAGGAGTGAAATTCTTAAGTCTGGGGGATTGATGAAGCTCATATTTTCACATATTTTATACAATAATCCAATGTTTATGAATAGACCATAATTTTATTTAATTGGAAATTTTTACATATTTAGGTTTTGTGTTATTTTGAGTCTATGTGAAATAATGGCCTAATTCTCCAATTTTAACCAATTGTTATCACAGGGGTATTTTTTTATTTATCATAAAATATATTTCCAAATTTTTTGATTTTAATTTTTTTTAATTCTTATTTTATTTCCTCTAAATTTTTCTTCTGGACCAAGGGATGATTTGAGAATCTATAGGCCTGAAAAATAAATTAATTTGAAGAATTTTCTAGGCTGACAGCATGGAGGCCACCTTCGTAAAAAAATCACAATTCAGTCTACACACCACCAAATGAGTTGAATAATCTTGGAAATAAAATAAGAATCAAATTCTCATTGACAAATTAAATTAAATTTTTTTTAATCCATTATGGTGGCCATTGAATGAAACAAATTGAAGGAAGCTTCCTGGAACCTTCATCCATAAAACTTCATAGATAATAAAAAATTAATAACTCCTTCTAGACGCGTCCAATGAAGCTGAAATTTTGAGGGTGAATAGAAAAGTGATTAGTGAACAACATTTATGAAGTACATAATGCTTAAATCATCCATTTAATGGTTCATAAATGCGATCACTTTCAAAGAACATAAATCTGGCCTATAAAAGGAGTGGAGGTCCTCCCTCAGAACTCATTCCATTCATTCCCAACACCATTATGGGGATGCCTGGACCAGAGGGAGATGATTTAGAGATTTAATTATTTATAAGAGGATTTCCACTGATAATCAATCCATGATGGGATGAACTCCATGTAGTGGTGGTTAGTGAAGATCTGAGGATTTGTCCCTTTTGAGTTTGTGGATTTTAATGTAAACTCTTTTCTTTTAAATTATCTTTGGATTTTTTTTCATGAGGAAGGAGGTGTATTTCCATATTGTTTTCAATTTATTATATTTTTTCTATACCTTTTATCAACTTATTAATGTAAATTTTTTGTCTTGTTATTTAAACTTCATTGGACAAAGTCTCCCCAATGAGCAAAAAAAGATCAACTAGTTTCGATTACTTGGAGGTATTTGGGCAATCAAATCACATTTGTAAGTGGATAAAAACCCATGTTTGAGGTATGAATATGGTTTTTGATAAAAATAGGTGTATTAATTGAGGTCTTTAGGTATACACTGGATAATTTAGCTAAAATAAATTCCTAAACAATGATAAAGGGAGAGTCCAAAGATCAACAATTGTCCACCGCTTCCTTCTTAAGTATGTTTTCTATGTTCAATTTGATTTGGATTTATAATCTCTAAAATATATTTATTATTTCATTATGAATTTATTATTTTATTTCATTTCAATATTCCCCCATATATATTAAATAGACTAGTTTTATATTAGTTAAATTAAATAGTGACAATAGAAAATAAAGTGCGTGTAAGCAGCCTCCTTGATATCGACTATAGGGTGTGCCACTATGGTATATTTTTAGGAAAAATAAGAAACTAATTGAATAGGTAAACATTACTAAAACCCCTACCATAAATTTGGAACTATTTCTGGGGAGGATAAGTGCTTACACATGTTGTTTTCATAAATAAAAAAACCAAAAAAAATTAAAAAAAAGAGATTCATTGCATATCATTTTTTTAGGTCAAGATAGATTATTTAATTGATTTATCATATTCTTTCACTATAAATGATTTGTGTAGTAGGGGAGAATTTTTTAATAAAAAAGTGAGGTGCTGCAAATCCAACTGGACAAACTTTCCACCCTCATTCAAGAATCCAATGTCTGATGCTCGGAACCTGAGCCAGAACCGGAACCAGAACGATTGGTGGAAGAAATTTCACCAATCATTTTTTATATTAAAGAACGTGATGCAGGTTAGAAGGATATTCTAATGGAATTAATCTCATCATCATGTACTCGACCATTGCTTGAGGAGGTCACTGAAGTACACATTCCATCCGATGCACTTATGGGAGATCAACCATTTTTGGAAGAATCTTCGAATAGCTTTGTTGATGATAACCTAAAACATGATCTTTCCATTCCATATAATGAAACATCAACACCTTTATACCTCTCTATTTCTTTGGAAGACAATGATAAATATTCACTTGTTGAGATTGAGCTTCCAATGGTCCTTCCTAAAGAGATTAATTACAAAGATGACTTACTTCAAAAGGAATATTTATTTATTAATTCTTATTATTTTAATTTTTTTCAAGATGAATTATTTTCTGACTTCTCTTTATTTGAAATTTTTGATACAGCACAAATGAACTAGGAATTGAAGTTTAATTAATAGACAACCCAAGTAGTGTTGATTAAAGAAGAAGAGCTCGAGAATCATGTAGTGAGACTGTCTCCCTTACATAAAATTTCCTACCATATAGAGGAGGACACCACAGAAGAAATAATGGAGCACCCCTTCATACCCCCCCCTCTCTACCACTCAAATTCATTCCATTATCTTTTATAGAGGTTGGGGCCATTCTAATTTTCCTTAGGGCTTCTCAATTATGGCATCTACTAATGGATTTCGGAAGAGAAAAAATATTGTGGTTTCTGAGTAAGAAACCCCATACACCTTCAAATTGGGTTTAACCTACCAAAACTGCCTGACTAGGGGAAATAAACACCTAGCACCTACTTGGGGGTAAAACCAACCATTATCCCCTTTGTTTTACCTTCATTATTCTTTTCATTTATTTTTTCTTATGAATTTATTTATATAATACTTTTTAGGAATAAGTTGTAGTATCTAGTAGCATAACTCAAAGCTTCCATTCAAAAATAAAGCCAGGTTGTATCTTTCCTTACCTTTAGTTTTTCTGTACATATTTTTATTAAACCAAAATGAGGGGTAGTTGAATTTAAGTGTGGGGGTAGAACTTCTTAGTTATTTTCATGTGCTTTTTTATTTTCATTTATTTAGGAACCATGAGATTTAATGAATTTTATTATCATTTTTCACACATTAATTGATTTTGAGAAAATTGAAATTATTTTTGAAAAAATGGATTTTAAAAGATTGTTGATGTGAAAACCTTTTTCCTTGAATTGGATTTTCAAAAAAAATTATGAGTTTAACTGATTTTTGAAATCCATTCCCCTGAAACACTAAATCAAAATATTTTTTCCATCATGTGAGGTATTCTAAACCATTTTGACATATTCTTCCTAATACCCACACTTTCTTGAGGGAAACTTGAATTTTGTGTGAGAACCAAAATTTATGATTTTTCTCATTGCCTAAATAGCATTAAGGCCTTCATTTTTTTATTGATTTTTGATAACCCCCCTTTCAAGGGATTGTGGGGAACCCTTACAAGGACCATAGGCTTAGATATTACATGGCCGATATGCTTAAGAAAAGAATTGTGTTTCTCTTTAGAAGCTTTGGATTTCATGGAAATTTTTTAATATTATTTAGCCACTACATTGGATAATTTCATTTTATCATTAGACTTACCTTTATATATATCCTTAATTATCCCTTAGATGCCATGAATTTCCTTATTGTTTTAAGTCACATTATAGGAAAATTTATCTTTACCTACCTAGACTTTTAATATTTTTTCATGGATATTTTAAGTTTGAGTTTGGGGGAAGGGCCTTTCACATCTGTTCTTTGGGATGTGTTTCATTGATGGGTGGTGTGAGGTGTGAATTAACATTTTGGTAAACAGAGAATTAAATAATTGGGAATGAGTCATCATTTCATTATGCTTGATTTGTTTCATTTGGTTCCCCTTCAAAAAAAATTAAAATAAAAGAAAATAAAAGTTGTGACTTTCTGGAGCTTTAAAAAATATAAAAAAGGAAAATAAGATTGTGCCTTTCTGGAGATTTACAAAAAAAAATTAAAGAATGGGGAGACTTGGATGATATCACTATTTGTAATCACTGATTGGCTCATGTCCCATCTCATAAAAAAGGGGTTGTGTTTTGTTTCACATTATCTAGGAGTATTGAGTGATTAATTTTCTATGTTTTTACTTGATTATTCATACATTGTACTTAAGAGTCAAAACTCCTCTTTCTAGCCTTGAATTTTTAAATCATTTACCCACCAACCCAAAGCCAAAAATTCATTTTAACCTTTAATTAAATCCCTCATTATTCAATTAATTTTCATTTTTCACACTATGGAGAAATGATAATTGTCACAAGCCTATGATGATACATGAAACTTTCAAGTATGAGCATAACTCTAGAATTAATTTCTCTTGAGTGAAGAGTGACATAAACTTCAATGTGAGGTAGGTTTTGATTGATCCATGAATGAATTTATGATGTTAAACAAATTTAAATGTGAATAATGAAAGAGATAGGGAATTATTTTTCATATAAGAGACATTATAGAATTATGTTTTGGAAAAGACTGTTGAAGTTTCTTCATTTTTAATTATTGTGAGGATTTTGATTAGAATATATGATAATTTCTTAGGAGTAAAATGATTAAGTGTGGGGGATTGATGAAGCTCATATTTTCACATATTTTATACTATAATTCAAATTTTTTTAACCTACCATAATGTTATTTAATGGGAAATTGTTACATATTTAGTTTTTTGTCTTATTTTGAGCCTAAATGAAAAAATGGCCTAATTCTGTAATTTTAACAGATAGTTATCACAAGTGTATTTTGGTTATTTATCATAAAATATATTTCCAAATTTTGTGATTTTATTTTTTTCTTGAATCCTTATTTATTTCCTTCAACTTTTTCTTCCGAATTAGGGGCTGATTCAAGAATCTAGAGGCATAAAAAATCAATTAAGTTGATGTTTTGTTTTCAAGAAGAAAGCATGGAACCCACCTCTATAACGGAAGAAAAATTCATTCTAGACACCTCTAAATGAGGTTGTTCCACTTGGGGATGAAAGAGGACTCACATTCAAGTTCAAAAAATAAATTTAATGGATTTTGGAATCCATTATGGTGGACATTGAATGAAACAAATTGAAAGAAGCTTCATGGAACCTTCATCTATAAAAACTCATAGACAATAATAAAATCATAACTCCTTCTAGGCATGTCCAATGAAGATGAAATTTGGAGGGTTAATTGAAATAAGATTATTGAACAACACTTATGAATTATACAATGATTGAATCATTCATTTAATGGGTAAAAAACGTGGTCACTTTTAGAGAACATAAATTTGGCCTATAAAAGGAGGGGAGATCCTCCCTCTCCTTACCAACACCATTATGGGGACGCCTGGACCAGAGGGAGACGAGTTAGAGATTAAATTCTAGATAAGATGAGTTCCACCAATAATCATACCATGATGGGCTAAACTTCAAGCGGTGGAGGCCGTCGAAGATCAGAGGATTTGTCTCTTTTAAGTTTGTGGTTTTTAATGTAAACACTTTTCTTTTAAATTATCTTGGGATTTGTTTTCATGATAAAGGAGGTCTATTTCCATATTGTTTTCAATTTCTTATAATTTTCTATATCCATTATCAACTTATTAATGTAAAATTGTTGTCTTGTTGTCTAAACTTCATTGGAAGAAGTCTCCCCAATGAGCACAACAGGTTCAACTAGTTTCAATTTCTTAGAGGTCTTTGGGAAATCAGATCACATTTATAAGCGGATAAAAACCCATTTTTGAGGTATCAATATAGTTTTTGGTCAAAATAGGTGTATAAATAGAGGACTTGAGGTATAAACTAGATAATTTAACTAAAATACATTCGTAAACAATGATAAAGGGAGAGTCCAAAGATCAAAAATTGTCCACCACTGCCTTCTTAAGTTTAGTTCCTCAATTTGGTTTTCTTTGGATTTATAATCTGTAATATAGTTTTATTATTTAAATCTGAATTTATTATTTTAAATCATTTCAATCCACCCTATATATATATTAAATAATCTAGTTTTATATTATTTAAATTAAATAGTGATAATAGAAAATATTATGTGTGTAAGCAGCCTCCTTGAGATTGACCCTAGGTTGTGCCATTATGGTACATTTTTAGGAAAAATAAGAAAATAATTGAATAGGGAAACATGACTAAAACCCCTACCATCAATATGGCGCTGTGTTCGGGGAGGCTAAGTGCTTACACACACTATTTTTCATATATAAAAAAACAAAAAAATCAAAAATTAAAAAAAAAGATTCATTGAATATCATTTTTTAGGTCAATATGGATTATTTTAGTGATTTCTCATATTCTTGTCCAAGTGATGATTTGTGTAGATGAGGAGAATTTTTGAAGAAAAAAATTGAGGTGCTACAAATCCAACTAGACAAACTTTCCACCCTCATTCAAGAATCCAATGTCTGATGGTCAGAACCTGAGCTAGAACTAAAACCAGAACGAGTGGTGGAAGAAACTTCAAAAATAATTTTATATTTTAAAGAACATGAGGTGGGTGAGAGGGATATTCTAATGGAATTAATGACATCATCCCATACTCAACCTTTTCATGAGGATGAGGTTGAAGTACACATTCCAGCTGATGCACTTATGGGAGATCAACCTTTTCTTGAAGAATCCTAGAATATATTTGTTGATGATGACTTGAAACATGATTTTCCCATTCCTAATAATGAAACATCCACACCTTTAAACCTCTCTATTTCTTTTAAATTCAATGATAAAGATACACCTACTGAGATTGAGCTCCCAATGATCCTGCCTGAAGAGATAAATTACCAAGCCGACTTACTTGAAAAGGGAATATTTCTTTATTAATTCTTCTTGTTTTAATATTATTCAAGCTAAATTGTTTTCTGACTTCTCTTTTTCTAAAATTTATGATTCAACACAAATGAACTCGGACTTTGAGGTTAATGAAAAGACCAACCAAGTGGTGGTGATTGAAGAAGAAGAGCTCGAGAATCATGTGGTGTGAATGTCTCCCCAACATCAACTTTCCAACCATATGGAGGAGGACACCATAGAATAAATTAGGGATAACCCCTTAATCCTTTTCCCTCCCCCTCTAGAACTCAAATTATTTCCTTCATATCTTCTAGGGGTTGGGGCCATTCTTATTTTACTTGGGGGTTAACACTTATGGAATCTACTGATGGATATTAGAAAAAATAAAATGTGGTGGTTTCTGATCAAGAAACCTCATCCACCCTCGGGTTGGGGTTAACCTACTGAAACTGCCTGACTAGGGGAAATAAATACCTAGCACCTTATTTGGGGTCAAACCAAGTATTATCCCCTTTATTTTCCCTTCCTTATTCTTTTAATTTATTTTTTTCCTATGCATTTCTTTATATCATAATTTGTATGAATAAGTGGAAGTAGCTAAGAGCGTAACTCTAATCTTCCTTTCAAAAATAAATTCTGGTTGTATCTTTATTTACCTTTAGTTTTTCTGCACATATTTTTATTGAACTAAAATGAGGGGTATTTGAATTTATGTGTGGGGGGAGTGTCAACCTGGTTAGTTGTTATCATGTGATTTCTTTCTTTTTTTGCTTTCATTTATTTAAGAAACTTGATCTTTAATGAATGTTCTTATAATTTTTTACAAATTAATTTATTTTGATAAAATTGAAATTTTTTTTGAAAAAAATGGATTTTAAATGATTTTTTATGTGAATAACTTTTTCCTTGAATTGGATTTTCAATAATTTTTATGATTTTAAATTATTTTTGAAATCCATTCCCCAGAAACAAGAAATCAAAACATTTTTCCTTAAATGTGAGGTATTCTAAACCATTTTGACATATTCGTACTAATACCCACAATTTCTCGAGGGAAACTTGGGTTTTGTGAGAACCAGAATTTATGATTTTTCTCTTTTGAAGATTTCTATTTCATGGAATGTTTTTAAGATGATTGAGGTACTACTTTGGCTAGCTAAATTTTGCCTTGAGACCTACCTTTACATCTATCCTTTGTTAGACCTTAGATTACATGAATTTATTTATAGGTTAAAGCCACATTACAAGCTGATTTATCCTTACCTACCTGCACTTTTAGTATTTTTTCATGGATATTTCAATTTTGAGTGTGGGGGAAGGGCCTTTCATGTGCATTCTTTGAGATGTGTTTCATTGATGGGTAGTGTGAGGTGTGATTCAAAATTTTGGTAAATAAAGAATGAAATAATTTTAAATGAGTCGTCATTTCATTATTCTTAATTTGTTTCATTCGGTTCTCCTTTAAAAAAATAATAAGAAAATAAAAGTTGTGCCTTTCTGGGGATTTATAAAAAAAATTAAAAAATGGGGAGAACTTAGATGATATCATTATTTTTAATCACTAATTAGATCATGTCTCATTTCATAAAAAATTGTGGGGTGTTGTGTTTCACATTATCATGGAGGATTTAGTGAGGAATTTTTTTTTCACTTCATTATTCATGCATTGTACTTAAGAGTAAAAACTCCTCTTTCTTGCCTTGAATTTTTAAATCATTTACCCACTAACCCAAAGACACAAATTTATTTAAACCTTTAATTAAATCCCTCATTATTGAATTCATTTTCTTGTTTCACACTATAGATAAATGAGAATTTTCACAAGCCTATGGTGATACATACAACTTTCAAGTATGAGCATAACTCAAAAATTAATTTTTATTGAGTGAAGAGTGACATAAAATTCAATGTGAGGTAGGTTTTGATTGGTCCATGGATGATTTTATTAGGCTGAAAAATTTTAAATGTGAGTTATTAGAGAGATAGGGAATTGTTTTTTATATAAGATACATGATATAATTATGTTTTTGAATAGATCGTTCAAGTATTCTCATTTTTTGATTATTGTGTGGATTTTGATTGGAATATATAATAATTGCTTGGAAGTGCAATGCTTAAGTATGAGGGAGTGATGAACCCCGTATTTTCACATGTTTTATACTATAATAAAAATTTTATGATCCCACTATAATCATATTTAATGGTAAATTGTAACATATCTAGGTTTTTGTGTTATTTTGAGCCTAAATGCAAAAATGGCCTAATTATGAAATTTTAAAATATTGTTATCATAGAGGTATTTTGGTCCATTATCATAAAATATATTTCCAAATTTTATGATTCTACTATTTCTACAATCCTTATTTATTTCCTTTAACTTTTTATTTTGAACCAGGGGATGATTCGAGCATCTAGAGGCCTAAAAATCAATTAATTTGAAGATTTTTCTGGGCGGACAATGTGGACCCCACCTCTGTAACAAAAGAAAAATTAGTTCTAAACACCTCCAAATGAGGTTATTCCACTTGGGGATGAAATATGACTCAAATTAGAGTTTAAAAATTAAATTTAATGGAGTTTGGAAACCATTATGGTGGCCATTGAAGGAAACAAATTAAAGGAAGTTTCCTGGAACCTTCATCCATTAAAAGTCATAGACAATAAAAAATTCATAACTCCTACTAGGAGAGTCCAAAGAAGATTAAATTTTTAGGGATAATGGAAAAGAGATTATTGAACAACATTTAAGAAAGATACAGTGCTTGAATCATCCAGTTAATGGGTCAAAAAATGCGGTCACTTTTGGAGAATAGAAATTTAGCCTATAAGAGGAGGGGAGATCCTCCCTCTAATATCATTCCATTCCTTCCCAACACCATTCTGAGGATTCCTAGACATGAGTTGGATGATTTAGAGATTCCATTATGGAGAATAGGAATTCTAGCGATAATCAATCCATGATGGGTTGAACTCCAAGCGGTGGTGGTCGGTGAAGATCTGAGGATTTGTCCCTTTTGAGTTTGTGGTTTTTAATGTAAACTATTTTATTTTAAATTATCTTTGGATTTGTTTTCATGGTGGAGGAGGTATATTTACATATTTTTTTTAAATTTATTCTCCTTTTCCAATATCTTTTATCAACTTGTTAATGTAAAATGGTTGGCTTATTGTTTAAACTTCATTGTACGAAGTCTCCCCAATGAGCACAACAGGTTAAACTAGTTTTGATTTCTTGGAGGTCTTTGTAAAATTTCATAACATTTGTAAGGGGATAAAAATCCATGTGTGAGGTATCAATATGGTATGTGATCAAAATATTTGAATACATTGAGTTCTTGAGGTATACACTAAATAATTTAACTAAAAGATATTCATAAACAATGATAAAGTGAGACTCCAAAGATCAACGATTGTCAATCGCTGCCTTCTTAAGTTTGTTTTCGAAGTTTGATTTTCTTTGGATTTATAATCTCTAACATATATTTATTATTACATTCTGAATTTATTAGTTTAGTTAATTTCAAACCACACCCATTTATGTTAAATAATCTAGTTTTATATTAGTTAAATTCAAAATTGACAATAGAAAATATAGAGCGTGTAAGCGGCCTCCTTGAGATCGACCCTAGGGTGTGCCACTGTGGTACATTTTTAGGAAAATTAATAAATTAATTGAATTGGGAAACATGACTAAAATATCTACCATCAGAAACTATGGAATTTTATTTCAAGTTTGGATATAAATTTTATTACTTTTATAAGGATATCATATGTTATGGTATGGTGCATATTAACTATGTATTATATATACTTGAACTAAAAAACTATGTAATGAAAATTAATGAAAAAAAACAGTGAACATGACTCATATAACATCTACCTATATCACTTCATGATTTTTCATAAAAATGAGAAGTGATTAAATAAATAACCTCAAGTGGAGTATTTAGACTCAACTAATTTAAAACCCCCAGATTTGTGTGACCCTTATTTACAAGGTAAAATAACCAAATCACTCATTTTTTTTGAAGGGATTAAGAGCCACTGAACTACTGGAATTGATTCATACTGATGTATGTGGTATGTTTCCAGTATATTTAAATGGTGGGTTTTTGTAATTCATTACTTTTATTGATAACTATAGTATGCATATTTATATCTACATAATGAGGTATAAATCAGATTCTTTTTGGATGTTTAAGGAATATCAACATGAAGTAGAAAACCAACTTTTTAAGAAGATTAAGGAACTTTACTCAGACCAAGGAAGATAGTATCTTAAATAAGATTTTATTGATCACTTAAAGGAGTATGGGATAGCATCCCAACTCACTCCTCCATAGACACCTTGGTGTAATAGTGTAAGTGGAATGAGGAATCAAACCTTGATGGACATGTTCAGATCAATGATGATTTAGAAAACTCTCCTATTATCCATTTCGGGATATGCCTTGTAGATAGCATCATATACTCTTAACCGAGTACAAACTAAAGAGATGTATGGGATTCCATTTTATTTGTGGTGTGGAATGAAACCCAATCTGCTACACGTACATGTAAGGGGATGTGAGGATTTTCTCAAGACTATACCAAAGGAAAAATTACCATCCCAAATATTGATGTCCATATTTATAGATTATTTTAAAAAAGGATATTACCAATATAACCCTTCATATAGAAAAGTGATTGTGGAATTAAAATCCATATTTCTAGAAAGGGGAAACATTTCCAATTTAAATTATTGGATAAATATTGACATCAATGAATTAGATTCTCAAGATTCTCAAGAGTTGGTATAAGAATAATATCCATACTAGATAGTGGGAGATGCTAATGCTCTTGAGACATAAGTACTATGTAGGTCAACTTGAGAGAATAGAGAACTAGGTCATTATGGTTTTCTTATCATCAAGTTAGGTGAAACATTACTTCTTGTGGATGAAGAACCTGTAAACTAAAAGAAATTAGTATAAAGTAATTATGACTCTAAGTGGAATGATTCCATTCATTTTGAGATGGATTCCATGTATCAAAATTAATTTTTTATTTTGGTAAAACACATTGGGTGCAAATGGGTATTCAATAAAAATTTGGACATGAATGGTAAATTAAACACCTATAAGAAAATACTAGTAGAAAAGGGTTTCATGTGATGTCAAGGCATAGAATATGATGAAACCTTCTCACTATAAAAAATAATAAAACCATAAAAATATTACTTTCAATGGTATCCTTGCATGATTATGAAATTTTGAGAATGGATGTCCAAAATTCTTTTCTAAATGGGAAGTTAGTTGAAGATGTCTATATGACTCAACCGAGAGGGTATATTAATTCAATGAATGAAACTAATGTTTTAAAGCTATAGAGACCGATTTATGGGTTGAAGTAGGCATCATGATCATGGAATTCTCATCTTTATGAGGCTATAAGAGAATTTGGTTTTTTTTAAAATGAAAGTGACCCTTGATTCTATAAAAAATTTAATGGGAATTACATTGGTTTACTCGAATTATATGTTTATGACATATTAATTATGGTATACAAAGTGAAAGAATTATATTCAGTTAGACTTGTTAAATGAATCTTTCTCCATGAAAGAATTAGATGAATAAACCAACACTTTGGGGATCAAGATATATCAAGATATATCTTTGAGGCTTCTTATGCCAATTAAAAGTACATATATTGATAAGGTACTTAAAAGGTATAGTATTTAATATTCCAATATATGGTTATTTCCCGTGTCACATGGTATCAATTTGTCTAAGAAAATGTTCCCACAAACACAATATGAGATTTAAAGAATGAGTAAAGTTCAGAATGCCTCAATAGTGGAATTTATCACGTATTTCATGTTATGTACTAGGTTTTATGTTTCATTTTTATTAATCATGGTGGAAAGTTATCAAGCTATTCCAGAAGTGTTTCATTGGGAATCAATCAAAACTATCTTTAAGTACTTAAGGAATACAAAGGATATGTTCCTAGTGTATGGAGGAGATGAAGAACTGGTACTAAGAGGATACATAGATACTAGTTTCCAAATAGATCATGATGATCTGAAATTACATTCAGGATATTTATTTTTTTCTAAATCGTGGTGAATTATGCTGGAGAAGCTCAAAGTAACCTATGGTTGCCAATTCAATAGTAGAATCTGAGTATATTGTGGATTATTTTGTAGTTAAAAAGGTGGTCGGGATATGTAGATTTGGATCAGAAATTGATTTCATGACTAGAAGTGTTCAACATATTCATATTTATTGTGATAATACCGTAGTAGTGGTGCTTGATAAGGAGACCAGGTCGCACTAGAGGACAATGCATATACATTGAAAGATTCATTTCTTGCAGGGTTTTACTCAGAGCGGTGAAGTTATAGTTAGTAGAGTAGCCTTAGAGGACAATGTGGTTTACCACCAGACTAAATCCATGTCTCAGAAAAATCATGATTCTCATGTAATAGCTAACAGATTGAGACTTATTATAAGTTGTATCTAGTGCAAATGGGAGTGTTTAAATTACCTAGACCCATCTTGTGTATATTCTTTAATTATAATTACATGTATACAGTTTGATATATATATATCCGTGTGTGTGTGTGTGTGTGTGTGTGTTTGTGTGTGTGTGTGTTTGTTTGTTTAACTTAGTATAATAGTGTTGATACTTTTGCATCAACTATATTTATGGTAATATCCTTATATTATATATTGAATCAAAAATTTCTAGAAGTTACTATGATATAATGGGAACCTATAGATACTATGAAATTAATATTAAAGTTATGTCCTATGGTCTAGATACATCATACAAACTGGACATAGTTGATCTTTGACTATTGGGTGTTGGGGTTCATAAGCATTGATACTTCTTCTCATGAAGTTTGTACTTAGTGATTACTGGTAGTAGATATCATAGGGGCAGAACTGTCAATAGTAACACCACATGTTTTAATTTTCATTGGTTGTCCCTATATATGAACATGTGTATTAGTCTCCTGAATTGAGATCAATATAATGGTGGGTCTTTTGATCACATACTTTGATGAAAGGAAAAAACCCTGATAATGAAGTCATGATGAGGTAGCTTATGTTGGTTTCATCATTGTTGTTTTTGTATTGGTTGAATGATCAATATAGAATTTTTCACTTCTAAGTTGGGGAAGTGATATCTATGGCATAGTTAATCAATATGGTAGTACCTTCATTAAATACATGGTCATGTTAATCTAAGGTAAATCCATCATATTAGATCAAAAAATAGTAAATAAATTAAATAATTATGTTATATGTTTGTGTGTTCTAGTTTATGAGATATCATATAAAAAATATATTATATTACATAGTATGTGTTCATAGGATGGTTGTCATTGTTATGACTATTCCTTGTCTCTTTAAGATCCTTGATGGGTTTATATACTCCTCTCTTGGTCTATGAAAATTATTCATTGTTTATGAGATAAGGTCCTAGAGGGTCACACACAATGGAACATTCAAGATTTTTCCATATTCTTGTGAATAGTTATATATGACTTGATTGGCCCCACCATGGGGTCTGAGGGTTTTCCAAGCATTATCGATAGCTGAAAAATAAATAAATTCATTATTATTTGACATATAATAATTTGGTTGAATTTATTTATTAAAATTATATAAAATTGTTTAAGTAAATACATGGAATAATATTATATGGATAAATATTAATTTAATATTCAAGATTCATTTAATATTAGTGGTAATTACAGGTTGAGTTAATGACTCGAGTTTTATCACATAATATATTTAATATATATTATAAGTATGTGATAAAATATAAATAATATTTATGACTCAATTAGTTTATCATAATTATTAATTTATTAATTTATTAATTATTTAGTGGATGATAAATATACAGGGGTTAGGAAACCCTAATCGGGTATTTTAAACATCTAGTGTATAAGTAGATGAGGTTCTCATTTCCATGTGTCGATAATTTCAATTGATAAAGAGCTCCTCTCTCCCCATGCATCCTAGAGAGAGAAAGGATCTATCCAAGTGAGAAATCCAAGAATACCTTAACAGATCAAAGGCACTAGATCAAGGTGATCATCATGACATCAAAGGAATTTTTGAAGCTCTATGATTGCACCTAGAATTTGACAAATGGTGTATGAATAAATTCTTGAAGCATGTGTGGATGATCTATAGTTATTTGAATTCAGATACTTCGTACAATGGTCTTCGATGACAAGAATCATTAGAACATGTGTCAATTCAAATGAGGTAACTATTTATTTAATTTTGTTCATTTAAATATTCATATGAAATCATGGTACCTCTACTGAGGCTCGAATCATCGGTAATGAAAAGGTTACATCACTCCAATGATGAAAATTATAGAATCCCCAACCCACAGGGTTCCGCTGCATGCCCTGGTACCATCTTAAACCACATCCCATAATATTTTAATTTAATTATTGTCATTTACTCTGTACTATTTCAATATGGATGTGTGAATGAGGTCTTGTATCAATCCATCTTGGGTCCATTTGAGTATCTCAATTGAATCATCACAAAATAGAATAAAAATAATAAGGAATCTTGGGTTTGGTATCAAGAGTAGTATGGAGGTAAGGTTATCAAGGATAAATATGTAACCTATAAATATTCCTAGTTAGTATAATTATAGTGGAATATTGAGTTACCAAGGGTGGTTCGAGTTCCATTTTTTACCTCATCTTTGAGTTAGTCCCACTCTATGAGTCTCATGAATCATGAGTATACATGTCTAGGTAAGAATGAGTTGGCTGAAATGGTATATCACGTGTTTTCCTAATAAATAAATATTTTTTATTATTTTTCTTATTAAGGATGAGTATTATATTATGGGTCATTTAATTGATTTGGTTAGCTTCAAAACCTCTTTTATTTGAATTTTATTTCTTTTACTTAAGGTATAATTTACAACCAACCTATTAAAAATATTTATTTAAGATATGAAATTATTAACAAATAAAAAGATATATGATAGAGGGGATGGATCTGTAACATAATTTGTGAAAAACCCCGAGATTTTATGGTATGTATCTTATAAATATAACAACTTCTACAGCTTACCTTGCACACAACACTGAGCTTAAACAAACTATGATATATTATTAAATATTAACATGACCATTGGAATAGTAATGTGATCATTAGAAATATTAATCTGACCATAAGAATAATAACCTCACATGTTAAAGTAAACATAAAATTTAGGTATCTCATAATTGAATATATGATATATTTATATCATGGAATTTGAAAATAAGTGTTTTAAAAATGATAAATTAAGTGTTGGTATTTTTTGTAAAATGTAAATGTTTATCTACAATTTTATAATTAATATAATAATTTTAAAGAAAAATTATTTACATAAAATAAATTAATAAATTAATATTTTGGTTTTTCATAATTATAAGATAATTTTATGAGACCCTAATGAATTTTTTAAAGTGTTATAAGATCATTTATGATTTTAAAATTAGTATTTTTCAGAATAAATGATGATTTAATTTAAGAATTAAATTTATAATATTTAGAAAATTATTTTCATAAAATAGAGTTTATTTTTGAAATATAAACTTTGAAAATGGTTAGGGGGAATTTTCGGGATTTTTCTAAAATAGTTGAATTTTTGGTGAATAGTGAAATATAATAATTTATGGTATTTAACATTAAAAGTAATTAAATGAATTATTAATTCATGGATGATGTAGGGATGAACAAACAAACCATTAGTTATAAATAAAATTCTCTACCTACTATATTTATTCAAAAGAATCAATACTATTTTTAGTCTAGATCCGTAATAATAATCTAATGAATAAAATAATCAAAAAACACCCCTCTCCTCCATAATAAATACCACCCCTTATAACCTCTTCTCTTAACACCTTATAATCCTTGGATCTTAATTATATTCTACCTAATTACTCTCATAAACCTCTTACCCACGTTCTAGTATTTATTTTCTCACCAAAATACCATTTCCAAGTGCCTTAAAGAGGGTCTCAAGGAGACGACACTCAAGAGGTAAAACCCTCCATCTTTCTCTTTAATTTATTTTATTTTCTTATACTTCATTCACCTTCACTATAAAAATTAACATGATAACTGTAGTATCAAATATATACTAGAATATTATTTTGTTACTATGATATCCATCATCAAATCTCTTCTCCGTTTCTTTTGTTCTAAAAATAAAAACTCTATCTGTGAGGTCTTCATTCACCTCCATGGATAACAAGTTTTAATTTTTAATTACCACCTTCAATGCTGGTTATAAAACCATTTTTATGGTTAAACATATTATAATATGTTTATTTAAACTTATTTAATTTTCTGGAACCATTATATAGACATATTATTAAATAAAATGACACTAATCCATTATGGTCATAAAACCCGCCAAAATAAATTAAGATATTTTCATCAACATTTTATCTAATGAATCACTCCCATGTCATATAAAAAATGATATACTAGATCATATAAAATTATTTATTTTCATTAACACTAAATAATTTCTCTTATGGATATGTTATTACCATTTGAAAAAAACTACCACATTTATACTCAATGGAACCGACTATAAAACAATGAAGAGATGCTCCCATAACAACAAACTTATACATTATAACCCATAAAAATGGCCATAAATAAACTTAATAAAATTTTAATAAATAAAATATATGTTTAATAGATTCATAATTAAGTAATTAATGAATCTAATTTGATTATCCAAGATATTAAGTACAAGTACAGAATTCTTTCAGACATAAGGTAAGGGTTTTGTCATCTCATTTTTATTTCTGTGAGATATGCCTTATTCACCACTTATTCCTTGTGTGTTATATTTTTATAAATCATTTTGATATATCATATCATGAATCTAATTATATTTATTTTATTAAATGTTTCATTTGGTGATCATTAATTTTGTGGGGCATACGGTTCAACTGTTTACAAAGTGGTAAAGGGATCCATAACCCAATTTCCATTCTTTGGGTTAAACCTATAATCCATTGATTATGTTAGCTATGATTATGTGTCAAATGAATTTTTATTATCTTAAATTTTATTTCCACCTATTTTATATTTATTTATAATTTATACAAATAATCTATTCATTTGGTTAACACTCACACATTCTTTTAAAAATGACCTTTTATATGTTTTTTTAAAAAAAAATTAACTTATATAGTATCAGATGATTTTCTCACTTTCATTAATCATTAATGTATTTATGAACACTTTAAATTTTTACAATGTCATTTTTAAGTAAAACAATTCCTTTTATAATTTAACATCTTTTTAAATAAATTATTTCAAAGTAAAAGTGGTATTTATCTTAGGAATTTTTCAATGATTTTATTAGAGTATTTTAATATATGTCAAAACTCTTTGTTAGATACTATGCTTAATTGAGGTTTCTATATTATGATACCATATACTATATTTTAATGAATGGTTTAGGATTATTTTGACTGGGGATGTACTATCTTGAAACCATTCACCATATTACTCTATATATTTTATGATTATGTTATAGATTAGAGAAATTATTTACATTTCATATGATAGTTTCAATATGAATGTATATGTTTATTATGTTTGAACCCTTTATTATGAATAATTCATTAAAGTTAGTAAGTATTAGGTGGGTCTCTCTTTAGCCATTTGATGCATCAGTTGGTCTCATGAGAAAAACTAGAATAGGTTTTGGCTGAGGCCATACCCATTTATGTATACTTCTTGGTCAAGGCCTTGATGTAATGTTTATGATGTCCCACATTATGCATTTCCTCATTATGATATTATTTATTGATAATAAATGTGATTATTTGGTTAGTAGAATATCCTTAGTTAAGTATCATTCTCATGTGATTATTTATATAGCATTATTTGATTAGATTTTATTCCTACCATATTATGCTCGATATTATGTTTTAATGGAAAGTGTTTTTAGTTTATTCACCTTGAATCATTGTTTATGTTTATTTATGAAATGTAATGATTTATTCTTACCCTTACTGAGCATCTAAGCTCACCCCTTTCTTATGTTTTATTTTTCTCTAGGATTCCATTATGTATATTATGATTGACATGTAGGGATAATCTAGGAGATTAGATATGTTTCCAATGGAGTTTCTATGTTGTATTCCATTTCATATTGTAATGTAAAACTTATGTTTGTATCTAGTTTTCTAAATCTACAATATTATTCATTCCTTTGGTATTCAATCACTTGTACTTATTATCAATGTAATAAAGTAAGACATCAACTCTAGGATACTAGGGTCACGGTCTTTATAGTTGGTATCAGAGGAAGTTTAGTAGAAACTTTGGAAACTAGATTTAGGAAAACATAGATTGGGGAAACATAGCCCTATAAAATACTTTGAGAATATTACCAATGTTACCAAACTTATTATTTAGATATTATTTATACCTAAATTTTCAATTTATGATAATTTTTTCATTAGTTTTAGATTATACATTATGTTTCATAAAGTTATGATCTAATCTAGTGGATTTTGTTCTTTATAAATGGAACCTATTGAAAGGAATGGAAACCGTATCAATAAAAGTAATCCATGTAAGGATTTACCTCTTATGGAAGATAATGGTGTTGGAGTTAGAACTGCAACAAGAGCTGAAAAGCATATAAATATACATGGAAAATTGACTCAGGTTATGAGAAATAACCTAACTCATGTGGAGTAGCATGATCCATGACGTTGTGTAATAGTGTTAGACCACTTCATGTGAAAAAATCCACCATTATTAAATGGGAATTCAAACCAATATATAGCTAATTAATGGATAAATTCTTTAGATAAGGTATTTATTTCTTTGGGAAGTAACGAAAGGGAGAAGGTTATCTTGGAATTCTATCATCTCTCAAGATATGTGGATAAATAGTGGTCATTGATTCAAAACACTAATAAAGAAGAGGAAATTTAAAACATTTAATGGAATGATTTTAATGAAATTTTCTTGGGAAAATATTTTCCTAGAGAACAAAATGAAGATATGGAGAGAAAATTCTTGAGTATGATACAAAAAAAGGATAATTCTGAGTATGAATCTAACTTTACAAGGTTAGAAAGGAATTCCATGGACTATATAAGTAATCCAAGGATAAAGATTGATCATTTCTGTGATGGTCTTAAACCAATTATATAAAGGGAACTAGTCTCAAAAAAATTCTCATCATATGAGGATATAATATCATGTTCTATCAAGATAGAGACATGAATTATCCATGTTTTATGACTTCAAAAGGAAGAAAGATAAGAAGAGGATGGAAGAGAAAATGGTGGATAAAGGGAAGAAGGGAAATAATAATTTTCTACATGTGAAAGTTATGGAATGAAACACCCTAGTTCTTTATTGAAAGGTATGGGAGTTTGCTACAAGTATAGAGATAAAGGCTACCAGGACCGTGATTTTAAGGGAAAAAAGAAGTCAAAATGTGTAATGCTTCGGTTGTAAGGAGATGGTTCACTAAAAAAATAATGTCCCAAGGGTCATTGGAATATAGCTTAGAGGAATCAAAGAGGTCAAGGTTAATCTTATTATGGTACTATAGTCAAAGTGGAATAATTAAATTATTTTTGTTTTTGGATTCAAGAATTATTTTGTAAAAGTATTCTATAAATGGTATTCAGGTTATAAGAATCATGAGATATATAAGGATTATAATATAGTGCTTATTATTTAAGGAATTGGAAGCATGTGATGAATAGAACCAGTAATCAAGATAAGTGATCCTCTTATAAGTTGATATTTTTTAAAACAAATAACTTGGTAAATATAACCCTAAATATGTTCTTGATATTGAAATAATAATAAATAGATGTTTATAGTATGGTATTGGTGACCATGAAGGTGGTTAGTGATTTTATGGTTTATGTTATTATTATATGTTTGGATTTAAAGAATATATTCAACAACCTAATATCCTACTCTTGGAAGCATTGATGTTTCATAAAGGTTTAAAAGATATTAAGGTATTAATATATTTGGTATGTTACAATAAGAGATACATTATTTGGGAAAATCTTATGTTAATATGAATTTGAAAATTTAGTGACCTTTATTCAAAAAATTTGGACTTTGATTATGGAAAAATACATTTTGGATGAGTCTTAAGGTAACTACCTATGGAATGGATTATGTTTACCTTTTGATAAATTATGATTATCATATTGGATAACATGTTCTAACCTTTTTCCTTTGGTAAATAATTAATGTCCAAAGGAATGTCTTATGGACCGTTTGATATAAGTGCTTCAAGCATAAAAATTCATCTTTAATATCCATATCCTTAAGTAATAAATGAAGTGAAAATAGATCAAAGTACAATAAAAGAATGAGATTATGCTCATAACATGGAAATTAATCGAGTAATTTTATTATCTTAAGTGATTATCTGAATAGCAAAAGAGCCCCACAATTCTAGGAAAAATATTTTGGAATAAAAACATTATTTGTTTACTTTTATTTATGAGAAATCAATGTCCTTTTAATCAATCAAAAATTTATGATTTTGTGATAGTATCATTTCTAATGACCATGTTCTCTATCATTATCCCTCAGAACATGATAATAAGATTTCTCTTCCATGTCCATATTTTCATGAATGTTTTCATATTTCATGATCCTAGTTTTTTTGGTGACTTTTGCATTTCTATTTACCACAGTTTAAGAGGAAGTTTTATAAACCCTTTTTACGGTGTGGGATTTACACAAAGTAATTTTCAATTATCAGCCTTTCATTTTTGAAGTGCAATTTAAAGTTGTGATGATTCAATTTATTAAAGGATGTGAGAATGTAACATCCTAATATAACCATTATGAATAGTAATCTAGACATTAGAATAATAGCCTCACCTGTTAAAGTATAAATTAAATTTTGGCATCTCATATGATATATTTATATCATGGAATATGTCAATTAAAGTTATAAAATAATAAATTATGTGTTGGTATTTTTGTGAAACGTAAATGTTTATTTACAATTTTATAAATAATATAATAATTAAAAAAAATTATTTTCATAAAACATATTAATAAATTAATATTTTGGTACAATATAACTATAAGATAATTTTATGAGACCATAATAATTTTTTCAAAGTGTCATAAAATCAGTTATAATTTTAAAATCGGTATTTTTTTCAATAGATGACAATTTTATTTAAAAATTAAATTTCACATATTTAGAAAATTATTTTCCAAAAATGTAGTTCATTTATAAAATATAAATTTTAAAAAATGGTTAGGGTTATTTCATGGAATTTTTATAAAATAGTTGATTTTTTGATGAATAGTAAAATATGGTAATTTATGGTATTTATTATTATAAGTAAATCAATTAATCATTGAGTCATGGATGATGTAGGGATGAGATAATAACCCATTATTTAAAACTCGCATTCAATAGTTACTATATTTATTCAAAATAGTCAATAGTATTGTTAGTCTTGAGCCAAAATAACTAACTATTGAATAAAATAAAAAACACCCCTCTCCTCCACTATAAATACCACCCCTAACCACCTCTTCTCCTCATCCCTTCTAAGACTTCAAGTTTTCTTATATTCTTTCCAATTACTATCCCAAACCTCTTCCCTACATTATGGTCTTGTTAGTCTCACCAAAAGACCATTTCCAAGTGTCTTAAAGAGGTTATCAAGCATACGACACTTGATAGATAAGAACCCCCCCCCCCTCTTTACTTTAATTTCTTTTATTTTTTTTATCCATCCTACACATCCTCTATACAAAGTAACATGATAAATATAGTATCATATATATACTGTAATTTTATTTTTTTTTAATGGAATATATATCATCACATTTCTTCTCTTTTCATTTTTTCTAAAAATGAAAACATTGTACGTGAGTTGTGAATTCACCACCTTCAAGGATGACAAGTTTTTGTTTTTCGTTACTGCCTCAAAGCAGGTAATAGAACCATTTTAATGGATAAAATAGATTATAATATATTTATTACAACTTATTTACTATTATAGAACCATAATATAAACATATTATTAAATAAAATGTTACTAATTTGTGATGGTTGTAAAAGCAAAAAAATAAATTAAGGCATTATCATCAACATTGTATCTAATAAATCATCTCCAAACCATATAAAAATGATATATGATATCATATAAACTTCTTTAAATTAATTAATAATAAATAATTTTTCTTCTAGAGAATTTATTACCATTTTACAAGAACTACCACATTTATACTCAAGGTAACAAACCATAAAACCATGAAAAATGCTCCTAGAACAACTAAATTAAACATTATAACCCATAAAAATTTCCATAAATGAACTTAATAAAATTTTAATAAATCAAATATATGTTTAATAGGTATTTAATAAAGTAATTAATGAACCTAATTTTATTAACTAGGACATTAAGTACTAGTTAATAATGCTTTCGAACATATTGTAAGGGTTTTCTCATCTCACTTTTATTTCTGTGAGATATAACTTCTTCACCATTTATTCATTATGTGTAGTGTTTTTATAATGACCATTGATATATCATTTTATGGATCTATTTATCTTCATGTTATTAAATTTTTCATTTTATGATCATAAATTTTATGAGGAATATGGTTTGACTGTTTATAAAGTGGTAAGGGGATTCTTTACCCAATTTCCAATCCTTGGGTAAAACTTATACTCCACTGATTATGTAATATTGTGATTATGTGTCAAATTAATTTTGATTATCTTAATTTTATTTCCACTTTATTTATGTTTATTTATATCTTATACAAATAATCTATTCATTTGGAAAATGTTCACACTTTATTTTAAAAATACTCTTCTAAATGTTTTTTAGAGGAAATGTTTTTTAAAAAATTATATGCCATGAGAGGATTTCCCAGCTTTCATTATGCCTTAGTGTCTTGAGTAATCCATTAAAAGTTAAAAATAACTTTTTCAAAGAAAATATTTTCTTTTATAATTTCACAGCTTTTTAAATAAATTATTTCCATGTAAAAGTGGTATTTCTATCGTGAAATTTTCAATGATTTTATTAGATTATTTTCATTTATTTCAACACTCTTTTATGATATTATGCTTAATTGAGGTTGATAACTTGTGATATCATATACCATATTTATATTAATGGTTTACGATAATTTTGACTGGGTATGTACAATCTTGATACCATTCTTTATATTACTCTGGATAGTTTATGATTATGTTACTGATTAGGGAAATTATTTACATTTCATATGCTAGTTTCAAAATGAATGTCTATTTTGATTATGTCTCACCCCTTTTATATAAAGAATTAATTAGACTTAGTATGTGTCAGTAAGATTCCTCTATATCCACTCGATGCATCGGTAGGTCTCATGAGACAATCTGGATTGGGTTTTGGTTGAAGCCTTACCCATTTTTTTAGACTTCTTGGCTAAGGCCTTAGTGGTATGTTTATGATGTATCGTATTAATAATTCTTTCCTTATTATATTAATTATTGATAATAAATGAGATTATTATAATAGTAGAATATCCATGGTTAAGTATCACTCTCATGTGATTGTTTATATGTCATTATTTGATCAGCTTTTATTCCTCTCATATTATGCTCAAGATTATGTTTTAATGGCATGTGTTTTTAGTTTATTCACATTTCCTCATTGTTTTATTTATTTATGAAAGCTTTTGCTATATTATTACCCTTACTAATAATATGAGCTCATCCCTTTCTTACATTTTATTTTTCCCAAGTTTCTAAGATGGGTATTGTGATTAACATACTGGGATAATCTTGGATATTATGGATTTTTTCAATGGAATTTCTATGTTCTATTCCATTTCAAGTTGTAATGTAAAACTTGTTTTTGTATCTCGTTTTCCAAATCTACTAAACTATTCAATCATCCGGGTAATATTTCCACTAACTAGGCCTCTCATAGATTTGAAAGTTATAAAGGTTCTATCTCAACTAATTTAAGTGGTGGGTTATGCAGCACCTTTAAAATAACCCTTATAAGATATTTTTATGTCTTATTTTCAGATTCATCACCCTCCTACCTTTTGATGTGAATTATCCTATCGAATATAATATGGTTAGTTTGATTGTATTCACTACATATTCAAGATTATAATGAATCTATATAATTATTAAGTTTACCTAGTCACCTTTATGTGAGAGGGAGTTGGTCATCAATAGTGGGGTGTGATGGTTGAGGAAAATAAGGATCAAGAACTGGAATAAAATTGTTTTCAGGATTTCATTTTGTGAAGTTCAAGAGAGATAATATTTACTATCTAAATTATTCATATTTTTGGGTTTGTAAACAAGTTTCACTATCATTGATGTAATTTTCTACAAGGTTAATTGAACTAATAATATTTACTCTATATATCTATGGGTATGAGTAGTCAAAATCCAAATGGTTTGTCAAGGGATTGAAGGAACCATTGAAGATGTAATTGGAAATTTTTAATCTCTCTACCTTTTCTAATATAGTGAATAAGGTAGTGGTGATTGAGACTAAATCCCATGACATAATTGGAACTATTTGTTCTTTTCATGGATGAATGAGATGCCTAGAAAAGGTTTACTGAGGTAGATCTAGGTAGAGTATTCAAGGTGTTGGAGTACATCCTCCTATTTCTAGGGAATATTAGTGTTAGGATCACATAGGTATGTGTCCAATGCTAATAAGGGGTTAATCAGTATTAGTTTAATTTTATTCGAACTTTACTTTTTCATCCCTTTATCACCTCTTCAATTGTTCAGTGATTGATTCTATTTTTGTCTTTATCTCTCCTTTGTTAAATAGGTATATAGATATAGAATAGTAAAATAATACAATAGAACACTTGGGCTTAATTATCAGGTTCATCTCACTAAGAATAATTATTCCCTCAATAAATCATGTTTATTATAACACATATGTATTGATTCTTTCTTGTTATCAAAAGAAACATAAACATGTGGTTGACCTTGAACATGATATCCCAAAACCCAAAAAATACAATGAAACAAAGGTCTTATGGTTCTGATATCTAAAAAATTAGAGGATTCAACATTCTCCTTATGAAGTAGATGAGTAATGAAAATTTACTCTCCCTTTTATAAAGTGTGCATTATCTTCTTACTAACTTACAATAATCAAGTGGGATTCCCAAAACTTATGCAAACTTATATAGTATATTGATGTAGCAGGTTGTCTCTCTCACTTTACTTAGCATGCATATGATCTATAGTGGAAAAGGTTGATATTTCGTTCCTTCTTCTTCAGTGCATAATAATAATATTATATATGCAATATTCAATCACTTTTCCTTCTTCCCTTGACTTCATAGAATGAGTAGATACATACAAAGTCAGTTCCCACTCTCTTTTCGACTTACATAATTTATATCAGGGTACACATATTTGAGTACATCACATATATTATTTATTTATTATTTGAATATATATTCACATTATTATGTGAACATTTTTTCTCATAATTATACCAATTTTATTATCCTCAAATATTGAAATTAAAGTCTTTTTTTTTCTTCTTTATAATTCTAGAAGACTCAGTTTCATTTAATTCTACATGATATTTGGAAATACATTGGTTTTTTCTAAAACTAAGTTCTTTATAAAATCCAACCATTTAATTTCATTTTAATTCCATACACATATTCATAAATTCTCATGAAATATTATTTTTAATTCATGGATTCCATTCTTTATGGCATAAGGATCTCCACGAATCTATTGTCTTTAGATATAATTACATCATTTACTTCTGCACAGTGGTGTCACCTTATTTTTCAAATGTCGTTTTTGATCTCACCACAATCCTTACTATGGCATGGTCACCATTCTATAAATGTTTTATAGATACAATAACTAATATGAAGAACACATACATGATTCACCATGATCATCACTGTGGCATAGAGTTCACCAGTATATCATTTTTTCTTCAGTATTAAAGTTATGTAATTCAACCTACTTTGAAAATTTACCATGGTAAACACTATTACATAGCCTCTATATGTTTCTTGTTTTGCATTCACTCTTCTCAATCATAATAGTTATTTTATCATATATTTTTCATAACCTTGGTATATTTCTCTATTGATCATATAGCCTAGAATCATCATGTTTAATATTTATTAAAAAAATCAATCAGGAATACCTCAACAATTTTTTAGGACTTTATAAGTCAATCTATCATCAAATTCATACACCTAGTAACAAAAATGATAACATAGAATACATAAAAAATAAAATTCACATAATAAATCCAAATGATGTGATTTCATATGAAAAATTCCTATGAACTTCATCATATTTACTCTATGAACTAGGTCTATGTCATTCTTCTTGTTAATCTTCGTTTTCACTGCCAGCCTCAATAAAAACCTTTTCAATTCAGCACTAGTCTTTCTCTAACACTTTAAAAACTCTCAAATAAATTCAAAATCATCATCCATATGATATTTTTTATCTTTTCACATTATTTTTACTACTCCAAATCCCTTTTTATTATCTCTTATAACTTTTTCACTTGTTTAAATACTAAAATCTAGACTTTAATTTCAATCCAAATAGATTCTTTTTCATTAATTTTTCAAATATTCCATGAAACATGTTGAATTTTTTTTCCATAAACACATATCACTGATATCTATAAAGATCCGACCAATAATCATCACAATATAAGGGATAAATGAATATGTCTTCACTTGTTCTTTAGGCATCATCTCTAATTTATTCATTCATTAAATTCCATTCTCCATACATTTTATTCATGAAATAAAAACATGTAATCACTTTCATTTTCATATGAATATGAAAATAGATTCTTCATTCAAATTATTTTCTATATAAATAGTGGTACCAATAACTTCTAAGATATAATGGTGTATCATTAAACCTTATTCAATACTCAAAACTAATCATAAAAGCGCACCATTTCATGGGGACTCAAACTTCTCCTTTTATCAAAAGTATTGAGAACTACAATATACTTCCACTAAATACCCCTTCTTTACATATTAACATTAATCATCCTATCTTCCATAATGATAAAAAATATAACATATTAATAAAGTGGACTCAACAATCTCCCCCTTTATATTTTTTTTCAATACCACATGCTTGAAAATCTTATATCAATATGTTTACTCAATTCATATTATTAATTCATCACCTTTTATTATATTCCCCTTCCTTATTAACTTATTTTATTTTCTTCTATATCCCTTATTAATAAAAAATAAAACATACATAGAATAGTATGGTGTCACTTCATAATTAAGAAATGTGCCATCAATCATCCCACTAGAGTCTATGTGATTTATTCGTAGTGTAATAAACACAAGGGTTGGATTTAGATAACAAAGTTTTCCATAAATCAATCATAAAATGATAACTACTCATATAATTTCATAATATTCTTCTTTAGGTGATCCATAAACATTTTCAAGTTAAACTATCAATCATTAAATGATATATATTTATTTTTGGGAGAAACAACTAAAAATACTTACACTCATCCCAATACAGATGTCAAAAATATTCAAATATATGTAGTAGGTTTTAGAAATCATCCATGAGATCTATTCAAATTCCTCATTTTAATGTCATTGATGAAATCTGTTTTTCCCCTTAATATCATATTTGATTATTGAGAAACCAAAGGATGAGTGGTTTTCAAGAAATTACATTAAACGACCTTTTCAATAACTTTACATAAATTTATATTTGTATTAACTATATAAGTTTGGTGGCTTCTAAAGCACAAATCTACCTCAAGGAATGTTCATTATCTATAATACATCAAGGTAGACCTTTTATTAAAATGGTTTTTTAAATATCAAATGATTAATCATACAAAGATGTGGCATTCTTCTTATCAAGAATAATTATTACAACTTGACTTTATTAGTTATCCATTTGAAAATTAGCATCAACTTAAATTAACTTCATGGTTAGAATAAAAATATAACATAGATAATATGGGAATAAATTATATCCTTAATTTATCTTTGATGATAGAAACAAGGATGAAAATTTCCTTTCAAATATGAAATTATTCCCTTTTTAGCTCCATGTATGGATGAACTCTTTATGCATCCATTTTAGGATCTCTAGGAAATATTGGGTGGTATGAAAAAATTTATTTTATCCTTATGTGGGATCTTTATTTTAACAAGATCCATAAAGGTACGTGCATCACTTGGTGCACCTTTCATGTTAATTGGTATTTCATCTTATGCTGGTATGATTGTGAGATGATTATTTGAATTATTTCTATCATAGTTGCACATCCCACATGAATATTCATGAGATTCTAGGTTAACTCCCTTTGATAACCCCCCATGAAATTTAATTTATTATTCATGTGGAATATTTTATTTCCTTTCACCTATTTCATTATCATATGTTACCATTTTTATTTCTCTCCCTAAATCAAATGGCCAGATTTAAAAACAAACTTTAGGAATCTGATCAGCCTTATTGATTTTTTCAAATGGTTTATCAAGATAAAATTTCACCATGTTAGGCTTTTAAATTTTAGTTTTTACTAATTTTTCACTCTTTTTAGGATTTCTTCCTTTAACACATCCATCCATGAATATTTTTCATGTTTCCATCATATGTCCCCTTTTCCATAAAAAAATTAATTGAACCTCCTTTTTATATCATTATTTTTTTTACTTCTTGTACTTATTTTGAGAATATTTTTCCTTTTTTTATAGCCCAAGGAA
The DNA here is from genome assembly GCA_963277665.1 of Viscum album. Taxonomy (NCBI): domain Eukaryota; kingdom Viridiplantae; phylum Streptophyta; class Magnoliopsida; order Santalales; family Viscaceae; genus Viscum; species Viscum album. Next base: position 1,188,940,660 of record OY728164.1, read on the forward strand.
AACTCAACCTTTTTTATAAACTTTTAATGATTATTCTATACATCATGTATCTCTAGACTAATTCTTAATGATGTTTTTTCTTCCTTATATATAATTTATGTTCTTATTTTATTATCTATTTTTTTATAACATCTTAAATTATTTTTAGAATCATAAATCCTTACTATTAACACATCTATTTCACACACCATAGAGGTTTTCATGTTTTTAAAATATGGTTGGAGTATAAATATTATTCCATTTTACTTGTGATTACTGATTTATTTTATGATTTATCCCCCTTGATGTAGGTTCACCTTTTATTCCATAAGATGAAATATTATTCCAGTTTTCCAAAGGTATATGGTTTAATCTGTTGTAATAAAACCAATAAAAAACATTGGTTTCTTTATTTGAACTACATGTTGTCTATATTTTCCAAAACTGATAGATTTTTGTTTTTTAGATTTTACATCAGATGGATGGGATTTATTTGAGAAACCATCTCTCATAAAAACTATTTTATCCACCCTTGATAGGAAGGTAGGATTCCTATAAATTATATTTATCTATATTTTTGAAAATTTTAAATTAAAATGTTCACACATTATAAAAATAGATTTAGTACAAACATTAACTTTTTAGATGGATGGTACCTTTTCTTTTATAGCTAATTTGGACTAATAATTGGATGATATTAGAATTGTTTTCCACCAGATGAAACTATTTCATCAAAAAAATCATCTATACTAGTTTATATAGAAGTAGATTTATTTTCATCCTATTGTGAAGACATGGCTTGAGTTGTTTCTAGATTTTTCAATTTAAATTAAAGATATAATAATATTATATTGAAAATTTATTTATTATTCTCTAATATATTTATTATTTCATTACATTCCTTTCTAATCACTTTATATTTATTTTCATACATTTTATTTACTTTCTTCTAGCAGGTATTCAAGCTCTTTGATCCTCTTTTCCTTGACCTCTAGCATAGAATTCTTGGTAGTAGTTTCTTCTTCAAATGAAAAGTAATTTTCTTCAAAACCTATCCTAGATCCTTCTCTCTCATGAATTATAGTGATTCATTCATTTTAAAAACTGAATAGTCTTTCTTCAAGCTCCTCATTCATGGTATTTAAGGATCATACTTGTTTGAAGATATTTATATAGGTTTATATGATTTATTTTAAATACTTATTCATCCTTTCACACTCGTATTTTTGGTAGTTGATATCCTCCTCTATTTTTATAATAATTCAATAGATATATGAAATTATTAATTCGGTGAAATTATATAAGATTTATTTTAAATAACTAGTATATCTATCTTCTATGTTCTGAAAATTAAAATCATCTCCACTAATAAATGGTTCTTTAATAAGAAAATCTTGACACAATATTTTCAATAACACTTATTCATGTAGAGATGATAAACTATATGAGATATGACTATTTCGAATTCCATAGTGGTTGATTAAACCACCAGGTCTTATTATTTCATACCTAATTTTTATTCATTGGGATTGTTTCATAAGAAAAATAATTTTTATTCCTATCTACATAAGAGGGATGGATTCTCATCACAAGTTTCTTAAAAAGATATATTATCAATAGAAATATCATAATGAACCTTACTTTGATTACCTTAAATTAATAGAGAATCATAGTTGTCACATTTCTTAGATGAGGACTTTCTCAACTTCTTTCCTTTTTATTTTCATCTTATTATTTAATGTCATGAAAAATATTTCTTCCACAATTTAGTTATTAGGGAATTAATATTCTTCTTTAACTACACACTTCATAAAACATTTTAAAAGTAAAACTAAAAAAATCAATTATGAGAATCTAACAAAGATGTTACCTGATGCTCATATACAAATTTTATGGATCACATAGGGGTGTTTCTAACATTAAGAAGGGTGAATTGGTTTTGGAATAATTTTAATATAATTTTAATTATTTATCCTTTTTCACCACTTCACTTTTTCATTGAGAGGTTTTATCTTTCTATATATTTCTTATTTGGTCAGTATGTATATAGATATATAATAGTAAAGAATCATAAAAGAATGGTACGGTTGGTTAATATGGTTTACTTCGCTGAGGATGATTATATCACCAGTGTATCCTGATTATTATCTCACATACATTTATTCCTTAATATTATCAAAATAAGCACATACGATGGTAAGACCTTGAACCTGTTATCCTGGGACCGACCAGATACAGTGCAAGTAGAAGCATGATGTTCTACTATCTTAACAAAATATATGATTCATCATGTTCCTTATAATGTATATCAGAAATGAAACTATGGTATCCCCCCTAGATAGTATGTTTGATCTTCTACCTCACTCAAGCCAATTAATATGGTTTCCATAAATTATTCAGGATTTTGTAACAAAATATGCAATAGATTGGCTCTCTTACTTTACTCAACCTAAATATGTTCTGTATTGGATAAGGACAGATGTCCCTTTACTACTTCTTTAGAACATAGAAATGATCTTCTTTACCCAATGTTGGATCACTACTTCTTCATCCATTGATATCATAGAATGAAAAGATACATATAGATTTTTCCCCCCTCTCTCTTTTCAACTTCCATAATTTATGTTAGGGTACACACAATTGAGTCCCCCACATATTTTTTCCTTTAATCTTATCATATATATTTACTATACTACATGACTAATTTTCCACATAAATATCTCAATATAAATCTCCTCAAATCATATACTTGAATTCTTCTTATTCTTTAGTCATCCTGATGACCCGTTCTCATTTAATTATTCCGTATATTTTAAAATAACCAATTCTTATTCTTTGTCTAAATTATCCATAAAATCATTACATTTATATTTATTTGTATTCCATCTATATATACATAAAATCTCATGCAACATTAGTATATATTCATGTCTTCCTTTCTTTGTGTTGCATGACTCTCTGCAAATCACCTATTTCGGGCATTATTATGGTATTTACTATAGTGTGGTTCAGTCTCCCAAATTTTTATAGTTAGTTTTAAATCTTACCATAAATATCATAATGGTGTGTTCAACATTATCTATCAATTTTTTAGATGAAATGTTTCATAAAAAGAACTCAAACATGATTAACCATGATCATCACTACATCATTGAGTTCATCATCATACTATTTTTCCTCTTATATTAATGATATATAATTCATATTTCATCAAAACTCACCATAGTAGATACTATGGAATAGCCTAAATCCATTACCTTTATCTCATTCAGTCTTCTCAATCACAACACTACTTGAATTGTAGTTATTTCATAGCCTCGTGATATTTCTTCTTTGATCGAATAGTATGACATTATTATATTTTATATTTTTCATATAATTCACTTTAGCATCTCTCAACATTTTCTATTAAATTATAATTCATAGCATCATAAAATCAATTCACTCAGTAAATCAAATTCATCTGAAAATAAAAATAAACTAACATCATATGAACAACTCATACAATTTTATGTCATACAAAAAAGTCATACGAACCTATTTTCATTAACTCTACAAACTCATAATATATTATTCATCCTTTTTATCCTATTATTCAATATCAACATCAACCTAGGCATTTTTCAATATATCTATAGGCTTTATCCAACACTTTAAATATTATCAAATAAATTTAGAATCATCATTTACAACATATTTTTTACCTGTTCGTATTATAATCAATACACTACATCTTTTAGATTATCTCTCCTAGATTTTTCAATTCATCAAATACTCAAAGATAGCCTTCAACCTTAATCCATATATCTCTCCATTCAGTCAGCACTCAAGTATTCTTTGAAATATGTTGAGGATAGTGTTCCATCAACACCATTCATTGATATCCTTGAATATCAGCTCCACAATAATCACAATATCAAGGTTGTATGAATATATTTTCAAAATTTCCTTAGAAAGCATCTCGAATTTCATCATTATTTAAATTCTATTTTTCATACATTTTCTTCATGAAAGAAAAACATGACAACACTTTCATTTTTATATGAATATGATAGTATCTCCTTCATTCCATTCCATTTTCACATAAATAATAGAAACATAAATATCATAGATATAATGGTGAGTCATTATACCTAATGAAATACTCACAACTAATCACAAAAATGCATCATTTCTTGGGTACTAAACCTTCTCCTTTTATAAATGGGATGTGCTCAGATCTACTTCAATGAAATTCCTCTTCTTCGTATATTGACAATAATTATCATCCATTATTTATTGGAAACAAATAAAACCTAGTCACAAAGTGGGATAAACAATTAGATTTGATGTTTTGGGTGTGGTTTTATAGGACACACTAGACCCAAATATCCCTCTATGTTTAAGTGTCACCACAAGTTTGGTAGTTATGGTCATCTCTAGAGATTTTTGAAGTCTACTCCATTATAGAGAACCATCTAGTGACACCAACATAGTCATAAATCAAAAGTTTCGAACAATGGCCCATATTCTATAGAAAATAAACCACCTTATATAAAATCATAGAAAATAAATCCATAATCATGGTAGATATATAATTTAGTGTCACCTACATCAAGAAATGGATTAAATCCACATGGTCAACATGATATATTAGAAAATTATTTTTTCATTGGGAATTCAATGGTCGATACTGAGGAAGTTTCTTCGATGGTTAGAGGTACTTTTGTGGCATATTATACATTTTTTATGGTCAATTTTATACCATGGTTTCTCATTATTTTATTTACAATCATCTGGTTTCTTGTTTAGGATTAGATTTATCATCATTTTAGAGTATCATGAGTATTTCTACCCCATTTAATAAATGGTTAGAAAGAAGTAATAAGTGCCACATGATCTTGTGGTTTGATAATTTTGATATCTCTAGGAATTGTTTAAAATTTATATTAATATATTTGATCTTATCTTGGGTATAGATTAGATAACCTAGTTAAAAAAATTTATAGATTTCTATTAAAAGTGATTCTCTTATTTTTCTCCCAATTGAACCCAGTACAAACTTATTGGAAAATGGGAATTCCAATCAAGTTAAGCGAGGTGGGATGAAGAGAAATTTAGAGTTCTTACCTATTAAATAGCATAGTTTTTTATTAGGGATTCTAAAATAAAGACACATGAATCATTTTCTCCTTTAGTAGGCTTATTTCTTAATATATTTCTCAAGGATTGTTCTAGGTTTCCTCCTAAATGTGAGGTTGAGTTTTTGATTGAGAACGTTCTTAGAATGGAACCAATTTTCATTATATCATACTATATGACATTGACATAGTTGAGATAATTAAAAACTCATCTTGGGAAAATAAATTCTAAGAGTTTTATATGATCTAGTAATTCTCTTTAAATCACTTAAGTTATACTCACCAAGAAAGATGATTGGAGTCAACATATCTTTATAGAATATCAGAAGTTGGATCAGGTAAATATCAATAATTGAAACCCATTACCTCAGATTAATGATTTTTTATCCAATTTAAAAGGGAAACATTGTTTTTGAAGATTGGTTTTAGGTCAGGGTATCATTAACTTCATCTAAATCCCTTGGATATTCCAAATATATCTTTCCAAAGTTGGTATAACCATTTTGAATACTTAGTTATTCCTTTAATCTTAACTAATGCATATATAGTTTACATGTCTCTCATGGCTGGGATCATCCTTCTATTTATAGACACCTTTATATTGGTATTCATGGATTATATCCTTATATACTCATAAACATGAGAAGATCGTGGTAAGTATCTTAATGTGGGTATGGGAATGATGACGAAGAATTAGATTTATTGGAACCTCTCTAGATTTTCATTATAGATTTTTTATGTTAAATTATTAGTCCACATAGTATCATAAGTTGGAATCAATAATGGTCATGAAATGTTGATTGAGTAATGTCATTAAATGTACATAATAATAATTTTTCGGTTATGGATTTTTTAAGTATTCTTGGATATTATCATCTTTTTATTTGGGATTTTCTTATTTATCCACTCCTATGAATACTTTAAACAAAAAAGGAGTAGTGTTCATATGGTTAGATTAGTGTGAGATGATATTTTATAATCTTAAGAAAATGATTCAATTCAACCTATCTAGAGTTTTTAGGATTCAAGTAAGACTTTTGAGGTTTACTTTGATACTGCTTAGGTAGGTCACAGATGTGTTCTGATGCAGAACCTTCATGTGGTAGCCTATAGTTTGAAGAAGTTATGAAAAAATTAAAGTAATTTACTAACCCATATAATATATCAAACCATAGTAGTTCAAAGTATAAAATGTTGAAGCCATTACTTGTTCACTAAGTGGTTTTTTCTATATACCAACCATAAGGAATTAAAATATATATTTTCATAGATGGATATCAATCTAATACCAAACTTGATGAGTTAAATATATATTATCCTTTTATTTTAAGATTCTATATGGTCTTTGTAAGGTAAATATTTTGTTATACTCCCATATTAGAAAATCCCAACCTTGAAATGTATGAGAAGTTAAAGATAAATGGAAGCTTATGTTTGTTTTAACTTACTTTTATATGGAAATCATCAATGATTAGGGTGAGATTTATCTCTACCCTATTTATTTTTAATCATTAGTTATGGAATGAGTGAAGTATTATTATATCCCTATTAGAGAATGTATTATAATTCAAGAAAGTCTTGATGGTAGTGTAATGGACTAAGAATTTATAAGACATTTCTTTTAATGGAAATTTAATTATTTGATCCTAGATCAAGGGATATTTTGATAGTTGGGATTCAGATTGAAATCATAAGAATTGATACTTCTCGAGGATATTTTTTTATAAATTTTCTGATGACTAGGAGGTGTATTAGATGATTGGGTGGGTGTCGAGTAGGGGTGGGGTGGCCTTACTATGAATTTCTATAAGGGAATCATTATGTCATGATAGGTGAGTGTCATTCCATGATAAGAGGATAATCAAGAATAATGTTGTAGAAAAGGGGGTACTATGATGTGAATAATGGGATAAAGGTTGTGGGAAGAATTTCATTTAGTGATCATTGGGTTTCATGATGTAAAATATTTTTAATGAGATCAAATTCCTCTAATCCAAGATAAGTCATTCCATGGTTTAGTATGTCCCCTCATGATGATAACCCTTATTTACTATGTTTTTTTCTAGTAAACCCCCTAAGTATAAGTATATTTACATATTATAGGGAATAATAATGTGAGGATAAACCTTTACATATAGAATATTTAAACCCTTTTGTATTAATTTATGAATATTACTTGTGGAAAGTTAGTCACATCATGACCTATAGATTGTGTCGTGAGAGGGGAGGCCACACCGTGAATACTTGGGCCATGAATTTTGGTTTATCATGGGATATGCATGCCACATCATCACTAGAGGTGTCAAGCCATGATGAGTCCCTTTAAGGGGAATTCCAATCTATAAAGCACTGGGTTACACCAAAGAGGAGTGATCGTGGGTGTGGTGTCTCACCATGAAATCTAGTGTCATGCTATGATAGACCCTAGGTCAAGCTGTCATGATGGGATACTTAAGGTAAAACCATGATGTTACATTTTCCATTATTTTAAATGATTGTAAGACCTATCATGTAATGAAATTATGTAGGTTACCCTCTAACACTATTACCCGACCTAATCCACTGCATATCTCAAGGGTTTTACTGATCCCACGAGTTGTAGACTACTTAATTGGAATCCAACACAAACTAGTGGGAATTATTTTTCATAACCAGAAACAAGATTCATGGAATATATGTACATTATAAATAATATAATAAGAAACAAATAAAATTATATATTATATAAACTAAGAAATATAATAGTAGCAATAAAAATCAAAATGTGTGAAACAAAAACCCAAAGGTAGATATGCAACCCCCCCCCAAGGAAAACTAAAAATAAAACAATAAACCACTACTCCATGTAATATGAAGTAAATGTCCCACTATATCACCACCATCTACCCATACCCATATGATATAAAATTCATCACCTCAATGTGGCACCTTTCCCTTTCCTAAATCCAAAGTCAATATAGGCTCTAGACACCACTGAAGGGGTGTGTAGGGTGTGAGCTAAACAAGCTCAGTAGGATCCCACTCAAGTTTTCCATATCAAGTATTTATACAATAATCCCAATATGCTAAAATTTATAGAAAATGAGGCATGATAAGTAGTAAAGAATTTTTATTTCAAAATCATGGTAATAGTTCTTCTTTTTTCACTATTCCAAAACAATTTAGGTAAAACAATTTCAAATAATATGTTCCAAACATCGTTTCACATTTATCAGAAAATAGGTATACCATATCCAAGTAGTACAAATCGAAAGAAAAATAGTAAATATAGACCTAGGATCACTCATGTTTAGGATATCTAGGTCACTAATACATCAATATGACTAGTGCACAATACATACCCCTGGAACCCATGCGTCAAGGTCCATGGAACAGAGGAAATCCTTATAATGTGAACCCTTGTACCATGTCAACCAATTCCTAATTTCAAATTTATCTTGATCTAGTAACAGAAGAACACCCTATAAAGTGAACTCCTTTACAGTACCAAAAGACAAGCCCCAATACTAAACCTTCCACCTAAGTACCCAAGGCTCCCATGTGCTACATTTTAAATCATATAAAATGATCTTACACATTCCATGATACAATTTCAAACACCCTTTTTCTATCAAATACTACTTTTAAAACCCATATCACAATCAATTTCTCAATGATTTGAAAATGACAATTCATTTACCAAAAAAGTGGAAACCATTTTTCTCAAAAACACCATTTACAAAAAAAAAATCAAACAATCATACTGATTTATTTATAAAACCATTTAATAATTCAAGATCATTAAAGGTTTAAACAAAATAGTATTAGAGAAAAAACCACATACCTCAAACTTGGGTTGTAAATTACTTGCAATGGGATCCACACACCAGGAGGAACGTAGAACAAAAAATGGAGTCCCAATCATCAATTCCTACATCTCAAAATTAAATTACATAAATGAAAGTGTTGGTAGTGAGAGTTTAGATCAACACATACCTCAATAAACTCACCCCATGCACCACCACAAACACGAGGGTTGGCCCCAGAAGGTGATCACTCAACAGATCTAGAGTGTATCAGAAAAGAATCACCATAATATCAACTAATTCCATAAACACAACACAACACCACTTCCACAACCAATAGAAATAAAATGTGGAAAGGTTTCACTTACTCAAGGAGACGAAATGAAACCAATCTAGATTTTAAGCACTGAATGGAGGAACTTATAAAAGTGAATATCACCCAAAATCATCTAGAAGTATTCTTAGGGTTTGAGGGAGAGTCTACACATTGATCCCTAAAAAAGGATCATAAAACCCATAAGAGAGAATAAATTTTATCTAGGATGTTAAAATCTCCCTACCATAGGACTTTTCATCCCAAAGAATTCATGTGGAAGAAGAACTATCTAGGAAGTAGTGAGAAAAATTCTCCCTCACCAACTATTAGAACCACCAAGCGTCATGATAATCCAATATGAGTCACCATAACACTATAACCAATGAAATATACTTCCCATGTAATATTTGTTTACTATATTTCAATTATATCCACTATTTTCTCTATAATAGAAACATCTAGTTCCAACTCGATCTCCTACCAACTCAGTACATGAGAGAGATCAGGATGGAACTTCTTGAGCCGGGATATGTGGAAACCATCATGGATACTTTTCAGATGAGCCAGTAATTCCAAATAATGAGAAACCTACCAAATATGCTCAGTGACCTCAAACATTCCAACATATATTAGAGATATATTCCCCTATTTACTAAGATGATGGTGACCAAACTACGGATAAATTTTCAAGGAAGATCAGTCACCAATGGAAAAAATCAAAAGAAAACCATTAAAGACCCATATATGAATTCTATTGACTCTGAGATGTAACCAATTACTGATTTATTTCAAGAATCGTCACCAAAGTATCCTACATAGGGATCAATCTGACAAGAAAGGTTTCACCTACCTTTACCCAAAGAAGAGGTGAAATACCAAGATGAATATACAAAGACTTAAAGAGATTTATTTTAATCAACATTTGGTAAATGTTGTTACAATAAATCCTATACAATACCAAATTTCGATCCCAATATCCACAAAAATCCAAGATTTGGTCACAAAGCATATCCTCTTGGATCTAAATAGCAAGCTCTTTCAGAACATCCACCTTTCAATGACAATTTTTACTCAACTTGAACTGATTCCCCATTACCTCTTGGAGACTCTTCCAGATGCAAGATGTAAACCTGGATTATTGTTCAATATAATGGAAGAAGGAACTCCAAGTAACCTCACAATATACCTCATATATTGAATACCAACATCTTTAATCTTATTGGTGTCCCTGATTGTAATTAAATGATAATATTTCATCAACTAATTAATCACCACTCAGATAGAGTTCCTCCCTTAGGAATTTGGTGGTAATTCAAGAAAAAATTACATGGAAACCTCATCCAATTTCCAAAATAAAACATAAAGAGGCTAGAGAAAACTAGAAAATTTTATGTTCACTTCCTTTATCTTATGGTAGGTGCACTAGTAGGACACAAAATTAGTAATTTTGTGCTTCATACCCGGCCCCCATAAATGTTTTTCCATGTCATACTAAATATTTTTTGTTCCATGGTGAATGGAAGATAATGAACTGTGACAACCATGAAACACTGAATTCCTCACATATTCTAGGATGAAAAACCAATATCTAAAATGAATGACACCATCATAATATAGAGGCAAAATAATAATAGTCTCCCCAAAATATAAGGTTTCTCTGATTCCTTTAAACTCAACATCTTGATATTGACCATGAATATAGACTCTATAAGTGATGGTGACAACTAAACATTGGTTAGAATCATACCTAAATCATACCAAAATCATCCCCCTAATCATCTATATTCAACTCAGTGAAAATCCCCATCAGATTCCACTCCACTTTCAATCCAAAATACATAAATTTTCTACTAAGAATGTTTGTAATGACATTCCCCTTCCTTGGGGTATAAGGAATGTTAAAGTAGAATATCTGATGTTATGGCACCCTCCACCTTAATCTCATATTTAATTCCTTCTAATAAAATATATATATCAAACTCTTGTGACTATAAAATATTGTGAATCTATCCCTAGAAATATATTGATGCTAACACTTAAGTGCATGCATAATTTTGGTAAGCTCCAAATCAGAAGTAAGGTAATTATTCACATGATGTTGAATTGGAAGAGATCCATAGGATACAACATGATCTCCCTATATAATAAAACAACTAAGACTACCACCAAATGCATCACCATACACCAAACACCCCTTACCAGGCTCAGGTAAGATAAAAATTGAAGCTTATTTCAAAATCTATTTTAGTTCATCAAAATAAGTCTACCATTTTTCATTACATGTGAACTTCACAAATTTTTTTAAGAGTGTTAAAAGGTGATTCCAACATCAATAAATACTTAAAAATAACCAATAATTTCTAGAAATACCCATGAATCACTGAATTTTGAAAACTTTATGTGGAACCTCCCATGAAAAGACAGCCTTCACCTTCTCAAGATTGACTGAGAGTCCATGAACATAAATCACATGCCCTGGGAACTTAACATATTGATTCTAGAAATTTAATTTTGGATTCTTTCCATAAATTTAGAGACTCCTCAATATTTCTAAAAATATATTTATATAGTGGTTATTCTCATGTTCAAATCTCTAATAAACTAAGATATATTCCATGAACACTATAAAAAACTGTTAGATACTAATAGGATATTTTCTTCATCAAATCCATAAGAACTGAAGGATCATTTTTTAGGGAAAAAGGCATCACAATATATTCATAATGGCTACACCTGCACCTGAAAGTGGTCTTAGGAATATCAAACTCTCGAACCCTAAGCTGATGGTAACCTAGTTAGAGATTTATTTTTGAAAACCCCTTACCCCCCTTTAACTGATAAAACAAGTCATACACTTGGGGAAAAGGGTTTATATTCTTAATAATCACATAGTTCAACTTACCATAGTATACACACAAATTGAGTGAACCATCATCCTTCTTAGAAAATATCATAGGGGCTAACCAATGTGAAAAACTGGGGTGAACAAAACATTTCTCTACTAGGTCAGCCAACTAGATCTTGATCTCCTTCCACCCAGCATGTTTTATAAGATAAGAGGGTATTGATATTGACTACATACCTCAAACTATATCACTAAAAAATAGTACTTCCCTCTATGGAGGAATACTAAATAATTCATCTAGGAAAGCATCAATAAAGTCCTAGACAACCATGGTAAGATCTCAAAAATAGGAAACAACATCAGGCTTGACTGCAATAGCAGATAACAAACTCCTCAGATATGGGTGAGGAGGTCCCATTAAATTATACCTAAGATCCCGTACTCCCTGAAACAACTAAGATCTCTTATTCGTGTTAAATAAAAAGGAACATTGACAATAACAATCATTCTTAGCACAATGTGAAACAAGCCAATCCACCTTCATGATAACATCCAATAGATTCAGATCGAGAACTGAGAAATCCTAGACCAACTCTGTATCATCTATCTATAGAGAACAAAATTAACATCAAAACCCCTTTTTTCCTCTTTCTAAGAGTAATTTCCAACACCATAACAAAGGAAAAGAGCTTCATCAGAAGTTAATAATATCTACAAATGTAACAACCAAGAATTTATAAATGATATTTTTTTATTGAAATAAATGTTTATAATAGTATATTATACAATATTATACACATAAAAAACATATAAAAACCCAAAAAACATTATTTCATTAATGAAAATCATTATATTAGTCAAATACTAAGCCCATTAAAATTCTATATATTACAAGGGTACAAAAAATTGGAAAATAGAAAAACTACAATGGGAAAATATGGATTTTCACAATCTTCTAGATTTATATTTCCTGTAAAGACTCATAAATTTCATGGAATTTTTTTTTTAAATAATTTGGAATTTTACGAGTCTGTGGCTTCTAACGGCACCTGATTCCGAGCCCCGGTGTGCCCGAAATCAATTTCTAAAGTTTAGCTCGGGTACGTTCAATAAACGAACGAGCGGGTTTTTCTATCTTTTGAACTGGTGCTCAGAATTGAAATCTGAGGGCACCGATGAACTCGCAACGCCGGTAATTGCTTAGTGGGACCTTTACCGTAGTTGTGTTTTCTTGGATTAAGAAGTTAAATTTTGAGGTTTAAATAATAAGTAAATAAAATTGTGTGTACAATTTTATTTTATTATCCTTGGAAGTTAAACCCCCCATGGTAAGTTGATGGTGGGACCCACAATCACCCAACTTCCAATGTGTGGTTATGTGGGAGGTGGGGATCACACGAGCCAAACCATTCATCTCCCATAACCCCCTTAAAACCCCTCATAACTCTCATAAACTCCCCCTACTTTATTTTGTTAACTCCTCTTAAATTTGAGTAACTCTTCCTCTACCCTCTCTCCCTCTATAATTCATACCTTCACACACCATAATTAATTGATTGAAACTCTTTCATTAATTAATTGAGTGTTTGAATTTGTATTTTGAATGCACGGAATGATTAAATAACATAAGGAGAATCCTTATTTTATTTTGGTTGGAAATTGTTGTGTGAGGGAAATTGGGGGAGAACTCTAGAGTTTTTGAAGAATTCATCCTCAATGAAGGACGATTCTTCTCCGACGAAGAACATAGATCCTTCATCGTAGAACAAATCAGCGACGATGGTTCTCATCCTCTTCTTCCTTCAGGACAAGAGAGGAGACACCGACGTGGGGAATTCACCAACGATGATGCACCTTATTTTTCTCTCCTTCATGACAAGATAGGGAACGTCGTTCTTCCTCGGGTGCACACCGATGACGATGGAAACGACGCTGTCATCCTCGATGCATGACAACCACGAACGACATCAATTATCGAGGTAGGGGTTAACTTCAATTTTAATGGATTAAAATTGTTCTTTGGTTGTCGTTGATCATCTCGTTTACCTCGGCCATTTGCTATCGCTTTACGCGGAGGGCGCGGGCTGAACAAACATGGTCCGACAACCCTCCATTGAACTTGTTTATTTTTATTTATAGTTGGAAAGAAAAGGCAGATGAGGCACGACACCTTTGTGCCATACTGGGTACGCAACAAAGGAGGTCGGCACCGTCATGCCGGTTGTGCGGGAAGAACCACGACCCGCTACACAGGATGCTTCGGCAGAAGAACCGGTCGGCCCATCGGCCGACCGGGCAGAGCTGGACCACGGCGCCAGGAGGGCGCCACGATGGAAGACTGGTGGCCCGCCCATGCGGGCCGCGTGCACAGAAGACAGGCCGGTCTAGACGGCCGGTTTGGGGAAGGGCGGCACCGGTCCTGAAACCCCCACCCCTCCCCCCTCTAAAACCCGCTCAGCTTCGGCCAAGCGGCTCGGCCAGCCGGGCCGCGCCAGGCCGGGCCGCGCCAGGCCAGGCCGGGCCGAGCCAAGCCGCACCAGGCCACGCCAGGCCGCGCCCCGCCAGGCCGGGTCGCGGCACTTCGGGTCGGGCCGCATCACTTCGGGACGAGACACGCCCTTTCGGGCCGTGTTGCGTTTTCCTTTGGACTGGTCTGATACCCCTTCCAGGTCGGACTCATCAAACTGGATTAACCCGACCCGTCGGTCCACTGGGCTAAACAGGTCGGGCCCTATATTCACTTAAATGAGAATAACTCTAGGACCATGCATCTGATCGACGCGCCTTCTGAAGCACTAGGACTCTTTCGATGAGACAGTCATTTTGTGATACTATGAGTGAGTTTTTGATAGATTTGGATATCGGTTGGGTTAGAAATGAGCATATTTCTAACCGGGCCCCTGGGACGGTAATGCCTATATCTCTCAGACCGGGCGTCCGATTGACGTGTTGTCTGTCACGTTGAGTTTTTATTGATGAGAAAGAACTTTGGGATACATCACTCTGGACTTCGTGACATTTGATGTATCGACCCCCTTGGCTCGTGGAACGGACCCTCTCAAAATTGAGTGTGCTGTGTGTGGGAACCCTAGAGCTGGCTGCGACTGTGATGACGATGACGACTGTACTTGGATCCTACGTGGGTTCGGCAGTCAGGAAGACTGTACTTGGATCCTCCATGGGTTCGGCAGTGATGACGACTGTACTTGGATCCTACGTGGGTTCGACAGTGATGGTTACTATACAAGGATCTTACGTGGGTTCGGCAGTGACAACTTCTGTACTTGGATCCTACGTGGGTTCGACAGGGGAGATGATTCAGAGGCTACATCTATCATCTCCACCCCTCTTCGTGAGTAGTATGCATGTGTGAGATGTGTCTTGACATTCAATCATTATCATCGATGTGATTGACTTGCTTTCCTGTGTGGTTTGGGTTGTGATATCTTGTATTAACTGAGTTATACTTGGGCTCGTGAGTTGGAGCCCAACTGGAATTGATGACTTAGGTATATGTATGGGCATATACCTAAGTAGAGTTGGTTGTTACCTTGTGATTGTATCTTTCCTTTGTGGTTTATCCTTTGTTGATTCTGGGAGACCTTTGAGGGTCTTGGGGTCCCTACTGAGTATCGTTTACTCACCCCTGCACGGGCTATTCATGCACTACATTGTGTTGGATGCAGACGACAAACAACACTGATCGAGGTGGAGTCTTGTGGAGCGGGATGGTAACTGGAGGTGGACCACTTGGTGGGATGTACACGGAGCGGACGACCGGACCCAAGGAGCCGAGGAGACCATCTGTACCCACCCTTCAGGTGGGATATCCAAAGGATGACTCAGTGGTTGTTGATTTACTTTACTGTTGATGTAAATTTTTCATTTGTACTGTACTTTCAGTTGGGTTTGTATTCTGTCCCATTTACTTTTCAGCACTTACTTTTGTACTCAGCTTACTTAGTGTTTACTTCAGCTTGTGTTCTCTATTGTGTTTGTTTACTTATATAAAGTCAATGCCTTCCCTTTCATTGGGATTTACACCTTTGGTGCTAGTCGCCAGCCCCTGGCCTATGGAAGGCGGGCTTGGGGTAGTCACGGCACGGGCCCCGAAGACGGGTCATGACAAATTGGTATCAGAGGAGTCGGTTCTACCACAGAACTTAGGAATCTGATAATTTATTCCTGTGAAGTAATAGTGTTAAGGGTATTGAGTGTGGTTATCAGTCCAGGGAGTCCAGTGTTGGTGGGGAGGTTGACGTATCCATACACCAGGACCCTGACTTCTGATTTCCGACTCAGTGCATGAACGCATTGATTGCATGTGTGTTTTCAAAGTTTTCTTAGTGATTACTCTGTGTCATCTCACTAGGTATACTGTATTAACCATGGCGCATCTGTTCTTTTTCAATATGGCCCCACGATGGTAGCCATCTAGGGTTCCCAGTTACATGCGAGATGGCAGTCCGCTGAGCGACGAGGCCTCGGTGCAGGGCCCCATTACAGCGGAGGCACCGGCGGTACCTCTACCCACTGGTCCACTGATACCAGCAGCCCCAACAGTGAAGGGTGCATGCTGCCTGAGTGCGCTACATGATTTTTAGTGACAGAGGCTTCCCAGGTTCCGTGGAGAGACAAACCCTCAGGCAGCCGAGGATTGGATGAAGGCTATCGTCTGAGTCTTCAGATTGGTAGGGACATCATTAGATCTTATGGTGATCCTTGCGGCGAGTCTCATGCACGCAGCAGCAGGTAGATGGTGGAGCTTGATGCTCCAGGTGCACGACGAGGCATCTCTACTTTGGATGGACTTCGAGAGTCTCTTCCGCTCAGAGTTCATTCCAGCCACCCTCCGTGTGGTGCGTATCCAGGAGTTACTACAGTTGTGGCAGGGCAGCATGACAGTAGCCCAGTACTCGGTGAGGTTTACCGACCTCTCACGCTACTACACGGACATGGTGCGGGACTTATTCTTCCGGTCCCGGACCTTTGAGCAGGGACTGAGGCATGAGATCAGGGCTTCAATGATCTCCCTCAGCATTCCGATGCAGACAGGAGTACTGGAGTGAGCCCTTCTTGTGGAGAGCTTCCTTGCTGAGCCTTCTCCAGCAGCTAGGCCTATCGTAGGGTGACACGTAGCGGAGTCTTCTACAACCGGCAGTAGAAAGATGTCACAGAGGTCTAAGTGGACTAGGCCATCAGGGGGTGACCTCAGGATACTGGTTCGGAGGTGCAGGGCACATGCAGTAGAGTCAGTCATACGGGAGGCAGGCAATGCTATGCATGTGGAGGGTAGGGCCACATGGCTCGTGACTGCCCGACCTGCTATGCAGAGGAGCAGAAGATGGTTGAGGGACCACCCAGGCAGAGGCATAGGTTTGACCATGGCGGTCCGCAGGGAGCAGGCGGATGAGACAGAGGAGCTGGTCAAGCAACGGGTGGCGGGCGATGCTTTTAGGCTCTACCACCACCACCACCAGGAGGTCCACCCTGACCACAGGGAGCTGGCGGACAGAGGCAGGCTCAGCTTCAGGCAGTGGAGGCTTATGACCACGGCGCACCTGAGATTATTCGAGGTACTATCTGTGTCTAATCCACCCTTGCTGTAGTTTTTATAGACACAGGAGTGAGTTATTCTTTTATTGTCGCTGCCCTTGTTTAGAGCTCGGAGATTCTGACAGATTCGTTGGCTTGATCCTTATGGCTAGAGACTCTTACGAGAGTAGACTCGACGATTACACACTGGTTCCGGCAGTGTAAGATTACTCTAGGAGGTGAGAGATTCGGCTGGGATCTTCTTGTAGTGGCGTCGAGGCCTTACGACGTCATCTTGGGCATGGCTTGGTTATCTATAGTCCATGCTCAGATCGACTTTATTAGGCGCAAAGTGCGGTGTGTTCACACAGATGGGAGCAGGTTCACCTTCACCAGTGAGAAGGGAGCCTTTGCAGCGCAAGATGGACTTGCGCAGAGGAGAGGGAAGTCGATCACACATCAGTTGGCTAGTCTCATTCTCGGAGCGGTTTATGTGAAGAGTCCGAGTTTTCCTGTTGTGGTGGATCAGTTTGCAGACGTTTTTCCTGACGACATTCCAGGACTACCTCCTCGCATAGAGGTAGACTTCTATATTGACTTGTACCCTATGAAATCCCTGATATCTACTCCAGCATATCGGATGGATCTTGCTGAGCTTCGTGAGCTACGGGTACATCTGGAGGACTTTCAGGGCAACGGATTCATCCGACCCAGTGTTTCACCCTGGGCTTCTTCAATTTTATTCTCCAAGAAGGTGGATGGGAGCTTACGACTATGTGTCGACTACTGTATCCTGAACCAGGTGACCTTAAGGAACAAGTATCCACTCCCGAGGATAGACGACCTCTTTGATCAGCACAAGGGATCATGATGGTTCTCAAAGATATACCTTAGGTCAGGCTATCATCAGCTCAGAGTTCAAGACGAGGATGTGTAGAAGATGGCCTTCAGTTGTCGGTATGGCCACTATGAGTTCTTGGTTATGCCTTTCGCCATAAAAAATTCTCTAGTAGTGTTCATGAGTCTCATGAACAGGATCTTCCAGCCTTACCTCGATCGGTTTGTCGTAGTCTTCATCGACGACATATTTATTTACTCGACCATTGAGGAGGAGCATGCCTACCACTTATGGGTTGTACTGGACACACTTCGAGAGCACCATCTTTATGGTAAGCTCTCGAAGTGTCAGTTCTGGATTCTATGGGTCCACTTCTTAGGGCACATCATCTCTAAGGCAGTAGTTACCGTGGATCCTGCGAAGATCGAGGCTGTACTTGCTTGGGATCCACCCAGGTGCGTGACGGAGGTGCGGAGTTTCCTAGGTCTGGATGGGTACTATCAAAGATTTGTGCCAGACTTCTCCAGAGTTATAGAACCACTTTCAGGTTTGATGAGAAAGGGTAAACCCATCGTATGGTCATATAGATGTCAGTAGAGCTTCCAGGATCTGAGGAAGAGATTGACCAGTGCACCCATCTTGAGGCTACCGGAGGAGGGCGTAGAGTACGTAGTTTACTAAGATGCATCAGAGACCAGACTCGGGTGTGTCCTAATGCAGGAGTGGGCAGTGATCGCTTATGGTTCATGACAGTTGAGGAAGCACGAGCATAACAACACTACCCATGACCTGGAGTTAGCAGCAGTGGTCTTCGCCTTGAAGATGTGGTGGCACTATCTGATGGGTGAGCGCTTTACAATCTACTCTGACCACTAGAGTCTCAGGTATATCTTCTCGCAGAAGGACCTGAACCTGAGATATCGGTGATGGATTGAGTTCCTCCAAGACTATGACTTTGAGATAGTCTATACTCTTGGGAAAGGGAATGTGGTAGCTGATGGTCTTAGAAGGAGATCGGGCATTCAGCTACTTGGTGAGGCGATGGAGCAACTAGCCGCATTGCAGATATCCTTCATGGATAGAGATGGAGCAGCCTTTCTAAAGTCACTCAAAGTCACTCCTCCACTACTTCAGCGAGTCAGAGAGGCACAACGTGGGGACGTTGACTGTGAGATGTGACGTACTCAGATTTCCATAGGGCAGGCCCCTGATGGATTTTCTGAAGGAGCATAGCATGTCATCCTCTTCAGGGGGCGTACCATGGTACCAGTTGCACTGCAGGAGGAAGTGCTGAGGGAGTTTTACACTTCCCTCTTGCAGTACATCCAGGAGTGGAAAAGATGTACCAGGATCTCAGGCGACAGCACTGGTGGCCGGGTATGAAGAAGGTTGTGGCAGAGTTCATTTCTTGATGCCTCACCTGCCAGCAGGTGAAGGCGGAGAACCAGGTACCGGTAGGCTTGGTGCAGCCCTTAGAGGTCCTGGAGTGGAAGTGGGACGGGATATCTATGGATTTCGTGATGGGGCTTCCACGTACTTCCAGAAAACACGACTCCATCTGGGTGATTGTTGACTGACTCACCAATTCGGACCACTTCCTACCTATCATAGAGCAGGGCTTAGTGGAGAGCTTGGGATGCCTCTACGTTCAGGAGATCGTATGGCTTCATGGTGTTCCATAGTCTATCATCTCTGATTGAGATGCTCGCTTTACTTCCTGGATTTGGAAGGGGTTTCAGGAGGCATTTGGGACGCAGCTACGCCTGATCACTGCCTTTCATCCTCAGACGGATGGCCATACGGAGAGGACCATTCAGACACTCGAGGATATACTCTGTGTATGTGTCCTTGACTTTCGTCGCAGCTGAGAGGATCACCTACCCTTGGTGGAGTTTGCGTACAACAACAGCTACCACTCCACCATCGGGATGGCACCATACGAGGCATTGTATGACCGACCTTGCAGATCACCTCTGTGCTGGACTGACCCTGGGGATTCAGCACTCGTAGGACCAGAGATGATTCAGGCTACGACAGAGAAAGTGTTGATCATCCAGGAGCGGATGAGGACTGCACAAGGCAATCATAAGTCCTATGATGATAGGAGACAGAGACCGCTGGAGTTCGAGGATTGAGACCACATTTTCTTACAGGTCTCACCTCGACATGGATTACGGAGATTTGGTCGGGGCGGTAAGTTATCTCCATGCTTCATAAGACCATTCCAGGTTCTCATTAGGGTAGGCGAGGTGGCTTATCACCTGGACCTTCCACCTCAGTTTCATTGGGTGCACGACGTCTTCCATGTATCTCAGCTAAGGAGATACGTGCATGAATCGACACATATCATTGATCACGGGGAGCTGGACATCGATTACGGGGAGACATTTGCGGAGGTCCCAGTGGAGATCGAGGATCGATAGGAGAGGGTCCTATGTGGATGGTTGATTCCTCCGGTGCACATTCATTGGAAACATGGGAACCTCCAGGAGAGCACATGGGAGTGGGAGGCTCAGATCCATGCACAGTACCCTCATTTGTTTCCCTAGTTTGTGATTTAGCTTTACGGGGACGTAAATCCCTGAGGTGGGAGTAATGTAAAGACCCCTAAATTTCAAGGAAATTTTTTTCTTAAATACTTTATAATTTTATGAGTCTGTGGCTTCGGACGGCACCTGATTTTGAGGCCCGGTGTGCCCAGAATCAATTTCCTAAGTTTAGCTCGAGTACGTTCAATAAACAAACGAGTGGGTTTTTCTATCTTTTGAACCGGTGCTCGGAATTGAAATCTGAGGGCACTGATAAACTCGCAACACCAGTAATTTCTTAGGGGGACCATTACCGTAGTTTCGTTTTCTTGGATTAAGAAGTTAAATTTTGGGGTTAAAATAAGAAGTAAATAAAATTGTGTGTACAATTTTATTTATTATCCTTGGAAGTTAAACCCCCCATGGGAAGTTGATGGTGGGACCCACAATCACCCAAATTTCCATGTGTGGTTATATGGGAGATGGGACCCACACGAGCCAAACCATTCATCTCCCATAACCCCCTTAAAACCCCGCATAACTCTCATAAACTCCCCCTACATTATTTTGTTAACTCCTCTTAAATTTGAGTAACTCTTTACCTCCCCTCTCTCCCCCTTTAATTCATGCCAACACACACCATAATTAATTGATCGAAACTCTTTCATTAATTAATTGAGTGTTTGAATTTGTATTTTGAATGCATGGCATGATTAAATAAAATAAGGAGAAGCCTTATTTTATTTTTGGTTGGAAATTTTTGTGTGAGGAAAATTGGGGGAGAACTCTAGAGTTTTTGAAAAATTCATCCTCAACGAAGGACGGCTCTTCTCCGACGAAGAACATTGACCCTTCATCGTAGAACAACTCGACGACCACAGTTCTCATCCTCTTCTTCCTCTGCGACAAGAGAGGAGACACTGACGTGGGGAATTCACCAATGAAGACGCACCTTATTTTTTTCTCCTTCATGACAAGAGAGGGAATGTCGTTCTTCCTCGGGTACACACTGACGACGACGGAAATGACGTCGTCATCCTTAGTGCTTGAAACCCGTGAACGACATCGATTATCGAGGTAGGGGTTAAGTTTAATTTTAATGGATTAAAATTGTGCTTTGGTTGTCATTGAGCATCTTGTTTACCTTGGCCATTTGCTATCTCTTTACATGGAGGGCATGGGCCGAACGAACACGGCCTGACGACCCTCCGGTGAACTTGTTTTTTTTATTTAAAATTGGAAAGCAAAGGCGGAGGAGGCACGACGCCGTCACGCCGTGTCGGGAACGCGACAAAGGAGGCTGGCGTCGTTGTTCTGGTTGTGTGGGAAGAACCGCAGTCTGCTACATGGGCCGCTTCGGTGGAAGAACCGATCGGCCCGTCGGCCGGGCGGGCAGAGCTGGACCACGGCGCCCGGAGGGTGTCGTGCTTGAAGATCAGCGGCCTGCCCATGCGGGCCGTGTCCGCAGAAGACCGGCCGGTCTAGAAGGCCAGTTTGGGGAAGGGCGGCGCCACCGGTGCGGAACCCCCCCCCCCCCCTTGGAACCCGCTCGGCTTCGGTCGAGCAAGCCAGGTCGCACGCCCAGCCGGGCCGAGCTGGGCCGCGCCGAGTCGGGCCACGCCGAGCCGGGGCCTGCCAGGCCGGGCCGCTCCCCTTCATGTCATGTTGCGTTTTCCTTCATACCGGTCTGATACCCCTGCCGGGTCGGACCCGTCAAACTAGATTAACCCGACCCATCAACCCACTGGGCTAAACGGGTCGGGCCTGATATTCACTTAAACGGGAATAACTCAAGGACCACGCGTTCGATAGACGCGCCGTCTGCGGTATTGAGACTCTTTTGACGAGATGGTCCTTCTATGATACTCTGAGTGAGTTTTGGATAGATTTGGATATGCACTGGGTTAGAAACGAGCATATTTCAAACTGGGCCCCTGGGACGGTAAAGCCTATATCTCTCAGAACGGGCGTCTGATTGACGCGCAATCTGTCACATTGAGTTCCTATTGACGATATGGAACTTTGGGATACATCAACTCTGGACTTCGTGATAGTTGATGTATCGACCCCCTTGGCTCATGGAGCGTACCCTCCCGGAATCGAGCGTGCTGTGTGCGGGAACCCTAGAGCTGGCTGCGACTGCGACGACATTGACGACTGTACTTGGATCCTACGTGGGTTCAGCAGCGAGGATGACTGTACTTGGATCCTTCGTGGGTTCGGTAGCGATGGCGACTGTACTTGAATCATACATGGGTTCGGAAGTGATGGTTACTGTACTATGATCCTACGTGGGTTCAGCAGCGGCAACTTCTATACTTGGATCCTACGTGGGTTCGTCAGGGGAGATGATTTAGAGGCTGCATCTATCATCTCCACCCCTCTTCGTGAGTAGTATAACTGTGTGAGCTGACTTGCTTTCCTATGTGGTCTGGGTTCTGCTTTCCTGTGTGGACTAGGTTATACTTGGGCTCGTGAGTTGGAGCCGAACTTGAATTGATGACTTAGGTATATGTATGGGAATATACCTAAGTAGAGTTGGTTGTTACCTTGTGTTTGTATCTTTCCTTTGTGGTTTATCCTTTTTGGATTCTGGGAGACCTTCGGGGGTCTCAGGGTCCCTACTGAGTATCTTTTACTCACCCTTTCATGGGCTATGCCTGCACTACGTTGTGTTGGATGCAGACGACAGACATCACTGATCGAGGTGGAGTCTTTTGGAGCAAGACGGTACCTGGAGGTGGACCACTTGGCGGGACGTACACGGAGCGGACGGTCAGACCCGAGGAGCTGAGGAGACCATTTGTGCCCACCCTTCAGGTGGGATAGCCAAAGGACGACTCGGTGGTTACTAATTTACTTTACTAATATTGTACTTTCTTTTCAATTGTACTGTACTTTCAATTGGGTTTGTATTCTGGCCCATTTACTTTTCAGCACTTACTTTTGTACTCAGCTTACTTAGTGTTTACTTCATCTTATGTTCTTTGTTGTGTTTGTTTACTTATATAAATTCAGTGCCTTCCCTTTCATCGGGATTTATGACTTTGGTGCTAGTCGCCACCCCCTAGCCTATGGAAGGCGGGCTTGGGGTAGTCATGGCACGGGCCCCGAGTACGGGTCATGACATCTCTAATGAACTACACTAAAGAACAAAAACAAAATATTTTTAAACCAATCAACATTATAGAAAATGTAAATATAGAACCTTGATAAGAACTTAGTTGAATAATGAATGATGGAATTTAGAGTAATTTATAGGAGTTAATGAGACCATTATAATAGTAATGATACTGTTGGAATAGTAATCTACTCATTTGGAATAGTAACTTGATTATTGGGAATAGTAACCTTACTGTTGGAATAGTAATTTAACCTAAAAATAATAAATTTTGATATAAATAATATTTATTATGAGTAACTAAACAAAATATAAATAATATATTTCCAAAAAATAAATATCATGATTAAAAACTCAAAGAAAATATAAGCACATTTTTAATAAATTGTATTTTAAAGTATTCTATAAAAAGAATAATTTTTATAATAAAAATTAAAATTAAATATTTTAGAAAATTATATTGATAAAATAAATTTAATTTTTAAAATTATCATGTTGAAATTATCCGAGGGTAATTTTTTGGTGATTTTCTATAATACTTCAATTTTCAAGTGAATAGTAAAAATACAGTTTTTCTCATAACCAGTGTATCTTAAATTACATCATTCGTGATGTAATAATGATATAATAATTTATAGAAATGAGTTTCATCAAAAATATAATTAACTTAATCATTGAGTCATTAAAATAAAATAAACTTAACTTACAAACCTAAAAATCATTTTCTAATTCTTAAAGTCAAAAGTATTCCCTTAAAATAACAAATTTAACTTTTTCCCACATGCATTTATTATAAAAAAAGTGAATTAGAATTATAATTGGTTTTAAAGTCCTAAAACAATTATATTATATTTATATAGGATTTATATTGTCAAAAATTCTATATTACAAGGTTTACCTTGGATAGATTTTTTGATTCAATATTTTATTTTAAAAATAACCCTCTCCCCATGTATAAATAACCCCTATCCCATTGGAAAACCACTCCTACAAAACCTTACAAAACAAAATAACAAAAAAAAATTATCCTAAGAATATTATCATACCTAGGGATGTTATGGATTCATCCAACCCCATTCATCAAATAATTTTAGTGTCTGGGAGAAAATGAAACACTGATAAGAGTGTATGTTCTCATCAATTCTTCCGCACATTATCCTCTCCTCTTTCTCTTTTTCCCCACATATTTAAACTAAAATATTATAATTATAATTAATTAGTATTTTGAAATTTTATTAATAATTTTAATTTACTTGAAGTATTACATTTAAAACATATTAAATTTTCATACTTCTCATTCCCGGTCTTTTGATAATGTCCTATTAACGGTCAGTTAACCACCAACGAGGATGTTTCCAACTTCTTTTCTTATCACCAACCCTGTGTATGGTTATTTAAAATTATTTAAGATATATAAATGTATAAATATATTTATTTTAATATTCAATAATTAATTCTACTATTATATAAATTACATTTAATGAAATAGTGAAATCAAAGAAAAAAGGGAAATCTTAAAGAAAAAATGATATCCAAATGTATTCCCTTATAAAAAGGAAAATAATAAATACAATAAAATTAAAAAAAATTGATAACTAGTTATAAAAATTATAATAATTCACTTATGGATCAATGTTTTAATAAACCTATGTTTATTATTGTGGAGGTGGAAAAGTGATGAAATAAAGCGGGATTTAAGGTAAGGGGATTCTCAAACCCAACTCCTTTTCATTGGGTTACCCCTATTTTATGACATATTGGTATATATATTCCACTAATATTCCTTACATATCATTACACTATTATTTAATTTTATTTTCAGGGATATACATGTATCCACCTTGATTTATAATCCAAATACAATGATCTTCCAAAAAGACTTTTCTTTCTAAAACACATCTTTTACGGCACATGAGTTATTTCTTATTGACTAAAGAATGAATATGTTTATATCAAATAATTTTACACTATTTCATTTTAGAACCCCAATTTTATTCATAAAATCATTATTTATGAAATACTTATGAGACCCATTCATATCTATGGGTTATTTCATGACTATGATTGTTATACATTCTATGTGGCAGGCATGATTATGTAAATATTATGATGTGACGGGTGTGTCTGGGTTTATATATCCCTCCAATGCACTAGGTAATGTTATGTATTTCATGTGATAATGTTTATTATGCATTAACACGATTCTACATTTGTTCACAATGATGATGTTATGATTATGCGCATATGTTGTGCATAAACACGAAGCCATCTTTGTTTAGAAAAATGTGTTGAATTTGAACACTATTACATGATGTTTCATTTTTATGCATATACCTCATTCTAGGCCATTATCAAATGTTTCCACGATGATTATTATGATGATCATATGATTATTATATGATTTTTATTATTATTCTCACCCATGTTGTATTGATTCATGTCCCTTATTTCTCCTCTTGATAGGGTTTTCTATTACCCCCTTTATTAATGTATATCCTTAGGTGACTACATGTACTAAAGAGAATGTTATATTTTAAAATGATAAAAAATAATGCCTTAAATAAATTTTTATGTTTTATTATGAAAAAGTGATGTATGATCCCAGTTTTTCCAAGTCGCTAAACCTTTCGATACTTGAAAGTATAATTATTGTGTTGTTTATCTTTAAAATGATGTAATGGTCATGTAATAAAAAGTAGGTTCAATATAGTTTGTATCAAAGGTATGGTTTATTTAATTTTGGAATTCAGATTAGAAAACCATTTTTAAAACCATAAGTATAAGTCTATTTATAGTTAAAACATCCTATAAGAATCATTTTATAAAAATTATAAACATAGGTATAGAAAAAGAAAGGAATTTAGATTTAATTGTGAAAAAGATTAAATTGTTTTTCATGATTTGTTACTTACATTTTTCAAAAAAAATTATTTTATAAAATTGTGGAACTCGGAGAAACTAGGACAACAACCCATGTGAGCGACAGTGCAAAAATTATCCAAATGAAATCCCAAATGTCATGGGAGTTGGAGTTAAAAAATTTATGGTGATTCTTACCCAACTGTCTCAATTAATTGATTAATAAAATAAACCACATGGAATTTCCTCCTTCAACCAAGAAGGAACAATTTTCTATTGATTCCTTTATGTGGAAATGACCACTTATGTTTTTTGGAACTTCAGATCCACTTGGAACGGAACAAAAGGTTAACTAAATGGAGAAGATATTTTTTTTCTCCACTATTTAGATAAGTAGAAGGTGACTCTAGTCATCTATACATTATAAATATAAGTCAATCATTGTTGGAATATGATTAATAACCCCAAGACAAAGGTTGAAATATAAGATATGGAGTGGGAAGATTTTAAGAAAATATTTCTTAACAAGTATTTCCATTAAACTCTTTAAAAAATATGGAGAGATAATTCATATATTTGAAACAAAATTAAGGTGAATCTATCAAAACTTATGAGGAAAACATCACATGGCTTGAAAGATATGCCTCATGTTTTCTTATCAACAATGATAACAAAATAGATAAATTATTTATTGGATTAAAACTACACTTTTTAAAGGATCTAGCTATACAAGACTTTAAGACTTATGAATAACTAGTTTGATGTGCCCTAAAAGTAGATATAGAGTTTGGTTAGTGGTCCCATGGTTATGGAGATAAGAAAAAAATAATGGATTTTCAAGATGGTGGGTTAAAGGACGATGGAGGAAAGAAGATCCAAACACCCACATTTTTAAAATGTGGGAAGAAGTTTCTTGGGAATCACCCAAATGGATGGGGTAATTCTTCATGTTTGGGAGAGATTAGAACTAAGCTCATGAATTTTTAAGAGACATGAAGAAGTTGATCAACATGATGAAATGAAGTAAGAATCCTCCTAATGCACCACCCATTTCTCAATGCCTCAATTGTAGGGATAAAAGGCACTATAAAAGCGAATTCACTAAACCAAGGGTCCTTGAAGGTAATAAATTCTAGCAACCACTAAATCCAAAGGAGCAAGGAAAAGATTATTCCATAACTACTACTAAAGTGAAGTGTTAAAATTATGTCATACAAGGTAAACTTTCTATTCACTAAATAATGTAAAAAATTTATTTAATTTTGGTTCTATAAATTCCTTTATATCCTACAAGTTTTCTATAACTATTGAGTCGAATCCCTGAAACCTTGAGGTAGATATATATATATATATATAGAAACACCTAACGGTGTTGTAACTGTAGCCAAAGTGTTGGACTCTTATTCTGTTATCATGTGTGGGAATATTCTTCCAAAACATATCATAATCATACCCATGGTGATATTTGATTCTATACTATGTATGTATTGGCTCTCATTATATAGACCACATGTCAACTTTCAGAAAAAGTAAATCTCTTTTAATATTCCAAACCAACCCATTATCCTCTACAAATGCAAGGAAGATCATGAATCTAATTTGGAAAATTCCTTAACAGTGTGGGTGTTGATACCCTCTAAGGAAGCATACCTTTCCCAAATGGTTAAGTCAAAGGAAGGAATCAACCTAGAGTAAATTCCCATTGTAAAGAAATACCCTAATATATTTATTGAAGAGTTACCCATACTTCCCCCAGATCATGAGGTAAATTTCTCAATATAACTTATACCTATATCCACTCCTATAACTAAATTCCCCTACAATATGGTCCCAATCTAACTATAGGAGTTAAATAAGAAGCTTCAAGAGAATTTTTACAAGGGTTTCATATGCCATAGTGCATTTCCTTGGGGTTCCCTAGTATTATTTTTCAATAATAAGGATGGATCGATATAGTTGTGTATCTATTACCAAGAGCCAAAATATATCACAATAATGAATAATTATACTCTACCAAGGATTGAGGACTTATTCGATCAACTATGATGAGCTCAGTACTTCTCAAAGTTTTATCTTCATTCTGGATATCATCTGATGAAGTTAAAGAAGAAACATATTCATAAGACTGGTTTCTGTACAAGGTATAGATATTATGAGTTTAAAGTGATGCCCTTTAGACAAACTAATGCCTCTAAAATCTTAATTTATTTGAGGAATAGAGTCTTTAGAGACTACCTAAACAATTTTTTAGTAGTTTTTATTGATGATATTATTATTTACTCCAAGAGACAATAAGAACATGAAGAGAATCTAAGGATTGTTCTAGAAAAATTAAAGAAGGATAAAATGTACACTAAGTTTAGTAAGTGAGAATTTTCAATGAATAAAGTCACATTATTAGGGAACATGATCACAATTTATGAAATTTATATAGACCCTTCAAAGACAAAGTTAATTGAAGAATGTCCTAGACCCACTAGTGTCATGAAAATCCATATTTTTCTTGGGTTAGTAGGGTACTACCAACATTTTTTGAGAAATTTATCATTATTTTCTATCTTTATAACTAAGTTAACATGGAAAGGGGAAAATTATATCTGGAAAAAATAATGGGATGAACTATTTAAAGAGATCAATCATTGGATAATTAGTATGCATGTACTCACACTACCAACAAATGGAGAATGTTTTATGATATATAATGATGATTTAAATAATGTATCAAGCTGTGTACTCATGAAGAATAAAAAATTGATAGTCTATTCCTCACAAAAACTAAAGATCCATTTGCAAAACTACCCAACAAGTGATCTAAAGTTAGAAGCTATGATCTTTTCCTTGAATATTTTGAGACATTGTCTATATGGTGAGAAGTGTGACATATATACCGATCATAAGAGTCAAAAGTATATATTCACATAGAAGGAGATCAACATTCATCAAAGAATATGGTTAGAGCTAATCAAGGACAATGATTTCACTATTCACTACAATTCTAGAAAGGTAAACAAGGTAGATGATGATCTGCGTATAAAAGAATGTGCTACTGTATCCATGATGTTGATTGAGAAAGATTTTATCTCCATGGATATGTTGAGGATGGACCTAAAAGTCATAATTTTGGGGAATATATCCTACCTTTCCCAAATTATTTATCAACCATTTATCCAATAGAAGATCAAGGAGATAGAAAGGAATGATTTGGATCTTCAATGTAATACAAGAGTAGTAAATGAAAGGAATCTATATGAGTTCCACATCAATTAGGATGGTGTCATCCAATTTAGAACTAGGATTTGTGTGCCTAAATCACCTAATATAAAGAATGAGATATTGGATAATGCATATAAATCATCTTTCTCCATACATCCTAGAAGTTCCAATATGTATCATGATATTTGAAAACACTTATAGTGGGACAACATGAAGAAAGAGATCCCTGAGTAAACATCAAAGTGCTTGGTATGTTAGAAAGTTAAATATGAGTGAAAGAAGTCTAAAGGGATAATGAAATCATTTTCATTACCCACATGGAAATAGTATAATGTCTCTATAGAATTTTTCACCGGTCTCCCAAATACATCCAATGGAAATAATGTGATATAGTTTTTGGTGAATCAAATAACCAATAATTCCCACTTTATCGTTATTCAGAAAAATTTATTATTGGAAAAAATTGACTAGATATACATCAAGGAAGTGGTGAGGCTGCATGGGGGTCCACTTTTGATTACCTTTAATTTTGATCTGAGGTTCAAATCTAAATTTTGGAGAAGTCTTCAACATGATTTGAGTACTGAATTGTATTTTAGTATAACCTATCACCCCCAAATTGATGGACAATCTAAAAGGACTATTCAAACTCTTGAGGATATATTGAGATATTACTTAATGGAATTTAAAGGAGGATATGGTCAACATATCTCATTAGTAGAGTTCTCATACAACAACAGATTCCACTTAATTATTCAAATGGATCCATATAAAGCCTTGTATGGGAAGTGATGTAGAACTCCAACTTGTTGGCATGAAGTTAGAGAATGAAAGATACTTGGGATATATCTTGAAAAATAGATAACATAAAAGGTTCAATTCATCCAAA
Source organism: Viscum album (assembly GCA_963277665.1). Lineage (NCBI taxonomy): Eukaryota > Viridiplantae > Streptophyta > Magnoliopsida > Santalales > Viscaceae > Viscum > Viscum album. The sequence goes on from OY728164.1 coordinate 1,188,971,688, forward strand.
AAAATATAAATGCTGACCATATTAAAAAAAAGCTATTCTAACAACTATCAAAGGAACTTGGAGTCTGAATTTGGAGAAACAAATTTCTTTTGATATCACCATGGAAGAGAGTCGTGTAGTTTAGAAGTAAGGGGAACCTTATCCCAAGGTACAATGTCCACTTTGGGATCCCTGATTGCATAGAAAAAGTGGTCTATCAACTTTAACTTCCACCAAATATGGCTCAATTTTAGGATGTGTTCCACATATCTCTCATTAGAAAGTATATACCCGACCCCTCACATGTACTGAATCTAGAGTTTGTACAAATGGATAATGAACTCTCTTATAAATAGAAACTGGTGAAGATGTTAAACTATAGAGACAAATTTCTATGAAACAAGACAACTCACCCTATCAAAGTATTGTGGAGGAACCATAAGTATGAAGAGTCTATATAGGAACTAAAGGAAATAATGAAACATATATACCATCACCTATTCTCAACCGAGAATATGATTTGAAATTTTGGTGAAGAAATTTCTAAACATAGTAAGAATATAAAAATCCATAGTTTATAAATGATACTTTTTTCTTGAAATAAATGCATTTAATATTATATTATATAATATTATACACAAAAAACATATAGAGAAACTAACAAAGCATTATTTCATTAATACAAATAATTACATTAGTCAAATAATAATCACATTAAAATGAAAAATATTATAACGGGATAAAAAATAGAATATATAAAAACTACAATGGGGAAATATGGATCTTTTAATCTTCTATAATCATACCTCCCATGAGCAACATTATACAAAAGAAACAAAATACTAGTAAACCAGTCGACATTATAGAAAATTGAATTATTGAACCCTCAGAGGAACTTAGTTGAGTAATGAATGAACATATGTAGAGGTATTTATAGGAGGTAATGTGACCATTATAATAGTAATGTGACTGTTGGAATAGTAATGTGACCATTAGAATAGTATCCTAACTGTCACAAATAATAACATAACCGTTGGGAATAGTAACCTGACAGTTGGAATAGTAATTCAACCTCAAAATAATACATTTTTTTATAAATAATATTTACGATGAGTAATTAAATAAAATATAAATATTATAATTCCAAAAAATAAATAACACTATTTAAAAACTCAAAGAAAATATAAGCACATTTTTAATAAACTGTATTTTAAAGCATTTCATAAAAATAATAATTTTTATATAAAAATTTTATATTACATATTTTTGGAAAATTATTTTGATGAAATGAATATAATTTTTGAAATCATCATGTCAAAAATTTATCAAGGTTTATTTTTTTGTAATTTTTTAAAATACTTTAGTTTTCATGTGAACAGTAAAAATACAGTTTTTCTCAAAATCGGTGTATCTTAAATTACATCATTCATGATGTAATAATGACACAATAATTTCTATAAATTTAATTTTGTGAAAAATATATTTAATTTCATAAATGATTAATTAAAATAAAATATACATAATTCCCAAACCTAAAAATCATTTTCCAAATCTTAAAGTCAAAAGTGTTCCCTTAAAATAACAGTTTTTTCTTCCTTACACTTTTCTTTTTAATAAAATAAATGAATTAAAATTATAAAGGTGTTTTAAGTCATAAAACCATTATACTATATTTATATATTATTATTTTTTCAAAAATTCACTATTAAAGGTTTTACCTTGGATATAGTATTTTATTAAATATTTTATTCTAAATATACCCCTCTCTTCAAGTATAAATAAACCCTCTCCCCCCCTTGGAAAACCACTCATACCTCACTTTAAAAAGACGAATATCTACCCAAATATTCTCTAATAACCCTCTTAGAATACCTAGGGACTTTTTGGAGCAATCCAACTCTAATCATCAAAGGATTGCAGTGTCGTAGAGAAGAAGCAACACTAAGAAGTGGGTATGTTCTCATCAATTCTTCCCCTCATTATCATATCCTATTTCTATATTTATCCACATATTTAAAATTATAATATTATAAGTATGATTAATTAGTATGTTAAAATTTTATTAATTATTTTAACCTACTAGAAGTATTATATTTACGACATATTAAATTTTCATACTTCCAATTCCTGCTCTTTAAAAAATGTCTCGTTAACAGTTGATTAACCACCAATGAGGACATTTCTAGCTTGTTTTCTTGTTAAAAACCCTATGGATAGTTATTTAGAATTATTTATGATATATAAATGTATAAATATTTTTTAATGTTATGCTATTTTTTCTACAAATATATAAGTTACATTGAACAAAATAGTAAAATCGAAGAAAAATGGGAAATGTTTAGGGAAATCATGGTATCAAAATGTATTCCCTTTAACCAAGGAAATTATGAAATATAATAAAATTAATATAATTTATAAGTAGATTTAAAAATGAAAATAATTGAGATCTGGATAAATTTTTTAATAAACCTAAGTTGGTTATTCAGGAGGCGGAAAAGGGGAGAAATAAAGCGAGATTTAAGGCAAGGGGATTCTTGAACCCAACTAATTTTCATTTGGTTATCCTTATTTCATGAAATATTTGGTATGTATATTCCTATAATATTCATTAAATTTTATATTAGTATTATTCAATTTTATTTTAATGGATATACATGTTTCAACCTTGATTTATAAGCCAAATACAAAGATTTTTTAAAAAGACTTTTCTTTCCAAACCACATCTTTTACACCAATTGAGTTGTTTCCTTTTAACTCAAGAATGATGATGTTTATAAAAAATATGTTTTAACTTTTTAATTTGGGAACCCCAAGTCTATTCATGAAATAATTATTTATTAAATCCTTATGAAACCCATTATTTTCCATGGGTTATTTCATGACTACGATTATTATATATTCTATATGGCATGCATGATTATGTAAATATTATGATGTGACAGCTGAGATCAAAATTATATATCCCTCTAATGAATTGGGTAATGTGATATATATCATGATATAATGTGTATTGTGAATTAACACGATGCTTTATTTTTTTATATTGATGATTTTATGATTATGTACATATGTTTTTCATGAACATGCTGCTAGATTTGTTCACAACTATCTATGGAATTCAACCACTATAACATGATGTTTTATATTTATGCATATGTCATATTCCATGCCTTTGTAAAAATTTTCCATAATGATTATTATGATGATCCTTTTCTTATTATATGATGATTATTATTATGATCATTCATGTTGTATTGATTCATATTCTTTATTCCTCCTCTTACTTGGCTTTTAGCTCACCCATTTATTGATGTATGCCCTTAGGTGAATAAATGTACTAAGGATAATGTGATATTTTATAAGGATAAATAATAAGGATTTAAATAAACTTTTATGTTTTATTATGTAAAAGTGATGTATGATCCTGATTTTCCCATGATATTAAGCCATTCGATCCTTGATTGTATAACTATTACGTTGTTTAAATTTAAAATTATATAATCTTAATTTAAGAAAATGATGGTAAACTATAACAAAAAGGTAAAATTAAATTAGTGGGAGGTGCTAATTTCAAATAAATCAGTTTCTATAGAAGATTCAAAAAAATGGTGCCTCTCACTATTGTTGGGATCATTTCAACCTTAACTGGAAACTCATCCACTATGTAAAGGTGTTTCACTATTGAGGCATATGGATGTATCCCTATAGAAATAAAAGAATATGAATGCACTATAATGACCCTTGGATCCAAAGATCCCTAGCCATAATGGGGTATAGAATAACCTCGAATAACTTCTTTGTTGGCCTCAGCATCCACAAGCACTGCATATCTTCACTAGTACAACAAAAGTATGTATAGTGTTTCCTTAATCACCACACTAATAGAAATTCAAGGGAACACTAACAAATGATTTTTATATTTCAAATGAGACCCACTATTGATAACAACCTCCAAAACCCCTATGATTATCCTTCCACTTCCTCTTCTTCCCCTAGACACCATTGAAACTACCGTTGGGGGAAGAGAAGTACTAGTAGAGCCAATATTTCTAGAAATAATCATCTCTACCATCATTTTCCTATCTACTATATCAGCATAGGTGGTAAGAATCAACATATAATCCTATGATATCATATCAGGTCATAAACCATAAAGGTATTTTTTTCTCTTAGTTGGTTATTCATCACCACCTCTGGAGAAAAACAAACCAACTCCATAAAATGGTTGGTGTACTCTGACACTAAGCAATCTCCCTGTTACAAAGAGAGTAACTCTAGATACTTTACCATCATCAGAGACTCTAGGAAGAAATATTATTAGAATAGGTTTTTTAGACCCTTCCAATATAATCCCACATTCCAATCTACCTATACCACGCAATCCCACCACCCCTCTAGAACCCTCAAGCCTGAACGTTGAGCATTTTGACATGATAACCTCAAGTGTATCCAAGAAGTCAAAGTTCTGATCAATCTTATCCAGCCAGTCCTTCACCTCTCAGTATAAAAAAAGGGGTAGTATTGATGGTTTTTTTTGGACTAGTGGTAGTTCAAACAGCCTCCTATTAGTATCATGGTAGTTTCAAAAACCGTCATTTATTGTACAGTCGCTAGTCATTTAATTTCATGGCGATTTTACTATGTGTCATATTTTGAGTATTCTGTGGTAGTTTATTTTTTATTTAGAGGTTATTTGTTTATAAAAAAAATATCTCAAGGAAATATTTAAAAAATTAAAAATTCATCGCTAATATGTTCAGTGGCGGTTTGTTTTAGTAGAGGTTAATCATAACCACTACTAAACATATTTTATTTAATGTATTTAGTAGTGGTTCCTAAAAACTACTGCTAAATCAGATTTAAAAAATATATATTTTATAAAAAAATAAAAATATAAAAAAAGTGATATGAAATAAACTAAAACATGAATATATGATAAACCATCATACATATTTCATACATCCATAATAAATATACAAACATCCACAATCATCATAACCTCAATCTCAGTCAACCCATACATTTTTCAACCAATACATATGTATGCCTCCACTATATCCACATCACGACCAATATATATCCATGCCACAACCTCCACTACATCTATATACCTCCATTTCATCTCATCACTGAAACTAACAACATCATATCATCAACTGTAATAAAAAACAAAACAAGAATTAAAACTAAACATAAAAAAAACATAATTATAGTAGAGTAATTGATAAAATTTCAACATACCGGGGAAATTAGGAACCATAATTATTGTCTTCTAAACAATTTTATGGATCCAAATGGTCTACTTTCTTCCTATTATCAATATCTTTTACCTATAATGAAAACTATACTATTAAAGAAAATAAATGAAAAAACGAAAATACACAAAATTTATTCAGAATGTTGCACATAAAATTTGTTATTTTATTAATAAAATAGAATAAATTTTAACATAAAACAAATAATATACAATTAAAAACACTTTGAAAACATAAAGTTGCCTATTTAAGATAATATTCAACACTTAAAATTGAAAAGGGATAAGTAAATATTCTAGTTTATTTTTAAAGTGGCGTGTGGTGTGCATGAAATTTAATTAAAAAAATTAAAGGATTTGATACTACAACATTTCCTATATTTAAACAATAACTTTTGGTGGTTTTCTAGTGATTTGACATCAATATATGGTCATTTTCTATTGTTTTTACAATTCAACTCATGTTTTAGTGTTTTACAACACTGAAACGTGTTTATGACCATAACTAGAAAACCTTTATTCGAAATGGTTTTTTGAAAGTTCCTATATTTCACAATTAAATATAAGATTGTTTTTAGATGATTTCAGGAAAATACGACATCGTTTTATAGGTATTGACCCTCCTCTAATACTTGTTTTGAAATATTTTTATACCTTTATAAAGTGGTTACTGAGTCATTCTGACCACACTGCACATTAGATTGATGTGTTTTCTATTTTTACATGTCAAAAAAATGTATCGGTGGTTTTACGGTGATTTTTCATCAATATGTGGTAATTTTATATTTTTTTAAATGTTCCATGCATGTTTTAGTGTTTCAAAACACTAAAAACATGTTTATGGACATAATGGGAAAACCATAATTCAGAATGAAATTCCATTGGTTCCTATATTTCACAATTAAATATACAATCTCTTTACCCTGATTTCAGGTAAATATGATTTCGGTTTTCTAGTTTTGACCCCCCCCCCCAACACCTGTTTTTAAAGGTTTTTATACCTTTAAAAAGTGGTTATTGAGTCATTCCAACCACACTACATGTCAATTTGATGTGTTGTCTATGAATACATAGAAAAAATTACTCTTTAGTAGTTTTCCAATGATTTTAGATAAATATGTGGTAATTTTCTGTGGTTTTGACAATTCTACACATGTTTTAGTTTTTTAAACACTAAAAACACATTTACATCCATAATGGTCAAACCGATATTTGGAATGATGTGTTGTCAATTTATATATTTTAAAATTAAATATATGGTCATTGTTGCTTGATTTTAGGGTAATCTAACATCGATTTCCTAGTTTGCATCCCCAACACTTGTTTTTAAAGGTTTTTATACCTTTAAGAAGTGGTTACTAGGTCATTCTAACCACACCACACATCATATTGATGTGTTGTTTGTGCGTACATATCAAAAATAACTAATTTGTGGTTTTATAATGATTTAACATCAATATGTGGTGGTTTTCTGTGGTTTTGATTGTTCCACGCACGTTCTAGTATTTTAAAACACTAAAAACACATTTATGACAAAAATGTGAAAAACATCATTCATAATGATGTTTCAATGGTTTCAACATTTTAAAATTAATTATAAGGTCATTTTACCCTAATTTAAGGGCAATCTGACATTGTTTTCTTAATTTTGACCCCCGATACTTGTTTTTAAAGGTTTTTGTAACTTTAAGAAGCGGTTACTAAGTCATTTCGACCACACTACTTGTCGGATTGATGTGTTGTCTTCCCATACACATAAAAAAACTCATTTATGGTTTTATAATTATTTTACCTCAATATTTGGTCATTTTATTTGGTTTTTATAATTCAACGTGTGTTTTAGTGATTTAAAACACTAAAACTGTGTTTATGACCATGATAGGAAAACTGTCATTCAGAATGTTGTTTTTTCCATTTAAACATTTGAACGTTAAATATACGATCATTTTCCACTAATTTTAGGCAAATTTTATTTCCTTTTCTTGGTTTTGACGCCTCAATACTTGATTTCAAAGGCTTTTTTACCTTTAAGAATTGGTTTTTGAGTCATTCCGACCACACCGCATGTCAAATTGAGGTGTTGTATGCCCATACACATCAAAAAAACTAAACAATAGTTTTCTAATGATTTTACATCAATCTATGGTCATTTTATATGTTTTTGACCATTCCACACATGTTTTAGTGTTTTAAAGCACTAAAAACACATTTATGTCTATAACGGGAAAACTGTCATTCAAAATGATATTCTGTTAGTTCTTACATTTCCCAATTAAGTCTATAGTTTTTTTCCTTTATTTTTGGGAAATATGACATCGTTTTCATGGTTTTGACCCTGTGATTCATGTTTCTATTACTTTGATATCTCTTAAAATTTCTTATTAAGTCATTCTGAGCACACTATATGTTGAATTAACGTGTTGTTTTCTTATACATGTCAAAAATAATTAAATGGTGGTTTTTCCATGATTTCACATCAACATGAGATCTTTTATTATTTTTTTATCATTAAATTTTCATTTTAGTGTTCTAAAATACTAAAAACATATTTACAGGCATCATAGGAAAACCGTAACTTGGATTGATGTGGTATTGATTCCTACATTTCACAAATCAATATCTAGTTGTTTTCATATGATAACTCTTTAAGTCATTACATATTTGTTTTAAATTATAATTGTATAATTAATATATTATTAATAAAATTAATGATTTAGCACATCATGCCTAGTGGTGTACAGTTTCGCACCCTATCTGGTCATGCCGCCTATTGTACCCTATCCAGTCACACCAAACCTTATGCCCAGTCTACCTTGAACATCTACCGTGTTCACTTCTCAAAGGAACTGGTTACTAGTAGCTATTACAAGAGGTTCACTATAAAGAAAATCTGGTCTATATAGCAGTTTTTTTACAACTGGCGGTGGTTTAAACTACTCAAAAATTATTTAGTGGCTGCTAAGTAAACCATCATGTATTTCATAGTTAACAATAATTTAGTGGTGATTTATATAGTTGATCGATATGTTTTATATATGTTTTTTTTTTGGAACTCAATGGTAGATTTTTATTCATCTGGTGATGGTTTTTTAGCAAAAAAAAACAAAAAAAAACATTTCTGAAGTTAATGGGAAAGCTCACTATCTTGCAAGAAAGCTACCCAATAATATACCCATATATTTTAGTAGTTTCACCATCTCAGTAGCAGTCTCAGGTACAACAGAATAACTAGGATCCACAAAAGATGATGGTAGTGGTGGAATACTCTAAGATGTTGATCAGCTGGGATCTGAATTTTTTTTATTCTTGACATTCCAATATTTCAAATGGTTAAGGTATATTAAATGTATAAAAAATGAGAAACTAAAGAAATTACAAACAAAAAACTAGAAAAATGTATATGTGTACGAAACACTTATGAAATAGAAATTTTAAAATATTTTCATTACTAATTTACACATTCAATTATCTTCATCTTCATTATCTTCATTGTTATCAACTTCCATTACAATGAGTCCTTCATTTTTACCATCTCTTTCTAGTTCTACTATTTTAATATTTTTAAGAAAAAAAATTCAATGTTTTCTGGTTGATGAGGTTCACTATCAAAAATAACTAATTGCTCTTCCTTACCCATATCATATAAGTCTCTCTACTTTAAGTTTACAAAAACACTCCAACCTTTATGTATTTCATCATCCACATAATAAACCATATTTGCTTGTGAATCCAAGAAAAATTTATCATAATCTACACAATCACTGGTATCCATCAATTGAGAGAAGTTGAAAGAGGTAGAATGAAACAAATCTTTCATTATACCACTATCAATGTTGACCCATTTTCATTTGAATAAGAAAACTGAAAACTAGTCCTGATAATTTAATTTAATTATATCATTCAAATTCTCATACTATCCCACCTCTAAAGATGTAAATACACCACTATTATGGGTTTTCAAGTCTTCTTCACAATAAATTGTACAAAACCCAAATCCATGAATATTATAGGCATCAAATCTTTTATCTTACCTTAGAGTACCTCAAGTGAAAAACTTCAAATCATTTGATATTTTAGATTGATTTTCAACATTCATTATATATATAAAAATAAATAATCTGTTGCATTTGACATAGAAAAAACACATCAATTATATGAATGTGTGTATATACTTACATGATGGGAAAACCATTCGACAAACTCCTTATTAGAAGCTTTTGTTAATTCCAAATCATTTAGATCTTGACCCCTTAGTCACCTATTTGTTTGTTGTCATAATTATTCAATAAATGGATCTTAAATAACACTATTGAGTATAATATATCTACATGATTGTAAAAACTCTAATTCAGTCAGTGTAAAATATGACCCCATTCCAATTGGTCATCTAATAATTGGAAATATCAATGACTGATTTTTATAACGAGAATTAGTGGATATGTCATCAATATATATATCATTATTGAATCTAGTCTCAATACCATCCAAATACCTTGAAAATAAGGTCAAGCACTCTTTATCTATGTAACCTTTATCAATAGAGCCTTTTAGTTGAACTTTATTCTTCACATATGACTTCAAAAGACCTAGGTACCAGATGTAAAAAAATAAGAAACATATTAAAATGTTTTACTCAATGATTTGATAAAACTGAATTCACCAATGAAAATAAATAAATATATCAATGTACTTATCTGTTGGATACATCCATTGATAGTGTATTGGTCTACCAATTTTAGCTTCTTTAACCAAATGAATAGTCAAATGAATCATGATTGTGAATAATTAAGGGGGAAATAACATCTCAAAATAATATAGTGTCAAAAAAAATTCATGAATTTTATCAAGCTCATTTGGATTTATATTTTTTCCAAAAAGCTCTCCATTAAAGGTACAAAACTCAATTATAACCATAGTTTCTTTTTTAGGTATAGTATTATGCAAATCCAACGGAAAAAAATTCTTCATCAAAATATGTGTGTCATGTCTTTTCAATCAATGTAACTTTTAATTTTTTAAGTCAACGCACCTTGATATGATACTTGAATATCCATATGGAACATTTACATTCTTTAAAGTTCAAAGGAATATGTCTTTATTGTGATTTTCCATTATAAAAATATCATAAGGATACTTGACATATCATTTTATCACAAACCAGGCTTTATATTCATTGACTCAAAATCCTTATGATTAAGGTGATGCTTTGATTTACCCTACTCAGTAAGCACTGTAAAAATTAAATTATCACATAATTTATTCTCCATATGCATTATATCAAGATTATTACATATCAAATTAAACTATGAGTAAGGAATTCTGAAAAATATTCTATTTTTCTTCTATTTTTGTGTTCTATACACATTAAATATTTTACCTCATACACTTTGCCCCTTCTCTAAACTAATGAAATTTTCCAAATTCTTCAGTGAAATTCATTAATTGTCCCTCATATTTATGAACCATATAACACCTTCAGTAACTTTCACATTTTAATATCTCCATTGAATCATGTATTTTTAAACCTGATTTTATGAGAAGCATTAAGAAATTGATGATGACACATAAAACACCATTTTCTACTATGTGGTCATCGTTAAGTTTAAAAATACAAATTACAAGATGGATAGGTCAAACCAGTATGAGTATTCCATGAAGATAAATTTCCTATTCAAAGAAATTCACTAATTGTACACATTAAATAAACATTCATTTTGAATAGTTATATCATTTAATCATCATATGTTTCCATTCCATAATCCCATAATTCTCTTAATTCTTTGATTATAGGTTAAAGGTATACATCAGTGTCATTTAAAATAATTTTCTTTCTAGGAATAATCATCAACAAAATGAAATAATTATTATTTATACACATCCATAGAGGTAGATTATAGGGGATAAAAACAACTAGGAAAATTCTATAATTAGTACTTAAAGTACCAAAAGAGTTAAAACCATTAGAATCCAATCCCAAATGTACATTCCTAGGATCTGAGGAAAATCTTGATATAACAAATAAAAAATCATCCATGATGTTGAATCTTTTGGATATATCATCAATCCATCATAAATATCTTGATCATTCCACTTCAGGTCATATGTAGTATTAGATGATATGATTAATCTTTTCAAGCATGGTTTCATAGAAAAGTAATGAAATACCTTTGTCAGAGTTTTCTTATTTTGCTTCTTCTAGGGTTTTCATTGATTTATACACTCATTTTTCTTCATTGACTTCTATCTTCTTTTGTGAAATCTTGTGCATTTTTCTTTATCAAAATCATCTCCCCAGTGAAGCATATAATCGTTAGGGAATGTATGTATCTTTTTATAATCAAGTCCATGTTTGTTGATGACTTTCTTCATTGCATATAATAATTTTGGGATCTTAGCCTCACTAAATGCATTTGGAAGAAACTCTAAAACCATTGAAATTTATTTTATAGTAATTCCATAAAGACACTTGATATGATACAACTTCCTTAAAATAGACAACTTTGAATACTTGGCACACCCTTCATACAGTTCTTTTTTTACATCTTCAACTAATTCATAAATATCATTTTCTTTCACTGATGTTATGAGAAAGATTAACCTTCTTAGGGTAAACTGAAGGTTCCATTGATCTATTAAAATCTTAGACATTGTATTCTAGAAAACCAAATGATTCATTTAATAATATTTTAACTAAATTATCCTCTGCCGAGTTACTTTGTATTTTATTGGCAGTATTGTCATTTTTTTTACTTTCCATAACATTTGGTTCACCATACCAAATCCAATATAGATATAGAGAGAGAAACTTTTTCATATATCAAATTTTCAAATACTTAATTTCCATTCAAACATCACTTGAATTTACAATCAGTACATGAAAATTTTATTCTACCATCCACTGATCGGTTAGTAATTACATAATCTAAAAATTCTTTCAATCCTTTGGAATACTGAGGTGTGTTTTGAGGTAAATTAATCAAACTTTTATCCATAATTATTGGATTGTATTTTACCTATACATTAAAATATTAAGATATATATGTTTAATCAAATGAGTACAATCAAAATTAAAGAAGAGCATATACGGGTTAAAATAAGACTCAAGATCATGGTATTTGAAGTTAAATACATGCTTCAAACAATTAATATTTAATGATGAAAGTGTGGAAAATAACCTATACCTTAAAGATGATAAATATGTATCAATTTTTATATTTTACATGTATATGATATTATTTTTATGGGATAAAAAGGTAATGGTGTATAGTACACTAGTTTTGTAACTAAGGAGGGTTCATTCCATTGAAAAATTAGCTACATTGATCAACGTCTAAACCATTTACCATGGTCTAACTGACCAAGAGAACCCATTTAAAAATATGAATTCAAATTATACATTATTTTGATATAACACATTATTGGGTGTATAAAACTTATAAATACATAGGTTTTAGGTTGTTATATGATCTTATTCTTCATTCTTCCAATTAAATTCATTTTATATGTGTATTTAAATTTCCTGAAAATCTTGTCATCACTTCACATGTTATAAAATAGAGGAAACACATAAATCATCACACAAGAATATAGTTAACCATTAAACATATAATCTCACTCCTACCACTATGAACCCTTTCAAAAACATCCACTTCCCTTTAATTATGAACAATAATCAATATGAAAACACCTTATGGGAAGTCAACATGCCATAGCATTTCCATTTCCAAAATATTTCAAGGGGAATGATTTATGGTTAAATTTTAAGACTATTTATGAAATTTTCCAACCAACAAGATGGATACACTTTGAAAAACCTATTTACAAAATTTCCATTGAAAACTCAAATACTCAATCATCATAAAGTCGTTATATTCAAGTTAACCAAACATTGGTTCTTAAAAATTCATGCACACCCTTGGAATTCACGAGTTTCCATTAAAATTTATTTAAAGGACAAAAAAACTTCTAAATTCTTGAAATCATGTAATAAAATACATTCTACTATTTTATCTAATGTTAGGTGTGCATTGTAATTGAAAAATAAATTTAAATACATGTTTTCATATAAAAAAACTTTGTATTCAATGGAAAATTAGTGAAATGTGGTTTCATTTTAAAATATATTTATATACACATATAATAATTTCATTAGGAATCTAAAACATAGCTTAAAGAGTAAATAAATTAGTGTTTATTAATTTAATGAACTATAAAATAGATAAAACCAACCTCTGATCTGCCACTTCCCCAGAGTGAGACACTAAGTCACCATAATAAGGAAAAAAGAAGCCTTAAGAGGCTAAGAAGAAGGGAACCAACCCTGAGAGAGGGATTTTGGGTGGGGTTAATATGTCACCATCAAATAGAGGTAGGTTATAGTGGGTTTTATGCATTGTTGTTGGGAAGAGGGAGGTTGGAGGGGGGTCGTAGGGGTCAGGGTCGTTGTCAAGGATGGAGGAGGGAGGTCAGAGGGGGGGGGGGTACATGCCACTTTCATATAGAGGGAGGTCATAGGGGGGTTCATGGGGTCAAGTTCATGTGGGTGAGGGGATAGGAGTAGGTTGTGGAGGGGGGATAGGGTTTGGGGTCACAAAGAGGGAGCGGGTGAGGGGGGGGGGAATAGAATTTTTTTTAAACATTTTGAAGAGGTTTAATGGAAACCACCACTAATTTTTAAAATAAAAAAAAATAAAAAAGTTTTGACTAAATCACCTCTATATTATTATTTTTTAAATTGAATTTATTTCACAGAGGTTAATATAACCGCCTCTAATAAATTTCCACTAAACAGTTCTTTTTGTAGTGTCTTGAGGCTCATTTTTAACTCTAAAGGATAGTGTCTTCCCATGTAGAAACTCTCAAGCTTAGTCTCTATCCCTTACGGCTTCTATTTATGCCTCAATATCTAGGTTATGAACACATGGTACACTTTGTTACATGTAATGAACTACCTAAATGATATACTTAATAAGATTATAATACAGATGAGGATTCTCTTGAGGAGAATCTATCATTTCACCCTCCAATAGAACTGGTGGAATATATCTTAGTGGAATGTTACTACATAATATAAATAGAAGGAAATTATCATGAAATAGAATAAATTTAAGTTCAAACTAGAAAACCATAAGTATAAATTGATATTAATGAAAAAACTCAACATAGGAGACTGAAAATAAACCTTCAATCAAAAAACATGCTCTTAAATACTAAAAGAAAGTGTAACTTTTAACCAGGATGGTACATTCCATTTCTAGGTTGTCTCATTCTCTTATTCAATTTAATAGACACTCAAGAGAGTCTATATGGATAGCTTCAACCCCTTTATTTCTTCCCCTTGGATCTCCCATGTTTCCACCCTTGTTTCATGGTTGATTGAGAGTTGTTTTGGTTTTCCAGATCATGGTAAGCTCATCTGTGGATTCTTATTCTTTTTTTTCTCTTCTATAATTTTGGGTGGTACTATCTATGGTTTTTATGATGGTTCCACTAGAATATGGTGGAATAATCTTGATATGACGAGGCTTTATACTACAATAGCTTATGAATATTGAAGGAAATTGGATATATCCTATTGATCGCATTTTTATTATAGGTACACCACATGGTGAATTTTATAGGGATTCTACCATTTGGGTATGGAATTGGGACCTGATAAAATTTCATGTAATGTTTTTTGTGTGCAAGCGTTCCAAGAGCATTCCATGGGATTTTGGTATGTCATTTTTCAAGGTTTCGTCAATGGATTTCTACTTGGTGAGTTTTTAGTGATCATTTGTCATTGGATATATTTTTGTAATTTATTATAAATTTTTATAATTAATTATTTATATATTATTTCTTGAATTGTGGGCCCATGATTTTACATAGTTCAGCATGGGATTAAATTAGGATGAGTGTAACATGGAAAGGATGGTAACTCTATGTTTTAGGTAGGTGGTCCAAATAATACTAAACCATATGCATGTTTATCCATGATTGTGCATGAATTATAAAAAGTATGGGTTCATGTAAGATGGGTAGGGATTGAGAGAGCCTAAGTGAATGAATTAAGTAGTGATGGTCCTATTGGGTTTGGAGTTACTTCTTTAGTGATCATTGAGAAAATTGTGTTTCACAGTGGCTATGTTGTTGAGGGGGTGAAATTTTCAATTGATTTTACGAGAGACTTGAGGTAGGTATTGGGTTTTAGGATAAGTGGTCAAAAAACATAGTTATATTCATTAGGTTTGTCTCATAGGTATGATGGTATTAGTCCATGGTATTTGGTTGAGATGGTTGTATGACTCAAACTTGGTTAGAAACACCCTCTTAAGGGTGAAGGGGAGTCTTTTTGGGTTGTATAGGTGGGATAAGTCAATCGGGGAAAGATGTGTTGTAATAGGGAGGATTTTTTCTAAGTGATGGGAATGAGATCTCTCTTATGGGTGATATGAGATAGAACCCAACTAACGGTAATAAAAATTTTCTAGATTACTTGGAATCATATTGCTAAGGGTATTAGCATGAGTTAGATCAGGATTATCTCTATTTAGAGAGATAGAGTTGTGATGTAGTAATTGAATGTGAAACTAGACTATACTCTTAAATCTAGGGTTAGGTAGGACCTGTGAACATAGGGGTCACTATGTGATGATTAGTGTGAGTTGTCTTTGGTGAGTAGAGACTAGTTTGGGTTTATAGAACCTAACGGGTTCTCTTATGAGGGAGATAGAAATGTTGATATGTTTGATATGTTGTGATTGTGAGATCAAGATGGTTCTTAGGATATTATCCTAAAATTATATATGGGTATGGGATATGGTTATTGTATAAGAGTTTATTTAAGGTCTAGGGCCTTGATGTGTGGTTCAAGGTGAGAACGAAACATGGGTTTTGATTCTATATTTATTAATGGGGGTGTGTTCCCATTTGTGTGTATACTGATGATGTGACTAGATATAGGTCATTCCCTAATAGAGAGGGTATTTTAAGGGGTTTCCCATAGTGAGAGGGTATTGGTCCAGGTTATACTTATGATATACACCATGGGATAGGTGTGTTAATAGTGTAATTTTGTTGATATAGAAATGTGATACTTGGACACACCTTGAGTGAGAGGGGTCTAGATGGGTCCTCCTTGAGTGATAGGGTATTAGTATAAGTTATTATATTATATGGGATATTTTTTCTTATATAGAAGGTTGGATATGTTACTTTATTCCTTAGGGTCTTCTACCATTACAATTCTTTTCATTTCCTTAAGTAAGAAGGTGATAGAAAGGACCACCCTAAGCGAGAGGTCATATGTCCATGATGTATTTTGATATGAGACGTGGTTATAGTGTAGAGACCCGAAGCTTGACGTACATGGACATTACATTACTTTTGCGTAATACTTAATACATAACAAAAATAGACACACAAGGATCGTAATAGTTTAGTGTCTTTGGAAACTCGGAATATAATATTCTAATCGTGGTGAAAGATCTTCAACATCTCCATTAATGATATCCCCTTTTTTCTTACCTAAAACCTTTCTTTATATCCTGGGGAAAAGAAAAAATAAAAAGGGTGAGCTCAAATGATCAGTAAGGGTAAGCATGGTGAAAATAAAACATACCATATACATTTGAACTTAAAAACATGAACATAATGTTTAAACATCAAAAGCTTGAGCAATGACATAAAACATGGAAGTACATAAGGAATAGATCATAAAGAAACATTAAGAATGATAAAATAGCATGGGAATAAAACATGTAATTGTGTAAACCATTAAGCACATGATATGATTTCCATATTAGCCAAGGCATTGTTGCCAATACCATCTTAGTGGAAAAAGTCCCTTTCTGAATCGAGTTCACTCGTCGTTCCAGTACTGTATTACTGAACCGGTTTAACTTTCCGTTCTAGCCATGTCTATATCATGAGATATAAATCTTTACCCAATACATTGGAGGGAGATATAGGTCCTACCCATCTCATAATTAAATCATTCTTACTTGTGCCACAAAATAAACATACATCATTCATAATAACCCAGCGAATAAAATGGGTTTCATAAACATAATCCCATCATCACATAATCCATATAATAGAAATGGATATCATTTCATAATAAGAAAATTGAAACCATGTAAATAATAGAGACATTATACTTGAAACATACACATATGAAATAATTCCATCTTAGATGAAAATGGTTTTGATAAAACACTTGAAATGAATTCTTGAGGAAAATATCCTTTCTTCTTCAAAATCATATTCTTTTCACAAAATGTCATGCAATTTTAAAAGAACAGGATTTTGTTGAAAATATTCATGAAATATTTTGGAGGAAGCTTCATGAAAATAAGGCTTTATAAAACCGTAAAAATCCTTTCATGCCGTATACGTTAAAAAACATTCTTCTCGTACTTTTGTCAGAAAAGTAAAAAAGTACCTTGTAGGGTAAATAAAAGAAAGATTACTTCCATAACATGAGTTAAAAGTCAAAATGGGTAAAAAGGAATTTAAACATACATTAAAACACTTTTATAATACATGGACATGGACGATTTCAATAACCCCAGTAAATACTTACGAATAAGCAATCTCGGATAAAAATGAGATTTGCAAAATTATCCCTTACCTTAGGTCCGATATGCTTCGTACGTGTCTGATCCTCCTGTATAATGATTTAAATAATTTCATTGACTTATTACAGAATCATATTAATTGTTATGATATCATATATGTTTCACTTATGACTTTATATTACCTTACTTTTGTAAATTCCATGTTAAAGTAGCGTTTTGGGTAAAATCATTTCATTTATCGTTTGTGTTTCGACTTGTCGTTCTTGATATTATTTCTTATATCCTGATTTACATAATTCCAGAATGTAAAACATTATTTATATATAATATATATTCATCATATACATATATATTATAGATCGATAAAAGGAATGAAATACACCATTCATGGAGACGGTAGGCCGTACGTACGCATAAACGCTATTTTCGTTTCCCTTTTGAATTGAATGGAATTAAGTAAATGACATACATATATATATACATAAATCCAGTATCATTATTATGTCATATATTTCATTATTATTCATTATATATACTTTATAATCATTTATTAATGGTTAACATGGAGAATGAATCTCATCGCGTCGTGGAGACGGTAGTCCGTACGTACGCACGAGCAATGATATTGTTCCCATAATTATTGAATAGAATTGGAGTGGATGGTATAATATATCAGAATCAGTATGATGTTATAATAACCATATATAGTTATTATTTACACCATTATACCCATCCATGTAAGGTGTTGGTGGAAAAACAGATTACACCATGGCGTGGAGACGGTATTCCGTACGTACGCACGCGCGGTGATTCTGTTTTTCGTAGGATGGATAGAAGGTGAAATGGGGTTGTTTCATACTTATAATAACATATAATTATATTAGTGATACTGATGTTATTACTTCATAATGAAACAACTAAAGAAGAAGAAGTGGAAGAAGAAAAAAAGTTGAAAGAATCAGTAACGGACATTACATCTTCTTTGAAGCGCCTCTTTGAGACCTCCTCTTAGGGAATTAAAATTGGTCTTTGAAGAATACCAGGACCTCTAGGATGTTTCTAGGGAAGTTTGGATGTGAAATGGGAAGATTTTTGCTGAGCTTCAAGGCTCAAAATGGTGTGAGGGAGAGAGGGAGGAGGTGCCCTTTTATAAAGGAGGAGAGGGGCACCTTTGGAAATCTTAAAAATATTAATTTATAATAAATATAACCCCACTTAAAAACATCCAAAAATGACTCATATTAGAATATTAAATGATATAGGGTTTTAATATCATCAACCAATAAAATTTAGACATGTTATGAAATTATTTTAAACATTATCAACTTTATTTATCCATACTTAATCAATTTAATTTTATTTGTGGTAATAACATTTTAAATTTTAAATTATAACAAATAATTACTTATTTGTTGTGAATTGTCCATAATTGTATACTTTATAACATTTTAGATCATATAAATTTAAATTTATAATTTTTATATATTTTTGTGATTTTTAAACAATTTTATAATATGTTATTTTTATAAAATAACAATAGTGTCAATTTTGACACTATTCATTTATTTGAATTTAAATAAACTATATATAGAAGATGTGTTCGAAATAAAAGCTTTACTAGATTTATAAAATGTAATATGTATCTAGAAAATTAGTGGAGAACATTAAATAGGTCATATAATATTTATTTTATTATTTTTAAAACCATTTATTTCGTTTATCTCTTAATAAAATAATTACTACAACATTTTTGTATAATTATTTAATATACTTATTTGTTGCATAAAAAATTAAAAATAAAATTATATGATTAATATAAATCTATTAAATTTCACAATAATAATTTTACTCGAATTTATCATCTTAAAATCACAATATTTAAATTGTTATATTTATTAAATTATTAAGGTGACAACTTTGGCATCATTTAAAATAAAATAATATAACTGTCATAATCACTTTTATAAGACTCAAAACGGTTATATATTAGGTCAATGGATGATTATGGTGTATATATACACTACCAATAAGTTTTGGTCAGGTTTGTGGGTATTTTAATGGGTATTATTATTTCAATAAAAACTATATTACTGATTTTTCACTTAATAAATAATTTCTGCATCATTAATGTATCACCATTAATGAAAATTATTTAATCCCTAAAAATTCTAAATAAATTATCATGATTTAGATAATTTTATTATCTTTCTGGAGACCATTCATGTTTAAAGTTTTATGATTTTTATCACTAAATTAAAATTATTATACTTATAAGATTTAAGAGAGTGACATGTTGTCACTTTCTTTGGTTTTAATAATAATTAAATTACTTTCATGGTCAAAAGTCCATAAAATGAATCTAATCCAACCCTTAGATGATATGGGTATACTTTTAGCCATCCAATAGAATTTTGGCATGTGTTAGGGTAATTTTATAATATTATATTTACACTTAATTACCCAATTTACCTTTAACTATGGTAAACAAAATTTACCGTAGTTACTATTCATAATTCCCAAAAATAAAAAGTAGCCTATTAACATAATTTAGACCCACTGATTCCAAATATGGAATACATTTTTTCAAATTCAATACACAGAAGTTTCAGAAATTAAATTAAAATTAATCTCGTTGTCGAATGAAAACGGGTTTTTGTTTAAAGCATTGCAAAAGATTGAATTGATTTAACCTACGAATTCAATGTAAAATCAATGATAATGACTTAAATTATATTAAATGGTAAAAATATATTCTATTTATACTTTAAAACCATTAAATATTATAATTTAACCATATAAATTATTATGATGAAAAAAGTTGTTTTTAATTAAAATATAGCGTGTTTTTACTATTCATTAAAACATGAAAGTTATCATAAAAATATCAAAACTTTATCCAATGTAAATTTTTATATCCTGATTCAAAATAAGAATTTTATTTTGTCAAATTTAACTTATAAACATTTCAACAACTAGATTTAAAGTGGGTGCGCCATCAAAAGACGGAAAAACTGCATTTTTTGAAAAATACATATTTTACCTGAAAATTTTATTTTGTTCTTATACCATGTTCTAGAAAATGTGTAAGATGAATAATAATGTTTTAAAATTCAAAATTTTGTTAATACTATTCATAATGGCTAGTTCATAATAATATTATAATAATATATCGTTGTTTAGTAAAACCCGGTATTGCGTACAACACACGCTATCAAGGAAGGTCACGATTGCGTGTAATACAAGCCACGTTAGGGTTGCGTGTTGGGCAAGACTCCTTTGTTGTTTCATATAACAGAGTCCAACCATTTTTCATTTATACATTGAATATATATATATATACACTCAATGTTGCGTAGAATGACTATTATCAAACGAACATGAAATTGTGTGTAACACAATCTAAGAATAGTGTTGCGTATACTTCAAGCTAATACGGTGTTGCGTATAGCACAATATAATCTTGTTGTATCTTACAACACAAGACATAAATAAAATTAAAAGAATATTTTTCATAAAATCTCGGGGTGTTACATTCTACCCCCCTTAAAATGAATTTTGCCCTCGAAATTCCTCAGGGTTATAAATCATTTACAATTTATAGAAACCCACATCGTAAAAAGGAATACTAAAAATTAATTTTAAAAACTAAAGTATGAAATGTAATGATTACCCAAAGTAACTCATCACTGGGTTTCCATATAGGAGAACATAGGTGAAAATATGGATATGGAATAAAAATCTAACCATCAAGTTATGATGGAGAGTGGTAGAGAACATGGCTATGAGAAAGCCATCAATCACGAAGCCATAGATTTTTGATGATCTAAGGTACCATCTGATTCATCGGATATAAGGGCACTAGGACAACATTTTTGGTTTTCAAGATCATTTCCCTAAAGTTGATGAAATTGGAATTAGAATAAATACTTTCGTGATTTTGGTACAGTCTCACTTTTGGTCGTTCTTTGGACAATTTCCACTTCATCTCTTAAAGAAATGAAGTTGAATTTTTCATTTGTGAAGTGTTAGCAGGTCATGTGATAGAATTATGGGTCATTCCATCTGTCTCAAACAAAAGGTTAGAAAAGTTATCAAAAATACATAAGTCCATCTATGGTGAGGTTAATCGTATAAGATTCCAAAAATGAACTTATACTTCATATATCATACCGCGTAATAAAATCAAACTAGTTTCTACTAACCAGGGACTTCCTGTAGACCAGTGGTAGGCGATAAAGGCCAGTCGCACTTTGGTTGTGGGTTCGATTCCCACAGCCTTGTCTGACGCGATGGGATGTCGCCCGTCCTGTAGGTTGTCCTTTTTTCTAAAACTACATTACTATAACATCCCATAAATAATATCGAAAAAAGTTCTATCCTTAAACAATACTAACTTATGTCCAACATAATCCATTCGAATATTTAGGATTATCTAAAATACTTCGGTCCAAGCTCATATTATAAAGAAAATTATTACTTGAAATTTCACATAACAATCACGTGAATGCCATCATTTATCCCCCATATATCATAGGATATATCTTGTTGGTCAAATTTCAAACATGTGAATACATTAATCATGTATTCTCTTGAAGAATTAATACCCATTGAACCTTAGTGAAAACATGAATGCAGTTAAAAGTTAACACTTTCCACATACCAAAATCCTTAAAATTCTATATACTCAAACCATGATATCACTTAGTACTTATATCAATCATGAGCTCATGAATACTATCAAACATTTCATTTTCTCCTTATCCCTTCATTATGCGCATATCATCTGCTTTTCAAAATATTTGAATCACTTTTCATGGTACCAGTACCACAAAATTATTGAAAACCACAATAGACTAATACAAAAAATATTCTAATACACCATAAAAGTACCTCAACAACATTATTCTTGAATACCAATACATAAACACTTCAGTCCATCCTCTTCAATTATTTTCCTATAATAAGTCCTTCCTTGATTTAGAAGTAACTTTTTAGGTCAGGGCATTGATTTGGGTAATGTCCATGTTCTCCACAAATAAGACATTGAACTCCATAACAGTATGTCACTCTATGACCCTTTTCTCCACACAGATAACATCTTCCCCTCCATTTGAGGTATTCCTCAAGGTTCTTCTTCCCTTATTTAGAAATCTCAATCTTCCTTTATTTATGCTCCTCAGCATGCGAACATGCATAAAAGTCTACCTTCCTCTTATTTGATGAATTAGGCATACCACTAAATTTCACCTTGTTAATCATATATCACGATGACTGATTCGACATAATCACAATATCTTTCTCTCTAGGAATTACGAAATTTTGTTGCTCATAGTCACCATTTTTTCCATTGGATTCAATGTTAACTGAATTCCTTCTGGATCCCTCCATTGACTAAAACACAAAAAAAAACTGTGAGAGGCAAAAATCATTCTAGGGAAAACAACATAGTAAAGGGGGAGTACCGTCAATATCTAAAATCTTAGGTTAAATTATATGATCGTTACCGTAGTTCTAGGACTATATCCTATACGTATACTTATCCTTAGGGACATCCCTAGACATACCTTAGAAATATCTCTAGGGATCTCACTAACGTTTTCGCATCCTAGTTTCCAAAGGTTAACTAAACCTTTCCTCTGATACCAACTGTAGAGACCCGAAGCTTGACGTACATGAACATTACATTACTTTTGAGGAATACTTAATACATAACAAAAACAGACACACAAGGATCTTAATAGTTTAGTGTCTTTGGAAACTCATAATATAATCTTCTAATCATGGTGAAAGATCTTCAACATCTCCATTAATGATCTCCCCTTTTTTTCTTACCTAAAACCTTTCTTTATAGCCTGGGGAAAAGAAAAAATAAAAAGGGTGAGCTCAAATTCTCAGTAAGGGTAATCATGGATAAAATAAGACATATCATATACATTTGAACTTAAAAACATGAACATAATGTTTAAACATCAAAAGCTTGAGCAATGACATAAAACATGGAAGTACGTAAGGCATAGATCATAAAGAAACATTAAGAATGATAAAATAGCATGGGAATAAACCATGTAATTGTGGAAACCATTAAGAAAATGATATGATTTCCATATTATCCAAGGCATTGTTTCTAAGACCATCTTAGTGGACAAAGTCCCTTTCTGAATCGAGTTCACTCCTCGTTTTAATCCTGTATTACTGAACCGATTTAACTTGTCGTTCCAGCCATGTCTATATCATGAGATATAAATCTTTATCCAATGCATTGGAGGGAGATATAGGTCTCACCCATCTCATAATGAAATCATTCTTACGTGTGCCACAAAATAAACATACATCATTCATAATAACCCAACGAATAAAATGGGTTTCATAAACATAATCCCATCATCACATAATCTATATAAAAGAAATGGATATCATTTCATAATAAGAAAATTGAAACCATGTAAATAATAGAGACATTATAATTTAAACATACAGATATGAAATAATTTCATCTTAGATAAAAAATGGTTTTGATAAAACACTTGAAATGAATTTTTGAGGAAAATATCCTTTCTTCTTCAAAATGATTTTCTTTTCACAAAATGTCAAGCAATTTTAAAAGAAAAGGATTTTGTTGAAAATATTCATGAAATATTTTGGAGGAAGATTCATGAAAATAAGGCTTTATAAAACCGTAAAAATCCTTTCATGCTCTATACGTTAAAAAAAACATTCTTCTCGTACTTTTTTCGGAAAAGTAAAAAAGTACCTTGTAGGGTAAATAAAAGAAAGATTACTTCCACAACATGAGGTAAAAGTAAAAATGGGTAAAAAGTAATTTAAACATACATGAAAACACTTTTATAAAACATGGACATGGACGATTGCAATAACCCCAGTAAATACTTACGAATAAGCAATCTCGGATAAAAATGAGATTTGCAAAATTATCCCTTACCTTAGGTCTGATATGCTTCGTATGTATCTGAAACTCCTGTATAATTATTTAAATAATTTCATTGACTTATTAAAGAATTATATTCATTGTTATAATATCATATATGTTTCACTTATGACTTTATATTACCCGTTCTTTTGTAAATTCTATGTTAAAGCAGCGTTTTGGGTAAAATCATTTCATTTATCGTATGTGTTTCGACTTGTCGTTCTTGATATTATTATTTATATCCTGATTTACATAATTCCATAATGTAAAACATGATTTATATATAATATATATTCATCATATACATATATATTATAGATTGATAAAAGGAATGAAATACACCGTTCGTGGAGACGGTAGGCCGTACGTACGCATGAACGCTGTTTTCGTTTCCCTTTTGAATTGAATGGAATTAAGTAGATGGAATACATATATATATATATATAAATAAATAAATTATCATTATTATGTCATATATTTCATTATTATTCATTATATATACTTTATAATCATTCATGAATGGTTAACATGGAGAATGAATCTCATCGCGTCGTGGAGACGGTAGTCCGTACGTACGCACGAGCGATGATATTATTCCCATAATTATTGAATAGAATTGGAGTGGATGGTATAATATATCAGAATCAGTATGATTTTATAATAACCATATATAGTTATTCTTTACACCATTATACCCATCCATGTAATGTGTTGATGGAAAAACAGATTACACCACGGCGTGGAGACGGTATTCCGTACGTACGCATGCGCGGTGATTTCATTTTCCGTAGGATGGATAGAAGGTGAAATGGGGTTGTTTAATACTATAATAACATATAAGTATATTATTGATACTGATGTTATTACTTCATAATGAAACAACTAAAGAAGAAGAAGTGGAAGAAGAAATAAAGTTGAAAGAATCGGTAACGGACATTACCTCTTCTTTGAAGCGCCTCTTTGATACCTCCTCTTAGGGAATTAAAATTGGTCTTTGAAGAATCCCAGGACCTCTAGGATGTTTCTAGGGAAGTGGGGAAGTGAAATGGTCAGAGATATTCCGAGCTTCAAGGCTCAAAATTGTGTGAGGAAGAGAGGGAGGAGGTGCCCTTTTATAAGGGAGGAGAGGGGCACCTTTGGAAATCTTAAAAATATTAATTTATAATAAATCTAACCCCACTTAAAGACCCCCTAAAAATGACTCATATTCAAATAGTATATGATATAGGGTTGTAATATCATCAAACAATAAAATTTAGACATGTTAGGAAATTATTTTAAACATTATCAACTTGATTTATCCTTACTTAATCAATTTAATTTTATTTGTGGTAATAACATTCTAAATTTTAAATTATAAAAAATAATTATTTATTTGTTTTGAATTGTCCATAATTGGATACTTTATAAAATTTTATACCATATAAATTTAAATTTATAATTTGTATATATTTTGTGATTTTTAAACAATTTTATAATATGTTATTTTTATAAAATAACAATAGTGTCAATTTTGACACTATTCATTTATTTGAATTTAAATATAATATATACAGAATATATTTTCAAAATAAAAGATTTAATAGATTCATAAAAGGTCATATGTATCTAGAAAATTAGTGGAGCACGTTAAATAGTTCATATAATATTTATTTTATTATTTTTAAAACCATTTATTTGGTTTATCTCTTAATAAAATAATTACTACAACATTTTTGTATAATTATTTAATATACTTATTTGTTGCATAAAAATTTAAAAAATATATATACTATGATGAAGATAAATATATTAAATTTCACAATAATACTTTTACTCAAATTTATCATCTTAAAATCGCAATATTTAAATTGTTATATTTATTAAATTATGAAGCTGACAATTTTGGCATCATTTAAAATAAAATAATATAAGTGTCATAATCACTTTTATAAGACTCCAAACGGTTATATAGTAGGTCATTGGATTCTTATGATGTATATATACACTAAAAATAAGTTTTGGTCTGGTTAGTGGGTCTTTTAATGGGTATTATTATTTCAATAAAAACTATATTACTGATTTTCACTTAATAAATAATTTCTGCATCATTAATGTATCACCATTAATGACAATTATATAATACCTAAAAATTATAAATAAATTATCATGATGTATAAAATTTCATTATATTTCTGTAGACTATTCATGTTTGAAGTTTTATGATGTTTATTACTAAATTAAAATTATTATACTTATAAGATTTAAGAGAGTGACATGTTGTCACTTTCTTTGGTTTTAATAATAATTAAATTATTTTCATGGTCAAAAGTCCATAAAATGAATCTAATAAGACCCTTAGGTGATATGGGTATACTTTTAGCAATCCAATAGAATTTTGGAATGTGTTAGGGTAATTTTATAATATTATATTTACCCTTAATTACCTGATTTACCTTTAACTATGGTAAATAAAATTTACCGTAGTTACTATTCATAATTCTCAAAAATAAAAAGTAGCCTATTAACATAATTTGGACCCACTGATTCCAAATATGGAATCCATTTTTTCAAATTCAATACATATAAGTTTCATAAATTATATTAAAATTAATCCCATTGTCGAATGAAAACGGGTTTTTGTTTAAAACATTGCAAAAGATTGAATTGATTTAATCTACGAACTCAATGTAAAATCAATGATAATGAAATAAATTATATTAAATGGTAAAAATATATTCTATTTATACTTTAAAACCATTAAATATTATAATTTAACCATATAAATTATTATGATGAAAAAAGTTGTTTTTAATTAAAGTATAGCATGTTTTTACTATTCATTAAAATATGAAAGTTATCAGAAAAATATCAAAACTTTATCCAATGTAAATTTTTATATCCTGATTTAAAAGAAGAATTTTATTTTGTCAAATTGAACTTATAAACATGTCAAAAACTAGAGTTAAAGTGGGTGCGCCATCAAAAGGTGGCAAAACTGCATTTTTTGAAAAATACATATTTTACCTGAAAATATTATTTTGTTCTTATACCATGTTCTAGAAAATGTGTAAGATGAATAATAATGTTATATAATTAAAATTTTAGTTAATACTATTCATAACGGCTAGTTCATAATAATATTATAATAATATATTGTTGTTTAGTAAAACCTGGTATTGCGTACAACACACGCTATCGAGGAAGGTCGCGATTGCGTGTAATGAAAGCCAAGTTAGGGTTGCATGTTGTGAAAGACTCATTTGTTGTTTCATATAACAGAATACAACCATTTTTCATTTATACATTGAATATATATATATATATACTCAATGTTGCGTAGAATGACTATTATCAAATGAACATGAAATTGTGTTTAACACAATCTAAGAATAGTGTTGCATATACTTCAAGCTAATACGGTGTTGTGTATAGCACAAGATAATATTGTTGTTGCTTACAACACAAGACATTAATGAAATTAAAAGAATATTTTTCATAAAATCTCGTGGTGTTACATGTCCCCTACCATTGGTAAGAGGGTAAAGGTATAGACTTGGCATGTTGTGGATTTTGTTTGGTATGGGCCTTACCCTAAGTAATTGGGTAGTTTTCCAGATATGGTACGACACTCTACCTAGATTCATGTTGTATGGGTTATGGTTTGTGGAATAAGGTGACTTAATCTTTTTCATTAGCTGAGTTTGGTATGTTCATGTGTTATTCTATCCTATTCAGCAAACAATGAACCTATGTGTATGCTTGTATGTTATAATTTTTTTATGTAATTTCATCATTAATATGCATGGTTAGGATGGGGTATCTTAGGGGAAATTGGAGAGACCCTACTGAGATTTATTTTTCAAACATTTCACAATCACTCTTTTCTATGTATAAAACTTGTGTATATTTTACAGGTCTAAGAAAAGGTTGTGCAGTGGATTAGGCCAAATTAGCATAAAATTATTTTGAGATAGGATATATGTGATTCTTGAGGATAGAGATAGAGCCACCTTTTTATTTTTTTATGTGCTCATCCCAATGGGTTATATTTTAGGATATATGACTTTATAATTTCATTTAATTAAGTTATAGAAAGTTGCATTATTGTTTATAAAAAAATTTATTATCTATTAAATATTTTTTTAGTTATTTATATGTTATTTATGGTTATGATATTGGGGAAATTTTCTCCCCAACATATTAGTTAGTCCATATCCCCTAGTATATATAATATTGCATATGGGGATGAATATGTTATAACTTGTGATGGATCTCAAGCTGGTGAGTCAAGAAAATTATCCTGGTGGTATTTCTAGGTTACCAAGTTTAGGGGATTTTTTTCTTAGTTTTCTATATTAATATTGGATATTTTTAAGAATTTTATATTTATTTTATGTTGTTATTTTTCTAGTTTTTCTCTTGTCTCATAATTTAATGAGGTGTTCATACATGCATAATATTTGGTACATAATATTTAAATAAAATTTATATACTTGGGTGTGTTTGATTTTACTAATGATAGAGGGTTTAATTGTTTAAATGGTCAACAACAACTTATGTTGTGTTTTCCTATGTAAATTTTTTGTTTCCTTCTACTCAAATAGACTATAGTATTTTTAGATGATAGTACATGTGTATCATATGAGGTATATTCTATAATTATGGTTTTATAGTCCCTATGTGAAAAGATTGTATAGTGACCCTTGGTGGTTAATAGTTAGATGTAGGAAATGTATTCCTGATCGATGATTTGGAATGGGCACAAGTCACCTTGATGAGTTGGATAAACATAATAGATTAAAGGAAATTCTTGTTGAATGCCTTGGTATTTTGACATTTGAAGCTCTTGAAGTGACTTTGGTATTGAGTCTAGTTTTTGTAGGAGGGATCAGTTGGATTCCTAGAATATTTGGCATTAGGTTTTGTTTTTGATGGGGATAGTGATTCTAGATGGTCAAGTCTAGGATGGGTAGAGAATGGGTAAATTCTTTCCATCTTGGAATAATTTCCAAGTAATAGGTGAAATTTTTTTGGACATAGTATAAGTGAGATACCTTGGGTCCATTGGTATCATTAGAAAAGAAGCATCGATGGTGATCTTGTATATATGAGGTTGACATGTAGAAAAATCATGGTTAATTTTTTAAGAATGTGAACTTAAGTTTAATGGTGTGAAACTCATTAGAGTATGATTCCATTTGTATGATAGGGTGACATAGGGGTGTACACCTACTGGTTTTTCATGATATTGGGTTGTAGGGTGGTACAAAACCAGTTTGAGGAGGACCACTATCCCTCATAGGATAAGAGTAATGGGTGGAATGAATTTTTGAGGAAATTCATTGATGGATGAGAGAAATTGAGTGCTAGTTATGAATGGTTCATGTTTGGTTTTTGGATCGATGAGTGTGTCATTTGTTTTCAATTGAAAATTTCCATGGTTTTGGGGAATCTCGAGAGATTTATTGTTAGTGGTGTGTGGTAACCCTAGTCCCTAGTAGTCGGAAGATGGTCCATTGGAAATTATTGGGTCTCTATGGAATTGGTCACCCTTGTAATGAGGTGACCAATAGATTTTATGAAATACCTATGGGAATGGAGTTATGAGGTTTTGATGAGGGTTGGAATTTTCCATCTATGGTAAGGTGAAACGTTGAAGATAGACTGTAGTACCATGGTACAATTGATCCACATTTTTTCATTGGCAAGGGTTATCAGGGATGAGATGAGTATAGATTAGGAAACAATACATGTGTGTGATGGTGGAAACTATTGGGAATAGTTCTCATGGAGCACTTTAAGGGAATCCATAAGGTGGGGATCACACCATTGGATATTGTAGTATGTGACCCTAATTGTGGGTGAATATTGGTGAATTTTGAGAATGATATTCCTAATGATCCTGAAATGGGTAGTGATAAGGGTTTTGTGTTAATGCTTGAATATGAGTGGTTCAATCGTGTTTAGTCATTATGTTTTGCAATGGAAAGGATGTGATCCTTAGAGATCAAGTATTTTGGTTTAGTAGGGTGATGATGAATATACTCCTATGGTAGTGAGAATCTTATTAATCACATATGTACAAACATCATGTCAAAGGGTTCATAGACATAGTTAAAGTAATTAGAGGGATATTGAGATGTAATTTGGATTTTAGTAAGTGGGTAGATCTAATTTTACCTACTTCCATATAGAACACCAAAATTGGGATTTAGATGTAATGTCTGATGGAATCCATGTGTTGATATCAATATTTGGATGGATTATGATGTGATTTAAGTGTGATACAAATTTGGATTACATCATCTATCGTGGGGAGAGTGCAATGGATAATTTGGTTTGGGTTTTTTGGTGAATCATTGATGCCTTTGAGAATTAAGTCATCATGATCAGGTGAGGTGATGATTCATTGATTGGTGAGTTTGAGTGTTTTTAGTGAAATTCATATGGATAATAATTGATTGATTTTGTTGAATATAATTGTACATGGCGATTTGGGAACTAAATAGGGTGAATCACAACAAGTGTGATGAATATAATGGATGTTCGAACAAGGTATTTTCAGGGAAATGTTAGTGTATTGGGGTTCGGTGCATGGGAAATTGATTTTTGACCTATTTTGATTATAATAGGGTATGAGGAGATGTATCATATTTTTATTAATGTATTGAAAGTTGAGAAAAATTTCTAAGAACTTCTCAATGATGTAAATACTTATAGTGGGGTGTTTGTAATGGAATATGAATTTTCCTATCATTATTTTTAGGGGAAATTTGATTTTTTGGTCCTGTGGTAGGGTATTTTTTGAGATTTAGTATTAGAATCAAAATATTGTGATTTGAAACATATCAAGGAGGTGTTCTTAGATGTCTTTAGAGGTCCGAGTTTTGTCTTGATTTCTCTAGTGGGTGTCAAAGTAGGGTAATTATGACCTTTATATGAATCTCTACATGTGGATCATCACACTGTAATGGTTCATAGTCACACCATGACTAGGGAATTATAATGGATCACACTGTAACCAAGAGGCAACCATGGAGTGAAGGGTTGGATGAAGTTTTGGGTTTTAGGCCATGCCATGACAAGTGGGCATCATGACTTGGCATATTTTGTGTGAAATAAAAGTCCTCATGATCAGAGAAAGTCATATCATGGATTAAGGTGTCACGCTATGATTATAAACCTTATTTATTTGGTTTCTCATCAAAGATAACTTTTATATATTTAGATTACACTGTGGTGAAGGGTGTTATGTTTTGAAGGTGAACCATTAGGTATGGAGTCTAGAAACCCTTATATATTTAATCCTTATATATGACTTTATGAATTTCATATGAGGAAGGTTTATCAAATTATTTTTTATGCCTTCCACCATAACTAGTTTTGGTTAGGCCATTCCTTATATGGTCACAATCTGAGTCCAATTTTTCTACTTTAGAAAGGTGTTTGGTCTGTCACGGTTAGGGTGATGGTGTCGGTGCCTTGATTAAAATAATTTGATGGGATATCAATACTTACCTCTATAGATTCCCCTGTAAATCTTTATTATGAATCTAAGTATCCTTATTGAATTTAATATGTGATATAGAATACTATTCCAATATATATTTTTATGTGGATTCTAGTTAATTACATCACATGCTGCCTTATTAGGGTGAACACCTTTAGTTAGAGAGAATGAGTGTATCAGGGACTATCAAGAATTTTTTAGATATCTGAGGCATCTGTTTTATCTTCTTTAGGATGTTCAATGAGGGAATTATATGTTTTTCACAAGAGGCATCTTGTGTTCATCATCCAAGCCACCAAATTATTGTTATAATTGGGAACTCATTCTCATTACATCAGGTATATGGTTCTCATTACACTGGAAACCTTATAAAAATCACATTAGGAATGGAAAAAAATTTCACTCATCACCTACAATAATAGTAGAGAGATCCTATGCTCATCACATAGGATTCATAGGCTCGTTATCTAAGGAATATATAGCTCATCACTAGCAGCATCCAATGCTTATCATATGTGGTGAATTATTCATCTCACACAAGCCTCCCAGGATCATCACCTAGTAAAGGAGGGTTTATGATGCATCAAAAAGGTATTTCTATATGCTCATCACATAGGGTACCTTCTGATCTTCACATAGGGAAGAGGTTCTAATTATTCTCATCACCTAAGAATATACCCTTTTCATCACATGGTCTAACTTATACTCATCACATGAAAAAGATATCCACTTACACTCATCACATAATGGTGGGTATGTGTTAATATCCAATGGGGATAAACCTAAATACATTCATCGTGTAAGTGAAGGAATATGTTAGCATACAATGAGGACACCCTCGATTTAAATTCTTATGGAGATTGTTTCATTTATTCTCATAAAATAAGGGTGTTCATGTTTTAGAGTCCAGTGGGGATACTCTATGAGGCTTGGTTCTCTCCATTAAGGTATGGGTTTATCATCTCTTGAATGTAGATGGGAAAGTAAGGTGGTTTGGGATTTGGGATTGAACCTCAATTGAGGCATCCTACATATCATACTAGAAATAAGAATGAAAACCTATATAGTTGTAAGTGAATAGTTTAATTTCATGTGATAGGACTAGTATATATAGTTTAACATGATGTGATAAGTAAAATTGTGTTGTGAAAGGGAAGACATAAAGTAAAGGATCAGGAATTATGCATTAATCTACCCAAGATCTTCTTGGGAGTGGGAAGGATATGTGGTGGTCCTTATGCATATGTTTTTTTGCTCATATATTACCAAGGTGCAACGAGAATGGATTCCTACCATTTCATTCTTAGTGAAAAAAAATTTGAAATGAGGAATATTGTGTTTAAGAGAAAAAATAAAGGAGAATTTATCGCTTATACTTGGTGAAAAGGGTCGGATGATGAGATTTGAAGAATACCATTCATGTGTATGAGCGTATCATAAATAAATATGGGTTGGATTGGTTCAGGACCAATGAACCCCAATATTTATGCAAGAATATTTGTAAAAAAATTGGACATTGAATGGATTACCATGATATGAGTTTTTTGTAATTTGAGAGTTGTGGGAAACGAGTACTTGTGTGAGAATTTCTTCCTTTGAGTGAATTTTTTTTCAGGGAGCAAAGTTTCATGAGAAAATATCAAGAACATGCCAATAATTTGAAGGATTTGTTTCTACAAGGTTTTATGGATTATTTTAGGGTTATGTGAAGTACAAAATTATAATTTTCATGAGTTGAGAGCTTCACAATTAGAATCCAGAGATTCAGGTACTAAAAATGGAAAGTTTAAGGGTATTTATAGGCCCCAGTCTTGTGGTTATTGGAACCTCAAGGAAGTATTTCATGATCATTAATCTCTTGGACTTGCATATAACCTATAGTTAAAAACTCACAAAAATCTAAATTGATCGAACATCTATAATTTTATCCAAAACTACCATTTTCAATTGTCTTTTTAAAATGATCCTCCTTGGGAACACTTTTTAGTGACAATAAATTCCTCCCATTATAATTGGGTCGGAATGGGAAGTATAGGATCAAATTTGGTGGAAAAGTCCAAATTTTACCAATTTCCCCTACTTTTTATCCAACTCAGGTTGATCCTTTGCCTATGAATATGGGGACCCATCTTAGGGAAGCACTATATCTTTGGGTAAATTGAGTCAATTATATTATTTTACAAAACCTAGCTTTGCGTGAATATCATATGATCTAAATTCTTAGATTTTTCACTACTCAGTCTTATGTAAACCAAGTTGCCTGAGTCATAATTTTGTGAGTGAGACTTTGAAAAATCAGTAATTTGTAATTGTGTGAGATAAATTTTATAAAAAAAATATTGATGAACCAGATTTATTCAAATCAACCCACATCTCTTAAATTTATGGAATATTCAATCAAGATACTAAGATTTTGGTATCTCAAAGGAAAAAAATAGTACAGAATATGGATCCTAGATCCACCATTTTGGATTTACTAATAGAGGAATAGAGGGAGTAACCACTATCAAAAAAGATTCATTTTTATGCTTTTAATCTTTGGAATGATGTATCAATCCTAAATTCCAACCTTGTCCACCCATGGTATTGGTTCAAAATATCATAGGGGTATATCTTGATGAATATTATCACAACTTGTCACATTATAAGGGAAGGAATCTCAATGATTTCATTAACTATGTAACCCCACCCAAATGATCAATATTTATAAACCTTCTATCAAAGAATCTACCCCACATTATTCAAGAATATCCTAGGATGGTTTCACAAATAGTAATGATGGGTGGACTGAGGAGTGAAACCTATTCTTGGGGGGGAAACTTTATTAATTAATTAGCATGGTGGTTATGAATTATCAAAATGTGCACAAAGTATAGATAACTTTTGTGTTGATTTGGACTATATGTAGTAGTTTGGGTCTCATTGTTTCATATCTATCACCGTCAAGATCTTTTCTTAGAGTTGTTGAGAAAATGGTCCCTTGATATAAAAAAATTCCACCTCTATCATGGTGGGGTAGGAATATGCATATGGGACCTATATAAGATTAGTAAAATCATTATTCTCAAAGAGTTTTATGATAAGTTCCTTATAGTGTAAAATATATGTGAGGATATAGATCAACTCTCATTGATGTTCATAGAATTGTTGGGATACTTTGAGTGGTGAAGTGGGAAGATAACCCCACTTATAACCAAACAACCAATCAAGGATTAGATTAACTTATTCGTTGAAAATTGATGGGTCTAGATGATGAGTAGGCTAAAAAATATCTTGGTATGTATGAATATAGAAAACATGGATTTTATTGGGACCTCATAAAATAGGAAAATTATGAAAAATAGGTATTTGAGGAGAATATCTGGGGTCTCTAGGAGATAGGGGTGGAAATTTTCTAGGAAAATTTTATCAATGGTCAGCTGTTGTAGACTATGGATTATCATCTAGGCATGAGTTTGGGGAAATTCATCATGGAGACAATTTAGTGAAAATAATATCATATAAGACTTTTTTTCATTATTATCTCCAAACTATATGATGACTTGAATCACATCAGAAAAAGACACTAATTAATGTGCATTTGATGCCCACTCCAATTCTTTTATGGGTGGGTTATCATGTATGTTGGAGGGTATGAGTATTTTAATCCAATGTAGATATTGAACTCTGACTTTAGGCTATTGTTTATAAATATTGACGGGATCCTAAACCTTTAAATTTATCATATTGGGGTGATTTTTAGTTTTTTTGTGTTTGATAAAACCATCTTCCACTCATTCAACATGCCGACATGGAAGAATATCGATGACGTCCATGGTATAGTATAGTCAAGATCATTCCTGGTGGCCTTCTAAGATGGGGTGATGTTCAATCTTATTAAATAAATCAATATATCCAATTTTTATTCCTCATAAAGGTTCACAGATTAGTTTCACTACCTCTATTGACTAATGCCAATGGTATAAACCAATGTTCTACATGAATGTCATCCAATTATGGTTCTAAAGATTTAGTGCATACTATCTCAAGAGGGAACTTATTATAGGATAAACATGTTGATAGTGTAATCCCTAATTGGAATGATCTAGTAGTACACATGAAGTTAGATATCCATGTATCTTTTGGTAGTGAAATGAAGGGTGATGGTTCAAGAAAATCAACTAGAGAAAACTGAAGGGCCTTAGGGAAGAATATATGTCGTAGTTAATATGGTGAGACTGTATATAAGGGGATCCTCTATCGATGAATCGGTGGATATTAAGGGATTCTATAGGCATTTCACCCATTCTCAGGGTTGGGTCTCAGAAGAAGGTGAATCTGAAGGTGGAGTGATTTCTTGGAAGCAAGTTCAAGAGTATAGAAAATATTCTGGAACCATTGTATATAAATCTAATATGGATTTGGGGAAATTTATTTTGGACATAAGAGAGGTTCTTAATAATTAAATTATCTTAAAATCCTGGTGTAAGTGGAATATTTTGTGGTTTTACTTCACATTGGATCAATTGTGGGGGCATCTTATGTCCCCTAAGATAGTAATACAAATGATTGAGGTTTCCATGGTCATAACCATTATTCCTTATATATAAAGGATGGACTAAATCATCGGCCTGGAAATAGTGGTGTACTTACATAGTGAGGGGGATCCCTTCACCTGCCTAGAGTATTCATTGTTTGGTGGTCCACCCATCAAATGTTAGGGAGGTGTATTACCAGGTAGGGAAATGATGACCCAAGATGTAGATCCATTGGAGTCTAGTGATTAACACTCCTAGAGAATTGATGCACATATTTCTACCTCTTAGGTTGAGAGTGATAAGACTCTATCTAAGAATGATTCAAGATAGCTCACTTCAAACAATGTTATCTTTTGACCATATAGATCCATGGTGTCACTATTAGGATTCGAGAAGAACTTATATTCCCTTTATGATCTGTGTAGGTATTGGAAAGTGAGGAGACCCAAGAAACACCTCTAAAACATATCCCAAGGAATAATTTTAGTCAAATTTTGGGTGGTTAGGAAATAGAGGTAGAATCCCTATAATAATATATGATGGTTCTTTTATCCAATGTTAAATGGAAGTTCCCAACAAATATAACAATATTCCTATTATAGGGTTCAATAGGTAAATTCTAACTCGTTTTCTTTTTTTTTAGAATATTTATTTATAATCTATGATGACTCATTTATTTTACCATTATAGAGTTAGTGCATCAAGCTCTATACTTCCCCATGACGATTATCAAGTCGACTACTAGTGTGGAGGGGTCCTTAATTATGTGGCCCAACATAGATCTCTAAATCTTAATCTATCAATGAGTGTGTCTTCAAGAAAATTTGAATGGTCTAATAATCTTATTACAATGATAGAGAGATGAATTTTTTATCTTTATGCAACATGTAAGTCTTTAACCTTTGAATAATTCTTGACCGACTACTTTTATATTATGAAATAATACATGACTCACTTATGACTGTGGATTGTGTAGTGGAATATCCCTTGAAATAGAAAGTGATTGTCGTGCTGGTAGACATGGTAGAATATGTCACCATTATGATTATTGAGTGATAGGGGTAGAACTAATAGGTACCAACTACTCATAGTGGGGATCATGTCAGTGAATCAATAAAAAAGTGAGACCTGGAGATGATAAAAATCTTGGAAAAACTTTTACTAACTATAAAGGAGGTGATACCTTTGGGGGGGACAAATGATGGAGTCATTTGTAAAGGAGGAAATAGTGGTGATACTAACCAGAGGAGAATTTTCTATAAAATCAAACCTTCCTCTTAACATGAAGCCCAACCACTCAGAGAGGATGAATAAATTCAACCCTATTGTCAAACTATTCAAGGATTTTCTTGAAAATAAGACCCCTTCCAAATATGTGGATGACTTGAGATTAGATGTTGATAAGAAGAACCAGGTGTTATATCAAAAGGTTAATGAAAATATTGGGAGATCCATCATATTCATGTCTTCAAGCTGGGTGAGGGACTAGAAGAAATTATTCATCATTGACTAGTTTTCTTAGGGACTATAGGAGTCAAATATCTTGTGATATAAACACATTATTTACACTTATTGGTTGAGCATGAGAATATGGAGTGGAAATGGTTTGATGCCACTAGAAATAATTTCATCACTGATGTCATGAAATTTCTTTAGATGACCATACAAGAGATCTCTCAACTAGAAGAAGAGGAGTATCAGTAGTAGGTAATCATCTCTTTTAAAAGGAGACTGTCAGCCACTTAGAGAAAAAACTAACAGTGTATAAGGTCAATTCATCCCAAGCAATATACCTTATGTAGAAGTAAAGGTTCGAATAAGTAATACTTCATGTATGGTTGGTTGAGGTACACTCACAACTCGATGATGAAATTGTGAAGCTATTCAAGCTATATAAAATATTTAAATCATCATGGATGGATTTGAATAATCCCAAAAAATCAATTTCCTAGGATAAGTGATTAGATGTATTTTTCATGAATCACTATCAATAAATTATTATTTTTAAAATGATACATCATCAAATGCACCCTAGGGTTGAACTCTTTAGGAGGCCACTCACACAACACTATTATTTTATTATCACTATTTATAAAAAAATGTACTGTAAATGAAAAAGAAAATAGTTGGGGATTTGAAATGTATATGATATATATATATATATACATATGATATAAAAAATAATATGAATAAGAAAATACACAAAGAAGTTAGAGGGAAAGAAATAAGTTTTTATCCTTCGGAGTTCATAGGGGAAGTTATCAATGCTTTTAAAATAATATTCTCAACCCTATCACTACATTACCCATATTTCAAATTGATATTACACCAAACTAACCCTCTTCATGTATTATAATATCCCTCACATCATCACTACAATTATACTCCAATGTATGAAGTATTAGAGTTATAAAGGAGTGGAATAAGGATGGATGGGAAGATGATGATGATAGTAGGGAAAATGGGGTGGTTGTATACCCTATTTAGTTTAAACATTGGAAAAAAATTAGAATAAAATAAATAGAAACATTAATGAAAATGAACTCAAAGAAAAATATTTCTCCCTCCTTTTGAAATAAATTCAAATTTTGTTCTCTATTTTCATTGAGATGAGATTCACAGAGGGGGGAAAACAAAATAATAAAAGAGCTAATAAGAATAAGATAATGATAAACTATTATATATTATAAATATATAAGACTACTAAAATTTAAAAAAAATATTAGATACTAAAAATTTCTAACTATTATGAAATAAAATGAGAGTATATATTTATAAGGGAGATAGTGGAGATAATTTTTTCCTTCAAAAGTTCATGTGTGGTTTCCCTAATAAATTTATGAATATTAGAATGTGGTATTATTGAACATATCTCTAATATCTATTTTTTATATAATCACAACATTTCAGTTTCATTAGTCACATGTAGTCAATGTTATGTCCATAATACTAAATAATTTTATTATCCATCCAGACTATTTGAATTCCAATTATCTAGTTTCATAGGAATCTATGGACCTAAACATGGATGAATATTTAGTAGACATATTTTAGTAAAATCCTCCATTAAATCTTATAAATATTCTAGTAAAATTTATTCTCATTTGGAGCATTAGTTTTTGAGGTATGGGTTCATCATTAAAATACATCAAAACTATGCAGAGATTTTGAGGCCAGATTTTCATGCTTCTTTTTTCCCTATATTATTTGATTCAGTTCAATATACAGTTGAATTAAATGTTGTAAAAAAAATTTAAAGCCTAAAAAAATTATTTTTTTATTTTGGATCATTATAGGAAATTTTATGGATGAAATACAAAAGTGATAAAAAGAATTAAAGATCAAAATATTAATCCATTTTAACAATTAAGATAGAATTGTTCCAAAAACCTAAAAATTATGAAAATTAACATTAAAACGATAAATTTATAAGATTAAAAGATATAAATAAATAATAGTACATATGAAAATTTGAGTTTTGTTAATATACCACACTAAAACATATCACTCCTAGGAAATCATCTATACTGAGGTTAAAGCAGTCTTAAAATTGCATAAATGGACACACAAATAAATTCTAACATAAAAAGAAAATAGCATACCTCCTATATGAATCTCAATTCCCTATCTCCCAAAACGGATCATAAAATTCCATTCGATATTGTTTTAATCCATATTTTAATGTCATACTTACCTCCCTAAAAATGTATTTCTCTCTTCATTCAATAATTTTAATATGGATTGTTTCTCATTCTCATGAACATGTTTGATTTCAATAGGATTTTCAAAATTCTTATCTTTAAACAAAAAAATATATAAAAATTTCTTCATTCATGTTAACATTTAATAGTTATTTGGTGTCTATGGGTTTGTGGATAAAAAATTTTAAAAATTTAAAGCTAAAAATAGGAATTTTAACTCTTAAGTATAATGCATGAATATTCAAGTGAAAACACAAGAAATATACCTCACCCAAATCCCCCTTACATAAATAAAAACCCACACCCCCTTTTTTAATGGAATGGTCCATTGGCGAAGAAATGAATATAGTGAATGAACTCATCCTAATTATCTCATTTTTTATTTTTTATTTTTTTTATTTTTTTATTTTTTTATTTTTTCATAAAGGAAGAGATAGAAATCAAATAAAAAGGTTGAATGAAAATTAGTTCCCTCAATTTTTGTAAGGGACATGAGTCATAAAATTTATTCTAATTAATAGTTAAATCTTGTCTCAATTATTTTCTTTTCCTTTTTTATTTTTTTCTAATTTTTTCAATTTTTTAATAGAAAAAGATTATACTAATGAGGTAAAATGAGTAATTAATCATGTTTATTTCTCTCTCTTACATGACCTAGAATAATTAAATCACCCCACTCCACCCTGTAATTAATTTCATGCCTAATAACATGCACAAAAGGCCCTTCCCACACACTCAAATGTGAAATATCCATAAAAAATATTAATATTTAATAAAGGTAAGGAAAAATTGGCATGTAATGTGGATTAAACATATAAGGTAATTCATGGATTAAAAGGGATAAAATATTGTGTATGTAAATGGTGGGTCTCAATTAGAAAATGTTGCTAGAAAAAGAAATTCCTCAATCCTATCAAAAACATTTTATGAACTCCAAAGATTTGAAATAGAAAAATAACAAGTTTTGGATAACACAATATGAAATAAACCTCTTAAGAAAAAGATAAATGTGGGAAGATGTAAAAGAAGGATTAGAAACTTATTAGGTTGGGAAATATATTCAATTTTGATAATACTAGTTCTCAATAGTTTCAAAGTAAATCTTACTTTCATAAATAAAAAGATTCGAAATTTGAAAACAAAACCCATTAAGAAATCATTTATTGCCTTTGACATTCAAATAAAGTTATATACCAAAAATACCAAGATGGTTTGAATTTCCAAAAGTTTGTGATTCATACCAAAAATCATAAAAATGATCTAAAATAAAAATAAAAAACCAAACATGAAAAATTATTGATTTTAAAATCATGAAAATCATAAATTGAAACTTGAATAAAAATCTTTAAAAAATTAGAATTTGCAACAAACTTTAGATAAAACTACCCATAATTTAATCTCAAATGAAAAATCAAAAGATAAGGGCATAAAAACAAATGGTAACGAAAGATAAAACCTGATTTTATTATTCAATGGTATCCTTGAGTTATGTTCATGGCTGCTACCACATAAAACCAATAAGAAATTAAGAACAAAACATGAGAGATTTATAGAATGAAAAATAAAAAAAAAATTGAAATGAATATAATAAGAGAGTAAGAACTTTTTTTAACACACTAAGTGTGTGCTAGTTTTTTAATTCATCTAGTTGACATGTCTAAAGGGTTATCCCAAAAATGAAGGTGGTTGGGGTTTCTTGCTCATGAACAACCAAACTATTTTCATTCCAACATGAATCCCTTCACATTGGTTGTATAATACTTCATAGATATATTAATTCATATTTATCCCCATAGAAATCATATATAGCTTACATAGTGGGGGAAGGAGAGAGAATTATTTTCCTTCTTTTTCATCTACTACTTTATTAGCCTAATCTTTATCTATTATGAAATGGTCATATGTTGTGGTATCAGAAATTTTAATAGAGAGAAAGTACGTGAAAATATCAATTTGAATAATATTAAAATAAGATAATAATAAAAACTTCACATTAAGTTATGTTATCATGGAACATTATTTATTCAGGAAATGAAATAGGGAATTCAACCTTAGAAAGTGTATCTTCTTATTATTAATCGTCCTATAAGGACACCCATGTGTTAGCTAAATCTAAAAATTTAAATATTTTGGTGGTTATAGTAATTTAATTTTCAATAAAAGAATAATGAAATTAGTTCATGAAAATATTTTCTCTCTTAATTATCTTGGATTGACATTATTATTTGATGCTTATTACCTCTTGGAGTTGGATTTTCATAGTTGGAGGCAAGTAGTCAGTCTCCTCTATCTTCTCTTAAATTTATATCAATTAAGTGTTATCTTCTTCTATATAAAGATAGCGGTGGAGAGGTATTGATTTTTAAATTTTTAAAATGGTAGAATCATTTTTTAAATTTGATACTTACAAATTCATACCAATATTCATCCAAATCATCTTGATATCCCATAAAAACATTCATTTGAAAAAAAAATTACTTTAACTTCATCTGTAAATGGTATGAATATGTTCAAGCCTAGTACCTTTATAATTTCATCCTCAAAATGTTCATCAATTTAAAAATTTTGAGTAATAATATTTTATTCTCCCTTTTATTAATACTCTTTCTCATCTTTCAGTTCCTTGAGGGATGTGGAAATAATTTCATTTTGTTTCCTTACATATTTAAGCATTATGAAATTCTATTTCACTTTAA
The DNA here is from genome assembly GCA_963277665.1 of Viscum album. Lineage (NCBI taxonomy): Eukaryota > Viridiplantae > Streptophyta > Magnoliopsida > Santalales > Viscaceae > Viscum > Viscum album. Next base: position 1,189,014,815 of record OY728164.1, read on the forward strand.
TATTCAATGAATCATCCTTTCTTGACTCATCAAAAAAGTTAAAAATAGTCCAATAAAAAATTATTTATTATATAAATATATCATGACCAAATAAATTAAATATATTAAATAAGTCTCTATTTTTTATTTTTTCAAAGTTATGATTTTTTGTCTAGTTAAGGAAGGATAATAGCATCCCTGAAAATGATTCCAAATTGATCAAAGTTATTTTTCATGAATCTATATCAATAAATTATTATTTTACTAAGAATACTTCATATCACTCACACTATGGTTGACCTATCAAGGAGGCCACTTAAAAAACACTATTCTTTTATTATCACAATTTAAAACCAAAGTTTAATATAAATGAAAAGTAAAATATTGGGGTAATTGAAAACATTATGATATATATATATATATATGATATAAATAAATGAAAAATATGGAGAAAATACACAAAGAATATTGTGAGGAAAAAAAGAAATTGTTTTTCTTGCAGGTTTATAGTGAAGTTATCATTTTTTTTATTGAATATTATCATTAATCTATTTAACATAGATATCAACCCTATCAATCCATATTATACTATTTAAATTTTTATTACACCAAACTAACCCTTGGTATATAAGATAATCTCCCTCACATAATCACCACAATACTACTCCAATATATATAGCATTATAATGAAAAATGAGAGGAATGAGGATAAACGGAAAGAAGATGATGGTAGGAAAAAGGGAGTGACCCAATACCATAATTAGTTTATCCACTAAAAAATATAAAAATTAAATCTTGAAAAATATTAAAACACAATAAATCAATTAAAAATACATCTCTCCCCCTTCAAACAAAATTTAAAGTTAGTTCTATATTTTTATAGAGATGAGATTCATCGAGGGAGAAAAAAAGAATAAAACAAGAGTTAAGAAGAAGGGAACTATAAACTAATTTATATTATAAAGTTATAAAAATAATTCAATAAACAAATTCTCTTTAACTACTTAAAATTTCTAAATATTTTTAAATGAAGTGGAGGTACATATTTATAAGGGAGTAGGGTGTCTCATTTTGGATCTAAATTGTTTTAGTGAAAGTTCATGCATTGTTTACACAATAAATGAATTAAACGTGGAAAGTAATATTACATAATATTTTTCTTATATCTATTCACTATAAAATCATAAAATTATAGATTCATTGGCCACATCTAGCTGATGTTATGAATAAGTTACTGGAGTAAACGTTTCTATTCATCTAGACTCTTTGACTTCCAATCATCTAGATTCCCATGGATTTATATCCTTGAATATATCGAAATATCAAGTATACATAGTTAAGTAAAATCATCCTAAGATTATTATATATATTCCCTTAAGATTTCATCACATTTGGTGTTTTTTATGATATATGAGATTATATTTAAAATTTATCTAAACTATTCATATATTTCGAGGCCTAAATTGAATGATAATATTGGGCATTATATTTTTAAATTAGGATCAAGGCCTAGTTTAATGAAATATAGTCCATAATTATTGAAATCTTAAAAAAATAATTTTGTTTAGCTTATAAAATTTTATGGAAAAAAAAGTGATATAATTTTAAAGATAAAAAAATTATCCATTTTTACAATTAACCTCAAATTATTCCAAAAAAATATGATATTTTCCCTTAAAACGATAAATTAGTGGGATTCAACCATTGAACTAAATAATATTATATATGAAAATATTAGTTTCATCATAGATCCATATGTTGGAAATGTAATAGAGAATAAGATCTAATCTATGGACAACCCTTTTAATTTTTTTATCAAGTAATAAAAGTATTACTTATTTAGATTCTCTATTCTTTTATTTTGTATCTCCATCAAGTTAATAAAATAAAAAAATAAAAATATATTTGTCCACATGATTCATGCTCAGTGTAAGAAATATGAGTTAAATAGAATATCATTCAATTACCTGATAATACTTGATAAGGGTTGACTGTTTGGGGTTGGAATGATGCTTTGAGCACCCTAAGAGAAACCCAGGAGGATAGGGGAATCGATTTGGTGAGAATAAAAAACAATTATGCCCAGTCAATATGAAAGATACATGGGGGAATTAAACTAAGATCATTATATTTCCACTTGAGTAAAGATAATGTGAGTAATGGTAAGTTGTGACTTCAAGAATATGAACAAACAGGTGAAAGAGGTAGATATATTGAGCATTATTGTTGGCCACATTTGAATCAAAAGTTCCTCTACTATGTTTTCGAAGGTAATCCCTCGGTAATGTGTACCATGTATGGGAGTTTTACCTTTGTATAATTTTGTTTTCATCATAGGGTTGTTTTTTTAGAAAGGTTTAGAGTAGTTCTTATGGTATGTACACACTATATGGGATGAAAACCTTTACAAAATTGTTCCATCACCACAGTGGATTCCATTTAGAATGAAATTGGATATTGATCCAAATCCAGGAATACAGAGTGTTCTTCTGAAATAGGGTGATGCTTAAGAAGATTTTGGGAACTCTTAGGTCAATGTATTCATGTGTTAATCATATCAACATGGTGTACTAAAATAAATAGTAGGCATATAGGACATTTGGACAAACGGGAGGGGCAGCCCATATGATACATGAGGATGAGTTTTGATCATGCTCTGGGGAAATGACTGGTATTTTATCTATGGTTACTTGGTTTAGAGTTGTGTATATTTAACTAAATATGGTATAAACATAACTCTGATGGTAGGGGAATGCATTTTAAGGTCATGAAATTAGGACCAAGGAGTATGACTTTTAAGTTCATGCAACTAAGACTACATGAGATTTTACTACTATATTATTCCTAAAATGTACTGAGAAATGAATGACTAAAACTCCTAAGCACACATGAGTCATTCTCGGTATGGGAAACAAGGAGTGACAGAAGATCAATTGTTTTAAAAAGATTTTATAGAAGGGGTAAGTGGGTTGTGGATAGAATGTTACTCTGACTTATAGTTCTGGTGTTTAAGGTCATATGATATTGACCCTAAGATTGATAAATTTCATGGTCACACATCTTTGACCATAGGGGGAAATGGTCTACTTGGATCTAGTGAAGAAAACCCGATGAGAATTTTAAATTCAAATTCTATCATAGAAATACATTTGGTAGGGGTACATAGTTTAATGACATGATGATTAGACCATAGTTCCCTAATTTATTGTCATAGAACTCTAAAAATCCTTATAAAGGGTAGTGAAGTCTCATTATTAGGTGGGAAGAGGTATCCTAGTGGGGAACTAAATTCCAATATGATATGGTATCTTTGGTAAAAAAAATTTGGTCATAAGATAATATATTTGGTCATCACTACGTATCACATGAATCATGGATTAAGTGACATGTAGCTAAAAGAGGTGGGATCCCTATGTAAAGATATGTTGTCTGCATAGGAGAAGGGAAGTAAGATTTATGGATGATATAATGAGTAAAATGGGAATAATAACCAAAAAAAATTAGTCGATTCCTCATCACCATATAATAATTTGTAAATGTCTCTTATGTAGATATATCTCATACTCTAGTAAAAGAGAATCATCCGAGAGTTAGGAGAGAAAGGGGGATCAACATGTGTAAAAATGGTAGCTCAAGTGCTAGGATTGAATGAGGTTGAGTTTATTATTGGGTATAATACTAAGCATATATATATCATTATGTATCCTATGTGGTGGGAATCAATCCATTCATATTTTTGGAGATCAGTGTGGTGGGTGATCAACACTAAGGTGAGGCATGATTGGACACCAACACCGTATAGGGGTGTCCTTTCGGGAAAGTACCAAGATATAAAATAGTTTTATGTCCTTATATAGGGACAATATAGTTTAATTTAATGTCATACAACAATTATTTTGATCACATAGTTTAATATTATACAGTTGTGTAAAAAACCATACAGTTTAATGTCATGTGATGAGGACACTAGAGGGGCATCTCGATCATGCTAATAAAACAACCAACCAAACCCCCTAGGCTCACATGAGACATGTATGATGTGAGAAACAAGGGGTGATGTATGGTTACTCATGACACATGAGAGTTCTATATAGGTACTGATGCTTTTGATTCAAAATAATTCATCATCCACCAAGGTAACTCATAAAAATTTGTATTGTGTTGGTAGGATACCACAAGGCTAATTTTTTCCTATCAACATAGAAAAGGGTATCTGAGGGAAAACCTTAGGTTTTTAATACATCACTTGATCAAAAGGAGTAGAAGGGGGAAATCATGGCTTCTAGAATCATAATTTAAAATTGGATGATAGATAGGATGAGGATTACCTTTGATCAAATTCAAAACATGGGTTCCACAATAGTACTATCAAGAATGATGATGAGAAAATTGGGTTCAACCACTAGATTCATTAAAAATATAGGACCTCTCGTGTTACTATTTAGAATTATTCCTCCAGGATCTGTACCATGGATGGGAGGTCGTCATTTTGAGAACTATGTCATATCCACAATGGAATCTATTTGGAGATAGAATATTTATAGGTAAATTCAATCTCTAAAAACAAAGAGTATATAGAGGAAAGGTAAAATTCTTAAGAGGGGGTATAATAAGCCAAGGGATACACATCTTGTGTTGGATATATCAATTTTTTACACCTTCCCTAGTGGATTTTCAAACACAAATGAAGCACGAGAAGGGTTAAACCATAACCAAGGAGAAACTAGGTAGATTACTATATTTTAGAGTTTATGGTCATCTAGATTTTACCAAAGGGGAAATCCCAATGCTACTATATATATTTTTTTGGGTGCATATAGTTTATGGTAAAGATGTTGGGTCTTCAAAGTGACACCCTATACTCGTACTCACAGATCAGGTGTAAATTACACACACTTTATGTATTGTATTTGATACCAAATTTAGATTCATGGACATAATTATCCATATTTACATGAATTACAAAAATATTTCATTATATCCATTCATCATAACTTTTAGGTTTATAGTTTTAAGTAATTAGGACAAATCATAAACTAATAAAGTGCATGTTATTTCTTAACTGAATTTTTTTTCTCCACTATAATAAACTACTTAATCCATAACAAGACTTAGCAATCTCTATTAAATTATTTACATGATCAATCCTATTAGACATATCATGTGTAATACCTTTATTCATAACTTGGGGAAATGGTACCAAAATAAGGGGTGATCACAAATGATCGGTAATGGAAACCATAAAACTGAGGCAATTTTTTAATAAATATGTAATAAATATTATGTAAGGATTGTGTAATCATCATAATTACATAATCAAATGAAATAGATAACATATTAATCCATGACATTAAATGAAAACACAGATAATAATAATTACTGATCAAATATTGATGGAATGAAAAATGTTGAACATCAAAACATGTTTTCAAGGCCTTATTCCAAGACACTATACTAATATAGGGAGAGGTATACACCAAAACACAAGTTTTTTTGTCTCATGATACCTATCAACGCATATAGGGGATATATAATATTGAGAATCACCTGTCAATTGTTTAAATCCAATGAATTCATTATATTAGAAAATGAATAAACAAATTATATTCTCCTTTGTAAGTAATCATATATATTATAATAATAATATATGGAATTCTAATACTTCTCTATATTTCATTAAAAGTGATAACATGATCATAACCCATCCAAATAAATAATATGTATGGTCAAACAATATATAGTTGTCTTGCCAATAATCCTCTTTATTGGAATTACAACTTATAAAATGTCTATAATTTTTCATTTCTCAATAAAAGATATGACATGACCATAATCCATCTATATAAAGAAGGTGTATGGAAAAAAATACATATTCAACATGCCAATAACTATCCGTATTAGAATAAAAATATACGGAACACAAATACATTTCTCCATGTCAATAAAAGGGATAAAATGATCATTAACCATCTTGAGAAATAGGGTAGATGGTTTAAACAATACACAATAAACATTCCTAATTAGTCAAACAAAATTAATATCAACAAAAAAAAATATGTGGATTTTTAATAGTTCTCCGATAAATAAGTGGAATAACATTTTATGTAAGTATCCCTCAAGATAAAACTGTATAGAGTACTGGTATATGGTTAAGTTAGAACTAAAATAACATGATTATGGTAAATCTATAGGAATAATGTGGATGGTTTCAAAATAACAAGATCCTAGTGTAACAAATTAAACTCAGAATTATGTTGAAATATATTAAAATTATCCTTGAAAAATAATTCTTTGAATGGTATCACACAAGAGGGGATCAAGAATCGAATTTTTTGATACCACACGTACAATCCCCAAAATTATTATATGTGTGCGTGTGTGTATTTATTAGAGAATAAATTGTGTAAATAATATCATGAGTGTAAATAATTTTATATTTGAAATGTAAAATGGAGATTAAACATTCAAAAATATTATATAAAATATATTTAAAATTGACATAAAATACGAACGTTCATGTCACTTTCCGAAGTATCTTTTGAAAAGTGAAGTGAAATATTTTGAAAAAATTTTCTTATAAATATCCAATAATGGAGCCTTGAAAATGAGATAAATTTTTATATAGGAAATTTTTATCCAAAGATAAACCATTTGATTATGAAAGGATCCTATTGAATACTTTAAAATTACCTTTGTTGAAAATGCACATTGTAAATAGAGTTATAAAACCTTATTTTTACTAAAAAATTATTTTACAAAATAGGATTATAAAATAAAATATAATAAAATATTAGGGTGGGAGAACCCAAGAACATAAAAAACATTATATCATGATGAAACAATATAACTCAAGTAAAGAATAATGGAGTTATCAATATCCTTTATGAGAAACATACTCCTTGAAGTAAGAAATATTTCAAAAAGGTGTGGTATGTGGTAATAATATAAATTCATATAAAAAATTCAATACCACATAATATAATAAATTTATATACTTTACCCAACTTCTAAGTCCAATAGGATGAATCATAACTCAATGAATGAAAATGGAGTAACCAAAAGATTTACAATTGGGGTAATAATTGAGTAAAAATCCATTTAAAGAAAAGAAAATGATTTGGATTAGAATTTACCATGAATAAATAATATTTATGATAAATATAAATACATGGGTTGTAAATAAATCATTAAAAGTAAATAAAATTGTACAACATAAACATGACTCAAGGAATTAAGGTTTCAGACATGAAACCCTTACAGTTTGAGTAACATTTTAATAAAATCCTATTGAAAGAGTGGGATTGCAATTAAACTTAAAATATAAATATTAAAATATAATTCATGATATTATATACCAAATAGGTATTATATACACCACATAAATGAAATTAGTTGCATAATACCAAACATGTCTCAAAGAGAGGGATTTGAGAAGGAAAGCCTTACCTTGTTCCTGATTCATTTTGTGCATGTGCCTAACTTCCTAAATAACAAAATTAATTTTATTATAAAACTTATTAATAACCTTATTATTATATATTTAATTTAATATAGACCATTTATTATCATATTATATTTATTTATTATATTTTTTTCTTATGTTTTTGTGAAAATTGAATCGATGTCGTCTTATTTTGCTAATTTTAGTGATCGAATATGATATCTTAATATCAAGTTAAATAATTAATTTAATCATAAAATAACCTAAAATAAATCTTTAATTTATTATAAAATATAGTATTATTATTATTTAATTTTCCACATTCATGTGTGATAGAATATCATAGCATTATTCAAGTTGGTTTTTAAACCAACCAAAACATGAACATGCCTTATCTCGATAGGTGAGTATGGTCAAGTAAGTGTATAATATCATTATAATATAATAATAATTATATTATTAATATTTTTTATGCTTTTTAAACATATTTAAATTGGTTCATATAATTAAATAAAATCAATATTAAAAACATAATTTGTTACTTGGTGGAGGTGGTAGTCCGCACAACGCATAATTAACATCCTATTGTTTTTATAAGTGGATATAAATAAATAAATAAAGTTTTTACCATTAATATAATAACACTTTAGTATAATAATTATATTGATGTCATCATATTACTATGGTAAGGATATATTGAGAAGATAAAGATAAATAAAAAAATGTTAAGGATTGCATAATACTCACTCTGGGACTTTGAACTTTCTCTTGAAAGTATCATTCTAAATAAATAGCATAGGCTAACTAATTGAGGATAGAGTATTATAAAATTTATATAGTGTTATATTAAGATACAAATGGAAGAGTTTAATGAAATAAATGGTGTGTCATGAATGGGTAGAAGTGACTTCTTTTATAATTGAAGAAAAGGGAACTTTTGAGAACCCTATTTAATTTTCAATGATATAATTCCACTATTCAAGTGTAAAAACTCCAAAAGTTAGAAATGATGATTTTTTTTGTAATATTTTGTTGATAAAGTCTCAAAAAAAATTACCCAAATGTTCTAAACATGTTTTATGTCATTTTTTCTTAGGCTTTTACTTTTACATTTTTCTAACCTTGGTAGGTAGTTTTAAACTTAAGTAATTTATGTTTAATTAAATATATATAATAACCTATCTTACCAAATTTGGATTTTATGAACCTAAATTTAATATATATTTAATTTAATTAATTTTATAAGTAATATAAAGTTATCTTTTATGTTAAAACATTTTATATATAGAATATAAGTTTTTTTGCAGAAAAGTAGTCTTTTAACCATTTTGTGTTATTAATATTATTTAGCATTGGTTACCAATTAAATGTGTATTAGTATAATAATATATATTTTTAAACAAAATTATAGAGTCATAATTTATAATTAATTAATTTAATTTACTATATAAAAATTAAAAAACATTATTAAAACATTTCTTTGAAAATCATAGTTTTACCATTATAATGGTCATTAACTTTAATCTTTTTAATCATAATTTTTTTCCAAAATTTAAATTGAAATTATTATATAATATGATAATTTTGATCAAAAATATTAAATCCATTTTTATAGATTTAATTTATATAATTTACAAAAAGTACTTCTTAATATAAGTAAATAAAAATGGTTTTTAGAGTAAAATATTACTTAATTTTCCAAAAAGATATGCATGGGTTTTATAAAAACAACATAGTAATATTCAATGATTTATTTTACTTATAATTATATATATTTTATAGAAAATTTTTCAAGAACATTTAATTAATTATTTTATTATGATAATGTTATAAAAGTAATAGATTTTAGAAAAAACAATATTTTCACTATTCCCCTAAAAATCAATTATTTTTACAATTTTTTTAAAAAAATTATTAATATAAAACATAATTTATCATCATTAATCATATATTTATTGAGATATATATTCATATCGCATAAAAATGAAATTTTTATAAAAATAATTTTCTAAACAATAAATGATTTTATTATTAATTTTACATAAACTAATTAAATTTCATTCATATTAAAAAATTACATTATTTTATTTATTCATATATTTCATAAAACAACTACTCTAATTCATTTCTATTAATTAAACTTCTAGGTTTTAATGGTCATACTTAAATATATATATATATTATCTAAATATGTCATGGTTTCATTTAAGATATGTGTTGCAAGTGGAGGAATCCATCGAACAAATTTTCTTCATTTAAATGAAGTAATATATTAAAATATTAGAGTGTTACATTCTAACCACTTAAATAAATTATATGCTCATAATTACCCTCATAAGATCAGATTAATTTCTATAGGGAACTCGTAATTAACCATACACTATTAAATGATCATGGGTGTATTTAGGATATAGAATGAGATTTATTTATTTGGAAAAAAATATAAGAGATTTATAAAGATATATTAACCATTTATAATTTCACATAAAATTATACTAATGGAAGAAGAGCTTGGTATATAAGTAATAACATCCCATAAACCTTGAAAATGATTTATATGATAATCATAGCACTAAGGGTTTTTATTTATTACTCAATATCCAATAGTTACTAAAAACATACATGACATAGAACACTATAAAATATAGAGTGAAGATTCACTCTCTAATACACTGGTTATAGCTTCATAGGATTTTCCTTGTTCTTATGGTTCTTGGTGACTATTTCCCTCATTGGCCCTTGGATTAGGACATTAAGTCACACAATTCCCAACTCTCTCACAATTGAAGCAATAGATTTTTATATATTCTCTCTTTAAAATACTCTTGTGAGTCTAATGACCACCATATACACACTTACAAGATTATCATGTCCCTTTAATGTAACATTACTCATTCTTCTTCACATATTTTTGACATGTAGGAAATTGAATCTCTTTTCCTTCATCATTTTTTCACCCAAATATTTATCATATTTCATCATTTAATTCTTTGGTGTGTTTAGTTTTTTCACTATGTTCACATTGTTAATCAAAAATCATGATATCTAGTTTAGAATAATCATAAGATTTCTCACTCCACCCCTTATATCGTTATTTTTTTCATTGGGACAGTTTTTTTTGTTGTCTGTAGAATCCATTGTTAACTTGGTTCCTTTAAGATTCATTCATTACTAAAACTAAAAGAGTTAACATGGGTGACAATAATTATAAGGGAACTTATATAAACAGTCATAGAAAAATGTAACTCCAAGATGTCTCACATTATAATTTTATCATGTTAGCTTATAGTTCTTACTATTCAACATGTATCATACTTGGCTTAGTATATATCACCATCTGTATAACCTATATAATTGTTGTTTTAACCTGGGGGACTTTGAGTTGGGTTCTCTCATACTTATTAAATTGATCCTCAATATATACATCCCAATTTACCATATACTTTATTAAAATTTTATAATCACAAAAAACAAAGAAATCTATTCTATTAAAATCAAACTTAGCCCTTATTTGGGAAATTACATATCAATTAACATGTACCTTAAATTATGAATCTCACTTTTTAAATCTATGTTATTTATATACAATTTTCTATTTGGTTATGTAACCTAAAAAAATTCAAATCCCACGCAAGAGTGTCAAACTAAGTGTATAGTTATGCCTCTTTTCATGAACTAGGAGAAAATTGAGTGAATACCCAATCTTCCCATTTCTAGTTTATTAGCCCAAGGTACATCTGTGCCAAAGATTTCATCCACTTGTAGTATACCGACGGAGATGTAATCTCTAGGATAACCATACAATATCTACTTTACCAAAACATCATGATGTTATCCTATAGTTATAATTATTTCTTATACTTATACCTATGATTTTCACTAAAGTTCACTTATCCTAATCCCTAATTAAAAATTGCATTATTACGTTAATGTTAAATAATATACTATCACCAAGGGTTATCCATACATTTTAAATTATATTCAACCATAACTTATCAACCCTTAAATTATTCTTAACAAACATACAAATATCTAAAGTTATCTAAACTCATATCTGATACCTGTTGTGATGCCTTAGGCCCATACTCCAATATATGGTGTGAATAAAACATACTTTATATACTTTATTTAATACCAAATTTATATTCCCAGTCATAATTATACATATTTAAATGACATAATGAAAATATTGCATTACATACGTTCCAAAAAACTTTAAGGTTTAGAAATTTAGAGAATTATGAAAAATCATAAACTGATAAACTCTATATTCTTTCTCAACTAAAATATGTTTTTTACGCTATAAGAAAAAACAATATATAATGAGTTTTCAACATATACTGAAAATTATACACTCAATATACCCTATTAGATATATTATTTGTAATTTTTCTCTTCGTAACCTAGGAAAATGATAACATAATAAGGGATGAGGTCAAACTTTCTGTAAAGGTAAACATATAATCAAATAAATCATGGAATAAATGTTAGTATAAGAGTAAGTATAATCATAATGAAATAATCAACTAAAACTGAGAGAATGATATATACATGAAAATAAATGAAAACAAGGGTAATAATAATTATTGATCACATACCAATGCATTAATTATATGAGAAAATGAGTAAAAAATTCATATTCACCTTTGAAAATAATCATCCATATTAGAATAATAACAGATTAAATTCTAATACTTTTCCTCGTGTCAATAAAATTAATAACATGATTAAAACCTATCTGAAGAAAGAATTTGGATGGTTAAACAATACATATTCAACTTTAAAATAATAATCCATATTAGAATAACAATATATAAAATGACAATACTTTTCACCATGTTAATAAAAAGAGATAACATGATCATAACCCATCTAAAGAAAAAGGGGGTTTGGCCAAGAAATAAATAGTCAACATGCCAATAATCATCTCTATTGGAATAACAATATATAGAATGCCAATACTTTTATCTATGTCAATAAAATGGATAACATGATCAAAACCCATCTAGAATAAGAATGTGGATTTTTTAAATAATACACAATGATCTTTCTGGACTAATAAACAAATATCCATATTATAATAACAAATATATGGATTTTCAATAGTTCCCCAATTAATAAATGGAATATCTTTTTTGTAATCATCCATAAAGATAAAATTATATAGATTAATGGTATATGGTTGAGATAATACTAGAATAACATGAACATAATCCATTTAGAGGAATAAGGTTCATGGTTTCAAAAGAACAAAACCCCTGTGTAATAAATAAAACTCTGAATGTTTTTGACATAGATGAAAATATTCCTAAAAATGCTTCGAATAGTATCACACAAGAGGGGGTCAAGAATGGAATTTTTTGATACCACAAGTTCGATCCCCAAAATTAAAATATATTTGTGTGTGTGTGTTTATTATATAACAAATCATATAACATAAATCCCATGAGTGTAAATACTTTTGAATATGAAAATAAAAGTATAGGTGAAACCTTAAAAGATCTTTTAGAAAACATTTTTAACATTGACATTAAATAAAAACTTTCATATCACTATCAAACAAAACTTTTTAAAAAGTGGAGTGAAATATTTTGAATACTTTTACTTTTAAAAATAATCTTTAATATTGTATCCTTAGAAATGAAATAATGTTTTCTATGTGAAATATAGATCCAAAGATAAATTATTTGATTATGAAATGAACTTTTTTAACACTTTGAAATGACCTTTATTGAAAATCCACATTGTAAATTGAGTAATAAAACCTCATTTGAATTAAATCATCATTTTAAAAAATAGGATTATAAAGTAACAAATAATAAAATATTATGGTGGGAGAACACAATCATAGAAAAAAATAACTTCATGATGAAATAATATAACTCATGATAATAAGACTTGAGTTATTAATATACCTTATGAGAAACATAATCCTTAAACTATGAAATATTTTAAAAAGGTGTATTATATGGTAGATATAAAAATTCATATAAAAAATAGAATACCACATAATATAATAAATTGGTAGTATGTACCTAGATTGTAAGTACCAGACATTTTATAAAGGTATTTATTGTTTTTTTCTAATTAAATTATTTGTTTTATCATATTGGGTGTTCCCTATGGTCTAAGGAAGGTCTCAAGAGATTCTAGGAATTTTTTATAGCCAAAAGCTCTGAGTTTTGGAGGACTCATGTTAGGAACATGGTTTGATAAAACCGTGCACCTAAGGATATAGGGTTTGGTCAAACCATGCAGGGGGTTTCAAATGGATTTAAAGGGGTGCACGGTTGGGTTAAACCATATGACCCAAGCCTCATGGATGTGTGTATTGTCTCAGACAAGTGAAATATTCATTTCACATGAGCTATGCATGGTTAGTCAAACCATGAACCTAACCCATGTGAGGGGGTTCTTGGGAAGTAGTTTTCACATGGTTGGTGCATAGTTTGGCCAAATGTGTGCTCAAACTATGTGACCCCTTAAATAAATGGGTAAATTTCCATTTTACCTTAAAATTATTTGAACCCTCCTTTCGCTTTTCGTTTCTTCTCCAGTGGATGTGTAACCCTCTTTCTCTCCCATGAAGTTGTCCCATGGCCAAAGCTAGGATTCATGCTAACTTGTTTATCTAGACTTGTTTTCTTTTACTATTGGATGTGTTGGATACCTAATGATAAGAGATTTAATCCTCTTCCTTCTTTTCTTAGTTTAACTTCCCATATTCTATGATATTTTTGGTGTGAGCTATTATTCCCTATTTTCATATCATTTTTCTATTCTATTTATTTCTTCTATTATACTTCAAACCTGCATTTGATATTCCATAAGGATTCATCCATGATACTAAGGTATGTGATCTACTAATATTCCATAAAATTTTAGGTGTTTTATAGAATTTTTCCATTATTCCACATGCCATATATTTCCATATGATGCCTTAAAATATAAATTTACTTTTAAATTAATTGAAACATGTTAACATACTCCTATAAACCAAAATTAAATTATTATAGGATTATTTACTCTTTGTTTACCACCCCATTGGGTGTGTTGAATTAAATTCCATTTTATTATAAATTTTTAATTGACCAACCATCGCCTAAGTGTTTTGGAATGATCTCAAAATGGATTTTCCATTATTTTTAAATTAAATGGTTTAATTTAACTAAATTTATGTCAGTGGAAATGAAACACCATGTATTGTATATTTATATATATGAGTTATATAAATTGTGACACACATGGACTGATTGGGTTAGATTAATATAAATTCTTAAGGGTCAATGCCTCATGATTATCATGATTAAACCATGTATATTGGTCATTGGACAATGTTTAAGGGATTTTTTGAGCATGGCGTTTCATTCTCCCTTATATTAGATGATGGGAATGGAATCTCACACCATTTACTCTTACTTGGATGATGGGAATGGCGTTCCATGTTCTCTTTCTTTGGGTGTTAAGAATGATGAATCACCCCACAATCTCTAATGTCAAACATTATATCTAACATTCATATAATATTCAAGTCTAGTGCCCCTGTTATAGCCTATAGCTCGTTAGAATATGAATGGACATTTAAGTCACACCATGGGTCCAGATAGCACCTTGTATCTATGTATATGCCTATATATGTCATCACATATATAGTGTATATATATATACATATTATGTATAATTATTTATAATGTATGTTTTGTAACACCCTAATCTTCCATGGTACGTTTCCCTTTGAATAATGCATTAGCTTGCATTGTACGCAACTTCGAGATTATAACACACTGCGACCAATCAAACTAGCTGTTATGAATAGTAATACACACCTTTTGAAATTTTATAAATTTTATTTTTCAAAATGGACTTCATTTTTGAATTCGGAATATCAAAATTAGCTTAGGGTGAACTTTTGGTATTTTTCTGAAAACTTTCAATTTTTGATGAATAGTGAAAAACACTGTGTTATTGGTTAAAACCGACTTTTTATTTAAATTTATTTTCAGTCAAAATAGATACATAATACCTATATAAGTTCAATGTAATTCATTGGATTCATTTTATAATAAATTTAGAAATATAAAAAATATATTGAACTTTTTACCATCTTTTACCCACCTCCTAGGAGCATTTGCAAATTTGCATAAAACTTAATTTTACTGCTTCTGTGAGTTGAATTTCAAAAATTTGAGAGAAACGGTTAATATCAGTAAGTAAAATTTGGTTCAATAAAATGAAAATAATTTTTGGTGAATATTAACTTTTGACTTATTTACAACGGTTAAAAGTAAATAGGGTAATTAAGGATAAAAATGATATCATAATTACCTTAACACATGTCCTAATTCTATTGGATAAGTATAATTATACCCAAAAAAACCCTAGAAATAAAATATGATCCTCTTTGGTTCACTTGTATTAGATTAGGACATTTATTATTATTTTATTTAAAGAAGAATCAAAAGAGTTAAATTCAAAGATTAATAACTAAACCATTTTTAATATGGGCTTACACACAATATAAATTCAACTACAAATATTCATTATAAAGATAAAAGGATTTAATACATAATGGTATTAATTTATAATTTTTAGACATTATATAATTTAATTTATTTATGACACAATGATGATGCAGTAATTACCTTATTAATGAAATATTAAAATAATTGATATTATAAATATAAAAAAAATGTAAATTGAGACTTATGATGAATTAAATTAATTTTATAGGTTAATATGGCATGTTATGTTTGGTTAAATAAATTTTATTTCAATTTATAAAGTTTTTATGGATTTCAAAAAAATCAAATACTAAATAGTGTCAAAATTGACCTAATTGAGTTTTCAAAACAAATATTATATTATTAATTGATATAATATTCATAAAAATATAAGGATTGGAAAAAGGACTTAGATAAGGTTATATATATTAATAATGAACCACATGGGGTTCTCTTGGATTGTTATATTAAGTTTATTAACCATATAATATAAAAATACAAAGAGACATGGTAAATGTCAAACTATTTAACTAAGAGTTAAATGTAAAAGATAAGGTTAATATGATGACCTAAACCTGTATAAAACCTATTGTTTGAAATTTTTTCGACCCATAACTACCTTATACTTTAAATAACTCATTTTTGAGCCATTATAAATCGAAAATTATTTTATTATAAAATAATATTTCAAGCTTTTCCTAAAGTGACCCTCACCTCTCTTATAAAAGGGAACTTCCCCTTATCTTAATTTCACACATCCAAATCCTTTTAGATATGACAAACCCAGACCAAATATCCCCCCAACTTTCCTACCTTCATCCTAGAGGCCTTAATTTGGTCATAAATCCAACCTAAGGAGCCCTTTTGATCAAATCAAAAAGAAGAACCTGAAGAAGAGGTTAATATTTCATCACCTCTTTCAAGTTCTTTTCTTCTTCCACTTACTCTTTATTTGTTGTTTCCATTATAAAATAATAACTCCAGTATATTCTATATACTGTGATATTATTATAAAAATGTAACAACCATATTCATTATTCTATCCATCCTATAAATGACAAATTCACTATATGTGTGTACGTACAGATTACCGTCTCCACGTCGTGGTGTAGTTTGTTATTCAAACACTTCATTATTTGGATGGGTATAATAATGAGTATAACTGATGTAAATAATAAATATAACATGTTAATGATTCTATATATATGATATACCATCTAATTACATACTATTTTTCTATCACTATAATGATATTGTCGCTCATGTGTACGTATGGATTACCATCTCAACGAACGCGATGAAATTCATTCCCCATCATAATCATTAAAGAATAATTTTCATTTTATGATTAAAAATAATTTTTATGAACAAAATATAATTCTATTTATGAATCAAATACATCCTATCCATATCAAACATGGCTTATGTAACCAAGCATATAAAGGAAAACAAATCAGTTAACACCCGAAACGATGATACTACTAAAATATTATTAATAAAGAAATATTATAAGATCATATATGATATCATATTAATGTATATAGTTCTTTTATAATTTAATAAAAAAAATTAACTATTATAGAGGATTTTAACATACCATCGACTAAGGAAAAGTACAAGTTAAGGGTTAATTTCACAATCTCTTTATTATCCAAGGTTGTTTTTACGTAAGTATCTACTGGGACCTCTTTATCATCCACATCCGTGTTTTCTTAAAAATGTATTTTAAAATATTTTTACTATTTACTAGACAAATTCTTAACTTCATTTATACCCTTATTTGACCTTATATTTTTTGAAAAGAATCCTTTCGACGTTTTCCAAAAAAGGTACTTTATGACCTTTTCGACAAAATTAAGGTAAGAATGTATTTTTTTAACTTATACAGCTGGTGAGGCTATTTTCCATCGTTATAAAATCATCATAGCTTCCCATACAAGATTATAAAAATATTTTCAAAATAAATGTCTTCTTTTATAATTATATGACTTTTAAATTATTTCAAAATAGAAAAATATATTTCTCTAAAAAAGTTTTGATTTCATCTATGTCAACATCCTTTGATGGATTTTAAGCTTGTTTGAAGTTGATTTATTATGATACAAAACTTCTATATTGTATTGAAGGTTTTGTGATATGTTTTATTGTAGATGTGAAATTTTTACACCATTCATGGTTTATGTATAAATTATTGACATTTTGTCTGATAGTTTTAATACAAATGTTTATGTTATGTTTAAACTTTTTCATATAAGGAATGAATTGGACTTAATAAGTGATGGGTGGAGCCTACTATATCTCCTCGATGCATTGGTAGGTCTCATTAGACAAACTATTGTCTTGAAACAAGTCCTTGAAAAAATATTATCTGTAGTCTTGGAACAAGGACCTGACTATGTGGTTATTAAGTCTGGAATTAAGCATTCCATCTTTATAAAAGTTGTTATTGATACTGCATATGATAATTCAACTAGTAGAATATCCATATGAATAATTAAATGGAATTATTTGATTTTAGATTTTCCATATTATGCTGAAGTTTATGTTTAAAAGGATTTTGTTTTAGTACAATACATTACCTTAAATGTTTATGCTTATTTATGAAAGTTTCCGCTATATTTTTATCCTTACTGAGTATCTAATCTCACCCCTTTCTATGTTTTGTTTTTTCCAGGATGTGAAGAAGTATTTTATAGTTGACTTGTAGGGATAGGATAAGGATATAAGTGTGTTCAAAAGGGGAAATATTGTTGTTGATGTTTTTATTTCATGATGTAATGTAAAACTTATGAATGTTTCTAGTACTTCCAAGGCTACTAAATTGATCAGTCTTTTGGAAAATGATTCCTTATATCATGCCAATGTTATGTAATAATGCACCTACTCTAGTTAACTGTGGTCAGGGTGTTATAGTTGGTATCAGAGGAAGTTTAGTACAAACCTTGGAAACTATATTTAGAAAAACTATGATTGAGAACACTACCCTAAGATAGAATTTGAGGATTGGTATAGAAGAACTTCCAAAAAATTTGGTATTGTAGAGATTTTGTGAGTTTTCTAAGAAATACATTCATGTCTGGATATAAGCAGGTAGAGGCGGATCTAGAACAGATGTACCTAGTAATAAAACTTGAAAACACCGCTTTGAGCTAGACTCGAACGGGAACTGGTGCACAACAACGGGCATTGTTCCACTCTTGGTTACGACACTCCTGGGGGATATGCTTAGAATAATTCTCATTTTCTTTACAAACCATTATGAAGAGTTTATGAGTATATAATTACTCAAAGAAAACATTTGTATTATTATGGATTATATCCATAAACTGTTCAATTTATGTTAAGTGTTTTATAAGTTTGGAATTATGTATTGCGATTCATAAACAAATCTAGTGTATGCCATTTTTTAGAAATGGCGCCTAGTGGAAGGAATGGAAATTGTATCAATGCACATAATCCATGTAGGGATTTCCCTCCCACTCAAGATAATTATAGTGGAGCTGGTGATACAACTAGTGCTGATCAGCTTATCACCATAGTGGGACAACTCACTCAGGTTATGAATAATAAACTTACCCGTATTGATCACCCTAATTCTCAATGTGGAAGATCAATGTTAGAATGATTCATGAGGAAAAAACCACCAACATTCAGTTGGAGTACAAATACATTAGTATCTGAGCAATGTATAAATTTCTTAGAGAAAATATTTCACCCTTTGGGGAGTATCAAAGAAGAAAAAGTTGTCATGGAAGTTTATTTCCTCACAGGAGATGTATATCAATGGTGTTCATTGATTTAAAACACAAAGTACGGTGATAAAGTATCAAATATGGAATGGAGGGAGTTTAAAGAGTTTTTCTTAGAAAAATATTTTCCTCATGATCATCGAGCAGATATGGAAAGGCAATTTTTGAGTCTGAGGAAAAAAGAGGATGAGAATGTTGTAAAATATAAGGCTAACTTTACAAGGTTAAGAAGGCATGCTACAGATTATATACGTAACCCAAGGAGTAATATTGATCGATTCATTGATGGGTTAAAACCATTTCTCCTGCAAGCATTAGTCTCAAAATCCTTCTTATCATATGAAGATATTATCTCATGTGCTATCAAGACAGAAAAATAATTCTCTAAGTCTTACGAATTTAAGGAAAATCAGAAGAAGAAGAAGAAGAGATCTGCTGAACACTTTGGAAATGGAAATAAAGGGAATAAGGGAAAAGTTGAATATCCATCCTACAGTAAATGTGGGAAGAAACACCCCGGTACTTTCCTGAAGGGAATGGGAGTCTGTTACAAGTGTGGTGAAAAAGGCCACCAAGCTCGTGATTGTAAGGGGAAGAAAGAGGGTGTCATTGTTAAATTCTACAATTGTAGAGAAAAGGGTAATTATGCAAATGAATGTCCTAATCTCCAAGGGAACTTACCTTAGAAAAGGCCAAGGGATCAAGGCCAAGCTTATTTGATCACTACTGCTGAGTTTGAAGCTCCGAAAGATATGGTGGCAGGTAATTTAATGGTTTCCTCATGTTTATCCAATGCTTTATTTGATTCTGGATCATTGCATTGTTTCAAATATTCCATGTTTTCTAATAAAAGTAGATATTTTAAATTTGACTTAACAAGGGTGTTGTCAGTAAAAACACCTAAGGGAAGTATCATCACAACAATGTTTTGTGAATCAATTCCCATTAGATCTTATAAGTGTTCTTTATCTGTAGATATCATCACCACACCCATGATTTAATTTGATATAATCCTCAGAATGGATTGGCTTTCAGACTATGATGCAAAAATTTATTATAAGAAGAAGGAGGTTACAATTTTCGACGATGATAAAAAGTACCTTATCTTTAGAGCAGAAATGTCACCACCTGATTCATATCTATATCCACCACTAGTAGCTCAACTAAATTCAATTATTGGGGAAGAATAGAATGAAATAACTATGGGTGAGGAAAAAAATGTTCGAATAGAGGATGCACCTATTGTGCAAGAATATGTTGATGTGTTTCTAGACGATTTACCTGGACATCCTCCAGAACGAGAAATTTAGTTTTCCATTGACTTGATTCTTGGTTCAAGGCTCATATCGAAGACCCCTTATATAATGGCCACTGTGGAATTAGTGGAGCTAAAGAAAAAACTAGAGGAATTGAATAATAAAGGATTTATTCACCCTATTGTTTCTCCATGGGGATCCTCTGTCCTTTTTGTTAAGAAGAAAGATGGATCTATGAGGTTGTGCACTAACTATAGGGAGATCAATGCTAAACAATAAAGAACAAGTATCCCCTACCTTGCATTGATGATTTATTTGACCAACTTAATGGATCTCAATATTTTTCAAAGATTTACCTTCGACCTAGATATCATCAGGTGTGTGTGAAGAAGGAAGACATTCCAAAAATAGCATTTCAAACTAGGTACAGGCATTACTAGTTTACAGTAATGCCTTTTGGGCTGACTAATTCACCCTCTGTTTTCATGGATCTAATGAACAATGTTTTCAAGGAATATCTTTATGAATTTTTAGTGGTATTTATTAATGATATCTTGGTATACTCAAAAATATATGAAGATCACGAAAATCAATTGGGCATTATCCTAAAGACTCTTAGAAGAAATGAATTATATGAGAAGTTTAGCAAGTGTGAATTCTCGCTTCAAGATATTTCTTTTCTTGGCCATATTGTCTCTAAGGATGGAATATTTATTGATCCTTATAAGACAAAGGCAATCCAAGAATGTCCAGCACCAATGAGTATAACTGAGGTATGTAGTTTTATTGGTTTAGTAGGTTATTATCGGCGTTTTGTCCAGAATTTTTCCCGATTGGCTAACCCATTAACCAAGCTCACATGTAATGGGGATAAATTTGTTTGGACAAAAGAGTGTGAAGAATGTTTTGAAGAAATGAAGAGAATATTAGTTAATGCTTCTATCTTAATATACCATCTGGGAACAATGGATTTGTTATTTATAGTGATTCTTCAAAGAAAGGATTTTTTTTGTGTACTTATGCATAATGATAGAGTTATTGACTATGCATCACGACAGCTAAAAATTCATGAAAAAAACTATCCCACTCATGATCTTGAGTTAGAAGCTGAAATATTTTCTTTGAAGATATGGAGACACTATCTCTATGGTGAAAAATGTGAGATTTATACAGATAACAAGAGTTTGAAGTATATTTTCTCACAAAAAGAACTCAACATGAGGCAAAGTCGATGGATTGAACTACTAAAGGATTATGATTTCACTATACACTACCACTAGGGGAAGGAAAATAAGGTGGAAGATTCTTTGAGTAGAAAGGATCATGGAGTTTTGAACAAGATGAGAGTTGAAAAGGATCCTATTTACATGGATCTAGTAAAGATGGATATGGGAATAACCATGGAAGGTGAAACATCAATGATTTTTCAAATGGTTTTCAAACCATCTTTACTAGAAAGGATAGAAATTTCTCAGACTAATGATGAGGAATTTAAAAAGAAAATTAAAGCTATGAACGATGGGAGATTGATCAACTTCGTATATGAAGATGGAATTTTGATATTTGGGAAGAGACTTTGTGTTCCCGATATACCTGATCTAAAAAGGGGAATTATTGGATGATTCTCATAACTCTAATTTCTCTATACACCCTAGTAGCACCAAGATGTATAGAGATTTTAAGGAACATTTTTGGTGGGATAACATGAAGAGGGAGATTGCTGATTTTGTGTTAATATGTATGGTTTTTCAACAATTGAAAGCAGTAATGAAACAGCCTAGAGGATTCATGCAACCTCTTCCCATACCTGAGTGGAAATGGGATAATATTATGATGGACTTTTTCATGGGGATACCAAAGAATCCAAGAAGAAATGATGTAATATGGGTCATTGTGGGTCTTCTTACCAAGTCAGCACATTTTTTTTCTATAATTGAAGATTTACCACTTGAATGTATGGAAAGAATATATATTAATGAATTTGTAAGACTTCATGGAGTACCCCTATCAATTTTTTATGATCGTGATCCCCGTTTTACATCAAGATTCTGGAAAAGTATTCAGAAGGCCCTGGATACTAAACTTCATTTGAGCACTGCCTACCACCCTCAAACTAATGGACAATCTGAACGGACTATTAAAACCATAGAAGACTTGTTGAGATCTTTATCACTTGACTTTCAAGGTATGTGAGATCAATATTTACCTCTGGTAGAATTTTCCTATAACAATAGCTTCCATTAAAGTATTCAGATGGCACCATATGAAGCGTTATATGGCAAGAGATGTCGCACACCAACTTGTTGGGATGATGTTGGTGAAAGAAAACTCATAGGCCCAGAACTTTTTGAGGAAAAAATTCAAAAAGTGAAGGTTATCCAAACTCAAATCAAAGTAGCTCAAAGTAGGCATAAGAGCTATGTTGATAACCGAAGGAAGTATTTGGAATTTCAGGTAGGAGATCATGTTTTCTTAAAGGTATCTCCTGGGAAGGGAGTCATAAGATTCAGTAAGAAGGGTAAATTGAGTCATAGGTACATCATACCTTTCGAAATTCTAGAAAAAAATGGGGTTGTGCCTTACTGTTTGGCAATGTTTCCAAGTCTCTCCAAAGTTCACGATGTGTTCCACGTATCACTATTGAGAAAATACATGCCTGACCCAAAGCATGTACTCACTTATGAGGAAATTGAATTGGAACCTGATCTGTCTTATTGTGAAGAGCCTATAAAGATTCTTGATACAAGAACACAAGTTTTGAGAAACTGGACGACTCGTCTGGTAAATGTTCTATGTAGAGACCATAAGATGGAAGAGGCAATGTGGGAACCAGAGGAACTTACGATGAATAACTACTCGAATCTTTTTGTGCAGTAGTGTTATAGAAATTTCGAGGATGAAAGTATTTGAATTAGGTAATAATGTAACACCAAGCTTCCACAGTATGTTTCCCTTTGAATAATGCAATAGCTTTCATTGTACGCAACTTCGAGATTTTAACACACCGTGACCAATCAAACTAGCCGTTATGAATAGTAATACCCACTTTTTGAAATTTTATAAATTTTATTTTTTAAAATGGACTTCATTTTTGAATTTGGAATATTGAAATTATCTTAGAGTGAATTTTTTTTATTTTTCTAAAAACTTTCATTTTTTGATGAATAGTGAAAAACATCGCATTATTAGTTAAAACCAAATTTTTTTTTAAATAATTATTTATTTTATATAAATTTATTTTAGGTCAAAATAGATACATAATACCTATATAATTTCAATGTAATTCATTGGAGTCATTTTATAATAAGTCTAGATATATAAAAATTTTATTGAACGTTTTACCGTCTTTTACCCACCTCCTTGGAGCATTTGCAAATTTCCATAAAACTTAATTTCACCGCTTCTGTGAGTTGAATTTTAAAAATCTGAGAGACATGGTTAATATTAGTAAGTAAAGTGTGGTTCAATAAGATGAAAATAATTTTTGGTGAATAGTAACTTTTGACTTTTATTTTCCACGGTTAAAAGTAAATAGGGTAATTAAGGGTAAAAATGATATCATAATTACCCTAACATATGTCCTAATTTTATTGGATAAATATAATTCGTCAAAAAAAACCTTATGAATAAAATATGATCCTCTTTTGTCCACTTGGGTCAGATTAGGAAATTTATTGTTATTTTATTTAAAGATGAGTTAAAAGAGTTAAATTCAAAGTTTAATAACTAAACCATTTTTAATATATGGTTACACATAATATAAATTCAAATATAAATATTCATTAGAAATCTAAAAATATTTCCTACATAATTGTATTTTATTTATAATTTTTAGACATTATATAATTTAATTTATTTATGACACAATGATGATGCAGTAATTACCTTATTAATGAAATATTAAAATAATTGATATTATAAATATCCAAATAAATGTAAATTGAGACTTCTGAGGAATTATAATAATTTTCTAGGTTAATATGACATTTTAGGGCTGGTTAAATAAATGTTATTCGAAGTGATAAAGTTTTTATGGATTTCAAAAAAATCAAATACTAAATAGTGTCAAAATTGACATAATTGAGTTTTTAAAAAAATATTATATTATTAATTGATATAATATTCATAAAAATATAAGTTTCATCCAAATGAGTTAGATAATATTATATATATTAATAATGAACCACATGGGGTTATCTTTTCTTGTTATAGTAAGTTTATTAACCATATAATATAAAAATACAAAGAGACATGGTAAATGTAAAACTATTTAACTAAGAGTTAAATATAAAAGATAAGGTTAATATGATGACCTAAACCTATCTAAACCCTATTTGTTGAGAGATTTTAGACCCATCCCCACCTTATCCTTTAAATAATTTTGGATCCATTAGAAACCAAAAATGATTTTTTTATAAAATAATATTTCAAGCTTTTCCTAAAGTGACCCTCACCTCTCTTATAAAAGGGCACATCCCCTTCTCTTAATTTTACACATCCAAAGCCTTTTTTCTCGGCCAAACCCTGCCCAAATATCCTCCCAACTTTCCTCCCTTAATCCTAGAGGCCTTCCTTTGTTCATAAATCCAAACTAAGAAGCCCTTTTGATCAAATCAAAAGGAAGAACTCAAAGAAGAGGTAAATATTTCATCACCTCTTTCAAGTTCTTTTCATCTTCCACTTCCTATTTCATTGTTGTTTCCATTATAAAATAATAAATCCAATATCTTCTATATACAGTTATTTTATTATAAAAATGGTACAATAATATTCATTATTCTATCCATCCTATAAATGACAAAGTCACCATACGTGCGTACGTACGGATTACCGTCTCCACATTGTGGTGTAGTTTGTTATTCAAACACTTCATTATTTGGATGGGTATAATAATGAGTATAACTGATGTAAATAATAAATATAACATGTTAATGATTCTGTATATATGATATACCATCCAATTACATATGATTTCTTCATCAATATAATGATATTGTCGCTTGTGCGTACGTACGGATTCCTGTCTCCACGAACGCAATGAGATTCATTCCCCATCATAATCATTCAAGAATAATTTTCATTTTATTATTAAAAATAATTTTTATGAACATAATATAATTATGTATATTAATCAAATACATACTATCCATAACAAACATGGCTTATGTAACCAACCATATAAAGGAAAATGAATCAGTTAACACCCAAAATGATGATACTACTAAAATATTATCAACAGAGCAATATTATAAGATCGTATATGATATCATATTTATGTATATAGTTCATTATAATTTAATAACAATGTTTTAAATATTATATAGGAGGTTAACATACCATCTACTGAGGAAAATTACAAGGTAAGGGTTAATTTCACAATCTCTTTATTATCTGAGGTTGTTTTTACGTAAGTATCTACAGGGACCTCTTTATATTCCACATCCGAGTTCTCTTAAAAATGTATTTCGAAACATTTTAACTATTTAATAGAAAATGGGATAAATTCATTTATACCCTTATTTGACCTTATATTTTTTTAAAGGAATCTTTACACCATTTTCCAAACAATGTACTTTATGACCTTTTCGACAAGATTAAGGTAAGAATTTATTTTTTTTAACTTCTACAGAAGGTGTGGCTATTTCCCACCATTATAACATCATTGAAGCTTACCATACAATCTTCTAAGAATATTTTCAAAATAATTTTTTTCTTTTATAATTATATGAATTTTAAATGATTTCAAAATAGAAAAAGACATTTATCTAAAAAAAAGTTTTGATTTCTTCTATGTCAACATCCTTTGATGGATTTTATGCTTTTTTGAAGTTGATTTATTATGATAAAAAACTTCCATATTGTATTGAAGGTTTTGTGATATGTTTGACTGTGGATGTGTTATTTTTACACCATTCATGGTTTATGGATAAAGTATTGAAAATTTTGTATGAAATTTTTAATAGAAATGTTTATGTTATGTTTAAACCTTTTCATATGAGGAATGCATTGGACTTAGTAAGTGACGGGTGGAGCCCGCTATATCTCCACGATGCATCGGTATGTATCATGAGACAAACTAGTGTCTTGGAATAAGGCCTTAAAAAAATATTATTTGTAGTCTTGGCACAAGGCCTTGACTATGTGGTTATGAAGTCTGACATTATGCAGTCCATCATTATGAAAGTGGCTATTGATACTGCATGTGATTATTCGACTAATAGAATATCCATGAGAATATGTAAATGGAATTATTTGATTTTATCTTTGTCATTTTATGCTAAATTTTAAGTTTAAAAGGATTTTGTTTTAGTCTAATACATTGCCTTAAATGTTTATACATATTTATGAAAGTTTCTGCTATATTTTTATCCGTATTCAGCATTTGAGCTCACCCCTTTCTATGTTTTATTTTTCCCTGGATGTGAAGAAGTATTTTATGGTTGACCTGTAGGGATAGGATAAGGATATAAGTGTGTTCAAAAGGGGACAAAATGTTTTTGATGTTTTTATTTCATGATGTACTGTAAAACTTATGACTGTATCTAGTACTTCCAAGGCTACTAAACCGATCAGTCTTTCGGGACATGATTCCTTATATCATGAAAATGTTATATAATAATGCACCAACTCTGGGTAAATGGGGTCAGGGTGTTACATGTGTAACAACCCTACTCTTTATTTTACATTTAAAAATGATTTATTACATAAAATTTCACTTAATATGACTCATAAGATTGAGAAGTCTAGTGTCTTTTGGGTTTCGGAACATTTTATAACAACTTAAGAAATGAAATACAACATCTTTATTAAAAACTTCTTTGACATTACCACAACATTCCTTCATACTTAACACTGTATGGGATTACCTAAGGACATACATAAGAAAGGAGTGAGCTATAAATCACAGTAAGGGAATAAACATGTAATAACATAAGTATAATAATGCATGTTAGACAAGTTATATCAATGATGCATAAAGGAACATGAATAATAACTCATGATATAGCATGATAATCATAACATGGGAAATGCAGCGACAACTTAAAACACTTAATCATAAACATAAGTCAAAGATAAACCCCAAATACTCCATGGTGGAAAAAATTCCCATAAAGGAATCAGGTAAACCCCTATCTCAACATAACTTATCATGATACTAAACATTACCCAATGCATTGGAGCGCTATCAGGGTGCACTCTTCATAATCATTTCAATCTCATGCTTAACTATTCCACATAGATCATATAACATGGTTTTATTCAACATCATAATTTTATTCCATGATATAGAAATGTGAAATACATACATTTAAGTCCCCAATCAATTAGAGTATGTGGATAAAGGTGAATACCCTTGATTTAGAAATGGTTATGGTATTCACTATACAGTTATTTTGTTATGTTAAATCGTGGTGCAATTTTGGTAGCATAACGATATCATATAGAAATTCATAAAAAGGGTTTATGAGAGGGAAATGGGAATATTTTCATTTATATATGAAATGGAAAGAAATAGGTACATTTAAGGAAATTATCCAACATAATTAATTGGAAATAGAAGGTCTAACATAATAAAGAATCTTGAAGTAAGAGGAGAAATCAAAAGAACTCTTACAAAATTTCAGCATGGTAACGGGAGTACGTAAAGGTTCTTAGGAGGGTTAAATGAGAATGAAATGAGATATCATAATTTATAAAAAAAATTAAATTAATTTTTAAAGGTAATAATTCATCACAACATAATTAAATGGAAATTAAAAAAGAATATCAGAAATGAAGTGTTTGATTAAAAGAGGAGAGAGAGAATCCATTACGGAATTTCATCATAGTAAAGAATGTACATAAAGAATTATTGGGGGATTAATAAGAGTGAAAGGAAGCTATCATATTTTATAAATTAAATATAAATTAAGGGGACCATGGAAAATCATATCTCAACATATAAAAATAGAATTTATTAATCATAATATAAAATAAGTTCTTGAATGGAAATGAGAAGAGAGAAACCCCTTAAGGAATTATGGCATAGTAACATTATAGGTAAACTTCCAAATTAGGGGGAATAAATGATACCTCATAAAAATAACATAAATTTAAAGAAATTTAATGATTAAAAATTAATTTAAATAAAAAAATTGAAATTAAAAGAACTGATCTCAAAGAAGGTGATTGAATTCAAAGGTGAGGAGATAAATCATCCCTTACTTGGATGTGTTACTCTAAAGGCATAGGATAGGATTCTTGGGAGCTTGGGAGTGCCTTGGGAGGACTCTAGGGAGTATAGGTAATAGTTTTTACGAGATTCCATGAGTTTTAGTGATGGTAAATGGGATATTGGGTGGGTTTATATAGGAAATGAGGGGTATTTCTTTATTATTTTGTTTTTGGACACTATATAATAAAATATTCAAAACCAAATACCATCCCATGGTTTTCACCATGATATATACCAAATGAGAGTGGTATACATTATTTTATAAGTCCAAGGGTCGAAGATAATAAAATATTACCCTTTATTATGGGTAGGTGAGTCACACTTTCAAAGAAATGATTTAAATGTATCTAAATATATTATAAGTATTTAAGGATTCTCTAAAGATTTATAAAATAAATAAAATAAAATTAAAATTATATTTTTTAAAGAAAAAACATTTATTTTTTTGAGGGAACCTTTTATAGTATTTATTACATCACTATTGGTATATTATGATATCATAAAACATATCATATTTTTATACGGTGTTTAATTTTTACCAAAAAATTCAGTTGTCTTGGAAAATTATGAAAAATCACCCGTTGGATAATTTTTATGTTCTGATTCCAGAAAAAATATTCATTTTAACTAAATAATTTTCAAATATGTGATTTTTTTCTTTTAAAATAAAAAACAACATTTATTGAAAATGATGAGTTTTTGATAAATAATAGTTTTTCGAACCCCAATAAAAATTACATTTGACTTCATGAAAAATTATATGATCATTTATATTTCTAAGAAATAATTAAATAATAAGACTTTATTAAAATATTATTTATTTAAGAAACCCATTAATTCATCAAAATAGATTTTTTAATTGAATTTTAATATTAACTAAGAAATCATTTACAAAGTAACAGTAATAGGAAGAAAATATATTCATTATTCTATATAAAAATAATGTCCATAATATTATTTCTAGGGTCTTGATACATATCCCTTTATTACACTATCATATTCCCTAAGAGTAAGGTGCATGATAGTGAGGCTTTCATGGGGTCGTTCAGTGAACATGGTTTGGGTCGTGATCTCGATGAGCTTGAACTTGTCCCGTAAATAGTTTCTATCATGATTAAGTTATTGGATCTTATCATGGGCTTGGTCTAGGTAAAATACTAGAAATGTTAAATCCCTCAGAAGCACTGATAAATGGGATTTATAGGGTATGATCCTAGTGGGTTAGGTCAACACTTCCTTTGTCCATGCCAAAACGATTTGTTAAAACCCCATATTTATACTTGTCATGTGATCATTTTTTAAAGAAAATATTATCAATGGTAAATATACTTAAAGGTCATTTAAAATCCAATTTGATAAAATAAAATAAGTGCATGTGTTTTATGTAACCACAAGAGATTTAATTAAATCAGAAAAGAGAGAATTTTATTCATAAATGTTTGGGTCATTGCATCCTTCCCCCTTAAAAAATTTCATCATCAAAATTTATTTTTCCCACACTAAAATAGATGAGGGTAACTTTTCTTCATCACCTCATTTAGTTACCATGTTTCTTATTCAAAATTTTGGTTTCTCGATAGCACTTTTATGAGGGGAATTGTCTTATTTTTTAGAACTCTTTCTCTATGATCTAAGATCTTTACTAGATACTCCTCATAAGAAATTTCATTCTCAAATTATACCAACTATGGATTGATTACATGTGATGGGTCTAGTATGTACTTTATGAAGAGGGATACACAGAATACATCATGTACTTGAGATAGGTTTGGTGGTAGTTCTATTTGATAGGTCACTTCTCTGATGTGATCAAGAATCTCAAAATTGATGATATACCTTGGACTATGATTTCTCTTCTTCTGAAATCTCATCACTATTTTCCATGGAGATATGTGGAGGAATACCAAGTCTCTAATATCAAACTCTAGGTCTCATATACGATTGTCATCATAGCTCTTTTTTCAACTCTAAGTAGATTTTATGTGCTTCTAAATGGTCTTAATATTATCCACAATTTCTTCAACCATTTCAAGACCTAGAAGTTTTTATTCCCCAAATTCATCCCAACATGCTGGTGTTCTACACATATTTTCATAAATGGCTTCATTGTGTTCTATTTGGATGCTTAAGTGGAAACTGTTATTGTAAGAGAACTCCACCAAAGGAAGATGTTGGTCTCATCCACCTTTCAAGTCCATTGGTAAAGATCTCAATATATCCCCAAGTGTTTTTATAGTCTACTTATATTGGACATCAGTTTGAGGTTGATAAGACATACTAAAGTTCAGCTCAGTGTTTAGAGCATGTTGAAGACTTTTCCAAAACCTAGAGGTGAATCTTGGATCTCGATAGGAAAGAATCGATAGTGGTACTCCATACAGACTCACCACCTCTCTAATGTATATTTTTTCTAGTTGATCTAGTGAGAAATTATCTCAAATCATGATGAAGTGTGAAGTCTTTATAAGATGATCTACAATAACCTAGATAGCATTATTTCCCTTATGTGTATTTGGAAGTCTGGTAACAAATTCCATGGGGATTTTTCCCATTTCCATGTTCGTATAGGTAATAGTTGCATCATCCCATTAGATTTCTACATTTCAGCCTTCACTTACTCACATACCAAGCACTTTGAAATATATTCTGTGATCTCCTTATTCATATTTTCCTGCCAATAGTTCTCTTGAAGATCTTGATACATTTTTGTGTTTCCTGGGTGAATAGAGAAAGTCGAACTATGTGTATCTTCCAAAAGTTATTTCTTTAACTCGGGATTTTGTGGAACACGTGGTCTTGACCGAAATATCACAATTCCATCTTCATTAACATTGAACTATAAGTATTTACCTTTTCTAATAGTTTCTTCTTTCTTCTGAATTCCCACATCATCTTTTTTAAATTCCTTTAACCTATAGAAAATATAAGGTTGAGAAATCATTTATGAAAGGATTGATAATATTTCTTTATTTATAATTATCATGTCCATCTTCTTTAAGTCTAATAAGATTATATCCTTCTCAATTATCATCAATGATATAATTGGTGGTTCCCTTCTACTTAGATCATCTTCCACCTTATTTGCTTTCCCAGAATGGTAGTGGATTGAGTAGTCATAATCCTTGATAATATTTAACCATATTTTTTGGTTCATATTTAGATCTTTCTGTGTGAATATATATTTTATACTTTTTTGATCTGTATATATTTCACACTTCTCCCCAAAGAGATAATGTTGTCATATTTTCAATACAAAGATCACAAATGCCAACTCTAGATCATGTGTGGGATAATTTTACTCATGGATTTTCAACTAACTTGAAAGGTAGGCAATGAATTTTTCATTTTTCATCAACACACATCCCAATCCCTTCTTTGAAGCATTGCTAAAAATTACAAAACTATCCCCACTTATGGGTAGTTTGATCATAGGGTCAGTGATAAGCCTTATTTTCAACTCCATGAATCATTCTTCACATTCATCATTCAATGAAAATTTTACACTCTTCTGAGTTATCTTGGTAAGAGAGTTTGACACTCGTGATAAATTTCTCACAAATCAGGAATAATATCCAGCTAACCCAAGGAATTTATATATATCAGTCATAGATGTTGGCCTCAACCATTCCTAAATTTCTTTTATCTTCGAATTATCAACAGATATCCCATTTCTTGTGATGATATTCTCTAAGAATGATACTTATTTCATCTAGGACTCACACTTATTGTACATTGCATAGATCTTATCCTTTTTCAAGGTCTTTAGCATAGTTCTCAGATACTCTTTATTTTCCTCCTTGGATTTGGAGTATATTAGAATATCGTCTATAAAGACTACCATATATTTTTAGAGGAAATATCTAAAGACTCTATTCATAAAGTCCAAAATATTTATAGAGCATTGGTGAGTACAAAAGTCATCACTATGAACTCATAATGGTCATAATTTGTAAGAAAAAGAAGTCTTGAAGATATGATCTTTCTTCACCATTTCTTGGTAATATACCAACCATAAATCCACCTATTAGAAGTATTATTCTTCAAATAGTTGATCAAAAAAGTCATCAATTCATGTAAAATGATACTTGTTCTTTATCATGATATTTTTGAGCTCATGATAATAAATAAAAAGGTGTGTTGAACCATACTTATTCTTGATTAAGAGGACTGGTGCACCTCATGGTGAATCATTTGGACATATAAACCCTTTATCTATATTATGCTATAGTTGTTTCTTCAGTTACTCAAGTTCCACAATAGTTATCCTATACAGAGTCTTGAATATTATCAATGCCATAGGTATAAGATTGATTTAAAATTCAACCTCTCAACTAGGAGGAAGATAAGGAAATTTCTCAGGAAACTCATCAGTGAATTCCATAACAATGGGAATGTATTCAAGGATGATCATTTCCTTATAATCAATCATTTGAGCTATATGTGCTTTCTCATAGGGAAGTAATATCCATGCTTGTGATGATGGTGCTAAAGAAGATTTTTCCTCCTCCTTTAAATTGTATAGAATCAGGGGTTGATTCACCATATGGATAGTGATTTCTGACTCACATAAATTTATGTTGGCTCTAT
Source organism: Viscum album (assembly GCA_963277665.1). Taxonomy (NCBI): domain Eukaryota; kingdom Viridiplantae; phylum Streptophyta; class Magnoliopsida; order Santalales; family Viscaceae; genus Viscum; species Viscum album. The sequence continues at coordinate 1,189,048,543 of OY728164.1, forward strand.
ATAGAGAAATCCAATCCATTCCCATAATTGCATCAAATTACACCAAGGGAAGTATGAAAATATTCTCTAGGAAGCTCAATCCAAAAATTTTAATAGAGTAGTTATATACATTGATGTAATAATTTCCCCATTTTTCATCTTCATAAATATCTCTACTTCCATGATTTTTGGTGGTGTTTGAATAGTTATAATAAACTTTTATGATATAAAGGAATGCATAGAACTAGAATAAAAAAGTAAATTCTCTATTCTTGAATGAATAACTAGTGTACCTATCACCACTTCTTTGTCAGGATTCACTTCAGTGGTAGTGATGGAAAAATCTCACCCTTGTTGCCTTGAAGGTTATTGGTTTCCTCTGAAAACCCTTGTATTAGGGAACTGGTTTGAAAAGTGACTTGGTTACTTGTAGTTGTAGAAATGAAAAATTCATTGAGGGTCGATCAGGGTGTTCCTTTCCTCTTTCATATTGGTGGGTTTCTTCTATCAGCAATCATTGTCCAAGTTCCCTTCTCTTCCACACCTAAAGAATCTCCTTATTCCCCTTAGTAAATTTTTGGGGTGCTTATTTCCTCAACTTTAGAAAGTGGGGTACTGTAATTTCTTATCACTGTTGGATTTATCCATTGGAATACTAGAATTAAAGTCCACTTTTCACTTCTTATCCCCATGATACCCCTGAGATTAATTGATCTCCATGTTGACTTTGAAGTCACAATGAATAATTTCCTCATATCAATCAAAGTCATAGATTGCTAAGGCTTTTCACATACTAGGCTTTATCCCACCAAAGAAGTGGTCAACCTTGGATTCAGAGGTAATGAAAAAACCAGAGGTGTATCATGCAAGTCTTGTGAATATTTCTTTATACACCTTATCAGATTCATCATCATTTTTCCTTAGTGAAAGGAAACATAATTCCTTGTTAATAAAGAGGGTTCGAGGAAAATATTTATCAAAAAAAATTCTGGAATTCCTTCTACTTTGTTTCTTCGATCTCTTCCTTGGGCTATGTATTCTTGATTAATGTCCATCGCTAATCAACTTCACCCTCCATGTGATAAACATCTAGAAAAACCTTCACCTTTTCAGAACATTGAAGGATAGATAAGATATTTTCAATTTAATTTATCCATTGCTCTGCGGTTAAGGGATTAGATGATCTATTGAAAGTAGGAGCCCTTTGTTGCATAAAGCTATCAGCTGCGGGTTTCCCTCTCTTGGGGGGGTGCTTCCCCTGGTCCAGGTTTCAATTCAAAACAAGATTTAACTGAGAGAGTATCATGAAAAAAAATTGATTACCTCTTCCATTGTATTGGGCATATCATTAGGGAAATCTTCACACTACACTTCGCATCAGTTGTTAGCACTATTCCTGCTATTTCTGGCTTTCGGCTAGAATAAAAGGAAATTTCGGGATGATTATCATAAATAGTTAAACACATAAAGTGGAATCTAGTGACACTAAAGGTATAACTTATAAATTATATTTATCTCCTTAACTTATGATTTTCTGGGCTTTAGTCTATGTTATCCATGATCTACTTCCTAACATATATTCTTATGGTATTTTTTTCTTTTTTCCCTTAATATTGTTTTGTAGTGAGTTTATGAATTTACCAAAGCATATCTAACAAGAGTGTCAAAATATGTGTGCATTAAGGCCCATTTTCATGTACTAGATTACCCCAAGTCAATCCTGGAACACCTTGTTTGAGTTGTTACTCCTAGGTACATCAATTCTAGAAACACGTCCACTTGTAGAATCCACATATGGATTTATTTTATTAATAAACCAATTTCTCTATACTCACCAAAATTTAGGGATGTTATCTTATACTTAGTCTTATACCCAAGGTGTTTCACTAAGGTTTTATAATCCTAATCCAAAAAATAACTAAACCTATCCTATAATACCAACTATAAAGACTCTTATCTTTATTTCACATTTAAATATGATTTATTACATTAAATTTCACATAAAAAACTTAAAATATTGAGAGGAATAGTGTCTTTGTGGTTTAGGAACATTTTATAACAAATTAAAACATGAAATACAACATCTTTATTGAAAACTTATTTGACATGACCACAACATTCTTTCGTACTTAACACTGCATGGGATAACCTGAGGACATACATAAGAAAAGGGTGAGATATAAAGACTAGTAAGTGAATAAACATGGAATAACATGAGGATAATAATAAATGTTATAAAAGGAATATCAATGAGGCATAAAGGAACATGAATAATAAGGCATGATATATCATGATAATCATAACATGGGAAATTTGGAAACAACTTAAAACATTGTATCATAAACATAAGTCAAAGCTAAACCTCCAAGACTTCATGGTGGAAAAAAGTCCCATTAAAGAATCAGGTAAAACCTTCTCCCAAAATGATGTATCATGATTCTAAAAATTACCGAATGAATTGGAGCACTATCAGGGTGCACCCTTCATAATCATTTCAATCTCATGCTTAAGTGTGCCACACAGATCGTATAACATCGGTTCATTCAATAACATAATTTTATTCTATGATCTAGAAATGTGGAATACATACATGTAAGTACCCAATCAATAATATTATTTTAATAAAGTTTAATACCCTTGATGGTGAAATGGGTATGGTATTCACTACAGAATTATTTTGGCATGGTAAATTGGGGTGCAATTTTGGCAGCATAATGGCACCATATAGAAATTCATAAAATGGGTTGATGAGAGAGAAAGTGGTATATTTTAATTTAGAAATGAAATGTAAAGTAAGAGGGACATGTAATGACATTCCCCAACATAATTAAATGTAAATAGAAGTAATAACATAATAAATAATCCTGAAGAAAGAGGAGGAAGAAAAGGAACTCTTATAAAATTTCAGCATAGTAACGGGTGTACGTAATGGATCTTATGAGGGTTAAATTAGAGTAAAAGGGTCTCTAATAATTTATAAACAATTTGAAATTAAGTATGATAGGTAATAATGTATCCCAAAATATGAAAATGGAAATTAAAATGGCATATCATAAATAAAGTTCTTGATTAAAAGAAGAGATAGAGAGAGAGAGAGAGAGAGAATCCCTTACGGAATTTTGGCATAGTAACGAGTGTACATAAAGGATTATATGGGGGTTTAATGAGATTTAAAGGAAGATATAATATTTTAGACATAAAATGGATAGTAATTGGACCATGTAACATCATATCCCAATGTATGAAAATGGAATTTAATAAGCATAATATAAAAGAAGTGCTTGAATGGAAATGAGAAGAGAGAAATCTCTTACGGAATTTTGGCATAGTAACAGCTTAGGTAAGAGTCCACATGAGGGGGAAAAATGATACATAATAAAAATAACAGCAATTGGAAAGTAATTTAATGATTAAAAATGATTGTAAATGCAAGTAATTTAAATAAAAAATAACTAATCTCAAATAAGGTGCTTGAATTCAAAGGTGAGGTGAGAAATCCCTTACTTGGATGTGCGACTCCAAAGGATTAGAAGAGGATTCGTGGGAGCTTAGGGGAGACTAGATAGGAATCTAGGTAGTATAGGTAAGATTTTGGATGATCTTAAAGGATTTTGAGTGAAGTGAATTGGGATCTTGTGTGGGTTTATATAGGAAAGGAGGGGGATTTATTTATTATTTTGATTTCGGACACTACATAATAAAATATTCAAAACCAAAAACCATCCCATGGTTTTCCCATGGTTTCTTCCAAAGGGGATTTGTATATATTATTTTATAAGGCCAAGGGATTACGATAATAACATACTTCCCATACTTATGTGGAGGTAAGTCACACTTTCAAATAAATGATTTTAAAATCTTAAAATATATTATAAGTCTTGGAGGATTCACTAAGAATTTATAAAATAAATAAATTAAAATTAAAATTAAATTATTTTAAGGGTAAAACATGTATTTTTCTTAGGGTAACTTTTATATTTTTTATTACATCACTATTGGGCAATTATAATGTCATAAAACACACCGTATATTTATACGGTATTTAATTTTTACCCAAAAATTTGACTATCTCAGAAAATTATGAGAAATTCACCATTGGATAATTTCAACATCTTGATTCCAAAAAAAATATTCATTTTATCTAAATAATTTTCTAAATATTTTAATTTTAACTTTTAAATTATAAACCTTCATTTATTGAAAATGATGGATTTTTGACAAATATCAGTTTTTCGAACCCTAATAAAATTACATTTGACTTCATAAAAAATTATATGATATTTTATATTTTAAAAAATTAATTTAATAATAATATTTTATTAAAATATTATTTATTTCAAAAATTCATTAATTCATCAAAATATATTTCTTAATTGAATTTCAATATTAACCAAAACAACTATTTACAAAGAAACAATAATTAGAAGAAAATATATTCATTATTATATACAAAATAATGTACATAATCTTATTGATAGGTTCTTGATACATATCCTTTTATTACACTATAAATTTACCTAATATTAATGTGCACAATGGTGGGTATTTCATGGGTTCATTCGGTGAACATGGTTTGGGTCGTGATCTTAATGAGCTTGAACTTCTCTCCTAAACGGTTTTGCTCATGCTTAAGTTGTTGGATGCTAGATTGGGGTTGGTCTAGGGAAAATACTAGAAATGTTATCTTCCTCATAATCTCTAATAAATGGGATTCATATGGTGCAATCATACTCGGTGAGGCCATCAATTCCTTTTTCTATGCAGAAAGGATTTGTTAAAACCCCATATTTATACTAGTCACATGATCATTGTTCAACAGCTATATTATCAATAGTAAAGATACTTAATGGTCATTCAAAATCCAATTGGATATAATTAAAGAGGTGAATGTGTTTTATATAACCATAAGACAATTAATTAAATCAAATGAATGGTAATTTTATTCATAAATTTTTGGTTCATTATAGTATATGCATGGTATATAAGATCAAACTTATCCCAGCTTATACCAAAGAAAATAGAGTCCGCCAAGTGTCCTATAGGTACCTGAGATGACTAGTATTTATTTTCAGTATCTTTTACTATATATTATACCTATATAATTTTATTATATAAAAACTTACTAGATTATTATATACAATGTTGGTGGTGGACTATAGATTTTATCTCACACCCTATCTGGGCCACCATTGGAATCTATACAGACTCCATGATTACAAGTGTAGATAAGGGAAGTTTTCCTATCATGGATGCTAGATTGGTTTTTCTTATAGACTGGAGTATGGAAGCATATGAATAATAGTATGATCATGATTCTATTGGAGATATATTTTGGTATTTTCTACTTTTGTATAGCATGTTTTATATGTGTTTTCTTTGTATCCCCTATATTTTCCCCATTTTGTACATCATCATTCCATGATATCATTTTATATATGACTTAGCCTATGGATTGATTATTATTATTATATTTCCTTGGATGTTTATAAATATTCTATTGATTGTTGTGTTTTTTAAGTTGTGATGTTAGTTATATTATGATTTTTCTATTTCTATTTATATATTGTTACTGATGTGCCACTCTAATAACAGAGGGAATAACCTCCCCACCATACCATCTTGGACCCTTACTGCTAGTTGGAATCCTATGGAATATGGGGAGGTACACTAGAGGCCATGTGACCCATCAGCTTATGAAACTATTTTATTTTCTCCCATGTCATTATTTTACGCAACATTTAAGTCCAATTTGATTAATTATAACTCAATGGATGAAAATTTAGTTACCAAAATCTTTACAATTAGGGTAAAAATTGAGTAAAATCCATCTAAAGAAAAATTAACTAGTTTGTCTTAGTGTTTCCCATGAATAAAAAATAACATAATAAAGATACATCCATGGGTATTAAATAAATTATTCAATGGAAAACATGGTGTATAACATAAAATTTCTTCAAGGAATTAATATTTCAGACACGGAACCCTTATGGCATAAGTAGCATTTTAATTAAAAAACCCTTGAAAGAGAGGGATTATAATTGAACATAAAATATCACCATTAAAATATAATTCATGATATGATATACCAAATAGGAAGTATTTACACCATATAAATGAAATTAGGTGCATAATACCAAACATGTATAAAGAGATAAATTTGAGAAGAAAACCCTTACATTGTTCCAGATTTGTTCTACACATGTGTTTAAATTCCTGAATAATCAAATTATTTTTATTATATACCTTCTTAGGAACCTTATAATTATATATTTAATTTAATATTTACCATTTATTATCATATTATACTTTTCTATTGTATTTCTTTTCTTATGTTTGTGTGAAAATTGAATCATTGTCGACTTATTTCAGTAATTTTAGTGATCAAATATGATATTTTAATTATAAGTTAAACACTTAATATAAAAATTTTGGAAAAAAACCCAATATTTAATTTCTTACTAACTTATAATTATATTAATATTTATTTTCACATATTCATCCATGATATAGTTTTATTGAATTATTAAAGTATGTGGTTAAACAAACCCAAACATGAACACACTATATCTCGATGGGTGAGTGTGGTTAAGGAAGAGTATAATATCATTATAATATAAGAGTAATGATATTATTTAGTTTTTTTTAATTTTTTGAATCATATTTTAAGTGTTATTTATAAATAAATTGAATCAATAAGAAAAATGAAAAATGCTTCTTCGTGTAGGCAGTAGTCTGCACAACGCATTGTTAATGACCTTTTTCTTTTCTAAATAGATATAAATGGATGAATAAAGGTTGTTAAATTAATATAATGACACTTAGTTATAATAATTATACTTATTTAATCATATTAACATGTTAATTATAGTTTTTTATGATAAATTTTAAGAATAAAATGTTAAGGATTACATAACACTCACTTTGGAACTTTAAACTTCTTCTTGAAAGTGGCCTTAGAAATGAGGGGAATAGGATTACTAATTGAGGCCATAGTATTATGAAATTTATATAGGATTTTATTAGGATAAAAATTATATATTTTGATGAATTAATTAAATTTAATGGGTGTGTCATGAATGGGTGGAAGTGTCTCCTAAGATAAGTGAAGAAAAGGGAACTTTTGAGAACACCCTTTAATTTTCAATGATATAATTACTCTATTTGGGGGTTAAAGACTCTAAATAAATAATAGATTTTGTTTTTATATTTTTCAAATAAATCCAATAAAAATTATTCCTACACATTTTTTAAACATATTATAAGTCATTTTCTCTTTGGTTTTGACTTTTACCTTTCTCTTTTTTACCTTGGTAACTAGTTTTTAACAAATAATTTATGTTTTACAAAAAATATATAATAACTACTCTTAGTAATTTTGGATGTTTTGAAGATAAATTTAATATATGTTTAATCTAATTTAATTTCTAAATAATATAAAATTAACTTTTAAATTAAAATATTTTATATATAGAAAAATAGTTTTTTACTGAAAAATAGTGTTTTAACTATTTTGTGTTATCAATATTATTTAGAATTGGATAAAACATAAATTTGTGTCCAAATAATTATATATATTTTAAAACATAATATTATATTTATCATTTATAATAGATTAATTTTATATATTATAAAAAGTTTACACAATATTAATAAAATAATTATTTGAAAATATTTTTTTACCATTATTATGGTTATTAACTTTAATCTTGGTAATCATAATTTTATTCCTAAAATTGAAATTAAAATTATTTTATAATATGATAATTTTTATTTAAAATATTAAATCTATATCTATAGATTTAATTTATATAACTAATGAAAATTAACTTTTAATGTAAGTAAATAAAAAATGTTTTTAGAGTAAAATGTTACTTAAGTTTCCAAAATGAAATATATGGATTTTATAAAAACAAAATAGTGATTTTAAATGATTTATTTTACTTATAGATATATATATATATTTCATATAAAAAAGTTTTAAAAACATTTAAGTGGATATTTTTTTATGATAATTTCATAAAAGTGGCATTTTTTAACAAAATTAGCATTTTTCACTATTCACCAAAAAAATAATTATATTTATAAAATTTCCCATAAATGATCTTAAGGTAATATTTTTATTCTAATTATAAAAAATTAACTTCATCTTATAAAATCCAAATCCTAAAATTTATAAGTTCAATTTTTGAATAAAATCATAAAATATTATGAAAAAATGTTTTTATTGAAGAATAGAATTTTCAAATATTAACTATTATTATTATTATTATTAATTCATATCATTTACCAATAAATTTTTGTTTTCAAATTATTAATATCAAATATAATTAAAATTATTAATCATAAATTTCTTGAAATATAAATGCATATTGAATAAAATATATATTTAGAAAAATACTTTTATAAACAATAAATAATCTTATTAGTCATTTTAGTTAAACTAATTGAATTTCATTCATATTAAAAGTTTTATTTATTTTATTTATATATATACTTCATAAATTGGTTACTCTTATTAATTCACACTTATAAAAAGTTTAGGTTCTAAGATTCATACTTAAATATTTATATTTTATCTAAATATATAGTGATTTTATTTAAGTTCATTTTTTCTTATGGATTAATCTATTGGGCACATTTATCTCATTGAAATGAAATAATATATTAAAATATTTGTGTGTTATATAGAAAGGAATTATTTTTAAGGTCATACGATAAGGTCTAAAGTGAGTGAGATGTCATACATAGTAATAAGGTTAATCTCACTAATGGGTGTATATAGTTTAAGGTCATGATGCTCATACTAAGAGTTGAGGTGGCATATGTGGAACTAGTCAAGCCAAAAACATGACATGAATTATGGATCTCGTTTTAATATAGAAAATATCATAATATTTTTCACACAGTTTAAGTTTTTGATGCTTGTATAGTCTTCATTGAATGTGGAACAACCACAACATACAGGGGAGAAGGGAAACTCGACAAAGGTTGGTTAAGTACCAAGACAAGTAAAAGGAAAATAAAGACCCATAGTATATCCCATGATATGAGATATTTGAGTCTCTATATAAAATGTGATATAGGAATCAATCTATAAATATTTTTTAGGGGAGAAATTTTATGCATAGATATAACCCATACAAAGAAGTGGGTTAAAGAAATGAATGGGTGATCTTGTGAGAAAGATAAATACTAAAACCTATAAGGGGTGGTAAAAGTTTCATAACTAAGAGAAACTAAAATAATGAATATAAATTCCATGGATAAGGTTGGTAAAAGATTCCAATAATCACTATGTATCTCATGGTATGGAAATTAATCCACACATAGTTCTGGTGGGTGACATGGTAGGAGGAAATCACCATAAAAAAGGTGCATCCTCCCGGGTGTGGTACTAATGTATCATGATGTTTTGAGTCATGTGATGGGGAAAATATAATGAAGTTTAACATCATATATAAAGGTAATTAATCACACATTTTAACATCATACATTGTAGATTAAGGGAGGTTATATTGTTTAAGGGGTTTGTGTGGTTTAAAGTCATTCAACTAGGATGACGGGATGTGTCATAGTTTAAAATCATGTATCTATGACTAAGTGGGTTGTGTGGTTGAAATTTGTATATCTAGAAATAGGGGGGTCTAATCATAAACACATCATTCCTTGATCATTTTAGGAAATGATCCACTAAAACTCTTAAAACTACATGATTCATGCTCAGTGTTAGAAACAAGAAGTATAATAAGATCACCCATGTCGCATGAGACTACACAATAGGTGTGAATAATTCGAGATATAATTTTTCATCGACCAAAAAAAGTGAACATTCTATGGGTAATATGGCTAAAGGAAACCCCAAAAACCAATTTAATATTCTAAAATACATGAATTCATGATAGGGTTAATGTCGAGTGTGTTGGATTCCATCGGAACAAAAGTGGGTGGATGTAAAGTAAATTATGACTTCCATGATCTTAATCAAAAGTGACAAAAAAATGGGTTGAGGATGAATATATCCCTATCTTTAAAATATAGGTTCCACTACCAAAATTTCAAAAATGTGGGAAAAATTAGGGTCCACCACTGACCATGTCTTCAAAACATAAGACTCATAGAGTTTTTTTCAACCAAGATAAAGGTAATTCAAGAAGTAATGGACACAAAGAACATGCATGTAGATGAAATCATTGGATCATTAATGACCTGTGATATTGTAATGAAATGAAAAGATAAATATTAAGATAAGGAATTAAAGGAAAATAAGACTACTTATTTCAAATTAATAAAAGTAAGATCTTGAGAGAGAGATATTAAAATGTCACACTTTATGAAAAAAGATGAACTAATTCATAAGAAAGAATAGAACATTTCCTAAATATAAAAATGAGGATCAATGTAGAGGATCCAAAGTTACTTTTTTAGAATGTAATAACAAGTGGAACATCAAATATAAATATCAGATTTTCAATAAAATAATGAAATAAAGGAATAAAGTAAACAAAGATTTAAAAACATCAACTTGGAGTTCTAGAGAAAACTCCCAATCATTAAAAAAATGAAGTGTTGATAACATAAAATTTCTCATATATGAAATTGAGGTAAATTTTGAGGTAAATATTTTATACTTCATCTTGTTATTCAAGGAATTTAAAAATGAAAATTTTAAAATAACTAGATATTAACTTAAGGATAGATTTTTTGAACTTACTACAAAGGTCAAAGAAATTTAAAACAATTATGTTTAAGTTAGTAATGAGAAGGATAAACTCTTAAAAAGGAGTAATTGATCTTGAAATTTAAATATTAGATAAATATTGATCAATTAAATTTCACTATTAAAGATCTCATATAGGTCATAGCTAAATTTACCCAATGATAAGAATATTTGGATAAAATTATAAGTTCCAAATTATTTATAATAAAATGATTTTGGATTGGTTTCACTAATCGGTCATGTTCCTAAAAAACAAAAACATTATTAAGTGTAACATCACGATATAAATTTTATGATAAATTTTATGAAACCAAGAATCTTAATTATAAATTTAATTATAAAGATTCTTATTATAGTATACTAAAAAGGGTGTGTTTTTATTCTATTATTTCAATGAGATAACATCACAAAAAGAAAATATGGGTCCCAAAATATCTTTTATAAAACATTTGTGTCCCCAAATTCATTTAGGTATTAGAATCTCAATCCTTATATAGTAAAAACATCAAAATCTAAAATCTAAAAAGGTAAAATGTTTATGGGTAGTGGGTGAGCTAGGCATGTGTTTGGATACTACTCTAAGTTGTTTCATTGGAGAATAATGTTTGTATACTCTTTAACTCCAAAGTTATGTTTTTATTTTATAAATATCATTGTCAAAATTTTAATGTTATTGATTTAAAATATTTATCTATCCAACATGTAAAATTTATCTGTATATAAAATAGTGAGTTTTGATATGGTATAGATACCTTGGTCATTATAGAACACACCCACACTTTTCAAAATCAATAGTAACTAACTAGTATGAGATTTTCCAAAATTATATTTATAAAAGGATATTGTAGATAATTCTTTAGAACATTTTAATCTATAAAAGAATAATTCAATTCTAAAAAATAAGTGTCCAATTCAAATTCCCTTTAATTATTTTCTCTTGATTTATTTGGTCCAACCCATGTTTATAGTATAATTGATAAATATTTTCTCAAATAAGGTATGTTATGGAAACTTAAGGGGGAGTGAATTGATGTCATTAAACCAATGAAAAAAATTCACTCTAAGAAATAATTTGTTCTGATTTTATAACATCAAAAAAATTAGAGTAATCAAAGTATAAATTTAGTGGAATTTAAAATAGTAATTTAAATATAATACGTGGAGTTCTAGATGAAAATTTTCAAGCCCTTAAAAGGCTAATTTCACCAAAATAGTTATGATCAAGGGAACCAATTGATTTTATCCCAAATATTAAAGAGGTTTGATAAGAAAAACCATGGTATATAAGTTCTACACAAGTCACTTCATTTATCTCCATGATTGGAAACAACAAGTTCCACAGCAGAAACTTCTTAGACATGTAGTTATAAGTATGAACCTCTTTCCTTGGGCTCTTCTTTGATCATAACAATATATAGAAATCTAGTTTTGTCATATTTAACATAAATAAAATTTTAATTGGTATTTTTGGATTTTTTTGGAGCTGATGTGAAGTTTTTTTCACCACATAGCACCGATAATAATATATTTTTTAGACCTCATATGTGTATTCATAGGAAAAAATTACTTTCCTTAAAAATGGATCATTAAATAGGTAATTAGTGTAGATTTTTTCATATAGAATAAGGGTTTCTCAATAAGGTGGGTATAAATTTCATTCATGTTGGGAACTTTAGGCTCGATTATCTCTGGAAAATCATTAGTTAAATTAATTAATTAATTGGTTTCATTATTAAAACAATAATTTCTCCTTTTATTTAGTATTACCTTCCCCTAATTCTAGAGTCAGCCTCACTACCCCTGTAATTGTAGAAGGATATTGAGGGTGAGATTTTGGGAGCTGTAAGTGAGATTGACATGGAGAAATCATCAACAGTGACCTTTGAAAACACAATCCTCATCAAAAAAACAATACTAATATTAAGTAGGTCTCATTATTTAATTTTGGGTCATTTTTTTGGTAAATTATATGATTTATTTTTTAATCATAATTTTTTATTAAGATTTAAACCCCATGAATTTATTTTAGGGTAGCATTTTACCCCTAATTTTTGTTAATTTTTTTGGAATTTGACAGTGGTTCAATATAGGGTTTCTAATAGGATGTCCACCCACTAGGTTTCTTAGGTTTAATCCATTAATTTTTATATCATGTTTTAGAACAACAATCCATAGCTAGTGGCGTGATAGTATGAGAAGTTTAGGGTATAATGGAGGGCTTGTAATTCATTGGGAAGAGTAATAGAGGTGTAAGTGGTGTGGTGACATGAGGTCAAGACTAGATCCCTATGTCAATGGTGGGAGGGGCATCCAAACATAGTCATTGAAAATGGTACTAAGGAAACCGATTATGTGTGGTGAATGGTGGTAGTACCTAAGGGTCAGCTACTTGAGTAGCTGGTGGTAACCAAAGTCAATAACCAAAGTGATATTTTCATCGAATTTAGGGAGAAAAGGGAGGAATCATAGAGTTTACCCCCATCCATTTTATTCCACAAGTTAAGGAATAGGTGCATCAAGGACCATCTCATGTGTGGAGCGGGCTATCCAGTCCACCCCAGTGAGGTCCTAGGCACACTGGCTCCCACACAAATAAATATAAGTGGCATTCTCCTATTTGGTTATATTCAACTCAACCTAAGTAGGTGAACATTCCCCCTACCATTAGCGCTTCATGTGGTACTCCTGAGGGGCCACCACATGGGGAGTTCTTTTCCATTATGGTATATTTTTTCAAATACTTTACTAGGTTTATATTTAAAAAAATAAATATCATATGTTGATTATTTTTTCATGTAGATCATGATTTCATGGTCTGTTCGACTATATTTTTTCATTTTGAGGTGAGATATGAAGTTTTCTAATTTATCTCCATAGGAAAAACATCTTATTTTGGATGTAATGATCACTTAATTCAAGTATTTGGTACCGACTCTCATATGTTTTATGCTACTCTAATTTTTTTTGCTATTTATCTTATTGGTTTGTATTAACCTCATTTGTTGTGTGTTATCCAATGAGGTGTAGCTTCTCCTTTACAACTTCATAGCAACAATGGGGCTACTAGTTGGGTAGTTTGGATTCTTATGGTTGTGTTTCTATTATCCTATGGGTGGAATATATATAGGGATACTTCCCTTAGTGTCATGGGTTCTACCCCACTTAAAGTATATCTTTTTTTTAATAGTTATTTATTTTCTTTCACACCTTTTTACTTTTGAGCTAAACTATATTTTATCTTTCATTTTTGTTTTTCAAGGCATCGTATCAGGTATATATATACTCACCCTTTCATAGGAATAATTTCCCATACATGTAAAGTCTTATGAAGAAGACGGGCTATTTAGAGATGAACATGATGGTCCAAGCATTGGTGGAGCTTCATAGGTCCTAGTGGTGGTGTTGGTGGTTGGTGATCATACTAAGTGATGTTTGTTATGAGGACCTTCTCCATTTTATATGTTTTATTGGTTTTTCATTTTAGTTTTTGGGTGTTTATTTATGAATTTTTTTATGTATTATACCCTTTTGAACTTTATATACATTAGTGGTTTTTTCATGCATTTGTATTATATATTATAGTATTTTATTTTTTATTCTTTTGTATTATTATATCTTGTGTGGAAGTGTGCATGCGTTATAGGTGAATTAGGCTATGGAGTCCCATTATGTGTAATATGATTAATTTATAAAATTATCTAGACCTTGGCCGATTGGATATAGGCTTAGGGTGGCACACTCAGCTTACCACTACCTAGGTGAGGTCCTAGTGGGTTACATCGTGTCAGAGTGGTATCAGTGCCAGGTTGTTCCCTAAGGATGGAGAATGGATTTGGGTGTATCTTAAGGATATGGTTTGGCAATTAGGTCAATTGTGTTATGGGGTATTGAGTTCAGCTCTCAGGCCAGGGAACCTAGTATTGGGGTGGTTCCTAACATAACTAATCATCAGGACTTTAATAACCTTTTTATCAACTCACAGTAATATGGAACTAGTTGCGGGGAATAAGTAATAGTGCATGCATCATATAGGAATGAGTCTATTTTTCATATATCTTTCTTGATTGATATCCCCATATATTATTAATTTATCTTGATCCATATTGTTTAAATTTTTGGATTCTACCACACAAACAACTATCAATGGTTCCAATGTAGGTTTGTGACATGTGTGGCCTAGAAATTGGGCCCCTTATCTCAATTTAGCTTAGTTATGAGGCTTTATTTTAGGGGAATATTCATGAGGTTTTTCTATTTAGTTTGTTACATGAAGAAACTACACCTTTATGTTGAAAGTATCCCCACCTCCTGCCATGTGAATGGAAGTTTCACTTCATATTGAGCAGCTTATGGGTCTGGGAGAGGATGTTTGTAGTTTTAGAATGTTTCATGAGTTTCAGCATTAGAGGATGACTAAGTTTTCAGTAAATCTTGTCTGTCAAGAAGAGGAGGACTAGATGGAGATAATTATTCAAGTATTCTATATCGACTAGATACCTACAGACCAGATGGTAGTACTTACAGAAAATATACTATATGGTGTAGTGATTCACTAGTTATCTATGATCATCCAAACACATGATGAGGTGACTCTCTCTAGGACAATGTCTAAGAACATATTCTCTATGGAGTACATCATGAAAGAGTTTGATTCTAGTGTGAATTCAGGAGCTATCAGAGTTATAACATGGAAATATTAACATTGTTGAGTACACATCAAGATTAACTAATCTCACAAGATAATCCCTTGACATGGTATGTGGTGGATTCTTCTAGGAATATAAGTTTTATTGAGTCCTCCATAGATATATTTGAACTAGACTTGTTCCCCTATGTGTCCCCTCCTATGTTGGGTTACTGGAGAGAGCCTTAGCAATGGATATCTTTATATAGGAGGGGCATAGAGTGAAAGGTATTGGAACCATAAATTTAGGAGTCGATTTATCTATTATAACTAGCCAATTCTACACATCAATGCCTTGAAATAGGAGGTCAGTGATTAAGTAGTCTCAATCCTAGGTAATAGTTGTTTGGGTTTATGCGGGTGATCCAGTCATCCATAAGATAGGATTTTCTATGAATGCAATGTATATATCCTTATGGAACAAGATTTCATGTATTTTCATGTAGATGAGGGTGGTTAATAAGTGGATGATCCCTCATATAATAGGTGTTAGAGTTACCAAGGAACTCCCAGAAGTCATCAGGGAGAGACCTTAGGGAGGTGATTTTCGCATAGGAGTGGGAAGTCAAACCGAAGGAGGAGTTTGAGGAGAAGGATTATATGACCCACTCCCCCCACCACTATCCCCAAGTGATCCTCTCCAAGTTTAGAGGTTTGTTGGTTAGGGACATGGCCATATGTAGGCTATAAATGGGTATGACTAGGATTTTCTCAATATGATCTGAGGTACAATCTTTCTCTTCTCTCCTTTAACATCTATATTAGTGGGAACTAGTGAAATTCATTCCTTTATCAGTGTATCCTTAGTCTAAGAGTTAGAGGTTCCACTAGAAACCCTAGCCTGACCTATATGACTAGATACACCTAGTATAGTTTCACCCATTCTATATCACGTATGTTGGTGATGTGATCTCATTCTTAGTAGAGATAAGTTCTCGTGGGACCTCATGGTGGTTGCGATGAAGTCATTTGATTCTATCCTCATCATTGGTTGGATATCTATAGTGCATTCCTAAATAAACTATTTCCATCAAAGAGTGAGATTATTTGGAGTTTATGGATAAATATTATCCCTCTTGGGAGATTAGGAATTTTATATGAGGAATGCAAGGCCTTTTATTAGTATTTTTTAGCCAATCACCTATCGATTGGAGAGTATATCTCACTGTATAATAGGTACCTTAGGTGATCAGCTTCCAGTGGTAGTGGAAGAGTACATGGAAATTTTTCATGATAATGTACCAATATTTATGCCTCTTATGGAGGTTTAATTATTCATGGATCTACACCTTGGGACCAATCTAATATATTCCTCAGCATATCAGATATCCTCATTTGAGCTTGGGGAGTTGAAGGTGTAACCAGAGGATCTTATAGAGAAGGGTTTTATAAACCCAATGTGCCTACCTAAGATGATTCATTACTGCTATCTAAGAAGGAAGATAGTATATTGAGTCTTTTTTATCTATCACAACCAGAATCAAGTGACAGTCGAGAACAAATTTCATCTACCTAAGTTCGATGACCTGTTTGGAAATCTGAAGGGAGTGAAGTGGTTTTATAATATCAATCTTATTCTATTGTTTATCAATTTAAAGTTCATGAGGATTACATATTATATGTAGTATTTTGATGATACTATATTCATTATGAGTTTCTAGTGATTCCTTTTAGTATAATTAATTCCTTATCTCTGTTCATGGGATTCATAAATCGAATCATTCAGTATTTCTTAGACCAGTTCATCTTTTGTTTTATTAAAAACATCCTTATTTAATCAATATTAAGGACAATAATTTAGATAATATTAGGATATTATAGACATAATTTTGTGGAACCAACTTTATAATAATCTCTCAAAGTATAAATTCTGTATTATTGAGTTTTTCTATATAGTTCAGGTTATCTTAGAGGGTAGAGTATCTTTAGAACCTGTGAATATTAATGCATTGTTTTCTTTGAATCAAATAAATAGTGTGTTTGAGGTGTGTAACTTTATGGGATTATCAATTTGATTATTAAGATTGTGATTTATTTATTTTGGATAGTAATACTCTTGACTACCCTTACCCAAGAAGGGTGTCATTTCATCTAGTATAAATAGTAATGGAGAGATTTTGTGGATTTGAATCAGATATTAATCAATTCTTCTACTTTGAGGCTTCCATAGGAGTGGGTTGAGTAAGTGGTTATTTGAAATTATTATGGGGATAGACTCAAATATGATCTAATGCAGAGTAAGGCAGTGAGTTTTTATGGGTCTTGTAAGTTGAGGCCTCATGAGTAGAACTACAAGACTTAAAAACTAGAATGAGCAGTGGTAGTGTTAACTCTAAATACTTGGAGGCACTATATTCTTGGTGGGTATTTCATGGTCTATATAGACCACCAGATCCTTAAGTATATATTTTTATTGGAAGATATTAACTAGAGGTAGAGATGATGGTTGGAGTTCTTATAGGGATATGACTTTGAGATAGTTTTTTCTCTAGGAAAGGGAAATGTTGTGGTTGATTCCCTTAGTAGGAAATCTCATTCTCAACTATTGGAAAAGGTGTCAAAGCTATTTGATTCACTATGACTTTCCTTATTGAATGAGGGGGTGTCTTGTCTCTAATCGATATCAGTGTCCCCTCTGCTTCTATAGGATATTAGGGAGGCCCGGCTAAGGGAAATTGATTTCAAGATTTAGAGTGACTATATATTCTCATAGGATGAACCTAATGAATTTTTCAAAAGTGGGGATCACTTCATCCTCTTTCAAGGATATTCAGTGGTACTAGTTTCTCTATATGAGGAGGTACTAAGGGACTTCCTTGCTTCACCTTGGAAGTAAATCCAAAATTTTTGTAGATATACTAGTTCCTTAAGAGGTAATTTTTGTGGGTAGATATGAATGTGAATGTTGTAGATTTTATATCCTTATGCCCCACAAATAAGTATGTGAAGGAAGAGAATGAGGTCCCAACTTGTTAAGCTCAACCCCTTGAAATGGCGAGTGAAAGTGGGATGGTATATCAATGGAATTTTTCATGGGGATCCTATATTCAGTATGACATCACAATGGTATTTGGTTGATCATCAAAAAATAGACCAAGTTGTACCACTTTCCTTTCCATTAAAAATAAGATTTTTATGGAGATCTTGGGATGTTCTTAAATGGAGTAAATTGTCCAATTTCAAGGGGTGTATTTGATGATAATTTTTTGATTAAGATGATCGGTTAAAGTCTTTTTTATGATAAGGGTTGCTGGAGGGATTCATGACTAGTTACGGATGAGTATATTATTCCATCCTCTAATGAATGGATAAAACAAGTGAACCATTCATGTTCTGTAGGATATGTTGAGGTATTTTTTGAAAAATTTTAGCAAGAACTGAGAGGATCACCTTCACTCAGTGGATTTATCTTACAAAAAAACTACCACTCCACCATTGTCATATCACCTTGTAAGGATCTATATGGGGGACCCTGTAGGTCATCCCAATACAATATAGTGATAAAAAATTCATCTCTGATGGGGTTGGAGTTGGTGTGGGTGATAATGGAGAAAATATAGGTGATTCAAGAGTGGATGAAGACAACTAGTAGCTATTAAAATTACAATGTTTATTGACTATGGAGGCCCTTATATTTTGAGGTAGGATGCCTCATTTTTATGAAGAACCATCCATGTCACGGGTTGTGGGGATTTGTTTATAGAGGCAATTTTCTCTCAGATTTATCAGTCTATTATAGATCATGTGTAGTTTGGGTGAGGTTTCCTACCACCTAGAATTTCCCCCATAGATAAATTGGGTTCATGAAATCTGTCATGTGTCATAGCTAAGTAGATATGTGTATAATATATTACACATCATTGACTAGGGTGATTTACATATCAAGGATGGAGTCACTTTCTCAAAGTACCTAGTAGAGATCAAGCACTGGTGGGAGAGTATTCTTCATGAATGATCTATTATATTGTTGTGAATCCTTTAGTGGCATGGGAACATTCAAGAGATCTCATAATAGTGTAAGGCCCAAATGTGGGTCTAGTACCCTCACCTTTTTTGAGAAATTGGATCTTTTAGGGTTCAATTCCTTGAAGATGGGGAAGATTTCATGACTCTAGTTCTCCCTGTTAAACCATTAGAATAATTTAATTGATATTTTGTATTTTTATGGATCTGGTGAAATGTTTCAGACATTGTGGATCCTTGATATTAATATATTTATAATAATATAATATATTTTAGACCGTGAATGTGAATTCATATGAAAAAAAATCCATAAAAATAGAGCATCATGTGAAAAATTTAAGTACATTTTTATATCTATAATGGGGGTTTTAGCCCATGGGATGTATAAATTTAATTCATATAATAGAATTCAGGTTCAGTCATTGAATATGGAATCATAGGTTAAATTAATTAATTAATTAATCATTTTAATTATTAAAACACTAATCTAAACTCATATTTAATCATATATTCCCCAAATTCTAGGGTTAGCTGAATTAACCCAATAATTAGAGTAGGTGACTGCGAGGGAGATTTTGGGATCCACATAAGTGATCAATTTATATAAATCATCAATGGAGACTAGTGTAAATATGATCGTCATCAATGAAAAAACCTAATCCAAGGTAAGGATAATTATTATTTTTTGGATCTATTTTTATGTAAAATATACATTTGGTTTTTGAAATATTTTTTTTCTTGAGAGTTGATCTCCATTTTTTTATTTTAGGGTATGATTTTAACCCTAAATTATGTGGATTTTTTAAGGCATTTGATGGAGGTTTTACATGGGGTGGACGAAAGAGGTATGTTCACTATGTTCCCTCAAACTAAGCCACATGTTTCCTTGGAATAGTTTAGAGATTCCATTCCCATCTGGTAGTTCAGTGGTAGGAGAAGGTTAGGGTGGTGTGGAATGCTCAACTGTGGTTGAGCGGAGTTCTAATGGTGGTAGTGATGTGGTGACATGAGCTCAAGTCATGAGTATGGTAGAGACTGTGGGAGGTTCATCCACACATGGTGGTTAGTGGTGGTGGCAAGGAAGTTGGCTACACATGGAAGTTGGTACTAGAATTTGAGATTTGACCACTTAAAGGGTCAGCAGCAAAGAAACGTTGTAGCCCTAGAGGTCATTGTAGTGAATTTAGGAAATTAAGGGGGGTGTATGGTTTCCCCCATCCTTATAATCCTATAGAATTGAACGGTTCCCCAAAAACCACATGGTGGATAGGGATTCCTCAAGTATCAGCCTACATGCGGAGCAGTCTAAGTGGTGTATAATAGGCACATAGCGCTATCCCTAGAGCTCCATGTGATTCACCTGAGGGGTTCCATATGGTGAATTCTTCTCCTTTGTGGTGTATTTTTTCAACAACTTCATTTGGTGTCTATTTCAGAAAAATAAATAGCCAATATTGATTGTTTTTTCATGTAGATCAAAATAACGCAATTTGATCAATCATCAAAGGTTTTTTGTGAGATGGGAGATTAAGTTTCATGATTTATTTATATAGGAATAATTTTGGGTTTTGTAAATGATGATAAATATATTAAAGGATATGGTAACCTCTCTCATATGTTTCGTGTCACTCCTATCTAATTTTTACGATGCATGACTTGTGTGTGCTACCTTATTTTCAGATTAGGTATGGATTATCCTATATTCCTTCAGAGTGGTGATGGATCTATTATTTGGGTAGTTTCGATCCTTATGATTGTGTTTTTATTCTATTATTAATGGGAAATAAAGATTGTGACTTATTTTGGTTTCCTAGTTTTTCCCCCACTTAAATCATATCTAGGTTTTTAAGAGGTATTTATTTTCTTTCCCATCTTTGTGGTTTTGAGCTAAATTTTCTTATGTTTTTCCTTTGTGTCTTTTAGGGTGTCTTGGTGGGTATGTATATAATCACCCATATATGGGATTCTTTTCCCGAACATGTAATGTTTTATATAGATGATAGGTTGTTCAATGGGGACCTCAATGGACCTAACAATTTTGGATATTAGTAGTACCCAGTGGTGGTGGTAGTGGTTGGTTATCATGATAGGAGTTGATTGTCATGAGGGCCCTATCCATCTAAGTTGTTAGGTTGGTTTTTCATTTTAGTTGTTGGGTATGTATTTTTTCTTTTTTTTTATGATTATACTCTATTGACCATGGTATACCATAGTGGTTGTTTCTTGAATTTTTATTATATATTATAGTTAGTTTCTTTTTATTCTTGTTTATTATTATGTTCTATTTGAATATTTATATGGTGTATAGGTGAATTATTCTAAGCCCTCTCATTATTTGAGATATGCCTACTTGGTTTTAGTCACCATTTTTTGGCCTATTAAATGTGGGTTTGGGGTGGCATGCTCGGCTTATGTAGAGCACCAATCCCACACTTTTGGATTCACTACTAAAATACATTGTATATATTTTTTATAAAAGATAACTAAAATAATGTGTAGTATATTATACATTATATGAAAATTTCAGTCTAGGTTTTGAAAAATTAGACAAAACCTTACATTTTTATCAAACTTATACAAAAAATATACAATTAATAAATTTCCTTTGCATGCGCTAACTTTCTATATAAAACAAGCATTATTTAAATTTCTAAAAATTTGTGAAAAATAATTTAAAACATAGGGTGAGCATTAAATTTCCCACTAAGGGGTTATAAATCCATTTGAAAATAATTTTACTTCAAAACTACAAATATATTTTGGAAAAAATTTATCAAATAAAAATTTAATAAGATAAATACATAAAAATGGTTTTTAAAGCATTGAAACATTTTCTAAAACATCCTTAATAAGTACATATTATTTTGAGAATCATTTACATCCAAAGTAATAATCTTCTGAAATACTCCTTTAGATAATAATTTTTATGGATTATTTATGAAACGTATCAGGCCATTAGAATTACCATGTGGACACATTGTATAATCTCTTATAGGAATGTGTCCCCTTGAGGTCATGGGTTTACTCCTCATATATTATCACATAATTTTATACTCTAGTTCCAAATTTCAAGAAAACATTTTTAATGGTCCTACCTTTCTCACTCATAACCCAAAAACATTTCAAAAATTCATACATAAATTTCTTTCATAGAGAAAATAATTTTATAACCTCTTTCCAAGGTAAAATATCATTTTATATATAATCTCAAAAAAAACTAAGAGAAATATACCCTTCAATTTTAATACTTTATTAAAATACATAAACATAATTACTTAGAAATTAAACAAACACTTGATTTAAAATGCATGAGATGTCAACAGTAACTATAGATAATGGATATATCTAAATTATGAATGACATTCATGGATATAAAAAAATATTATAAATAGAAAATTATAAATTATTTAAAACTTAAAATTGAAAACACACATAAAATGTGAGATTCTTTCATGAGAAATAGATATTTTAATTAAATCAGATCATCTTTTAACAAGGGTTTTAAAAATTAAAAAATAACAAAAAATGTTTTAATATTGTTTTAAACTCTGAAATAAATACCATCATTTCATAAAAACATAAAAAATGTTTAAATAAAAATAGATACTTTATTTCTAAACCATAATCTTGATCAAATTTTGAAATAATAACATCCTTATATTATATAATTTGAGAATATATATTTACATATATATAAATTTTAAAAATAAATATATCCCTTACCTTAATAAGGATGAATTTAAGGCATGATAGTTTCTAGATATAGAGAAAATGGATGATAACAAGTTTGAGGATGGTGTTTTAGGTCTTTTGGGTCAGCAAAATGATAGTTTCATATAGAACTTTTACTGTATATATTTTATATAAAAAACTATTGCTAGTGATGAAATATAGTGTGGTAAATTTATTTTTACAATTGTATTTTGAGGCTTGTCCAAGTGTTTGGATTATCTTTTTGGATGTTTTATATATATATTATGATTCTTTTGCTACTTCATTTGAAAATATAAAAAGAGTTTTCAAAATTTGAAAAAACATAATGAAAAAATGTGTTCATTAAGCTTTAAAGATACTCCTAATCACAATTACTTGGATTATATGAGATTATGGGAAATATATATATATATATAATACTTGTACCTTTCCTCTGAAACCAAGGGATGGAAATAAAAAAAGATTGATTCAAGGGTTAGGTTTTTTTAAAATTACTCATGCCATTTGAAAGATTCGACAATGATTGGGCCACTGGTTGAAGAGGATAGCAGTGGTGGGAAGAAATATATGTTGATGTTTAATGGTTCATGGACATGGGAAAGAAGAATAGTGGATAGGGAATCAGACGATTGGATTTGATCGGCTAGATGGCCAATATTATAATCATCATTTTAGAGGGTGGATAAAAAGTGTTCATTCATCCCACATCAAAACAAGTTTTGTTCCTATGACACTTTATAATATAAACTATGACATATATACTTCAAAATCACAAGAACACACCACATAGGCCTTACACACGGGCCTTATAAGCTATTGGACTAATCTCAATGCAAAACAAGTGGTCCTTATACACATGTTCGCCTGAATTCTGTGGGTTCCATGTCCATTCAAAAACAACCTGTGGGATTACATGGCCGGTTGCACCCGATTCCTCTCATAGAGAACTTGACTAGTTCTCACCTAAGCAGTGGTTAAGAAATAATCTACCTTTAGTGGTTGATTATATTTTTTATTAAAGTAATATTTTTTATAAAAATTCAAATTAAAAAATCTATCATTCAAATTAACATTTTTTTACTATATATTATTATTTTTAAACATTATAATTAGGTTAATACATAATTTTAAATATTATATTATTATCCTGATAATAATTTAAAACTATAATTATTTATTTTTAAGTCACCTAATGACTACTAATTTTAAAACTTCAATATCAACTTTCTAACGGTCAAAAAATAAAAATTCTTATAAATACTTATGCCTTAAAGGTATTCAAATAAATAAAAAATTCTCAAAGATCATTTATTACATCTAAAATGGTTCTCTACTTCCCTATTATTCGCTATTTTTTTATTCTACTTCCTATAACTTTTCTAATTATATAATATTACAGAGAAATAGGCTATACCTTTGGAATTAATACATTCATTGGAGGCCTTCTAGTATTATTACTAATGTTAGTAGTAAGTATATTGAATTAGTTTTAAAGATCTTGTATTATAATGGTGTGATGAAGTTAGTGATTTAATTAAAAAAAATATTCATTATTTTCTTTAAAAAAAATTGGAACTTTATTTATTTATCATATTTATTTTAAAATAAAAAATACATAACAAGTTTGGGGTGTTACATTATTCCCCCTTAATTGAATTTTTCTCTTGCAATTCATTCGTACTAGCACCCTACTTCTTCTTCTTTTTAACTTCAAACTTGGTGTTCCTACACAAATAACATTTTTATTAATACTAATCATAAATTTACATTGTAAAAAATAATTCATACCTTCACCGGAATATCTAATGTTGGCGATTCTCATGAAAATGTAGGTTTCTTCTAATAAAACTGATCCATAGGGAAGTTTCAAGTTCTTCGAATTCTTTTTCACATATGAAACTTGTGCAGTTTAGGTCAAACTCATGTAAAAATTGACAAGAATATGAGACATGTATATGAGGAGTATATATCTTATAGACATCTAAGTGAACTTTTTTCCTATAGAACAATTTAACTGACTTGTCTTAAAATATTTCAAAGTCTTTGAATCTTTCATATAAACCAAAACACTAAGCTTGACACATATAGGTTGCATGTATTTCACCAACTTCTGCAACTTTTATAAATTCCACTAAATACTCAAATTGATTGGATAGGTTTAAGTATTTTAAAACACCCTCACAATATTTTCTTCATCATGCATAAGAAGGAAGTTGAGTATCCATAATAGAAAAATAGAAAAAACTTGATCCTCGGAAGAATCAAATTATATCATATTCATTGGATATCTTGTAAAGAAGTTTATAAGTGATTCAAGGTTTATTAAAGGGAATAAAATCATTTGATCATGATTTTAGAATTATCTTTTCAAGTAATTTATCTGGAAGTGATAAAATATTTTTTCGTGTTCTTCTTCTTTCATCTAAAAAAGTTAAGGAACAAGAATTTACTAATGATGTATACTTAAATCATTAATTTGTATTAATTTTAAAAAATTATCTAGATCATTTCTATGATACCAATAGTAGATCCTTGAACCTGTACTTTAGAATTCAATACTAAAACATATTGTGTATCTATTTATAAAAGATATATAAAATAATATAAAGTACATTATCCATTCCATGAAATTTTTTGGTCTAGATTTTGTAGAATTAGACAAAACCATCAATTTTTATCATAACTATACAAATATTGTGAATTTGAAAAAAATTGTTTTCTAACTCATTATATGAAACAAGCATCGTTTTAACTTCTAAAAACCTATTAAAAATAATTTAAAATATAGGGTGAGTATTAAATTTCCCATTAAGGGGTTTTAAAACCATTTGAAAACACTTTTCATTGAAAACTATAAATCTATTTTGGAAAAAAAATTCAAATAAAACATTTGATAATATAATTACTTAAAAATGGGTTTTCAAAGAATTTAAAAATTTTCTAAAACATCCTTAATAAGTACATATTATTTATTCAAAAATAATAATCTTTTGAAATATTATTTTGGATAATAATTTTTATGGATTACTTATGATATTAAGTAGACCATAATAAAAACCATGTGGCCACTTTGTAGTATCACTTGTAGGATAGTGGCCCCTTCAAGTCGTGGGTTTACTCCTCATACCTTATCGTATCATTTGATACTCTATTTCAAAATTTAAAGAAAACATTTTTAATGGTCTGACCTTTTCACTCATAACCCAAAAACATTTCAAAAAAGCATACATAAATTATTTTCTTAGATAAAATAATTTTATAACCTCTTTTCATGTAAAAATATTATTTTTAATATAATCTCATAATAACTAGGAGAAATACATTCTTTCAAAGTAATACTTTTATTTAAAATACAAAAAAAACATTTCTTAAAAATTAAAAAAAAAATGCATGATTTAAAATGCATGATATGTCAATAATAATTATAGATGATGGCCATATCTAAATTATGAATTAAATTCATGGATGTACAATAATATTTTACACATAAAATTATAACTTATTTAAAACATAAAATATAAAACACACATAAAATGATATATTCTTTCATCAGAAATAGTGGTTTAGTGAACTCAAATACTCTTTTAACAAGGGTTTTAAAAATTAAACAATAACAAAATAATGTTTTAATATTGGTTTAAATTCTAAAATAAATCACAAAATTTCAAAAAAAAAATATAAAAAATGTTTGTAGAAAAATATAGACATTATTTTTAAAACATGATATTAATGAAATTTTAAAATAATAACATCCTTATATTATATAATTTGAGAATATATATTTACATATATATAAATTTAGAAAACAAATACATCACATACCTTAATAAGAATGAATTTAAGGCCTATTCGTTTCTAGAAACAAATAAAATGAATAAGAATAATCTTGTTGAGGGTGATTTGGGTCTTTTGGGTGAGAAAAATTCGGTTTTTATATAGAATTTTTACAGTATAAATTTTATTCACAAAACTATTTTCATTGAGGAAATACAGTGTGATAATTTTTTTAAAAAAAATCATTTTGAAGGTTTTCCAAGTATTTTAATTATCTTGTTTGAAGTTTTATATATATATACATATATATTGATTCTTTCACTACTACATTTGAAAATCAAAAAAGTGGTTTGGAAATTTGACAAAACAGAACAAAAAAAAGGTGTTCATTAAGATCTTAAGATACTCATAATCAAAATTTTTCAAATTATATGAAATTATGAGAAAGAAATATAAAAAAATTGTATATTAACTTAGAAGTCGAGAGAGGGAAATAAAAAAAATATTGATTCAAGGATTTGGTTAATTTTTTAAAAATTAATCATGTCATTTGGAAGATTCAACACTGATTGGGCCATGGGTTGAAGAGGAATGCAGTGATGGGAAGAACTCAGAATTGATGTTTACTAGTTCATGGATGCAGAAAAAAAAATAAAGATGGAATTAGACAGTTTGATTTGATTGGATGGATGGTCAAGATTATAACCATCATTTTAAAGGGTGGATGAACAATGCTCATGCATCCTACAAAAAAAAATGAGTTTTATTTTGGTGAAACTTTATAATAAAAAACTTAAAAACTCTACTCCTAAATCATAAGCACACACCACATAGGCCTTACACATGGTCCCTGCTGGATACTGGTCCAATCTCTCCAAGAACCCAACGGACCCTATACACAGGTCCTTCAGACTTTAGTGGGTGTTATTCCCATTAAAAACCTACCTACAGTCTTACATGGCATGTTGCACCCGAGTACTCCCACTGAGGGTTTGGCTAGTGCCCACCTAAGTAGTGGTTAAGCACTACGTTTCCTTTGGTGTTGGAGTATATTTTTTATTAAAGTAAAATTTTCTATAAAAAATTCGAATTAAAAAATTTTCATTCAAAGTAACATTGTTTTACTTTATATAATTACTTTTAAATTTTTCATTAGGTTAATTACATAATTTTAAAAATTATATTATTATCTTGATTGTAATTTGAAATTATCATTATTTATTTTTAAGTCACCTAATAGTTACTCCTTTTAAAACTTCAATGTATACTTTCTAATTGTCAAAAAATAAAAAATCTTATAAATACCTATGTCTTAAAGGTATTTGAATAAATCAAAATTTCTCAAAGTTCAATTATTACTTCAAAAATTATGCTCTACTTCCATCTTATTCTCTATATTTTTTTATTATCCTTGCTACCAATTTTCTAATTATGGTAGATTCAAGATAATTATTTTATAGCTTTGGAATGATTATATTGATTAGAGGCCTTTCAGTTGTATTATTGATGTTAGTAGTAAGTTTATTTATTTATTTTTCAATCTATTGTATTATATTTGTTTAATGAAGTTAGTGATTTAATAAAAATGTTCTTCATTTATGTGTTGAATTTTTTTGGAACTTTATTTATTTATAGTATTTATTTGAAAAAAAAATACATAAAAATATTGGGGTGTTACAACTTACCTCTACATAGGTAGGGTCCTAGTGGGTATGTTTTTGTCAAGTTCAGAAATAATTACTCACCTAAACTTCATCAAACCTCAAAATTCAGAATTAATATAGATTCATATCCCCAGAACCTCATCAATATCATTGATCAAAAGCAGAAAATTGTACACTTGGTATCTCTTTGACATTAATGTTTAGAAGTAAAATAATTACAAAAAACAAAACTAAAAGATTTTATAATATATCCTCACACAAAAAATATCTTAGTAATCATACTATAAAAAACTATAATCATAATCACTCAAAGTAATGAGATAAATCACAACTTCATGATTGAGATAATTCTTGTATCTTATTTTTTGTTCCTTGAAGATTGGTCTGATTTATATATAATTTTGTAACAAACTTACAATGATTATATTTGAGATCTTTGGAGTTAGTTGTAATATAATTGGAATATTTTTCATTGGTTGGATTCTTTAGTGTGAATTATACATGTTTTAAAAATAATTTGGATTGTGTTCATCTTATCAAAACATAATAGATAACTTTATTTCATTAGAACTTTAAAATTTTGAATTTATGTCTACACAACATATAAATGAAAAAAAAAAATTAAATCAAACTCAGTATAAAGTGTGTTTTTATTTTCAAAAAAAAGATATGAAGTTGGTCTTTTAAATCAATTATCTCCTCTTTTTTATAATTATAATACATGCAAGGAAAAGGTAATTTTGATGTAAATTTAAAAAGTGAAACTCCTTATAGATTCTGATAATACTCCCCCTGAGTATAATATCTAGAAAACTAAATTTTCCCCCTTTTATAATGAGCACAAAATAAAAAACATTCCAGTATAAATAATTAAAAACTTATTATTTCTTGAATTTGTCTCCCATTATCTTTTTCAAAAATAGAAACACAAAAAAAATAAAAACAAAGAAAAGACATGAAAATTAAGTAATAAACACAAAGGTTAAAACAAGTAAGGTCAAATGAAATAATAAAAAATAAAAAACAACCTATAATTTATATATAAAATACCCCCTTAAGATATGAAATAGATATGTAAGAGTAAATTTTCTCCCACTTACTATCTTTTAAGAAAAATTTTCCTCTAACTTTTTTTCAAATGATCTTCCCTTTGTGATTTTCAACAAATAATAGGGGTAAAACTTTTCTTCTCTTCAATATCTAGTAGTTTCCCCTAGACTAAATCAAATAAAAATAAGAAAAATTACTCCCCCTTTGGGAAGATAAAAAACTTGTAAAGGGAAACTAAAGGAAAATATAGAAAAGAATTAGTGGCTTCAAATATTTTATACATAAATAGTAAATTCATCTATTGAGAATTATTAAAGTTTTAATCAATAACTATTGAAATATTAAATCAACAAAAAAAATAAAAAATCCAAAAAATAGAAAATTTTAATCTACTGGAATTTAAATATTTTGTAAGATAAGAATAAATAGAAATAAACCTAATGTGGTCTATATTTTTATACATCTAGATGATCTTATTCCAACAAATATGGTATTAAATGTTGTTCTCAAATCATATCTCTTATCTTACATTGAATCTATTAGTAAATATAATAATTCTCTATGCATGGAAATTTTTCAAACAAAAAATCCTCCTATATAAAGGATTTAAAAAAGATATAAAGAAAAACTTCCTAAATTTTTCTAAAAATGAAACTCTCAAGGAGTTTAATTAAGTATAAAGAAGTAAAATTAAGTTTTCCAAAAAAAATCCCCCAATCTTAAAATATTTAATAAATTATTATTCACAACTTTTAAAGTATAAGAACTTATGTAAAATTAATAATTTAGTATTTAATATTAAATGTTACCAAGTACCAAATATCTTATTTTATCAATTGGTACACAAATTATATATTTTATTGAAAATATGTCTTTAATACCCATACCAAATATGTTCCAGTGATATTTTCAAATAGATTCATTGGAACCAAAAATTTTCTAATTGTTATATGTTTAATTACTGAAAGAATTTTGGATATAAATGATCTATGTGTTATGAAGGATCATAATTTCCTCAAAAAACACATTATCTTCCAATATCCTCCCCTTTGACACTTTTAACCAAATGTTTCACACTTTAACACAAAATTGTTTGACTAAAAATGTGATATTTTAGTAGTATTACAATCTATTCTAAAAGTTTTCCTGTTTGGATTCAAATATCTATAAATTTTAATAAAATTTTCCCTTTATGTAGTAAATGCAATGACCCCAAGCCTATTCACCCATAGTTGGTGGGTTATTTATTACATGTTAATCAAAATACATGATATTTCATTCCTAAAATAAAGGTCTAGTAGCACTCAAGTGACTGGATACAAAAATAATACATTACATCATGAAGAGTTACAACATTTGAGTAAAAAAATTTATTACTTATTATTATCCATAGGTTCAATCATACATAGTATTTAATTTCATCACCTGGGTAAATGCGAAACAAAATTAAAGGGTGGGATCAAATGCACAGTAAGGGATAACATACAACAGAAGATAACATGGAATAATAAATAAAATGGGAACATATAAAAAGAAATATTGAAAATAACATAATCCAAGAATGAAAAAGGGAAAAAATGGGTAAATGATCCCATAATGTTGGAAATATTAGGAATTCATAATATCATAAATCATAAATATATTTTCAATTCCTTGTGTTAATCCATTATACATAAAGGCTGAGGACTATCTCATTACCCTATGATAGTTGTTTCATGAGACCTACTAGTACACTTAGGGGAAATATAATTTTGGGCCCCACACATAACATTAAATTCCAATGCATTCCATTATATACAAAATGGATATGGAATAAATTTCAAGAATTAACAACATAAGACTACCTAGAATAAATTCCAAATGAGGCTTATCTTACTAAATTTTCTTATATTGAATGAAGGATTATATTTTCACTACAACAGTGTTACCCCATCAATGAATTAATAAGGATATTTATCTTAAAACCATTGACTCATATAGGGAATAATTATGGATTCACAATGTTCAAATAAGTACCCTTATCAAGTGAAGAAAATGGATATGTAGTTATCAGGTACATTATAAAAGTTAGGATTATAAATATTTTTAGGAAGTATAAATAATTTATTTTAAATTATGGGAGTTGAAATAAATTATGAATAAATTATAATACAAATATAATAAAATCCTTCTTTATAGTTGGTAAATAGTATGTGAATCATTCATAACATATCCCATGGTACAGTAAAACTAGGTATATAGTAAGAAACAATTTTTGTGCACTAAGTAATTATCGGGTTAATACCTGACTAGACTTTTTGGGTTATTACCCCAAGATTAATTTGTGATAGAGCCACTTATATTTGATTTTATCTATATTGGGATTTCATTACTATGAAATCCACACACACATTCTTTTTTAACAAAATTTAGGATGGTTTTACATATATGGGAAAGGTTTTGAATTATAATGACTTGTGTGTCACAACCTGACCACCCCGGGCCATGAACCTAGTCATATAACCCCCTGGGTCTTCATTAATACCTTTTTTACCTTCCCATCACACCATAGGTTAGTACCAAAAAGGTCACTCATAATACTAAATTATTTTCTCATAAGCAAACACACATTCTTTTAGTGTGTTTTGTCCTTATTCTCATAAAACCAAATAAACTTACCAAGAGTTCACTCATCTTGACACTACTCCAAGATAATAATGTTTAACTATAGAGTTCTTATTAGATAGGATATATTAAAAAAACTCCACCCTGTTGAAATGGGTAGTAACATTTAGTCTTTTAAGTCTCACTTTTATAAGGGTGTTACACTCTCCCTCCTTTAAATCATAATTCCCTCATTTTAGACCACACACCTCAAACCCAGTCAATGCCTCTTCAAATATGGTTGGTTATTGGCTCTGATACCATTTTGTAACACCCCAACCCTAACCAATAGGTCTGAACCAGAGTGACACATGACCTCATGCATGCCTCCCTGTATGCATAAGCTTTCTGACTAATACTGGGGGTCTAATTTCATTGGTGGAGAGGCTATACCCTTATAATCATGTCATAGAACAAATAATAAATAATATAATAAATAATAATTGTAATACGAAGGAATTGAAATATGGCATACATATCATATAATAAATATATAAGGAACTCCCAATGTGGCAAGCCAATCTAGAGTATAAAAGTGCAGTAGGTAAAAAATAAATAAATAAAAAACTATGGTGTATACCATTTCCTATCCTAGTCCTGAAATCAACTCCATGCTCCACTACTCAATCATCATCTACGGGCCCCCTTCCCTTACTTGGATCCCTATAAAGAAATTCTACACATGCAACAGGATATTCGTGCAAGGTTTGAATAATAAAACCTAGTTGGATACCTAAAATACACCCTTAACAAGTGTGAAAGTGTAAAATAGGTGTATTGCATGATAATAATAATTTTGAAATAAACACAACCCAAAACCAAGCACCCATGTGTTAACCAAGACACCACTGGTCCTGATCATACCTGTATTGGCTCCATACCAGAATGATGATCAAAGATGTTATAAATAATCAGAACTAGCCTCAAGGCTGTTATCATGTCACTTATCATTCAAAAAGAATCAATTAGATATGATACTCAAAATCCATAAGGCATAGAGTCGATAAGCTACTCGGAATCTATAAGGCGTCTAATTTTGACATGTCTCTCTGAATCCTCAAGGAGTCATGTTCCAAATGGTTTCAAGGCTATCATAGTCCACCATCATCAAAGTCACATATCATTAACACTCCCACTATAAGTTGTAATTATGCCAATGTGGTCTCACATCACTTGTAACTAGCACCAAACCTCAAAAGGAAAGATAATACACAACAAGATAAAGCATGAAAAATATACATAACATGGAATCATGATAAATATGGTAGCATCACAAACATCATGAGAATGAAACATCAAACATGGAAATAATCTACTCTAATAGTACTCATGTATCAAGGGTCATATATGGGTAACATGGAAACCCACACACCCACAATAAATCTCTATTAGTGGAGAACAAAATCCATGCTAAAATAAGAATTGAATCATGAAAATAAGTGTATACAAGAGCTTTAAATGGTATGTAACTTCCTACCTTAATGTTTTTTATTTCAATTTCAAGGTTTTTCAAAGAATCGTCACTTGAACATGATCTATAGAAACCTCAACTCCAGTAACCCAAAGTTAGTGTCTAATTTTTTACATTGGTATAAGATACAAGGGATATACTCCCAAAGAACTGATTAAATTAGTATTCTTGAAGAACTAGATACATAATTGATTCCTATATTACATTGGAAATAAAAAATACATATCATAAAATCATTCTTATGTCCTTTATATTACTCAAAATATTCATCTTCATATCTTTGAAAAATGATAATAAATAAAGGGTGAGCTCATTTTCTTAGTAAGAGTTATGTAAATAATAATTTATCATGAGTAAATATGAAATAATCAATATGGTAGGGTAAATAAATAAAATGCATTTCATTTAATCAACAACTTGAGCATAAAAATTATCCATGGATAATATCAATGCAGTAATTTAATGGATAAAAATAATTGAATTCTCAATGAATTAAATGATTAATATTGAATTTCATGATCTCAAACATCATAATATATATATATAGTTAAAGACTTATTCCAATATATTTTAATATATAGGTAGGTATACACTAGAAAACCATTTACTTTGGCCAATTGATTTGTCTCGGGAGACCTATCGGTGCACCAAGGGGCAATCTATAACTGAGATCCATCCATCACTGCATATCCAATACGTTCCTTGTATATTTTATGATCAATTAAATTTACAAATAATATACCATATTAAAAAAATATTCATATTGAGTAAATAATATGGATTTATCAAGGTTTTTACCAGTTAATCAAATAAATTTCATAGTAAAACACAATATATAGAAATTATATATTATTTAAGAAATAAGTATATCCATGATGGATATTTAAGTGAAATTTAATATCCAATAAAAAATAATCATAAGAAGGTGAATGTTCAAGAGATATTTAATTACCAAAAAATTTATAAGTAAAATATGACCATTAATTCATCAAAAATATAGGCTTTTGATATAAATTCATGTTTTTTGAAGAATAAAAGAAAATGGTTTAGAAAATTAAAAGAATATTTATTAAAAAAATTATCTTTTTAAAACCTTTTAAAACTTATATAAGAGGATAAATATTATAAATTTTAATGTCAGCAGTAAAATATTTCAACTCCTTACAAGTTAAAAACATTTCTTTTGACTTTTTGTAAATAAAGTTGAAAAAAACTTTTGGAAAAAATTATAAATATTATTTTCAAACATTTAAAAAAGATAATTATAAATTAAAATGTACTTAATAAACTAATTGGGTAATAAAAATTACTTTTTTAATACAAATTTTAAAAATATGTACATCGAAGAAAAATATACCTGATCAAAAAAGAAATAAGATTAAATTTTATTTAAAATATTTATTTACATGATTCAAGTTCCCAAGAGGGGTAAAGTTGGAATAAAACATTTAAACTACTTAAATATCCATAGGATAATAAAATAGATGTAGATTTTTAAGGATATATTATAATATTCCTCCAATGAAAATAATAGAAATTCCAAAAAAATGATATTATAAAATAAATTATTACATCTTTGGTAACTTTCAAATTGTTACACCTTGAAATAATAAATATGAATTGAGAATTTAATCATCATTAATAAATATATATTCATGTTAAATACATCAAATCACAATTATATTCACCATATAAAAATAAATAGGTGCATAATACCAAATATATCTCAATTAAGTGGAAATTGAGATGAAACCTCTTACCTTAAGTTCAACATTCCTCGTAGGTGATCTATCCTCATGTAAAATAAATTTTAATTTATTATAATTACATAATAATAAACATTATCATATCAATAATATCGTATATTATCCATTATATCACCTTATCATTTATCTATTAATAATATTTTATTATTATCATTATTTCATGCGTTAAATACGTTGTTTATCATGTATGTTTTGATTTGGTAGTCTTGGTCCTTGCATATTTTTCATAGTTTAATCATATAGAGAATTTTATTCAAGATATAAATTTCATATTATATATATATATATATATATATATATTCATACATTAGAAAAAATTAATTACACCCTTTATAGAGACGGTAGCCCGTACGTATGCATGAGTGCTACTTTAGCTTTTTAAAAAATAGAAAAAAATAAAGTTAAATAATAATTTAACTTTTAGGGTAATTTTTATAACATATATATCTTATATATTCATTAAATCTATCCTAATTACAATAAATTTAAAATGTAAATAAAAAATGGATCACATCGCTTCATGGAGGTGGTAGTCCACACATACACACGTGCGACATTATCATTTTCCAACTGATTGGAAAGTAAGAACGTATATATGATATTATAATTCAAAAATTTAATTATTTTATAAATATCATATATATTAATTATTTACAACTTTATAATAATCCATTTGAGGCAATAATAAAAAATAAATTACATCAATTCACAAGGTGATAGTCTTTCGTATGCCTGAGTGATGGTTTTGTTTCCCATCTCATAGAAAAGGAGATGGATAAATATTATACCATAATATAATATAATATAAGTATATTTAAGATAATGGTTTTATAATATTTGAATGGTTAGGACGTAATTTAATGTGGTAAAAGTATAAGAAAAATGAAACTGCTCAGTGAAGATGATTACCTCTTCTTTGAAAGATCTCCTTTAGATCTCCTCTTAAGGGACCTAGAGTTGGTATTTTGGGAATACCAGTGCCTATATAACTGGTATAAGGATGTTGATAAGATTGTTTTACAGCTTTTGTTAAATCTAGATAGATAAAAGAGGTTTAAATAAAATAGATAAGGGGTTTCATTTTATAAGTGAGGGGAAGGGAATTCTTGGGATTTCTTAAAGTACTAAATTAATATAAATTATTTTTTATGTCCAAATATACCCAAATTTTTATAATTAGAATATAAGATGTTTATGAGTATAAATGATCTCACCCAATAAAATTTGGACAAGTTTTGGTCATTTTTTCACCCATATATTTTAGTTTTAACCCCCCCTACTATTAACCCTTTTGAAAATTACCACAATATTAAATTTTTCAACACTTTAGGGGTCATGAATGTTACCATAAGAGGAAAAAATACTCATAAATAGACCATGGATGATGTTATAAACTAGATATGTAATATATCACCCCTATTTATTATCTTGATTTGAGGTGAAATTACTACTTGGCCTTAGGTGATATCCTCAAGACACCAGAGGCTGACAATAAATGCCAAGGGTTTTATTAATATATGGGGGATGATTTTCCATTTGAAAATAAAACTCCCACAACAAATAATAACATAATAAAAACCACAATATGATGTATTATAACAATGTAATACAACTCAAAGTATAACAAATGATAAAAAAATTCAACTATAACCATGAACCATATGGGAGTACCAAGAGGAAACCAAACTAGAATCTGAAGAAAAAAAAGCGGAATAAAAAACCAACAAAACAAAAAGACTCCAAAGACACCAACATATAAATTCCCAACATGCTCTAAGATCTGACTCCACAATCTATTCCCAAGTATCACAAATCATCACTAAATAAATGAAATATTTTTCCTTTACCTGTTTCTTGATAAATGATATATGTAAAAGCACCCAAGTTCTAAAGCAAGGGTGAGTAATGAAACTCAATAGGTTTTCCCCAAATGACTTCCCTACCCATGCCAATAGGATAGAACATGTTAGAACATTTATATAAAATAATTTATATAAAAAAATTTGAAATATTTATATCATAATATCAAACAATTTCTATACCAAGCATTTTTCTCAAACCAAGTCCACTTCCAAGGAAATTAAGCAAACAATACTTTAAAACCCATTTTACAAAAATCCATTTTGGAATACCCATTCCATTCCACATATCCAACCATGCATGAAATCATGGACCTCCCTATAGTTGTGAGTGGTGAGTTATCCTTTCACCAATCCATCACTTGGTGAACTATTTTGACAGGGGAAAGTTCACACCCTTATCCATCCCACTAATGGTGGGGGAACTTTATGACCTTATCTGTCCCAGTGAACATGAACACACACCATCCATTATGCCAAAAACCAATTCCAAACCAATTATTTCCAAAAAAATTAATAAAAAAATATTGTTTATTTAAAACCATTTCAAAAATTATTTTTCCATGAATCAAACCAAACTCTATTTTAAAATCATTCAGCAAAGAACTTTGCATAACAATTCCACAATTAAAAAAACATCACTAAATAAGGTTTTGACCAATATTTTCACAAAAAATTTACAATAAATTTCAATAAATACACACAATTTTAAATCTATACGTTAAGTTCTAATAAGAGGAGTCTATAGTGAATCCACATACCTTAGAAACTATGGAGAAAACAAAAAATGACACAAATTATTCAATAAAATTGGATTAAATCTCCAAAAACCCACCTTAGATCTTGTCCATAATATAAACATACTATATATCATCATTATTGGAATAAACTATCATAGATACACCCCCAATGGAATTGATATATGAATCTAAAAGAGGGCAGAATAATAGATCTAAGAAAATCCACCAATAATGGAGAATTATCAAGAAATCTAGCCTTCAACACACCAAGATTTGCTAATAGATCGATCCCAAATTGAATGGAAGAGTCTCCATATCATTTAAGAGGAGAGAAAACTAATTTTTGATCATCAGGATGAAAAAATAGTAGTTTAGAGGTAATCCTGAGTGAGATCCACTTATTTAGGATCTAATTTTAAACTATGAATGGTTAGGCCACACGGTCAAGAAAACTGTGCACTAACCGTGTTCTAGACACTATCTCAAAACACCCTTCACATGGTTGGATCTCACAGTTAGACAAACTATGCACCAATAATTTTTTTTTCGATTCTAAATTGCATGGTTACTACAGGGTGGTCATACAATTTTTTCAAACCTTGTAGCTAACTGTGTGTCTACCTAGTAGCCTCTGTTTCACTTTGCATGGTTTCTTATAGGAGTTTCACAGAATCCACTAACCATGTTCAAATCATTCACCTCTATAAAATCCCCAATAACATTTAAAAATTCCTATAAACCCTCCCAAAATTCACCCAAACACATTTCATACTTAAAATATATAAATAAAGAGTTACTTACTTGAAATTGAGGGTGCTACATTCTCCCCACCATTGGCCTTTACATCCCCAAAAAGTAGAAAACCACCATTTTCTTGAAAGAGTTCAGGAAAATTCTCAACTATTTATTTCTCTAATTTCCAATTTTCTTCCTAAATCCAACCATATTTCCAAAAAACCTACACTAGAACGATGCTTTTCCCAAGAAAGACTTTCTATTTCTTATCCACAATCTATACTAGCACATGCACCAACAAAGCATTTGACTCTAGGTCAATGTGATCCCATAAAATCAATTAGTCATAATTAGACTGATATATTTTCAACTAAGATTCCTAAAACACATTATACACTGCACTAAACCATGGTGGAAAAGCCATCCTATATTCCACCTCACTAACCTGTTCAAGTATCTCAAAAGGGCCTATGTATCAAGGATATAAATTTCCCTACTTTCCAAAAAAATGATGCCCAATACTTAGAGAGATTCTCAAGAACATATGATTACTCACTTAAAACAATAATGGTCATTTATGATTATCCACATATGATTTATGATAACTCTGAGTCGCCTCCATCATTTTCCTGATCAAATGAATATTCTCTATTGTCTCTTGGACAATTCTCGGTCCAACTAGTGAAGTATCAACTATTTCCATCAAAATAAGAGTAGAATGAAAATAATTCCCATATAATGATTCAAAATAATCCCTGTGTATTGAGGTCTGATAACTATTTTTATATGAGAACTCCACTATTGGTATATGATCCTCCCATGAGCCACCAAAATCCATTACACAAGTCTGAAGCATGTCTCTCAAAGTTTGTATCATCTTTTCAAATTGTCCATTCATATAAGGATGATACTCTATACTCATGGTCAATTAAATCTCAAGTGATTGTTGTAAGGATCTCCATAAATGAGATATAATCCTCAGATATCATTCTAATACTATCGAAATTGGTATTTTATGCATCTTTACCACTTCTCGAATATTTATTTAAGATAAGTCCTCCACCTTATGAAATTCACAAATTGGGATGAAGTGGTTGGACTTTGTGACTTGATCCACTATCACCCATATGGAATCATTTTTCGGAAACGTTCTTAGGATTCCTATCACAAAATCCATATATATCTTCTCTCATTTCTAAACAGAAATAATTAAGGATTGCAATATACATGTTGGTCGTTGGTTCTATACCTTAACCTGTTGATAGGTGAGGCATCTTAAAAAAACGCATCCACCTTTATTTTAATACTAACCTACAAAAACTGTGCTTTTAGTTCCTTATACATATTCCGTATTCCCAGATGAACATCCCATATCGAATGGTGGTAAGAATGAAGAAGTAGTTCCTGAAAATCCATTGGTACGACCATCAGATTTTGAAAATAAAAAATCAAATTCATATCCATCTTCCATCCCTTAATGGTATCCCTACCATTGAGTTTTGACCTTATAAAAACACATTATAAATCAAACATTTATCCCACTTTAACTATCATAACCAAATCATGAACAAAATAAATTGGAAATAAAACCATAACACTACATCTTTCTTCACAATCCAAGTGTATGTAAGCTATGACTGACATAAACCGCCATTGATCTAAGGCCTATTTTTTCTACTGATCATGTGAATTTCTAATTAATTAATCTACCACTGAATTACCTTTACTCATTGTATATATATTTTCAATTTCAAACATTTGGAGATACTCCATATATCTTCTTTTTATCATATTCAAATCCATTTGTGAGAAAATATGTTTTAAGATCTTATGATCTGTGAACACTATAAATTTATCACCAAAGAGGTAATGATGCAAAGTCATAAAATCATGGACTATTTTAGATAACTCCAAATCACATGTTTAGTAGTTCTTATTATGAAACCATAACTGTCATGATCCATAAGAAACACCATGATCATTCTACATGAGAACACATCCCAACACATATCCCAAAGCATCACAATACACCATGTACCCTTATCCTCATTCTAGAAGAATAAATATTGGTAATGATGTAATGTGAAATTTAATCTCTTGAAAATACTTCTAACATTCATAATTCCATTGAAATGGAACATTTTTTCTCATTAAATCTATCATTAGTGAATCTAGTCATGAGAAATCATGAACAAAAATTCAGTAATAACCAGTTAGACCAAGGAAATTATATATCTTGAAGACATTATTTAGAGATTGGAATGAGATAAAAACCTCTATATTTTTTGGATCCATAGAAACACCTTTTTCAGAAATAACATGGCCAAGGAAATGTAAATATTGTATCCAAAAATGACACTTTATTAATTTGGATTAAATATGATGATCTCACAAAATTCTCAACATTGTCGCCAAGTTTTTCTCACACTCATACCTTGTCCTTGAATACACTTGGCTATGATATCATTTTTATCATCCCTCCCCTCCTCATTTTATTAAGTTAAGGTTGAACTGCTAATTGGCCTTAGGTGGCATCCCCAAGACACCAAAGGCTAGCAATAAATTCCAAGTATTTCATTAATAAATGGGGGATTCTTTTCTGTTTGAAAATGAAACACCCACAACCAAGAATACCATAACCAAAACCATTATATGATTCATGATAAAAATTTAATACACCTCAAAGTATAACAAATGATAAACTCAACTCAACTAAAACTATGACCCATGTCATAGTATTAAGTGAAACCCAAACTAGAATAAAAAAACAAAGCTGAAGACAAAAGTAACAAAACTCAAAGACTCCAAGGACACCAACACAATGATTCCCAACATGATCCAAACTTTGACTATACAATTCATTCTCAAGTATCATGAAGCATCACTAAATAAATGTGATACTTTTCCTTTACTTGTGTCTCGATAAATGATATCTGCAAAATAACCAATGTGACAAAGGAGGGGGTGAGTAATGAAACTCATTAGGTTTTACCCAAATTAATTCCCTACCCACATCTCTAGGATAGAACATGTTAGAAATTTTATATAAAAATTTATATAAAACAATTTGAAACAGTTTATATCATAATATCAAACAATTTCCATGCCAAACAATTTTCCCCTACCAAAGCCATTTCCAAGGGAAATAACCAAACAATACTTTAAAGACCATTTCTCATATTTCCATTTTGGCATAGTGATTCCATTCCCCATATCCAACCATACATACAACCATGTACCTACCTATAATAATGAGTGGTGAGTCATCATTTCACCAATCCATCACTTGGTGAACCTTTTTGATAGGGTAAAGTTCATACCCTTATCCATCCCTCTAATGATGGGGGAAACTTCATACCATTATCCATCCCAATGCACATGAACACACACCATCCATTATGAAAAATACCAATTCCAAACCAATTGTTCCAAAAAACATAAGTAAAAAAATATTTTTATATAAAACCTTTCCACAAATCCTTTTTCAATGAATCAAACAAAACACTATTTTAAAATCATCATTTTAAAATCATTCAACAAATCACATTGAACAACAATTCTAA
This sequence comes from Viscum album, assembly GCA_963277665.1. Classification (NCBI taxonomy): domain Eukaryota; kingdom Viridiplantae; phylum Streptophyta; class Magnoliopsida; order Santalales; family Viscaceae; genus Viscum; species Viscum album. The sequence continues at coordinate 1,189,090,865 of OY728164.1, forward strand.
AATTCCAAAAATAGTCACTAAAGAATATTTCTACCAAACTTTTTACTACAATTTTACAATCAATTTCAAGAAATACACACAATTTGAAATTTATCCTTCAATTTCTAATAAGAGGAGTCAAGAGTGAAGCCACCTACCTAAAAAACTAGGGTGAAAATGAAGAATGTCGTGAATTCTTCAATAAAACCGAGTTAAATCTCCAAAAACCCACCTTATATAATGTTCCCTAACATCAAAACAGACATATATCATCATGATTGGAATCAACTATCATAGATCTATCCCCAACGGACTAGATCTATGAGTCCAAGAGAGGTAATAGTAATAGGACTAAGGAAACCCACCGAGAATAGAGACTTACAAAGAAATTCATCCATCAACACACCAATATTTCCCAAAAGATCTCTCTTGAACCTAAGGGAAGAGTCTCTGCATCCTTTAGGAGGAGAGAAAACTAAGTTAGTGTCATCAAGGAGGAAAAGGGAGTAGTTTATAGGTAATTCCAATTAACATGCACTTTTTAGGATCTAATTTTAAACTATGCATGGTTAGGTCACATGGTTAGTAAAATCATGCGCTATTTGTGAACCAGTCATAGTCTCCAAACACCCTTCGCATGGTTGGATCACATTGTTATAAAAAACGTGCGCTAACCATGTTGTTTCCTTTATTCCAAATTGCATGTTTACTCTTGGGTGGTCCCACAGTTTGGACAAACTGTGTTCCTAACAGTGCACCTACCTAGTAGCCTCTATTTCACTTTGTAAGTTTTCTTATAGGAGTTTCATGGTTTCTACTAATAATGCTCAATTTGTGTGCATATAGAAAATCTCAAAAAAACATTTCAAAAGTCCCCCAAATCATCCCAAACTTCACCCAAACACTTTATATACTTAAAATACATGATGAAATGGTTAATTACTTGAAACTGGGGTTGCTACAATATACCATTGATTTGGATAAATATAAAATTTTTAATAATTTTATATCATTTAAAAATATATTATCTATTATAAAATATAATTAATATAATTTTTGAAACTATTCATTTAATTTGACTTTAAATACATAAAGAAAAAATGGAATTGGAATATAATACTTTCACGCATCTATAATATGTCATATCTATCTATGAAATTTTTGAAACATTATAATTCATTCAATTTGTATTAATTTAAATATTTTTAAATCATTTATTTTATTTTTCTATTAATTGATTAAATATTGTGTCGGTGTTGCATAGTCATTTAAGCTAATTATTCATTCACTAAAAACTAAAAAAAATTATTGTGATAAAAAAATAATTTATCTTTATAATTAATATTTAAAACTAAACATAACCTCTTTTATCCATATAGAAAAATATTATAGATATTAAGTGCAAGACAATGTCATTTTTTTACTTTATCCTTTACTTAAATATTATAAAGGTAGACATAAAAAATGGAAATAAAAGGTCATATTTTAGATGTTTTGATTATTATGGAATTAATATATTCATCCAATGAAATGAATCCAAGTTTTTTATATACTTTTAATTTATTATCATATTATTTTTAACCTTAATTAATTGATTTTCCCTTTTAACTAGGTGATAAATTTTACTACAGTTGTTATTCATAATTCCAAAAAATAATTAAAAACTAATTTCCAAATTTGAACGTCCAGATTCCAAATATGAATTAAATTTTATAAAATTCAAGTTAAATAAGTGGAAGAAATTAATTTAAGATAAAAATTAAATGCACAAAGATAAACATATTTTTTTAGAAAAAATCGTTTTTGAGTCCAAAAATAAACTTATACAAAAATCTGGCATAATAATGATTCAAAGGTAATTAATTAGATTATTTCTAAATAAAGGAAGATTATGTTAATTATGTATCTAATTAAAATAATTGTGGGTGTTTTTCAATTAAAATAAATTGTTGTTTTAAAAAATAAATATTTTTAGCTATTCACTAAAAAATTAATCTTTTTATAAAATCCCAAAATTTTAACTTAAGATAATATCAACATGATGAATTCAAAAATGATATAGTTATCACATAATAATATTTTAATATTTTTTTAGGGTTCTCTTAAAATCATTATTTCATGAAAATAAAACTATCAAATAAATTTATTTAAATATAAATATATCATAAAATCTTGGGTTGTTACATTATATCCTCCTTATAATAATTTCACCCTCAAAATTTTGTCACTCCAATACAAAAAAACTAAGGATAATTCTGCCTCATCACATCCTCGGGTTACCATGTAGCTTCCTAAATTTTAGGATTTTACCACAAAACTTTGACCAGATGAGTGGTCTTGTTTCATAGTACTATATCTCTATGATCCATAATTTCTACTAATTTTTCCTCATAAGATATATCTTACTCTAGAGGTACGACCTCTATGTTTAGTACATGTGAAGGATTATGTATGTATTTTTTGAAGATATATACATGGAACACCACATGATCATGAGATAGATCCAATGCAATCTATATGTGATAAACTACCATCCCAATATGATCAATAATTTCGAAGGGGATGTTATATCTAGGGCTAAAATTTCACTTTATTCCAAATATCATAAACTTCTTCCAAGGATATATTCATAATAATACTTTGTCACCAAATTCAAACTCTAGAACTCATTGAATTTGTTATCATAACTTCTTTTCAACATTGAGTTAAACTTATGCGTTATTGAATGGATATGACATTCTCTACTATTTCCTCAGCTAGATAAAGTCCCAATAGATTTATTTATCCAAATTCAACCCAACATGTTGGATTTATACACTTTCTTCCATAGAGGGATTCATAAGGAGCCATCTGAATTCTTGAGTGAAATACATTTTTTTGTAAGAAAATTCTACCAAAGTAAGGTGTTTATCCCAACCACCTTTTAAATCCACATAGAAAGAACTCAACATGTATTATAATGTATGAATGGTCCTCTTAGACTGACCATCTTTATGAGGATGATAAGAAGTAGTGAAACTCAACTATATATCCAAATACTACTGAAGGATTCTCCAAAACTTTGAGGTAAACCTTGGATCCTGATTAGATAAAATTTAGATTGGTGCTCCATTTAATCTCACAACTTCCTTAATGAATAACTGAGTAAGATGATTGATAGAAAATATTCTCTAATAGTGATAAAATGCACTGATTTCATAAGGAGATAAAATAAAAACCAAATCGTATTGTGTACTTTAGATTCTTTGAGGAGTCAGATGATGAAATCAATGGTAATATTTTTCCATTTAAATTCTGGTATGGGTAATGGTTGTAATATCCCCTAAGACTTATATCTCATAGTCATAACTTTCTAACACAATAGGAATCATGATACATACTTTTCAATGACCCTTTTCTTGTTATCCCCCCAAAGATATTCTTTTATATCTCTATAAATCTTTATAATTCAAGGATGGATAAAAAATTATGAACTGTGAGCTTCATCTAGTATCTCTTTATTTAACTATTGTATCTATGGGATGCATACTTAGTTCCTAAACCTTATCATTATAGTATGATCATAGTTGAACTCATGATCATTCCTCACCTTATTCTATAATTCCACAACTTCCTTCTATACCTTATTAATCCTCTCATGGATTGATGGTTGAACATTCATCTAAGAAAGATAATATCTATCCCCTTTTCTAAGGATTTCAAGATCCAACTTCTGAAAATCCTTAAATATTGGATTTATTTCGATCTTTATCATGGAAAAAAATATCATGATATTTCTAAATTAGATAATTATACACCTTGTTCACCTTCCCAGGGTTGTAATGTATTGAGCAGTCATAATCGTTGATTAACTCCAACCATCTTCTCTATCACATATTATACTACATTTATGCGAATATATACTCTAATATTTTATGATCAGTATATATATTACACATTTCTCTATATATATAATTCCTTCATATCTTTAATGAAAAAATTACTGATGCCAATTACAAATCATGATTTAGGTAATTCTGGTAATGAATTTTCAATTAGTGAGAGGCATAAGCTATCACTGCATCATTCTTCATGTTGACGCATCCCAATCCCTTAATTGATGTGTCACTAAAGATCACAAATACTTCTCCATTATATGTTAGTGTAATTATAGGTGCATTAAACATCATTCTCTTTAGTTATTTGAAAATATATTCACATTCATCTATCAAAAATAACTTAACACCCTCTTCAGTTAACTTGATGATTGGATTAGATGATAATGAAAAAATATCTCACAAACCATCGATAGTATCCATCCAAAAAAACTATGGATATCATTTATCACAGTTAATCTAGGAAATTTATCAATAACTTCCATCATTGAAGGTTCCACTGATATACCCTTGCTTGAAATTATATTTCCCCATAATGAGACTTTTTGTAGCCAAAATTCACACTTGGTAAATTTGGAATATAACTTCTCATTTCTTAGGGTCTTCAGCATAATTCTCAAATGTTCTTCATCCTCTTCCTTTCTCTTTGAATATATAATAATATCATCTATAAATACTACCACAAACCGATCGAGGTAATCTATAAAAACTCTATTCATTAAATCCATGAAGATAGTAGGAGAATTGGTAAGTCCAAATGGAATTACTATAAATTCATAATGACCATACCTTGTACGTATGGTTGTCTTGGGTATATCCCCCTTGACCCTTAGCTGATAATATCCTAATCTAAGATCAATATTAAAAAAATATTGATCCCATCATAATTGATTGAGTATATCATCAATACGTAGTAGAGGATACTTATTATTAATAGTGATTTTATTAGGTTCTAGATAGCCAATGAAAAGATGCATAGACCCATATATCTTCTTAACAAAAAGAGCAGGTGTACCCCTTGGGGAAGAACTGTGATAATTGAATCCCTTATCTAGATTTTACAAGATTTTCTTCTTTAATTGTTGCAACCCAATAGGGGATATTATATATAGAGCCTTTGAAATGGGTGTAGCACCAGGTATGAGTTCTATTGAAAATTCAACTTCATGATTTGGGGGAAGACTAGTAAACACTTCTAAAAATACATCAATGAACTCCCATACAATAGGTACATATTCAATTTTTATTTTCTCCCAAACCATATGAGATAAATATATATCATGAATAGGTATTAAAACATATATGATATTAGTAATTCCCATTAGGAGTTTAGGTTCATCTCTATACTGATAGACTACCATAGGTTAATTCAATATATTGAATGTAACTTCTCGTACTTGAAAGGTGTTATGGGATCTATACTGAAATATTCAATCCATTACCAATAATTCATAAAATTAAACTATAGTAAGAATAAAAATATTTTGAATAAGTACATTCCCATAAAAATTTATCATAGAGGAGACATAACCATGAGATATAATCATTATACCATTAGAAGTTTTTACTACTAACTCAATAACTAATCATTGAGGTAGTGATGTGATGACCTTATAAAATTCTTGAGACATAAAGGAGTGGGTAGAACCTGAATAAAATAAAACATTTTCACTTCTAGAATGGATGATAATTGTACCTTTCAACATGTCACTAGAAACTTCCACTTTGGTTGTAGTAATTACTTATACTTTGACATATCCCCTTGGTACATTCCCTTGATGCTTGAGTAACTTATTTAAATAATTCCCCATATCATTATAATTAAATAAATAGATAGTATTGGTTTCCTTATTTACTTGATTTTCATTAACAATATGACCATTATGAGAACACTTATAAAAAACTCTCTTTCCATTCAAGCATTTCCCAAGATGTTTCATTCTAAAAAATTTACATGATTGATATTTTTTCATTCCCTTATTATTCATTGATGTATTCTCTTTTTATTGGTTATCATACAACTTCTTATTCTCTAGGTTTCCCTTGAAGATATATGATGTAGAAAATTCATTTTTCATCTTAATGGAACTTGAAACTATATCATCATATGATGAAATAATTTAAAAACTAGTTACCTTATAAGAATTTTCTTAAGAACAACAAATAAATGGTTAATATTTCTTTCTGGATTGAATATGTAGTATAAATAATGTTTGGATAATCTTGTAATTTTTAACTCATACTATGCCACACTGTCTTCTTCCTTTTTATTTAAATTAAGGAACTTCCTCTTCATTTCAACTCACTATCTGAGGGAGAAATATTTCTCAAATAAAATCACTTTAAAGGTTCTCTATTCAATTATTTCTATCTCCTCGTTGACTTTAGTTTTTGGATTAATGGACAGCAATGATTATAATCTCCTTCCAAACAATACACTACTAAAATAACCTTTTCGATTTCATTACATACCAAAGGTAAGAATATATTTTTGAGTCTTAAACCACTATTGAGTTACAAATTTATTAGTAGTTCCATTAAATTATGGATTCTTATATCATATTAAGCGATCCAACGTAGGAAAATAACACTATGGAACAATATATTGCTCCATTAAAATAAGGTTATTCATCATAACCTGAGTATGCTACCCAAATATAATCATAATATTATTATTTAAAACACTATCTATATTGTCTTGGTCAGTAGGGAAATCCCTACATTGTCTATAGGTTTTGATTTCATTTCTTCTATTAGACGCCATCACTGAATAATGGAACATACTGAGTTAGCTCATAATCATAATGAATATTGATCCATAAAATAAAAATCCCTATAATTATAAAATTTCTCAAATATTATAAGAGAATATCATAATTCTCATGTTAGCTATATTCTTTTAAAATCAAGTTCCCAATGTTTCTACTATACTTCCTATGATACAAACTATAGAACCCCTAACTAAAGTAACCCAGAGTTAGTGTAAACTTTATTATATTGGTATAAGATATAAAGGATATCATCCTAAAGGACCAAACTATTTAGTAATATTTAAGAACCAGATACATATATGACTATTATATTACATTGAAATATATAACGCATAGCATAAAAACATTCTTGCATCCTTGATAGTATTCATAATATACTTATTCATGTCATGGGTAAATGGAAAAAAATAAAGGGTGATCTCAGATACTTAGTAAGAATTATGTACAGTATAATCTATCATGAGTAAATAGGGAACAATCAATATGGTAAGGTAAATAACTAAAACACGTTGTATTTAATCAATAACTTGAGCATGAAAAGAATCCATGAATAATGTAAATGTAGTAATCACATGGATAATAATAAGTAATTATCAAAAAGTAAATGATTAATATTTTACATTATGATCTTAGATATCATGATATCTATTCCATCAAATCCTTGTGCCAATATAGTATAATTTATGGGTGGGTATACACCAGAAAACCATTTAATTTGTCCATTTGATTTGTCTCACGAGGAATTTTGATGCATCGAGGGGCTATCTATAATTGATCCACACCTGTAACTTCATGTACAGTGCATTCCTCATATATTTAATGATCAATTCAATTCATAAACAATATTCTTTATCAATAAACATCTATATTGAGTAAAGAATATGGATTTATCAAGGTTTTCCCCAGTCAATAAAATAACTTTCATAGTAAAACACCATATGTAGAAATGATATAGGGTTTAATTAGTGAGCATATACATTATGGATATTTAAGATAAATTTAATTTCCAAAGAAAAATTATCATAATAAAGTGAATTTTTTGAGATAAATTTAATGACCAAAAAATTAATAAGTGATAAAAGATGACTTTCAATTCATCAGAAATTCAGGTTTAGAAATAAATTCATGTTTTCTAGAGAATAAAAGAAAATGGGTGAGAAACATTAAAATAAGTTTTATTAATAGATATTTATTTTTAAAAACTTGGAAAATTATAGAATAATCTAAATAACATAAATAGTTATAGTGGTATGAAAATCCATTAACACTGTATACGTTAAAAACATTCCTTTCTATTTTTTCTAAATAACGTAAAAAATAAAACTTTTTAGAAAACATTATAAATATTAATTTGAAACCTTTTAAAAATATAAACAGAACTTAAAATTTTATTAACATAACTTTTGAATAATAAAAAGTATTTTTGTAAAACAATTTTGAAAAATATGGACATGAAAGAAAAATATACCCAATCAAAAGAGAAATAAGATCATATTTTATTTAAAATATTTATTTTCTTAATTATAGGTCAAAAGAGAGAAAAAATAAGAAGAAAACATGGAAAATACTGAAATATCCATATCATATGAGAATATATCGAGTTTTTTAAGGATATATTATAAGATTCATCAAATGAAAATAAGAGCAATCCTAAAAAAATATGTTGTAAAATAAATTTGTACTTATTTGGTAACTTTCAAATTATAACCCCTTGAAATAATAAACATGAATTGAAACTTTAATCATCATAAATAAATATATATTGATGTTAAATGCATAAAATTGTTAGTATATACACCATATAAAAATAAATTGGCACATAATACCAAATATGTCTCAATTGAGTGAAAGTTGAGATGAAATCTCTTACCTCAAGTTTGACTTGCCTCATAGGTAGTATAAACTCTTGTATAATAAATTTTAATTTATTATAATTACATACCATAACCATAATCATATATATAATATCATATATGATCCATTTATAACATTTTATCACTTTTTTGTTAACAATATTTTATTATTGTCATTATTTCATGTGTTAACTGCTTTGTTTTTCATGTATGTTTTGATTTGTTATTATTGGTCCATTGATATTGATCGTGAATCCATAACATCCATAGTTTTATTCAATACATAATTATAATATATATTCAATATGTGGATATTTATATTCATCCATAAAATATATATGTATTATGTATTACATTGTTTATAGATATGGTAAGTCGTACATTCGCATAACACTGCTTTTATTTTTTGAATGATGGAACAAAAGAAAGATAAATAGTAATTATAATTTATAGGATAATTTTTATAACATAAATATCTTATATATTCATTAAATATATCCTTACTATCATCCATGTAAAGATAAAATGAAAAATTGACCACATCACTTCGTGGAGGTGGTAGTCCACACATACGCATGAGCAACGTTATCGTTTTTCAATAGATTAGAAGGTAAGAAGGTATATATGATATATATAATTATATAGGACTAAATATATCATATATATCATATATGTTCATTATTTTCATCTTTATGATAATCCATTTGAGGCATTAATGGAAAATAAATTACATTGGTTCGCGAGATGGTAGTTCTCCCAAAACATGAGTGGTGGTTTTGTTTCCCATTTGATGGAGAAAGATATGGGTAAATATTATTTCATCAAAAAATAACATATAAATATATGGTATATGTTTTTTTATTACATTTTAATTGTTATTACATAATTAAATTTGGTAAAATATTAAGAAAAATGAAAGTGATCGGTAAAATGATTAAATCTTCCATGAAAGAGCTCCTTTAGATCTTCTATTAATGGGCCTAAGGTTAGTCTTTTAGGAAGAAAATCACCTATAGAACATGTTTAATGATGTTAATTATATTATTTGGTATCATTTTTTCAACCTATATGGCTCAAATTGGTGTAAATAAAGGATAAAAGTGTCCGTTTATATGTAAGGGGAGGGGCATTCTTGGAATTTCATAAAGTATTAAATTAAGAAAATTAATTTTCATATAAAAATGTATAAAATTGATATAATTTGAATATAAGATAATTATAAGTTGAAATAATATCATCTAATAAAATTCGGATAAATTTTTGTTATATTTTCACCCTTATATTTTATTTTTAACCTCTCGTTAACCCTTTTGACAATTACTGCAGTATTAAAGTTTTCACAATTTTGAGGGTCAACAATGATACCATAAGTGGAAAAATGACCAATAAATGAGTGGTGGTTTATTTTTTAAACCATATGTATTACCTTGGACAAATATAGTATTTCTATGAATTTTAAATCATTTAATAAAATATTATTTATTATAAAATATCATTAATGACATTTTTAACACTATTCACTTAATTTTATTTTTAATACATCAATAAAAAAGATTTAATTCGAATATAATCCTTTCAAAAATCCCTAATATTTTATATTTATCTATAAAATTCATTGAAAAATATAATTCAACCAATTTTTATTACTTTTAATATTTTTAAAACCATTTATTTTATTTTTCTATTAATGGAATAAATATTGTATCAGCATTGCCTACGAATTTAAGATAATTATTTAATCACTAAAAAGTATAAATAAATTACCATGATAGAAAAATTAATTTATTTTCAATTTTTAATTGAAAATCTAACATAATCCTTATAGAAAAATATTAGAGATGTTTAGAGCAAGAGAATGATATTTTCGACTTTATCCTTTACTTAAATATTATAAAGGAAAAAATCAAAGATAAATGGAAATAAAAGGTCATATGTTCAAATTTTAGATGATTATATACTAAATGGACTCATAAAAATAAATAAATTCAAGTGATGGATATATTTTTAATGCTTTACAACATCATTTTTCACCTTAATTACTTGGTTTACCCTTTATCGAGGTGGTAAATTTTAATATAGTTACTATTCATAATTTATAAAAATAAAAAGGAAACAATTTAACAAATTTTATCCTCATGATTCCAAATATTGAATCTATTTTATCAAATTAAATTAAAAAAGTGGAAAAAACAATTTAAGCTAAAAACACAAAACATAATGAAAACAGTTTTTTTAGAAAAAATGTGTTTTTAAGTCCAAAAATAAACTTATAATAAAATATTATATAATAATAATTCATATGTAATTAATTATATTATTTATAAATAAAGGTAACTTATTTTAATTTAGGATTTAATACAAAGTTTTATGGGTCTTTTGCCATTAAAATATATGTTAATTTTACAAAAATCAGTATTTTTCACTATTCACTGAAAAATCATTCTTTTTAGAAAAATCCCAAAATTTCAACCCAAGATAATATTGAAATGAATAATTCAAAAATGATGTAATTTTCATGTAATAATATTTTAATATATTTTCACTGTTTTTTTAAACTCAATGTTTTGTGCAAAGCAAGCTATAAATAAATTTATTTATAGAATATATCATTAAAATTTGTGTTTTTACAACATCAAAATGTTCATTGGATCAATAAAATCCATGTTTTCATTAAAGATACTTCATATATATGGCGTGAGTTGAGTAGAAGCTTGGTGATTAGTCTTCTGATGAGCAGTTGTGCCTGATAATCTTGTTGGCCAATTGAGGGATGGATGCTTTTGAGGATCGAGGATCGATGACTTGTTCTTCCTTAGTGGTCACATTTTCTCTAGTATACTATGTAAAGGCTGGGTATGAAACTAACCTAGAGTGTTTTTTTATGTGAGAACAGCTAGCTAGAGGTGACCTGATACCCGATTGGTCATTAGATGATGATGATATGATCCTTGTTCATGGGAGAGTAGTTCTATCAAAGATGAGTTAATAAGGGACTTACAGGACTCTTGATGGGTGGTACATATTTGTGTGATGAAGATGTACCATAACTTTAGGAAAAAATTCTGGTGTCCAAGGATAAATAGGTATATCATTGGATTCATTTTCCGATGACTTACTTTTCATAGGGTGAGGTTCATGCACCAGCATCCTGGTGGTTTTCCCCAACCACTTATAGTTCCTATGTGGATATGGGAGGACATCACAATAGACTTTGTGATGGGGTTAAATAGGACCACAAGGATTCATGATGTTTTATAGGTGATTTTCAATCAAAAATTTTTATTTCTCTGATATCATACTCTTACATGGAGTTCCATTGAGCATTATATCTGATATAGACACACATTTTACATCATGGTTTTGGTGGGTCATGTAGAATTCCCTAGGGAATCAGCTGAGAGTGATAAAATTGTATCACCCTCAAACATATGTAAAGTTAGAGTGGAATATTCACATACTATAGGATATGATCTGAGATTTTTTTTTCTAGACTTCAGTGGAGCTCGGGATGATCACCTATTCTTGGTTGAGTTTTCATAAAATAAAGGTTACCATGATTATATACAAATGGAATATTTTGTGGCTCTCTATGGTCAGTTTTTTCACTCACCATAGTGTTGGGGTGAGGTGGGTGGAGAAGTAGTTTTTGGTACTAATATAGTTCAAGAGACCTCAAAGAGGGTTCAGTTGATCAGGAAGTGGGTGGTGACTACTCAAAAAAGTCAGTGATCATATGTAGACCGAAGTAGACGACCTTTGGAGTTCATTATTGGCCACCAAGTTTTCTTGAGAGTGTCCCCTTGGTTGGGGAATTGTTATTTTATTGAAGTAGGGGAAACTATAACGTTGGTTTGTTATCCACTTAATGATAACTAAAAAAGTTAGTACAATGGTGTACCATCTAGATCATCCTCTATGTTATCAAGGAAATCATGATGTGTACCATGTTTCTTAACATCCGAGTTACATTTTGATCATATCCATGTTATAGACTACATGAACATTGGGTTGGATCTAGATAAAGATTATGAGGAGATTTTTGTGTAGATTATATATCAGAGTGAGAAAGTAATTTAAGTGAATATGGTATCACTTTTCTATATCTTTTGGAATCATAGATAGATCCAAGAAGATAAGTGGGAGCGAGAGTTATATGTTCGAGCTCAATGGCCTGAGTTTCTCAAGAAAGGTCACTAGAGGTGCTTCTTGAGGATGAGAAGTCATTAAAGAGGGGTATTTGTGTTCTCAACATTTAAATGTTCTTAAACCCCTATTTTGAATATGATTTATAATTATTTTATTTGAGGAATTAAAATTTTTCAAGTAAATTATTACCCTTATGTTTAACATATCCTCTACATAAGGGTAAGATGAGTTTTAAAGACACTATGTAATGGTATATAGGAGCTTCCTTAGGTTGTGTAAGGGTAGATCCACTTATGAATAGGCTTCATAAGGGTAAGGATGCTTTTCCATAGGTTGCATAAAGGAAAACCCTATATTTTATATGTTGTGTAATGGTAAAGGTCAAGCTACATAAGGGTATTAATGTTTTGTGTAATGTTCATTCAAGAAACCCTCTACCTGTGTAAAAGTATTACATGCACTGTATAAGGGGACCATTCTGTTTATATAAGTTTTGTAAGGGTAGTTCTTTCTCTACGTAAGGGTAACTCCTAGCTTCTAAAGGGTGCACAAGGGTAGGGTAAAGTTACATGAGGGTAACTCCTTATTTCCAAGGGTTACATAAGGGTAAATTGGTACCCTTACGCGACACATATGAGTGACATAAGGGTAAACCATGTTACCCTTACACAATGCCCTTTTTTCAGGAAAATTATTTTAAAGCCTCATTTTTTACTTTTTATTCCCGAGCACGATCCTATAACACATTTTGACTATTTTAAAATCCAAAAAACATGGTAATTAATTCCCTTGAATTATTTAAGGTTCATAACCCCTGTTTTAAGGATTTTAATCACTCTTCTTTAAAAATCCTCATGATGAATGAATTAAATGGTAATTTAATTTAAGGTTATCCAAATAATATGAATCAGAATACTTGGGTTATTTCTTAAAATACTTGAACCATTTTTTTCTTTAATTTTAGTTTATTCTCTTAAGTCGAGCAGTCCATATTTTCCTTTTTTCATGTTTAGTGAAACCTTATTTAACCAAATTTAGTTCTTCATCCGGTTTCTAGGTGTGTAAGAACCTCACCCTCTCTACTCTATTTTTTGGTGTTAGGTTTTCAAAAGGTAAAACCTGGGTAATTTTTCCTAGAAAACTATTTCATAGTTATTTTTGATATTATCATTCCAAAGTTTCTTGGAAAATAATAGTGATTCCCTAAAATGTTAATAACATGGAATTATGGAAAATAATAATAAAAATTATCCTTATCTATCTCGGATTTTTCTCAAGAGAGAAATTATCATCACATGTAGAATTTTAATTATTCACTAAGAAATAATATGGAATTATCAAGAAGTATAATATGGAATTATCATTTTTATTTTGGATTTTCTATAAGAGATAATTGAATATATCATGTAGTATTTTATTTATTTTTTAGAAATAAAATAGTTAGAATCAGTCCTAATAACCCTTGGAATGTGGTTTGAGTTTAAAAACATGGGTCCATGGTTTGGGTGATGATTCATTAATAAACCTTCACATTGACATCAATGACCTTGAGGTAGGAAGTTTCTTACTATTTTGAGTGCTCGTATACAATTTTTTCCATGATTAGATTCTTGTGTTAGCATGGTTTGTGTTCACCGCTGATGGAAATTTTTTGTGGGTGTGTGCATTGTTGTGTTACCCATATATGATCCTTGATCCATGAGTATTATTATATTATCTTATTTCCATTTCCTATGTTTTATTAATATGATGTTTGTGATGCTACTAAATTCTCATGATGTCAAGTTATGTAAATTTATCATGTTTTACCTTATTGTGTATTATTTTACTGTTAGAGATTGTATTCTTGGTACACATGATAGGTGACCATCATGGTATTATTACCCCTTAAAGAGAGAGTTCATATGATTTATGAATTTTATGATAGTGTTGTATGATATCCATATGGTCTCATAAAACTTAACGCCTTGAAAATTTCAAGTGATGTGTCAAAACTTGATGCCATGTGGATTTTAAGTAGCTTCTAGATTATATGCCTAGTATATTTTGAGTAACATGTCCACTTGATGCCCTGTGAATGTCAAGTGACATGTCAACATCCTTGAGATTGGTTCTGATCATTTCTCACATCTTTTATCATCATTCTTGCATGGAGCCTAAGCATGTATAGTTGGGAGTTGTGGTGGATTGGTTAGAACATGTGTGATTAATTTTGGATTATTGTGTTTCTTGTGTATTTATTATAATCATGATATACACATGTTATACATGTGCATTCCTATTAAGAATTTAATGGTGGTGTCCTACTATGTTTTATTACTCGCACTCTACACAAGCATCCTGATGCACATAAAAATTTCATGTATAGGTATTTGGGTAAGGGTAAGGTGCCCATAGTCGATGGCTGAGTAGTGGTGCATTGAGCTAATGGAAGGATCAATACAAAATCTAGGAGACACTATACCTTCTCTTATTTATTTATTTTTATACACTTTTATAATCTATATTGTTTTACCACCTTAGGATCATGTTATCTATTTATTGTATGACATGGATGCCATGTTTCAGTTTGCACATGTTTCTATGATTATTTATTATATTGTTTGTTTATTTATTATTTATGTTATGACATGATACTGAGGATATAGTCTTCTCACTAATGGTCTTAAACCCTCACTACTAGTCAGAAGCCTCTTTCATTTGGGGATGTGTGTATGAGGTTATGTGTAACTCCAGTTCAAACCTGACAATTTGGGTCAGGGTGTATCTTTATGAATGTATTATAATGATAGATAATGATAGTATATCATTGATAATATAATAATGAATTCTTAAAAATAAGGCATAATCACATTTCTCAATGAAATTAAAAGGAATTAGAAGTAATAACACAATTAAAGAAATATAAGTGGTTAGGGACTCTTACCATAAAAGGTAACTTCTTAAATATTGATATGAGAAATATAGAGCCTTAAAAACTATTTATAGAGACTCTTGAGGGAGAAAATGAGTAGAGATTAATGGTCAATATATTTAAAGTGGAGAGTAATGGTAAAGTGGGATAATGAGTTTGTATTTATAGAAAATAAGGGAGAATTGTTTATTAATTTATAAATATAGGCTTTGGAAATATAGGTTGTGGAAAATGAAAAAAATAGCATACTCATGGTTTTAACACATTATTTTTGACATTTAAGTCATTTTTTGACATATTTGAGTTTTATAATGGAGCTCAATTATTTTATATTACTTTTTCCATAGGAATATAATTTTTCCACAAAATATTGTTTTTAAAACCATAATTTCCATTTTAAACTTTTGAAAGTTATTTATGTTGTAATAGTGGGTGCCCTAGACCCAACTTAAACAGAACTTTTTGATTACCATATCATAAATACAATGACTTATACATGATGTAATCTTTCCATAATAATGTTTATATTTCTACATCCACTATTTACTTGGCAATGTTTATAGATTATTTTTCATATCAAAAGGTTATATAAGTTCCCAGGCTATAATCAGAACCTCAAGATATAATGACATTAATATTAAACATATGTCCAATGATATAGATATATAATAATTATTATACACAGATGGTGTCTGACTATCAGGTGTTGGGGGATCATAAGCATTGAGACCTCTTCTCAAGAATTTTGCACTTGGAGATCTCTAGTGGGTGATATTATGAGGACAGGCCCACTAATAGGAACACCATATGTTTCAGGATACATTGGTTGTTCTTATCTTAGAACGTGTTTAATGGTATTATGAATTGATATTATTATTAGTTTATAATATTTGATCATGTACTTTAATGCAAGAAAAAAACTATGTTAATGAATTCATAGCAAGGTAGATTTCATTGGGTCTAGAATTTGTGGTATGACACTGATTAAATAATCAAGAAATAATTTTTTGTTTGTGATGGGAAGAGATATACTGACCCCAGTTGATTGGTATGGAAGTACCTTTATTGAATCCATAGCCATGGTATAATAAGTTAAGTCCATATTGAAATTTGGAAGAATAATAAAGCAAGAAAGGATGATGACACAAAGTGTGTGTTCTTGTTTATAAGATATCATGAGATAGAGAGATTATATTACACAGTGTGTGTTTGTAGGATGGTTGTTGTTGTTATGACTATTTCTTATCTGTTTATAGGTCTTAATGGGTTACTATAATCCACTTTCGGTCTATGTATAGTATTCACTGCTATTAATATAAAGGCCTAGTGGGTCACAAGTAATAGCATATTCTATAGACTGCCTTATTCTTTTGAATAGGTGAATAGGACATGGTGGGCCCCACCACGGGGTCCAAGATTTGTTTGAGAATTAATGATTGAAAATAAATAAATAAATTCATTATTATTCAATTATAGAATAATTGTGTTGAATTTATTTAGAAAAAAATTATTTATAAGTATTTAATTAAATACATGAAAAATATTATACGTATTAATATTATTTTAATATTCAAGATTAGTTTAATATTTTGGGAATTACGAGTCAAGTTAATGACTCGGTTTTATAGTTTAATATATTTATTATATATTAAATGTATGTAATAAAATATAAATTATATTTATGATGTAATTAGTTTATCATAACTATTCATTTATTTCTTATTTAGTGGACGTTTCTTATATGGGGGTAGGGGAACTCTATATGGGTATTTAATATACACTATATATGTTGAAGAGAGGCAGACATTCATTGGATTATTTATTTCAATGGATTGAGATCCTATCTCTCCTTCTGTATCCTAGAGAGATAAAGAGTCCTTCTGAGAACTCGATCTAAGAACACATTCATGGATTGAAGTAAGTTTCAGTGATCATTAAGACTTAAAAGTAATTGTTGGAGCTGCAAGATAACACCCAAAATTCAAAGATCGGCATCCACATAGATTATTAAATCATTTATTAATTATCTATAGGTTTTAAAGCTTATATCCTTCAAGCAATGATTGTTGGTGATAAGAAAATTTTGAGAACAGATTCAGATCAAACGAGGTATTTCTTGGTTTATGTTTTTTTTCTTAAATTCATCATGTGAGATCCCTTGGATTTTACTGGTGTTGTGCATCACCAAAGATGATGTAGTTACATTTTTTTCCATAGAAATATTTAAATCCCAAACCTACTAGATTATGTTGCACACCTTGGTACCTCAAATTGGTATCAAATGGAGTGTGTGATGATTTAATCCAAGGAAAAATTAAATTGGAATTAAATTTATGTAAAGGGCATCGCTACAGTCCCAATGTCGCAGACGATGTTTCAATCCAAACTCATACAACCAAGATGTATTCATCTGGAGTCTTTTAAAATGTTTTGGGTGATTATTCCTCAACAAAACTTGACATTGATGTCAACGACCTTGAGGTAGTAAGTTCCTTAACATTTCGGGTGCTCGTATACACTTGTTTCCATGATTGGATTATTTTTTTAGCATGGTTTGTGTTCTCCACTAATGGTTATTTTTTTGGGTGTTTGAATTTCCATGTTACCCATATATGATTTATGATCCATGAGTATTATTAGAGTATCTTATTTCCTTGTTTGATGTTTGATTCATGTGATTTTTTTTATGCTACAAAATTTATAATGATTGCATGTTATGTATATTTATCATGATTTACCTTGTTGTGTATATATTACCTTTATAGGTTTTGTTCTTGGTACACGTGACAGGTGACTATCATGGTATGATTACCCCCTTAGAGAGAGAGAGATCATTATTTGAGACTTTGATGGTGGTGGTGCATGATATCCATGTGGTCGCACGGAACTTGATTCCTTGAGGATTTCAAGTGATGTGTCAAAACTTGATGCCTTATGAATTCCAAGTAACTTGTCGACTCAATGACATGTAGATTTTTTGTAGCATGTTTACTAGATTCATTGTGTATGTTGAGTGACATGTCAATGTCTTTGTGGTTGGTTCTAATCATTTCCTGCATCTTTGATCATCATTCTAGCATGGATCCAAAGTAGGTATAGTTTGGACTTGTGGTGGATTGGTTTGCACATGGGTGCTCATTTTTGGATTATTGTGTTGATTTTATATTTATTATTATCATGGTATACACATATTTTATATGTGAACACTTACTAATAATGTAACTAGGGTGTCCTACTGGGTTTCATTACTCACACCTTACACAGGCATCCTGATGCGTGTCTAAATTTTTTGTATAGGGATACAAGTAAGGGAAAGTGGTCCATAGTTGATGGATGAGAAATTTCGCATGCAGCTAATGGTGATATTGAGAAAAAAATATAAGATACACTGTAGTTTCTCTTATTTATTTACCCGATACACTTTTATAATCAAAATTAGCTTTCCACATTACGAGTATATTGTCTATTTATCGTCTGATAAGTAGGTCATGTTTCAGTTTCTGTATGTTAATATGATTATTTATTATATTGTTTTTTTATTTATTATTTATGCTATGACATGATACTGAGGTTGTAGTCTTCTCACTAATGGACTTAGACCCTCACTACTAGTCGTCATCCTCTTGCATTTGGGGAGGTGTTCATGAGGTCATATGGTACTCTGGTTGAGACCCGAAAGTTTGGGTTGGGGTGTTACATTATGAATGTATTATAATGAGAGATAATGGTAATATCTCATTGATAATATATTGAGGAATTCATATAAATAATTCATAATAACATTTCACATTGAAATAAAAAGGAATTAGAAATAATAACACAATTAAAGAAAGAGAATAGGTTAGGGACCCTTACCATGAAAGGTAACTTCATAAATATTGATATGAGAACTATAGAGCCTTAGAAACTCTTTAGACAGACTCTTGAAGGATAAAATTAGTAGAACATCATTCTCAATATATTTGTAGTGGAGAGTAATGGAAAAGTGGGAGAATGAGTGTGTATTTATATCAAATAAGGGAGGATTTTTTTATTAATTTATAAACATAGGCGTTGGAAATACAGGTTGTGGAAGAGGAAAAACTTTTTGCATACTCATGGTTTTAGCACATGATTTTTTACATTTAAGGCATTTCTTTGATATATTTGAGTTTTAGAACCGAACATTATTATTTTATATTAATTTTCCCATGGGAATATAATTTTTCCACAAAATATTGTTTTTAAAACCTTAATTTCCATTTTAGACTTTCAGAAGTTATTTATGTTGTAATAGTGGGTTCCTTATACCCAACTTAAACAAAACTTTTCATTTACCATATCATGAATACAGTTATTTATACATGATTAACTCTTAACATAATGATGTTGAAATTTCTACTTATACTATTTACAAGCTAATGTCTATAGATTATTTTTTATATCAAAAGGTTATAGTTGTTCCGAGGCTATAATCAGAACCTTTAGATATTATAACGTTAATCTTAAACATGTGTATTATGGTTTAGATGCACCATACTAACTAGACATGGATGATGTCTGAATATTAGGTGTTATAAGCTCATGATTATTGAGACTACTTCTCATGAAGTTCGCACTTGGTGATCACTAATAGGTGACATCATGAGGACTTACCCAACAATAGGAACACCATATGTTTCAGGTGTCATTGGTTGTTCCTATCTAAAAAAATGTGTAATAGTCTCTTGACTTGAGATTATTATTAGTGTATAATATTTGATCACATACTTTGATGCAAGTAAAAAACTATGGAAATAAAGTCATATCGAGGTAGCTTTCATCGGGTATATCATTGGTGGTATGACTTTGATAAAATAATCAAGAGAGAATTTGTCGCTTGCTATGGGAAGAGATATCTCAGACCCATTGATTGGGATGGTAGTATCTTTACTATATCCATGTTCATGTTAGAAGAAGGTAATTCCATCCAGTAAGTTCAATGAACAATAAAGAAATAAAAGATGACGACAGGAAGTGTGCATCCTTCTTTATGAGATATCATGAGACAAAGAGATTATATTACACAGTGTGTGTTTGTAGGATGGTTGTCATTGTTATGACTATTCATTATCTCTTTAGAGGTCTTGATGGGTTACTAAACTCCGCTCCTAGTCTATGAATAGTATTCCCTACTATCGAGATAAGAGATTAGAGTGTCACACACAATATCATATTCAAGAGTTTTCCTTATTCTATTGAATAGGTGAACATGGTGGGCCCCACCATGGGGTTTGAGATGTGTTTGAGAATTAATGATCGTCAATAAATAAATTCATTCATTATTATTCAAGTACATAATAATTGGGTTTAAATTATTTATAAAAATTATTTATAATTATTTAATTAAATACATAGAAAAATATTATGTGTACAAATATTATTTTAATATTCAAGATTCATTTAATATTGCAGGAATTATGAGTCGATTTAATCACTCAGTTTTATCATGTAATATATTCATTATATATCATAAGTAGGTAATAAAATATAAATGATATTTATAATGAAATTAATTTATCATAACTATTCATTTATTATTTATTTAGTGGAAGTTTTTTATATAGGGGTTGAGAAACCCTATCCTGGTATTTAATATCCACTATATACAATGAAGAAAGGCACACATCCATTGAACTATTCAATCCAATGGATTGGGAGCCTCTCTTTCCTCCTGCATCCTAGAGAGATGAAGACTCCTTCTGAGCACTTGATCTAATAACACTTTCACGGATTAAAGGAAGTGAGTTGTATTGATCTTTTGGATGTCAAAGAAATTATCAAAGCTTTGTGTTAGCACTCAAAATTCGATAATCGGTGCTCATGCAGATTATTGAAGCATGTGTGGATGATCTAGAGGGGTTGAAGCTCAAATCCTTTGAGCAATGATCAATGGCGAAAATAAAATGTCGAACACAGCTTCAAATCAAAAATGGTATTTCTCAGTTTATGTTTTTTTGCTCAAATTCATCATGTGAGATCATTGGGCTTTTACCGAGGTTGGGTTTCATCATCAATGAAGTGGTTATGTTGATTTTTGGTGAAATATTTAAATCTCTAACCTAATTACTTCCATTGCGCTCCTCGATACCTTCAATTGCTATAAAATGGAGCGTGTGATGATTTAAGATGAGGAAAAATTAAATTTACCTTAAATTTATGTAGAGGGAATCTCTACAATACCAACGTCACAGATGGAGTTTCAATCCAACCTAGACACCCAAGTTATGGTCATCTGAAGGTTTTAATATGGATTGAAATCAATGATTTGTGGGTTATAAATATGAATAATATATATATATATAAAAATTTTAACCTGAATTTCATAGACGGTGATGGATTCTAGTGAACCTGAGTATTTGTTTAAGGTTCTATGGCAGAAAACCAATTCCACCATTTGTTGGAAAAATTTAAAAAAAATCTATTATGGAGGAAGGTATTTCTCATGACCTAATTTTAAAAAACATATTTTAAAATCCCAATTGGGGTAAGAAAAAAAATTAAAGGGCCCGAGTGGTTGTCTCACTGACAGCAAAAAAAATAACCATTTTGTTTATTAAAAAAAGGGGAATAATAATTTTAATAGAATTTCTGTCATTGGTTAAATAAAAATTGGGTATTAGGGTGATAGTGTTTGGATACACTGAATCCAAAAATTCATCTTAAAAAATGGACCAATAGTGAGCAGATTACATAGGAATCCACCTGCACGCTGTCATCCTTGGTTGTCTCTTCACCTCCATGTCGGTCATTCCCCTTCCCTGCCAGATCTAGTCCCTGCATTCACCATCCCTCATGTTATCGGAAAGTCCCTATACACCACTCGATTTCCCCATCGGTGAACGTAACCCATGGATCCTGACTGTTTTCATCCTTCCTAGAAACCCCCTACCCCTATCGAACATCTTGTCGTCTTCTCATGGGGTATGATGGATTCTGCTCGACCCTTCTGGCCTAATGGATCAAGGAAAATATTGAAATAATAGTTTGTGTATTTCAAAATAAGTTATATTTTTGGAATATATATTTATTTAAATATTGTGTTTCAAAATTATGATATAAATTTTGGAATAAAAATTAAAATTGGGAACCAAGAGATAATTTTAATTGGATTAAAATTAAAAATGAATTATTTTAATTCAATTAAAATTCCCCGACATAAAATTTATTGCATATTTAATTATGCATTTAATTATACTTCGAATGGTCATGATCATGACCGACCAATGTATTTATAGACTTTTATTTACATAATTAATTATTTCAATTGCATGTGATGCATGTAATTAATTATTTAATTAAGATGGTATGTGAATATTCATTTTTCTCGTTTAATATATATAAGTGTCTATGAGCCCAGATAATAGTGATTTATCTGTATTCAGTATTCCTGAGGACCCCTCACTTATGTGTGAGTATTTTTATACTATGATGAATATGGAGTAAAACATGTACCACACTAAGAAGAGGTAGTACCCCAGGTGAGATGGTGATACTTTGGACCATGGTATGAGCTCCAATACAAGTCAAGACTCAACTTTTGTATTATACCCCATAGGTCATGGTTAGTCCATTGAGTTTAAACGGATCAACCAATAATAGATTATCAACATCAGTTGGGTAGTTTATTTAATTTATGTATTATTATTTTTTATTTTATTTTTTCATCTTTAATCTAGTTCAATAACATAGAATAATAAACATAAAATATGCATATATTAAATCTATTTATGATGTGATGAATTTTTATCTATTTATTACATAGTCAGTTGTGATTGTGATCACATAATTTTTTCATGTCAAATAGAAAATGATTTAATTCATTGATAAACAATTTAAAAAACCCTCAAAGAAATATTGTGTCTCAAATTCCTTCTTTCATTTGAATTTGAACATAACCAAGTGTATGAGGTTCTCTTCGGCTCTAGTTAAGGGTGCCTCCAACTAATGCAGAGTTATTATGAGAGCAATGGTTTTAATTAACTAATGTTGGAAGAAAATAAGTATCCATAACTACCTTATATTAACTTTAGAGGCAATCATTGAGTAAATCTTGTTTATGATTATAGAAGTTAGGACTTCACTCAACATATTAAGAATCCATGAGTTAATTTAGTTGTTCATTCAAACACCTACATTGAACTCCCTAAGTAGCGGCATAGTCATAGCTTGTAGACTATAAGGGGAGGTTTCAAAGATATTTTCCACTGGGATACTTGAGAGACAATGTATTCTGAGTCTAGTAGTGAGGGCTACTAGATTTCAAAAAAATAGCATGATACATTTAATGATTTAAATAATCATTAATGTCTAATCAGTAATCAAGATAAAGTATTAATCTTATAGACTATGTTTTATAGAAAATGGGAATTAATACCACAATTTCACTATGATATTAATTTTGGAAAAAGAACATGTTCTAACTAGAACAAGTTTCCAAATTGTAGTATAGGTGCTTGCGCAAAGTACTATGATATCAAAAATTCAATATGTTGATATCCCCAATACCCGTTGATCCATATCAAGAAGTGAGGGTGATAAAAAATTCTTACAAGAGACTCATGTATGAAAAAATTTATGTTTATATCATAATTATATCATCCATGTTTGATGTGAGTTATGGATACATCATCAGGACATGGATGATTTCACATGTTACCTCATCTTTGAGAAGTTTTCAAATAAAAAGAGAAGAAAAAAATAAATAAAATAATTTTTACATTGGATTGTGTAAAATTGAAGGATGGATCATGATCATTAAATACATCACATTATTATATATTCTTCACCCACTTACTCCATTTTCATTTAATATTAAGAAACAAACAATATGTGTTATGACTCATTACCTTTTGGGTAATATTAAAAAAGTAATAAGAACATTAAATAAAGATTAAACTTTAGTTCTGATGGTAAAAAAATTGAAATACAAGGTGAAAGGGCCAATGAAAAGTGTGAAACCAAAGTTACCTTCACAAATTCCTTCAAATAAAATAGGTTTGTCATAATACAATAGGATAGTTTCTTCACCTAAATCTATAGAAGTTTAAGTTCTACAAACTGAATTAAAGAATCTAGTAATCGCTTCTTATTCAGGTATATTCATCATTGAAAGTTATGTTTCCATCATACTTTTTGGGTATTAAATACAATATGTCTATCACATATGAGTATTCAGGTATATTAACCAAGAAAGAAATGAAACGTTACAAGAACTAAGGTTTTTTCTCCAAGAATCTAAGAAATGGTGGTTCCTAAGTCAGCGGTGACAAGTACACAACTTCTATATTGACAAGTTTATTGATTCTAGTTGAACTTTATGTGAGTATCTCCAAAGAATTTATCTCTTGTGATGGACACAAGAAGACATTATTCCATTTAGGATTGATTTTTGTTTGTGGATTATAATACTCAACTAATAGTTCATTAATGATTTAATCATTGGAAATACTCGATGAATATAAGATATAAGACTCGATTATACCTAGTTGTGAAAAGATTAGTTTTTTCTGGTAAAACTATGTAGTTTCCAATCATATACCCAATATTATTTTAGAATAATTAGAGTTTAAAACCTTATAATCTTTGGAGTTAAAGACTATAGGTGTTATTGACACACTTATGTGCTTATTTTTGGACAAAGAACCCTTTCAAAATAAAGGTAAGTCCCAAATATTTCAGAATTATTTTATCTAGAGTGTGTAAACTATTCCATGATTAAGATAGTGGTAAATATACTCAATAAGATTACTTTATGTT
The DNA here is from genome assembly GCA_963277665.1 of Viscum album. NCBI lineage: Eukaryota > Viridiplantae > Streptophyta > Magnoliopsida > Santalales > Viscaceae > Viscum > Viscum album. Next base: position 1,189,116,180 of record OY728164.1, read on the forward strand.
TTTATTAAGGAATGTGAACATAAATTATAGTATATGTATTGTTAGAAGATATGAGTTATGTTGGGCTCGTGTTCCAAATAATATGTTGACCAAGCATTCATCAATCACTATAATGTAGCATGGAGTAATACCTAAATGCACATTAACTTATACACATCAAATCTATGATGTTGACAAGGAGTATTAATGGTGAGTATTAAATTAAAACATTGATAATATAAATTTAGTGTGGATTAATTCCTAAATTCACATTTTCTTGTACACATCAGAGCCATAATATAAGTAAAATGAGCATCAATGTTGGAATTTATATGCATTTTAGATACTTAATTATTTTTCAAGACACGCATCACAAAAAGTGGTGTCATCCCATAACTAGATGCCAACTATAATGACATATGTATGTCATACAAGTTATAGTATGATATAAATCCAACATGTCAAAATAACATGTGTATAGTTGCAGAGTGTTTGTTAAGACTATAAACAAACTTGTATAAAGTAAAACACAGTGTGCATCTAAAGTACTTATACAAAAGTTTTCTATGGATATTACATAAATCCATGAGATAAAAAAGTTATAGTCAAGTGATAGAGTATATTCTTATGAAATGGTACAAATCTATATTTGAGATAGTGGGAGAAATATTGAATTGGGTTTAGTTGATATTGAACATTCATAACTAGTTGTCATATGAAAAAATTATACAAGATCTTATGGAAAAGGAATGTTCTAGATACACATACTATGTAAGATAGATAAGACCATGGTAATGGTTTTACATTCACCATGGTTGGTGATACATTATTCATTGATAATAATAAATACTTTAAGTAAGGACTATATGGAAATCAACTAAGATTGACAAGATCAATTAAATTTTTTTAATGGATTTTATGTACCAAAGTGTAGGTGCTTATTATTTTGAATATTGTGGTGGGTATTCAATTGAAAATATGCATGGATAGTACAAGTTGGGTACCAATAAGGCTCTATTGCTAACACTTAGTCATTATTCCCATATCCATAGGAATTTTACTTATCATAGATACTTTATATGATCATTTTTTTATTCATTGGATGTCAAGACTAGCTATTATGGAAGGTGTCTATACAATGAAACCAGAAAAGGATGGAGACACTATAGAATTACAATAAGGGGTGCAAGTTACTAAAATATTAATATGGATTAAAGTAAGAAACATGATCATAGAATATTCATTTGGAATTAATTTTTTCCATGTGTCTGAAAGAGGTTAGTGGGAGTGCCACTATTTTCCAAGTAAGATATGTTTTTTAACATATGAAAGAAAGATATTGGTCTTACAATTAATTAATAATAGAATTAAAGTAACTCTCTAAATATTTACTTAAATTAGTAACCTATGTTCTAGGGAACAAGATCTAATGAGGTAGATATAACAATTTCTTAGACCTAGTAAATAATACATATACTGACAAGGTATTAAAAATACAAGTTGGAAAATTTTCAGATAGAATCATTTTTAATGTAACATGGCATAAATCCCTCTAAGAAGATATTCATGGGGAATAAGAGGATATTAAATAGGTGATTTGAATTCCATATTCTTTTTCCATGGATCTATCACATATTACATGTTATTTACTATATATTATTTTTACAACATATACTTTATGGTAGGAAAATATCAATTATATTTAGAATAACTGAAAAGGAATCAATCAGAACAATCTGATTGTACTTGAGGAAGTATATGGGATATGTTCCCGGTATGTAAAGAGAAATGTATACTAGTTAAAAGGGGACACAAAATCATCTTCCTATGAATCAATATGATCTAACATCACAGTTATAATAAGGTAATGAGTAATATAAGCTAATTCAATCTAGTGTTATTAATGTCCAAAAATATCGAGTGTGTTACAGCTTCTGAGGTGGATAAAGAAGTAGATTAAAATACACAATGATTTATTCTAGTTCTTTTAATCACACCTATTATGTAAAGTTTTATCATGATGATAATCCTTCTATAGGTATTATCCAAGATGTCGAGTTTAGATAGTTTAAAAATGATATATACTTGGGGATATCTATAATGTCTTGGATTTTCCATGTATTATTTTTAAATATTATATGGAATTATTTCGAGACCGAGCGCGAGGACGACACATCATTATGAGGCCCAGTGAGCCCGGAATGGTGGTTTGAACTTTTTTAAGTTAAGTGAGTTGGCACTTGTGCATGGTTGTGGCAGTTTCTAAATGGATGCCTGAATTAAAAATCAGAGGGCACCGTTGCATCCGGGGTGATGAGTTTACCTAAGAACGAGCATAACCTCATCCGGCACAGGTCGAGGGGAAAAGTTAATTTTCGGATGTTTTAAGTAAAATAAAATAAAATAAATTTGCAGGTTTATTTTACTTCTTTTATGGAAACATCCGCTGCAGCGCGGCAGCTGTTTCCTTAATTAAATGGCATGTCATAATGACTCAAGAATGGAAAGTTGGACCCATTAATACCGCAGCATATTTTTGAATATCAAATATGTTTCCCTTTTTATTGGGATAATAGAATGTCGATCGTTGGCGAAAGATTGAGAGAAACGCTAGAGAAAACTCTCGGCGACGAACGACAACGGATTAAAGCTGTGAATCGCTGTGCCAACAAGGTTGGAGGATCTCAATGACGACGATATCATGGCCTCTTCATCGGCGATTGATCCCTTCTTGAGGTAGGGGTTTGTTATTTAATTTTTCTTTTCCATGTTTTCGATTTGAACGACGAACGTGGATCAACCACGAACACGTTGATCCGTGGATTCGTAAATTCTTGCGGGAGGGTTTTATTTAGGATGATTTTGGGGAATTAATCCACGTTGATTATTGTTGTTGATTTCTGCTCCATTTAACCCTATTAACAGGAGCGGATCAATGCCGTGACGAACGAAGGTGGAGGTTCGTTACTCAAATTTGTTTTATTGGATTTCTTCCCTTTTCTTTCACGTGTTCTTCGCGTTCTTCATGAGGAGATGAACAACAGATATTTGTGCGTCCGTTTTGCAACGCAAAAATCCAAAATTGAAGAATTGACACCATAATGACCTTGTGGAGGTGCGACGACGATGGCGGATGACGAATTGGACCAGATCGGGAAGGGTCGTTCTTCAACCATTCTTCGCATGGGAAGATCAAAGCATATTTTCAGGGCTGATCAGAGGTCTAGAAACACTGGAAGAAGCTTCGTGGCATTGAGGCGACCAAAACCTAGGAGTTTCGTGGTGATTGGATGGCTGGATCGACGAACAGAGCATCACCGGAGGCGCGATGGTGGAGGTCCGCATTTCTGGAAATTTCCAGAATACACGGCGTGTACTCCCGAAGAACATGCCGTTTAGTACTAGCAGTGGTGGCTAGGGTTTAGAGGGTTGGAGAGTAATCACACGGCATGTGACCTAGGTCACACAATGTGTTAGGCTCACCCTGAAGCTTGGCGTGTATTTTGGGAAGTACACAGACACGGGTTGGACTACATGGCTTCAGGCGACAAGATATGTACAGCATGACAGAGGCAGATACGTGGAACTCAGTGTGTATCCAGGGGGTACACAAACACAGGATATAGTATACGACCATGTACTCCATCACACGGCCAGGTGAGGCCAATAACGCGGGTCACCCCGTGTACCGATTATACGGGTTGGAATACACAGGTTGATGACCGTGTACGGGCACATGGACAGCATACACGGAGCTAACCCCAATCACTCAGACGCGGCATGTACACTGTACTAATTTTCGTGTACTCAGTTTTTTCTACACGTCAAGCCTTACGACATGGGTCATTGTACACGGGCAGTACCCGAGGTCAGACAACACGGCGTGTAACTTTTCTACACGCCGTGTACTTTTTGGAAAACGGAATGGTCCTCTTATTCACCATATCTTAGACATATTTCATTTGGTTTAGTTCCCCTTCTTCTCGTTCCCTTGAAGGTCAGGCATCATTTAATTTTACAGGAGTATGATACCTTTAGCAGGACTTTCTATGATAGAGTCAGGCATCCATCCGAGAGGCCCGAATCGAGATCCTCTATCCATTCTTTACCCTAGGTAGAGTCCAGCATCGATGTGACCAATTCCACTAGGCATCGATCCTCTACCTAGAAGGTGAATTCCGGATGAATCGCGGTATCCTTCATGGATCAGGCAGTGATCCTCATCTATGTATCGTGATCTTTCCCACTCAGGAGTATGTCTCCCATAATGAGTGCATCTATCAATCGTAACCTTCTCACTCAGGATTGTGTCTCTCATAATGAGTGTAACTACCTATCATGACGCTTCCCGACGAACAGTACTTCTAAGATGGACTTCATCAGATCTATGAGAATTGTGGAGTGTGTTCTCCCGGAACGAGTACTTCGTGGAATCTTTGAATTGAACCCCTAGCTGGGGGTATGTAGTTGTGTGACTTGTCTCTAGACTACGGGTCTGGGTTTAGAGTATATCTGGTTTGTGCTATATATTCTGTAGACATATACTATGCATAGCTGATTGTACCTTTAATTTTTGTACTACTTTGTGGTTTCCGGGGTCCTCTACTGAGTATTGTTATACTCACCCCTACACGGGCTTTGCCCGCACGTGTCATGTCTTGTGCAGACGAGCAGCCTTTTGACAGAGTCCAGGGCGAACCAGGATAAGACCAATCTTTTTGAGTTCCCTACAGGCCGAGGCGTTCCTATGAATACAAACATCAGTCCCAGTACCTTTTGTGTTTAAAGGTTGGACTTTTAATTTTTCATACTTTTGTTTTGGTGGGCTTGTATTCTGGCCCAGTTTACTTTCAGTACTTTACGTTCTGTCGTACTATGTTGGTTGGGTTTAGTTGTACGCATGCATTTTTGTTCCTTAGTGTTTTTACATTTTAGCATTTGTTGGCTTGGAGATGTGTGCATGTGTACAGGTGCTTAGGCAATGCCTCCCATGATTAGTAATATGCCTACTCGGTGCTAGTCACCAGCCCCTGGCCTATTGGAGGCAGGTTTGGGGAGTTACGGAACGGGCCCCACTAGGACGGGTTGTGAAAATATCATCTCTTGATGAGTTTTACTCAAGGAGGTGAAGTCATAGAGAGTAAAGTATCCCCAGAGCGGAGACATGGTAGGACTATGTCTAAATCCATATCTCAATAGAAATAAGATCTTATCATGTGAGAGATAACAGAGTTAACTAGAAAGTTGGCTCTAGTGCAAGTGGGAGTGTTGTAATAGTGGGTGTTATATACCCAACTTAAACCAAACTTTTTGATTACCATAACATGAATACAATGAGTTATACATGATGAACTCTTACCATAATAGTATTGATATTTATACATTCACTATTTATATGGTAATTTCCATATATTATTTATCATGTCAAAATGTTATAATAGTTCTCAAGATATAATGAGAACCTCAAGATACGATGACACTAATATTAAATATATGTATTATGGTTTAGATACATCATACAAACTATACACAAATGTTTTCTGAATATCAAGTGTTGGGGGCTCATAATCATTGAGGCATCTTCTCATTAATTTCATATATGTTGGTCTATAATAGGTGACATCATTATGAAAGACCCGCCAATAGGGACACGACATGTTTCAGGTGTAATTAGTTGTTCTTATCTATGAACATGTGTAATGGTATCCTGACTTGAGATTATTATTAGTGTATACTATTTGATTTCATACATTTATGTAAGGAAAAAACTATGGTAATAAAGTCATAGTGAGGTATCATTTATTGGTTGTGTCATTGGTAGTATGGCATTGATTGAATAATCAAGAAATAATTTGTCACTTTCGATTGGAAGAGATATCTCGAGCCTAGTTTATCAAGATGGTAGTACCTTTAATAAATACATGTCCATTATAGAAGAAGGTAATTCCATCTATTAAGGTCAATGAACAGTAAATCATTAAAGGATGATGACATGAAGTGTGTGTCTTGCTTTATGAGATATCATGAGATAATGAGATTATATTACGCAGTGTGTGTTCCTAGGATGGTTTTCATTACTATGTATATTCCTTATCTCTTTATAAGCCTTTATGGGTTTATAAACTTTGATACTATTATGTAAATATTATTCACTGCTATTGAGATAAGGTCCTAGAGGGTCACACACAATATCATATTCAATAGTTTTCCCTATTTAGTTGAATGGGTGAATAAGACTTAGTGGAACCCACTATGGGGTCTAAGATGTTTTTCAAGAATTAATGATTGAAAATAAATAAATAAAGTCATTATAATTCGAGTATAGAATAATTGGGTTGGAATTATTTTTTAAATGTATTTACATGTATTTAAGAAAATACATGGAGAAATATTATATTAATGAATATTATTTTAATATTCATGATTTGTATAATATTGTGGGAATTAAAAATCGAGTTAATGACTTGGTTTTATCATAAAATATAGTTATTATATATTAAAAGTAGGTAATAAAATATAAATGATGTTTATGATGTTGTTAGTTCATCATAACTATTCATTCATTGCTTATTTAGTGTACGTTTCTTATACTAGGGTCAGGGAACCCTGTCTGGGTATTTAACATCCACTATATAATTTGAGGATAGGCACATATCTAGTGTACTATTCATTCAAAGGAATTAATAACCTCTCTATCCTCCTATATCCTAGAGAGATTAAGAATCCTTCTGATTGTTCGATCCAAGAACACCTTCAAAGATCGAAGTAAGTGAGTTGTGGTGATCATTGGGACATCAAACAAATCATTAGAGATCCGTGATAGAACCTGAAATTTGATTATTGGTGTCCACATGGATTCTTGAATCATGTATGGATGATATAGATGGGTTTGAGCTCAGATCCTTTGAGAAATGATCAATAATGATGGGAATATGTTGACTGTGTCTTCAAATCAAAAGATACATTTCTCAGTTTATATTTTTTTCTTAAATTCATCACGTGATATCCTCAAGATTTTACCGGGGCTATGTTTCACTAAAGATAACATAGTTATGTCAATTTATGATGAAATATTTAAATCTCCAACCTATCGGATTCCATAATGTTCCCTAGTACCTTCAATATATAGGTTTATAAGATCGTTTTAATTCATTAAAATGAATTATATTAATAAAATAAGTTATTTTTTGTCATAAATTATTATAAATTAATTATTAAATAATTTTTAAATCATATTTTTTTCATAATATATACTATATGTGCTCACTATATTTTACTATTTAGTTTAAAAGTTGATTATCTCAAAAAATTATGAAAAAAACACAATTGGGTATTTTTTATGTGTTGGTTTAAATTTAATATCCTTTTATTAAAATAATTATCTTTATATAATAATTTTAATTTTTAAATAAAACTCTTTCTATTTCAGAATCATGTGTTTGGTGCCCAAAATTTATAAACTCATTCTTCTAGTAAATATAATTTTATTTCTAATTAAAATGTGTATAATTATATTACTATTCATTGAAACATTAATTTAATTATTAATTATATTATTATTAAATTATTTTATTCATTTTACTAGACACTTTCATGAATAACTGGTGTATTTTTATTACAATAGTCATATTTCTAGTAGCCACATTCCAATGGTCAGATCCCAATGGTCAGATTCCAACAATAAGATTCCAATGGTCATATTACCCTATATATATATATACACTTCATTCGATCATCCTAAAATCATTCATATATTTCCCTTAGCAACCATGTATATTCCTATGTTTATTTTTTTTCTTCATAATAGCAATATTCCTCATATAATTATTATTCATTTTTAGTATGATTCTCTAGAGTATAATATTATTATGTTTCCCTATATCATTAATTGTTTCATGGTACTAGTATTATTTATTACTATAAATGTAATTTCAAAGTTTTTTGTTGTATTAATCTATATTCTAATGTATTATATTATAATAAAACATGATTATTCATTACTATAATTTTTTGGTATTACATTCTCCCCTTACAAAAAATCCATCCTCAAAATTGTAAATCAATATACAAAAAAATTGGATAATCATTTATCATTACATCCACTTTCTCCCATTCTTCCTTGTAAAAAATAATATTCCTCTATAGCACTTTAACTAGTTGATTCATTCAATTCCATGGTTCTTTCTCTCTCATATCAACAGTTTTAAACGGTTATTCATTATATGATAAGTCGGGTTCCAACTAAACTTGATCCACCATAAAAACATGGGAAGGGTCTGTAATATACTTCCTTTGAACTGATATATGGAAGACATCATTCACTTGGGAGAGGTTTGGTGGAATAAAAAAATGATATGTTATATCACCTACCCACTCTAATATTTTAAATAGACAAATATACCATTGTATTATCTTTCATTTATTTCTAAATATCATGGAACCTTTACATGAAAATATTCTTTGAAGACATGGTCCCCAAATTGGAATTCAAGATCCTTTATTCAATTTTCTTTTTCTATCTACTTTGGGATTACTTGATATGATCCTGGGTCGATCTCACTTTATATGATGTTTCATCCACATGTTCTTGGACCAATAAATTCATTTCTCTAACTTTATTCCAACATGTTGGAGTCAAAAATATTTTTCTTTACAAGGATTCATATGGTTCATTTTAATGTTGGAGTGTTAACTGTTAATGTAATAAAACTCTATCGGTGATAAATATTGACCCCAACTTTTTTATAAGTCAAGAGAGCAAGACATTACTATATCTTATAATTTTTGGATAGTCCTTTCAAACTACCCATACATTTAAGGGTGATAGTTTGTGCTAAGATTAAGCTCAATATTTAAAATCATTCTAAAAACTCCTCTAAAATTTTGTTTTAAACCTTTGGTCATGATAGGGACTACAGAAAATGGTGTTCCATGAAGTTTCAAAACTTTATTTATATACATATTATTAATATGGTCCAGTAGGAAAACTTCTCAGATTGAAATGAAATGAGAAAAGTTCGTAATATGGTCTACAATGAGATGTATTACATTATGCCTCTTGGATGTTTTAGGAATCCCAGTAAAAAAACATAGTAATATTATCCTACTTCCACTCTGGTATAGGTAAATGTTGTATAACACCTTGGAAAGTTTCCTTCTAGCTGTCACTGTTGGAATACTAAGTATCTTTCAATATAATTTTAAATATCTCACTTCATATTTCCAACCAAAAATATTCTATAATTTTCGTATATATATTCATGTATCTAGGATGTATAGATAAATTTAAACTGTGAGAATCATCTAATAAATCTTTTTTTATCTCTGTTAATGATGGAAAACAAAGCCACTTACCAAATCATAAAACACCATCATCACTAATATTAATGTTAGGTAATTTTCTATTCTTCACCTCTACTATATTATTTTATGATGCCTTATAATTTATTTTGGATTTCTTAATCTTATCTAATAATGAAGGAAGGGTAATTACATGTATTAATAATGATTTTTCTTATTCAATCATAACACCCATGTCCATCCTTACTAAATCCTTTAGAATTGGATCATTATCCACCCTGATCATGGATAATATACCATGGTATATTCTACTCAATGAATATACTACCTTGTTTTTGTTCCCAGGATAGAATCTCCTTTACCTCATATTAAGATATTTCTAAGTAAATATGTATTTCAAACTCTTATAATCAATGAATATATAACATCTCTCACTATATAGATAATGTCTCCATATCTTTAGAGAAAAGATCACTTATTCCAAATCTAAATTATATGTTTGATAATTTACTTCATGGGGATTGAACTATTGAGATACATAATCCACCACTCTATCATTTTTCATTAGAACACACCCAAGACATTTCCTTGATGAATCATTGTAAATTAAAAACATTTTTTTACCATATAGAAGAGTTAATATAGGTGATTTTACCAATATCCTCTTAAATTTCTCAAAGATATCTTTACATTCCTTTATCCATGTGAAATTGACCCCCTTATGTGTTAACTTGGTTAATAAGTTAGATAATTGAGAAAAAAAATTGACAAACCACCGATAGTATCTTATTAAGATAAGGAAACTATGTATTTTAGTTATATTCATAGGTCTTAAACATTCCATGAGAACCTTTTTTAAGGTTCAATTGATATACCATCATTTGATACAATATTTATAAGAAAAGAAACATATTGAATCCAAAATTAACATTTAATAAAATTCCCATATAAATCCTTTTTCCTAAGAACCTCGAGCCGAAATCACAAATCAATTTTATGCTCCTCATAACTCTTAGAGAATATAAGAATATCATCAATAAATAATTCCAAAAACTTATCAAGATAGCCCTTGAAAACACAATTCATCATCTCCATAAACAAAAAAAAGGTTCATTAGTTAAACCAAAAGGTATTAATATGAACTCATAATAACCATGACTCATATGAAGTATTGTCTTCATGATATTATCCTTCATAACATTTAATTAATGATAACTATAATGAAGATAAATATCTAAAAAGTATTGATCTTGTTGAAGTGTATCAAAGAGGTCATCAATATGAAGAAATGGGTACTTTTTCTTTATACAATTTCCATTGATTTCCCTATAATCAATACATAACCTCTTTAATCTATCCTTATTAATGGATAAATCAAGTGTTCCCCACAGAGGAACACTTGGATGAATTAAACCCTTATCACATAATTCTTTTAATTGCTTCTTCAACTCAACCAACTCCACTGGATCTATTATATAAGGAGGTTTTGATATAGGTTTTTCATCCAAGATAATCTCAACAGATAATTTAGCTTCTTTATTGAATGGAAATTTAGGTAATTACTTAAGATATACATTAATACACTCCTACAAAATAAGCACATATACTATTCTAAAAACCACTTTACCGATCATATATTGAATTTCCTCTATAACTTCCCCAAGGATTTCATTAATTTATGCTACTGGGGGTGGTTCCAAAAACGTATTAGGTAATGGAATCTCCCCTTGAAAAATAAGTAATCCCATACTTTCCTCTCTAATTATAACATACTTATCTTTATAATAGACCCTTTATTTATAATTCTAGACTCAATCCATCCCCAAGATAACATCAAAACCCACCATTAATATGATGATCAGATTCACAACTAGAAAACACCCATGCATTCTGGTTTGAATCCCTTAATTTATCTTTATTTCAATCAAAGTACCACTCATCTTTTTGATATATAATCACTCCTTAATACATCATGGGGTGATTTAATATTCTAATCAAAACATGTATGATATAAATGAGTGTGTGAATCCCAAATAAAATAATATATTAGCTAAATTTGAGTGTATAATCAAATTTCCATTTATCATATCATTACTAACATCAACTTCAACTCTTTTTTTTAAAAAAACTTTAGCCCTAGTCTATAGACTTCTTCTAGGAAAAATTCCCTTGGTGCTTATGTCATCGATTAGAGTAATGTTAAATCTTTCTATAGTAGAATAATTTCACATTAACTGGTTATATCTTTCCTATTTACTTATTATCTTGATTAAAATTCACTCCACATTAAAATCATATACCCAACCATTTGAAGAAGTTATCTAGGTTTTTTCCCACATTTATTAAATATAGGGAACTCCACTCTTCCCTTATTTTTATTTCCAGTTATTCTTCCCACTTAATGATCATTCATCCTCTTATTATTAGATTTTCTTTTATAAATGAAGGATTTTGAAAAATCCTTCTCAATATTGATATCACTTATTACAATTTCCTCATATGATGAAAATATTTTAGAGATAAAATATCTTTGAAGACTTTTATTTAAACCATAAAATAGATGATCAATATTATTTTCTAGATTTCATAAATAATCTATGATATATCTCACTAATTTTGTGAAATTAACCTCATACTCAGTTAAAATTTCTTATTTATTTTGTTATAAATTTGTTAATTTCATTTCCATCTTAGTACATTGCACCTAGGAAAAATATTTTTCTAGGAAAATCACTTTAAATGTACTCCACTCCATGCCTTCTATCTCCTCTTCCATCTTAGTATTTTGAATTATGGATCACCATTGGTCATTATATCACCATAAATGATACACACCCATGATAATTTTTTCCTTCTCAGTACACCCCAATTCCATAAATATGTTCTATATGGAATTAAAGAATTGATCTTCCACCATGGTATTAATGGGACCACTGGACAATAGAGGTTATTACTACATAAAATAATCTAAATCAGTTTATCTTTGCTGAGGGACAATAGGTTGATCCATGCGGACCGTGGTTTTTTTCGTAACCTGATTCAATTTCCATCAGATACTAATAATTTGTTTAGAACTGATATTAACTCCATTATCATGATTATCCAGAAAATCACAAAAATTTACTCAATTGTTGGCTTGGTTTCCATTTATTCTAGTAGGTTCCATGATCTATCAAATTTCATGTATTAGTAAGTGATATTATAAACCACTAATATATAATAAAAGACTTATATATTTTTCCCTAAAATATGTTCATACACATTGAAAACCTATAAAAAAATCTATAATAATCTCTATAATTTTATAAATGTAAAATCTATGGTCTCTTACTACATTCTTTTAAATCTAGTTTTTAAGGTTTCTACCGAAACTTTCTATAATACCAACTATAAAAACCCCAACCATAGTCACCAAGAGTTATTGAGTTATTTATTAAATGGTAATTAGGAAACATGAGATTACATTCCCAAGATGAAGGTTTGATAGTACCCAAGAGGCTAAATATATAAAAATTACATTACATCATGAAAAATTACAACATTTAAGTAAAATTCATTATTCCTTAGTGTTATCCATAGGGTCAATCATACATAGTATTTCACTTCATTACCTTTGAAAATGGGAAACAAAAGTAAGTCGTGATCTCAAATGATTATCAAGGGATAATATACAATAGAAGATAATATAAAATAAACAATAAAATAGTAACATATAAACAATCAATGTTTCATTACATAATCCATGAATGTAAAAATAAATAAATGAGTAAATGGTCACATAATGATAGAAATGTTAGGAATTCATAATGTCAGACATCATAAACCTATTTTTGAGTCCTTAAGCCAATTAATCATACATAAAGGGTAAGGAAACTCCCATTACCCTATCATAGTTGTCTCATGATACCTACCAATTCACTAAGGGGCTATATAATTTTTAACTACAATCGATCACATAAAAGTCCAATGCATTCCATCACATAATATATGGAATATATATATATATAAATTTATATGAGACCTCACCACTTACGTTCGATTACCCATTAAATTAATTTAATTGTTTTATTAATGTAAATTCTAATAGATGACATAAGTTTCAAGGGACATGATAGATCCTTTAGCACCATCTTGGTGTCTTAATCACTGATGGATAAGGAATGTTTATAAAATGTTAGATATGAAAAATATAGACCTTAAAGGTGTGATAATTTAAGCAAATGAATGTATTATCCCTAGTATGTGATTCCTTATACACTTCCCTGCATAAGAGAGTGTTGGACTAATACAATAAGCTTGGGTAATCCATTATGGAACTTTCAGATGCCTAAGAGTCATTTGACTGGATGATTAGGGAATGTGTTGAGTGTTCCTTCCCCACTAGTATATGAGCACCTGAGTGTGTAAACCATGGGTAGATTGAGGATAGGTTGGGTGAGTGGGATGACCTAATATGAGGATGGAAAGAGAGATAGACATTATTCTATCTCTATATAGTGGTGTCAATGGGGATTATCCTATGAAGCTAATCAGACCATATGATAATTAGGGTGATGCTGAAGAATTTTATACCCAATGGGTGATGGTATTAACCCAAGAGATATGATTAAGATAAGGGAACCTGTGTAGGGTATCCATGCTATGATGTAACCTACGAGGCCCTAGAGGGTGCCCCAGTGTTATGTTAACCCCTTGGAGGGTTATTGTGAGAATAGATATTGATGATTTCATGAATTTAATTAGAACCAAAATTGATGGTGTGAACTTGATATGGCTACAATGGTGAAAATAGGTCAAATAATTGAGAGTTTGACATGGTTATTTGTGATGGGTTGGTCATATTTCCAACCCTGGTTATTTTATATGAGATTTTTTGGGGTAGATTTTATCCCCATTATTATCTTATATGAGATGTTACTGAGTTGAACCAGACCCTTGGATGTATGATTTTGATTCCAAGGATTACCTCTATAGGATCTTTTGGATGTACTTGATGATGTTGTGAGAGATTCCTAGTGATTACTAGGATATTTTATTATACCTTATGGTGTTTTGAGAGATTCATAACTATTCCTAGGATCTAGAATTCTAACTTATAGAGTTGGGATATATTCCCATTTATTCCTATGATATGGTGTTTTACCTTGTGATGTTAAGAGATATCACTATAACTCCAAGGATCTAGTATTATACCTTATGATTTTGGAAGATATTATATAAGTCCCCAGCCTTAAACATTACATAATCTTGAATTAAGTTAATAATTAACATTGAGGATATTTTCAGGTTTATATCTTTAGATAATTAGTTCATAACTTATACATAACAATTTGAATATTACATGTAGACACTTCTACTCAGTATCCATTTTTTCATAAAATAAAAACTCTTAAAATAAAATAAACATGTTTAGTTCAATGTTTTAATCATCATGACTTTTCCTTGATACCATCCTTGACCCTAATCCACTTAACGTCCTATGAAAAACATTTCAAAAACTTGGGATGATCATGAAAATCTCAATAAGGGATACACAATGAAGGAAAACTGTTAGTTTTTCAAAACAACAAGTAAACCATGAATACATTATCATAAGTAATAATTTTCACCTTTATAAAGTAGTAAATACTATTCACTGAACAAAATCTCATTGATTAACCTTTTGTAACCAAAATATTACCATAAAACCCATAGAAAGCACACATAACATATAAAGGTAACTTGGAACATAAACATACTTAAATGGAATAACCATACAGTTGACTTCCACACATATCACTAAATGGAATATCTATATGACCGACTTCCATACCCAATGCATTGGAGGTTATAATGTAACCACCCATCCTTGTTTTATCATGGAACCACCCGTCGTTTGGTTTATCACCCATCAAATGTCAAATTACCATCACATAATATATTGAAAATATCAACATTTCAATAATAAAATTTAATTTGAAATCATAAGATATAATTTCAAGATATTGAAATACTTAACCCACTTCAAAAACCATTTTCAATACCAAAACACCCAAAAACAGAATAAGGGGTTTCTTTTTCATTTTAAAAAACATTAAGGATTATAGAGGAATCCAAATAACGATTATGGCAGTGGAGAGGTCATTGTCGCCACAAACATTAAAAACATTCCTTTTGTCATTTAGTAAAACGCTTCATATAAAAAAATTCCCTTTTAATTAAAGTAAAATTAAAAGGGGTTTATTATACATTATGTAAAATAATGAGGTGTATATTATCAAAAAAACGCCTCAATGAAAGGAGATTGAGATGAATCCCCTTACCTCATGTCCAACTTGACTCGTTCATTCTTTAATTTTCTGAATAATAAACTTAAGTTAATTTCTAATTGTTTAAGAACCCTTTTCAATTATATTATTCATTTTATGTGACTTATTACCTTTCAATAACAATTAGTTAATTATTTGAGTTCATATCGGACATTTTGTCGATGTTCGGAACTTGAGTCAAAAATGAATTTGTTATAATTAAAAATTGTCCATGTGGTTGGAATTCCATTATCTCCAGAATGATATTAATGATTTATATATCATATATATCATATATATCTAGTATATATGTATTTATAATAGTCCATATCATTTGGATATATGGAAATGAAATGCACCGTTCATGGAGACGGTAAGCCGTATGTACGCATGAATGTTACTTCCATTTTATTTTTTTCATTTTTAAAGGAATTAAAATCTAATGATACATAGATATATTATTATTAATTTATAATATAATATTTTATATACATTAGGTAAGTTCATTAACACCATCATTTATACATTCCATTTACGATATGAACGAGTCATATCACTTTGAGGGGGTGGTAGTCCGCACTTCCTCAAATGAAATTATCATATATATACAACATGAAAATAATAAATTTATGTTCTAAAAGAGAATTAAAGAAGCATAGAGATAAAATAAATATCATAAATATCATATATAATTATATCTCTATCATAATGGCCACCATAATATGTGGTAGGAGAAGATTGAACAATCATCGTTTCGTGAGGCAGTAGTTCTCCATCCACAGAAACAATATGTTCTATACCCATTAGATGAAAGTGTGTGTAAGTGTAGTTATAATAATTCTCATAAAAATAACCTAGTATATTTATAATACTAGTTTTTTTATATAAATAAATAATAAGAAGAGCATAGGAAGTGAAGAAGTAAAATAAAAGAAGAGAACTTGAGGGAAGGCATTACCTTTAAATCGGGTAACTCCCTTTGGTTTGAACCAAAAGGATTTCTTGAAGTGACTTATCCCTAAGGTAAGGCTTCTAGAATAAATATAGGGATTTTGGGAGCTTATTTGGGCAGATTTTGGACAAGCCAAGTGGCTTGATAGGTGTGAGTAAGGGTTAGAGGTGATGGATTTTTATAAGGGGGAGAAGGGGCACTTTAGGAAAGTTTGAAAATATTATTTTATTATAAACTAAATTTCGGTTTCAAAAAGTCCCAAACTCATTAAATTAAAAGATAAGATGACTATTATTCAAAATAATCTCAACCAATAGGTTTTAGAGAATTTTAGGGCATAAAAGTTACCTTATCTTTTAACTTTAACCTTTAGTTAACTAATTTAACTTTTACCATGTACTCTTGTATATTCATACTATATGGTTAATATATTTACTATAAAATGAAAAAAGATCAGAAAATGGATAATTAATGACATTTTTAACATCGTATATTTCATTTTTCCGAATATTATATTTTTATAATTATTTTATCATTTAATAAAATAGTATTCATTTTAAAAACTCATTTATGTAAATTTATAAACTATTCATATCAAGACTTTAAAAAAACTATAAAAACTTGATTTTTTCAAAAAACCTACATTAATTAAAATATAATAAGTTATAATCATCCATAAAATTCGTGTATGACATAAAAAGTTTCACAATAAATTTATTTTAATATTTATAATCTCATTTATTTAAAACATTCATTAATGAGGTAATCATTACATCATAATTGTGTCATAAATAAATTTATTTATTTTATGTATAAAAATTATAAACAAAATACCATGATATAGGAAATATTTTTATATTTCTAATGAAT
The DNA here is from genome assembly GCA_963277665.1 of Viscum album. Classification (NCBI taxonomy): domain Eukaryota; kingdom Viridiplantae; phylum Streptophyta; class Magnoliopsida; order Santalales; family Viscaceae; genus Viscum; species Viscum album. The sequence continues at coordinate 1,189,133,568 of OY728164.1, forward strand.
ATTTTTAGTCGAAAATATCACTTATATAACCCATTAAAAAAATTGTTTTACTAAGATATATATGTTTATGTTACATTTTCCTTAACTTTAAATTAATTTTAATAAAGTGCCATTTTCACTTACAAGTGGCTACAGGGGGTCCAAAAATCAACCCAAGGATTTCCATGGTCATAAATGTATAATATAATAGGATTAAGACACATGTTAGGGTAATTTAATATTATTATAATATTATTTTTTACCCTTATTTACCAGATTTACCCTTTAACTATGGTAAATAAAATATTTACTGAAGTTACTATTCATAAGGTCTAAAAATAAAAGCTAACTATTTACATAATTTAGACCTCCTGATTCCAAATATAGAATCCATTTTTCAAAATTCAAAACACAGAAGTTTCAGAAATTAATTTAAAATTAATTCTAGTTGTCAAAACCAAAAAATGTGTTTTTAAGAAATAATAACTATCAAAAGATTTAAATTTTTTTATCTCTAATTTCAAAGTTAAATTACTTCAAATTACCAAAATTGGATTAAATGGTAAAAATATAATATAATTACACATTAAAACTAATTAAAAATATAATCTAACCATATAAATAAATTATATTAAAAGGCATTTTTGAATTAAAATGCCGTATTTTTCACTATTCATTAAAAAATGAACATTATCAAAAAAAATACCAAAATTTCATCCAAAGTAATTTTTGATGTCCCTATTCTAAATAAGAATTTTATTTTTTCAAATAGAACATATAAAAGTGACAAAAACTATATTTAAAAAGGGTTCTCCATCAAAAGGTGGTAAATCGACCTTTTAAAGAATATTAGAGTATATATGCTTAAAATTGGATTCATTCACAATTTAAGCCTCAAAATTTTATTGGATAAAGGTAAAGAAATTTAAAAAATATGTATAATCATATTGTAGTTAGTTCTGTTCATTCCCGCCAGTACAACAACTAGGCATTAACTACCATTTAAAATAATATTATATTATTATTTTTTAGTATGACTTAGCATTGTGTGCAACATAAGACATCAGAGAAACCCAGAGTTGCGTGTTGGGTACGCCATCAAACATAGAATCCATTTTAAAGTAAAATTAATATTTAATTCACAAATATTAATACATATGAAAATATCATATCCTTTCTTTACCTGGGATGTTACATATTCTTAGTGATTACTAAGATCATGAGTTGTACCTTATGATGTTAGGATTTATGGGTAGTGATTCCTAGGATTTGGTCACTACACCTACTAATTTTATATGAGATTCCTAGGATCTAGTGTTGTAATTGATACTATACGAGGTACCTCAGGTACACCTTGGGATCCATCATTTGCACTCATTATGTATCGAGTGTATTATGAGATGATCTGGGTGGTATGATCTGACCTCTAGGTGATTTCATGTTCATATAAGGTAGAGGCTGAGTGTTGGAAGATCAAGATAAAGCATCTAGATAGTCATTTCTACAAATACCAAGTGTGTTATATATTCTGAGTTAGCTAAAAAGGCAAATTAAAATACACAATGATTTATTCTGATTCTTTGAATCACACCTAGTATGTAAATTTTTATCATGATGATAATCTTTGTACTGGTTTTAGCCAAGATGTCGAGTTTAGATAGTGTAAAAAGGATATATACTTGAGGATATCATCTCTTGAGGATTTTTATTCAAGGAGGTAAAGTCATATATAGTAAAGTATCCACATAGCAGAGACATGTCATGCCTATGTCTAAATCCACATCTCAATAGAAATGTGATCTTATCATGTGAGAGATAATAGAGTTAACTAGAAAGTTAGCTCTAGTGCAAGTGGGAGTGTTGTAATAGTGGGTGTCATATAACCAACTTAAACTAAACTTTTTGATTAATTTATCATGAATATAGTGAGTTATACATGATGCACTCTTACCATAATAGTGTTAATATTTCTACATTCACTATTTACATGGTAATTTACATATATTATTTATCATGTTAAAATGTTACAGTAGTTCTCAGGATATAATGAGACCCTCAAGATATGATGACACTAATCTTAAACATATTTCTTATGGTCTAGGTACATCATACTAACTATACACAAATGGTTTCTAAATATCAGGTGTTGGGGTCTCATAATCATTGAGATATCTTCTCATGAAGTTCACACTTGTTGATTTATAATAGGTGACATCATGAGGAATGGTCCACCAATAGGGACACCACATGTTTCAGGTGCCATTAGTTGTTTCTATCTATGAAAATGTGTAATGGTCTCCTGGATTGAGATTATTATTAGTGTATACTATTTGATTTTATACTTTTATGTAAGGAAAAAACTATGGCAATAAAGTCATAGTGAGGTATCTTTCATTGGTTGTTTCATTGGTAGTATGGCATTGATTGAATAATCAGGAAAGAATTTGTCACTTTTGATTGGAAGAGATATCTCGAGCCTAGTTTATCAAGATGGTAGTACAGTTAATAAATACATGTCTATGATAGAAGAAGGTAAGTCCATCTATTAAGTTCAACGAACAATAAAGCAAGAAAGGATGATGACATAAAGTGTGTGTCATGTTTTATGAGATATCATGAGATAACGAGATTATATTACATAGTGTGTGTTCATAGGATGCTTTTCATTACTATGCATATTCCTTATCTCTTTATGGGACTTGATGGGTTTTTAGACTTTGCTACTGTTATATGAATATTATTCATTGCTCCTAAGATAAGGGCCTAGAGGGTCACACACAATAATGCATTCAATAGTTTTCCCTATTCAGTTGAATGGGTGAATAGGACATGGTGGGACCCACTATAGGGTCTGAGATATTTCTCAAGAATTAATTATTTAAAATAAATAAATAAATTCATTATTATTCAAGTACAAAATAATTGGGTTGGAATTATTTTTTAAATGTATTTAAAAGTATTTAAGTAAATACATGGAGAAATATTATATAAATGAATATTATTTTAATATTTATGATTTGTTTAATATTTTGGGAATTAAAAATTGATTTAATGAATTGGTTTTATCATAAAAAATAGTTATTATGTCTTAAAAGTAGGTAATAAACTATAAATAATGTTTATGATATTGTTAGTTCATCATAACTATGCATTTATTTCTTATTTAGTGTACGTTTTTTATACGGGGGTTAGGGAACCCTATTCGGGTATTTAACATCCACTATATAAGTTGAGGATAGGCACAAATCTAGTAGATTATTCATTCAAAGGAATTAAGAACCTCTCTATCCTCCTACATCCTAGAGAGATGAAGACTCCTTCTGATTGATAGATCTAATAACACCTTCACATATCAAAGGAAGTGAGTTATAGTGATCATTTGGACATCAAATAAATCATTGGAGCTCTACGACAGAACCTGAAATTTGAAAATTGGTGTCTGCATCGATTCTTGAAGCATGTATGGATGATCTAGAGGGGTTCGAGCTCAGATCCTTCGAGCAATGATCAATGGAAATGGGAATATGTTGAGTGTGGCTTCAAATCAAAAGAGGTATTTCTCGATTTATATATTTTTCTTAAATTCATTATGTGATATCTTTAGGATTTTTCCGAGGTTGTGTTTCACCAACGATGATGTAGTTATATCAATTTTTGATGAAATATTTAAATCTCCAACCTATCAGATTCCATAGTGTTCCCTGGTACCTTCAATCTATAGGTTTATAAGATTGTTTTAATTCATTAAAATTCATTATATTAATAAAATAAGTTATTTTTTGTCATGAATTATTATAAATTAATTATTAAATCATTTTTAAATCATGTTTTTGTTCTAATAAATACCGTATGTGCTCACTGTATTTTACTATTTAGTGAAAAAGTTGATTGTCTCATAAAATTATGAAAAAAACAAAATTGGATAATTTTTATGTGTTGAATTAAATTTAATATCCTTTTATAAAAATAATTATCTTTATATAAGAATTTTAATTTTTAAATAAAACTCTTTCTAATTCAAAATAGTGTGTTTGGTGCCAAAAATTGAGAAACTCATTCTTCTAGTAAATTTATTTTTTTTCTAATTCAAACCTATGTAATTATATTATTATTCATTGAAACATTCATTTAATTATTAATTATATTATTATTAAATTATTTTATTCATTTTACTAGACACTTGCATGAATAATTGATGCATTTATATTACAATAGTCATATTTCTAACAGCCACATTCCAATGGTTAGATCCCAATTTTCAGATTCCAACAGTAAGATTCCAATGGTCATATTACCCCATATATATATACACTTCATTATAACATCTTAACATCATTAATATATTTCCCTTAGCAACCATGTATATTCCTATGTTTATTTTTTTCTTCATAATATAAATGTTCCTCATATAATTGTTATTCATTTTCAACTTTGATCCTCTAGAGTACAATATTATTACATTTCCCTATATCATTAATTGTTTAATGGTACTGGTATTATCTATTATTATAAATGTAATTTCATAGTTTTTTGTTGTATTAATCTGTATTCTAATGTATTGCATTATAATAAAACATGCTTATTCATTACTATAATTTTTTAGGTATTATATGCTACCCCTTACAGAAATTCAATCCTCAAAATTTTAAATCAATCTATAAAAAATTGGATAATCATTTATCATTACATCCACTTTCTCCCATACTTCCTCGTAAAAAATAAGATTCCTCTAAAGAACCTTAACTTATTGATTCATTCAATTCCATGGTGCTTTCTCTCTCATATCAAGAGTTTGAATCGATTATTCATTATATGATAAGTCGGGTTCCAAATAAACTTGATCCACCATAAAAACATGGGAAGGTTCTAGAATATACTTCCTTAGAAGTGATATATGGAAAAAATTATTCACTTGGGAGAGGTTTAGTGGAATAAAAAAATGATATGTTGTATCACATACCTGCTCTAATATTTCAAACAGCCATATATTCCTTGGTATTATCTTTCCTTTTTTTCTAAATCTCATGGCACCTTTCCATGGAAACATTATTTGAAGACCCGGTCCCCAAATTGGAATTCAATATCCTTTATTAGATTTCCTTTTCTATTTATTTCGGGATTCCTTGATATGCTCCTGGGTAGATCTTACTTTCTCTGATGTTTCATCCACATGTTCTTGGTCCAATAAATTCATTTCTCTAACTTCATTCCAACATGTTGGAGTAAAAAATATTTTTCTTTAAAAGTATTCATGCGGTTGATTTCAATGTTGGAGTGGTAACTATTAATGTAAGAAAAATATACCAGTGATAAATATTGATCCCAAATTCCTTGTAATTCAAGAGAGTAATACATTAGTATATCCTACAATGTCTGGATAGTCCTTTCAGACTAACCATCCATTTAATGGTGATAGGTTGTTCTAATATTTAGATCTATATTTAAAATAATTCTAAAAACTCCTCCAAAATTTTGTTGTAAACATTTGGTCATGATTAGAAACTATAGAAAAGTGTGTTCCATGAAGTTTCATAACTTTATTTATATACATCTTATCAATATGGTCCAGTAGGAAAACTTCTCAAATTGAAAGTAAATGATAAAACTTCATAATATGGTCTATAATTACCCATATTCCATTATTCCTCTTGGATTTTTTAGGAATCCCAGTAAAAAAATATATAGTAGTATTATCCTACATCAACTCTGGTATAGGTAAAGGTTGCATAACACACTTGGAAAGTATCTTTATAGCCTTCATTGTTGGCATACTAAGTATCTTTCAATATAATTTGAAATATCTCACATCATATTTTTCCACCAAAAATATTCTAGAAAATCCTTATATATATTCATATATCCAGGATGTATAAATAAATTTAAATTGTGAGAATCATATAATAAATATTTCCTTATCTTCGGTAATGATAAAACACATAACCACTTACCAAATCATTAAACAGCATCATCACTAATATTAATGTCAGGAAATTTTCCATTCTTCACCTCTACTATATTATTTTATAATGCCTTTTCATTTATTTTGGAGTTATTAATCTTATCTAATAATTAAGGAAGGGTACTTACATGTATTAATAATGATGTTTTCTATTCTATCATAACACCCATGTCTATCCTTACTAAATCATTTATAATTGGATCATTCTCCACCCTCATCGTGGATAAGATACCATGGTCCATTATACTAAATGAATCTATTACCTTATTTTTGTTCCCAAGATACAATCTCCTTGGCCCCATATTAAGATATTTCTATATAAATATGTATTTCAAAATCATATAATCATCAAATATATAACATCTCTCACTATAGAGATAATGCCTCTATATCTTTAGAGAAAATATCACTTATGCCAACTCTAAATTATATTTTTGATAATTTACTTCATGGGGCTTGAACAATTGAGATACATAAGCCACCACTCTATCATTTTTTCATTTGAAAACACCCAATACATTTTCTTGATTAATAATTGTAAATTAAAAACAATTTTTTTACCAGATAGAATAATCAATATAGGTGAATTTACTAATATCCTCTTAAAGTCCTCAAAGATATATTTTCATGACTTTATCCATGTGAAATTGACCCCCTTATGTGTTAACCTGGTTAACAGGTAAGATAATTGAGAAAAAAATTTTACAAACCACCGATAGTATCTTGTTAAGACAAGGAAACTATGTATTTTAGTTATAGTTATAGGCCTTAGAAATTTCATGAGAACCTTTGTTAAGGTTCAATTGATATACCATAATTTGATACAATGTTTCCAAGAAAATAAACATGTTGAATCCAAAATTCACATTTAATAAATTCCCATATAAATAATTTTTATTAAGAACCTCGAGCCCAAAGTGAAAATCAGTTTCATGCTTCTTGTAACTATTAGAGCATATAAGAATATCTTCAATAAGTAATACCAAAAACTTATCAATATAGTCCTTGAATACTTAATTAATCATGTACATAAACAAATAAGGTACATTATTTAACCTAAAAGGTATTACTTTGAACTCATAATAACCATGACTCATATGAAATATTGTCTTTATGATATTCTCCTTCATAACCTTTAATTAATGATAACTAGAGTGAAGGTTAATCTCTGAGAAGTATTGATCTTGTTGAAGCGTATCAAAGAGGTCATCAATGAGAGGAAATGGATACTTGTTCTTTATACCATTTCCATTTATTTCCCTATAATAAATACATAACCTCTTTAATCTATCCTTATTCATGGATAAATAGAGTTCTCCCCATGGAGGAACACTTGGATGAATGAAACCCTTATCACATAATTCTTATAATTGCTTCTTCAACTCAACCAAATCCACTGGATCTATTCTATAAAGAGTCTTAGATATAGTTTTTACATTCAATATAATCTCAACATATAATTTAGTTTCTTGATTTAAGGTAAATTTAGGCAATTCATCAAGAAATACATTAATATACTCCTACAAAATAGGCACATATACTATTCTCAAACCAACTTTACCAGTCATAGATTTAATTTCCTCCATAACTTCTCTAAGGATTTCATTAATCTAGGCTATGGGGTAGTTCTATATAAGTATTAGGTAATAAAATCTCCCCTTGAAAAATAAGTAATCCCATACTTTCCTCTCCACTTATAACATACTTATCCTTATAATAGACCCTTTATTTATAATTATAGAGTCAATACATCCCCAATATAACATCAAAACCCACCATTAATATGATTATTAGATTCACAACTAGAAAAAACCCATTCTTTCTAGTTTTAATCCCATAATTTATCTTTATTTCAATTAAAGTACTACTCAAATTTCTGATAGATAATCAATATTTAATGCATTATGGGGTGATTGAATATTCTTAGCAAAACATGTATGATATAAATGAGTGTGTGTATCCCAAATCAATTAATATATTATCTAAATTTGAGTGTATAATCAAATTACCATTTATCACATCATGATGAACATTAACTTTATCTACTTTTTAAAAAAAATTGGCCCCAGACTATAGGTTTCTTTTGGAAAATATTCCCTTGGTGCTTACGTCATCGATTAGATTAATCTCAAATATTTTTGTAGTATAATAATTTCACATTTAATTATTATATATTTCCTCTTTAATTATGATCTTGATGAAAAATCTATTCACATTAAAATCATACACCCAACCCTTTTAAGAAGGTCTCTTGGTGTTTTCCCACATTTATTAAATATATGGAACTCCACTCTTACCTTATTTTTATTTCCAGTTATTCTTCCCACTTGATTATCATCCATCCTCTTCTTCTTAGGTTTTCCTTTATAAATGAATTATTTTGAAAATTCATTCTCAATATTGATATCACTTATTAAAATTTCCTCATATTATGAAAATATTTGAGAGATCAATGATATTTGAAGACTTGGCTTGAAACCATCAAAGAGATGATCGATCTTATTTTACATATTTCATTGATAATATGTGACATTTCTTGCTAATTTTTTGAAATTAACATCATACTTAGTTATTGTTTCTTCTATATTTTGTTATAAATTTATAAATTTCCTTTCCATCTTAGTACATTTTACCTGGGGAAAGTATTTTTCTAGGAAAATCACTTTAAATTTATTCCACTCCATGACTTTTATCTCCTCTTCCATCTTAGTATTTTGAATTAGGGATCACCATTGGTCATCATCTCCCCATAAATTATACACATCCATGATAATATTTTCCTTCTCAGTACACCCCAATTCCATAAATATATTCTCTATGGAATTAAACCATTGATCTTCCACCATGATATCAATGGGACCACTGAACGATAGAGGTTATTACCACATAAAATAATCTAAGTTGGTTGATCTTTTCTGATGGGGAAATAGGTTTATCCATGCAGGCCATGGTTTTCTTCATAACCTGATTCAATTTCCATAGGATACTAATAATTTGTTTAGAAATAATTTTAACTCCATTATCATGATTATCTAGGCAATCCCCAAAATTTACTCGATTGTTGGCTTGGTTTCCATTTATTCTAACAGGTTCCATTATCTATCAAATGTCATAGATTAGTAAGTAATATTATAAACTAATAATATATAAGAAAATACTTATATATGTTTCCATAAAATATTTTCATATGCATTGAATACCTATAAAAAATTATATAATGATCTCTATAATTTTATAAATGTAAAATTAGTGTTCTCTTACTACATTATTTTAAATATAATTTCTAAGGTTTCTACCAAACCTTTCTCTAATACCAACTATAACAGCCCCAACCATAGTCACCTAGAGTATTTGAGTTATTTATTAACTGGTAATTGGGAAATATGAGATTGCATTCCCAAGATGAAGGTCTGAAAGTACCCAAGAGACTAAATATATAAAAATTAAATTACATCCTAAAAAATTACAATATTTAAGTAAAAATCATTAGTGTTATCCATAGGGTCGATCATACATAGTATTCCACTTCATTACCTGGGAAAATGGGAAACAAAGGTAAATGGTGATCTCAAATGATTATCAAGTGATAATATACAATAGAAGATAATATAAAATAAACAATAAAATTGTAACATATAAATAATTAATGTTTCATAACATAATCCATGAATGTAAAAATAAATAAATGAGTAAATGGTCACATAATGATAAAAATGTTAGAAATTCATAATGTCAGACATCATAAACCTATTTTTGAGTCCTTAATCCAAGACATAATACATAAAGGGTAAGGAAACTACCATTACCCTATCATAGTTATCTCATGAGACCTACCAATTCACTAAGGGGATATATAATTTTTAGGTCACATTGATCACATAAAAGTCCAATTCATTCCATCACATAATAAATAGATTTTTTTATATATAGAAAGTGATATGATGTCTCTACACCTGTGTTTAATTACCCATTAAATTAATTGAATTTTCTTATTAATGTAAAATTCATATGGATGGCATAAGTTTCAAGATCCATGATAGACCCTTTAGCACCAACTTGGTGTCCTGATCACTGATGGATGGGGGATGTTTATGAAATGTCATCCTTGAGAAATATAGACCCTAAAGGGGTGATAATTTAATTTAATGAATGTAGTATCCATAGTATATGATTCCTTATACACCTCATTACATAAGATAGTGTTAGAATAATACAATAATCTCAGGTAATCCATTTTGTAACTTTTAGATGCCTGAGAGACATTTTATTGGATAATTAGGGAATGCGGTGAGTGTTCCTCCCCCACTAGTATATGAGTACCTGAGTGTGTAAACCATGGGTATATTGAGGATATGTTGGGTTAGTGGACTGACCTAGGATGATGCTGGAAAGAGAGATAGACATTATTCTATCTCTCTATAGTGGTGTTAGTGGGTATTATCCTATGAATCCAATGATACCATATGATAATTAGGGTGATGCTGAGGAATTTTATACCCTCTAGGTGATAGGATTGACCCAAGATATATTATTAAGATAAGGGAACCCGTGTAGGGTTTCCATGCTGTGATGTAACCTAAGAGGCCCTGTAGGGTGCCCCAGTGTTATGTTAACCCCCTGGAGGGTTATTGTGGGAATGGATATTTATGATTTTAGGAATCAAATTAGAATCAAAATTTATGGTGTGAGCCTGATATGGATGCAATGGTGAAAATAGGTTGAATACTTGAGAGTATGACATGTTTATGTGTGATGGGTTGGTCATATTTCCAACCTTGGTTATTTTATATGAGATGTTTTGGGGTAGATTCTAGCCCCATTATTATTTTATATGAGATGTTATCAAGTTTAAGAATACCCTTGGATGTATGATTTTGATTCTAGGGATTACCTCCATTAGATCTTGTGGAAGTACTTGGTGATGTCGTGAGAGATTCCTAGTGATTCTTAGGATATTTCATTATACCTTATGGTGTTGTGAAAGATTCCTAATTATTCCTAAGATCTATAATTATAACTTATGGAGTTGGGATAGATTACTATCGATTCATATGATATGGTGTTTTACCTTATAATATTAGAAGATATCACTATAATTCCAAGGATATGGTATTCTATCATATGATGTTGGGAGATATTCTTAGTGATTCCTAAGATCATGAGTTGTACCTTGTGATGTTAGGAGTGATGGGTAGTGATTCCTAGGATTTGGTCACTACACCTGGTGATTTTATATGAGATTCCTAGGATTCCTAGGATCTGGTGTTGTAACTAATACTATGCGAGGTGCCTCAGGTACACCCTGGGATCCATCATTTGCATTCATTATGTATCGAGTGTATTATGAGATGATATAGGTGGGATTATCTGACCTTTGGGTGATTTTATGTATTTATAATGATATTATGAGTGGGAATTCCCCTAACCCTTAGCATAATATTACATGTGCTCAAAGACACTCCATCACTGGCCGAAGCTGGTATAATTCATTTCAGGGGTCACCTTAAACCCAAGGATCAATGTTGTTTATTTATTAATATTACCTCATTTTATTTATTTATTCAACTAGTAATGTCACATGTGAATACACTGCTTCACTGGTTATGTTTGGTACATCATTAGTGGGGCCTTACTGATTTTTACTCACACTTCAATTGAGTGGCCATGGAAATTGGGTACCTGATAAAACTTCATTGATTGCATGTTCATGTAGGGAATAGGTTGAGTGTTGGAAGATCAAGCTATATAATCTCAGTAGGTATTGAAGATCGGGATGTAACGAGGTGTGGGGATTGTAATAGAGAATCCATATATTTTATTATTATGGTTTATTTTGTATATTTAATTAAACCTGTGGGTGATAAGTCATTTCATGCATGTATAGTCGTATGTCTGTATGCCACATTCCATTTTTTATATATTTCTTCTAGTTTATTTGATATGTGTACTCTTATTGTTGTTGGGATGGATGTAATTTGGTTATTTCTACTATTAGTGTACTTCAATATGAGGGTATAGTTAATCCTTCTCCCCCTTTATGATAACATTACTTTTTTCCATAAATCTATAGGTGTTATAAGTGTTCCTAATCCTATCTTCCCTATGTTTTCCTTACTTTTTCCAAGTTATAGTATTTATATCCATGCAGAGCTAACTCTTATAAAAGAGGATATAAGAATACAATCCTAAGGTCTATTATAAGAGTGTCATTTGTCCCAACCTTAACCCTTGATGTCGACTCTATCTACTTTACTTCGGCACCAAACATCCTTGTGTGGTTAGTACACCATTGTAGTCATTATTATCTACCTCCAACTATTCCACATGCCTTATTTACTTGGACGTGATGCTCTATAATTTATCCACCACATAGACCTTATGAAGCTTCTTGTATAGGCATATCCAAATGGGCTCTTTGTTTGTAGCTTCCTAGATAAGTATCTTTGAATAGTATCTATATGTTCCACATGTATCTTCCTCGATAATAATCTTGTAACAGCCCGAGATTTTATGAAAATTATTCTTTTAATTTCATTAATGTCTTGTGTTGTATTCTATACCAAGATTACCTTGTGCTATACGCAACACCGTATTAGCTTGCAGTATACGCAACACTATTCTTGGACCGTGTTACACACAATTTTGATAATAGTTATTCTACGCAACATTGAGTGTATATATATATATATTAAATGTATAAATGAAATATGGTTGGATTCTGTTATACGAAACAACGAAGGATTCTTTCACAACACGCAACCCTGACTTGGCTTGCATTACACGCAATCACGACCTTCCTCGATAGCGTGTATTGTACGCAATACCGGGTTTTAATAAACAATGTTATATTATTATAATATTGTCATGAACTAGCCGTTATGAATAGTATTAACTAAATTTTGAATTTTATAACATTATTATTCATCTTACACATTTCTAGAACATGTTATAAGAACAAAATAAATTTTTCGGGTAAAATAAGTATTTTTCAAAAAATGCAGTTTTACCGCCTTTTGTTGGCGCACCCACTTTAAATATAGTTTTTGACATGTTTATATGTTCAATTTAACAAAATAATATTCTTCTTTTGAATCAGGATGTAAAAATTTACATTAGATAAAGTTTTGATATTTTTCCGACAACTTTCATATTTTAATGAATAGTAAAAACACGCTATATTTTAATTAAAAACAACTTTTTTCATCGTAATATCTTATGTGGTTAAATTATAATATTGAATGGTTTTAAAGTATATTTAGAATATATTTTTACCACTTAATATAATGTTGGTAATTGGACACAATTTTGCAATTAAACCGAACATAAACAAGTGTCAATCTTTTGATAGTTATTATCTCTTAAAAACACGCTTTTTGTTTTGACAGCGGGAATTAATTTTAAATTAATTTCTGCCACTTATGTGTTTTGAATTTAGAAAAATGGATTGCATATTTGGAATCAGGATGTTCAAATTGTGTAAATAGATAACTTTTATTTTTTGACATTTTGAATAATTACTGCGGTAAATATTTTATTTACCATGGTTAAGGGTAAATCCGGTAAATAAGGGTTAAAAAATAATATTATAATAATATTAAATTACCCTAAAACGTGTCTTAACCCCATTGGTTGATACATGGTCGACCATGGGCATCTTTGGGTCGATTTTGGGACCCCATTGATCCACTTGTAAGTGATAATGACACTTTATTTTAATTAAGTTAAAATGAATACAAAAATGACACAAGCATATATCTTTTAGCAAAACGATTGTTACATAGGGTTATATATGTTGGATTTTAGATTATAAATATTAATTAGAAAGCTAAAAATATTTCCTATATGATGGTATTTTATTTTTAATTTTTAGACATAAAATAAGTTAATTTATTTATGACACAACGATGATGCAGTAATTATCTTATTAATGAAATATTGACATAATTGATGTTATAAACACCAAAATAAATGTAATTTGAGATTTTTTATGAATTACACTAATTTTCTAGGTTAATATGATATCTTAATGTTGATTTAATCAACTTGGTTTGAACATTTAATTCTGTTATGACTTTCACAAAAATCATATATCAAATAGTGTCAAAATTGACACAAAATAGTTTTTAAATAAAATATTATATTATTAATTGTTATTGTATTCCTAAAAATCTAAGGTTCGGCCAAATGACTTAGATAAGGATATATATATTAATAATAAACAATTTGGGGTTCGTTTGGCATGTTATAGTAAGTGTATTAACCATATAGTGAAAGAAAACAAAAAGACACGGTAAAAGTTAAATTATTTAACTTGGAGTTAAATCTAATTGATAAGGTTAAAATAATATCCTAAACTTGTCTAAATTCTATTGGTTGATAGGATTTCGACCCATCCCCACTTTAGCTTCGAAATAAGACCCTTTGGAACCATTATAAACGGATTTTGACTTTAATATAAAATAATATTTTGAGATATTCCTAAGGTGCCCCTCTCCTCCCCTATAAAAGGACACCTCCTCCCCCTCCTCCTCACACCAATTTGAGCACTCAAGCTCGGCCAACCCCTGCAAAAATCTCTTCTCCACTTCCCTAGAAACATCCTAGAGGTTCTGGTCTTCCTCAAAGACAAATTCTAGTGCCCTAAGAGGAGGTCTCAAAGAGGCACTTCAAAGAAGAGGTAATTACCGTTACCAATTCTTTCATCTTTATTTCTTCTTCCACTTCTTCTTCTTAGGTTGTTTCATTATGATGTAATAACATCAGTATCACTCATATACTGATATGTTATTATAAGTATGAAACAACCCTATTTCACCATCTATCCATCCTACGGAAAAAGAAATCACCGCGCGTGCGTACGTACGGAATACCGTCTCCACGCCGTGGTGTAATCTATTTTCCACCACCACCTTACATGGATGGGTATAATGGTGTAAAGAATAACTATACATAGTTATTAAAACATCATATTGATTCTGATATATTTTATAATCCACTCCAATTCAATTCAATATTTATAGAAATGATATCATCGCTCGTGCGTACGTACGGACTACCGTCTCCACGACGCGATGAGATTCATTCTCCATGTTAACCATTTAAGAATGATTATAATGTATATATAAGAAATAATAATGAAATATATGACATTATAAAGCTACTGGATTTATGTATATATATACATATGTATGTCATCTACTTACTTCCATTTCAAGACAATAAGGAAAGAAAAACAGCGTTCATGCGTACGTACGGACTACCGTCTCCATGAACGGTGTTTTTCATTTTATTTATCTATCTATTATATATATATATATACTGAATATATATGATATATAAATCATATTTTATATTCTGGAAGTAAGTAAATCATGATATAAGTAATAATGATGTCAAGAACAACAAGTCAAAACACCTACGATAAATGAAACGATTTTACCCAAAACGCTTCTTTAACATGGAATTTACAAAAGAACGGGTAATATAATGTCATAAGTGAACCATATATGATATCATAACAATGAATATGATTCTTTAATAAGTCAATGACATGATTTAAATCATTATACAGGAGGTTCGGACACTTACAAAGCAAGTCGGACCTAAGGTAAGGGAAATATCACAATCTCATTTTTATCCGAGATTGTTTATTCGTAAGAATTTACTGGGGTGTATTTTATCATCCACATCCATGTTTACTCAATATGTAATATTATTTCCATCCACCTACAATTTTTTAAATCCAACTTTACCCTTATATTAGTTTTTAGTAAAGGATATGAAAGGAATTTTTTTTCGTTTTTCGTACAAGGTACTTTTTGACTTTTCCGACAAAAGTACGAAGAATGTTTTTTTTAACTTAAACGGAACGAACGGATTTTTATGGTTTTATAAAGCCTTATTTTCATGAAGCTTCCTCCAAAAGATTTCATGACTATTTTTAATAAAATCTCTTTCTTTTAAAATTGCATGATGTTTTGTGAAAAGAAATTGATTTTGAAGAAGATAGGATATTTTCCTCAAGAATTCATTTCAAGTGTTTTATCAAAATTATTTTCCATCTAAGATAATAAAGGGTTCTGTTTCTATCCATATTTTTACATTGATTTGACTATGTTGTGATGGAATTATGTTTATGAATCCTTTTATCTTATATGAATGGTTTTATGATGTCATGTTGTTTAAGAATCCCATTTTTATTACATGGGTTATGAAATGATGTATGATTTATGATTTTGTGGTACACATAAGAATGGTATCATTATGAGATGGGTGGGACCTATATCTCCCTCCAATGCATTGGGTAAATATTTTATATCTCATGAGATAGACAGGGCTGGAATGGTAGGTTATACCGGTTCAGTGAAACAGGACTGAAACGAGGGTTACTCGATTCAGAAAGGGACCTTGTCCACTAAGATAGTCTTGACAATGAGTCTTGACTAACAAGAAATGATTCTCTATGATTATGTGTGAATGCCACAAAGTTTCATGTTTTAAGTTATGATTATTGTGGTTACATTTCACTGCCATGATTTACCCCATGTTATGAAATTATGATCTCTTTTGCAGGTTAAGATTTTCCAAAAGTTATGTGCTTATGTATATGATGTGATTGATATTTCTTTTGTTTACCCTTACTGAGCATTTGAGCTCACCCTTTTATGTTTTCTTTTCCCCAGGATATAAAGAAAGGTTTTAGGTAAAAAAAAGGGAAGATCTTTATTGGAGATATTGAAGATCTTTCACCTCGATTAGAAGATTATTGTCCGAGTTTCCAAAGACACTAAACTATTACGATCCTTGTGTGTGTGTTTTTGTTATGTGCTAAGTATTCCGCAAAAGTAATGTAAAGTCCATGTACGTCAGGATACGGGTCTCTACAGTTGTTATCAGAGGCAAAGGAGGTAGGAATGTATCTGATCCTTGGGAACTCTCACATGTGAGCATTGGACGAAGCATGGCTCTCCGCCCAAGGGCTTCATGAGGAAATGGCTGCCACTGGGGATGGTGGTGTGTCCCGCCCAAGGGGTGTAGCCACCCATGGAGTTCCCTGATAGGTATCAATTATAGTCCACTGGAAGTAATTCCAGACCGCTACAGTTGGTATCAGAGGAAAGGTTTAGTCAACCTTTGGAAACTAGGATGCGAAAACGTTAGTGAGATCCCTAGAGTTATTTCTAAGGTATGTCTAGGGATGTCCCTAAGGATAAGTATACGTATAGGATATATTCCTAGAACTATGGTAACGATATTAGATTAAACCTAAGAAGTTAGGTATTGAGGATACTTTCCCTTTATTATGTTGTTTTCTCTAGCATGATTTTTGATTCTCACAAAATTATTTTTGTGTTTTAGTTAATGGAGGGAACCAAAAGGAATTCAATTAACATTGAATCCAATGGACAAATTGGTGACTATGAGCAACAAAATTGTGTAATGACTAGAGAGAAAGATGTTGTGATTATGCCGAATCAATCATCGCGATATATGATTAACAAGGTGAAATTTAGTGGTATGCCTAATTCATCAAAGAAGAGGAAGATAGACTATTATGCATGTTCGCATGTTGAGGAGCATAAAGAAAGGAAGATTGAGATTTCTAAAGAAGGGAAGAAGAACCTTGAGGAATACCTCAAATGGAGGGACCGATGTTATCTGTGTGGAGAAAAGGGTCATAGAGTGACAGACTGTTATGGAGTTCAATGTCTTATTTGTGGAGAACATGGGCATTACCCAACTCAATGCCCTGACCTAAAAAGTTACTTCTAAATCAAGGAAGGACTTATTCCAGGATAATCATTGATGTGGATGGACTGAAGTGTTTTGGTATTTAAGAATAATGTTGTTGAGGTACTTTTATGGTGTATTGAAATATTTAAGTACTGGTCTATTGTGGTTTTCAATAATTTTAAGGTACCGATAACCATGAAAAGTGATTCAAATATTTTGGAAAGTAGATGATATGTGCATAATGAAAGGATAAGAAGATAATGAGATGTTTGATTGTATTCATGAGCTCATGATTGATATAAGGACTAAGTGATATCATGGTTTGAGTATATAGAATTTTGAGGATTTTGGTATGTGAAAAGTGTTAACTTTTAACTGCATTCAAGTTTTCACTAAGGTTCAATGGGTATTCAAGAGAGTAAAAGATTAAGGCCTTTGAATGTTTGGAATGTGACCAACAAGATATATCTTATGATATATGGGGATCAACGATGGTATTAAATCTTTGGTAATTGTTTTCACTATGTTATGAGAGTGGACTGCAGTATTATGGATAAGCCTAAAGATTAGAATGGATTATGTTGGACATAAGTTAGTATTGTTTAAGGATAGAAGTTTTTTCGATATTATTGATGGGATGTTATAGTAATATAGTTTTAGAAAAAGGACAACCTGCAGGATGGGCGACAGCCCATCGCTTCGGACAAGGCTGTAGGAATCGAACCCACAACCGAAGTGCGACTGGCCTTTATTGCCTACCACTGACCTACAGGAAGTCCCTGTTTAGTAGAAACTAGTTTTATTATATTAAGCAGTATGATATATGAAGTATAAGTCCATTTTAGGAACCATATATGATTAATCTCACTATAGATCGACTTATGTATATAATTTTTGCTAAGCTTTTGTTTGAGACAGATGGAATGACCCATCATTCTATCACATGATCTGCTAACACTTCACGAATAACAAATTCAACTTCATTTATTTAAGAGATGAAGTGGAAATTGTTCAAGGCACGAACAACAGTGATATTGTACCAAAATAAAGTAAGTATTTATTCTAATTCAAATTCTCAACTTTAGGGAAACGATCTTGAAAACCAAAAATGTTTTCCTAGTGATCTTATATCTGATTAATCGGATGGTACCTTAGATCGTCACAAATTTATGGATTTGTGATTGTTGGATTTTCCATAGCCATGTTCTCTACCACTCTCCATCAGAACATGATGGTTAGATTTTTCTTCCATATCCATATTTTCACCTATGTGGAAACCCAGTGATTAGTTTATTTGGGTAACCGTTACGTTTCATACTTTTGTTTTTAAAGATTGGTTTTGATATTCCTTTTTACGATGTGGGTTTCTATTAAAGAAACTTTCGAATAGTAAACCATTTATAACCCCGACGAATTTCGAGGGAGAAATTCATTTTAAGGGGGGTAGAATGTAACAGCCCGAGATTTTATGAAAATTATTCTTTTAATTTCATTAATGTCTTGTGTTGTATTCTACACCAAGATTACCTTGTGCTATACGCAACACCGTATTAGCTTTCAGTATACGCAACACTATTCTTGGACCGTGTTACACACAATTTTGATAATAGTTATTCTACGCAACATTGAGTGTATATATATATATATTAAATGTATAAATGAAATATGGTTGGATTCTGTTATACGAAACAACGAAGGATTCTTTCACAACACGCAACCCTGACTTGGCTTGCATTACACGCAATCACGACCTTCCTCGATAGCGTGTGTTGTACGCAATACCGGGTTTTAATAAACAATGTTATATTATTATAATATTGTCATGAACTAGCCGTTATGAATAGTATTAACTAAATTTTGAATTTTATAACATTATTATTCATCTTACACATTTCTAGAACATGTTATAAGAACAAAATAAATTTTTCGGGTAAAATAAGTATTTTTCAAAAAATGCAGTTTTACCGCCTTTTGTTGGCGCACCCACTTTAAATATAGTTTTTGACATGTTTATATGTTCAATTTAACAAAATAATATTCTTATTTTGAATCAGTATGTAAAAATTTACATTAGATAAAGTTTTGATATTTTTCCGACAACTTTCATATTTTAATGAATAGTAAAAACACGCTATATTTTAATTAAAAACAACTTTTTTCATCGTAATATATTATGTGGTTAAATTATAATATTGAATGGTTTTAAAGTATATTTAGAATATATTTTTACCACTTAATATAATGTTGGTCATTGGACACAATTTTGCAATTAAACCGAACATAAACAAGTGTCAATCTTTTGATAGTTATTATCTCTTAAAAACACGCTTTTTGTTTTGACAGCGGGAATTAATTTTAAATTAATTGCTGCCACTTCTGTGTTTTGAATTTAGAAAAATGGATTCCATATTTGGAATCAGGATGTTCAAATTGTGTAAATAGATAACTTTTATTTTTAGACATTTTGAATAATTACTGCGGTAAATATTTTATTTACCATGGTTAAGGGTAAATCCAGTAAATAAGGGTTAAACAATAATATTATAATAATATTAAATTACCCTAAAACGTGTCTTAACCCCATTGGTTGATACATGGTCGACCATGGGCATCTTTGGGTCGATTTTGGGACCCCATTGATCCACTTGTAAGTGATAATGACACTTTATTTTAATTAAGTTAAAATGAATACAAAAATGACACAAGCATATATCTTTTAGAAAAACGATTGTTACATAGGGTTATATATGTTGGATTTTAGATTATAAATATTCATTAGAAATCTAAAAATATTTCATGCATGATGGTATTTTATTTGTAATTTTTAGACATAAAATAAGTTAATTTATTTATGACACAACGATGATGCAGTAATTATCTTATTAATGAAATATTGACATAATTGATGTTATAAACACCAAAATAAATGTAATTTGAGATTTTTTATGAATTCCACTAATTTTCTAGGTTACTATGATATATTAATGTTGATTTAATCAACTTGGTTCGAACATTTAATTCTGTTATGACTTTCACAAAAATCATATATCAAATAGTGTCAAAATTGACACAAAATAGTTTTTAAATAAAATATTATATTATTAATTGTTATTGTATTCCTAAAAATCTAAGGTTCGGCCAAATGACTTAGATAAGGATATATATATTAATAATAAACAATTCTGTGTTCGTTTGGCATGTTATAGTAAGTGTATTAACCATATAGTGAAAGAAAACAAAAAGACACGGTAAAAGTTAAATTATTTAACTTGGAGTTAAATCTAATTGATAAGGTTAAAATAATATCCTAAACTTGTCTAAATTATATTGGTTTATAGTATTTCGACCCATCCCCACTTTAGCTTCGAAATAAGACCCTTTGTAACCATTATAAACCGATTTTGACTTTAATATAAAATAATATTTTGAGATATTCCTAAGGTGCCCCTCTCCTCCCCTATAAAAGGACACCTCCTCCCCCTACTCCTCACACCAATTTGAGCACTCAAGCTCGGCCAACCCCTGCCAAAATCTCTTCTCCACTTCCCTAGCAACATCCTAGAGGTTTTGGTCTTCCTCAAAGACCAATTCTAGTGCCCTAAGAGGAGGTCTCAAAGAGGCACTTCAAAGAAGAGGTAATTACCGTTACCAATTCTTTCATCTTTATTTCTTCTTCCACTTCTTCTTCTTAGGTTGTTTCATTATGAAGTAATAACATCAGTATCACTCATATACTGATATGTTATTATAAGTATGAAACAACCCTATTTCACCATCTATCCATCCTACGGAAAAAAAAATCACCGCGCGTGCGTACGTACGGAATACCGTCTCCACGCCGTGGTGTAATCTATTTTCCACCACCACCTTACATGGATGGGTATAATGGTGTAAAGAATAACTATACATAGTTATTACAACATCATATTGATTCTGATATATTGTATAATCCACTCCAATTCAATTCAATATTTATAGAAATGATATCATCGCTCGTGCATACGTACGGACTACCGTCTCCACGACGCGATGAGATTCATTCTCTATGTTAACCATTTAAGAATGATTATAATGTATATATAAGAAATAATAATGAAATATATGACATTATAAAGCTACTGGATTTATGTATATATATACATATGTATGTCATCTACTTACTTCCATTTCAAGACAATAAGGAAAGAAAAACAGCGTTCATGCGTACGTACGGACTACCGTCTCCATGAACGGTGTTTTTCATTTTATTTATCTATCTATTATATATATATATATATACTGAATATATATGATATATAAATCATATTTTATATTCTGGAAGTAAGTAAATCATGATATAAGTAATAATGATGTCAAGAACAACAAGTCAAAACACCTACGATAAATGAAACGATTTTACCCAAAACGCTTCTTTAACATGGAATTTACAAAAGAACGGGTAATATAATGTCATAAGTGAACCATATATGATATCATAACAATGAATATGATTCTGTAATAAGTCAATGACATGATTTAAATCATTATACAGGAGGTTCGGACACTTACAAAGCAAGTCGGACCTAAGGTAAGGGAAATATCACAATCTCATTTTTATCCGAGATTGTTTATTCGTAAGAATTTACTGGGGTGTATTTTATCATCCACATCCATGTTTACTCAATATGTAATATTATTTCCATCCACCTACAATTTTTTAAATCCAATTTTACCCTTCGATGAGTTTTTAGTAAAGGATATGAAAGGAATTTTTTTTCGTTTTTCGTACAAGGTACTTTTTGACTTTTCCGACAAAAGTACGAAGAATGTTTTTTTTTTAACTTAAACGGAACGAACGGATTTTTATGGTTTTATAAAGCCTTATTTTCATGAAGCTTCCTCCAAAAGATTTCATGACTATTTTTAATAAAATCTCTTTCTTTTAAAATTGCATGATGTTTTGTGAAAAGAAATTGATTTTGAAGAAGAAAGGATATTTTCCTCAAGAATTCATTTCAAGTGTTTTATCAAAATTATTTTCCATCTAAGATAATAAAGGGTTATGTTTCTATCCATATTTTTACATTGATTTGACTATGTTGTGATGGAATTATTTTTATGAATTCCTTTATCTTATATGAATGGTTTTATGATGTCATGTTGTTTAAGAATCCCATTTTTATTACATGGGTTATGAAATGATGTATGATTTATGATTTTGTGGCACACATAAGAATGGTATCATTATGAGATGGGTGGGACCTATATCTCCCTCCAATGCATTGGGTAAAGATTTTATATCTCATGAGATAGACAGGGCTGGAATGGTAGGTTATACCGGTTCAGTGAAACAGGACTGAAACGAGGGTTACTCGATTCAGAAAGGGACCTTGTCCACTAAGATAGTCTTGACAATGAGTCTTGACTAACAAGAAATGATTCTCTATGATTATGTGTGAATGCCACAAAGTTTCATGTTTTAAGTTATGATTATTGTGATTACATTTCACTGCCATGATTTACCCCATTTTATGAAATTATGATCTCTTTTGCAGGTTAAGATTTTCCAAAAGTTATGTGCTTATGTATATGATGTGATTGATATTTCTTTTGTTTACCCTTACTGAGCATTTGAGCTCACCCTTTTATGTTTTATTTTCCCCAGGATATAAAGAAAGGTTTTAGGTAAAAAAAAGGGAAGATCTTTATGGGAGATATTGAAGATCTTTCACCTCGATTAGAAGATTATTGTCCGAGTTTCCAAAGACACTAAACTATTACGATCCTTGTGTGTGTGTTTTTGTTATGTACTAAGTATTCCGCAAAAGTAATGTAAAGTCCATGTACGTCAGGATATGGGTCTCTACAGTTGGTATCAGAGGCAAAGGAGGTAGGAATGTATCTGATCCTTGGGAACTCTCACATGTGAGCATTGGACGAAGCATGGCTCTCCGCCCAAGGGCTTCATGAGGAAATGGCTGCCACTGGGGATGGTGGTGTGTCCCGCCCAGGGGGTGTAGCCACCCATGGAGTGCCCTGATAGGTATCAATTATAGTCCACTGGAAGTAATTCCAGACTGCTACAAATCTTCTTTATTTATATCATTCCATTAATATTATAACTATGGAATGGACGAGAACACTTTTTTTTAAAAAAAAGGGTCCACACAAATTATGTACATGAGTACTCATCCTTGTTCACAAATCATCCCCATGATCAAAAAATATAGGGTACATACATGATATCTTCCCCACGGTAATACTTTAGATACTCACTACTAGTCGGTATACTCTAGTGTATGTGGAGGAGGGATTGATGTCACATGGTGACTCCAGTCTGGACACCAAATAGTGGTATCATATTGGGGGAATTAAAAGTTTGTATTAGAGTTTATTTTTGTTTCTATTTCTAATTAGGTTATGGTAAATAGGTATTTAGGACACATAAAATATTTTTATGGGCCTCTTAATGGTGCATTATAAACACCTTTTTTGATGGGAAGTTCAAGTTACTAGGGATATGGTATTTTTATTCTTAGTTTCTGTTTTTAGGGTTATATTATTTAACCTATTGGAATGCACTTGGGTTTTTTATTTATGATACATGTGTTTTTTTCTTAGCCTATTGGTAAGAGTCTTGTTTACATGCATAATATGTGGAATATATGACTTAAATAAAATTCATGTGATTGTGTGTGATTTATATCATCGATAATGAGGGTTCAGTTTGTTGAAGTGTCAAAAACACATTATATGGTGTTTTCCTATATAACTTAGGGACATTCTACTCATTAAACCACAATATATTTTCTATGATGAAAAATCTTGTGGATATTATATATGGATTCTCCTTGATGATGACTATATATTACCTCCATTCAAGGTATATATATTGAACCTTAGTAGGTTAGTATAGGAATTGGATTCCTTTATGATCAATCCCTTGTGTAAAATTATGGTACTGGTTCTGAAAAAAAAATAGGCTTGTTAACTTAAATTGTCAAAAATAACCTATATAGTATTATCCCATGTAGTTTCTTGGTGACATTCTACTTAATTGAAACATGTGACTATGGTATATTGACATGTATTTGAAGGACCCTCGACCACCCTGGGAGGGGGGTGAATCAGGGTGTTAACTTATTTTATCTTCTTTACTGGATCTTATTCCCATGTTGGTAAGAACTTGTTTAAACCTATATGATGGATATGTGCATAAATTAAAACATTCACATGTATAAGGAAAACACAACACTTTTACATGCTTCACCACTAAGGGCTACGTCCAAAGATCATACGCCGATAGGTTTCCAGTCGTACAAAATTCCACTAATCTTCACTAGCTATGGATTAAAAAGTTTCGGGCATAGTCAATTTTTACAAGGCACGCTGCCTTTACAAAGGTTCAAGGATAGCTCATTTCTTCCATTGGATCACTTCTGTTGACTCCACCTAGCTCACTCCCTTTGGAGAAGTCTCAATCAGTTTGTCAACTTAAAGGTCTCTTCAAGAGATTGACATGGAAGTCTTTGTCTCTGTTCAACATGACACACTACTTGCATTGAAGTAGCGAATTGATGATCTTTTATATTCAGTCTTCTTCTTTAGTGCAATAATTTAGTTCACTAAAACTTCTCTTCTTTTCAGCCAGAATCACAAGTACCTATGTGATTTTTCAAGCAATGAAGACCAGCTCAACTTAACATCATCATAATTAATATTAACTCTCTTCAACATACAGTTTTTTCTTCCTTGAACCATCCATGATTTTTCAGACTGTCTCTGATTTGTGTACCTCACTTGCTCTATGTACTATTCCTGATCTGTGTATCATTACTACTCTGTGTATTGTGCTTACTCTACAAACCACGCCTACTCGGCATACCTTTCATGCTCCGCGTACAGCACATGTTTAGCATACCACGCCTGCTCTGCATACCACGCCTGCTCTACATACCCCACCTGCTTGGCATATTGTACCTACTCCACGTACCGCCTCCACATACCACCTCCGTGTATCGCCTTTGCATGTCACCTCTACGTACCAACTTTATTAATCATTTCTACTTACAGCTTCTACTTCTACATAATTCCTTCTTCTATGGACTATTCCTTCCTATTTCGCAAAATGTTTCTTCCTTCTGTGGACTTCTTCTTCAAATTCTGTGAATCATTTTGTCTCATACATACCACTTTTTCCTATGCAGGATATCTTCCACATATTTCTCCTTCCAATTATGTGAATTGTTTCATCTTCTGCGTACCACTTCATCCTATGCGGAATCTCTCCCATGTACCACTTCCCTTTGCAGAAGTCTTCCTATGAGAACACTTTCAGAACTAGACAAGTTATTCCATATCAGTGATCTTTTCTCATAGAATTAGCTCTCCCTTAATGATGGGATTATCACTCCTTATATAGGCAAATAACTCCACAGATTACACTAATCTGATTTATCTAAATTTTCAATTTAAAACAATCTTCATTGCATACTAAACTCCATCTGCATACTGTAAGCCTCTGCCATGTACCGTTAACCTTCCGCATACCATAAGCCTGTCGGTCTTCTTACTGCATCTCTTCCTCCAATGATGATACATCCCGTGTACCGCAAATCCTTCCTCCACAAACCATTTTCGGTACACCAAACCATTTTGCGAACTATCCCATGTACCTTTCCTACTACATGGTATGTGGTCGTGAACCATTCCCGAACATGGTATGCAGTCCATGTTCCGAGGTACATAGTTTTCTTCCTTTTCCAATTTCCTTCACCATTCCACATCTCATTCACTCTTATACATAAATCCTTAAATATATTCTTCGGCAAGAACATCCATGCATCTTCAATGTCATCTTTCTTCTTCAACAATCAGCTACTTTCATCATGAACCTTATCTGTTGTGATATATAGTCTTTTATTGATCACCTTTAGCATTTTCAGATTTGCAAAGGAAAGTATTGCAACTTCATTTTCTTCCAGTAACATCATTCTTTCCAATCAGAACTGAATATGATTAGCATCACACTTTCTCCCTCTTTCCTCCATAAGGCTTGCATCATGAAGTTCTCTAAACTTATGATATTTGGGAAATACAAATCATAAAAGCATAGTTTGGTTTACCACTCTCAATAAATTTGGAGTTCTTCTTCATCTCCTTCTTCATTTTGATCTTCATTGACAACTATTGAAAAAAAATACAACCTTATACACAAAGTGGTCCCAACAATCTCCCCCTTTGTATTTTGTTGTCAATACCTTAAAGTTCTCCTCAAATGAATGTGTCAATATAAAAATTAGAATCTTCTCTCTCCCCTTACTTTCATTTCTCCTCTCTCCCCCTTAATTTCATTTCAATTATCTCCCCCTTATTGACAAGAAATAACAAGTTAATGGTAAAAGGGTATCAATCCATACATATGAAATGTTCCATCAATAATTTCACTCTAATTCTACTTTAGCAATGCTCGATGTAGAAAAAAAGAGGATTTGATTTAGACAAAAAGCTTTTCCATTATTCACTAATAATGATACCACGTGAGATGAGAACTCATGTAATTTGTCTTCAAGGGTTTTCCACTTTCATTCTAGGATGAAGAAATTGAATGTGATAGGGAATAATCAACTTGAAACTCTTGTACTCATTTCAACAAACAGATCAAAAACATTCAAGTGCAATTTGCAAGATAAGTGTCCTTGGGGCACTACCATTCTTCTTATGTTACTTAGTAATTTGGTTACTCCCCCTTTGTAGAATGATATTTATTTTGAGTAACCAAGGATGAGATATTGAGAAATGACATACCTTTTCCAATGACATGATCATCAAATAATTTTTAGAGTAATTGAATTTGATACCATCATAACTCTGGAAGCTTCTTCATTTTTCTCCCCCTCAAGAGAAACACTCTTCACCATCTTCATCAAAGGTGACCCTTCATCACATTATTATTTAACTATAAATTGAGGAATCAACCAAGGATGGAAACTTCTTTAGCTTTTCTATTATGGGTTTTAAACACTCACTACTTCTCAGGTTCTCCCCCTAAGATCTTGCTTCACCTTTAATTCCCTGTATTATCAGAAAAAATACAATAGAAAAATATTTTTAAGGGAATAAGGTGGATCATTATTGCTTCATCAATGTGAATAGTAAGGTTGAGATAGTTTTATCAACCAATATTCTTCATTTGGTCCACTATTTACATTATCTTCTATTTTATGTGTAGAACTTTTCTTCTTACCATCCATCATGAATGATATATCATTCCTCCTCTTTAAGGTTGCTTCTTGTTCTAGTAGCAAGGTTAGGAAACCTTTTTCAATGTGTCAAGACTTCTTGCATCTCTCACACAGAACCCTTTTAATACATGAGTTTCCTTTTGCTAGAAACCTTTCATTAATTTTTCCTTCATCATGTGGAATCTTATTTTTGTCTCTTGTACTAGCCTTGGCTTGTGCTTCTTTAATTTTTCTCACTCTTTCTAAGTCTTCTGTCTAAATAACCAATATATCATTAGGAATTGATTCATCAATATTGGAACTTCCACATGGATTTTTCTGAGTTTCATCCCTCTTATTAGTTCTTTTTGATGCACTACCCTTCTCTTTATTGGATTTAGAATCCAAGGAATTATCACCTTTTCTTCTTAGAATTTTCATGGTAGAATTTAGTTTCACAAAATTTCCCCGGTTTCTTCTCAAGGAAACTTCTTTATTCTTGTCCAACTTTTTTGATCTTCTATTATTATCATATGTAGATATATTTTGAGATAAGCATGAAACATTATTGTGACCACTCCCATTGCATACATCACAGATGTTTTCTAGCATTCCAAATCTATTTTCAGTATACAGATGCTTCTGGATCTGTTGATGTTGCTTCTTATTCTCTGGATTTCTCCCCTTTGATATAGGATTTATTTTTTATTTTTCATTTAAGGGATTTTACCAACAATCTAATTCATAATGACCAAATATGTTGTAGCACCAACATTGACCCACAAATCTTATATTATTGATATCTTCTGTATAAGGTTGTTGGGCCTTCTTCTTAATGTGTTGTGCTCAATCTGGGGAACCATATTCACGCTTCTTTTTATCAACCCTAGCCATGGTGGTAGGTTTCTTCTCATCACCTTTCCTTATCCATAATTTTTTATAATTTTTATTCCAACCTACACTTTTTATAGAAACATATTTAGAAACAATAGTACAAGTTGGTATGGATGGTACCTTTACTTTCTTGGATGCTTGTGATAGATCAATGAGTGAAGTCCTAATATTCTTATCACATGTTTGAGGTATGTTGATAGTAGAATACTCCAGTGAGCATTGAGTATCAGTAGCAAATATTTCCTTCTTTTGTGGAGACTC
This sequence comes from Viscum album, assembly GCA_963277665.1. Taxonomy (NCBI): domain Eukaryota; kingdom Viridiplantae; phylum Streptophyta; class Magnoliopsida; order Santalales; family Viscaceae; genus Viscum; species Viscum album. Next base: position 1,189,162,596 of record OY728164.1, read on the forward strand.
AATATATGACTTCTCAATATTGGTCAACTGAGTTTCCAATTCTAGACATTTCATATTGAGGATGAATTTCTGGTCTTCAATCATAATCATCATCTCTTCACATGCATTATTTATTCTTTAAACTTAAACTTCATGAAAATTGACTTTGTTTTGTAACAAAGAGTCAAGTTCCTTGAATTTCATGGAAGTTTCTTCCAAATATAAACTCTTGACTTCAGTGCACTTCTTTATCTCAGCTTTAAGTACATGGATATTTTCTTCTAGAGTCTTGTTGACTCCCTATTTTTCTTAAAAGGATTCAATATATTTGGTGAGATTTAAACATTCAAAAAAATTTACTTCCAAGACCTTTTCCACATTATTAGCTTCTCTTCCCAGTCATGTGATCTCAGCCTACATAAATTGAAAAATTCTACAAATAACAGCTACTCTTTCTTCAGGAGTATCAGCAGATAAGTTCTTAATTTATCATGATCACTTGAGAATGAAATAGAAGTTTCTTCCTTTCCTCTAGAAGCCTTATACACCTGCTCTTTACTTTCAAATACCCATATTTATTTATTATTGGAAGGGAATAGAGAACCAGACACTGCATCTTCTTTGGACATGAGATACTTCTTCAACTATCTCTTTTTTTTGTTATGGTCTTTCTGGATATAGACTTCTCCTTAGAGATGACTGAATCTTCATCAATACTGCACTTCATTATTGAATTATAGAAGAAAATTAACATCCTCTTCTGAATATAATTATTGTAAAGTATCCAACATACATAAACCTTTGCATTCTGATACCAATTGAAGGACCCTAGACCACCTTGAGAGGGGTGAATCAAGGTGTCAACTTTTTATCTCTTCTTTATTGGATATTATTACCATGTTGGTAGGAACTTTTTTAAACCTGTATGATGGATATGTGCAGTAATTAAAACATTCAAATGCAGAAGGAAAACACAACACTTTTACTTGGTTCACCACCAAGGGTTGCGTCCAAGGATCATATGTCGATAGGTTGTCAATCATACCTAATTCCACTAATCTTCACTAGTTGTGGATTATAAAGGTTTGGGAATATTCACTCGGTACCAGGCTCATTTCCTTTACAAAGGTTCAAGTATAGATCAATACTTCTCTTGGATCACTCCTGTTGACTCCCCCTAGCTCACTGCCTTTGGAGAAGTCTCACTCAGTTTATCAACTTAAAGGTCTCTTCAACAGATTGATAGGGAAGTCTTTGTCTCTATTCAGCATGAGACACTACTTGTATCAAAGTCCCAAATTGATGCTATTTTATATTTAGTCTTCTCTTTTAGTGCAATAACTGAGTACACTAAAGCTTCTTCTTCTTTTCATCCAGAATCACAAGTACCTATGTGATTGTTCAAGAAATGAAGTCCAGCTCAGCTTAGCATCATCATAGTTAATATGGGTTCTCTTTTTCATATTTTTTCTGCTTCCATGAATTTTCCCTGATCTTGTAGACTATCTCTGATCTGCATACCACACATTCTCTACGTACCATGCCTTCTCTGTGTACCGTGCCTACTCAGCGTACCATGCCTGCTCCACATACCGTGCCATCTCAGCATACCGTAACTACTCCGTGTACCGTGCTTGCTCGGCATACCACGCCCGCTCCACGTACCGCATCCACGTACCACCTCCATGTATCGCCTCTGCATTTTGCCTCTATGTATCGCCTCTATATACCATTTCTTCTTACAGCTTCTACTTCTGCAGAATTCCTTCTTCTATGGATTGTTCCTTCCTATTTCAAAAAATTTTTCTTCCTTATGTTGACTTCTTCTTCAAATTCTAAAAATCATTTTGTCTCCCACTTAGCACTTTTTCCTACGCAGAATCTCTTCTGCCGACTTCTCCTTTCAATTCCATGAACTATTTCATCTTCCGCATATCACTTCGTCCTATGAAAAACTCCCCCACATACCACTTCCCTTCATAAAATTCTTCCTATGAGAACACTTTAACACATAGCTAAGTTCTTCCACAATGATAATAATTTCTTATCAAATTCACTCTCCCTTAATGATGGGATTATCACTCCTTATATAAGAAAATAACTTTAAAAATTTTGCTAATCTGATTTACCCAAATTTTCAAGGTGGGAAAATCTTCACCGCATACTAAACTCTATCTGCGTACTGTAAGCCTCTACCATGTATCGTTAACCTTCCACATACTATAGGTCTACCGGGCTGCTTATTACATCTCTTCCGCCAACAACGAGCCATCCTGCATACCGCAACTCCTTCCGCCACGAACCATTTTCGGTACCACAACCCATTTCGCAAACTGTCATGCATACCTTTCCCGCTACATGGTACACAGCCATGAACCATTCCTGGACATGGTATGTGGTCCATGTTCCAAGGTACATGGTTTTCTTCCTTTACTGATTTCCATCTCCATTCTATATCTCATTCACTCCTATGCAAAAATCCTTAAATATCTGCTTCAGCAAGAACACCCATGCATCTTCACTATCATCTTTCTTATTCAACAATCAGTTGATTTCATTACAAACCTTATCTATTGTGATATATAGTCTTTGATCGATCAACTTTAGCATCATCAGATTTTCAAAGGAAATTATTTCAACTTCATTGTCTTCCAGTAACATCATTCTTTCCTATCAGAACTGAATATGATTTACATCACCTTTTCTACCTCTTTCCTTCATAAGGATTGCATCACAAGTTCTCCAAACTTATGATATTTGAGAAATAAAAATCAGAAAAGAATCATCTGATTTACCACTCTCAATAAATTTGGAGTTCTTATTCATCTCCTTCTCTATTTTGATCTTCATTGACAACTTTTGACAAAAAATACAACCTTATAAACAAAGTGGTCCCAACAGTATTATGATAAGATGATGTCATTGTATATGTGTGTATTAGAATATGGTCCTTGATGGGGAATTATCATATATATATTTCTGGTAAGTATTATTTTAATGTGGGTTGAGTGTGATTCCCTATCTGTGTATGTGAACCCTAGAGTGTGTGTTGGCACTTGAGTTGCGTTGTTATATTTGAGATAAGAGAAGTGATATTCCCTATGAGTTGTGACCTATGTGAGACATGGTTTAGGATCTATGTGGGAGATCCTAGTGCTTTGAGATACGAATTAAGATACACTACTACAAAACAAGCCTTTAACAGTGCTGGTATTTATCAGCGCTAGAAAAAAAAGCTGATAAATGGAATATTTATCAGCACTAAAGAAAGCGCTGATAAATTTAACCTTTTATCAGTTATTTTTTAACACTAATAAAGGGAACCTTTTTCAGCGCTTTTTTTTAAGCGTTGATAAAGGGTATCCTTTATCAGCACTTTATTTTTAGTGCTGATAAGGTGTATCTTTTATCAACGCTTTATTTTTAGTGCTGATAAAGGGTACCCATTATCATCACTTTATTTTTAGCATTGATAAATATTTATTTCATCAATTCATTTTTAGCGCTGATAAAGGTCCGAATAAATAAATTTTAATAATTAAATAAATAAAAAATAAAAAAAATGTGTTTATTAAAAAAATATTACAAATTTTATTAATTAAATAATTATTGATAAAAATGAATAGATTGAATATAAATTATTAAATATTAAATATTTTATTAATTAGATAATTATGATAATTAATGTTATTAAATTGTATATATTAAATATATAGATATATATTAATGTATATAGATATGATTTATATATTACATAATATTTATGTGTTTTACATTAAATATTAATATATTTATTCAATAATGGTTTATAATTAAAAATTAATATGAATTAAAAATATTGACTAATTGTGTAGTACTCGACATATAATTGAATTTCATTTTATTTTTCAATTTAATATAGATCAAATGTGTGTTATATTGATTTCAAATATACATAATTAATACATTTTTATATATTACAATGCACACACACAAAACTTATCCATTTTTTCAATATTGTTAAAGTGTACTTATTCTTAATTTATTCAATTTCACTCATTTTTAACATATATGAATGCAATTAAAATTAGATATTCATTAATAATGTTAAAAAAAATTTGTAAAAAAATATTTATAAATAAATATATTTATAAATATACATTTTCCATACTTATACATTTATATATTTATAATTATAAATAAATAAATATTTTTTTAAAGTATTTATGTAATTACAAATAAATAATTATAATATTTAAATAATTATTAAATTTATAATAAATTTATATAAATAATAAATATATTTACTTTATTTATATTTATATATATTTATTAAATATATATGTTTATGATTATATAAATATATAAAATGATATAAATATTATTTTTTTAAAAATATTTCTATAATTATAAATAAATAATTATAAAATTATAATAAATATATTTAAAAAGAAATATATGTGCTATATTTATATTTATATTTATTTATTATGTATATATAAATATTTAAAAAAAATTATTTATAATTATAATTATAAATCCTTTATCAGTGATTCAGTTATAAGTGCTGATAAAATCATCTTTATTAGTGCTTTTTTAGCACTGATAAAGACCTATCTTTATCAGTGTTTATTTTTAAGCACTGATAAAAGTGTTCTGATCTATTTTAAAAACCCTAACTGTTTGATAACCCATCGTGATATAGAAGCTTTTCATGGAAGCCACCCTATGTCGACACTCATCCTCAATGAATTGAAGGTCGAATCACACCACTCGATTACCTTCAGTTGCTCCAACATCTCGTCTGACATACAGTGATCGATTGTAGTTAGGGTTTTCGAAGAGGGTCTCAGATCTTCTTCAACCTAGCGAGGTAGGCCTTCCTATTTTCTTTGTGTATTTTTTATTTCATTTTTGATTTCTTCTTCTATGATTTGTTTATAATCTATTGTTTATGATTTGTTTGTGATATGTTGTTTAGGGAACGATTTATGGTTCTTTGTTTGTATTGAATATCGATATATGATCTATTGTTTATATCTAACACTGAACCTTGGATTTATTCATTATTTTTTTACTGTTATGTTTTATATCTTCTTACTAAATAATTTTTTCATATAGGTATATAAATGTGTAGAATTTTTCATGTATATTATTTTTAAAAATTTGGGTACAACTGCGAAAGTGGCACACAACGTGACAAAAAAAATACAGATAAATCACTAACCTGGGGACTTGACCCCATGACCATGCCCCAAACCCCTCCCCACCCTTACCACCCTAGCTGACCACGAGGGGAAATTTTTCTTGTATATTCTTTTTTATTGACTACTGATTTGAGGTACATTTTTAGTTCCCTAATGATTATATATATGTCGACACCTTTCCTGGACTCCTCAGTGGACATGAAACTTCAGATGCTATTTTCCAGGAACCAAGTTAGTGGAGTGATGTATGTTCCTCTATTGGTTATATGTATCACAGGATCTAGTTCCTCTTAGAATTAATTGTGGTCCTTAGTTTTCTTATGCAGCGGATTCAAAGAGGTCATCCCTAGTAAAGTACATGAGGTTTTATCACATCAAGACTTCACTTTTTGAATCATTATGGTGCCTTTATATTTCATATTATGTTTTAATATTAGGTTTTTATCTATTTGATATTTATTATAGACTATAAGAGAGTTTTTATACTGGTGTGACATGTATGTGTGTCTATATAGCTATTGCATCATTTATTTTCATAGTTGTTTGTCTAACAGGTACACCTATATCAAGTAATGATGATTTTGGGTTTGCATGTCCATTGACGCCAAGGGTCATGCTAGAATTTTGTTCGACCACTGATACTAATTATTTTTATTTGGGGGGCGGGGGGTACCACCTCCCATTTATGGTTTTTTTCACCCAAATTTTAAACCATCCTTTAGTGACTTTAAGGTGTGTTATATGTCATAAGATGATCTAAACTGGTGTTTTTTGGGTAATTTAGGATAGGGTCACTGCACTATCCATCTTCTGATTTACACCTATAAAGTTTAGTGATAATATCATTTATTATCTGCCTTTATCTCCTTCTATTTTTTTAAATTCCAACATCCCTTATTGTTGGATTTGGAATATCTAGGCACTCAAATATTCTAGTAAAAATGATCCATATCTCTCTTATTAGAATTGTAAATAACTTTCACTTTTGATAATGAATATATTATGTGTATTTATTTATATATTGTATAAAATTAATATTTTATGAGCCCAATAATATGGATATGAACTGAAAATGGATGCACCCTAATCGTTTGAAAAATGAATATGAATATGGAGTTAAAGAGTCATCAATTTTTCAAGAGAGCATGCAGACGACCCTCCTAAAATCATATGCCCATGTTTACTTTGTTGTTATTCAATAAAAATTAGCTCAGAAGAGTTTGAATAACATTTGATTTGTCACAGAATAGATCAAATCTATAAATGTTGGACTAAACGTGGGAAAAAACTAAATGTTGGCATTGATTGGGATGATATTATGGTTTATGAATCATTTTATATGAATGCATTTGTAAAATATTATGGAGATTTCATGGAAGAAATGACAATGGAAATTGAAGATGTCCTTTGTGATTGTCAAAAGTTGTTTGAGGAGTTAAATAGTTGTTCCAAGAAACCATTGTATACCAGTTGAACTAAATAAACAACATTGTTAGCTATATTGAAGTTATATAATTTGAAATCTAGTAGTGGATGGAGTGACTCCAACTTTACATAACTACTTGGTCTTCTAAAAGATATTCTACCAGAAGAAAATGAGCTACCATGCTAAATATATGATGCTAAACGAATGTTATGTTCAATGGGAATATTCTATAAAAAATACATGATTTTACAAATAATTGCATATGGTTTCGTAAGGACCATGAATCGCTCATAAAATTCCTTAAGTTTTTCACAAATCGATACAAGAAAAATGAATCGAGTCCTTCAAAATATGTATGGTACTTTCCTATCATTCCACAATTTAGAAGACTATATGGATATCAGGAAACTACAAGATAATTAACATGACATACAGATACAATAATTAAGGATGGGAACTTACATCATCCAGTAGATTTTCCTCAGTGGAAGAAAATTGATTATGAGTTTATTGAAATTAGATATGAGTCGAGAAACTTATATCTTGCATTATCTATATATGGAATAAATCCTTTCGATGTATAGAGTAGTACTCATAGTACATATCCCATCATGTTGGTAAATTATAACTTATCACCATGGTTATGCATGAAGTGAAAATACATTATGTTTTCTCCACTTATATCTGGACCAAACCAACCTGGTAATGATATTGATGTCTATTTGGCTCCATTGATCAAATATATGAAATATATGTGGGATACATGTGTTATAATGTATGATTCTCATAGAAGTGAAAAATTTACATTGAGGTCCATGTTGTACAGAATGATAAATGACTTCGTCGCTTATGAAAATTTATCAGGCTATAGCATTAAAAGAATTTTGGGGTGTCCCATTTGTGAAAAATGCACATACTCAATTAGGTTGAAATATTCCTCGAAGAATGTGTTTTTTGGACATCGTAAATTTTTACCTCGATGGCATAAATACCAATCTTGGATGACAACATTTGATGGGAATATCAAACAAGGTACAACACCGTCTTCAGCAACAGAAGATCAACTATACAAAAAATTAAAAAATATTGATACTATTTTCGGTAAACTATTTTCGAAAAACCTTACAAAATCAGGTTGTAAGAAGAGATGAATTTTCCTTGAATTACCATATTAGAATTGTTTATATGTTAGACATTTTCTTGATTTCATACATGTAAAAAAATATTTGATAGTGTTATTGGCACATTACTAAATGTTCCTGGAAAAATGAAAGATGGCATCAAGAATAGCTTGGAATTAATTAAAATGGGGATAAGGGAAGATTTGGAACCGATGAAGGGTAAAAGGCATACTTTTCTTCCTCCGGTAGCTTAAACTCTATCCAGACAAGAAAAATTGAAAATTTTCTCTTTCCTTACTAGTGTAAAAGTTCCACATGGGTATTCATAAAATATCAAGAATGTCATGTCAATGACTAATTTGAAGTTACAAGGACGAAAATCACACGACTATCATGTTTTTATGAAATATTTAATGTCTGTTGATTTTCATTGCATTTTTCTTCAAAATGTAAAACATACGTTAACCGGACTCTGCTTCTTTTTCAAAGCCATATGTAGTAAATTTATAGACTCGTTGAAGTTTCCTGTCATTTATATGGATATTGTAGTTATATTATGTGAATTAAAGATGTTATTCCCACCATAATTATTTGATATTGTAGAGACCCGAAGCTTGACGTACATGGACATTACATTACTTTTTCGGAATACTTAATACATAAGAAAAATAGACACATAAGGACCGTAATAGTTTAGTGTCTTTGAAACTCGGAATATAATCTTCTAATCGTGGTGAAAGATCTTCAACATCTCCCATAAAGAACTTCTTTTTTTAAAACCTAAATCCTTTCTTTTATGTCCTGGGGAAAAGAAAACATAAAAGGGTGAGCTCAAATGCTCAGTAAGGGTAAACAAAAGAAATATCAATTACGTCATATTCATAAGAACATAACTTTTGGAAATCTTAACCTGTAAAAGAGATCATAATTTCATAACATGGGATAAATCATAGTAGTGAAATGTAATCCCAATAATCATAACTTAAAACATGAAACTTTGTGGCATACACATATAATCATAGAGAATCATATCTTATTAGTCAAGACTCATTTCCAATACTATCTTAGTGGACAAAGTCCATTTCTGAACCGAGTCACCCACGTTTCAGTCCTGTTTCACTGAACCGGTATAACCTACCGTTCCAGCCATGTCTATCTCATGAGATATAAAATCTTTACCCAATGCATTGGAGGGAGATATAGGTCCCACCCATCTCATAATTATACCATTCTTATGTGTGCCACAAAATCATAAACCATACATCATAGCATAACCCATGTAATAAAAATGGGATTCTTAAACATTGTGACATCATAAAACAATTCATATAAGATAAAGGAATACATAAAAATAATTCCATCACAACATAATCAAATCAATGTAATAATAGGTATAAAAATAGAACCCTTTATTATCTTAGATGGAAAATAATTTTGATAAAACACTTGAACTCCATTCTTGAGGAAAATATCCTTTCTTCTTCAAAAACACTTTTCCTTTCTTAACATGTCATAAAATTATAACTAAAAGAAGTTGACTAAAAATAAACTTGAAAACTTATAAGGGAAGCTTCTTGGAAATAATGTTTTAAAAATACATTCATGTCGTATAAGTTAAAAGAAAACATTCTTCTCGTACTTTTGTCGGAAAAGTCAAAAAATACCTCGTACGAAAAACAACAAAAGATTCCTTTCATATCTTTTACTAAAAACTCGCCGAAGGGTAAAATTGGATTTACACAATTGTAGGTGGATGGAAATAATATTACATATTGAGGAAACATGGATGTGGATGATAAAATACACCCCAGTAAATACCAAAGTATAAACAATCTCGGATAAAAATGAGATTGTGATATTTTCCCTTACCTTATGTCCAATATGCTTTGTACGTATCCAAAACTCCTGTATAATGATTTAAATAATGTCATTAACTTATTATAGAATCATATTCATTGTTATTATATCATATATGGTTCACTTATGACTTTATATTACCCGTTCTTTTGTAAATTCCATGTTAAAGAAGCGTTTTGGGTAAAATCGTTTCATTTATCGTAGGTGTTTGGACTTGTTGTTCTTGACATTATTATTACTTATATCATGATTTAATTACTTCCGGAATATAAAACATGATTTATATATCATATATATTCAGTATATATATATATATATATATATATAATAGATAGATAAATGAAATGAAACACACCGTTCATGGAGACGGTAGTCCGTACGTACGCATGAACGCTGTTTTCCTTTCCTTATTGTCTTGAATGGAAGTAAGTAGATGACATACATATATATATATACATAAATCCAGTAGATTTAACATGTCATATATTTCATTATTATTCATTATATATACTTTATAATCATTCATGAATGGTTAATGTGGAGAATGAATCTCATCGCGTCGTGGAGACGGTAGTCCGTACGTACGCACGAGCGATGATATCATTCTCATGATTGTGAACTTGTGTTGAAGTGTATGTATACTATTTCAGTATCAATATCAATTTATAATAATCATATATAGTTACTCATTACACCATTATACCCATCCAATTAAGGTGGTGGCGGAAAATAGATTACACCACGGCGTGGAGACGGTATTCCGTACGTACGCACACGCGGTGATTTCCTTTTTCCGTAGGATAGATAGAAGGTTAATTACAGTTGTTTCATATTTATAATAACATATCAGTATATAAGAAATACTTATGTTTTTAATTTATCATGAAACAACTAAAGAAGAGAAGTTGAAGAAGAAAGAAATTGAAAAAGATCGGTAATGGATATTACCTCTTTTTGACGCGCCTTTTCTTAACCTCCACTTAAAGAACTAAGGATGGTATTTGAAGAAGACCAGGACCTCTAGGATGATACTAGGGAAGTGGAAAAGAGATTTTGGCATGGGTTGGACGAGACTGAATGCTCAAATTGGTTTGAGGAAGAGGGGGAGGAGGTTCCCTTTTATAAGGGAGGAGAGGGGCACCTTAGGAAAATCTCAAAATATTATTTTATATTAAGGTAAAATTCTTTTTATAATGGTTCAAAAGGGTCTTATTTCTAAGATAAAGTGCGTATGGGTTGAAAGCCTCTCATCCAATAGGATTTAGACAAGTTTAGGTTATTATTTTAACCTTATCAATTAGATTTAACTCTAAGTTAAATAATTTAACTTTTACCGTGTCTTTTTGTTTTCTTACGCAATATGGTTAATAAACTTACCATAACAAGCCAAAAGAACCCCAAGTTGTTTATTATTAATATATATATCCTTATCTATGTCATTTGGCCGAACCTTAGATTTTTATGAATTAAATAACAATTAATAATATAATATTTGTTTTAAAAACTAATTTATGTCAATTTTGACACTATTTGGTACATGATTTTTATGAAATTCATAACAGAATGATAAGTTCTAACCAAGTTACTTATATCAACAATAACATGTCATATTAACCTAGAAAATTAATTTAAGTCATAAAAAGTCTCAAATTACATTTATTTGGGCATTTATAACATCAATTATGTCAATATTTCATTAATAAGACAATTACTGCATCATCTTTGTGTCATAATAAATTATATTTATTTAATCCCTAAAAATTATAAATAAATTCCTATGATGTATATAATTGTATTAGATTTCTGTATACTATTCATTTTCGAAGTTTCATGAAGTTTATCACTAAATTAAAATTATTATACTTATAAGATTTAAGAAAGTGACATGTTGTCACATTCTTTGGTTTTAATAATAATTAAATTATTTTCATGGAAAAAAGTCCATAAAATGAATATAATCCGACCTTTAGGTTATATGGTTCTACTTTTAGCCATCAAATAGTATTTTTACAAGTGTTAGGGTAATTTTATAATCTTATATTTACCCTTAATTACCCGATTTACCTTTAACTATAGTAAATAAAATTTACCGTAGTTACTATTCACAATGCCCAAAAATAAAAAGTAGCTTATTAACATAATTTGGACCCACTGATTCCAAATATGGAATCCATTTTTCCAAATTCAATACACAAAAGATGTAGAAATTAAATTAAAATTAATCCCGTTGTCGAAAGAAAACGGGTTTTTCTTTAAAACATTGCAAAAGATTGAATTGATTTAACCTACGAATTCAAGGTAAAATCAATGCTAATGACATACATTATATTAAATGGTAAAAATATATTCTATTTATACTTTAAAACCATTCAATATTATAATTTAACCACATAAGATATTACGATGAAAAAAGTTGTTTTTAATTAAAATATAGTGTGTTTTTACTATTCATTAAAATATGAAAGTTATCGGAAAAATATCAAAACTTTTTCTAATGTAAATTTTTATATCCTGATTCAAAAGAAGAATTTTATTTTGTCAAATTGAACATATAAACATGTCAAAAACTATATTTAAAGTGGGTGCGCCATCAAAAGGCGGAAAAACTGCATTTTTTTAAAAATACTTATTTTACCCGAAAAAATTATTTTGTTCTTATACCATGTTATAGAAAATGTGTAAGATGAATAATAATGTTATAAAATTCAAAATTTAGTTAATACTATTCATAACGGCTAGTTCATGACAATATTATAATAATATATCGTTGTTTATTAAAACCCGGTATTGCGTACAACACACGCTATCGAGGAAGGTCGTGATTGCGTGTAATGCAAGCCAAGTCAGGGTTGCATGTTGTGAAAGAATCCTTAGTTGTTTCGTATAACAGAATCCAACCATATTTCATTTATAGATTGAATATATATATATATATATACTCAATGTTGCATAGAATAACTATTATCAAAATTGTGTGTAACACGATCCAAGAATAGTGTTGCGTATACTGCAAGCTAATACGGTGTTGCATATAGCGCAAGGTAATCTTGGTGTAGAATACAACACAAGACATTAATGAAATTAAAATAATATTTTTCATAAAATCTCGGGGTGTTACATTCTACCCCCCTTAAAATGAATTTCGCCCTCGAAATTCATCGGGGTTATAAATGGTTTACTACTCGAAAGTTTGTTTAATAGAAACCCACATTGTAAAAAGGAATACCAAAACATGGCTTTAAAAACTAAAGTATGAAATGTAATGGTTACCCAAATTAACTCATCACTGGGTTTCCACGTAGGAGAACATAGGTGAAAATATGGATATGGAAGAAAAATCTAACCATCAAGTTCTGATGGAGATTGGTAGAGAACATGGCTATAAAAAATCCAACAATCGCAAAGCCATAAATTTGTGATGATCTAGGGTACCATCTGATTCATCAGATATAAGATCACTAGGACAACATTTTTGGTTTTCAAGATCATTTCCCTAAAGTTTATGAAATTGGAATTAGAAGAAATACTTTCGTGATTTTTGTATAGTCTCACCGTTTGTCATTCTTTGGACAATTTTCACTTCATCTCTTAAATAAATGAAGTTGAATTTGTCATTCATGATGTGTTAGCAGATCATGTGATAGAATGATGGGTCATTCCATCTGTCTCAAACAAAAGGTTAGAAAAGTTATCAAAAAATACATAAGTCCATCTATAGTGAGATTAATCATATATGGTTCCTAAAATGGACTTATACTTCATATATCATACTGATTAATATAATAAAACTAGTTTCTATTGAACAGGGACTTCCTGTAGGCCAGTGGTAGGCGATAAAGGCCAGTCGCACTTCAGTTGTGGGTTCGATTCCCACAGCCTTGTCCGACGCGATGGGCTATCGCCCATCCTGCAGGTTGTCCTTTTTCTAAAACTATATTACTATAAAATCCCATAAATAATATCAAAAAAAGTTTTATCCTTAAACCATACTAACTTATGTCCAACATAATCAATTCCAATCTTTAGGCTTATCGAAAATCTTCGGTCCAAGCTCATAGTATAGATAAAATGATCACGTGAATGCCATCATTTATCCCTCATATATCTTGTTCATCACATTCTAGTCATGTGAATACCATAATCATGTAATCTCTTGAAAAATGAATACCCATTGAATCTTAGTGAAAACATGAGTGCTGTCAAAAGATAACTCTTTCCACATACCAAAATCCTCAAAATTCAATATACTTAGTCCTTATATCAATCATGAGATCATGAATACAATCAAACATCTCATTATCTTCTTGTCCCTTCATTATGCGCATATCATCTACTTTCCAAAAATATTTCAATCACTTTTTTTTCCTAGTTACCAGTATCATATAATTATTGAAAACCAATACATAGATATTCCAAAATTCCACAATACCATAAATGAGATTTCATGATACTTTTTTGAAATCCCATTACATAAACACTTAATCATTCCACCACATCATTTTCATATTCAACATCACCAATAGTGATCGCATGTGACTTCCCTTTGTCCTTTTCCTTAAGCGGTTGCTCATGTCGATCATCACTAACCCTTGGATTAGGGCATTTATTAGCATAATTCCCCATTTCCTTGCACTTGAAGCATTAAAGTGTTGGTGGTGCATTCTCTGCAGTGTTTGCTTTATTCACATCATTAAAAACCCTTTTTCCATTACTTCGACACTCAGCTGCTTGATGACCTTCTTTTCCACACTTAAAACATTTTCTAGTCCCTTTAAGACAATCTCCACCATGCTTCTTTCCACATTTTGTGCATAAGGAAACATTCATCTTCTTTTCACCATTATTCTGAGATTTCTCCTTGAACTCCATCTTTCGTTTCTTGTCAAAACCATGAGATGGATATGTAACACCAACTTCCATTTCTACCTTGATAGCACAACGCACAATTTCTTCATAGCTACTGAAGTCTCTTATAGCTAATTCCCTTCGAAGACTTGGTTTTAAGCCACTGAAAAATCGATCAACTTTACTTTCAAGTTGGATGATAAATCCAGATGCATACCTTGCAAGCCTTATAAAATTCGCTTCGTATATACCAATAGATTCATCATCCTTTTGCTTTAGTTCAAGAAACTCCTTCTCCATCTTTGTTCGAAGAATACGAGGGAAGTACTTATTGAAAAATAAGTTCTTGAACTCGTCCCATTCCATGGACTCAATTTCATCTCTTTGCCTCGTATTCTTAATAAGATTCCACCATTGATCAGCTTCACCTTCCTAACGATATACTGCTAAGATGACTTTATCATGTTCAGAACATTGAAGAACTGAAAATATCTTTTCAGTGGTACTGATCCATTGTTCAGCAACAAGTGGATCGGAAGACCCACTGAAAGAAGGTGGACGTTGCCTCATGAAGGACTCAATAGAATATTGTTCCCTTCTCTGCTCATTTGGAAGTCCAGAATGATTCATAGCTTGTGTAAGTATAGAAATAATATTTTTCACTTCATCTCCCATAACATTTGTTTGTTCAGGAGGAAAATCATTGCATTGTCCATTACAGTGATCAACATGGTTCCTTCGGGTTCCAGCCATCGTCTAAAACCCAAAAAGAATAGTGTGAGAGGCAAAAATCATGCTAGGGAAAAAAACATAATAAAGGGGGAGTACCCTTAATATCTAACATCTTAGGTTAAATTCTAATATCGTTATCGTAGTTCTAGGACTATATCCTATACGTATACTTATCCTTAGAGACATCCCTAGACATACCTTAGAAATATCTCTAGGGATTTCAATAATGTTCTCACATACTAGTTTCCAAAGGTTGACTAAACCTTTCCTCTGATACCAACTGTAGAGACCCAAATCTTGACGTACATGGACATTACATAAATTTTGCATAATACTTAATACATAAGAAAAATAGACACACAAGGACCGTAATAGTTTAGTGTCTTTGTAAACTCGGAATATAATCTTCTAATCGTGGTGAAAGATCTTCAACATCTCCCATAAATATCTTCTTTTTTTAAACCTAAATCCTTTCTTTTATGTACTGGGGAAAAGAAAACATAAAAGGGTGAGCTCAAATGCTCAGTAAGGGTAAACAAAAGAAATATCAATTACGTCATATTCATAAGAACATATCTTTTGGAAATCTTAACCTGCAAAAGAGATCATAATTTTGTAACATGGGATAAATCATAGTAGTGAAATGTAATCCCAATAATCATAACTTAAAACATGAAACTTTTTTTCATACACACATAATCATAGAGAATCATATCTTATTAGTCAAGACTCATTGACAAGACTATCTTAGTGGACAAAGTCCATTTCTGAACCGAGTCACCCTCGTTTCAGTCCTGTTTCACTGAACTGGTATAACCTACCGTTCCAGCCATGTCTATCTCATGAGATATAAAATCTTTACCCAATGCATTGTAGGGAGATATAGGTCCCACCCATCTCATAATTATACCATTCTTATGTGTTCCACAAAATCATAAACCATACATCATAGCATAACCCATGTAATAAAAATGAGATTCTTAAACATTGTGACATCATAAAACAATTCATATAAGATAAAGGAATTCATAAAAATAATTCCATCACAACATAATAAAATCAACGTAATAATAGGTATAAAAACAGAACCCTTTATTATCTTAGATGGAAAATAATTTTGATAAAACACTTGAACTCCATTCTTGAGGAAAATATCCTTTCTTCTTCAAAAACACTTTTCCTTTCTTAACATGTCATAAAATTATAACTAAAAGAAGTTGATTAAAAATAAACTTGAAAACTTATAAGGGAATATTCTTGGAAATAATGTTTTAAAAATACATTCATGTCGTATAAGTTAAAAGAAAACATTCTTCTCGTACTTTTTTCGGAAAAGTCAAAAAATACCTCGTACGAAAAACGACAAAAGATTCCTTTCATATATTTTACTAAAAACTCACCGAAGGGTAAAATTGTATTTAAACAATTGTAGGTGGATGTAAATAATATTACATATTGAGGAAACATGTATGTGGATGATAAAATACGCCCCATTAAATACCAAATTATAAACAATCTCGGATAAAAATGAGATTGTGATATTTTCCCTTACCATATGTCCGATATGCTTTGTACGTATCTGAACCTCCTGTATAATGATTTAAATAATGTCATTAACTTATTATAGAATCATATTCATTGTTATGATATCATATATGGTTCACTTATGACTTTATATTACCCGTTCTTTTGTAAATTCCATGTTAAAGAAGCGTTTTGGGTAAAATCGTTTCATTTATCGTAGGTGTTTGGACTTGTTGTTCTTGACATTATCATTACTTATATCATGATTTACTTACTTCCAGAATATAAAAAATGATTTATATATCATATATATTCAGTATATATATATATATTAGATAGATAAATGAAATGAAACACACCGTTCATGGAGACGGTAGTCCGTACGTACGCATGAACGTTGTTTTCCTTTCCTTATTGTCTTGAATGGAAGTAAGTAAATGACATACATATATATATATACATAAATACAGTAGATTTAACATGTCATATATTTCATTATTATTCATTATATATACTTTATAATCATTCATGAATGGTTAATGTGGAGAATGAATCTCATCGCGTCGTGGAGACGGTAGTCCGTACGTACGCACGAGCGATGATATCGTTCTCATGATGGTGAACTTGTGTTGAAGTGTATGTATACTATTTCAGTATCAATATAACTTTATAATAATAATATATAATTACTAATTACACCATTATACCCATCCAATTAAGGTGGTGGTGGAAAATAGATTACACCACGGCGTGGAGACGGTATTTCGTACGTACGCACGCGCGGTGATTTCCTTTTTCCGTAGGATGGATAGAAGGTTAATTATAGTTGTTTCATATTTATAATAACATATCAGTATATAAGAAATACTTATGTTATTACTTTATCATGAAACAACTAAAGAAGAAGAAGTTGTAGAAGAAAGAAATTGAAAAAGATCGGTAATGGATATTTCCTCTTTTTGACGCGCCTTTTCTTAACCTCCACTTAAAGAACTAATGATGGTCTTTGAAGAATACCAGGACCTCTAGGATGATACTAGGGAAGTGGAGAAGAGATTTTTTCAGGGTTTGGCCGAGCTTGAATGCTCAAATTGGTGTGAGGAAGAGGGGGAGGAGGTGCCCTTTTATAAGGGAGGAGAGGGGCACCTTAGGAAAATCTCAAAATATTATTTTATATTAAGGTCAAATTCGGTTTATAATGGTTCCAAAGGGTCTTATTTCGAAGATAAAGTGGGGATGGGTCGAAATCCTCTCATACAATAGGATTTATACAATTTTAGGTTATTATTTTAACCTTATCAATTAGATTTAACTCTAAGTTAAATAATTTAACGTTTACCGTGTCTTTTTGTTTTCTTACACTATATGGTTAATAAACTTACCATAACAAGCCAAACGAACCCCAAGTCGTTTATTATTAATATATATATCCTTATCTAAGTCATTTGGACGAACCTTATATTTTTAGGAATTAAATAACAATTAATAATATAATGTTTGTTTTAAAAACTAATTTATGTCAATTTTGACACTATTTGGTACATGATTTTTATGAAATTCATAACAGAATGATAAGTTCGAAACAAGTTACTTATATCAAAAATAACATGTCATATTAACCTATAAAATTAATTTAAGTCATAAAAAGTCTCAAATTACATTTATTTGGGCATTTATAACATCAATTATGTCAATATTTCATTAATAAGACAATTACTGCATCATCTTTGTGTCATAATAAATGATATTTATTTAATCCCTAAAAATTCTAAATAAATTCCTATGATGTAGATAATTGTATTAGCTTTCTGGATACTATTCATGTTCGAAGTTTCATGAAGTTTATCACTAAAGTAAAATTATTATACTTATAAGATTTAAGAAAGTGACATGTTGTCACATTCTTTGGTTTTAATAATAATTAAATTATTTAATGGAAAAAAGTACATAAAATGAATCTAATCCGACCCTTAGGTTATATGGGTCTAATTTTAGCCATCAAATAGGATTTTTCCAAGTGTTAGGGTAATTTTATAATCTTATATTTACCCTTAATTACCCGATTTACCTTTAACTATAGTAAATAAAATTTACCGTAGTTACTATTCACAATGCCCAAAAATAAAAAGTAGTTTATTAAAATAATTTGGACCCACTGATTCCAAAATGGAATCCATTTTTCTAAATTCAATACACAAAATATTCAGAAATTAAATTAAAATTAATCCCGTTGTCGAAAGAAAACGGGTTTTTCTTTAAAACATTGCAAAAGATTGAATTGATTTAACCTACGAATTCAAGGTAAAATCAATGATAATGACATAAATTATATTAAATGGTAAAAATATATTATATTTATACTTTAAAACCATTCAATATTATAATTTAACCACATAAGATATTACGATGAAAAAAGTTGTTTTTAATTAAAATATAGCGTGTTTTTACTATTCATTAAAATATGAAAGTTATCGGAAAAATATCAAAAGTTTATCTAATGTAAATTTTTATATCCTTATTCAAAAGAAGAATTTTATTTTTTCAAATTGAACATATAAATATGTCAAAAACTAGATTTAAAGTGGGTTCGCCATCAAAAGGCGGCAAAACTGCATTTTTTGAAAAATACTTATTTTACCCAAAAAATTTATTTTGTTCTTATACCATGTTCTAGAAAATGTGTAAGATGAATAATAATGTTGTAAAATTCAAATTTTAGTTAATACTATTCATAACGGCTAGTTCATGACAATATTATAATAATATATCATTGTTTATTAAAACCCGGTATTGCGTACAACACACACTATCGAGGAAGGTCATGATTGCGTGTAATGCAAGCCAAGTCAGGGTTGCGTGTTGTGAAAGAATCCTTCATTGTTTCGTATAACAAAATCCAACCATATTTCATTTATACATTGAATATATATATATATACTCAATGTTGCGTAGAATAACTATTATCAAAATTGTGTGTAACACGATCCAAGAATAGTGTTGTGTACACTACAAGCTAATACGGTGTTGCGTATAGCACAAGGTAATCTTGGTGTAAAATACAACACAAGACATTAATGAAATTAAAAGAATATTTTTCATAAAATCTCGGGGTTTTACAGATATAATGGTCCACTTGATGGTTCACTTGGCCATAGAGGTTCAACTATGTGGCCTTATCCATTATAGATGGATATACCCCATTAAATGATATATGAAGATTTTGAAAGGGCGTGTCAAGAATAAAAGTCAGACATAAGGTTGTATTGCAGAATGATATATTGTTTAAGAAGCTATTGATTTTTTTACCAATTACCTAACAGATTTTGAAAGCATCAATCTCTCAAAGTCTCATCACAGAAAATGCCTTATGGGCGAAGGTATTTTCAGAAGATTTTTTGTTACAATTACCTTGACTGGGAGGGAGAAAGCATATATTTTCATATTACATAATAGTGAAGATATTGATCCATACATTTAATCCCACAAATAAATTCTTAGTGATTTTAATCCATCAAGGATTGAAGGATGGATATCAAATACAAAAAATCAATAGTTTATAAGATGGTTTAGATATCAAATTTATAAGGAGTTATCTAAAAATATAAATTCAATTGCATAATGACTTCAATGGCTAGCCAGATGACTGAATTCAAATTTTATATCTTACATTGGTTTTGTAATCAATGGTTTTATATTCTACACAAAAGAACACGATGAATTCAGTATGATGCAAAACAGTGGTGTTACGCTTGTGGCCAAAGTGATGTACATATCAGGTTCCAAGGATAGAAATCCAATTTATGAAAATATGTCATATTTTGGAATTATTGAATAGATATATGAGTTGGATTATACAAATTTTCAAGCGTCGCTTTTCTATTGAAAATGGGTTAACAATATCAATGGAGTTAAAGTTGATGAAATGGGATTTGTAAAGGTTAATTTTAGTGTAGAAGGGGAAAATAAGAGCTGTTCATAATAGAATCACAAGTAGTGTAAGCATTTTATGTCTCTGATCCCACAAATAAGAATCAGTAGATTTTCATGCTGGTGACTAAAACAAATGTTGATTTAGATAAAAATTCAATCGAGGATGACCCTTTTATTGGGACATCACAATCAGTTTATGTAAGTACCAATATAGAAAATTTCTTGTACATTAGATGGGAATACAAAGAGGGGATTTGGATTCTGGAAAGAGGAACCAAAGCCTTGAAACCTTTAAAAAATTAAAGAGAGTTCAATGAGATGGTAATTTTTTTTAATATATTATGTTTTTATCTGAATATTATATGTTCTATAATACATTAACATAATCTAAATTAAATGTTTGACTACTCATGCAGACAATATCTTCTACACATGATGATGTAACTAATATCTCGAAAGAACAAACAATAATGAAGGAAACCCTTTGGATAGATGCAAAGGTAACGTTACGATATACTTCCTCTATTTTATCTAAAAATTATATAATGGAACATTGATTTAATTTTCATTATTCCTTGCAAAGTTTGTTTATTTTAGAATATTTTTTCCATATGTCATGCCTTTAAAATAAGAGCAACGACATTGTCTCTACTCAATCACAGAGGTAATACTGATGTTTACACAGTAAAATCATTGTCCATAGAATTAATGTATTGTTTCATATTTATGTTTACTTTATTTATTTTCAGTACTACTCACGTAATAATTATTTTCTTATATAATTGGATTCTTTTATTCTATTTTGGGTACTTTGTGAAACTTTCACGATTCTTCTCTCTTAAAACCTTTTCACCCTTACAGTGGTGCATTTATCACTTTCTTTCAAGTTACCTACACTTCCTTTGTAGGAATAGCAACAACTCTACCTATGCTTAATTACAGAGGTAATCTTAATGTTTGTACAATAAAATAATTGTCCATAGAATTAATGTATTGTTTTATATGTATGTTTAATTTATTTATTTTTAGTATTACTCACATAATAATTGTTTTATTATACAGGAGGATTCTTTTTTTAGATTTTGGGTGATTTTTCCATCTTTCATCCCTTTCTAAACCAAAACTTCCAAATACATCTTCTCCCACAAAACCTTTCACTCTTGTAGTGTTGAAATTTATCACTTTCCTTCAAGTTCCCTATACTGCTCAATCACAGAGGAAATCTTGATATTTGTACAGTAAAATCATTATCCAGAGAATTAATGTATTATTTCATATTTATGTTGCATTTATTTCTTTTTATTATTACTCATAATAATTTTTTTCTTATACAGGTGGATTATTTTTTTTGAGTTGAGGTGGTTTGTTCGAAATTACTCATGCAATGTTGGAATTTCAACAAAGAAAGTCAATGGAAATCATGGTAACATTGATATTTAGGATTATTTTTTAATATATGTAATATTTTTTATTTATGTAACTGTATAAACCAATGTTTGAAATATCTATAATATAGTTTTTTTATATTTATGTTGTAAATTTCATTTCATTTAAATTTTGTATTGGGACTTGTTTTTGTTGATATTTATTGTGTTTATGGTGTTGTAGTGTGATGTAACAGCATACTAAAATATATCCCTTTATCTACGCTTTTACAAGAACTGATAAAAGTCCTTTATTAGTGATTTTATAAGCACTGATAAAGGGTTACTTTAGCGGTGCTAAATAAAAGCTCTAATAAACGGGTCCTTTATTACTGATTTTCAAAGTGCAGATAAAGGTCATGTTTATTCGTGATTTTTTAGTGCTGATAAATAACCCCTTTATTAGTGCTTTTTCAGTGCTGATAAAATTCATGGGATTTTAACATCGCTCATGTAGTCAGTGCTTTTATAGCACTGATAAAGGTCATTTCTAGTACTATTAAAGGCATTTTTTGTAGTAGTGATACTGATGATCCAAGTGTTGTGATTTATAAGTAAAATGTTTTACTTATGTTGTTGAGGTGATATGAGATATATTAGGGTAACAAAATAAATGTGTTAGTCTAGTCTTGTGAGTTCATTAGAGTTAGGAAGCATGAGTATATGCTTTGGGTTATAAAATTGATGTACACTGAATGTTTCATGATATGTGGTATAGGCATGGAGATGCCTTAGGTTTTGTGATGTAAATTACTTAAGGTGATTTTTTATTAAGGTTCATTTTTTATGAGCATGATTGGTAGGATTACAAGCTTGGTGATTTAGGTGTGGTCCCTAATAAGATATCGAGTTTTGATCCTAGATCGTAGAATCTATTATAGATAGAGTGCAGGTCGACTCTTCAGGTTTATTAAAGATGTTGTGGTTGGTGGGTGATTATATGATTAGCCTTATCATGGGTGAGATTTCACACTTATCATGAAATAACGTAATGTTTTTTCTAGATAGATGAGATTGACATGTTGTGGGGAGTGTTTTGTGGTTTAGATGCATGATCCTAGGATTTATGTGAATGAATTGAGATGTTATGAGTCAAATGATATAGCAGAGAAACATCAGGCTGTACGCTAGTTTGGGTATACATTATTTTGGTAATGGGGGTTGTTGATAATTTTTATAATGGTCAACTTCTATAATGAAACAGGTGATCATGAATGGTTCTATAATTTTATTTCACTTGAAATAGCCTATGGAGCTGGTGTTTTGAGCCTAGGTTAATGGTGTGTGACTCATAGAAGCCTAAATCAAGTTGTGTGAATGAGTGGTATGGGAGAATATACCTATTTATTTCTAGTTAGATCATAATATATAGTAAACGATAAACTTTGATAGGGTTCTTGTATATCATTCTACCCCAAGATGAGGAGAGTGAGTGTTAAAATGGATTTTTGAGTAAAGTATTGAAGTGTGAGGGAAAGTTCATGCTAGTTATGGATGATGATCATTATTTATAGATTGATAAGTGGTTGTATGTAGGATAAAGGATGATTGATTTCAATGAAATGCTTTTGAGAATGGTTGGCTAAAAGTTTTGAGGAAATGGGGAATGTCCCTCTATAGTGAAAGGTTGTAACGACCGAGAATTTTATCAATGAAATTTCCCTTCTTATAATTATTTTATATAGTATAAAACACATACATCACATATATGATCCAATAAAAACATTATTTTCATAAATTAATAATTAAATAAGGTTTATTTATTTAAATTAATGAACCAATACCGATGGAGTAGTAAATTGGTCGTTGGAATAGTAATATGACCATTAAGAATAGTAACTCGGACAATAGAATAGTAACTTCACCTATAAAATTATAAATAAAATTTAGGCATCTTATAAATGAAAATATGATATATTTATATCATTTTATAAGTAAATAAATGTTTTAAAAATGATAAAGTAAGTGTTGGTATTTTTGTAAAACATAAATGTTTATTTACAATTTTATAATTAATATAATGATTTAAAATAAATTTTATTTTCATAAAATAGATTCAAAAATTAATATTATATTGTATTATAATAATAAGATAATTCTATGAGACCTTAATTAAATTTTCAAAGGGTCAAAAAATCAATTATAATATTAAAATTGGTATGTTTTGAATAAATGGGGATTTTATTTAAAAATTAAATTACTCATATTTATAAAATTATTTTAATAAAATGGAGTCTATTTTTTAAATCTACACTTAAAAAAATCGTTAGGGTGATTTTTTGGTATTTTTCTAAAATAACTAATTTTTGGTGAATAGTGGAATACGGTAATTTATGGAATAAGCTAAATACATGAATTTTTGAGTCATGGATGATGTGTAGCTGATGTAATCACCATTATATCTAAATATCCTTCTTTATTTACTATATTTTTTCATGTTAATCATCATTATTTATAGTCTTGATCCAAAATAATAAACAAATGGCTAAAATAATCAAAAAACACCCCTCTCCTCCCCTATAAATACCATCATTCACTACCCCTTCTCCTCACACCTTAAAAGCCTTGTAGATTTTCTAAATTTTGAATAATTACATCCACAATCCTATTCACCATATACAATAGCTTATGGTATCAACAAAAGTCCAAACCCAAGTTCCTTAAGGAGGTTCTCAAGGAGACAACATTCAAGAGGTAAAACCCTCAATCATTCTCTTTTAATTTATTTTACTTTCCTATCCTCTCCTCACCTATACTATATAAATAGGAATGATAACTATAGTGTCATATATATACTATAATTTTATTTTGTTAATGAAATATTCATCATAAAATCTCTACTATTCTCCTTTTATTCAAAGAAATGAAAACATTGTCTGTGATGTGTCGATTCACCGTCTTCATGGACGATGAGTTTTCATTTACCATTACCACCTTCAAGGTTGGTCATAAAACCATTATTATGGTTAAATAATATTTTAATATATATATATATATTATAAGTTTTATCATGTTATTTAACCAATATATAAACATAATATTAAATAAAATGATACTAGTTCATGATGGTCGTAAAAACCACCAAAATAAATTAAACATTTTTTTTCATTAACGTTTTATCTAATGAATCATTATCATATCAGAAAAAAAATGATATATGGGATAATTTAAAATTCTAGAATTATATTAATAAAATTTCATTCTAATTCTAGAGTTTTTCTTCCATTTGACAAGAACTCTTATAATTATACTCAAGGGAACCGACCATAAACTATGAAACGAACACTCCTAGAACAAATAAATTAAACTCTATAACACATCAAAATCTAAATAAATGGACATAATAAAATTTTAATAAATAAAATAAATGTATAATAGGTTTTTGGATCTAATAATTAATGAATATAATTTTATTATTAAATATATTAAGTGCAAGTGTATAATGCATCCATACATAAGGTAAGAGGATTCCTAAACCTAAATCCATTTCTTTAAGTTATACCACTTTCAAGAAATATTTCAGTGTGGATATTCCTTTAATGTTCCTTAAATATAATTACATTTTTCTTAACTCTTATTTTCAAGGATATACATGTTTCCAACTTGGTTTATGAAAAATATGAATATTTTCCAAAAGAACCCTTCATTCCAAAACACATCTTGACTCATCTTAAGATTGTTTCTTCTTCACTCAAGATTGGTGGTTCTTATACCAAATATGCTTTTATTTTTTCATTTGGGAACCTCAAAATTTTATTCATAAATGTATGATTTATGAAATTCTTATGAAACCAATTAATTTCCATGGGATATTTTATGATTATGATTTTTATACTTTCTATGTGTCATGCATGATTATGTAAATGTTATGATGTGGTGAATGGGATAGAAATTATATGTCCATCAAATACATTGGGTAATGTGATGTATTTAATGATATAATGTGCAATATTCATGAACACGATACTATATTTTTTCACAATGATGATGTTATGAGTGTGCACATATGCTATGCGCGAACATTATGTTATCTTTGTTCACAACTATGTGTGGCATTTGACCAATAAGACATGTGTTTAATTTTTATGAATGTTCACATTCCATGCATTTTTCTAATGTTTCCTCTCATGATTATGATGATGATACTATGCTTATGTTATGATTATGATGATTATTCTCACCCATGTTTTATTGATTCATGTCCCAATTCACCCTCTTACTGGGATTTTAGCTCACCCCTTTCTTTGATGTATATCCTCATGTGACTATATGTACTAAGGATAGCTAGATCTTTAGAAGGATAAATAAGGATATTTAAAATAATTTTTTTATTTTATTATGCATAATTCATGTATGGTCCTATTTTCCCTAATATATCAAACCCTTGGATCCTATATTGTAACACTTTTATGTTGTTTATCTGAAAAAAGATGTAAAAGTCATGTAAGAAAAGGGTAGGGTCTCTATATTTGGTATAAGATAATGGTTTAGTTAATTTGGGAATTAGGATTAGAGAATTTTAGTGAAAACCCTTATGATAAGACTAAGTATATAAATATTTGTTTAGGAAAATTATTAAAATATGGATCCCATAAGATATGCCTTTAGCGTAAATAGCATAAAAGGATAAACTATTCATGATTTGTTGACTTACTTTTTATTCAAACATTTTCTATTTTAGGAAATGGTGGGAACCAGAAGAAACCAGGCCAACAACCCTTGTGAGGGACAATGTAATTATTATCCTAATGAAATCCCAAATTCCATGGGATATGGATTTCAAAACCTTATGGTGATTCTTAACCAACTATCTCAAGCTATGAACAACTACTTGAACCACAAGGAATGTCTTATTTAACCTAAGAAGGAGAAGATATCCATTGAGTCCTTTATGCAGAAATGACCATCGAAATAGTGGATCTTCTGATCCACTCGTTTTATTACAAGGAGTTAACTCAATGGAGAATATATTTACTATGCTTCATTATTCTGGGAAGGAGAAGGTGTTGGTTGTTTAGTTTTTAGATGGAGAAGCTAATGAATGGTTTTAATTGATAAAGAACACCAAGACAAAGGGGGAAATGGAAGAGATGTTTTGGGAAGACATTAAGAAAATATTTCTTAATAAGTATTTACCTCAAACTATTCAAACAAATATGGAGAGATAATTCATATAGATAAAGAAAAAGGAAGGTGAATCTATCACGACTTATGAATAAAATCTCACAATGATTTAAAGGTATGCCGCGTGTTTTGTTATCAACAATGATAGCAAAATAGATAAATTATTTAGTGGTTTAAAACCACGCCATCAAAAGGCTCTAACTATTTGAAACTTTGGGAGTTATGAATAATTTTTCAAATGTGCTATCAAAGTAGAGTGTAGTTTATAGAATGGTCCCATGATTATGGAGATAATAATAGAATAATGGAGTTTCATGCTAGTTGGTCAAATGATAAAGGAGGAAAGAGAATCTTACCACCCACGTGTCAAAAATGTGTGAATAAACATCATGGGAATTGCCTCAAAGGGATGGGGAAATGCTTTAAGTGTAGAAGATAAGTCCATCAATCTCATTAATGTTGAAGATACATGAAGAATCCGAAAAACGTGGTGGAGGAAAATAGAGCACCACCCATTGTTCAATGCTACAACTATAAGGATTAAGGTAACTATGCAAGCTAGTACACTAAACATTGAGTCCTTGAGGGTAATAAGTGTTAGAAGGATCCAAAGCTAAAGGATCAAGCTAAATATTATTCCATCACTACTGCTTAAGTGGAGCAAGAAAATGAAGTTGTACATGGTACACTTTCTATTCACTCAAGAATATAAAAATCCTTATTAATTATTGTTCTATGAATTCCTTTATATCCTACAAGTTTTCTAGAACTATTAAATCAAATCCCTAATACATTGAACTAGATATATCTGTTAAAAACCTAATGATGAAATCATTACAACCCAATTGTTGGGCTTTTCTCCTATTGGTGTATGTGGGAAGATTCTTCCAGCAAATCTTGTAATACTTCCCTTGGTTGAATTTGATGCTATAATGGGCATGGATTGGCTCTCGTTATAGAGAGAACACATCAACTATTAGGAAAAGAAATATATTTTCATATTCCAACCCATCCCATTTTTCTCTAAAAATTCAAGGAGGCCATGAATATCCTTTGAAAAATCCTTCAATGGTGTGGGTTTTGATTCTCTGTGAAGAAGCATACCTCACTCAAATGGTTGAGTCAAATTAAGTTATCAACCTGGAGGAAATTCCCATTGTGAAGGAATATAGTGATTGATTTCATGAATAGCTATCTAGACTTCCCCTAGATCATGAGGTATATTTCTCAATAGATTTTATACCTGGATCCACTCCTATCTCAAAATTCCTCTAAATGATGGCCCCTGCCAAATTAGATGGGTTAAAGAAGAAGTATCAAGGGCACATGGATAAAGGGTTTATACGCCCTATTGTATCACCTTGGGGTCTGCTGATTCTCTTTATCAATAAGAATGGTTGATCAATACGGTTGTATATAGATTATTGGGATCTCAATAAGATCACCATAAAGAACAAGTATCCACTTACAAGGATTGATGACTTGTTCGATAAACTACTAGGAGCTCAATACTTATCAAATGTGGATCTTAATTCTGGATATCATCAACTGAAGGTGAAGAAGAAATATATTAATAAGACTACTTTCCATTTAAGGTGTGGGCACTATAAATTTCTAGTGATGCCCTTTGGACATACTAATACCCCTTAGATCTTCATGAATTTGATGAATAGAGTCTTTATACACTACCTTGATAAATTTTTTTTTGGTGTTTATCGATGAGATTCTCATCTACTCCAAGATCAAGGAGGAACATAAATAATTGTGTTGGAAACATTAAGGAAGGAGAAATTGTATACCAAGTTCATAAGGTATTACTTTTAGATACATCAAGTCATATTCTTGGGACACATTATCACTAGTTATTTAATTTAAGTGGACCATTAAAAAACAAAGGCAACTTAGGAATAGCCCAGACCCACTAGTGTCACAAAAATCTATAGTTTTCTTGGATTAGTTAGGTACTACCAATGTTTTGTGAGAAATTTATCACAATTTTCTAGCCCGATAACTAAGTTAAAAAGGAAATAGGTAAAGTATGTCTAGATGGAAGAATGTGAGGAAAGATTCAAGGATCTAATAAAGAAGCTAATCACTACACATGTACTCACACTATCAACAAATGTAGAATGTTTTGTGATATAAAGTGATGCTTAAAATAAAGTATTGGGTATTGTAATCATATAGAATGATAAATTGATAGAATCTACTCATGTAAATTGAATATCCATGAGAAGAACTACCTGACACATGATCTGGAGCTAGAAACTATGATTTTTCCTTAAAAATATGGCGACACTATATCTATGGTGAGAAGTGTGACATATATACTAATCACAAGATTCTAAAGTATATATTCACACATAATAATATCAGCATGAATCAAATAATATGGTTATAGATGGTCAAGGACTATTATTGATCTATTCATTACCATCTAGGAAAGGAAAATAAGGTATATTATGCTCTTAGCAGAAAATAACCTATTACTCTATCCATGAAGTGGATTGAGAAAGAACATATCTTAATGGATATGAAAATGATGTATTTGGAAATAATAATGGTAGGGAATACATCCAACATTTCCCAAATTATTTCACAACTATCTATCCAAGAGAAGATCAAGAAGTCACAAAGGGATGATCTGAAGTTACAAAAAAAGGTGAATGCAGTAAATGAGGGAAATATACAAGACTTCCACATAAATGATGATGGTGTGATTCGGTTTGGAATAAGGCTATGTGTGCCTTCATCACCTAAGATAAAGAAGGAGCTATCAGATAATTCACATATCTCATCTTTCTATATCCATCCTAGAAGTACCAAGATGTACTGTGATATTTGAGAACACTTCTAGTGGGAAAAAATGAAAAAGAATATTGTATAGTATATCTCAAGATGTTTAGTGTGTTAGAAAGTTAAAGAAGAGTAATGGAAGTCCAAAGGGATGATGCAACCATTGCCTATACCCATGTAGAAATGGTATAATGTCACTATGGAATTTTTAACTGGTCTCAAAAAGACATCCAAAGGAAACAATGTGATATGGTTTATGGTGGATCTACTCACCAAGACTGCCCACTTTATCATTATTCAGGAAGATCGCTTTCTTTAATAACTTTCCAATATATATGTAAAGGAAGTGGTGAGGTTTCATAGGGCTCCACTTTCAATCATATCTAATCATGATCCAAGGTCCACTTCTAAATTTGAGACAAGTCCTTGACATGATTTGAGTATTGAATTAAATTTTAGCATGGCCTATCACTCCAAACTGATGGCCTATCTGAAAAGACTATTTAGATACTCAAGGAAATATTGCGAGCCTGGTCAATGAAATTCAAAGGTGTATGGGGTCAGAATATACAATTGGTTAAGTTGTAATAAAACAATAGTTTTCACTCAAGTATTCATATGGATCCGTATGAAGCTTTGTATGGTAAGTTATGTAGAACTCCAACTTGTTGGGATGAAGTTGGTGAACAAAAACTACTTATACATGATCTTGTGAAAGAGATGACAGAAAAAGGTTCAAGCCATCCAACAACATATAAAAGATTATCAGAGTTGGAAAAAGAGTTATTTTGACAACCATTGAAGGGATTTGGAGTTTGAAGTTGGAAAAAACATCTTCCTTTGAATATCACCATAAAAGAGAGTCGTGCAATTTGGAAAGAAAGGGAAGCTTAGCCCAAGGTATATTGGCCCCTTTGAGATCCTTGATCGCATAGGATAAGTGGAATATCAGCTTGTAATTCCACCAAATATGGTTCAAGTTCATGAAATGTTCCATATATCTCTCCTGAGAAAGTACATATCTGACCCCTCACATGTATTGAATCTGGAGGCAGTACAATTAGACAATAACCTCTCGTATGAAGAGCAGATGGTGAAAATATTAGACCATAGAGACAAATTCCTACACAACAAGACGAATCACCTTGTCAAAGTGTTGTGAAGGAACCATAAGTTTGAAGAGGAAACATGGGAATTAGAGGAAGCGATGAAATAGAAATACCATCACCTATTTTCACCTTAGTATGTAAAATAAAATTTCAAGGATTGAATTTTGAAAGGGGAGAGAATGTAATGACTTAGAATTTTATCAATGGAATTTACCTTCTTATAATTATTTTATATAGTATAAAAAACATACATCACATAGATAACCCAATAAAATAATTAATCTCATAAATTAATAATAAAATAAGTGGTATTTATAAAAAATAAAGAACCCATACCGATAGAATAGTAACATAATCGTTGGAATAGTAATATGACCATTAAGAATAGTAACCTAGCCAATAGAGTAGTAACCTCTCCTATTAAATTATAAATAATATTTCGGAATCTTATAAATGAAAATATGATATGTTTATATCATGTTATAAGTAAATAAAATTTTTTAAAAATGACAAAGTTTTGGCATTTTTGTAAAACATAAATGTTAATTTACAATTTTATAATTAATATAATAATTTAAAAAAAATCATAAAATATATTCAAAAATCAATATTATGTTTTATTATAATTATAATATAATTTTATGAGTCTTTAATTTGTTTTTAAAAGGGTAAAAAATCAATTATAATATTAAAATTATTATCTTTCAAATAAATGATGATTTTATTTAAAAATTAAAATTATCATATATAAAAAATTATTTTAATAAAATTTATTCCATTTTTTAAATCTACATTTATAAAAATTGTTAGGGTTAATTTTTCGGATTTTTCTAAAATAGTTTAATTTTTTGTGATTAATGAAATATGATAATTTATGGAATAAGCTAAATACATAAATTTATGAGTCATGGATGATGTATGGATGATGTAAGAACCATTATATAGAACAATACTTCCCTAGTTACTATATTTATTCATGATAATCATCATTATTGATAGTCTTGATCCCAAATAATAAATAAATGAATAAAATAATAAAAAACGCCCCTCCTTCCCTATAAATACCACCCTTCAGCACCCCTTCTCCTCACACCTTCAAAAACTTGTAGCCTGTCTAAATTATACCCAATTACATTCCCCAATCCTCTTACCCATGTCTAGGATCTTCTAGTATCAAAAAAATACCAAACCCAAGTGACTTAAGAAGGTTCTCATAGAGACAACATTCAAGAGGTAAAACTCACAATCCTTCTATTTTTTTCATTTCCTATCTTATCCTCACCTCCCCTATACAAATAGAAATTATAACTCTATTATCATATATATACTATAATTTTATTGTGTTAATTAAATATCCATCACAAAATCTCTTCTATTCTCTTTTTATTTAAAAATTTGAAAACATCATCTCTGATGTGTCTATTCACCGCCTTCATGGATGATGAGTTTTCATTTCTCATTAACACCTTCAAGGCTGGTCATAAAACCATTATTATGGTTAAATAATATTTTAATATACATATTATAATTTTTATAATGTTTTAGAACAAATATATAAACATGATATTAAATAAAATGATACTAGTTCGCGGTGGTCATAAAAAGAACCGAAATAAATTAATCATTTTCTTCATTAACATTTAATCTAGTGAATCATTCTCATATCAGAAAACAAAATGATATATGGGATAATTTAAAATTGTGGAATTATATTAATACCATTTCATTCCACTTATGAATTTTTTCTTCCATTTGACATGAAATCTCATAATTATACTCAAGGGAACCAACCATAAACCATGAAACGAACACTCCCAAAACGATGAAATTGAACTCTATAACTCATCAAAATGAACATAAAAGAACTTATTAAAATAATAATAAATCAAATGAATGTATAATTGGTTATGTATTTAGTAATTAATTAATATTATTTAATTATTTAGGATATTAATTACAAGTGCAGAACCCATCTGAACATAAGGTAAGGGGATTCTCGAACCCAGATCCCTTTCTTTGGGTTATACCTCTTTCATGTTAAATTTCAGTATGGATATTCCTTTAATGTTCCTTAAATATAATTTCATTGTTCCACCCTATTTTTTGAGGATATACATGTTTCCAACTTTTTTTATTGAAAATATAAATATTTTCCAAAAGAACTCTTCTTTCCAAAACACATCTTACCCCTCTTGAGATTGTTTCTTCTTCACTCAAGATTAATAATTCTTATACCAAGTATGAATTTTCTTTTTTATTTAGGAACCCAAAAGTGTATTCATGAATGTTTTATTTATGAAATTATGATGAACCCCACTCCTTTCCAAGGGTTATTTTATAACTACGATTGTTATACGCTCTATGTGGCATGCATGATTATGTAAATGTTATGATGTGATGGGTGGGTCCAGATTTATATAGCCCTCTAATGCATTGGGTAATGTGATGTATCTAAAGTGATAATTTTCAATATGTGTGATCAGGATACTATATTTTTTTCATAATTATGATGTTATGATTATGCACATATGTTATGTGTGAACATGATGCTAGCTTTGTTCACAACTCTGTGTGTTATTTGACCACTAAGGCATGATGTTTCATTTTTATGAATTGCCACATCCCATGCCTTTATCTAATTCTTAATATCATAGTTATGATGATAATACTATGATTACTTTATTATTATTATGATTATTCTCATCCATGTTTTATTGATTCATTCCCTTATTCATTCTCTTACTGGGCATTTAGCTCATCATTTTCTTTGATGTATATCCTCAGGTGACTACATGTATTACAGAGAATGTGAGCTTTATAAGTATAAAGAAGAATATTTTAAATAAATTTTTATGATTTATTATGAATAAGTGATGTATGGTCCTAATTTTCTAAAGATACTAAACCCTTGGATATTGGATTGTAATGATTTTATGTTGTTTATCAAAAAAAAGCTGTAAAATTCACATAAGAAAAGGGTAGGATCACTATAGAGGTGACATTGGAGATGAATTAGGGTGTCATGGTGTGGTCTTCCAAAGTATTTTCCTTATCATTAATTTTCAAAAAGGTGTTTTGTTGGAACCGATTAAGTAATCACTCGAGGAGTGGTATAATAAAACCATATAGTGGGGAGTGAACCGTTGGTTGTTAGAGAGTGATACCCTCATTATAAATTATAATTTTTTGGATGTTTAGGGTAACATCCTGAAAATATGGAAACAGGTGGAAATTCATGTTTTGTGTTAGTACTTGAGTATGAGTGGGGCGGTCATGTCCAATCATTACATGTGATGATGGACAGAGCGTGAGCCATGGTGGTATGAACCTCATGATGGTAGGACCGAGGATGTAATGAGGCTGGTCATTAGATGGTAAAGGTACCTTTTAGATGTTTGTGTGATGATAGATACAATTTTTTCAAGTTTTTTAATGAATAGCATATTTGGGATTTGGATGTGGTGTTGTATAGAGTCAGTGCATTGGCATCAGGATCAGGATGGGTTTGATGTGATAAGAGAGTGAGGTGTATCAATGATGCATCGATGCTTGGGGTGAGATAATGATGGATGGTGAATGTGACTGGTAATCCAACCATGGAATTACATTGAGAGTCGGGTTAGGAATTTTGATTGGGTGTTTAGATGATCTTAGGATTCCTTTGGGAGTTAAAGTATAATGATCAAGTGATGAGATAACACGTCTGCAAGTTTGGATGATCATTTTTGAGAAAATTAAGCCATTGTAGGACTAACTTGTGTTTTTTTATGAGATTTTGTGTGGTGATATGAAAACTGCACCATGTGTGTTTTTGTACCACTGAGAATGTGTTTTCAATTAGTGGTTCCAATGGTGGGGAACACTATGGCTCGTAATCAACCTTTAAGACCAGATTTTATGGTGGGGAGAACCAAGAGTCTAAGGATAAAATGATTAAGGAAATCATGGTTTCATGGGATAGATAGGTGTAGTTGAGTTCTGTCTCGATTTTAGTAATATGATAAAAAGTGAGTGGCTCAATTTCAGATGAATATTTCACCTCATATTTGGAGTTTTTTAGAGAAATATCATTTATAGTTTCATGGTAGAACACAATTACTTAGCAATGAATTGAAAATAGGTAGTGTTTATTTTTTTATGTTAAAGAACACCGGGCATTTCTAACGGCCCAATCTATCCCATGATCATGATATTGAGGTATCCACACCACCTTATAAAGGTGTGCTTCATGATCCTCCTCCTTTGATGTAGGATAGCCATAATCCACCCCCTAGAAGGGCTCAACGTTCTCACTGGCACATCAAATATACACTAGCTCTGATACCATTTGTAACGGCCCAGTCTAGCCCACGATCATGATATTATCCACTTTGGGCCTAGCCCGCATGGTTTTTATTTCCCTGGTCTTTGGCCCTTAGGCACCCCTAGGAAAAGGCCTCATGATGGGAGAGTTATTCACACCACCTTATAAAGGGGTTCTTTTTTCTCCTCCTCCTTCGATGTGGGATAGCCATAATCCAAAATTTAAGGGAAATTGAATTTATAAATCTATAGAGGGGTTCATTTTTAGGACCTTGATTTGGATCAAAAATTTGAGACTTAGGGAATCCCTTGATAATGTTTTTGGATATGGTTTGAGGCTTGAGTGATTAATCAGGGGCTTAGGAGTGTAATTTTAGGATGAGTGGTGGGTTAGCTTGGGGTAAAGGGAAACCCATATGTTAGTAACACCTTACATGGTTGGGACTTCTCAAAAAATTGCTAAAGTCTAGCCTTGGATGTAACAACCCAATCATTTATGAATAAAATTCTCTTTTATTTAATGTCTTATGGATATAGAAAATACATGCACACTTTTTATTATTATTATTGGGCCTACGGGTCTCAGGGCCTTCGGGCCATCAAAGGCCTTCGGGCCACAGGGCCTTCGGGCCATTGAAGACCATGAAGTAGCCTAGTTCACACAGAGCAGGCCCCAGATGAGGATTAGAGTACCAGTAGCAGTCACCAAAAGAAGAGCTAACTGGATTTGAAGAATGAGAAGGTATGGCAACAGCCATCGGGACCAGGCACCGTTCAGCTTTTTACGGGGCAATGCTAGCCAATCAGCAATGCAGGTGGGGAGCTAAAGGCAATCAATGATGTAGAAGCTGGGGAGGGGCAGTTCTAGTGGGTTGGGCCTACGGGTCAAGTATTGGGCATGGTATGCCTCTGGGCCTTCGGGCCATGTATTACGGGTCATGTCGGGCCTTGTGCCTATGGGTCATGTACGGGTTCCACTTCAACCCTTAAAAGGGGGATTATCTATAATAAAATACAAAAGAAGGCCTTCGGGCCATTCGGGGGCATTGATAATATAGTTGTTGAACAGTGATCACACAACTGATATAAATATAAGGTTTTTAAACAAATCCTTTTGACACAGACAAAGGAGAGGATGGCCTCATCCTGTAGACTTGAGTCATATGAAGATCATTTGTCAGAGCTCGGAAAGGAAGTAGCATCACTAGGTTTCGCTCTTGACCAAGCCCAATCTGAGCCGCCCCTAGAGTCTATCATAATTGTACACCTTGACCTTAGGTATTATATAGTTTTTATAAGAGGTTATGTAATAAGGTATTAGTTTCTTATTGTTTAATACCTTTTTATAAATAAAATTCTTATTTCATCAATTCCTTTATGCTAATAGACTTTCTTAAAAAAATGATGAATTTGATAAATTGATTTATCAAGTAAAAAATGGTACTTTTGAGAAATATATACATTATTATATTAAATTATGTTTTTTATTAATAATATTATAAAAACAATTCTTATAAATGATGATTATATTAGTTCCTTATATGTACATGTTTAGGTAATCAGTTTGATAAGAGTTAATTTTTTATACGATAAAATAGAAAGTGTATTTTTAAAGAATTTATTTTAAGGAATTAATTAATTTTTTAAATAATTAATATTTTAAAAAAAAATATTATTATAAAATTAATTTTATTAATAATAAATGATTATATAATTTTTATTAAGTCAAATGTAATTTTTATTAAGGTTTGAAAACTGTTTTTGTCAAAAACCTGTGGATTTTCAATAAATATTGATTTTCATTTTAAAGTTTTAAATTCACATATTTAGAAAATTATTTAGATAAAATAAATATTATTTCTGGAATCATGATTTCAAAATTATCCAATGGTAAATTTTTCATAATTTTATGAGATAGTCAAATTTTTGTATAAAAATTAAATACTGTATAAATAAGATATATGTTTTATGACATCATAATAACCCCAAAATGATATAATAAATACTATAATGGGTATTATCAACCCAATATATCTTTTCCCATTGAAATAATTTGATTTTATATTTCTTTTAATTAT
Organism: Viscum album; assembly: GCA_963277665.1. Taxonomy (NCBI): domain Eukaryota; kingdom Viridiplantae; phylum Streptophyta; class Magnoliopsida; order Santalales; family Viscaceae; genus Viscum; species Viscum album. Next base: position 1,189,200,029 of record OY728164.1, read on the forward strand.
TTTATAAAGCCTTAGTGAATCCTCCAAAATGTATAATATATTTTATGATTTTAATTTCATTTCTTTAATAATGTGACTCACCTACACATAAGAAAGGATAATATTTTAATATGTTCGGCAATTGGCCTTATAAAATAATTTTTTCCAATCCCATTTGGAAAAAATGATGGTAAAAAACCATGGGAAGTATTGTGGTTATGAATATTTAATTATAAATATTCCAAAACCTAAGTTTGTGAAATATTAAAGAATTCCCCTCTCTTTTCCTATATAAACCCACCCAAGCACCCATTAATATTCACTAAACTCCTTTAATCTCATCCTAACTCTAATATACACTCCCTAGAGTCCTCATAAGGCACCCCTAATCTCCCAAGAAGCCACTCTAAAGCCTTTGGGATCACACATCCAAGTAAGGGATCCTCACTTTCCTTTCTTTTTCATTTTTATTCAAGTTTACTTATATTGTTAAACCCTTTTATTTTAAATTAAAAATGAGGGGGAATGTTTTTTAACCTCCACCATACTTACCTTATTATTTTTTTAAAATGGGAGACCTTTTTCTCTCTCATTAATCCCCCCATGTATACCTGTTATCGTGCCGAAATTTCATCAAAGTTTTTTCATTTCTCCTTTTTCTTCAAGTTTCTTTATTATGTTATGCCTTCTATTTCCAAATTACTTGTGTTGGGAAATGTATTTATATGACCCCATTACTTTAAATTCCATTTATATATGATTAGATACCCTTTTCTCTCTCATAAACCATTTTTATGATTTTTAATGTCACGTCGTTAGGCTGCCGAAATTGCACCGTGATTTTCCATGTCAAAATCGTCATGTAGTGAATACCATACCCATTATTCTTTCAAGGGTATTCAACTTTATCCACATATAACTTTTTTATTAAGGACTTAAATTTATTTATTCCACACTCATTGATCGTGGAATGAATTATGATGAAGAAATAATCCATATTTTATGATCTATGTGGCACAATTAAGCATGAGATTGAAATGATTATGAAGGGTGCGCCCTAATAGTGATCCAATGCATTGGGAAATGTTTAGTATCATGATATGAAATTTTGGAATATTGTTTTACCGTATTCCTTTATAGTAATTTTTTCTATCATTTTGGTATAGGGGTTTACCTGATTCCTTTATGTTAATGATGTAGTGTTTTAAGTTGTTTCCACATTTCTATGTTATGATGATCATGCTATATCATGCCTTTATGTTCATGTTTCTCTTATTCTCCATTGATATGTATATTTCCTAACATGTATTGTATTCTTCATGTTATGCCTTTTTTACTCCCTTACTGGGCTTTATAGCTCACCCTTTTCTCATGTATGTCCTCTGGTTATCCCATGCAATGCTAAGTACGAAGGAATGTTGTGGTCATGTAAAATAATTTTTCAATAAAGATGTTTTATTTTATGTATTAAGATGTCATGTAATGTTTCTAATACCCAAAGACACGATAACTCTTGATCTTATGGGTAGTATTAAGTTTAATTTTTTATAATAAATCATGTTTAAATATGTAATAAAGATCAGGGTTTTTATAGTTAGTATCAAAGGAAAGGTTTAGTTATTTTTTGGATTAGGGTTATAAAACTCTAGAGAAATACTTAGGGATAAGACTGAGTATAATAAAATAATCCCTGAATTTTCGTGAGTATAGAGTAATTTTTTATCAATAAAATACATCCCTTTCTCGATATAAACAAGTAGAGGTGGCTCTGGCACAGATGTATCTAGGGGTAAAACACAAAAACACTGCTTTAAGCTAAACTCAAACGGGAAATGGTGCATGAAAACAGGCCTTTCTACACTCTTTTTTCGACACTCCCAAGGGATATGCTTTGGTAAATTCATAATATTAGTACAAAGAATTATTAAGGGAACAAAAAAAACCATAAGAATATATGTTAGGAAATATATCATGGATAACTTATATTTAATCCTAGAAAGTCAAAAGTTAAGAAAATAAATGTAATTTATAAGTTATCCCTTTTGTCATTGGATTACCCTTTATACATTTAATAGTTTAATATACTTACCCCTAATTTTCCCCTTATTCTAGACAATGGTCAGTAATAGGAGGACTCAGGCTAACAACCGATGTGAAGATCAATGTGATGACTATTCTAATGAGATGCCCAATCTTATGGGAGTGGGAATTGAAAACTTTTTCATGAAATTATCTCAGTTAACTTAAGTTTTGAATAGAAATATGGTTCAAGAGAAACATCCACCCCCCCCCCCTCAATAAAGAATAATTCTAAATCGATAGCTTCATGATACAAAGGTCTCCTACTTTCAATGGATCATCTGATCCATCAATTGACAAAAAATAGATTAAATCCATTGAGAAGATCTTCTCCATCCTTAAATGTTCCGAAAAAGAGAAGGTTCTTATGACTACTTATCATATGGAGGGTCAAGCTAATAAATTGTGGACATTGATCAAAAATATGAATCCTGAGTAAGAGATAGATACATTGGAATGGAATGATTTCTAGAAAATGTTTTTTGATAAATATTTTCCTCAAACCCTTAAACTTAAGATGGAAAGGTACTTCCTTTCCATTAAGAAAAAAATATGATGAATTCATCATAACGTACGAGGAAATTTTCATAAGGCTTTCATGATACACCTTTGGATTTTTCATTACCCCCGAATTCAAGGTTGACCGCTTCTTTGGTGGCCTAAAACCTAACCTATAGAAATTCCTAGTGATCCGTAAATTTTATAACTATAAGGAAATTGTCCAATGTTCCTTCAAAGTTGAAATGGAGATCGAAAATTCTCAAGGGTATCATGGGGATAATAAGTGGAAAGTGAACTTTAATTATGGTGGTCTAATGGATAAATCTAATGGTGCTAATAAATTCTAGTACCCCACTTTCCAAAGGTGTGGAAAGAAGCACCCCAGAAATTTCCTAAAAGGGGGTGAAGAAATGTTTTAGGTGTGGAAGAGAAGGGCACCTAAACAATGATTGTCAATAGGAGAAACTCACCCATGTGACAGAGGAAAGGAATGCTCTGTTTGACCCTCAAAACATTGTTCATTGCTACAACTTCAAAGAACTTGGGCACTTTGCAAATTAGTTCCCTAAGACAAGGGAAATTGGAGGCAACCAACAACCTCTAGGGTATCAAGGGCAAGCATTTTCTATCACTACTGATGAAGTGAATATTGACAACAAAGTGGTGAAAGGTATTCTAGTTATTCATTCAAGGATAGAGAATGTACTTTTTGATTCTGGTTCTACACATTATTTTATATCCTGAAAGTTTAATAGAAAAATAAAAATAACATCACAAATAATGGAAGTAGAGATGTCAGTGAAAACGGAAAATGGGTCAATTATTTCATCCCATGAATATAAATCCTCCCCTGTCACGATTTGTGGATTGAACTTCCCAAAAAACCTAATCATACTCTCTCTGGTGTAATTTGATGTAATTATTGGCATGAATTATATTTCCCTATATAAATCCAATATAAATTTCCGTGAGACGGAAATCACTCTCCATATGGGTAATCAACCCACGATTATATACAAGTGAAAGGAGTAGGATGAATCTCCCTCAGCACCATCATCCCAAGCATGGATATTACTTCCCTATGAGCATGTGTATCTTGCTCAGATGATTGATTCTATGGAAGGAACCATCCTCGAATACATGCTTATTGTGAGGGAATTTTCTGATTTGTTTCCCAAGGAATTGTCTAGTCTTCCTCCTAGAATAGATGTTTAATTATCAATTGATTTTATACTTGGGGTATTTCCAATATCCAAGACTCTGTATAGAATGGATTTTGTGGAGCTTGAGGAGCTAAAAAACAACTACAAGAGAATCTATAGAAAGGGTTTATATGCCCAAGTGCTTCACCATGGGGTGCACCAGTCCTCTTCATCAAGAAGAAGGATGGGTCAATGCACCTTTTCATTGATTATTATGATCTCAACAAAATCATAATCAAGAAAAAGTATCATTTGTCATGAATTGATGACTTGTTTTATCATCTACGTGGAACACAATACTTCTCCAAGGTGGATCTGCGGTTGAGATATTACCAAGTATGGGTGAAGAATGAGGATATCCCCAAGACTTCTTTTTGTACAAGTTATGGGAACTATTAATTCATAGTAATGCCTTTTAAACTCACTAATTCTCCAGAAATCTTCATAGACTTGATGAATAGAGTCTTTAGATATTACCTTGACAAATTTTTGGTAGTCTTTATAGATGATATTATAATATACTCCAAACCCAAGGAGGAACATGAGGAGCATCTAAGAAATGTACTAGAGACCATGAGAAAGGAGAATATCTATTAAAAGTACATCAAGTGTGAGTTCTAGTTGAAGTAAGTATCATTATTGGGTCATATAATTACAAGCAATTGGATACATGTGGATCCCTCTAAGAAAAATGAAATTGAGGGATGGATGAGGCCAACATCTGTGATGAATATCTGTATCTTCCTTGGGATAACTGAATATTATTGTTGATTTGTGAGAAATTTATAATGATTTTAAAACCCTTTTACCAAGATAACTCAGAAGGGAGTCAAATTTTCTTAGAATGATGGATGTGAGAAGTGATTCAAGGATTTGAAAAGGAGGCTTATTACTATGCCCATGATGACACTACCAATAAGTGGAGAACTTTTCATGGTATTTAGTGATGCTTTGAAGAAGGGCATGGGTTGTGTGTTGATGCAAAATGAAAAATTCATTGCCAATGCTTTAAGGTAATTCAAAGTTCATGAGAAGAACTATCCAACACATGGTTTGGAGTTGGCTCCAGTGGTCTTCTCTTTAAAAATTTGGAGACATTACCTCTTTGGGGAGAAGTGTGAAATATATATAGATCAAAAAATCCTTAAGTATATATTTACACAGAAATAATTGAATATTCACCAATAAAGATGGTTAGATCTGATCAAAGATGATGACATCTCAATTCACTACCATCTGGGAAAATTGAATAAAGTGGGAAACACTTTAAGTATAAAGGATCCAAAAAATCTTTCATTGATAACAATTGAGAAGGATCCAATATTTTTAGACTTGAAGAGTATGGACAAGGGAATCATAAAGGAAGTAAAATCATCAATCATTTCACAAATGATTGCTCAACCTTATCTTCTGGAGAGGTTATGAGATGCTCAAAGAGATGATGTGGGAATTTAGAAAAAAGTGGAAACTATTAAAAAAGGTAAATCCTCAGAGTTCAATGTTAATGAAGATATAATTTTGATATTTGGGTCAAGACTATGTGTTCCATAAAATATGGAGTTAAAGAAACAAAGTTTGGATGATGCACATAGTTAAAATTTATCCATTCACCCAGGAAACACAAATATGTATCGGTATCTATGAGATAATTATCAATGGGATAACATGAAGAAGGAGATCGCCGAGTATACATCAAAGTGTCTGGTATGTCAGCAAGTGAAGGCTGAGAGAAAGAAGTCTAAGGGGATGATGCAACTATTACCCATGCCAACATGGAAATTGCATAACATCACTATGGACTTTATCACCGGACTTCCGAAGACATCCAAAGGAAACAATGCTATCTTGGTTGTTGTGGATCATCTTACAAAGAATGCACACTTCATTAAAATCTGAGAGGATTTCTCTTTGGATCAAATAGAACAAATATACATCAGAGAAGTGGTAAGGCTGTATTGTGTACCACTATTGATTATATCTGATCGATATCCAAGATTCACCTCTAAGTTCTAGAAGAGTCTCCAACATGCTCTGAATACTGAGTTCAACTTTAGTATGGCTTATCATCCTCAAAATAAAGGACAATCTGAGTGCACTATCCAAACAATTGAGGAAATGTTAAGAGCATTCTCAATGGACTTAAAAGGAGGATGAGATCAACATATTCCTCTGGTTGATTTCTCTTACAACAATAGTTTCCACTCAAGAATCCAAATGGCTCCTTATGAAGAACTTTATGGGAAGATATTAAGAACATCGTCATATTGGGATTATGTTGGGGATTGAAAACTTCTAGGTCTAGAAATGGTTGAAGAAATGGTGGAGGAGGTTTTTTTAATTAATATTGGAGAAGGTTAAGACCATCCAGTAGTACACCGAAGCTGCTTAGAATCAACAAAAGAATTATGCTGACAACCATCGAAGAGACCTAGAGTTTGATGTTGGAGATATGGTTTTCCTCTGCATATCTCCATGAAAGAGAGTGATGAGATTTTGGAAGAAGGGAAATTTTAGTCCAAGGTACATCATCCCTTTTTAGATCCTTGATTGCATCGGAGTAGTGGTCATTAGACTTGCACTCCCACCAAACCTATCTCAAGTACAAAATGTATTCCATGTATAACTCTTAAAGAAATACATACCTGAACTATCACATGTACTCAATCCATTGGTGTTACCATTGGATAATGACCTCTTCTATGAAGAAAATCTGGTGGAGATCTTATATCATATAGAAAAAGTTCTAATAAATAAGATGATTCCCCTTGTCAAGGTGTTTTGGAGAAACCATAAGTTTGAAGAAGCACCATGGGAACCGAAGGAAGTAATGATGCAGAGTTACCCTCATCTATTTTATTGTGGGAAAAGAAACTTTTGAGGGTGAAATTTCTTAAGGGGGGAAGGTTGTAACGACTTTATCATTTATGAATAAAATTCCCTTTCCTTTAATGTATTATGGATATAGAAAACACATGAACTCGTTTTTTTATTATTATTGGTTTTAAATGACCATTAAGTATCATTACTGTTGATAATATATTCATTGAACAGTGATCACACAACTGATATAAATATAATTTAAAAAAAATCATTTCGACACAGATAAAGGAGAGGATGGAATCATCCAGTAGACTCAGTCCTTACGGAGATCATTTTTCAAAGCTTGGAAAGGAGGTAGAATCATTGGGCTTCACTCTTGACCAATCCCAATCTGATCTTCAACATTTTAATCTTTAACATAATCGCCTATTGGAGAATTTTAAGTTAATAGAGATTACCACCCGGGTGATGTTATCTGAGCCGCCCCAAGAGTCTATCACCATTGCATACCTTACACTTAGGTCTTATGTGGGTGTTTTAAGGGGTTATATGATAATTTATTAGTTAATTATGGTTTAATCCCTTTCTATAAATAAAATTCGTATTCCATCAATTCCTTTATGGGAATAGTCTTTCTTAAAAAAATTATGAATTTGATAAATTGATTTTTTGGGTAAAAATGGAACTTTTGAGAAATAGATACCTTATTATATTAAACTATGTTTTTTTATTAATAAAATTAAAAAAAAATCTTATAAATGATGATTATATTAGTTTTTTATCTGTAAATGATTAGGTAATCGGTTTGATAAGAGTTATATCTTTATACGATAAAACAGAAAGTGTATTTTTAAAGAATTCATTTCAAGGAATTAATGAATTTTTGAAATAATTAATATTTTAATAAAATATTATTATAAAATTACTTTTATTAATAATAAATGAGTATATAATTTTTATTAATTGAAATGAAATTTTTGTTAAGGTTTGAAAACTGTTTTTGTCAAAACCTGTGAATTTTCAATAAATGTCAGTTTTCATTTTAAAAGTGCAAATTCACATATTTAGAAAATTATTTAGATAAAATAAATATTATTTTTGGAATCAGTATGTTGAAATTATCCAATGCTGAATTTTTCATAATTTTATGAGACAGTTGGATTTTTGGGTAAAAATTAAATATTGTATAAATAAAATGTGTATTTTATGACATCATAATGACCCCAAAATGATGTAATAAATACTATAATGGGTATTATAGGCCCAATATATGTTTTACCATTAAAATAATGTGATTTTATATTTTTTTTACTTATTTTATAAAGCCTTATTGAATCCTCAAAAATGTATAATATATTGTATGATTTTAAATTCATTTCTTTAATAATGTGACTCACCTCCTCATAAGCAAGGATAATATTTTAATATGTTTATAAATTGGCCTTATAAAATAATTTTTTCCACTCCTATTTGGAAAAAACCATGGTAAGTTTTGTGGTTTTTAATATTTAATTATATAGATTCCAAAACCTAAGTTTCTGAAATGTTAAAGAATTTCCCTCTCTTTTCCCATATAAACCCACCCAAGAAACTAGTCCTCTTCACTCAAAATCCTTTAATATAGTCCTCAATATTCTATCCACTCCCTAAATTCCTCCCAAGTCACCCCTAATCTCCCAAAAATTCTCTCCCAGTCCTTTGGGATCACACATCCAAGTAAGGCATCCTCACTTTCCTTCCTTTTTCATTTTTATCCAAGTTTCCTTATATTATTACACCCTTTTATTTTCAATTAAAAATGAGGTGTTATGTTTTCTCACATCCCCCATACTGACATTATTATGTTTTTATAATTGGATACCTCTTTATCTCTCATTAATCCCTCCCATTTACACATGTTACCATGCCGAAATTTCATAAGAGTTATTCCATTTCTCCTCTTTCTTCAAGTTTCTTTATTATGTTACAACTTCTATTTCCAAATTCCTTGTGTGGGGACATGTATTTATATAACCCCCTTACATTCCATTAAATTTATATATTATTAGATACCCCTTTCTCACTTATAAACCATTTTTATGAATTTTTATGTCACGTCGGTAGGCTGCCGAAATTGCACCGTGATTTTCCACGCCAAAATCATCATGTAGTGAATACCATACCCATTCCTCTATCAAGAGTATTAAACTTTATGCACATATAAATTTTTTATTTAGTACATACATGTATTTATTCCACACTCCTTGATCTTGTAATGAATTATGATGAATAATTAATCCATGTTTTATAATCTATGTGGCACACTTAAGCATGAGATTGAAATGATTATAAAGGGTGAGCCCTGATAGCGCTCCAATTCATTGGGTAATGTTTAGTATCATGATACATCATGTTGGGATAGGGTTTTACCTTATTCATTTATACAATTTTTTCCCATCATGTTGGTATAGGGGTTTACCTGATTCCTTCATGTTAATGGTGTTGTGTTTAAAGTTGGTGTCACATTTCCATGTTATGATGATCATGCTATATCATGCCTTTATGTTCATGTTTCTCTTATGATCCATTGATATGTCTATTACCTAACATGTATTTTATTCTTCATGTTATTCCTTGTTTACTCCCTTACTGGGCTTTATAGATCACCCTTTTCTCATGTATGTCCTCATGTTATCCCATGCAATGCTAAGTATTAAGGAATGTTGTGGTCATGTAAAATAATTTTTCAATAAAGATGTTGTACTTTATGTCTTAAGTTGTCATTTAATATTACTAAGCCACAAATATACTATAAATATCGATCTTATGGGTTTTATTAAGTGAAATTTTATGTAATAAATCATTTTTAAATGTGTAATAAGGATCAGGGTTGTTATTCTGGAGAAGGAGGGTCTCAAAAACCCCAATGTGGGAATCCTTACATAGGTGTCCCATGTGGGAAACCCCTATGTGGTTACACTTACATGGGACACCCACATGGGGGAACCTTATGTGACCACCACTATATAGGGGTAAGTACCCTTACATGGGGTAAATCCCCTTAAATGGGGTGACCCTTATATGGAAAATCTATTTACATGGGTGAAATTCCCTTACTGGGGGTGACACTTACATGGGGAAGGCCCATATTTGTGAGATATCCTTTTATATAGAGGATCACATATAGGAAATCCCCTTATGTGGAAATCCCTTTACATGGGAATCGCCTTACATAGGGTAAACCTCAAGGTAAATCCCCTTATGTCAACCCTTACGTAGGCCCTTACATGGGTGTGTGTGAAAAAGTGTTTCCATATTTTCAAAAACAATAAAAAAAATGTGTTTTAAGGGATATTTTGGGGTGTTTCACACCCTGTATAGTTGGGTCTTGTCCAGGAAGGGGTTTTTGCTACTCCATTTGATTCTAAAGTATTTATACCTTGATTCTTATTAGAATCGAGTTTCATTTGATCTAAATTAAAGATTGAGATAAATCTAACACTCTACATTGATTTTTATTTAATTTCTTCCCCTATTTTCTCACCACTCATTTGTTCTATTGGGTGACAGTTTTTAGAAATGATTCCACTAGATCATGGTGGAATCATTCCAAAAGATGAGATTTTTTCTCATCTTAGATAATGGAGGTCCTAGAGAGATGATCGCACTGGGTTTTATATGGATTCAAATAGGTATGTCACTATCATGATTTAATTTATGGTTTTTGAATTTTTAGTCAAATATATGGATTTATTAAAATTATAAATTATGGATTTGTGTGTTAATGGTTCAAATAGATGTCAGAGGTGGTGTACACCACTTTTCTTGGGGTCTGAATGATGAAAAGTGTTCTCATGAGTTATTAGGTGTTATGCCTAATTGAATAAAATTATAAATTTAATTATTAATTATTTTTATTTATTTATTTTAATCTTATGGTGTGAGATAGGGCCTTGGGTTGTGATGAAAGTATGGGAAAGGATTAGATGAGCTTTGGTAAGGGCAGTTGGGATTCTCATATAAGCTATGTGACTCTATAAATAAGGTAGGTGGTCCCTTGAGCATACCCGATTTAGTAAATTATTATATATATAGCATGTGATATAAGATCATGCCACCCATGTATGATTGGCCCTTAAATTAAATGAATTATTTTATTAATTAAATGAACTATTTTATTAAATCAAAATTCCTATGGATGGGTGCTAGTGTCAAGGTCTATGAAGAACCCTTAATATCTGGATTAGTTCCCCAGCCATCGATGGTTGAGTGCTTATTTATGAAATATATTCCTTTATATATAAATATCCTAAAGGGTGATAACGGAAGTGAGTGAATGTAATGTACCTTATATAGAATTCCTTATATTCCTCCTTATAGATGAGAGTGTTGGACTAAGACAATTATCCTGGGTAGACCATTATGGAACTATAAGAAAACTAAGAGGCATTAGGTTAACTAATTAGTGAATTCGGTGAGTGTCCCTCCCCCACTATAATGTGAGCACCTGAGTAGGTAGACCCTGGGTATATTTAGGATAGGTTGGGTGAGTGGACCAACCTAGGATGTCCTTGGAAAGAGAGATGGATGTTATACCATCTCTCTAAAGTGGTGATAGTGGGGATTATCCTATGAGGTTGGTGAGGTTGCATAATGATCATGGTGATGATGCAGTGTGTTATGGACTTTGAGTGATGATATTGACCAAATAGATGAGATTATGATAAGGAACCCCATGTAGGGTGTTCGTGACATGATTTGACCTAAGGGACCCTAGTGTTTTACCCAATGTTATGCTAACCCTTGAGAGGTTTATTGTGGGAATGGATAGTGATAATTTTGGGTGTCTAATTAGAACATGAATCGACGGTGTGAGCCTGATATGGTTGTAGTAGTGAGGATATGTTGGACACTTGAGAGGCTGATCTGATGATGTGTGATGGTTTGGGTGGATGTCCAAACTAGATTATTTTATAAGAGATATTACAGGGTTGATTTTGGCCCCATGATTATCTTATATTAGATTTTATAGGGTGGATACATTCCCCCTATATGTATGATTTGGATTCAAGGTATTACCTCCCTAGGCTCTAGTGGATGTACTTGATAATGTCAAGATAGATGCCTCTCATTCCTAGGATCTTGAATTATACCTTATGGTGTTTCAAGAGATTCCTAGTGATTCCTAGGAAATGGAATTTTAATTTATGGTGTTGTGAGATATGCTTAGTGATTCCTAGGATCTATAATTGTACCTTATGTGTTGGGATAGATTCTTAGGTACTTGCATTTTTCCTTATGGTGTTATGAGAGATGCCTAGCAATTCCTATGATCTGGAGTTTTATATAATGATATTGGGAGATATTTCTAATGATTCCTAGGATATGGAATTGTACCTTATGATGTTGGGAGAGATTACTAGTAATTCTTAAGATTGGTTCGTTGCACCTGGTGATTTTTTATGAGATTCCTAAGATTACTAGGATCTGATGTTGTAACAAATACTATACAAAATACCTTGGGTATTCCCAAGGATCTAGGATTTACACACATTACATGCCAACTATTCTATGATCTTATCTAGGTGGGACACTTTATCTTCCAAGTTATCATATAAATTTATAATAATATTATGGGTGGTATTGAACCAAACCCTTCTCATGGTATTTTATATGATCAGAAACACTCTGGTACTAGCCTAAGTAGGTATAGTCAATCCCAAGTGTCACCTTAGATCATGATAACTGATAGTGGTTATTTATTTATGCTTCTATATTGTATTTATCTATTCAGTTGATCATATCAATGTTTGGATACTATTTTACTCATAATTTTTGGGACCCCATTTGTGGTTCCTTACAGATTTTTACTCACACTATACTCAAGCATCCATGGAACTTAGTTACCCAAGAAAAATTTACAAATCATATGTTCATGTAGAGTGGATCCCTAGTGTTCGATGATTAGGATGGATAATATCATTGTGGATCATAGATTTGGATGTGATGAGGCTCAGAGATTGTAGTAGAGTATCTATGTATTTTATTCCTATAATTTATTTGGTATATGTGATCAGCCAAATGGGAGGTCAGTTGATGTATGTTGATATGATTGTGTGTCAGTATGTCAAATTTCATTTATTATTGCATGATTCTAGAATATTTAATATGTTTACTCAAATTTTTGTTGTGATGGATGTCATTTGGGTATTCATGTTGTTATTATACTCTATTATGAGGGTACAGTCTCCCAAAAGCAACACATTATACCCTCACTACTATTTGAAAGCCTTTGGTGTATGGGGAGGTTCACCTTAGGAAATTTGGGGACTTTAGTTGGGACTCCAAATAGTGGTCTCCAACTGGGGTCATTCTAGTTGGATATATCTGCTATAAAATTATAAATTGTACATTGTTTTTATTGTTTTTATTTGTACTCATTTTCAATTTAATACCAAATAATCTCATATAAAATCTATAGAAATAATTTTTAAACATCTTAAAGGAATAAAAATCCATGATTTTTCTATCCAATGGATAATTATTTTGAAATTAAAATTTATTTGGATTCAGATTTTGGAGGATACTAACTAGATAGGAAATATATAAGTTGTAATTTTCACATGGAAAATCTTTAGTCTCATAGAGTACTAAGAGACAAGAATCGATTTCTTTTTCTACTCTCAAAGAAGAATAAATGGTTGGGAGAAGTTGTTTCACCCAAATTATTTGGATGAAAAACACACTCATGTGCTATGGACTTACTTGTGATAATTTTCTCATCATTTATGAAAGAACTAGTAACATTAGTATATCTAATAATCTCATTTAACACTCACAAACCAAGAACATAGACCTTAAGCATTGCTTTTTGAAAGATTTATTTCAAAATGGTGATATCTTACTTGATTTTGAAACCAAAAATCACTAATTGGATGATATTTTTACAAAATAACACATAAAATAACTTTGTGAGTTTATTCAGGGGGAGTTAATAATTCATGGATTGTAACTCTAGCTTTGACATGAGTTAATTTTAATTTTTGATCAAAATATATTTTGATAAATTTGATTATAATTTTTTAATTTTATATATAATAATATTTGATGAAATTCAAGTGTATGCTATGTTTATAGACATATATAAATTTTGAATTAGGATTCATTTTATACATGAAATGTGGATTTCAATTACAATTAGATTTAAAATCATTTCACTTTTCACTTAAATTAAATATTATTAATTGTGCTTCATTAATTTTTACTTATTCATTAATATAGAATAAATTATGTTATTTAGTTATTATTTGAATAAATTCATTTATTTTAATGATATTTAAAATTATACTAGAATGGTAAAATTATTAATTTAACTTCATTATGTTTTGATTACTATTTTCTCATTTTTTTCTCCCTATTTATATATATTTTGATCTATTTTTATAGAGGTTTAAACTATATTATCTTATTATTTCATTTAAATTGGATTTTATTTTTCTATTTATTATAATAGAAAATAACTAGGTTCCCAATAATAATCCATTGGGAACTTGGTAGGCAACACAGAAGGGGTTAATATTTTTTTCCATCACCAGGTACCTAATGGTATCACATCGGGTACTAAGTATTAGCATTGGGCCTTTATTAAATTATGGTAGGGGTCGGGTTTCTTTATTTTAATACCCTTCCCTCACTAGTTTTCCCAATTCTATTGAGTTCTCTCACTCATCCTCAGTTCCAAGGGGCCAAATATAACATCTTCCTTCTATTCCATCACTTGTGTAATCTTTTTTGTTTCCTTTCTTCATCAAATTATCCTTACTTTATCTCTTTTTATCTATTTTATCTAGATTGTCCTTATTTTCACTATAATAAACCATAGTTCATCTATTCATGTTGAATCACTCATTTTATCACACTTATTTCTTTAATTCTCTTCCATGGGAACTTATAAATCAAGAAAACAATAGGAAAATTTAGATAGTCCTCCCAAAAACCATCTTCTATTAAAATTCATAAAATGTGGCTTGATAAACCCATTATACTAGGTATAATCAATGATTTCCATTGGCTAGATATTGCTTGCATCTAACTTATAAGGGTAATTTTGGTCTAACTATGGATTTCTTTCTTTTAGTTTTTGGCCAAACTTTGTTAACAAATATTATTCTGGTTTTATTTTCTTTGAATACTCTATGTAATTATTTATTGTTTTAAATTTTTATTTTAAAATTTTAGAAAGGGAATTAACCACTCCCCCACCCTCTTTTCATCCTCTCAAACCAAAATTGGTGACACTAATGATACATATGCCATGACACTTACAAAAATAAAATCATTAATGACATAGATGGTGTAAGGACCTAGATTCATATAGTCTGATCATTTTCATGTTTCTAAATCCCATGGTTCTTGAAGGAGGACTAGAGTGGGTCTAGAAGTTTTTAGATGCTTAAAACTGGTAGCAGTGATAATTCATGGTTTGTAAGGGTTTCACTTTGTAAATGTGCGGTTCACATCTTGGGTGAGAGCCTGATTTATATCCTGAAAGACATTCACGGATTTTGTGTGGATGGTTCACGATATTCCTCATGATGTGAATTAATTCAAGGCCAAATGGTCTAAGCCAACACATTTTTCAGTGAAACTAAGACCCCAATACTTTCATGACATCAAATGTTTTCACGTCAATAATATCTGTTGTGTATCACATCGATATAAGTTGTAGCATCTCAGTTTTTCTCAAACCCAATAGCCTTTCTCCCAAAATCTAGGTAGCTAGTACCTCTCTCTTCAGGTTTTTTGGAATCCATTTGATAGGGATTTATTGTTAGCTTCCCATGTTCAATCCATGGTGATCTAAGGTGAATTATACCCTTTTCCCTCATGGTTCTTCGATATGGATCCTCCCTCTTCTTCTTATCATGAGATGGTGATTTCTCTCTATTATTTTAATGGGGTTTTCTTGGTTTTTTTTAGTGTGGTTATGGAAAATCAGACTTGGAGGGATGTCGCTTCTTGCAGGAGGGGTGATTGGGATCTATTACATTGGTCTATTCTCATGTGAAGAATGTTGATTCCTCTGATATAGGGTATTTGTTTCTTCTCCTATTTATTTATGTGGAATCGTGAATTTAGTATGTTTTATCCCTTTTATAGTAAATGGAATTAACATAATTAAAGTTGAACCAAATTAATAATGAAATTGGATAGCGATCTTGTGTTGATGCTTTTTACCATAATAATAGTTTTACTCTTGATCTTATAGATAGTGTGCTATCTATACTAAGATTATTATATTGTTTTTTTATGTTATTAATTATCATGTTTATCTTGATGGAAAATAGTAAATAATGTAACTCTCATAATAGATAATTTTTTGGATAAAGAATTAAATAGGTGTGCTTAAATGAATCTGGTGTTCCTTATAATTTGATGATAATAATATTAATGTAATGTACATGTTTAACTGAATATTATATTCCATATTTTAATGGAATTGATAAATAATTTAGAGCATGTTAATGTTATTTGATTAAAATGAAAAATTATGTTAAATATAATTGTACTTATCTAGTTTTTTTTAAACTAAAATTAAATATAAGAGCTTGTTTAACATTTTATAGCTTTTTATGGTTGATGGCTTAGGTTGGATGTAGTTAGAACCTATGAATAATTAATTAGTTAATTCAATATGGAATAAAATTATATTTTTTGATAAAGATAATTGTTGGGGAATTAGTTTTCTATTTTCTTATGAAGGATTAATTTCCTTGTGTTTGGAGTCATGAGATCTTGCTTGCAAGTAAATACTAAATGCCTTTTTTTGAGGGGGTAGTTGCCTTATTGAATATGTTTGTTTGGTTGTTGCCTTGTGATGTTCTCTGGATGTGATATTTTTTGTGGTGTGATATGAGATTGGGATGGATGATCCTGGAATGGATGATGTGGTATGGGGCAAGGAGGATCAGATTATATAGAAGCAGTTGATTCCAGTGATGGTGAGATGCATCAGTATATGCATGTGGGTGTCAGGGATGGAACTAGAGATGATGGAATATGTTGAATCTAGGATTACCCATTAATGTGATGATGAGATCTCGATGCACGCTTGATATGAATCTGTTTAATGTCCAATGGCTAGGTTTCTTGTTTTATATTCATTCCTTTCCCCACTACTTAAGGTATTTGGATGTTCTTAGATTCATTTCTCTTGGTGGTAGATTAGGATGGTTTCCTAGAGTAACTGGAAATATGAATGGTTATTAATTTTTAATAAATTTTTAACCCATAGGTTTGGTTTTCACTGGAATGCAAATGAGATGATCTTGAGGAACCATATACTCAGTTTGGATTATGCCTGGAGGGCATGGACTTTACTCTGATGCTAAATGTGATGTAATTTGGAATAATTTAAATGATTAATTAATGTATAATGAATTAATTAACATAAGGTGAATTGTTTAATGAAAATAAAGTAATTTAATATAGATATTTAAAATTCTTGTGTGCTTATAGGATATCTAGTCTTAGCAATGGCGGCTGGGAGTCTGTGCGACGTTAGATAAAGTTGAGTCTAATACTAGGTTATGATCGTAGTGTGGTTGTGATCTATATTATATCTTGTATATTATGTGATTTCATATGCTACCCCACTCATGTCGATTAGGGCGACTAACACCTGTTGGACTCTAGGAGGGTTTTTCCCCAACATCCTTGTGAGAGGATGAATGACTGACTCTCCCCTCTAGTCTTGCTCTCTTCTCATGGTATTATTATGTGTTGGTATGCACAATGGTTATTTTTCTCATATATTTGTGGATATTTCTGTGGTGGATTGTGGTTATTTCACACACATGTGTCTTCAGATATAGTATCCAAAGGATTATTATAGATATGATGTGTATAAGCTATAATGGATCAAGGTACCTTACTCAGTGTATGGGTTTTGATGGATTGAGGTATAATAACTAATGTATGATACACATCACATGGGTTGTGGTGGATAACAAAAAATACTCAGTTACTATATGGAGATGTGATATGGGATGGTGTGATGATGTGATGCACAAGATGCATTTTGTGATACTTAGCTCAGGTTTTTGTGGGAAGAATTACTTTTTTAGAGATATGTATTAAGACATAAAACCTTGAGAAAGAGAGGAAAACTAGTTGGGAAGTGAAATTGGGATACCCTTGACGTTTCATTACTATATTATATTATCTCTTGTATGTGATACTTGGTGAGAGTTATCTATGGGGGGCTGGAAAATTAGTATACCTAATTAGGTGATGAGTTAGTTTCATATGTTGTTTAATGTGATTTAGCATACTTTATTTATCCTTTGTAGAAGATGATTTGGTAATGATCCTACTGAGTATACTATTATTCTTACCCCATGTATATATAAACTATTTTCAAGTCAGTAGAAGCAGGTTGGATATCGGTCTAGATATTACTAACTCATGGTTTTTCAAGAGTTGTTTGGGCTTCTTGGTCACTATCGAGTTACCTTTTTAGTACTATAGTTTTCATTTTAGTTTTTTTAGTATTGTATGACATTACATGTATTATTTTGGGATTAATTTTATATATATGTTTTAATAAGTGTTGATTGGTTTATCTATCTTATCTCTCTTCTGCATGTTTCTATTAGAGGGTAATGTCTCTCATTGTATGATTATTATACCCTTGATGTTAGTCGTCAACCCAAGGCCTACTATAGATGGTAATTAGGTAGTCACCATCTCCCTTATCTCATTGTTAGACTAGGAGGGTACTCTTTGGGGAGAGGGGGTCATGATAGAGTGGTATACAAGGTTTGGATTGAGGGATAAGATGAAGTTTGGATTTAGGAACTGGTGAGGCCACATGGGTTCATAAATAAATAGTGTCATCTATGTTTATTGAGTTTTTTAAACTTAGGATATTTACTAATACATGTATATTTAGGGCCCCCTATGATCTGATGATGTACCATTAAGTTTACTAAGTTTGCTAAGTGAAGTGATGCTATTTGAGGGGTAGAGACCTGAGAAATGATCATGCATCATTCTTCTTTGTACCTATGTTTGAAATGAGTAGACTTTGGGATAGTGTAAAACCTTAAACAAGATGATAAAATAATTAATTAATTAATTTTAAGTATTCAATATTTTAAGTTTAAGAGTATATAACTATTTTTTCTTATTCTAGTTATGGCTCCAGGTTAATGTCCTCATAAGGTTTTCACTGATTATGTTCATATGGATGTTCCAGCAAGTCGCCTCAGAGTAGAGGTCAATGATGATGAATCTTGTAGGAGTAAACTTAGAGAGTTTCAATGCTAGATTATATGATTGATTCTATAGAAGTATGAGATGTCCATTTCAGATTCAATCGTATAATACTGGTTGGAGGAGGTTGAGATAGCTTTCAACACGATCCGTGCTCAAAGGGGCCACTAGGTTTCATTGGTAGAGATGATGTTTCATGGGGTAGTGAGGCAGTGGTGGTTCGTGTTCCTTGGGTACCATGAAGAGTTGGTGGTTTTAGGGGACAAGTTCAGGGAATAGTTCCAAATAATGTTTTTTATTTAACCGTGAAGGTAGCCAGTCGCCCTGAGATACTTACACTTCGACAGGGGAGTTCCAGTGTGTGAGAGTTTGGGATCTATTTTAGGATACTTCTGTGATATTCTTCAGACCTATTTCTAAATGAGGAGTTTAGAGTGAGGCATTTCAAGGAGAATTTTCATCTAGAGATCTAGTTCCAGATCACCTTATTCATGTTGATTACATATCTTGAGGTGCTAGAGAGAGTAGAGGTTGTTAAGAAAATTTTGGCCAAAACTAGATCATCACGAGATGTGAGTCATCAATATTCCTCATGCAATAGAGTTTTGGTCTGGGGTTCATAGTTTCCTATATATAAGATCTTTCATTCAGCCGAGGGTAGGTCCCATCCCTCATCATCTCATTTTTACATAGGTGATGTCTCTTATACCTATGCTAAGGGACCATACACATGTTTTTATTACGGAGTCTGAAGTCATCAATGATGAGAATTCCCAACCTTTCTTAGAAGTCAATGTACACTGGGAGTTCTACTTCTGGTTCCTCCATTGAAGAAGTTTCATCTGAGGTAACATTAGTAGGGTGTTCCAGTTTGAGATCAATAGAGAGAAGATGGTATAGAAATAGGATAGCCCTAGTATGATCCTCATACTCTAATAGTAGAGTGTGTCTATGGTGGTGGTTGATAGAAAGGTCAGAGTGGTTGGGGAGCAGGTTGTGGTATGCTTCATGATTTAGCATTTCCAATTCCAGACAATCCAAATATCGTTTGAGGTACTCTTTATTTTTTACTACATGGGTGCATGTTATGTTTGATTTAGGAGTGATAAAATACTTTATATCACCTACCCTTGTCCATGCTTTGGGTCTTTAGGGAGAGATACTTCTATTGTCCTTGGAATTAACTACACTAGTTAGAGGTCAAGTTGACTTGTATGAAGTATGTAGAGACTATGAGCTAGTGATGAGGTAGATCCACTATTTTGGAGACTTTCTATGTTTATAGATATATCCATATAACATCATCCTTGGTATATATTGGTTATATTTAGTTCAGGATATCATATATTACTTTAGGAGATAGCTTGTGTTCTATGATTTTGATTGAGATCTAGTAGTGTTTGTTGGAAAGTGAGACCCTCGAATGGGTCAGAGGTGTGTCTTTTCCTTTCCATCCTTGATGGTCAAGTTAATGCTGATTCTATTGGAGGTTTAGTCAACAATATTTCCCAGGGTCGTGGAAGATTACCTTGATGTCTTTCCTGAGGAGGTTGTAGCGTTATCCCCTAAACAAGAGATTGGGTTTGGGATATATATACAATTAGGTGTGACTCCAATATCTATGTCTTCATGTAGGATGACACCTTCTCAGTTGTGAGAGCTACGTTTACATCTCGATGATCTATTGAAATGAGTTTTTCTCTAGTTGAGTATGTCACTATGTGGTGCCATAGTTTTTTTTCATAAATAAGGTCGATGGTAGTTTGTGGATTTGTATCTATTATCTTCACCTGAATCAGATGATAAAAAAGAACCGCTATCCTCTTCTATGGATTAATAATTTTTTCAATCAGCTGAAGTTATCAAGTTGTTTCTCAAATATTGATATGCGGTCGGGATATCATCAAATGCAAGTGAAGGATGATGATATTTAGAAGACCACTTTTTTTTGTCTTCATTGGCATTATGAGTTCATTGTGATGTTATTTGGTGTGAATAATGCTCCATCCATGTTCATGGGGTTGAACAATGAAGTGTTTGGACAGTTTCTAGATATTTTTTAGTGGTTTTCATCAATGGAATCCTTGTGTACTACACGTTTGAGGAGGATCATTTAGAGAATTTTATGTTGTTTTTGGAGTTCTTCATCATGATAAATTATTCATGAAATTTTCAAAGTATGATTTTTGGGCTCATAAAGTTTGTTTCTTTGGGCATGTCATGTCCTAGCAGGGATTATATGTGGATCCATTGAAGATAGAGGTGTTTGTTTCTTGGGAATCCCCAAAGATAGTGAAAGTGGTGTGGAGTTTCTTTGGTCTTAAAGACCATTAAAGGAGATTCATAGATAATTTCTATCAGGTTATGACTCCTATGACAACCTTGAATAGAAAGGATCAGGAATTCTTGTGGATTGACCAATGTCAGGCAATATTTGAATACCTTAAGGAGAAGTTATTCATCGCTCAAGTTCTTTATTTTCCTATAGAGGGAGTTCTGTTTGTGGTTTTCTATGGTGTTTCACATATTAGTTTGGGTTGTGTTATGAAGTAGAAGAGATTGGTTGTTTCTTATGGGTCTTAGTAGTTACACCCCCATGAGAATAATTATTCCACCAATGATCTCGATTTAGTAATAGTTGTTTTTTCCTTGAAATTGTGGTGACATTACCCCATCAGATACTGTTTTTTAGTTTTCACCTATCATAAGAGCCTGAGGTATTTCTTCTCCTAGCATGACTTGAACTTGCGACAATGAATATGGATGAAATTATTGTAGGATTATGACTTGGAGATTTTTTATATTCTAAGAAAGGAAAAAAATTAACTAGTGCACTGAGTAAGAAGTCACATGGTGATGTCATGCATGAATTTGGGGAAGCCTAGAGAGTAATGGAATAGATCTTGGTGATTCGTATGGATATGGGAGAGGTTTGAGGAAGAGGTTTTCTTTTACAGAAGAAAGTGAAGTCATATTTGGTTTAGTAAGTGGAGGATTCTTGGTTGGGGGATTCTGAGGTGGTGGTTTGAAGATACTGAGTTGTTTTTTGGCGATTCCCATGATGGTTGGACTAAGGATGGGTAGCAGAGGGTGTTATTCTTGGGTAGGATTTTTATCCCTTTAGCGATGTGTGAGATGGTTCTCTAGGAGTTACATATCTCTCCCTCAGTGGAACATCCTGTCATGACAAGGACATATTAATATTTTAGAGGTTGGGTTTTGTGGCTTGGGGTAAAGTGTGCAGTTATAGAGTTTGTTAATTGATGTTTGGTCTGCCAAAAGGTGATATCTGAGCACTGTGTTCCTGGTGGTTTTATCCAGCAATTAGATGTCCCCTAGAGGAATATTGGAGGATGTCTTGATGGACTTCATTTCCAGTTTACCTCAATCTCTGGAAGGTTATGACATTATATGGGTGATAATGGATTTTTTGAGAAAATCGTCCCAGTTCATAGTGATCAGATAATCGATATCAATGGTAGTTTTCTCAAGGTATTATCTAGAAGAGGTGGTGATACTCTGAAAAGTATAGGGGCTTATCATCAATGATAGAGATCCTCATTTTACCTCCAGGGTATGGAGAGGTCTCCAATTTTCTTTTAGCTCTCATTTATGGCTTATCACTACTTTTCATCCACAAATGGATGGTCAAAAAGAGAAGATCATCCAGATTCTTGAAAAAAATTTGCGTTCTTATATCCTGGATCTTAGAGATTCATGGATGATGAACCTACCCTTAGTCAAGTTTTCATATAATAATAGATTCCAATCTACCATCGGTATGGATCCATTTTAGGTTTCATACGGTTAACATTTTTGTTCTCCATTATGATGGATTGGGGTAGTAGAGTAAACAATTATTAGGTTAAAAATAGTATATAATACAACATGTATGGTTTAGGTAATTCTTGAAAGGATTAATTTAACACAAGATCATCATAAATCCCATTTCAATCAAAGGAGGATACCTCTAGAGTTTTATATTGGAGATCATGTGTTCCTGAATGTGAATCCTCGTAATGGGCAGTGAAGGTTTGGACATGGGAGAAATATTTCTTCTAGGTTCATTGAGACTTTATAGGTGTTGGATCATGTTGTAGATATATTGTATTAGATAGAACTTCCCTCGTATATGAGTAGGATATATGATGTTTTTCACGTTTCACAGCTCCTTCATTACCTTCATGACAACTCACATGTCATCAATTGGGGAAATATCGATGTTGGAGATGATGTGACCTAGAAGGAGTGTCCTATAGAGATCCATGGCCTCTAGAATAAGGTGTTTCATTAGAATTATTTTCCCTCAGTTCATGTCTTTTAGTGGTACAGTTTCATGGAGGAGGTTACATGGGAACATGAGTCATAGATACGCACTGAGTAACCTAATCTATTTGATATTTGGATATTATCTTATAACATTGTTTTTTAGATGTTGACCTTTTTAGTTTTTTAGGTTTTTTCCTCTTGTTTCTTGTTATGGATTTACACTCGTTTGATAGGTATCTCCCCCAAGAGACTTTTTAGGATATGGTTGTTGTTGTTTCGTGGTTTTTTAATTTATTCCTATGAGTGAGGTGGTTGAGCTCCTATGATGGAGATATTTTTGAGAGGTATTTATTTTATTCATTTATTCATAACTTTTTGTTTACTAACTTTAGTAATTTTCATGTAAAAGTGAATATTGGGGTGAAATACCCATGTTTTAATACTAAATATAATTTTTGAGCATTATTTGAATTAATCCAATCAATTTAGTTTACAATTTTAATTATAAATTTCACCCTAATTATCCAAATTGTATGATTATTATTTTATAGGGTTATTTATTCAATTTCCTAAAAATCTTTAGGATTTATTTTGGGCCAATACGTCCATTTGAAGGGTCATGTGGTCCACACAATAAGTCCCAAAGAAACTGTGAAGAAATTGGATCATCCGTGATGATTGAATTTATGGGCTCAATTCAGAAGCCAAAATTTGATGAGACTCTAGAATATATTCTTGATTAAAGAAATTAATCATGTATAGAAATTTTAAGGCCTAAATACAACAAAAAGGGGGCCCAACATATGCTTTTAATTTTTTCCCATCATTCTGTCTGGAATTTAAAACCAACACACAATTATTGACTTTTCTCTGGATATAGAAATCAATTTGAACTAATATTTTGTAGTGTGAAAGAAAATATATATTTGGATAACTTTTTAGAATATTTTTTTTGGATTTGGGGTTATATTTTTATTTAAGACCCATTCACATTTCATACTTTGAAAAATCCTAGATAGAAATGGACATATTAAAATTATTTATTCAAACCATCATAACTTTGGATACTTAAGTCCAATGGCCGTCAAATTTTTAGGGTATACATTAAACATTAATATTTACAAATTTTTAGAAGAATATTTCTCTATATTCGGATATATTAATTATGAAATTAGCGATCCAAGTGGAGGGTCGTATTTGGAAAGAAAATAGTCCACCATCTTGGGATATAAATACATCCCCCTTCTCTCCTTGAAAGGGGTTGGCATTTCAAAGAAAATTAGGATATTTTGGCAAGAAAAAGGATCTTTCAAAGTCTTAGAAGGATCTTCCATACTCAATTTTCTACTTGATATACCATTCCAATATGCTTCTTTTTATTTACTTTTATATTTTTCTTTGTTTGTAATCTCATAAGTTTTTGTGTTTGGAATTCTGTTTTAATGCGTGTTTCTTTCTCATTATCTCTTATTATCATCCAAAATCTATTTTGTAATATTAATTTTCTTAATTTTTTAAAATCAAGTTGAAAATCACTCCCTTATTTTTATTTCTTATTCAATCAAAAGTCTATTTTTAACTCTCTTCATCATTCATGTGTGTGTTCGGCACACTACTATTTTCTTATCTTTTTATTTTCATTTTCTTTTAACTCATCACCATAAAAATATTAAACCATATTAATAACCATATCAATAGATGAGTAAATCTACTATTTGGGTGATTCATGATTTGGGGATATTAAGTGATTGAGTGATTTTTCTTGTTGAGTATTCTTTAGTTTAACATTGTGTATGTTGAACTTAAAATATCATGGATTAATGACATGTTTTTTAGAATGTGGATTTAATGGATTATTGGAACCATAAATACACTACCATAAATAAGTTCTGATTTATATTATAACCCTAAGTTAAGTTAAGTCTTGGACTAAAGCCTCAATACTTGAGGATTCCGATCAAAATCATCTTGTGAAGTTGGTGTTAATTTAATGCAATATAAATTAAAGCTCAAGGATATCATAAGATTAAAATCCCAAATAATGAACTCACCCCAATATTTATCAAAGTTATTAAATAAAAAATCATCCATCAATAAATTTAATCAATATCACTACACTGTGACTGAAAAGGAACTTTAAACTATGTTTTTTCCTTTGATAAATTCTAGCTCTATCTCTTAGGTATCAAAATAATTATTTTTAAAAACCATTCATATTTGAAGTTTCTACTTAATAAAAGTGATTCCAAACTGAGCCTAATAATATGGATCTTAATGCTCCAAGAGTTTGACATTATGATTAAATATAGACCTGGAAAAGAAAACCTTGTGGCTAATCACCTCATTATAATTTCTAATTCTTCTCATTTTGAAATAATTGATCCCAAATTTACAACTAAACACTTATCATCTCTCACTCCAATGTTACCATGGTATGCCCTAATTTTAAACTACTTGGTTGATGGATTTTTCCTAAAAAATCAAAATAATAAAAATTGAAGCTGAAAAGTGATTCAAAATTATATTTTTGGGAAGATAATAAACTTTGGAAAACTGGGGTTGACATGGTAATTATGAGATGTGTCTATAAAGATTAACATTCCTCCATCTTATAATTTTGTCACTCAATGCCTAGTGTTGTCCACTTTGGAACACAAAGGACCTCTTGAAAGGTTATTAACTTAGGATTATTCTATCCTTCACTCTTAAAGTGCTCACATGAGTTCTTTCAATCATGTCCCACTTTCCAACGTTTGGCACAATTTCTAAAAGAAATGAAATATCCAAAAATCAGTTAATCTTCGATGAGATATTTGATGTTTGGGGAATTGATTTCATGGGACCATTAACCCCTTCTAATGGATTCTCATATATTATTATGGTTGTTGATTATGTTTCTAGGTGGGTCGAGGCCAAACCCACTAGAAAGGATGATTCACATACTATTAGTCAGTTCTTAAAAACCAATATTTTCTATCGATTTGGAACATCGTGTGCCTTGATAAGTGACTTAGGAACTCATTTCTATAATCGTAACATGGAATATATTCTGAAGAATAATGGGTTTTCACATAAAACTTTAACTCCATATCACCCCCAAACAAATGGCATGGATGAACTTTCTAATAGATAAGTGAAAAGATTGATTGAGAGAATTGCAAAGCCCACCAGAAAAGACTAGCCTAAAAGACTCGGTGAAGCACTTTGGGCTTATTGAAATGCTTATAAAACACCCATTGGGATCTATCCTTTTAGGCTAGTTTTTTTTAAAGCATGCCATTTTCTAGTTGAAATCCAACATAAGTCATTTTGGACTGTGAAAACATGTAATTTTGATTGTAAAAATTCTGGTAAAGAAAGATTGTTGTAGTTGACTGAATTATAGGAGCTTCGACTTTATTCCTATGAGAATTCAAATATCTATAAAGAAAAGTCCAAGGTACTCCATGATAAACACATCCTATAAAAGGTATTTCATGAAGGTGAAAAGGTAACTCTCATAAATTCTCGATTTCAACTTCACCTAGGTAAGATTAATTCCCATTAGGATGGTCCTTTTATTATAACTAATGTTAACCCATTTGGTTCAATGCAAGTTCGAGAACCATATTCCAAAAGGAGATTCGCGTTTAATGGACATAGGTTAAAGCATCACCCTGAGAGGACATAGATCCCAGGAACCACATCGACTTCCACAAAATCCCTAACTTCTATAGTTGACCCACCACTAAATGAGGATGGCAACCCACCAAATCCAAACCAGGGGCACCTCTTTCCCTTTAACTCCTCTTCTCTCTCTATCTCTCTCTCTATCTTCTTACTCTATCATTCACATTTTTTTCCACTTTCATCATCAAACGTTTTATTTACTATTTCTATTTTGTGTGGGTGTGTCTTTATAAAAAACTAAAAAAAACTAAAAAAATATGAAAACAAAGTCATAATTACTCACCATCCACTTTTGAAATTTTTTCCAACCTTTTTAAAGAGTCCAAAGACATTTTTTCATCTCAAATATTTTTTATTTTCATCATAAATTTTGATAAAGAATCTTGTGTCAAAACCAACAAATTTCGAATGCTCAATTTTTTATTTGGAAAATTATTCTTCCCCACCTATGAGAAACAACATTATCTTTAATTACAAGGTAACCTATTACCATATTTTCATTTTTTTTCACCCCTGATTGTGAGTCTTCAGCTTTTGGACCTTCAAGTTGAATTTCCTACTTTGGCGTGATTTAATATGACAAAAGCATTTTCTGAACCACATGAGAATCACAATATCCAAATAGCCTCTCTTTACCCTTACATTAATCATCATTTTGAAATCCCCTTCAAGCCTATGAAAAAAAAATTCTTGATAGCCACATTACAATCCCAAAACCTTTTCCCACACAACATCTACATGGATTTTCATTGCATAATTTTTTTGAAATTTAAGTGTGGTGGGGAATGGTTTTCATTTTGGGTATCCATTTCTTTATTTTTAAGGTGTTATCAAATTCTTGAGGTAAAGTATCTATTTAATTATGGGGGAGAGGTTTTCATTCGGTGAGTTTGGGGAATGGATTTTCATTTATGTAATTTTGTACATTTTATTGAAAAGTGTTCAAAAAAATCAAAAATAAAAAAAAATAAAAAAAAATGGGTTGTGTCTTGTTCAGGTCAAAAATCACTCTTCCTCAAACTTTTATCTTGTTATAACTATTACAATTAGTTTTGTGAGGATATCAAACATGGTTTGAGAGATGATTGTGATATTTTTTTCAAGTTCAACTTTCAAAAAAAAATAAAAAAAAATAAGAGAAAAAAAGGAACACTTGTATTATATATTATTGTTTCATTAGGAGAAGTTTTGTGTCTTGTACATATTTTACTTTTTAATCCTATTAAAATTTTATAAATCTATTTTGTGTTATCCTTTACATAATCATTCCCTTGTAAATATGTGTTTTCATAACCTTCCATGTCTTATTTCAAATTGTGCATTGCTTTTTCCATGTTAGTGTTTTACCCATATTTTCCTCTCTCTTGAACATTAAATTCCTACCATCCCATAGCCACAAAAAAACCCTAAAAATACCTTTATATTCTTGTGTATTTTAGGATAGGGAATGGAATCTAGGTGCTCTTTCAAACTCTAAGATTTTCTCTTTTGTTTGGTGAATGAGTGAACCTCTATAAATAAATTTTTATCATCTTAAGAGGAGTGAGTTCTGAGTTCCAACATTTTCCATTTTTAAATTTTAGAATGAAAAATGAATTGTTTTTGGAAAATTGTTTCTGTAATTTTTTTTTTTTTTTTGAGGAATTCAATATGGATGAATGAAATGTTCTAAACCTCCCTAGGTTGGGGAAAATAAAATTTTAATACATGCTGGCAAGTGAGAATGATTTTGTTTTATTTTTATATTTGTTTCACATAAGAACATGAAAAAGATTAAGTGTGGGGTAGTTGATGTTATTAATTTATTAATAACTTTGTGTCTACTAACTTTAGTAATTTTCATTTAAAAGTTCATAATTGGTGTGAAATACCCATGTTTTAATACTAAATATAATTTTTAGCATTATTTGAATTAATCCAATCGAGTCATTTTAGAATTTTAATTATAAACCCCACCATATTTATCCAAATTGTATGATTATTTTTTTTAGGGTTCCTTATTCAATTTAATACAAATATTTATATTGGATTTTGGGTCAATTAGGCCATTTGAAGTGTCATACGGTTCACACAAGAAGGCCCAAAGAATCTGTGAAGAAACTGGACCATCCATGATGATTGAATTTCTAAGCTCAATACAAAAGTCCAAATTTTATGAAACTCCATAATATGTTCTTTATTACCCAAAATAATCATGGATAAAAATCTTAAGGCCTAAATACAACAAAAAGGGGCCCAACATATGCTTTTAAGTTCAGCCTACCATTCTATCCGTAATTTAAAACCATCACACAATTATTGACTTTTCTCCTGATCTAACTATCAATTCTAGCGGATATTTTGTAGTGTGAAGGACAAAATATTTTCAGACAAATTTTTATAAAAAATGGTTCAGATATGAGGGGATCTTACTATTCAAAAACCAATTCATATTTTGACCTTCGAAAAATTATGGATAGAAGTGGACAGATTAAAATTGTTTATTCAAACCACCATAACTTTGGATCCTTAAGTACAATGGCCACCAAATTTTGATGTTATAATTTAAAAATTAATATATAAAACTTTTAAGAAGAATATTTCTCCATATTTTACCGTATAAATTATAAAATTGGCTATCCAAGTGGAGGGGTTGATTTGGAAATCAAATAGTCTACCACCTTGGGAAATAAATACATCCACCTCCTCTCCTTGAAAGGGGTTGGAATTTAAGAGAAAAGGAGGATAGTTTGGAACAAAAAAATCTACCAAAGTCTTGGGAGGATCATACATACTCAATTTTCTACTTGAGATACCATTCCTCGCTTCTTTTGATTTACCTTTTTTCATTTCTAATCTCATAAGTGTTTGTGTTTGTAATTATTTTTTAATGAATGTTTCTTTCTAATTATATATTATTATCATCCACCCTCTATTTTTTAATATTAATGTTATTAAAAATTTTTAAATCAATTTGAAAATCACTCCCTTCTTTTTCTTTCTCATTCAATCAAAATTCTGTTTTTAACTCTCTTTATTGTTCATGTGTGTGTTCGACGCACTGCTCTTTTATTATCCCATTATTTTAATTTTCTTTTAACTCATCACCATAAACATATTAAACCATATTAATAACCATCTCAATTTATTAGTGAATCTACTATTGTGGTGAGTCGTGATTCTGGGATATTGAGTGATTGAAGGCTTTTGCTCACTGAGTATTTGTTTGGTTAACATTGTGTATATTGAAATAAAAATGTCATGGATTAATGACATGTTTTGTTTAAAATTTGGATTATATGGTTTATTGGAACCATAAATACACTATCATAAACAAGTTTTGATTTATATTATAATTCTAAGTTAAGTTAAATCTTGGACTAAAGCCTTAACACTTGGGGATTCTGATCAAAATCATCTTGTGAAGTGGGTGTTAATTTAATTCAATATAAAGTAAAGCTCAAGGATATCATAAGCTTAAAATTCCCAATAATGAACTCACCCCAATCTTTATCAAATTTATTAAATCACAAATCATTCATCAGTAAATTTAATTTTTCTCTGCAAACAACCCCCCCCCCCACACTCAAAATACAAATTAATCAAAAACAGTTGACAATAAAAAAATACCATCGCCGAGGATTCAACCTGAGTTCTGCTATCAACATTAGCAGATCATTGTACCTTTGAATGGTCGATAAGATACAATCGGTTGTGATTCAGGTATCTCATGGGGGAGGGATGATCAGACATCCCCTTTTGTTTTCTCACTAGGTTTGGTTTTAGATTCTTGAGGACAATAATTGTTTGAGTGGTATTTGATATAAGGACCTGGATCCATCTAGTCTGACCCTTTTCATGTTTCTAGTGCATGAGGTTATTGGAGGAGGCCTAGGGAAGTTCTAGAGGTTTTTAGCTACTAAAATATGGAATCATAGAATTCATGGTGTGTAAGGGTTTCATGTCGTGAATGTGCAGTCCAGGGCTTGGGTGAGAGCCTGATTCACAGCCTAGAAGATGTTCACATCTTGTGAGAGGCCCATTCACTGGGTGCCTTGTGACGTGAATTAATTTGAGGCTAAATGGTCTGAGGCGATGTGTTTTTCTGTGATACTTAAAACCTGATACTTTCATAATGTGAAAGGGTTTCACATCATGAATATTCATTTTGCAGTGTGTCAGTATAAGTTGCAACACCTTAGGTTTTCTCAAACCCTGTAGCATTTTCCCAAAACTCTAAGTTATCAATGGCTCTCTCTTCAGGTGTTTTGTAATCCCTTTAATAGGGATCGATTCTCATATTCCTATGTTTGATTTATGGTGATCTGAGGTATGGTCAGCTCTTTTCTTTCATGGTTATTTGATATGAATCCTCCTGATTCTTCTTATCGAGTGATGGTGGTTTATCTCCAACATTTTAATTGGGTTTTCTTGGTTTTTTGTTGGTACGGTTGTGGAATGGTATCCTTAGAGGGATGCAGCTTATTGCAGTAGGGGTGATTAGGAACTGTGACATTGTTTTGTTCTCATGCGAAGAACATTGACACCTATGATGTAGGGAATTCATTTCTCCTCCTATTTATTTTCATGAAATCATGAATTTATCATGTTTAATCCCATTGGAATCAAATGTAATTAACCTAATTAAAGTTTAATTGGATTAATAATGAAATTTAATAGAGATCTCATGTTGATGCTTTTTACTATATTAATGGATTTCCTATTAATTTCCTATATAGTGTGTTATCTATACTGTGGTTGTTATAATTTTTTTATGTTATGTATTAGCATGTTGATCTTGATGGAAAATGGTAAAGAACATAAAGTTAGTAATTGATAATTGGTTGGATAAATAATTAAAGAAGAGACGTGTTTAAATTAATCTAATTTTCTTTGTGATTTTATGATAATAAAATTAATACAATGTTCATGTTCAATTGAATATGATCTTACATGTGTTAATGGAATTGATAAATAATGTGGAGAATGTTAATTTTAGTTGATTAAAATGAAAAGGCATGTTAATGAGAATGGTAATTCTATATTTTTTTTAATCAAAATTAATTATAAAAGTGTGTTAAGCTTTTGATAGATTATTATAGTTGATTCCTTAGGTATCATGTAGTTGGAACCTGTGAATAATGGATCAATTAATTTAAGATGTAATAAAATATGGTTGTTTGATAATGATAGTTTTTGGGCCATGAGTTACCAGTTTTCTTGTGAAGGCCAAAGTGCCTTGAGTTTGGAGACATGAGAGCTCATTTTAATGTGAAGGATAAATGCCATGTTTTGTGGGGCTAGTTTCCCTATTGACTATGATTGTTTTCTTGCTTCCTTGTCATGTGCTCTGTATGTGATCCTTATTGTGAAGTGATATGAGTAAAGGATGGTTGAGAATGGGATGACTGATGTGATATGGGGCGGGGAGGCCCAGATGATGTGGTAGTAATTGATGCTAGTGATGGAAAGATGCATCAGGATATGCATGTGGGTGTCATGCATTGCACCAGATATGATGGAACAAATTGAATTTGGGACTACTCATTGATGTGATGTTGAGATATGGATTCTCTCTTAATATAAATCTATTTAATGGTCAATGTTTGGGTTTCTTGTTTTATCTACATTATTTTCCCCACTACTTGAGGCAACTGGATGTGTTTGGTTGCATTTATCTTGGTGTTAGATTAGGATGGTTTCCTAGAGTACCGGGATATATTTAATGGTTATTAATGTTTAATAAATGTTTAACCCACGGGGTTGGTTATTTCTGGAATATAAATGAGATGATCTTGAGAAATCATGGATTCAGTTTGGATTATGCTTGGAGGGCATGGACTTTACTCTGATGATTAATGTGATGTTATTTGAAATAAATTAATGGTTAATTATTTATTGACCCCTTCTCTCTAGGGTTTTCCACACTCTCCTAATGTCCCCCTCTCAGGTTTTAGGGCTTCACCTCCTCTTCTGGAAGCACTCCCTCCTCCATTCCTAGTGTTCTTCTGGTTTCGTTCTATCCTTTCCTTTATTCATAGGCATTTTCTTCCTCCCCCCTTGGCATTGGTTTTGGATTATGTAATTTCTTGGATTTTCCATGTATTATTCTTAAATATTATATGGATTATTTTTTTAGATCAGGTGCTAATATTCCATGTGATTCTAAGGCCCGGTGTGCCCAGAAAAAATGTTTGAAATATATTAAATATCATATGCACATAGTTTTCCTGAAAAAGTGGAATAACTTATAAATGGGTACTCAGATCAGAAATATGAGGGAACGATTAAGCTCAGCATGCGATAATTAACCTAGGCATTACTTAACATTAGTTGGCATGGGTCATTTGTAGAAAAGTCATCATGGGTGCTGAAATGAATAAAATTATTTAATAAAATTTATTTTATTTCATTTTCATTGATGAAACGACTAACAATCTTTAAATGGATTGATATGGAGAATTCCAAGGTTAGCCACATAATCCTATAGATTTCGGAGGACCATTGGAGAGAGCTTTATAGAATCTTCTTGGATGAACGATGACATATCATGGATCGATGATCAAGGCACTTCATATTTGACGGATCTTTCCAATGACGACACATCGTTCTTCATCAGTGATCAAACTGAATTGAGGTAGGGTGTGTGTTTTTATTCATTTATTTCTCATTCCTGATGTGTACGATGAATGTTGACCAATCAATAAACAAATTGATCTGTGATTCGGTCATTTTATAGGATGGGATTATATTTGTGGGATTTTTATGGGAGAATTATCTTTGTGATTATTGATTTTTTCTATTGTCATTCTAACCGAAGCAAATTGATATCGACATGAATATCGATCGAGGTTCATTACTCTTGATTGATTTGTGATTTTCTCCCTCCGTTCATCATTCATCGTGGGCCTTCTTCGTTTGGACTACAGCTCGAAAAATCATGATCGATTGATCGTTTCACACATGTTTCTTGGTTTAATGATCTGATATCACATATTTGGGATCATCATGGTGTGGTGGTGGTGCAGCAATGGAAGTGGTGAATGGATCGGACCAGTTTGAAAACACCTGATTTTCAAAAGACATGCGTGGAAGATGATTCAAATGAACGATTCTATTTTTCAAGAGAATTGGATGGCTGAAATTTGATGGCATATGACAGTGATGCTCGACAGAGGTATATACATGAATACTGGTGAGATTGGAGTTGGATTCTGAGGTGACGGTAGAGCGGGCGCGAGTGGAAGGAAGAATAAGGGTTTTTGGAAAAACCTGATACACATGGCATGTAGTCCTTGACTACGCAAAATGTAGTCCCCCTTGGATGACTTGGCGTGTACTTGGAGAAGTAAACAAACATGGGCTGGAGTGTATGGGTTTCCTACACGACATGTACCCCCCCCCCCCCCACACACACACACATGGCACGTCCTGGCCCATGTAGATGGGATACCCCGTCTACTAGTACATGGGAATGGATACACGAGATGACGCCATGTACTGGCACATGACTGGAGTACATGGGCAGGACCCTATATATAGGGACACGACATGTAACCCCTCTACAAATCATGTACTCTCCTTCTACACAAACATGGTTTGAATGAAATGATCCATTTACATGGGTAGGACCCAGGGTCAAGGTACATGGCGTGCACCCCTACTAAACATCATGTACTCTTTTACACATGGCTTAGATCTCTTTTCCTTCATATCTTAAACAAGTTTCATTAGGGTCCATTCCCCTTATCCTTTCCCTGAAGGTAGGTATGAATTGTTTCCTACTCCTAGAACTATGATCCCTTTATCAAGACTTCCTAGATAGAGTCGTTGGAATCCCTCCGAGAGGCCCAGAGTAAGATCCTCTATTCATATTCATGCCCTAAGTGGATTTCTTAGTATCAACGTGACCAACACTACCAAGGCATTTATCCTCTACTTAGTATGGTAAATCCAGATTGAGTTTTTTGGTATCACCCCATGGACATGGTTGTGATCCTCATCTGTGTATAGTATCTCTTCAAACTATCAGCATTCTCTCTCTCTCTCTCATGATGAGACTCGATGAGAAGTACCTCCTGGACAGATGTCATCGGTTCTATCAGACTCAAGAGTGTGTTCTCTTGAATGAGTCTTTCATGGAATCTTCAAGTTTTAATCTTAGGGCCGGTATACTATGGTTGTGAATTATACCTAGACTTTGTGTCTTTGTTGAGTATATCTGGATATTCTTGTCATATGTGTTATAGAAATATACTTATATAGAGATGAATATATTTCCTTTGTTGTATTGATTTTTGATTTTGAGGTTTCTTGCTGAGTATTGTTATAATCACCCCTGCACAGTGTTTGTCATCACATTTCAAATCTTGTACAGATGATCGACCTTTTGATAGAGTCCTAGATAGACCAGGACCAGACAGTGCTTAGTGAGACTGGACAGACTGAGGTATGTTCCTATGACTTTCAAACAGAAGTTCCAGTACCTTTACTTTTAGATTGGACTTGTGTTACAGACTCTTTATAGTGGGATTTTATTTGTCCTTGTTTACTTTCTTTACTTCCTGTCATACTCTAGTTGTGGGATATAGATGTATGCATGCATTGTTTGTTCAATTTTTTTTACATTCTATCATTTTCAAGGGCTTAAAGATGTGTATGTGTGTACAGGTACTTAGGTAATGCCTATAATGTTATTTATATGCCTACTCAGTGCTATTCACCACCCCTGGCCTATTAGAGGCAGGATTGGGGAGTTGCAGCATGGGCCCCTCTGGTACGATTTGTGATAGAGTGGTATCAGAGGTGTTCGGTTCTACCTTAGGACTGAGAGTCTATGAGATTGGTTTAGGGAAATAGTTTTGAGTATTTCAAGTTCATCTTTCAATCCAAAGACTCCAGTGTTGGTGCGGCGGCTGATGTATACATACACCAGGACTCTAATCACCTATTTTTGACTCGGTACATGAGAACAATGGTTGTAGAGAAAAAAATGGTACTTACATCATATCGAAATGAGTTGTGTTTCCATTTCCTTATTGATTTATCTCTCTATATATACTCATTGATTGTGGTGCATATTGTTTACTTTAAGGATTCCTCTGTGATTTATACCATCTAGGATTCAGCATAATGATCAAGAGGATAATCCCTTCGGTGATGAGGTGTCGATATAGGGACCAGTTCCCGAGATGTTACCTCAAGTTGGTGTACACACCATACCACCTGTAGAGTAGTACATGATACCCATAGTACTAGAGGATGAGGTGTGTAGGTTGAGTATGTTTCTTGAGTTTCTGTGGTAAATACCCCTCAAGTTCTGAGGCAATCCCAACCCACAAGTGGTTGAGGTCTGACTTGAGGTTGTGACATGAGTTTTCCATCTAGCCAGGACACCAGCAGATCAGATGGTGGTCCTGGCGGTGAGCCTTCTTCATGGATAAGAAGGGTTATGGTGTGATTTAGTTACCGTGTATTATGATGAGGAAATTCTTGTGTGTATAGATTTAGAGCGCATTTTCAGAGAGGAGTTCTCACCAGCTATGCTAAAGGATATACATATCCAAGAGCTTCTGCAGCTCCAATAGGGTAGCATGATAGTATTTGAGTATTCATAGAGGTTTACCAACCTCTCCAGATACTCAATGGATATGGTTTGAGATCATTTATTTAGGGATCAAACCTTTGAGCAAGGTCTTTATAGATACATATGATCCAATTTTATCCCTTTGTTCATACCTACCTATGTTGGGGTTCTAGAGTGAGCTTTGGTGGTCGAGAGTTTCTTAGTGGAGTAGATACATCTGGTGGTTGTCAGTAGTGGGAAAGCAGGGAGCCAACTTCAGTCTCAAAGACATAGACGTGGGAGACATTTCAGGAGGAGGTATTAAGATAGAGGATCAATAGTACATAGATCACCGAATGGGTCCAGTCATCCTAGAGAGAGGCGGTGCTACTCATGTGAAAAAAGGTTATATCTCACCCGAGATTTTCTAACCCACCGTACAACTTATAGATAACCCGTGGATGGTCCGTTGAGGCAGATATGACAGAAGGAGTAAGAAGGTCTATAGGGAGGTGGACATGGTACAAAATCTAGGAGAGTAGCAGATGGTGGTCAACATTTTGACTTGTTACTAACACCACCCCTAGGTGGTCCATGCTAGGCTCAGAGAGCTGGAGGACAGGAGAGGGGATAGTTGTAGGCAGTTGAACCCTATAACCCAGAGGCTCTAGGAATGATTCAAGGTAAGATATGTTCCTTTTATACTTTAGTTTTAGAACTTATAGACATAGTTTCTATTCATTCCTTTCTTTCCACATATCTTTTTCGAGACATGGAGATTCCAGTTAAATCGTTGACTTAACCCTTACGCTTGGAGACTCCTACTAGAGAAGACTTAGTGATCACGCACTTGTGCCGACAATGTGACCTGAATCTTGGAGGTGAGAGATTTAGTTGGGATATCTTGGTGGAAACATCAAGGCCTTATGACTTCATTCTTGGTATGGACTGGTTATCCAGGTTTCATGCCTGAATTGACTGTTTTAGGTGAAGGGTGTAGTGTGTCTGTGGTGACAGGACAAGGTTTTATTTTTTTAGTGAAAAGGAAACTTAGGAAGTGTTGGATGGACTTGTTCATATAAGGGTGTAGTCTATTACTCAATAGTTAGATAGTCTGACCCTTGGTGCAGTGGATGTTATGAGTTTTCAGTTTCCTACAGTGGTGGAGAAGTATGGGGACATCTTCCTTGAAGATGTTCCAAGTTTAACTCTCTGATGAGAGATAGAATTATACATTGATATTAACCTTAGTATGGAACTAATATCTATTCTATCATATCATATGGATCCCACATAGCTTTGCAAGATGATAGTGAAGTTGGAGGAATTTCATAGGAAGGGCTTCCTAAGACCCAGTGTTTCACCCAGTGCAGCCCCGGTTTTGTTTTCCAAAAAGGAAAATGGTATCTTGAGGTTGTGTGTGGGATAATAGCGCTTGAATCATGTGACTATGAATAAAAAGTATCTACTACTGAGGATCAATGACCTCTTTAATAAATTGAGAGGGACACGATGGTTCTCAAAGGTTGACCTTAGATCAGGTTATCACCAGTTGCGAGTACAGGATGAGGATATACCGAAGACAGAATTCAGATGTTGCTATAGTCACTATGAGTACTTGGTGATTACCTTTGGCATGATGAAAACCCTAGTAGTGTTCATGGGACTCATGAACTGAATCTTTCATCCTTAATTAGACCATTTCATGGTATTCTTCATCGATGATATCCTTGTATACTCATCATCTGAGTAGGAGCATGCGAGGCACTTAAGGATGGGTCTGGATGTAATTCGAGAGCACCAGCTTTATAAAAATATCTCAAATTTATAGTTCTAGATTTATTTGGTCCACTTTCTAGGACACATTATCTCAGCAGATGGAGTGGTAGTGGACCCAGCCAAGGTTAAGGCAGTGTTAGCTTGGGAGCCACCCAAGAGCGTAATAGAGGTGCGAAGCTTCCTTGGGTTGGCAGGCTATTACCAAAAATTCATACTGTATTTCTATAGAGTATCAACACCCATGATATCTTTGACTTGAAATGGACAAAATTTCTTGTGGAAAAAGAAGTGATAGTAGGAATTTTAGTAGTTGAGGTAGAGTTTGACAAGTGCTCTGACCTTGAGATTGTCAAAGGAATGTGTCAAGTACATAGTGTTCTGTGATGCATCAAGAACCCGGCTTGGTTGTGTTATGATGTAGAGGGATGCGGTGATTGTATATGGTTCATGCCAGTTGAGACCACATGAGTATAACTACATGACACATGATCTTGAGTTAGTAGTGGTAGTCTTCACTTTGAAGATGTGGTGACACTGCCTAATGGGTGAGTGGTTTATCATCTACTCCGATCACAAGAGTCTCAAGTACATATTCACTCAAAAGGATCTCAACTTGAGACAGAGAAGATGACTATAGTTTCTCCAGGACTATGACTTTGAAATTGTCTAAACTCCTAGGAATGGGAACGTGGTAGCAGATTCTCTCAGCACGAGATCTTGTTCAAAGTTACTAAATGAGACGTCAGAGCAGTTGGCCTCTTTGTAGTTATCCTTTGTGGATAGAGATGGATCATATTATCTCTAGTTGATGATTGTTACCCCTCATCTATTTCAAATATTCTGGGAGGCATGGATAGGGGATACCTATTACGAGACCCTGCATGCTCAGATATCCACAGAGTATGCTTCTGATGAATTTTCTAAAGGTGGGGAGTATGTTGTTCATTGTAAATAATGCATGATGGTACCAGTGATTTTGTGGGAAGAGTTTATGAGAGAGTTTCATACATATTCTTTGGAGGTATATATAGGTGTGGAAAAGATTTACCAAGACATCTTATGTTAGTTTTTGTGGCTAGGGATGAAGAAAGGAGTTACATAGTTTGTCACTTGATTCCTTACTTGTTAGTAAGTGAAGGATGAGAACCAAGTTAGTGTAGGTTTAGCTCAACCCTTTGAGGTTCCAGAATGGAAGTGGGATGGGATATCTATAGACTTTATTATGGGATTACCACATACATCCATGGGACACGATGCCATCTAGGTGATTATAGACTGACTCTCCAAGTGATCCCACTTCCTAGCTATATGGGAGAAGAGTTCAGTAAAGAGATTGGGATACCTCTACATTTAGGAGATAGTTAGACTCCATGGAGTTCCATTGAAGATTGTTTCTTATTGTGATGATCGCTTTATATCCCGGTTATGGAAGATATTATAGGATGCATTTGGGACCCAGTAACTCTTGATCACAGTGTTTCACCCCCAAACTGATGGCCAGATGGAGCAAACCATTCAGGTTTTGGAGGACATGTTGTGAGAATGTATGTTGGACTTTGGTCATAGTTGGAAGGATCACCTACCACTAGTGGAGTTTGTGTAAAAAAAACGGATACCATTCCACCATCGGTATAGCATCATTCAAGGCTTTGTATGGGCAACCCTGAAGGTTGCCACTTTGTTAGAATAACTTATGAGATTCAGTACTCATGGGCCCGGAGTTGGTGTGAGCTACAATAGAGAAGGTTCAAATCATCCAGGAGTGGATGGAGACTACACAAATCCGTCAGAAGTATTATGTTTATAGGTGATGAATTCCTTTAGAGTTTGAGTAAGGAGACTATGTGTTCCTACGGGTTTTACCTTGACATGGATTA
Source organism: Viscum album (assembly GCA_963277665.1). Classification (NCBI taxonomy): domain Eukaryota; kingdom Viridiplantae; phylum Streptophyta; class Magnoliopsida; order Santalales; family Viscaceae; genus Viscum; species Viscum album. The sequence goes on from OY728164.1 coordinate 1,189,240,003, forward strand.
CGGAGATTTGGTTGGGGTGGCAAGCTATCTATAAGGTTCATTTTACCTATCAAGATATTACGTAGAGTTGGTGAGATGGAATATCACTTAGCTATACCTTCGTGGTTAGACCAAGTACACGATGTCCTCCATGTGTCGTAGCTAAGGAGGTATGTGCATGACCCATCACGCATTATCAATCGAAGAGATATGGACATCAAGGATGGAGCAATATTTGATGAGTGCCTAGTGGAGATTGAGGATCATAATGAGAGGATCCTCTGTGGGTGATCTGTTTCTTTAGTGAATGTCTAGTGGCATCATGAGAATCTTTAAGAGAGAAAATGGGAGTGGGAGGCTCAAATTAATGCTCAGTACCCACAACTTTTTGATTAGTCCTTGTTTTAGATTTTTTAGGACATAAAGCCTGAAAGTGGAAAGAATTTAATGTTTTGTATTTTTAATGTATTATTTTTAAATATTATATGGATTATTTTTTATACCGGGCACTGATACAATGTGCGATTCTATGGATCAGTGTGCCTAAAACAAATGTTTGAAATATATTAAATATACTAAATAGCACACGCATGTAGTTTTTCTAAAAAAGTGTAATAACTTATAAACGGATGTCCGAATCAGAAATATGAGGGCTTAGTTGAGCTCAGAATGTGAGGTTTACCCTAGACGTAACTTAACATTAGTTGGTGTGGGTTGTTTTCAGAAAATTCATCATGGGTGCTAAAATGAATAAAATTATTTTATTTCATTTACACTGATGTAATGACTAACAGTCTTTAATGATATTGTTGTGGAGAATTATAGGGTTAACTGCATAACCCTAGAGACGTCAGAGGACCGTTGGAGAGAGATTTGAAGAATACTCTCAGATAAATGGCGACAGATTGTGGATCAATGATCAACGCACCTCAGATTTGATAGATCTTGCCAACAACAACAATGATACATCATTCTTCATCAGTGATCAAACCCAATTGAGTTAGGGTATGTTTTTTATTCTTTTATTCCTCATTCATTATTTCTATGATGAACACAGACCAATAAACAAATAGATTGATTCGTGATTCGATCATCTAGAGGTATGGTATTATATTTATAGGGTTTTAATGGGAGAATTATCTTTGTGAACGGATAAGACCGGTTTGGAAACCCCTAATTTTTGAGTGAGATGTGTGGAATATGATTCAGATGAATGATTCTATTTTCTAGGTAAATTAGATGGCCATAATCTGATGGCAGACGATGACGATTCTCGGCCAAGATAGATCCACAAATCCTGGTGAGATTGGAGCTATATTCTGAGGTGACGGTGGTGTGGGCACAAGTGGGAGGAAGAAGAAGGGTTTTTTTGGAAAAACTCGATACACATGAAATGTAGTCCTTGACTACATGGCGTGTAGTCCCCCTTGGATGACTCATCGTGTACTTGGGGAATTACACGAACACTGGGTGGAGTACACGGGTTCCCTCCATGGCAAGCACCCCCCCCCACACACACACACACATGGCACAGCCTGGACCATGTACATGGGATACCCCATGTACTGGTACACGGGCACATATACACAGGATGATGCCATGTACTGGAACACGGATAGAGTACACAGGTGGGACCATGTATACAGGGACATGGCATGTGACCCCTCTACATGTTGTGTACTCTCCTTCTACATGGACATAGTTTGAATAACACAGACAGTTTACATGGGTAGGACTCGAGGTTAAGGGACACAGTGTGTACCCCTACTACATGTTGTGTACTCTTTTACACATGGTCCTCTGTATCTTTGACAGGTTTTTTAGGGTTTGTTCCTCTTATCATCTCCCTAAAGGTAGGTATGAATCATTTCCTACTCCTAGGATTATGATCCCTTTAGTAGGAATTCCTGGATAGAGTCATTGGAATCCCTCCTAGAGGCTCGGAATTAGATCCTATATTCATCCTCATTCCCTATTTGGAGTTCTTGGTATCGACATGGACAACACTACTTATGCATCGATCCTCTACTTAGCAGGGTAAATTTGACGTGGCCAACACTACTTGTGTGTTGATCCTCTACTTAGCAGGGTAAATCCAGATTGGGTTTGTTAGTATCACCCCATGGCCCTGACTATGGTTCTCATTTTTGTATCATATCTCTTTTCACTATCAGCGTTCTCTCTCTCACTCTCTCTTATGAAGAGGCCCGATGAGTAGTACCTCTTGGATAGATGTCATCAATGCTATCAGGATCAGGAGTTTGTTCTCCCAGATACTTGCTTCATGGAATATTTGAGTTGGAATATTAGGGCTAGTATACTATGGTTGTGGAATATACCTAGATTGTGTGTCTTTTTTGGGTATATCTGGATATTATTGTTATATGTGTTGTAGAAATATACCTGTGTAGAGCTGACTGTATTTCCTTTGTTGTGTTACTTTTTGGTTTCGATGTGTCCTACTAAGTATTGTTATATGCACGCATGTACGGGATTTTCCCACACGTGTTGTGTCTTATGAATATGATCGACCTTTTGATAGAGTCCTAGATGGGATAAGATTAGATGGTTCTTAGTGAGACTGGACAGACTGAGGTGTGTTCCTACAGCTTTCAGATAGCAGTCCTAGTACCTTTACTTTCAATTTGTACTTGTGTTGTAGACTCTTTGTGGTGGGCTTGTATTTGGCTCTGTTTAATTTATTTACTTCATGTCATACTCTAGTTGTGGTATATAGATGTAAGAATGCATTGGTTGTTTAATTGTTTTTACATTCCTTCATTTTCAAGGGCTTGGAGATGTGTGTGTGTGCAAGTACTTAGGCAATTTTTCCCATGTTAGTGATACATCTACTCGGTGATAGTCACCAACCCCTGGCCTATTGGAGGCAATCTTGGGGAGTCGCAGAATGAGCCCCACTGGGACGGGTCATGACATATTGGGTTTCTCTTCATTCTATTTTTTCGTCGATCTTTTAGGAATTTTTTTTTTCTCGCTCTCCCCATTGGTGCATGGTTCCTTATAAGAGAGGTCCTCTGTCATTTACGTTCTAATATTTTTGGCCTATCCCAACATGTCTGACCCCATCTTGGTATAGTGTGATGGATCTAAGGGTGATTTGGGATTGTGATGGGTGTAGGTTGGATGCTTAGTTTTTTCTTTGTTGTGTTTGTTTCTATGTTTGTGCCCCCCCCCCCCGTTGAAGCCTAATTTTGGTCCATATTCATCTCTTACTTCTAGAGATATCATTCTAGACCCCATATTGGTCTGCTACAATAGTTTTCAAGGGAGTTTTGGTATGTGAGGATGAACCATTGATGGTGTACTAGGGGGTTTTATGTTGGTTTCTTTCATCCTTTGGTTTTAGTATCTCTGGTGATGACGGTTTAGCTTCATCTTGGCTTCAAGAGTGTTGTTTTTATATATGTCTCTAGGGGTTCATGGTAGTGAATGACGTCGGTGCTTCCCTGATTTAAAAGGTTTCAAACTTTTCTTTATGACTTGGTTTTATTTTTTTAGTGATTTGGTTTTTCATTATTTTGGTTCCTAACAATCTTTAAATTTGATGGTTCCATGGTTGGATCTTTTATAACACTCATTCACTCGATCACTTCTAGGTGATGATGTAGTTTCAATTGGAGAACATTTTTTTGGGTTTCATTCAGTTATCGGGTGAAGTTTTAGGGGACATAGATGAAGCGATTTGGGAGGTGATGAATTCTGGTTTCCAGTGTTTTTATCACTGGTGAAGTTGTTGATGATAATGGTGATCAGGCACATCATGGTGCGAGGCTCAAGGCACCAGTGGCCTCATGGTTCGAGGCCTAAGGTGGTGGCATGTTTTTTGTTTTAAATTTGAATTTGGTGGAGTTTAGATCATCATAGACATGTGGAATTTTTTGTAATATCACATTTTAGTTGAACTTTTGTTTTTGTGATGTTTTGATTTTGGTATCCAGAAATGATAATTGTGAGGTTCCCACTAATCCTAAAGTGGTTTATTTTAAAATAAAAAAAATGGGTTTGGTAATGGTTAATTAATGGGTAATGAATTAATTAATGTAAGGTGAATTGTTCAATGTATGTAAATTAATTTAATATATCTCTTTAAAATGTTTTTGTTCTTATAGGATGTCTAGTCTTAGCAATGGAAACCAGGAGTCCAAGTGATGTTAGCTGCATTTGAATCTATGAATAGGTTATTCCCATAATGTGGTTGTGAGATATATAATATCTTGCATATTCTATGATTTCATACGATACCCCAATCACATTGGTTAGAGTGACTAACACCCAGTGGACTTTGGGAGGGTGTTTTCCCCAACATCCTGGTGGGAGGATAGATGACTAACTACCCCCTCTAGCCCAACTCTTTTCTCTTGGTAGTATTATGTGTTGGTGTTTATGATGTCTAGTTTTTTCATATATGTGTATAGAGGGTTGTGATGGCTTGTGGTTATTTTACACACATGTATCTCCAAATATAGTATCCAAAGGATTATTATAGGTATGACGTGTATGGGTTGTGATGGCTCGAGGTACCTTACTCGATGTATGGGTTGTGATGGAGTATAACACCCGATGTATGATACATGTCACATAGGATGTGGTGGATCCTGGAAACTACTCAATTACTATATGGTAATGTGACAAGAGATTATGTGATGCATGAGATGAATTTTTTAATACTTAGCTCAGGTGTTTGTGGGCTAGATTACTTTTAGAGATAGATGGCATAGGATGTGTGACGTTGGGTAAAAGAGGAAAACTAGTGGGGAAGTGGGAGTGGGGTACCCTTGATGTTTCATTACTATACTATATGATATCTTATATTAGATACTTGGTGAGATTTATCCGTGGTGAGGTTGGGAACTTAGTATACCTGATTAGGTGACAAGTTGGTTTCATCTGTTATTCATTGTGTTTTAGTATGTTTTCTTTATCCTTTTCATGAGAGACTTCAGGGAGTATCCTACTGAGTAAACAGTTATGCTCGCCCCACTTATATATAAACTATTTTCAGGTCAGTAGGAGAGGAATGGAGATCATGCTAGATATTACTAGCTCATGGTTTTTTTTTTTGATATTTTTGGGCTTCATGGTCACTATGGAGTTACCTTTTTGGTACTTGAAGTTTTCCTTTTAGTTGTTTTGGTATTGTGTGATATTTCATGTATGTTCTTGGGATTTCTTTAATATATATGTATGATCATGTATGAATTAGTGTATTTGTATTATATCTATCTTATAAAAGTTTCTATTAAAGGTTAATGACTCACATTGTATGCTTATTATACCCTCAGTGTTAGTTGCCAACCCAAGGCCTACTAGAGGCGGGACTCAGAGAGTCGTTATCTCCCTTATCTCGTTATCAACCCAAGAGGGGTACTCATTGGGGGGAGGGGGTCATGATTGATGGAACTGGAATGGATGATACTGGAATCGATGAAAATGGAATTGATGACACTAACAGCATAAATGACACTAAAAACACATATAAAACTGAAAAAGTTGAGGACAATGATGCTCAAAACACTGACAATACTGAAACTGAAGGAATTGAAACTGATAAAAATGACATGGATAATGATACTAATGGGAATTAAGACTCTAATATTGATGAAACAAACCATAATGACAGCACTAATGTCAATTAATATACAGAAAACACTAAAAAGTGATCAGATTGAAGTCATTGATTACACAGAAAACATTGACGATAATGAAATAGATGAAACTAAAGACTCTAAGGAAACTGAAAACACTATCACCAATGATGTTGATTGTAACATCCTAAGACCCACACTCCCATATCTGGTGCTAAAAAATATAAATGTTACATTTTTGGATTTGATACCGATAAACGTGATCCAATTTCAAATACCCAAAACTTATAAAATCAATGGAAATATTGGATCACTTTCATACTTAAGGACCTTTTAGGTTTATATTTTTAGATAATTATGACAAACTCTTACATATATTGGAAAAATAAACAATTGGAACATACTCCTCCAATGGCCCGAAGGCCTTCATTTTTTATTGATTTTTGATAATCCACCTTTCAAGGGGTGAGGTGAAACCCTTACAAGACCCGTAGGTTTAAGCATTACATGGCCCGTAGGCCTTAGAGGAATTAATTGCTCGTAGGCTTCAAACATTACATACAACCCTGACTAACAACTTGGAACTGCTCTTCCCCAGCATCTTCATCGTGAAATCAGCTCTCCACCTTCGCATGGCTATTTGGATAGGCTTTCCCGTGCATGCACATGCTTCTCCCGATGGCAGGTGCCATAACCTCTCATTCTTGCAATCCATTTAGCTTCTGTTATGGTGAAAGATCATTGCTCCTCCTCCTTCTGAAGCTTGTTCCTTTTAGGTTTTTTGGTTTGCATATGCACTTTTTAAGGTGGCCCGAAGGCCTTGAGGTGGCCCGAAGGCCTTACTGACCCGAAGGCCTGGGTGGCCCGAAGGCCTTAAAGGACTCGGGGACCAAATCGGTGGCCCGAAGGCCCAAATGGAGGCATATTCCCAGCTTCTACAGTGCCAAACAGTGTCTGCTACAGTTCCCGCTACAATACCTGCTACAGTGCTGCTACAGCACTGCTATAATACCCAGAAATTATCCCCCACCTAGATTTGATCTTGGGTCTCTTGGATGCACTTAAGGAGTCCTCACCAACTGGGTTGAGGCTCATGTGCTGGCACATGAAAATCTATATCATCTCCCAAAATTTACCCATGTCTAACACCCTTCTTAGATATACCCTACTTAAAACCTTTATTCATAACCTAGGGAAGGAAATAGAAGAAAATGGTGAGATTATATTCTCAATGAGGGTAAACAAGGGAGATATCAATGATTACATAATCATAAAAATAGTATAAGGATGTAAGAATGTGAACATAAAATTTGAAAATTATACACTACATATCAAAGTTCACAATCTTGAGTCATGGAATCTTGGAAGTTTATAATACATGAGTCATAAAGGAGCATGATCCATGAGAGAATAACAGTAGCACAAGACATGGAATTTTGACATACACATAATCATAGAAAATCATTTCCATAGTAGTCAAGGATCTTTTCCAAGATAGTCATAGTTGAATGGGTTCACTTCCCAAACCATTGTAGTAGTCAAGGTTCACTCCCAAGACTATCATAGTGGAAAATGTCCCTTACTGAACTGGCTTCACTCCCCATTGCAGTCTTGTTTATCTCATGAGATATCAACTTTACCCAATGCATTGGTGGGAGATATAGGTATCGTCTATCACATAATGAAAACCATACATAAGTGTGTCATGGGATCATAAAACATTCATCATATTAAAACTCATTAAAAGAAATAGGTTTCCTAAACATTTCATCATAGAATAACATATGGAAAAGAAATGGGTTTCATAAGAATTTCTTCTTTTCATCATAAACATAAATCATCTAGAGAAATAATAAGGATTTTATCCTTGAATCATATCTCTGGTAAAGTATAAGTAACATCAAAGGATGTCATCTTAGAAGGAAAATGATTTTTAAAGACCACATAGAAAAATTATTGAGGAAAATAACTTTTACATTTTAAAATAAATTCTATTTAAAAAAATAACTTTTAAATGAAAATATAATAATAATTTAAAAGTTAAAAAAACATTCCTTTCATATATTTTTCATAAAATTCACAAAGAAACACATTTAGAAAACGACAAAAATATTCCTTTCAAACCATTTTGTAAAAATTCAAACATGGGTAAAAAATATTTTAAACAATATCATGAGAATAGTAGAAACATTTTTGAAAACATTTTTAGAAAACATGGACATGGAAAATAAATATTCTCCAACAAAGACTTAAACATAAACAATCCCGAATAATGATGATATTGTGAAATAAACTCTTGCCACTTGGGTAACTTTTGAACCATGAGACCCATGAAAGAATAACATCAAATGAAACTTTAAATATCATGAAAAAATGATATTCATTATTTAATATGTAAAATATTCAGTATATACACTTCATAAATATAAATAGGTCCATAACATCAAATATGTCTCAACAAACAAAATTGAGACGAGGAACCCTTACCTTGAGTCTGATTTATCATGTACGTTCTTTGTCTTCCTGAATAAAAATCATAAGTTAATTATTTAATTTCTTAATAACCTTTTTGATTTTTATTATTCCTTTTTTCTCACTTATTACCATGTTATAACAATACTTAATCATTTATGTTCACGACGGGCGTTTTAGTGATATTTGGTACATAAGTCCAAAATGACTTCGATAAAACGATTATAGTCAAAGAGGTCATTATTCCATTATATCCACAATAATAATAATGAAATAATTGTCATTTTTATACATAAATTGAACTTTTAATTCCAACCATTAAATATGTTTATAAAAAATGAACTATGTTACAGTCATGGAGATGGTAAGTCATACGTACGCAAGAGTAACATTTCCATTTTTCAGAGATCATTATAGAAATAATGTAAGTATTATTTTATCATTAAATAATAATCATGATATCGTATATATAATATTACTTCTTTAAATACACTTATATATATATATCATTCATATGATATGGTGATGAAAAATGAATCGCATCGCTTCGTGAAGGTGGTAGTTCGCATGTACGCATGAACAACGTTATCATTTTTCAGTGCATGGAAAGGTAAGAAGGAAAATAATATATTATATTTTAAAATAATAAATATTTCATGAATATAATATATAAACATAAATTCCATCATTATAACATGTCTTGAGAGATGGTGATGGAAAATGAATTATATAAGTTCGTGAGGTGGTAGTCTTCTATACACACGAATGAAAACTTAATTTCCTATTTGATGAAAGATGAGATGGATATAGGTCATTCAACATAATATAATCTAAGTATATATAGGATACTATAGTTATTATTTTATCATGGTTGAAGAAGGTTTGAGAAATGTGGAAGAAGAAACAAAACTAAAATATGCAGATAAAAACTATACCCTCTTCTTTGGAAAACATCCTTTGCATTACACCTTAAGACCTCTAAAATTGGTATTCTGCCTAACATAAGAGCTTTATAATGAGAGGAGGGATTCTATAAATGTATTTGGGAATGTATTGTATTAACCAAATGGTTTTTTAAGTGTGAAGTAATGAGAAGAAGGGGTTCCCTTTTATAAGAGAGGGGAGGAGCACTCTTGGAATTTCTCAAAATATTAAATTAATATAAATTAATTTTCAATTCTAAATGGATCCAAAGTGAATTATTTATAAGATAATATGAGTCTGGGTCTAAATCCATTCATAAAATAAAATTTAGAAAAGTTTTTACTATATTTCAACCATTATCTTTTGGTTTTAACCCCTTTAACTCTTATTGTGACAACATGGATTTTTAATCTTTAAGGGTCAATATGGATACTATAAAATGAAAAACAACCCATTAATGTACATGGTTGATATGTAAAGCATTATCCTAATCACTCAGTTGAATTTAATATTTTTAGGAATTTTATATCATTTAATAAAATATTATTTACTATAAAATATCGATAATGTCAATTTTTAAAACTATTCATTACTTTGACTTTAATAATATCAAGACTACATATAAAATTGAAACCAAATATTTCATTATATCTATAAAATTTCATGTTAATCTATAAAATTCTTTGATCACATTATTTATCAAAAATTAAATTTATTTTAATATTTTTAATATCATTTATTTGATTTTTTTCATGAATTGAATAATTACTGGATCAGTGTTGTGCACAAGTTTAAGGTAATTATTTCTTCACTAAAAATTAAGAAAAAATTAACATGATGAATATAAATATTTTAGATTTAAAAATACTATTTATAGTCAAAAATTTCCTCTGGATAACACCATATTAAAAATATTACACTTATTAAAAACAAGAGTGCCGCATTTTTTACATTTCCTTGCATAAAATACTATAAATGCCATAATCTCATCCAAGTGACCCCAAAAGGTCATAAACTCAACCCTTGGATGGTTATAGTCAATATATGTTCATCCAATGATATGTAGATAATTGTTTGTGTCATTTAATAGTTATTATCATTTTATTTTTATCCTTTAATTACTATATTTACCATTTACTATGGTAACAAAAATTAATAAGTTTACTATTCATATTGTCCAAAAGTAAAAGGTGTTGGAACCATGGTCTTCTATGTATGAATTGGAGTATGGTTTGTGTTTGTTGTCAATCCTCAATGGAAGTTCAGAATGTGTACCAGCAAAGTGATCATACAGTTCAAGCAGACAACAGTATTAAAGGTGGCGCCGTTTCCCAATGTTTGCCAAATTTTTTGGCCTAAAAATTGACAAATAGATAAAAGTGTTTTTGGAAAAGAGACTTGCATGTTGTGTACTTGAAGGAGAGGAAACTTGCACGTCATATGTTTTTCAAGATCAGAACATGAAAAAATGGCAAAGGGATAAGGGCCGCACAGGTTTTGGGTTGGTCGCGCAAGTGACCTGCGTGCCGAGAAAGGACTTGCGCGCCGATGCCTAGGAGGCTTGGAAACTTGCGCGCCGGTTGTTCTTCATGATCAGAACTTCAAAATATGGAAAAGTAAAGTAGGTCGTGCAAGTATTAGTTGGGTTGCGCAAGTGAGTTGCACGACAGAGGCTAGGGCGGTTGGAGCTGCGTGCCGGGACTTGCGCGCCGTAAGGACACTTGCGCGCCACCGCACAGGGGGTCCAGTTTGCCTATAAATAGAGGACCACCCCACCTCATTTGTAACGAAGTTCAAGACTTAGAGATTTTTTGAGCTCTCATCGCGCAAGTGGTTGAGTCGCGCAAGTGGTAGTTGGGTCGCGCAAGTAGAGGTTGTGCGCCGGTTGTTGGCTGCGCGACAAAGGTGGTTTGGGAGTTAAAGGTGAAGAGTCGCACAAGTTTGGAGTTGAAGGGGGCAGAGTCGCGCAAGTGTGTTGGTTTCACCTGCGCGCCGATTTTGTACTGCGCAAGTGACTTGCGCACCGTTCTTGAAACATGTGCGCCGGTCTTGGAGAAGCACGCCAGGTGAGGTTGTTGTACGCCGGTCCTTTTGGAGCTGCACAAAATCTGGAAGATTGTATGATACCTTCGGTGCAAAGTGGGATTAGTATACGAGTGAAATTTGAACTTCAACAGATCATCTACATTCAACAGAGGATGCATTCTTTTGCAATGATGAAGAGACTTTCACGTCTATAAACGGAGTGTGACTTCACCAAGGGCAGTGAGCCAGGGGGAGTCAACGGGAGTGACCCGAGGGAAGCAGTGGGCTATCCCTGAACCTTTGTAAAGGCAGTGAGCCTGGGACAGAGTGACTATTCCCGAACCATTGTAATCCACAACTAGTGAAGATTAGTGGAATTTGGTACGACCGACAACTTGTCGGCGTATGCTCCTTGGATGTAGCCCTTAGCGGTGAACCAAGTAAAAATTGTTGTGTCATCTCTTTGCACGTGAATGTTTCATTGTTGATCATATTCATCATACAGGTTTAACTAGTTCCTACCAATGTGGGAACAAGATCCTTGTTTTTAAAAGAAAAATTTGACACCCTGATTCACTCCTCCCCTCTCAGGGTGTCCCGGGGTCCTGCAAAAGGGACATATTAACTAAATTTGAAATTTATGATTCCAAATATTGAATCCAATTTTCAGAATTCAAATCAAAGAAGTTTCATTATTTAATTTAAAATTAAACCGACGAAATGCAATGAAGGACAGTTTTTCAGAAAAATGCTCATTTTAAATATAGAATTCAAGTATAAAATCCATTTCAAAAACCATAATTGAATTATTTTAAACAAAAAAGAACTAATGAAATTTTAATACTAATCCAAAATATAATTTAACTTCATAAATACTTTAAAATAAAAATACAGTTATTAATAAAAATCAATATTTTTCACTATTAATTTAAAAAACAATATTTTTAGATAATTATCAAAAAAATATTTTTAAGATAATTTTGACATGATGATTTCAAAAATGAAGTTTATTTTATCAAATGAATTTTTATAAATTAATTTTATTATTTTCTCACAAAAATCAATAAAAACATTTTTAAAGAAAATTTATTTATGAAAAATTAAATAACTTTACTAAAAAACGAGTGATTGTTTATAAAGAATTAAGTAATACATTAGAAATGAGTGGAACCATTATATATTTCATAAATAGGTTATTCATATTCATACCGATCAATTTAACGACTGAGATATAACTATCACATAATAATATTTCATTGTTTGTTTAAGCTCAGTTGTTGTGTACCTTAAACATTATCAAACATAGTATTTCCTTATAATGTATTAGAATATTACATTCCCCGTTAGTAAATTACATTCCTACAATTTGAACTTGGTCTCAGTAACTAAGATTTGAATTTCTAAAAATAACTTTATTGAAATCTTGCATCGTAAAAAGGGTCAAAAAAACTTCCACTTGAAAAGAGATAAACGGAAGTACGAAGGTCATATGGAATAACACATACTAGGTTTCCATGTAGGAAAATATTGGTGGGAAGTGGAAAAATGGATATGAAAGAGAAAAATAATTCTCAATGACTGATAGAAAATGATAGAGAACATGACCATAAGAAAGTTAACCATCACAAAACCATAATTTTTTTATGGGTTAAAATGTCATTGATTTCTTGGTAAGAAAGTTAAATGGATAACATTTTTATTTCAAGTTCCTTTTTCCTAGAGTTGAGGAATTAATTTATTTACTAGTATAAGAACATGAGGAAATATACAAACTTGACAAATAGAATTTCATATTTTAATTAATTTCCACCATAATCTAATCTTTTTCTTTGAACGATGAGTATTTAAGATGAATTTTTTCATGTATGAAGCACTAGAATCAACTTCTAATGGATATCATAATCCAAAAAAGAATAAAAATATATTCCTCTTATCTTTAGTCATTAAAGAAACCAAAATGGTTAGCACAAGATAAGACGGTTCCCAAAAAGAATAAACCTTCATATGAGGAAAACTACTTAAATCTTCAAAATTTAACAGTAATACCCAAAGTTCAACTTAGATCATTCAATAAATAATTATCCTTAAAATTCCTCAAAATATTTGAGATTAAGATTAAAACCCATAAATTAGAAGGATTTAATCACATAATCTTCCAATACAAATTAGTATTTATCTCACAAAATGTACATACACTAAACATATAATCTCCAAGATACGCTAACTATTTCCATAAATAACCCGAATCACCATAACTCCACAACAAAATCATATATGCCTCCAAAAGAAAATTCAACCTTTATTCATCAAATAAAATTACATAATATTTTGTTTACCTTAATCATATAGGGTTTCCAAAATAGTGAATGTCTTCTAAAATAACATTAATCACTTAACACCAAATCAATTTTCAATCTCACAGTTATCTATACGATAAAATATATATTCCCAAAATGAAATTAGAAATTATTTTTCAGATAGTTTAAATAAAGAAAAACAATGTCATACTAACCATGACATCATGTAGGCCAGTGGTAGAAGATGCACTCTTGTCGCCCTTCAATTGTGGGTTCAAACCTCGCAGCCTTGCCGGATGCGACATGTTGTCACCCAACCTGCGGGTTGTCCTTTTACTAAATCTATATTAATATAATTTCAGTAACATTCCCAAAATATGATGAACATCCTCAAAAATTTAATAACTCGTAATTACCTTGAAATCAGAGATCTTATAAACTTTAAAGGCTACTAATACCTTTAAATATATGTCCAAAAAAATTAAAGGAATTCTTCCTCAAATATTATTTTATATTAAACATAAGGGTTACATATACTTGTCCCAAAATATCATTAGCCTCCTTAAAATTTTATCACTTAAAACCTCAAAAGGGGTGTATAAGGCTTTGAACTTATGTTCAACCTCAAAATTATATATCTATGATGGTATTCATAACTCTTAAGATAACTTCTCATGAAAATATTCTAATCTCCAAAGTTATCTAAACTGACCTTTGATACCAACTGTAACAACCTAAGACCTGCACTTCCAGATTCAATGATGAAAACATAAACTTTACATTTATGGATTTGATACCGATAAACATGAACCAATTTCAAATATACAAAACTTACAAAATCTAAGGAAACATTGGATCACTTTCATACTGAAGGACCTTTTAAGTTTATAGTTTTAGATAATTATGAAAAACTTTTACATATCTTGGAAAAATAAACAATCGGCACATAAAAATCTATATCATCTTCAAAAAATTATTCATGTATAGCACTCTTATTAGATATACCCTATTAAAAACCTTTTTTTATAACTTAGGGAAAGGAAACATAAGAGAATGGTGAGCTCAAATTCCCATTATGGATAAACATGGGAAATATCATTGATTACATAAGCATAACATGAGTATAAGGGCATAGGAACATGAACATAACATATGAAAATTATTCCCTACATATAAAAGATCATAATCTTGAGTCATGGAATCTTGGAAATTCATAAGATATGACTCATAAAGGAACATGGTCCATGAGAGAATAACATTGGCATAATACATAGAATTGCGACATACACATAAGCATAGAAAATCGTTTTCATAGTAGTTAATGCTCTTTGTTAAGACTATCATAGTGAAATGGGTTCACTTCCGAAACCATCATAGTAGTTGAGGTTCACTCTCAAGACTATAATAGTGGACAATATCCCTTACTGAACTGGGTTTACTCCCCATTTCAGTCTTGTTTATCTCATGAGATATTAATCTTTACTCACTGCATTGGAGAGAGATATAGGTCTCACCCATCACATAATTAATACCATACATATGTGTGTCATAGGATCATAAAAAATTCATCATATCAAAACCCATGAAAATAAATGGGCTTCATAAACATTTCATCATAGCACAACTCATGGAAAAGAAATGGGTTTCATAAAGATTTATTCTTTTCATTATAAACATAAACCATCGACAGAAAGAATAAGGATGGTATCTTTGAATCATATCCTCAGTAAAGTATATGTAACATCAAAGGATGTCATCTTAGATGGAAAATGATTTTTAAATATCACTTGGAAAAAATCTTGGGAAAAATAACTTTTCCATTTTAAAACCATTTCTATTTCAAAAAAAATGTGCACTTTTAAATGAAAACATTTTCTTTGAAAATAAACTTATAAACTTTTAAAGGAAGCTTCAAAGCATTCAGGCATCATGATAGTGAAAAAATACACTCATTCTGTATAAGTTAAAAAACATTTCTTCCATATTTTTGTTAGAAAAATCACAAAGAACCTTGTTTAGAAAACGATATAAATATTACTTTCAAACCATTTTGTAAAAAGTCAAACATTGGAAAAAATGATTTTAAATAGTTGTAGGAGAATAGCAAAAACATTTTTGAAAAAATATATATATAAATCATGGAAATTGAAGAGAAATATTCCCTAATGGAGGCTTAAATATAAATAATTCTGAATAATGATGGGATTGTGAAATAAACTCTTACCACTTGGATAACTTTTGAATCATAAACCCCATGAAAGAATAACTTCAAATGAAACTTTAAATATCATGAAAAAAGGATATTCATTATTCAATATGTCAAATATTCATTATATACACCTCAAAAACATAAATAGGTGCATAACATCAAATATATGTCAACGAAACAAAATTGAGACGAAGAAATCTTACCATGAGTCTAACTTATCATGTACGTTCTTTGTCTTCCAGAATAATAAACTTATGTTAATTATTTTCTTTCTTAAGAAGATTTTTAATGTTTATTATTCCTTTTATCTTGCTTATTACCATGTTATAACAATTATTCATTATTTTCACATCGGGAGTTTTAGCGATATTTATTACATTAGTCAAAAATGACTTCGGAAGGATGAATGTGGTCAAAGAGGTCATTATTTCATCATCTCCAGAATAATAATCATGATATAATTATCATTTTTATACATTGGTTATACTTTTAAATCCAACCATTAAATGTGATTATGAAAAATGAACTACATTGCAATCATGGAGATGGTAAGTTGTATGTACGCATGAGTAACGTTTCCATTTTGCAACGATCATTATGGAAAGAAGGTATGTATTATTTTATTATTCCAGAATTGTCATGTTATCATATATATCATATTAATTATTTAAACATACTTATATATATAACATCCATGTGATGTGGTGATGAAAAATAAATTGCATCGCTTCGTGAAGGTGGTAGTCTGAACATACGCATGAACGGTGTTATCATTTTTCAGTGCATGGAAAGTTAAGAAGATACATGATATATTATCTTTTCATAATGATAAATATGTCATTAATATCATATATAAACAATAATTCTATCATTATAACCAATCTTGAGAGATGATGATGGAAAAAAAATTATATCAGTTTGTGAAGCGATAGTCCTCCGTACACACGAATGACGGTTTCCTTTCTCATTTGATGTAAGAGGAGATGGATATAGGTCATGTCACAAACATAACAACATCTCAGTATATAGAGGATACTAGAGTTATTATTTTAGCATGGTTTAAGAATGTTTGAGGGATGTGGAAGAAAAAACAAAACTAAAATATGCAAATAAAAACTATACATCTTCTTTGAAAAATCTCCTTTGTTTAACACCTTAAGACCTATGAAATTGGTATTTTGCCTAAAAAGGCCTTTGGAATGAGAAGTGGGATTCTATGAAGGTATTTGGGTAGGGATTGACCGAACCAAATGGGTTTTGAAGTGTGAGGTATTGAGAAGAAGAGGTATCCTTTTACAAGAGGGGAGGGGCACTCTTAAAATTTCTCAAACTATTAAATTAATATAAATTAATTTTCAAATCCAAATGAATCCAAAGTGAGTTATTTCGAAGATAAAATGAGGGTGTGTCGAAATCCCCTCATCTAATAAAAAATAGACAAGTTTTGACTATATTCCTTCCCATATCTTTTGGTTTTAACCACTATTTAACATCTAACTTTTACCATGACAACATGGATTTTTACTCTTTAAGAATCAATATAGTTACTATAAAATGACAAATGACTCATAAATGTATCATGGTTGATATGTGCAACCTTATCCTAATCACTTGGACAAATTTAAGATTTTTAGGGATTTTATATCTTTTAATAAAATATTATTTACTATAAAATATCGATAATGTCAATTTTTAGAACTATTCATTACTTTGACTTTAATAATATCAATACAACATCTAAAATTCAAAAAAAAAAAATTTATTATATCCCTAACATATCGTGGTAATCTAGAAAATTCGTTGATCACATTATTTATCATAAATTATATTTATTTTAATATTTTTAATATCGTTTTTTCATTTTTTTTTCATTTTTTCATTAATTGAATAATTATTGCATCAATGTTGTGGAAGATTTTAAGGTGATTATTTTTTCACTAAAAATTAAAAATAAATTACCATGATGAAAAGAAATCTTTTAGCTTTCAAAAGACTTTTTATAGTAAAAAATTTCCTCTGAAAAACACCATATTAAAAATATTACACTTATTAAAAACAAGAGTGTGACATGTTTGACATTTCTTTAAATAAAATACTATAAAGGTCGTAATCACATCTAAGTGGTCTCAAAAGGTTATAAATCCGACCATTGGATGATTACGGTTGAGATATACTCATCCAATAAGATTTGGGCAAGTGTTAGGGTCATTTAATAGTTCTTATCATTTTATTTTTAATCTTTAATTACCTAATTTACCTTTTACCATGGTAATAAAAATTATTAAGTTTACCATTCATATTGTCCAAAAATAAAAGTGACTTATTTATTAAATTTGGACCTTTTGATTCCAAATATGAAATCCATTTTTCAAAAATTCAAATCAAAGAAGTTACAGAATTTAATTTAAAATTAAATCAGAAAAACACAACGAAAAACTTTTTTTTTTAAGAATGCCATTTTTAAATATAGAATTCAAGTATAAAATCCATTTCAAAAATCATAATTGAATTATTTTAAATCAAAATAAACTAATGAAATTTTAATACTAATCCAAAATATAATTTGACTTCGTAAATAATTTAAACGAAAAATAAAGTTTTCAATAAAAATCAATATTTTTCACTATTAATTGGAAAACCAATCTTTTCAAAAAAATCTCAAAAATTCATTTTAAGATAATTTTTCATGTTGATTTAAAAAATGAAGTCCATTTTATCAAATACATTTTCATAAATTAATTATATTATTTTCTCACAAAAAGAAATAAAAAATATTTTTAAAGAAAATGTATTCATGAAGAATTAAATGACCGCTAAAAATTGAGTGCTAATTTATAAAGCATTAATTAATACATTATTAATTAGTAGAACCATTATATATTTCATAAATCAGTTATTGTCATTCATACATGTCAATTTAACGGCTAAGATACAACAATCACATAATAATATTTTGTTTTTCGTTTAAGCTCGGTGTTATGTACCTTGTATGCTATTGAATGTAGTTTTTCCTTTTAAAATCTACAGATATTACATTGATGCCACAGAAAAACTTTTAACATTGGCGAAAATGTCGATTACGCTAATGATACTAACAACAATGTCATAGAAGACACTTCCGACACTGCCGATATTGATGCCATCATCACTGAAAAAATTAAAAATACAGATGAAACTAACATTTATGATACAATTAACACTGACAGAGGTGACAATAATGCAAATGGCACTAACACCGTGACACTAACAAAATTGATGAGATTGGCATCAATGTCAATGATATTAACAAAACTAAAACTAACAACACTTACACTAATGACACTGACACTGACAACACTCGCACTGATGGTGATGAAACTGACACTGTTACACAATTGTCAACATTTTTTACACTAACATCACCGACATTATCGTTAATGAAAACATCTACAACACTAACGATACTAATATCAAGGATGCTATTGACACTAACACTAAAAGTGGTGACAATACTTGACACTGATGACACTAACACCATTGACTTCACTGATGCCGTTAATGAAACTAATGACATTAATTGAGAAAACAACATTGCCGCTGATGACACTGACTGCACTAACACCGATGACATAGACAATGATGACATTGATACTGAGAAAAGTATCGACACTAATAACACTGATGAAAATTAAGACACTGATGGCATTGACTCTGGAAATACTAATGATATTGAAGAAACTTATTTCGATGACACAAACATCATTAATGAATATGATATGGATGACACTGATGTCGATGACACAAATGACATTGAAAATGTTGAGTACATTGGCGACACTAATGATAACGATGACTTTGAAGACACATGCAAAATAGATGACATTATTAATATCAAGCATGACTTTTATGTTGATGGTTGCCCACATGCTTAGATTTTGACATCTTTGGTTCAAAGCTCATGTAATTTGAACATGCTTTTATACTTTACGATGTGTATACTGCTCTGATGTCTAGAGTTGGTAAATTATGCTTGAAAGGGGTTTATTATGCATGTATAAAAGGTGTCCAGGTACACCTATGGTTGTCTAATAGATTGAAGGAATGGAACGGGCCCACCGAACCTTGACTCTATTATACCCCTTGCCCCTATCCCAAAATGGGATAGTTAGCTCTGCTAACCCGACTCTATTATACACTATTCTCTTTCCCCCAAACAGGATGGGTTGTTCACCTTGACTTCAATTATGGTTCGTCTTGGGTTGTTGACCTTGACTTCAATTATGGTTCGTCTTAGATTATGGGTTAACCCTGAAGTAGGTTTAACGGGTATGGACCCTTCTAATAAATTGAGTAAATTATTTTAATTATAAGTGTTATGCATTAAAGTAAGATAAGCATGTTATTTCCTTGTTTTATATATTCCTCTAGCTTTGTTTAGTTGGTGCAACACTTGAGTTTATGATAGGTGGTTAGGGGTGGGTGGTGACCACCAACTAAGTATATCATACTCACACCATGCACGGGCCCCTCTCAAGATGTGTGCAGAGCCTTTTGTATGTGGCCCAACTAAGGGCAAGGTGCACGACCAAACATGGGACATGGATACTCATGGAGTATATATGTATGGACTTGTTTTGGGCACTTAAGGGTGATATAGTTGGTGGCATGAGGGTTGTCCAGGACACTTTCTCTGAGCTTTTGCACACTTCAGTCATCACTTTTGGGAATCTTCTACCATGTTTGGTTGGCCCTTTATGTAAATATATAATTTATATTACTTTACACCTACTTTGTGCATGTTATGGTTGTTTTTTAACCTTTATGGTGTATGTCTTGTATGTTCATACCATATCAAACATTATTTGTAAATCCATTATTATGCTTGCTTCCACGGATGCTCGCAGTGTCCTTAAAACCCGTTTGATTATGCCACTTTGGGCAGGAACCTATTGGGTTTATATACTTAGACTAAGGGGGGAAACCATCTCCCACCAATGTTCATCTCAACCCCCGATGTTTACGCCAGTCTCTTGAAATCGAGAGGTCCGCCCAAGGTGTTTTGTGACCTGACTCGATACTGTTTGGGTAGTTGGGCCACGATAGTTGCAAAATGGTATCAAAGTCCACTCCAGGGCTCTAAGGTATGGGACATGAGATTATCCATGGCATAAGTCTATCGGAACTCGAGAAGTAACCCATAAATATGTTTGACTGGCATAATTATTGTGGAAGCCTGAGTTACAAAGGGTGGTCTAGGATCTGTTTCTTCTTTATCCTAAAGTCTGACATAGATTCTCAAGCCTCATGCATCATACTAAACATTGGTAGGTAGGCACGAATTGAGTTCGCTTTTTAGATTTTTTTTAAAACTTGGGATATGTTTATGATTTGAAAATTTTATAGAAGAAACTGTTAACAAAGATATCAAAACAAGTTTATTGGTGTCAGTATTTTACAGTCGGTGCCCAAATCCACCTTTGTTTTGTATTTGGATTGCCATATCATATATTCAATTTGAAATATAAAAGTTTTATTCTTTAATCATATTATCTTTTATTTTACATACAATGCATGATAATGTCCTTAAAATATTCATCACAACAATTTTTTACAATAGTTTGCTACTATAATTGGAATCTATAGATGTTGTGATGATATTCTTAAATCATGTCATATGGTCTAGACACATAGTTGGGTCCTCTCAGATAATTATGTATCGAAAACTTAAGACATTGTAATTTTTTCTCATAAACTTTGCACTTGCAATCTCCTAGATGGATGATCAAAATGATTAGCCCACCAATAAGAAGTCTGCGTATATTATGTGTTGGTTGTTCCTATTTGTAAGTGTGTGTATTGATCTTTAAATTTGATATCATTATTAATGTATATCATGAATCATGGCATTATGAAAACCAGAACACATGTGCTCGTGGAGAAATAGTTGGCATTTGATCGAACCATATCCTACCAATAAACCAACAGCTCAGTCATCATATGCTAAAATTATTAATACAGATAACAGACCCAATCATTCCTGAAACAAATATTCCCAAAATAATAATTCAATCAAAGAAGGAAACTTCCATTAAAGAACCCACCCAGCTTGATGCACAGCTTTTGCAAAATCGGTGCCACAATAGTGCATTCCATTGAGCCAAAAACAGGAGATAATGGTTTCTAATTACTAAGACTAACCATAAAAAACTATCCAAATTCCCATTAAATGTAATGAGGCTTTGGTGAACATCCAGTTGTCAAGTGGGAGACTATCAGTTCCCATTTTAATTTCTTATATATATGTCTCTAAATATATTTGTGTGAAAAGGGACCCATACCAGCTTCATTGCAGCACAGGGCTAGACATTGGCACTTCCAGAAATAAGAAGCCCAAGCTGTTCAGTGAGAAGATCCAAGTTCCGAGAATCCTCTTTCGATTCTAACTGCTCAGACTTCTCCATTTCCTCTGAAAGTGATTCCAAAGTAAGAAATCTGTCCACCTGTGCAGGGCCCTCTGGTTCTTCGGAATCAGGATTAGTCCGATTAGAACTGATATTATTCTCCCACAAAGGCGAGCCTAAAATAATCTGTTTCAGTATAGTATCCTCAGCCAAATCTGGCAGGCCAAACGAACCATGGTTTTCCATAAATGAAAATTGCCCATCACCAGGTTTTGTCATGAAGAAATCTTTCGCCTTCTCAAACCAAAAATTGGATTCCGAGGGCTCCTGATCTGAAACTTCTTCGAGCGCCGGCGCTGAAGGAGGGCCGTCCATTTCCATCAACGGCTGGTACCTCACGATCATCCCATCTGCTGGTTCACCATCTCCATTAACCTCTTCCAGCATGTTCTTCCCGGTTTTGGGCACTCGCCAGGTGTTCTCTTTCTGCTGCAAAAGCTGAAGGAAGAAACCAGGGCTCTGCATCACCATCACCAAGAAAGAGAGCAACTGCTGCTGATTCTTTTCCATTAATTGAAGGCGTTCACCTAGGAGGAGTACCCGGTTCTTTGTTGATTCATGATGCTGCCTCAGTTTGTCAAGCTCTTGTGTGAGTGCATTCCTGTCGGTCTTCAGGCTCTCTACTTCATTCCAAATCACATGCAAGTTGTTTTCGGTATCTTCAAAATCATCACACGGTGAACTTGATTTGTGCTGATTGAGTCCCGAAGAATGTTTCCGTCTCACGATGCTCCTCAACAAGTGCTTTTGGCCTCGGATGAATCCGTCATTTGCAAATTCCCAGCGATCACTGTCGATTTTTCTGAAGCCCTAAAACAAATTAGAGCAGAATATTACCCACTAAGCTATCAGAACATTCACAGGAACAGGTTTTCAATGCACCTAAAATTCACTAAAACAATAAGATTCTTTGACACCGCATCAATAATACAGATGATTTAATGTGAGATCCTTTACAGCACATTAAAAAAATGAAATCCAGGGAATGCCCTGCGATATCCCTGAATATTGTGTGGGAAGCTTCTCACTTGTGTTGATTTAATTATATTGAATTGCCTGTGAAAAAACACCATCTTTTCAGTCTTCCTTCCTTTCCCTTCCACACTGTTCACTTCCATTCCTCCTCTTTAATTTACTTTCTCCCAACCAAACGGGACTGTAAATAATGGAGAGGAACACATGGATCCTCATACAAGTTGAACAAAAAGTCAAAAGGAAGTGAAATACCGAGAACAAAAATGACAAACTGGTTTTCAACATCATTGGAATCTTCAGTGGAAAACTGTGAAGCAGCTTGAAGGGGTAAAAAACCAGGAAAAAATCTGCTGAAGCAGCCAAAGAAACAACTCTACCAACGCTCTGTAGTTTAAATTTTGAAAGATGATGGTCTGCTGCGGCTGTTATTTTCAATTTAAAGAGCAGCCAGTTCTTCTGTTTTGTATAAGGGTTGCTGTAATTCAACTAAGATGAAGAGAGGGAAACATTTTCAATTTATTCATTCACTGTTTCCATGCTAGCAAGATGTTATTTTACACACACTTCTGCTATTCACATTCATCAGAGTGACCAAGCAGGTTGGAGAAATTCCTATACCTCACACGTTACCATTAAGAAGGCTATAGGGTCCTTGCTTGAAGCAGATCAAAAAGAATTTGATTTCAATGTTTCCATACACGGATCTAACGTTTCATTTGGAAATCAAGTTTACCGAACCATCAATTTCAGAACCATCAATTTCAAAACCTTCTGATATACTTTGATTGACACGCACCTTGGTGCCTCCTGCTGAGATTAATTCATCACTCTGACCGTTTTCTAAACCGTAAACATTCCAAAAGAAAAGAAAAGAAAATAGTATAAGTTTCTTCCATTTTGTTTGGATGAAGGAATTACTAAAGGAAAACAAATTATTTCATTCAAAGTCATTCCATTTGTGGGGTGACTTCAAATAGGAGGTTCTTTCCAAATCATCTCTTCTCATCTAATTTAACTAAACCAAACAAGCAACGGAAATCAGTATCTCCCCATTTCATTCATTTTCTCATAAAATCACCCATAGCGAGCATAGTGTAAATAATTAAGATCAGTGTTCTTAAAATTTCAGAAAACAAAACAACACCTGATAGGAACAACCAACAAAGCAACATAACAAATAATACTTAAGGAAAACACAAAAGAGAGTAAGAAACGGTGCGGACACCGAGTGGGGGCTTGGGGGATTTCAAAGGGGGCGCACATAGATATTGAGCTGCCTCATGAAGCTGGAGAAATTTCCATGCTTAAAGTAGTTGGGAAGCAAGTGAACGGTGAAATGCGTCATGTTCCATATGACGAAGCTGTTGCCGTTCTGGCTCCACGAGATCGCTTCATCCGTGGATTCGTCGTCAACCATGTCGTAGCATTTGGTCAGAAAAGGCGCGATTGCAGCAAGGGAATTTTCCGCTGATTTCTTCACCATGATCAAGAGATGTTGGCACGCTATGGAAAACCCAGGAGAACAAACCCTCAAACAGTCGCCGGCAAAATGCCGACTCCAGAAAAGGGGCGAGGGGGAATAGCCCACAACACGTGAAGCTTCACCACTAGATATTAGAAAAAATATATTATAATAAATATATATTTTGTTTTCTGTTTTTCTTTGTACTATGGGTCATTTCTCCACATTGATATAATATATTTTGTGGCAAATGATGCAATATATTTGAAATTTTTATTTGAGATCTGATAATAAAAACAAGACTTTTAAATGAAATAAAAACATATTGCATGCAAATAAAGAATAATAGAACTTTATGGGATAAACACTTGCAACAATGTCCTATGTATTATTAGTGTATGTGTTATTTATCTAATAATGATCAGGCACATATGGTGCATGGAATAATATTAATTAATTATTTGGTATTGCTTTCAATTAATTAATGGTTTTATTTTATGTAAGGTTGTCATTGATATGAAATGTGGCATGATAATTATATGTGAGGGTAATTTATCTAAAGTATATTTGGTCAATGAGTATCAAAGAGAAATAAAGGTAGTAGATATGTTAATATCAACATGAGTGAAGAGTCATATGAGTGATACAAATCAAACTTAATGGGCTACAAGTTTCATAAGCTTGTGGATTGGATCAATCCACTTTAAGAACCACACATAATTTGTTATGTATTTGTCGTTGGTGTTTCTCAGATGAATGTTAATAGTCAATTATTTAACTTGATATTAGAATGGTATCTTAGATGCGATCTTCCATGATTTGATAATTTTATTATGTCTTTCTAGAGTTTGGTTAATCAAATGTCGATTGGGTATGCCATCGATCATGTAAAGAGTCTTGACTAATCAATATGAGATTTTTCCATCCCCATAATGAATTATGACATCATAACCTTCGATTAAATAAGTCAAGGGAAATATGTGGTTGTACATACATAAGTAAACCAGTAAGAATGTACTAGAGTTTTTTAGTATTGATATATCTTTTGGTATGCTCCTCACGCGTTGACACTTCCTAATTTAATTTTGAGGGCTATAGTGTTTGT
Organism: Viscum album; assembly: GCA_963277665.1. Taxonomy (NCBI): domain Eukaryota; kingdom Viridiplantae; phylum Streptophyta; class Magnoliopsida; order Santalales; family Viscaceae; genus Viscum; species Viscum album. Next base: position 1,189,265,497 of record OY728164.1, read on the forward strand.
TGGGAATTCACGAAAAAACTCATCATTTAATGATAAATTTCAAATTTTACCTTGTTATTGGCGCTCAAATTTTTCGTATGAAAATCACACAAGACCACAAGAAAAGTTAAAGAAATTTTAAAGGAGAAATGATCATCACACACCCTGTCACGCCTCTGTTCGTGCACCCTACTACAAAATCATCACATGCCCTACCCCACACCATTCGAAGCTCTAAGTGCACACCCTATTCAAGCCCACACGTGTGCCTAGATGGAAGCTCGGGCACATGCCCTGATGGAAGCCCACATGTACGCTCAAAAGACCAACCAAGGCGCCTGAAGTGGTTACCCCAAAGGTTGGGTACATAGGGTCCCCATGCCTATAAAAGCATCCCCCAACCTCCCATTTTAACATGAAGATGGACAAAGTACCAACCAAGAACCATCCTAAGAATCTGAGCGCACGCCCATGCATCCAAGCCTTCCACCCCCAGGTAATTTTCAAATCAAAACCGAGGATAAGGGATGAAAACTAGGATTATTTGAGTTATCTGGGGGTTTTAACACTCAAAACCCTCATGAAAGACCACTTAACCCAAGCCTTCCACCCCCCATGTAATTTTCAAATCAAAATTGAGGATAAGGGATGAAAACTTGGATTATTTGAGTTGTCTGAGGTTTTTAACACTCAAAACCCTCATGAAAGACCACTTCACCCAAACTTTCACCTAGGATAGGACAAATGACCACTTTTGAGGAGAACCCCCAAGTAAGAAGGCCTATACACAATGACACCCAAGCTTCCCCCAATTGGTGCCATGCCCAAACCTAAAAGGGCTCACTATGTGCAACATTCTCAATTTTTAAATGTTGTAAAAACCCTCTTTTGTTTGTAATTTATAAGTGTTTTTATGTGAGAATCTAAATTTTCAACAAAAATAACCTTATTTATGGTTTTAACGTGTTACGTAAGGGAAAGATGAGATTTTAAGACCCCACATAAGGGTAAAAGGGCTGCTGTGTAAGAGTAAAGTCCCTTTTACATGGTTTGTGGAATGGTACCTACTGTTACGTAAGGGTAGGGCTATGTTGCGTGAGGGTGCCATAATTTTTTCATAGGTTGTGTAAGGGTACCCATGGGGTGCGTAAGGTTACCAAGGCACTGCGTAAGGGTAATGCTTGACTTGTGTCAAGGTACCAACTCGCATAAGGGTAGTTGCATATGTGTACGGGCTCACATAAGGGTGTTGCATAAGTTTCAGTCAAGGTTTCCAAAGGAAATGTAAGGGTAAAGTTGAGTTTTCATAAGGGTAATGTTGGGGGGTTGTGCTACGTCAAGCAGGCCCCATTCAACTAGTCAGGATCCATTGGGTATAAATTTGGTTCGCATAATCCCAAAATACAAAACCAAACAACTGATGTTTATTTTTTAGTCTTATAACACATAATCCAATAAAAAATATAATTCATCTTCAATTCCAATAATAAAGGAACAAATAAATGATTTTCAATGGTGAACAAAAGTCACACATGGCAGAAAAGTTTCAACAACAAGCAAATGCAAATCCAACTGCTCAAACAACTTCATTATCAAATAAATTCAAACTAGAATTAATTCAATGGTGTTCAACACTTTACAAGTCCAAGAATAAAATGCAGAAAGCAGTAAATGGATGTAGAATGTAACGTGATTCAGCCAATTGGCCTACGTGCATGGGGATAAATCAATAGGGGTTCTTTTACTATTCAAAAAAAGGAATCACAACGAGTGATAATAATACAACAATACATACAAGGAAGAAAAAAACAATTGATAAAAATAAGAACCAGGTTGAGACCCCCCTTACTAGGGGTTTGACTTTACCTGGTTGAGCCTTTCATGCCATCATAGCCCTGGTCGAATCCTCCAAGACTATCTTCATGATTGACACCTTTGTCCAAAGTTCCCTCTATTTCCATCTAGCCGCTACTATACAGGACCACCACTACTACACAGGAGTCACCCAAATTAGATCTGCCACAGCTGTCTGGGTTCGACCTAGCCATCAAGATGCACTGACATTGTAAAAGAATCAGCATTCCACACAACAAGAACTAGATTATTTGCCCCCGACTTCAAGAAAGAGAACCACCACATCCTCACGGTACACCAGCGCGTGCAGCAAGGCAAATCCAACACGAACTCAACAAAGATTTTATCCACAAAGATGTCGATGGTCTACCTTGGCTGCAACAACTCTGGATCTGGCGAAAAAGAAATCCTTGGAATAGAGCCGTTGTGCAAAATCCACCTTGGTGAAGAAGGAACACCAAACCAGAGAGATGACGTCACAGCTCCCCCTCTCCGATCTCCCATAGAGAAACGAAATTGCCTCTACCAACGAGCTGGGAACCCACAAGGAGGCCATCCCCAAACAGCCTCACACAACCCCCTTCGCCTCACCGATGATGAACTAGGAAAACCCCAACCAGAGACCCTCTCCCTATAGATATCTCTAATTTGGTTCCCTTATCCAGTGAAAATCACCAAATCAAGGGGTCCAAAATTCTAATCCATGCACCGTTGAATGAAGAATCTGGCCACCGATGAAGAAATATCCACCGTATTGTCGGAGAAGATCACCTCAAAGTCACCGTGTATAGATCTGAAGAAGCGCCAAATCCGAGTCGCTCTGCCCTACTGTCGCAAACCTCCTATCAAGCGTAGAGAAGAGGAACACCTTGTTGGAATAAAAGGAGTAGGAATGGGTGGAACAGATGGATGGTGGATGATGGCCCGATCAAAATCACTGAACAAAAAGGGGTTTAGGCGGTTCACATATGCCAGCAATGAAAAAAAATCTCAAAATAGGCATGGCAGAACATAATAGTACCCATCCTCTAAAAAAACATGAAAAATCAAACTCAAAAAATTTATAAAGAATGTAACTCAAAAACTATAGTGAAATAATGCAAATATCAGTAATAAAATAAACACTGAGAAATCAAGTATAGAAAAAGAAAAATCGGTCTCCACCTGAACCCATCACGGACTTAGAAAAATCTCCACCTAAAGGGAAGAAACTGCCTAGAACCCTACCAATAGGAGATGTTCCTCAACAAACAGGTACCACTACAAATCCCATGTAGCCCTAAGAGTCCTAAGGATAAACTCTAAACCCATGAGAACACCAGCGATCTGAGGGAAGCTAGCTACCGACCAAGAAAACCCATCCCAGTCTAGCTTCCTAAAGATATATAGGAACCACCTAACATCGCTAAAGAGAGACCAAAAGAACTTCCATGAAGTCTGATCATCATTGAACCTATTCACATGACATTTGCACTCTTCACACTTCCCATTCCCAATCACCACTCGCAACAGGTCAAAACCTAGAGACAACAACCCTAACTAGGACACAAACCAGAGGAACAAAACCCAAGCTAACTATCTCACTATCGTAAGGCAAATAGGCATAAAAAAATGAGACTAAAGAAACTGATTGACTCTACTATACACCCCATTGCTAATTGATACACTCTTTCCCAGGCCAACCTCACACAAACTCCTCCTACCCCAAAACCCAAGACACAAACCAGACAACTCCAAACTGCCTAAGTTCTCTACTAGGGCATAAAAAATATGGATACAATAAGGGAAACAATAATCAATAAAATATTGTAAAATTACAGCAAAAAAAAGTAAACAACCAATGCTGAACAAAACATCAAAGCATGTTACATAGTAAAATTCACTAACAAATCATTTAAAGCAATGAATAATCAATTCAGAATTTTGAAGACACAAAATTATACCCAATTTGGCTCTGATACCACTTGATGGTGGGATGCACTACACAAGGAAGTCCCCATTCGACTATCCATGATTCATTGGGTATAAATTTGTTTCGCATAATCCCAAATTAAAAAAAATCAAACAAATAATGTTTATTTTTCGGTCTTATAACAATAATACAATAAACAAAAAATATAATTTGTCTTCAATTCCAATAAAAAATGAACAAATAAATGATTTCCAGCGGTGAGCAAAAGTCACACATGGAAGAAAAGTAACAAAAGCAAGAAAATGAAAACCCAACTACTCAAATGACTTCATTATCAAATAAATTCAAACTAGAATTAATTTAATGGTGTTCAACACTTTAAAAGTCCAAGAATAAAATGCAGAAAGTAGTAAATGGATGCAGAGATGCAATGTGCTTCGGCCAATTGGCTTACGTGCATGGGGAAGAATCAACATGGGTTCTTTTACTATGCAAAAAAAGGAATTACAATGAGTGATAATTAATACAGAAACTCATACGAGGAGGAAAAAAACAATTGGAAAACATAAGAACTAGGATGAGACCCCCCTTAATAGGGGTTCATCTTTACCTGGTCAAGCCCTTCATGTCGTCATAGCCCTGGTCAAATCCTCCAAGACTATCTTCTTCATGATTAACACCACTGTCTAGAGTTCCCTATATTGTCACGACCTGACCCATACCAGGGCTCGAGCCACAACTACCCCAATCCTGCCTTCATGGGCCAGGGGGTGGTGACTAGCGCCAAAGGCATAACAACCTGGGGAGGCCTTTTTCTAAGTACCTGTGCACACACACTCAACCAACTCAACAAAAAAGTGCAGAGGGAAAAGAAAAGTAAAAGATGTAACCAATGGTAAAAGTAAACCATACATGCATGGACCACTAAAAGTAAGAATATAATAAATTAAGTAGGAAGGAAGAGGGGAAAAACACACGCCCAACTGAAAAGTGTCCCAACCTGAAAGAAAAACTATAAACATAAAGCTAGCAAGGAAGCCTTGCTCATGTGAACCCAGTCGTAACCACCACATGCGGTCCAAGCTCCCAAATCATGAGATCCTTGATATCACAGTCAAACCTATTCGGCATCTACATAAAAAAAGATACGCGCAGGAAAAGCCCATGTAGGGGTGAGTATAAACATACTCAGTAGGATGCCCTGAAAAGAAGGGGGAACAGTAGGGGAAATACAAGAGGGAAGGAAATGCAACAAAATGGAACAAGGTACAGTAAAAGTGCAACTCAACCCAACAAGAGAAGTGAAGTAAATTCATCCAAAAACGAGGCACTAGAGATGGTGAGAAATTGAACTTCTCGTCGAATCTTTGCTACCTCAAGTAGAAGAGTAGGCTCGTCCAACCACAAGAAGCTAGACGCAGAAATCACGTGGCATACCCCACATGTATTTGCCTCTCCTATAAGGATAGTAACCATAACTCAAGGAATGGGTTCCGCAATAGGGTGAAAGTATACCTATATATATATGTTCAAACCAAAGAAACCCAAATGATAGAAAGTAAGGGGATCTCCATCTTAAAGCTCAGCCTAGGTAAAGAGTCGCCAACAGTTCTAGGAGTAACCACCATTGATGGCTAGCATCTCTCATGCATACACCAAACTACAAGTCAAAGGGGATCAAATCACCACACCTCGATACTATCGACTTTGGGAAGAATTGACTCGCATGATTTTAGGTCGTGTCGCAAGGACACATCTCAGTGGGGAAAGTGACCCCTCTTACTTGTAAGTCTAATGTTACGTTGAATAAAAAACTCATCATTGATTAATTGGTGAACACCACTGCCTAGCTTCACTGTAGGGTAAGTCCGAGAGAGAACGATGAACACCACTACCCAACCTCGCTAGAGGGTAAGCCCGAAAGAGAATGGAAAACACCACTTCCTAGCTTCGATGGAGGGTAATCCTGAGAGAGAACGGTGAATGCCACTGCCCAGGTTCGCTTGAGGGTAAGCCCAAAAGAGAATAGAGAAATCCACTACCTAGCTTCGCTGGAGGGTAAGCCTAAAAGAGAACGACGAACGCCACTACCCATCTTCACTGGAGGTTAACCTCAAATGTCAAAACCGAGGTCACCATCGCATCGTACGCGAAGTAGGATAATCTATCCACATTTAATAAGGTCTCAAAAAAGGCTTCATACATGAAAATGGGTCACATCATTGTAAACCTCATGGAAAAACATGAAAGATAGACTATTCACTTACTCTGAACAGACTTCTGATGCAAAGCTTATAAAACACGACATTATGCTCAAAAGGTGTACCATGGGGCCCATGCCTCAGCCCCTAATTATAATAGTTGGATTGCTCCATTTCATTCCCCTCATAAAAATGTTCAAGATGGACTACTCATTTGTCTCAGTCAGGTTCCCAGAGAAAAATTCATGAATTATCACAACACATGCGAACCGGGCCCCATGGGGCCCACACCTCGGCTTTAAAAATAAACACCCGTGGGTGGTCTTGAAAATTATATATAGAGAACAGGGTCACGCTACCACTAACAACGTGTTAATTGGACATCCCATTTGAAAGATAAGTCCAAAAAAAGATTTCAAAATAATAATAAATATTTTATTATTATTTACTTGAGCATTTCGATTCATCCATCTTCAGGCACAAAAATTAAAAATTCCAAAAACCACCTTAAAAGGTCCGACTTGACAAGACAAACCCATGATCATAGACGGCGCGTCAAACGACTCTGCTGTTTAGATGTTACGACCTTCTTAAAGCAAAAAGGCCCAAATTGGGCTGGTCTAGCCCAAACCGACTGGACCCAAATGCTTGGGCCAGACTGCCCTAGCTGGCCCGATCTGCTACAGCTAGCCTGAGGTCCATCACATGGCCTGACCCGCCTCTTTACCCAGCCCGACGACCTGGCAACAGTCGTGCCTCGCTGGCGTGGCACCCCACTGACAGTCGCTACCTCAGGACCCCACTAGTCCCCTACGTCAATCGGAAGACCCGCATGAGGTGAGTCTCAGTCCCCCCCGGTCTCCCCCCCGGTCACCGCCCAAGCATGAACACTGTGCCTGCCAGTGCTTCGCCAGACCGACATCATCCGCCCCTGCCTCGCACCCCCAGTCCCCTGGTGCTCTGTCGCCATACCACGCCGGCAGCCCTCGGCCTACTCCACTGCCCTGAGCCCCGTGCCCCTGGCTCACACAACCACACACCCATCCTCTTGGTCTAGCTCCCACCCAGCCTCCATGGCCCATCGCTGCCTTGCGCCACTGTTGGCCACTGCCGGCGGTTCATCTCTGATGGCTCCTTCCGAGGGCCACTGCGATCACACTGGAGGTCTGAAAATTATTTCGGACCCAGTTTCTGGAAGCTCAGGATAAAATCTTTGTAGTTATGGTCTTTTATCAACAATCCATTGAAGATTTGATTCATTTAAATATAATTATTGGAGAACCCAAAGAACGAGTGAAGAACGGGGTTCAAGACAGAGATCGATGGCCATGTTCATGCGGCCATCAATGATTTTGAAATTAAACAAAGAAGAAAAAAGCAGCAAAACTGATAATCAAATTAGAAATTGAATCGGAGCTCGAAAAAAAAAGAGATCCTACCTTGAATCGGTGTTATGTTGTTAGCGATGCAACCACTGTGATCCTACTTTGATTTGCCAAAGTTCCGGTGAAGATCGCTCCTCGATCCAGTGATGAACGACGAAGAATGCTCGAGAGAGGGAGAGAGAGCTTGAGCATAGTGAGAGATAGATTGAGCATAGGGAGAGAGAGGGAGAGAGTGGATTAGGGTTTTTTCTTAACCCTAGTCACTAAAACTCTATTTATAGGGGGCCCACTCAACGTGAAGATCTGAATTCATTGTACCCTCTCATTTTATGTCACACCTAGGCAAAACTCCCCATTTCAAACTCAAAGGAAGTCTCAGATTTCCATTCCGATCTCTCATTTGAAAGTTATTTGAAAATATGCCAGTGATAAAAATCACTAATTCATTATTCCAAAATGACAATTTTCCTCTAGGTGACTTTTCTCACAGCGGCCCTACGCTGACAAAAGTTACACCCTTCCTAGGGTAAACAACACGTTTTGGACTCAACTGTGCACTTAAATTTATGATCTGAGCTATCGTTTATAAGTTATATGGTTTTCTTCTCATGCATAATATAAAATATACTTTAGATTTTATAAAATTAATTTCAGGCACACCGGGCATCAAAATTTCATGCTATCTAAATGCATAGCTCTGGAATTACATATAGAAATATTTCAAAGTGTTACAAGCCAAAAACTAGGTCTCTACATCCATATCCATCTAGATGTTGCTATACAGGACCACCACTATTAAATAGGAGCACCCGAATCATATCTACTACGGTTGTCCAGGTTTAACCTAGCCATCTAAATATGCCTTCATTGTCAAAGAATCATCATTCCACATAACAAGAACTAGATTCTTTGTCCCGAGCTTCAAGAATGAGAACCACCACATCCTCATGGTAAACCAGTGCATGAAGCAATGCAAATCCATCACAAACTCAACAAATCTTATATCCACAAAGATGTAGACGGTTTTCCCCAGCTGCAATAGCTTCGGATCTGGCAAATAAGAAAAACCTGGAATGGAGCTGTTGCGAAAAATCGAACTCGATGAAGAAGGAAAACTAGATCGGAGAGATAATGTCTCAGCTCTCCCTCTCTAATCTCCCATGGAGGAACAAAATCACCTCTACCAGTGAGCTAGGAACCCACAAGAAGGTTTTCCCCAAATAGCCTCACACAACCCCCTTCTCCTCACTAGTGGTGAACCAGGAAAACCCCAGTCGGAGACCCGCTCCCTATGGATCTCTCTAATTCATTGCTATTATCTGGTGAAAATACACAAATCGATGGGTTCAATGTTTGGATATGAGCACTGTCGAATGAAGAATCCAACCACCGATGAAGAAATCTTCACTGCACTACAGAAGAAGATCACCCCAAAGATGTTGCATCCAAATATGAAGAATTTTCAAATCTGAGTGTTGTGGGGACCAGGTTCGTTTAACAGGTTTTCGAACGAACAAAGCAGAAACAAAAATAAGACATTTTGGTTTACAAAGTCGCAAGAACAGAAAATAACTTGCAGGAAAGTTAATTGAACAGAGAGATTTATGTGGTTCGGACCACTTGGTCCTACTCCACGACAAGAACACCACCATCATTTCTTTATTATTATGCAAAATGAAAAAAGAGCAAATACAAACAGAGAAGTAGCAAAGACATACCACGCACGCGGACCACAGAAGATATCTGAGAACGAAGACCTCTACACCCCAAGAGCCAGTGGTGAAATCTGGCTCAGAGTTAGTGCAGAACTTTTCTAAACTGGACGGACTCACGCACGCAACCACAACTACAAATAGACCAGAATAGAAACCAGGAACATACAACTCAAAGATCAGAAAATAAGATAAAGAACGGGCTCACAAATATAAAAGCACCGATAAACACAGATCTCTGCCATGGTTGCCTCCCTGATTTCCGTATAAGTCTCCACCGGAAATGCACCAGAATAGTCATCGAGGTGACGACGTACAAGCGGTGGGTCACCGAACTAGCAGAGGTTCACCTACTCTAGAGCTCTCACAGGGATGAAGAACCAAGCACCACCGACGGAAAACAAGACAGCCGAATGAATAAGGTGAGCATAACCAAGGCGACGCCCTAACAGGCGCAACAGAAAAGGGCCACGCGGCAGGCATCGAACGAGCGGAAGTATCTCGAAGCAGGCAGAAACTCAACAAATCCCGAACAACCAGCACACGTGGATGACTACCCTCAAACGAGCGGTGCAGATAAAATCATCGAAGAAACACAAACAGCAGAACCAGAGCCGTTAGATCAGCATTCATCAACGGTCAGCAAAGAGGCGTAACAACGGGATCGCCACGATGGAAGGGAGGCCGAACAACTAGCGGGCCACAACATATAATCAACCCAATGAATAGGCCCAGCAAAAAAAATAGTCTAGTGAACATGCCCAACAAACAAAACAGGCCACGGAACAAAAAAACAATATGCATAATAATAATAAAGAAAATAAAACCAATTTTGCATGGAAAAACTGAAAATAACATTTTAATATTTGAAAACCCATTTTCACAAATCTCCACCTTTTCAAAATCAAAACCAAAAAACAGATGGTGTTCTTGCAAACATCTAAATACTGATAAAACCTATCACTAGTGCGGGAAAATTCTCTATAACAGAAAAACCTAAGTCTACAAATGTTCACCCAGAATGAACATCACTTAGCATGTGCCGGTAGTAACACATGTTCTACCCACACTACTGTTCTACTGCTAACCAAATTACTAAAATGCTTAGATGAATTGAAAAAACAGACTAAGCAAACTGAAATTAAACAGAGTTTACCCAACACATCGTCTCATCCATAAACAAACTCCCGCAATGCAAGTAGACCTGCAATACAAACAACCTTTCCTGGGCTAAAGAATAGTGAACGATAAAACAATCAAAAACCAAGAGAATTCAATAGTAACTAAAATAGTAGAACACTAAACATAGTAATCACATAATAGAAAACTGACAGGAGAACATCCCCTCCACCTAAGCCCGAACATCTTAGACCAGCTCACATAAACCTTTTTTCTTAACTGTGATTCCTCCACAAAGACAAGTGGATCCAGTCCTAGGAACGCAATAAAAAAACTACAAAGAACCTATGTCTAGTTCTAACTAAGGGGATGCTAGAAAACTAAAGGACTTCTGTAGTGTCAAAACCGAGACATGCCACATTTGTCTAGGCCATACTATCCTTATTCTGTAAATTAGGACAGTAACGTTTAATGTGGCTGATATTACCACACTCAAAACACTGAAATACTTTAAACCGGTTCTTATCTTTCTTACCCTTGTTTTGCATCGGACCCTTAGTATAAAACAATTGGGGTTCACTCTTAACAGAACTAGACTCTTCTTTTAAACCATGCATTTTAAGATCACAGGACAGAACGATAGACTTAACCTCCTCTAACGTGATGGAATCCCGACCATACATCATAGAATCTCTTAATGAGTTAAAAGAATCATCAAGAGAGGTTAAAAAAATCAAAGCCTGATCCTCGTCTTTAACTTCAATATCAATATTTGCTAAGTCTAACAAAATTTTATTAAACTCATCTATGTGAACATACACAAAAGTACCAGGAGACATTTTAAAATTATACAAACACATTTTTTTTATACAGACGCCCCAACAGAGACTTCATCATGTACAAGTGTTCAAGTTTAACCCATATCGACTTAGCAGTGGTTTCATGTGCAACTTCACACAAAACCTTATCACCTAGGGTTAACAAGAGCATGCAGTGAGCCTTTTTCAATACAGTAGGGTCAACATCTACATAAGAAGTGGTGGACTGACCGTCAGCAGCAACAGTCACAACAGGTTTCTTATTGCCATATAAAGCATCATCCAAACCATTATGAACAAGTAAAGCACGTATTTTAACTCTCCAAAAACTAAATTTATTTTCACCGTCAAATTTATCAATTTCAAATTTAACAGACATTGTAAACAAAAAAAGAATAGAAACCATCTGATACCACTTGTTGTGGGGACCAGGTTTGTTTAACAGGTTTTTGAACGAACAAAGCAGAAATAGAAATAAGACGTTTCAGTTTACAAAGTTGCAAGAACAGAAAAAAAAACTTGCAGGAAAGTAAATTGAACAGAGAGATTTACATGGTTCAGACCACTTGGTCCTACTCCACGGCAAGAACACCACCAATGTTTCTTTATTATTATGCAAAACGAAAACAGAGAAAATACAAATAGAGAATTAGTAAAGACAGACCACACACATGGACCACAGAAGCTATCCGAGAACGAAGACCTTTGCACCCCAAGAGCCAGTAGTGAAATCTGGCTCAGAGTTAGTGCAGTACTCTTCCGAACTGGATGGACTCATGCATGCAACCCCAACTACAAAAAGACCAGAATAGAAACCAGGAACATACAATGCAAAGATCAGACAAGAAGATAAAGAACGAGCTCACAAATACAAAAGCACCGAGAAACACATATCTCTTCCATGGTTGCCTCCCTGGTTTCCGTAGAAGTCTCCACCGGAAATGCACCAGAACTGTCATCGAGGTGACGACGTACAAGCGGCGGGTCACCGAACCAGCAGAGGTTCACCTCCTCTAGAGCTCTCATAGGGATGAATAACCGAGCACCACCGACAGAAAACAAGACAGCTGAATGAATAAGGCGAGCAGAACCGAGGCGACGCCCTGACAGGCGCAACAGACGAGGGCCACGCGGCAGGCATCGAATGAGCAGAAGTATCTCGAAGCAGGCGGCAACTCAACAAATCTCTAACAACTAGCACACGTGGACGGCTACCATCGAACGGGCGGCGCAAATAAAATCATCGAAGAAACACAAATGGCAGAACCAGAGCCGTTAGATCGACATTCATCAATGGTCAGCAAAGAGGCGTAACAACGGGATCGCCACAGTGGAAGGGAGGCTGAACAACAAGTGGGCCACAATATATAATCAGCCCAGCGAACTGGCCCAGTAAAAAAAACAGCCCAGCGAACAGGCCCAGCAAACAAAACAGGCCACGGAACAAAAAAACAATATGCATAATAATAATAAAGAAAATAAAACCAATTCTGCATGGCAAAACCGAAAACAACATTTTAATATTTGAAAACCCATTTTCACACTGAGTTACTCTACCCTACCACCATGAGCCTTCTATTGATCGTAGAGAATAAGAACCCCCTATTGTAATAAAAATAGTAGGAAGGGGTAGAACAGGTGGACAGTGGATGATGGCACGGTCGAAACCACCGAATAGAAAGGAGTTTGGGTGATTCATGAATTACACTAGTGAAAAAAATATCAAAATAGGAATATTAATAAAAAAATTAATTAACAATAAAAAACATGAAAGTAAAATTCACAAGTAAAATGAAATTGACTCTGTTTGCATAAGGCTAAGCAGGGCGTGCATAAGGGTAGCATGTGTAAAAGTAAATGTGGGTTTGAATCCCGTGTATGGGTAAAAAATATTACCCTTAAGAGACACACATAATCTATGTAAGGGTAAACCATTCTACCCTTACACAATGACTATTTTAGAAAAATTCTCTTTTTTAAAATCCTTTACGCATTTCTTCTTCCTCAGCTCACCTTGTAACTCCTTTTCAACGGTTTCAAATGTTAAAAATCATGGAATTAAATCCTTGGTCTTATTTAAATATATAAATCATATTCATGGATGAAATTAAACAATCCACTATTATAAATCACTTAAAACACAAATTAAATGACGATATTTAATTTGTGGTTTCTATTATGGCAAACCTGTACACAGTTTGTTATTTATAAAATAGGAAAAACCTGATGACCTTTGTTTTTAGTTGAACCTTTGAGTCCATGCAGCCTGAAATTCCCTGTGTTCAAGTTGATGAAACCTTCAACGAACAATACGAGCCTTCCTTTTCTATTTTTCTAGGCATGGAAGAACCCTCACCTATATCCTCTTCCTAAGTTCAGTTCCCAAGTGAGATAATTATGGGTAGGGTTTTATTCTTTCTTTTTCTCTTTATTTCAAGAATAATCATAAAATAAGACTTCTAGAGAATTTGAATAAGGAATTTATTGAATGATAATAATATGGAAATTATCTAAGAATGATAAAAAATTATTATCTTAAAATATTAAAGAACAATAAAAAATAATATCACATGCATATTATTCCAGAGATATAGAAAATTATAACATGTAGTTTTATTATAATTCTTTGAGGATGACTTTACTAATGCATTCATTGGAGTATTTTGATAATATAGAAATTATTTAGAAGAGAGAATTTTTTATCGCATGTAAAATTTTATTTTGTTATGAATTAAAATATTTGGAATTGGTGTTAGGAACCCTTGATGAACCTTGAATGTTGACGTGTCGACAACTATGATAATAAGGCCCCGAGGAGGTGTTCTTGGGTATAGAGATTTCCATTATAACTTTCAAACCACACAAGGTGGTTTATCCATGATGTTTATGTTGATGACTTTGAGGTAGGAAGTTCTTTACCTTTTAGGGATCTTGTATACACTTTTTTATTGTGGAATGATTTTTCTATTAGCATAGGTGTTTTAATTTATGGTGATTACATGTGTGTCTATGTGTTGTCGTGATACCCATATATGACCATTGTTTTTATGAGAGTGGCTAGAATATCTTGATTCCATGTTTGATATTGATTCACATGTTGACTTTGGTGCTATTATTTATCTCATGATGTCATGTTACATATGTTATTATGCTATACCTTATTATGTATAATCTTTCATTTGGAGGATTTTTTCTTAGTACATGTGATAGGTGACAATCATGGCATGGTTATCCCTTAGAGTGGGAGTTCTCTTGATGTACGAGGATGATTACAATAGAGCATGATAGCCTTGTGGTTGGATGTAACTTAATGCCTTGAGGATTCCGAGGAACATGCCAAAACTCAATTCCTTGTGGATTCCAAGTAGTACGCCAACTCGATGCCTTGTGAAATCTGAGTATAAATCCCACTCGATGCTCTGTGGATTCTGAGTAGTGTGTCAACTTGATGCCTTGTAAACTATGAGTATAATTCCTACTTGATTCCTTATGGATTATGAGTATCATGTCAACTCAATTCCTTGTGGACTCCAAGTGACATGATGATAGCCTTGTGGCAAGTTATTAATCTTTTTTGATGACTCTTGATCATTATTCCATTATGGAGCTGAAGAAAGTTTAGAAAAGGGTTTTTTTCTAGCTTAGTCAGTGCTCGATACGTGATTGTGTGTTGTTGTATTTGCTTATGAATTTATTATTATCATGAAATATACTTGTTACATATGTAAAAAATTGTTAAGGATGCATTGGTGGTGTCATACTATATCTTATACTCACACATTACTCAATTATTTTGATACACTTGTAGATTCCATGACTGGAGATTCGACGAAGGGCAAGGACCCTATGGTGGATAGTTGAGTAGAGGAGCACGAAGTATGTAGAAGACTGAGAAAGGCTTCAGAGGACCCTTTTGTTTAATTTATTTATTTATCTTCATTTTATTACACTATTTTGAAATTCTACTTTGGGAGCCCTATTATTACTTGTATGGAATGTATGCCATCCTTTTAATTTTTGTATGTTAGTCTGATTATTTATTATATTGTTCATTATTTATTATTTTTTCTATGAAATGATACTGATGGTATAGTCTCCCCATGACTAACTTATAACCTCATTTCTAGTCAAAAACCTCTTGTGTATGGGGAGACATAGGTGAGGTCATATGACCCTCTAGATAAGACCTGATGGTTTGGTTCGGGGTGTTACAAAATGGCATTAGAGGACCCATTTCTTCTTTTCTTTTCAACTAACCTATGACATGATAGAGAAAAGATAGATGTGTGGGGATTAGGGAGGGGAGATATTGTGTACCTGTCCATCACATGTGTAACAGACCTCCAAGTTACCGTGGATGAGATTTTTGTTATAGATTTTATGAGTTTTGGGTGCGTTTATGAACTATGATTAGGCACATAGGTTTATATGCCATATATATACCTGTTTTGTCCTACATAGTAGTTATTAATTTAGTTCCTTGATTTGTGATATTTATTAGGGATAAATTCTTTATTGTGTGATATTTCATACTATTGTGATATATCTATGTAGAAACTAATTAGTAAAACCTAAAAGTGTTATATATATATATATATTATGACTATGACTAATGTGTAGGGATGATACCTTAGTTAGTCTTGGGAGAGATATGCCTTGGCTTATGGATAGAATCCTAGGAGAAAGTTGTATGATCCCATAGACTGATTAAGGTCTATTTATACTCATAATGTTCCTTTGTGTTATAGAGAGTCCACCATGTAAACATTTGGTGGGATCACTAATTGAGTAGGAGGGTGCACTAAAGAATGTACCTACACCTAATATGATGGTATAGGAAATGGGGCTACTCCGGTCGAGATTCATTCCACTATGGTCCATGGTCAACTATTCTAGAGGCTTCCATCTCTAGTAGGTATGGGTTGTACAAGTACTTGGTGATGTCATTCAGACTGATTAATGCATTAATAGTGTTCATGGATCTCATGAAAAAGATCTTCCACCCTTACCTGAAATCATTCATCATGAATTTTTTGATGATATACTCATCTACTAACTGACAACGAAGCAAAATTCCTGACAACTTATGGTAATCCTAAGTACACTTAGAGCACATCGACTTTATGAAAAGAAATAAAAGTGTGAATTTTGGATTTAGTATGTGAAGTTTTTAAGGAATATGGTATTTGAGTTAGGTATATTTATGTTCCCAAATAAAGTGGAGGTAGTGATGTCCAAGACACATCTCCGGAACATGTTTGGGATCAAGAGATTTTTGGGATTATCATGATACTACCATCATTTTGTCTTGAAATTCTCTTGCTTATCAGCACCCATGACTATGCTGACAAAGAAGGGAGTGAAGTTCCATTGGTCATAATGATGTGAAGAAGCATTTATTTATCTAAATAGGAGGTTGAACATAACTACAATATTGATACTTCTTGATCTTGGGATTAAATATACAATATACTTTGAGGCATCAAATGTTGGTTTGGGAGAAGTACCGATGCAGAGGGAGAAGGTAATAGCTTATGGGTCACATCTTCTATGACCCCACAAGAAGAACTACCCTACTCGCAAATTGAATTTGGTAGCCTTGATCTATGCTCTGAATTGTTGGAGACACTATCTCTTTGGTGAGATATTTTTTGGTCTGCACTAATGATAAGAGCCTATCTTATATCTTCAAACCGATGGACCTAAACTTGAGGAATAAACAATGGGTATAGTACCTATAGAAATTTTACTTTGATATGATGTATAAAATTTGAAATGGAAACATCATAGCATATTCCCTTATCTATAAGACACAGGTGGAGCATGAGCTTAGTGAGTGACCTTTTAAGGAGCAACAACACCTAATCAGTTTGTTAGCTGAGTGGGGGATGGATGATTATGAGGATCAATTATTGATGATTTTTGAGCCATTTATGGTCATATATTCTCTAGTACATCATGTAAAGGATATATAAGAGACCTACCCATATAGTTTTTTGATGCGAGAACAACTAGATGGAGGTGATATTATACCCGACTGGTCATTGAACGATGATGATGTGATCCTAGTGTATGAGATTTGTAGTCCCTGCTCCCATCAGAGAGGAGATGACAAGGTACTTATATACATCTAGATGGGTGGTACATCCTGGTGTAATAAATATGTACCATGACTTTAGGTGATAGTTTTGGTGGTCAGGGATAAAGAGGGACATTGTTGGCTTCATTTCCTAATGTCTTACTTTCCAAAGGGTAAAGGACGAGAACCAACAACCTAATGGTTTGCTCCATCCACTTCTAGTGATGATGTAAAAGTGGGATGATATCACGATGGACATTGTGATGAGGTTACTTAGGATCTTGAGGAGTCATGATGACATTTGGGTAATTTTCGATCATCTAATGAAGGGGGATCACTTCTTACCAATTCGAGAGACTCCCTCAGTGGTCGAGTTATAGATTTTTTTTGTTTGAGAGATAATAATCTTACATGGATTTCCCTTGAGTAATGTATCAAATAGAGATGAAAAAAATCACATCTTGATTCTAGCATGACTTATTGAAATCCATAGAGACTTAACTGATATCGAGTATAGTGTACCATCCTCAGGAAGAAGGGTTGTTAGAGCAGACAATTCGTATAATAGAGGATATGCTTCAAGAATGTTGTGATAATGTCTCTCACCACTTTATTGGCATGAGGTGTGTGAGGTAGTGATTTGAGGGTCAATTTTGGTTTAGGAGACCTTAGAGAGAGTGAAATGAATTCAAAATAGATTGATCATCACTCATAGCAGACATAAATCATATTCTGACTGTAGGAGGATACATTTGGAGTTTTCTATGGGTGATCAAGTTTTCTTGAGAGTGACTCCTCAGTTAGGCCACTGATGTTTGAGGATTAAAGGTAATCAACACCACATATTGTTGGTCTTGCTGAGGTCACTGAGTGTGTTGGGACAGTGGCGTACCATCATGAATCGACTCATCAGGGCATGTCTGGCCAGAACAAAGTTGAGTGTGACACCATAATCCCACCTCTAATAGACCAAGGGTTGGATATTAGTGTTGATTACACATATCACACACATGGAAGGACTTAGCCTAAGGTACCTGTACACACACACATCTATAAACACCACTATAACATGGAATTAAATGATACAACTGATACAAAAAAGGATGCATACAACTATTCCCACATCAAAGTATGACACATGCATGGGAAAGAAAAAGGGACAAATACAATCCCATAAATATTGTAAAAAGATTCCAATCATCTAGATAAAGAGGAATGCTATCAAGATAAAACTCCTAGAACTGTCTATGATTCATCTAGAATAACTATGCTTAACCCACTCTTGGTCCTCATAGGACTCCGTCAAAAGTTCTATTGTCTGCATAAGACACAACACATGTAGACAAAGACCATGTCGGGGTGAGTATAAACATACCCATAAGGACACCCCGAAAATCACCAATCATAAATAATCAAATAAATTCAACAAATAATAAAGGAGAATAATAAGATAGATATGCTAAATAATATACTATAAGTATCAATGTAAGGTCACAACCAGGATTTTTTTGAGGCTTTAAGGTAGCACTCATCTGAGAGAACTCACTCTTAGGGGCTTAATAACATTGATGGTGGTAATTCAAGAGGTTTTTCCCATTGTAACTTTCCATGAAGAAATACACACTAAAAATTAGAAGATATTGATACATAAATAGGGGATCACACCCAGGGCCGATGGGGGATACCTGACCCTACCCATAATATTCCACTAGGATGAGAATCAAATGCCTTGGAAGTTGATAATATGATACTTGGAATAACCTAGGGAAAAATGATAGAGTATCAAAACCCATTCCACATAAAGGGATACATGAATATATACAAAACTAACCCATGTATGAGATCAATCATCTTATGCTCAAGACGAGATTCCTCACTTTACCCTCATAGGGGTTGACCAAGGGAACATATACTAGTGATACTAATATAGTTTGAAGAGACTATGGGATTAAACCTACAATATAAGGAGAACATAATGTGTATATAGATTACATTTAATGTCCTAGATAGCTTGGATATACCAGAGTTCATGCCTATGCATGTGTCCTCTGACCCATGCCCGTGTACTTTGACTATGCTCGTGTACACTGGTCATGCCACTATACTCTGACCATAACCATGTACAATGGCTATTTTTATTCCCTTGTACATCTAGGGTACATGTCGGGTCACATATAAAGGCTCACACAACCTTTGATAGGTTACGTGGAATGTGGTATTTTTTTCTACGGGTAAATCCTATCCTCTAAGGAAGGGGATCCACACAGTGTGTGTTCTTTAAAACTATATATCGTGTATGTTGAGTTATCATAGAAAGTCAATCTTGTTTAATGTATCTACCCCACAATGTCATTGATTTCAATTCCACTATAAATCATGCATTTAGACCTTATATTTGGGGTTGACCGCACCTAAGCCATCATCAGTGGTCGGATTCCAGCCACTCAACCACTCGGGAAATCCTCCCGTCATATCACATCACCATCATCAACAATAATAGATGAAAAAAATCTCAATCTGATCCTTGATCTTCTATAATTTTCATCACACCATGATCATTCCATTGATCCCAAATCTAAACCCAACGAAATAATCTATTTCACCAAAGATCGATTGTGTAATGATAAATTTTCGGATATAGACGAACCGTCGATCAAACAAAATATCGATGATGAACATTCAAAGAATGAGGGGAGAAAAGAATTAAACACAAATGTGAGAAAATAGAAGTTTTCCATTTTTTGGGTTAGCCTCAATCCATTGAGGTATAAAATGATGAACAAATAATAATCAAGGATCTACAAAATGTAAGAAAAATCCCAATTTCAGGAATATAAACATCAACTACAAATCAAAACATCGATCCATGAATTAATCTAATAAAGGGATTAATTCACATTTGATATGAGATAATCAAAATAGGTATTAATCTAACAAAAATACAACTTATCTTAATATTGTATTGATCACTAAAGAAGAATGAATCCTGAAACATTTTCATTAGTGATATCCAAGAACTCCTCTATTAAAGACAAACTCCTTGGAAAATTGATCGTAAATCCATGATCTTGTCGCCACCACCAAATATATCCTCTACAGTACTCTAAAATTTATAGAGTTTTTTTAGCTAACCCTAATATTTTTCCATCAATAAATTTTTTCGGGACAGGATTTTTCCACGGCCCATTTAATAAACAATAAATTATTTAATTAAGTTATTGTCTATTATTTATCCCAAAAATTCTCTTAAACAAAAAATTCGACATAAAAAAAATGTTATTTTGGGCCTAGTGTAAAACCCAAATTCTAGATTTAATTTTGGTCTCAGATTCCCCATCTAGAACACCATTCAAAAGATATTTTATTATTTTAGAAAAACTATGCACACATGATATAATATATTTAAAATTCTTATTATACCAATACTAAGGTTTCCCGATCCCTGGAATCTCACACTGATGTCGTACCTAGATCCAAAAATATTATTTAAAATATTACAAAGTTTTATAAGGGAAAAAAATTCGTTACACATATTGTTTGGTCCTTCCCTCGCTCTACTACGGTATGCATGACATGTTTCATGTATCACAACTATGAAGGTACATGACCGATCCTACACATGATATAGACTGTAAAGAAATTGACTTAGATCCAGATTCATATTATGAGGACCATTAAGTGTTCATTAGGACCATAGTGAAGAAATCCTTCAAG
Source organism: Viscum album (assembly GCA_963277665.1). Lineage (NCBI taxonomy): Eukaryota > Viridiplantae > Streptophyta > Magnoliopsida > Santalales > Viscaceae > Viscum > Viscum album. The sequence goes on from OY728164.1 coordinate 1,189,286,270, forward strand.
GGAAGATGATAACACTTAATCAGATTCAGTGGAAGCATAGACAGATCCAAGGGGAGATGTGGGAGAGAGAGTCTGATTTTTAAGCTTAGTGACCTGATTTATTCAAGAAAGACCGCTAGAGATACTTATAAGGATGATAATGAATTGTAGATGGATAATTTTAATATTTTTAAATTTTAAATGTTGCAAAAACCCTCTTTTTTTTAAATTTATAAGAGTTTTTATGTGAAAATCTAAATTTTCAATGAAAATCACCAAATTTATGATTTTAAGGTGTTACGTAAGGGTAAGATGAGGTTTTCAGACCCCATGTAAGGGTGAAAGGCTGTTGTGTAAGGTTAAAGTACCATTTACATGCACTTAATAAGGGTACCTACTGCTACATAAGGGCGGGGTTGTGTTGTGTAAGGGTACCAATGTTTTCCTATAGGTTTTGTAATGGTAACCATAGGATGCGTAAGTGTACCAAGGTGATGTGTAAGGGTAATTACTGACATTTATAATGGTATATACTTGCATAAGGGTGTTTTAATAAGTATATTGTCTCATATAAGGGTATTTAATAAGGGTTAGTCGATGTTTAAAAGGACACATAAGGGTAAAGACGAGTTCACATAAGTGTAAAATGAAATTTACTCTGTTTGTGTAAGGGTAAGTAGGGTGTGCGTAAGGGTAGATCATGTAAGGGAAACTCATGTAAAGGTAAATGTTGGTTTGAGGCATGTGTAATGGTAACACATATTAACCTTACATGATGCATATGAGTTGTTTGAGGGCAAAACATGTTAACCTTACGCAGTACCTATTTTGGAAAAATTATGTTTTTAAAATCCTTTATACATTTTTTTATTCCCCATATAACCATATAAATCTTTTTCAATGGTTTAAAATTCTAAAAATCATGTAATTACATCCTTGTACTTATTTAAATCCATAAATCATATTTATTGATGAAATTTAACACTCCACTATTATGAATCAGTTAAAACACAAATTAAATGATGTTTTTTTAGGTTTTGTTTTTTATTGTGGTGAACTTGTACACGATTTGTTTTTTATGAAATAGTTGAACCATTATGGAATTTGTTTTTAGTCAAACCTTTGACTATGAGAAGCCTATAATTCCCCGTGTTTAAGTTGTTTAAACCTTTTCCAAATAATAAGAGCCTTCATTTTCTAGTTTTCTAGGCACAATAGAACCCTCACCTCTCTCCTATTCCTAAGTGTAGTGCCTAAGAGTAATAATTAAAAGTAGGTTTTTATTCTTTATTTTTATCCTTATTTCACGTGTAATCATGAAATAAGCCTTCTGTAGAAATTGAATAAGGAATTTCTTGAATTATAATAATCTGAAAATTATCTAAGAATGATACAAGAATTATTATCCTGGAATATCAAAGAATAATAAAAAGGATTATAACATGAATATTATTATATATAGAGAGTATTATTTCATGTGGGTTTATTATTATTTATTGATTCTAACTTTTCTAACACAAGTGTTGAAGTATTTTGATAATTCAAAAATTATCCAAGAGAGAGAAACTGTTATCACATGTGATATTTTATCTATTTAAAAAATAAAATATTTGGAATTGATTCTAGGAACCTTTTATGAACCTTGAACTTTAAAATGTAATAATTGGGCCTTGAGGAGGTGTTCTTGGATGTATAGGTTTTTACTCCAGATTTTGAACCATAGAAGGTGGTTTATCCTAGATGCTGACGTCAATAGCTTTTAGGTAGGAAGTTCCTTACCTTTTGGGACTCTCATATATAGTTTTTGTCATGTTAAGACTCTTGTGTTAGAGTGGTTTTTTTCCATTAATGATGATTGCATATGGCTTTATGTATTATCATGATACCCATATAACCCTTATTTCCATGAGAGTTGTTAGAATAGCCAGATGCCCTTGTTTGATATTTACTTTAGTGCTATTATTTATCTCATGATGTCATGTTATTTATGTAATTATGATACAACTTTTTGTGTATCATCTTTCCTTTGGAGGATTTTTACTTGGTACACATGATAGGTGACCCTCATGGTATAGTTATCCCTTATAGGGGGAGTGTTCTTGATGTGTTATGACATTGGTGGTAGAGCATGATAGCCTTGTGGACATACATAACTGGATTCCTTGAGGATTTAGAGGAACATACCAAAACTCAAAGTCTTATGGATTCCAAGTAACATGTCAACCTGATGCCTTATAGGATCTGAGTATCATGCCCACTCAATGCCTTGTAGATTTTGAGTAGCATGTCAAATTGATGTCTTGTGGACTTCGAGTGAAATGACAACATCCTTGTGGATATTTATTGATATTTTCTAATGAATCTTGATCATTATTATGGCACAGATCCTAATTTGGTACAGTTGGGGGTTTGTGGCAGCTTGGTTAGCGCACAACCGATCAATATGTGATTGTGTACTGTTATGTTTGCTTATTCATTTATTATTATCATGATATACAATTAATGAATGTGTGAACAATTGTTAAATAAACATTGGTGGTGTCCAAGCGAGTCTTGTACTCACACCACACTTAGTAATTTTAGTGTTCTTATAGATTTCATGGCTATAGATCTGGTGAAGGGAAAGTTTCCTATACTGGATGACTAAGTAGAGGAGCATAGAACATGTAGTAGACCAGGATAGACTCCAGAGGACCCCACTGTTTAATTTATATATTTATTAGCATTTATTACCCCGGTTTGGATTTCCACTTTAGGATCTATTTTATTACTTTAATATCATATATTCCATCCTTTTAGATTTTTCATGTTACCCAGATTATTTATTATATTGTTCATTATTTATTATTTGTTCTATGACATGGTACTAAGGGTATAGGATCCCCACTAATTGACAAAGACCCTCACTTCTAGTTAGAAACCTATTATATATGGGGAGGTGTGAATGAGGTAATGTGACCCTCTATCCCAAACATGGTGGTTCAGGTGAAGTTGTTACACCAGGGTGAACCATTTTATAAGGATCATCCCATTCAGAGTAGTTCTAAGCCCTAAAATGTAATCAACCATGGCACTTGGGATTATCTATTCAAAGGATGTCATTCTCTACTTTAAATGGCTCACTCAGGCACCTCCCTCACCCAAGTCACCTAACTTGGCTAAGTTATATCCTTTCACCATTCTAACTTATAGGACCTTATTGGCATCCTTTTGTTGTCCCAAAAACAAATGATAAGAAAACTAAAAGAGGGGGGGTGAATTGTAGTCTAAAAAAACTATAAAATTATGGCCCAGTCAAGTTTTTATTTTATTGGAAGTTATGAAATTATAATAAAACCACAAATTAGAGTAATTAAAATATAACAAAAATTAAATAATTAGTAAAACCGATGTATGTATAGTGGAAACACAACAAGTATTAAAATATTAAGTACGAAAAATTGAAATAAGACATAATGTACCATTAAACTTACTAAACACTCATATAAGTGATATTATTAAAGTATAAAACCCTCTAATTAGGGAGGTCTTCAATTTAAACTAATGTTGCAGGGGAGTCTTTGTGACCTTAATTTAGGTACCACCTTCCAAGAATGGGAGTCCTCGACAAAACTCTCAGAAACACCAAGATCTAACAAGTGGAATATTCCTTGAAAATTAATTTGATAGAAGATTCCTTAGCATGAAATATCATCATTAACTTGACTAAAATAACTTTATTTCTATCCCTAGAAACCCCTCGACTAGTATGATCAGATAAACCCACTTCCTCACATCATAATCTCCTCGACACAGTGATCAAAACAAGTTTTTTCTTCATCATAAGAATACTTTGATCACATAATCAGAAATAACTAAGTATTACCTACCAATAATCCCTCAATAACATTATTAGACACAAACCAATTACAAAATAACTATGATCTTTTTATGTAGAACCTCGCAGAATAGTAGCTCTTAGTTGACCATTTAGAAGGAAAATCACACTAATTGAAAATACTCTCAATAATAAGCATTTTAAAAACTTCATGACAACAATGACCTTTATATGACACCCCATGTCACTATGGTATTTATTATTATGTAATTTTTGGTTATTTAGAGTCTTTTAGGTTTTATTGATGTTTTTTGAGCGTTTTAGGAGTCTATGGAGTTGTAGAATAGGTCTAAAACAAGCCATATCATGGGGAAGGGTGGACACATCAAGGAACTTATCTTGTAGGTCACTCTGCACCATGTTTCTTAGTGCTATATCATGGTGGTTGCTTCTTAGGGTTTAGGGTTTTTGATGAGGGTGGTGTGCTGTACTTCGGTATGGTAGTTTTCACAAAAAGACAACCATATTGTGGCTATGTCATGGGGGATGGAAATAAGGGAATAACTCCTCTTTTGTTTTGAGTCTCCTTATGTCATGGTCTAAAGACCATGCCATAGGTATTCCTATGGGGGGATAAACTATTACATAGTATTAGGGGCCACGCCCTGAAAATCATCTACCATATTTTTAAATTTTATAGTTTTATATTTTTTCACCCATTATCCTATTAGAAAATTTGGACCCTCTCCCCCTTCCCTCTCATCAACCACTCATAGAGATCTCAAGGGAGGTCCCTCCCTCCCTCTTCTTCAATTCCAAGACCCTCATTCATCCATTACAAGAGGATTAGAAGGTCAATCACTCTTTTATATTTTCTCTCTCCCTCCACCATTCCTTTTAGTTTTTCTTTAGCGAATCCAAATTCCCATGGGGGATAGTTTTAGGGTTTTGGATGAGTTAAACCATGGGATTTTTAATGTATAGGGCTTTGTGAGGCCATCTTCCACCCTATTTTTTCTATCACTACTGAAGTTATCCTATTTCCATTCAATTGAGGTGGGTAATTCTATAAAATTCTTTTATAACGAAAGTCATGAAATGATCATTTTTTTAAATTTCTTTCCCATGATATTAAATGTATAATTGAAACCCATGGTGGGATTGCAAATGGTTTTCATACTTGAAATAAAGAGTATTATTATGGTTTCCTAAATATGGTTTCTATTTTGATTTTTTGTGCATACCAAGTGTTTTCTAAAATGAATATATGGGTTTTGAAAGATAAATGATGTTTTTAAAGGGGTTCTTGGTATTTATTGGTTTTGAAGAAGTGATTTGTGACTTTAAATAGTTTTTTTATGAAAAATGGGTTATCTAAGACCATTTCAAATGGTTTTATAGTTTTTTACCCCTTGTGGTTATTTTAAATTTTTTATTGGATAAAGGTTGATTTCCAAATGGATTTCACATCATGATTCTATAACTTGGTTTCTAATAACATTTTTAAGTGAAATTTTATGGAAGGTAAAATTACTTAACATTCCAAACTAGTTTGGAAAAGACTATTTTATATTTCATAAATAATTTTTTTTATGATTGCGAGAACTTGTTTTGAGCCCCTTATTTTTTTTATGATGTGCATTGTGGACCTAAGTGGGATGTTCCATATTGTTCTTCTATCATGTGATGGTTTGTAATGGACGAAATGAAAGGGTTTGTTTCCTATGAGAGTATAGAAGGTGAGATGAGGTTTATTTAATTTATTATTATTATTATTGATTCATGTTACGGCCTCATGCCTTGTTAATTTATCACCTCCTTGATTGGTGTCATGGTAATCCAAGGGAACTAAGTAGGAGACTTGAATGAATGCAAGCGATAAAATATATTTTAAACTTACTATAGAATGTTTATCAATTAGACCGAGTGAGATAATGAGATGGATTATAGACTATAGTAGCTTGAGTTCTATTGATATGGATTATAAAACTAGGTAGTCTAATTAGACTACTAAGATTATAGATAAGTTCTTTAGGGTCGGCCTTAGGTACCAGTCTCTAGTTCCAATTCCTTTTACCCAAGTACTAGGGAATTTTTTGTGATTCTTTGTTTCCAATATAGATTATTTAGGGAATATCATTCCATGAAATGTCATATACCCTAGCCTTGATTGATCACATGGCACTTTTCGTTGATTATTGAATGTTTATTGATTCCCTATTGTTATTTTAGTTCTAACAAATTTTTCATCTCATTTTGGTTATTATTGTGCTTTTCTTTAAAATTATTTCTAAAATTAATTTTAAAGTGTGGTTTATAAAGTGAAGTGGTAAAAATTTTTTAAATGGTATTTGGGAAAGTTTTTTGGGAAAAGTGGGGAAAAGGGGGTTGGATATTGTTCTATTAATTTTGAAATAATTAATATCATGGTTTGGAAGAAAATTTAGAGAAAATATATTGTTAAATACTAAGGCTTGAAAGTCATGATTTTAAACTAGGTATGCCTTTTTAGATACACTTTATCTGGATGTTTTTTTAAAATTAATAAAGTATGTGGTTTGTTTCCTTTATGAATGATCATTTAAAAGTGAAAACTTGTTTTACCATATTATGTTGAAACTAAAATATATGATTTGTTTTATGAAAACAATTTCATAGACTTTATGGTGGAGTTCTGCTGGGTTCATTTCACTCACATCCTATATAAACATTGGTGTATGGGTGTATATGTAGTTCTTCAATTTCCTTTTTAGAACCCATGTTTTGATTTTAGTTTATATGTTTTTCTTTTTCTTTTTATGGATGCGTGGTTTGGTGAGTGGCCATGGGTCACATGGAGATGTTTGAGTGGTATCTTGGATTTCTATTTTATTCATCTGTTATCTAGGATGGGGATGTATCAAACTTTCTGGCCAAATGTTTTTATTTTGGATACCTTTAATTCCATACCTTGTTATGTATCATGGAAATTGTATTTGTTTTTGAGATGAGTTAGTTATTTATCTTGATTATGAATTCCCTGATTAATTATTTTATTGTAATTTTTTATTCTTGTAAATGGTCGTTTGATGTATAGATAGGTCATGATAGAATTTGGGTAGTTTAAAATAGTTTTTTATATTATTTTTTGAGGGTGAAACCGTAATAAAGTGTGTTTTTCTGACAACCATGCACTTGTTTCTAGCTCGTGGGGACCAGGAATACACTTTGGGCTAAGTGGCGAGATGGGTTGAACACCATGTCGGGTCAGCCTAGGATAAATTGTTATAAATGGTATGATATAATAGGTTCTAAATGGAGGTTTATGTTCTATAATAACACTCTTGTTATTTAGGAAGTTAGGTAATATGGAGATAGTACTTTTAGTATTCGATAGGTAGGTGTAGGGAGAGTTTAACTAGCTCTTCTCACCCTCAGCCTTGAGTTTCCATGGGTTGTCTGGATTTAGTTTCTATTTTGATTATTCTTGTTGGATTAAGGATTGAGATGGTGGTTTTTGATCCTCAATGGAATTATATGAGTTTAAATGGAAATAATACTTATTATTTTTGGGTGAAATAAAAAAAGGAATTAGATACATGTGGTTGGTTTGTGTGGCCTGGAAAACCATACAGTAACCAGGAACTCGATTTTAGAGATGTTGTAAGAACTATTGAATAATTAGAACATGGCCCATAAAACCACGTTAAAAAGTCAAGAATAGTTTCACATTTTGTTCTATTTTATTATTTATACCCCTTGATTCTTGATTTTTTTCAAGCGATTCTCAAAAATGTAAAAAGAATCAAGGCGTGTCTTCTAAAATGTTAATCTCACTGGTTTTTATTTTGATTGATATTGTGGTGTACTCTTTCTTATAAGAATATTTTGGAACTTTTTTTATGTATGAAAAGTGTATTTCATAAATAAGGACTTGAGGATTGTTTATAAAATGGATTTGTATTTTAAGAAATATTTTATTTGGAGTGATTGATTTCATTATGAAATCTGGAAAATGTTTTGGCTTTAAAACTAGTGGATAAATTATTTGTATAGGATATTTAACTCACTTGGAGTGTGATTTAAAGAGGGATAAATTTTGAAATGAAAATTGAAAAGTGTTTTGAAATTATTTAATAAGGAACTGTGTTTTAAAATAATTAATAAATTTAGAAGTTTGAGTGGGTGGCTTATCTCAAAGGAAGCTAGTGGTTTTAAAAACAAAATTTTGCAATTTTCTTGGTTTATGACCCTTGATGTGTTTTTAAATGGTGGTTTATTTGAAATGTTTTAAAAATGTTGAAGGTTTTTTAAATATAGTATTGATTTTATAAAAGTTTTTGAATTAATAATGTATTGATTTTAACTTATAATTTAATTTGTGAAATTGATTTATTTTATTTTTCTACAAGAGGTGGAATTTTTAAAAGATAAAATTCATTTCAAAGATGTGTTTTCATTTTAAATGAGTTTTGAGACTCCTTTATAAGGGGTTTTGATCTAAAAATAAAGGTATTTGAAAGCTTTTTACGTATTTTTATGAATTGTGCATTTGGATTTTTACTTATTTTATATAAGAACTATTTTATGTGGTTTAAGAGATATGGACTAGTTGGGTTCACATATTTTATTATTTACAATAAGCCTCCCATAAAGGTCTTGAATCAAATTAGGTCATTTATCTTTAGGAGTAGTTTCTCTTTTCTATTAATGAAACTTACCAAACTCTGAATAAAGTGGTATGTGTTGTCTTTCCCCCTTGATAGTGTAGTATTATATCTCTAAATTATCCAAGGCAATGTTTCTATAATGGATTTATTTGGGAACCATATAGGTTGAATTTAATTGACTAGACTAGGGAAAATTGGTTAATAGTTTGGTTTGGTGAGGATTGGTTTATTTGGAGCACATGAGCCTTAGCCTAGTTGGTGAGGTCTCTCTAAGTGCATCCATGAGACCCAGGTTTGAAACCAGGTGGAGGAATAATTTCGGGTTACTATAGCAGTACTTTATGGGCATTGTATTAGTTACTGTAGCAGATACTGTTCAGTACTGTAGCTACTAGAACTATTCACCTTGAGCCACCGGTTTGGGCTTGGAGTCCTTAAGGCCTTTGGGCCACCCATACCTTCAGGTCAGTAAGGCTTTTGGGCCACCTTTAAGGCCTTCGGGCCACCTCAAGGCCTTCAGGACACCTCAAGGCCTTCAGGGACACCTAATATGAAGATCCCCAGACAGATTCTACAAGAGACCAACTCTAGAGGAGGATTCAAGAGCATGACACATTCACTAGAGCAAGGATAACAGATTTGGAAGAATAAGAGGGTATGACATTGCCATCGGTACTGGGCCTGTGCATCACTACACATGATAGCTAGCCATACAACCATTCAAATGTGGAGAGCTAATCACGATGCAGATTCTAGGGAAGGGTGGTTTCAAGTAGTCATAGTCTGTATGATTTCCTTAAGACCTATGGGTCCTATAATGTCTCCAAGCCTACATGCAATGTAATATCTAAACCTACGGGCCTTGTAAGGATTCCACCTCATCTATTGAATGGGGGTTATCAAAAATCAATAAAAAATAAGGTTTTCAGGCCATTCAGGAGGATTGGTCTATTTGGGTTTTGGGAGCGATGATCTATTTTGGGACCCATTTTAAATAAGTTTAGAACAATTGTGGTTTTGAGATGGATTTTCTTAGTATTTTATTTTAGGTTGTATCCTTGGTTAATATTTGTGAGAGGTTATCATTTTGGGATGTCTTTTCCCCATTTGTTGTGCCTCATATTGATGGATTAGAAATGATATCTTGTGGTGAGGGACATTCATGGGGTTTTTGATTAATTTAATATAGAGAAGCCTGGGGTACATACATGGGTTATTGAGAGTGGTTGGATTATTACTAGTTAGAACATGAGTTCTAATGGATTAGGTTATTCTATTGAGATCACCATTAGTAAGTGTTTAATGAGAATAGACAATGTTGTCTGCTTATGTAGTTTCATGACCCAAGGTTAAAACCATGTTGTTCTATATTGAGGTATGTTCTTAATTTCTACATGGTTTAGATATTTTGGTATGTGATGGTTCTAGTGATCTGATCTTGTGATCCAAGGTTCTGGTTGGTTGAGTTTTAGGATTCCCTTTGATGATTTGTGGAATCATAGTTTTTTGGTAGTAGTCACCTTATAGATGATGTTGTCCATTTCTTACCATTTTAGATGAGTTCTAAATACTAGGAAGACTTATTCTAGGTCTTCATATTCGTATAAATTTGTATTTAATGGTTATAGATTATATATCTCTTGAGTTTTTTGGTGGAATTCAACCTATTTATTTGAGGAGTTTCTTTGAGGTGTCGTTCGTGATGTTCATCTTTTTGCTACTTTAACTATGACCTAAGACTTTATGGGGGTAGAAAGTGACATGGTGTAGGGAGGGAGGGGGGGGGATTGAGACACCCCCGTGTCACTATGGAATTTAATAATAATAATATTATTTAATTTTGGATTATTTTAACTCTTTTAGGTGTTCTTGATTTTTTTAGGTGTTTAAGGAGGTTTGGGGAGTTGAAGACTTTGTTTGAAGTAGGATATGTTGTGGGGTAGGGTGACCACATTGTGGAGATTTTTGGGTAAGGTGATATGAACCATAGTGCTTAGCATTATTCCATTGTGGTCAAGGATTGGGATTTGAGGTTTTTACTAAGGGTGGTGTATTATGTTGTGGCTGAGAGGCGACAACATGGTGGTTTTCAGGGAAGAAAAAACACGTTGTAGGCTCAGCCGACTATGTTATAGAGAGAGGCAGTAAGGGAATGACCCCTATTCCATTTTCATGCCCCTTTTAACATGGTCTAGAGACCATGACATAGGGCCTCCTGTGGGGGGATTCACCAAGGAGTGGTGGAAGGGGCCTTTCCATAGAAGGTGTATGTTGTATACTTAAATTTTTTGGTTTAAATTTTTCACCCATCAAACTATTAAGGTATTTATATCCTTTATGCCCTCATACCCTTCATTGGCATCTTGTTCAGAGATAAAGGGAGGTTTATACCTTCCTCTTCTTTGAATCTAATCCCCTCTTTCCTCCATTACAGGATATCCATGGCGTTATATGACCAAGTTCATGAACCGGGGGGGATTGGGTCATGTAAAATGGTAGCATAGATAATACCCAGCTGGAAGTGTTTTAGAACTACTTGGGTTTGAAGTGTGGGTTCCACAATATGAATGTTGTTCTTTTAAGGGGTAGAGAGTTTAACACCCCTAGAAAGGTGAGATTTAAAAGGATAAATGTTACTACCCATGTCACCAAGGTGCACCTTTCTTTTTGGGAGCCTACATTATTAAAACTCCATAGTTAAGTGTGATTAACTTGGAGTAATTTCAGGATGGGTGACTTCATGGGATGTTTCTTAGGGTTTTTTGAGTGAGGAAAACACACACTAAAATAACATGTGTTGGCACATGGGTATAGTAATTAGTTTGATAGGTTACCCTGGTGGGTAATAGATCGTGGTATACCTATAATTAAACCAAGGTATTATAGGAGGCCGATGGGGTCAGATGGCTAGGTTCATGACCTAGGGAAATAGATTCATGAAAAAATCCCTAGTTCAAATTTTTCACTAACAAGATAATGTTTCTCAGTTAGAATGAGTGAGCTAACATGATAGATTTTGGCCCGCAGTAGATTGAGAATTCCTGGGATGAATTATATACCCTAATTAGTCTAATTTGATTATTATGATCATAGACATATTCTATAGGGTCAGACTTAGGTTCCAATGATTAGTTTAGGTTCATTTTACTTGATTCTTAAGGAAATTCCCATGATGAATTTTTCTAGTTAGATATTATTTAGTGGATCCTATTCTATGAATTATTTTATCCCTCAGCCTTGATTGATCAAATGGAACCATTGGAAAATTATTTAAATTTTATTAATTCCCCATTTTTATCTTAGTGTTAGTGAATTTTGTATATGATTATGGTTATTTTTGTGATTTGATTTCAAATATATTCTAAAATGAATTTGAAAATGTTGGTTGTAAAGTGAGTTGGTAATCATTTTATAAATGGGATTTGGAAAAGGTTTCTGGGAAAACTATGGAAAAGGGGGTTAGATATTGTTCCACATATTTCAAAATCCTTCTTCTCATGCTTTCAAAGAAAATTTAGAGAAAATATTTTGTTAAACATTGATGTTTGAAACTTATGATTTTAAACTAGGTATGCCTTAATTTTGAATAGGCTTGTTTTAGTGGTCTGAAAAAAAGTAATAAAGTATGTTTCTTATTTCCATTATGCATGACCATTTAAAAGTGAAATACTATTTTACTATCTTATATTCAAATTTTAATTTATGGGATATGTCATGAAGGGAATTACATGGACTCTATGATGGAATCCTACCAGTCACGTTTCACTCACACCTTATATATGCACCAATGTGTGTGTGTGTATACAGCTCTCTTATTTCATTTTAGGTTCCCAGGTATTGATTTCAGTTTGGATTTTCATCTTAATATATTTGTGGATGTGTGGTTTGGTGACTGACTATGGGTCATATGGAGATGTTTGATTGGTAGCTTGAATCCCTATTTTATTTATCTCTTTTCTTCATCGATGATGTATCAGCCTTTCCATCCATCCATTGTTTTTTATTTTAGGTTTTTTTATTCCATCACTTGTTATGTATGATTTATGATATATTTATTTTGAGATGATTTGGTTGTTTATCTCACTTATTCCTTGTTTAGTTAAATATTTCATTTGGAATAGTTTATTCTCATGCATGGTCTTATGATGTGTGAATATTCCATGAAAAATTCTCAATAGTTTCCAATATTGGTTTATATTATTATTTTGAGGGTGAAACCATTCCTATATGTGAATCCATGATGCCAATATTCTTATTTATAGTCCGTAATGTAACGAATCTATTTTTTTTGTATAACACTTTGGAAAATTTCAAATAATATTTTTTAATAAGTCACAGAGTCGGTGTAGAGTTCTGGGCCCTATGGAGGCTCAATATTGATATATTAAAAATAATAAATATATTATATTATGCAAGTGTAGTTTTTTTATAAATAATGGAATATCTCCCAAATGTAGTCTTGGATGGGTAAACAAAGACCATAATTAATTATGTTATGTGGGGTTTACCTTATTCATGATATAAAGTTCATAATCATTAGACTTTGGGTTTTTGTGTAACCATTAGTGGATTATATGGTTTAAAAGAATTAAATAAACTAATAAATTCTTTTGAAATTTCTAATTAATGAAAAAAAACTAGAGAGAAACTCTATTTAATATCTATTATAAAATATTTATAGATTTATTTTCATTGACCCGAGATCTCAAATGGAAGAGAATCATCATTATCAGGATTTTATTCGATAAAAAAAGTGATCAACATATTGACAGATCAGTGACTGACTTCCACAGGGATCGTTAATGATAAAAAAATCCCATATCTCATTGACGACATCAACACGAGATTGTTCTTCATCAGTGATCAATATGTTCTTTGAGTTAGGTATTTGATTCTTGTTGGTTTAATTCACAGTTCTTGATTTTATAGAGTAATGTAGGCATAAATCCAAGGATATTTCTTCATTTATTATTTTAATCTTATTCCTAGAATTAAGAATTATTGATTGATTGAAAATTCCAACGAGACTTAATCTTCCTTCGATGATATTGGAAAATCCTAACACAACCCTCATAAATTTATCACTTTTTTGTTTCATGGATTTATCCCACATTTCTACATGAATTCATCTTTAGTGTTCATTTACTGTTTTTTCAACCAATTCTATAACAACTTCGAACCCGCACTCCCAAATATAGTGCTAAAAATAGTTGTAACATTTTTGGTTTTGATACCAATAAACATGACTTAATTTTATCTATCCAAAACAAACAAAATAAAATGGAAAATGTTGGATCAATTATATACCTAATAACTTTTCAGATTTTTAGTTTTAGAGAACTAGGAAAAACACTTTCATAACATTACCCACGTCTTCAATTGATCATTTTTTCAACTATGTACAAATTTTATTTTTTCAAAATAATTCATCAACATATCCCATAAAATTACTCAAACATGAAACCTTTCTATACATAATTAATTTAACATAATTATTTATAACCTATAGAAATGGAAAATATAAGATGGGTGAGCTCAAACACACAGTAAGGTTAAATATAAGTATTGATAATTGAATGTCATTAGTGAGCATAAGGGTATGATGACATAATCAAAGTGAATGAACATAACATAAGAGAATTAATACCCATAAAAACATGGATCATAAATCATGATACATGTGATAAATATTTAATATAATACAAGTTTCATTTATGTAAACAATTATGGGCCATGTGTAAACAATCCTTGAGTAATGGATCCATTTGAACTCATAGAAAGTACTAAAAAAATATGTAGGTATCTTGGAACAACAAACATTCATTATGGAATTGATGAAACTGATAATTTCCATATATTGTAGGATTTAAATTTGCTTGGTAAACTCCTCCCTCTCTTATAATTAACTTACAATTAGTTAACTCCATCGTCTCTTAGGAGTAACATAACTCTGTCATCTCATAGGAGTAACTTCCAACCAATTAATTCTGTCTCATTACTAAATGTATTAGAGGGATATAACAGGATAAACCATATAAGGTTTATAATAAAACCAACCATAAATAATTTATACATATGTACAAGTACCATATAATGAACAAAATATTTATAAACCTTCACTTTTCAACATAACACCCTTGAAAACAACCATCATTCCTTTTTTATCTTGATTAACCTATGAAAAGAAATAGGTTCCATGAAAATATATTTAAAAAAATCAGAATTCATCCATATAAAGAATAATTATGTTATAATTGGAACATATCCCCATTATTTAATAAGAAAATAATAAAGGATGTTTTCATAGAAGAAAAATATATTTAAAAGAATATTTAATACATTTATTTGAAAATAAGGGAAAATATCCTTTTATTTTAATAATATTTTATAAAAATTTATAGAATATTGGGAAAAATATTTTCTTTAAAAATAATAATGGAAACCTATAATGAAATCTTTAAATAATATAATAGTCAAAATAGTGTAAAAAACCATTCATGCCATACATGTTAAAAATAAACATTCTTTTTAAACTTTTATAAAGAGAGTAAAAAGTGACCCATGTGAAAAACGTTAAGAAATTTCCTTTTAAAAACTTTCAAAAGAAGATAAAAGATAATGGAAAGTAAATTTAGGAAATCATTTATGTTTATAAAATAATATTTCTAAAATAATATATAGAATTCAGAGGAAGAGTTTAATTAAAAGTTTTAAAAAAATTAAAACAATGTTTTTAAAGAAAACCCCTTTATGACCTTTTAAAAACAATTTTTTTTTGAAATAAATAACATAAGAGGGAATATATAATAACATTAATATAGAAATATTAATTATATTATATATAAATATTTAGTATATACATCATATAAATTAATATAGGTGCATCAATCAAAACATGCATTAAAGAAAGAAATTTGAGATGAGAAACCCTTGCAACTTGGGTAATGCTTGAATAAAAAAATTCATTTAATGAAGAAACATAACATTATTTTATAAAACACACAATTTTTATGAAATAATATTTCAAAAACACATTCATGTATTAGTAATTATACCATATAAAATAAAACATGGTTCATAACATGAATTATGCCTCAAAGAATTGAAATTAGGACCATGAAAACACTTGCAACTTTTTATAGCATTTGAATTAATATTTCATGAAAGGTAGAACTTCAAAGGAACATTAAAAGAAATTAAAGGATTTATTCATGATATAATTTCTCAATATTAATCTTATATACCTTAAAAAAATAAGTAGGTTCATAAAACAATACACACCACAAAGAAGAAATATTGAGATGAATAATTCTTACAAAGGTCATATAATTGAAGTTAGAATTAATCAATGAAGTGATTATGTGTAAAAATTGTTAAAAAAAGAAATATATAAATAAAACATAATAAAATAATATTTTAGTTCGCATTAAATAATGTAATAACATATTCAATTAAGTAAAAGTACAACCAAATGAATAGAAATTGAGTTAAGAAACCCCTAACCTCGAGTCCCAACCTATCATGTGTGTCCTTTAACTACTTTATAATAAACTTTTATAAATTATTTAATTGTTTAATAACCTTTTAAAGTTTTATTAATTTATCATTAAACCATTTATTTTATTTATTTCAATGACATATTTAATTACTTAATCGGTTAAGTCCACATCAGGTGTTTTTGAGGAAGTTTGACTCGTAATTACAAAATGACTTTGGTAGGTTGAAAATGGTCAAAGGGTTCATTATTAAATAATATAAAGAATAATAATCTTGAAATAATTATAATTTTTATACATCAAATAAAATTTTATAATCACCCATGAAATATAAATGTGAAAAATGAATCACATCGCTTCATGTAGGTGGTATTCCACTCATACGCACGAGCAACATTATCATTTTTTAACAGGTGGAAAGGGTAAGAAGGCAATTAATAACATATATTCACATAATTTTAATTATATATTAAATATAATATATATTAATTAAATAAATCATAGTAACCATAATTATGTGGTGATGATGAAAAATGAAACACATCACTTAGTGGAGGCGGTAATCTACTCATACGACCGATAAATGTTGTCATTTCCCATAGGATGGAAAGGAGATAAAAAGGGGATAAACCATAATTATAATACAATTTTAGTATATTTAAGATAATTATGTTATTATTTCATCATGTTTAAGTAAGAATTTAAGGATGTATAAGAATAAATAAATTTTAAATAGGTCAGTTAGGACTTATATCTTCTTCTCATATAACCTCTTTGGATTATACCTTAATACCTGTAGATTTATCTTTTAGTAATACCAAGATATATAGGATATGGTAAGAGATTTTGGGGAGATATTTATTCATGTATTTTCCAAAATATAATTCTAAAAATGTGCAAGGAAGAGAGGATATAAGGTTCCCTTTTATAAGTGAGGGGAGGGGTACCCTTGGAATTACTTTAAGTATTAAATTAATATAGATTAATTTTCACGTTAAAGTGAACAAACTGACATATTTTGAATATATGTCTATTATTAGTTTAAATAATCTTATAAAATAATTTTTTATAAGTTTAGGTGATTGTTTCACCTTTATCTCTTAGGTTTAACCCCCGTTAACTATTTTGATAATTACCATGATATCAATGTTTTCTACTCTAGAGGAGTCACAAAAGTTACTACAAAAGGAAAAGTGACCCAAAAGTTGAAAATGGTAGATATAATAGACTATATATCATTAAATTTTCCAAATATAATTGTTTTTATGAAATTTAAATCATTAAATATAATATTATTTAACATAATATACCATTAAGGTCATTTTTATGAATATTAAAATAATAAGACATTAATGACATAAATATAGTAATATAATTAGAATACAAAATTTTAAAATATCACTAATATAATATATTTATCTAAAAAAATCATTTAAAATAATAATTCTTCCAAATTGCATTACCTTTAATGTTTTTCAAAAACCATTTACTTGATTTTTCTATTACTTGAATAAGCACCGTGTTGGGTCGTGTAAGCATTTAAGGTAAATATTACATTACTAAAAATTTAAAATAAATTAACATGATAAAAAAATTAATTATTATTTACAATAAAAATTTATAACCAAATGTAACCTCTTTTTATCCCTATGAGAAAATATTAGAGATATTAAAATAATGAAAGTGACCTTTTGTTTTTATTCTTTACTTAAAATCATATTAAGTTCATTATCAAAGGAAAGTGGAAAGAAATTTAAATATTTTATAAATTTTATGGTTATGGTAAAAAATAACTTATAAAATAAAATAAATAAAAGTGATAAGTAGATTTTTAGTCCTTATCTCATATTTTTTGCCCTGTTTTACTCATTTTAACCTTATCGAGGTGAAAAATATTTACTACAATTACTGTTCATAATGGAAAAAAATAAAAGGGATATATTTATTTTTTTTGAAAGTCATAATTATAAATATGGAATAAATTTTTCAATATTCAATTTCTATAAGTGGTAGAAATAAATTTTAATATAAATTAAAAATCACAATGAAAAATAGTTTTTTGAAAAATATGTTTTTAAGGAAAAAATGAACTTACACCAAAATAAAGTATAATGATGATTAATATGTAATTAAATATATTTTTTCTATTTAAATGAGTCTTATATTAATTTAATGTAGAATTAAAATCATAATGTAACTTTTAAATGAAAATAAATGACAATTTTATATAAATAAGTATTTTTCACTATTCACTGTAAAATCAATCTTTTCAAAAAAAAACCAAAATTTCACCCCAAGATAAATTTGATATTTTTATTTAAATTTTTTTATAATTTTTATAAAATACAATTTCTAAAAGTGGTATAAAATTAATTATAATATTTTATCAGAAAAATAAATAAATAACTTTTTTAAAGATTATGTACTTTTTAAGTATAAAACGACTACTAAAAATTGTGTAATTATTTATTATTAATTTATCAATACATTTTAATTATATAAAAACTTTATACATATTTTTTATAATGTGGTTATTCTAATTCATTCAGCCAATTTATCGACTAGGTTATAACGGTCAAATTTAGAACTTTTAATATTTTAATTGTATATCGCAATCTCTTAAAGCTTGGTGTTGTGTGTTTATAAAACTATCAAGCATAATATTTTTTTTAAACTAAATTGGGGGGGGGGTGTTATAGATTCTAGGAACTAAGTTTTTTGTGTGATCAATCATGGAATCTATATATTTTTGTTATAGTTTTGGAATCGAGGATTACAACATGATGGAGGAGTGATATTGATGAAGGAAATATGAGAATGGATTAAGGATAGTGGTTTCACGAGTTAGACTATGAGAGTACTTAAGAGGTGTGATGGTGATCATTAATTAAGAAAAGGGTTACCAGAATTCATCCAATGATAATGAAAAGGTCCTGGTTAATATAGTTCTGAGTATTATAGTCAAGATTTATGGTGGAAGAGGAGGTGATGGTGTTGGGAGAAGATGCAATTGAATATTTGGAACTTTTGGTAATTACAATCTACATGATGTGAATCTTGAAAGATCACATGCCTTATGGACCCCCTTTGTATGATATCTAGGGTTTATTTCAAATATAAATATCACACAACCATGTACTTGATCTATATATCATGTGAACCATAGGCCAGCAACTCGGCATGTACTATCCAAGGTACATGAACACGGACACAGGAAGTGTACATGAACATGTTTTGAGTACACGAATATGGATAGGGAAACATGCCTGAGTACATGGTCGATCTCTACATGTCAGGTATAGAACCAAAATATTGTGTATATGGATAATAACATGTCATGTGATATGGTAGGACACATGAAGAACTGGACTTAGTAAGACACATTGTGTGACCTATTGGGAATGATTTATACTTCTATAGAACTTAGAAAAGTTTTTCTTAGCGTGAATTTTTCCTTCTTAATCCATAGGGAGAGTCGGGTATCTCACCCGATTGGACAAGGATCCTCCTAAAATGTAGAATCTCTCCTATTCGAGAATAAGCATGGTGGGGATCCTCTTCCTGTGGGATTTATATAGAGTAAGGTATTTCACCCACATTACTGGGCTACGGAACCTCTATCTTCAGAGTATAATTTTTTCCATATATAGATCTCATATAGGATAGGGATCCTCCACTATAGTTTGGTATTTCATCCAATTTTATGGAACAATGATCCTATAATGTTATCATAGGGAAGGGACTATGAATAATGCATGAGAATATAGTAAATGAGAGTTGGGATGACAATATACATGTAGATGGTTGATAAAAACCATACTCTGTAGCTTGAGTGCCTCTAATGACCATTTCTGAGTTATCTACCTTATTATCATTCCTTGTACACCCTCTATTTTTTTATACGAGTTGGTTTAATCTCTATTGATTCTTTATTGTTTATGATTTGTGGTTGTTTTGTGATATGAGATGGATCACTCTCTATTGATGATTTATGCTTTTATAATTTTGGGACATCCTACTGGGAATGTATATACTCACTCCCACATGGTATCTACCCATATGTGTTGTGTCTTGTGAAAATGATAGACCTTTTGAAAGAGTCCATGGAGGACTAGGATCAAGGGAGAATAGCAGTGCTGTATAAGGGAGATAACTGGTAAATGATTTTTTTTAGATACAAACACCCTTGCAGAAGGTTGGACCTTATATCTGGTAATTGGGTCTGTATTTTCCCATTTATAATTTATCCATATTTTTTCATACTATGATGTGGGATATTTGTATTTTTTAAATGATTTGTGTTCCAACTAGTATTTTACTTTATTTCATTACTTAGTGAATGTAGATATGTGTTCTTTGGTACTAGAACATTAGGAAAAGTCCTCCCATGTGTTTGATATGCCTACTTGGTGATAGACTCTAGGCCCTAGAAAATCAGAGGTAAGCTTGGGGTGTTACAATTAGATTACTACCAACTATATGGGCCTTAGTGGTTTGGGTTATGAAAGAGTGGTATTAGATTATAGTTTGTATTAAGACTGGAGTTTGGATATATTTAGCTGTGAGGACTGGTTTGGAATTAGGGAAAGAGTATTGAAGTGTCTCATTTTTTAATTTTTTGAAAATCTAACCTAGTGATGGTACGATGAATAACATTTCCATGCACCAGGACTTTGATAATATTATTTTCAACTTGGTACATGGGGATACTATAGTTGTAGGGAAAACAATGTAAAATTCATCATATATGAATGGGTTTTGGTTTCTATGTCCTTTCCAAGTTAGCTCCCCTAATATGCTTAGTTACATGTTGCATATTTACTATTGTAGGATACCTACACAATGAAAAACTAAATGGATACCACAATATAATTGAGATAATTACCCACATAGTGATGTGGCCTCAGTGTTGGGACCTAATCATGAGATAAAACCTCTAGGTGAATAGAAAATGGTACCCCTCATTGAGTAACATTATGACCCATCTCTGATGGTTTATGTCATTGATCCCTACCAGGTTAAGTAAAAATTGGTCTTAGAATATGATAGACACATACTGAGTGCACTTCATGAGTTTCATAAGTAGAGGCCACCTAGGTTTTGGGGTGGTCTAGAACCCTAGGTGGTAGAATATTGGATAGAGTCTATGTCATGAGTATTCCACCCAGTTAGGACTCATCTTAATCACATGGAGGTTCTAGATGTGAGCCTTCTCCATGGATCAATTGGTAGATGGTGTAGTGTTTTGACCCAAATTTTTAATGAGGTGACCCTCTCTTAGGTGGAGTTTTAGAATCTCTTTAGAGATGAGTACTTTCCAGTGACCTTGTGTCTAGTATGTATTCAGTAGATTCTGAAGATTTAGCAGGGTAGCATGACAGTCACATCACATGCAGTGAGGTTTACTAACTTCTCACGTTACTCCATGGATATGGTTCATGACAAATACTTCTTGTATCATACCTTTAAGTATAGAATTTGAATATATTTTAGAGATGGAGTAGTATCACTTTACATCCCTTCCTATACCAGGGTACTAGAGCAATCCTTTTTGGTTAAAAGATTATTTGTGGAGGGTCAGTGGGTGTTAGGAAAATCCAATAGTCATCATGAGGAAAACTTGTCAGTTGTAGGAGGATTATTAAGTGATTAAAAGTCACAAAAATAAAGTCACATAAATATTTTGACATAGACCTAGGTATCAGTGGATTAGGGTTTATAGAGAAGTTTAATTTAGTTTGAGGAAAGGTGATGTTACTCTTGTGATGGGTGAAGACACATTTTATGGGATTTTTTGACCCATTGAGAAGTGTTATAGAGGTAGTAATTAGATGAGATATGGAGGTAGAGGAAGCATAATGAGCAGGGTGATCTGATGCGAGGTGGACATGGAAGAGGAATTGTGATAGCTATGGGAGGTGGAGGATGTTATAATCCATTTCCACTTCTATCACCCCCATGTGGTTCATGCCAGGATTAAGGAGATGGTGGAAAAGGAAATGAATAATTTTTTGTAGTGGAGGATTATGACATAAAGGATTTGAGTATTATCTAAGGTATGATATGTGTCTTCTCTAATTTACCTATAGTTTTGATGGACATAGGAGAAATTCACCCTTTCTTTACCATATACCCTGTTCAAAACCTAGATATTCCATTAGAACATTTATGTCAACCTTTTTAATTAGAGACTCATATCAAGGGAGATCCAGAGATCATTGACTTCCATTAACAGTGTGAAATGAATCCTAGATGAGAGGGCTTTGTATGAGATCTCTTCATAGATATTATGAGGCCTTATGATGTTATCTTGAGTATGGAATGATTCTATAGAGTCTATGTATAGATTTACTATTTCAGATAAATGATATAGTGTATCCCTATTAATGGGAGGAGATTTTCATTAATTTATGAGAATGAAGCTCAGGTAGAGTAGGCTAGGATTATATACAAGAGGATTCAACTGATTCTCATATGTTTTCAAGTATGAACCTTGGATAAATAGATTCCATGGTCCTTTAGTTTTCTATGGTAGTGGAAGAGTATGAGGACGTATTCCCTAAGGGTGTGCCAAGATTTCCTCCCGATCAAGAGAATAACTTCTATATATACCCACACCTAGGGACCACCCCAATATCTACGCTATCATATCATATGTCTCCCATAGTGTTGTGAATGCTAAAGGTATAGTTAGAGGATCTGTAGAGGAATGGATTCATTAGACCTAGTATGACCCCTAGTAAGACTTGGTGTTTTTCTCTAAGAAGGTGGACAAGAGCTTGAGGTTATTCATGGATAATAATTATCTGAATTAGGAGTCTATTAAGAATAAGTATCCACTTCTAGGAAATTAATTATTCAACCAATTGAATGGGGATAAGTGGTACTCAAAGACCAGCCTCAAGTCTAGTTATCACCATCTCCGAGTTGAATAGGAGGATATATCAAATATTTATTTTTGATGTCAATATGGTCACTATGAGTACTTGGTGATTCCCTTCATTCTAATGAATTCTCCAACAGTGTTCATTAGATGCATGAATCATATTTTCATCCATTCTTAGAACAATTCTTGATAGTATTCATTGATGAAATTCTATTGTACTCAACATCAAATAAGAAGAATACAAGACATTTGAAGATGGTCCTAGATATACTATGATAGAACTAACTTTATAGGAATATCTTGAAGTTTTAGTTTTAGATTTGAGAGGTCCACTTCCAAGGACATCTCATCTCAGATGATGGAATAATAGTGGACCCAAAAAATATCAAGGCTGTGCTATCTTGGGATCCACCCAAGAGTGTGATCAAGAGGAAAAATTCCTTAGGTTGATAGGCTGTTATCAAATATTCATGCTCGATTTATCTAGGATCAAGGCACCCATGACTTCCTTGAATCTAAAGGGGAGTCATTTCCTGTTTATGGTTAAGTGTTAGTAGGATTTTTAGGATCTATGGTAGAGGTTGATGATCACCCCCCATCTTGAGACTTCCATAGGAGGGTGTTGAGTATGCAGTGTTCTGAAATACCTCTAGAGTTGGTCTTGGATGCATTCTGATGAAAATATAGGAAGTGATTTCTTTTGGGTCCCAAGAGCTGAGAACCCATGAGTATAATTATACGACACATGATTTGGAGTTGGAACTAGTAGTTTTTTCCTTGAAGTATTAGGGAAAATATCTTATGGGAGAGTGATTAATCATCTATTCTAACCATAAGAGTCTTAGGTATTTCTTATCATAGAAATATCTTAACCTAAGATAGAGGTGATGGTTGGAGGTCCCATATGACTATGAATTTGAGATAGTCTATACTCTAGGTAAGGGGAATGTAGTGGAAGATTATCTTAGTCAGAAATCCTATTCATAGTTTCCTAGTGTTGAAATAGAGTAGTTGGCCTTGTTGTAGTCAACCTATATGGATGAGGGTAGAGTGACATATCCCCAGTTGATAGTAGTGATCCCTACACTTCTCTATAAAATCAGATAAGTGCATCTTAGATATATTAATTTCAATGTCTCTTGTAACTATATATCCATAGTATATTAAACTAATGGATTTTTTGAATGCGGGGATCTTGACATCCTTTTCTAAGGATGGACATTGGTACTAGTCCCACTATGAGAGGAGGTGTTGATGGAGTTTCATAAACACACATTATTAGTGCATCCAAGAGTGGAAAATATGTATTGGGACCTTCAAAGTTAGTTTTTTTTCTAGGGATAAAGCATATTATAGCTAAGTTCATCTCTAGAAACCTCAATTTCTAGTAGGTAAAGGCTGAGCATTATGTACTAGTGGATTTAGTCCAACCACTTGATGTGCCAGAGTGGAATTGTAATTTTATCTTCATGGTTTTTATAGGACTTTTGTGATTATATATAGTTCATGGTACTCTCTAGGTGATCATATACAGACTCACCAAGCCAACACACTCCCCAGCCATCCGATATTATAGTTTAGTGGATAGTTTTGGATGCTTTTACATGCAGGAGATAGTTCAAATTCATGTTATCCCCTCAACAACTTTTTTAAACCATGATGCTCACTTCATATAACAATTATTGATAGTATTACAGGAGAATTTTATGACTTAGTTATGGATTATCACAATGTTATAACCCTAGATAGACAACCACACTGAGCAGACCATTCAGGTCCCAGAGGACATGTTGTGTGCCTTCGTGTTGGATTTTGGCCAAATCTAGAGTTTTCATATAAAAATCCTTACTATTCCACCATTGGTATGTCATCGTTCAAGGATTTGTATGGGAGAATCTATAGGTGACCACTTTACCTGATAGGGTTAAGAGAGACAATGCTTATGGTCCCAAAGTTAGTGTAAGTGATAACATATAATGTATAGATCTTCTAGGAGTGGATGAGGACTTACAAGAGTTGTCAAAAGTCCTATTAAAACCAACAATGAAAGCCATTAGAGTTCTATAAGAGAGAAAATGTGTTCTTGAAGGTCTCACCCTGGCGAGGAATGCTTATATTTGGTCAAGGTGATAAGCCATCTCTAAGGTTTATATGCCCCTTCCAGATACATCGTAGGGTTGGTTAGGTGGAATAATGATTATCCATGCCACCAAAGTCACATCAGGTGCATGTTTTTTTCCATGTGTCATAGCTAAGGATATATTCACATGATTTGTAGAACATTATCGACTGGGGAAAGTTATTAATTGATTATGGAGTTACTTTTTCAGAGCACTGATGGCCATCGAGGATTGACAATAGAATATCCTTTATGGGTGATTTATTCCCTTAGTGTGTGTTCATTAGCAGTATGGGAACCTTTAGAAGGGAACCTATGATTGAGAGAAATAGATATGAGCTCAATACCCTTACATATTTGAGGTTTGTTTTCTTTTCAGGACAAAAATTCCTAAAGTTGGGGAGAATGTACCAACTATATTTTTCTATATAAAACTTTAAAAAATTTCAAATAATATTTTATGAATAAAGCATGAATCTAGTGAGGAGTTCCAGGCCCTATGGAGGATCATTATTTAAATATTAAAAATAATAAATATATTATATCATGTATGCATATTTTTATTATAAATAATGGAATATATGATAAATAGAATATTAGATGTGAAAATTGAGACCATCATTAATTTTGGAACATAGGGTTTTCCCTAGGTGTGTCATAAAGTTCACACTCATTATACTTCATGTATATGCACAATCATAAATGGATTAGATGGATTAAAATAATTAAATAAACTAATAAAATATTTTATAATGTCTAATTAATGGAAAATCTAGAGAAAACATCAATTTAATCTCCACTATGAAAAACATATAGGGATAACTGCATAACCTTAAGAGGTCACCAATATAGGAGGAGTGTCATTATAGGGAGTTTTTTCGACAAATGATCAAGGGATAAATGGATTAATGATAGGATTCCATAGGGATCATCAACAGAAATGAAATTATTGGATCTCACTAGTGGAATCAATTCAAGATTTTTCTTAATTAGTGATCGATATATTCTTCTATATAGGGATTTGATTCTGTATAGTTTAATTCCCATGTTTAAAATTTTTGTGATGAACACTTATTAATTCATGGATCATTCTTCATTTATTGTTTTAATTTTATTATTAGAATTATGAAATGCTGATTGATTCAAAAACACAATGAGCCTTGATTTTCTATCAATAATGTTGTCCATGAATAACAAATCCAAAATCGATTTATCACTTTTTTCTTCATGTATTTCTCCCTCTATTCCACATGTATCCATCATTAGTGTTCATTGACCAATAGTTTGACTGATTCTGGGAACGAAATTCATTGATAAATCAATCATGGGTTCTAAAAATTATTATTATTAGTTTGGAATCAAGGATTACAACATGAAGGAGGATAGATATTGATGCCACAAATCCTTAGACGGATCGAGGATGGTGGTTTCAAAAGTTGGATCTTGTTGTAACTTTAGAGGTGTAAAAATGATCATTACGTGAGAAAAGGGTGGATGGAATCCATCCACTGAAAATGAAAGGGGAACGTTCAATGTAGTTTTGAGTTCTGTGTTTGATATTTTTTGTGAAATAATAGGTGCTAACATTAGTAGAAGATGCGTGTCAAGATCTTTAATTTCTTAAAAATTCTAATCTACATGACATATAGTTCATAAGAGAACACACTGGGAGAGCCCTCTTCATGTGGAGGCTAGGGTTTACATGGAAGATAAATATCATATGACTATGTACTTGGTCTATAATCTATGTAACCCCTAGGATGATAGCTTAGCATGTACCATCTAGGGTATATAGATATGGATATGTGCAGTGTACATAGACCTGGGTTAGGTACATGGATATGGGAAAGGACACCTGCCCGAGTACCTGAACTACCTCTACACACTATATATAACATCAACATGTCATATATATGGATAAGAAAATGACACATGAGATGGAAAAACACTAGTATAAATGGACTTAGTAAGAAATTCCATGTGACCTATTAGACATGCATTGTACTTCTAACAAGCTTGGAAAAGTTCTTCTAGGCATGTATTTCCATTTATTAATCCTATGGTAGAGTCAGGTATCACACCCAATGGGACACGGATCCTTTTAAAGTGTAGAACCTAGCCCATGTGAGTTTGAGAAGGGTAGATATACTCTACTTATGGGGTTCATACAGAGTCAGGTATTTCACCAACATTACTAGGGTAGGAATCCTCTATATAGAGAGTAGATTTTTTCTCATCTATAGTGCTTATATGGGAGAGGGATCCTCCACTAAAGTCTATAATTTCACCCACTTTTTGGGGTAATGGATCCTACAATATTATTAGAGGCAAGGGGCTATGAAGAATGCTTGAGACCACAAAAAGTAGAAGTTGAGATGACCATAAATGTGTCACTAGTCTAGAAAAACCACACTCTAAGGATTGAGTACCTCCAATCAGAATATCTGTTTATCTACCCTATTATATTTCTTTATTCACCCTGTGTTTTGTGATATGATATGGCTCACTCTCTATTGTTACTTTATACTTTTTGATTTTTGTCCATCCCATCGGGTATGTATACAATCACTTCTACATGAGATCTGACTTCAAGTGTCATGTATTATATAGAAAACATTCCTTTTGATGGAGTCTTAGGAGGACCAAGATCTGGTGAAGCATAGTAGTGTTGTGTATTATAGATAGCTAGTGAACGAGTTTGTTTTTGGAGACCAAAACCTTTGTATCAGGTTGAACCTTATATCTAGTTGTTGGGCTTATATTTTTCTCTTTATAATTTATCTACCTTATGTCATACTCTGATATGGGATATTAGTAGTTCATACATGCTTTTTATTCCTACCAGTATTTTACCTAACTATATTACATGGTGGAAGTGGAGATATGTGTGTGTGTACAAGTACATTAGGATAAGGCCTCCCATGTATGTGATATGCCTACTCGATTCTAGTTTCCAGTCCATATCCTTTAGGAGTTGGTATTGGGGTTTCATAATCAATTTATTTCCAACTAGATGGGAATTGGTGGGTCAGGTCATGAAAAGTAAGGATCGATAATGCACTTTGTGTTGAGTAGCGATCCAGGTTGGGTGACATGTTGGGTTATCCCAGACCAGTTCACTAAACTTTAAAATATAGTTCATTTTTATTTTGCTCCAAAAATAAGTGATGTTATTTATAGACACACCTCCAACAGTTAGATTCCATAAACCTCACGTTTAGTTGTAACAATATAAAAGTTGGTAACTTTTTATTCTGATGGATTCAGCAATGTACTATATCTTATAATTAATTCAATCTATGCTGCTAAAATGCTCTATCACTTTATAAAAACAATATAGTATGAAACCTCAGTTTTATGGAATTTCATGCACTTCAAATCAAAATTAAATTCACCAGATTTAATTTCAGTATATTTTTATTTGGAAAAACACTACTAAATTAAAAAAAACTTCTAGTTAAATCAAATTCATATTTAAGGGTATTGTGATTTAAAAAAATGATTCAATGGATTCATTAACTTAACAATATCCACCATTTTTAAAAGAATAAAACGTGAGAATATAATTAAGAAGATGGATAAATTTAAAAATAAATACTTTATTTAGATATAAAATGAAAATTTATTTCTCTAAATTTTGATCAAAGCATTCAAATAAAAATATCTTAGTATTCAAAGAAAAATCATTAGTCCAAAAAAAATTTACTTTATCAAACACAAAATTAATTCAAATCTACCCATTTGAAAAAAAAGAATAAATTAAGAATAAATAAATCATTTTACTTGCCCTAAGATATATTTTCCTCAATAAAATAGAAAAATAATTTAATTTATCAAATTTATCTCCCTTTATGATTTTCAAAAATAATCCCTTAGAAAAAATTAAAAGATCCCCCTTTAAGATAAACTAAAATAATAGTATAAAAAATTTGATAAGTAAAGACATTAAATATGAACATACAGGAGAGTGAAACAATTAATCTATAGAAGATAAGGGTAATAAATTTAAACCTTCTAGAAGTTATATCTTGATACCTATGAGTGATGTTCTTCCTTGAAATATGTTTTCAGATAATGTTCCAAAGAAAATTTCTAATATAAAAAAGTATGAAATTAGATTACCATAAAAAATTTAAAAATCACTTAACTATTCTTGAGATTTTAATGATAAGTATCCATAAATTAGATAAGTTAAATGAATAAAAAAATTAGGGATTAAGACTCAGTGTTTTATAATTATTTGAATTCAAATAATCATTCTATTAATATCTAAGATGTTATTATAGAAATTTTTTATATTAGATCATATTTAAATTTACATACTAGATCATGTATATAAAGTTAAGAAAATTTTTGTGGATTATTTTACAATGAAGAAAATAATCCCTAAAAAACATAATATATGTTATGTTTAATAACAATAAGAAACTTATGATGAATGTAATTCTGCTCACTTAATTTCCAAATAAAGTAAAGTTACCTACAAAGAGAGTTAGATTTTTTTTGAAACAAAGGGTATATTTCCATTTTTTCAAGGAGTTTTTTAATGTTTGGAGATTGTTTTAATAGAAATTAGACATTATGATCTATTGATATTGATCATACCTAACTTTTTTTTAATATAAAAAACATATCAAAATTGGAAGGCTTAATGAATATATCATTAATCAATTTTTCAGTTCCAATAAACATGGGAATTATATCTCATTATTATGCGTGATCCTATAGAAAATGATATCATATATCTATATGCTTTGTGCATGAGTGATGTTCTAAGTTTCTAGAAAAATAAATAACACCTGTGTTATCTCAAAAAAATGGAGTTTTATTGAAACTCAAACCAAAATCCATGAGTTTGTGCTTTATCTAGAACACTTGAGCACAAAAACTTATAAATTACACATATTCAACTTAAAAAGTGGAATGTGAAACCAAGCGTTTCTTCTTACTCAACCAAGAAACTAAAGATTCTTTGAGAAAATAAGAATTTCTATAAGTACTCTTTATATCCAACCTATAACCCCCAAAATAACATTTGAGTAACTATTAAGTATAAAATCACTTCCATAAGAATAAAATAGGCTAATTTACAAAATACCTTTTAGATAATGAAAAATATGCTTAACCACTTTTAAATGTGATTCCTTCAGATTAGCTTGAAATCACACACATAAATATATATAAAATATAATGTATAGTTTATTATCCATTAGATATAGTAAAATTTTGATCATACCTCTTTAAAATTTTTGATCTACCGATTTCCTAGATTGATCAACATCGCATTTAATAGAAGTTCATATAGAAGTACTTACACAAGAATAATTGTTAAAACTAAAATATTTTAATAAATATATGATATATTTATGCTGAGTTAAAATAATTACTTTTAATTTTGTGTAATTTAAAATCCATGGAAAATTTAATCTCACCCATAATACTCATTTCAAAATCACTCTTCACTTGTTACAAAAAACCACTATAAATAGATTTCTAATCTGAAAAAATGATGAAATTAGCATAAATTTGAACAACTATGGTTTGTTTAAAAACTTTCTTCATTAAAATATTTGGATTTGATATTCCCTTATTAAATTATTTTGATGTTAAAACCTAGTTAATCTATCTATTAGGATTTTAGAACATGTTTAAGGTCTTTTAGAGTTTTGGTAAGTTTATATACATGTTATAGACATTTAACATCTTAAAAACCAAGGGTTGTTGAACATAAAATTCCCCCAGAACAAATATATTATAGAAATCACTTTTAATATCCATTTGGAATATATTAAAGTTCATATATTCTAAGATGAATAATAGGATTTGGGTAAACTCAATCCTAGACACTAATGAAAACTTTTCTCCATAATCGATGAAGTCTTCATGAAAATAACCCTCAAAAATAATAATTTCTTTATTACTTATGATTTATTAAACTTAATCACATTTATTTTAGAAATCACATTTGACTCTTATCACCATAAGTTTTTTAGTATGTTCAACTAAAGTCCAAACTCTATTCCTTTCAAATTTATTAATCTCTTATTGCATATCCCTTATCCAACTTTATTTACCCAAGGCATATTCTACCTCTTTAGTTTCAAATTTAGATATGAATTAATGATTCTAAAATTCATTTCTTAATGAACTATAAGTTTTTTCTGGTTAACTTATATCCCCTATTATATTTTTAATGGGATGATTCCTTAGGAACAACCATTTTATAGGTAGAAAGACATATTTTTTCTCTACTATTGGGTGTAATTATTCCAGTTAATTAACTTAAAAAATTTTAGAGTCTATTGGTGTAAATCATTGAGGATTTAATATCAGTTTTTTTTTGTTCAGTATCCAAAAAATTTACAGAAGTAATTTAAAATACACTATTGGGAGGTTTAATTTCCATAAATTTTACAAAAACAAAAGGACTAGTTTTATCAAATTTTACATGAATTGATTCCTTAATAACATTAGTTAATTTGATAAAAACTTGATAGGCCTTAATAGTTTTAGAATAAACAAGAAAAATACCTTCATAATCCTTGAGATAAAACTTGTGAAGATGAGATTTAGTATTAAAAATGGACACCTTACACCCAAACACTCTGAAATATAAGAGTTTTGGTTTTCCTTTTGTCCAAAACTTATAAGGATTTTTATTCTAAAAAGGGTAAAGTAAAGCTTGATTTATAGTATAGTAAGAATTAATCATGGATTCAACCTAAAAATTCTTAGAAATAGAATATACACTAAACAAAGTTTGAGTAATTTTTTGAATAATTCTATTTCTTTATCCAACCACACCATTTTGTTGAGGTAATCTGAGTGATGAGAATTTATGAGCAATACCTTTCTTACTACAAAAAAGTTTCAAAATCAAAAATTACAAACTCACCACCATGATCACTTTGGAATCAATGGTATATTTTTCTAATTTTTAACAGAAAAATTAAAAAATTTAAAACAAAATAAGGCTTTTGGATTTCATGTGAGAAAATAGACCTAATTAAATCTAGGGTAATCATTAAACAAGACATACACAAAGTCATTTCCCCCGATACTCTTGGCTTGTGTAAGACCAAATAAATCAATGTTTGCAAAATGTAAATCTTTAGAAGTTGAGACTTAATTGATTGTTTTAAATCTAAAATTATGATTCATACCAAATCAATAAGGATAAAAAATTCTATAGAAGTTAAACTTATGTTCTAGTAAATACTTTTCATTACATTTCTTATAATGTTTAGCTAAAGATGAAACATTTTAGTGTCCTAGTCATTTGTTCCAAAACTAATATAAATCTTTACTTGTACTTAAACAAGGTAAAATATGATGTTTGAGGTATTTTAGGTCTACTTTGTATACATTATCATACAAATATATAGATATAATGAATGTATATAAAATCCTTTAACCTTTATATCAGGTACATCTCAAACCTTGCAGTGTTTTTACCTTTTCATTGTTTGGGTAAGGCTGTGTAGGAATTTGAGAGGATACCTGTAATGGTGAAGTCATAGTTTTTCTGGATTCTCAACATAAAACCTATTAGTTATACAGCCTACTGGGTATTTACATGCCATGTAATATGGTTACATGAGGAGTAATTTTAAAAATAATAATAAATCCATTTTTACCAAAAGGTGACGGGTTTTTTATAAATTTTGGGATTTGTCAATTACACATCGTGTAATTGGGTTACACGTCGTGTAATGTTCCAAGTGATGATTCTAAATTGGTATATTGGATAAAAATTATATTTTATCCTCTTTGGTTTTCCTTTCTCTTGACCCAAGTTCCATTACCAGGCAATTTTAGAGCCCTAAAACCCTTCCAGGTTGTTCCTTTCATTGATCAATCGTTATTGCGGTTGCAGTGTGACTTTTTGGGTAAGAGTTATCCCTCTCTCTTCATCTCTTTATCTTTAACTTATTATATTTTGATAGATCATATTGGGATTTATGTATCTAAACATCGTGTTGATGAATCTTGTTTCTAGGTTGAGTTACTAGATCTTCTGCACCTTCATCCTTATTGGAGGGTTCCGTTGTAGAATTTGTGTTTCCATGATAAAGGTAGGTAGTTCTGTTATGATGTCCAAATTTGATTAACCATGAATTTTTGATTTAAATTCAATTACTTGAAACTTATTTCAATTAGTTTATTAAAAAACCAATTCCATTGAATTGGGGGATTTGAATGTGAAATTTTATTTTTGGCATGAAATTGGGAACACCCCACAATTCCATTGAATTGGGATGTGTTTGAGAAATTAATGGAATAATTGTGGAATTTAAATTATGAAATTTATTTGTTGAAATTGATTTCAAATTTTTATTTGAGGAAATGGATTAAAATGGTTTGGATAAAAACCTAGTAGTTTTATCTTTGAAAAGGAATGTTTTGATTAAAAACATGTTTTGAATTTTAAATGGAAAATTGGAACTTTTGAAATGGGGGTATGTGATGAATTATATTTTTAATAGTTTAAAAATAAATTTCCCATCATTGAATATAATAGATAACATACAAGCCTAGGTAGTTAGTGAGTTATTGCAATAATACTCTTTTGATGCTTTACAAATGAAACAAAACATAGTGAAGTAGGTCACATCCTCGATGGGATGGCGATGAGTCACCTTCAACCAGTTTCAGAGGGATGTGTGTATACATATATTTCTATGATCACCTTAGAGTGTGTGAGTATTCCTTAGCCTGTAACAATCTTACCTTTTGATAGATGACCATGTTGCTCATTTATTTATAAACGAGACATAAATGTGTTCAATTGTTTTACATACCTAATGAATTTATATAAACTATTTTATATAAATTTTTTATGATGCCATTTGTTTAAATTATTTCCATCATTTTAAATGTAAAGCATGAATTGTTTTAATTATGCTATGAACTATCATACCTATTTATATAAACTTGAAAGATTTAATTGGATAATTAAATATTGGAATCTTATTATGGAATACTTGGTGAGACCCTACTGGGATTTTAGCTCACACCCTACCTATGACTTTAGGTGTTTGTAGATTGTCTTCTTCCATATTCGAGCAAGGGTAAGGCGCCACTTGGTGGTAGTAGCAATTAATCCTTGGGGCTTGGAGAGTTGTTTCCATTGGGACTTGGGTTATCTTTTCTATTTTTATGGTACTTTTTTGTAGTAATTTAGGTTATTTATACATGTTAAACTTTTGGTACAATTCTCTCTATGAAGTTATTTATGTATTCATACTGATTTGTTTATCTGATTCTGCAATGTTTGTGGAAAATTATTTCCCACTTTCATTTTGAATGATGATAGGTTATAGTCACCAACTTGTGGGGATCAATAATTCCCTTCGGGCCATGTTAGGACCGATATGGTAATTAGGATACCAAGGTACCTAGGATGGTTTGTGACAAAGTGGTATCAAAACTCTAGGTTGAGATTCTTGTCTTGAAGTCAGTATGTTGTTTTGAAATTATTGTTGGAACTTAGGAGGTGGTTGTGATTAAGTGCCTGGCTAGATCTCACCATAACAAACCTTAAGTCACCAGGGGTAGTTTAAGAAATAAGTCTTGGGATTTAGTTCTAGTATTTTCCTTTATTTTTAATGGGATAGATTGAAATCCAAATCTTGTTTGTCTATCCGTTGGGATTAATTTCCCCTACTGCTCTGTTTGAGTGTTAACCCGATGTCTTCCTTATTGTTTGATGATGTTGTGTAGAATAATTCCTCCAAGAAGACATGTGAATCAAATCAATAAGGAAGCTGCTGATGAACTACAGTGAGAAAATCCTCTAGTGGACCTGAGTCTAGTTGAGGTGATCATTTTTACTGCCCAAGATTTGGGATAGGCCCCACCACCAGTTCTCATTCAGGATCCAACCATGGAACCTCATAGGAATATTCTCCAGGATCATTCTCAGAAGTTTCTTCACCATAATCCACTAATTTTCAAAGGATCCAATGATCCTCAAGAGACTAAGGAATGTTTGAGTATAAATTAAAATGTGTTTGAGTTCTTTGAAACACCTGATGAAATCAAGGTGAAGTGTGCCACCTTCGTGCTAGAGGGACCGATCAAGATATGGTGGGAGATGATGGTGATGATGAAGAAGCATGAGGGGTTAGAATGTAAATACTTCAAGTTTCTTTTCACTGACCAATTCTATCCAGATTTGATACTTCTAGAAAAGTCTATTGAGTTTTTCAAACTTGAGAAGGTTGATGGAACCATTATAGAATATACAATTTTTTTGATGAGATTGTTCATTTTTCACCTAAGATTATATCAAATGATAATATAAAGACTCTACAGTTCGAGTTGGGACTTCGAATGTATATTTGTTCTTATTTTTTCTTTATTAAGATTCCACCATATTCTTATGTGCTGGATAAAGAATTGATGATTGAAATGGACCTGGATGGAAAGTTAGGGTTGATGGGAGTTTCTTCTCCTCCCAGTGGTAGCATGTTTTCCTCTAAGGGGAAGTGGAAGAATGATGATTATCATAGTGTATCTTGATAGTAGGGTTTTTCTAAACCCCCTATTGTGTATGGAATATTCCCTTTTATTTTCTATCAGTGTGGAAAGTTAGATCTTTCTAAGAGGTTTTGCACTAAATCACCCAAGATATGTGGTTCCAACTAATGCTCGGGTCACCTAAAAAAGTTTCTCCTTGTTTATTCCACTCCATATAGTGGAACGAGATCATCATCAGCTTATAAAACTATAGGGTAATCAGATGCTTTAAGGAATAAGGGGTTCCATCCATAGGTATATGAAATGAATCTTCTTCATGTAATGGAAGAGTCTCCGAAGGAAGTTGATACTAGTCCAGGGACCGGGAGAGGTACCATCACTATTGCTTCATCATTGGTGACTGATTTATTTGATACTGGTACATATAATTCATTTATTTCAACCCATATTGTTAATATGATAAATCTTCTAATGGAGATTTTATCTTATGTGATGGTTATTACTACACCCCTTTAGAACGAATAGAGGGAAGGGCCTCCATATTCCCTCTTGTTCTTTCACCTTATCAAATGTTGAGCTTGCCTTGTGTTTTTTGGTTCTCTACATGAAACATCTTGATGTCATATTTAGAATGGATTGAATTATTTATAATAAAGTCCATACTTATTATTATCTTTGATGGGTCTCCTTTACCACACTCGATGGTGTGTTCTATTCCTTTCAAGGAGAATGAGACCCAAGTTCGAGTAGAGATGGAACTTATTATCTAGAGTTGGGGAAAATGATATATGTGTTGGATTTTGATCTAGATTGGGAATCTTTGAGTGGTGATCTCCCTCTATTTTTTGTTGAGTTTCCTGACGCGTTTCCTTATGAATTCTCTGGATTTCCACCAGTAATGTAAGTAGAGTTTTCTATCAATCTAGTAACTAGTACTTAATTAGTATTAATTCCTTATTACCACAGGGAACCTGTTGAAATGAAAGAGTTAAAGATTCAGTTGGACGATCTTATAGAGAAAGGATTTATACACCCAAATGTGTCACCTTGGGTGGCGCTGATTCTCTTTGCTAAGAAAGCCAATTATTCACTCCACCTTTGCATTGATTACCGAAATCTCAATCAAGTCATGGTAAAGAAAAAGTTTTTATTACTATGGATTGATGATCTGTTTGATCAATTTAAAGGGGAGAATTGGTTCTCGAAGATTGACCTTCAGTCTGGTTACCATTAGTTTAGAATAAAAGAGAATGACATTAAAAAAACTTCCTTTTGGAGAAAGTACATAAAATATGAGTACCTTATCATGCCTTTTGGTCTGACCAATTATTTTTTAGTCTTTATGGTTTTAATGAACATGATTTCCATGAGAATATTTATACCTTAGAGGTTTTATTTTTAGATGACATCATAGTTTACTCTAATTCTGAGGAGGATCATGTACTTTATCTGAGAGTAGTTTTGGAATTGTTGATAAATTACCGACTTTATTCCAATATCTCAAAATGTGATTTATCGATTTAGGAAGTGAAATTTTTGGGAGACATGGTGTTAGAACTTCATATATCAGTTGAACCTAAGAAGGTGAAAGCATTTATGACATGAGAACAACCACAAAATGTTTTAAAGATCCGAAGCTTTTTGGTTCTAGTTGGGTATTATCACCTATTCATAAATAAATTCTCAAAGTTGGATTCTCTGATGACTTCTCTAACTCAGAAAGGAGTAAATTTTTCTTGGAATAAGAAATGATAGAATTATTTTTTTAAGATGAAATGTCTTCTGACTACTACTCTAGTGTTGACTCTTCTAGAGTTTGGGTAGGGCTATGTGGTCTTTTGTGATGCATCATGTTCAAGTTTGGGATACGTTCTTATGAAAGGTAATCATGTCATTTCTTATGGATCTTAGCATCTTAGGCCACATGATAATAATTATATGAACCATGACATTAAAATTGAAGTTGCGAGGAATGCGCTTAAGAGTTGGTGGAATTACCTTTTTGGAGAAAGGTTTACCGTGTTTTTTGACCATAAGAGATTGATTTATATGTTCTCTCAAAAAGATTTGAATCTCCACAAGAGACGTTGGGTGGAATACCTATAATATTTTTACTTTGACATCGCCTATAACCTATAGAAAGGTAATGTCATTGCAGATACTTTGAGCATGAAACTTTTGACCCAGGATGTGAAAGAATCTTCAAAAGAGTGGAAATTGATGGATCTCTTTGCAAAGTTACATATTGGAGTCCCGGAATTAGGGGATAAGGTTTATTTGGCCAGTGTTATGTTGATATCCAATCTTTTTGAGATGATTCTTTAGGAATAAAATCTTTGTTACAAGTTATATAGCATTAGAGACACACTTTATGTTGGGGATATCATTGTTGAGTGGTTTTTCTCCAAAGAGGGAATTCTATGCTATTAGAATTACCTTGTTGTGATGTTAGAGATAAGGAAAGTTGTAATGGGGGATTTCCACAACTCTTAGTGGGTAGTGTGCCTAGGAAACACAAATATGTCCGATGACATGCTACATAGATTCTGGTGCCCAGGTATAATACAGGGCATTGATGAATTTGTCTCTCATTGTTATACATACCAATAGGTCAAGTTCAAGCACCAAAAACCTTCATGTTTACTTCAGCCACTTCCAGTTCCAACCTCAAAGTGGTATGAGATCTCTATGGAATCTATAGTTAGGTTTCCACGTACCCAGAGAAAGAATAATGCGATATGGGTTGTGATCGATAGGCTAACCAAATTGGATCACTTTTTACCCATTCATTATACAACCAAAGTTGAGAAGCTGGGAGATATCTATATGAAACAGATTGTTCATTTTCATAGATTTCTATCTATTATAGTTTCTGATAGAGATCCTCAGTTTACTTCTCGATTTTGGAGAGGCCTTCAAGAGGCACTGAGATCTCAGGTTCGTTTGAGAATGACATACCATCTATAATCGGATGACCATGCAGAAAGAGATATACATATTCTTAAGGATATTGTTAGTGATTGTGTTATCAAATTTTGTGGATATTGGGATAACCATTTGGGGCTGGTTGAGTTTTATTTTAATAACATTTTCCAATCTCTAATCAGAATGACTCATTTTGAGGCCTTTTATAGTCGGCCTTACAGGTCCCCGTTGTGTTGGACGGAGATTGGTGAAAGTTCCTTGGTTGGACCAGGTTTGGTTCAAGAGATGATGTCAAATATTCAGTTGATTCATCAAAGAATGTTGACGATATCGAGCCGATATAAATCTTATATAAATTGTCGTCATAGACCGTTGTAATTTTCAGTTGGTAACCAGATGTTCTTGAATGCTTCACCTTGTTTGGGTCATCGATGAATTAAGAGGAAAGGGAAACTTGATCCTAATTTTGTGAGACCTTTTTAGGTTGTTGAGTAGGTGGTTAAAGTTTTTTACCATTTAGTGCTTCCACCGTAGCTGATGTTGATGCACAACGTGTTCCATGTATTGTAGCTAAGAAAGTATATATTTGATCCATCTCATATTCTAAGTTGGAGTGATATTTAGATTGAACTTGATTTATCTGTGACTGAATGGATAGTTAGGATAGTTGATTCTGAAACAAAGGTTCTTTGTGGGAGGGAGATACCTTTTATTAGAGTGCTATGGAAGAAAAATTCATATTCTCATGAGACATTGGAGCATAAGGCACTAATGAGAGAACAATGGCCTCACCTTTTTGATATGGAATATTCTTGAAATGCTTTTTGGGGATAGAGAGTTTTTATGGTGGGAAGGTTGTAACATCATGATACCTTTCTATTAGGTATGTATCAATTATAGTCATGGTTTGCATTTTTTTTGGTAGAGCTGAGGAGGAATTTTGGAGGATACCTGTAATGGTGAAGTTAGAGTTTTGTGGGTTTCTCAGCATAAAACCTATTAGTTCTGCATCTTTCTAGGGATTTACATGATGTGTAATGTGGTTACATGACGTGTAAGTCCTAAAATAATATTAAATCCATTTTTAACAAAAGGTTATGGGTTTTTTTGGTGATATTGAGATTTTTCAATTACATATCATGTAATTGGAATACACATAATGTAATTTCCTGAGTGTTGTTTTTAAACAAGCATCTTGGATGAAAATTCTATTTCCCCTTCTTTAGTTTTCATTACTCTTGA
The DNA here is from genome assembly GCA_963277665.1 of Viscum album. Lineage (NCBI taxonomy): Eukaryota > Viridiplantae > Streptophyta > Magnoliopsida > Santalales > Viscaceae > Viscum > Viscum album. Next base: position 1,189,325,865 of record OY728164.1, read on the forward strand.
CCCAAGTGCCATTCCTAGGAAATTTTGGATCCCTAAAACCCTTCTAGGTCATTCCTTTCAACGATCGATCATTGTCATGGTTACGGTTTGACTTTTAGGTTAAGATTTTTCCCCATCTCTTCATCTATTTATCTTTCCCTTCATGGAGTTTGATAGATTATCTTGGTATTAACGGATCTAAACTCTGTGTTTATGAATCTTGTTTCTAGGTTAAGTTCCTAGATCTTCTACACCTTCATCCTTGTTAGCAGGTTCCATTGTGAACTTTGTATTTCCATTAGAAAGATATGTGTTTCCATTATGACAACCAAATTTGATTAACCATGAATTGCTTGATTTAAGTTCAATTGTTTGATTTAAATTCAATTAATTAAAAATTATTTCAATTAGTTTATTAAAAACCCAATTCCATTTAATTAGAGGATTTTAATGAAAAATTAGATTTTATGCATGAAATTGGGATAAATCCCCAATTCTATTGAATTGGGGTGTGTTTGAGAAATTGATGGAAGAATTGTAGAATTTAAATTATGAAATTATTTTGTTTAAATTGATTTCAAATTTTTATTTGATTAAATGGATTAAAATTATTTTGATAGAAACCCAGTGGTTTTATCTTTGAAAAGGCATGATTTGATTAAATACCTGTGTTGGTTTTCAAATAGAAAATTGGCACTTTTGATATGTGGGAATGGGATAAATTTTACTGTTAAGAGTTTAAAAAAAATCATATCATTGAATATACTAGATCACATGAAATCCTAGGTAGTTAGTGAGTTATTGGGATAGAATTCTTGTAAATATTTATAACTAAAACAAAATATAATGCAGAAGGTCATATTCCCGATGGTATGGTTATGTGTCTCCTTTGACCAGTGTCATAGGGACATGTGTGTACACATATTTCATGATCACCTTCAAGTGTGTAAGTATCCCTTAACCTGGAAATATCATACCTTTTTATAGATGACCATATTGATTTCTTATTTATATATGAGATATAAATGTGTGCCAATGTTTGTAAACTGTTTTACATGACTAATGAATTAATATAAACTATTTTATATGAATTGTTTGTGAATCCATTTGTTTAAAGTATTTACATCACTTTAAATGTAAATAATGAATTGTTTTAATTATGATATTAATTTCCATAAATGTTTATTTAATCTTGAAAGCTTTAATTGGTGAATTAAATATTGACATCTTATTATGGAATCCTTGGTGATACCCAACTAGGCTTTTATCTCACACCCTACTTGTGCCTTTGGGTGTTTGTAGATTATCTTCTTCCTGGTTTGATCAAGGGAAAGGTTCCACTTGGTGGTAGTAGCTGTTGACCCTTAGGGCTTGGAGAGTTGCATCCATTGGGACTTGGGTTGTCTTTCCTATTTTTCTGGTAATTTTCTATAGAACTTTGGGTTGTTTATACATGTTTGAATTTCAATACACTTATCCCTATGGAGTTATTCATGTATGTATACTGAATTTTTTATATGCTTCCATAATGTTTGTGGAAAATTAATTCCCACTTTTGTTTTTTATGATGCCATGTTCTAGTCACCAACACATGGGGATCGAGAACACCCTTTGGGCCATGTCAGGACCAGTCTGGTTATCGGGTTACCAGGGTACTCGAGCTAGTTCGTGATAATGTATCTTCAAAACCATGAATAGTAAATTTATCATTTATAATGCTCGCAAGGTAACCCTCATCATATAATTGAATAGTTCTAATAAGGTTATCTTAAGTCATAAATAATATAAAACATTATAAATTGATGTTCTACCAAGGAAAGATAAATAATTTATTCTTAAAATTTCACCTGGTGTATTTTCTCCAAATGTTACTCATCCACCATTAATATTTTTCAAGATTCGGAAGTTGGACTTATCACTTATCATGTGTCTATAACAACATATATCCATATATCACTTTTTCTAGCTACTAGTACTTATATTTTTTCCTTGAAACCAATAAAAATAAGTTCTTGTTCCCCAAACTTGGGTATTTTTACGTTAGAAAATAAAACCATAGGAACCCAGATCTATCCAACACTTCTATGTTGTATAGTTTCAATCACCCATGAAATAAAATCATTATTAAATAAAAAATTATAAACATGACTTAAAGAACATTGATTTTTTGATTGGACTCCTATTTACAATTTAGTATCAAAGGTTCAATTTTAGGAACACAATAATCAAACTAAAAATGAAACTTTCTTGATGTAAACCTATTCCAGATGATGTTATGAATGGTTTAAACTATTTTTAGATCATATTAAGATTCAATCTATAGTAAGTAAAATTATATATTTTTTTCAAACCACCCTATTCAAAGTTTAGTTTAACAAAAAAATTATGATCATAAAATAAATAACTAGAACTATATTTTGATTCTAATTTTTATAAAAGTTTAAAAATCTCAAAAGTAAGTTTTGAAAGAAAATTATTTTATATAAAGAGATATTTGTTAGTAAAATTATAGTCATTCTTAAAATTTAAATTTTTTTCTTTCCATGAGATTGAAATATTTAGTTATTTCTTAGAAATTACGAATATATTCTTCATTTTCCACATATTCTAAGGAAGTAACTCTTTCATCTTCAAAAAAATATGAGCCAAATTCATCATCTGAAGAACCTAGAAAATTAGAATTCAAAGTTAAATTTATAAGGGATTTAACTATTACCTTAACCGTAAGACATTTTTCATTCTTATAAATGTTTACATAAAATTTAATAATATTTTGTCTACCATCACTATCTTTCAAAGAAATATCATAAGTAGTGTCTCCACCACTTTCACTCACAGTATCTAAAGCTTTAAATATCTTATTTACTCCACTCTTTGATGAAATTATAGATTTAGTTTTTTTTAAATCTTGGATATTATTTCCTAATATAAACAATATTATTTCATTTATACAAAATAATTTTACAATTATCTTTCTTTTCATTCCTTCCCTTCCGATATGTTCTCTAATCATAATGTAAATTCGTATTCCCAACAATCTTATTCATTATTCTTGAAAGATGAGATAATTATATCCAGAGTACTATCAAAATTACTACGATATGAATAATAATTAATTTTTTTTATTTTAAATATTATTCCTATAAATTTTAGATCTAGAATTAACTACATCAGAAGTAACATTACCGAAAGTAGAATAAAAAGATACTACATTCTTTCTTTTATGTTTTCCTAATATCTCTTCAAGTTATTCTTATATTGAATTATTGTACCAATAAGATTATCAATACTTAACTTTATATGGTTATTAGCAATATATATAGCTATTATATTATATTCACACTCCTTTATTAATATATCAATAATTTTCTCCACCAATTGATCACCCAACATCTCTATATTGATAAGAAATTAAAGCCCATTAAAAACTATCATAAATCTATGATTCATTTGTGCTACACACTCACCAAGTATAAAATGAATCATTTGATAGATATCTCTCAACATATCTCTTAGAGTTTAAAGAACATTGGAAGTTCCCAAATGATTAATTTATAAATTCTTCCATATTCCATGAGCCATTTCACATGATGCAATTTAACAAGAGACATTTTGATTCCTAGAACAAAGTAATATATTCCAGACATTATATTTCACTTGATATTCCATATTTTCATCATGATTAAATATAGATAAATCTCTCCCTAGAGCCCAATAATTTTCATTTAGAAAAAAAATAAAATGATCCATGATATTATTTCTAATATATTTCTTTATTCGATCACAAAATTTTTATACTCCACACCATCAAATATTAGTGGTCTACTAGGATTTAAATTCTCCAACATTCCAACTGGATGTTTTTATATTAAAAACCTTTTCTCTAAAACATGATTAATATAAATAAACTGATATAAATTTTTTGATCATCTAATAAAAATTCAAGAATAAGATCAGGCTCAATATTAAACATAGATACCTCCTCGATGACCAAATGTTTTCCTAGAAATAGAAGAAAATAAAACTAAAAAGGAGGTGGGGGTGAATTGTAGTAAAAAAGAAAACTATAACATTTTGGCCCACCCAAGTTTTCAGTTCACCAAAAATTACAAAATACTGATAAAATTACAAATTAGAGTAAGTAAAATATAGAAAAATTGAATAATCAGCAAAACCTATGTATCTATAGTGGAAATAAAACAAGTATTAAAATAATTAGCACTGTAGAAATTTAAACAAAACACGAATTACTATTTAACTGACCAAAAATTCATTTAAAGGATATTATTAAAGGATAACACCATCCAATTAGGGAGGTCTTCACTTTAACCCAAAGTAGAAATAGAGTCTATGACCTGACTCTAGGTATCCCCTTTCAATCATGTAAGTCATTGATAAAACTATAAAAAACCCAAACCTTGAACCACCAAAATCTTCCTTGACACCACAGTTAGTAAAATATCCCTAGACTTGAAATTTCATCACTAGACTAATGAAAAACAACCTTCTTCCTAGCCCTAGAATCCACTAAATTAAAAAATTATAAAAACACACTTCTTTACACAAAAATATTCTCAACACAATAGTTAAAAAAATATCTATCTTCTTCATTAGAATCCCTCTATCATATTACCAGAAATAGATCTGTTTTACTTACCAGGAGCCCCTTGATCAAATTATTGGACATAGAATAATTAAAAAATAACTAATTTCCTTGAAATAAAAATTTCACATAATGGTAGTGCTTAGTTGAATAATTATAAATAATGTCAAAATGATTAGAATTATGGATAGAAACAAGTTGTTGCACAAATTCAGTACACAAATAATGTTTCAAAGTTCATTTATTATCATTCTATTCCATAAAGTAGTGGATATATTTATAAACATACCTAGAATGATCAAATTCTATAAAACTTAGATTTAGCTGTAATGAAATCATAAGTAGAGACTCCATCTTCTGATGGATTTAACAATTTACTACATCTTTTTAATGAAATCAATATGTGCTTATACAATGCTCTATCATTTAATAAAAACAATCTAGTATAAAATCTTTATTCTCTAAATTTTCATGTTCTCAATCTCAAAATTAAATTCATTGGATATAAGTTTGTTAAATTTTGATCCTATTTAGAATAAATAACTAAAATAATATTCATTTTAAATCTAATTCATATTTTAGTGTATTGTTATTTTCAATACAATGGAATAAAAATATTCATTTACTCAACACCTTTCATCTTGTTCCATCACTCAAAAATACTAGTTTACCCAATCCTAAACCTTAACCTTCTAAAATACATGATCTAGTTACTTCCCACATTCATGTAGACTTTATGATGATGTATTCATTTGATAATGGGAATATCTCATCCTATAAGATATCTCCCCCTGGGTTTTCATCCTTGATAAAGGGCTCTTGAAGTAAAATCAATCATGTATTCCTTTGATAACAAGTATCCTTCATATTGAAGACACTCATGGTATCCTCCCTCGCTTAGGCCATTCATCTTGCCTATTTTGAACAAGTCTCATATTTTTCAAGTATTAGATCAATTCCCTTTAGTATAATTAATGATCTAGAGGTACAAATAGGCTATTATTTTTAGTTTAAGTCCCTAAATACCTTCACTAAATCATTTGTTTGGTTAAACCCAAAATGGAAGATCATGTATAAGCCTCACACCTAAAAATTTATAGGTAAATTTCACCTAGTAAACCATACCACATGACTTTAAACTTTATAGAAATGGTCCTAGTTACATGAACATAAACTATAAGACACAGTGGTCATGGATAAATGACCTTAAAAGGAATAATATTTTTCATAGAATAATGACCATAAAATAGACCACTATTGACCTTGTTAATAGAGATATAACCTAAATCCTAATGTATATATGATATATATTATCCTATATTGTAGTGCATGATATAGTGATATTATATGGTATAACATATATATTATAAGATCCATATCATATGCCTTGATGGTATATCATTGGATAAGATATAGTATATCATATCACTACTACCTTTTCTATATCATATTATATGATATATTGATATCATAATGCATTGATATGCATGAATCATATGTGATGATTAATTAAGTTAGTTTAATATCATAGTTAATATTTAAATATCTTCCATTGTATGTTTCATATGATAAAATGTATAAGTGAATCAAATGAATTTTAAGTGTTAAATGCATGAGATGAGGGTTATGAATGTTATAATATCATGCAATTTACTCATACATTATGAATATATAAGTAACTTCATAGATGGATTGAGAAGTTTCCCAGAGGCCTATATAAAGTGGTCGAAGCCTTTTGAATGGTCTTCCATCCAATCTTGTGTGCTATCCAAGTATATTCTACCAAATCCCTATTCTCCTTATCCATTTACTTTGATATGTACAATAATATCATGGGTGTATAGGATGATCCGACCTAATTATTAGGTTATTTGGGTTTACTTGTGGATGCCACATAGAGGATGAATTACTTTTGTTGATTATTATGTCTTCTTATAAAAAATTGGATTAAAGACTAGTGTTGCAACCATATTTATTTTAAGGTACACATGTTATTCATTTTACAGTTTACATGGGTACAATTTCATATTATGGAGATCTTGGGTTTTTTCATTTCTTTGATCCTTTCCACAACTTGAATAAGTGATATTATATCCTTATAAATTCATTAGTGGTATAATAGAAATGAAATTATTTATATGGTTAATGAAATCATGTTTAAAATAAATAAAGTTGATATAATTTTTGATTCTATGTATGATATTGTTAAAAATGATACAAATCTTGAATTTTGGTTGGTCTTACGATATGTGATATTATAAGGAATCATAGTTTTAACTTATATGATATTGAATATCGTAATAGATGATCCAATTTAATTCCTTCTATTTTCAACACATCATAAGGTATGAGAAGGGAATCATAAAATATGGTGGAGATGATATGAAATCTTCATGTAGATAAAAACAAATCATCATATCATCATTATGATATTGGTGATATCATAAGATATGATTCTTAGGTGTCTAAGGGTATATCAGAGTCCATCACACCCTATCATAAAGTATGATATAGGTTTTGAACTGAACCATGGGTTATGATATGAATATACAATATACTAATATATATTGTGGATGTAAGTCATAGGAACATGTAGTAATCCCTGATATAGGCTTTGTGCAAAATAATGACTTGTGACATATGTAAGTTGGATAATATGATATAATATAAAATCAAAATTTTCAATTTTTTTTATTTTTTTAATTGAGTTAGATAATTTATAAAATATTTAAAAATATGGGAAAATATATTTTGAGATATTTTTTTAATTTATAAAGTGTTAATAATTAATTAATAAATGTTTATAAAAAATTTATTAAATGAATATCAATAATACTAATTGTTAATATTAAAATATATTGTGACATGACTTAAAATATGGATATAAAGTTTTTATGTAGAAATTATAATGCAATTTATAAAATTTTTATAAATAAAAAAATATAGTAAAAAATATAGAAGTTTATATTTAATTATGAATTATTCAAAATTGTTAATTTGAAAATTTCAAATTAAAAGGCCTTATTTGAAGAAATTATTTGAACTATACCAAAAATAGTTTTTATAATTAATATGATCAAGGTTTAAATAATATTAAATATATGATGTTTTTATAATGTAAAATCATGGGGTGGGTTTGGTATTCTGTCATTTGAATCTCAAAAAATGAAGCCTATAGATTATGTAAAATGTTTACAAAATAGATTTGGAATATAAAATGTTTATATTTAAAATATCATATATTTAAGAAAATTTCATATAAATGATAATATAATGAATTTTATATTGGAAATAAATATCAAGTGTTAATATTTATTTAATTATGGAACTTCTATAATGTATAGCTAAATTAAAAATAGTTTATAATGTCTTGAATTATGAATTGTTCATAAATGTTTATATAATGTCTAAATTTATGAATTGTTTATTTATTTAGTGTTATTACCTATTTTATTCATTAATATATATTTTTTTAAATTATGAATTGATGTATTCTTTATTTAAAAGTGTTAAAATACTTATATATATTATCATACATGCATTTAATGAGTTACATACTAGGTATAATAAATGATTTAGTATTCATATACCTTAATTTTTTATTGCACTAGGTCATGAGTATATATTAAAAAGTTGATTATAGGATATAAATGTTGGGATTTAGAATTATAATGGAACTGAGGTCTCTCTTGAGTTAGGAACTATATGTAGAGGGAATTTGGGTCTATGAGAACCTTCAGGTCGCATGTATGTTTTTGTAACTTGAGTTAGTTTAGTTTGGTTTCAAGAAGTGTTAGAGGTTCTTGGTGTATTAAAAAGCCACAAATCATTTTTTATATTTTCAGAAAGACGGTTTTAGGGTTTCCGGGACCCATTACAGAACATCACCATACCCATTACCTCGCAACCAAACAGCCAAACTACCATATAATTTCAAATTTCAAAAAACCAAAGCCACAATCTGCACTGCCAGTCACACCTCGAGCCGCACACACCGCATCACACCTCGAGCATTGAACCACACATGCCTGACCTACGCCGCCTCGATCCATGACCTGCCTCGGTAGACACATCACATCAATCAGACAAACCTGCATCCACTGGCCCACCAGAGAACTTCACCGGCGTCCATCTTCATCTTCACCATTGACGACCACCGTCACGCGCCACCCTTCATCGACGACGGGATCGTCCGTCTAATCCATGTTGATCATGGGGATCGCCCGTGTAAAATGGGTAGGGAAAACATACCCATGGTGGGTGTGGTCATAGGTGTGGGACACTGGGGATATTCATATATACCATGATAAGAGTGTCCAAGACCATTCTATGGTGGAAGGTGTGGTGTATCCAAAATGGCCATGTTTCTTACACCATTCTATATCGGGTCACCATGTAGGAATGCTTAGGCATGATGTTGTTGAGGAAACCATGCAATAGTGGGTAGCACTAGGTTGTGGTGGTGGTTGTTTTAAAATTTGTTATGATCAATTCAACCACTAATATTATGAGGGAAGTTTTAACGCTTAATAAAGGTGTTTGTGATCATTAAGGGGGGGATGTTTAATGTGTATTAAACCAAATTTATCCTCTATTAATTCGTTTATACCCCTCCCCTTCCTAGGGTTCCAAATCCAACTGATTTTAGGAAGTGTTTTGGGAATTTATCTTTCATTAAGTAGTATTTTAGGGCGATTATATCCTTATTGGGCATATACTTATTGATCTAGTCTTGTGGGATCTCAATATCTTTGTTTCCATTCCCCAGTTTCTAATATGACTAGGTTTCCTCCATTCTCTAGGTAGGTGTCTCTACATAATGGTTCTTTCTCATGGTATAACTTGTTGTTCTTGTATTTTCCTTTGGTTTGGATTGTGGAAATTATTGATTTAAAATATATTAGGGATATTTTTTATAAATTCATATTAGTTGGCATCAAGAATAGTTTTAAAGGTGGGGGGGGGGGGTTATATAAAAATAGTTTGAATCACATCACGTGTTCAATAAAATTCCTCAAATATTTTTTTGACTTTAAATGGGGATTAAAGCATGGGAGAAATAATTCTTTTCTTATGGAAATGTTTTATAAAATGATGATCATGATTTACATAAACATTTTCAAAAAACATATCACATTAGGAACCTTGAGTTTATTGGGTTATAGAAATATCAAAACCTTAGTGAGTGTGGCACCATAAGTGGTTATGATTGTGATATCGATAAATTGTGGAAGGAATTGGTATTATTAGGACTCACTTTACACCATATTAGTGTTCCTAGTGTATTCTAGTTATGTATTCCCATAGGCTAGATGCCATTTTGGGCTTTGTGATTTGTGCTTGGTTTTTTTCTTTATAGCAATACTCTTGATTCAACTACTCAAATGGTTATCTATTTAGATGTGGATTCTTTTACTACCACCCTCTATGTTATCATTTATACTTATTTCCATATTCTTTGAAATTTTAATGTGAGCTATTTTAAATTAAAAACAAAGGATATTTTATAAGAAATAATTTTAAATTAATTGATTTATAATAACTATTTTTTTTTTTAAAAAAATTCTAGAACTAATGGTTTCATGGTGAAAAACATTATATAGATTCATGGTGGTATCCTACCGGGTGTTTTCCTCACACCATACATATGACACTATATGTATGTAGAATTTTTTTAGGATATAGTTAAAGTAATGAGTGTAATTTATAAGACGAATTCTCATGGTTGATACTTCATGGTGGTTTGAGATGGCGGTGATGGTCGATCACATGGAGACTTGTTCTTATTTGTTTTTGGTCTTTCCCCTTTGAGATTTTTTTATTATGTATCCTGGTTTTGTACCTTTTATACCATGATGTGATATGGTTGTTTATTTTATCTTTCTATACATGAGTCATGTTTTTTAGGGATAAATCATTCCCAATGCCATGTGTGTTGATACTAAGGTGATTATTCCTAGATTGTAGAAATTGGAAATGCACTTCAGACCTTATATTGGGCCTGCTTGGGCGATGTGTCTAGTCAACCAAGGATGGTTTGTTACAAATTGGTATTATGGGAGGATGTTTTATAGGATGGTTGGTAGACAAGATTTAGGACCATCAGAACTCGAGCGATACGTGCAGAAGCGTGCCTATCTAGTTAAATTTTGTACCTAACCTAGAGTTACCATGGGTTGTCAGGTATTTTTCATCATGCTTTATGCTTGATTTTGGGGTTATTTAGCTAAACCTAGTTTTAGGTTTATTTTTCAGAAACTTTTCATATTTATACATTTATTTCTATTATTTTATTAAATCATTTTTATTCAAGTGAATAACTTTGGGTTCCTAAAGATCTTGTTTTGATTTTTAGATTTATTCCTAAGTTAATGAGGTGTTGTCTCTTGTGTTTATTAGATAATTCCTCCTAGAAGGATCTCTTTAAAATAATAGGGAATAACCTATGAGGAAATTCCCATCGGAAAACACTCCAATTGACCCTACTAAAGTGGAAATAATAATCTAGACTATTCAATCCCTGGGTCAAGTGGGTAATGTAAACTATGAATAGATGGTGGATCATGATTTGAAGTTTACCAAAAAAATCATTAATTCTCTATGGTGAAAAAGTAACCCATGAACTTGAGGAATGGTTTGAGAGGATAGAAAGTATTTTATACTTTTTGAATACTTTAGAGGACTCTAAGGTGGGAATCACTACTTATATTATTGAAGGACCTAGAATAAAATGGTAGGATTCTGTCATTCAATCTAATTTACTTAAAGAACTCACTTAGACCACTTTCAAGAAGGCCTTCAATATACAGTTCTATCCTAAGATGCTGTGTGTGGAAAAGACTAAGGAGTTTGTGACCATGGATAAAGGAGATTTTTCTATGATGGAGTATACTACTCATTTCACTAATTTAGTTCATTTATATCCAGAACTCATCAATAACAAACACCTCAAGGCTAGATGGGTTGATATGGGTCTGAAGCCTAAGATCTGATTGATGCTTATTATATTTTGATTTCTAACATTTTCTGAGGTAGTTGATAAAGCAACTATGGTTGAGGAAAACATAGTTGGGAAGATAGGTCTTAATATATATTTGGTTGTAGAAGGGGGTAGACATGGTGTTTCATCTAACCATAAAAGGAAGTGTAGTAAGGGTGTTAAGATTACATTAGGACTAGTTAGTGAGGATTATTCGAGACAACACCAAGTGGTTCAAAAAAATATTGTAAGACCTTGTTATACTAACCCTAACTCTATATAAGCACCTATATTTTTACATGATTTTAGCTAGTCTAATCACCTTAATCATTTTTATAGAAAAGTATCCTAGGGAAGTAGAGAAAGATCCACCCTTACCAAATTATCCCAAGTTCAGTCAGATGCAATGAAATGTGATGAATCTCATTCTTATGAAAATGGGGATACTCAAGAAGAAAAGAAGGTTTAGGTAGGTAATTTGGTTATATGTCTTTATATAGTAGATTATTTACTAGAATAATCTGAAGTAGGGCCAGCTACTGTGAGAGGAACAATACTTATTTCATCCTCAATAGTTCTGGCATTTTTTTGGTACAAACACATATCATTATTTTATATCCTATATGTTAATTAACCTTTTTGGATTATTATCAAAGATTGTTCCTTTTATTATGGAGCATTATACTCCATTGTTACAGAGGAAGAAACATGGTTTTAAATTTTTAGAGAGTTGGTTCATGATCACCGACTTTGATGTCTTATGGCATTTCCTAGTTCTTTATATTGATATCTTCAACCTCATAATTGGTATGGATTGGATTATTTTTTTAAATTTCATATCTATTTTTATCATCATTAAGTTTAATTTCTATTTTCCAATGGGAATACTCATTTTTTTCATGGTGAGTAGGATCCTAGATCTGGGAGAGCGGGGCTTGTTGTTCTTGAGGTCTGAATGATCTCATTCCAATTGTCATATATGATTCTTGACACCGTCGACCAATGTTTAAGTAGTCCTCTTATTAAAATTTTGTATTCTAATTACCTGAATGTTTTTCTTAATGATTTTATATGTTACCAACCTAGATAGAGGTAGAGTTTAGTATTTACCTACTTTTGATAATTAATACTATCTTTTTACCATCTTATCATATGGAACCCATTGATTTGAAGTAACTCAAAGTTAAAATTTAGAATATTGTGGACAAAGTATTTGTTCATCTGAGTGTTCCACCTTAGGATTCACTAATTCTATTCTTAAATAAGGCATATAGAAGCCTCTAGTTTTATGTTGAATTCCAGAAGCATAACCAGATGACTATTAAGAACAAGTATCCTTTTCCTAGGATTGATTACCTGTTTGATCAACTTAGGGGATTCTGATGGTTTTCTAGAATTTATTTTAGATATGGGTACCATTAATTAAAGTCCCAAGTGGCATATATTCCTAATATAGTTTTCAAGAATAGGTATAGAAAATATAATTATTTTATTGCTCTATTCGATCTTACTAACCCTCCTATAATGTTTATGGATTTGATGAATCTATTCTTTCATTAGTTATTAGACTCTTCCATGGTTTTTTGGTGGATGATATTTTAGTGTATTTCAATATGGAGGAGGAACATAGGGATCATCTAGATATTATTTTAATAACTCTTAAAGAATGTAAAATATATAGAAATCTTAATAAATGTTAGTTTTGGATATAATATTTAATGTTTCTATGCCATGTTATATTTGATAGGGGAATCTTAGTGGATCTTAAAATGATTCAAGTGGTGATGTCTTGGGATAAACCTATAAATATCATTATATTCAGAGTTTCTTTGACTTGTATTGTCATAACATGTGGTTTTTTTATAATTTTTAAAGATTTCATACCCTATGGCAGAGTTGACCCATAAGGGTGTTAAGTTTGAATATAATTTTAAGTTTCAAAGAATATTTAAGGAACTTAAGGTGAGGTTGAAATTAGATCCAATTCTTATTCTTCTAGAACTAGGTTTGGGTTATGTTTTTTTCTATAATTCCTCAGGTATGGGGTTGTGATGTGTTTTATTTCAGGGGAATCATATGGTGGATTATGTCCCTCACCAGCTATTCCCTTGTGAGAATAATTATCCTACCCATGATATTGACTTAGCTTTGGTGATGCATTCCCTCATGAAATGAAACCACTATCTCTCCAGAGATAATTTTACTATATATTTAGATAATAAAATCCTAAAGTATATTTTTACCTGGAGATATATAAACCTATACAATAGATATTGGTTTGATTATCTTCAAACTTTTGATTTTTATATTTCATACACACCGAGAAAAGTGAATGTGGTTGCCGATTCTTTGAGAAGGAAGTTATTGACTCAACACTTGAATGAGTCAATAAAATAATGGTCATTCATATGTTTGTTCACTAAGATGTGATGGATGTAGAATAAGATGATGGGAAAGTTTGCTTAAATTTTATGAAAGAGGGTTATTTATTTGAGTACTAGATTCATCTTGGATAAGAAAAAGACATTGATTTTTAGTGTTTTAGTAAAATCATTTATGGTGGGGAGACCTTGGGTGAATTGTCTCAATCTTCTGATGGATTCTTATGATTCTGAGGTAGATTGATTGTTTCAATAACTCTAATGCAGGAGTTGATAAATAATATACACATGACTAGTTGGTATATGAAACCTAAGAATACCAAGATATATTAGGATCCAAGACATTAGTATTGGTGGTTAGGAATGAGGCAATATATTTCAAACTTCATATCAGGATGCCTTACCTACCAAAAGATTAAGGTGAAGCACCAAAGACTTGCCAGTTTTTATAGCTTTTACCCATTATAGTATATAAGTAGAGTGATATATCCATAGAATTAATTTTTATTTTAACATAGAATCATAGTAGAAAATATGTATTTTTGGTGATAATTGATCAACTCACAAAATCATCTAATTTACTTTCAATTAAGGAGATGATGAAGGTATAATATCTCAGGAAACTATATGTATGAGAGATCATGAAGCTCCTTAGAGTAGATTCTGTGGCTATTTTTGATAGAGATACTCGATTTATATCTTGGTATTGGAAAGGTTTATAAGAGTAAATGTGTACCGAATTTAAGTTAATCACATTATATCACCCTTAGACAAATGGAAAGACTAAGAAATATATTCAAATTCTTAATTATGTGATTTGGGCTTATATGCTTGATTTATATGGTTCATGGGAATTTTTTTACCTTGGTTGAGTTAACCTATAATAATAGTTATCAATATTTTATTAAAATGGTTCTATTTTAAACATTTTATGGGTGGTCATGTATATCTCCTTTGTGTTGGGTGGAGTTGGGGAGTAGTCTTTTTAGTTGGAATGAGTCTTGTTCAAGAGATGATAGAAAAACAAAAATTGATTCAAAATAGGTTATTGATAGATTAGAGTGAAAAAATTCAATGTAGGCAATCTTCATCACCAGTTGGAGTTTGAGTTTGGAACTTAGGTTTTTATTAGGGATTTGACTCAGTTGGAAAATCATTGTTTGGGAAAGCAGGGTAAGTTAACACTGAGGTATGTTGGCCCTTTCAAGATCATTGATAATCTTGGGAAGGTGACATAACAATTGTAATTACCATCTCATTTTACATAGATTCATGAGACATGGTAGCATGAAGCACTAATGATGCAGTATTGACCTCACCTCTTTACAAGTATATAATCCTAAATACTTTTGGGGGGGAATAAAGTATCATGGTAGGGATAATTGATACACCCTTTAGGTGATAGGTATTTTTTGATCCTTGAGTTGTTTTAATTCAGATTAAAGAAGTTTTGAAGGCACTTTGTGTCATAAATAGGGTTTTTGGACTTTCTCTATGAAACATAGGCTAGATAACATCACAGTAAAATCTATGTTGAGCCTAGGTACCACCAGTGTGAAATATTAGTTCCAACATTCCCATGGTGGGTATGATTTTGGGCATGTGATGATGGGTACCTTTTTGTGGAACAAAACTAGAGTGGAGACTATCACAATATAGTGGAAGGAATTGTGGGAATAAAATCATTGGAGTTCTTACACCATGCCACAGAGGGTATCATTATCATGATTCTCAGTCTTGGTATGGTCAAGGACCCCACACCTTAGTGAGAAGCATCGAGTTATGGTGGTGGTTGGTTCAGAATTTGAAATGGTTGATTCAATAATCGATCTTTTGGAGAATGTTTCACCCCATAGTAAAGGCACATGTGATCAATAATAGGGTATGTTTAATGAATCTTAAAAATGATTTTACCCTCCAATAATTCATTCATCTACTCCCCCTTTTAGGGTTCCAAATTTAGCCGATTCTAAGAATGGTTCTAGTTATTTAACTTTCATCAAGCAGTAGCTTAGGGAGATTCCCTCTTTCTTGGGTTCATCCTTGTTGATATAGTCTCATGGGATCTCAATATATTTATTTCCAATCACTGATTTTGAAGGAAATAAGGTTTAATTTGTTAGAGAGCTATGTGTATCAATAAAATTGTTCCTTTTCATGACATACCATGTTTTTCTTGTATTTTCCTTTGGTTTAGCTTGTGAAAATTATTGATTTAAAATATGTGAGGTCTATTTTGTGTAAATTCATCTTAGTTGTCTTGTAAAATGGTTTTAAAGGGTATTTTTATTTAAAAAAAGTTTCAAGAACATCATGTGTTTGATGAAATACCTCAGAGATAGTTTTTACTCTCAAAAGTTTTTTTATTTTCAAGTATCAGAGTGGTAATGATTTTCATATGGAAATGTATTATAAAATAGTGAACATTATTTAATTGAACGTTTGGAGAAAACATAGCACATTTGGAAACTTGAGTTCATGGGTTTATGGACATATGAAAATCTTAGTGAGTGTGGAACTACTAGGGGTTATGTTTATGATATTGATAGACTATAATAGGACTCAGTATCATTAGGATTTGATTCAAGTCATCTTATTGTTACTTTCTTTCTCTAGTCAATATACCGATAGGATAAAGCCCATTTTATGCTTTGTGATTTTTTATTTGTTTTATTTTTTATAGTAATTCTCATACTTAAACCACTCACACAATTATATTTTGAGATATGAATGATTTTTGAATTATTCCCTAAATTTTATTATTCATGTTTATTTCCATATTATTGTGGCTTTGAATGTGTCTTGTTTTAAAGGAAAAACTAATGATTTTTATGAGAAATGTTTTCAAATGAAATTATTTATAAAAATTGTTCTATTTTAAATCTATAACTAATAGTTTCATGGTGATATACATTGTATAGGTTCATGGTAATATCCTATTGGGTGTTTTCCTCACACCCAACATATGCTTATGGGTGTATACAAATTTGGTTTTATAGGGTATAAGTAAA
This sequence comes from Viscum album, assembly GCA_963277665.1. Taxonomy (NCBI): domain Eukaryota; kingdom Viridiplantae; phylum Streptophyta; class Magnoliopsida; order Santalales; family Viscaceae; genus Viscum; species Viscum album. The sequence goes on from OY728164.1 coordinate 1,189,342,818, forward strand.
TTAAAGAGTGTTATGTAACAAATGAATTCTATTAGTTGATGTCACTTCATGGTGGTTTGGTAAGGGTGTAATGGTTGGTAACATGGAGACTTGGTATTGTTTGTTTTTGGTATTTCCCCTTTGGTTTATATTATGTTATTTCCCTTGGTTGTGTTCCATTTTTTCCATGATGTACTCTAGTTGTTAATTTTATATTTTTATACATGAAACATGTTTTGTTTTTAGGGTGAAATAATTCTCAAGGTTATTTGTGTTGATACCCAGGTTCTTGTATCCAACTAATGGAAATCGAGAATGCTCTTTGGGTCTTGTAGTGGTCCAGATCGGCTAACATGTTAGGTCAGTTTGGGTTGATTTATTACAGGGCCAAACTGCTCACTATCTTGGGAGTATATGCCCAATAAAGAAAAGTGGAGGTTGAATACCTGTCACTCCATGCTTAATTTTATAGGGATTATTGGATTCATATGATTCTAGGAATTTACATTAAAGGGGTTTATATACCTTATGCATGGGATGCATTTGGATATGTGTAAATATAGTAAGACTGTAATTTGTGTTAGTAACATAAAATCTAGGTTTTGTAAAGAGTTAAAAATCAATATGGTTTGAACATATTAATTTTATGGAAATAATAAAATTTAAAACTAAATTATTTAATATAAAGGGAATAAATGATATAATTTGGTGTGATAATAAGTTCCTTTAAAATACAAAGCGTTAGATTCCTTCCAAACAAAAAATTTTCAAGACCTCAATCATTCCTTATGGTTGACCCTAATCGTTAGGTTCCCATTTATGGAAAGAATATTATAGGTGACCCAAACCATTAGGTGCCTATATCTGATGTGATATTTAGATTACACTCAATTGGGAAACCCTAACTGTTACGATACCAATGTAATAGAGTTGTGATAATCCATATTATGAATTTGGATAATAGTTATCCATATAATTATCTAAGAAGCATATATGATATGATTTACATTATTGTATACTAGATATAGTCATGACTAATGTTATGATCTTAGTTGGGATAATTCATAATAAAATATGGATCTTGGCCCATTAATTAATATACTATAATTTAAAATGGGATCATCATTTTAGTGGGAGAACATTTAATAAATATCCTTATTAAATGATCTTAAAAATGGAACTAATATGATAAATATTTTATTGTAGATATAATTATGTCATCATCATGAAACAATAATTTTAGATCAATATTTGAGAAATAAAATCATAAAAAATTAATTTCCTATACTATTATAGATTCTTAATAATAGTTCTTAAGAAAGAAGAAAATTTATATCCATTATTGAAACTATGACATGAACAACTGAATGGTAAAGCTAATTGAAATGACAAATATAGATGCTCATGTGAAGTATAGAAGGATATACTTATGGTTTCAAAAGAATTTTTAATGTGTAATATAGTTAAAGGTACTTTAGTCTCTGATCATGGACTAAATACATTTGGGTGTGTTAATGACATGGAGAGACTAAATGTTTCCTTTATGGATTGTTTTCTCCAAGAAATTAATTCTATAAACATCATTATAAATGTTCTAATAGTGTAAATGAGTTTGATTAAATGTTTTAATTATTTCATCAATGTGTTTATGATAAATAAATTAGGCATTATATTTCTAGTTTCTAGTGATGTATTGATTTTACAAATGTTTAAAAGTATAAACTTGAAGAAGAAAATTCTGTTAGATGGTCTAATGGTAAATATTCCAATAACTAGTCAATATTTTTGAAACCTAAATGTGGAGTTAGGAAGGAGGGGAAATGTTTCCATAGTATGGAATATTCTAGGATATTTTAAGGGGTTTATAAAACTACATGGATATTCCATTTTAGGTATTTATAATATAAAAAAAAATTCTTTGATTTTAAAGTGTATATGATCCCAATTACATACTCTACCAATGTTGTGAATATACAGGAGTTCAAAATTGAGTTAATAACTAAAGGATCTTGTAGTTTTCATTCAGAAATAGTAACAATGATTTCTATTATGAGTATTTGGAATGCATCAAGATCAAATTTCTTTGTATAAAATATGTGTATTTGTATCTCATTTCTCTTATATAATAAGATATGTTATTTGATTGAAAAGAATTATTATGGGTAAAATTAGATAATGTTTTAATACACATGGTTATTATTCATAAAAATCTATGACATGGTTTGAGAAGGAGACAAGGATGAAAATAATTTATCTGGAATAAAATAGTTTTTTGATGGTATTTTTTAAAATATGAGGAATCAATATTATAACACCCATAAAAGCTGAATATTTTAAATAATAAAGTATTATTTTTAGAATATTTATTTAAACACATATAATGCAATATGATATATGGTTGGTAATATTTAATTTGTTAAATATTACCTTTGAAGGACATAAGTGTTATTTCTTAAATACAAATGAGTTTTTATATCTTAGAGTGATATTCTGAATAATAATATAGTTTTTAAGAAGCTATTGGGAGATTTTTTGGACATAAATGAGTTAAAATGTAATGGAAAAAATATTGTATCAGTCAAGATTCAAATTGAATGTCACTTTATATCTTAAAAGTGTTTAAGATATATTAGTAAAGAAAAATGATATAATGAGTTACTTTTTTTACTATAGTTATATCAAATAAATGTTTAAATAGAAAAGTTCCAAGACAATGATGATGAAATTAAAAAGTGTTTTAAGTGTATAAAAAAAGTTATTAACATTGTAACATTGTATTTTATAAAGTAAAGAAGCTTGGATACTATGTTAAATAATTTTAACATTATGAATATGATTAATAAGTCTCATTATTATTAAAATAAACTTTTTTCATAGATGTTACTCAATAAAGTATTTTAGTGAAGGGTTTTATCAGATGGTCACATAAATATGCAGTAGGAATTACATCAAGTTTTAATGACTTTAACAAAACCCTAAAAGCATAGAAAACATAATATGTCTTTGGCGGTCTATCATATGGTATAATATTAGATAGGTTATTATGTATGGTTTTGTTAGTACTCTTGATGGTGTTTAAGAATATAAAATTTATATCTTATACAAAATTTAGTTACAAGTTTTTCATTATTTCACATTGGATATGTATATTTTATGAAGTGTAATGATATCTTACCTCTCAAATATGACTTTGAGTTATATCTAATCAATGTTTTCATGGATTATTATAGATTTTAATGAAATGTTTGGGTTATCATGGGTAGGATTTTATATAGTGATATAGAATGTACTCATGAGACAAAAAAGGAGTTTTATATGCTTGATGACATTCCAATTATACCACATAGAGTGCCATACACTATGTATTTGGTTTTATAGGGGAGAATGGTTCATATTGAATCCCCATACACAAGGTTGGAAAGATACCTATGATAAAAAACTTTATACTTTAATACCTTTCTTACACCAAAAATAAGGATAAGCTAATCAGGGGGTGGTTGGGTATGTTACTGAGCATGTTGTTGGTTGAATATTAACCAATATAGGATATATCCTATAATATGACGAGCATGAAATTTGGGCCCATTGATATAACCCAAGAAGGGGGGGGGGCATTGAGATGTGGGGGATAAATCAATGGTACCTCTCTTTTAGGATTTTGTACACTTGAAATCAACCTCTATGATTTACTAGGATCTAATACACTCAAATATTTATCTTAAAACTTTCCATAAGGAATAAAAACTAAATAAGCTCAAGGAACACACAATTTTTACAAGGTTAGGTCCCAATGTGGGTACCAAATCATTGATGTGATTGGGGTGAGTTCAAGACACAAATTTTCCACTAAAAATGAATTACCTTTTATAAGTTTTTTGGGAGGTATCATTTTTTAAAATGGTATGTTTCATAACACTACATAGTATCCCACTAGAATAATAATATTTCTTTAGATACAATATTATTAGAATAGTTGAAGTAATATCATAAGAAAATATGGGTTGATTTAGTAACTAATGTTGATATTCCTCTCAAGCCTTCAAGATAATTAGGCTAGAGTATAATCACATCTCCAAGTTCTCTATACTCGAATATTTAGTGATAAATTCAGATAATTATTCCTTTATCACTTCATGTAGAATAAATTATTGATTAACCAATTGATAATCTATATTCAATCTCAAATTACTAGATACTCAGGCTCTTCAATTTTTCTTCTCTCTTTAATTCTCAACTTTAGTCTTTGTATTTCTATCAATATATCATATTCTTAATTCACACATTTTTATTCTCATGATACTCACCTTTATCAGGAATTATCAATATTACATTTTTGATTTTATTTTGAAATTAAATATTTCTTAGTTTTTAGATAATTTTTCTAACCAAATGTTATAATGAGTTTCTCTACATGTTTCCTAAATCAATTGTTCATCTAGGCATGATCCCATGATCTTAAAATATTTCTTTATTATCTAATCATTGTCTCTAATGATATTCTAAAAATTATACTCTTCACATTTCTTCTAATTTCAACTGATAAAATAAAAAACTTAGGTATTTCTTCAGTAGTGATCACAAATAATTTTTAACTATATTCATTTGTGAATTATAGAAGGTTTGAGTAGTGATATCCTCTTTTCATTTCACTGGAACATCTTCACTTGACATATTAATCGTTCTTCTTCATAGTGTAAATAATGTATTCATGATATTATATTAAAAAACTCATATGAAATCTATTAAAAATTATTTTATTGTGATTTACGAATTTAAAAACAACATAAAATTACAAGATTTGATTTCTAAAATGATATATTCTATAATTTCGTGATTTCAAATTTATTTAAATTCTCAAAAATTACTCTTACTTGAACATACTTAAAAATAACATGATAATAATTCTTTAAATAATTTTCTGGAATCATAGTCTCATTTTTGATGTTTTAATCAATGAAGATCAATTTTGGAATCAATTGATATTTTTTATAGAATACTCTTCTGGAGTTTTTCAATTTTAAAAAATTTGACATTTTTTCTAGATGTTGGCCTCAAAATGAATCCTATAAAGTATAAAATTCATACCTATGATATTCAAAGACATTACATGCCTTTATCAAATTTTTATACACTAATGAGTTTTTTTTATGGATAAATAATTCTTATGAAGTCTTATATGATCCTTAAAAACACAAGGAATAACCCTTACGAAGTCTGAGATAATCCTTAAAATCTCAAGGAATAATCCTTACAAAGTTAAGAATCATCTTTACAATATCAAGAATCATACTTAAAAACTCAAGAATCATCCTTATGAATTAAACAATGATCCTTATGAAGTTATTTCTGATCCTTATAAAGTCACACCCATGCTATTTTTCAGACCAGCTACTCTGGATGATCCTCACAAAGTCATTACTTTGAGAATTTTCAGCCACAGGTGAAAAAATTTGGATTACTACAAATAACTACAAAACCTGTTGAATTTATCTCAATACTTATCATATCACCTGAAAAAATTATGAGAAAGTTCAAAGACATCATCATTGATTTCAATAGATTATCTAATATAGTTGACAAAAAAATTAAATCCTTCAATAATTCAAAATGTTTCTTTAATCTCCCCCTTTATATTTATTGTCAAATTTATTTAACTATATTTAAATTTATAAAATCAACTTATCAATTTTCAAGAACTCAAAAAATAAGACTCTAATTATTAAATCGTATCCTTTCTTAAATAAGAAGAATCTTGACACCCCACTACCAGTTGAGGTAAATTTTTTGAGATAATTCTATCTCTAGAATAACATAAAATTTATTCCAAGAGATATATATATTATTCTTCTTAATTCATACACCACAATCATTATTCTCCACCACTAAAAAATTATAATAGCTCCAGATTAAAAAAAAGATAAGGAAATAATTGCACACGCTCATACTTTGACAATGAGGTGTACCACTATCTCTTCCTTTTTTTAATAATAATCAAAATCCTTATTGGGGAACATCTATAACATACTCAATAAATAAGGGAAGTCTAAAAATAAAGTTTTAGCCTTAATTGTTCAAGTATCTCTCTGAGAATTATTTTTGTGAATACATCATCAATCATATCATGTATAGAAATATATTACAATTTTATATCTCTATTTCACACTTTTCATTTATGAAATGAAATATGATATCAATTTGCTTTGATCTTGAGTGTTGTATATGGTTCTTTGATAGAACAATAACACTTTAATTTTTACAATAAATCCTTAATGGATTCTCAACATCAACCTTGAGATATTCTACCTAAATTTTTATTCTTAATATATGTGAAAAAGAAAGAGCTACAAAAATATATTCTATGTAGAACCCCAATACATTACCATATTTTCCTTTTATAATAAATTTATTTTGTTGATAACTTACAATATATGTAACATCGGGTTTAAACAAAACACTATTTAGTCACATTTTTCACAATAAATTAAATTAAAACACTTATAGAGAATATATATAGTGAATTAATATGTTATATATCCAATTAAATATTTTTACATTCATCAAATATATTTAATAGACATAAGATAAGAAGAAACCCGATATTACACATAAAATTCTATATTTTTATAAAAGCAGTTTTACCGCATTTTAATGGTGCACCTATTTTAAATTTAATTTAGACAATTTTATAAATTTTATTTTAAAAAAATTAAATTATTATTTAAAATATTAATATCAAAATTTAATTTGGTTCAATTTTTGGTATTTTTCTGAAAAGTTTCACGTTTCGATGAATAGTGATAAAATATTGCATTTTAATTAAAACCGTTTTTTCTTCTGAATAATTTATAGTGTTAAATTATAATTTTAATTGGTTTTAAAGTATAATTATATAAATTTTTATCATTTAATCTAATTTATTTCATTTCAATGAATTTTCCATTGAATTTGGATATAAAAACATTTCAATCTTTTGAATGTTTTCACTTTAAAAACTCATTTTCTCATTTCGTTAATGAGATTAATTTTAAATTAATTATTTCAACTTTTTTGTTTTTAATTTTGAAAAATGGATTTCATATTTGGAATCATTTGGTAAAAATTATGTAAATATGTTTCTTTTATTTTTTTCATTTTGAATATAAACTTTAGTAATTCTTTATTAACATAGTTAAAGGTAAAATAAGTAATTAAAGGTAAATATAATATTATAAATATTATAAAATTACACTAAAACTTATAAAAATTTCATTTTATGAGTGTATGTTGACAAAAAGAATCATTGTGATGATATTATAACCTTTGTAAGCCACTTGAATGAGAGTATAACATTTATTTTATTTTATTTAAAGAGAAGTTAAAGATGTCATCGTCATATTTCTAATAACTATATCATTTTTAATATAAGGTTATACAGAAGATAAATTATACTATAAATAGTAAATTGAAATATAAAATGTTTATATTCATCATGAAAATTTATTTTAACTTTTTAGGAAATAAATAATTACTTTAAAGGCTTATAAAATGATGATTCAATAATTATTTAATTAATGGAAATTTTAAATTAATGATATTAAAAATATTAAAATAAATATATTTTGAGATAAATAGTGTAATAAAAGAATTTTATATATTAAATATACATATTAGTGATGTATAAAATGTTTTTTTGAAGTTATATTGTTTATTGATATTTTTTAAAAAGGCAAGAAATGAATAGTTTCAAAATTGACATTAATGACATTTTAAAATAAATATTATTTTATTAAGTGATATAAAATTCATAAAAATATAAAATTAGTCCAAATTATTGGAATAATGTTTAAAATATCATACATAACTTATTTATAGTTATTTTGGAATCTTATAGTAACTATATTAACTCTTAAAGGGTAAAAAACCAAGTTGCCACGGTAAGAGTTAAATGGATTAACTAAGGGTTAAAGCCAAAAGATAAGGGTAAGAATGTGACCTAAACTTGTTTAAAAGTTATTATTTGAGTGTATTTTTATCCATAATAATATTATATTTTAACTAAATCACTTTTGAGCCATTTATAATTGAATAATAATTTATATTAATTTAATATTTTGAGAGTTTTCAAAAGTTCCCCTTACCTCTATTATAAAAGGGAACCTCCCCCATCACTTCCTCAAACAACTTTGAGCCTTATATATTAAAAAAAATCTAACCATTTATCCTCCTAACATCATTATACAAGTTATATAGGTACTTTTCTTTCAAAAATACCAACTCTATATCCCTTGAGAAGAGATCTAATAGAATTCCACCGAAGAAGATGTAATGGTTTTACCAACTCATTGAAGTTCATTTCTTCTTCTAATTTCTATTCATGTGTTGTTTCCATGATAAATTAATTAATAAAATATCATATATATTATGATATGTTATTATGATTATGGGAAAACCATATTCCACCTTTAATCCATCCTACAAAAAATTAAAGCACCGTGCGTGAATACGTGTGACTTACCATCTCTGCACCGTGGTGTAATTTGTTTTTCATCACCACTTTATTTATATGGGTATAATTATGGATATAATGGATATAAATAATAAATATGACATGATATTTATTCTTTATAATTAAAATATCATCCAATTATTTACCCTTTCAGCATTAAGGGAATGATACCATCACTCATGTGTACGTACGACCTACCATCTCCACTATGTGATGAGATCCATTTTCCATATTAAAAATTAAAAAATGATTATTAAAATGAATATAATGATTAAATATAATATCTAAGAACTTAATATTATTTTTTATATGAAATATATATATCCCATTCATTAGAAACATTACTTACACGATAAAACATGCATAGTAAAATGAAGGAGTGAGCATCCGAAGAAAGGGTAATAGTGAAATATTATGAACAAAATGATATAATAAGATCATATATGATATAATAAATATGGATATGGGTTTTTTATAAATTAATAACATGATTTAAATCATTATATATGAGGATAAATCACATATAACTAAAAATGGTGTGTGAGGTAAGGATTTTCTCATCTCACTTTTACTTCTGTGAGATATAAGCTTTATTCACCACTTATTTCTTCTGTGTGGTGTATGTATACTTCCATTTGATATATCATATTATAAATCTCATTATATTTATGGTATTAAAATATTTCAAAGTGTTATGAGACACTTTGATTTAAAATCATTAAAATCTATTATTCTATATATGAAGAATGCTTTGGATTGGTATGAAATAGGATGGGAACATTTAAATTGAGCCCCTCAATGAATCAGTAGATTCATAAGACAAATAAGTTGGATAAATCAGATTGGTTTATACCCGATATGCAAAACCATCTTGCAAAAGTTCATGAAGGTAAAGGTATTATATACCTAGAAAACATGGCATCCAATAATTAAGAATTTCCTCTATCGATAATTCAGTTATTATTATTATTATCCCTGAGATTATTTATTTGAAATTATATATGGATGGATTTCATTCTCATATTATTGATTAAATGGATTGTGTTTTCATTTATTTATATTTTCTTATTGATTTATTCTTATTGATTCATTATTGATTCCACTGTACTCACCCTTATTGAGCATTCGAGCTCACCCTTATCGTGTTTTATTTCCCTAGGTTATGAAGAGGAATCATTTGAATGAGTTTCAAGGGTGTTGAGTTTTTTACTTGTGTTATTATTTATTTTATTTTACCAATATATTATGGGTATCATGTATGTAATCTGGATTTCCAAAATTGCTAAACCTTTCTATCCTTCAGTATTTGATCTCTTGTAATCATGAAAATGTAATAAAATAATGTACCAGCTTCAAGCTTCTAGGGTTGGGGTGTTACAGTTGGTATCAAAGGTAGTTTTTAAGAAACCTAGGAAACTAGATTTAGAAAATGTATATTAAGGAACATAACCCTAATATATAATTTGAGGATAAGTATAGAGAAAACATCCTATAATTTTGGTAAGGTAAAGATCATATGGGTCTTCCTAGAAATATATCCCTATTTAGATACTACAAGTGGACGTGGTTATGGAAAAAAATTACCTAAGTTTAACAACTCTGACAAGGTGTATCAGGCTTGACCCAACATAACTTGGTATACGACAATGATCTTTACTACGCACTATGTGTTAGATTCCCGGGGGATATGCTTAGGATCATTCCAATTTTTTTTATAAACTATTATGAGTGATTTAAAAGTAAATATGTCCTCAAAGAAAACAAATATTATGATTCTAAGATTTATGATGCATAAACTTTTAATTTATGTTGAGTGTTATACCATGTTTGTAATTATAAATTATGATTTAAAATTATGATTTAATGAGCTTATCTAGTATATTCCATTATTTAGAAATGGAACCTAAAAGGACAAATGATATAAGTACTCAGGTAAATTCCAGAGGTTTCCCCGCTGAGGAAACCAATACAGATGGTATTGAAATGGAGAAAATTATGGCTATACTAGGGTAGCTTAATCAGGTTATGGAAAATAACCTTTCCCAAATAGAGAAACCTATTCCACAGATAGAATATATTATAATGGATCACTTTATGCAACATAATACCCCATTGTTTAGTGGGACTAGTAATCTAATTTTAGTTGAGAAGGGAATTAAGTATCTAGAGAAGATATTTACGGCCTTGTGATGTAGTGAAATGGAAAAGGTTACACTTTTAGTCTATTGTATCAAAGGTGATTCTAATAAATGGTGGTACCTGATCTAGAATACTAGGGAGGAAGAAGAAATAGAACTCATGGAATGGTGAACTTTTAAGGATACATTATTCGATAAATACTTCCCTCGTGACCAAAAAATTGAGATGAAGATGAAGTTCCTTAAATTAAATAAAAAGAAATAATAGAGTGTTGCAGATTATTAAGATACCTTTACATGGTTATCCGGGTATTCTATAGATTACATAAACAACATAGAGTGCAAGATAGATCACTTATTTGAAGGTCTTAATCCAAATATCTAAAGGGAACTGGTTTCTCATAATTTTTCATCATATGATGAAATATTTTTATGTTATATAGGAATTTTATAGAATCAATAAATTTGAGTGGAATAAATAAAAGAAGAGTTCATTTGAACACAAATATAAAGGGAATGTGTCAAAGAAGAAGATGAAGAAATTTTCATCATGTGACAACTACAGAAAGATTCACCTGGGTAAATACCTGAAAGGAATGAGAGTTTTTTATAAGTGTAAATAAAAGGTTCATCATGTAAAGTAATGAAAAGGAAATAAAGAAAACACTATTATTTAGTGTTACAACTACATGGAGATGGGGAACTATGAAAATTAATTCCCCAAGCATCAAGGGAATCTACTATAGAAGAGGCCAAGAGGATATGTCCAAGCTTATGCAATCACTACAGCTAAGGTAGAAGCACCCAATGATGTGGTGGTAAGTATATTAATCCCATCTTTAAATTTATCCAATTATTTATTTGATTATGTATCATCTCAGTCTTTTATATCTACCTAGTTTTCCAAAAAAAATGAGACATTTTACTTTTGATTTAATAAGGTAGTTGTCAGTCAAAAATCCTAAGGGAAGTCTCATTGAAACAAAGATGTGTCGAACTATCCCCATTATGAAACATAAACATGCTTTACTTGCCTATTTTGTTATCATACCTATGGTTGAATTTTATATAATTATTGGCATGGATTGGATCTCAAATTATAATGCAAAAATTTATTTCCATAGGAAAGAAATTATGATTTTTGAAGAAGATAAAGAATTCCTCTTCTTTAGAGCAAAAGATTAATCACCTGATTCTTATCTAGATACACCTTCAATAGCTCTACAGAATGAAATTATTTGGAATAAGAGAAAAACATAAATTTATGGGGAAGGTAGTCTTCAATTTTAGGATATACCTATTGTGCAGAAATGCATTGATGTTTTTCCTAAGAAATTACCTGGACATCCCCTAGAATGTGAAGTTGAATTTTCCATTTATTTAATCCCTGATGCAAGGCCAATATCAAAGACTCCCTATAGAATATACCCTATGTAATTATTATATTTGGAGAAATAACTAGAGGATTTGGGTAATAAGGGATATATTCTACCAAGTGTTTCACTATGGGGAGCCCATGTTCTCTTTGTTAAGAAGAAATATGGATCCATGAGGTTGTGCATTAATTATAGAGAAATCAACACTATTACAATAAAGAAAAATTACTATCTACCTCACTTTGATGGCTTGTTTGATCAACTTCATGGAGCATAATATTTTTCAAAGATTTATCTTTGTTATAAGAATCACCAATTGTGAGTACAGAAGGAATAAATTCTGAAGACATCTTTTTTGGATGAGGTATGGACATTAAGATTTTATAGTAATTATCTTTGTATTAACTAATTCACCCTCTTTTTTAATGGACATAATAAACATAATATTCAAGGAATATCTTGATTATTTTATTGTGGTATTCATTGATGATATTCTGATATATTCTAAAAGTTGTGAGTATCATGAGAATCAATTACAGATTATTCTTAAGACTCTTAGAAGGGAAGCGTTGTATGAAAAATTTGGTAAGTGAGATTTATAGCTTTAATAAGTTTCCTTTATTGGACATATTGTCTTCAAGGATGGAATATTAGTTGATCCTATGAATACAAAGGTAGTCAAAGAATGTACTACACCCCAAACAAGGGTAATAGTGGAATATTATTAACAAAATGATATAAGAAGATCATATATGGTATCATAAATATGGATATGGTTCTATTATAAATTAATAACACACTCTAAACCATTATACAACATTTTAAATCATGTACAACTAAGAATGAAGTGTGAGGTAAGGATTTTCTCATCTCACTTTTACTTCTATGAGATATAAGCCTTATTCACCACTTATTTCATTTGTGTGGTGTATGTATACTACCATTTGATATATCATATCATAAATCTAATTGTCTTCATGGTATTAAAATGTTTCAAAGTGGCATGGGACACTTTGATTTAAAAATTTTAAAATCAATTATTCAATATATAAAGAATGCTTTGGACTGGTATGAAATAGGTTGGAGACCATTTAAAGTAAGCCCCTTGATGCATCAGTAGTCTCATGAGATGAATTAGTTAGCCAAATTAGATGGGTTTCTTCCTGATATTCTAATTTTTTTGTAAAAGTTCTTAACGATAAAGGTACTATGTACCTAATAAACATGATGTCCAATAATTAAGAATTTTCTATATTAATAATTCAGTTATTATTATTATTTATGAGATTATTGCTTTAAAATTATCTATGGATGCATTTAATTCTTAGATTATTGATTAAATAACATGTATTTTCAGTTATTTACATTTCTCTATTTATTTATTAGCATTTATTCATTATTATTTCCATTATACTTTCCCTTACTGAGCAATTGATCTCACCCTTATTATGTTTCCTTTCCCCATGTTATGAAGAGGAATCATTTGAATGAGTTTCAAGGATGATGAGTTTTTACATGTGATATGATTTATTTTTTTTTCACAATATATTATGGGTATCATGTATGTAATATGACTTTCAAAAATTTCTAAACGGTTCAGTACTTTGGTATTTTATTTATTGTAATCATGCCAATGTAATAAAATAATACACCGATTTTGGGATTATGGGTTCAGGGCGTTACATTCTACCTTAGCTACATTATATAAAATTGATCTTATCTTATTTTTTATGCTAACTCACACAATATTCAGCCAAATAGAAAGTGACACCTGAAGTATATTTTATATCATTTCGATATCATATGTTGTATGTATCTATATAACCTTATATATTAAATTCTAATATTATTCAATAAAGTAGATCCTAACTCAAAATTCCTTCTACATAACTCAATATTATTTTTGATACCATAATGGGAGACACATTAGGATCACTCTAATATCTAAAAGAAAGAGTCACTATATAAAATATATCTATCCTTGACCTTATTAGATAAATCATACTCCCAATAAATTTTCTAAAGTTTCTATGATTCACATTGATTCAAGATTAATTGTTTCTCAGTTTAGTAGCTACTACTATAGGTGTTGAAAATTCCTCTCAATCCTCCATGATAAATTTATTTAATAATTTTCTATCATATTTATCTTGGGATAAAAAGATAAAATAAACTTTTTATGAAATATTTAATCTTTGAAAATTAATCAACTCAACCAACATAGAAATTTTAAACTTCATCTTCAACTGTTTTACAAATAAGTCATAGAAAAAATCCTTCTCCCTTTTAAATATTACATCATCAACACAAACTATGAAAATTATAGTACATGTTTACATATATATTAGATAAATGTTGTTGTTAAATTTTCCTTCAATAAACTCCATTTATCTTAGGAAGTATTCTAGTTTAGAATACTAGAATATATGGGCCTTTTATTAGTACACAAATTCTTCTTCAGTTTATAAACCATTATATTATCTCTATCTAGAATAATCCCTTTAGTTTCCTCAATAAAAAATTCTTCATGTAGATCCACATTTAGAAATTCATACTTTACATTCATCTAAAATACATTGTAGTGCCTGCATGTTTCCACTATAATAAATATCCCGATTAACTTTAATCATGCTAGTTTTAAAAATATATATTTAAAATACATCCCTTCTACATGAGATTAAACCTTGAAAACTAGTATTTATTTTTTCTTGACACCTCACCATTTTCATTTAACTTGTTTCTAAATACCCACTCAGTACTTATAACATTTTTGTTGTTAGGTCTGGATACAAGTTCCCAAGTGGAATTATTCTCAATCTAATGAAGTTATTCATTTATAACATTGATCCAATCCTCATGTGTAACTACCTCTGAAATAGAATATATCTTAACTTGTGAAATGCAAGTAGTTTTTTTCTCAAGACTTAATCTTCTTCTTATTTATACCAAAGTTTCTTAATGCCTAATAATATTATATGAATCAGCACACTTCTTTAATGTATGATATCTCAATTTCTTATTTTTAGTTGATTCATATTTATCATTGGTTTTTTTAGAATCAATATCAAATAGATTCTACTCATTATAGAATCTTCACCATTTTTCTTTTATAAAATCTATATTCTTACAGCTTTAGTGATCTTAAAATATGATAAACTAATACAATTGATTTCGAGTTATTTTTAATAATTTTATGATAAAAATATTCAACTAACTTGTAAAACCTTTTATTTCATCATCTATATCCCCTTACATTAGATAAATTTCCCATGAATATCCCTTCTTCATATTTCTCAAGAAACTTTCTCAAAATGATATTATTGATCTTCATAAATCAAAGACTACTAAAAAATTTGAATCACTTCACTATTATATTTCTCTTATACCAAATTTCATAGGATGTTATGTGTGTATTAGGTCTCAATAAGCACCTATTGTGTATATGTATAGTAGTACATATATCTTATCTCTAGAAAAATTTAGATAGGTTATGATCATCTTGTTGTTTTTGAGTGCAGTGGAAGTATTGCGATGGGTAGTACCCAACATTGATTTTTGAAATAATTGATGATCAATCCATGATCTATATGATGTGTAATTTCCATGATCAATGGAATTTAATCAAATCTAGACAACATTAATCCCACAAATACTAGAGAGAGGATATCAACACATATTGTTTATAATTAATCAAATTAGATAAACAATTACCTCTAAATAATTATTTATTTGTTGATGAGTCTAGTGAAAGATCTATGGTGCACTATCATTGTATTGTATAAACCAAACATATATTTCTTTAAGCGGTGATCCACACATGTTCCAAAAATTTCCAAACATTGTTGAAGGAGTCTTTAGGTGCTAGAATAGAAGATCCTCGCACTTGCATCATCTACCTTGATCGCCTCGAGAATCACTTCCAAAGCATTCTCCTTGATCTAGTGGAGGAGGATTACTCACCATTATTGGGAGCATTCTTGGATAAAGGGAGATATATAGGCTTGAGAGGATTCTCCAAGATTTTTGTGCACAACACACAAAATGAATTGTCTCTTTTGAGAAAATAATATAATTGGGTATTTATATTTCTAGGGTTAAAATACAATAATTGCACAAGTTACCTTATTTATTTATTTAATCCTAAAAAAACCCCATGTCAAATAATAATAATATTATTATTTATTGACATGCACTTAACTTGTGAATTATAATTAAATATTATTTAATTAAATAATATTTATTATTTATTATTTCTCACCAGACCATTGAACTTGGTCCGCTATTCCCCCAAAATATTTATCAGGCCTTGAATCATGTATTTTTATTTATTAAATAAATATCACTACATTATTCACTAATAAATAAATAAATACTATATTAACTAAATAGAAAATAAATATTTATTAAATATTCTACTCACAATATATTCTCTCAAATAACTAGTTACAGAATAAATGCGATCAAGCATACATGAATAATTATTGAACCACATACGATAATAATATTTATTCAACCTATTCAATAATAAATAATAATATATTATTTAACTGAGATTTTGGATACACTTAGTGTGTGACCCTCTAGGCCTCTTTCTCAGTGACATTAGGTGAAGCTGTCTAAAGTCTAATGTTAGTGTCTAGCAGCACACCAAGGCACCTATAAAGAAAGAATGTAATTCCCCAATGAAAAGTAACCTCATACAAATTCTTACCATGTATTATAATCTCTTTATCACAATATCTCTAATCGAGTAGGTTGTATGCCAGTGCCATCAACCTATGTGCTCGATATCTCTTTCTTTGACTTTCTAGAAATAGAACTTTCCTATTGAACACCATGGCCATGCATTTTTTTAGGCTATATCATTTCCATCAAAGGGCCTTAGATATTAACTTATATTAAATAATATAAGGGATAAATACTTTCTTGCGGTATTCATTAATGCAATATTACTTGTGATGCACAAAACATATCCTACCTCACTATGAATAGCTATCATCACAATTTTTATCAATACATCTAAGTGATCAACTCATAATACTTATTAATAATAATCTTAAACTCTATGGGACAATACACACATCCATTGATAGGAACATTCAATGGCACATATAAATATAGATTTCTTACTGGCGGGTCTCATTACCATAATATCCATACTGAATATTACCAAGGGAATACACCATGAGAAGGTGTCTCAAATTCCTATGAGTCTCCACCACTGATATCATGTATAATTTATGTCCCTCAAATGATATCATCAGGCTATAGAATATATATTCAAGAATAGTGTCATAGAACTTTCGGGTTCTCATCATATCGAGGAACTGCTACAAAATTTTAGCATGACAGCTACTCTTAGGACATTATCACATACTATGTCACACAGAAGAACAATCATGAAATGATAAATAGTTTATTAATATTCAAAAAAAATGAATACATGTTTATCATAAAGTAAAAAGAAGTTGGTTCTAGAGAACCAACTCCAAAAGACTCCCACTCCCACTGGATCCAATGACTGACAACCTCCAGTCCACTAGATCTCACATGATATTCATGCTTCTACTAAGATAAGCCTTTAGTCAAGGGGTCTTCCATGTTCTCTTCCATGGGTACTTTGCACACTGCAACTTCACCCCTATGATAGAAATCCATCAAGAGGTGATAATTTTAGAGTATATGATTTGTCTATTGGTGTGACCATGGATATTTTTTAAGAGCCACCATCACAGTATTGTCACAATACAATGTGATAGGGTCTTTATTTCTAGGTACTACATCAAGCTCCTAAAAAAAGTTTTGAATCCAAATGGATTCATTGACTACATAAGAAGCTATTATATACCTATACTTTGCTATATAATCAACAAAAACTAGCTGCTTTGACCTATTATAGCTCACATATCCTCTATTGAGACATAAAACATATACTGATTGTGAATTCAGATCATTATGATATTTCTGAAAACTAGCATCATTATAACCCCTGATAACCAACTCCTTGTCTCCTCCTTACACTAGGAACACATCCTTAGTTCTTATCAAATACTTAAGGATAACCTTAATAGTAGTCCAATGTTGTTCTCATAAATCTTCATGATATCTACCTACTATTCTCAATTCATAGGAAACATCAACTCTAGTATATAACATGGAATACATGATTGATCCTATCGCTGAAGCGTATGGGATCTTACTCATTCTCTTTTTCTCTTATTGTGTATGGGGACACATTTTCCTAGAAATATGTAAACCATGTGACACTAGAACCAATCCCCTCTTGGATTGTTCCATACTAAATCTCTTTAGTAACTATTCAACATATATACTTTGACTTATTCCAATAAGCCTCTTGGATCTATCATGAATGATCTTGATCCTTAGAATATAGGCTACTTCACCTAATTTCTTCATGAAGAAAAACTTGTTTAACCATTACTTAATAGATTATAAGACTTTTATGTCATTTCCAATAATTAGTATGTCATCAACATACACTACTTGGATAAAGACAAAATTTCAATTAAACCTTTTGTAAACACATGGCTCACATTCATTCTTAATAAAACCAAATTATTTTATGGATTCATAAAATTAAAAGTTCTATGACTTGTATGCTTATATCAATCCATAAATGGATCTTAGAAAATTGAAATCCTCTTGGTATTACCTGGAGTCACAAAACATTCTAGTTGTGTCATATAGACATCTTCTTGTAGGTTCCCATTAAGGAATTCGGTTTTGACATCCATATGCCAAATATCATAGTCATGATAAAATGCTATAGAAATTATGATTCTAATGGATTTAAATATGGAAACTAGTGAAAAGGTTTTATCATAGTAAATTCCTTGACATTGTTTAAACTCTTTAGGAACTAGCCTTAATTTATAGGTACTTACTTTACCTTCTATGTCTAGTTTTTTCTTGAATACCCATTTTCATCCACCATGATTTATGTCAACTGGAACATCAAATAGAACCCAAACTTGGTTCTGATACATGGAATCCATTTCAAAATTCATGTATTCTTACCATCTTGCATCTTTTAATCTCTCTATTTCTTCTTTATATGAGAGAAGTTCATCATTTTCAACCAATAATTAGTCACCATCCTCAATAACTAGAAAACCACATCTCTTTGGTTCTCTTACCTCTCTTACACTCCTATGTATTACTTGTGTTTCAGGAACTACTTCTTCCATAAGGACCTGTGGAATCTGTTCCTACATCAACTCTTGTGTATCTTGAGCATCAAATTCATTGAAGTCAATCATTCTCCCACTATCCCTTTTGAGGATGTGCTCCCTCTTAATAAATATGGCTTGTCTGGTGACCATCACTTTCTTTTTTGAGGGGTTGTATAGGTAGTATACCAATGTTTCCTTGGGATACCCTATAAAGATACACCTCATGCCCTGGGGTTCTATTTTGTTGCCCGATAAATCCTTAACAAATTCCTCACAACCCCATGCATGTGTACAAAACAAAATGGGTTTCTTTCCACTCCAAAGCTCGAAGAGAATTCCATTTTCCTCTTTATTTGGTACTTAGTTTAATGTGTATTCCACATTTTATATTGCATATCCCCAAAATTATAATGGAATATCTACATGAATCATCATTGACTTTTCCATGTCCAACTAGGTATAGTTCCTCCCTTCACTAACACTATTCCACTTTGGTGTATAAGGTGGAGTGAATTGAGATAAAATACCAAAATCTCATATAATTTTGATGAACTATTGGTTAAGATATTCACTACCTAAATCCAATCAAATATTATTTATCTTCTTACCAAGATGATTCTCTAATTCATTCTTGAATTTCTTGAATTTCTCAAAGGACTCAAACTTATACCTCATCAAGTAGATATAGCCATATCTACTCACGTCACCAGTAAAAGTTATGAAGTAAGAATATCCACCTGTGGCTTCTACTAGAAATGGTCCACACACATTAGTGTGTACCGATCCTAAAAGATCTGTGGCCCTTTCACCCTATCCACCAAATGGTGGTTTGGTCATTTTTTCTTGTAAACAATCATGACATATATCAAGTGGTTTTATCTCATAAGAGTCTAAATAACCATCTTGATAGAAAATTTTCAAATTCTTCTCATTTACATGAGCAAGCTGGTGATGCCATAACTGAGTGTTATATGAGTCATGTGAACATGATTTGTTATCGATTTCCAACACTTGGTTTTCGTAATTTAATACATAAAGATTATTATTTAAATGCTTCATACTATAACAAATTATGTCCTTATAAAAGGAACAAATTTTATTTACAAACTTGAAAATAAACCCATTTGTATCTAAAAATGACACAAAAATTATGTTTTTGGTAACTGTATGTACATAATAACAATATCTTAAAACCAAAATAATTCATGTTGGCAATGAAAGGTGGTAGTTACCAATGTCCAGAACAGCCAACCTCACACCATTGGAAACTCACAAATCCACCTATCCTTTGTAAATATTCTAGAATCTACTTGGTTCCTACATTTGGATACAGATGTGAGCACCACAAGATGTATCTAATACCCAATGTGTATATATGGAAATATTTCACTCAATAATGAATGTACCTTTAGATTCCCCACACTTTTGGGTGCAGTTCCTCTTCCAGTGGCCTGACTTTCCACATGAAAAGCATACTGCCTCTTTTTCCTTTCCCTATCCCTGGATCGTCCCATTCTTGGAAGGATGATACTCAAGAGATTTAGACTATTTATAGGTCTTGGACCCCTTTTACTTATTCTTCATTTTCTTGTTCACCATAAGTACCACGGGTTTTTCATGCCCCATGTCCTTATCCACTTGGTAATTCAAGGTCAGAAGTTTTGAAAGAATCTTCTCATTATTGTTCATATTATAATTCACAATAAAGATGGAGATAGTCTTGGGAAGTGATGAAATTATGAAATCTATACACAACTCATCTAGGAATTTAATCCCTAAGATGTATAGGCATTCAATGTAGCCAATAATCTTGAATACATGTGGCCCAACTAGCATATACTCACAAATCTTAGTTTTGAAAAAATCATTGGAGATCTCATACCTCTCTTGTCTCATCTTCTCTTGATAGAGATCCCGAATGTGATAAATCATGCTATAGGCATCCATATCCTCATGTTTCTTCAAAATCTCATTGGACATAAATGTTAGAAAAAAATAGGATATATATAACATCATTCAAGTGTTTCTTATAGAGAGATAGTCCTTCATTACTTGCCTTATTTCTAGGCGCAATTGGTAAAGGTTCTTCCAGCACATACAATTTCCTTTCATGGCAAAGGATGACACATAGGCGCCTTTTCCACTATTGGAAATTTGTGCTGGTGAGAAGGTTTTTCTTCCCAATTATGCCTCAAAATGATATGTTTGATGTCATTTTATTATTTTTTCTACAAAATAATATGAGAATAATTTTAGTACTTTATCTGATAAATTTAAACAAACAAACAAATATTATATTTATTAGCCTCCCACTATTTTATTGAAACCCAATAGCCATCACCATTGACTTTAGAATATCCTATTACTTGGATTTTATAGTGGCAAGGATCTATATTCCCCTTATAATTACCCTAAATTTAGTTGGTTAGGTAACTTGAATGGTTTGAGGTAGGAATTCCAAATTCCAACTACATTAACTCATAGTTCCTTGATCTTCTGAGTGGACTCCCCAATCCTAAAATCATCAATTTTACATTTCCTTAATCTTTAACTCTCAGTTACAACAAGTCCTACTTTGGTAGTCAACCCTTTATGTAAACCAAGTTAATTCAAACCAAAAACTCATGTTATAATTCCTCGATAATTGAAAGCACCCCAACTTTGGGTGGTCAAGCACTTTGAACTATGGTTTGATTCTAACTGAAGTAATGGAAGGCTATAGTGGCAAAATATTTTATTGAGGGATTTTATCCCTTTATATGTAAATTGTAAATATTTATCTTTATCACATGGTTTTTAATATTAAGTGGAATTAATTAAGTGATTAACCATGTCTTAGATAATATTTATACATAAGACAGTTAATTTTAGTTCCATCTTGCATGCTTGTTAATTTATTAATTATGTGATCACAACAATACATACATAATGAAATAACCATGAAACTGACAGAAATAAAACAAAGGGTATGATCATGATCTTATAGTAATGCTTAAGTTATCTATCAGTTGATAAACTAATCATTGACCTATAGGAGAAAAACCTTGAACCAATTCAAATTTATGTTTACAGCTTTCCACATATCCACCTTTTATCTCCTTGGATTGGTTTCACCTTAGCTCTGTACTTGAACCACCCCCACTAGCTTGGGATCTCCATCCATTACATATTTCTTTTACTCACACATAGGTAAGGGAAAAAAGGGTTGATATAAAAGAAACCATGGGAACACAGGACCTATATAATAATGAAGAGAGAAGGCACACATGCCAACAATTTAATTTAATAATAAATTAAATGAAACCAATTATATACAAAAGGTTTGGTCTAGCTCATGATCATCCACATGCATGTAATGAATTATGCATTTAATAAAACTGACATTCAATTATTAATTTTAATTATTTAAGATAAATCTCATTCAAATCGATTAATTATTATATTTAATTAATCAGACCTTTTATCTTAGTTCTTATTTGAATTTCCTTGATATTCTCATCCATTATAATTTTAAACAAATTAAATAAATTCATTTAAAATTAAATGTGTACATAACCTGTACCTTGGAGGCAATACAGTGAATACCCATTTGATTCTTCCTAACATGTATTATACTTTTATACTATTTTACTCTTGTGACATATGGAATACATGAATTATCACATACTTTTACAATGTGTAATTCATGGATGACTACACGAATTACATGATTTTTCGGTCACGTGTTATGATTAAATGCATGTAGAGAAACAACTTGTAATACAACTCATACATGATATAAAGATTTGAACATTATGTAGATATTAATTAAACATTTAAATATTTATGTATATTAAAACCTATCACATGGTGTGTCCTATCTTTATTACCAAACACAAGTACATGCCTCAAGGTTTACATAGTAAAATAAATTAATTTTAAATCTGCATAACTTGGTATAAGTACACGGTGTGTAGATCTGATCTACATGGAATTTACAACTCTCACCATTTATCTGAGATATATTCCTAGGGAATCATCATGTAAAATGTACCATAGAAAATTTAGAGTACATAGTGTGTCTAATGGGCCACATGCCATATTGGATCCATGTTACACAATCACAAGTTAGGTAGGCCATTTATGGAATACACGACTCATCTCTAACCCAATGGGACTACACACCGTGTATATGGGCTACACAACATGTAATCTAGATAATCATGCACCAATATGTCCTAGTCAACACATGATGTAAGAATTAACTATACCACACGTCATCAATGCACACAGTTTGAGTAATTTCCAAATTAACTCCTAGTGCATTGACCATGAGTAAACGGCGTGTAATTCCGATTATACGGTGTGTACCCTTATGTTATATAACCAAAATTATTAGAAAATCCAGATGAGTTTCTTGATTTTATTTTAATCATAAAATTAATTGTCTCAATTAGATCTATGAGAAATGAATGAGTAAGAAACACATCTCTCAATTCAGATTAAAAGACCAATTAAACTTGAATTGAAAAACTGAATTAAAATTCATAAATCACCAATGATCTTTAAATAATTATAAAAAATTATGTGCCCATTATGATACCACTTGTAGGTTCTGGGTTCAACAAAAGCATTGCGATGGGTGGTGACCAACTTTTCTTTTTTGCTTTAATTGATGATCAATCCAAGATCTATATGATGTTTAATCATCCTAATCAATAGAATGGAATCATATATAGATAACATTAATCACACTAGAACCAGAGATATAGAAGATAAAATCACATTGTTTATAATTAATTTAATTAGATAAAGAATTAGCTTTAAGGAATTTTTTCTTCATTGATGAGTCCGACAATAGATCTGTGGTACACCATCGTTGCATTGTAGAAAACAAGTGTAGATTTCCTCTAGTGGTGATCCACATGTGTTCCAAGAATCTCTAGACATTGTCAAAGGAGTCTTCGAGTGCTAGCATAGAAGATCATTTTGCTTGAATTATCTACCTTTAATGCCTCAAGAATCTCTTCCAAAATGTTCTATTTGATCCAATGGAATAGGATTTATCACTGTTTTTGGGATTGTTCTTAGAGAAAGGGTTCTCTCTAAGCTTAAGAATATTCTCCAAGATTGTTGTGAATAGAACACAAAATGAATTGTCTCTCTTGAGAAAATAATATAATTGGGTATTTATATTGCTAGGGTTAAAATAAAATAATTGTATAAGTGTCCTTATTTATTTATTTAATCCTAGAAAAACCACATGTCAAATAATAATAATAATAATAATATTTCTCTATATGCGCTTAACTTTAGAATTATAATTAAATATTATTTAATTAAATAATAATCAATATTTATTATTTCTCACTGGACCATTAAAGTCAGTCCTCCATTCCTCCACAATATTTATCAGGCCTTGAATAATTTCTATTTATTCATTAAATAAATATCACTGCATTATTTTCTAATAAATGAATAAATATTATATTCACTAAATATAAAATAATTATTTATTAAATATTCCACTCACAATATATTCTCTCAAATAACTAGTAACAGAATAAATGTGATTAGGAATACATGAATAATTATTAAACCACGTATGAGAATAATATTTATTCAACCTGTTAAATAATAAATAATAATATATTATTTAACTGAGATTCTGGATACACTTAGTGTGTGACCCTCTAGGCCTCTTTCTTAGTGGCATTAGGCGAAGCAGTCTAAAGTCCAATGTTAGCATCTGGAAACAATCCAAGGAACACATAGAGAAATAATTTAATGCCACAATGTAATTTCACCTCATATGAATTCCTACCATTTAATATAACCCCTTTATCACAATATCTCTAATCAAGTAGGTTTCATTCCAGTTTCATCAACCTATGCACTCGATATCTCTTTATTTGACTTATCGAAAATAGAACTTGCCTATTTAACCCCAAGGACATGGATTTATTTAGTCTTTATCATTTCCATGAAAGAGTTTGAGATATTAACTTTTTTTAAAGAACAAAAGGGAGAAATCCTTTCTCACATTATTCATTAATTAAATATTATTCTTTATGAACCCAACATATCCTACCTCACTGCAAACATCTGTCATCATAGTTTTCATCGATACGTATAAGTGCATGACTCATAATAATTATTAATAATAATATTAAAGTCTAAGGACTAATAAACACATTCACAAATAGTAACATCCAATGACACTTATAAATGTGAATTTCCTACTAGCGGGTCTTGTTCTCATAATATCCATACATGATATTACCAATGGTGTACACCATGAGAAGGTGCCTCAAAGTCCTTTGAGTTTACACCCTTGATATCCTGTATCATCTGGGTCCCTCAAATGAAATCATCCGGATATAGAACATATATTCAAGAATAATGTCATAGTACTTTTGGGTTCTTATCATAGTGAGGAACTGCTATAACCTTTTTTTGCGATAACTACTCTTAGGACATTATCACATACTATGTCATGCAAAAAAACAATCATGATGTGATAAGTAGTTTTTTAATATTCAAAAAAAAATTAATACATTCTTATCATAAAGTACAAAGAAGTTGGTTCTATGGAACCAACTCTAACACATCTAGCATTATTCTTCTAATCTCAACTAAAATCTTATTTTTTTTCATAACACCATTTTTCTGAGGAGTGTATGGAGTACTGCATTTATTTTTTATTCCATGATTTTAAATATATATTTCAAAATAATTATTATTACATTACTTTCCACTATTTAATCTCAACTTCATGATGTTGAATCCCAAATCTTTCTCAACCTTTGTTCTAAAGATTTTGAACATCTTAGCATATTTTGATTTGTGCTCTATAACATGGATTTGGTCATATGAGTGTAATCATTAATGAATGTAATAAAATACATACCACCTTTGGAAGACTTTATAGGACCACAAGAATCCTTGTGAATTAACTATAATGTAACTTTAGATAGAATCTTCACTCTTTTGTGTGTTCTATGAACCATCCCACCCTTTTTGTGTGTTTTAAAAATATGATATATTTCTCTTTTAAGTTGGGCTAGATCTCTCATTACATAATTCTCTAAGATTATAATCATATTTACTTTACCAATATGGACATGTTTTATATGATATAGTTTTTTATCATTCTTAGAACTCAAATAACATGAATTAGTTGGATTAATGATTTTGAATAAATTTCTACTTTTTATTTAACTATTGGAGATGAATCTTCTATAATTTGAATTCTTGATGATTCATGAATTTTTCTTGAAAAAAACTTCATTAACGTCATCACATAATTGGATCAAACTTAAAAATATTATGTTTAATCTCTCCAACATACGGAACATCAATGCATTTTAACCTTTGATCTTCTATCTCATTAGTCCCAACTCCATTGATTTTCACAGGGCTATCGTTTCCAAATATCACTTCCTCTATATCATAATTTTCAATATTCTTGAAATTTTTTGTTCTACCAAACATCTGTGAGGAACACACACTATCTTGAATCCATGATTTACACCTTTTGGATGATTTTATAGAATCTTCTATAATTGGTGAATTTTCTTTATTCTTCATCTTTTTAATTCAAAATCCATTTTTATTATAGGAAATATTTCTAGTAACATTTTTCATTAATTCTATAGCATAGTGATCTTATTTTTAACACCTGAAAAAAATCTATCTAAATAGTTAAACTTGTTATGGGAAAATAATATGGATGAATTATTATTTAAAGTATTATTTCTTCCAGAATTTAGTATAGATTTCTTAAATTCTCACTTGATTCATTCATTCTATATAAAAATTACATTTTATAACAACATGAGTATGATTTGTGCTCAAAAATACCATACAACTAGAAGTAAACATTGAATTTGTGTCTTTTATATTGATAATTGTTATGTTGAATTTTTTTTGTTGCTGACTTGTCATATATTATGATTGCTTTTGTCTTGAGGGGGATACATTTCTAGAGAAATTATTCAATTAATTTGAGGTATCCTTAAGTGCATCCATGAGACCTAGGTTCAAAACCAGGCGGAGGCATATTTCCAGGGCACTGTAGCAGCACTGTAGTGGGGAATGTAGCAGCGACTGTAGCAGTACTATATACTGTGAGGGTACTGTAGCATCTACTGTAGAAATTACTATAGCAGGTACTATTCGGTACTATAGCAGCTGGAACTATTCACCTTGGGACATCGGTTTGGGCTTGGAGTCCTTAAGGCCTTCAGGATACCTAGTCCTTTAGGTCAGTAGGGCTTTCGGGCTACCTTTAAGGCCTTCGGGCCACCTCAAGGCCTTTGGGCCACATGTAATTTCCCCAGACAGGCTCTACAAAAAAGGAGAATCCCCAGAGGAGAATTCAGAGTAGGTGCACTCACCAGAGTAGAACCAATGGATTTGGAAGAATGAGAGGGTATGGCTACGCCATCGGGACCAGACCGTGCTTACATGGGAAGCTTAGCCAGATAACCATACGAAGGTGGAGAGCTACCATCACGATGCAGATGCTGGGGAGGGGCAGTTCCCTGTAGTTATAGTCTGGTTGAATTCCCTAATACCTTCAGGTCATGTTATGTCTCTTAAGCCTATGATCTATGTAATCACTAAGCCTACGGGCCTTGTAAGGGTTCCCCCTCATCCCTTGAAAGGGGGGTTATCAAAAATCAATAAAAATAAATTCCATTTGGGTAGAGGATTTATCCTCACTATTATTTTCCTAAACATTTCCAAATTTGTAATTTAAAGTTGCACTATTAGTAATAATAGGTTTCTTTGAGATTTTAGAGGAAGAGTTTTAACTTACTCTTTTAAGTTCATTAGTTTGAAAAACTGTGAAATTTTTTATAAGAATTTAACAACCTTGTTAAAGTATTATCTAATTTAATTTAATTAATTCTTAGACTCTAGACCTTATTACTTCAAAGTTAGTTTCTCATCCAGACCTGTCATGATTTTATCTTTCTCAGCTAAATTTAGCATGAGTTTTTTGATCTCATCAATGCGAACTGCTTCCCTTTAGTGATTCACTTCATTCTATATATTTTTCTTTCCATATTCCATATTTATCACCCATATTTCTTTATTTATCTTTGTATTATCCTTGATACATGCTTCTAGTTCAGATTTCAACATGTACTCCATGTATGTTACCTCACCATCTTCTTCTATATTTATTGAGTATTTTTAATGTTTCTCCACATGATCCATGAATTTTTTGAATTTATCAACTAATTTTTTATCTAATTGGATACATCAATATGTTCATCCTCTTCCTCTTTACTCATCATAATTCATCCTTTTCTTCTTATAAAATTATTCTTATTCCTCATAGATTTGGTTTCTTCTTTTGATTTTTACCAAGTTTCTTATTTTTATGATTATCACTATTAGCATCAACTTCATACTCACGACTCATATTATTTGGAAAATTTATAATAAAATTTTCAATACCACCACAACTAAAAAAATAAAATGGGATTTTTTATACCTTCCCATAACTTTTTTGAAGTTATTTGAAATAAGAGACATGATTCTCTTATAGTCACTATTCTTTTCTTCATCATTATCAATATCACTAAAATCATTAAATTATTTATCATTGATTTTGTATTTTCTCATGGATTTAAATTATATTTCCTCTTTAAAATTATTTTTTAATAATAGAATCATTATTATCTCATATGCAATGAGTTTTTTTTGTGTAATTCATTAAGGGTAATATCTTCTCTATCTTCTAATGTTGAAATTTTAGGATCAAACATGTTAGGCAAGTTCCTTTTGTTTGTTTTTTGAAAATTTTGGTATTTTACAAATATTATCTATAGCCTATTATGTTACTAAATATTTCATTTAATCTTATGAAATATTCATATATGGGTTCTTCTTTATCCATCATCAGATCTTCAAACCCACTTCTCTATTTTTTGTAACTTATTTTACCTTAACATTTCATTCAAATCTACATTAAAATTTTCCCATATTTACTTTACTATTTTAAGTCTCATCACCTTGGTATAAAATTTTATTGATAAGGACATGAGTATAAAATTCCTAAATTTTCATTTCAAATTATGATTATAAAAAAACAATACTTTTGTGAAATTGTTTAAATAGGAGGAAAACCCACTAATGTTGCATCAACCACCTCCAGACCAAGAGAAAGAAGAAAATGTAAAATCCTATATATAAAATCATATGATTTATTACTATCAAAAGTAGAGATACCCCTATTATTGAATAAATTTATATTATCATACTCCAGTAACTTGAGGATTTGATAGAGGGAACATGGATCAAATAATAATTGATATGCCCTAGGAATTGGTGAACCAGTAAGAGGGGGTAGGGGATGACTGAGTGGTGATTTTAATTTATAATTAATTACCCTTTAAATTATCCTAAAATATTTTTTAGGATTTAATCCACTCAAATATATATCTTATCATTACCCATATAGAACATAAATAAAAAAAAGGTACACACAATTTTTACAAGGGCCAATCACTGTGTGGGTGCATAATCCTTACTAAGATATGTGTGAGTTCTAGTTAGATATTTTCCACTAATAAATAATCACCATTTATAGGTGGTTAAGGAGGTATCATGCTCTAACTTGGTGTGTTTTCCAATACTATGTATCATTACACTAGAATTAGAATATCTCACTAGTTATAATGTGATTAGAATAGTTCAAGTAAGATCATATAAAAATACATTTTGAAGGTACTGGGGTAGAAGAAAAAGCTGGTGGGCTAGGAATTTAAAAATATTCATCACCGGGAGGATGGAACATGTTTTTTCCAGTGATCCAAGCCCCAGTATGGTCTAAGGATCTCACATGAATTAAATAGAGCACAAAAATAAAATAAAAAACATACCTTTTTTATATGAAGTCACGCTTAACATCTACTTGTTGCCAGTGATCGTTTCTCAAAGGATCTAAATAATAATATCTCTAAATCATCCACACATTATTTAAAAATCCACAAGAGCGTCGATCATCAAATTCCATGTGCTAGTGTGGAGATCTGATGACGCCTTTGACATCCCGACGATCACCGCATCAACGTGGCTTCGATGCAAAGAGATGAGTTCGGTCCGATCACATAGATCAAGAGATTATCTCTCTAGAAAGAGAAAGAGAAGAGAGAGGATCTAAATAATTCATAGTGAATATTCATCATGTGAGAGCCTCTCTCCTCCTATTTATAGTGGATTCTCAAATAAATGGAAAGGGTTCTATGGACCCCATTTTTTAAACGTCCGCTCAAAAAATAATAATGACGAACAAAACTACATCATAATTATTATTTATATATTATCACATACCTATAATATATACTAAATATATATTATGTGATAAAACCAAGTCATTAACTCAACTTTAAATTCCCTATAATATTAAAAGAACCTGTAATATTAAAATAATATTCGTTCAAATAATATTATTTTCCATATTTACTTACACATGTAAATTCTTTAAATAATTTCAACCCAATTATTCTTAACTTGAATAATAATGAATTAATTTATTTATTGATGATCGAAAACTTGGGAAACACTTAGACCCCATGGTGGGTCCCACCATGTCCAATGTACCTATTCACCAGAACATAATGGATTCTTGAGTATGCTATTGTGTGTGGCCCTATAGGACCCTATGTTAATAGGAGTCAATAATATTCAAAAACCAAGAGTAGATTCTAGCAACCCATTAAGGGATCAAAAAATATAAGGAGTATTCATATCAAAGACAACTAACCTACAGAAATATATTGTGTACTATAATCTCTTTATCTTTAAATATATTAAAAAGAAGGATGCACCCTTGTGTCATTATACTTCATTGATTTATTGTTTTTTGATCTAACTGGATGGATTTATCCTTAACTACCTTGGACAAGGAATTATGAAGGTAATACCATCCTGATCAACTAGGCTCTAGATATATTACTTCCTCAACCTAGAAGTGAAAAATCCTCTATTGACCATTCAACCAATTCCATACCACCAATGATGAACCCAACCCAAGCTATCTCACCATGATTTCATTATCATGGTTATTTCCTTGCATCAAAGTACATGATCAAATGACATACATTGATAATGATCTCAAGTCAGGATACCAATACACATATCTGTAGATAAGAACAACCAATGACACCTAAACCATGTGGTGTTCTAATCAGTGGGTCTATCCTCATGATCTCACCTACTAGAGATCATTGAGTGAGAACTTTATGATAATAAGTCTCAATTTTATGATCCCCCAATACCTGATAATTAGACAACAAATTTATTTAATCAGTATGATGTATTTAGACCATAAAAACTTTGTTTAAGATTAATTTCATAGTATTTTGAGGTTCTCATTATATCCTAGGATCTACTATAACCTTTTTATATAAAAATTAATCTATAGACATTACCATTTAAATAGTGGATGCAGAAATGTATACACTATAATGGTAAGTGTACATCATGCATAGATCAATGTATACATGACATGGTAATCAAAAGTACTATTCAAGTTGGGTCTAGGGAACTCACTTTTACAACAGTCCCACTTGCACTAGATCCAACTTTTTAACCATTATTTTTAGCTCTCACGTGATTAAGATCATGTTTTTACTGAGTTATGGATTTATTTGTTGGGTCTGTCACATTTCTGTAGTGGATTATTGTAATGTCCCGTTTCCGGGTTCCACTCAACGGGTGCCCCGAACCCGGTTCACCACGTGACCTCAAGTGAATTTACCCAAACTCCAGAGGCTACCGACTAGCAGTGAGGGCCCCGGTCTGATAGTGGGGAAACTATGCCCTCATTTGTCAAAGTTTAGCGCAGCGAAATACGAAATAAAACATACACAACTGAAATAAACAACAGAAGTTGATATAACCAATAGTATATAAATAATTATGCTACATGTCTCAAGTTCTAATAAAACAGCCAAAACATGTTATACATCAATACAGTACAACCGAAAGCAAAGTACAGTGAAACAAAGCAAAACAACTGGCAATGGCATCGCGAGCCTAGGATCGATCCCATGCCCTCCTACTCCTCAGTAGCAATCATGTACCTGTATAGGTACTCTTGCCCCTATCCACACCTAGAGCAACATAATCTGTTTGGGCCAAAAAGTGTTACCCAAACAGGGTCTGAGAAATATATCTCAGTAGGCACCCAACAAAGGACCGTGCCCAACTGCATGTAAGCATGCAACAAAAGTGTGCAATAGTAAAATGAAATAAAGTAAGCAGTACTAAAATGTAACTAACTTAACAATTAAATTGCAATTTTATTATTCATTTAGTCCATTAAATATTAGAAATCACCACAGTGAATTTCTAAGTAAACAGTCCATGTCCTTAGACAAGCAAAACCTTACCCTCAGGTAAGCAAAATCCAACCCGCAGGTATAGCCCTCAGGCATAACAGAATTTTCCCTCAGGCGTAGGAAGTGTCACCCTCTGGCACAGAAGTCAATCCCTCTGGCACAAAAGGTTTCCCTCAGGCAAAATAACTACAGCACTCAGGCTAAACAGTGCAGTGCCCACAGGCTAATCACAACAATGACCTCAGGCCAAACAGGTAACTGGGCCATTACCAACAGGTAAACAAGCAGTAAAAAGCAATTCCTCTCAAGGAAATTCGACAATTACTACTTTAAAGGCATAACCTAGGGTATCCTGGCCAAACGGCTAAACAATGGAACACACCCCCGAGGTGGTTCTGGATCCAAGCAATGATCCCAAACAACAGTTTTATAATTTATTCAATTACCTATATAGTTCTAGGTCGTTAAGATAGCCACGACCTCAGCCACACAACACCCCAACATGGATTCGTGGCATAAAAATGCACAAAACATAGGGTAGTTGGGAAACTAAACACCAAGCCACCTACCTTATATGCCAACAAGCACTATACACGAATGTCGGTTCCATAAACACCCAAGAATGACGTAGATCTGATGAAGAATAAAACCTGCTTAAACGTAAATAACTTCTGTTAGGGAAAGAATTGGTATGAACGACTTAAGGAGAGTGGAGGGTTTACCCATACGGTTCCAACGAGATCATTCGAGGTGGACACAAATTCCAGACGAACACTCGACAGATATTCAAAGGTTCGGACGTCCCCTCCCGCTCCTTCCTTCGGTTCTAAGCCTTCCCTGTGAACAGAGGAGGCTACTGGCCATTTTAAGCAAAAAAAACAAAGTACACTGTGTATCCTTCCAAGTACACGATGTGTACTTCCTTCATTTAACAGTTCCTCTGGCGGCACCACCACACTGTTCATCCGTCGACATGAGTACACGACATGTACTCCTGAGTACACGGCGTGTACTGTCACCCAGCTGGTGGCTGCTCCACTCCCTTACTATTTTGGCCTGCCGACTGACTACACGACATGTAAAAGACCACTACACGGTGTGTAGTTGGTTCCTGCACCCTTCATCCCTGGCATGGCCACACGCCCCGTGTACCCATCCCACACGACCAAAAGTACACGACATGTGGACAAAGTACACAGCGTGTACTTCCAAAATTTAGGATTTTCCCATTTTCCATATTTTCTCAAAAACACTTAAGGAAAAGAGAAAAGAAGAAGCCCGTACCTCAAAATAAGAACCTGGTTCTTACAAACTTCCCCCCTTATAGTAATTCGTCCCTGAATTACCCTTCTAAGAGTGGTGATGATATAGCCATGAACAACTCTGGCCACTGAGCATGTATGTCGGTTTCCCACTCCTAGGTTTCATCCTGCACTCAGCCATGCTGCCATAACACCCGTACGAGAGGAACTGACTAGCCTCGGAGAACCTTCGTGCTCCTGTCAATGATACAAATCAGATGTTTCTCAATGGACGCATCCATCTAAAGCTCAACCTCCTCTGGATGAAAGGTGTGAGACTGGTCTGAATGATAGCGGGGAAACTGAGATACATGGAAGACGTCGTGCATGTCTTGGTATCACTGCGGTAACCGCAACCGATAGGCAACCAGCCCAACTCTCTCTAGAATCTCAAATGGCCCCACATACCACGATGAAAGATTACCCTATCTCCTGATCCGCTTGTGTCCCATCCTCAGTGAAACACACAAGAAAACCTGATCCCCGAAAAAAAACTCCAAAGTTCATCTACGGCGATCGACATATGACTTCTGATGAGACTGCACGGTAGCCATCCGCTTCTGAATCAACTGGACCTACTCAGAAGTCTCCTGCATGAGATGTGGTCCCAGTAGAGCTGCCTCACCTACCTCTAACCAGCACAAAGGTGATCGGCATGACCTACCATATAAATCCTCATATGGTACCATCTCTATAGTCGCCTGAAATCTATTGTTATAGGAAAACTCGACTAAGGATATATGCTTCTCCCAAGAGCCCCCAAAGTCTAGGACGCATGCTCGCAGCATGTCCTCAAGCACCTGTATAGTATGCTCTGACTGGCCATATGTCTGAGGGTGGTAATCTGTGCTCAAATGCACCTGTGTACCCAGTGCCCTATGAAAACTCTTCCAGAAACGAGACGTAAAACGAGTGTCCCTATCTAAAATTATAGAACAAGGGAGCCCATGAAGACTTATGATCTCTTGGATATACAATTTCTCGAGCTCATCAACACAGAAGGTCTCCTTGATTGGCAAGAAGTGAGCTACCTTCGTGAGTCTGTCCACAACAACCCACATGACGTCATTTCCACGAGGTTACCTCAGCGATCCAGTCACGAAATCCATCGCGACATCATCCCATTTCCACTCCGGAATGGGTAACTGCTGTAATAGTCCCGCTGGTCTCTGATGCTCTGCCTTCACCTACCGACAGGTTGAACATCTCGTAACATAACCAACTACATCTCTCTTCATGCCCGACCACCAGTACTAACGTCTCAGGTCACGATACATCTTGATAACCCTGGGATGAACTGCCCAAGCTGAAGCATGAAACTCCTGTATCAGCTCCTCGCATATATCCCCTGGAACCCACACACATCCATGGAAACGCAAAACCTCTTCATCGCCTATCGTCCAACCAGGAGGAGGGTCCTCACTTGCCATCGACTCCAGTAGAATTAGGCCTTCTGAATTAGATAGTTGTCTCATCCTCACTCTATCCAGGAGGGTATAAGTCACAGCTAAAGAGGAAAGATAAGTCTACCCCTGACTGTTGTGCACCTCTAGATGAATTTCAGAGAACAAAGCCATAAGCTGCCACTCATCACTGGCCTTATGAACTGCCTGTATCTGAGTCTTCCTGCTCAGTGCATCAGCTACTGCATTACCTTTACTAGGTGTATAGGCAAGCTCATAATTGAAGGACTGAAGGTATCCGACCCACCTTCACTGCCTCAGATTCAAGTCATGTTGAGTAAATATATACTTGAGACTTTTGTGGTCGGTGAAAACCACAAAATGTTCTCCCAACAGATAATGTCTCCAACAACGCAACGTATACACAACTGCAGCCAACTCGAGATCATGCATCTGGTAATTCCTCTCATGTGGCCTCAACTGCCAAGACCCATACGCAACAACTTGATCGCCCTGAATCAACACATCTCCCAGCCCAATACCTGATACATCACAGTAAACTATATAACTCTTCCCCTACTCTGGGAGTATCAGGATCAGTGCTGATGTAAACCTTCCTTTCAGGTCCTAAAAGGCTGTCTCGCAATCTTCTGACCAAACAAACTTCACACCCTTCTTAGTCAGACCCGTCAACGGTGCTGCTAAGCAGGAGAAGTCCTGTATGAAGTGTCTGTAGTAACCAGGAAACCCTAAGAAACTCTGTATCTCAAACACGTTCTTAGGCTGCTCCCAGGAAACTACTACTCTCACCTTCTCTGGGTCTACTGAAACTCCTACCTTTGAGATAATATGTCCCAGGAAGTGAATCTGGTCCATCCAAAAGTGGCACTTT
Source organism: Viscum album (assembly GCA_963277665.1). Taxonomy (NCBI): domain Eukaryota; kingdom Viridiplantae; phylum Streptophyta; class Magnoliopsida; order Santalales; family Viscaceae; genus Viscum; species Viscum album. The sequence goes on from OY728164.1 coordinate 1,189,378,925, forward strand.
GAGAGCTTAGCATATAGCTGATGCTCTCTCAATGTACTCAATACGATCTCAAGATGGGTGGCATGGTCGTGTCGAGTGTGAGAGTACACCAAGATGTCATCCACGAATACTACCACAAAAGAGTCCAGATAAGGATGGAACACACTATTAATTAGAGCCATGAAAACTGTTGGCACGTTCGTGAGTCCGAACGGCATAACCGTATACTCGTATAGACCATACCTGCTCCTGAAAGTTGTGAGAGGTATATCGGATGGTCTAACGCACAACTGATGATATCCTGATCTCAAATCAATCTTCGAGAACACTCGTGCTCCAAGAAGTTGATAAAAAATATCATCATATCTTGGCAAGGGATATCGGTTCTTAACCTTCAACTGGTTCAACTTTCGATAATCCACACAAAGTCTAAGGGTACCGTCCGCCTTTTTAGCAAAAAGGACCGGCGATCCCCATGGAAAATTACTGGGTCAGATAAACCCCTTTTCCTGTAACTCCTCTAACTGCCTCTTGAGCTCTTGCAACTCCGGCTTGGCCATCCTATAAGGAGGAATGGACACTGGTGATGCTCCTAGCACTAGCTCAATAGAGAAATCCACCTCTCACTCTGGAGGAAGACCTGAAAAGGCGTCCGGGAAGACATAATTGAAACGATCAACCACTGGAGGGAAATCTGTCTGACAAGTCCCCTGGTCATCCAGATATAAACTCGCAATCTGGGCTATGACTCCACCTCGCCCATGATGCTCTAGACCAGCTCGACTTGCCTGAACATCCCATTCAACCTTGTATAGAAACTCTCCGCCCTCTGGTGATGTGAAACTCACCCTACGACGATAGAAGTCCACAAAGGCTCGATAGAGAACCAAACAGTCCATCCCAAGAATGACATCATAGCACGTAATCTCTAAGACATATAGGTCCCGAAGGAAGTGACACCCTCCAACCTCAAGGGGGCACCCCTTTCACTGACACACAACAGTCGTTCTAGTCCCCAACGGAGTGTCTAGCGTCATGATATCAGAAGAAGTAGAAACACAGAGCCCAAGGCTCTCCACAACAGGTACAGATATGAAACTATGTGTAGAACCCATATCGAAAAGTACTGAAGATAAAACAGAAGATGCTAAAATAGTACCTCTAACTGTAGAAGGCCCGGGATCCTGTTTCTACAGGGTTTGTTGCACTGCATATGCCTGCCCAATGCCGCGGCTCTACGACACAGCCTAGATACCCTGAGCTGTCCTGCCCTACTTCCTCTGAGATCCTGGTGTCTGGCTACCATGGACATGACCACCATCTCTGCCTGCACACCATGACGTATTCCAGTTTCCGGACTGTTAAGAAGTCGTTGGTCCTGATCCCACATGCGGAGTCTTTACAGAACCCCTCTCACTGGCCACTGGTGGAAACGCCCTGCAGAAGCATTGCAGATGACCCATATTTCCGCAAGCTCGGCACTCCACTGGGTGTCGTGGACACTGTGGTCTCTTGTGCCCCTCTCTACCACACTGGTAGCACTTGATCGGGCCACCTGAAGACACTGTCTGGCTGGTACTGCCACCATGAGAGAAGTCCATCTGCCTCTTCCTCTTTCCAGTAGAAATAGTACCAGTAACTGGTGTTGAACCACCCTGGCCCACACCACTAGATTCCTACAGGTTTCTTTCCATAATCAGCGCCTGGTTCACAATAGCATGTACAATAGGCAACCTGAAAACATTTACCAGCGCTCGGATGTCATAACGAAGACCATCCTCAAAACGTCTGGCTCTCAACGTCTCTTCACCCACTAGAACAGGTGAAAAACACTGAAGCTCGGTAAAGCGAGCAGAATAGTCCATCATCGACATAGCGCCTTGCTGCAGATTCATGGACTCTCGAGCTTTGTTTTCCCGCAGCATCTCGAGAAAGAAGAAGTCATAGAATACTGCCTGAAAATCCTCCCATGTCATGTATCTATGATGCTCTAACTGAGTGGTGACATACCACCACCTCTTGGTGGAATCACGTAGCATTTATGTCACGAGCTTGACCCTCCACCCTGGAGGCATCTCCAGATGCTCAAAAATAGTCTGCATCGACCCCAGCCAAGACTCTACAGCCTGTGGTCCGCCATCCCATGAAAAAGTAGGCGGATGCTGCTGTTGGAAGATACGAGTTAGCTCAGCCATAGATGTGGAAGCCGGCGGTGCTCCCTGAAAGGTCTGCATGAACCGCATAAAGACTTCACAGAACTGTGCCTCCGCTCCTGTGTCTGGTATAACGGCTGGCACCGCATCTGGCTCTTCTGGAGGATCCACTGGTAGCCCATGGCCCACCATTTCTAGAGTATACTCATTGCTTCTTTCCTGGAGAACAATGCGCGGTCGTCTAGGCAGCATAACACTACAAGGTCAAAAACACGCCTTAGAACAAGATTATCAAAGACCGAAGATGAAGAAACCCAAAAGGGAATAGAAGGAATAAGGCATTCAAAATTTTCAAAACAAGACTACACAGTGTGTATACTGACTACACGACGTGTACTTGACTTCCCTTCCCCTACCCGGGTCCTTCTGCACGGCTAAGCCACACGACTCCCATTTGAACAAAACTACACGGTGTGTATATTATCTACACGGCGTGTATGGTGTTATTTCCAACTGCCTGTGTCACTTGTGACATGGCCGACTACTCGGCTTGACACTACACAGCGTGTTACACCCACACACAGCGTGTCAATAACCCCATTTCCCAGTCACACGGCTAAGTCCACACGGTCTGTCCTCGGACAAGACTACATGGCATGTCCCATAGGTACATGGTGTGTTCAAGGATAGGTGACACCGACCTATGTTTTTAGTTACACGGTCGAGTCCCCCAGTCACACTACACGGCGTGTTCATCATTGACACGGTGTGTTCTGTACAAGAGTTCACCGACCCGTGTTGTTAGTTACACAACCGGACTCCGGGTCAACACTACACGGTGTGTACCTAAGGTACACAACATGTTTTACCCAAGCCTTCTCTTCCCCGTGTCGCCACCCACATGGTTTGTGACACGGGAAGAGACTACACGGTGTGTACTCGGGGTACACGGCGTGTACTCAAAAAGTTTATTTTTCTTCCCGAACAGAAGTCCATACACGGCATGTATACTGGGTTTCTGGACAATATGCCTCAGAAACTTCCTCAGAACCCATAAAACACTGAAAAACAACACCTAAGTGCCAAACTCCGATCCGTGAGGGCCCATACTCCCCATGAATCAAAGTCTGGCATCTTATCTGTGTTATAAAAAAATAACCATCTAATGATCCACCGAATTCCGGTCAGTGAGGGCCCATACTCCCCAAAAACCAAAGTTTGGCATCCATTTTATCAACAGGATCAAATAAAATTACTCTATCACGAAGCAGGTATTTTATCAAAGCAGCTATCATGACAGCATGCTTTACTAGCACAACAACTATCACAACAACATGCAATTTCTAATGCATCTACATGGCATGGAAACTATGCATGGCATGTGATATCTAGCATGTGCCTATTTGATGCATGAGATGGCATACCCTCATCTCATCGGGTTTCAACTAAATAGAACCCAATGATAAATTATAACAGCACAATCTCAAGTGTGTCAGCCAACAGTGAAAACATATCAACTGTAAAATTTGAAAAATTAGAAAAATTGCAAAATACGAGGTAGACTAGATTTTCCCTGTACACGGGTTAGCTATGCCCGTGCACAACTTATTACCAACTACCGTTCTCGTCCTATCCTTGACTATGGATCCAAATAGTAAGTCAAAGAAAAGAACCCCTCTGATACCACTTTGTAACGTCCAGGTTACGGGTGCCACTCAACGGGTGCCTCGAACCCGGTTCACCACGTGACCTCAAGCGCATTTACCCAAATGCCAGAGGCTGCTGACTAGCAGTGAGGGCCCAGGTCTAATAGTGGGGAAACTATGCCCTCATTTGTCAAAGTGTAGCGCAGTGGAATACGAAATAAAATATACATCAAACAGCAGAAGCAGTAAAACATACACAACTGAAATAAACAACAGTAGTGGATATAACCAAAAGTATTTAAATAATTATGCTACATGTCTCAAGTTCTAAGAAAATAGCCAGAACATGTTATGCATCAATACAATACAACCGAAAGCAGAGTACAACGAAACAAAGCAAAACAGCTGGTAGCGGCATCGTGAGCCTAGGCTCGGTCCCATGCCCTCCTACTCCCCAGCAGAAATCATGTACCTGTATAGGGACTCTTTCCCCTATCCACACCTGCAGCAACGTAATCTGTTTGGGCCAAAAAGCGTGACCCAAACAGGGTGTGAGAAATATATCTTAGTAGTCACCCAACAAAGGCCCGTGCCCAACTGCGTGTAAGCATGAAACAACAGTGTGCAATAGTAAAATGCAATAAAGTAAGCAGTACTGAAAATTAACTAACTTAACAATTAAATTTCCATTTTATTATTCATTTAATCCATTAAATATTAGAAATCACCACAGTTCATTTCTAAGTAAACGGTCCACGTCCTCAGACTAGAAAAACCTTACCCTCAGGTAAGCAGAATCCAACTCATAGGTATAGCCCTCAGGCATAACAAAATTTTCCCTCAGGCATATAAAGTGTCACCCTCAGACACAGAAGTCAAGCCCTCAGGCACGAAAGGTTGTCCTCAGGAGAAATAACTACAACCCTCAGGCTAAATAGTGTAGTGTCCACAGGCTAATCACAATAATGTCCTCAGGTCAAACAGGTAATCGGGCCATGCCCAACAGGTAAACAAGTAGTAAAAAGAAATTCCTCTTAAGGAAATTCTACAATTACTACTTTAAAGGCATACCCTCGGGTATCCTGGCCAAACAAATAAATAGTGGAACACACCCCCGAGGTGGTTCCGGATCCAAGAAACGATCCCAAACATCAGTTTTACAATTTATTCAATTACCTATATAGTTCTAGGTTTTTAAAAATAGCCACGACCTCAGCCACATGACACCCCAACATGGGTTTGTGGCACGAAAACACACAAAACACACGACAGTTGGGAAACTAAACACCAAGCCACCTACCTTACATGCCAACGAGCGCTATACACGAACTTCAGTTCTAGAAACTCACAAGAACTACGTAGATATGACGAAGAATAAAACCCTCTTAAATGTAAATAACTTCCGTTAGGTAAAGAATTGGTATGAATGACTTAAGGAGAGCGGAGGGCTTACCAGTGCGGTTCCAATGAGATCGCCCGAGGTGGAAACAGATTCCAGATGAACACTCGGCATATCTTCAAAGGTTCGGCCATCCCCTCCCACTCCTTCCTCAGGTTCTAAGCCTTCCCTGTGAACAGGGGAGGCTACTGGCCATTTTAAGAGAAAAAAACAAAGTACACAGCGTGTCATTCTAAGTACATGACGTGTACTTGCTTCATTTAACTGTTCCTATGGTGGCACCGCTACACTGTTCATCCGTCGACATGAGTACATGACATGTACTCCTGAGTACATGGCGTGTACTGTCGCCCAGCTGGCGGCTGCTCCACCGCCTTACTGTTTTGGCATGCCGACTGACTACACGACGTGTAAAGGAACACTAAACAGTGTGTAGTTGGTTCCTACACCCTTCATCCCCAGCATGGCCACACGCCCTGTGTACCCGTCCCACACGGCCAAAAGTACATGATGTGTACTTCCAAAATTTAGGATTTTTCCCATTTTCCATATTTTATCAAAAACAATTAAGGAAAAGAGAAAAGAAAAATCCGATGCCTCAAAATAAGAACTGGGTTCTTACAATTATCAAAAATCAATAAAAAATGAAGACCTTCGGGCCATTGGATGGATGTCACATTTCTGCAGTGCATCTATTCTTCTATACGCAACCTCATATCCTTGATTAAAACTTCCTAAGAGATGGTATCCCCAAGTATGTCCCTTTTCCACTATCAAAAACTAACATCTTGGCTAGTAATAGAATTATCATAATGATAAAACTTTATGTACTAGGTGTGATTTCAAGAACTGGAACAAATCATTATGTATTTTACACTACTTCTTAACTTCCTTAGAAGCTGCAACATACTCGGTATTTGTAGGCATGGTTACCAATGAATTTTATGATATTTTATTTCTCATTTCTTTAGCATTACTATGATATTAGATCATATTTATCTAAATAATACTAGTCTATGTCCCCTAAAAACTAGTATCCATTATTCTCCACTTTCCAGGTATATATCTTTTGTACTTTCCTAAGTACAATTAGATAGTTATGACTACTTCCCTTATAGTAATTCTGGATATAACTGATATTTATCACTAAATATATATTGGAAATATCAATTTTTTTTATATTATGGCATACCTAATTTATCCATCACTAAAGCATATGGAATTTCAACTCACCACATTAATATTAACATATTCCCATGCATGTATTCTTGGAGAGATTTATTCCATATGACATTGGTAATAATTCTCTCTCAAATTGTTCCATCTTATATTTTTCAATACCATGTTAGTATATGTACGATTGACTAGATCTAAGAAACTGTTATATCTACCTCAATAGATTCCATTCTATATAACTTAGGTTGCTACTTTAAGTCAATATATAGAGATATATTTTAATTCTAGTCTTAACTATCTATAAGACCAATAACTTTTTCCATATGTTTCAAAACATATTTTACTTGGAAACTATAGTCCTCCCACTAACCTCTAGTTGACACATGTAAAATATTTATTCTAAATGAATATTCCATGATATGGTTGGTTACTTTAATCTGGAACTAGATTTCAGTAACTAGCAACCCTTATTGGAATTCTATGGTGTCAACATCCCTTTTTGGCTGCATAGTATAGAAAAATTCCATGATTGGTGGGTTTTTCATCCAATGAACAATAATATTATCATAGAAGTTAGCTATAAAAAGTAAAATTCTAATGTATTTAGAAATAACGACTTGGTGTTACTAATTGAGCCTTCTTGGTATGACACATGTACCATCTATATATTATGTTACTTGAATACCCACCACAATATTCAAAATAATATGCCCCCTATACTTTGATACATGGAATACATTATTTAATTTTAATTGATCTTGTGAATCTTAGATAATTTCTATGTACTACTTACTTTTATGAATTATTATCCTCACTGAATAATGTATCATCAGCTACAATGAATATAGAACAATCATCATGGTGTTATCCTTCATACACAGTATGTGTCTCTGGAACATTCCTTTTCTACACCTCTTTCGAAACGTGTTCCTATGCCAACTATTTCTGCATCTTCTTCCATTGACTAAATCCAAGTCAATCTTGCTCCCACTATCTTAAGTAGAGACGTACACCCTTATATAGAAATACAGTCAATAACTTTGACTATCACTTTCTATATTAGGGTTTTTTATAATATCCTAAGAAACTTTTAGGATGATTAAAAAAAATGAACATTGTGTTTTTCTTGATTCAATTTTGTTTATATCCTCAAAAAACACTTTTCACCTAAACACGTATTCTTATGAAAATGGATTTACATCATAATAACTTATATGATATCTATTTTTCATTATAGTTGGCATATGGTTATGGGATATCGCTGTTATTTGCAAGGCACATATTGAAATATAAGGAAAGTGTCTATAATGGATAAGTTTTGAAATTGATGCTCTTTTTACCTAAATAATGACTCTGATGTGTTTAAGGAAATGTGAATTTAGGAATTACTCCATGCCAAATTTTTGTTGGTCAATGTTTATAGGTAAGAATCAAAATAAATCCTCATTATTAACATTATAGCCCTGATGTGTATAATGTAACGTGCACTTAGGAATTACTCCATGCTAAATTATATTGATCGATGAATGCTTGTTCAAGATATTCTTTTGTAGACCAACCGGAAACATAGAATATATTACGACCATGTATATACCATACTTCATTATCACATTCCTTAAGAAATTAAAGGAATCTAATAAAGTATATATACTTCTAGATTACACTTGGAATAGTTCATGCTCCCTTACTGAACTAATTCTGAAAGCTTTGTGGAATACCTTTATTTCTAAAGGTTTCTTTCTCTAAACTATATAAGTATATATGTCGATAATACCTATGGTTGTTATATTCGTATAGTATAAATACCATACTAGATATATCCTTGACATCCACTTTGAGTTTTAATTGACAAAGAATTATCTTTCCACAACCAGGTATATAATTCTTACATTTTATATTCATTAGGTATTGCCTATGATTTAAGTATCACTGAACTATTGGTCTAGTATGATACACCACGAAAAAAATTCATTCTTGAACTTGGAATAATGTCTACTTATGTCAAAAGGAAATGTGAAATAATTTTTTTTGGTTATAATCAGTATAAGTTCTACTATAATCATTTTATTGGAAATTAGATGTTGTTTACTTCTCACCACTGACTTAGGCACCACCATTTCTCAGCTGCTTGGATAACTCACCTTACTTCTAGTTATGTTTCTATACATACTTGGTTACTGTATTTCAATACACATATGTGATAAACATATTGTATTTAATACCCAATAAGTATATCATAAAAAATACTTATAATTGATGAATATACATCAATAAGAAGATATTAATTGATTATTTAATTTAGTTTATTACATTTATACTTTCATAGATTTATTTCATTACATATGAAATGAATAACCTCCTATTTAATACCACTATCTTTGAATGATGTTGTAAAGGCGCCTTTGGTGTCACTCTTTCCATTGGAATTTTTTCCTTATCTTTCAACTTGTTCACCATAAGAATTAAATATTATATTTTCTTTAAGTTATTATTTACTTGGAGAAACTTTATGAAAAGGTATTGAAGTGTTTATTCCATACTGTTTGTTTTTTTTAATCTTGAAAAAAGTCAGCAAATATGGCTGAAAATGATATAAGAATGATATGTATTTAAAGATTGTGATCTGAATTTCAATTTACAAATAGCTAGTGTAATAATCACTCATTAATATCTTGCTCCACTTTATATGGGATAAACTTCTTGGAGATGAGACAACATGCGATATAATCTATGTCTTAATATAGTATCCACAACTCACATTGGACGTTGATGATAGCATTATGACATAACCATCATATGCATCATACATGAGTCTCCTGTAAGCATTTTTAACACCCTCTCTTACTAAGGTAGCTTAATAGGTATTTAGGATACTAGAACACCGAATTTATAATATCATATTATTGTCTATAATCACCTATACTACACTTAGAAATTCATACTAGTTTGGATATTTACTTTTTCCATGATTATCATAGTGTATTTTTGGTACTTTTTGAAATTTTATACAAAAAAAAATCTAGCAGATTTTACTTTTATCTTGATGACCTAATTAGTCATTATTGATTATATCATTAAATGTATCCCACTATTTTATCCAATTCTAGGAACCCTATGTACTAGAATCGGAATACTCTACTGCTTGAGTATTTTAGTGTAAAGGATCCTTAAACCTCACCTCATAGTATAAAAGCTATGGATATGCCACTACTTAGAGAGTTCAAGGTAAGATTTTGACTAGAAACCCAAATTAACTCATGGATCCTAGATCTGTTGAGTGAAGTCCTAGATTCTAAGAATTGTAAACTTGATTCCCTCAACACTGTTCCTCTAAAGTGATAGAAAGTTAGATATGGATAATCTTTAACTAAAAAATTCAGTTAAGTCAACCCATCGTTCTCCTAAGAACTCCCCAGTGGTAGGATGAACCCTCAACTATGGTTGACGAAGCACCCTAAACACCTGGTTGTGTTCAAATTAAAATGGTGGAAGGTGTTTCTGACTTGATATTTCTTTGAGGGTTTCTTATATTTTTCATGAAGAATGTAATCCATTTTTATTAATCTTGTTTAATCTATGTTGTTTCACTCACAATTGAAAATTAAGAGAAAAAAATAATCACTTATTTATTCATTTTATAGTTTATTATTTTATGTATTTTTCCACTGTCATGCAATTGCATAAAATGATATAAAAATACATAAATGAAATAAACTACCTGATTGGACTTGAGAATCTAAAACTGGTTGATATATTTAATCTCAATGGATAAACCACGACATAGAGGTTTCATACCTGAGTCATAGCTCGACTAATGATTTAGATCATCCTCATATAGCATGTCCACTACTCATCTCGATTTGGAATCATCTTGAAGGGGTCCACATCATTCATCATATTCATCAAATGTATATTTATACTCACACGTAGGCGAGGGGAACTAGGGGGATAACATACAACAAATAAATTTGGTCGTGCATGCCCTTATATATATTGAACAAAAAGAATGATGATGCACATACCCTCTTATTTAATTATAACCATTGCACACAATTAAATAAATAATTAAATAAATAACATACATTCACATTTGAATCAATTGATTAAGACCATCCAATAGATAAAATTATTGTGCGATAAAATTAAATTATAATAAATTAAAGTAATAGTATGTTAAATTAAATTAAATTAATTAATTAAATTTAAATAATTTAATTCTCTTCGTCCCCATAATTTATTTAATTTTAATTTCAAAATTCAAATTAATTAATTAATTAAATTTAATAACAAAATTAAATTAATTTTCCTAGGGTATTAAAATATAAATTTTAAACCAAAATTAATTTTAATTAATTTAATTTAATACTAAAATTATATTAATTAAAGTAATTAATTTTGATTATTTAAATAATTTCTCAAGCCCCGACACCCCACACAAGCCCAATGAGGGTAGCACTGAACTCACGCAAACCTATATCGGGCCATGCAAAGCCCGTGCATGGGTGTTCTGAGCCATAATTGTCTTCCCAGACTCGTTCAAGGTCTATTGGACTCACCCTAGCTTGTATCAAGATGGATTCGGTCTATGTAGAGGGGTACCTCACACAACATGGTGTTGGGAATTTGTTCGTGGTTGGACGAAGGACGGTAGGAATAGTTGTGGTGGTCCGAAAATAGGGGAAGCTCCAGCTTCACAGGGGGCTATGCTACTAGCCTCATATGGTGAGTGGCTTGTCCGAGAGGGGCACGCGTGGAACAAAAACACTACTAAGATGGTATGACTAGGGTGACCTGATGGTGACAGTGGGATGAGGAGGTCTCACAAGGTCAAGTCGTGGCTGGGGTGATCGGATCCACTATAGGGTGGCATCATGAAAGGCCTGAGGGCGGCATCTAACTAGGGTGGCTCAGCCTCAGTGGTGGCTTGTGGCTATGGAGGGAGGCCGATCGATGGTGGGTTCAAGCTAGCGAGTATCAATAGTGGTCAGACCTGACGATGGTAGTTAGAACCCAAGGAGGAGGTGCACCAGGTCATCTCAGTCCAATGGAGTGTGACACAAAAAGGGGGTTCACCAGTTATTGGTTGCTAGAGAGGTCGATACATCACACCAGGGTTTGGGGATGTGACCTTGCTAATAAGGAAGGAGGTGGCTCCTCGCTGACAATCTGGGTGGGCGGCTGAGGAGGGCAGTGAACAGTAGAGGTACCGCAATAGATGTCGAGTGATGAGGTGCATCCAATCCAGGAGAGGATGATGTCAATACTTCAATAGGAAGTCTTACCTCCTTTTTAATGATTTTTTTATTTTAATAGGACAAAATAAAACACACCAACCCCACACATATTAACCTGGGTTTAAGTCCAGCCACCCCAATTTTTGTTTTAGTTTAAAATTTTAAAATTTCTAATAGATTAAGATTTTGACAACATAAAATAATAATTAAAATTATTTAATTATTTCACCTTTCCATATAATTGCGTATTACAAGATTCAGATGAAAATACACTAGATGGAAAGACTATTATAGCAACTGGGAGATAGTCAGAACTAGGGTTTTTATCAGAAAAAGTCACTGCTTGACATCCCAGTTTAGAATCAACTACCAAATTGGATAAAACATGTACCTAAACAAAAAAAAAACATTTAATTATATATATAAATATATATAACCATTCTTTTAAAATCAATACCCGTTTAAATTGCAAATGATCTGAATAAAAAAATTCGGATGGCCATATCTTGGTTATCTGATATCGTATTGACATGCAGTTTTTTGTTGGGACTGATTTAGTAACCTCTAATTACATTTAATTCAACTTAAATTTTTATTGGCTCAGATAATTTATGTGATCCCTATGATACCAATTGAAGGTACCATAGAATCAGTGAAATTCGGTGGTCCAGGTATTTAAAAATATCCATCACCAAGATGACAAAACTTGTTATCTCCAGCGATCCAGGCCCCACTATAATATGAGGATCTCATGTGAATTAAATAGAGAACAAAAATAAAATTGAAAATATACCTTTTCGATCTGAAGTCGCGCTCAAAATCTTCTTGTCTCCAGTGATTGCTTCTCAAAGAATCCATATAATAATCCCTCTAGATTGTTCAAACACACTTCAAAAATCCACAAGAGCACCGATCATCAAATTCTAGGTGCTAGCATGGAGATATAAAGAAACCTTTGACATCCTGATGATCACTACATTGACATGACTTTAATGCAAAGATATGAACTTGGTCCGATCACTTGTATTGAGATATTCTCTCTCTAGAAAGTGGGATAGGATAGAGAGGCTCTGAAAAAATCATATTGAATAGTCATAGTGTGTAAGATCTTGACCTTTTCTAGAGTCATCTCAGATGCATTTTCAGGTACTTTTTATTATTATTAAGTACCTTTGGGTTGGCTTATGACCTGGGGTGTGTTTTGGTGAAGTTTTTAAGGAAATTGGAAATATAGGGGGTTGTGCACAGTTTGTGCATAGTTTGTCCAAACCATGCGCAAGAAAACCGTGTAGACAGTGGAGGTCGACATGGTTGGCACACAATTTTACTAACCATACACCATTGATCTATGTGGGTAGTGGAAGGCCACATGTTTGGTGCACAATTTTCCTTAATCGTGCACCTATGCCTAGAAAACCATGCACGTAGGTATTAATTATTTGAAATTTTGTTTTAAAACCACCCAAATCTCCTAAGACTCCCATATTTCGACCTTGGATCAGGATTGAAGAATTATATATGTTTTCAAATCCTCCCATAGAGATTCTAAGGTGATTCAAACACTGTTCTTAAAGATCAAAAGCCTGGATTAAATATCCGCTCTCTTCCCGATAAGTGGGTTTCATCCTGATGCTTCTCTCATTCATTCCTCTATCTTTCCATAATCTTTTAATGGAAGATATCCACCATTTTCTTGGATCTAAACCTATTAGTTGATATCTAGATCTAGTATTGTGTATCTAGATTTATATTTTAAAGATCTTGATGCCTTTGATCTTAATTTTGGTTTAGGGATTTTGATCTGAAGCTTGATCGACGACGTTGTGCCGCTCGAATTTTGGGGATTTCCATTAGGATAACTTCTATCTCAAAACTGAGTTAGGTGGTATAAATTTAATTCCCATATTCATGATTTATGATACACGAGTGTGAATTTATGATTTTATAGCTTCCCTTGATAATTGATTTCCTAAATTAGAGTAATTAGGAATGTGGAATTGAATTGAGTTTGCCTTGGTGATTAATTGGTAATTGAATCGCAGAACAAAATAAGGGGGTTGAAAAAATAGATATTTTGGAGATTTGATATTGGTTGAGAAATTGTAATTGAGATATTAAATTGATCGTGTTAATATAATTAACTGGGGGTAATTAATTATAAAATTATGTTTGGCTGTTTAAGATAATTACTTGTGAGAATTAATTATATGCCATGATTTTGAACAAAGATAATTAATTGTGAGAATTAATTATGTTCCATGATGATGATCAAAGATAATTAATTGTGAGAATTAATTATGAAAATTTGATATTTGATATGGATAATTAATTGTGAAGAATTAATTATGGAAATAGAATTGTGTTGATTGATTAATGAATTGATGAATTAATTAATGGGTTATGCACTTAGTTAATTGTTGAGTTGACTAATGAACTTTGAGATGTTTAACTAATCATTGGATTAGTAATGGATTTATGTAGAAAATTCTTGTGAATTAATGAATGATTAAATGGATGAGATTTTTGTGGCACTAGACATGGTGTTCTGGACCAATTAGAAGTTGGGACTTGGACCTGACATTCCTCCCCAATAGTTATCCAAGATTGAGATTATGGGGTTCTAGGAATGATGACCTACACCGAATGAGAAAAGTATTTCTAGGAATGATTACCTACACTCAACGAGATTTTGGTTCTAGGCATGAGGACCTACACCAAATGAATGATAATAATGAATGATGATTCAAATGGGATACATGAATTGAAACTGGGACTAATGTGATGATTGAAGATTAAATGACAATGTGATAATTGTTTAATTATGCATTTTATTTATTTCTTCATAGAATTGCATGCACTATATTTTTATTGGACTCATTTTAGACACTATTGCTGGTGGCCTACTGAGTTGTACTCACACCCTATTCGGGCCTCCTGATTGGCACCTGAGTGGACTTTGTTGTTATTGGACATGATAAGGTAAAGGCCCTAGGATAGGTTTCTCTTTGGGATTGGATCATGGGAGAGGGAACTAGACATGGTTCATGACCCATTTGGGAGTTGTTGCGTCTTTACTTTTAGTTTCATTATAGACACTTGACATATACATTTTCATAGCATGTTTCACCTTTTAGTTAAGTATTGTATTTTTATGTTTTGGTTATCATATGACATGGATTTGTTCTAGTTATTTATACCCTTCCACACTTTGTTATTGTTATTTGATTCCATTGGTGTTTTATTCTGATAAAATAGGGTATAGTCTCCCCGAGACTGACCTACCAGAACCTCACTACTAGTCGAAACCCTCTGGCATACAAGGAGGCGTGATTGAGGGCATGTGGCCAACCAGCTCGGGTCACTATTCAGTGGCACCCGAGTCGAGACGTCCCAAAGTGGTATCATATGGGTTTTCTTTTATTTCTTATTATTTCATCTTACTATTTTGGTAAATATAGATAGAATACTAGGAAGAGTTGAGGCTTGGTAATGAGCTTATGCATGGGAGTTGAAAACCCATGTATGGGGGAAAATTTGAGTACATAAGGTGTGATTGTTGTTATTGTTGTGTGTTGTTACAGTTGAATATTATTTCACCTTGGGTGACGCACTTGTGGTGTGATGTGATATTTATTTTGAAAAATTATTGAATTTTGATTCGTTTCCTAAAGAGGCATGATAGTTGAGTCTGCATGCATCATTCTAGGCACTCAGGGTTGTTGTGAAATTTATCATTCTAGGAACTCACAAAAAAATGAGCAATGGTTAGTTGTTGAACTTGAGCTATTTTTCCTTGTTGTGAGATTGAAACAATGATGTAACGTGAGAATAAATAGGTATCTAATGAGAACCTTGATTGATGAAATGAGTATGACTAATTAATTAATCATTGAATTAATTAATTTGAGAAAATGTGATTAATTAATGGTTGGATTAATTAATGAGAATGAATGTACCCTTGTTAACCAAGACCTAGGAGTGGGATGGTTAAGGGTAGTGATAAGGCCTCAGTGTTGACTATGTGGCAAGAAAAAGGGGGTAAGGACATGATGAAACTTATTGTGTTATTTTCTCCTCTTACATAATTTTTTTAAGGTTGCGTTATGAGACCTAAAATGTGTGTTTGGCTTTGTAGAAATATGCCTCCATGATGCTTGTTGAGAGAGAGACTGAGGGGTATGGCCCGGAATGAACTTCTAGATAGGGAGTTTGAGGCACCATTGGTGCAAGATGAGGAGGACAGGGAATAGTTCCAAGAGAACTTTTCTTGTTTCATGATGTTCATGGAGAGAGACCCAGGGTGGGTTTAGAAAATCATGTCTGAGTTGATAAGGGAGTCTTAGCTATATCACCCTCCTACTTTTACTCGAGAGGGTTAACCTAAGGTATCTGAATTATGGATTGAATCCATAGAGACGATACTTGATCATTTTAAGACTCCGGTTGAGAGGAGGGTCAAGTTGGTTTCTTATATGCTACGGGGTTTAGCAAAGTGATGGTGGGACATTCAAGTATGATCTGGATAGACTGATGAGTTGTTATGGAAGAATTTATGGAGAAGTTCTTGGAACACTTCTATCCTGAGACATTGAGAAAAGGGAAGGCTTTAGAGTTTATGCATCTGACCCAAGTAATCATGTCCATAATGGAGTACGTTGAATGTTTCACAGATTTACAACATTTTTCTCCAACTTTGGTGGAAGACGAGGCTTCTTCAGTAAAACGATTTTGGGACAAACTTAGGTGTGAAATTAAGTTCCATGTGAAAATATTTAGGCTGAATAAATTATCAGAAGTGGTTAATATGACTCTCATTTCAGAGGGAAACCTGAAGGAGGATTCTAGTACTAGAAAGGTACCTATCACTAGATGATCAGGGAGTGTGCCTTTTGTGATAAGGAAGTGTTATCATGAGAACCTTAGTCAGGAAAGTGGAAAGAAAGGTGGAAAGTTAGGAGGAACAGTTTCACTGGATCTTACTCATGTGCTTTTCCACCAGTGCGGTAGGTAGGGACACTATTGTACACATTGTCCTTGACCACCAGTGGAGTGCTGGTTTTGTGGCAAGATAGGACACCTACAGAAGTTCTGTTGGAGGCAGTAACAAGATGGTGCTGAAGGAGCAGTTGCTCAGAGTTAGAGTGTGGGAAGGAGTTCTTCTACACCATATAGGTCTGGAAGTTGTAGTCCTACTGGAAGAGGCAGTATAGAAAGTGGGCATGGTTCTTCAGGGTATGAGAGCCCGTATCAGCAAAGTGGTGCTACTAAAGGGAGTTATATGAAACCATAGGGAAGAGGGGAAGGATAGTTACATGTAGTACAACCTACACCTGTGGAGAGTGAGGCTGGTCCATCGACAGTGAGAGGTACTATTCTAGTTACTTCTACTTTAGCTAGTGCCTTGTTTGATACTTGTACATATCATTCCTTTATATCTGGAAATCTTGTTAATGGATTAAGCCTGGAGGTGGAGTCTGTAAGTGGGGTGATGAATATTGATACACCATTAGGAACATGGTCTTGGGATATCTGTTTATGCAAGAGATGTTTGATAGAGATCGGAGAGTATTATTTCCTTAGGGATATCTATGTCCTTAATATAACGAGATTAAAATTGATTATGGGTATAAATAGGCTAGTCACATATTGAGCCCACATAGATTGTTTCTGCAGGAGAGTGACCTTTGTATCTCCTAAGGTTGGCTAGTATGCTCTTCGTGGAGAATGGGATATTCATGCAGGCCGAGCTGGGCCAATTAATCAGCAACTGGGAGAGCTCACAACCCAAGTTGCTAGTCTTTTTCTGGATGATGGGAGTGGTAGGTAAGGTTTCCTCCCACTATTAGTAGAACTATTTCAGGATGTCTTTCCTAAAGAATTTTCAAGGTTTCAACTTGAGAGAAATGTGGAATTCACTATTGAGATCATGTTGAGGGCTGAGCCAATATCTATTCCATCTTACAGAATGGCACCGACTGAGCTTCAAGAGCTCAAAACATAGTTGGAGGAGTTGGAGGATAAAGGTTTTATCTGTTCAAGTACTTCGCCTTGGGGATCACCTGTTTTGTTTGCAAAGAAGGCTGATGATAGTTTAATCTTGTGTTTCGATTACCGAAAGTTGAATAAAATGACCGTGAAGAACCGATATCCTCTTTCGCATATCAATGATCTGTTTGACCAGTTGAAGGGGGATTGTGTGTTCTCAAAGATAAATCTGAGATCAAGGTATCATCAGGCAAGAGTTCAGACCTTTGATATACCAATAACTACTTTCAGGAGCAAGTATAGATTTTATGAGTTTGTCGTAATGCTGTTTGGGTTGAAAAATGCTTTGATAGTATTTATAGACTTGATAAATCAGATCTTTCATCCATTATTAGATCAGTTTGTGGTGGTATTCATGGATGAAATCTTTGTGTACTCTAAGACTCATGACAATCGTTCCCAACATCTTAAAATTATCTTTGGTACACTAAAATAGAATCGGCCATACACCAAGCTATCTAAATTTCAATTTTGGATTGACAAGGTACACTTTTTGGGGCACATCATTTCAAAAGAAGGTGTGGAATTGGACCTTGAAAAATTGCAGGTAGTGGTTTCTTAGGATCATCCCAAGAATGTTTTTTATATTTAAAGATTTTTGGGATTAGCTGGTTATTATATGAGGTTTATCTAGGAATTTTCCTGATTGGCAGCAATGCTTATAGGTTTGAAAAATAAAGGTATAAATTTTGATTGGACAGAATCATGCGAGAATGCTTTCCAGGAGTTGAAGAAGAACTTGACATCAGAACCAATTTTGATCTTACCTGTGTCGATTGAGGAGTAAACAGTGTATTGTGATGCTTCTGGGATTGGAATCGGAGCTGTGTTGATGTAAGGTAATCGAGTTGTTTCTTATGGGTCTTGGAAGCTGAGGCCACATGAATGGAATTACCCTACACATGACCTCAATTTGGAAGAAGTGGTTTATGCTCTTAAGCGTTGGTGACACTATATTTTGTGTGAAAATTTTACAATTTTTATGAATCAAAAAATCTTGAAGTATATCATTTCATAGTGCGACTTGAATCTTCGACAGTGAAGATGGGTAGAGTATATGCAATCCTTTGATTTTGAACTAGCATATAAACCTGAGAAGGAGATAGTGTGGCTGATTCCTTGAGCAGGAAAACACAGACTCGGTTTCTACATGAGTCAAGTGAAGAGTGGAAGAAGATTACTTTTCTGGTAGAAATGCACGTGGTAGTTCAGGAGAGTCTAGAAAAGGATGACTCCAGTTTCTATAGTAGTGGAGTCTACAATCTTGAGACGGATCAAGGATATTCAGTATGAGGATCTAGAGTTTTTAGCCTTAAGGGAAATCCTTGAAGGTGTGGAGACACCTTCATACTGAATAATCCATGAGGATGAGATCATCTATGTGAAAAATCAGGTTGTTGTGCCTATGAGTATACGAGAGGAACTCATGTGAGAATTTTATGCTTCAAAGTGGGTGGTACATCCTGGGGTGACAAAAAATGTACCATGAACTATGATGATAGTTTTGGTGGCCATGCATGAAAAAGGATATATCAGGGTTTTTAAAAATATGTTTCACCTATCAGCAGGTGAAGGTAGAGCATCAACGACCTGGAGGCCTATTGTAGTTGTTACCTATTCTGGAATGGAAGTGGGAAGACATGACTATGGATTTCATGGTAGGATTTCTAAAGAATCTTAGGAAGAATGATGCTATTTAGGTCATTGTGGATCAACTAAATAAGGTATCACATTTCTTTCCTATTAGGAAAACCTTTACAGTAGAGTAGTTGGGAGAACTATACATGAGAGAGATAGTTCGTTTGCATGGGGTTCCATAGACTATAGTTTCATATCATGATTTGTTCTTTACTTAACACTTCTAGAAGGTCTTACGGAAGGAACTTGGTACATAGATTCTGTTAAATATGACCTTCCACCCATAGATATATGGGTAGTCAGAGCGTACCATACAGGTGTTAGAGGATATGCTGCGAGCATGTGTGCTTGACTTTAGTGGTTCTTGGGAGAAGAACTTGGATTTAATGGAGTTTTCCTATAAAAACAGTTATCAGGAAACTATATAGATGGAACCATATGAGGAAATCTATGTTATACCATATAGATAACCACTATTTTGGTTAGAGGTGGGTGATACAGAGCTTTTGGGACCGAGTCTCATTCAGGAGACATCAGAGAAGGTGAAATTGATTCAGAAATGTATGGATATGGCTCAGAGTAGGCAGAAGTCATATGATGATAGATGGAGATAAACCCTATACTTTACAGAGGGTGATCGTGTATTCCTTCAAGTGTCTCCAAGATTGGGTCACCACAGGATAAGGAAGAAGGGAAAGTTAGCACCCAAGTTTGTAGGTCCGTTTGAAGTGTTGGAGATAATCGGGTCAGTGGCATACCGATTAGCACTTCCATAGAAATTCAGCGATATGCATGATGTTTTCCATGCATCACAACTACAGAGGTATCACCACTACCCTTATCATGTGATTGATGTGGAAGAGGTTGACCTCGATATAGATGCGTCCTTTTAGGAGCATCTGATATGTGTGTTGGGTCGTAGTAATAAAGTGTTACAGGGAAAGACCGTTCCATTAGTTCATGTGTTATGGAAACATGAAAGTGTTCAAGAGAAAACTTAGTAATGAAAAGTAGATATGAGGGATCAATGGCCAATCTTTTTGGCTCAGAATCTTAGAGAAGTTTGGGAGTACAGCTCGAGGATGAGCTATTATAAGGTGGAGAGATTGGAAGATCCTAACCTTTTCTTGAGCCATCTCAGACATTTTTTCAGGTACTTTTTGTTGTTATTAAGTACCTTTGGGTTGAGGTATGACCTAGGGTGTATTTGGGTGATGTTTTTAAAGAACTTGGAAAGATAGGGGTTGCGCACAGTTTGCACACGGTTTGGCCAAACTGTGTGCAAGCTAACCGTGTAGACAGTGGAGGTCAACATGATTGGAACACGGTTTTCCTAACCATGCCCCATCGAGCCATGTGGGTAGTGGAAGACTGCATGGTTGGTGCATAGTTTTCCCTAACCGTGTTCCTCTACCCAGGAAACTGTGTGCGTAGTTATTAATTATCCGAAATTTGGTTTTAAAACCACCAAAATCCCCCGAGACTCCCATATTTTGACCTTCGATTGGGCTTGATGAATTCTAGGTATTTCCAAAGCCTCCCAAAGGGATTCCAAGGTGATCTGAATTATATTTTTTGAGATTTAAATCCCAGATTGAAGATCTTACCTCTTCCTGGTAAGTGGGTTTCATCCCGATGCTTCTCCCATTCTTTCCTCTATCTTTATTTATCTTTTCATGGAAGATCTCCACCTTTTTCTTGGATCTAAACCTATGAGTTGAGATCTAGATCTAGGATTGTAGATCTAAATCTATATTTGCAAGATCTTGATGCCTTTGATCTTAATTTTGGTTTAGGTATTTAGATCCAAAGCTTGTTCGTCGACATTGTGTTACTAAGATTTTGGGGATTTTCGTTGGGCTAACTTCCATCAATAAACTGAGGTTGGTGGTCTAATTCAAATTTCTATAGTCATGATTTATGATATGTGAGTGTGATTTTATTATTTTCTATCTTCCTTTAATAATTAATTTCCTAAATTGGAGTAATTAGGAATGTGGAATTGAATTGAGTTTCCTTGGTGATTAATTGGTAATTGAATCACAGAACAAATGAAGGGGGTTGCCCAAATAGATGTTTTTGGAGATTTGATATTGGTTTAGAAATTTTAATTGAAATATTGAATTGATTGTGTTAAGATAATTAATTGGGGGAATTAATTATGAAATTATGTTTGGATGTGTAAGATAATTAATTGTGGGAATTAATTTTGTGCCATGATTTGGACCAAAGATAATTAATTGTGAGAATTAATTATGTGTCATGATGATGATCAGAGATAATTAATTATGAGAATTAATTATGACAAGTTGAGATTTGATATGGATAATTAATTTTGAAGAACTAATTACGAAAATAGAATTGTGCTGTAATTGATGAATTAATTAATGGGTTATGTTCTTAGTTAATTGTTGAGTTGACTAATGGACTTTGAAATGTTTAACTAGTCATTGGATTAGTAATGGATTGAAGTGAAAAAATTCTTGTGAATTAATGAATGATTAAATGGTTGAGATTTTTTTGGTGCTAAACATGGTGTTCTAAACCAATTAGAAGTTGGGACATAGACATGGTGTTCCTCCCCAATAGTTATCCAAGGTTGAGATTATGGGGTGATAGGCATGACGGCCTACACCGAATGAGAAAAGGAGTGCTAGGCATGACGACCTATACTCAATGAGATTGTGGTGCTAGGCATGATGACTTACACCAAATGAATGATAATAATGAATGATGATTCAAATGGGAAACATGAATTGAAACTGAGCCTAATGTGATGATTGAAGATTAAATGACAATGTGATAAATATTTAATTATGAATTGTATTTATTGCTTCATAGAACTGCATGCACTATCTTTTGAATGGACTTGTTTTAGACACCGTTGGTGGTGGCCTACTGAGTTGTACTCACACCCTATTCGGGATTCCTGATCAGCACCTGAGTATACTTTTTTATTGAAGGACATGATAAGGGAAAGTCCCTGAAATAGGTTTTTTTTTCGGGATTAAAGCATGGGAGAGGGAACTATACATGGTTCGGGACCTGTTTGGGAGTCGTTGTGTCTTTAATTTCAGTCTCATTGTAGAAACATGATATTTCCATTGTCATAGAATGTTTTACCTTTCATTTGAGTTTTGTATTTTCATGTTTTGGTTGTCATATGACATTTTTTTAAAAGTTTGGGGCCGAATCCTGATTTTATTATTTAAAGCAAATACCTCCTTAGACTGGGTAGTGGTGGAGACACTGTAGTGGAAGAGGCACTGTAGCAGGAACTATAGCAGTAGTGGTACCGTAGCAGCCCGGTTACTGTAGCAATACTATTCACTAAGGGGCTCTTGGGCAAAAAAAATGGGCTTTCAAGCCTGGTTGTCATATGAAATGAATTTGTTCTGGTTATTTATATGCTTTCATACTTTGTTATTATTATCTTATTTTGTTGGTGTTTTATTCTGATAAAAGAGGGTATAGTCTCCCCAAGACTGACTTACCAGACCCTCGCTGCTAGTCAGAACCCTCTAGCATATGAGGAGGCACGTTTTATGGAATGTGGCCTACGGGATCTTGGAACCGTTCAGTGACACCCAGGTTAGGATGTCACATAGTGTGAGAGCCTCTCTCCTCCTATTTATAGTGGATGCTCAAATACTCAGAAAGGGTTCCCCGAACCCTGCTTATTAAACATTGACGGAATAAATAATTATAATGAACTAAACTACATCATAAATATTATTTATATTTTATCATATACCTATAATATATTTTATTTGATAAAACTGATTGATTAACTCGGCTTTAAATTCCAACTAATATTAAACAAACCTGGAATATTAAAATAATATTTGTTCGAATAATATTATGCTTTGTATTTACCTAAAATTGTAAATATTTTAAATAAATTCAACACAATTATTGTTAACTTGAAAAACAATGACTTTATTTATTTATCAAGGATCAATAATTTGAACAACACTCAGTCCCATTAGTGGGTCCACCATATCCAATGTATCTATTCAGCAGAATATGGCAGATTCTTGAATACACTATTGTGTGTGACCCTCTAAGCCCTTATCTCGATAGCAGTGAATAATATTTCCAAACCAAGAGTGGGGTATAACAACCCATCAAGACCCTTAAAAGTACTAAGTAGTAGTTATAACAATGATAACCAACCTACAAACACTTACTTATACTATCATATATTTGTCTTTAAATATCTCATAAATTAGGATTCACACCTGTGTCATCGTCCTTCCTCACTTCATTGTTTGTTGATCTAAATGGATGTATTGAACCTCAACTACCTTTTCCAAGGACTTATGAAGGTACTACCATCCTGATCAACCAGGCCCAAGAAATATTACTTCCTCAACCCGGAAGTGACAAATCCATTCTCAACTATTCAACCAATACCATACCACCAATGACACACCCAAAACAAGATACCTCTCCATGATTTCATTATCTAGTTTTTTCCTTAAATAAAAGTACGTGATCAAATAGAACACATTGATAATGATATCAAGTAAGGAGACCAATACACATGTCAGTAGATAGGAACAACCAATGACACCTAAAACATGTGGTGTTCCTATTAGCTGGTCTGCCCTTATGATCTCACCTACCAGAGATCACTAAGTGAAAAAATCATGAGAAGAACTCTCAATGCTTATCAGACCCCATAACCTGATATTCAGACATCAAATGTGTCTAGTTAGTATAATTTATCTTGACCATATGACCCTTGTTTAATATTAATGTCATAGTATCTTGAGGTTCACATTATATCATGAGATCTTCTATAACATTTTAATACGAAAATTAATCTATGGATATTACCATTTAAATAGTGTATGGAGAAATTTATACACTATAATGGTAAGTTTAAATCATGCATAACTCATTTTATACATGATAAGGTAATCAAAACTATTGTTAAAGTTGGGTCTAGGGAACCCACTATTACAAAATATGATGCTTTAGAAACCGATGATGATCTTCCTCTAATGTCTTAAATATAATTAGGCCAGATTATACTCACAGGTTCAATTTATTTATCCTTTTATAATCAGTGATAAACTCAAATCAGTTAGCCATTATCACTTCATACTGAATCATTTGATGACTAACCAATTGATAATCAATATTCAATCTCAATTCACTAAATACTTAGGTTCTTAAATTTTTATAATATCTTTAACTATCATATTTGGTCTCTATTTTTTCCTCAATATCTAGTCTCTATTCATATAAAATTATTCTTATTCTACCCCCCTTAGTCAAGAATTATAAATATTGAAAAATTTATTTTATTCTAAAATTAATCACAACTCAAGTTCTAGAGAACTTTTATAACTAAATAGTATAATGATATCCTATATTCATTTCATCAATCAAGTATTCATGTCGGTAGGCTACCATGATCTACAAATATTCTTTTCTCAAATATCCATTGTCTCTAGTGATGTTATAAAAACACCCTTCTTCCCAGTTTTTCTCATTTCAACTGATAAAATAAAACTCTTGAGTATTTCTTCTACAAAGATCATAACCAATTTACAAATATATATATTTGTGAATTATTTAAGGTTCAAGCTATTATAACCACTTTTCATTTGACTAGAATATATTTAGTTAAAATATTTATAAGTTTTATTCATGGCATGATGCATCTCTTCATAGTGAAATATTCAAAAAACTCATCTTGAATCATTGTAAAATGATTTTCATATGATTTATGAATTTTATAATAAAACAAAATCATAAAATTTTACTTTCAAAATGATTTATTCTTGAATTTCATCATTTTAGATTTTTTTAATTATAAAAAATCCCCCTACTTTGATTTTTTTCTACATAGTCTAAGAACAATTTTCTCAATCATTTTCTTGAATCACAATATTATTTGTAGTATTTTAATTATTTAAGATCAGTTTGATCATCGATAGATTTAGTTTTTTGAATAATATTATTGATGTTTTAAATTTTTAAAAATATATATTTTTAATTATTATCCTTAAAATGAATCTTATAAATCATACAATTCATCATTATGATACTTAGAGAGAATATAAGTATTTTTTCAAAAATTCAGACATGAAAGGGTTTTTTTAAGGATAAATGGTTCTTAAAAAGTTAGAGATAATCCTTAGGAACTTAGGGAATGACCCTTTATTAAGTCTGAGATGATCTTTTTGAACTCTTTGAATGGCCCTTATGAAGTTTGAGATTATCTTTATGAAATCAAGGAATAGCCCTTACAAAGTTTAAGATGATCCTTACAAATATAAGGAATGATCTTTATGAAGTTAGGAATCATCCTTACGTACTCAGATTTTATTCTTACATAGTAGGAAATGGTCCTTATAAATTTGTAAATAACCATTAAAATTCTATTCCTTTAACATTTTTTAGACCAGCTAATCTGAGTTAAATCACCCCTGTTATATTCTATTCCTCTCTTATTCTCTATTCTTTATTTTATTCCATCTTAGCTAGTGTTTTTTATTTTTTGTTTCACCATGACCTAGATAAATCACCAATAGTCATGGGTCATCCTATTTCATAGCTCAATGGAATCCCTAGTGAGTTTTTTTTTCATTCCATTTATATGTGAAGTGATTGGGGGTGATTTTTTATCTATGGTTTCAAAATTTGTGGTATTTAGTTGGGAGATAATTAGGTTATTTTGTTTACTTTGACTTTAGTTGGATTTTAGTAGTTACAAGTTAGGGTTTTCTTCAAGGTTTAATTATATTTGATTATAATAATTATTTCATTGTAATTATTTGGTTATGTAATTTGTATTAATGGATTTTAGGATTGACTAAGAATTATTTGGATTTGGTAATAGTGCTAAAAAATAAGGTTGAGAGTCTCAAATATTGAGAGAATTTACAATAAATTCCTAGAACATGTCAAAAACGTGTTTTATAAATTGATAATAATGTTTGATTAACTATTTTCATGATTAAAAAGGGATATTTTCCCAATGATATATTCATGTAACAAACTCTAAACATTTATAAGACAATTCAATAAGGATATAAGTATTTGTTTGTTTCATATTTTTCTCTATTAATATTTGTTTTTAAAACTTCATGAAAAATTATTTTTTGTAAATTTATAATTTTTCATATTAATATACAATTTAAATTAAAATAATTCAAAAGGTTAGAAATGGATTACCTATAATGATTGTTTATCACACTTCACACATTCTTATATATAATCTAGCACTTTATAATTTGTAATTTATTTATTATTAACTTATTAATTAAAGGTTAATCCTTACATATCAATGTATTTTAATTAATAATGTTGTTTTGGTTTGGATAGATTTATTACATGAACTAGATAAGAGAAGTCAATCAATTAATTTTCAATAAACCAAAGTGATTTTTAAAACTAATGTTGGATTAGGGTAACCATTATTTATTGGGAACCTCCTAACCTTATCCTTTTTCCATGTATTACTATGAGAAATCATTTCATTCCATTATAACCTCACCGAGATATATGTTAATGATCAAAACAAAACCCTGGATAAGAATTGTATTGGTGATGAGTCTATGGTGGTGTTATTTATGTGGGAAAAATGATGGTTCTTATATGGGTTTGGTCTTTAAAAGAAGAATAATTTCAAAATAAAACCTAATGTTTTTGAAAATTAAATTGTTTAATTGTATGAAGAATAAAGTCTTTTTTCATTAATTTTATACCTTTAATTTGTAACTTAATTTTATAAAATATATTTTCCTTAATAAAATAAATTTTATCATAATTAACAGGATATTTATTTCAATATAAAGGTTTTTAGTGTATTTATAAGTGTATTTTTTGTGAAGAAAAAGAATAAAGAGTGATTTTTTTTCTTAATTTTAAACTTTTTCTATCATATAGAATTTTTCTTTAATAATGTTTTTAAACATTTAAAAAATTCATTTTCCAAAGAAATGCACTTTTAAAGCTAGAATTTATACTAAACCCTTATGTCTCACTTTATTTCTATTTGGGTTATAAAAAGTATATATTGGTTTTGACCAATACTATAATGGACATATTACATAGTTATAATTAGTTCACACTGTATGTTATATATGTAATAATTGGAAATCCATGTTCCTAGGTTTAAATTTTACCTTGGTGTTCTATTCACACATTATATAAGATTTAGTATGATTGGACACTAGGGAACCCCATTGAATATAGTACCTTGACTTATGATATGTATGACCTTATAATTTAAAGCTTTTATGTTATTATAACTTTGTATCCATGGGTTCACTTATGATTTATGTCATTCATATGTGTAAATTTTATTTTCATTATATTATTATAATAATTAATTCTTGTTGTTGGAGCATGTATATTTTCTTATATGTTAATAATCATGATAGTTTTTTTATTGAAATGTTTTTGATTGTAGATACTCTTTTGATAGTCAATAAGAATAATATAAAGGGTATTTGTATATTATTTTTTTATATTAACTATAAGCAGGTATTTCAACCAATTATGTATAGGGTTTAATGGGATGGTTGTTGTACCTAACTACGATATACCTCTTCTCACTTTCTATATGATAGGTTACAGATTAACCCTGGCTTAGTTTACATTTTATTCTTTACACATGATGGGTTTTTGATCCATGACTTGGTATAAATTTATATTACCACTTTCTAACTTTTAGGATGACATTGGGTCTTCATCTCAAACCTTGTTTTAGGTCATAGGTAGGTATGTCTGGTATGAATCTTCTTGGTATAGGGGGTTAGTTTGTTTTAGCATTTAGTTCATCTGGTATAAATTGTTTGATGATCTTTCTATGTTTTTTTTGATGAAATTTAGAAATTTGTTTTATTTTATATGTATATAAATTAGTATACATGTTCTTCAATTTATTTGGTTAATCACTATTGTTTTGGGGCATGTTGGTGGTTCTCTAGTGAGTATGTATATGGTCACACCCTAAACCGACACTCCAGGGGCCATACAAATTCACCTACTAGTTTTCACATACTTAGGGATTAATGGATGTTCATGAAATGTCTAGGAAAGTTGTATGAAACAGCGGGGTGATATCCACTTGGTGTTGGAGCCCAGTTTTTGGTTGGTTAGAGTACCATTTGGAATATCACCATATTTATATATCCTTATATATAATAGGCCTTGTTTGGGATTAACATAGTTTTTAGATTATTTTTTATATTTTGGGATGCATCTTGGATGGTTGACTACATTTATATAGATTTATTAGTGTTGGTATTATGTTTTTTTATTGTTTTGCACATTGTTGCTTATTTTAGGAAACTTCCAACTCATGGATTGGCCATACCATTCTTCTGGAGATAACTAGCCAGGACTTATTATATTACTCAAAGTGGTTAAATTGTTTATAAATGGTAAAATCAGTTCTATGGTGCTAGTCACCATCCTATAGAGATCAGGGAATTCTCATAGGGTAGTAGAACACATTATCTAGGTAAAAACTAGGTATTATGATCATGAATTTTAAAAAGTGGTATTAGAGTGATACTAGGTTATTGAGATTTTCATTTTTATTATATGGGAGTTAAGACTATTGGGGCTTGAGAAGTAACCCATAAAAGAACCTTATTGAACTATTTATAGTGGCATCTCAAGTTACTAAGATATGTATACATAGTAAGTAGGTACCACGAGTTTGAGTAAGGTTCTCATTGAATATATCATGCATAATGTGATAAAACTCAAGAAGGGTATAGGGATCGATCATGAGCTAGAGACTTTATGGATCTATGCATCATATAGTTTAGTGTCATAGTAGGTCATATGAATTTGATTTATATTATAACTCATATATGTGAAGGACCATAATTAAATAATAAATAATAAAGTAAAAAATGTTTTCCCACATACCATATTAGTTACCATATAATTAATTAAAGTCACTCACATATATGGCCATGTTTTTTTTAATTATATACCACTTGTCAATAATGTATTATTGGGATTAATTAGTAATTTTTACACTTGACCATGATTTCTACTTTTAGTTCAGTGAAGTATTATAAAAGTGTTATGTAAAATGACTATTGAATTATGAAATACATTATTTGTTGATAATGAGTTATATAATGGTTAACTGATATGAAAATTAAGGTATATTAATTTTTTTTTCTCTTTAGTAAGATGGAATAGGAACTGCTGCAATTCAGAGTTGTAATCCTTCCATTTTTATTTTATTTTTTGAAATTGTACTAATAGTTATTGATTTTTTTATTATGATGAGAAATATAAACTCATTGTTAATAAAATATTATAATTAAAAATATTTTGATTTTTGCGTTATGAGGATACTGATAGTTGTTTTTATATTATGTTTTTATAAAATATTTGGAAATTAATTAAGTATCTTTTTCTAGGAAATAAAAATAGAGACTTTTTTTCTTAAAATAATGTTGTAATATATTTTTTATAACTGAAATATTTGGAAAAGGATTTGAGTAGTAAATTTTAAAATTAAATTCTATTTCTTCTGTTAAAATATTTAAAAAAATGGAATGAAGAAACTAATTTCATAAATTTTATTAATATAATAATATAGTTTTTCAAAATGAATTATTTTGAAAATGTTTTTGAATAATGTTTCTAAAATGGATTTTTTTTCGTAAATCTATTTTTTCCTAGAAGTGTCTCTGGAAAATTGGAATTTACTGGAAGTGTAGAAATATAAGGCCCTAGATGAATCTTATAGTGGGGAGTACCATAAGAGTGAGGGGTAGTTTTTTAGTTGGTATTTTAAGTAATTAAGGTATAATAGAGTTAATTTTGTATATTAATATCTTGAAGTATTGGTGAATTATAGTGGTTTTAGGAGTTTTACATCAGAAGTATAATGATGGTTTGTGATGAATAATGGTGTTTTGATTTGAGAATTTATTATTTATAAATGGTTTGGATTTTGGAATGAGAATCTAATCTAGTAATATTAAATTTGGGATAAATGTCAGTTTTTTAGTGAATAGTATACATTATGGATGTCATTATTCAATGTTATTCTATAATTAGGGTTGAAATTTAATGTTGTTCATATGAAGTGTGGTGGATTATTTATGTTAGTCATTAAAAATATTATAGGGGGTTAATGTTCATGTGTTTTAGACTTTGGGATGGTCATCAACTTAGACTTATCAGGGATGAGAAGTCATAATGTGGGGTGATTTTAATGACTCGTGTTTTTAATCGTCTCTTTTAAATGGTATTTTGGGTTTTGAGGGAATTTAAAGTGATGAAAATATGATAATTTTTGAAATTTGGATTTTTTTTGAGGTGTCATTTTTCATTTTAGGATTCATTCTTGAATTATGATAATTTAGGGTAAATTTATTGGTGTTTTCAGGCATAGTTTATGGTTTAATGGTTGAGTTGGAGTTTCAAGTATGATAAAAGGTCATTCCACTTACAATTTTTTATAGATATAATAGTGAGTGCTTGATGGGGGTCGCTGGGTACCTAGTGGCACCATACTAAGTTCTTAGTAGGCCTAAGTTTTTTTATTAACAAATTAGGTTTTGTTTTTTTACTATGAACAGTTTATCTTTTTTACCCCCCCTTCAATCTCATTTCCCTCTATCCATACATAAGCCCCTCTAAAAGCCTCCCATGGTCATATTATTTCTCTACCTCTTCTTCTTGATTGAAGGGAGATCCAAAGATATCTCTTCCACAAAATCCAAGTTAAACCTTCTCCTTTCATCTCCTATTCCTTCATTATTCCCTCTTAATTTTTTTCATTTATCTAGTTTAGGGGTCTTGATTTGTGATTTCACTATGATTTGTGGAAATAAACTCTAATCATGGGGTTTCCTCTTTCATAGATTAAATAAATCCCTATTGGGATATTTTATTTCTTTTTATTATTTTGATGTGAAGTGATTAGGGTATGGTATCATATAGGGTTTTCTTAATTTCTAGATTTATTTTGGAGATGATTATGATTCTTTGGTAAGGGATTTTGGTTGGATTTTAGGAGTTTTATATTAGGATTTTATTTAGGTATTAGTTGTATTTTATCAAGTTAATTATATTATTAAAATTATTTAGTAATAGAATTCAGATTAATGATTTTTAGAGCTTCATAATTATTTTTTGGATTAGAAATGCACACTGATTAATAAGGTCGGTGGTATCAACTATTGAGTTATTTTTTAGATATTCATATAACATAACTTCCACTTGTTTTATAAATAAATAATAACGATTGATCCATTTTTTTATAACTAAAAATGGATTTTTTCCTATGATACTTTCATGTACCAAATTATAAAATTTTATAAGAAAATTATTTATGGATCTAAGTATATGGTTGTTATTTATTTTTATCCCTTAAAGATTTGTTTTTAAACTTCATGTAAAGTTTTTTTTGGTAGAGTTATTATTGTTTACGCTAATTCACAATTTAAATTCATATAATTACTTAATCTAGAACAACATTACTTGAAATGAGTGGTTATCATGATTCGCATGTTTTTATACATAATTTAGCACATCATAATATGTTATTTTTTATCATTGAATTTTAAATTATATATTTATCCTTATTTACTTTGGAATGTAAATTAATAATGTTGTTTTTATTTTTATGTATTTATTTCATGAACCAAATATGATAAGTACCTCATTTACTTTTCAATATAGAGAAGTGAATTTTAAACCTAAACCTTGGCTATGATAACCTTTTTTTCATTAGGAACCTCATTCCCTTATCATTTTCTCCATGTGTTACAAAGTGAAATCATTTAATTAGATTACAAATTAACCAAGTTATAAGTTAAGGATCCGAACTTAACTCTGGTTAAGAATTGCATTTGTAATGTGGTGTTAATGAAGTTAGTTTGTTAGAAAGAAATGATGGTTCTTATACATATTTGTTCTTTATGACCAGAATATTTTTAGATTAAACAATAATTTTTTTGAATACTATTTTTTTCTTTGTAATAAGTATAAAGTCTATTTTTGGTTAATTCTAAGCCTTTGACTTATATAATGATCTTATGAAGTCAATTATTTATCAAAAACATAAATTTTATCATACTTAAAAAGATATAGATTCCAATGTAAAGGTTTAAAGTGTATTTCTATGTGTATTTATTTTTATATAGAAAAAGTTTAAAGTGTGAAACTTTTATTCATTTTTAATGTTTTCTTTCAAAGTTAATTTTTCCTTTATTATGTTTTTAAACATTAAAAAACTAATTTTTAAAAGAAACTCAATTTTTAAATTAGAGTTTAAAATCAACCATTATGTTTTTATTTATTACTATTCAAGTTATATAAAGTATGTATTGGTTATCTCCCATACTATACTTGATATTTTACATAGTTATAATTATTTCACACTAGATGTTATCTATATAATAATTGGAACCTCATGTGCTTAGGTTTAAAGTAAAACTTGATATGTTATTCATAAAATATCTATGTTTTTTCATGATATGATAGTATAGTTCCCTAAAGAACGTATTATTCCAGGACTTGTGACATGTATGACCTTATGTTTATACACTTAAATGTCATTATAATTTATTCTACATAGATATACTTATGATTTATATCTTGATTTTGTGTAAATATAATTTTTATTGTGTTAGTACAATAATTTATTATCATTATTGGAGCATGTTTATTTCATTATATATTAAGAATAATGATAGGTGTTTTGATTTAAATGTTGTTTTAGTGTGCATACTTCTTTTTTAGTTGATAAAAATTTTATAAGAAGTATGCCTGTATGATTTTATTATATAAACTGTAAGAAATTATATCAGAAAATGATATATAGGGGGTGTTTCACCTCGACTATTTTAAACCCATTCTTCCTTTATATGCGATGGTTGAATATGTTCACTAACTTGTATGCACTTTCCCCTACCCATGTTAGGGGTCTTTGGATCTCAACTTAGAATAAATTTTTATATCCATGATATCATTTTTAGGATGACATTAGGACGTTATCATAGACCTATATCTAGGATGGAAGCTAGTATTTTAGTTATCAACCCTCCCCATATAGAGGGTTAGTTTTCTATATACTTTAGTTCATTTGTTAGTTATTGTTTATTAAAATTTCCATGAATTTTTATGAATGTTGTAATAATAATTTATTTTATATATATGTAAATGAGTATATGTGTTCATGTGTATACATGGTAGTCTGATATTTCATTGACGCACATTTGAGTATGCATATTATTAAACCATTTATGGAAACTCTAGTGGAAATACATATTCACTTAATAAATTTTAGGTACTAAAGGACTAATGGATATTCATGGAATGTTAGGATAGCATCTTTGTAGGATCTGGGTAGTCTCCACACCACATTGGAGTTTAAGGTCTGGTTGGTTAGTGGAACATTTAGCATATCACTATATTTATATAACCCTTTAAATATTAGGAAATATTTGGACTTGAATTAGTTTTTTTCTTATTTTTTATATTGTGGAATATATCGTAGATGGTTGACTATATTTATACAGAGGTGTTCATGTTAATCTTGTGTTGTAATTTTGTTGTACATGTTGTTTCCTATTTAAAAAATGTCCAACTTATGGATGAGTCATGCCATTCTTATAGAGATAATATGGCATAAATTATTTTGTCACTCTAAGTAGGTAATTAATTCCCCAATGGTAAACTCAAACCTAAGGTGGTAGTCTCCATCCCTAGGATATTATGGAATTCTCCTAGGGTAGTAGCACTCTTGATCCAGGTACAAATCAGGTATTCATGTCATGGAGGTTATAATTAATGATTTTCTATAGAACACTCTTTTCTTATATTTATGGATTCATAAATTTATATATATTTTAGTGATTAAAAGGGTCATTGGGTCACACTTTATGGTTTAATGCATTGGTATTGAGTATTTTAAAACCTATAGAACTTCTCTAAAAGTGTTTTTGAGTTTATCAAAAATTATTTTTGGATGGATATTAATAAGGTGTTTTATATGATGTGAGAAATGGTGGAGGTGATGATAAATTTCCAAAAGTGTTTTGAAAAATATCCAAAATTATTTTTAGGTTTGATTTCACATGTTATTGTATATAATATGATATAAGTAAAAATGGAATGAAGTCACTTAGTATTTAGTTTATGTAGGATATTTATTGATATATACCCAAAAGTATAATATATATGTTATATTTATTATCCAATATCATATTTTATTATATAGGCATGCCAAATTTTATGAAATTTATATTACAAAAGGCATATCATATTCTTTGAAAGTATATTATATCACTGATTAATTTTCTATATTATATTATATGATATATTTATATCAAAATTCATTGATATGAATGAATCTTATTTGATGATTAATAAAGAAATTTGAATGTAAATATTTAAAATTTGAATCTTTTTCATTTGTTTTGTCATTATGATTTTTTTATATGATTAAATATATTAGAGAATCTAATGTGTTTAAGTTTAAAATATATGGTCCAAGGAATACAAACTTGGTTACCATATTCCATTTACTTATATGTTATGAAAATACAAGTAAATGGATGAAAGTCGAGGAGATAGTGCTTAAGGCCTGTATAAAGAGGCTTAAGCCTTTGGAATGGTGTTCTATCCAAGATTGTATGTTATTCTTATTTATTCTTGATGTTATTAATATTTTCATGACTTATTATATTCCCCCTTTACTTATTTTATATGAAATGTGCATAATTTGTGTGAAATATTAATGTTTTAATATTAAGTATAATTTTTGAGCATTTTTAGAAGTAGTCCAATTGATTCAGTTTAATGTTTTAATAATAACTGTCACTATACTGATCCAAATTGTGTGGTTCTTGTTTTGTAGGATTCTCCTTTCAATATACAACATTTCATTATAAGGAACCATGATCCAATTCTTCCATTTGAAGGGTCATATGGTCCTCACAAACAAGACCAAAGAATCTGTGAACAAACTGGACCAGCCTTGAAGATTGATTTACTGGGTTCAATCCAGAAGTCAAAAAACCTTAACTCTCCACCATAATTCTGGGGACACTACATGTCATCTTGGATAAAAATTACAAGGCCCAAATAAATCTTTGAATTCCAGCCCACCATTCTGGCCGAGAATTAAAATCAGTATAGTATGCATGATATATCTCTTGATGTAAGCATCCAATAGAGCTGAGATTTTGCAGTGTGAAAGAGGAGATATAGGCGGCCTACTTTGTTGAAGAAGTCATTCGGATTTGAAGGCATCTTCCTGTTCAAAAATCCATTCACATTTTGGACATCAAAAAATCATGGATAGAAATGGACAGTTTACCTTTGTTTAATAAAACCGCCATACCTTTGGCTCCACTTGTCCAAATGCCTCAATATTTTGACAGTAGTCGTCCAACATTATTTTCTACAACTTTAAAGAAGGGGATATTTGAAGATTCGTCTGTCTGAATAGCCAAATTGGCGATGCAAGTGGAGGGACATATTGGGAATGCAAACAGTCCACTCCTTGGGCTATAAATACTCTCCCCTTCTCTCCTTGAGAGGGGTTGGCATTTCAGAAGAGAGGAGATCATATTGGCACGACCAAAGCTTTGCCAAAGGCTTGGGAGAACCTGACATACTCAAGTTTTCACTTGAGAGACCTTTCCTCCTCTCTTTGTTTTCACTTACTTTTGTGTTCTTAATTTTTGTAATCTTGTAATTCTCTTTCTTTGTAATTCTGTTTTAATGCAAGTTACTTCTTCAATATCTCTTATTCTCATCCACCTTATGTAGTTTAATATTTATTTTATTAAAATAGTTTAAATTCAGTTCAATCCCCTTCCCTTCTTAAGCTTCCTCATTCAATCGAAATTCCATTTTTGATTCTCAAAATATTTCATGTGTGTGTTCGGCACACTACTCTTATCTTGTCCCTTTATTTTTCTTCTCTTTATAATTCATCACCATAAACATATATTACCAGATTAATAAACATCATAATGGCTGAGTAAATATCTCATTGGGGTGAGTTTTAATTTAGGTATGTTAAGCGATTGAGAGCTTTTGCTCGATGAGTATTCTTTAAATTAATATTGTGTATGTTAAACTTAATATGTCATGGATTAATGATATGTTTTGTTTAACGAGTGGCTTCCATGGATTATTGGAACCATAAATACACTACCATAAACAAGTACTGATTGATTTTAGAATCCTAGTTAATTTAAGGCTTGGATTAAATCTTTAACACTTAGGAATTCTAATTGACGTCAACTTGAGAAGTGGGTGTTAATTTAAATGCAATATAAAGCAAAGCTCAAGGATATCACAAGCTTAACTCCCTAATAATGAACTCACCCCAATATTTATCAATTTGTTAAATCAATTATAGTCAATCAATCATTTAAATTAAGCTCTGCAACAAACCCCCCTAATCAAAATACAATCAACTAAAAACAATCGACTATTACGAAGTACCATCGTCGAGGATTCGACCTGAGTGCTGCTATACACATTAGCAGAGCACCAGAACTTTGACCGGTCGATAGGCGACAATCGGCCGTGCGTTTCAAATGGCACCGTTGCTGGGGATGGTTCTTTAAGTAGTCATTCGTTTCTGGTTATTGTAAAAAAAACCCAAAAAAATACAAAAGTTTAAAAAAATTGAAAAAAAAACACAAAGAAAAACCCGTCTTCCTCTTTCTTCCAAAATCTCTCTGAATGCCCCGTAGCCTTCCAAACAATCCCTCAAATTTGTTTGACCCTGAAATTGATAGAACTCTTCGTCAAATTAGGAGGACCATTAGGGATAACCAAATCACCCAAGAACCAATCATTGCCCTACCAATTGAATTAGATATGGCCAATCCTAGGGAACAAACATTGAAAGAACTTGCTGCCCCTGATATGAATTACCAACCTCTTGGTATTCAATATCCAAACATTGAAGCTGACTTCGAACTCAAATCGGGTTTGATTCATCTTCTCCCTCATTTTCACGGGCTAGCCGGTGAGGATCCACATCTCCACCTTAAAGAGTTCCAAGTAGTATTCTCTACCATGAAGCCTCAAGGGGTTTCTGAAGAACAAATCAAGCTTAGAGCTTTCCCCTTTTCCCTAGCAGATTCTGCCAAGTCTTGGATCTACTACCTCCCACCTGGTTCCATAAACTCATGGGTTGACATGAATAGACTTTTCCTTGAGAAGTTCTTTCCCGCTTCCCGAACAGCTTCTATCTGAAAGGAAATAAGCGGCATCCGTCAATTCCCTAATGAATCACTCCATGAGTATTGGGAGAGGTTCAAAAAGCTTGTGGCAACTTGTCCACACCATCAAATCCCTGACCAACTCCTGATCCAATACTTCTATGAGGGGTTATTGGATATGGAGCGAACTCTCATTGATGCCGCAAGTGGCGGTGCTCTTGTTGACAAAACTCCTTGTAACAGCCCGAGATTTTATGAAAAATATTCTTTTTTATTTCACTAATGTCTTGTGTTGTACGCTACACCAAAAGGAGCTTGCACAACACACATCCTTGACTTGCCTTGCATTACACGCAATCGCAACCTTCCTCGATAGCGTGTGTGGTACGTAATACTGAGTTTCACGAAACAATGATATGCTATTAAAATATTATTAAAACTAGCCGTTATGAATAGTAATAACCACTTTTTAAATTTTAGAAATTTTAGCTCTCAAAATGGACTTCATTTTTGGATTCGGAGTATCGAATTTAGCCTAAGGTGAAATTTTGGTACTTTTCAGATAACTTTCATATTCTGATGAATAGTGAAAATTACTAAATTATAATTAAAAACAACTTTTTTAATCAAAATAATTAATAGTGATAAATTATTAATTTGAGTGGTTTTAAAGTATATTTAGAATATATTTTTACAATTTAATACAATGTTGGTCATTGGATGTAATTTCACATTTAAACTAGACATAAACAAGTGTCAATCTTTTGATAGATATTGTTTCTTAAAAACACGCTCTTTGTTTTAACAGCGGGATTTAATTATAAAATTAATTAATGCAACTTCTATGATATGAATTTGGTAAAATAGACTTCATTTTTGAATTCGGAATATGAAATATAGCTTAGAATGAAATTTTGGCATTGTACTGAAAAACATCAATTTTTGATGAATAGTGAAACTACTAAGTGGTAGTTAAAAAAATTAATTTCTTCATAAATCTTAATTTTACCGCTTCTGTGAATGGAATTTCAAAAATCCGAGAGACACGGTTGATATCAGTAAGTAAAATGTGGTTCAATGAGATAAAAATAATTTTTTGGTGAATAGTAACTTTTTACTTTTTTTTACCGCGGTTAATAGTAAATAGGGTAACTAAGGGTAAATATGATATTAATATTACCCTAACACATGTCCTAATTCTATTGGACAAGTGTAATTCGACCAAAAACAAACTTAGGAATAAAAAATGACCATTTAGGCCCACTTGGATTAGATTAGGACATTTATTATTAATTTATTTAAAGAAGAGTTAAAAGAGTTAAAATCAAAGTTTATTTACAAAAACATTTTTAATATAGGGTTATACATAAGATAAATTCTATTTTAAATATTCATTAGAAATCTAAAAAGATTTCCTACATAATGGTATTTTATTTGTAATTTTTAGACATTAAATAATTTAATTTATTTATGACACAATGATGATGCAGTAATTATCTTATTAATGAAATATTGACATAATTGATGTTATAAACACCAAAATAAATGTAATTTGAGACTTTTTATGAATTCCACTAATTTTATAGGTTACTATGATATATTAATGTTGATTTAATCAACTTGGTTCGAACATATAATTCTGTTATGACTTTCACAAAAATCATATATCAAATAGTGTCAAAATTGACACAAAATAGTTTTTAAATAAAATATTATATTATTAATTGTTATTTTATTCCTAAAAATCTAAGGTTCAGCCAAATGACTTAGATAAGGATATATATATTAATAATAAACAATTTGGGGTTCGTTTGGCATGTTATAGTAAGTGTAATAACCATATAGTGAAAGAAAACAAAAAGACACGGTAAAAGTTAAATTATTTAACTTATAGTTAAATCTAATTGATAAGGTTTAAAATAATATCCAAACATGTCTAAATTTGTTTGGTTGATGAGATTACAACCATATATCATCTAATCTTCGAATATGAGTCATTTTTGGAGGTTTTTAAGTGGGATTAGATTTATTATAAATTAATATTTTTAAGAATTCCTAAGGTGCCCCTCTCCTCCCCTATAAAAGGACACCTCCTCCCCCTCCTCCTCACACCAATTTGAGCACTCAAGCTCGGCCAACCCCTGCCAAAATATCTTCTCCACTTCCCTAGAAACATCCTAGAGGTTCTGGTCTTCCTCAAAGACCGATTTTAGTGCCCTAAGAGGAGGTCTCAAAGAGGCACTTCAAAGAAGAGGTAATTACCGTTACCAATTCTTTCATCTTTATTTCTTCTTCCACTTCTTCTTCTTAGGTTGTTTCATTATGAAGTAATAACATCAGTATCACTCATATACTGATATGTTATTATAAGTATGAAACAACCCTATTTCACCATCTATCCATCCTACGGAAAAAGAAATCACCGCGCGTGCGTACGTACGGAATACCGTCTCCACGCCGTGGTGTAATCTATTTTCCACCACCACCTTACAAGGATGGGTATAATGGTGTAATGAGTAACTATATATGATTATTATGAAGTAATATTGATACTGAAATAATATATATATATACTCCAATACAATTCCACGATCATAGGAACGATATCATCACTCGTGCGTACGTACGGAATACCGTCTCCACGATGTGATGCGACTCGTTCTACATGATCTTCATTTCATAATGATTATATAAATGAATTGAATGAATGAATATGGTATATACTACACTAATACCATTCTGGAAATGAATTATCTATAACCTAAAGATAAGAATAAGAATGTATTCGGCAAAACACGCATAAGAACAAAAGGCAATAAAGACCCGAGTAACAGGTAACAATGAAATATTACTAACAAGAAGCTAAGAATATGACCATATATGATATCATATCAATATGTATGATTCTGGAATAAGTCAATAACATTATTTAAACCATTATACAGGAGCTTCGGACACGTACAAAGCAAATCGGACCTAAGGTAATGGAAATATCACAATCTCATTTTTATCCGAGATTGTTTATTCATAAGTATTTAATGGGGTGTATTTTATCATCCACATCCATGTTTCATAAATATGTAATATTATTTCCATCCACCTACAATTGTTTAAACCCATTTTTACCCTTCGGTGAGTTTTTAGTAAAAGAAATGAAAGGAATCTTTTGTTGTTTTTCGTACGAGGTACTTTTTGACTTTTCCGACAAAAGTACGAAGAATGTTTTTCTTTTTTAACTTATACGGCACGAATGGATTTTTACGGTTTTATAAAGCCTTATTTTCATGAACCTTACTCCAAAATATTTCATGACTATTTTCAATAAAATCTTTTTCTTTTAAAATTGCATGATGTTTTGTGAAAAGGAATTGATTTTGAAGAAGAAAGGATATTTTCCTCAAGAATTCATTTCAAGTGTTTTATCAAAATTATTTTCCATCTAAGATAATAAAGGGTTCTGTTTCTATACATATTTTTACATTGATTTGACTATGTTGTGATGGAATTATGTTTATGAATTCCTTTATCTTATATGAATGGTTTTATGATGTCATGTTGTTTAAGAATCCCATTTTTATTACATGGGTTATGCTATGATGTATGGTTTATGATTTTGTGGCACACATAAGAATGGTATCATTATGAGATGGGTGGGACCTATATCTCCCTCCAATGCATTGGGTAAAGATTTTATATCTCATGAGATAGACATGGCTGGAACGGAAGGTTATTTCGGTTCAGTGATACAGGACTGAAACGAGGAGTGAACTCGGTTCAGAAAGGGACTTTGTCCACTAAGATAGTCTTGGCAATGAGTCATGACTAACAAGAAATGATTTTCCATGATTATGTGTGCATGACACAAAGTTTCAAGTTTTATGTTATGATTATGGGGATCTCATTTTCACTTCTATGATTTATCCCATGTTATGATATTATGAGCTCTTTTGCAGGTTAAGATTTCCAAAGGCTATGTTCTTATGTATATGATGTGATTGATATTTCTTTTGTTTACCCTTACTGAGCATTTGAGCTCACCCTTTTATGTTTTATTTTCCCCAGGATATAAAGAAAGGTTTTTAGGTAAAAAAAAGGGAAGATCTTTATGGGAGATATTGAAGATCTTTCACCACGATTAGAAGATTACGTTCCGAGTTTCCAAAGACACTAAACTATTACGATCCTTGTGTGTGTGTTTTTGTTATGTACTAAGTATTCCGCAAAAGTAATGTAAAGTCAATGTACGTCAAGATACGGTTCTCTACACTCCTGCAGCTGCACGAGAACTCATAAGCAACATGGCTGCAAACACGCAGTAATTCCATACTCGAGCACATGCTCAAGTGAAACAAGCCCAAGAGAATCAATCCATAGAGCTCAACAAGATGACTGAGTGGATGAATGAACTTACAGGTCTTGTGCGTCAACTAGCGGTGGCTACCAAAGCCCCAACCTCATCTTCTCCACAGTCACTATTCCCTGGAACTATCAAGAATTGTGGAATCTGCAACTCTCCATCTCATCCAACTGACACATGTCCACAACTTCAAGATGATCCATCTGATTCATCTAGTCCAATGGAGCTCAATGCGGCATATGCTCAGCGAAACTTCAACCCTCAACAATCAGGTCAGTTTGTTAGAAACTTCAACCAACCCCACTCTGAGCCCTTCTCTTCTACCTTTAACCCACCTCTGAGGTATGGTAATCCCATTTCTCATCCTCCTCAGTTCCCTCATCAAAATCCAAACCAGTTTCAATATGGTCAAAGTGGTGGTAACTTCCATCAACCTTATTCTTTTATTCCTCAACCTCAAAGGAACAATCCTCCTCCTGGATTCCACTATCCTAACGAGCCTTCCCAATTACCCACCCAATACAATCGCTTTCCCAAGAACCAAAATCAAGGCCAACCCAATTTGGGACAAGCCTCTTCTTCTAAACAACCATGGGAAAGTGTTGTAGAGGATCTTGCTTCCTTCACCCGTTCTAGACTCAAGAACATTGAAACCCAAATAGGTCAACTTGCATCCCACCTTAGCCAGCAACAACCATCCAATTCATCCCAACTCCCAGCTCAACCATTACCCAACCCTATGGGTAATGTAAGTGCAATTGCACTTAGATCGGGAAAGCAAATTGTTATGCCCCATGCTGATTTCTCTACCTCCCCTTTCGATGTTGATCTAGAAAATGAAAAGAACAAAAAGCTGGAAAAGGAACTTGAATCCACTCCTTCACCTCCTTCCATTCCTCTAAGGAACCCAATTCCTTTTCCTCAAGCCATCTCCAAG
Organism: Viscum album; assembly: GCA_963277665.1. NCBI lineage: Eukaryota > Viridiplantae > Streptophyta > Magnoliopsida > Santalales > Viscaceae > Viscum > Viscum album. The sequence goes on from OY728164.1 coordinate 1,189,421,683, forward strand.
CCTAAGAATTCCTTTGAACCTGATCCTGAAATTCTTGACATGTTTAGACGTGTTGAAGTGAACATCCCCCTCTTAGATGCCATCAAACAAATCCCTAAGTATTCCAAGTTTCTTAAGGAATTGTGCACCCATAAGAGGCAACTTAGGAACATTGAAAATGTTTCAACCCAACAATCCATTCCCATGAAGTGCAAAGATCCAGGGACCTTCACGGTTCCATGTCAAATAGGGAGTTCCAACATTGATGATGCACTCATAGACCTTGGAGCCTCAATAAATGTCATGCCCAAATCCATTTTCTCCAACCTTGGTCTAGGTCCCTTGCACCCAACGGGTGTTGTCATTCAATTAGCCAATCGAAGCACTGCCAGTCCTGAGGGGATAATTGAGGATGTTCTTGTTCGGGTCAATGATCTTATCTTCCCAGCTGATTTCTATGTCCTTGACATGGAAGGTGAGACGACCTCTTCTCGATCTCCCCTAATTCTAGGAAGACCATTCCTCATGACTGCGAGAACCAAGATTGATGTCCATTCAGGCATCTTATCCATGGAATTCGGTGACCAACTGGTCAAGTTCAACATTTTCCAAGCCATGCGATACCCATTTGAGGATCACTCTGCATTCTCAATCCATGCTTTTGAGGACACTTCTAAGATTCAATCGAACCCCAATCCACCATGTTCTTCATGTTCTAATGATAAAGGATCTTGTAAAATCTGCACCATGATTAACAAAGTCATAAATGGTGAAGTTGATGTGGACCTCTCATTCATAGACTCCATCAATCTAGAGGAACTTGAAAACTCTCTTGAATCCCACATCAACTCTGATCTCTACTGCTCCACCTTGGACAATGTTAAGGAAAATGATCCAAACCCATCTGGAATCCCTTCTCTTGCTCCTAACTTGTCCATCTCTCAAATCAAGGCTGAAACTGATCTAAAACCACTTCCTTCACACCTCAAGTATGCATTCCTTTTCCATGATCCCTCCTACCCTGTCATTATCTCTGCTTCACTTTCTGAAACTGAGGAGTCCCAACTTGTTCAAGTGTTAGAGGAAAACAAAAATGCCTTAGGTTGGACCCTAGAGGATATTTCAGGAATCAACCCTGCCCTTTGCATGCATCACATCCATCTAGAGGAATCATCCAAACCAATTAGGCAACCTCAAAGAAGACTCAATCCACTCATACTTGAGGTAGTTAGGGAAGAGATTACCAAGCTTCTTCAAGCTGGTATTATCTACCCAATTTCTGATAGTGAATGGGTTAGTCCAATTCAAGTCGTTCCTAAGAAGGGCGGGATAACAGTTGTCACAAATGAACATGGAGAAGTGGTCACAACTCGAGTGAAAAACAAATGGCGTGTGTGCATCGATTATTGCAAATTGAATGCTGAAACACGAAAAGATCACTACCCACTTCCTTTCCTTGACCAAATGCTTGAGAGATTGGCCGGAAAGTCACACTATTGCTTTCTTGATGGTTACACTGGCTACTTCCAAATTCCAATCGCACCTCAAGACCAAGAAAAGACCACATTCACTTGCCCCTTTGGAACCTATGCCTATAGGAGAATGCCTTTTGGCCTTTGTAATGCTCCTGCAACATTCCAGCGGTGTATGATGAGTATCTTTTCTGAATTCATTGAGAACTGCATGGAGGTCTTCATGGATGACTTTACCATTTATGGCGAGTCATTTGAATCTTGCTTACATTCACTCTCTTTGGTCCTTCAAAAGTGTGTCAAGTGCAACCTTGTGCTGAATTTTGAAAAATGTCACTTAATGGTTTCAAATGGGATTGTTCTAGGGAACATAATTTCTCAAGAGGGTATCCAAGTTGATCCAGCCAAAATTGAGGTGATCCAATCACTTCCTGAACCCAAATCAGTTTGAGACATTCGGTCCTTCCTTGGTCATGCCGGTTTCTATCGGCGATTCATTCAGAACTTCAGCAAGATTTCCCTCCCACTCACTCGTTTACTTCAAAATGATGTCACATTCAATTTTGATGAGGCTTGCAAGAGAGCCTTCATTGAACTCAAATCTTCTCTCACATCTGCTCCAATAATCCAACCCCCAGATTGGTCCTTACCATTTGAATTGATGTGTGATGCTTCTGATAGGGCCATTGGGGCTGTTCTTGGTCAAAGAAGAGAAAACATTCCTCATGTCATCTTTTATGCCTCAAAAACATTGGATGAAACTCAATCACACTACACTGTGACTGAAAAAGAACTTTTAGCTGTGGTTTTTGCCTTGGATAAATTCCGGCCCTATCTCTTAGGTGCCAAAATCATCATCTTCACGGACCACTCAGCATTAAAGTTCTTACTTAAGAAAAGTGATTCCAAACCAAGGCTAATAAGATGGATTTTAATGCTCCAAGATTTTAACCTTGTGATAAAAGATAAACCTGGAAAAGAAAACCCTGTGGCTGACCACCTGAGTAGAATTTCTAATTCTTCTCATTCTGAAATAATTGATCCTGAATTTCCAACTGAACACCTCTCATCTCTCACTCCAAAGTTACCATGGTATGTCCCAATTATCAATTACTTGGTTTCTGGTGTTTTCACTGAATATTTTTCAAAAGAACAAAAAGAAAAGATGAAAAGTGATTCAAAGCATTATTTTTGGGAAGATAATAAACTTTGGAAAACTGGGGCTGACATGGTAATTAGGAGATGTGTTGATGAAACTGAACAATCCTCCATCTTGGAATTCTGCCACTCAATGCCTGGAGGTGGCCACTTTGGACCACAAAGGACTTCTCGAAAGGTCCTAGATTCTGGATTCTTTTGGCCTTCACTCTTCAAGGACTCACATGAGTTCTTTCAATCATGTCCCACTTGCCAAAAGTTTAGCACAATTTCCAAAAGAAACGAAATGCCTCAAAAGCCATTAATCTTCTGTGAGCTTTTCGATGTTTGGGGCATCGATTTTATGGGACCTTTTCCCCCTTCCAATGGATTATCCTACATTCTCCTTGATGTTGACTATGTTTCTAGGTGGGTCGAGGCCAAACCCACTAGGAAAGATGATGCTCAAACTGTGAGTGAGTTCCTCAAAACCCATATCTTCCATCGATTCGGAACACCACGTGCTTTGATAAGTGACTTAGGAACTCATTTCTGTAATAGAACCATGGAGTCACTTTTGAAAAAGAATGGGGTTGTACATAAAACATCCACTGCATATCACCCTCAAACAAATGGAATGGCTGAACTTTCTAACAGAGAAGTGAAAAGAGTGCTTGAAAGAATTGTTAAGCCCGCAAGAAAAGACTGGCCCGATAGACTTGGTGAAGCACTTTGGGCCTATCGAACAGCCTATAAGACACCCATTGGGATGTCTCCATTTAGGCTAGTTTTTGGTAAAGCCTGTCATTTACCAGTTGAAATCCAACATAAGTCATTTTGGGCTGTCAAAACATGTAATTTTTATTGTGAAAAATCTGGTGAAGAAAGATTGTTGCAGTTGACTGAATTAGAGGAGCTTCGACTCGATTCGTATGAGAACTCCATTCTCTACAAAGAAAAGGCAAAGTCACTCCATGACAAGCACATTCTTCGAAAGGTATTTCATGAAGGTGAAAAGGTAATTCTCTTCAATTCTCGATTTCGACTTCACCCAGGTAAGCTGAATTCTCATTGGGATGGACCTTTTATTATTACTAATGTTTACCCATTTGGTGCAGTGCAAGTCGAAGACCCTTCTTCAAAAAGAACATTCACGGTTAACGGACATCGGTTAAAGCATCACCATGAGAGGTCTCACAATCCAGGAACCACGTCGACTTCCATCGAAACCCCATCCACTTCCATTGACCCACCACTAGATGGAAACGGCGACCCACCAAATCCAAACCAGGGGGCACCTCTTTCCCTTTAACTCTCTCTCTCTCTCTCTCAATCTCTCTTCCCTCTCTTCTTCTCTCTATTTCTTCTTCTTCCTCTCTCCCTCTCTTTTTTTTTACAACATTCTTCCACAACCTTTTTTCTATTTTCTCTTTTGTGTGGATGTGTCATTAAAAATAAAATAATTAAAAAAAATTAAAAAAATGAAAATTAACAAAAAAAGGGGTTTCATAATTACTCATCATCCAATATTGAAATTCTGTCCAACCATTTTGGGGAGTCAAAAGGCTTGTTTTAAACTCAAATATATTGAATTTTTATCTCAAACTTGGGTAAACAATTTTGTGTCAATAACAAACATTTTGAATGAACAATTTTTGGTGGAAAATGATTCTCCCCTACCGTGAGGAATAACATTAGCCTTCATGCCAAGGTCATTTATGGCCATCTTTTTCATTCTGTGTCTTCACCACTGATTGTGAGTCTTGAGTTTGTGGACCTTCGAGCTGAATTTCCATCTTTTGTGTGCATTAATATGATAGAGGCATTTTCTAAGCCACATGAGAATCAGAATAGCCAAATAGCCTCCCGTTACCCTTACATTGATCCTACTTTTGAAAGCCCCTTTGAGCCTATGAAAACCTTTCTTTTGATAGCCACATTACAAGCCTAATACCTTGTCCCACCCAACATCATCATGGATTTTCATTGTGCAATTTATTGAAATTTAAGTGTGGGGGGAATGGACTTTATTTTTGGGCGTACTTTCATTGATTTCCAATGTGTCATCATATGCTTGAGGGTAAGCATCCATTCAAGTGTGGGGAGAGGTTGTAATTCTGTGAGCTTTGGGGTGTTTATGTGTAATTTTCATTTGTACAAAAGTCATTGAAAAGTGTTCAAAAAAAATTATATTAAAAAAAATGAAAAAAAAGGAATGGGTTGTGTCTTGGATGGGTCAAAAATCATTCATCATCAACCTTTGATCGTGTTATAACTACTAAAATTAGTTCCATGAGAAGATCAAACATGGGTTGGGAGATGACTGTGAGACTTGTTTCAAGCACAACTTTCGAAAAAAAAGAGCAAAAAAAAAAAGAAAAAGAAAAGAACACTTGAATCATCTTGTATTGTGTCATTATTGGAAGTCTTCCATGTTGTACATATTCCATCATCTCACCCTATTCCATTTTCTATCTCCCTCACTTTTCATTCATCACACATTCATTCCCTTGTAAATATGTGTTTCTATTTCCCTTCAAATCGAATTTCAAAAAAAATGTGCATTGATTTTTCCATGTTGGTGTTTTTAACCCCTCTTTTCCTTTGGACGTTATATACCTACCGCCCCATAGCCACTGAAAAACCCCTTAAAAGACCTCTTGATTCTTGTACACATTAGATTTGGGAATGGAAGCTGAGAGCTCTTACAAACTCTTGATTTTCACTTTTTGTTGGTGAATGAGTGAACCTCCTAAAATACATTTTTATCATCTTGAGAGGAGTAAGTTTTGAGTGCGTACATTTTCCAATTCAAACCTTGAACATGAAAAAATGAATTGTTTCTGATGCATTATTGTGAACCAAATTTGTGATGGAATTCAATATGGATGAGTGAAATAGTCTAAACCTCCCCTGATTGGAGAAAACAAAATTTTAATATTTGTTGGTGAGTGAAAATGATTTTGTCATGTTTTTATATTTGTTGCACATGAGGACACGCGCAAATCTAAGTGTAGAGGAGTTGATGTTATTAATATTTTCATGACTTATTATATTCCCCCTTTACTTATTTTATATGAAATGTGCATAATTTGTGTGAAATATTAATGTTTTAATATTAAGTATAATTTTTGAGCATTTTTAGAAGTAGTCCAATTGAGTCAGTTTAATGTTTTAATAATAACTGTCACTATACTGATCCAAATTGTGTGGTTCTTATTTTGTAGGATTCTCCTTTCAATATACAACATTTCATTAGAAGGAACCATGATCCAATTCTTCCATTTGAAGGGTCATATGGTCCTCACAAAAAAGACCAAAGAATCTGTGAACAAACTGGACCAGCCTTGAAGATTGATTTACTAGGTTCAATCCAGAAGTCAAAAAACCTTAACTCTCCACCATAATTCTGGGGACACTACATGTCATCTTGGATAAAAATTACAAGGCCCAAATAAATCTTTGAATTCCAGCCCACCATTCTGGCCGAGAATTAAAATCAGTATAGTATGCATGACATATCTCCTTATGTAAGCATCAAATCGAGCTGAGATTTTTCAGTGTGAAAGAGGAGATATAGGCGGCCGACTTTGTTGAAGAAGTCATTCGGATTTGAAGGCATCTTCCTATTCAAAAATCCATTCACATTTTGGCCATCGAAAAAGCATGGATAGAAATGGACAGTTTACCTTTGTTTAATAAAACCGCCATACCTTTGGCTCCAATTTTCTAAATGCCTCCATATTTTGAAATTAGTCGGCCAACATTATTTTCTACAACTTTGAAGAAGGGGATATTTGAAGATTCGGCTGTCTGAATAGCCAAATTGGCGATGCAAGTGGAGGGACAGATTGGGAATGCAAACAGTCCACTCCTTGGGCTATAAATACTCTCCCCTTCTCTCCTTGAGAGGGGTTGGCATTTAAGAAGAGAGGAGATCATATTGGCACGACCAAATCTTTCCCAAAGGGTTGGGAGAACCTGCCATACTCAAGTTTTCACTTGAGAGACCTTTCCTCCTCTCTTTGTTTTCACTTACTTTTGTGTTCTTCATTTTTGTAATCTTGTAATTTCTTTCTTTGTAATTCTGTTTTAATGAAAGTTACTTCTTCAATATCTCTTATTCTCATCCACCTTCTGTAGTTTAATATTTATTTTATTAAAATAGTTTAAATTCAGTTCAATCCCCTTCCCTTCTTAAGCTTCCTCATTCAATCGAAATTCCATTTTTGATTCTCAAAATATTTCGTGTGTGTGTTCGGCACACTACTCTTATCTTGTCCCTTTCTTTTTCTTCTCTTTATAATTCATCACCATAAACATATATTACCAGATTAATAAACATCATAATGGCTGAGTAAATATCTCATTGGGGTGAGTTTTAATTTAGGTATGTTAAGTGATTGAGAGCTTTTGCTCGATGAGTATTCTTTAAATTAATATTGTGTATGTTAAACTTAATATGTCATGGATTAATGATATGTTTTGTTTAACGAGTGGTTTCCATGGATTATTGGAACCATAAATACACTACCATAAACAAGTACTGATTGATTTTATAATCCTAGTTAATTTAAGGCTTGGATTAAAGCTTTAACACTTAGGAATTCTAATTGACGTCAACTTGAGAAGTGGGTGTTAATTTAAATGCAATATAAAGCAAAGCTCAAGGATATCACAAGCTTAACTCCCTAATAATGAACTCACCCCAATATTTATCAATTTGTTAAATCAATTATAGTCAATAAATTATTTCAATTAAGCTCTGCAACAAACCCCCCTAATCAAAATACAATCAACTAAAAACAATCGACTATTACGAAGTACCATCGCTGAGGATTCGACCCGAGTGCTGCTATACACATTAGCAGAGCACCGGAACTTTGACCGGTCAATAGGCGAAAATCGGCCATGCGTTTCAATTCTCCCAAAGATTTCTTCTCCTTATTATTTTACTTTGATAGGTACTAGAATACCACAAGAGTTATAGAGGATCCCACCAAATTATTAGGTGATTTGATTCATCCCATGGATACACCATATAGGAAGTATTCATTTGGATGTTTCTCAAGGATCTTCATCAAATAGTGTGGTTAGACACAAGAGTTGTGGAAATATTCAATGTAAGGTACACATATAATTGATTTTATATTTCACATGGTTTAAATTTCATAGCATAGAGATCTTTTGTCTTGGGTTTCTTTTAAGTCTTCTACTACTTGAATAAGTGTTATTCAATCCTTAAAAACCCATCAAATTTCACATGATCTTAAATTTTTTGACATGCCATATTAAATGAAAACAAATTATATGAGTTTTTATTTCTTTCAAATGGGTATGTAAGAATTCCTTATCATGGGCCCAATCCCTCCCCCATAACACCTTCCACCTCCCTAGATGATGATAATTTTTTTACTGACAAGATTTATAGATCTAATTAATGATATAATTTATTAATGAGGTACAAAAAAGAACATTTCACATAGTGTTACTATAAATATATGATATTAATTGATCAATTTTATGAAAAGGGTAACCATTATTGTTATTATAAATTATTTAAAAATACACTTAAAAATATAATAAACAACCAAAAAAGACAATAAACACCTATATGGAATAATTCGACCTCTGATCCTCTTGATTCTATGGTGTATACCCTAATAAAAATTACCAAATGGTCCTATGAAAGAAACATTAAAAAAATGGTGAACCTGATGTGAAATCATTTAACTGTGAAAGAGTTTGATTGACTATGTATTATCATTTATGATACTAAACTGATGGGTTTATTAATTTTCCCTCATTATCCAAAGGCTATTTTCAATAAATCTATCATAAGAAGTTTAGATCCCTATCTATATTGGGGAAATTAAAATACAACTAGTGTATCCATGTATCACAACCAATGGAACCATAAACACATGATACTATTGTCATAACTACCTTTGTTCCAAACATGTAATAAACATTGTCACCTTCTCAGTGTATATAACATCATGTGGTGAATTATATAGTGTGATAATATCTTTTACTATAGAGATAACTCCTTATAACCTAGAGGAGTTGAAGGCATGAAATTTATCACCTAAAAAATAGGAAAACAGGGGATAAGTGTCCCAAATCACAACCTCAAATCACTTTGGGGGTCCCTACCTAGAGTGAGATAATACTCATCTTTATTATCCCTAGTAACTTGCACTACTGGAAAAAAGGCCTATACCCACGGTTCAAAACCGTGGGTATAGGCTATACCCACGGTTTTGGGAACCGTGGGCTGGAACGCCGTCGGTATAGGTCCCCAGCCTATACCCACGGTTTTCCAAAACCGTGGGTATAGGTGTTCTGCCACCGTGTCAACAAAACATTCCCAATTTCCACGGTGTCAATGGATTTTACCCACGGTTTCAAAATCGTGGGTATAGATCCTAAAATAAAGCTGCAGGCGGGTTTCGATCCCACGACCTCCTCGCTGCAAAGTACCGCGTCTACCACTACCCTACTATCAATTATGTGTATATATATATATTTACTTAAATATAGTTATATAAACCGTGGGTATAGAGGGAAGAACCGTAGGTATAGGACTCCCGCCAAAAAAAAAATCTTTCCCGTGGAAAAAAAAAATTTCCCGCGCACACATGGGAAACCTATACCCACAGTTTTTCAAAACCGTGGGTATAGGTTTTTTATCCTATAACTATCCCCACGGTTCTCCTCAAAACTGTGGGGATAGGTACCCCTATACCCACGGTTCTTGAAAACCGTGGGTATAGGTCAATTTTCAAGACCCATCCCCACGGTTTTGGAAAACCGTGGGGATAGACCCCCCTATGCCCACGGTTTTTGAAAACCGTGGGTACAGGTCTTGAAAATTGACCTATACCCACGGTTTTGAGGAAAACCGTGGGGATAGGTCCATTTTCCAGTAGTGTTGAGAGGGATATTTTCTTATTTTAGATAACTACTTAGGAGATGTGGAAAAAATAATGCCTAAACCAAACCAAAATAACAATTTTTTTATTATAGTTTATTTTGGAGTGAATATTTAATATACCCCTATAGTTTATAATTTGTTCTAGGTTCCAAACCAAATTGAACATGTTAAACTAAATAACACCTATTTTTTAAATAACAATTATAGTTTTCTATCATCACAATTAATGGATGATAGTTTTATTCAGATAGCAGAACAAGGATGATATAATTCACATGTAGATGATTTTGTATAAATTACATCTAAAATTTCATCCAATAATTAAAATATATCTTGAATTTATATATACAATGTCATCATAAAAATAGTCTAATGTACATTTTGAACTAAAACAAACTATAAATTAATGGTTTTTAAATATTATAATCTAAACAAATACACTATTAAATTGTTTGGATTTTATCTTTAACGACTAAACCAAAAATGTGGTTTTGTTTGGTTTTTATTCAAAACAAAACCAAACCAATCCCTGACCACCCCAATCAGAAGATTCCTTAGAGGGACCTTACAATCATGGTCGTCACTATTATCATGGGACCTTGGTCTCCTAAGAAGTTATTAATGAGGCGCCATACCCTATCCTTCATACCAGGGCACCCATAAGGGAATCCCACTGAGGGAAACCAACTAATAATGTTCAAGAGTAGGTTCATACCTAATCCACTAAAAAATTCAATGATCACCACCATTTTATACCAGTGGTTTACATGGTGAAATTTTATGTTATTATTACGAGAAATAATCACATATCTTCATGGAGAATGTTGGTGGCTTCTTTATTAAATCCTAGACTTATGAGGTGGAAAGATGACTACCACATTGGTCCTCCCTACAATGAAATGTCCAATAATTATAGAGGTATTACTTAGAACACTCATCATATAGATCCTCCTTGAAAATACATAAATACCAACTCTATAATTCCTCCATAGAGTATCAACCATAGAGCTCCTCCCCATGGTAATCATCAATAATCCAATAACTATAGAGGTCCTCCCCATCATTATGCATATACAAGTGACTCTATAGGTCCTCCCAAGGTATTAATTATAGAGTTACTCCTCATTAAAATATAGATACTATACATAGATTCATTTCACATGGTGAATTACAATCCAAAAACCACAAAGTTCGTCTCTATAGTATCAAATATCAAGGTCCTCCTTGTAACACAATATTCAATTAATGAGGAGGTCCTCCCTGGAAGTTCCAAGTATTTATAGTCTAATATGAATTCCTTTAGGACCTTTGGGTCATGTTTTTTTGTTAATTCAAGGGTTCCCCCTCAACCCTTAAAATAGGGATTATCAAAATGAATAAAAATATACAGCCTTCAAGCCATTCAATCAGTCAGGAGGTCATTTGTTATCGATCAACTAATAAGAGGAATCTCTATAGATCTTCCCTAGGGTATTTTTTGAAAAGTTCATCCCCTTGAAATAAAAATACACAATAGTGGTGGTCCTCCATATAAAAATGACCAATTAAATTCCAACTATATAGTTTTTTCCCATGGTACTCGATATAAATGTCATGTTGGGACCAAGTTGGCCAAATGGTGTTTTTAGAAGCCGAAAAGTAGGTTATGTCAATGGTATTGTGTTTTTTTGGTCAAGGATATAAAATAACCTCACTGTAGAAAAACGTTGATCTAACTCAAAAATAATATTTAAAAAATTAGACTCAAAAACCGTATTCAATAAATCGAACTCACAATGCTTAAAAATTATATTGTATTGAGAAGATAGTTTCTAGAAGAAAAAGGTTCATTAAAATCACATTAGGTTTGGAATGAAAGGAAAATCATAATGAGGTGCTGCTTTAGAGTCTACCTATCTCCAAAATTAATCTAACAATGCTTTGTTGATTTTCATTTCAAAAATATCATAAGTTTTTTGGAAAACAGATGATGCTAAATCTAATCTTCAATGTAATCAAATTCATGAAATAAGTCATGCTTACAAGAAAAAGTTTGTGGAATAAGGTAATTGATGAATTAAAAGATTTCCAGTATCAGAGCATCATATTTATATTTTTTTAAAGGTTGGGAATGTTTTCTTGATCATAATGAGAGAAACTGAAGGTGTTGGTTTTTATTCATACAAAAAGAAAAAATATTTAAGTGTTTAAAGAATGAAGTTGATAAGTTTTGTAATTATAAAAGAGAAAAAAGTTGAGTGATGAAATATCCTTGGTATAGTATTCAAAAAATAAGAAGTAGAACTGGTTAAATCAGACTGTGTATCATCACGAATTCCAAGAATTTATTACCATCTTCTGGGTAAGAAAGTGAATAATTGATTTTAAATATCACATTTGTGAATGTTGATCAAGAAGAATCGTAACATGGTTTTTACAAAAATTGTATTACATCATTTAATGCTACTTAAAGAACATGCACTATTGTATTGAAGATAGTGCTACATGAGTTTAATGGAATATCCTACTCATTGTATTTCACACAAAATGATTGTTTTCTAATGGATTGCATGGTATTGGATTATTTCTGAACCATACCAAGAACTAGATACTCATATTGAATGGTGAACCTTGTAAATTATTGTGTTCGTATGGTTATGTGTTTGATTTGTTTTCAAAAGAGAAATAAATATTTAGTATGAGATGAAATTTATTTCATAAGTAAGGAAACATAAAAGAAAAATATATCATTGATTCACACCCCTCTCAGTGATACTTGAATCCCAGTTGGGTAATCTCAATTTGTCTCGAAGGGGAAGGTTCCCTTCATTTATTCTTTACTAAAGTTTTAAATAGAAGTTGTTATGGAGAATCTAAATTGTTTGAATAGTAAATGGTATTCAGATATTCGATGAAAATAACTATCATATCTATAAAAATATAATGATTCCTTATCATATGTCTCTTTGGTATGATGTTCTTGAAGCTAAAACATATGGATTTACTTATATTAATGAAAAGGTTCTTCTTACACAAGTCGATAAGAAGAATCTTGAGAATGATGGAAGATCTAAAAATGATTTACTCTCCTCATTTTATGAAAGTGATTTTTTAAGAGTGAAAGGTGTTGTCACTAATAAAGGTATCTAAGATAAGTTGAAAAACATTTATGAAGACAATAAAATATTAAATAAGGCAAAGTTGAAAATATAGAGATTGAAGTATGAATATATCAATAGGGGTGAATACTAATCTATTGGTGACTTATTTACTAGGGTAAATGACATAGTCTGAACTATCAGATGTCTTGGTGAAAAGTTGTAAGATTCTATAGTTGTTGAAAAGATCTTAATAATTCTTCATAACAAGTTTGATGCCAAATTTTCCTCATTGAAAGATAGATATCCTGAAACTCTATCTCTAAATTATCTTCATTGTACTCTCATTACTTATGAAATGACAAGGGGAAAAGTTATGAAGGAAAAAACAAAAGATGATAAAGAAATGTATTTCAAAGCGGCCAAAAAAGAAAATTCGAAGATTATTGTTGAGAAAGATTATGTTGCTGAATATGACTCTGAAAATGAGGTATATAAAAACCTTGATAAATTTTTATCCTTGTTTTCTCAAAATTTAAGAAGAGGTATAGGTAAATATAAATGGAAACTTCCCTTGAAGTTTTTTTAATTTAGATCCATTGGTCAATTTGTAGCTAATTATCCTTGAAAAATAAATAAGAGGATAGTGGTGAAGAAGAAAGAATGCCAACAAGGTAATGGCAGAAACATGGTGATAAGGATAAATATTTTTCCAGAGGTAAAGATAAAATTTTCTTCAAATGTAAAAGAAGAATATTTTTGTCTAAAGATGAAGAATAATAAGATAGTGAAGTTGAATCCGAAAAATATTTTACTAAGAAAGATAGAGAGAATACATTTATTGAAAGATTGAAAAATGAATATTTTAGAAGTAGTAGTTCTGAAGAAGAATAAACTCAACATTAATTTCATTTGAAAGAATATTTAAAAGAATGTCTAAAAATGATTGGAATCCTTTAGAAGGAAAACAAAAAGTTGATAAATGAAAGTTCCTCAACAAAAAATCAATAATTTTTTACTAATGGGAAGTTTAAGTTTCTAAAAGTGGTTGATGATTTGAAGAAATCACTTGAGAAAGAAAATAATTTTAATGAACATCTTAAAGTTAAGTTGAAATAAAAACAATAAGAATCAGAACTTATTCAACAAAAACTTTCTAATTCTGAATAGAATGTTAAAAGTTTCAAGAATTATACTTTTAAAGTTGGTGAAAGCTCTGGTAAGGATATACCTAAGAAGTATCGAAAAAATTTACCTTCAAAGGTTATTAATAATGTTGAAATTTTTCCCAAGAAGAATAAATCTAATAAAGTTTTGTACATGGAAAATATTAACAAGGTGGAGAATTTAGAAGTTTCTAAAAATCTGGAGTCCAAAAAAATTTCTATCACTTATGGTTCTGATAAGGATAGAAAGAAATATGAGTTGAAGAATAAATTTTATTTAAAAATAAAATGTTTGGTGGCCAAAAAAGTTCTTTTATTAAGGTTTATGAGAAACATACTCATAACACCAATCAATAAAAAAATTTATAGGAAAATACTCTTTTTATGGATACTGTTGGTATTGTGGTTGATTTGGACATATGAAAAATATGTCTTGGTTCAACCAACAACATTACTACTATTCCATAGGTTATGGAAGTCAAGGGTTTAGGGAGAGTCAATCCTCTCAAAAGAAGAATTTTGAGAATGAAGTTATAAAGAAACCAGATAAGGATGGTGTGAAAGTTGAAAATAGGCTCCAACCCCTCCAAACAATTTGTGAATGATGTGAACAACCTGTTCATCTTGCTAAGGGTTGACTTGTTTTGTTACTGGAAATTTTTTTTTTAAAATTCTCAGAAGCTAGATGTGAGGAAAGAAAAGGGAAAAGAAAAGGCTTTTGTTGTTGAAACCGCTTTGAAATATATAAAAGGAGAATGACCTTGGATTATTGATAGTGGTTTTTCTTCTCATATTAAATGACAATTAAAGTTTTTTAATAAAATTAATGACTTCAAATAAGGAATGGTGACATTTGGTAATGATGAATCTCTAAGAATCAATGGTGTTGGATCAACCATTAGTGGGAAAGAAAAGATGAAATCCAAGAAATGTTTATATGTTGATGGGATGAAACACAACCCACTAAGTGTGTCAAAAATTTGTGATGAGGGTAAAAAAGTTATCTTTATAAAATACAGGTTTTTTTAAAAAAATTAGGAAGATGGAAAAATAGTTATAAGAGGCCAACATATAAGAAAACTTGTTCCGAGTTGGTAAAATACAAAACTCTTGTTACTTGGGTATGGTGAAAGAAGATCAGTTGTGGAATAAAAGGATAGGGAAAACTATTCAAATAAACATGGACAAGTTATCAAATAGAGATAGTGTATATTACATTAATGAGATGTTAATAAGAAGATATTGGTGTTGTAGTATTTTTTAGAAAAGAAAAATTACAAACTCAATGCATAATAAAGTTGAGATTTTTTCAAAATAACCCCTAAAACTTATCCATTCCAATATTTGTGGGCTAATGAGAAAAAAATAACTAATATAGATAAGTACTTAATTACTTTTATTTATTAATTTACTCACATTACTTGTGTTATTTATATGAAACATAAGTCATATTCTCTGAAAATGTTTTAAAGTTTTAGGATGAAATATGAGAAGGAATGTGAGTATTAAATGAAGAAGTTGAGAACTGATAATGGTGGTGAGTATAAAAATAAATAATTTGAAAGTTATATTGAGAATCATGAAATTTATCATGAGTTTATTTCACCATACACACCTCAACAAAATGGTGTTGCTGAAAGGAAGAATAGAGGTCTGGTTGAAATGGGGTGAACTATGTTACTTGAACATTGTAGAGACCCGAAGCTTAACGTACATGGACATTACATTACATTTTAGGAATACTTAGTAAATAACAAAAACACACACACAAGGACCGTAATAGTTTAGTGTCTTTGGAAACTTGGAATATAATCTTCTAATCGTGGTGAAAGATCTTCAACATCTCCCATAAAGATCTTCCTTTTTTTTATACCTAAAACCTTTCTTTATATCCTGGGGAAAAGAAAACATAAAAGGGTGAGCTCAAATGCTCAGAAAGGGTAAACAAAAGAAATATCAATCACCTCATATACATAAGAACATAGCTTTTGGAAATCTTAACCTGCAAAAGAGCTCATAATATCATAACGTGGAATAAAACATAGAAGTGAAATGTAATCCCAATAATCACAACTTAAAACATGAAACTTTGTGGCATACACACATAATCATCATTTCTTGTTAGTCAAGACTCATTTCCAAGACTATCTTAGTGGACAAAGTCCCTTTCTAAACCGAGTTACCCTCGTTTCAGTCCTGCTTCACTGAACTGGTATAACCTACCGTTCCAGCCATGTCTATCTCATGAGATATAAAATCTTTACCCAATGCATTGGAGGGAGATATAGTTCCCACCCATCTCATAATGATACCATTATTATGCGTGCCACAAAATCATAAACCATACATCATAGCATAACCCATGTAATAAAAATGGGATTCTTAAACAACATGACATCATAAAACAATTCATATACGATAAAGGAATTCATAAAAATAGTTCCATCACAACATAATCAAATCAATGTAATAATAGGGATAAAAATAGAACCCTTTATTATCTTAGATGGAAAATAATTTTGATAAAACACTTGAACTCCATTCTTGAGGAAAATATCCTTTCTTCTTCAAAAACATTTTTCCTTTCATAACATGTCATACGACATTAAAATAAAAGAATTTGATTAAAAATAAACTTGAAAACTTGTAAAGGAAGCTTCTTGGAAATAATGTTTTAAAAATCCGTTCATGCCATATAAGTTAAAAAAAACATTCTTCGTACTTTTGTCGGAAAAGTCAAAAAAAGTACCTCATACGAAAAACGACAAAAGATTCCTTTCATATCTTTTACTAAAAACTCACCGAAGGGTAAAATAGGATTTAAACAATTGTAGGTGAATGGAATTAATATTAAATATTTAGGAAACATGGATGTGGATGATAAAATATACCCTAGTAAATACCAAAGTATAAACAATCTCGAATAAAAATGAGATTGTGATATTTCCCTTACCTTAGGTCCGATTTGCTTCGTAAGTGTCCGAACATCCTGTATAATGATTTAAATAATGTCATTGACTCATTACAGAATCATATTCATTGTTATTATATCATATATGGTTCACTTATGACGTTATATTACCCATTCTTTTGTAAATTCATGTTAAAGTAGCGTTTTGGGTAAAATCGTCTCATTTGTCGTTTGTGTTTTAACTTGTAATTATTAATATGATTACTTGGATCATGATTACTTATATCCATAATGTAAAACATGATTTATATATAATATATATTCAGAATATACATATATATAATATATTGATAAATGGAATGAAATACACCGTCCATGGAGACGGTAGTTCGTACGTACGCATGAACGCTGTTTTCGTTTCCTTATTGAATTGAATGGAAAAGTAGATGACATACATATAAATATACATAAATCTAGTATCATTATTATGTCATATATTTCATTAGTACTTATTATATATACTTTATAATCATTCATGAATGGTTAATGTGGAGAATGAATCTCATCGCGTTGTGGAGACGGTAGTCCGTACGTACGCACGAGCGATGATATCGTTCCCATGGTCGTGGAATTGTGTTAAAGTGTATGTATACTATTTCAGTATCAATATCACTTTATAATAATAATATATAGTTACTCATTACACCATTATACCCATCCAATTAAGGTGGTGGCGGAAAATAGATTATACCACGGCGTGGAGACGGTATTCCGTACGTACGCACGCGCGGTGATTTCCTTTTTCCGTAGGATGGATAGAAGGTTAATTAGAGTTGTTTCATATTTATAAGAACATATCAGTATATAATAAATATTGATGTTATTACATTATCATGAAACAACTAAAGAAGAAGAAGTTGAAGAAGAAAGAAATTGAAAAAGATCGGTAATGGATATTACCTCTTTTTGACGCGCCTTTTCTTAACCTCCACTTAAAGAACTAAGGATGGTCTTTGAATAAGACCAGGACCTCTAGGATGATACTAGGGAAGTGGAGAAGAGATTTTGGCAGGGGTTGTCCGAGCATGAAGGCTCAAAGTTGTGTGAGGAAGAGAGGGAGGAGGTGCCCTTTTATAATGGAGGAGAGGGGCACCTTTGGAATAACTAAATATATTATTTTATTATAAAGTCAAGTTAGATTTTAAATAGCTCCAAATTAATTTATTTCGAGGATAAGGTTGGGATGGGTCGAAATACTCTCATAAAATAGGATTTAGACAAGTTTAGGTTATTATTTTAACCTTATCAATTAGATTTAACTCTATGTTAAATAATTTAACTTTTACCGTGTCTTTTTGTTTTCTTACACTATATGGTTAATAAACTTACCATAACAAGCCAAACAAACCCCAAGTTTTTTATTATTAATATATATATCCTTATCTAAGTTATTTGGCTGAATATTAGATTTTTAGGAATTAAATAACAATTGATAATATAATATTTGTTTTAAAAACTAATTTATGTCAATTTTGACACTATTTGGTACATGATTTTTATGAAATTCATAACAGAATGATAAGTTCGAACCAAGTTACTAAAATCAACAATAACATGTCATAGTAACCTAGAAAATTAGTTTAAGTCATAAAAAGTCTCAAATTACATTTATTTGGGCATTTATAACATCAATTATGTTAATATTTTCTTAAAAAGGTAATTACTGCATCATCGTTGTGTCATAAATAAATTAAATTATTTAAAGTTTAAAAATTACAAATAAAATACCATTATGTATGAAATCTTTTTATCTTTCTAATGAATATTTATAGTCTAGATTATATTATGTATAACCCTATATTAAAAATGTTTTAGTAAATAAACTTTGATTTTAACTCTTTTAACTCTTCTTTGAATTAAATAATAATAAATGTCCTAATCTAATCCAAGTGGGCCTAAATGATAATATTTTACACTTAAGGTTGTTTTTGGTCGAGATACACTTGTCCAATAGGATTAGGACATGTGTTAGGGTAATATTAATATCATTTTTACCCTTAATTACCCTATTTACCTTTAACCGTGGTAAATAAAAGTAAAAAGTTACTATTCACAAAAAATTATTTTCATCTCATTGAACCACATTTTACTTACTGACATCAACCGTGTCTCTCATATTTTTTAAATTCCACTCACAGAAGCGGTAAAATTAAGTTTTACGAAAAATTCAGTTTTTTTAACTTCCACTTAGTGGTTTCACTATTCATCAAAAATTGAAAGTTTTCAGAAAAATCCCAAAATTTAGGCCTAAGCTATATTTGATATTATGAACTAAAAAATGATTTCTATTTTACCAAATTCAAAACATATCAGTTGCATTAATTAATTTAAAAATTAATTCCCGTCGTCAAAACAAAAGGCGTGTTTTTAAGAGATAATAACTATCAAAAGATTGACACTTGTTTATAACTGGTTTAAATGTGAAATTACATACAATGACCAACATTGTATTAAATTGTAAAAATATATTCTAAATATACTTTAAAACCACTCAAATTAATAATTTATCACTATTAATTATATCGATTGAAAAAGTTGTTTTTAATTAAAATTTTGTAATTTTCACTATTCATCAAAATATGAAATTTATCCGAAAATCACCAAAATTTCACCCTAAGCTAATTTTGATATTCCGAATCCAAAAATGAAGTCCATTTTGAAAAATAAAATTTACAAAATTTCAAAAAGTGGTTATTACTATTCATAACGGCTGGTTTTAATAATATTTTAATAGCATATCATTGTTTAGTGAAACTCGGTATTGCGTACTACACATGCTATCAAGGAAGGTCGTGATTGCGTGTAATGCAAGGCAAGTCAAGGATGTGTGTTGTGCAAGCTCCTTTTGGTGTAGCGTACAACACAAGACATTAGTGAAATTAAAAAGAATATTTTTCATAAAATCTTGGGTTGTTACATTCTACCCCCCTTAAAATGTATTTCGCCCTCGAAATTCGTCGGGGTTATAAATGTTTTACTATTAGAAAGTTTCTTTAATAGAAACCCCCATCGTAAAAAGGAATACCAAAACCAATCTTTAAAAACGAAAGTATGAAATGTAACGGTTACCCAAATAAACTAATCACTGGGTTTCCACATAGGTGAAAATATGGATATGGAAGAAAAATCTAACCATCATGTTCTGATGGAGAGTGGTAGAGAACATGGCTATGGAAAATCCAGTAATCACAAATCCATAGATTTGTGATGATATAAGGTACCATATGATTCATCAGGTATAAGATCACTAGGACAACATTTTTGGTTTTCAAGATCGTTTCCCTAAAGTTGAAGAATTTGAATTAGAATAAATACTTACTTTATTTTGGTACAATCTCACTGTTGTTCGTGCCTTGAACAATTTCCACTTCATCTCTTAAATAAATGAAGTTGAATTTGTTATTCGTGAAGTGTTAGCAGATCATGTGATAGAATGACGGGTCATTCCATCTGTCTCAAACAAAAGGTTAGCAAAAATTATATACATAAGTCGATCTATAGTGAGATTAATCATATATGGTTCCTTTCATATATCATATTGCTTAATATAATAAAACTAGTTTCTACTAAACAGGGACTTCCTGTAGGCCAGTGGTAGGCGATAAAGGCCAGTCGCACTTCGATTGTGGGTTCGATTTCCACAGCCTTGTCCGACACGATGGGTTGTCGCCCGTCCTGTAGGTTGTCCTGTTTCTAAAACTATATTACTATAACATCCCATCAATAATATCGAAAAAACTTCTATCCTTAAACAATACTAACTTATGTCCAACATAATCCATTCCAATCTTTAGGCTTATCCATAATACTGCAGTCCACTCTCATAACATAGTGAAAACGATTACCAGAGATTTAACACCATCGTTGATCCCCATATAACATAAGATATGTTTTGTTGGTCACATTACAAACATTAAAAGTCCTTAATCATGTATTCTCTTGAATACCCATTGAAACTTAGTGAAAACATGAATACAGTTAAAAGTTAACACCTTCCACATATCAAAATCCTCAAAATTCTATATACTCAAACCATGATATCACTTAGTCCTTATATCAATCATGAGCTCATGAATACTGTTAAACATTTCATTTTCTCGTTTTCCCTTCATTATGCGCATAATATCTCAATCACTTTGAATACCACATTAGACCAATACATAAATATTCCAATACTCCATGATACAACATTATTTTGGAATCCCATTACATAAACACTTAATCATTCCACCACATCGTTGTCATATTCAACATTGCCAATAGTGATCGCATGTGACTTCCCTTTGTCCTTTGCCTTAAGCGGTTTCTCATGTCGATCATCACTAACCCTTGGATTAGGGCATTTATTAGCATAATGCCCCATTTCCTTGCACTTGAAGCATTGAAGTGTTGGTGGTGCGTTCTCTGCAGTGTTTGCTTTATTCACATCATTAGAATCCCTTTTTCCATTACTTCGACACTCAGCTGCTCGATGACCTTCTTTTCCACAATTAAAACATTTTCTAGTCCCTTTAAGACAATCTCCACCATGCTTCTTTCCACACTTTGTGCATAAGGAAACATTCATCTTCTTTTCACTATTATTTTGAAATTTCTCCTTGAACTCCATCTTTTGTTTCTTGTCAAAACCATGAGATGGATATGTAACACCAACTTCCATTTCTACCTTGATAGCACAACGCAAAATTTCTTCATAGCTACTGAAGTCTCTTATAGCTAATGCCCTTCGAAGACTTGGTTTTAAGCCACTGAAAAATCGATCAACTTTACTTTCAGGTTGGATGATAATGCCAGATGCATACCTTGCAAGTCTTGTAAAATTTGCTTCGTATATACCAACAGATTCATCATCCTTCTACTTCAGCTCAAGAAACTCCTTTTCCATCTTTGTTCAAAGAATACGAGGGAAGTACTTACTGAAAAACAAGTTCTTGAACTCGTCCCATTCCATAGACTCAATTTCATCTCTTGGCCTCGTATTATTGATAAGATTCCACCATTGATCAGCTTCACCTTCCAAACGATATACTGCTAATATGACTTTATCATGTTCAGAACATTGAAGAACTGAAAATATCTTTTCAGTGGTACTGATCCATTGTTCAGCAACAAGTGGATCGGAAGTCCCACTGAAAGAAGGTGGACATTGCCTCATGAAGGACTCAATAGAATATTGTTCCCTTCTCTGCTCATTTGGAAGTCCAGAATGATTCATAGCTTGTGTAAGTATAGCAATAAGATTTTGCACTCCATCTCCCATAACATTTGTTTGTTCAGGAGGAAAATCATTGCATTGTCCATTGCATTGTCCACAGTGTGAGAGGCAAAAATCATGCTAGGGAAAACAACATTATAAAGGGGGAGTATCCTCAATATCTAACTTCTTAGGTTAAATTCTATGATCGTTACCGTAGTTATAGGACTGTATCTTATACGTATACTTATCCTTAGGGACATCCCTATACATACCTTAGAAATATCTCTAGGGTTCTCACTAACGCTTTTGCATCCTAGTTTCCAAAGGTTGACTAAACCTTTCCTCTGATACCAACTGTAGAGACCCGATGCTTAACGTACATGGAAATTACATTACATTTGCGGAATACTTAGTACATAACAAAAACACACACACAAGGACCGTAATAGTTTAGTATCATTGGAAACTCGGAATATAATCTTCTAATCGTGGTGAAAGATCTTCAACATCTCCCATAAAGATCTTCCTTTTTTTATACCTAAAACCTTTCTTTATATCCTGGGGAAAAGAAAACATAAAAGGGTGAGCTCAAATGCTCAGTAAGAGTAAACAAAAGAAATATCAATCACATCATATACATAAGAACATAGCTTTTGGAAATCTTAACCTGCAAAAGAGATCATAATATCATAACATGGAATAAATCATAGAAGTGAAATGTAATCCCAATAATCACAACATAAAACATGAAACTTTGTGGAATACACTAATAATCATCATTTCTTGTTAGTCAAGACTCATTGCCAAGACTATCTTAGTGGACAAAGTCCCTTTCTGAACCGAGTTACCCTCGTTTCAGTCCTGCTTCACTGAACCGGTATAACCTACCGTTCCAGCCATGTCTATCTCATGAGATATAAAATCTTTACCCAATGCATTGGAGGGAGATATAGGTCCCACCCATCTCATAATGATACCATTCTTATGTGCGCCACAAAATCATAAACCATACATCATAGCATAACCCATGTAATAAAAATGGGATTCTTAAACAACATGACATCATAAAACAATTCATATACGATAAAGGAATTCATAAAAATAGTTCCATCACAACATAATCAAATCAATGTAATAATAGGGATAAAAACAGAACCCTTTATTATCTTAGATGGAAAATAATTTTGATAAAACACTTGAACTCCATTCTTGAGGAAAATATCCTTTCTTCTTCAAAAACATTTTTCCTTTCATAACATGTCATACGACATTAAAATAAAAGAATTTGATTAAAAATAAACTTGAAAACTTGTAAAGGAAGCTTCTTGGAAATAATGTTTTAAAAATCCGTTCATGCCGTATAAGTTAAAAAAAACATTCTTCGTACTTTTGTCGGAAAAGTAAAAAAAGTACCTCGTACGAAAAAAGACAAAAGATTCCTTTCATATCTTTTACTAAAAACTCACCGAAGGGTAAAATAGGATTTAAAAAATTGTAGGTGAATGGAAATAATATTACATATTGAGGAAACATGGATGTGGATGATAAAATACACCCCAGTAAATACCAAAGTATAAACAATCTCGGATAAAAATGAGATTGTGATATTTCCCTTACCTTAGGTCTGATTTGCTTCGTAAGTGTCCGAAGCTCTTGTATAATGATTTAAATAATGTCATTGACTTATTACAGAATCATATTCATTGTTATTATATCATATATGGTTCACTTATGACGTTATATTACCCGTTCTTTTGTAAATTCATGTTAAAGTAGCGTTTTGGGAAAAATCGTCTCATTTGTTGTTCGTGTTTTAACTTGTAATTATTAATATGATTACTTGGATCATGATTACTTATATCCAGAATGTAAAACATGATTTATATATAATATATATTCATAATATACATATATATAATATATTGATAAATAGAATGAAATACACCGTTCATGGAGACGGTAGTCTGTACGTACGCATGAACGCTGTTTTCGTTTCCTTATTGAATTGAATGGAATTAAGTAAATTACATACATATAAATATACATAAATATAGTATCATTATTATGTCATATATTTAATTAGTACTTATTATATATACTTTATAATCATTCATGAATGGTTAATGTGGAGAATGAATCTCATCGCGTCGTGGAGACGGTAGTCCGTACGTACGCACGAGCGATGATATCGTTCCCATGGTCGTGGAATTGTGTTAAAGTGTATGTATATTATTTCAGTATCAATATCAATTTATAATAATAATATATAGTTACTCATTACACCATTATACCCATCCAATTATGGTGGTGGCAGAAAATAGATTATACCACGGCGTGGAGACGGTATTCCGTACGTACGCACGCGCGGTGATTTCCTTTTTCCGTAGGATGGATAGAAGGTTAATTAGAGTTGTTTCATATTTATAATAACATATCAGTATATAAGAAATACTGATGTTATTACTTTATCATGAAAAAACTAAAGAAGAAGAAGTTGAAGAAGAAATAAATTGAAAAAGATCGGTAATGGATATTACCTCTTTTTGACGCGCCTTTTCTTAACCTCCACTTAAAGAACTAAGGATGGTATTTGAAGAAGACCAGGACCTCTATGATGATACTAGGGAAGTGGAGAAGAGATTTTTGCAGGGGTTGGCCGAGCTTGAAAGCTCAAAGTTGTGTGAGGAAGAGAGGGAGGAGGTGCCCATTTATAAGGGAGGAGAGGGGTACCTTTGGAATAACAAAAAATATTATTTTATTATAAAGTCAAGTTCGGTTTTAAATAGATCCAAATTGATTTATTTAGAGTCTAAGGTGGGGATGGGTCGAAATCATCTCATCCAATAGGATTTAGACAAGTTTAGATTATTATTTTAACCTTATCAATTAGATTTAACTCTAAGTTAAATAATTTAACTTTTACCGTGTCTTTTTGTTTTCTTACACTATATGGTTAATAAACTTACCATAACTAGCCAAACGCACCCCAAGTTGTTTATTATTAATATATATATCCTTATCTAAGTCATTTTGCCGAACATTAGATTTTTAGGAATTAAATAACAAATCATAATATAATATTTGTTTTAAAAACTAATTTATGTCAATTTTGACACTATTTGGTACATGACTTTTATGAAATTCATAACAGAATGATAAGTTCAAACCAAGTTACTCAAATCAACAATAACATGTCATATTAACCTAGAAAATTAGTTTAAGTCATAAAAAGTCTCAAATTACATTTATTTGGGCATTTATAACATCAATTATGTTAATATTTTCTTAAAAAGGTAATTACTGCATCATCGTTGTGTCATAAATAAATTAAATTATTTAAAGTATTAAAATTACAAATAAAATACCACTATGTAGTAAATCTTTTTATCTTTCTAATGAATATTTATAGTCGAGATTATATTATGTATAACCCTATATTAAATTTTTTTTAGTAAATAAACTTTGATTTTAACTCTTTTAACTCTTCTTTGAATTAAATAATAATAAATGTCCTAATCTAATACAAGTGGGCCTAAATGATAATATTTTACACTTAAGGTTGTTTTTGGTCGATATACACTTGTCCAATAGGATTAGGACATGTGTTAGGGTAATATTAATATCATTTTTACCCTTAATTACCCTATTTACCTTTAACCGTGGTAAATAAAAGTAAAAAGTTACTATTCACCAAAAATTATTTTCATCTCATTGAACCACATTTTACTTACTGACATCAACTGTGTCTCTCGGAGTTTTGAAATTTCACTCACAAAAGCGGTAAAATTAAGTTTTATGAAAAATTCAGTTTTTTTATCTACCACTTAGTGGTTTCACTATTCATCAAAAATTGAAAGTTTTTAGAAAAATCCCAAAAATTAGGCCTAAGCTATATTTGATATTATGAACTCAAAAATTATTTCTATTTTACCAAATTCAAAACATATCAGTTGCATTAATTAATTTAAAAATTAATTCTCGTCGTCAAAATAAAAGGCGTGTTTTTAAGAGATAATAACTATCAAAAGATTGACACTTGTTTATAACTGGTTTAAATGTGAAATTACATCCAATAACCAACATTGTATTAAATTGTAAAAATATATTCTAAATATACTTTAAAACCACTCAAATTAATAATTTATCACTATTAATTATATCGATTGAAAAAGTTTTTTTTAATTAAAATTTTGTTATTTTCACTATTCATCAAAATATGAAAGTTATCTGAAAGTCACCAAAATTTCACCCTAAGCTAATTTTGATATTCCGAATCCAAAAATGAAGTCCATTTTGAAAAATAAAATTTACAAAATTTCAAAAAGTGGTTATTACTATTTATAACAGCTAGTTTTAATAATATTTTAATAGCATATCGTTGTTTAGTGAAACTCAGTATTGCGTACTACACATGCTATCGAGGAAGGTCACGATTGCGTGTAATGCAAGGAAAGTCAAGGATGTGTGTTGTGCAAGATCCTTTTGGTGTAGCGTACAACACAAGACATTAGTGAAATTAAAAAGAATATTTTTCATAAAATCTTGGGCTATTACAAACATGGTCTCTCTCATTACTATTAGAGGCATGCCAAGAGTACTACTATGTATATTGAAAATTGATGTTTCTATATTCCAAGTTTAGATATGAATATATATTTGGTTTTTTATGGAAAACTCCAAGTTTGAAACACTTATGAGTTTTTGGGAGCCCATACATTATAAAGAATAAAGGTAAAAACCTTGGAGAGTTTGAGCATAGAGTTAAAGATGAAATTTTTCTTGGATATTATCTAGAAGGAATAGGATACAAATTCTTCAAAAAATAAATATGAAGAATAGTTGATTCAGTTGAAATAAAATTTATTGAAATTGATGAGAAAGAGAACCAGACATATGCTGATAAGGAAGTTGGGCAAGATAAAGAAAGTTTTGTTCATAATTCTGGTAAGGATACCGATAGTGGTAATCTTACTCAAGAATAAAAATCACACTTAGATATTTCAAGAGATGAGTATGAAACTAAAATAAATCATCCTAGGCCGAGGAATCTAGTGGAGGATCAGAGCATTATTGGTGATCAAAATTAGAAGGTTTAAATAAGAAGAAATTCAAAAACTATTACACATACTTTTTGTATTCAAAATTCAATTCAAAAGATGTGAATGAACCTTTTGAGAATTCAGAATGGGTTTAGGCTATAAATGAAGATCTTGATCATATAGAAAAGAATGATACCTAGTAACTCTTTCCCAAGTTAGATAAAAAACATTTATTGGTACAAAGTGGGTTTTCTAGAACATATTGAATTAAGAAGGTGAAGTGATAAGGAACAAAGCAAGATTAGTGTGGAAATATTACTCACAAATTGAAGGTTTTTATTTTTATTTCTCTGATGGAATGGTTAGAAACATTCAGAATCTTTCTTTCTATTACTACATAATGAAGCTATTTTTT
The DNA here is from genome assembly GCA_963277665.1 of Viscum album. Taxonomy (NCBI): domain Eukaryota; kingdom Viridiplantae; phylum Streptophyta; class Magnoliopsida; order Santalales; family Viscaceae; genus Viscum; species Viscum album. The sequence continues at coordinate 1,189,449,073 of OY728164.1, forward strand.
TTAAATGGATGTGAAGTCCATATATTTTAATTGGGATCTTGATGAGAAAGTTTACATTGAAAAAACATGTTTCTTTGTTGTTGGGAAAGATGAAAGTTATTTGTGTAAGCTGAAGAAATAATTGTATGGGATAAAAAAGCTTTGAGACCATGGTATTCTAAATTGGATACTTTCCTGAGAAAGATGAGTTTCAAGAAAGGAAGAGTGGATAAAAATCTTTACATTAAAGAAAGTCAGTAGTTTTCCCTTATCATAATTATCTATTTTGATGAAATTATATATTTTAGGAATATTTAAATAACTTGTGAAATATTTTTTAAAGTGATAAAAAAGTTATTTGATATGTTCATGTTGGGGGAAATGAAATACTTTTTTAGGTTACAAATCTTACAAAATAAGAAACACATTTTTATTTCTCAAGAAAATTATGGTAAGGAACTTCTTAAGAAGTTCAACATGGAAAATTTGAAACCATTTTCCACATTGATTTTAGTGGGAAGCAAGTTTTATAAAGATAGAGAAGGAAAGAAGTTGATCAGAATGAGTTTCAAAAGCTGATTGGAATTTTGTTATATTTGAATGTCGCAAGGACCAACATTTTTTATGATATTACCTTATGTGAAATATTTCAGAGTGATCCTAAATAATCATATTTACTTTCTGGAAAAATTATTCTTAGATATATCAAAGGCACACAAAATTTTAGAATCATGTATGATAGCTCAGAAAGTATTGACTTGTTTGGGTATTCACATGCTGATTGGGTAGGAAATTTTGATGATAGAAGATGCACATCTGGTGTAGTTTTCTTTATAGGGAAAATTTGTGATTGTTGTAATATAAAGAAAAATAAATTAGTAACTCTTAGCATGAATTAATTTTAGTGTGTTGCTACCACTCAATATTCTACACAACTTATATGGATGAAAACTCAGTTGGAAGAATTACTTATTGAATTAAAGTTACCTTTACTCATTGGTTGTAATAATCAAAGTGAAATGAACCATACAAGGAATTTGTTAAAACATTCTCATTCAAAACATATTGACATAAAGTACCACTTCATAAAATAGAATGTGGAGAATAATGAATTGAATTTTTAGTATGTTCCTATATCGTAACAAGTTTCTAACATATTCACAAAACCTTTACCAAAGGAAACTTTTTGTAAATTTATGTTGAACATGGCCATCCAACCTCTTTCTCATTATGGTTGAGGAGTCTATTTTTTCTCCTCTCATATCTTATATTTGGATAGTGTTTTCAAGGGGTATAATTGTTTTATACATATATCCATTGGTTATGTGCTAAAACTTTTATGTAAGCTTGTATAAAGGGGGAGATATGTGTAAGTTTTGATTTCAATATGTAAGCATGTAAACTATTATAACTATTTGTTAGAGTGGTTATAGAATATAAAATTTTTTTATTCCAGGGAAGTTAAAAAAGTGGAGACATTCTAATGAATAAATTATGAAGAAGAAATGATAATTAAGAAAGTATGAGGAAGAAAGATGAGAAAGAAAATATGATGAATAAATCTTAGGAAGAAAGACTAAGGAAGAAAGTTGAGAAAGAAAAGACGAGGAATAAATCTGAGGAAGAAAGACTAAGGAAGAAAGATGAATAAGTTTTTCATGAGTCACTACTTTTGGACAACATGGTTTTGCTGTAAATGATTCTTGTCTGATACAATGATTTATCACATGTAGGATTGAAATTATTGATTAGTAATCCATAACTTGAGGTTACAAATTTTAGTGATTTATGAATCCTGGTTGAAAATTTTTTTTTAAAGGGGGTGATTTTTGGGACAATGTTGTCCAAATTGTGTTTTTGTAAGCTGAAAAGAAGGTTATGTCGATAGTATTTTATTTTTCTGATCAAGGAAATAAAATCATCTCAATTTGAATTTTTTTATTAGAATCAAAAATCATATTCAGGAAATCGGACTCAAAAATCATATTCAGGAAATCATACTCATAATGCTTAAAAATTCCATCATATTGATAAGATGGTTTTTGGAAGAAAAGGTTCATTAGACTCACCTTAGGTCCGGAATGAAATTAAAATTGTAATGAGGTGATGCTTTAGAGTCTACCTAGATTCGACATTAATCTAATGATTCTTTACTGATTTTTATTTCAAAAAGTATCATAATTTGTTTGAAGAACATGAGATTTAAGCCTTATGAAGGTAAGGGGGAGAAAAGGTGCTAGAAAACATATTTAGGTCAATCATATTTAGGTGGTTGGAAAGAATGATGTTACTTAAGGAATGGGAAGTTACAATACTTTTAATTATAATTTAGATGATGCTAAAGCTGATCTTAAATGTAATTAAATTCATGAATAAATTCATGCTTATAAGAAAAAGTTTGTGGAAGAAGGATGTTTCTGAAGTAAAATATTTTGGGTCTCAGGTCATCAGATTCAGATTTGATTGAAGGCTGGGAAGGTATGCTTGATCGTAATGAGAGAAACCAAAGGTGATGGTTTTCAGTTAGAAAAATATATAAAATATTTGAGTCTTTAGATAATTATGTTGATAAGTATTGTAATTAGGAAAGAGAAATAAGTTGAGTGATAAAAGATCTTTGGTATCATATTCAGAAAAGAATAAGTAGAAGTTGTTGAAGAAGTTTGAAAAAAATTGTTGTTTCCATCATAAAGAAGACATAAAAATGAGATTTGGTTTTGAGAATTGTAATTAGAATACATATGGTATCCTTCTTACATTTGGTGCAGAGTAACATAATGAAGAAATTGTTGTTAAACATATGCTTCCATCGTATTGAGAAAATAAGAACAAGCATATAGTATTTTAGGTGGTTCAGAGCAATGTAATGAAATATATATGGTTTTTGAATTTTTTTCAATTGGGTAAATAAAATATATGTGACCAAATTCCTTTATCGTAATGGAGAAATCATATTCGACAATTAGAATAAGAATTGGAATCAGACTAAATATTTTTTAGAAAGTCTGAAGTGTTGAAGAAGTCAAAGAAATATCTGGATTTCAAGGAGAATTTAATGAGTCAAAGGAAGATCCAAAATTGAAGGAGGGTTTAAGAATTCAAAGAAAGATCCAAATTTCAAGGTTAATTGAATTAGTCAAATAAAAATCCGAGATTTAAGGAATTTTGAAGATTCAGGTTTTTTGGTAAAAGCGGGAAAACATTTTTAGGATCCCTCTTAAACCATTATTATGAGCCTATAAATATTAGGATATTACTTTGTGTATTTTTTAACTTGAATTATTCATAAAATTGGAGATAGAAGCTCTACAATTTAAGCAAGAATAAGTTTCCAATTTGTGTTTTCTCGAAGAGGTTTTTCAAAAAGAAGAAAGAATGGAGAAGAGAGAAGTTCATAATAAGAGTTTCTATATTGGGAACTAGACTATGATTTCCATACTGAAGAAGAATTAAGTTTTTATTTGTTTTAAGTGGTATTCTTTCGATGTTAAAGTTTTCGTATTGAATAACCATAATTGTAAATTAGATTGGGAAATCGGACTGAGTATCATCATGAAGTCTAGGAAGTCCTTAGAATATTATGGGAAATAAAGCAAAGAATTGTCTTGAAAGATCACATTTGTTAAAGTTGTTCAAGAATAACTATAAAATGTTTATTAAAAAAAATTATTGCATCATTTAATTCTAATTTAATCAAATGCACTGTTTTATTGAACGTAGTGTTACATGAGTGTATGGGAATATTATACTCATTGTATTCCACACAAAAGGTTTTTTTTCTAGTGGATTGTGTGGTATTGGATTATTTACAAATCATATCAAGGACTGGATACTCTTGTTGAGTAGTGAAGCTTTTAAATTATTGTATTCCTATGGTTATGTGTTTGATTTATTTTTAGTAGAAAAATAATTCTTTAACAAGAGTTGAAGGTTGTTTTATAAGTAAAGAAACATAAAAGAAAAAGATATAACTGATTCACCCCCTCCCCCTCTTAGTGATACTTTAATCCTAGTTGGGTAATCTCAGGTCCTCCCCATGTGGGTAATAAAAAAACTAGAAATCCTAAAGGTCCACCTCGGGATTTCCATTACAAAGGTCCTATGTACAATAATATAGAAGATAACCACAAAGTCCCTCCCCGTGGTACATGCTATTGAGGTATTTCTTATGATTAAATTTCCATCCAATATGAAGGTCCTCTCTGTGCTGTATTCATATCAAAGCTTTATTATTATCAAGAGTTTATCATAAAAACAAATCCAAATATACCAAACACTACACCATCGACTAGAAATTTAACCTCTAAACCAATGGTTGCGATAAGGAAATGATCATCATCAGTTAATTTTATAAACCATAAAAGCTTGGATATAGTTGAAAATATCTAAAATAATTTTTATTCACTCAAAATAATAGTAGAAAAGTGACATATACAGTTAGAAAAACTTTATAACCCATTTATTAAAGACAATTAAGGTTCCAACACCACATGGAAGGATTTGGATGAAGACAAAATACTAGTCGTGATTTAGACCATAGCTACCTCTCAGTATATCATTATTAATATTCTCAAAGTGGAATGCATACCCCATATCTATTTTAATCTTTGGAAGAAATTCAACCATCTCAAATGAAAAAAAATCCCTATGAAGGATATAATAATCACATCAAGGCATTGGAAAAATAATGTCACTAAGTTGATTCAGCCTCTCTTCTGGTAGCATAGAACCCCAAGTTTGGTTGATAGTACAAGCGCCACAAATAGGTATACTTAAATAATTTCAAAAATATTTATTAAATAATCAATAATGATTCACCTAATCTATATATTAAAATTTTTAGTGAATTTTACAAGTTTTATTCCACCCCACTTGTTGGCCAATAGATTTATTCATTGAAGGAAACTTAAAATATCATCACCATAAATCATGTCCCATATTCAATATTTGAGTATGGTCTTTGGTCAATTAAATGAAATCCCATTGTCCCTAGAGCTCATAATATACATACTTGACATGAATGAGAAATATATAGGCTTCTGTATCAAGATACCAAAAAAAGTAAATTAGGTGGAAAACTTGAGGAGAGAAAATTTTGTGATGATATAACCACCCTTAACATTGGACACTTATTTTCCAAAACATCTATAAAATACATTGAGTTAGAAAAACCCTACAATAAGAGATATAAATGTGAAAAAGTGATGTGGGAACAACTTCAACAACACAGGTTAAATACCATTCCATAGGGTTGTGAGGATTTTTACCACCACTATCTCCTATGGTATCATCAATTAAATATAAAGATAACCAAATTGTTGTGCACCTTATATGAAGAAATTAATTCTATCAATAATGAGGGTAGTTCCATGAGAAATATCATGGTATACTCTAATGATTCATGAATTAACTCCTCTAATAAGATCATGTTTAGTAGAGGTTAAAGGAGATTCACTTTGAATCACCTTTTATGAGAAACCACCCACTTCATATTGATGGGAGCACTGAAATGAGAAATCTAATCCTCTCTAGGGTTTCAAACCCAAATTATTCTCTAGAAAATTACAAATCATAGAGAAGTATGATATGAATTGTGAACATTATTCTATGTTTTATTAGTCCATTTAATTTTCTGAAACAAATGAAGACTTGGATTTTAATATAGGATTTACATAAGTAAATTTCATCAATGTTGACCTAACTAATACTGTAGAGAATTATAATAATAATAATAATGAAAAATAAGAATAATATATTTATAAAAATAATTCACTTGGAGGTATGTGATGAAGATATACTTTCCTAAAAGTAGTGATATTCTCATTATTTAGGATATCCTCTAGAAATTACACAATCAATTACTCGGTAATATATAACTAAAGATACAAAAATGTGTGGGTACATCCATAGACCACCAATAATCAGAAGGTGTTGAGATCATATAAACAAAATAATGGTATTTTCAGTATGAGTCTAGGATCGATACACCTGAGATAATCAATGTTGAGTTACTTAGGGTAAACCAATACACTGAGTTTGACTTCCATGATGAATATATCATGACCTCTATGTTGAATTTACTTAGTAAGAAGATAATAGTTTATTAAAAATAGTTTAATTAGACCACCCATATAATCCAAGATCACACTATTCTATCTTCTTAATTATAGTATTAGTTGACTACCAGGTGTTTCATCCATGGGGTTATGGTTAGTCACTAGCTCAATCATGTCATTATCCATCTGTTTAAGTAGTTCATATAGTATTGTATCAGACCATTCATCAATATCAAACATAAATAGATTGTTTGACCCAAACCCTAGTGCAAGTAGCGACATCATATGTGAAATCATAGAAATCCATCATAGATCAATTAGAAGATATTTAAGGTTAATGTGAACCAGTGTAGTATGAGAGGAAACCATTCCCTGATTAGGTGGACATAAATCCTCCTATATATAACTTCATGATTTAAAACTTCTAAAAACTTAATAGTATGGAAAATCTAGAGTAAAATCTTACCCACTTTTTATTTAGTGTGATTTAATGTTAACAATTATAGAGAAAAAAGAGGCAGCGAAGATCAGATTTTTTATGTAGCCTTTTTATATTTTCATATCTATATAGTCTAAAAATTTAACACCCAAATAAATTTTTATTTAATATTATTTATACCCTAAATAAATGTTCGGATTCAACTTCAATTTAAGGAAAAAATAATTCATGAAGTCTCAAACTATAAAAAATTTGAGAAAGAAATAGTTGTGAAATTCATTTCCAAATGGAAAGGTATGATGTATTCCCTGGATATACAATTTCTAAATGAATAACTATTAGAAATATATATATAGAATATACAAGATGATTTGGTAATATGCTCATTCAACTGAATTATGCTGGTGGATTTCAAGAGATCTCTATAACATTATAACTATTTAAAGATGTAAGTTGACACACCAATATTAATTCTCAGAAATCACCACTATCATAAGTATATAATTTTAGAAAATAAAAAGTATATAGTTTAATAACACCAACTTTAGCTCCCATGCTAGTCAGGTTTAATACGGTGCCTCCTCCTAGACAACATAAATAATGTTTTAATCCTAATCAAAGCACACAATATTTTATCGAGGGGTAGAGTTAATAGAACTTTAATAAAAAAATAACTAAGTATATTTTTTTAGGAATGATAATTTTCTTACTTACATCATTTAAAAATTGGAAAAAAACTTGATGATATTATTATAGATCATGAAACTAGATGAAATAGGGTTAAATGATCATCCTAAATATTTACCATTCCACTAGATAAGATATACCACATAGAATTTCTTTGTCTTCAAAGTCATCATTAAAATGATGGTGGATGATGGTCAAGTAAACTTGAAAATTCTCAAGATGAATGTGAAATATGTTTACAATACTTTATGAGATGAAGAGGAGGAGTGTAAGAAAATTCCAAATAAAAATTCATATAAGTTTGATGACTGGACGACTCAATATTTTTAAAAATATGAGAATAAAATCATTGGGGGATGAATTAATAAATTTATTTTAACCCCAATACCCCTATAATGATTTTGATATAATCTTATTCTTCACACCTCTGAATAATTAGTGCAATTATAGCCAATGAATCAAAGTATAGGAAGAGTAATCCCCAAGAGAAACTAAGTCGGGAATAATGATTATAAACTTCATGCCTAGGTGGGAAAGCACTACCCCACCAAACAAAACTTCCTTATTAAAAAGAATCCATGTGTAGATCTATTAATTTTATCTATTTGATAAGTTTTTATAATGATAGATAATATTATTATGAAACATGTTTTCACCATCAATAGATATATAGGAAGACACTAAGTTAGAGGTATAAAAACTGTGGTAAGACTTTGGAGTCTGGGTTTCATCCCTATTGAAATCATATATACAGTAGAAACTAGGATAAATATACTCCAATAAGACTTAAAAGAACATCAGTATGATCTTGTATCCTTTGAATCATTTTTATTCTATTGGACTAGTGTATTTAATGACCAATAGACAATTACCTAGTTAACTATAAAATATAGGAAGATAAATTCAACCAATCATGTGAACCAAAAATTCCCCTAATCCTATCATAATAATAAGAGCATCATCCTCAAAAATGGATTAGTATTTTAATCCCCATGATTGAGAATATAAATCTAGTAGAAAACAAAAGCCTTTGGCATAGAAATTTGACATGTTAAAGAATCTCTCAAATATCCTAGAATGGAATTCAAGTTTGGATTCTTCAAAAAATCTCTATTAGGACCAAAAGGATTTTTAGTGAGAGATTACTAGAGAGGGGGGTAAATCAAGAATGGAGACTCATTCCAAATCAAAACACTTTATCCTTAAGCCTCTAAAAAACCCTAAATAGTCTTAGACCCATGATTAGTATAGTAAATTTTATAATTTTCTAATGATGATGATCTAATTGTCTTTTCTCTTACATTTACTTAACCTAATTTATTAAATGATTACTTAAACAACTCATGTATTTATAACCTACTAATAATATGTAAAGAATACATAAAAGATAGAAGAATTTTACTTTTCTTAAATTTTAGTTAAACTATAATGAAATCCACCAAAAATATAATTCTATACTCCCAATTAAATCCATCATAAATAAATTTAACCCCTATTTTCAACATGTGGGATAAATACCTCTTTGTCAAAAATAAAATAGAATACTTCAGTATCACCCATAAAGAAATACTTAATTTATATCTCCCCATAACATGGGAGATATCCCCCCCTTTTAATTTTTTTGATATAACTCTCCTCCTTTTTCAATAAACCCAAAGAGAACTTCCATGATGGTTATCAAAGAGAAATAGTAATTCAACCAAAAAAACCAAGGGAGATAAAATACCTTTCCATGAACTGATATATATTTTTGAATAAAGTGATGGAATTAATAATACCTTATAGGAATGGGGGTTCCTTATTCAACATTTTAAGTAGGTGGAGATGGTTTAACTCTAATATCCAACTGATTATTCTCAAATCATTCTTTATAAAGTGCCTTAGCCATGATTCCACAACTTGATTTTGTTTAGACACATACTCTAACTTCACTAACCCTTGATCAACTTTATCATTAATAATGTTACATTTGATCTTTATGTTCTTTATCCTTAAATGGTGGAAAATTATTTTACTAATATTAATAGTACTTGAGTTATCACACTTTATTGAAATAAGATATTTTACCTCTACTCCAATATCCTCAAGTTATTACTTCATCCATATCAATTGAGTTCATGCTTGAGTATCTTCTATATATTATTCTTCTATATTACTCAATTAAATAAAATCATCTATCATTATGATCTAACTATTACAAAATTATTCAATATAAAATGCATCACCTAACATTGAATTTTGATCATCCACTAAATTAACCCAATCCACATTTACATATCCCAACAACTCCTATTGTGATGTAGCGTTGTATATTAGTGTGAAATACACCATGATTTTATCACTATAAAGTATTATTTTCACCACTAGAGTATGTATTTATCTGTTATTACTTTGATACCATAGGGGTATAAAATTGTAAAACATAATTTTGAGTCTTTTCATTATGAAGTAGAATAGGCTTCCTATGTTTTTCATATACTATATAATATTGAAATCTTTGTAATCTATGTTGAATTCGGTGCCCTCGAACCAAATTATGTGCACTTTATGATAACTTCTAGTAATAGTTTTGAATATTAATAAACTTATTATCACATCTTGATTGTTATTCTACATAACACTGTATGTGATAATGTCTTAAGAGTATATGTCTCACTAAAAGGTCATAGAAGTTCCCTGCTATGATGATAACCTAGAAGTACCATGACAATATTCTTAAATATATGTTCTATAGATGGATGAAATCATTTAAAGGACACAAATGATTCAATAAATTAGGGGTATAGAATTATAGGAATTTGAGACATGTTCTCATGGTGTACACCCTTGGTAATATCTTGTGTGGGATATTATGAGAACGAGACCCGCTAGTAGGAAATCCACATTTATATGTGTCCTTAGATGTTCCTATATAAAGACATGTTTATTGATCCTTAGACTTTATGATTATTATTAATGAGTATTATAAGTTGAATAATTGTATATATTAATGAAAACTATGATGACATATATTCTTAGTGAGGTAGGATATGTTGGGTGTGTCATAAGTAATATTGCATTAATGAATAATGCGAGAAAGGAATTGTCCCTTTTATTCTTTAATGGATGTTGGTATCTTAGGACCTTTTATGGAAATGATAAAACCTAAATAAATCCATGGTTAGGGTTTTCTATAGGAAAGTTTTATTTTTGAAAATTCAAAGAAATAAACATTTATCACATAGTTTGATGGAGCCGGCTTGCAACCTACTTGATTAGAGATATCACGATAAAGGGATTATATTACATAGTGAGTGTCCGTATGAGGTATTATTTTATTACAGCACTATATTATTTATCTATTTGTTCCTTGGTGTGTTTCTAGACACTAACCTTGGAATTTATGCTGCTTCGCCTAATGCCACTAATAAAGAGGCCTATAGGGTCACACACTAAGTGTATCCAAAATCAGAGTAAAATAATATATTATTATTTATTATTTATAAAATTGAATATATATTATTTCTGCAGGTGGTTTAATTATTATTCATGTTTTCCTGATCACATGTATTCCATCACTGGTTATTTGAGAGAATATTATGGGATCAGAATATTTAATAAATATTTATTTTCTATTTAGTGAATATAATATTTATTTATTTATTCGTGAATAATGAAGTGATATTTATTTTTTAAATAAATAATCATTATTCAAGGCCTGATAAATATTATGGAGGAATGATGAAATTAGTTTAATGGTCTAGTGAGAAATAATATATATTGAATATTATTTGAATCAACAATATTTAATTTTAATTCACAAGTTAAGAGCATGTTTAGAAATAATAATAATATTTAATTTTAATTATTTATAAACCCTATAAGTATATAAATACAATTATATTATTTTTTAGTAGAGCTAATTAATTTGATTTTTTATGCATAATTAATCCAAAGAATCCTCTCTAAGCCCTAAAGATCTATATTCTCTAAGAACACTCCCGTGAATGTAGAGTGATCTTCCTCCAACTCCCACTCTCAAGTCAAGGGAGATCAAAGAGAATATTTTTGAAGAGATTATTGAGGCGATCAAAGGTGAACAACGTAAGTGATAGGATCTTCCATGCTAGCACCCAGATATTCTTACAGAGATGTTCAGAGATTTTTGGAACACATGTGGATCACTACTATAAGGAATATTCTCTTGATTCTTACAATGAAATGACAATAAAATATAGATATGTTGTCAGATACATAAATAAAGAAATAATTCTCACAAGGTAATTCATTAATTTATTAAATTAATTATAAATAGTATATTATGATCCTTGTAATAATCTCTTACAAATATTTTCAATAGCTACATAGTAATTTATTCTGAGAAATAAATTTTCTATTCCTTACTTATATAACATATAAACCCATAAAATATATCTACTCAATATTCATAAATATTTCAATCACATACCTCATGAATTCCACAAAATACTTGAATTGTTCTTCATTTGATCCTCATAATATTATGTCATCAATGTAAACGAGAACCATAATTCTTTTATCATTCTCATTCTTAATATAGATATTATGATCAACTCCTCTATGTTGAAATCCATTATTTCTCTAGTGTTGGTCAAGATGATAGTATCATTATCTTGGTGCTTGATTTAACCCTAATAATTCCTTCTTTAATCAAAAAACCGTTCTACCATCCTCATGGATAATAAACTCATTTGGTTTTTTTATATACACTTCCTCTTCATTGAACCTATTATAGAATACTAATTTAATTTCCATTTGGGAAACCTTGAACCTCCTTTTCACCACTACAGAAAAGAATAATGGAATTGTTTCCAACATAGCCACGATAAACAAAATATAATCAAAATTAATTCCTTCAATACAAGAGTAACCTTTGCACACAATTCATTCATTTTTTTGAATCAATTTTCATTTATCATTTATATTGTCTGGTAAAACCCATTTGGTTCTAATAAAAATTTTATTTTCCAGCCCTATATAAATTTCTCAATCCTGATTCTTCTTGATTTAGTCAATCCATTCATTCATATCCATGATCTAACTATCATACTTAGAAACCTATTAAAAAATATTTCTATATACTTATGATAGGAATGATGTTTGATGTAGATAATTAATTCTACTAAATTCCAATAGAGTTATTTCATCACCAAAGATATTTTATTTATGGATTTCAAACCTTCTTATTGAATTTATTATAATGTATGGGCTTGCTAAAATTTTCTCACCATCAGTCCCTTCTTATAATTCATCATTATTCCCTTGTACTCTCCCTAACATACTCAACTCATCATCACTTTACTATATATTTGATGAATCAACCTCATTTTTTAGCATAGATTTGGTAGTTGAATAACAGAAGTCACACCATAACACTAGAGTAGGATATGACATAATTTTTTGGTTTTACTCTATTTTGAATCTAGTAGATAGGTTATTCTATAATAAAAGAGATCATACTTATATGGTATTTCATATGAATAAATTTTAACTATGTAAGAATAATGGTTAAAGGATCACACCATAATATGGATTCCATGAAATTATAGGGATTTATCAAAAATTAGCAGTTTCATCATAAAGCATGGATTACATTGCGATTAGTGAATTAAATTTATATTTTGGAAATAATATCATGTATCATATATAAGAGTCCAAATAAATGTCTACAATTATTTTTATAAGAGAAGGATATTGCATTATAATTCTTGTGGTCATTCTATAAAGTAGACTGGTCTGGAATACTTCCACGTTTATAATTTTTTATCTTTTATAAGATAGTATGTAAAATATATGGGACTATTTTAACATAAAATTTATATAAAAAGTGGGGTAAATTTTCCCATTTAATATAATAATAATTAAATGTATTAATAATGGTAAACATGGGATTTATCTTAAATATTATAGATATATTTCTCTATAAAAGGAAGAAGAATATCATGGTTCAAGAAGAACATGGAATTCTAGAATATTTATAGAAGGAAAAAAATTATAGAGTATTATAGGATTTATATTTAGGAAATTTATGGTGGTTTATCCAGTTGATATAGGAGGCGAAGATTAATGCACCATTATTAGTGTAATCATTTTTATTTATTAGCGCAAGATCAAGGTATCTCTTGGAGGATCATTGTATTATTTCTAAGATATGAGAGTAGTAGTTTCTCAAAGTTTCCAATGATTATAAACTATAGGTTAAATTAGTGTGATTTTAATTTTTAATAATCAAACAATGACCCTAGTGGATCTTGGTACACTGAAATATCATCAAGTGTATTCTCCTTAGACATAACTCATATTAGGTGCACCAAGAAAAAATTGATTGTGACTCTCTCTTATCTATCACTTCCTTTTTTCTATTTTGAGGGTGAGAGGAGTGTTTTTATTAATAAAATTACATGATCAATGAAAGGTTTTTTTGAAATTAACATACTCTATTCACACCCTTCTCAGGGCATCTTTCTTATGTGGGACTAACACTCTCTTTGTAACATCCCACCCCATCTCATTGGCTTGAGAGGGTGGTGGGATGTTACTTGGCCTTAAGAGACATCCCCAAGATGCCAAAGGCTGGAAATAAATGCCAAAGGGTTTCAATTGCAAGTGGGGGAAGATTTACCTTTTAATAACTAAATCCATTAACCTAGAAAACCGTAACCAAACAACTCACTATATGATGCATGAATAAATGAAAGACAAATAAATCACTTCATTTATATCAAAACGACACAAAAGTGTACTACAATGGAAGAAAAAGAAACTATCAAAGTAAATAGTGGAAGGAAAACTTATAAACTCGAGATGAAAACAAGAATCCATGCTTCATAAGATCCATGCTCTAATCACCAAATATCCCAAGTATCACGTGGTGGTGATAAAGAAATGTGATACTTTACCTTTTCCCATGTCCTGGAAGATAGAATCTTAAAAAGAACCAAATTTACAAATAAGGGGTGAGTATAAAACTCAGTAGAATTTCTTTGATGACTTCCCTACTCACTTCACCAGGATAAAAAGGTTAGAAACATTTATGTAAAATAGTTTTAAATAAAAAAATTTTACAAAATAGTTTATAACTAAATATAAACAAGTTCCAAAAATATTTTCAACCAAGAGTAAACAAGTTCTATTTTCAACCAATTTTCCTGAAAGTCACACTTCCAAAAAATTAACCAAACAAGGCTTTAAAAGTCATTTCTCAATATCATTTTGGCATACCCATTCCAGGGTTAACAACACACACACACCCATGCATGCTTTATTTGATAGTTCCATACTCATGAGTAGTCTCTCGTCCAATCACCTTGTGTCCCACTGACATATTCCCCTAATATAGGGTCATAAACCTTGTACCCCACTGGTACATGTCCCCTATTTAGGGGCATGTTGAACATGAACTCACACAACCCATATATTCCAAAACCATTCTAATAAAACCGTTATTTTATTAAAAACCATTAAACAAACCAATTCCAAAAACCCATTAAATTTCAATAAAACCATTACTTTTATTGAAAACCATTTCATCAAATCCATTTTTCATAATTCTAGAAAAATCCCATTTCAAAACTTTATTTTAAAATCAAGAATAAAACACTTTATTCACAAGATTTTTTTTACAGATTTCCACAACCATCACAAAAAGGGTTTCAATCAATCATAAAACATCCAATTAAAAATAAAATCCATATAAAGCAATCAATTTGAAATCATTCCACTCAGTTCTACTAAGAGGAGTCGAGAGTGAAGCCACCCACCTCAACCATTTTGACAAAAACTGAAAACGGACGAAGAACGCTCAAGAAACCGGGTTGGTTATCTACAAAACACCTTATATATATTCCCATAAAATGATCAAGACCAAATATCAAATTATTTGGATTCTAAAATCATATATCTAACAACAGTGGGTGTATATCTATGAAACCAAGAGAATATGAGAAGTAGATCTAAGAAATTGTGGCAAGAATGATGAAGAACGATGACATAGCTCAAGAATCTAACTTTAAATCACCAAGGGAAGCCTTAAAACTCCCTATGGATCAATGGGAGATACTTCTTTGGCCTTAAGAGAATAAAAATCTTTAGTCAAATCCATATTGGGGAAAAATGAGTGGATTAAAGGCAAGGTTAGACTAGATCCACTTTTTAAGGAGGTGGCTTGTAACCCACACACAGATTAGTCGCATGGTTAGAAGAAATGTGTGCTAACTGTGCGTTAGCTACTACCTCAAGAAAAGCCTTGCACAAACTCTTCACATGGTCTACCTAACTGTGCACCAACTGTGCTGAAGATACTAACTCAAACCTGCTACTGTGCACGATTTCTTTTATGATTTTTGCATGGTTTAGACAAACTATTTGCATCCCATGCACCTTCCTTTTAGCCCTCAAAACTCCTTGAAATATCCCCAAACTCTCCCAACCTCCACATTTATAATTAATATACATAAAAATCATAAAGGGTTACATACTAGAAATCAGGGGTACTATATTCTCCCCACCATTAGTCTTTCCATCCTTAAAAAGTAGAAAAGTATCCTTTCCCTAAAAGATTTCTTGCCACTGTTCCTTAATTTCCTTCTCGTATTCCCAAGTATCTTCCTGAATCTAAACATGTTTCCATAAAACCCACACTAAACCGATGTTTTTTCCCCACAATAATTTATCCTTCCTATCCACAATTCACACCAGAATATGTACCAATGAAGAATCTTTCTTAAAGTTAATGTGATCCCATCTAATCACATGGTTAAGATTAGGATAATACTTTTTAAACTGAGATACGTGTAACACATTATGCACCGAACTGAATAGTAGTGGCAATGACAACTTATATGCCACCTCTCCAACTCGTTCCATTATCTCAAAAGGGAATATGTATTGTGGAGATAAATTGCCCTGCTTCCCAAAATGATGATTTCCAAGCCTCTGAGAGATCCTTAAGAACAAATTATCACTTACCACAAATGAAAATGGTCTTTAATGATGATCCACATATGATTTATGATGACTCTGAGCCATCTCTATCCATTTCTTGATCAACTAAATCTTCTCCATGGTTTCTTAGACAAGTCTCAGCCCAACTAGTGAAGTGTCACCTATTTCCACCCAACAAAGTGGAGAACGATAAGGATGCTCATACAATGCTTCAAACAGAGCCATATGTATTGGGGCATGATGGATATTATTATATGAGAATTCCACTAAGGGTATATGTTATTCCCACAAGACACCAAAATCCATTATGCAAGCCCGCAACATGTCTTCCAACGTCTGTATCTCCCTTTTGGATTTCCCATACATCTGAGGATGATACGCTATTCTCATAGTCAACTGAGTTCCAAGGGATTTATATAAGGATTTCCAAAAATGATACGTAAACCTCGGATATCTGTCTGAGATGATCAAAACTGGTATTCCATGTCTCTTTACCACTTCTCGAGTATAGATTTTGGATAGATCCTCCACCATATAAGTTTCATGAGTAGTGATGAAATAAGCAGACTTCATAAGATGATCCCCTCTCACCCATATGGAATTGTGTTTTTGAACCATTATTTGGAGGCCTGTAACAATATCCATGGATATCTAATCCCATTTCCACATTGGGATATGTAAATACTGCAACATACCTATTGGTCGTTGATGTTTTACCTTAACTTTCTGACAAGTTAAGCACCTTGAAATAAAACCATCCACTTTCCATTTCATACCAATCCACCAAAATTATGCCTTCAACACCTTATACATATTTTGTATTCCTAGGTGTATAGCCCATCTGGAATGGTGGTAAGCATGAAGAAGTTTTTCTTGACAAGTCTTAAGTACAACCATCCAATCTATGAACCACAAAACTAAACTCCCATCTAATTTCCATCCCTCAATGGTCTCCCCACCATTGAGTTTTGAACTCATAACCATGAAATATTCATCGGATGTTTGTGCTTCTTTGACCAACTTTACCAAATTTGGAAACACAAAGACTGAAAAGCAAACCATAACACCACCTTGGTCTTAACATTCCACATGCATGTTGGTGAGGACCTACATTAACTTCCACTCATCTTAATATTCTTTTTCCAATTGAGAATAATAATTTATACTCAATTCATCTTCCATAAAATTACCTTTTCTCAGTGTATACATAAAATTGAATTCAAACATCTGAAGATACTACATCTATCTCTTTTGCCTCAGATTTAAATCTCGTTGTGAGACAATGTGTTTCAAGCTCTTATGATCCCTAAACACAGTAAATTTCTCACCAAAGAGATAATGACACCGAGTCTTTAAGTTATAGACAACTGCAACTAACTCTGAATAATGCATTGGGTAATTATTCTCATGCACTCTCAACTGCCTTAAACCATAAGCAACCACATGGTCTCCTTTCATGAGAACACATCCCAAATTAGATCCTGAAGCATCACAATACACCACATACCCCTGTCCTAATTTTGGAAAAATCAAGATAGGGGATGATGTAAGACGAACATTCAACTCTTGAAAATACTTCTAGCATTCCTAAATCCATTGGAATGTAGCATTATTTTTTGTCAAAGCTATCATTGGTGAAGCTAGTCATGAGAATTCATGCAAAAAGCATCGGTAATAACCATATATACCAAGAAAAATTTATATCTCAAAGACATTCTTTGGAAGTTTCCAGGAGATAACAACTTCAACCTTCTCTGGATCCACAGAAACACCTTTTTTAGAAATTATAAGGCCAAGAAAGCATACCTCTTAAATCCAAAAATCACACTTTGACATTTTATCATACAAAAAATGATCTCTCAAGATTTATAACACTATTTCTAAGTGTTCCTCATGCACTTACTATTTCCTTGAATACGCCAATATGTCATCCATAAACACCACAACAAAAGAATCCAGATATCAATGAAATATCTGATTCATCAATTCCATAAAGACTGCTAGTTAATTTGTAAGACCGAAGGGCATGACTATATATTCGTAGTATCCATATATTTTTTTGAAATTTGTCTTCAAAATATTTTCCTTTTGAACTCACAATTGGTGATATCCTGATTGAAAGTCAATTTTAGAGAACCATTGGGCTTCCCTCAATTTATAAAAAAATATCATCAATGCATGGAAGTGGATACCAATTCTTTATTGTAACTTGGTTAAGCTTACAATAATCCACACATAGCCTTAGAGTTCCATATTCTTTCTTCATGAACAAGACTGGTGCTTCCCACAGAGACATACTTGGTTGAATGAAACCTTTGTTTTCTAGCTCTTCCAACTACACTTTCAATTAACTTAATTCTATTGGTTCTATCCTATAAGAAGGAAGTTAAATAATACTGGTCCCTAAAAGGATATTAATCATGAATTCCACTTCCCTTATAAGTGGTAACCTTGAGAATTTTTTCAGAAAGACATCAGGAAATTGATCCACAACTACTGGAAAAATGTTATCCTCAATATCTTCTATCGATGAAAAAGTAAACTCTACCAACCAATTAGGATATCGTTCCCACTAATGGTGCTAACAAACCCATTGCATCTTTCTTTAATACCATTTTTCCTCTAAAGAGATGCTTGAAACCATCCTCAGTTGTGAAACTAACCATTCTACTATAATATTCAATATAATCCTTTAATGTTGCCAACTAATCCATAACCATTATTACATCATAGACATCCATATCCAACATTGATAAGTCCCATTTCAGCCAAGCCCCATAAATAGTTATAGAACATTCTCTACAGACAAAGGCTCGCCATTCTTTTTTCCAAGAGGATCCTAAAGTTTTATCACATAAGGCATCATATCAAGTTTTAAAGTTATAAAATCAACAGCACATGAAGTAATGAAGGAATTATATGAACCAATATCAAAAATAACTTTAATAAGGGTAGGATTAAATAGAATCATATCTCTTACCATTTATGGTCCAGCCTAATCATCCACAATCATATTCTAACCTCCATACAATTGCTTTGTTGCTGCACTCTTCTTCTTGTTGCCTTGATGAGATTTCCCTTACCGAGGAGTCATGTTTTTCCTAGAATCTCCATGACTAGCTCTTCTCGTTTTATGAGATTGATTCTTCTACCCTTATCCTATCAAAGCATATGATGCTTGCGACACCTGAGAAGTGTCTCAAGCACCTGAACTTGGATTACTATAATAATAACACTGAAGATTCCCCATATTATTATAGTTATGGAATAATCTAGGTTATTACATACACTATAGATTCATGTGGTTAAGCAAGAAACATTGAAAATATCCTACTTTTCTCTTGGTTTGTGGAGGAATGTTCAATAATCCAGTCATTTGATTTTGATTCCCACTTCTACCTTGGAAATTGGTGTCCCTCTTCCACTTGCTCCAAGATTTTGAGTTCCCACCAAAGTGTACTATAATGGAAGAAAAAAAAACTATAAAATTAAATAGAAGAAGGAAAACCAATAAACTCAAAATTAAAACAAGACTCCATGCTCCACAATCTCTATGCTCTAATCACCAAACATCCCAAGTATCACGAGGTGGTGCTAAAGAAGTGAGATACTTTACCTTTTCCCATATTCTGGAAGATAGAATTTGTAAAACCACCAAAGTTCCAAAGCAAGGGTGAGTATAAAACTCAATAGGCTTTCTCCAATGACTTCCCTACTCATTCCACTAGGATAGAAAGGTTAGCATCATTTATATAAAATAGTTTATATAAAACAATTTCCCAAAATAGTTTATAACTAAATATAAACAAGTTTCAAAAACATTTATAACCAAGAGTAAACAAGTGGTCTTTTCAACCAATTTTCTAGAAAGTCACACTTCCATAAAATTAAACAAATAAGTCTTTAATTTTTTTTCTCAATATCATTTTGGCATACCCATTCCATGGTTCACAACATACACACACCCATGCATGCTTCATTTGACAGTTCCATAATCATGAGATGTATCCATACAATCACCTTGTGTCCCACTAACACACGCACTTGATCTAGGGTCACGTATCTTTTACCCCATTGGTACATGTCCCTTATTAAAGTTAATTTCAAACATGAACTCACATAACCCATATATACCAAAACCATTCAAATAAACCAATTAAAATCATTTCAATAAAATTGTTCTTTTATTGAAAACCATTAAACAACCCAATTCCAAACAGCCATTCCATTTTAATAAAACTAGTCCTTTCATTGAAAACACTTTCATCAAATCCATTTTTCATAATTCTAGAAAAATCCCATTTCAAAACATCATTTTAAAATCAAGAATAAAACACTTTATTTACAAGCACCAATTTTATAGATTTCCACAACCATCACCAAAAAGGGTTTCAATAAATCATAAAGAAGAAAAATCAAAATCAAAACCATGAAAATTAATCAATTTGAAACCATATCATTTTGTTCTAATAAGAGGATTCAAGAGTGAATGCACCTACCTCAACTGTTTTAACGAAAACTGAAAATGGATGAAGAAAACTCAAGAAACTGGGTCGATTATCTACAAAACCACCTTAGATATCAACCCCTAACATTATAAAGACCAAATTTTAATTTATTTGGAATCCATAATATTATATATAACCACATTGAGTTTAGATCTAAGAAAATGAGAGAAGATGATAAGTAGATCTAAGAAACCGTAGTAATAATGATGAAGTACAATGAAACGCCTCAAGGATATACCTTCAAATCACCAAGGGAAGCCTTCATATTGCCTTTGGATCAATGGGAGATCCTTCTTTGGCCTTAAGAAAATCAAAATCCTAAGTTAGAGCCGTTTTGGGGAAAACAAGTGGATTAAAGGAAAGGTCATCCTAGATCAACTTTTTAAGGAGGTATTTTTTAACCTGCACACGGTTAGACAAACCGTGCACTAAACATGCATTAGCTACTACCTAAAGAAAAGACTTGAATGTCCTCCTCACATGGTCTTTGTAAATGTGTGCCAACCTCTCTAAAGCTAATGCCTCAAACCTACTAATATGAACCGTTTCTATTAGGATTTCCGCACGGTTTAGACAAACCATACACATCCTGCGCGTCTTCCCTTTAGCCCCAAAAACTATTTGAAAGATCCCAAAACTCTCCCAAACTCCACCTTTATACTTAATATACATAAAAATCACAAATTAAGGGTTAAAAAATATAAAATTGCAGTACTACACCCTTTAAGTATTTGTCAAACCCTTTAGAGTTGAAAATTAAAGTAGAAACTACTAAAACATATCATTAAAAAACTAACCCTATAGAATATCACATAGTTATTTATATAATATATTAAAATCATAAAACTACCAGGAAATAGTCCATAAAAACCTTTCATGTGTCTGTAAGGATCAGCGATGTTAACATTCATCTAGCCCTGTTAGACAATGGTTCAAGGATCAACCCCATTCTAGCCCAAAAACTCTATCATTTAGGACCCAAATAGGTAGTATAGAGAATACATCAAACTCATAGTTCCATGGTGGAAGTATAAACTGATAATCTAATCAAGGATGGTTTCATTTGAGAATTCCAATATTCCAAATGGATTTCTAACATCATCCCCGTTAAAAATAAAAATTAGAAAATCAATGACTGCATTGAATTTAGGGATTTAAAACATCACTATAAAAAGGGAAAATTACCTATTCTCTTAATAAAATATGTGAAGAAAGAATAAACCCATAGCTAGGATAAGGTTTTTTATAATGATTTTTATAATATAAATTTTTATTTATCACACCCTCTAGTCTTAATGACTCTTACAATGCTAAAACCTTTTACTTTTCATGTGAAAGATCTATAAATATCATTTATTTCCCATCTTTACTATAAAAATAATTTGGGAAAATAAAAAACCTTTAACACCTTAAATAAAAAATTTTAGAAGTTGGGATATGGTATACCACCATTGAAAAGAGTTTCTTTTTTTAATATTTGAGGTGAAAAGGCTATAAAAATAGTTTATAACATTATGAGGTTTATATGATCGGTTGTATTGATACATTAAAAAACATATTGTTCTATGTTAACATGATGAATATTGAGACTAAATTCCATCCTTTAGTAAATTTTAATATATTTCATACCCCAAAAGGAGACTAAATGTAAATAATTGGATTATTTCTTAGTGGTTCACCCCTCTCCATAAGGTCCCCATTGGATATGGAACATCTGAATTAAGAGGTTTTCTCTATCCTTACAACTTCTTAGGCATGGTAAATTTACTTCTTGAAGTACGACTAGAAATAAAATCATAGTTATAAGATTTGATCAATTTGATTTGGGGGTTTTATTTATTTTAATAGTAAATGAACTTTTTCCCTACTCTTTTTACCTCTTAGAAGGATGTACCAATAATGAGGTAGAATACTAAGAAATTATCACAAGTTTGGAGCCATCCTTATAGATACACGTTACCTAAATAGACATTAAAGGTGTCTTAAAAATGATAATCAAATAGATAATCTAGAAGTATAATATCAACAAGTAAGAATTGATAACCATAATTAATTTCATATAGAATTTAATGGAATAGTTTCCTTTAGATGTAGTACTATCACATGTTCCAGATCACACAGTGCTCAAGTGGATGCATTGAATAATTTTTCCACTATTATTTCTAATTTAGATTAGCATATAATCATCCATATCACACACTAGAGATTAGTTATCAAATTCATCACTAATTAAATAGAATTGATCAATATGGTCAATACCACTTTATCTCAATTTAGATCCTTATCCCCTCCAGATTTTTTAGGGACCAACTAAATTTCCCCAATTGTATAATAACTTCAAAATATAATTCTTCTCTAATAATGTTCTAGAAAAGTTAAAATACATTGATGATTAGTGAATTTAATTATTTTTATGGTCCTAATTCTTAGAAAGTTCTTTATAAGAGAGGATTTTATGGGAATGTTCTTAGGTGTATTGAAGTAGAAGAGACCCTAATTCGTTTACAAGAATTACACACTAGCACATTTGTCACAAATAAAATAGGAACCAAGATCTCTCACAAATTAAGAATACATGGATACTTTTGGCCTTCTATGATGCATGACTTTTTTACAATGAAGTGCCATTCATGTCAAGTGTATGCCAATTTCATCAATTAACCCATGGAGTTGCTTAATATTAAAAATTAATCCTAGATATTTACCATATGGATAATATATATCATGGGTTCATACTCTTCAATGACTATTAAAAAGTTTAAGTTCATCCCTACTTTCACTAAATTATTTTCCAAATAGGCCAAAGTTTTACCTTTAAAGGAGGTTAAAACAAAGGATGTGATTTTTTTTAAAGTCTCATATCATCACAATATTTAGATTTCCTTACACTATTCTCATAGAAAATGTTTCAAGTTTCTATATAGCTGAGCTAAATATACTATATAATAAGTACCCCATTTAGTCCAATCATTCATGTCGATATCATGTGGTTGTAAATGGATAAACATAGAATTTAATAAAAACTAGTTAAAAATACTATATAAAATGGTTTATAAAGTTAAGAAATATTTTCCTTGTAAACTCCTCAATGATTTATGGCTCTACTTTACCACTACATGTACACCTAATTAAAAAACCCCATATTAATTAGTGTATGAGACTACGGTGGTTTTTTCTATTAAGTTCAATTTACCTTCACTATGAATAACTATTTATGGATAACTAAATGAATAATATTGATAAAAAATTAGTTGGATAAGTTAGAGAAACTATATGATAGATGTTTTCACGCATTATATAACCTTGAAGTCCATTATAATTGGGTAGCATGAGCCTTTAACAAAAAGTTTTCCTTAAACTTAGTTATTCAATGTGAATTACTATTGGGATTAAGAACTTTGATGAAACTATAAAGGAAACCTCTAAAGTTGTAATAGAAATAGAAGTGACCTTACTTCATGTACAAGTTATACTCTAATAGATCTTATTCTTTAATTACCTAATATGGAGAACTTATCATGCCCCACCCATGTTGGGTTCAATGGTCCTCATCACATGACTCTAAAATGCATAATAAATGATCCATACCATGTGAAATTAAATGGAAAGGTATATAATCCTTTTCATATGACTTTAAACTACATATATAGTATGAGGTATATCCCAGTTGAATTTAAAACTATTTGAAGTAATCTATCCCACATAACCCTAACAATACTTTGAGTGGTCCATTCTATGATACCAAATCTCCTTACATAAGTTCTATACCTATATAAGAGTTCCTAGAGTATGAGCCCACTAATTCACATCAATATTCCTTCAATGACCTGCACTAGGATAAAACCACAACTTTCTAAGAACTATATATGGCATGATTCTCATTACCATTAGATACATAGTGACATCTAGATCTTTTATCCCAGTCCCAACCATAAATTCCACTTTCATTCCACCATTACTGGCATCCTAGTATATTATTTCACCAATTATCATCAATTTTACCATTATTAACCCTACCCCATGATAAAATATTATTCCCCTTATCTAGATTCTTATTTTCATAAGATGTTTAGAAATGTATGGATCACCTATCCTACAACCAACCACAAATTATCACCCATTTACACCACCCCTTAATCATTTCACATAAACCTAATTTTATTGGATTTGAATCATAATATTTTTAGATGTGTTTTAACACTTAATTTTAATATTCCATAAATTTTACCTTAAGTATTTAAATTATTATAAAACTTCCATGACTATTTCTAATGAGTACATTTCATCCCAAGGGACCCTCTTACTGTGTTGATAACACATGAACAACATATACAATATTTCTATACCCATCCAAGGGAATATCTTTTTTATAAAGAATAATATCTAACTCCATATATCATTAATATTATTTCAATAGAGAACATCATTAAAACATGGTTAGTGATTATCCTTAGTATGTTTTTCTAATGATATAGGAATAAACCTTTCATTCTATCATGATTAGCGATTATCACAACTTATCCATTTATCATCAAATTATTTACTAATTAAAATATATCAACTTAACATTTATATCCCCCATAATACTTTATTCAATTATATAAAAATTCTTCTAGTTCTCTGAATCTCATTTGGTTTGTGAAATTTCCCTCCTTTTCGATTATCCACACTAGTTTCATTTTAATTCACTTTAGGTGAATTATGTTATCTAAGTAGACAATCCCATTTCCATCATTCTGGTTCATGTCACATGAGTATAAACTATATAGAAATTGTTTAATGCTCCATGATTTTAGACTATGAGCCACATATTTTGGTTGAAGTTGTATAAACTTAATCTTTAATAGTTATTTTATCCAAGTAGTGCGAAAATAAATTTCCCTAAGGTTGTCCAATCCAGAATTGGGATCATCATTCATGTTGGGTTAGTATTCCCTTTACTACTATATATGCTAAGGTTAACCAAGAATTTTTCACACACACACACACACACATTATTAGATGAATATTTATTACATTTAATTATGATCCACACCAGAACTATAATGGTTTAGTGAATTTAGAAACTTGGATATATAAACAACTCAGACATAAAAGATATAAAATATCACCCACTTAGTTATTCATTACCATTACCCTTCTTAAAAATATCCTACTTAAAACCTTTTTTCATATACTAGGCAAAAGAAAACATAGTAAAGGGAATGGTTAGATGCTCAGTAAGGGTAAAAAAGATAGATTTCAATGATCATCTAAGAAAAACATTAGTATAAGGGTATGAGAACATGAGCTTAAAATTTGAAAATCATAACCAATAATTCATTGATCATAATCATGTATCATGAAATAAATCATGGAAATTCATAAAACATGAATCATAAAGGAATCAAAGAGCATGATCCATGAGATCATAATGTTGGTATAAGATCATTTTCATAAAAGAGTGGTATAAAGTGTGGAATAATCATAATCATAGAAATATTATATCAAGGATACCCACTAACTCATTCATCACCTATTAGGAATAGGATAACCACCCATGTACCAGTTTCGGGCTTGGTATAACCTTATGTATTACATTTTTAGGCTTGGGATAACCACCCATGTACCCTTTATTTGGCTTGGGATAAACGCTTGTGTACCCGTTGAGCTCATAAAACATAAATAATTGTGTATTAAATTATAGAACTACAAAAAACCCTCTCAACACATAATCATAGTCCATTTATATGTATTTTACAAGACAATGAAAACATTTATCATTTCATCATATCTTAACCTAAGGAAAATAAAATATGTTTAATCAATATTTCATCATCATAATCATACAAAAATCTAAATAAATAATAAGGATGATTTCATAGGATCATATCCCTAATGAAGCATAATTAACATCAAAGGATTATATCATAGATTAAAAATTCTTTTAAATTATCACTATAATATTTCTTGATAAAAATACCCTTTTAATTTTGAAATCACATATTTCAAGTCTAAAAATTTCCAAAATATTAAGGAAAAATTGTTTTTTTAAAATAAATATCAAAAATTGTAAAGGAAGCTTAACAAAATGAGTGGTCATGAAATTGAGAAATTACTTTTGTATGGTACATGATAAAATAAATATTTCACTCACACCTTTGGTAAAAAGTACCTCATTCATAAAACAATAATAATATTCCCTTTAAACTATTTTATATAAAGTCAAACATGGGTAAAAATGATTTTAAATTGTATAATAATAAAAAAACTCTTGAAAAAATTTTAAATAAAATTTGGATATATAATAAAAATATTCCCAATAAAAGAGATAAATAAAGTTGTTTTTTATAAAAAATATTCTTTTGGTCACTTGAGTACTTACAGAGAGGAAAATAAAAGGAAAACATTTAATTTACAGAAATAACAAGAGGAGAAGAAAATACAAAATATTTGAGAGATATAGATTATATAACTTCATAATTTAAAATTTAAGTATAATAAATCATATTAAAATATTATATTGAAATATAAAACTCTTACCTCAAGTTTGAATTGCTTCATAAGCTCTCTAACCACCTATGCATTGAGAAACCTCCTTTAGATTATAACATAATCCTTGAAATGTTAGTATTTTGTTCAAAACTAGACCTATAATATGAGGGGAGGGATATTAATAAATTATTTTGTTAGAACATGGATGATCTAAGAGGCTCAAACTTTGTGAATAAGGGTGTAGGAGAGGTTCCCTTTTATAAGTGAGGGAAAGGATACACTTGATATTACTTAAAAGATTTAAATATAATTAAATTATTTCTAAAGTATAATGATTCCAAATGGATAAGGATTTTAAGTTAGGATACAATAGGTATAAAAAATATCCATAAAATAATAATTAGATAAATTTATGTGGAAATATTACACTTATCTATTGGTTTAACCCCTGGTAAACCCATTTTAACCTTAACCCCGTTAACAAATTTTCACGATTTTTACTATTCGTTATGAAAAAATGGAAGTGTTCTCATTACCAAATTTATAAATTATTATTCAAAATATTGAATCCATTTTATATAATTCAATTTCTATAATTGGATAATTTAATTTTAAAATAAGTTCATAAAGTGCAATGAAACCTCGTTTTTAGAAAAAAGCATTTTTATGCATAAAACATAATTTACTTCCATTAATTTCCTGGTAAAAAATATAAAATAAATATTAAAATATTTAAGTGAAGATATGATATATAAATTTAATTAAAAAAAATAATCAATAATTATTTATTTAATTTATTATGATAAAAACACTGTGCATATAAAAACAATTTTCTAAAAATAACTAATTTTACCATTAAATCATTTTATCTTCATTCCCAACAATTAGATAGCTAATGTATAAATTATTATTAATTTATAAATATAAATTATCAATATATTCCATTAAAATATTTTTTCAATAGTGATTATTATACCATTTTAGATAAAAATACATAGCATGTAGAAAAATAATTTTTTCAAAAAATAATTTTTTAATCATTAAATGATTTTATTAATAATTTAATGATTATTTAATAATATTTTTAATAATATTTATACCCAATAATACAATTGATAGATTATAATGGTGTAGTATATCACTGGTTCAATTAAACTTGGGGTTGTTTGTAAATCAAGCCATCAAATACTTCGTGCATATTTCAAAGGATATACATGTGAAATCTTAGGGTGTTACATATACAACCATACTTTTGGTTAATATAAGCTGCCTTTGGTCCAATTTTTATAACTAAAAACTATAAAAACTCAACAAATTCCAATAATATAGACCTTAAATTATCCGAATTAAGAGACATGAAGCTCATTAGGTTGAAAACCCATAATGGAATGATTGAGAAAAAGTCAAGTCTTTGTTCACTTAGTATTTTCTTTCATGACTTAATGTGAAATTTTTAGTGTAAGAAAAATTGAGAAAATAAAGAAAAATACACAAAAATTATCTGGTTGAAAACCCATCATGGGTGGACTAAGTAAAAGATAAGTATCCACTCATTAATACTTTCCTTTATTAACTTAGGAAAAAGTTAGAGCATAAAAGTAAAAGACATAAATATAATAGGTACTGACATTTTTTGTTGACTAGATTCAAAATATAATCACTAGTTATATAGGTTTAGGTAAAATTTAGAAGAAAAAAATATTCTCCATATATTATAGTTTGGATAATTTGTGCAAAGGGAATAATGATCCAATTTTAGGATTCTCAAGCCCTACTTTAATGTCAAATCATATATACCCAAAACCCCATCATGATTTAATTTATATTAATTCACACTTACCCTCATATATGAATAGACTAACCTTATACTATGGTAATGGTATAATGCTACATATACAAACCATATATATCTATCTAATAACAAAAGTCTTGGAGAAAACAAAATATCTTAATTCTTTTATCAAAAAAGATAAACTTCTATTATAGAGAAGTCACATGTGGTATATACATATACCACCCATACCCATATGAGATAATAATATATGAAGATAATTTATAGTGAATTATATCACGTCAACTTGTAATGTCACCAAATCCAACTTTCAACATGTCTCAAAGCATGTTCTTGATCGCCTTGGGATGGAAAAAGCATCTGGGTATCAAATAAAAGACATTGGTAATGATTTAACCCTAAAAATAAAAATAACCACCACATATAATTCTCCAAGAATTATGACATAATCCATCCATATGTCAGATTCTCATGAAACAAATAAACAGTTTCAAAAATATAAATGCAATCAAACAAAGTATAATGAAGAAATAACATCCAAGGAAGTTATAAACATCACACCATGAATTTAAATAAGTTATTTAATGTCTATTTAAATAATGAATAAAAAAGTCTCAAGTATAAAGTAAAGATTAAAAAACATATTTATATATCTCTGAGGATCCAAAAATACTCTATATGAGATAAAAATACTCATGACCCACAGTTGCAACCACCATTATACACAAGTATGATAACGAGCATCAAGAAGAGAGAGAAAACAACATGAAACCTTATACATTTCTAGTATCATGAAAAACCAGGTTTTTATATACCTTATGGATATATTCAAGGTATAATAAAATTCCTAGTAGGATACCACCATGAATATACATAATCAATTACATAATACTAACCATTATTTTTAGTTTGAAACCAGTATTTTGAAAAATATTTCTTTGAAAACATTTCATAAATCATTTGGTTTTGATAAAAACAAATTATGTTCAATATAACACAAATAAGTAAAACTATAAGTATAATGAAGGGTAATAAAAAATAAGTTACATAAAATTCTAAATAATAGTATGGTAAATAAACAAAAACATATCTAAATCAATTGCACTAAAAATACCATGGGATCAAACATATGGGTCTATGGAAACTAGGACTCAGTCTAGGAACACTAGACAACACTCATGAACCATGAAATTTCAAGGTATCACTTGACCTCAACAAGGAATTAATCCATCCTAGTTTCTAGTAACTAATCTATACCATTATATTTCTTGATTTGATTGGAAAATATTTTCTAGCCAACACAAAATGTACACTAGGGATACTTTGGTCCATGTTATCAACTCACCCAAGGCCTCCCATGTGTATAAAAAAATAAAACACATATATAATCAAAGAGTATAATTATATAAACAAGAAAAAATTATGCCTAAGTTAAATTACTCTTTAAAACATACTTTGAAAACTTATTTGGATTTGGGTTTTCCTTTAAAAAAATTCATATAATACTTGGTATGTATAAAAAAATTATTTGGAAAACCATATGAAATTTCCTCTAAAATAAATATAAGATAACAATATCATTAAAAAATCATAATAATCTCTCAATAAATCATAATAATCTTTTCACATAAATAAAATCAAAGGAAATATCTTATACCAATGGTATACCAAGGTAAAGACTAATTATGTCAATATTCCCAACTAAAAATTGATTTAAAATCACTACCTTAATTTAATATCATGAAATATGGAAAATAAGGATCCTTAAAGTCCTATACAACCAAAAATTTCATTAAACTCCCATCCTTAATCCCAGGTTCTTCCCCTCATGGACTTCTAGGGTTCTAATATTTAGAAAATAAAAGAAAATTTGAATATAAAAGGGTATAATAGAGAAAATACAATGGAAAATGGAAGTTACCTCAATAAAAATAACTATGTTGAATTATTATACAACAAAGAAGAAAATAATAAAGAACTAAATTTTTGAGGGGGTATGGTTTGAGAAAAATGGGAGAGATAAAATTGAGGGTTAGTTAAATTAGATAAGTTAAATATGGTAATTTTATATTTTCTAAAAAGCTTGGAAGACTACATGAGTTTTCCATATAGTAGGAAAACTATGAACCAAACCTTTGGGTTACCCCCAAGAATATAACTAGGTCACATGGTTTCCTATATATTTTACATGATTTAAAAAATCATGCGATTACTGTACAAAATTCCACTGGAAACACATTCCCTTTCTATATGGTTGGGTGAACAGTTAGCACTAACCATATAATAACCATGTCCCCATAGATTTAATTATAAAATTTTTACAATTTCTAATCATGTTATTTTGGAATCTCTAAAAATAATTAAAATGGAAATAAAAATAATAATAAATACATACCATTGACCTGATTATTGTCACAATTCTCCCCACCATGCCACTTTCTACACCTAAAAATTCATCAAGGTTTTGAATCCAAGAAAATGTGAGGCCATTGATCCTCAACCAAAGCCTCATTCTCAAAAGTATTATGGATATATTAGTCTAATTTTTTAATCACATAGACCCATGGAATTCAGTTACCACATACCAATTTGTTCTTATAATCCCTGATATAAACATGCTTCTATAAAATAGAGGTGTCTAAATAAATCTCAAGATCCTTCCACTCTATCACATGTGTCATGTTTATATAGTGGTAATTAGGTTAGGATATATAGAATAATTCATGAGTATATTTATATTATATCATAAGTCCAACTGGTATTACACTTTCCCAAAGCATTCCATGATCTCAAACAGACTAACATATCTTGGTGCCAGTTTACCTTTTACCCCCAACTTATGATGTCACAATTGATGAGAAACCCTCATAAATACCCAAAAATTAACCTAAAATTTCAATGTGTGATTATTATGATTGATATAATAATTTTTAGGACTCTAATCTATGACCATTTTCTTTTAGATCAACTATACCATCTCTATCATCTCATGGATGAGACTCAGCCCCAAAAGGTAGCACTCACCTAATTCTGTATAACAGTGAGGGGATCAACATGGTTGTCCATAAAAGGCATTAAATAGAGCCACATTAATCAAATATTGATAACTATATTTATTTTAAAACTAAACCAACAATGGATGTTTCTCCCAAGAACAACCAAAATCAAGCATGCATGATCGAGGCATATCTTTGAGAATCTAGATAGACCACCCAGTATAACAATCCATATGTGGATGATATACCCTGATTAATTTCACCTGATATCCCATAATTTATTAAGGACTTCACAAAAATTGATATGTGAAGTGTGGGTCTCAATCAGATATGACAACTAAAGTATCACCATAGTACCTCATGATCTATTGTATATATATGTGTTTAAGATCCTCCACCTTCATCAACCCCCATAAAAGAAGGAGATGGGATGAATTTTTTAATCTATCAATTACCCCAAAAATAGAATCATTACCACTTGGAGTCTAGGGAAATAAAATCATGAAATCTATTGAAACTATATCCCACTTCCATGTCAAGAATAAAAAGGGGATGAAACAATCCCAAAAGTTTGTGATATTAGACCAGGATTCTATAACAAGTGATTCATTTTGATAAAAAATCCAAAATTGATCACCTCATCATCAACAAAAAATATTGATATATAAATCCAAAGAAAATTTTGGTATCCCCAGGGTGAATGAGAAAACTAGACTAGTTCCCACCACACATAACCTCTTGCCTAAAATATAAGGGGACAACAAGACTCTTCTAAAAAATAAAGGCATCATCGGGATAGAGAGACCAATCAATTGAGGTATCCCCTAATAGACCAACACAACCAGATTTAATACTAAAAAAACATTATTTAATTACTCTATTTGATAATGAGTGAGATGGTTTAATCCAAACATACATATACTTCCATAATCTAAATTCCACATCTCACAATAATCACATAATCCTAGAATCTATTTTTTTTTTGTTCTTTTAAATAATATTATTATTTCATATAATTGCTTCATTATCTACCATAAAAAATATATATATGTGGATTCCTTATAAATATAGTGTTTTGTATAAATCCATGGGGAAATAGGGAACATAATAATGGGAGGGCTCAAATACTCAATAAGGAAAAAATAATATCAATGATTCTAAAAGATTTAGATTATAGGCATGTGAGAAAACATGAGAATGGGAGAAATATTTGATCAAAATGAACATACAACAATAAGAGTTTACCACAATGAATAATTAAAGTGAATGTAACCAGAAATGATCAAACATATACCATATAATAAGAGTATGATATCATGATACAATTATTATAATCCATATGCATATAACATAAAAATATGGTATAATCATAAACATAGTAAATCATAACATTTTGAAAAAATATACCTACAATTTGTTTGATGCATAGTCTTGTGAACATAACTAACCACAATCATGTCTATGCATAATCTTGTGAACATAGATGAATATAGTCATGTTCATTCACAATCTTGTAAACAAAGCTAATTTCAGTCATGTCCTCACACAATATCATTTTATAATGATATATAAAGATTTAACCAATGCATTGTAAAGAAATAATAAATCCCACTCTCCTTAGGGAAATAACAGACCCCACTCATCTCAAGTATAAAACAAATCCCACCCATATTAGTTCTTTAATAAGCTCCAACCATATTAGGGGTATAATGAACTCCACCCATAGGGATATAACAAACCACACACTCATTAGGGATATAATGGATCTTAAATTTCTCAAGGATATAATAGACGTCATATGTATCAAGTCTATAATAGAACCCACCCATATCATAGTGATATGTGTGTCACATTTAACCAATCAGATATCATATAATAAAGAACCCATGGAATGAAAATGGGTTTTGTAAATTTTCAAAATGGTATCAAATAAAAGGGAATCAATAATTATATTGGTTGACACCAACAATTGAATAAATAAAAAGGAGTATTTCATATATGAATTTAGAGGATAATTCAAAAAACACAACTTCTTAGAAGATAGATTTTTTGAAGATAGAGAGGACAATAGAAGTGAATCCATAAAAAGATATTTCATAAAAAAATCAATAATATCATAACAAGATGTACTTAAGGGACAATTTCAAAAATCATTTTCCAGAAGCTACCATGGAAAAACTTTTTTTCTTCAAAACATCATTTTAGTATAAATACCAACAATGGAACCTTGAAAATAAGTAAGGGTTGTGTTAATAAATACAGGATAGAATATAAAAGATAAAAATGTGAAATGAAATTATTTTTTAATAATTTAATATATAATTATTTAAACCCACATCGTTAAAAGGGTAATAAATATTTATTTTTAAAATAAATTAAGAGGTGCATCATGATAATAACAAAATATACATATTTGGGATTCTAAAAAATAAAGGAGAACATTTATGGAAAGAATATGGAAATAGAAGGGAATTAATATTTTGAGTGGATGAGAATTATTCTTAACAACCTTATATTTTTATAAAGGAAGAAATACATTAATGAATAAGACTTTGATGTGAAGATGTAAATTCCCACAAAAAGGAGGTAATAAAATATAATATCATCATAGGATAGAATAAAAAAATCTCTTAATACCATAATCAAATTGGAATGATTATGACTCGGGGAAATGAGTTGAGTAAAGAAAACCCCTTATCTTTATCACAACTTCTATGAAAGTGATTTAACCACTTGTATAATAGGAATAAAAATCTTAATAAATTATTTCATTACCTTATTAATGTCTATTAAATTTTAATCACTTAAATTATAAATACTCATGATACATTTTATTAGTTATTTATTGTTTATTTTCATCACTGAATGTTAGTAATTTTGAGTGTTTCATACAAGTTTTTTAATAGTGATGTTTATTACCATTCATTGATACCAATTTCATAATTACTATATTTTTTAATGCACTATAATAGAATATTCATAATGGTTTATGAAATTTCATATTCATTTCTTGAGATCTTTAGTTATGATTCATTAAGATAAAATCTATAACGAGCTTGTTTTGGTAACTTTTTACAAAAAAAAGGTGGTATATTAATAGCAAGTTAAATACCAATATTACCATTATAGAAAAAAGTCATTATTTACTTATTATCATATAATATTACTAATAATTATGTTTTTATATTCATCCATGATATAAATTTAAAGCAACGTTCATGTAGGTGGATAAATCGACCCAAACAAGAACATGTTATAATCTACGGGTGGGTATGATAATGAAAGTAATTATTTTATTATAATATAATTATAAAAAAAATTATAATGATATTATTTAGATATTATTAAGGTTATGATTCATATTGAAGAATATTCAGGGAGTGGATAATACTCAAGTTGGGGCTTGAATCTTATTTTGATGGACCACTTGAAAATGGAGGATTTGGGGATCCTTATTGGGACCAAAAGTTAAAAAAAGAAGAATTGAAATATAGGATATATAAAATTTACTAGGACAATGTAATTTTAAATTATAAGTGTGGTTTGGATTGGTTTTATGTGAGCTCCTTTTATAGATTAAAATGAGGGATATTTTCTTAGAGACTTATATTATATAAGGGATAAAT
Organism: Viscum album; assembly: GCA_963277665.1. NCBI lineage: Eukaryota > Viridiplantae > Streptophyta > Magnoliopsida > Santalales > Viscaceae > Viscum > Viscum album. Next base: position 1,189,484,591 of record OY728164.1, read on the forward strand.
ATGGAATCACATGGGAGTTAGGAGAGGAAATATTTATGATAAAATTAGGCATTAATTACACACATAAAAAAGGTGTTATATAAGGTTACTAAATCATTTTAATTATCAAAATTTTGAGCCACTTTAATTTACCCTTTTTACCCACTTTAACCATGATTATATATTTACCATCATAATTTATTTTTTACTATAAATATAAGATGTACTATACTAATTAATTTTGATATGATGATTCTAAATTTAAAATCCATTTAATATAATTTAATTTATAGATATTATAAAATTATATTTTAAATTAAAATGCATAATATACCAAAAAGTTTGTTTTTGTAGAAAAATGTGTTTTTTAGATATTAATTTTCTTAATATTATTTCCTATAAACTAAAAATTAAATAATTTTAAATATATTTGTATATTAAATGATATATTTTATCATATTAATCATTTAAAAATGATCAATTTAATTTATTAAGGCAAAAATTCCCAATATTTATAAAAATACAATTATTTGAAAAATAATTATTTTACAGTGGTAACTGATATTTTATGCCTAAAGATTGAAAATGGACTCACTACCTAATTTGAACTTCATGATTCCAAATTTTAAATTCATTTTATTTTATTTAAAATTTTAAAGTGATAAAAATTATTTTTAATATAAAAACACAAAATAATTTTAAAAATGCATTTTTAAGCATAAAAAGAATTTATTTTATTCCTTTCCAAGTATAAATAATTATATAAATATTTATTTATATTTATATTATCAATATATTTTATTAATACTATTATTAAATCGTGACCAATTTGGTTTGTAAAAATATTCAATATATTGAAAAAAATATAATTCTTTAAAAAATATTTTTATCAATAAATGGTTTTATTCCTAATTATTTAAGATTGATCACTTGTTTAATAAGAATTAATTAAATTTTATTTGTATAATTTTATTAATTGAAAAACTTATTATTTATATATATTCATTATTCATAATTAAATTTTATGGAGATGAAAAAAATATAAAATCTATATAATAATGAAAATAGAAATTTATTGCATTAATAATTACTTGTTTATATCATTCTAACTTCTACTTACAAATCCAATCATGACCTCCGCATTGTACATAAGGGTAATATAGGAAATAGTGGTGGTTATGGGTAGTGATTTAGATATCATGGATCTTGTAGTGATTTCAATGAGCTCCAACTTCTCCTACAGATGATTTCTCTCAAACCTAGTTATTGAAGTTTAGTTTAGGATTGGTCTTGGGAAAAACCATGTAATGATACTTCCTTTACAAGATCATTCAAATAATTCTGATAAGGAATTATTATAATACTTTATTCAATTGCTTCTCCTTTTCGATATAGATTTCATAAAGTGGTTACTTGTATTTATACCTACCAATTCAACAGTTATATTGAAACAACCATATATTCCTAACAACTATATAATCCAAACATCCATATAAGACTAATGACCATATATGTAATGGCCAGATCTCATTTCTACATATAACCTAAAATCATTCATGTTATTTTCTTATCTTTTTATATTTTTATTATATTTCAAATTATTTTCCTTAATTCCAAAGTTGTAATCAAGGTTACGATATTCATGGAAAATGATGAGTATGAAGATTTTATGTTCATGGAATTTTTATTTACCAGTAGATTTATTCTACTTATAATTTTCTCAATGTTATTTCATATTTCATTTTCATAATGTTTTTATATTTTATTATAGTATTTTTATCTTAATAAAATTCTTCATAATTTGATTTAGTTTGGAGCTGTCTGTGAAATAAGTTATTCAATGTAGTATTTATTTAAAGGTAAATTAATTCTGAAATCTTAGGGTGTTACATTCTGCTCCCCTTAAATAAATTGTTTCCTTTCAATTTTAATTTTCAATCAATGAAGAAAATATTTAAGGGTATTGAGAATATAGATAATACTGAATATATAATTTCTAATGAAATATTAACCTTACTATATTAGGTAATACTAGGAAAATATCTTTTCCCCTCATAATAGGAATAACCCCCACAATGAGTTTCTCCTCAACTATTTAAGCTAAATATCTCTCATGATTTGGTTTTAAGACCCATGTAATGTAAGTGTTTGACCTAGGGAGTTCATAGTCAGCCTTTCACTAATAGATGATCATTGGTTATTCTAGGTTGTGAAATATGACTCCTCTATCCAGAAAATCAACAAGTAATGTATTTGGAGATGTTCAATCCATTCCTAAAAATCATATCACATTCATATAATATAAGAATAATAATATTTTTAGGGATCATATTCCCATAAACTTCAATTATAGAGAGTTTGTATACTTGGGATCCATTAATCATACCACCAAAATTTTTCTCTATTAATTCAATATCTAGTTATTGAGGTGGGGAATCAATTATCTTATAAAAATATTTAAGTAGACCTCAAATAAAATAGTACATTTATATTTATTGATTGGATGATGAGTATACATTTTACCCATCAATTTCATGGCCCACTTTAGTATTTATTTTTTGATAAGACTTATTTTCATCCTTTATCTTAGGATATTGTTGATGTCTATTATCCTTGTTAGCCCTTGGGTTAGGTAACAAATTTACAAAATTCAAAAAATCCTTATGTTTGAAACATTATATATTTAGTGTTATCATAGGAAGAAATTTATTTCCCTCTATTTCCATAAACTGGCCTAAGGATTCCATTCATCTAAGTGCCTAAGCTAGTCTATAACATTTACCAAAGGGTGTTCTCAATCCCCATGGGATTTCAAATAGGTCATGGGAATCAAGAATACACCTTGGGAATCATTTTCATAATGGATCCATCAAAAAAAATTTAAATTATTCATCAAAAGAAATTATAACCATCCATATGTAAAATAAACATCCAAACCTGGTACAAAATATCATAAAAATACATTTACAAAAGATATGATGGGTAGCCAAATGAATATACAAAAGATGATTAGGGTGATACAACTAATACTCAAAATAAAAAAAATGATGCCACCCATATCCATGTGACATGGGAGGTGAATATCCCATAATGTCAACTCTATCACCCAAGATCTACTAAAATGAGTACTCACCACCTCCAAGAGACACCTTTATTTTACCTGTATCTAACAAAAAACTCTACATACACCCATTAGGAGTATATAGGGTGTTATAGCATCTATTTTTGTAGGATCACACCATGTTTTTTCAGGTATAACTATTACTAAAAAAATTAACATGATAATTTGAAGATAATTTAATGAAGACATGCTAGCTTTTGAGAATAGATTTAAAAATCATGTTTTTGTCATTTTAAGTGAATAAGTAGAATTAAAACATGTATAATAAAAAATTAATGATGGGATAGAACTAGGGTAAAAAATTTCAAGGAGTCATCCTAGGATCCTTAATCATTCAGTGATCAATTCAACACATTTCATGCACATATTTCTACTAGGGAGAGCATCATTATGCGCCTAATAGTGCGGTGACACCCGAACATAGAACCAAATCCAATTAAATATTTTTATTTAGTGTTAAATCATAATAAAAGGTATAGGGAGTGTGCTACATTACTACATGTACTTTTAATTTTCTTACCACCAAGGTACCTAGGGTTCCCATGTGATATTTCCCTTTCATTCAATTTAAATTCCACTTTATATTCTTTCTATAAAAAACATTCCATTTTCAATTCATATCCATCTCCAAAAGGTAAAAAATTTCTTAAACAATTTAAAACTTATATGATGTACTCAAAATACCATTTTATGCATAAAAAAAACTGGAACATTCTTTAAAAATTTAGGTAAGCACATTTGGTTTATCAAGCAAAGGCACACCATGAAGCCACCTACCTTAAACTATTGAAAATAACCAATATCCAATTGAAATAAAAAATACATTAAGTGATAAGACCCTATATATGAAAAATTAAACCATAAAAATCAAGGATCGCACCATTTATTTCAGATTAAAAAACACTATGGCACCATGACCATAGGGAAGAGAGAAAACTTAGAGAGGAAGGAGGAGGAAGCCAAGATAATGAAGAGGAAGGACTTACTTGAAGTTTTATTTAATTTTTAAGGAGAAAATATCACTAAAAAGGAATCCAAGAGTAAAAATAATGAGGATACAACACATACAGGGCTATAATTTTTTAGAATAGGTGAAATGGTAGAAGGAGGGGTTAAATTTTGTAAGGACATAATGGAAATGTCATATTTTAAAGTTCTAGATGGACCACACAATTTTCTTAACCATGCGCCAAACATGAAAATCTATACTACTTAAACTAGGTACCTACATGGGTGGGCCACATAGTTACGTAAACCATGAACCAATAGTGAATATCCATACTAATAAAAATTGAAAATTTGATGCATGGTTTTCACATGGTTACTCTTAACCATGCACCAGTCATTTAGAAGACCTGTTTTTTTAACTATAAAACTTAAAATATAAAAAACTCAAGAAATAATGGATGAAATAAAGGCCAATAAATATAAAATTTATACCTCAAAATGACATCATGGGTGTGAAAATTCTCCCCATCATATCACTTTATGCACCCAGAAAGTCAACCCAAAGTTTGATCAGAAAAAAATGGGAACATTTAACTATCATCAAGTATTATCACTCCCATGTATTGTGAGAGTCACCCCCATACTAGCATAAGATAAAAACAAACCAAATAGATATCTCATACAATAGTTTATCCTAGTAATCAATAATCTGAAATGGTTACACAGTCATTGTAACATCAGGATATAACTTGAGATCTTCCAAATTCAAGACATAAGAAGGTTTTAGATTATAATATTTCAGTAGATAAATTTTTAATAAATCATTAATTGATGTTATTTTAGGAGGTAATTACAATCAATATACATCTTTCACAATTTTCCCAGATCAAGCTTACCATACCTTCCAAGTTGGTGATAACCCAACTGAGGAGATAACTTTAATAAAACTTGGTCACCAACCAAGAATTACAAGGGATTATGTTGATGATTGGAATAAGATTTATGATGAAAATGAGTAGTTTCCAACTATTTCTAAATAGCCTAAATATTTTTATCATATCGTCTACAATTCTTAGCCCCATAAAGGAGATATTGGTAGAGGGGAAACCAGTAAGAATGAATATATAATACTTTAAAGGAATCTATTTTTATTGAGGACTAGTTATTATTATTATAGGTGGAATAAATAAATTTCAAATGGGTATACCACAAGTCTCTAAAATCTAATACATAAGTATAAATCATTCCCTCAAAATTTTGGATTACTCAGTCTATTTGAACATCTGTCTGATAATTATAGGTTGTGATTAGATTGATCTAAGATCTCATCACCTATTAGAGAACTATCATGAATCAAAAGGTATACCAAGGATCTCTATAAAAAATAATAGTATATAAAACCCCTTTAAACCTCACAATATTCTGTACATACTACTTCTAAATCCCTTCCACTTTCATGGTATCCTTAATAAGAATAAATTGATAATATTTTATTAGTCGATCAATTATTACACATATAATATTCCTTACTTAAGACGTATACATAAGCCCAATAATGCAACCAATGGACATCTCATCCCACTTCCTGGTAGGTATGGGGACAGGCTGAAGTAGATCTAAAAGATTCTGATGCTTATCCTTTATCTACTAACAAGTATGTCATCAAGAAACTAAATATGATATGTCATGCCTCATTCTTAGTCACTAATATTAATGTTTCATATCATATTACATCTTAATGGTTCCAGGATGAAAACCCCATTGAGATCCAAGAAAATCCCCTATCATGGACCATTTCATTTATACAAGAACCGCATAGTGGTTTTTAAATAAAAGGTGTCATTAAAGATATAAATACCATTCACTGGTGGTTTTCCCATTATATAGAATTTCTCAGATGTGCTAATAATCATCACCCCCTATTAACCTCAGTTAATTATCTTGATAAGTAAATGAGTTAACTAAATACTAGAAAGGAACAAACTCCCTTATCCCTCTTTCACATCCAGTGGAATCTGAGTAAAGTGCTCTATCAAATCTCATTCATCACTAGGGTACTTGAGTACCTAAGAGGTAAAATTCCTACTTAGTACATAAAAAACTACATTCCACTAACTTTAAATATAATATATGTCAAAATCAAATCCATGAAGGTATACCACCCATCACTACTTCCAAAGGTTTAAATATTTTTGGGATAAAATATAGATTAATATTTATGATTATATTAAACAATGAATACATCCCCAAAAAGATAACGGTTCCATAACATGGGGGTATGCATGACAGCTACTTGTTTAAGGTTTTGAGTTTGGTAGTTTTTATTATGTGGTAAGTGTTGGAGAGATCCATACACCACCATATGATTTCCTTATACAATCAAAAAACCTAAACCCAAAATGGATCCATCATAGTATACCACATAACCCTAACCAACCTTATGTAAAATAAGAATGAGATATGAGGATAAATAATGAATTTACTCATCAAAAGATACCTAACACTCTCGACTTCACAAGAACTTAACCCCTTTCTGGGTGAGTACTATCAGAGGTAAAAAAAAGTTATCAGAAGTCTCTTACAAACCACATGTATCTCCTTCTAGTCCCAATAAGCTCCTAATCATTAATACATTATTGGATCCTCCTAATAAATCATGACCCTAACCTTCTCATGATAAAAAAGATACCCTATTTCATTACCACATGTCGATGAAATGTAAGTTCTCGGATACAAAAACCACACTTAGATAACTTTACATAAATGTGGTGATTGAAAAATGTTTCCATTGTGATTATTAAAGGACTCACATGCTCATCCTCCATCATAGAGTAAACTATAATTTCATCCACAAACTCCAAAAAAATTTATCTAGGTAATCATGTAATATATTATCCATAAGTTCTAATAAGATCATGGATCATTATTCAACCCAAATGACATTAAAAAATACTCTAAATAACTATTACAATTACTAAAATAGTTTTTGAAATATCTGATTGATTCACCCTAAGATAATGGTACCCCGAACAAAGGTAGATCTTTAAAAACTACCTTAAAATCTTTAACTAATCAAGGATAACATTAATATGAGGTAAGGGGTATTTATTCTTGATTGTGTCCTAGTTAAAATTCAGGTAGTCGATACAAAAATAGAGGGGGCATTTTTTATTTTTAGAAAAATCCACTAGGGCAACCTATGGTGTCATGCTAAGAAGAATACATCATTTAGCTTCCAAGTCATCTGGTTGAATATTTAATTTCTTCAAATCTATAGGAGCTATAAGTCATGAAAGGATAGATATCGATTATGTCCCAAAAAAAATAAATAGAAAACTCCACTTCCCTCTATGAGGGTAAACTTGTAAAATAATCTGGTAACACCTTAGGGAATTCCCTAACTAGATAAGGTAACTCACTCTTGGAATATGCCTTATCTTCTTATAATAAAAGGGAAGACACCTAACATATAGGCTTGACTAGTTCTAAGAGAGGAGGTATATCCTAAATGAATTGTGGGTCTTATTCATATTGGAACACTTGGGTTCTTCCTTTGAGGATGTTGAAGGTATCCCTCTAATGGTAATAATAAATTTTATCTTAATATGAAATTATCTAATCCATCCCAAAAATTACATTGAAAAGGTCTATCATGAGGATAAGAAAATTCCAGTTCATATCCAATTAGATATAGTGATCATACACTAAGGTCACTAAAATCCATATTATTTATTTTTTCAAGACTTGTTACTATATCCATAACGTAACACATTATACTAATGGGGAGTTTCAAAAAAAGGTAATAGGTAAATATAAGAGAATGAGAGGCACCATTTCACAAACAGACCCAGATAACCTACCTAAATGGTACCTAAATTAGTTCTAACATGAATCAAATGGCATTCCAGATTCTCAAGAGTTATCAACTAGCACTTTTTCATTAAAATAATCAAGAGGGGATGATTTCTCCACAAGAATAATTCACTAATAAAAATCATAGGATATAAAATAATAAATAGTCAGTTGAAAAACACTCCTTGATGGATAAATTATCAAAAGTAGATAGAAACAAGTCTCAAAATGGTATGTTAACCAAATTCATCATATAATACCATCAAGAAATCATCCCAAAACTCCATGAAATAAGTGGATCTTATGCTCCATTTGTTGCCACCAATTCTCAAGGACCCACTAATCAAGTACACCCACCACCTCGAAGTGGAGATTTACCTTTTCTTAGACCTAATATAATAAAATATAAAAATTCCCTAAGGAAAAGGTAGGGTGGGATAAACAAAGACCAGTAAGATATCACTAAGTTTTACATAAGATATCCATGCCAAATTAACTAAATATTCTCAACTTTAAATAAAATAAGGCATGGAAATATTTTATCACTTCATCTCAAAACATTCTTTATAAAAAAATTCAATGGAAAATGTAAAATAGGTACAAAAGTTCATTTTCTTCAAAACCGATAGATATAAGCATCTTTATTAAAATAGGAATTGATAATCATTTATATCAAAAAAATCAATCAAAAACTAGCATGTAAAAATCAATTGCAATCATATAACTATGGTTAGGAGTCCTAGGGTTAAGTTAGTATAGGGATTCTCACACAACATAGTGAAGTATATCTTCAGGTCTAAAATCCTCCCTAGATATAAATCCTAGGGGGAATAGAATAAAATACTAAATAATTGACTCCATTACCTCAAGTAGTTTTAGTACTTTTGTCATCATAAATCCATTTATAGGTAGAGCTAATACATGCTTCGCATATATTCTTCCCACCAAACTACCCAGGCTCCCATGTGCTTCAAGGAAATCAAACATACAAGGGGATATCTTTCATTTCAATCAATCAAAAACCATTTCATTCAACCATTTCATTAAACCCCAAGTTTAAGTTCCGATACATGAAATTTAATTTTCAAGACCAATGTCATTGGTTACCATCAAAACTTGTGTTCTTCAAAGCAGATCATTTCTTATTGAAATTATAAAACATTTCAAGCTATCATTTCTCAGAAATCATAATAAAATTATTTTATTAAATTATTCCCTATTATCAAATCCATTTTCCAAAAATCACACTTTAATTTAAAGTACATAATCAAATAGATTCAACACACACCATTCCTTTTAAAAACATTCATAAAAAATCTCAAATTGTTCTATGGAAATCATTTGGAAAATCCACCTAAATTAAAAAAACAAAAAAGGATTCAATTGACTAGAAAGAATCATGAAATAACCTACCTCAAGAAGATTATTTCTTGGAATAGTATGTAAGTTTTATACCTAGTTTATCAACAAAAACATTTACCTTTCCTAGGGTGTGTTTGGTTGAGGAAAAAGAACACTGAAAGAACATGTGTAGTCCTGTGAGGATAGTCATTATTCTGATAAGAGTACCGAATCGATAATATCTTGTAGTGTTCTAGGAAGGAAACCAAGGTATTATAGGAGACCCATGGAAACAGATGGCCAAGTTCATGTCCTAGTGATGGTTTTTCATGAAAAATGGTATCATATCCAATACTTATCTGAAAGTTTAGTGGCACTTCCTAGGTCTGAGGTGTGGGGTCTACAACAAGTACATTATGCTTTAAATGGGTTGAGAGTGTAATAAACCAGAAAAAGTGAAACATAAAATTCTAAATATTACTACTCATGTCGACAAGGTGCACATTTCTTTTTGGGATCCTACCTGGTCATAACTCCACTATTAAAAAATATTCACCTAAAGTAATGTCAGGATGGGTAATCTCCTGGGAAGATTCCTATGGTTTGTGTGAGTGAGAATAAATCACAATAAAAGAACTTGTGTTGGACTGTATGTAAAATCATTAGTCCAATAAGATACACTAGTGGGTAATATCCTATGGTGTGATGGGAAGGAAACCAAGAAATTACAAGAGGCTTGTGGGGTCAGGTGACTAGATTCATGGTTTCGGGAGGATAGTCCATGACACACCAGTATCCAATGTAGTAATTTCCATTAATAAAGTAATAATAATGGTACTTTCATAGTTATTGGTCTCACCTTAGATTCTATTGTCACTTGATCCACTATATGAAAATATTTCACTTCTTAATAAGATTTTACTCTTCCATTATCTTGGGGCTTGACCCCAAGTTAGATTTTACCATATAAATAACTAGTCCAACCTCTATTCCTATGAGGATGAGGTCCTATTTATCGAGAGGAATGATACTACACCATGGATCCATTAGGGGATGAAAAGCCTAAAAAACTTTAAAAATGAAGGTTAACTCTATATAATCTCGAGATATGTACTAGACATCCATATGAATGAAATATTTTGGGTGACACCAGGAATCAATACCATATATTACCCATCATACCACATTGGTGGTATAAAAAGGACCCACCACTAATCATTACTATTATTGGAGATCAAGGTGGATGTATAGAACTACTTCCACCACCCTTTGTTGATTCTTCCCACTTCTACTTCTTCTCTAAGGAGCTAAATCAACCTTAACCATGTGAAACAGGGAATCCAATTAGCCTAAAAACCCTTATTGATTGATCTCTATCATTAAGGTTTGTTAAAAAAAACTATGTATAGTTCATGAGTTCAATAATAAGTCCTTGTACTGAATATTTATCAATATGACCATTTCAAATCTGTAAGAACCCAGATCTTCTTTTCAGGTATGTTTTTCCTTTTTCTGGAGTTTTTAAGAAAAATGAACTTTCTGGAAATTTTCAAAGTACACGTCATGTACTTTCTGAGTACACTCCGTGTACTCTTCCCTGGCTCGAAGCCATGTGTTGGCCATGCCCGGGCCATACACACAGTGTGTAGGGATGATGTGGAGGCCGATTTTGGAAGAGTATGGAAAAGACCCAGTACACGCTGTGTACTCTAAAAGTACACGTTGTGTACTTTCTTTTTTTTCACTAAATGGACCGGGGTCGCGCCTGATGCACAGAAATACCTCCTTCTAGTTCCCGTTCATCCGAGAGTGAAGTGTACGGCCAAATCTTTGACGATCTCCTGCCTCTTCGTATGTTCCCCGATTCAAGAACGGTTGATTGCGTTGGAATCGTAGCGGTAAGATCTCCCTTCTGCTTGAGATTCATTTTCTGATTCCTCTTCTTTTCAGAGTTATCGTGGGTTGAGAATTTTGTGCGTTTTCTCAGATCTACAGAGTTCTAAGGGGAATCAAGCGTTGTGATTCACATATATCAATCTCCTAGGATCGAGGTAGGTGGTTTGCGCCTTTCTGTTGAAATTCGATGAGTATTTTGTGCAAATTCTACCAATTACCTTGGGTGGGGAATTTTGGGTTTCTTTTTTTGACCCTACTGTTTGCCTGCTTTGCTTGATTGCTATATTAGAGGTTTATGCTTGTAAGTAGGGTAATTTATTTTATTCTTAGGTTTCTTTTCCATGCTTGTTCTTCCTGTTTGGCATTTTTCCAGTTTCCCTGCCTAGTTTTAGGATAGTGGAACTGCTACTTTTTATGCTGTTGAGCCTTAGAATGATAGCCAAGTAGTTCTTGAGGTTTACTTGGATGATGTACACGTGCTGAGCATGTTTTATCTTTCACTCAGGACTGTGAGAACCTAGAGTAGTAGACTAAAGGGAGAATTGATGAAAGGGCTTCTCTAGAGTATCTTTTAAATATGATGTGATACCACAGGGGGAATTGACGTTTAGTGCTTCCTCAAAGAGTCTGTAGTTCCTCGACGTGGGCCACATGGGGAATTGATGTTGAGTGATTCCCTAGAGAGCCTCTAGTATGATACGAGACTATAGGGGGAATTGACGGTGAGTGCTTCCCCAGAGAGTCTATTAATTTAATAACGGAACCAGAGGGGTGAGACTGTGTGTGCCACCTATAGGGTTGCTAGTACTTATAGGTTGAACCATAGGGGTTAGGATATGGGAGCTACCTAGAGGGTTACCTTTTTTCCTTTGTTGCTGGATGTTTTCTTGTGTACTTATTTTGTTAGAACTGTAGATTGTAGCTGCTTGTGTTCTGTTTATTGCTTCTTGTTTTATTACTGCCATGTATTCATTAACTGTTAGGCACAAATATTTGGGTGATTTCCTACTGGGATTGTATCTCACACCCTATTTGGGCCATGCTTTTGGGCCTGAGCAGACTATGTTATTGCAGATATAGATAAGGGCAAGCGCCCTTCTACTTCAGGTTCTTGATTGCGCTGGAGCTGGGGAGCATGGGACCGAGCCGTGGCTTGTGATGTTGAGGAGTTTATTTTGTTTTCCTTTGTATTTTGTTTTCAGTTGTATTCCAACATGTTGTTGTGTTTACTGCTTTCTGTAGATACTTGTACCTGTTGCATCATTATCATCATTGCTATACATATTCATTGCTTTCGCTGTTGGGTTCCTGTTGTTATGCATGTTGTTACTGCTTCTGCTATTGACTGTTGTTTTTCCATTGTATACCTTACCGAATGAGGGCATAGTTTCCCCACCGACTCACCAAGGCCCTCGCTGCTAGTCGGCAGCCTCTAGCGTTTGGGGAAATGCGCTTGAGGTTATGTGGCGAACCAGGTACGGGGCACCAGTGGAGGGGCTCTAGATTCGGGTCGTTACAAAGTGGTATCAGAGGAGTTCTTTTCTCTTGCTTTACTGTTTGGAGATCTTAGCCAGGGATAGGATGAACTCGGTACTTGGTATTAAGATGTGCTCGGGAGTAGCTAACACATGTACAGGTAAAACCAATACTACCTCGTTAATTACAGTTTGCTGGTTTTGAGTTTTTATGGTTGATATGTTTTCACCTAGAGTGTTTTTGCATGACTTGTGCGGTTAAAGTTTTGATATTTCAGTTCTATTTCTATCTCAACCTGATGAGATGAGGGTATTCCATCTCATGTATCATATAGGCACTTATAGAAATCACATTCCATGCATTCTTTCCATGCCATCTAGGGTGCATTAGCGATTGCATGCTGTTGTGATAGGATTTGTGTAGATTATGCATGATGTTGTTATAGATGCTTGATAGAATCCATGTTGTTATGTTAGAGAGCTGTTGTTTTCCCTTGTATGTGACTACAGGAGATGCCAATCTTTGATTCGCGGGGGGGGGTATGGGCCCTCACGAATCAGAATTTGGAACCTCTTTGCCTTATTTTTAGTGTTTTTGGGGTTCTGTACAGTTTCTAAGCTACTGCCTAGAAAAACCCAGAATACACGGCGTGTACTTTTTGGATACACGCCATGTAGTTTTCAGGTCGTGTTACTGACCGTGTGAGTAGAACACGGTGTCATGAAAGTAACTTTAGGAACACGCCGTATGTGGTAGGTACACACCGTGTAGTAATGAGCCGTGTACCTGGCCGTGTCACTAACAACACGGGTCCGGGAAACTCAAGTAGCACACATCGTGTTATAACAGAACATGCCGTGTAGTCTCTTCCAGGCACCCGGTCGTTTCACGAACAACACGGATCGGTGTGACCTTCTCTCAGACACGTCGTGTTTCTCTTGGAGCACACCGTGTAGTCTTTCCAGGTACCCGGTCGTGTCATAAACAACACAGGATGGTGTCACCTTGCCTATACACGCCGTGTTTGTTCGGAACATGCCGTGTAAGGTTCAGCCTTGTAGACGGCCATGTGTTTAACAACACGGGCTGCCGAAGCCTTGTCCACTACATGCCGTGTCCGTAGTGAACACGCCGTGTAGTCTCAGTTTAAGAAAAACCGTGTGGGTTAGCCGTGTAAAGAGACTCAGGAAGGGGAGTAGTTTACAAGTACACGCCATGTGTGGGTGCAACACGCTGTGTAGTTTGAGGTGTACACAACTTGTAGGGCATAAGTACACTCCCATGTCAGTGTCTTGAGAAAACACGCCGTGTAGTTTTTATACACACCGTGTATTCGAGTTTTGTAAACTTGTGTGTTTTCCGTTCCCTGATTCCATTTTGTACTCTTGTGTTCTCTGTCCTTGTTTTCCTAATCTAAGGTGTACTTTTGATCTTTCAGATTTATGCCTCCGAGACATCCTTCGGTCGTATATCTGTCGTCAGGCAGTGATCAAACGCCAGATAGAGCTGATCAGGGACTTCCTGCTGATCCTCCAGTTGGTCCAGCCTTGGCACTGGCTGTTATACCAGTTACAGGTTCTGATGTGCAGTTCGGGGAATGTTTCATAAGGATGATGCAGGCCTTCTAGGGAGCACCGCCTCCTTCCACGACTATGGCAGACCTGACGCGAGTTTTTCAGCAGCAGCATCCTCCTCTATTCTTGGGGGAAGGAGGAACTCAGGCTGCAGAGTCATGGATGGAAGCCATGCTGACTATCTTCGAGCATCTGGACACACCTACAGAGAGGCGGGTCAATCTCACTACCTACATGCTCTGAGACTCCACCAAGAGGTGGTGGGACATGATCTCACAGGCAAGTCATTAGCAGGATATGGCTTGGGAGGAGTTCCAGCACATGTTCTATGACTAATTCTACTCGGAGACCCTGAGGGCTGATCGAGCCCGGGAGTTCATGAGCTTAGAGCAGGGTACTCTTTCTGTCATGGAGTATTCCTCTCGCTTCATTGAGTTGTAGAGTTTCACACCCCTCCAGGATGGAAGTGGGGTGTTCTTAGCAAGGAAGTTTGAGGATGGCCTCAGGAGGGAGATCCGCTCGCAAGTGAACATCTTCCAACTGACTTCCATCACTTCCATCGTCAACCAGGCACTGATTACGGAGCGCAATCTGAGAGACTCTGGAGCTGCGAACCAGGGCGGTTATGCTTCTAGAGCTAGTCTTCCTCCAGATGACAGTAAGAAGCACCGTAGAGAGCCTACGCGTGGTGACCTGAGGAAGCATGATGCATCGTCAGGTAGCCAGGTGACATGCTACCGGTGTGGCCGGTCAGGGAACATGAGGCTGCAGTGCCAGAGGGACCCCATGGAGTGCCGATATTGCAGCAAGATGGGTCACCTTCAGCATTTATGCCAAGTTTTCTCACCAACAGCTGGTGACCGGGGTTCTTCCATGACTCCTTGTTCAGGATTAGCCCCACCAGTCTCTCACCAGTCGGGGAACTGGAGTTCTTCCAGCCTTTCGGGCTGAGGTGGAGGTCGAGGTCATGGCGGTCAGCCACCAGTACCTCAGCACCAGTAGGGAGGTTCAGCTCAGATTGTTTAGTTAGGGGCACAGGGACGCAGTGTAGTCCAATCTTTCGCCATGGAGCAGACCTATCAGAAGCAGGATCCTGACCCTTCTACAGTTCGAGGTACAATTTTAGTAGCCTCAGTTTTATCTTTAGCCCTTTTCGATATGGGTGCTACGTATAGTTTTATCTCTGTTGCTGCTGTAGAGAGCGTTGGGTTCTGTGTCCTTTCTTCTACTGACTCATTGACAATAGACACACCTTTGGGGATGAGGACATCTAGTGTACGCCAGTGTAGAGAGTGCCCACTCGAGGTTGTAGGGTATCGTTTCTTATGGGATCTCTATGTCCTAGAGATGATAGGCTATGATGTCATCCTCGGGATGGACTGGTTGGTTCCCTTCCAGGCAGTCGTCGACTGTTATCGCCACAGAGTGAGTTTTGTTTCACCTGAGGGTGAATCTTTTCTTCATAGAGGTGAATGGGATGTTCAGGCGAGTCGAGTTGGACTCAAGCATCATGGGCTAGGAAGGGTGACATCCCAGATCACTAGTCTTTATCTGGATGATCAGGGGACTCCACAGATGGACTTTCCCCCAGTGGTGGATCGCTTTAGGGATGTCTTTCCAGAGGACTTTTCAGGTTTTCCTCCAGAGCGTGAGGTAGACTTCTCAATTGAGCTCATGCAAGGAGTGGTAACAGTTTCCATTCCTCCTTATAGGATGGCTACACCTGAGTTTCAAGAGCTCAAGAAGTAGTTGGAGGAGTTGCAGGCTAAGGGATTCATCCGACCCAGTACTTCTCCTTGGGGTTCGCCTGTCCTGTTTGAAAATAAGGCAGATGGTACCCTTTGGATTTGTGTGGATTATCGGAAGCTGAACCAGTTGACGTTCAAGAACCGATATCCTTTGCCGAGGATCGATGACCTCTTTGATCAGCTTCGCGGAGCCCGAGTGTTCTCGAAGATCGACATGAGATCTGGTTATCATCAGTTGCGCGTTAGACCATCAGATATACCTCTGACTGCCTTCAAGAGTAGGTATGGTCTATACGAGTATACAGTCATGCTTTTCGGTCTCATGAACGTGCCTGCAGTTTTCATGGCACTGATGAACCGGGTGTTCCATCCTTACTTGGAATCTTTCATCGTGGTCTTTGTGGATGATATCTTGGTGTACTCTCACACTCAACACGACCATGCCACACATCTTGAGATCATTCTGAGTACACTGAGATAGCATCAGCTGTATGCTAAACTCTTGAAGTGACACTTTTGGATGGATCAGATTCACTTCTTGGGTCACGTCATCTCAGAAGCAGGAGTATCTGTAGACCCATAGAAAGTGAGAGCGGTAGTTTCCTAGGAGTAGCCGAAGAACATCTTTGAGGTACAGGGTTTTCTAGGGATGATTGGATACTACAGGCGCTTCATTCAAGACTTTTCTCATCCAGCAGCACCTTTGACAGGTCTGACCATGAAGGGGTCAAAGTTCTTATGGTCAGATTCTTGCAAGTCAGCCTTTCAGGAGCTGAAAGGGAGGTTGACGTCAGCACCGATACTAGTCTTACCAGATCCAGGAAAGAGATACACAGTTTATTGTGATGCTTCAGGTATCGGGCTAGGAGCTGTGCTTATGCAGGGAGATGTAGTGGTTGCGTACGAGACTCGGCAGTTGAGGCCACATGAGAGGAACTACCCTACACATGATCTAGAGTTGGAAGTTGTTGTTCATGCCTTACACTGTTGGAGACACTATCTTTTGGGAGAGCACTTTGTAGTCATTACCTACCACAAGAGTCTCAAGTACATATTCACTCAACGTAATCTGAATCTAAGGCAGCGTAGTTGGGTCGAGTATCTTCAGTCTTTTGATTTCTAGCTTGCCTATACGCCAGGAAAGGGAAACGTAGTGGCAGATTCTTTGAGCAGGAGAACTCAGATTCAGGTAGTTCAGGAGGCCAGCAGTGAGTGGAAGCTCATGGCTCTGTTCTCTGAGATGCATCTGGAAAAGCACGAAAGATAGGGACATACTTTCTTATCTTCTGTATATGTTACCTCGACACTACTTGATCAGGTACGAATGAGGCAGCTATCAGACTCAGAAGGCTTAGTCCTGCGGGAGGGTGTATCAGGCGATGACCCTCTTCCTGGATGGACAGTGGGCGATGATGAGATCTTTCATTTCCAGGGATGCGTATGGGTGCCAGCAGACATACGTGAGGAGCTGATGTGGGATTTTCATTCCTCTATTTGGGAAGTTCATCCTGGCATCACCAAGATGTATCGAGATCTTCATCACTAGTACTGGTGGCCAGGTATGAAGAAAGATGTTGTTGGTTTTTTCATGAGATGCTCTACTTGCCAGTAGGTAAAGGTGGAGCATCAGCGGCCAGTAGGCCTTTTATAGCAGTTACCCATTTCAGAGTGGAAGTGGAAAGATGTTGCGATGGACTTCATGACCGGGTTGCCAAGGTCGCCTCAGGGGAACGATGTTGTTTGGGTTGTCGTCGACAGACTCACGAAGGTTGCTCACTTTTTTCCGATCAAGGAGACCTTCAGTGTTGATGATCTGGGATGACTTTACATCCGAGAGATCATTCGTCTACATGGAGTTCTATACTCTATTGTTTCAGACAGGGATGTGTGATTTACCTCTCGGTTCTAGCAGGGACTTTAGAAGGCCTTGGGCACACATGTACTTTTGAGTACAGCATACCATCTCCAGACTGATGGCCAGTCCGAGTGCACGATCCAGGTGCTTGAGGATATGCTCCGAGCCTGCATTCTAGACTTTGGCAGTTCTTGGGAGAAGCATATTCCTCTGGCGGAGTTCACCTACAACAATAGTTTCCAGGAGACCATTCAGATGGAACCATATGAGGCTTTGTACGGTAGGCCATGTCGATCACCCTTATGCTGGATGGAGGTAGGAGAGACAACTTTACTGGGACCTCGTCTCTTTCAGGAGACCTCAGAGAAGATAGAGCTGATCCGGAAGAGGATGGATACAACACAATCTCGACAGAAGTCTTATGTTGATCAGTGGCAACGACCTATGGAGTTTGAGGTCGGGGATTAGGTTTTCCTGCGTGTCACACCGAGGTTGGGACACAAAAGGATTTGGAGATAGGGTTAGCTTTCATCGCGGTACGTCGGTCCGTTTGAGGTTTTGGAGAGAGTTAGTTTGGTCGCCTATCGGTTGCAGCTACCTCAGAGGTACTGGGACATGCACGACGTCTTCCATGTCTCTCAACTCCAACATTACTTTTTAGACCCGTCTCATGTCTTTCAGGCCGAGGAGGTTGATCTCGAATTGGATGCATTATTTGAGGAACATCCTATCCGGATTGTCGATCGCAGTATGAAGGTTCTCCGCGGGCGGTCTGTTCCTCTGGTACAGGTGCTATGGTAGCACGGGCGAGTACAGGACGAGACCTGGGAAAGGGAGACCGATGTATGATCGCAGTGGCCAGAGCTGTTTGGGGATCCTTCTTCTACGCCACGTTAGGGAAATTTGGGGATGAATTTCTTTAAGGGGAGAAGTTTGTAAGAACCCAGATCTTCTTTTTAGGTATGTTTTTCCTTTTTCTGGAGTTTTTAAGAAAAATGAACTTTCTGGAAATTTTCAAAGTACATGTCGTGTAATTTCTGAGTACACGTCGTGTACTCTTCCCCAGCTCGAAGTCGTGTGTTGGCCATGCCTGGGCCACACACACGGTGTGTAGGGATGATGTGGAGGCCGATTTTGGCAGAGTACAGAAGAGACCCAGTACACGCCGTGTACTCTAAAAGTACACGTCATGTACTTTTTTTCCACTAAATGGACCGGGGTCGCGCCTGACGCACAGAAATACCTCCTTCTAGGTCTCGTTTGTCCGAGAGCAACCCGTACAGATGAATCTTCGATGAGCTCCCACCTCTTCGTCCATTCCCCGATTCAAGCACGGTTTATTCCGTTGGAATCGTAGTGGTAATATCTCCCTTCTGCTTGAGCTTCGTTTTCTGATTCCTCTTCGTTTCCGAGTTATCATGGGTTGAGTGTTTTGTGCATTTTCTCATATCTACAACGTTTTAAGGGGAATCAAGCATCGTGATTCACATATATTGATCTGCTAGGATCGAGGTAGGTGGTTTTTGCCTTTTTGTTGAAATTTGATGAGTATTTTGTGCAAATTTGGCCAATTCCCTTGGGCGGGGAATTGTGGGTTTCCTATTTTGCCCCTACTATTTTCCAGCTTTGCTTGATTTCTATAGTAGAGGTTTATGCTTGTAAGTAGGGTAATTTATTTTGTGATCAGGTTGCTTTTCCATGCTTGTTCTACCTGTTTGGCATTTTTCCAGTTGCCCTGCCTAGTTGTAGGATAGTGGAACTGCTACTTTTTATGTTGTTGAGCCATAGAATGATATCCAAGTAGTTCTTGAGGTTTACTTGGATGATGTACGCATGTTGAACATGTTTTATCTTTCACTCAGTACTGTGAGAACCTAGAGTAGTAGACCAAAGGGATAATTGACAGAAGGGCTTCTCCAGAGTGTCTTTTAAATATGATGTGAGACCACAGGGGGAATTGACGTTGAGTGCTTCCTCAGAGAGTTTGTAGTTCCTCAATGCAGGCCATAGGGGGAATTGATGTTGAGTGCTTACCCATAGAGTCTATTAATTTCATAACTGAACCAGAGGGGTGAGACTGTGTTTGCCACCTAAAGGGTTGCTAGTACTTATAGGTTGAACCATAGGGGTTAGGCTGTGAGAGCTACCCAGAGGGTTACCTTTTTCCTTTGTTTCTGGCTATTTTCTTGTGTACTTCTTTTATTAGAACTATAGATTGTAGTTGCTTGTGTTCTGTTTATTGCTTCTTGTTTTATTACTGCCATGTATTCATTGACTGTTAGGCACAAATCTTTAGGTGATTTCCTACTGGGATTGTATCTCACACCCTGTTTGGGTCATGCTTTTGGGCCCAAGCAGACTATGTTGTTGTAGTTATAGATAAGGGCAAGCACCCTTCTACTTCAGGTTCTTGATTGCGTTGGAGCTAGGGAGCATGGGACTGAGCCGTGGCTCATGATGCTGAAGAGTTTATTTTGTTTTCCTTTTCATTTTGTTTTCAGTTGCATTCCAGCACGTTGTTGTGTTTGCTGCTTTCCGTAGATACTTGTACCTGCTGCATCATTTTCTTCATTGCTATATATATTCTTTGCTTCCGCTGTTGGGTTCCTGTTGTTATGCATGTTGTTACTGCTTCCGCTATTGACTATTGTTTTTACACTATATACCTTACCGAATGAGGGCATAGTTTCCCCACTGACTCACTAAGGCCCTCACTATTAGTCGGCAGCCTCTGGCATTTGGGGAAACGTGCTTGAGGTCATGTGGCGAACCAGGTACGGGGCACCATTGGAGGGGCTTCGGATTCGGGTCGTTACAAAATTGTCGGGATTTCATTTCTTCATTAAAAACAATTTCTAGAAAAATGTGCACAAATTTAGTAAAATAGTTTATATACTTCATGACTGATCGAATTTATTAATAGAGGAAAAAAATAACCAAGATTTATCCAATAGAAAGGTTATGGGGTAAACTACTGAGTGAAGATCACTTTAAAACTCCTCCACTCTAGATTCTTATTATGTTTTCCATGAATAATCAACTGCCATTACTTTCAAAATAGGCCTTCAAGAATTATGGTAACACACTTTGCATTAAAATTTATTAGATTCCCATTAAATTCAAAGATCCACTTAGTCTTTTCTAAAAAATATTCAGCCTTAGGAGGATTTTTTCTACCTCAACAATGAGGGATATTATTCTTAATGAATTACTAAGATTCATACTTTTCAAGAACTGAATCATATTTGTTAACTTGAGAGTGATCAAAACTCATCCCTTTATCAATAAAACAAAAAAACATAGACCACTACCTCAATAAGTTTATGATAAATTGGTGGATTATGTTATGTAAATTTATCCACATCTTCTTTTAGTGGGTTCACTAGGGTTCTTCTAAGAGGCATGACACTACAAAAGAAAATTAATGAAGTAAAAGAATAAAAAAATAACAAAAATGAATCAAAAAAATGGAATTTATATATATTTTTTCATATAACACAAGATGGAGAGCACAAAAATTGCACCTTTTCATGTCACTCGACTCAAGTACATGGTCTATAGCATAGAAACCCATGTGATATCCCAAAATTCTTTTCATGATTATGTTTATATGGTTTATTTATCCCTCAAGTTTTGGGTATCTTGAGGGAATTTTGGAGTATTTGGAAATTTTATAGGGTTTCATGGTTAGGAACACATTTTGGGAAACCATGCTCTTTAAATCATGTGGCCTGAGAAGTTTTGAGAGAGTGTCAATCACATGGTTTTCACATGACTTGATAAACTTTGTGAGATAACTGTGCATGTCACACCCCAATCTCAGAAATTTAATCATTTTAATTATTTGATTCATTTTAATTAGTTACATCCTCTTTTTTGATTTCAGGCTAACCTGGGTTGAAATTTATAAATTTGGATCAAGGAGGGGTCATGCGCACAAGTTGTGCATGGTTAAGAGTAATCATGCAGCAACCATGTGTGAGGATCCATCACTGGGAAGGTTCCATTTGGAACGATCAGAGCATGGTTTACTCAGTCGTACGTCAAGCTACAATCAAACAGTGTGGTTTCCCAATATTTAAAATAAATAAATTAAATTAAAGCGACATGGGAAAAAATAAATTAAATAAAATTAAAATAAAGATTTTTTTAACTATAATAATAATGATATTATTATTGGGGATAATAATAATAATATTAATATTGTTATTAATAATTTTATTATTAAATTGTTTTTAATGTTATTATTATTTAAAAATTAAGTGAATATTTTTAATATTATCACTAATATTATTATTAATATTGTTATTATTGTTATTATTAAGTTTATTAATATTTACATTTTATTTATTCCCTCCATTTTTTTCTTTATTTTTCCTTCCATTATTAATTTTTATTTCCTTATTTTTTATTTCTTACTCTCTTTTCTTCTCCCCCTCTCCCTCTCTTGTACATCATGTGACCTGCACCTTCCCCCTCCTTTGGTCAAAGCACCTTCCTCCAATTAGATCGTCTCCGTCGATGGCAACCTCCTCTCCAGCCAACTCCCTCACTAGTGGTCCTCCTTGGTGAGGCCCCTCCCTGCTCGCACAACCCTCTCCCTCACATGGCCACCCCGGCCGAACCCTCTATCTGGTGTGCCACCCTCCTCTGACGGCGCTTCCCTCCAGTGGTTTTCCCTCCCCGCGGTGCGGTTGACCGCCCCTCTTCCACCTCTGGTGAGTAGTCTCATTTTTTAGGGTCTATATATGGGTTTTTCTTGTTGTCCAAAACCTAGGAGTTGGGTTTTTGAGGATGACCCAATTTTCTTGATTTCTAGGGTGTCTAGATCATCTACAGGGCCCTAGTCTCCCTTCTCCAAGAGTTTTATCACCCTCGTACACCACCAAGGTAGGTGTGTCCATACCTTTCCATTTTTAAGAAATTCATTGGTGCTTATGCTGCTTCAATTATTTTTTTAAACTTGATTCAAAGCTTCATGATATAGATAATTAATTTATTATAGTGTTTTTATGTTGTTAGAATTTGTTAAAAATAGGTTTTTGGTGATTCCTTGTTTATTCCCATGTAAATTTTTATGGAATGAGTATGATTAAATGCTAATTGTATTTTAATTGATAAATTGGGTGATTTTTTATGATGTTTACCATTAGGTATATTTTATAAAGTTTTTTGGATTGTGATTTTGGACTTGTTTGAGTGATTTAGTAATTTTTATGGCTTGGGAATTATGGTGGAAAGGATTTGAAAAAATTATTTACGAGTTTACAATTAAATAGGATTGTTGGGTAGGTTTAAAAATAAAGTATTGTTTTTTCAAATGGTTTCAAAAAGGTCTCATGGACCTAAGGATAATTCCATTAGATGTTGGCACATCCATGGGTGCACAGAGTGCACACATGGTTGTAGCCTCAAATGAAGGTGGTACTTGAAAATGGTGTTCCTCCCTAAACCTTGGTTTGTTTTTGATCAATTTTAAATTAAAAAATTTATGGTTTTTGAGTTACCAATATTTTTTTATAGAGTGTGTTGGACCTCATTGTGATCGGTTTCGAAGGCCCGTGTGCATATTCCCAGTTATGGATATGTATAAATATATATATTTTCTATGTGAATGTTATGTCATGGGGCATAGAACACTTGAATTAGTTTAAGGGTGTGTCTATATATATATATGGAAGTGTGTTTGTGAAAGCGGGCTGCTTCTTGAGTTAGAATGATTTGGCATGGACATTTTTTGAGGTAGGATCTCAATGCATTGACCTTTAAATTTAAGAATCATTTATTTCTTTCATTTAACATCTAGTTTTTATATTAATTATTGATATATAATTATCATTATAATTGACCATATTGAATTGGAGTGGTTTCTTTCTTGTAACATATTGAAATAAATGGTCTGATTACTTTTTTCACATCATATGCTTGATGAAATGCCATGTTGGCCTTTATAAATGTGTCTTAGATTGAAAATGGTGACTTGGGTTTCTTAAATGAGTGTCTATGTGGATTTTTTATTTTAAAAGTGGTGTGTGTTGATACTTTGGAAATGATTTAGTGTTAAATGTTCAGTTCACCCCCTTTGGAACTTTTATAAAATAAGTTTCTTTAAAAACTCTCTTTAAGATTAACCCCTTGACTTGTTGGGTGTTGATGTGAATGGGTGGTCCTTATATGGGACTTACCTTGTGTGTTTATTCTTGAAGTCAAGAGGGGGAAAGTACCTATGAGTGATTTGTGGGTGACTGTTGTGTGTGATTCATATGTGTGATGCGTGTATATGTGATGAATTACTTGTTGGTAATTGTTGGCTCACCTCACTTTTTAGTCCGAACATGAGAACCTAACATAGTGAGTGAATTTTTAGTGAATTATTTTTTCACTAGTTTATATTATGCACTCTATAGTGGCCCATAGTTGAGGGATATTTTTGTTATTATTGCTATGGGATTGGGCCCCTTGGTAAGGCTAAGTAGGTCGATGATCAGGCATTTGGACGTTATGATGTCATCGGGTAGGGAGTTCCTTCGGGATGAGTCACATGTATTGTAAGTTCTACACTATTCATGATATCCTAGGTTCTCCCATGTTTCCTAGTACTTATTTATCTATGGAAGATGATTGAGATGCATGTTCTGGTTGGTTACTCTTGTGTGGTGTTTTCCATTGCCTGTGTTTTTTGTTTGTTGATCTTGTTTCCTTGAGTAGTGCCGATTTTTGTTAAAAGTGATAAAATGGTTTCAAATGTTTATGGAAAAAAGTTTTGAAAATGTTTTACACTTCTTTACTCCCTTTTTAGTGTAAACATCACCTACTTTAAATTTCTAATGTCTGCTTATTAAAAGGTGAATCTTGTTTTTAAATGAAAAAGGGAAATGAACCATGATTTTCTTTAAGAATAAAATGTGTAAGGAGCACATCCCAGAGGAACCTGTCTATGAGAAGCTATCCTTGTTGGTTCTGAAATCTAGTTTGTCACATACCTCCAAAGTATCTCCATCGTTGTGGTCGTTTGGGTCACTAGGGGAAGTTCTATAGGAAGTGTCATTCAAGGAAGGGGTTCTAATTGGGGGATGCTAGTTCCTGACTATGGGGTAGGAGATGTTTCGGCAATCATAGCCCTAGCCACAGGTCTTGGGATGAGGCTCAAACACAGTCAGGAGTTATTAATGATATGTGAAACCTTATCCTAGGTTATGTTTCTAGATTTGGGGTGTAAAAATCTGAATTTTTTTTATTTTAGTCTTGTTGTTGTTGTAAGTTCATCTCTTATTGTAATGTTGTGATTAACTCACTCTATCACAACCAAAGAAGTTGCATCTAATATAAATATGTTTTTTCTGAATTGTTAATTTTTTAAAGTGTGTTTGAACCTTGTATGGGATGGTTTCAGTTTAGTGGTTATCACTTGGAGATGTCTGGGTTTTGTGATATAGGGGGAAAGTGGAGTTCATGTATTAGCCCCCTCACTAGGGTGGTGTGTTTGAGTCTTAAATTTTCATGCTAGATGATTTCTTGTGGTGGGTAGAACCCCCTCATGTTATTCTCTCAATATTAGGCTTTATTTTCCTCTTGAATCTGTTGGGAGTGACCTGTGGAGAGTAAGTTTATCTCGGGATTCATAGTTTTCCTCAGTTTGGTCTGTGCATGGATGTGATTTTGGATTAACAATTGGCTTGGTGACTTTCTGGGGGCAGAAAGTGTCTATGGCGGGGAGAATTGTCACACCTCAATCTTGAGAATTTAATCATTTTAATTATTTAATTTATTTTAATTATTCGTACCCTCATTTTTTATTTTGGGCCAGCCTGGGTTGGAATTTAAAATTTTCGAGCAAGGAGCGGTCCTATGCAGTGGTAGCGTATGGTTAAGAGTAACCGTGTGACCACCGTGCGTGATGATCTGTCACCGGGACAATGCCATTTGGCATGGTCATAGCATGGTTTGCTCATCCACACGTCTAGATACAAGTTAACAGTGTGGTTTCTTGATATTTAAAAGAAATTAATTAAATGAAAGTGACATGGGAAAAAATAAAATAAAATAAAATAAATAAAATTTTTTAACTATAATAATAATGATATTATTTTTTAGGATAATAATATTATTATTATTATTGTTATTAATATTTTTATTATTAAATTGTTATTAATGTTAATATTATTAATATTATTACTAACATTATTAATAATATTGTTATTATTATTATTATTATTATCATTATTAAGTTTTTTTAATATTTAGGTTTTATTTATTTTCTCCCTGTTTTCTCTTTATTTTTCCTTCCATTATTTATTTTTCTTTCATTATTTTTTCTTCCTTACCCTCTTTTATTCTTATCATATCCCTCTCTTGTGTATTGCGTGACCTACACCTTCCCCCTCCTTTAGTCAATGCACCTCCCTCCACTCCGACCATCTACCTCACCAGCACCCTCCCCTTTGGTCGTCTCCCTCACCGGCAGTCCTCCCCTGTACAGCCCCTCCCTGCTCGCACAACCGTCTCCCTTGCACATCCACCTCGTCTGGACCCTCCATCTTATGTTCCACCCTCCTCCGACAGTGCTTCCCTCTAGCGGTCATCCCTCTCCATGGCGCGACTGACCTCCCCTCTTCCCCCTCTAGTGAGTAGTCTTGTTTTTAGGGTTTATATTTGGGGTTTTCTTGTTGTCCATACCCTAGGAGTTTGGGTTTAAGTGTGACCCAATTTTCTTGATGTCTAGGGTGTGCGGATCATCTACTGGGCCCTAGTCTTCTTTCTTTGAGATTTGTATCATGTTCACTCTCCAACAAGGTATGTGTGTCCGTACCTTTCCATTTCAAAGAAATTCATTGGTGCTTGTGTTGCTTAGATTATTTTTTTAAACTTGATTTTCAGCTTCATGATATAGATAATTAATTTATTACGGTGTTTTTATGTTCTTAAATTTTTTAAAAATAGGTTTTTGGATGATTCCTTGTTTATAACCATGTAAATTTTTATGGAATGAGTATGATTAAATTCCAATTGTATTTTAATTGAGAAATTGGGTTATTTTTTATGATGTTTACCATTAGGGATATTTTATAAAGTTGGTTTGATTGTGATTTTTTCTTTGTTTGAGTGATTTGGTAATTTTAATGGCTCAAGAATTGTGGTGGAATTGTTTTAAAAGAGTTTTATTTTGAGTTTGTAATTAAATGGGATTCTTTGGTTAGTTTAAAAGGAAAGTAGTGATTTTTCAAACGGTTTAAAAAAAGTCTCACAAATTCTAGGATGATGCCATTGGATGTTGGTACATCCATGGGTGCACGAAGTGCACACATGGATGTGCCCTCAAATGAATGTGGCACATGAAAATGGTGTTCCTCCTTATACCTTGGTTTGTTTTTGATCAATTTTAAATTAAAGGTTTTATGGTTTTTGAGTTACATGTTTTTTTATTATAGAGTGCGTTGGACCTCATTGTGATCAGTTTCGAAAGCGCGCATGCATATTCCCAAGTATGGATATGTATAAATATATATCTTCTATGTGCATGTTATCTCATGGCAAGGAGAACACATGAATCAGTTTAAGGGTGTATATATATATATATGGAAGTACGTGTGTGCAAGCGAGCTGCTACTTGAGTTAGAAAGCTTTGGCTTGTCCATTCTTTGAGGTAGGATCTATATGCATTTACCTTTAAATTTAATAATCATTTATTTATTTCATATCTCATCTAGTTTTTATATTAATTATTGATATATAATTGTTAGTATAATTGACTGTCTTGAATTGGAGTGGTTTTCTTGTTGTAATGTATTGAAAAAATGGTATGATTGCATTTTTCACATCATGTGCTTGATAAAATGCCCCTTTGTCCTTCAAAAATGTGTTTTATATTTAAAATGGTGACTTATGTTTCTTAAATTAGTGTCAAATTAGATTTTTGGTTTTAAAAGTGGCGTGTGTTGGTCCTTTGGAAATTATTTAGTGTTAAATGGTTGGTTGAGGCCTGTTTGGTAATTTTATAAAATAAGTTTCTTTGAAAACTCCCTTTGGGATGAACCCATAGCATTTTTTGGGTGTTGATGTGAATGGTTGGTCCTCATATGGAACTTCCCTTGTGTTTTTATGGTTGAAGGCAAGAGGGTGAAAGTACCTTGGAGTGATTCGGGGGTGATTGTTGTGTGTGTTGCTTATGTGTGATGCCTATATATGTGATAGATTGCTTGTTGGTCATTGTTGGATCACCTCCCTTTTTAGTCTGAACATGAGAACCTGTCAAAGCGAGTGAATTTTTGGTGAATTATTGGTGCACTGGTTGATATTACGCACTGGATAGTGGCCCATATAAGGGGGTATTTTTGTTATTATTGCTATGGGATTGGGTCCCTCGGTCAGGCCAAGTAGGGCAACAATTGGGCATTTTGGAATTATGATGTCATCATGTAGGGAATGAATTTGGGATGTGTCACATGTATAGTACATTCTAGACTATTCATGAGCTCCTAGGTTCTCCCATATTTTCTGGTACTTATTTATCTATGGTAGACGATTAAGATGCATGTACTAGTTGGTTACTCTTATGTGGTGTTTTCCATTACCTGTGTTGTATGTTTGTTGATCTTGTTTCCTTGAGTAGTGTAGCTTCTTGATAAAAGTGATAAAATGGTTTCATATTTTTATGGAAAAATGTTTTTAAAATTTTTTACACTTCCTTCCTACCTTTTTAGTGTAAACATCACCTCCTTTAAATTGCCAATTTCTACTTCTTAAAAAGTGAATTTGGTTTTTAATTGAAAAAGGGCAATGGACCCTGATTTGTTTTAGGAAGAAAATGTGTGAAAACTTAGTTTATACATTTTATTTTAAACTTAAAATCAATGGATCTTTTATTTAAAGTAAATGCATATGAGAATAGATTTTTTTGGGTACGCCAACTGAGATTTAATACTCACGCCTATAGTTTATCTTTGTTTTTAGATTCAGGTGCTGCTTCCTTCTTGGATTTGGTCACTGTAGTGAAACGTTAGTGTGAGGTCGGAGGTGACCCATAGGGTCACATGGAGGTATGTATAGTTTTATTTTCTTTCTGCTGCTTGTTTTTCTTTTTATAGTTCAATTTTTATTTGTTTATTTTTCTTTTATTTATGGGCCAAATAATTCCCACCTATTTATTTTGATTCCTGGCACTAGTTGTCAGCCCATGGGGATCAGGAATGCCCTTTGAGCCATGTCGCTGGCCGGCTCAAGTGACTAGTTCAGGGTCAACCCAGTTTTATTCATGATAAAATGGTATCAGAGGAGGCCCTTGATATTTGGGGTGTCTGGTAGATAGAGATTAGGACTATCGGGACTCAGGAGATTGGTGAGATAAGAGTGTCGCAGACTCTTTCTCACACTAATCCTCAAGTTACCAGGGGTAGTTTGAGAATTGAGTCTTTTGTTCTTATTTTGGATTAAATGATGATAATGGAGGTGAGTCGGTGTCACGTTGTGACCTATCATAGAGTAGTGACCCATGTGGATTCCATATACACAGTTTAAGTTCCTCCTATTTGTTGATTCTTACTTGGGGCATAGATCACTACCATGTCACTGGGTTAAGCGTAACTAATAGTTATTCATTCCAGTGCTTTGTTGTGAGCTTCATTCTGTTTGGTTCTAGATGGTGTGAATGCAATTGAAAATGGAAATAGTTTTGAAATGAAAATTATTTCTTTAGAGTGGTTTCAATTTGGTGAGGTATCTTTAAAATGAAAATGAATTTTGAAAAGGAAATTGGTTTATTCCAAGTGGTTTTGAAATTGGTAAAATGGTTTTTAGAAGAAATTTTTTCGATTTAAAAATTCGGTGCATGTTTATATTTGATAAGAAAAAGAGATGTGGGACCCTTAGTGCTCTCCATGGAAGGTCACATGTGTGTAGGGTATGTACAGAAAGTTAATGGGGGAACTTGTTCATGGATAAAGTGGGTGAAATGGATGGACACATGTGACGGTTCATAGGATTCCATGGGTAAGGTTTTGTAATTTGAAGGTTTTGGAAATTGTTTTTCATTTTCTAGTGTGGGTTCTGTTTGTGAGTATTGGATTTCAATTTTAAGAAGGCAGATTGAAATTTAAATGAAAATCATGTATTTTTTAAGGAATTTTTTTGGTTATGTTTGTATTTTTTTGGATTCTGAGCTAGTTGTTTCGGCTTAAGGTTTTTTTTTCTGATTGTGCTCTGGTTTGGTGCTGGTTTTCGTTTGTGTTTCTTGTGTTGTTTATAATGTGATTCCAGAAAGGTTCGTAATGTTACCAATGATTCATGCCTAGTTTTCGATTCTTTTTGGTTGTCGCCTATTCTTCGAAGTGATAGTGGACCGTTAGAGGTAGTGAAGTGGTCTGAAGAAATTAGAGCTTGTCTTTGGGTTGTTGGGAACTCTCAAGGTTGTTGAAGTCCGTGTTGTCTTGGGGTTTGTTTTAGGGTCTAGTTTTGGATCGTTGGAGGTTGGATGTCTCATTATATTTGGAATTTTTGGAGACATGAGAAATGTACAAGGCCATATTACTCCAAGGGTTATACCTAAGGAGGTGATGTTAAGGATGGTGGAGGAGTTTCGGGATGTTCAGTAGGGCCAGCGGTCAATAAAAGTCTATGATGACCACTTTGAAGAGATGGTTCCTCTTTTCATTTGGAGTTCTCAACCATAGATTATGGGAAATGTGATCTCATCTAGTGAAACCTATTTCTAGATGTTGTTGGATGGGTAATTCTTAGCAGTGTTAATTCTTGGGGTGTTGTTAATGGTGGTTGGCTTTCGTGAGGGTTCCTTATTTTAGCAGGGAGTGCATGTCGGAGGAACCTGTCTATGAGAAGCTATCCTTGTTGGTTATGAAATCTAGTTCATCAGACCATTTTCTGGTGTGCCATCGGTATGGAAGATTTGGAAATTCCAAGACATCTTTTTGCATACCTCTAAAGTCTTTCCATTGTTGTGGTTGTTCAGTTCAATGGGGAAGTTCTATAAAAAACATCATTAGAGGAAGGAGTTCTGATTGGGGGATTCTAGTGCCTGACTATGGGGAAGGAGATGATCCGGCCATCAGAGCTTTATCCATAGGTCTTGGGGTGAATCATACACACTATTATAAGTTTTCAAGGATGTTTGAAACCTTGGCTTAGGTTATGTTTCTATATTTGTGGTGGAAATATCTAAAATTTCTTTTTTTTAGTCTTATTGCTATTATAAGTTCATCTCTTGTTGTAATGGTGTGATAAACTCGCTCTATCTTAACCCAAGAACTTGCATCTATTCCAAATATGTTTTTTCTAAATTTTTCATTTTTCTTAAAGTGTTTTTTACCTAGGTATGGGATGGTTTCAGTTTAATAGTGATTGCTTGGTGATGTTTGGGTTTTGTGAGATGGGGGGAAAGTGGATCAAGTTCATCGTTGGGTTTTGGTTAGAGTTTTTTTTCTGAGTCTTCCTCTAATATTGGGGCTTTTATTGGTGTGTGAAAAGATTCTAGTCCTAGTGGTGGAGTTGTCTCTCTCATGCTATGGAAGTTGGTTTGGATTGGTTGGGAGTTCCCGCTTTGACCCCCTCCCCGGGGTGGTGTGTTTGAGTCTTAAATTTACATTCTAGTTGAGTTCTTGTGGTGGGGAGCACCCCTTCATGCTCTTCCCTAAATATTGGGTTTTAGTTTCTAATTGAATCGATCAGGAGTGACCTGTGGAGAGTAAGATCATCTTGGGATTCATGGTTTTCCTTTGTTTGGTCTAGTCATGGACTTGAGTTTTGATTAACTGTCGACTTTGTGACTTTTTGGGGGCAGAAAGTGTCAGTGGTGGGGAGAATTGTCACACCCCAATCTCAAGAAATTAATCATTTTAATTATTTAATTTATTTTAATTATTTATATCCTCATTTTCAATTTCAGTCCAGTCTGAGTTGAAATTTAAAATTTTCGAGCAAGGAAGGTTAATGCGCATGGGTTGCACATGGTTAAGAGTAACCGTGTAACAACCATATGTGGGGGTCCATCTCCAAGATGGTGCCATTTGGCACAGTCAAAGTGCAGTTTTCTCAGCTGCACGTTTGGATACAAGCGAACCGTGTGGTAGTCCGATATTTAAAATAAATAAAATAAATGAAAGAAACAATGGAAAAAATAAAATAAAATAAATGTAAATAAAATGTTTTAACTATAATAATAATGATATTATTTTTATGGATAATAATATTTTTATTTCTAAATTGTTATTAATGTTATTATTATTTAAAAATAAAGTGAATATTATTAATATTATTACTAATATTATTATTAATATTTTTAGGATTATTATTATTATTATTATTATTAAGTTATTAATATTAAAGTTTTTTTATTTTTCCCCCTTTTTTATTTTTCCTTCCATTATTTATTTTTCTTTATTTATTTTTTCTTTCTTCCTATATTTTCTTCTCCCCCTCTCCCTATCTTACACGTAGCATGACCTGCACCTTCCACCTCCTTTGGCCAGTGCACCTCCCTCCACTACAGCCGTCTCCCTCTCCAGCGCCCTCCTCTTTGGTTGTCTCCCTCACTGGCAGTCCTCCCCAGTGTGGCGTCTCCCTTCTCTCACAACCCTCTCCCTCATGTGGTTTCCCCAGCTTAACCCTCCATCCGGTGCTCCACCCTCCTCTGATGGCGCTTCCCTCTAGTAGTCGTCCCTCCCCACGGTGCGGTCGATCTCCCATCTTCCCCCTCCTGTGAGTAGTCTCATTTTTTAGGGTTTATAATTGGCATTTTTTTACTGGACAAACCATATGTGTTGGGGATTGAAGTTGAACCAATTTTCTTGATGTCTAGGGTGTATGGATCGTTGACAAGGCCCTAGTCTCCCTTCTCCAACAGTTTTATTGCATTTTCACACCACCAAGATAGGTGTGTATGTCCCTTTCCATTTCGTAGAAATCCATTGGTGATTATGTTGCTTAAATTATTTTTTTTAAACTTGATTCACAGCTTCATGATATATCTAATTAATTTATTCTGGTGTTTTCGTGTTCTTAGAATTTGTTAAAAATAGGTTTTTGGGTGATTCCTTGTTTATGCCCATGAAAAGTTTTATGAAATGAGTATGATTAAATTCCAATTTTATTTTTATTGAGAAATTGGGTGATTTGTGATGATGTTTACCATTAGATATATTTTATAAAGTTGGTTGGATTGTGATTTTGGCCTTGTTTGAGTGATTTTGTAATTTTTTATGGATAAATAATTGTGGTGGAAAGGTTTTGAAAGATTTTTTTATGAGTTTTAAATTAAATGGGATTGTTGGGTTGGTTTAAAAAGAAAGTAGTTATTTTTCAAATGGTTTCAAAAAGGTCTCACGGAATCAAGGATGGTGTCATTGGATGTTGGTACATCTATGGGTTCAAGGAGTGCACACATGGATGTGCCCTTAAATGAAGGTGGAACTTGAAAATAGTGTTACTACCTAAACCTTTGTTTTTTTTTGATCAATTTTAAATTAATAGTTTTATGGTTTTTTAGTTACCGATATATTTTTTATAGAGTGTGTTGGACCTCATTACGATTGGTTTCAAAGGCACATACACATATTCTAGAATATGGATATGTATAAATATATATATATATATATATATATATATATATATATATATATTCTCTGTGCATGTTATCTCACGGTGCAAAGAACTCTTAAATAAATTTAAGGGTGTATATATATATATACATATATATGGAAGTGCATGCATGCGAGCGGGCTACTGCTTGAGTTATAAATCTTTGGATTGGCCATTCTTTGAGGTAGGATCTCTATGAATTAACCTTTAAATTTAAGAATCATTTATTTCTTTCATTTCACATCTAGTTTTTATATTAATTATTGATATAGAATTTTTAGTATAATTGGTTGTATTGAATTGGAGTGGTTTTCTTCTTGTAATGTATTGTAATAAATGGTCTTATTGAATTTTTCACAACATGTGCTTGATGAAATTCCTTATTGGCCTTTATAAATGTGTTTTAGATTTAAAATGGTGACTTGGGTTTCTTAAATGAATTTCTAAGTGGGTTTTTGGATTTAAAAGTGGCATGTGTTGGTCCTTTGGAAATGATTTAGTGTTAAATGGTTGGTTGAGGCCCGTTTGGTAGTTTTATAAAATAAGTTTCTTTGAAAAATCGCTTTGGGAGGAACCCCTTGCCTTGTTAGGAGTTAATGTGAATGGGTGGTCCTTGGATGGGACTTCCCTTGTAAGTTTATGGTTGAAGGAAAGAGGAGTAAACTCCCTTAGAGTGATTCATGGGTGAATTTTTCATGTGTTTTTTATGTGTGATGCATGTATATGTGAGGGATTTCTTGTTGGTCATTGTCATATCACCACTCTTTCTAGTCTGAACATGAGAACTTAGCATAGTTAGTGAATTTTCAATGAATGATTGCTACACTAGTTTAAATTACACACTAGCTAGTGGCCTATACCAGGGGAGTATTTTTGTTATTATTGTTATGGGTTTGGTCCCCTCAGTTAGGACAAGTAGGGTGATGATCGGGTATTGGGTAATTATGATGTCATCAGGTAGGGAATGCCTTCAGGATGAGTCACGTGTATAGTATGATCTAGACTATTCATGAGCTCCTAGGTTCTCCCATATTTCCTAGTACTTATTTATCTACGGTAGATGGCTGAGATGCATGTGTTGGTTGGTTACTCTTGTGTGGTGTTTTCCATTTCCCATGTTATATGTTTGTTGATCTTTTTTCCTTATTAAAAAAGGTTTTGAAAATATTTTACACTTCCTTCCTCCTTTTTTAGTGTAAATGTCACCTTCTTTAAATTTACAATGTCTACTTAAAAAGTGAATCTAGTTTTTAATTGGAAAAGGGCAATGGACTGTAATTTTTTTTAGAAGAAAATGTGTAAAAACCTAGTTATAAATTTTATTTCAAACTTGAAATTGATGGATCTTTTATTTAAAGTAAATTCATATGAGAATAGGTTTTTTTGGCACACCTACTGAGTTTTAATACTCACACTGATAGTTTATTTTTTTTAGCTTTGTGTGCTACTTCTTGCTTGGATTCAGTCGTCGTAGTGAGATGTTGGTTTCAGGTCAGTGGTGACCAGTAGGGTCACATAGAGGTATGTACAGTTTTATTTTCTTTTCACTGCTAGTTTTCATTTTTATGGTTCAATTTATATTTGTTTATTTGTCATTTATTTATGGTCTAAATCATTCTCACCTATTTTATTTTGATGCTTAGCACTATTTTCTAGCCTGTGGGGATCGGGAACTCCCATTGGTCCATGTTGTGGGTTGGCTCAGGTTATAAGGACATGGCCTTAAAACATTACATAATATTTAATTAAATGAATAATTCACATTGAGGATCTTTTTAGGATTAGAATTTTAGAGAATTAGGACATAAATATTACATATCAACTTGAATATTACAAAGTAGACGCTTATACTATAACTAATTTTTTTCAAATCCTTAAATAAAACAAGAGTTATTTTCTTGATATAAATCTTCTTGAATACTTCCATTATCTTACCCTTCCTTATAACCTGTGAAAACATTTCAAAAACTTGGGATGAGCATAAAAAGCTCAGTAAGGGATATAAAAATACGGAAAGAAAACATTAGTCCATGTATACATAAGAATCAATGAAATCATACTTTACTCATAAAACATAAGCACTTTAACATACCTCATGAAATCATAAGATTTATGAATAACTCATAGATATCATAAGACATAAAGGTAACTTGAGGTATTAATAACATTCTTACTTAGGGAGTAACCCTCATGGTTATATTTGGAATACCCATCACAGTATATTCCCTAAATATCTTCAGAGAAACCTTAGTGTTTAACTCCTTTGCTTTACCCAATGAATTGGAGATCTATCTCGTGCTCACCCGCCCTTATTTTATCATAGAACCACCTGACTTCATAAACAATTCCCAAGAACCATAACATAATCGTATCACATAAAACATGCATAAAGGAAACATAAAATTTTCACATTTCAATCACAAGATATCAATACAACACATTCATATATTCAAAACATTATCAGAACCATTTTAAATACCAAAATAAAATAAAACTAAAACATGGTATCTTTTTTAATTTTAAAATGTTATGGCTTGTAGAGGAAGCTGAAACTCAAATAATGGTCACAGCGGCGGAGAAGTCGTTATCACCACATACATAAGAAAAAAACAATTCTTTTGTCGTTTAGTAAAATTATTTGTTTAAAAAGATTCATTTTAAATGAAATTAAAAGTCAAAAGGGTTTTATACACTGTATAAAATAAAGTCGTGTAGAAATCAAAATATGCCTCAATGAAAGGAGGGGGCTAATACATGAACTCCCCAGGGTGGTGTGTTTGAGTCTTAAATTTTCATTCTAGATGATTTCTTGTGGTGGGGAGAACCCCCTCATGTTATTCTCTCAATATTAGGCTTTATTTTCCTCTTGAATCAGTTGGGCGTGACCTGTGGAGAGTAAGTTTATCTCTGGATTCATAGTTTTCCTCAGTTTGGTCTGTGCATGGATGTGAGTTTGGATTAAAAATTGGCTTGGTGACTTTCTGGGGGAAGAAAGTGTCTATGGCAGGGACAATTGTCACACCTCAATCTTGAGAATTTAATCATTTTAATTATTTAATTTATTTTAATTATTCATACCCTCATTTTTTATTTTGGTCCAGCCTGGGTTGGAATTTAAAAATTTTGAGCAAGGAGCGGTCCTACGCACTGGTAGCGTATGGTTAAGAGTAACCGTGTGACCACCGTGCGTGATGATCTGTCACCGGGACAATGCCATTTGGCATGGTCATAGCATGGTTTTCTCATCCACACATCTAGATACAAGTGAACAGTGTGGTTTCTTGATATTTAAAAGAAATTAATTAAATGAAAGTGACATGGGAAAAAATAAAATAAAATAAAATAAATAAAATGTTTTAACTATAATAATAATGATATTATTTTTTAGGATATTATTATTATTATTATTATTGTTATTAATATTTTTATTATTAAATTGTTATTAATGTTAATATTATTAATATTATTACTAACATTATTAATAATATTGTTAATATTATTATTATTATTATTGTTATCATTATTAAGTTTTTTTAATATTTAGGTTTTATTTATTTTCTCCCCGTTTTCTCTTTATTTTTCCTTCCATTATTTATTTTTCTTTCATTATTTTTTCTTCCTTACCCTCTTTTATTCTTCTCCTATCCCTCTCTTGTGTATTGCGTGACCTACACCTTCCCCCTCCTTTAGTCAATGCACCTCCCTCCACTCCGACCATCTACCTCACCAGCACCCTCCCCTTTGGTCGTCTCCCTCACCGGCAGTCCTCCCCTGTACAGCCCCTCCCTGCTCGCACAACCCTCTCCCTTGCACAGCCACCTCGTCTGGACCCTCCATCTTATGTTCCACCCTCCTCCGACAGTGCTTCCCTCTAGCGGTCATCCCTCTCCATGGCGCGACTGACCTCCCCTCTTCCCCCTCTAGTGAGTAGTCTTGTTTTTAGGGTTTATATTTGGGGTTTTCTTGTTGTCCATACCCTAGGAGTTTGGGTTTAAGTGTGACCCAATTTTCTTGATGTCTAGGGTGTGCGGATCATCTACTGGGCCCTAGTCTTCTTTCTTTGAGATTTGTATCATGTTCACTCTCCAACAAGGTATGTGTGTCCGTACCTTTCCATTTCAAAGAAATTCATTGGTGCTTGTGTTGCTTAGATTATTTTTTTAAACTTGATTTTCAGCTTCATGATATAGATAATTAATTTATTACGGTGTTTTTATGTTCTTAAATTTTTTAAAAATAGGTTTTTGGATGATTCCTTGTTTATAACCATGTAAATTTTTATGGAATGAGTATGATTAAATTCCAATTGTATTTTAATTGAGAAATTGGGTTCTTTTTTATGATGTTTACCATTAGGGATATTTTATAAAGTTGGTTTGATTGTGATTTTTTCTTTGTTTAAGTGATTTGGTAATTTTAATGGCTCAAGAATTGTGGTGGAATTGTTTTAAAAGAGTTTTTTTTTGAGTTTGTAATTAAATGGGATTCTTGGGTTAGTTTAAAAGGAAAGTAGTGATTTTTCAAATGGTTTAAAAAAAGTCTCACAAATTCTAGGATGATGACATTGGATGTTGGCACATCCATGGGTGCACGAAGTGCACACATGGATGTGCCCTCAAATGAAGTTGGCACGTGAAAATGGTGTTCCACCTTATACCTTGGTTTGTTTTTGATCAATTTTAAATTAAAGGTTTTATGGTTTTTGAGTTACATGTTTTTTTATTATAGAGTGCGTTGGACCTCATTGTGATCAGTTTCAAAAGCACGCATGCATATTCCCAAGTATGGATATGTATAAATATATATCTTCTATGTGCATGTTATCTCATGGCAAGGAGAACACATGAATCAGTTTAAGGGTGTATATATATATATATGGAAGTACGTGTGTGCAAGCGAGCTGCTACTTGAGTTAGAAAGCTTTGGCTTGTCCATTCTTTGAGGTAGGATCTATATTCATTTACCTTTAAATTTAATAATCATTTATTTATTGCATCTCTCATATAGTTTTTATATTAATTATCGATATATAATTGTTAGTATAATTGAATGTCTTGAATTGGAGTGGTTTTCTTGTTGTAATGTATTGAAAAAAATGGTATGATTGCGTTTTTCACATCATGTGCTTGATAAAATGCCCCTTTGTCCTTCAAAAATGTGTTTTATATTTAAAATGGTGACTTATGTTTCTTAAATTAGTGTCTAATTAGATTTTTGGTTTTAAAAGTGGCGTGTGTTGGCCCTTTGGAAATTATTTAGTGTTAAATGGTTGGTTGAGGCCTGTTTGGTAATTTTATAAAATAAGTTTCTTTGAAAACTCCCTTTGGGATGAACCCATAGCATTTTTGGGTGTTGATGTGAATGGTTGGTCCTCATATGGAACTTCCCTTGTGTTTTTATGGTTGAAGGCAAGAGGGTGAAAGTACCTTGGAGTGATTCGGGGGTGATTGTTGTGTGTGTTGCTTATGTGTGATGCTTATATATGTGATAGATTGCTTGTTGGTCATTGTTGGATCACCTCCCTTTTTAGTCTGAACATGAGAACCTATCAAAGCGAGTGAATTTTTGGTGAATTATTGGTGCACTGGTTGATATTACGCACTGGATAGTGGCCCATATAATGGGGTATTTTTGTTATTATTGCTATGGGATTGGGTCCCTCGGTCAGGCCAAGTAGGGCAACAATTGGGCATTTTGGAATTATGATGTCATCATGTAGGGAATGACTTTGGGATGTGTCACATGTATAGTACGTTCTAGACTATTCATGAGCTCCTAGGTTCTCCCATATTGTCTGGTACTTATTTATCTATGGTAGACGATTAAGATGCATGTACTAGTTGGTTACTCTTATGTGGTGTTTTCCATTACCTGTGTTGTATGTTTGTTGATCTTGTTTCCTTGAGTAGTGTAGCTTCATGATAAAATTGATAAAATGGTTTCATATTTTTATGGAAAAATGTTTTTAAAATGTTTTACACTTCCTTCCTACCTTTTTAGTGTAAACATCACCTCCTTTAAATTGCCAATTTCTACTTCTTAAAAAGTGAATTTGGTTTTTAATTGAAAAAGGGCAATGGACCCTGATTTGTTTTAGGAAGAAAATGTGTGAAAACTTAGTTTATACATTTTATTTTAAACTTAAAATCAATGGATCTTTTATTTAAAGTAAATGCATATGAGAATAGATTTTTTTGGGTACGCCAACTGAGATTTAATACTCACGCCTATAGTTTATCTTTGTTTTTAGCTTCAGGTGCTGCTTCCTTCTTGGATTTGGTCACTGTAGTGAAACGTTGGTGTGAGGTTGGAGGTGACCCATAGGGTCACATGGAGGTATGTATAGTTTTATTTTCTTTCTGCTGCTAGTTTTTATTTTTATAGTTCAATTTTTATTTGTTTATTTTTCTTTTATTTATGGGCCAAATAATTCCCACCTATTTATTTTGATTCCTGGCACTAGTTGTCAGCCCATGGGGATCAGGAATGCCCTTTGAGCCATGTCGCTGGCCGGCTCAAGTGACTAGTTCAGGGTCAACCCAGTTTTATTCATGATAAAATGGTATCAGAGGAGGCCCTTGATATTTGGGGTGTCTGGTAGATAGAGATTAGGACTATCGGGACTCAGGAGATTGGTGAGAGAAGAGTGTCGCAGACTCTTTCTCACACTAATCCTCAAGTTACCAGGGGTAGTTTGAGAATTGAGTCTTTTGTTCTTATTTTGGCTTAAATGATGATAATGGAGGTGAGTCGGTGTCACGTTGTGACCTATCATAGAGTAGTGACCCATGTGGATTCCATATACACAGTTTAAGTTCCTCCTAGTTGTTGATTCTTACTTGGGGCATAGATCACTACCATGTCACTAGGTTAAGTGTAACTAATAGTTATTCATTCCAGTGCTTTGTTGTGAGCTTCATTCTGTTTGGTTCTAGATGGTGTGAATGGAATTGAAAATGGAAATATTTTTGAAATGAAAATTATTTCTTTAGAGTGGTTTCAATTTGGTGAGGTATCTTTAAAATGAAAATGAATTTTGAAAAGGAAATTGGTTTATTCCAAGTGGTTTTGAAATTGGTAAAATGGTTTTTAGAAGAAATTTTTTCGATTTAAAAATTTGGTGCATGTTTATATTTGATAAGAAAAAGAGATGTGGGACCCTTAGTGCTCTCCATGGAAGGTCACATGTGTGTAGGGTATGTACAGAAAGTTAATGGGGGAACTTGTTCATGGATAAAGTGGGTGAAATGGATGGACACATGTGACGGTTCATAGGATTCCATGGGTAAGGTTTTGTAATTTGAAGGTTTTGGAAATTGTTTTTCATTTTCTAGTGTGGGTTCTGTTTGTGAGTATTGGATTTCAATTTTAAGAAGGTAGATTGAAATTTAAATGAAAATCATGTATTTTTTAAGGAATTTTTTTGGTTATGTTCGTATTTTTTTGGATTCTGAGTTAGTTGTTTCGGCTTAAGGTTTTTTTTCTGATTGTGCTCTGGTTTGGTGCTGGTTTTGGTTTGTGTTTCTTGTGTTGTTTATAATGTGATTCCAGAAAGGTTCGTAATGTTACCAATGATTCATGCCTAGTTTTCGATTCTTTTTGGTTGTCGCCTATTCTTCGAAGTGATAGTGGACCGTTAGAGGTAGTTAAGTGGTCTGAAGAAAGTAGAGCTTGTCTTTGGGTTGTTGGGAACTCTCAAGGTTGTTGAAGTCCGTGTTGTCTTGGGGTTTGTTTTAGGGTCTAGTTTTGGATCGGTGGAGGTTGGATGTCTCATTATATTTGGAATTTTTGGAGACATGAGAAATGTACAAGGCCATATTACTCCAAGGGTTATACCTAAGGAGGTGATGTTAAGGAAGGTGGAGGAGTTTCGGGATGTTTAGTAGGGCCAGCGGTCAATAAAAGTCTATGATGACCACTTTGAAGAGATGATTCCTCTTTTCATTTGGAGTTCTCAACCATAGATTATGGGAAATGTGATCTCATCTAGTGAAACCTATTTCTAGATGTTGTTGGATGGGTAATTCTTAGCAGTGTTAATTCTTGGGGTGTTGTTAATGGTGGTTGGCTTTCGTGAGGGTTCCTTATTTTAGCAGGGAGTGCATGTCGGAGGAACCTGTCTATGAGAAGCTATCCTTGTTGGTTATGAAATCTAGTTCATCAGACCATTTTCTGGTGTGCCATCGGTATGGAAGATTTGGAAATTCCAAGACATCTTTTTGCATACCTCTAAAGTCTTTCCATTGTTGTGGTTGTTCAGTTCAATGGGGAAGTTCTATAAAAAGCATCATTAGAGGAAGGAGTTCTGATTGGGGGATTCTAGTGCCTGACTATGGGGAAGGAGATGATCCGGCCATCAGAGCTTTATCCATAGGTCTTGGGGTGAATCTTACACACTATTATAAGTTTTCAAGGATGTGTGAAACCTTGGCTTAGGTTATGTTTCTATATTTGTGGTGGAAATATCTAAAATTTCTTTTTTTTTTAGTCTTATTGCTATTATAAGTTCATCTCTTGTTGTAATGGTGTGATAAACTCGCTCTATCTTAACCCAAGAACTTGCATCTATTCCAAATATGTTTTTTCTAAATTTTTCATTTTTCTTAAAGTGTTTTTTACCTTGGTATGGGATGGTTTCAGTTTAATAGTGATTGCTTGGTGATGTTTGGGTTTTGTGAGATGGGGGAAAAGTGGATCAAGTTCATCGTTGGGTTTTGGTTAGAGTTTTTTTTTCTGAGTCTTCCTCTAATATTGGGGATTTTATTGGTGTGTGAAAAGATTTTAGTCCTAGTGGTGGAGTTATCTCTCTCATGCTATGGAAGTTGGTTTGGATTGGTTGGGAGTTCCCGCTTTGACCCCCTCCCCGGGGTGGTGTGTTTGAGTCTTAAATTTACATGCTAGTTGAGTTCTTGTGGTGGGGAGCACCCCTTCATGTTCTTCCCTAAATCTTGGGTTTTAGTTTCTAATTGAATCGATCAGGAGTGACCTGTGGAGAGTAAGATCATCTTGGGATTCATGGTTTTCCTTTGTTTGGTCTAGTCATAGACTTGAGTTTTGATTAACTGTCGACTTTGTGACATTTTGGGGGCAGAAAGTGTCAGTGGTGGGGAGAATTGTCACACCCCAATCTCAAGAAATTAATCATTTTAATTATTTAATTTATTTTAATTATTTATATCCTCATTTTCAATTTCAGTCCAGTCTGAGTTGAAATTTAAAATTTTCGAGCAAGGAAGGTTAATGCGCATGGGTTGCACATGGTTAAGAGTAACCGTGTAACAACCATATGTGGGGGTCCATCTCCAGGATGGTGCCATTTGGCACAGT
Source organism: Viscum album (assembly GCA_963277665.1). NCBI lineage: Eukaryota > Viridiplantae > Streptophyta > Magnoliopsida > Santalales > Viscaceae > Viscum > Viscum album. The sequence goes on from OY728164.1 coordinate 1,189,527,293, forward strand.
CAGAGTGCGGTTTTCTCAGCTGCACGTTTGGATACAAGCGAACCGTGTGGTAGTCCGATATTTAAAATAAATAAAATAAATGAAAGCAACAATGGAAAAAATAAAAGTAAATAAAAGTAAATAAAATGTTTTAACTATAATAATAATGATATTATTTTTATGGATAATAATATTTTTATTTCTAAATTGTTATTAATGTTATTATTATTTAAAAATAAAGTGAATATTATTAATATTATTAATAATATTATTATTAATATTTTTAGGATTATTATTATTATTATTATTATTAAGTTATTAATATTAAAGTTTTTTTTTTATTTTTCCCCCTTTTTTATTTTTCCTTCCAATATTTATTTTTCTTTATTTATTTTTTCTTTCTTCCTATATTTTCTTCTCCCCCTCTCCCTCTCTTACACGTAGCACGACCTGCACCTTCCACCTCCTTTGGCCAGTGCACCTCCCTCCACTACAGCCGTCTCCCTCTCCAGCGCCCTCCTCTTTGGTTGTCTCCCTCACTGGCGGTCCTCCCCAGTGTGGCGTCTCCCTTCTCTCACAACCCTCTCCCTCATGTGGTTGACCCAGCTTAACCCTCCATCCGGTGCTCCACCCTCCTCCGATGGCGCTTCCCTCTAGTAGTCGTCCCTCCCCACAGTGCGGTCGATCTCCCATCTTCCCCCTCCTGTGAGTAGTCTCATTTTTTAGGGTTTATAATTGGCATTTTTTTACTGGACAAACCATATGAGTTGGGGATTGAAGTTGAACCAATTTTATTGATGTCTAGGGTGTATGGATCGTTGACAAGGCCCTAGTCTCCCTTCTCCGACAGTTTTATCGCATTTTCACACCACCAAGATAGGTGTGTATGTCCCTTTCCATTTCGTAGAAATCCATTGGTGATTATGTTGCTTCAATTATTTTTTTTAAACTTGATTCACAGCTTCATGATATATCTAATTAATTTATTCTGGTGTTTTCGTGTTCTTAGAATTTGTTAAAAATAGGTTTTTGGGTGATTCCTTGTTTATGCCCATGAAAAGTTTTATGAAATGAGTATGATTAAATTCCAATTTTATTTTTATTGAGAAATTGGGTGATTTGTGATGATGTTTACCATTAGATATATGTTATAAAGTTGGTTGGATTGTGATTTTGGCCTTGTTTGAGTGATTTTGTAATTTTTTATGGATAAATAATTGTGGTGGAAAGGTTTTGAAAGAGTTTTTTATGAGTTTTAAATTAAATGGGATTGTTGGGTTGGTTTAAAAAGAAAGTAGTTATTTTTCAAATGGTTTCAAAAAGGTCTCACAGAATCAAGGATGGTGTCATTGGATGTTGGCACATCTATGGGTTCAAGGAGTGCACACATGGATGTGCCCTTAAATGAAGGTGGAACTTGAAAATAGTGTTACTACCTAAACCTTTGTTTGTTTTTGATCAATTTTAAATTAATAGTTTTATGGTTTTTTAGTTACCGATATATTTTTTATAGAGTGTGTTGGACCTCATTACGATTGGTTTCAAAGGCACATACACATATTCTAGAATATGGATATGTATAAATATATATATATATATATATTCTCTGTGCATGTTCTCTCATGGTGCAAAGAACTCTTAAATAAATTTAAGGGTGTATATATATATATACATATATATGGAAGTGCATGCATGCGAGCGGGCTACTGGTTGAGTTATAAATCTTTGGATTGGCCATTCTTTGAGGTAGGATCTCTATGAATTAACCTTTAAATTTAAGAATCATTTATTTCTTTCATTTCACATCTAGTTTTTATATTAATTATTGATATAGAATTTTTATTATAATTGATTGTATTGAATTGGAGTGGTTTTCTTCTTGTAATGTATTGTAATAAATGGTTTTATTGAATTTTTTACAACATGTGCTTGATGAAATTCCTTATTGGCCTTTATAAATGTGTTTTAGATTTAAAACGGTGACTTGGGTTTCTTAAATGAATTTCTAAGTGGGTTTTTGGATTTAAAAGTGGCATGTGTTGGTCCTTTGGAAATGATTTAGTGTTAAATGGTTGGTTGAGGCCCGTTTGGTAGTTTTATAAAATAAGTTTCTTTGAAAAATCACTTTGGGAGGAACCCCTTGCCTTGTTAGGAGTTGATGTGAATGGGTGGTCCTCGAATGGGACTTCCCTTGTAAGTTTATGGTTGAAGGAAAGAGGAGTAAACTCCCTTAGAGTGATTCATGGGTGAATTTTTCATGTGTTTTTTATGTGTGATGCATGTATATGTGAGGGATTTCTTGTTGGTCATTGTCAGATCACCACCCTTTCTAGTCTGAACATGAGAACCTAGAATAGTTAGTGAATTTTCAATGAATGATTGCTACACTAGTTTAAATTACACACTAGCTAGTGGCCTATACCAGGGGAGTATTTTTGTTATTATTGTTATGGGTTTGGTCCCCTCAGTTAGGACAAGTAGGGTGATGATCGGGTATTGGGTAATTATGATGTCATTAGGTAGGGAATGCCTTCAGGATGAGTCACGTGTATAGTATGATCTAGACTATTCATGAGCTCCTAGGTTCTCCCTTATTTCCTAGTACTTATTTATCTATGGTAGATGGCTGAGATGCATGTGTTGGTTGGTTACTCTTGTGTGGTGTTTTCCATTTCCCATGTTATATGTTTGTTGATCTTTTTTCCTTATTAAAAAAGGTTTTGAAAATATTTTACACTTCCTTCCTCCTTTTTTAGTGTAAATGTCACCTTCTTTAAATTTACAATGTCTACTTAAAAAGTGAATCTAGTTTTTAATTGGAAAAGGGCAATGGACTGTAATTTTTTTTAGAAGAAAATGTGTAAAAACCTAGTTATAAATTTTATTTCAAACTTGAAATTGATGGATCTTTTATTTAAAGTAAATTCATATGAGAATAGGTTTTTTTGGCACACCTACTGAGTTTTAGTACTCACACTGATAGTTTTTTTTTAGCTTTGTGTGCTACTTCTTGCTTGGATTCAGTCGTCGTAGTGAGATGTTGGTTTGAGGTCAGTGGTGACCAGTAGGGTCGCATAGAGGTATGTACAGTTTTATTTTCTTTTCGCTGCTAGTTTTCATTTTTATGGTTCAATTTATATTTGTTTATTTGTCATTTATTTATGGTTTAATCATTCTCACCTATTTTATTTTTATGCTTAGCACTATTTTCTAGCCTGTGGGGATCGGGAACTCCCTTTGGTCCATATTGTGGGTTGGCTCAGGTTATAAGGACATGGCCTTAAAACATTACATAATATTTAATTAAATGAATAATTCACATTGAGGATCTTTTTAGGATTAGAGTTTTAGAGAATTAGGACATAACTATTACATATCAACTTGAATATTACAAAGTAGACGCTTATACTATAACTAATTTTTTTCAAATCCTTAAATAAAACAAGAGTTATTTTCTTGATATAAATCTTCTTGAATACTTACATTATCTTACCCTTCCTTATAACCTGTGAAAACATTTCAAAAACTTGGGATGAGCATAAAAAGCTCAGTAAGGGATATAAAAATACGGAAAGAAAACATTAGTCCATGTATACATAAGAATCAATGAAATCATACTTTACTCATAAAACATAAGCACTTTAACATACCTCATGAAATCATAAGATTTATGAATAACTCATAGATATCATAATACATAAAGGTAACTTGAGGTATTAATAACATTCTTACTTAGGGAGTAACCCTCATGGTTATATTTGGAATACCCATCACAGTATATTCCCTAAATATCTTCAGAGAAACCTTAGCGTTTAACTCCTTTGCTTTACCCAATGAATTGGAGATCTATCTCATGCACACCCACCCTTATTTTATCATAGAACCACCTGACTTCATAAACAATTCCCAAGAACCATAACATAATCGTATCACATAAAACATGCATAAAGGAAACATAAAATTTCCACATTTCAATCACAAGATATCAATACAACACATTGATATAATCAAAACATTATCAGAACCATTTTAAATACCAAAATAAAATAAAACTAAAACATGGTATTTATTTTTCATTTAAAAATGTTATGGCTTGTAGAGGAAGCTGAAACTCAAATAATGGTCACAGCGGCGGAGAAGTCGTTGTCGCCACATACATAAGAAAAAAACAATTCTTTTGTCGTTTAGTAAAATTATTTGTGTAAAAAGATTCATTTTGAATGAAATTAAAAGTCAAAAGGGTTTTATACACTGTATAAAATAAAGTCGTGTAGAAATCAAAAGATGCCTCAATGAAAGGTGATTGAGATGAAGTCCCGTACAAAGACGGTATCCTTAGATTAAGGGTAAATCAATGAAATAATTATGTGTCACAAATATAAATACACTCAATATAAGTGGATATTAAGTGTAAAACAATCAGAGGTCATCCACACATATTCATAGCACGACATAATCAAGAAGTAGAGGTTTAACCCAAAGAATTGAAATTGGGTTAAGAAGTTCACTTATAGAAATTCGACAGCCTAACAACGTCACTTTAAAATTCAAAAAATGAGTTTATGAGAGATAAAAAGGGTATCTCATCACTTGGACATAAATTTATAGCAATAAGGATATATAAGAACATATCCCAACATAAGAAGATGTAAATTAAGACCTAACAAAAATAAGTCTTTTAGAAAGAGGAGGGTGAAAGGTTCCCTTACCGATTTGGGTAACTTTCGAAATGTACACCCCATGAAAGAAAGATCATCTAATGAAGATTTAAATACCCATAAATTAAATTATATTACACAAAGAATAAAATCATGGTCAGTACATACACCACACAAAAGGAAATAGTGCAAAATGTAGCATGGATCTCATGGGAATAAAAAGTGAGATAAAAACCCCTTACCTTGTTGCAATAAATCAAGTCATATGACCAAAAGATAATAAAAATAAAATGAATCATAGAATACCATGAATATAAATAGAATCATGATAATATATATCAAATGGAAGTACATAATACACCACATGCAATAAATAAGTGGCGAACAATGGAAATCTCACGAAATTATAAGTGAGATAAGAAATCCCCTTACCTCAAGTCTAACTTGTCTTATTTGTTTCTTTATATTCCTGAATAATAAACCTTGGTCAATTTATAATTTCTTAAGGACTTACTTTAAATTTTATTATTCAATTCATATCACATATTATCATGTTATAATAATTATTTAATTATGTGAGTTCATATCATACGTTTTATCAATGTTTGGTACATGAGTAAAAAATAAACTTGTTTGAAGAGAATTTTCCATGTAGTTATAAGTAAATCATCTTCAGAATGATGTTTATGATTTAAATATAATATATATCCAGTATATATTTATTCCATAATGTTTGGAGATAAGAAATTAAATGTACTGTTCATGGAGACGGTAGATCGTACGTACGCATGAACGCTACTTTCATTTTTTATCATATTAATGGACTTTAAAACTAAATGAGACATAGATATATTATAATTAAAGTATAATATATATGTTATATAGGTAAAATAATTTCATTAATTACATTATTTATAAATTCCATGTTTGGCATGAACGAGTCACATCATCTGAGGGGGCGGTAGTCCACACTTCCTCAGATGAAATTATCGCATTTGTACAACATGAAAAGCATAAAGGTATGTTTTAAATATAAAATAAAGAAGAATAGATAGGGAATAAATATAATATATATCATATATAAATATATTTCCATCATAATGGCCACCATGAAAGATGTTAAAAGAAGATTGAACAATCATCGTTTCGTGAGGCAGTAATTCGCCACCCACAGAAACAATATGTTCTTTAACCATTAGACGGAGGTGTTTGTAAGTGTAGTTAGAATCCTTATCATAAAAACATCCTAGTATATTTATAATACTGGTGTTATTATGGGATTAAATAATAATAAGATAGTGGTGAGTGAATAAGGAAAATAAAATAAAGATACTCGAGAGAAGACATTACCTCTAAATCGGGTAACTCTTTTTTATTTGATCCAAAGGCTTCATTGGAAAGACTTCTGCCCAAAGTGAGCCTTCTAGGAGTTATAGAGAGATTTTTAGAGATAATATGAGTATAGTTTGGATGAGAAAAGGGCTTGAGAGGTGTGGGTAAGGTGGTATAGGTTGGGGCCTTTTATAAGAGGGAGGAGGGTCACTTTTGGAAATTCTTGAAATGTTACTTTATTATAAAATGGTTTTAGGATTTTAAAGGCCCCACAATGATATATTTCTAGGATAAGGTGATAAAGGTTATAAATCCATCCATCAAATAGGTTTTTGACAAGTGAAATTCTTATATTTTACCTCATATTTTCATTTTATTTAAATCGTTCATTAATGAGGTAATCACTACATCATCATGGTGTCATAAATAAATTTATTTATTTAATGTCTAAAAATTATAAAAAAATACCATGATGTGGGAAATATTTTTATCTTTCCAATGAATATTTATAGTCTAAGATATAATTTATGTAAACAAAATTAAATTTTTTTTACTTAGGTGTTACATAGTTCGGTTATATTTTCCTTTCTTTAAAAATAATATGATAAAAGGTCACTATCATACAAAAGTGATTCCATGGGGTCCCTAAGTTGGCACAAGGCATCCCATGGTCGTAAAGGACACAACCCATAGTATTTAGACACATGTTGGGGTCATTTTTTGTTATTATGATATTATTTTATTACCCTTAACTACCTGATTACTAATTAATCATGATAATTAAAGATAATTGTCGTCGTTACTATTCATAATGTCCAAAAACAAAAGAGTCTTAATTAAATAATTTGTAACTTATTATTCCAAATATGTAATCAATTTTACCAAATTCCAAACACAGAAATTTCAGTAATTAATTTAAAAATAATTCTCGTTGTCACAACCAAACACGGGTTTTTAAGAAGTAAAATTTATCAAAAGATTGACATGTTTTTACATCCAATTGAAAATTGAAATTACTTCCATTGAAAAAAATTGTATTAAGTGATAAAAACATAATTAAATTAAACTTTAAAACCAATTAAAAGGATAGTATAACTATATAATTAAATTAGATGAAAAACAGTTTTGAAGTAAAATGCAGTATTTTTCACTATTCATTAAAAATGAACATTTGTTAGAAAAATACCAAAAATTTATCTAATGTAAATTTGATATTCCAAATTCAAAAATTATTTCCATTTTACCGAATTCAAAAAATATAAGTTTCATTAATTAATTTTATAATTAATTCCCACTGTCAAAACAAATAACGTGTTTTTAAGAAACAATATCTATCAAAAGATTGACACTTGTTTATGTCCAATTTCAAAGTGAAATTAATTACAATGACCAACATTGAATTAAATGGTAAAAATATATTCTAATTACACATTAAAACCAATTAAAAAGATAATCTAACCATATAAATAAATTAGATTAAAAAGATGTTTTGAATTAAAATACAGCATTTTTCACTATTCATTAAAAATGAACTTTATTGGAAAAATAAAAAAAATTACACAAAGTACATTTTGATGTCCAGATTATAAAGAAGGATTTTATTTTTTCAAATATAACATATAAAATTGACAAAAAGTAGTTTTAAAAAGGGTTCGCCATCAAAAGGCGGTTAATCGGCCTTTTATAGAATATTAGAATATTTATTCTTAAAATTGGATTCATTTGCATTTTAAGCCTCTATAATTTATTTGGTAATTGTTAAAATATTTAAGAATCATATATAATCATTTTTTAGTTAGTTATGTTCATTCCCTCCATTGCTACGGCTAGGCGTTAACTACCATTTAAAATAATATTATTATATTATTAGCATGCAACGTAAGATTTCAAAAAAACTCATTGTTCCGTATTGGGTACGCCATCGAACATAACATTCCATTTAAAGTAATATTAACATTTTATTCACAAATATTAATAAATATGACAATATCATATTCTTTATTTACCTGGGATGTTACACAGGTGACCGGTTTAAGGTTGACCCGGGTTGGTTCATGATAGTGCAACCAACTCGAGTTTGGGAATTTTGGGTTTTCTCCTGGTTTTTATTTTGGGATTCATCCATAATCCACACCATTCAAACTTAACTAACCTATGTGCCTCCTAATAACCTCTCTTACTTCTCCAGGAACCTCTAAGTAGGATTTGGATAGATTACATGGTGGGTTCTTCCCCAAATCAAAAGGTTAGGTCTTTTCCTTCTTTCTCTTGTAATTTTATTTCATTTCCATCACTTATATCAAACCCTAGTTTACATGGGTGGGTGATTTTTGTTTTCTAGGGTTGTTTCAAATTAGGTATTTGGTCTATAAGGTTTTTGACACACCTCTTGAGGCCTTTTTGGTGGTTTTTATCAAAGGCAACATGGTTACACCATTGGAGGTTGGTGTTTACATTCCAATTCCTTTTATTAAATATTTCCATGGATTCTTGGTGAATTAAATGTGTTCTCGAATTAATTTAATGATGTATATGCTACATAGTTTGAATTTTAAAAGGTTTTCCAAACATGGTTGGGTTATTTTCCTTTGACTTAAATGGGTGAATGTTTAGATTCAATTGAACTTTGTTTCAAAATAGTGTTTTATTATTTCTTAGTTTTTGATAAAACTCAATTGGTGGTTTCCTTCAATAAAAATGATATTTTAAGGTGATTTGGTCCAATTTTGAATTATAAAGAAGGGTGTGCATATTTTAAATTTTTTACTTATTTTTAAAAATGGGTGTGTGTGTCCTCTTGAGTTGGTTATTTTGGATGAAGTATTTATTCTATTGGGAATGTTCAAGCTTTAATGTTGTTGATATGTTTTCCAGAATTTACCTTTTTTAAGGTGATTTTGAATGAGTATTTCTAAATTTGTTGCTTTTATTGTGTTTTTGTGTTATTTTTTATTTCCCTTGGAATGTTTTTTTGGTTCTAAATGGTTTGAAAAAGGTATTTCCAAAGCATATAATTTCTATGTATAAATAAAAATTTCATTGTTATCTTGTTTTTTACTATTTCTATTCTTTATAGTTTATTCTGTATTTGAGACCTACTATTACCCATTTTATATTCTTATGTGCATGTATTTTTAGTTATATGAATTTTGTTTTTTTTTTGTGTTTTTTGGTTTGGGGATCATATTTTAAGGTGATATTTTAGAGATGACATGTATATTATTGTCATGTTATGTTACCTTTGGGATTTGTGTTTGTAATGTGATTTATGTTGTCTTAATAGTGGATCACTTCCATTATTTATGACCAAACGAACCCTAGGATAATAAGTTAGGAGTCAAGGGATGTTAGATATACTCGTTGATATTTACACACTAGATATTATCCCCTAGTTGAATGTTATTATCTATATTGATGGTTTCACTAATGAGATTGGATGAGAGTGATTCACGTGAAAAAATGTGAAACCATTAACCTTCTAGTAGTTGGTTACAATTTTTCTCATCTATTGATTGAACCATTAGTTTCTAGTTTGTTTACATCATGATACATATACTATGTTATAAAACTTTATTTTGTATTGGTATAAAAGTCTCTTGCCTCTTATTTTGTGTCAATTTTGAAGTATTGGTTGTTAATGGTTGAGAATTAATATTTTAAGTCCTACCTTGTGTTATTACTACTATTTTTTATGAATCTATATGGATTATACTTTTTGTATTTTCCATTTACTTATAGTCATATTGAGTGAGTGAGTGAGTGTGTGTGTGTTATGTTTTCAAATGGGGAAAGAGGTGGACAATTTAAATATAATCCTTATGAAATTTTTATTTTAAAAACATTTTAAACCATGTGATGGTTTATTTTCAAAAGTGATGTTTTAAATAAAAATATAAGTCTTAACTTGTTTCTTTTTAAATTCTAGTAGTTTTAAAAATGTAATTTTTTGTTTTTAAAATGAATTTTCCTTGGTAATTCCTCATCGATGAATGCTTTAAATACTACGTGTTTTAAGAAAATAGTTTAAGGAATTTTTTTATTTCTATTTTGTATAAAGGAAATGAAATCTTATTTTTCTATTAATTTAAAACTAGTGGATTGGGTTTCTTTATAAAAAGAAATGTAATAGACTCATGGTGGTATCCTTCTAGCCTATAGATCAAACCCTGAATACTCATGTTTGTGGGTATGCAGTCTTTATGTTTTCTTTAAGTTCTCAGGTTATGACTTGTAGAATAGTTTTCTACCACTCTCCATTGGGAATTTGTTGATATTTGAGTTACGGTGATTACTTTATAGCCACATTGAGGTGGTTGGGTTTGTTTCTTAAGTTGGTTTGACTAGTTTGGTTCATGTGGAGTATTATCCTCTCTAACCTCTTGCTTTTTTTATATCCTTTTTCCTTATTTTGGTTATAAAATATTTGAGTAAAAATTTTGTTTCTTTTATATGAGAAAAATGTTTTATAATTTTTTTTATGCTTATTATTACTAAAATTTTGGTTAGAATTTATATTTATATCTACTTATTTATTTTGGTATAGTCATTTAATTTAAGGATACCTCATATCAATTTCCCTATTGGAAATTTTATTGATCTTAGTTTTTATTGGGGGTGAAATATTTACCATTAATTCACTTGTGATACCCTATAACTTATCTCCAAACCAAGGTGATTATAAATTTTCCTCAAACCTTATGGTGTAATGACTCAGAAGACATGTCAGGACATCCTAGGAAGTTCATTACAAAATAGTATCATAGGGCCTCTTATTATTTGGTTGGTAAAGGTATAAAAAAGATAAGACCATAAGTGCTCTTTTGGTGGGTGTAGAGGAGTTACTTTCTAGCTCTTACTTATTCTATATCTCAAGTTTCTATGGGTGGTTTTGTTTTTTCTTTTGAATTTTGGATTTACAATTATTTATTATTGATATATTTTGGCATGTTTTTCTACTACTCTAATTTATAGTAAGGCCCTGATAGATATCTTGTAAAATTACTAGTCTCAAAGAAAAAATGGAGGCAATATAGGGGTGAAAGGTTAAGTCTCATGGTCATTCAGTAAAATCATGCATAGGTTGTACAAACTATTTTGGAAAACTTCTAGAGTCACTCACATGGTTGGTGCATGGTTTCAAAAACTATGTGACTAAACTATGTTCAGTGGATAAATTTTTAACTTTTTTTGTCTTCCCTTCGATTCTTTTACCGTACTTGTGTTTTATATGGATTGTTTGTGAGTAATCAGGTGAACCTTTTGGCATTTTAATGCTCATTTGATTTTTTTAAAGAAATTTCTTATGCTTTGGTATTTAATTTTTTTAAAAAACCATGATTTAGTTATATTAGTTTATTTTTGAAAATGTTTTAAACTCTATAACAAATTATTTTAGTGGATCCAATGAATTTTTGGTTACAATGTTTTTTAAGGAAATAATTTCATATGATTTATACTTGATAGAATTCATGAAATGGTTCTATAGTGGTTATACTTTCCAAAGAATGTATTTCTTTATGAAAAAGTTAATGATTTTTGTGTGTGTGGTTCAAGGGGAAAATTTGGATTTCAAGAGGGGGGTTCATTTCATTTTTTGGCTTGAAATGTTTTAGGTTTTTTGAAATGGAACCTTGAAAGGAATTTTTTTAAAACCTTTTGGAGTTTTGAAATGGAATGAAATCCTTATTAGGAATTTTTTAAATGGGTCTATAAAGAGTTCTTTGTGATTTGGATTTATTCATTTTTTATACATTTTTTTAGAATTAGGATTGTTTGATTAAATTTTGTGTTTTAGTGATGTTTTATAATGGTAATCCTATAAAGTAATTGAAAAGTCAAGAAGGGAATATCTTGGGTAGTCATTCTAGATATTCAGTTGTTGTCTTCATAGTTTTAAATTTTCCAAGAATCTTGAGGGAGTGGAAGGTTCATGTCCTTCTCAGATCATGGATCATGCATGAGAGTTTATGAATCAGTATATTCTAGTTTTTTAATGTTTAAGGACCCCAGGATGTGACATAGTGGCTAACTATGGTTCAAGATATCTTCAAGCTGCATGGAACTCAAGAATACTCAAGGGAGAGGGTCACCACTCTTTTATTCAAAGGATTATATTTGGATTAGTGGAATAATTTTATCCATTCTTAGAAATTAGATGCTATATCTTGGGGATATTTCAAGGAAACTTCATCTATCAATTTTATCCTAAGGATGTATGAATTTCAAAGGTGATGAAATTCTTGAGAATCCATTTAGGAGATCATTCAGTGAAGCACTATGTGGAACATTTAACTAGACTGGTTCATTTCTCTTCTAAGTTGACCATTAATGATTTGATAAAGGTTTAGTTTTTTTCTTGATCTCTTTGTGAAGATCTCAATTCTATTGTGTTTCATTTTGGAATGACTAATTTTTTGTAAGTAATGTATAAGGCCTTCATTACTGAGGATTTTTTAGCAAGGAAACATGTGGCAAGTGGTTCTTCAACCCCATTGGGTGTCAATAAATATGACCTAGTTAGTAGGAAGTGGAATCTAGTTATGTTCTTATAATGTGGGGATTTTGAGTACATTAGACCCTTATATCCAATAGATTCAAGGACCTACCAACTCTATAGCCATATCAATCATATTAATAAGTTTTTTAAGCTAAATAGATGTTATAATAAGAAGTATTATACACATATTTAATCTGAATAGTGAATTTTATATTTTTTTCCATGGGAGATTTTGAAAAAAATTGGTTTTGGGAGTGTTCAATTTTTTATACCATGTTTTTAGACCTTATTACATCACCTAATTTCTTTTATTTTAATGGATGATAGAGATTTTGGATTTTTTTCATATTCTTAAAAGTGCCCAGTCAATGTAATTTGTATCACTGAGAGGGGGAGGGATGAATCAGTGATACTTTTTTCTTTTATTTTTCTTTGAAACAACCTATGCCTCCTGTTAAAGATTCAATTCCTTAATAAAAACAATTAAACCACACATCCAAAGGAACACAAGTATTTACAAGGTTCACTATTCAATAAGAATAGCTATGTCCTTGGTATGGTTTGGAAATGATCCAATACCACACAATCCACTATAAATTAATCCTTTGAATACAACAAGTAGGATATACCCTATCACTCATGTAGCACTATGTAAATAATTTCAATAGTGTGTGTGCACTCTCTTAGCACAAATAGGGTAAAAAAATTACTGTGTAACAACTCATGTTACTTGTGCTTATTTTCAATTCAACAAATGTATTCAATTTAAAACAATTATTCAATTTCTTACCCAGAAAAAGGTAAGAACTTCCTGGACTTTGTTAAGGAAAAATCAAGTTCGATTTTCCCAGTCCATTTTCCACAATCTAATTACTTCGAGTATGATTCTCCTTGATATGACTCTTCCAAGTATGATTCTTCCAGGTATGATTATTCCCAGTACGAAAAATATGTATTTGGAAGAATAAGGTAGAGATGAATCAGCACCACGTCAATTTTGAGTACTGAAAACTTAGTATGATTCTCTCAGTACGATTCTTCCCCAGTTCGGAAATCTCAGTATGAAAATACAAAATTCAATTATCTATCTTGATATGATGATCATTTGAATATGATGGAAAAGTGGAATATGGTAATCAACTGAGTATAATAATCACTGAGTATGATGATCAACTAAATAAAACATTGTGATATTGTCTCTTCTCTTTCACTTCAATCTATATTGAAAGTTTAAAAAAATCTCAATACAGAAATCCTCTTCTTATCTCTAAAAAACTTGGATATTCTCTCTCTTTTGTGGTGAATAGTACACCAGTCATCAGAAAAGTATTATGTGCTTTTTTCCTTTTATAGGTGACCCAAGAAAGATTTGGTGGGAATCCCAAAATCTTTCCAACTCACTTAAATGCACCTAAATCTCAATTTCGAATCAAATATCGAGTTCATTTCTACATCATCAATGCTTCTTGATTCTTCTTGAATCTTCTACAATCTTCACTTCTTCTTCAGACAATCATTTTCAATTTCAATCTGATGTCAATTTAAGAGTCTGATTTTTTGAAGTTGATTTCTTTAATAAAAAGCTTTATATCAATCGAATATATAAATTTATGAAGAAATGGATAACATTCTGAATGTTAAATACAATCATTCTTTTGAATACCAAGATCCCCCTTGATAGAATATTCAGCAAACTCCCTTACAAACCACTTTTACTTATTCACTTATACTCTTGACCCAGTTGGAAACCTATAAAGTAATTCAACCCTTTTGAAATGGTCGACTACGTTGTTGATCTCATTATTTGCTTCTCTTTTCATTCATCGGTCTCAAGAAATTTCTTCTCTAAATACGATGACATCTAAGTCCAATTAGTAGCTTCTTTCTTTTCTAAATATGATACCACTTAAGACTTCTTTATCTTTTCCCTTAAACATCATTCTAATGCCTCGGAATACATTTGAGGATTAGGTGCTATAGTTCCTGACTTACATTTTCCATAAACTTTATTCTCATTCCTTTGAATACATTTTCGGATTGTCTTATATAGTTTCTTACTTACAATTGAAAGTATTAAAACTTTTCAATCATCCAGCAACCTATTTCTTTCCTTCTCAGCCCGAATCTGATTGTCATGAGTATGATATTTCTGAGTACGATTGGCTTGGATATGATTATACTAGGTACGATATTTTGAGTATGATTCCCAAAAACCTTTTCTTCCTTTCCAAATAGATTTGATTATTATGAATACAATAGGTAGAGTCTCTATCTTATCTTCCACCTATATATTATTAATCTGGGTAAAATTATTTTCCAATTGGTAGAATCTCTTTATTCTCTTCCACTTGAATATGATATATCTGGGTATGATTTGGAATACCAATTTTCTATTTTATTCCATAAATATTGCATCATAAGTTATTCAATCAACTTATGATTTATATGAAATACAAATTAATAAAGTATCATCACATTTAATTTTATCGTAGTCATGAATACTCCGATACAATCACTTCTTTAATACCAGATCCAAAGTGAATCTGATGTTCATTTACTTACAACAAGATACATTCTCCATGCAACTGATTCTATCATTCCATATTATGATCAATTACTCATTATGATCTTCTCTCATTCCAAACCCAAGGTGAGTCTGATAAAAACCTTTTCTTCCAAATACCTTCTTCTTGTTACAATAGAAAAACTGAGTCCAATTATTTTGAAAGCATGAGTCTGATTCTATTGAAAACAATGTTAAATATGATTTCCACTAAAAACAAAGTAAGGCAGTTTCCCATTCGTCTTCAATCTACAACTTTCTTGAAAACAAAAGACAACATTTGAAAACAAACACCTTCCTCTTCATGTTGGTCTTAAAAATCTCCCCATATGGATTTTTTTTCAACTAAGTTTCATAAATCATTGAACTTTTTATCCTTAATAAATTGATTACTTATCCATAATTATAATCCTATGTGAGCTAACTCATTTTCATAAACAAAAATCATTGACAGCAAAACCATGTTGTCAAAAATTAGTGATTATGACAACCTTTTTACTTTTCCATCCTCTACTCTTCTTCAACCTCATATTTTTTTCATCCTCCATAGAATAAAAAATAATTTATTTTCCTAAAACCACTACAAAAAACAATTAGGATATTTCACTCACAAAATAATTCTGAATTCATAGATTACCCACAACTCCTCCTTTTTTCATGCATCAAATAGATAGATTAATGAAACAATTCATTCTCCCCCTTCAAAAAACTATCCAAAGGTAATATGAGATAGGGGATAGAAACACATACCTAAACCTTGAATAGAGAGAGTTTGGAAACCCTTGTTCAACCTCAATTTAGAAAAGGATTCCTTCGGTAAAGGTTTTGTGAATATGTCTACAACTTGTTCTGATATTGAAACATACTCCATATTTAAATTATTCTTCTCCACATGCTCTTTGATAAAATGATATTTTATATCAATATGTTTTGAATGAGAATATTGAACTAGATTCCTGGTGATATTGATTGTACTTTGATTATCACAACCCAAGAGCAAGGGTAACTTCACTTCAAAAAGTAAATCTTCCAATTGAGTTTTTGTCCACATAAGTTGAGTAGTGGCTTGAGTGGTAGCAATATACTCAGCTTCAACCATACTAAGAGTTACTAAATTCTATTTATGTTAATTCCAATTAACACAATTCATTCCCAGAAAGAATACTCCTCCAGATGTGGATCTTTTATCATCAACATTTCCTACCCAATCAGTATCTGAATACCCAAACAAATCAATACTATCTGAGCTTCCATACCTGATTCTGAATTCTTTTTTTCCTTTGATGTATCTAAGAATTAATTTTATAGCAAGTAAATGTGATTCTTGTAGATAAATCTAAAAATTTTCACATAAGGTAATAGCATAAAAAATGTCGGGTATTAAGGAAGTCAAAGACAACAAAATTCCTATCAAATTTCAGAATTCTTTGTGATCAACTTCTTTTCCTTATCCATATTTAGATAACATTGTGCCCACTGAAATAGGTGTAGAAACAGGTTTTGAATTTTCCATACCTAACCTCTTAATAAGTTCCTTAACATATTTTTCTTAATAAAGAAAAATTTATTCCTTCCTTTGTCGTATTTGTAACCCAATAAAGTATTTCTTCAAAACCTTTTTCATTTCTTCAAAAAAACTTTCAAAACTTCTTTCATAATTCCTAGAAAAGATAATGTCCTAAATATAAACAATTATAATGAGGGAACACTCTTTATTTTCTTTGATGTAGAGATTGTTATCCATTCTTCCTTTCTTAAATCTCATCTTCCTTAAGAATGTATCTAATTTGGAATACCATGCCCTCAGAGCTTGTTTTATCCCATACAAGGTTTTATTTAATCTACACACATAACTTTCATCTTTCTCAACAAAAAATTCACAAGGTTGATCAATGTAAACTTCATTGTCAAGAACACCATTTAAGAATGTGGATTTAACATCCATTTGAAAAATATTGTAACCTCATTGTGAAACAATAGTAACAAAGATTCTAATTATTTATAATCTTTCCATCATTGTAAAGGTTTAATCAAAATAAATACCTTCAATTTTTTAATACCCTTTGTATATCAATATTTCTTTGCTTCTTATCACTTCACCTTCTTCATTCAGCTTGTTCTGGAAACCCACTTTGTACCAATAATGTTTTTGTTTTCTGGTTTGGGTATGAGTTCCCATGTATCATTATTTTAAATTTTATCCAACTCTTCATTCATGGAATAAACCCATTCTGGATTCTCAAAAGCTTATTTCACATTATTATACTCCACTTTTGAATATAAAGAAGTGTGTGTAATTTCATTTTTTTTTTCTTCTTGTTTTAACATTCTGATGTTGATCACCAATTATATTCTGAGATTCCACTTGCTTCCTCAACCTTGGATGAGATTTTCTAATATCTTCATCATCAATAGAAATAGATGAGTCTATTTATTGTTCTTGAGTAGAAATAAAATTGTATGTATCCTTGTCATAATTGATTTCTTCAAATTGCTAAACTTCATTTTCTTCTTGAATATGTTTTTCTTTCTCACCTATTTTAATTAATTTCACATCAAAAAAATTAAAAATTATTTTTGTCACTTTGATGAATAATCTATATCCTACTCTTTTTAGAGAATAGCCAAGAAATATTCCATCCTTACCTTTATTCTCAAACTTTCCAAAGTTTCCACCTTTATTCTTTATGACACAAGGACTCCCTAAAACTATTAAGTGTTTCAAACTTGGAGTTTTTCCATAAAATAATTTGTATGGAGTCATACCTGATCTTGGCCTATAGAAACATTAGTTTTGAATATAAATAGTAGTACTCATGGATTTCCTCCAAAAGTAATGAGAAAGACCATATTCAAGTAACATAGTTATTCCCACTTCCACCAAACTTATATTCTTTCTTTCAGTAACCTCATTTTGTTTAGGAGTGTATAGGGAACTATACTCATGCCAAATTCCATACTTATCAAGATAGATTTTAAATTTTTCACTTCTATATTCACCACCATTGTTTGTTCTCAACTTCTTCACTGAACAATCACATTCATTTTCTACTTTCCTTCTGAAACTTTTGAATATTTTTAGAGAATATGATTTATGTTTCATATACATAACACAGGTAATGTGAGTAAAATTTTTAGTAAAATTTTCAATGAAATTTGTGAAGTACATATCTCTATTTGTTTATTTTTTGCTAATTGTCTCACAAATATCAGAATGAATGAGCTCCAGGGGTTTTTTTGAACAAATCCTAACTTTCTTATGCACTAAATTTGTAATCTTTCCCTTCTAAAAAATAGAGAAACACTAATCTCTTCTTCTTGTAAAATCAAGAATGTCTCTTTTAGATAACTTGCTCAGGTTTCTTTGACACATGTGACCTAGCCTTTTATGCCATAATTGATTCTCTTCTACCATACTCATGTAACAAGATTTTTTTATTTCACCAACTTTAAACAAGTTCCCTTTTGTATGTTGGCCTCTTGTAACAATATTTCCATCTTCTTAACTTTTCAAAAAAAAATCCATCTTTTATTAAGATAATTTTATTACCCTCATCCCACAATTGTGAAACACTTAGAAAATTGTGTTTCATCCCATCAACATACAAAGATTTCTTGTATTTCATATTTTATTTCCAATGATGGTTGATCAAACACCTTTAATTTTCAAGGATTCATCATTACCAAATGTCACTATTCCTTCTTTAAAGTCTTTCACATTCTTTAAAAATTTTAAATATTCTGTCATATGATAATAACACCCACTATCAATGATCCAAAGTTATTCTCCTTTTGTAGCTTTCAATGCAGTTTCAACAACAAGAGCTTTTACTTCTACCATTTCTTTCTTCACCTTCAGCTTTTGAGAATTGTTAAGAATCTTTTGTTGTGCCAAAATAAAATAAAAAGATATTTTTTTGTAAGGTGTATGGGTTGTTCACATATTTCACAAATATAATCCAAAGTTTGTAACTATTATCAATCTTTACTCCAACATTTTCATGTTTGTTTAAAAAAATCTTCTCAAACTTCTTCTTTTGAGGGAATTGTCACCCCCTCAAGCCTTGATTTTCCTAACTTATGGAATAATAGTGATTTTTTTGGTTGAACCAACACATATTTTTTGTATTTTTGAATCCACCACAATAATAGAAATGACCATAAAATAAGTATTTCCTTTGAAACTTTCATACTATCCATAATTATGAATACGTTTCTTATCCAACTTCTTCTCTTTATATTCTAATCCATAAAGCTCTCTATTATCAATCAAATTCCTCATTTTATTTTCTTCTTTATCAAAACTATAAGTATTTGAAGATTTTATAAACTCACATTGTTTCAAACATTTTTAAACTCAAGTTTATTTGAGACTTCTGAATTTCTAACTTTTTTGGTCTTGTCCACATACATAACTTTCCCAGTATTCTAAATTTTAGAAAATATCCCATATTTATTATTTCCCTTTAAAGGTAACTTTTTTAACCTTCTCCAGTTTCTCATTATGAGAACTTTTACCAACTTCAGTAATAGAGTTTTGTATACTTGTATTTCTCCATTCATCTTTAGAAAGTTTTTTTTGGAAAAGTTTCAACTCTTCTTTTTTTTTTCTTCATCTTAACCTCTAGATGCTCATTATGATTTTTTTATTCCTCAATAGATTTCTTCAAGTCATCAATCTTTTTCACCATCCTCACTTTATTATTATAAAAACACTCTTGATTACTTTTTTAGGAACATTTATATTCTAACTTTTTTTTTCAATCCTTCTAATATTTCTTAGACATTATTTCAAATCTTCTTTAAAATGATGTTCAAGTTGAGTTTCTTCTTCTTCAGAACTATTTATTCCAAATTATTCATCATTAATTATTGCAATAAAAGTATTTTTAATACCATACTCAAATGATTTTTCATATTCAAAATCATTCCCTCATTCCTCTTCATCTTCAGACAAGAAACTTCTTATTTTGGATTTTAATAACTTTCTTTCCTTCCCTGTGGATTTTTATTTTTCTTTGTCTCTCTATTTCTTCCATGATATTCTTGTCTTTATTTCTTCTTCACCACTATCCTCTTATTTCTTTTTTCAATTACAATTGGAAGAAAAGTTCCCAACCGATCCACATTCAAAATATTTCAAGGTAAGTTTCCATTTGTATTTCTTTGTACCTATTTTCACATTTTTAGAAAACAAGGATAAAATATTATCAAGATTTTTATATACCTCATCTTCAGAACTGGATTCTCCATCTTCTTCATTAATAAGAATATTTTTTGTCTTTTATTTATTTTCAGCCTTGAAATACATTTATCTATAAACCTTTTTTTTTATTTTCATATATTTCTCCCTTCTCATTTCATAAGCAATGAGAGTGCTATGCAAATAATCAAGAGATAATGTTTAGGGATATTTGTCTTCCAATGAAGAAAATTTTACAGGAAAATTATTAGGAAGGATTCTCAAAATATTTTCAACAACTATAGAATCATCTAATTTCTCACAAAGATATCTAATTGTACTAATAATGTCATTTATCCTGGTAAAGAAGTCCCCAATAGATCTGTACTCACCCATATTCAAGTCTCCATACTTCAATCTCTAGATTTAAAGTTTTTCCTTCTTAAATTTCATATTACCTTCATATATATTTTTAAATATATCCCATATACCTTTGGATATGGAAACACCTTTCACCCTTAAGAATTCACTTTCAGAATGTGATGATAATATATCATTCTTGTCCCTTTTACCATTCTCCATATTATTCTTATCAATAGATGTAAGAGGAGATTTAAAATAAATATGAGGAAACCCATCTATTGTAGCTTAAAAAACATCATATCTAATAGACATAAGATAAGGAAACATGATATCTTTCCAAATATGATAATTCTTTCCATTGAAAACCAAAATAACTTTACTGTTCACACAATTCAAATTCTCCATCAGTAAAGAATAAGTGAAGGGAACCCCCTATGATACCAGTTGAAAGTGACAAGTAAATATAATTGTATCACTAATAGGGGGAGGAGTTAATTATTGATACTTTTTTCTTATATGTTTCTTTGAAACAAACTTTACCTCTTGTTAAAGATTCAATTCCTTACTAAAAACAATTCAAACACACATCCAAAGGAACATAATTATTTATAGGGTTCACTATTGAATAAGAATAGCTACATCCTTATTATAGTTTGGAAATGATCCAATACCACAAAATCCACTAGAAATAAATCCTTGGAATACAATGATTAGGATATACCCTTTCACTCATATAGAACTATATAAAAAATTCTAATAGTTTTTGTGCACCCTCTTAGCACAAATAGGGTAAAACAATGATTATGTAACAACTCATGTAACATGTGCTTCTTTTCAATTCCATAAATGTATTCAATTGAAAACACTTCTTCAATTTCTTACCCAGAACAAGGTAAGTACTTATTGGAATTTGTTAAGGAAAACTAAGTCTGATTTTCCTAGTCTGATTCCTCTAAGTACGATTCTCCTTGATACTATTCTTCCAGGTATGATTCTTCCAGGTAAGATTCTCCCTAGTAAGAAGAATATGGCTTTTATAGAATATGGTAGAGATGAATCAACACCACTTCAATTCTGAGTTCTGAAAACTCAGTATGATTCTCTCTGTGATTCTTCCTCAGTCCGTAAATCTCAGTACAAAAATCCTGAATCTAATTATCCAACCCGATATAGTGATCATACAAATATGATTGACAAGCCAAATATGGTAATCTGCAAAGTAAAATATTCACTAATTACAATGATCATCTGAATAAAATGTTCTGATCTTTTCTCTTCTCTTTCACTTCAATCCATCAAAACATTTTCAACAAAAATTTCAATACTGAAATCCTATTCTTCTCTCTAAAAAACATGGAACTTCTCTCTCTTCTAAAGTGAATAGTACATCAGTCATCATAAAAGTACAATTTAATTTTCACCTTTTATAGGCGACTCATGATAGATTTGGGGGGAATCCAAAAATATTTCTTGCTCACTTAAAATCACCTAAATCTCAGTATTCCCTAAAATCTTGAGTTCATTTTTGAATTCATCAACACTTATAGATTCTTCTCGAATCTTCTACAATCTTAAATTCTTTTTCATACTTTCATTTCCAATTTCCTATATAATTTAAATTCATGAGTCTAATTTTATGAAGCTGATTTCTTCAATAAAAAGCTCTATATCAATTGAATATATAAATGTATGAAGAAATGAATACCATTTTTAATGCTAAATACAATCATTATTTTGAATACCAAGATCCACCTTGACATCATATTCAAAAAAACTCCACTTAAAAATTGCTTTTACTTATTTACTTATACTCTTGTCCTAGTTGGAAACCTACCAAGTAATTGAACCCTTTTGAAATGGTTGACAACATTATTGATCTCATTCTTTCCTTCTCTTTTCATTCATCAGTCTCAAGAAGAAGTCGCCATGAAGGTGGGGTGGCGATTTCAAATTCTCTCCCGCCCGACGTTCCGGTGACCACGGAGGTAGCTCCTTCCTCCGATCCAGACCCTCCGGTGAATGGTGTCGGTCAGGCTAGGCCCCCGGTGCTCTCTTACAAGGAGTTGTTCCTTCATCAATGGCTAGTGGGTTCAGATATGGGGTAGAATGTTGCGGCGGTGGCCCCTGTGGTGGCAGCTTCTTTCATGGAGTTAGGGCACCTAGTGATCAAGTTTTATGCGTCTTCCTTTGTGGCGGAGGCTATGGATCTTCATTGGATTCTTGTTGCACGGTTTGGCATGGACAAGCCTCCTCTATCTCTCTTTTAGGAGTGTGTTCGGCGTTGGGGCCTTGATCTGCCGGCCTCAGTTTCTCATTTGGGTCGCAAATCCTTCCGTGTTGTCTTGGCATCTAGAGCAGATTTTGTCAATGCATGGTGCAGGAGTCCCCGCTCTGTGGGATGCTGGCGTTTCTCCCTTTCGCGGTGGTCAACGGATGCGCACCATGGCCGTGAGAGCTTTAGTGCTGTAGTGTGGATTTCTCTTCCCAGCCTTCCCCTACCCTTTATGAATGAAGATTTTCTCAAGGTCATTGGGGATTCATTGGGCCAATACCTATGCGCGAATCTTCGCACTATCTGTCTGTCCGAGGCTTCGGTGGCTCGGCTTTGCGTGGAGATGGATCTCAGCTAGTCACTTCAAAATCATCTGGTTCTTAGGATAGAGGGAATGGAGGATCATTAGAAACCTCTTGTTTATCCAGTCTACCCAAGGTTTTGTTCTTTCTGCCACATCTCTGGTCATTCCCTACAGGTATGTCGTAAGGCTCGCTCAAAGGGTATTAATCACAGTTTTTGGTCAAGTTCCCCTGAGCAGCCTCATTCAGATGGAACTATGAACTCACAAGGAGTAGTGATCTCGGGGCCCCTTGATCAGGGTGTTGTGGCTTCTTATTCTAGCCAGGTAGGGGAGGAGGGTTCCCTTACTAGGTTTGGTCTCATTCCCATGCGGAATTCTAGTGGTGATGATCAAATTCAGGATTTAGAGGCTGCCCCTCTTGTCCAAGGTTTGGATCTCATAGGGATCCTCCTTCATATGAATTTTCTGGCAGAACAATGGATCCCCAAGAATCCCTGTTTTCCCATTTTTACCTTCATTTCTTGATGGAAGGAGAAGGAGGTTTGCATGTCTTCTGAATCGAGCGGGATGAAGTTATTAACCCGGGGTTCATGTCCAGTGGAGTTGTCCCTCTTGGCATACCCTGTGGCTCCCCCAGATGAAACTCTATCAGCACCATTCACTGCCTCACCCCCTAAGCCTCCTAATATGTCTCCTGAATAGAGTACTGGGCCAGTTGGTTTGTTTGATTCTCCAAAATTCATAGGTAGGGTGTTAGCAAGGGGTGGTGCTTTTTCTATTCCACCTTTCTCACTGGCGGCGCCAGGGGTTACTACTAGAGAAAGAGCCAGAGCTGAAGTTAACCTATGTGTGTCAATTT
This sequence comes from Viscum album, assembly GCA_963277665.1. Classification (NCBI taxonomy): domain Eukaryota; kingdom Viridiplantae; phylum Streptophyta; class Magnoliopsida; order Santalales; family Viscaceae; genus Viscum; species Viscum album. The sequence continues at coordinate 1,189,551,301 of OY728164.1, forward strand.
CTTCTGATGGAAAGTGTCGAGAGTCTGGGGACAATTCTAGACAGATCCTGTTTAACGTTTAAAGCCTTAGTGTGGAATAGTCGTGGTTTTGGAGCCAGGGTCAAGTCCGAATTTCTTTCCAATGAATTGGTTAACAAGCAGGTCTCCCTGGTGGCCTTTTTGGAACCAAAACATGCTCCCTGTAAGATTTTTGAATATTCCCAAAAGCTTAAGGTTCATGGTTTTTTACATGGGGCTCCTCTCAACTCTCACATTTGGATCTTCTGGAAGGATCACATACGTGTGGACCTCATTAGTGCATCCGGCCAGGCACTGAATACTAAGATATATGTGGGGCTTTAGGAGTTCTTCTTCTCCTTCATATATGCCAAGTGAAACCCATAGGATCGTGGGGTGTTATGGGGTGATCTGGAAGGTTTCAACCCAGAGGGCGCCCCCTGGGTCGTCTGCAGGGATTTTAACATCATGGATAGTTCATAGGAGAAGAAAGGGGGCGGAGCGTTTCCCAATAATTATAGTCAGGATTTTGTCTCCTTCATGTCTAGAATTGGATTGCTAGATGCAGGGTATGAAGGAATTATTTTCACCTGGTGTAATAATCAACAGGGGGAGAAGATATTATGGTCGTCTTGATAGATGTATGATGAATGAAGCGGCCATTGCTATGTTTCCGGATTCCAAAGTCACTCATTTGACAAGGAGTCTCTCAGACCATTCTCTGTTACGTATCTCACTTCGTGAAGGTGCAATGCGGGAGGACCATGTCTATTTATCAGAGTCATGTGTACAGGAACCGGGGTTTCTGGAGGAGGTCAGGGGAGCTTGGGACATTCAACATCGGGGGAATCCTTGGATTACCTTTCACAATAAGCCCAGGTGGGTCAAGAATAGCCTTCGATAATGGAGGAAAACCATTCCTGATCGTAACCACAATGTTGTTGGAATCAGTGAGGAGGTGGACAGACTAGAGTATAGACTGGAACAAGCATGGGATGAACCATCCTTTACTGAACTTAGAGTGAAGAAAGATTCCTTAGCTGATATTCTAATGAGACAGGAAAGGCTGGAAAGAGAAATTTCTTGGGTGAGATGGCTTTGGGAGGGAGATCAGAACTCAGGGTACTTCCATGCTTTCATTAAAGAGAATCAGATAATACAGAGGCCAAACATTTGGAGGGAGGACAAATCCTTTTCTTCTGATCGTGAGGAAATTGGGGCTTTGGCAAATGCAGAGGTTCATATTCTAATGGTTGGTCCAAATCCGAGCATGGCAGGGGGATACACTAGGGGGAGGAGTAGTTTTTTTAGGGTATTCCTACTATTGTTTTGGGGGTCATTGATGAGGGCATGAGGAGACTTCTGGCTGAGGACGATGTGCATGAGGCAGTTTGGTCTTTGAACCTGGACAGTGCCCCGGGTCCTGATGGTTTTCCTGGGTCTTTTTACAGGGTGACTTGGGACAACATTAAAGGTGATCTGGTTCGTGTTATCCAGGACTTCTTTCAGGGGGGTCTCTTCCTCATATTTCTTGTGCAACCAAATTGGTTCTTATTCCTAAGGTGAGTAATCCTTAGTACATTGACCAATACAGGCCCATTAGCATTTGTAACTCATCATACAAAATCCTGGCCAGCATACCCAATAGGAGAATGGCCACCCACTTGGATTCATGGATTAATCCTGAGCAGAATGGATTCATTAAAGGTAGGTCAATCCAGGGTGCGATCAGTTTGGCCCAAGAAATGACAAGTGGGATCAATAACAAGTCCTTTGGGGAAAATCTTGTGGTCAAATTGGATATGAGCAAGGCGTATGATAGAATGGAATGGTGCTTTGTCCTAAAAGTTTTAAAGTGCATGAGATTCTCCAACTGGACAATTGATCTCCTCTTTCTTTGCTTTATCTCAATGTGGATCTCTACCTTGTTCATGGGTAAACAATTTGGATTCTTCAAGGCCTGTCGGGGTCTTAGGCAAGGGGAACCTTTATCTCCCACCATCTTTATTCTTTCTCAAAGTTCCTTTAGCTGCTACATCAACAAGGGCATTGACACAGGGCAAATACTTCCCTATAATAACAGGAATACCATGAGAGGCATCTCACACTTGATGTTTACCGATGAAACAGTCCTGTTTATTAATGGTAGTAGAAGATCAGTGAAGGGGTTGAAGAGATTTCTTAAGGAATATTTCAAGTGGAGTGGATAGGTGGTGAATTCCGACAAGAGCCTCTTCTTCACAGCAAGGACTGACTCTCTGAGGAGGGATTAGGACTTAAGAGCCAGATTGAATATGAACAAGGGACTTTTTCCCATGGATTACCTTAGAGCACCAGTCAGCCCATCTTTCCTCAGGGTGAAGCATTTTGATAAGCTCACTAGAAAACTTACTAGGCGTATTTAAAACTAGAAAAACAAGTTTTTATCCTTTGGAGGTCGCATCACCCTAGTTAACTGTGTGTTAGTCTCTATGATGATGCATGTTTTATCTGCCCTGAAGGTTTTGAAAACTGTGATTTCAAACTTGGACAGAATAATGGTGTCCTTTATATGGGATGGGCATATGGAAGGCTTCCATCATTGGGCTTCAGGTAAACGGTTGTCTAGACCCCTTTCTGAAGGGGGAATTAATTTAAGGACCTTGTCCTCAACCATTCAAGGACCACATGCCAAGCTTGCTTGGGAGGTCCTGGAAAGCCGAACTCTTTGGGGTAGAACAATGCAAAACCTCCACAGCCTTAATGGGACTAGAAAGAGAAGGAACCCCTCAAATATATAGAACTTGGTTCAACTGCATCTGGAAACTCTACAACAATATTCTCAATGGATTATCGGAAGGGGGAACATAAACTTCTGGCAGAAGGATTGGGGGGTAGGGAGGCTGTGGTTCCCGGGCTGTCCATCTCCAGATATTACCTTCAAAGAAGCTTCCATCCATATGAGGTTCCTCAAGGCCATCCTTGACGACAACCAAATGGAGATGTTTAACTCTATAGTTTCAAATGATGATGATGACTAGTTATTTTTCACAGGTACCTCATTAGGTGATTTCTCCATCAAAGACTTCGATAATTTGACGAGGGAGGTGGTGAACGTCGATCGGTGCGGGGAGATTCTGTGGTGCAAAGTGATCGCTTCCAAATTCAACTTTTTAATGTGGAGAGTGAGACACAAGGCTCTACCAACGGATGCTAACCTTCAACGAATGGGAATCCTAACGGTTTCCTGGTGCTGGTGTTGCAGGTCTCCGTGCACAGAATATGTGGGGCATCTTTTTTATGAAAGTGAATGGGAAAGGGGGGTTTGGCAGATCTTCAGGGTCTTTTTTGGATGTAATGGCTATGATGGTAACTCTGAGGACTTTCTTCATTCCTGGTTTAGGGGAGCTGGAAACCAAGGTGCTGAAAGGAAAGCAAGGGCACTCATTCCCACTACTGGGTGTTGGACTATATGGCAGCCCGGAATAACAATCTCCACAGTAAAGGCTTGGTCTCTTAGGTCAGTATTCACTTCAGATTGAAAAACAACATGCTGGATCTGCTTAGGATGTCCCCAGACTACAAGTCTTCTCCCTCCATGTGCGCCATTGCTGCTGGTAGCACTGAAGATCATTGGGCCGACCTTCCTAATCATGGGCAGTGGGTGAGATGGTGGCCACCGATACAGGGATTGAAAATTAATGTTGATGGTTCGCTGATCAGAGGGGACATGCAGGGAGGGGGCATTGTGCGTGACCAAACCGGCTCTATATATGCAGTGTTTTCTTCTTCGTTTGGGGGAGGCGATGCACTTCAGGCAGAATCTCGGGCTATGGAAGCCAGTTTGCAGATGTGTGTGTGCAAGAATTTGGTGGTGTCTTCGGTGGAAACTGATTCCTTGGTGTTGTTCAATGCGCTGCAAAATAGAGGCAAGATTTCATAGAGCATTATTTATACAGTCAGGCGATGTCAGGCTGTTATAGGGGCGTGCATGGAGATCTTTCATACCTGGATGGAGGGCAACATGTTGGCAGACTTTATGGCATCTATGGAAACATCAAACAATACTCTTTCTTCCTTATCATCTTTGGGGTCATTTCCTATTAAAGGTTTGAAGTTTTTCAAAAATGATGCTTTGGGGTTGCATTACTTTAGACCCCCGTGAATTCTTTCCTTGTATTGGGATTATTGATTTTAATAAAAATGTTAACTTTCAAGTCAATCTTAAGAAATTACTTCTTTGAATATGATGCCATTTGAGTCCAATTGGAAGCTTATTTCTTTTCTGAATACGATACCACTTAAAACTTTTTTCTCTTTTCCCATAAAATTCATTCTCATGCCTCTGAATACTTTTGAGGATCAGCTACTATAGTTCCTGACTTAAATTTCCCATCAACTTCATTATCATACCTTTTAATAAATTTGAGGATCATCTGCTACAACACCTAACTTAAAATTTAAAGTATTAAAACTTTACAATCCCCTACCAAACTATTTATTTATTTCTTAGCCTGAATCCTATTATCATTAGTACAATATTTCTGAGTAAAATTGGCCTGGATATGATTATCCTAGGTATGATCTTTTGAGTATGATTCCCAAAAAACTTTTCTTCTTTTCCACCCAGATCCGATTAATATAAGTACAATCGGAAACATCTCTATCTTCTCTTCCACCTGGATACGATTAATTTGGGTGTGATTATTTTTTGATTGGAAGCATTTATTTCTTATCTTCCACTAATATATGATATATCTGGGTTTGATTTAGAATACCTATTTTCAATTTTCTTCCATCAAGATTGCATCATAAGTTCTTAAATAGACTTATGATTTGTAGGACCACGGGACACCCTAAGAGGGGAGGGGTGAATCAGGGTGTCAAATTTTTCTTTTAAACTGATGGATCTTGTTCCCACATTGGTAGGAACTAGTTTAACCTGTATAATGGATATGAGAAGCAATCAAACATTCACATGCAAAGAGAAAACACAACACTTTTTACTTGGTTCACCACTAAGGGCTACTTCCAAGGAGCATACTCCGAAAGGTTTTCAGTCGTACCAAATTCCATTATTCTTCACTAGTTGTGGATTACAAAGGTTCGGGAACAGTTACTCTATCCCAGGCTCACTACCTTTACAACTGTTCAGGGATAGCCCACTGCGTCCCTCAGGTCACTCCCGTTAACTCCCCCTAACTCACTGCCTTTGGTGAAGTCCCAAACAGTTTATAGACGTGAAGGTCTCTTCAATAGATTTTCATTGAAGTCTTTGCCTCTGCTTAGCACGAGACACTGCTTACATCGAATTCCAGAAATGATGCACTTGTACGCACTGAACCACTGAACCGGATAACCAAAACAAGTTTCACTGACAATTGCGCACAACACCAACCCTTTGCGTGTAAGACCTTACTATTGTGCACAATATTTCCTTTTCATGCAGAAAAATATTTCGTGCAACAACACCCTTTTTCGTGTTGCCCGGAATTTTTCACGCACCTTAGATTTTTCACACAAACCGGAATATTTTGTGCAGCATGAAATTTTTTGTGCAGCCTGGAATTTTTCATGCCGCTCAGAATTTTTCACACTGGACCCTTTACGCGAACCTTTTATATGCATTAGACCTCGTATCTTCTCTAAATCTTCAACCATATGTAATGAGGGGGGTCACCTCTTATTTATAGATATCTCAGACCCTCGCACGCAAAACCCCCCGTGGCACATTTGGCATGTAATATTTCGCACAGGTACTGTTTTTCATGCACATCTCCAAATTTTTCACACAACCCATGCCTTTTCCATTTTTTGACATTCTGATTCTGAAACACTATTTGTGCGAAAAAAAACTTGATCCACTATTTCACGCACCACACTATTTTTCGCGCCCAACTCAAATATTTCACGCACATCCCTCCATTTTTTCGTACCACTTCCTCTTTTCCCACACCTACTTTTACCAACAATACATGTCTTCATTTTCCGATTTTGAGACCCAAAAATTTGGCAAACACTAGGAAAAAGCGCCACCTTCAATACTATTGTCTGCTTAAACTGTATGATCACTTTACTGGCACACATTCTAAACTTCCACTGAGGATTGACAGCAAACAAAACCCACACTCCAATTCATGCACAGAATATCCATGGTTCCAACATGATTTATGTGAAATAAAAATCAGTAAAGCATCATCACATTTAATTTTATCATTTTCATGAAGACTCTGATTTGATCACTTATTTCATATCGGATCCAAAGTGAATTTGATGTCCATTTACTTCTAGAAAGATACATTATCCATGTGACTGATTCTCTCATTATAAATTATGATCAATTCCTCATTATGATCTTCTCCCATTCTAGACCCAAGGTGAGTTTGATCAAAACCTTTTCTTCTAAATAGATTTTTCTCGTGACGATGGATAAAGTGAGTCTGATATTTTTGAAATAACAAGTCTAATTATTTTGAAAATAATGGTCAATATGATTTACACCAAAAACAAATTAAGGTTATTTCCTTTTAATCGTTCTTCTTTAAATTTCTTAACAAAATAAGAAAACATTTGAAAAAAAAAACTTCCTCTTCAGCTTGGTCTTAACAATTCCTTTGCGATTTTTCTGTCTTTTTTATGTTAATTCCTCATTTTTTCATGATTTTTATCATCATGCCTAGTGAAAACCATAATTTGAGGTCAGTTTGGTGGCTTATATGGGAATGGATCGGGTGTGATCTGAAGTAAAAATAATAATATTTTTATTTTAAGATAGAACATGTGAGATTTCAAGTTGAGGTGTTCTTTTGGGATCACCAAGAGAAGGTGTTTTGTGAATTTGGCCCCAAGTTACCCCTTATGTAGTTTCGTGACCCAAAGTTAGAACCACATTATTTCTTATTATGGAATGTTCGTGTTTAGGGTGTCTCTTCTATTTAGTGGAGTGTGTAATCTTAATGATCTTGTATAATAACCTTTTTTGGTGATTCATGAGGATGTTCTCTCTTTTAGGCTTGTTTATTTATGGTATCAACACTTTAGATAAATTTTAAATGGTGGGGATACCTAAGGCGAGTTTCTAGTCATTTTCCTTATTCTTGGGATTTTTTATGTTATAATAATTTTGATTTTGATGTTCTATTTTATTCATCTCTTGTTCCCTCATATGTTATGAGGGTATTGTTATTGTTTTTATATGTTCTAGTCTGGGACTCAAAAATAACTTTTGGGATTTGATAGGTGTATTTGTTAGAATTCCTGAGTTTAAATTAGACCATAGGAGTGGTTATCTCAATATTTATTTTTGTGAGTAATCTATTTTTAGGATTTATAGTTTCCTAATAGATGGTAAATCTTAAATAATTTTGAGTGGTTTTCCCTAGGAGTGGGTTATTTGGGTCCCATGTTGTTGGTTTTAGGTTTAGAAGTTAGTTATTGGTTTGATCATTCTATTTGGTGAGTTGGAATATACCTTTTACCTTGACTTAAGTTATCAAATAATTTCTTGGAGTAAAATTTTTGGGGGTAGAAAGAGACAAGGTGGGGAGAATTGTTACACCAAAAAAATCCATTTTCTTACTTATGTTTCTATATTTTATTTCTCCCTTTAGAATGGGGTGTCTAAAGGGGGGGATTTTAAATTTTTATAAATTTTATACGTTTACACGATTAGGTGGAATATTTGGGAAATATTGAATTAGAAACCATGTGACCAAGTTAGTTTTAGGGTAGTGGCGATCACATGGTCTATGCATGGTTTTCGAAACCATGCAAGACAACCATGTGACCTGATCAAGTTTAGGAATTTTGGTATTTTCTATTTGTTTTTATTTGGGGATTATCCCATAATCCACCCAATTTGAACTCTCCCAACCTAGGAACCTACCAAAGGACTATCTTGCTCTTCCAAGTACCTACAAGGTGGATTCAGAGTGATTTATTGGTGGGTTATTCCCCAAATCAAAAGGTTAAGTGTTCACCTTCCTTCTATTATAAGTATATCATTATCTTCTTCACTCTTATCATGCCCTAGTGACTATGGGTGGTTTATTTTTTTGTTTAGGGATGTTTTAATTAGGGATGTTGGTTTTTAGGGGTTTCAAGCCACCTCTTGAGGACTTTTCGGATTGTTTTTATCAAAGGTGACATGGTTTCACTATTGGTGGAAGGTGATTTCATTATAATTCCTTTTATTATAGAGTTCAGTAGATTATTAGTGATTTAAATGTGTTTTTGAATTAATTTAATTATGTATATACTATATAGTTTTAATTTTTAAATGTTATCCACACTTTTTAGGGTTTCTTTCCTTTGGAAAAAATGGGTGAATTTTTATATTCAATGGAACTATGTTTCAAAATGGTGTTTTATGCATTTTTAGTGTTTGATAAAATGCTATTGGTGATTTCATTCATGAAAAATGATTGTTTAATAGTAATTTGGGCCAATTAGGACTTATAAAGTGAGTTGTATGTATTTTAAATTCTTTCCATTTTTTAGTATGGGGGGGGGGGTTGTCCTCCTGGGTTGGTTGTTTTTTATGAATATTTTTTTGTTAGGAATATTGATTCTTTCATATTATTTATGTAGTTTTTATAATTTACCTTATTTAAAAGGTTATTTTGATTGAGGATTTCCAATTTTATTACTTTGATTATGTTTTAGTTCTATGTGTGATTTTCCATTATTTTGATAGATGGTTTCCAAATTTATTACTTTGATTATGTTTTTGTGTTATGTGTGATTTCCCATGGAATTTCTTTTGGGTTTTAAATGGTTTTAAAATGTATTTTCAAATAATATGATTTCAATGTATAAAAAGAAGGCCCAATTGGAACCTTATGTGATGTTGTTTCATTGATTAATTGTTTTCTCCCTATTTGAGCAATGTTATTACTCTTTATCTATGATTATTTTCAAATGTTTTTAGTAATAATAGTTTTGATTCATGTTTATGCAGTTTGGGTAGGGGATTGTATTTAAAGGGGGTGTACTTGAGGTGGGATGTATATTACTATCATGTTATATTTAATTTGGGATTTGTTTTTTTCATGTGATTGATATTGGATTAATAGTTTACCACCTCTATTTTTTATGACATGAAGAACCCTAGGATAATGATTTGGGATTCAAGGGATGTTAGTTATTATAGTTGAGATTTACTCACTAGATAATATCCCCTAGTTGAATGTTATGACCTAGATATGTGGGTGTCACAGATGAGACAAGTTGATAGTAATTTAGGTGAAAGTATATGTGAATGTTAACCAACTAGCACTTGGTTCCAATTTTTCATGTCTTGTACTTACACAATTAGTCCTGAGGTTATTTCCTCATACCATGTATCACATATTATGATTATTTTATGTGTATTTTCATGCAAGTTGTTTACCTTTTTTATCTTATATTAATGTATTTGTTATTAATTGTTGAGAATTAATTTTATTAAGTATTTTCCTGTGTTATTACTTTCGTTTATTTATTAAACTCCATGGATTATACTTTATATGTTTTCCCTTTTCTTATACTCATGTTGAGTGTGCGTGTTTGCTATGTTTTCAAAAGGATAAAGAGGTGTTTGATTTAAATGCATGCCTTGTGAAATGTTTATTTTGGAAACATTTTATACAATGTTATGGTTTTTTTTAAAAGGTGTGTTTTAAGAAAATAATTTAAGTCATTATTTATTTATTTTTATTTTGTATAAATGAAATAAAATCTTATTTTACTGTTAATTTCAAACTAGTAGACTTGGTTTCTTTATAAAAATGAATGTAATGGACTAATGATGTAATCATACCAGCCTATGGATCACACCCTATTTACTCATGTTGGTGGTTATGTAGTCTACATATTTTCAATATGTTATCAAGTCATGGATTTCAGGTTGGTTTGCTATCACTATCCATTGGGAATCTGATGATATTTTGGTTATGGAGGTGAATTTGGAGTCACATGGAGGTAGTGGGGTTTGTTTCCCAACTTGGTTCAACTATTTTTGGTCATGTGGTGTATCAGCCTCTCCAACCTCTTACTTTTATTTTAGTATTTTTCCTTTTTTTGGGTTTTAAAAGTTTTGTGTATAAAATGGTTTCTTTTATATGAGAAAAATGTTTTAGAAAAATATATTTTTTATTCTTATTTTTATTCCATGTTTGGTTGTAGTTTATTGTTATATATTCTTATTTATTTTGGCATGGTAATATAATGTAAGGAGACCTAATGCTGGGTTTCTGATTGGAACTATTATTTATCCAAGTTTTTATTGAGTGTTAAATCATTATTAGGTGTTCACTTTTGATACCTTAACACTTGTCACCATCCTGGGGTGATTGGTAACATGCCTTGGGCCTTATGGTGGAATGGATTAGGTGATAAGTCAAGTAATCATAAGTAGGTTTATTACAACCCTACCTCATAGAAAAGTAAAAAAAATAGAAATTTAAAACTTATAAATATTCCAAAATCTCATGTTCACTTAAGGATCATTATGATGAATTTTTTCCATAAAATCACTCAAAAACTACCCTTAATTCATGAAAATCCTATATCATATCTATACCGATAGCCCAAATATAAAAAATCAATATCAAGTACTGAAAACATTTTTTTTCACAAACCAACATGAGGTTTCCCCTAGGTTGAGCACCCAAGATGGTCTGTGACATGGCCCTTAAGGAATTATTAATCCCATCGGGATGATAAGTAGTGTCAAGGGATAAAGAATTTACCTTGGGAATGTTTTTCCAATGGGTCAATCAACAAAATATAAATGATATTTCAAAAAAATCATAACAATCCATATATAAAACAAACATCCAGAGTTGGAACAAAAGATAATTAAAAGTTCATATAAAAATGATAATAGTTTAAGATAAGAGACTATAAAAATAGGGTTAGTATGCTATAATTGAGACTCAAAACAAAAAAAAATGAATACACCCATCTCTGTGTGACATGGAGGTCAACCTCCCACCATGACACCTCTATCACCCAATATCTGCTAACTCATGTACTCACTATCTTCATGTGAATCCCTACTTTTAGTTGTATCCAACAAAACAAAGTATACATACATCCAATGAGTGTATGTAGGGTGTGATCACATCTTTCCCAATAGGATCTCAATAATTTTTTAATGGATAATAATTAATATACAAAAATAAAGACACTAGTTTGAAGATAATTGAAAATAAGATAGGGTATATTTTGGAAATACATTAAAAAACATCATGTTAATATTTTTAGTGAATAAGAAGAAGAAAAAAATGTAAAATAAAGCATGCACCATGGGATATACCTAGGGTAAAAAATATGAAGGAATCATCCTAGGATCCTCATACTAACTAACTGAAAATTAATTTTTTATTATATCATAAACCCCATTTAAAGGTTGGGGGGAAACCAAAATGACTTTAAGGACACAAGACATTAAATTGTGCCCCAAAGGACCAAAAACCATAAAACCAAATCAAATCAACAAGTTTAGACCCTCCCCAGCATAAAAATAATAATTATAGCTTCCATCGTCTCATTGATTCTCGGTTAGTTGTCCTATGCAATGATACACAGTCCTAGTATAGATGGAAAAAGCCATACCCTCTCATACATCCAATTCCAAATAGCCCTAATCTAGTGAAAACTTTCTGCTCTAAACCTCATCTGGAGTATCCCCTAAAGTAGATCTGGAACCATAGACCCTTGAACCCCTGGCCACAGAGAAAAACACACCACCCAAACAGATTCACATAGTATATTCACCGCAAGTAGGAGATTCAAAACAATAAACAGATCCAAGTATATGAAAAAATGAAGTGCAAAACCCATCACCACAATACTAGCAGCCTAAATGCTAGAAAAATGCAAGGAAACCTCACCAAAATCACAACCGAGATAAAAACAAAATCAAAACCCATCACCACCATCAATCCCACCAGATAATACCACATCAAACACCCAAATCACGCACAACAATAGACATGGAAACAACCCTCAAACCGCATATCTTCATCACACTGCTAAGAAGACTAAGACATGAACCTGTATATGGAACTTTTCTACATACTCAACGCCAGCCACCATCATGGGGCATGAACCGACCAACACCGGACTTCCGCTCATGGATCTCAAAATGACAGAGCTGTAGAAGCCTGATCATGAAACCATGCCACAATAAGAGGGTCACACACCACGAACACACCACAGAGATATACCAATGAGAGATCTACAGCCAACCCACCACAGAAGAGAAGAAAACGGTGATGGGGAACCCTATTTTTGTTGATCCCCTTACGGGCAAATTTCTTTATATTGAGATTAGGATCCTCATATTATCTATGATCAATCCAACACATTCCATGCATGCATGAATACTAGGGAGAGAATCGGCATGTGCCTATTAGCATGGTGAAACCCAACCATGGAATCACATCCAATTACACATGTTTTAGTTAGTGTTATAGAATAATCCAAGGGCTAGAGAGGGTTTGTTGTGACTAGTGGTACTTTTCGTAATCATCCCACCTAGGTACTTAGGGTTCCCATGTTCTATTTTTATTTTCCTTATACTAAATTTCCAATTTTAATTCATTTTATAATAAAACATGCCATTCTCAATTCATTTCCATATCAAAAAAGAAAGAGACAAAATTATTAATAAAAAATTAATATAATTCGTCCTAAAAATACAATTTTATGCATCAAAAAAATTATTTTTAAAAAATATATATTCAAGAAAATATAGTTCATCAAGAAAAGGAACACAATGAAACTACCTACTTTAATCACTTGAAATAACCAATATCTTGTTTTAATACATATAAAAATAAGAGAGAAATCCCTATGGAGGAAAAAAGAACCCACAAACATCCATCTTAACATCATTTGGTTTGGGTTAAAAAATACTAGGCCACCATAGCCATGAATAAGAGAGAAAACCAAGAGAAAAAGGAGGAGGAATAAAAAAATGAAAAGGATGGACTTTCTTGATATTCATTTGATGTTTCAAGGAGAAAATGCTTCCAAAATTGAATCCAAGAGTGAAGGAAAGGAGGAGCTCATGTGCCTAAGGATAAAAGGGTTAAGAATAGGGGAAAGGGGTTGAAATAGATTTGGGAATAATGGGAATGTCATATTTTTAATATTCTGGTTAGACCACATGGTTAGGATGCACAGTTTTTCTAACTATGCACCAACCATGGGGATCACTATGACTTCACTTAGGCACTTTCATGGTTAGGATGAACTGATAGGTAAATCGTGTTCCAATCATACAAAACTACATTATCAAATATTGTAGACTCAATGCATGGGTGTCACATGGTTTCTCCTATCCATGAACCAACTATATGAAAAGCCAATTTTTTTAAATTTTTAAAAATTCAAAGGAAAATGACTTGGTAAAGAAAGAGTGAAATAAAGAACAATAAATAGATGGATCTTACCTAATTATGATATTATAGGTTTGACATAAATAAAGTTAAAAAATCTCATTTTTCCTCAATAGTTTTTTTCTTTATCCCCTATTTTCCAACACAAAAAACATCTTCTTGTTCCTTTGGGACATTTCCCTAGGTTCTTCTTCCAATATTTTTGACACATGGGTATTGGAATGTTCTATCCTCAATTGTATTTATCACATGAAATACCATGAAACTCTATTTTCCTCTTATTTTTTTATTTATAAATTTATCTAGGTTTAAGTTTTTAATCAAAACTCGATCTAGAAGGGTGATAATAACCAAAATATTTTCATTACTATCTCCCATCACATTTATTTCTCCTTGTAACAATCACCATATTTTATATCTCATCCATTATCAACTTGTTTCCTTTTGGTTTCAACCATTACATACATGAAGAAATGTTCTGGGATGGGAATACTTAATAAGAATATAAAATAAAAACTATACACTTAGAATAAGTAACTCATAAATTATGTGTAAGCTTTAAATTGTGAATCTCTAGGTTTCAATGTTAGTTATCCATGGTTATTTCCCAATTATATTCTGTAAATAAACTAATTATATACTATATCATCAAGTTATATAAGAAAATATTTAAATCCTTCATAATGTTTCATAAAATGTATGTGAATCAACCAAAACATAACCCTCATGAGTTTCAAACAAGGAGTATAGTTAGGATTTTTATTGTGCACTAAGTAAATATCATGTTAATAGCCAACCAACATTATTTAGAGATTATTACACCTAGGTGCATCTATGCTATAGATTGCATCCACTTGTTTATATCTAGATAAGGATGTCATTTCTAGGAATCCCAACACTCAATAATTTACCAAAATTTTAGGATTTTCACACATATTTAGGATTATACTTATGTTTTCACTAATGTTTTCTAGTAATAATAATCATAATTAATTAAACGTTTCTTTGATACCAACTAAGACACCCCAAACCCAAAATCCTGGATTTGGTGCTAAAAACATATACTCTAATTACTAGATTTGATACCAAATGGGATGACTAAATCCAAACTTATATAAATTTTCATAATCTAATCATTCATCTCATAAGAATCACATAATCCTAGAATCAAAAGGTTTAGTTCCTTTGAAGACTAGCTATATAAAATAATTATTTTTTATAATTACTGCAACATATCCCACAATAAAATATCTATAAGGTATCATTCTAAACATAGTCCTACATATAATTCCTTGGGTAGAAGGGAAACATAAGAAGGGGTGAGCTCAAATGATCAGTAATAGAAAAATCATATCAATGAGACTAAATGGGTTAGATCAAAATCATGTGAGGAAACATGAGCATGGGAGAAATATATAATAAAAAGGAACATTGAACAATAATAGTTTTTAATAAGGCGTGATATAAGTGAATGTAACCTAAAATGATCAGACATGTACCATGGAATAGTAGTATGAAATCAGAAGATAATTATCATGAGCCATAGGCATATAAAAATAAATTATGTCATAAATATAATTATAATAAATTATAACATTATGGATATAGCTACCCATAATCTTGAAAATTCTTGGTCTTTTGAACATATATAAGCAAAATAATATCCATGAACAATCCTGTGAACATAACTAACAACATTCATGTTCACACAAAATATTGTGAACTAGATAATCACTATAATGTCTATAAACTACATCATTATCTCATGAGATAATAATATTTACTTGCACTGTAGGGATATAGCAGACCCAATCCATATCAAGGCTATAATGGTGGTCACCTTTCTTAGGGATATAATGGACCCCTCCAGTCTTAAGTCTATAAAATACCCTCATTTTAAAAGATTTTCTACCCATATTATGGCTATAATGGACCCAACTTGTCTCATAATGATATGAATTTCACATTAAATCAATCACATATCATATCATGAATAACCCATGGTTCTAAAATTAGTTTCTTCATATTTCCAAATTGTATCACATAAGATGGCATAAAGAATTAGATCATCTGAATCCATGATTAAATAACCAAAAATGGGTATTTCATAAGAGTGTTTAGAGAGTGATTCACAAAACACAAATTCAAAGGAGATAAATCTTTTCGAGATATAGTAGACACTAAAATAGAATTCATAAAAATAGATTTCATAAAACATTTTCAATAATATCATAAAAATATAAAGTCATGGGTCACCATTAAAAATTATTTTTCAAGAAGGTACCGTGGAAACCCTTTTTTTCAAAACATTACTTTAAAAAATCCCAATAATATAAACTTGAAATGAAATAACAGTAAAGTAAAAAATGTTGAGTAGAAGATGAAATACATTAATGTGAAATGAAAATCATTTTTAATATTTTTAAATATAATAATTGAAACCCATATTTTTTAAAGTGTAAATATTTATTTTCAAAATAGGTAAATAAAAGTATCAATGTCACATGAAATTATATATATTTGTTATTACATATATGAAATGAGAAAATTTATGGAAATAATAAGGATATGGAAGAGAAATATAAATTTATAGTGTATGAAAACTATACTTAACAATGTAATAATTTTATGAAGAAATAAATCCATGAAAGAAGAATACTTTGATGTGAATGTATAAATTACATAGAAAAATAATAATAAATACAATATAATATCATCATAGGAGAATAAAACAATATTTTAGGTCAATATTATTAGATTAATTATTATGTATCATGGGAAATATTTGAGTCAAGAAAACCCCATACACTTTATCCCAACTTCTATAATATCACTCTTGAACATCTGATCATAAACCAGCTTGGATACACTGGTACCCTGATACCTGATCCGATCCTAACACAGACTGAAGGGCATTACCAATTTACATGGGATAAAAACTATCACTTGGAATCATACATGAACAATAGGGAGTTAATTTTTCATAAAAATAAAATAAGATAAAGATACAAGTCAGTATGATCAATAATCCAAAAAGAGAAAGTACCAAAATTCTAATAGGTGTGATAGTACCCAAGTAGATAGATAAACAAATCAATGTAACATCAAACCCAACTTCCATAAATAGACCAAAAAAATCTTAGAACCCTATGTAATAAGGGGACCTTGGCTCCATGACTCACCATCATCACTCTACAGTCCCAAGGATCAAGAACATCCACCACCTCCAAGTGGTGAATTTCCTTTCCTCAAAATTGGCAGAAGAAAATCTATAAATACCTAAATGTAAAGGTAGGATGTGAGTTATAATACCCAATGGGATCTCACCAAGTTTTCCATAATAGATACTATAATAATAAACCATTCAATAATTAAATTTAAATAAAACAGGGAATGAAATAATATATTATTTTTCATATTTAAAATGAAACGTGATTTATTTTCTATAGATGGAAAACATTTCCAACATGTCTTAAATAAATATTTTATATAAAAGAATCTATATAAATCATTTATCAGGAGTAAAACATTTATAAAATAAATGTAATATATAATCAAATCATAGACAACAAGAACCATGGTCATCTTCCAATAATTATGTTAGTTTCTAACTATAGGATCCTCACGCTTCTCAAATCAGTGATAATAGTTAATCATGTGTGAATGCATCCCTCAGTCTTAGGCTAAATAGGACTCAGCAACATCCCATCAGGGATAATAATGCCAAACTATGTTTTTATTAGAGTTTTATTTTTCAATCCATTGATAGTGGATCAATATCCAAGCATGCTTGTCCCAAATAACTCACTAACTAACCTAGATTTCATGTTCTCAATCAATCAAAAAATAATGGGTAAATCATATCATTTCAAATTAATCATCATTTACAATTCAATTTCCCAATTTTCAGTTTCATTATTCTAATTTAATTTCATAACCAAAACATGGGTTTTTAATTATTTCATTTCTTTTCATAACAAAACCAATCATGGGTTTTCATCTTTTTATTTTAAGCCTTTTTTTCAAAAAATATATAATTGTTTCATCAATTCCATCATTTTCAAAATTCATCCCACAATTCCAATTCCATTAGAATTGGGGGGTTTTCTCAAAATCCATACCATTTCAACTTTCATAATCAAATCATTCCAAATCATGGTTTTATAAATCAATTAAAGAATATTTCAAAAAAAATCAATTCAAGGTTTCAATATAATGGATAATCTAAAATGGAACCACCTAACTTTAAATCAAAAATCCAGAAATCAACACCCGCAATAGGACTCACCAATGAAGAATGAAGCTGTGAGAGATCTAGAAACACACTCAAAAATCAAGATCCAATGAGAAGGATTTTATATCCATCCATTATATGATTATCCATAAAAATATAATGAGGAGAGAAATATATATTACAAGAAACTATATGATAGGGTATCCACTTTCCCAGAAAGAAGGAACACAACAACAACGATGATCAATTTCTGAATGAATGATCCGAAAGGATTGTAAATCTCTAAAATCACCTAGGGATAGCTATAATTTAAGAGAGTAAATATGCATGGTCAAATTAAATTAAAATAAATAATATGACACCCTAAATACCAAAAATCATGATAACTACATAGTGTGTAATAACATGACACGTCATGTAATCCATGAAGGCTGAAAATGCCAAGAAATGAATCTCCTTTTAATTAAAAATCGATTTTCCCTTTCAAGTTCTGAATTCCATGTACATGGAATGTAACATTTCATGACCTGTAATCATCCCGACATGAACTCAGTGACAAATACACATTGTGTAAACCAAATATATGGCATTTAATCACCCATATGATAACACAAAACCTAGTTTTTAACAAACAAACACCAAAGTACCCCGTACATTCTCTAAACTTGTAGAGAACCCCAAAAATCCATTATCAAATTTATAACCAGAATATATTAATTAAAACAAACATACATTCCCTAACTTTAGGTCATTTTCCTAAGTAAAGGCTCTACATCCCCAAGAAGACCGCAAACACACCCAAATGAGGATGAAAAACAAAACATGAACAAAGGAGTATCTGTAAAGCATAATGAGATGATATAACCTCCCCACCACAAAAACTTTATGTTCCCAAAAATCCTATCAATAAGTTTCCATATAAAAGAGATGAGTCCACTTCTCTCTCATCAGTGCCTCACACTCCCACATCTCATGAGAATCAAAACCATGCTTCCATATCACACAAACAAAAAGTATTGTCCTCCCATTGATTAACTATTTCTCAAAATCAAAAATCGTAACTAGATTCTTAGTCATAGATAAATCAGGCTCAACATCAAGACCATCCTATCTCAAGACATGATATGGGACATAAAGACACTTCCAAAGATATGACACATGGAGCACATCATGTATCGAACTCAAATGCAGTGGAAGTGATAAATGGTAAGTCTCTTTACCCACCTTCTCAACAACCTCAAAAGGTCTCACAAAATGAGAAGTAAGATTCCATTTCCTCTTAATCCATTGATGAACCAATATAGGAGAATCTTTCAAAAACACCCAATCAGAAATTGAGAACTCCAACAGTCTCTTATGACAGTCAACATAAGTTTTTTACTAGTTCTATAATATCAATATTCTATAAATAACCAAAAAAATATGTATAATCATCTCTTGGACAAAACTCATTCCAACCAATGAAGTTTTACCAATCTTTAACCAACACAATTAAGAGTTACATGACTTGTTGTAAAAAGCCTCAAAGGTATTAATTCTAATTACAGATCGGTATCTATTGTTATAAACAAACTCAGCCAGTTCTAAGTGGTCATACCAAGCTCCACCAAAGTAAATAATGAAAGAACATGGAATATCCTCAAGAATATATATAGATCTCTCTGTCTAGACATCCATCTACAGATGGTATGTCGTACTCAACTAAACCCGAGATCCCATCTCCTCTTGAAGGTCTTTCCAAAATCAAGAGTTAAAATGGGGATCTCTATCATATACTATAACAGATATAACTCCATGCAACCAAAAAATATATTTCACATAGATATTTAACAACTACTCAACTTTGGTTTTATCATGAATGGGGATAAATTGAGATGATTTGTTTAGCTTGTCGATCAAAACCAATATCACGTTATTCTTTCAAAGGGTACATGGAAACCCAACCACAAATTCCATGTAGATCTCTTCCCACTTCCAAGTCATCACTAAAAGTGGATGAAGAAAACCTGAAGGTCTCTAGTGATTGACCTTGACCTATTGGGAAGTATAATAATGTGAAACATGATCAGTAATGTACAGCCTCATTCCTAGAAACCAGAATCATTGCCATATATCATAGAACATCTTCATGGTACCTGAGTGAACTACCCATTATAAATTATGGAAATCTACCATAATAAATTTTCTCAATAGAATAGGTATAACATATTGGTTTCAAAAATATATGATTCCCTCATAAGTGAGTGAAAATTCACCAATGGCCTCACGATAATAAAAAAAATCCCCATTTCCATAGAATTTATCATCAAGAAGTTGCTTCTGGAGAATCATATCAAGAATAGATGAGGTCAATTGAACACTTATAAAAACTATCTTCTTGATGGAATCCCAATGAAACTGAGAAAAAATATCCATCAAGTTATACTCTTTTGATGATTCTTTCATGGCCTGGGTTGGAAAGCATCAGCAACTACATTTCCAATCCCTGAGGTATGTTCAATGTCGATGTCAAAATATTACAGGTAATCCACCCAACACCTCTGCTAAAGGTTCAAATGTTTTTGAGATAAGATATATTTTAGGTTCTTATGGTCAAAAACCATAGTAAACCATTCTTTGAAATGGTAATTCTACCAACTCTTAAGTTCTTGCATCATGGATATGAGTTCAAGGTCATGCGTAAGATAATTCTTCTCATGTGGCCTAAGTTTTCAAGAACCATAGGCTACTGCGTGATCACCCTACATATGAACACTACCCAAACCCAAACATGATGCATCACAAAAGACCACATAGCCTTTCCTGGAATCTGGAAGATTCAACACCAAAGTATAAGTCAAATTACTTTTCAAATCAACAAAATAACTCTAACATTTATCATCCCAAGTGAACTTCACCCCCTTCTAGGTGAAAGCGGTCATTGAATAATCCAACTTCTAGAAATATTTGAAAAACTGGTGGTAATACCCTGCTAAACCCAAGAATCTCCATATATTGAAAAAAAATCCTCAATTTATCCCATGTCATAATAGTTTTTACCATCTATAGATCAATTTAGATACCATGTTCCAACACCATGTGTTCCAAGAACACCACTTCCTGAATCTAGAAATCGCATTTTAATATCTTGTCATAGAGCTAGTGATTTCTCAAAATTCTCAGAAACTATCTAAGATGATGTGCATGATCCTCATTACATTGAGAGTAAACCAGGATTTCATCCATGAAGACCACCACAAATGTATCAAGATACTCATGGAGGATTCTTTTTATCAAATCCATAAAGACTGAAAGATCATTGGTTAGACCAAATGGAATGAAAAGGTACTCAAAATTACTATAACTACTCCTGAAGTCAAACCTCTTAATGTCATATTCTTTTATTCTCAATTGGTGATAACCTGATTGAAGGTAAATCTTTGAGAAACACTTCCCCTTTCTATTGGTAAAACAAATGATTAATCCATAGCAATAGATACTTTTTCATTACCGTAACTCGGTTGGATTTTCATTAATAAACATAAAGTAAAAGTGTTCCATCATCTTTCTTTGAAAAGTGAATAGGTACCACCTAAGGTGAAAAACTCAAGAGAATGAAGTATTTCTCAAAGAGATTGTCCATTTGGGTTTTCAACTCTTTCATTTTAGATGGTTTCATATGGTAAGAGGTAATAGACACTAGATGAGTACCAAGTACTAAATCAATAGAAAAATTCATATCTCTCACTAATGGAAAACCAGAGAAATCATATAGAAATATGTCAGGAAACTTAAGGATGACTGGATGGAGATCATCACTAAATATTTCTATCTCCAAGTCAAAATAAAACACTAATATTACATTTACCAACTCTATAAAAGATAGTCCATCTCTACTTGACCTCTGATCCCATTCACCTTGAAAAACATGGCACACCCCCATCGAGTGTAGTAAATGATACCCACTAAAGATAATAGTAAATTCATGCCTTGTTGGGAATAATCCAATCCATCCTGAGAATGATGTTAAGAGGTTTCATGTTGAGAACTAGAAAATTATAGGTAAGATCACACTCTCATAAAGATAAATAAAAAAGAAGAATAATGGATACCCTACTCTCTCTTTGTTCTGAGGGCATAGTAAGATCCATAACATAAGATAAAATCTATGTAGAAAGATTTAGCAAGTCCAAAATATAAGTTGATATAAAATATTTATATTAACCAATATCAAATAAAGAAGTCACTAAAGATGAATCTATAATGATGGTACCTATCATGGTCATTGGACCTGTATCCTCTTCCTATAGAGACTCTTCCACTGTGTGAAGAAGATTTGTTTTGGATGCATATGGATAGAACCCCTTTATTTGTGAAGAATCTGATTACACCATAGTACATGTAAGAACTGACTATCATCTGCTGCTACATGAAGCATAAAACATATGGCATAAATTTTTTAGGTAGCCTGAATGACTGCACAAACTACATATCTTGGGTTCCTCAGTTAAAACCCACTTTAAATTCCTAACCTTTCCACAGTAAAAGCATGTCAAAGGGCCTATTTTAGGCACTATAGGAGGTATGGAAGACACCTTCTATCTAGATCTACCATGCATCTCATTACACTTTCTCTATCCCGTAAAGGAACTCAAATAACTTCCATGTGGAGAAAAAAGAACTCCCATCAACCCTGACATACTAGTTAGATCAAGCTCAACCATCAACCCATATACAACATTTTAACATAAGAAGATATCTTCAATAAGAATATATAGGAACAAATATCTGGTCAAGTAACCATTAAAACTATTGAGTATTAATCTTATCATTCGATATAATCTTAGGTAAAAAGTAAAAAAGCTCAATAAAGTAGTTTTCATACTTTTGATGGTCCTACCAGCCTGATGGAGGTTGAAAACCCCTATAGCCTTAGTACCATAAATTCAAGATAGAACTAGTCAGTGAAAATAACTATAAAGTCCTTCCAATCCAAAACCCCATGATTTTTCATTGTTACCATTGAATCACACCATATCCTTCTAGGTCCTTCTATCTTGAAGGTAGCACAGTATACCTTAATCAAGTCAAAATAATTTAGGAAATAAAAAATAATCTCTATCTTTATCAACCAGTGATAAGCCTATTGAGGATCATTATATAATTTTAATACTAGTGTCTTCATGTGAATAAAATCTTGAGAAAAATTCTAAGATTCATCCTTCTGATGTTCCGCAACTAGTGACTGAATAATAAAAGTTGCAGGTGTCTGTCCCATAGCTTGGAAAACACACACAACAAAGTCAAAAAAATTTTGAAATGTGGGAGGATTATCTTGCATTGGCTCACCAGAAGCTTCTTCCTAGGGCCTACTAAAACATTTTCTTAGAGGCATGATTCTACACAACATCAACATATAACATTGAATACATCAGAAAGAATACACAAATCAACAACTCAAACAAGAGGTATAAGAATATCAATTCTATCGAGCATAAATTTAATATTGGTATTTCATTATACCCAAAATAAAAGTAGGGAAAAGACTAGAATCAGATAAAAAATTTACCCAAATATACTTTTTTGAAACACTCATGGTGACTTAAGGCTCATTATGGTTAAATCTGGATAGTCACTCACTCGTAAGTACCTCCTAAGTCCCATCAATACATACCAAACCACATAATGACATCAAGGAAATACTCTTAACCTCGTATTTGATACCACTTTTTCATGAACTATATTGGATACCCTAGTACCCTGATACCCAAGTTGACCCTGACATAGCCCAAAGTGAATTTCCAATCCCCACTGGATTGCGACAGGCACCAGACATCATACACAATCAAGTGGGAACAAATTTTTTACAAAAATAGTGGAAGATAAAGTTACATGTTAGTGTGAACAACACCCCTAAAAGGATAAAGTACTAGATGTATAACATATAATATAGTACCCAAGAAGATAGATAGACAACTCAATGGAACATCAACCCAAACTGCCATCAATAGACCATAAAAAGTCTCAAAACCCTATGTAACAAGTAGACCTCAGCTCCACTAGTCACGATCATCACTGTATGGTCCCAAGGATCAAAAAATTCACCACCTATAAGTAATTTTTTCCCTTTTCTCATACTTGGAATAAGAAAATCTACAAATTCTCAAAGGTAGAGGCAGGGTGTGAGCTATAAATCCCTGTAGAGTCTCACCAAGTGTTCTATAATAGATTCCATAACAATAATCCATTAATTATTTCAATTTAAATAAAACAAGACATGGAATAACATATCAATTTTCATATTTAAAATAGAACATGATTTCTCTCCAATAGATGAAAAACATTTCAAAAATGGATTAAATAAATATTTTATATAAAATCATTTATATAAATCATTTGGCATGATAAAAATGGTTCTATAATCAATGGAATATATAATCAAATAATACACAACAAGAACCATGGTCATCTGCCTAGAAGTATGTTATTTTCTGACTATAGAATCTTTACACTTATCAAATCAGTGATCACAGCTAATCATGTGTGCACACATCCCTCAGTCTTATGCTGAATAAGACTCATCGATATACCATCAAGGATAATCATGTTGAACTTGGTTTTTTCAAGAGTTTTCATAATTAATTCTTTGTTAGGGGGTCAATATATTAGAATTCATGTCCCAAATAACCCAATAACTACTCAGGATCTCATTTTCTCAATCAATCAATAAATTATGGTCAAATAATTTCATTCAAAATCAATAATCATTTACAATTTAACTTGATAATTTTCAGTTTCAATATTCCAATTCAATTTCTATACCAAAACATGGGTTTTTTATAATTTCATTCCCTTTCAATCCAAAACCAATCATGGGTTTTCATCATTTCAGTTTAATCTATTTTCTAAAAACAAATCTCAAATCATTTTATCAATTCCATCATTTTCAAAATTCATCCCACAATTCCAATTCCATTAGAATTGGGGGTTTTTCTCAAAATCCATTCCATTTGACGTTTTATAATCAAATAATTCCTAATCAATCTTATATAAATAAATTTAATTATAATTAAAATAAATTAAGAAATTCAAGGTTTCAATTTTAGGGATAATCTCAAATGGAACCACCTAACTTTAAATCAAAGATCTAGAAATTAACACCCACAACGGGACTCGTCAACAAAGAACGAAGGAACAAAAAGTCTAGGAACACAACCTAGAATCAAGATCCAATGAAAAGGAGTTTGTATACATCCATTACATGATGAAACATAAAACTATAATGATGATAGAAATAGATATTATAATAAACTACATGATAGGATATCCACTTACCTGGAAAGACGAACCATAACAACAATGACAATCAATCACCAAACAGAAAATCTGGAAGGATTAGATATCTCCAAAATCACCTAAGGAATGATATGGGTCAATATAGGAAGGATACATGGTATAAAATCACTCATTAAAACACCCTAAAGACCACAACTCATGAAAATTACATGATGTGTAATCCCATTACACATCATGTAATACACGAAGGTTGTAAACGTCAAGAAATGCATCACATTTTTATTGAAAACTGATTTTTACCCTCACATGTTGTGAATTCCAAGTATACTATGTGTAACATTCCACATCCTGTAAATATTCGCAATATGATACTGGAAACAAATACATGTCATGTAAACCAAATACATGGCGTGTAATTACCCAAATGATAGCAAAAAACATAGTTTTTAATACAAAAACACCAAAGAACTCCAAAAATTATCTGAACTTTGGGATAACCCCAGAAAGTCATTATCACATTTATATCCAAACTCCATTAATTAAAAAAACATACCTCCTTGAACTTTAGGTCATTTTCCCTAGCAGTGTATCTCCATCCCCATGAAGCTCGCAAACACACCCAAATGAGGACGAGAAACAAAACATGAACAAAGGAGTACCTAAAAAATCATAATGGGAAGTTACACGTACTGTTTAATAAACATAACCATATTAATAAATTATTTTATAAATTTATTATTGTATATTAAATTTTTTAATTTTCAATTAAAATAACTCATGATACATTTATTGTTAATCATTATTTGTTTTTATCATTGAATGTTTGAAATTTTGAATGTTTCATACAAGTTTCATAAAAGTGATGTTGATATTAATTATTTAATACCCATTTTATAATCAAATTAATATTAAAGGTTCTATAATATAATTTGCATAATTATTTATGAAATTTCAGGTTCATTTCATGAGATTTTTAGTTATGATTTGTAAAGTTAAAAATTATAACTAGCTTTTTTTATTTTTTTTTACAAACAAAAGGTGGAATGTTAATAGTGTGTTAAATATTAATATTATGATTAAAACCCCAAAATATATAGTTATTTAATTTTTAAAATCTAATATTAATAGTAATTAAGTTTCCATAGTCATCCTTTATTTAAATTTATAGAATTTTTCATGTAGGTGGTTGAACTGACCCAAACAAGAACATACAATAACTTTCGATGATTATGACTTTGAAAGTGATTATTTTAGTTTAATATAATTATAAAATATATATAATGATATTATTTATTTTTTATTAAGGTGATTATTTATATTGGATAATAGGTGGATAGAAAAATATAGAGAAGAAAAGGTTAGGAAGTGGATAATACTCACGTTGGGGCTTGAATCTTATTTTGAAGAACCTCTTGGAAATAGAGAGTTTGGGGATCATAATTTGGACTATAAGTCACCAAATATATAAGATAACTCTAATAGAGGTAAAAGGTATTAGTATTCCTTGTAATATTGAATAATAAGTTTGGTTAGAAGTGTGGGAATGTGAGCTCCTTTTATAGGTGAAAATGAGGGATATATCTATTGAAACTTAAGTTAGGTGAGTGGTAAAGATGGAATCACATGGGAGTTAGGTGAGTAAATATTGGGCATACATTCAGGTTGGAAATAAAAATCTAAAAAAATTCTTCTAGAAGGTGTTTATATCATTTTAATTATCAAAATTTCTAGCCACTTTAATTTACCTCAATTGCCCTCTTTAACCATGATTATATATTTACCAATGTAATTACTTTTTAATAAAAATAAAATATGACTCTTCCTACCTAATTTAAAAATTAATATTTCAAATTTGGAATCTATTTAATCTAATTCAATTACTGTATATGATTAAATTATCTTTTAAATTAAAAAATATAATATATCGAGAAACTGTTTTTGTAGAAAAATGTCTTTTTTGAATATTAAGTACACTTAATCTTGTTTTATACTGATTAAAAATTAAAAAATTGTTAATATATTTGTTAATTAAATTATATATTATACTATATTAATCATTTAATAGTGATAAGTACAATTTAGTATAATAAAATACATAATATATAGATAAATGTAATTCTTTGAAAAATAAATTTTTTACTACGTAATTAATATTTAGCTTGATAAATTATTTTTATTCCTAAAAATGAAGCTACCCTCACTAAATAATTAGAATATGATTATTAAAAAAATAAAAAACCATTTTATTTTATTCAATTTCTAAAATTAATAAAAAAAAATAATATAAAAATGTATAATAGTTTTTTAGAAAAATACATTTTTAATAATAAAAAGAATTTGTTCTTATTCCTTTCTCTGTAAAAATCACATGATGAATATTTATATCTTTATTTATATTGTAAATATATTTAATTAATATCATTTATTTAGTAATGATCAATTTGGTTTATAAAAATTCAAAATATATAGAAAAAACTATAATTCTTTGAAAAATTTCTTTTTATCATTAAACGATTTTTACAAATTATTTAAGATTGAAAACTTGTTTAATAATAATTAATTTAATATTATAATTACATATGTATTAATAATTTCATTCTTAAATTATCCTAACTTCGTCTTAAAAATAAATTCAAGTCCTCTATATAGGACCTAAGGGTAAAATAGGAAATGATGTCAGTTGTAGGCAGTGATTTAGTTATTATGGATCTCATAGTGATTTTCACAAGCTTTAACTTCTCACATAGATGATTTTTCTAAAACTGTACTTATTTTTGTTTAGCTTGGGCTTAGTCTAGGTAAAAACATAGTGATGCTACCTCCTTTCCATGATCATAAAATTGAGCCTCATAAGGAAGAATTCTACTACTTGATTCCATTACTTCTCCTTTTATACATAGATTTCATAAAGTTGATACTTGTATTTATACCTTCCTATTAAACGGTTATGTTACAATGGTTATATGATCCCAATGACCATATAAATAATGATTGGATCGCATTCCTATATATAAAAAAATCATTCATCTTATTTTCTTAACATTCAACATGAATACTATATTTTTAATTCTTTTCCTTACTTATATAGTCGTAATCAGAGTTATAATCTTCATGGAAAACCATGAGGGTAAATATTTTATATTCGTGTTCTTTTTATTTATATATAGATATATTCCATTTTTAATTTTATTAATGTTATTTCATATTGTATTTTCATAATGTACTTATCTTATATTGTAATATTTATATCTTAATAAAATATATCATAGTTTTTTTTAGTTTAAAATTATGCATGAAATAATATATTCATCATAGTATTTATTTAAATGGAAATTAATTCTAAAATATCAAGGTTTTAAATCTCCATCATTTAGAACTCTTATAAACTGTTAAAAGTTGGGATCTGCTAGTTGCCCAAGCCTAAATCAATCATTTAAATAAGGAAAGGGGTGTAAACAAGATAAGAATATGCACTCTACCTCCTCTTCCATATCCAAATTTAATTAAGTAAATAAACCCATTAGGAACCATTCATTATATGATCTTCTCATTGCTCGGGTTGGTGATTTATTGTTCAAATCATTGATCACTGCTTTCCCCTATCTGAGGGTGAATTATATATAAAAATAAAAAGTTTGTAGATATTTCACACTATTTATCTATTAAATATTCAAGTCTCACTGATTAAAGATATACTTATATAACAACCTTGAACCCACGCTCCCAAATCTGGTACTAAAATCATAAATGTTACATTACCATCTTTGATACCGCTGAAGGTGACCTGATTTTTTCCATCCAAAACTTAAAACATCAAAATGAAAATATTTTATAACTTACATTGTCAAGGACCTTTTAGTATTACATTATTATATAATTCGAAAAAACTTTTACATAAACAATACTTGTGTCTTTAAATGAGTATTTCTCCCACTTAACCCAACTTTTCATTATTTCACATTAAGTGATCATCATATTCTGTATGAAACCCTTCTATACATAATTCATTTAAACTCGTTCTTTATAACCTAGGTAAAAAGAAACATAAGGGTGAGCTCAAATTATCAATAAGGGTAAACATAATCATTAATAATTGAATGTCATTAGTGAGCATAAAAATCTCATAAGGGTATGATAACATAATCAAAGTGCATGAGTATTAAATAAGAACATTCATACTCATCAATACCTAGATAATCAAATATGAAAACATGGCATAAGTATTTAAAAAAGGAAAGAGTCATTAGAATCAATATTCATGATACAATTGATATCAATCTTTATCAAAGGAAACATTTATAACCCATAGAAAGAATAATTAAAAAAATGTTGGTATCTTAGGTCACCATCATTATAGAATATTTGTAGAACCCTTATAATTGGAACAACCACATAGAAAACTTAAAATATAAATATCTAGAGAACATGATAATTACTCAATTCATTGAATCACTATCTAGTTGCCCCATTGTATAAGATATATTGGTCTCACCTGGTGCTATTTAGGGGCACCCATCGTATAAGCTATAACAGGCTCACCCGACGCTATCTAGAAACACCCATGATCATCAAGATTGTCCAAGTGTCGTTCATTAATAGAGTATATAGAGAATTAATCTCATCATAAAATCATAGAAACCAAATTTATTCTTTATAGAACATGATTAAACTATGGAAAAGAAACTAGTTACATAACAATATCTTTGAAATATGATTAACCCATGGAAAAGAAACAAGTTCCATAAAAATATATTTCAAATATGATTAACTCATGGGAAAGAAATAGGTTCTATAACAATATATTTGAAACATGATAACCCATTATAAAAGAAATGGGTTCCATAAAAATCACTTTGAAACATGATTAAACCATGGAAAAGAAATGGGTGATATAAAAATCTCTTTGAAACATGTTTAACCCATCCAGAGAAAAAATGAGGATGGTATCATTACAAAATATCCCATTTTGAGAATAAGTAATAGCAAGGTTTGTTTATGTTGATGAATGGAAATACCTTTAAAAGATCATTAAAAACATTTTTAAGGAAAATAACCATTTCATTTTGAAAATAACATAAAAATTCACAAAGTATTGTGAAAATAGTTTTCTTTGAAAAAAATGGAAAAATATAAAAGGAAACTTTGATGGAAATAATATACATGATGGTGGGAAAATATGTTCATCTTATAAGTGTTAAAAATAAATATTCATTTCAAAACATGTTTAAAAAGGGGGTAAAAAGTGACCCATTTGGAAAAAAAATTAAGGAATTTACTTTTAAAACCATTTTAAGAGAAAGTATAATGTAACACCCCGAGCTTCCACGATACGCTTCTCATTCAATAATGCAATAGCTTGCATTGTACGCAACTTCGAGTTCTAAAACACCGCGACTAATCAAAGTAGCCGTTATGAATAGTAATAACCACTTTTTAAAATTATAGAAATTTTATATTTCAAAATGGACTTCATTTTTGTATTCGTGATATCGAAATTATCCAAAGTTGAATTTTCTGAGAACTTCCAATTTTTTATGAATAGTAAAAATTACTTAAAACAACTTTTTTAATCAAAATAATTTGTAGTGATAAGTTATACTATTGAGTGGTTTTAAAGTATAATTAGAATATATTTTTACCATTTTATCCAATGGTGTTCATTAGAATTAATTTAACATTGAAATTGGACATAAACAATTGCCAATCTTTTGATATAAATTGTTTCTTAAAAACACGCTATTTATTGTGACAGCGGGAATTAATTATAAAATTAATTAATGAAACTTATATGTTTGGAATTTTTTAAAATAGACATCATTTTTGAATTCGGAATATCAATTATAGCTTAGGGTGAAATTTTGGCATTATTCTGAAAAACTTCAATTTTTGATGAATAGTGAAACCACTAAGTGGTAGTTAAATAACTAATTTTTCGTTTAAATGAAATATTACCACTTCTGTGATTTGATTTTCAAAAATCCTACATACATGGTTGTCATTAAGAAGTAAAATTTGGTTCAATGAGATTAAAATAATTTTTGGCGAATAGTAACTTTTAAGTTCTTAATCACGATTAGAGATAATTAGTGTAGTTTAAGGTAAAAATAATATTTTAATAATATGAGATGAGCTTGACATATGTCCTACCCTCATTGGATGTTCCATGGCCGACCAAGACAATCCATGGGTCAACTTGGGGACCCCATGGAGCCACTTTAGTTGGAAAATGACATAAATACCTTTTATTTAATGTTAAATTAAAAAATGACACAAACATAAAATGTTTTAATAAAACAATTTTTACATGGGGTTATACAAGTCATATTTTTGACTATAAATGGTCATTGGAAAACTAAAAAGATTTCCTACATCATAGTATTTTTTTTATAATTTTTAGACATTAAATAAATTAAATTATATATGACATCATTATGATGCAGCGATGACCTCATTATTTAACGATTTTAATAAAATGAAAAGATAATGTAAAATCCAAGGCTTACACTTGTCCAAAGACTATTGGATGGGTAGATTTCGAACCCTTATCACCTTATCCACGAATTATATAAGTGTGGGACCTTTATAATCCGAAATGCATTGTGTAATAATGTAACATTTCAATCTTTCCAAAAGAGCCCCTCCTCTCCTCTTATAAAAGGCCCCCACCTCTACCACCTTATTCACACTTTCAAGCCTTTTGGTTCGGCCAACCTCTGCCCAAATACTCTCCAAACTCCTATACCTTCATCCTAGAAGCTTTACGTTAGTCATAAATCCATCTTAAAGAGTCCTTTTGATCAAATCAAAAGGAAGAACCCGAAGAAGAGGTAACGTTTTCATCACCCTCTTTCAAGTTTCTTTCTTCTTCCACTCCCTCTTTGTTCATTATTTCAATTCTAAAATTATAACTCCAGTATCTTCTATATACTGTGATGTTATTATAAATATGTAACAACCATATTCAGTATTCTACCCATCATTTGAATGACATGTCACCATACGTGCGTACATACGGTTTACCGTCTCCACGTCGTGGTGTAATTGTTATTCAATTTATTATTATTTAGATGGGTATAAAAATGATATGTAATTCATGTAAATAATAAATATAACATGATAATTATTCTGTATATATGATATAATATCCAATTATATATTATTTTAATATCAAAATAATGATATTGTCGCTCGTGCGTACGTACGGACTACCGTCTCCACAAACGCGATGAGATTCATTCTCCGTCGTATCCATTCAAGTATAATTATCATTTGATGATTTAAAAATAATGTTTAAGGACATGATATCATTCTGGATATGAATAAGATACAACCTATCCATGAAAAACACGACTTATGTAACAAAACATATAAAAGAAAACGAGTAAGTTAACACCCGAAACAATGATAAATCTAAGTTATTGTTAACAAAGCAATGTTAAAAGATCATATATGATATCATATGAATGTATATGATTCTTTTATAATTTAATAACAATTATTTCACCATTATACAGGAGGTTAACCTACCCCAACCAAGGAAAAGTACAAGGTAAGGGAACTTCTTAACCCAACTTCCATTCTTTGGGTTAATCTCCTACTTTCAAATTATGTCATGATATTATTATGTCTTATTTTGTATTTTTACTTTATTTACGTGTACCTATAGTGAATACACATAATATATCTATTTTATTTTAAAAATGATCTTTGTAAGGACTTCGTCTCAATCACCTTTCATTGAGGCATATTTGGTTTTATACACAAATTTCTTTTATACGGTGTATAAACCACTTTGACTTTTATGTTTATTCAAAAGGAATATTTTTATACGAAGCGTTTACTAAATGACAAAAGGGAATGTTTTTGTCGTACGTATGCGGCGACAATGACTTTTCCACCGCCGTGACCACTATTTGAGTTTTGGCTTCCTCTACAAGCCATACCCTTTTTTTTAATGAAAAATAAATACCATGTTATACTTTTCTTTTATTTTGGTATTGAAAATGGTTTTGAAAGCGTTTTTATGATATCAATGTGTTGTATTTATATCTTGTGATTGAAATGTGGAAATGTTATGTTTCCTTTATACATGTTTTATGTGATACGATTATGTTATGGTTTATGAGATGTTTAAACCTGTTCATATGAGGAATGTATTGGACTTAATAAGTGACGGGTGGAGCCCGCTATAGCTCCTCGATGCATCGGTAGGTCTCATGAGACAACTAGACGTGGAATTGGCCGAGGCCCTTTCCCAATTTGATTTATGGTTTTGGCCGAGGCCTTAATCATTTTAGACGTCTTGGCCGAGGCCTTGACAAAATGTTTCAGAATGTCTGGCATTATACATTCCCTCATTATGAAAGTGGTTATTGATATTTCATGTGATTATTGGACTAGTAGAATATCCATGTGAGTAAGTAAATGGCATTATTTCAGTTTACTTTTGCCATATTATGCTAAAGTTCAAGTTTAAAAGGCTTTTGTTTTAGTTATACATTGCCTTAAATGTTAATGTTTATTTATGAAAGCTTCCGCTATATTGTTTTCCTTACTGAGCATCTGAGCTCACCCCTTTCAATGTTTTAATATTTTCCAGGATGTGAGGAAGTATTTTATGAATGACCTGTAGGGATAGTCCGAAGAGGATAGAAGTGTGGACTATGGAGACTATGTTATTATAGTTTTTTACTTTGTGATGTAATGTAACATTTATGAATGTATCTAGTGTTTCCAAGGCTACTAAACTAATCGGTCTTTCGAGACTTGATCTTTTGTGATCATACCAATGTTACGAAGTAATGCACCGACTCTGGGTAGCTGGGGTCGGGGCGTTACATATAAGATAATGTAAAATGGTTTTAGGAAATCATTTATTTTAAAAAAAATAATATTATTGAAAATATTTTAGAAAGAATAGACATAGAAGAGAAATATGCATGATCTAAAATAATATACATGATCAGTATCACTTACAAACAAATTTCTTGATCAATAAGGTTCAGGAGCCGAGAAAAGCCTATTCCTAACAAAATTTTATTAAAATAAAGGCAAGGTAGCATTAAAAAGGGGTTTACATAAAGGATAATGAAAGAAACTGAACATGTCAAATTCAACCAAAGTAAAAAAAATCATTTGTGATGAAAGACCATCTCTAGTTGGTTCCAATAATTTCCCTTTTGGATAGAGCATTCACCACCTGGTTGGCTTCCTTGTATACATGGGTGACATCCAGTTCAATTTTCTCAGTTAGATGAATAAATTCAATCAAAAATGGGATCACTCTCTATGGGAAACCTTAGGATCAGGTCTTTAAGAAATGCACAGCTATGGTAGAATCAGATTCCACCTAAATACGTCTCCAGTTGTGTTGAACTGCATATTTTATGGCCTTAAGAATTTCCCATAATTCTACCTCAATAGTAGAACTAATACCAATATAATGATAGAAACAACCTTTCACAAAGCCCTGATGCATACGGAAGACTCGACTATAGCCTGATGGACCTGGTGAACTTGATGTTTCACCGTCCACGTTAACTTTTAACCAATTAGAAATTGGAGATATCCATCTAATTGACTTGAGCACCAAAGGTTTCTTGATCCTTCTAGAAAAAACAAAAGTTTTTAGAATAACAAGGTTAGAGAGAGCATCATTCATGGTACTTGTTTAGACCTTGGAGGAAGTAAGAACCTCCCTATAGATAGTTGTGATTATAGAATGTAGTGACAAACATTTATTATCAAAAGAAAGAGAATTTAGTGATCTCCATATAAAGGCAATGAGGGTAGCGACTGTTGTATACAACATGTCATGAATCTGTTTGTTGTAGTATAGATCAAAAAAATCCCATATTATGTCTTCAAGACTTTTGGTCCTCATATTAACATCAAAAACTGACTGAATATGCAGTTATAGTTGGTGTGAGAGTGTGCAGGAATTGAAGAGATGGTCAATTGTTTCATCCAAGGACAAGCAAGGGAATCATACAAGTGCAAGATGAAATCCAGATGACTACTTTTGCCCTTATTGTGGCATCCTGCATCTCCATATTCCCCACATGAGAATCATATTGTCTAGTGTAATGAAGCATTGCCTGAAATTTCTCATCCAAAGAGGGACAACAGTGCCCTCATTACAAGTGTTCCTATAGAATCCCCTAGTAGAGAAGAGTCCAACATGGCTGGGATTCCACCTTAACATGTCAAAATCAACAAATACATACCTCTATAATTCCATCATGGTAGAAGGATGAAAAGAGGCCTGCAAATTTTCATCCAGTAAAGCCTCCTAAATAGAGAAATTCTTCATGTGACTAGGAGCAGTGAAGACTTCACTAATCAGCTTTCTCGCCCATGGTGTATTCCAAAAATTCAAGGATGATTGCCTACAAACAACCCATTTTGAGCACCTCATGAGCTCTTTGTAAGATGATGTAATGTATAACCATATTGAAGATGGAATATACGATGAGTAATCACTTTGTATTTTTTAAGTGAATCTGCTTGAGAGGAATTCCAAGGAGCTTTCATTTGATGTTAAAATATTCCAAGTAAACTTGCTGAGAAGGACCTCATTGAAAAGACCCAGATCCTTAATACCCAAGACTACCATATCAACTGTCTTGATACAATCCTTAAATGCCACCATTTTTAGCTTCCTTTCATGGATTGATCCAGTTTATAAGAAGTTTTTTATCAAGGAATGGACTTATATAAGGATGGATTTGGTCCATTTGTAAAGATATAAGGCATAAAAAACGTTGAGGTTATAAATGAGTTAACTAAGAAAATTCTTCCAGCTTGCAACATGGTCTTCCCCTTCCAGGTTTCCATATAGTTAATTATTATGGATATAATGTTTTCCAAGTAACGCCTTTTGACCCTACCCTAAAAAAGAGGCACTTTAAGGTAGGTGAAGGGGAGAGTTCCCCTTTTCACACCAAGAATTATGGACACCCTATTCTTTTTTGAGGTAATTATTCCATCACCAAACACCACAAAAGACTTACTCTAACTAACAAACTAGCCATAGACCTCTTCATAATGAGCAAAGATCCTGTGAATGAAAGAGAATGTTTTCATGGTTGCCTGTTCAAAGAGGAGAATATCATCAGCATAGAATAGATGTGATGGGGTAAAGAGATCCCTCTTATCCCTAATTATTTTGTAAATACCATCTTGTACAAGTTCATTAATGAATATACTCATCTAATCCTCCTAAAAAGAAAAAAAGGATCCTGGAAAGAGGATCACCTTGCCTTACCCCTCTAGAACACTAGAATAATCCTCTGGGAGAGCTATTAATTAGTATGGACAACCTCTAACTTTTAAAGATAGTGTTGATTAATTTGATAAATTCACCAAAATAAACCATACCTTCTGATCATTTCAAAAATAAAGCTCTATTTAATTGTATCAAAATCCTTTGAGATATCAAGATTTAAAGCAAAGTTCTCATGCCTAACCTTTTTATTCATAATGTTAATGCACTCTAAGGCAGTGAAGAGGTAGTTCTGAATATTATTTCTAGGGATGAACCTAAACTAGTTTGACGAGATGATCCCCTCAGCAATGGATCCGAACCTCATGGAAATAACTTTGCTAATGGTTTTTGGGAAGGTGTTCCCAATGGACAAACTACTTTCTTGATATTTGTTCTATAAATAAGGAAGGAAATGGAAATAAAACATGTGAAACAAATTAATAACTAGAGTAGAATAAAATATATGTGGTTCAATAAAATTATATCACATTATTTCCTCCAAAATAAAATTGAACATAAACAATCCTTAAATAAAGGATATTGTGAAATAAATCCTTTACCACTTTGGTAACTCTTCAATCATAATCCCCATGAAATAATTACATAAAATATTAATTTAAATATCATTAAAATAAGTATTTTCCTGATATAAAATGTCAACTGGAATTATATACACATCAAAAATGAATATAGATTCATATCATAAACTCATGTCTCAAAGAAAGGGAATTTGAGAAGAATAACCCTTACAAAAATCATAACATTGAATTTGAGAATTAATCAATGAATTTTATTATGTATATAAAATATAAATACACATA
Source organism: Viscum album (assembly GCA_963277665.1). Taxonomy (NCBI): domain Eukaryota; kingdom Viridiplantae; phylum Streptophyta; class Magnoliopsida; order Santalales; family Viscaceae; genus Viscum; species Viscum album. The sequence continues at coordinate 1,189,588,261 of OY728164.1, forward strand.
AAAAAGTGTAAATAAAACATAAAATAATCAAAAGTTGTTAAAAATATAATCATGGAATATAAAATACAATGAATAAGTAATATAACCTAATGAAAATAAATTGAGTTATGAAATTATTTACCTCTTGGTAACATTCAAGTTAAATACCCTAGAATGAAATAACTCAAATTGAAACATAAAATACCATGATTTATTCTTGATTCATTATATTAAATTTAAAATGGGAATTATATACACCACAAAATATAAATAAGTGGAAAATATAGCATATCTCTCATAGAAGTAAAAGCGAGATGAGAAAAACCCTTAAATCGAGTCTAGACTTTCCATGAATGTCCTTTAACCCATGTATAATAAGATTATATCAATTATTTTATTTATTAAACCTTTTTATAGGTTTAACTACTTATATTTAAATCATTTATTTTATTTCATTATAATGACATATTTGAATACTTAATCAGTTAAGTCCACATTGGGTGTTTTGAGGATATTTGGTTCATTTTTTCAAAATGGTTTCGGAATTTTAAATGTCGTCAATGGGGTAATTATTTAAACATATAAATAATAATAATCCTAGAATAATAATAATATTTATTTAAAAATTATACTTTTAAAACCAATCATGAAGAATGGTTATGAAAAATGAACTACGTTACAATCCTAGAAACGGTAGGTCGTATATACGCATTAGTAATATTTCCATTTTTAAATGATCATTGTGGAAAGAAGTTATGTATTATTTTATAAAAAAATAATTATCATAATATCATTACTAATATATTATTTCATTAAATATACTTATATATATCATTCTTTTTATGTGGTGATTAAAAAATAATCACATTGCTTCATGGAGGTGGTAGTCCACACATACACGAACGACATTATCATTTTCTAGTGTAAGAAATAAAATGATATATTATATTTTAAAAATGAAAAATATATCATTAGTATAGTTTTTATGTCATTTATATAACATATATTCATTAAATTTATCTCTATAACCTTTTATGTAAAGCGTTAGTGAAAAATGAATCACATCGCTTCGTGTAGCGGTAGTCCACCATACACACAATCGATGTTATCGTATCCCCCAAGGAATGTAAATTAAGAAAATATATGTGATATCATAAATAAAAAATTATAAATATTTCATAAATATAATATATATATTTTAAATCCATCATTAAAATAATATGTGATAGGCGATGATGGGAAACAAATGACATCGGGTCGTGAGGTGGTAGTATGTCGTACACACAAAAGATGATTTTATATCTCATTTGATGGAAGAGGATATGTACTTATATTATTATATAATATATAATAAAAAATTAGTATATATGATATACTATTTTTATCATATTATTGTTGTTAAATAATATTAGATGGATGTGGAAGAAGAAATAAAACAAAAATTCATAATTGGGAATTTTACCTCTTCTCAGGCCACCTGTTTAGAATTATACCTAAAGTATTCCTTGAATGGATTTATGAAAAAACCAATGATTCTGGGATGAGGTGATGTAAGTTAAGAAGTGATTTGGGTAGTCATTGGACGAACCAAAAGTTTTTTAATGTGTTATGAAGAGAGAAGAGGGGGCGGCCTTTTATAAGTGAAGGTGAGTGACACACTTGTAATTTTCAAAAATAAAAAGGTGTGCCCACATTTTTTTACATGCCTCAACACTCCAAAATATACCATTATTGATAATTAGACATTATAAGTTTTAAATATTTCCATAAAATATATTTTCTACAAGTTATTAGGTCATTTTTAACCTTATCTTTTTAGTCTAACCCTAGCTAAACTTGTTTTCACCTTAACCGTGATGATTAATTTTTTCTATTTTCGCTATTCATTATAGTAAAAAAATAGTTTGAAATTATTATATAATATAAATTATAATGATTAAAAATATAAAATCTATTTTACCAAATTAAATTCAAATAAGTTTATAATTTTAATTTAAAATTAAACCCACAGACGCGATGAAAAAAACAGACTTTCAAGAGGTGTATTTTTCAGAAAAAATGATTTTATATGAACTCTATTACTAATAATAATAATTGTATGAATACAAATTAATATTTATTGATATATAATATATATATTTAATTTAAATAATTTCTTATTATGGTTACTTTAATTAACTAAAATGGAGAAATATTATGCACTTTAAAACAGTTTTCAAAAAAATATCATTTTAGAACCAAAATTAAACTTATACTAAAATCCAATATAAAGATGATTAAAATGTAATTATGTTGATTAAATATAACTAAAAAATAATTATTTTACTTTTAATAATATTCAAAAAATAATGGTACTTTTAAATTTACTTAATTTATTGAAAAGAAATGACATTTTTACAAAAATATGTATTTTCACTATTCCATAAAAAATCAATATTTTCTGAAAAAACACAAAATTTCACCCAAAGTAAATTTTGATATTATGATTTAAAAAATTAAGTTAATTTTATCCAATAAATTTTCTAAAAGTTCCAAAAAAATTATAATAATATTTTTTCATAAAAAACAATAAAAATCATTTTTGAAGAAAACATTTTTTTGAAGATTAAATTACTTTACTAAAAAATGTTTTATTATATACTAAAAATTTATCAATAATTTATATTGAGTAGGAAATTTATATATATATATATATATATATATATATTATAAAGTTTTAAATACTAATCATAACCTCTAATTTAATGGCTAGGTTATAACTATTATTTATTCCATTGTTCATTTAAGCTTGGTGTTGCATGTCGTATAGGCTATCAAACAAAAAAATATTGTGATTTCATATACCGTAATCTATCAAAGAGATTAAATTTATTTAAAAAATAAATATATCAAAAATTATTGGGGTGTAACATTCTCATCTAAGCTCGGTGTTGCATGTGGGAAAATTCTTTGCATGAGGGCATACTTGGATTAAGATATAAGCCATTACACGATCACCTTACATCAAAAATCCCCCAACCCCATACCCAAGGCATCACAATACACAAAATAATACATTCCTGACTCATGAAGGATAATAAAAGTGCTAAATTAAACTTGCTTCAAAATCCTCAAAATACCTCTTAAAGTTATCATTCTAATCAAACTTCACCCCCTTTAGATTCATAACTGTTAAAGGTAAAGCCAATATAGAGAAGTCCAGAATGAATCACCTGTAATACCCAGCTAAACCTATGAATATTTTTACCTCAAAAACATTCACATGCCACTCAAAAGACATCAATATTAGCATTTTATAAGGATACACTGAGATTACTTTTTTAAATACCACATGAACCGAAAATTTCAATTTTTGGATCCAAAGAAAAAAAATTAGATATATTTTTCATAAAGGATATACTTCTTTAGGGATCCCAAAACAATTTTTAGAAAATATCCATGATCCACATTCATTATAGATTATACCAAGATATAATCCAAAAACACCACCATAAATAAGATAAGGTAGCAATAGAAATATGAAAACCCATATATTTTATACATTTTATTTCATGATTTATTACATAATGATGCACATAATAAAATCCAAGAAGATCAAAAGGCCTAGTGTATTTGGGAAATTAGATAAATAGAACATAAACATGAAACTGGGATACAAAGACATTATTTAAAACTCCAAAACATTCCCTTGAAATCCATTGATCTTTTAATACTGCATGGGATAACCTGAGGACTTATATAAGAAAGGGGTGAGCTAAAAATCCTATAAGGGGAATAATTAAATAATAACATGATGAAATTAATACATGTGGTTCAAGAGGCATACCAATGTGAAATAAAAGGGATGAGAATCATAAAATTGAACATCAGATCATAACATTATATGATAACATCAAGGAAACTTAGGAATGTGTCAATAACATAAAACATGAAATCATAAGTGAAAGTCAAGGTTAACTAATGATACATCATAACTTGGTGTGTTTAGGATAACCCGCATTTCACCATATATAGTATCTCATGAGGTAAAAAAATTACCCAATGCATTGGAGGATTGTATAATTCTAGGCTCACCCGTCACATTCATATCATGTACATGAATTTGAGTGAAATATAAATAATACAATATAAGAACATATTCCATCACATTTAATCACAGGATCAATGAGTTTGGGTTAAATACATGAAATTACCAAATAAATAAATAATGGGTATATCTAGAATAATAAACTTTAGTGGAAATGTGGATGGGTATTCACAACAAAAAAGTTGGGCGTGGAAAATCATGAGATAATTTTAGAAGCATAACAAGTGTACATCAAGGTTAATAGATGGGTTTAATGAGTGTGAAAAGTGTTATATCATTACATCGGAATCATAAGTGAAATAAATGGATGTTTAAAAACATATATCAACATGAACTATTGGAAATAAAAATGCATAAATGAAATAAAGTGCTTTAATAAATAAAAGGAGGAGAGAATCCCCTTACTTCAGCATAATAATAGTCTGGGTAAAGTTATAACGAGAGGGGATAAATGATCTCTAATTCAATTAAAATCAATTGGATAATAAATGTATATTTATAAATACATAAACACATAATCAATTGAGTTTCAAATGGCTAAAGTCAAAGAAGGTGCTTGATGGGAAAATAAGAGAGAGAGATCCCTTACCTTGAGAGAATGATTCTAAAATCTTTTAAAGAGATTATTAAGAGCTTGGGAACACCCTGGGAGGGATTTATAGGAGTGTTAGAGTAGATTCTCAATCAATTGGTTTTAAGTGAAGAGGCATGGGTGGTTGGGTGGTATATATGGAAGAAGAGAGGGGAATTCTTTATTAATGTCTAAACTTATGTTTTGGACTTTGTAGAATAAAATAATCAAAACCACAAACCTTCCCATGGTTTCTGCCCATATTTTCCACCAAATAGGAGTAGTTTTAAAAATTTTATTAGGATAAAATCAAAATCCTTAAAATAATAATACTGGTGATGTGGAAGTGAGTCTTTCTCATAAAGAGTTGATTTTAAAACCATAAAATATAAAATAGGTTTTGGAGGATTCATTAAAGGTGTATAAAATTAATGAAATAAAATAAAAAACTCATTATTTTAAATGAGAAAAATATATTTGTTCATTTATTCCATTTATAATATTTATTACATCATTTGTGGGATATTATGATGTTATATTACCTACCGTATATTTATACCTATTTAATTTTTACCTAAAGATTCATCAGTCTCAGAAAATGTAATGGCCCGGGCCTCTCCGGCCCATTCCTTTGTCAAAAAGAAGGTCAAGAAGTGTTCTGGAGGGTAAAATGGACTTTTCCCACACTTTACAGAATTTTGAAACTACACGCCGTGTAGTTTGGGTACATGCCGTGTACCCCCTTGCCGGGTATACCTCGTGTTGTAGGTCGTGTCCTTGCCGTGTGCAATAAATGAGTACACGCCGTGTGTCCAGACTACATGCCGTGTAGTCCTTCCCCGCATACGTGTCACCAGTCAACGGCCGTGTACCGTGTTGAAGTTGTGTCCTTGCCATATGAAATAAATGAGTACACGCCATGTGTCTAAACTACACGCCGTGTAGTCCCTCCCCGCGTATGCGTTACCCTCAAACCGTGTGTTGACCAGTCAACGGCCGCGGAGCCATGTTGGAAGCCGCGTGGAGACCGTGTGAAAGAACCGAGTACACGCCGTGTACCATAAAGTACACACCATGTACTTTTGCTTTTCACGCCTATAAAAGGAGGGGTCCCCTCCTCCTTTCAACTCACCCCTCTCCTCTCCTCTCCTCTGAGCAGAACTCTCTCAAGAGACTCGAAGGCTCTTCCTTCCGTAACTTCTTCGTCCGAGCTCCGATTTACGATCCGTCAGTGGACACGGGATCGTAATGACGAGGCGGAGCTTCCGAGCTTGGATATTTTGTCTTTCCTTCGGCCTTTTCTTTCCGAATTCCACCTGAGGAGGTTTTTCCGGGACCCGACAGAAGTGACAGACGCCGACAGACGTCTTCTAAGGTTGATCTGGGGGAGCGTTGCAATCAAGAACCTGTTGAGGTAGGGATTTTACCTTCGTCTCCCTAATTTTTTCATCATGTGGGGTGGGTGTTCTATTGTTTACGTGAAACACTTTTGAACCAGTTTAATGAAGATAATAACTGGCTTATATAATGGGGATGGGAAGTTGTGATTGTTGTTACTTTATATCCTGTGATATTATGTTATGAATTGAATGAGCTTCTACCTACTGAAAATCACGCTCATTGGGGGCCTTTGCTTATGCAATTAAATGTTTCCCTCTCCTTCTGGATTTTCTTATGGATGGAAACTTTGTGGAATGTGGAAATTGGTTAATCACGTAAAGTTGGCTGTTAAAATCTGGAACCCTTGTGTGATCACCCCGGTTAAACAAAATGGAATAATGAACATGTGGGTGTTGGCTTGGTTATGAGGCATGTGTTGGGGGTGTTTTGTGGGTTTTTTTTGGATCGGGTGAATAGCAGGGCTGTGGTTGACTTGGTTGTGGGTTGGTGTGAATGTTATGATGGTGATGGGCAGCGGGGCTACAATAAATGGTGTTAAAGGGGTGATGATGTACGGTACGGTTGTGGTTATGTTGGTTGGCAGTGGGGATGCAGGGCTGGGTTTAAATGTGAACGGGCTATGGGTTTTGAATATTAAATAAAAGTGGAAGAGTTAATGAATGGTGGGGTGTGGTAATGAAACGGAAATAATAATCAATGGGGTTGGTTGGTTGATAAGAGGGACTTTGTTGTGCTGCTTATGTTTTTCCTAACTTGTTTTGTGGATGGTAGGGATATGTTTTACGAACGATTGGTGTGGTTAGTTGTGGATAGTTTCCCAATAGTTAAGGAATTAAATAACTATTTCTACTGAAATTTGAAAACCAAAAGGGGGTTGGGTTTTTTTGTTATATGCATGCTTCATAGTAGCATTGCCGAGGCACGTTCTCAGTTTCTCTTTTTAGAAGCCATAGGTTAGGTTGTGTGGTTGGTATATATATATATATATATCTGTATCTTTTGTGTTTTATCGCACCCCACCCATGTTGAGCACTTAGTGCCAGACACTCCCATCTCGTGGGAGAGGGTGTTTTTTTCCTTAGTTATTAGCTCCTTCCTGCTCCTTCTCCCCTAGGCTGTGATGGCTTGAGGCGACCTTACACCTAAAACTCTTCGAGTAGGTTTTGATTGGGGTGGTTTTAGCCCAAGACTCTTCGGGCAGGTTCTACTGTTTCCCAAGAATCTTCGGGATGAGGCCCAGGTGTGTGCGGGTGGGATACGTGGTTGTGAGGCCCAGGTGTGTGCTGGCGGGATATGTGGTTGTGAGGCCCAGGTGTGTGCAGGAAGGATACATGGTTGTGAGGCCCAGGTGTGTGCAGGCGGGATACGTGGTTGTGAGGCCCAGGTGTGTGCGGGCGGGATACGTGGTTGTGAGGCCCAGGTGTGTGCGGGCGTGGAGAGTGTGGCAGCGTCAGGACGTTCGTCGTTAGGAAGAGCATCTAACTAAAGGGAAATGGTGTGGGGTACCCAATACTCTTGTTCTTATACTACTACTACCTGTTGTGATTGTGTTTTGGTGAGTGTGGTTGGTTAGGTTGGGTGGATAGAATTCCTTGCTAGGTTTCTTCTGTTGTTCTCACGGGACATTAGGATGTCTCCCCACTTGTGCACGAGAGCTTTAGGTTTCCCTACTGAGTATACTTGTATGTTCACCCTACGTTTACTTTCAGGTTTCCAGGAGGACTACCAGGGCCGTGCGGGACCCTACTAGTCGGACAGTTGGAGTTGTTGCTGTTGTTGTACCTTTGTTTTCTTTTGGTATTGTACTTTGAGTTTTCTTGTACTTGTACCTTGTTATAAAATTGCTTAAACATGCATGTTGGATTGGTTTGGGTTTATTTATATACACTGGTTATTTTCCTTTTTGGTGGTTGACTTGTCCTATTTCCCGATATTTAAAAATAAAAATGTTAATGCCTCCCATATTTGTGAAAACTCATACCCTTGGTGCTAGTCGCCACATCGGGGCCTACTGGAGGCAGGACTCGGGGTTCATTATCTCCCTTTCACCATTTCCAGCTCAGGAGGGGCATCTTTGGTGGGAGGGGGTCATGACAGAATGGTATCGGAGGGATGGATGATAGATAGGATGAAGTCTGGAGTTAGGCACAGTGAGGATTGCATGGGATGGTAGGGAGATGATGTTAGTTAATCTTGGTGCGTGACATAGGCCAGGGAAGACCGGCTAGGAAACAGGATTTTAGGGCCCCCCGTGATTCGATGCAAGGACTCTGAGCCTACCGAATGACCAAGTGAGGCTACATTGATTGCAGGGTAGAGACCCTAGGTAAGGTACATGCACCATCATGGTTGTGTTTTACTTGATTTGGGTGTTCTGGGAAAGAAATTGAAATAAAATGATAAAAATAAAACCTTGAGTTTCCTTACTACTTGGGCTTAGGCGATCCTTGTTTACCGTACAGCTATGGCACCTGGACGTCGTCCCCGGGTGGCTCAGACGGCCACGGCCCAACAGATTCAGGTGGTCGATCAGCTAAGGATTGACCGAGAGGAGGAAGATATCCAGTGGCAGAAGACTCTCCGTTCTTTCCAGCGGCAGATCCTCAAGAAGTACGAGGGTATTACTTCGGATACGGAGACGGAGGGGTGGCTTGAGGAGCTAGGGATCGCTTTTACCTTGATCCGTGCTCCCAGGGAGTACTGGGTTCCCCTATCAGTCAGTCAGCTGAGAGGTGGTGGATGCTCTACCTCGGAGAGAGGATAGAGGAAGAGGTTCCATGGGCTGACTTTGAGAAGGAATTCCGAGAGGAATTCCTTTCTTCCATGATCAAGGCGGAGAATCAACATGAGTTACTCTCCCTTCAGTAGGGGAGTATGACGGTATGAGAGCTGGGAATCAAGTTCAAAGATCTCATATACTTTGCTCCAGATCTCTTTCCAGATGAGGAGTCTCGGGCGAGACGTTTGGAGGAGGCGCTCCGTCCTTCGCTCCAGTATGTTGTCACCCCCTTCACCCTTCCGATGTACTTGGCAGTATAGAAGAAGGCAAAAGTTGTAGAGAGGATGCACTCGCTAGGAGGTGAACCCCGAGAGGGGATCCAGCCAGGTTCGTCGAAGGGGAAGGCAGTCAGCAGCAGGTCTCCTGCGACGGGGCCTTCCAGGTTCAGGCCAGTGGGGAGCAGGCCCCAGTAGTTCAGATCTTCAGGTCCTCGTCCCTTTTTCACGAGCCCAGGACTGAGGTGTTTTTCTTGTGGAGGTTTTGGGCACGTTCAGAGTCCGCACCCGACCCGAGATCAGTACGGTGGAGGTGGACAGGTTCAGCGCCCGCCTCAGCAGCACCAGTCACCGGCAAGACCCTTCCAGCAGCAACAAGCTCCAGTCCCTCTGAGGGCAGATGGAGCAGGTTGTGGCCAGCCACAAGGAGTTCCTCAAGGATCCCAATCGGGATGTGGTCGAGGATGCGGACATCAACAGAGAGGCCGAGGAGCTAGGCGCGGATAGTTGCATGCATCAGAGGCAGCATCTCTAGAAGGACCAGGGATCGATAGAGATGTGTTTGGGTTTTCTTGAATGATCTCCTTTATGTTATTTTAGGAGCATTACACTCCATTGTTGGAACTCTTTTGCTCATTCTTTGGGCCTGAACCTTGTTTTTTTTAGTTTTTAATTCTATGTTGTTTCCCGCTTTTCTTTAAATGTATGCGAAGAGCCCTATCATGTGGGGAGGGGAAGACCTAATCCCTAATCGAGACGCATTAATTTGGATGCGATTAAACCCGTGCAGGCGAGTCAGTGTCGTCTAAAGCGGATAATATCTCGACATGGGAGAAGGAATTCCCCAAGCCATGTGTCCAGGTAGTGTGTGGGTTGTACGGTGTTGGGGGCAGTGTAAGTTGGAAAATCCTAATATATGGAAGTGGGAAGGCCCAGTCCTTAATCGAGACGCATTAATGCGGATGCAATTAAACCTGTGTAGGCGAGTCAGTGCCGCCTAAAGCAAATAATATCTTGACATAGGAGAGGGAATTCCTAACTCATATAATTAGGGTTGTCGGTTGTTTCTTGTTATAACGAGAACCCTAAGAGGTATCTTGTCGGGTTCCTCTGAGTTGGTTTTTGAATTCTCGGGGATGAGAATGTTTTAAGAGGTATCTGATGTAATGGCCCGGGCCTCTCTGGCCCATTCCTTTGTCAAAAAGAAGGTCAACAAGTGTTCTGGAGGGTAAAATGGACTTTTCCCACACTTTCCAGAATTTTGAAACTACACGCCGTGTACCCCCTTTCCGGGTATACCCCGTGTTGCAGGCCGTGTCCTTACGGTGTGCAATAAATGAGTACACGCCGTGTGTCCAGACTACACGCCGTGTAGTCCTTCCCCGCGTACGTGTTACCAGTAAACGGTCGTGTACCGTGTTGGAGTCGTGTCCTTGCCGTGTGCAATAAATGAGTACACGCCGTGTGTCTAAACTACACGTCGTGTAGTCCCTCCCTGTGTATGCGTTACCCTCAAACCGTGTGTTGACCAGTCAACGGCCGCAGAGCCGTGTTGGAAGCCACGTGGAGACCGTGTGAAAGAACCGAGTACACATCGTGTACCATAAAGTACATGTCGTGTAATTTTGCTTTTCATGCCTATAAAAGGAGGGGTCCCCTCCTCCTTTCAACTCACCCCTCTCCTCTCCTCTCCTTCGAGCAGAACTCTCTCAAGAGACTCAAAGGCTCTTCCTTCCATAACTTCTTCGTCTGAGCTCCGATTTATGATCTGTCAGCGGCCACGGGATCGTAACGACGAGGCAAAGCTTCCGAGCTTGGATCTGTTGTCTTTCCTTCGGCCTTTTCTTTCCGACTTCCACCCGAGGAGGTTTTTTCGGGACCCGACAGAAGTGACAGACGCCGACGGACATCTTCTAAGGTTGATCCGGGGGAGCGTTGTGATCAAGAACCTGTTGAGGTAGGGAATTTAGCTTCCTCTCTCTAATTTGTGCATCATCTGGGGTGGGTGTTATCTTGTTTACGTGAAACACTTTTGAACCAGTTTAATGAAGATAATAACTGGCTTATATAATGGGGATGGGAAGTTGTGATTGTTGTTACTTTATATCCTGTGATATTATGTTGTGAATTGAATGAGCTTCTACCTACTGAAAATCACGGTCGTTGGGGGCCTTTGCATACGCAATTAAATGTTGCCCTCTCCTTCTGGATTTTCTTATGGATGGAAACTTTGTGGAATGTGGAAATTGGTTAATCACGTAAAGTTGGCTGTTAAAATCTGGAACCCTTTGTGATCACCCCGGTTAAACAAAATGGAATAATGAACATGTGGGTGTTGGATTGGTTACGAGGCATGTGTTGGGGGTGTTTTGTGGGTTGTTGTGGATCGGGTGAACAACAGGGCTGCGGTTGACTTGGTTGTGGGTTGGTGTGAATTTTATGATGGTGAAGGGCAGCAGGGCTATAATAAATGGTGTTAAAGGGGTGATGATGTACGGTACGGTTGTGGTTATGGTGGTTGGCAGCGGGGCTGCAGGGTTGGGTTTAAATGTGAATGGGCTATGGGTTGTGAATATTAAATAAAAGTGGAAGAGTTAATGAATGGTGGGGTGTGGTAATGAAACGGAAATAATAATCAATGGGGTTGGTTGGTTAATAAGAGGGACTTTGTTGTGCTGCTTATGTTTTTCCTAACTTGTTTTGTGGATGGCAGGGATATGTTTTACGAACGATTGGTGTGGTTAGTTGTGGATAGTTGCCCAGTAGTTAAGGAATTAAATAACTATTTCTACTGAAATGTGAAAACCTAAAGGGGGTTGGGTTTGTTTGTTATATGCATGCTTCATAGTAGCAGTGCCGAGGCACGTGCTCAGTTTCTCTTTTTAGAAGCCATAGGTTGGTTTGTGTGGTTGGTATATATATATATATATATGTATCTTTTGTGTTTTATCGCACTCCACCCATGTTGAGAACTTAGTGCTGAACACTCCCATCTCATAGGAGAGGGTGTTTTTTTCCCTTAGTTACTAGCTCCTTCCTGCTCCTTCTCCCCTAGGTTGTGATGGCTTGAAGTGACCTTACACCTAAGACTCTTCGGGTAGGTTTCGATTGGGGTGGTTTTAGCCCAAGACTCTTCGGGCAGGTTCTACTATTTCCCAAGAATTTTCGGGATGAGGCCGAGGTGTGTGCGGGCGAGATACGTGGTTGTGAGGCCGAGGTGTGTGCGGGCGGGATATGTGGTTGTGAGGCCCAGGTGTGTGCGGACGGGATACGTGGTTGTGAGGCCCAGGTGTATGCGGGCGGGATACGTGGTTGTGAGGCCCAGGTGTGTGCGGGTGGGATACATGGTTGTGAGGCCCAGGTGTGTGCGGGGGGGATACGTGGTTGTGAGGCCCAGGTGTGTGCGGGCGGGGAGAGTGTGGCAGCGTCAGGACGTTCGTCGTTAGGAAGAGCATCTAATTAAAGGGAAATGGTGTGGGGTACCCAATACTCTTGTTCTTATACTACTACTACCTGTTGTGATTGTGTTTTGGTGAGTGTGCCTGGTGAGGTTGGGTGGATATAATTCCTTGCTAGGTTTCTTCTGTTGTTCTCATGGGACATTAGGATGTCTCCCCACTTGTGCATGAGATCTTTAGGTTTTCCTACTAAGTATACTTGTATGCTCACCCTATGTTTACTTTCAGGTTTCTAGGAGGACTACCAGGGCCGTGCGAGACCCTACTAGTCGGACAGTTGGAGTTGTTGTTGTTTCTGTACCTTTTTTTTCTTTTGGTATTTTACTTTGAGTTTTCTTGTACTTGTACCTTATTATAAAATTGTTTAAACATGCATGTGGGATTGGTTTGGGTTTATTTACATACACTGGTTCTTTTCCTTTTTGGTGGTTGACTTGTCCTATTTCCCGATCTTTAAAAATAAAAAGGGTAATGCCTCCCATATTTGTGAAAACTCATACCCTTGGTGCTAGTCTCCACCCCGGGGCCTACTGGAGGCGGGACTCGGGGGTCATTATCTCCATTTCACCATTGCCAGCTCTGGAGGGGCATCCTTGGTGGGAGGGGGTCGTGACAGAAAATTATGATAAATTCACCATTAGATAATTTTGACAATATGATTTCGAAAAATATTATTTTATCAAAATAATTCTCTAAATATTATAATTTACACTTTTAAATCAAGATCCACATTTATTGAAAAATACTGTTTTTTATGACAATAACAGTTTTCTGACCCTTATAAGATTATATTAGAATTTGTTAAATTATATTATAATTTTATACAATTAAATATTATTTAATAATATTATTATATAAAAATAGAATTTATTTCAAAATTATTGAATTTTTCAAATAGTTTTTTAATTAAAAGCGTATATTTTCCAAAATTACAATTTTTGTTTCTTCATATCAAAATCTAATTTTCATCAACTAATATATAATTGTATGTATAAAGTAATATTGAAAAAGAATAAATATAATAATAATTTTATTTAAAAGTAAAATATAAAAATTCATACTAAAACGGTCAAGATATATAACCTCTTATTACACCAACGTATACCCTATGGGTATGGTGTGCAATGGTTGTGTTTTCTTCATGTGGTTTGGTGAACATGCTTTGGGTCATGATCTCAATAAGCTCAATATTCTCCCATGAATGGTTTCATTCGTGCTTTAGTTATTGAATTTCATCTTGGTTTTGGTCAAGGGATAATCATAATGATTCCATATCACTTGAAAACTCATATAAATGGGTTTCATAGTGTATGATACTATTGGTCGAGGCTATCGCTTCTTCCGTCTATGTCAATTAGACTTTATCATAACCCTTATTATATACTAATCTTAGTGGTCACTATAAAATAATATATTATCAATGGTTATGATTATTAATGGTCTTTTAAATTTGATATTCAATATTTTATAATGGTCTAAAATAACCAATGTAGTGCATGTGTTTTCTATAACTACAATATTTAATAAGGCATTTAATTATTCAAAAGATTTTGGCTCATAAAATGCTTCCCCACTTTAGAAATTTCTCCCTCAAAATTTCATTTTATACCCTAAAAAATATGAGGGTACTAATATTTCATTTCCTCTCTTGGTTCCTATGTATCTTCCTCAAACTTTTGGTTCAACAACAACACTTTGACCAGGTGATTTGTATTATTTCTTAAAACTTTGGCTCTATGATCTAAGATCTTCACCAAATACTCCTCATATGAAATATCATTCTCCAAGGGTACCACATCTAGATTCAGTACATGTGATGGGCCTAGTATATACTTTCTCAGGAGGGATATATAGAACACATCATGTACTTGGGAGAGGTTAGGTGGGAGTGCTATTCAATATGATACAAATTCGATATGGTTAGAGATCTCAAAGGGGACGATGTATCCAGGACCAAGATTTACCTTCTTCCCAAACCTCATGAATTTATTCCACGATTATATATGAAGTAACACCTTGTCACTAACCTTAAACTCTGGGTCTCATCAACAGTTGTCTGCATATTTTTTCTATCAACTTTGTGTGGATTTCATATGACATTGAATGATATAGACCTTATTTGTCATATCTTGGATAATATCATGTACCATAATCTTCCACTCTCCAAATTCATCATGGTATGTTGGAGTCTATCACTTCTTTACATATAGATCCTCATAAGGTTCCATTTGAATGCTATAATGGAAACTCTTTTTTATGATAATGCCACTAGGGGAAGGTGTTGGTACCAAAATCCTAGAAAATCCATTGAACATGATCACAATATATCCTCTAGAGTTTGAATGTTTCTTTAAGACTGACCATCCATCTAATGGTGATAAGTAATACTAAAACTTAACTTTGTATCCAACCCTTGTTGAATGATTTTCTAGAACCATGAGGTAAAATCTGGGTCTTGGTTAAAGATAATAAAGAGTAGTACTCTATGAATTATTATCACTTAATCTATGTATATCTTAGTGAGTTGATAAAGTGATAAATCTTCCTTGATAGTATTAAAAAGTACCAACTTTATAAGCTAATCAACTACCACCTAGATAGTGTTATTCCCTTTAGATGTCTTGGGGTGTCTTGTGATAAAATACGTGGTTATGTTTTCCCATTTTCATACTAGTATGGGAAATGGTCACATTATACACTTAGACTTTGGTCATTCATCATTGACTTGTTGGAATACCGAGCATCGAGATACAAATTCTACAATTTACCTCTTCATGATATCCCACAAGAAGTTTTTCTTTAAAAATCTATACATCTTAGTGCTTCTTGGATGAATAGAGATGGATGATCTATGCACATAATCCAAAATTTCCCTCTTCAGTTCTAGTTTTTATGGGACATATATCTGATTTCCAAACCTTATAACTCCATCTTTAGTAAAGTTAAACTCTAGAATATTTACAACCTTTCTCTATAACTCCTCATTGCCTTTTTGGACCTCTTATATCCTCTCAATAATGGATGGTTGATAAGTTATTTGAGAAAGGTAGGATGAATATCCTTATTCAAAATTCTATTTTAGCGACTCAGGTTTTGGCCCTGTCAGACTTTGGAATATTCCTATGAATAATTCCAGAGCTAGGCGCGAAGACGGCGTGCGATTTCGAGGCCCGGTGTGCCCGAAATTAATTTTATAAAAATATTAAGTATTTTTATACTATGCATAAGGAAATAACAAGTTATCTCTTAAATGGTAGCCCAAATAAAAAATATGAGGGCACGGTTGCATCTGGAGTGTGTCGTTTACCTTAGGCGGGGTATAAAATTTGCGGGTGCGGGCCTGCTGTGAGAGATGTCACCCAGGGGAAAATCGTCATTTTGAAATAATGACTTAGTGATTTTTATCACTGGTGTTCTTTTCAAATAACTTTTGAACGAAGTCCTAGAATGGAAATCTGAGACTTCCGTTGAGTTAGAAATGGGGTGTTTTGCCTAGGCGTGATATAAAATAGGCGGGTGCGGAGGTTTCGGAATCTGCACCTGTCGGTAGAGTTTTAGAGAGTTTATAAATTCCACTTAAGTGTTGAAATTAAGGGGAGAACCCATTTCCCTTCTCTATATCTCTCTCCTGAACATTCTTTGGCATTCTTCGGCGTTCTTCACCGTTCTTTGCTGGATTGAGGAGTGAAATCTGGTGGATCGAAGTGGGATCGCAGCAGGTGCGTCGCCAACGACGAATAACCGGATCGAGGTAGGCTTTCTGTTGATTTTTTTTGCTCCTTCGTCGATTTCATGAGTTTTCGACAAATTCTTCATTTAAGTTCTATAATTTTAGAATTAGGATGATGGCCCAATGAACACGACCATCTTCCAAGCCCCGTTTGAAATCCCGTTCTTGAGCATTCTTCACCCGTTCTTCATGATTTTACCCAGTAATTATTCGGCACCTCAAAACCTCGACGAATCAACAAGCGAAGGCCGGTTATGTGAGACCCTTGTCGCAAGGATCGTTATTATGCATGTAGTTTCAATTTTGGGTAACGTGAGGAGTCCCGGTAGTCCACAGTAGGGGCCACCAGATCATCGCCGGCGGCGGTGTGCGGTGGCCGTGGTAGGTGGCACAATGGCGAGGTCCAGAGCGGCAGCACGGGACTTCGAATGGGTGGTGTCAACCGAAGGTGCTCGGAATGGAGGCAGGACGAGGTGGGGCTTCGGCGTGGTGCAACAAGTTGAGGAGGAGCTCGGAGGGGCCGGTTCAGTGTGGCGGCGTCTGGCGGAGGAGCCGACCAGGTGGTCAGTGCAACATGGATCTTCGAGCGGGCCGTTCGGTGGCGGAGCCGGCGGAGATGCAGACGACGGTGCCGGGTGGAGCTGGACGATGCCAGTATGAAGGGGAGAGTGGTGGCTTCGGCCTGTCACACTCAACCGGAAGGAGGAGCCTGAGGTGCTGACCTCGGGGTGGGAGCCGCGGATAAGGACCCGCGGTATGCGGGTCCTGCTGGTGCGGAGCACGGACAAAGACCGGCCGCTTGACCGTTCTGTTTGCAGGAACCAGACCCAAGGGGTCCGGTGGTGTTTAGATGGGCCACGGAGAGCGGGCTGCGGCAAGTTGGGCCAGACCCGAGGTTGGGCCGCGGGCCGGCGGTCTGGACCGGGTCGGCCGGGGTGGACCGGCCCGGTTGGGGCCCTTGTGTTCAAAGGGGCGTAACTTTTAAACGGTGCGTCCATTCGACGCGACCTCTGTGGATATGGGTTCTTTTCTTTGAGACAGAATTTTTAAAATGGGTTTAGGGGTTTTTGGGTTCTGTGCTCGAAGACGGGTGACCCGAAATGCTTTAATTTTATTATCAAAAATTATTATTAAAGCTTGCAACGGACGTACCTCGCGAACTGGACGTCTAATGGAGGCGCTGTCAGCGGCAGCATGATACTAGTTCTTGTGCAGACTTTTTGTGATGCTCCTTTCAGTGTTTGGGCTAAATACAAGGTGTGGGCCCCACAGGGCCCGGTTTACACGTTTTATGATGAAATGTCTCTTTTTCACCCGACATCCGTTTGGAGTGCTTGAACACTCATTTCTGCGTGTTTTTCTGTGGGGATTGCAATGGTGAAATCTACCCGCCTAGATTTGGGGTCGAGGCATGGGCCCCACGAGGCGTCTACTAGGTGTATGCTATGTTTTTATGACTTATGCTTCACAAGTCCATTCGGGGAAAATGAATAGCCTACCATGCATGTTTTTCCACATACATCGCGATGGTGGCCTCGGTATAGGCCTACACTACTACAAATACGCCTTTTATCAGTGCTAAAAATGGCCTTTAACAGTGCTAGAAAAGCGCTGTTAAAGCCGGTGAAGATAGGGGGTACCCTTTATCAGCGCTTCAAAAAGCGCTGATAAAAGGGGTATTTTATCAGCGCTGATAAAAGGGTCCTTTATCAGCGCTTTATTTTTAGCGCTGATAAAAGACCCATTTTATCAGCGCTTTTTTTAGTGCTGATAAAAGTAAAAAAAATTAAAAAATTAAAAAAATATTAAAAAAATACTACCAATCGGGGGGGGCTTTATAGCACTTGACCCCCTTTTAACAACGCTTTTCCAGCCCCTCCAGCGCCCACATGCACCCCCTCCACCCATTATCAGTGCTAGCCCCCCAAATCCACCCCCATACACGCGCCCCTACCTCCACCTGGTTTTGAACTCGAGACCTCCCTCCTACGCGCCTAAGCCCTTACCACTCCCCTATTTTGATTTGTTTTCCATTTCATGATCTCTCTCTCTCTCTCTATATATATATATATAGTTATATTCATTTGTATAGTAATATATATATATATTAATATATATATAGTTATATTAATATATATATTTATAGTGATATTAATATATATATTTATAGTGATATTAATATATATATTTATAGTTATATGAATATATATATATGTAGTTATATTAATATATATATATATTTAGATTAATATATAGGTATATAAATATTCATATATTTGTATTTCAAATAAAATGGATATTAGTTATTATTTAGATAAAGCTAATATATTTTATATAATTAAATTTTTATGTGTGAATATAAAAAAAATATGTTTATATTGTTATATATTTGATTATAAATAGCAGTGCATTATAAAAAATGATAAAATTTCAAATAAATAATATCAATATGAAAGTAATACCTTGAAATAAATTCAGTCCCCACCAAAAAAGTCAATAATACCCCCTTAAACGAGGCTGAAAATCCACAAAAAGTTAAAAAATCGGGGTATCCCGACTAAAAACTCGGTTTTGGAGTCCTTTTGGGCCTTTTTTGGCCTCGAAAGATCTGACATAGGCTTTTCTTAGGTCACTAGCGCGTAGAGCTCGTCGCAGGCTTCGATTTGATATACTATAGAGCTCAAACTGACACTCGGATCAAAAGTTATGGTCGTTTGAAGTTCGAGTTGCGTTTTCAACATATTTTGAATCTTTTTTAATTTTTTTTATTTCTTTAGTCTTCAAATTATTATTAAATGACTATTACTCCATAATAATTAGCAAATTATTTATTAAAAAAATTAATTATTTTTATAATCCGTTTTCACTAAATATCTTATATATTAAGTGTAACTGTATATTTATACTTATCTAAAATATATTTAAAATTATATTTAAAATATATATATTATATTTATATCAATATAACTATATCTATATATTTAAACAATAATATATTTTTTTTAATGATTTTTTTTGTAAGTAGACCCTTTATCAGCGCTTTTAAAAAAAGCGTTGATAAAGACCCCCCTTTATCAGCGCTGCTAAAAAAGCACTGAAAAGGGGTACCCTTTAACAGTGCTAAAAAAGCGTTGTTAAAGGGGGTACCTTTATCAGTGCAAAAAACGCTGATAAATGTACCCCCCCTTTATCAGCGCTTTTTCGTTAGTGCTGATAAAGGTTGGCGCTGGCCTTGCCCAGTTTTATGGTAGTGCTTGGAGGTGCGCAATGTGGCGATGATGTTGGTCGCTCAGGTTAGCGATGTTTGGACCAGTAGTGGTTGAGTTTACTCCCTTGGTTCATTCTTATGAGGGTTTGTGTGGCACTACTACCACAGTATATGTAACATCCCAAGTAAGTAATGAATAAATAGATATTTTTATCTATGTCTATTAATGAATTAGATAGTGTTTTAGAGGCTTAAAATGAAAATAAATCCAATCTTAAGCATGGAATACACTAATATTCTTAAAAGATTGTTTTACTTTCTTATGATGGAAAACCCTTTTTAAAACTATATTTTGACAATTTTATAAACTATGTTTGTCAAAATAAACTTATTCTTTATGATTGGGACATCAAAATTTACTTTGTGTGAATTTTTGGTATTTTTCAGACAATGTTCATTTTTTAATGAATAGTGAAAAATACTGCATTTTACATCAAAACTGCTTTTTAATATAATTTATTTATATGATTAGATTATCTTTTGAATTGGTTTTTAAGTGGAATTAGAATATATTTTTACCATTTAATCCAATGGTGGTCATTGGAATCAATTTCACTTTGAAATTGAACTTAAACTGGTGTCAATCTTTTGATACTTATTGTTTCATAAAAACACGCTATTTGCCCTGACAGCGGGAATTAATTATTAAATTAATTAATGTGACTTATATGTTTTGAATTTTGTAAAATAGACTTCATTTTTTAATTCAGAATATCAAATATAGCTTAGGGTGAAGTTTTGGTATTTTTCTGAAAAACTCCAATTTTTGATGAATAGTGAAACCACTAAGTGGTAATCAAGCAAACTGATTTTTCAGTTAAATGAAAGTTTACCACTAATGTGTATTGAATTTTGAAAATCCGACATACATGGTTGTCATTAGTATGTAAAATGTGGTTCAATGGGATGAAAATAATTTTTTGGTGAATAGTAACTTTTTTTTCATTAATCGCGATTAGAGGTAATTAGTGTAATTTAAGGTAAAAATGATATTATAAAAATGTGAAAACACCATGACACTTGTCCTACCCCTATTGGATGAGTCATGGCCGACCAAGACAACCCATGGGTCGATTTAGGGGACCCCATGGAGCCACTTGGGTGAGATAATGACTTTAATGCCTTTTTTTAAATAAAGGTGAAATGACACTAATATAAATTGTTTTACTAAAACAATTTTTAGAAGGGGTTATAATAATCATAATTTTGTCTATAAATACTCTTTGGAAAGCTAAAAATATTTCCTACATCATAGTATTTTTTTATATTTTTTAGACATTAAATAAATTAAATTATTTATGACATAATAATGATGCAGCGATGACATCATTATTTGACGATTTAAATAAAATGGAAAGATAATGTAAAATATATGAACTACACATGTCCAAAACTTATTGTATGGGTGGATTTCGAACCCTTATCACCTTATCCACGAATTATATCAATGTGGGACCTTTTAAAAATGAAACACATTTTCAAATAAAGTAATATTCCTTTACTTTCCAAAAGTGCTCCTCCTCTCCTTTATAAAAGGCCCCCACCTCTACCTCTTTTCCCACACTCCTCAAGCCTTTGGCTCGGCCAACTTCTGACCATTTACTCTCTCCACATCCCTCTCCTCATCCTAGAGGATTCCCTTTGGGCATAATCCTTTCAAAGGAAGCATTTAGGCTCAAATCAAAAGGAGTTACACTTTTAAAGGTAATTCATTCTCTCTTGTTCATTTGTTTTATTTTGCTTCTCCAACCCCCCTAAACTCTTTTTATTTACTTCTTTTGTAACAACACCAGTATCTTCAATATAATAGAATTTTTTTATAAGATTTATTCGAGCTACACTCTCACACAACTACATCAAATGGTTAAAGAACATACGGTTTCCATGGATGGAGAAATTCTGCCTCCCCAAATGATGATTGTTCAATACTCATTTAACACCTTCAAAGGTGGCCATTATGATGTCACTATTTTTATATATGATATATAATATGTTTATTCTTTCCTTAAGCTTCTGTATTTTTCATTTATGGCATACCATTATTGTTTCCATTATGGGTAAACACGATATCTTCATTTTAGGAAGTGCGGACTACCGCCCCCTGAAAGTGATTTGATTCGTTAATACCATATGTGGTATGTGTAAAGGATAAATCTAATGATATTATATATGTTATTATACTGGAATTATAATATACTCTTATATCATTATGATTCCATTCTATAAAATACGAAATATAAATGAAAGTAGCGTTCATGCGTACGTACGGATTACCGTCTCCATGAACGGTGCATTTCATTTCTTACCTCTAAATGATTATGTAATATTATAAATACATGTATACGCTGGATATATATGATATATATGATATCCAAATCAGGAATGTCATTCTAGATATAAAGAACCTTTGACCACACGAACAACATGTAATTGTAAGAAGTCCACTTTCAACTTAAGAACCAAATATTGACAAAACAAACATTATTAACTTAAATGGTTACATAATGTTTATAACATGGCAATAAGTGATATAAAAGGAATAATGAACTTTAAAAATGTTCTTAATCAAGTATAAATTAACTCAAGTTTATTATTCAGGACGTTAAAGAACGATCGAGTCAAGTCGGACCCGAGGTATGGGACTTCGTCTCAATCTCCTTTCATTGAGGCATATTTTATTTTATACACAACTTTCTTTTATACGGTGTATAAACCCCTTTGACTTTTATGTTTATTCAAAAGGAATATTTTTTATACGAAGCATTTACTAAACGACAAAAGGGAATGTTTTTGTCGTACGTATGCGGCGACAACGACTTCTCTGCCGTCGTGACCGTTATTTGAGTTTCAGATTCCTCTACAAGCCATACCTTCTTTTTAAAAGAAAAATAAATACCATGTTTTACTTTTCTTTTATTTTGGTATCGAAAATGGTTTTCATAATGTTTTTATATCAATGTGTTGTATTGATATCTTGTGATTGAAATGTGGGAATGTTATGTTTCCTTTATGCATGTTTTATGTGATATGATTATGTTGAGGTTCTTGGGAATTATTATGAAAACGGGTGGTTCCGTGATAAACTAAGGGCGGGTGAGCCCGATATAGCTCTCCAATGCATTGGGTAACGCGAAGGAGTGAAACGTTAAGGTTTCTCTGAAGATATTTAGGGAATATACTGTGATGGGTATTCCAAACGTAACCAAGAGGGTTACTCCCAACGTAAGAATTTTATGAATGCCTCAAGTTACCTTTATGTCTTATGATTTCTATGATTTATTCATGATTTGATGAGGTATGTTAAAGTGCTTATGTTTTATGGGTAATGTATGATCTCATCCTTATGTATATATGTACCCATGTTTCCTTTCCATATTTTTAAATCCCTTACTGAGCTTTTTATGCTCATTCCAAGTTTTTTTGAAATGTTTTTCACAGGTCAAGGGAAAGGTACATGATATGATGATAGTGTCAAGGAAGTGTCAAGAAAGAATCCATGTTTATTTTAAATATGTTTCCATTGATGGGAATGAAGAATACTATCTTTATGTAACCACTTCGTTTATATGTGGAATGTAATGCAAGTTTTATGATCTAATTCTCTAAAACTCTAAACCCGAAAAGATCCTCAATGTGTAATCTTGTAATAACTCAAGATTAAGTAAGGTTTAAGGCTGGGGCCTTATAGTTGGTATCAGAGGTCGGTTTAGATAACTTTAAGAGTTAGAATTCTATTAAATGATTATCTAAATTTTTTTATGGTCAAATTGAAGTGATATAGCATTTTAAGATTTCCATGTTGCTTCATCTAAGACATGTTTTTTCAGAATGGTTTTCCGGAGAGGAAATATGGAAGCAGTGCTTGGAAGGAATACAGAAGTAAATAACCTTCCGAATCAGCATCCTGAGATGGTTGGAATTGGAACTGAACAGTTTGTTGTAGTAATGGCGTAGTTGACTCAGGCTATAAATGGTGGTGGTATCCATGCACGAGATCAGCCAGATCAACCGCAGAGGAACATGTCAGTGGTGGAACATTTCATGAGGCAACATCCCCCATCATTCAGAGGATCATCTGACCCTGTGCTAGCTGAAGGGTGGATTAAAGAACTAGAGAAGATTTTCGATGTCATGGGGTGTTCAGACAATCAAAAGGTTAGTCTTGCTATTTACCGTTTGGAGGGTGAGGCAGATCAGTGGTGGTCGATGGTTAAAAATATCAGGGACGCTGATGAGATTGATGCTCTCGATTGGGATGAATTCAAAGGTATGTTTCTTGAGAAGTATTTTCCTAAGGCAGTTCGACTTAGGATGGAAAAACAATTCTTGGAATTGAGGCAAGAGGAAGACTTAGTGGTTGCCTATGAAGAAAGGTTCACTCGATTGGCAAGGTATGCTCCAAATTTTATCCGAGACCTTGATAGTAAAATCAATCATTTTTACTTAGGATTAAATCCAAAATATCGAAGGGCATTAGCTTCTTGTGAGTTTAAAAGTTATGAAAAGCTTGTTCGATGTGCTGAGAAGGTGGAAATGGAGTTTTCCGATGACCAAGTGTTCTATAACAACCAACAGAAGAAGAGACCAAGGTGGTAGGAGAAAGGTATGAATTCTTCAAAAAAGTCTGATGGTAAGAAAACTAAGTTTCCAGTTTGTGATAAATGTGGCAAAAGGCATGCTGGGGAATGTCTTATGAATTCTGGAAAGTGCTACCGATGTGGTAAGATGGGACATAAGGCTCGTGATTGCACTGAAAAGGATCAAGGTGAAGGTAAGACCAAATTTGATTTACAGTTAGCGAAATGTTTTAAGTGCAATGAGATGGGATAACCGTTGATCCTGCAAAAACAAAAGTTGTGGAAGACTGGCCAAGACCCACAAATGTAACTGAGATTCGTAGCTTCCTTGGTTTGGCAGGCTATTACCGAAGGTTTGTTAGAAATTTTTCATGGTTATCTAGTCCAATGACAAAGCTAACTCGGAAGGGTGTTAAGTTTATCTGGACAAAAGAATGTGATGATTGTTTTCAGGAATTGAAAAGAAGATTGGTGAATGCTCCAGTTTTGGCACTACCTTCCAGGAATGGTGAGTTTGTTATCTACAGTGATTCTTCATTGAAAGGACTTGGTTGCGTCCTAATGCAGAATGATCAGGTAATTGCTTATGCTTTACAACAGTTGAAAACTCATGAGGTAAATTACCCTACACATGATTTGGAATTAGCTACTGTTGTTTTTGCTTTAAAAATTTGGAGGCATCATTTGTATGGAGTAAAGTGTGAAATATATACTGATCACAAAAGTTTAAAGTATATATTCACTCAGAAAGAATTGAAAATGAGACCAAGGATATGGCTAGAATTAATCAAGGATTATGATTGTACAATTAATTACCATCCGGGAAAAGAAAATAAAGTGGTTGATGCTTTGAGTCGAAAAAGTAATGCTTCATTAGCAATGTTGCATTTGGAACGTGATCCTTTGGTTAAGGATTTGATGAACTTTGGCATAGAAGTTGTTGGTGTAGGAAGTCCTTCTGTTTTGTTTCAGGTATCAGTGAGATCATCTCTATCAGATAGAATCAAGAAAGCACAGAATCAAGACAGTGAGTTGCAGAAAAAGGTAGAGCTAGTTTAGAAAGGTAAGTTGCCTGAATTCAACATTGATAATGATTGTGTTTTGAGATTTGGGAAGAGATTGTGTGTGCCTTGTGATTCACAGTTGAAGAGAGAGTTGTTATGTGAAGCTCATAGTTCTCCGTTTTCAGTTCATCCTGGCAGTACTAAGATGTATAGAGATCTGCGGGAGTATTACTGGTGGGATGGAATGAAAAGAGATATTGCTGATTTTACTGTGAAGTGTTTGACTTGTCAGCAGGTTAAAGCAGAGCAGCAGTTACCAAAAGGGATGCTTCAGCCTTTACCAGTGCCAGAGTGGAAATGAGAGAATATATCCACGGACTTTGTTGTGGGATTACTAAAAACATCTCGAGGTAATAATGCAATCTGGGTTATAGTTGATCTCTTGACTAAATCTGCTCATTTCCTTGCTATACGAGATACTTTTTCCCTAGATCAACTTTCCCGTTTGTATCTTAAAGAGATAGTCAGGTTACATGGAGTTCCCCTCTCCATTGTATCTGATCGTGATCCCAGGTTCACTTCTAACTTTTGGAAAGGCCTTCAAAAGTCGTTGGGTACTGAATTAAATTTTAGTACAGCTTTTCATCCTCAATCAGATGGGCAGTCAGAACGAACAATTCAGACATTGGAGGATATGCTACATTCTTGCTCTATGGATTATCAGGGAAGTTGGGACCAACATCTTTCTTTGGGTGAATTTTCATATAATAACAGTTTTCATTCCAGTATACAGATGGCACCATTTGAGGCATTATATGGGAAGCAGTGTCGAACTCCAGCTTTCTGGGATGAAGTGGGTGAAAGGAAGTTGATGGGACCAGAATTGGTAGAAGAGATGGCAGAAAAAGTTTAGTTGATTCAGAAACACATGAGAACAACTCAGAGCAGGCAGAAGAGTTATGCGGATAACCGGAGGAAGGATCTATCTTTCGAGGTAGGTGATCATGTTTTTCTCAATGTTTCTCCTTGGAAAAGTGTGATGATATTTGGTAAGAAAGGAAAGCTGAGTCCAAGGTTTATTGGACCATATGAAATTCTGGAGAGAGTTGGATTAGTTGCTTACCGAGTGGCTTTACCTCTGAGTTTATCTCAGGTACACAATGTTTTTCACGTTTCGATGTTGAGAAAGTACATGCCAGATCCATCTCATGTTTTGAGTCCAGAGGTAGTTCAGCTGGAAGAGAACCTATCTTATGAGGAATAACCGGTCCAGATTCTTGACCACAGGGAGCAAGTGTTAAGGAATAAGGTGATTCACCAGGTAAAGGTTTTGTGGAAAAACCACATGATTGAAGAGGCAACATGGGAATCTGAAAATGCAATGAGGGATAAGTACCTCCATTTATTCGATAAGTAAATAAATTGCGGGGACGCAATTTTCTAAAGGGGGGAAAGATGTAACATCCCAAGTAAGTAATGAATAAATAGATATTTTTATCTATGTCTATTAATGAATTAGATAGTGTTTTAGAGGCTTAAAATGAAAATAAATCCAATCTTAAGCATGGAATACACTAATATTCTTAAAAGATTGTTTTACTACCTTATGATGGAAAACCCTTTTTAAATCTATCTTTTGACAATTTTATAAACTATGTTTGTCAAAATAAACTTATTCTTTATGATTGGGACATCAAAATTTAATTTGTGTGAATTTTTGGTATTTTTCAGACAATGTTCATTTTTTAATGAATAGTGAAAAATACTGCATTTTACATCAAAACTGCTTTTTAATATAATTTATTTATATGATTAGATTATCTTTTGAATTGGTTTTGAAGTGGAATTAGAATATATTTTTACCATTTAATCCAATGGTGGTCATTGGAATCAATTTCACTTTGAAATTGGACTTAAACTGGTGTCAATCTTTTGATACTTATTGTTTCATAAAAACACGCTATTTGCCCTGACAGTGGGAATTAATTATTAAATTAATTAATGTGACTTATATGTTTTGAATTTTGTAAAATAGACTTCATTTTTTAATTCAGAATATCAAATATAGCTTAGGGTGACGTTTTGGTATTTTTCTGAAAAACTCCAATTTTTGATGAATAGTGAAACCACTAAGTGGTAATCAAGCAAACTGATTTTTCAGTTAAATGAAAGTTTACCACTAATGTGTATTGAATTTTGAAAATCCAACATACATGGTTGTCAGTAGTATGTAAAATTTGGTTCAATGGGATGAAAATATTTTTTTAGTGAATAGTAACTTTTTTTCATTAATCGCGATTAGAGGTAATTAGTGTAATTTAAGGTAAAAATGATATTATAAAAATGTGAAAACACCATGACACTTGTCCTACCCCTATTGGATGAGTCATGGCCGACCAAGACAACCCATGGGTCGATTTAGGGGACCCCATGGAGCCACTTGGGTGAGATAATGACTTTAATGCCTTTTTTTAAATAAAGGTGAAAATGACACTAACATAAATTGTTTTACTAAAACAATATTTAGAAGGGGTTATAGTAATCATAATTTTGTCTATAAATACTCTTTGAAAAGCTAAAAAGATTTCCTACATCATAGTATTTTTTTTATATTTTTTAGACATTAAATAAATTAAATTATTTATGACATAATAATGATGCAGCGATGACATCATTATTTGATGATTTAAATAAAATGGAAAGATAATGTAAAATCTATGAACTACACATGTCCAAAACTTATTGGATGGGTGTATTTAGAAACCTTATCACCTTATCCACGAATTATATCAATGTGGGACCTTTTAAAACCGAAACACATTTTCAAATAAAGTAATATTCCTTTACTTTTCAAAAGTGCCCCTCCTCTCCTCTTATAAAAGGCACCCACCTCTACCTCTTTTCCCACACTCCTCAAGCCTTTGTCTCAGCCAACCCCTGACCATTTACTCTCTCCACATCCCTCTCCTCATCCTAGAGGATTCCCTTTGGGCAGAATCATTTCAAAGGAAGCCTTTAGGCTCAAATCAAAAGGAGTTACACTTTTAAAGGTAATTCATTCTCTCTTGTTCATTTGTTTTATTTTGCTTCTCCAACCCCCTAAACTCTTTTTATTTACTTCTTTTGTAACAACACCATTATCTTAAATATACTAGGATGTTTTTATAAGATTTATTCGAGCTACACTCTCACACAACTACATCAAATGGTTAAAGAACATACGGTTTCCGTGGATGGCGAAATTATGCCTCCCGAAACGATGATTGTTAAATACTCATTTAACACCTTCAAAGGTGGCCATTATGATGTCACTATTTTTATATATGATATATAATATGTTTATTCTTTCCTTAGGCTTCTGTATTTTTCATTTATGGCATACCATTATTGTTTCCATTATGGGTAAACACGATATCTTCATTTTAGGAAGTGCGGACTACCGCCCCCTGAAAGTGATTTGATTCGTTAATACCATATGTGGTATGTGTAAAGGATAAAGTTAATGATATTATATATATTATTATACTTGAATTATAATATACTCTTATATCATTATGATTCCATTCTATAAAATACGAAATAGAAATGAAAGTAGCGTTCATGCGTACGTACGGCTTACCGTCTCCATGAACGGTGCATTTCATTTCTTACCTCTAAATGATTATGTAATATTATAAATACATGTATATGCTGGATATATATGATATATATGATATCCAAATCAGTAATGTCATTCTGTATATAAAGAACCTTTGACCACACGAACAACATGTAATTGTAAGAAGTCCACTTTCGACTTAAGAACCAAATATTGACAAAACAAACATTATTAACTTAAATGGTTACATAATGTTTATAACATGGCAATAAGTGATATAAAAGGAATAATGAACTTTAAAAAGGTTCTTAATCAATTATAAATTAACTCAAGTTTATTATTCAGGACGTTAAAGAACGATCGAGTCAAGTCGGACCCGAGGTATGGGACTTCGTCTCAATCTCCTTTCATTGAGGCATATTTTATTTTATACACAACTTTCTTTTATACGGTGTATAAACCCATTTAAATTTTACGTTTATTCAAAAGGAATCTTTTTTATATGAAGCGTTTACTAAACGACAAAAGGGAATGTTTTTTTCGTACGTATGCGGCGACAACGACTTCTCCGCCGTCGTGACCGTTATTTGAGTTTCGGCTTCCTCTACAAGCCATACCTTCTTTTTAAAAGAAAAATAAATACCATGTTTTACTTTTCTTTTATTTTGGTATCGAAAATGGTTTTCATAATGTTTTTATATCAATGTGTTGTATTGATATCTTGTGATTGAAAGGTGGGAATGTTATGTTTCCTTTATTCATGTTTTATGTGATATGATTATGTTGAGGTTCTTGGACATTATTATGAAAACGGGTGGTTCCGTGATAAACTAAGGGCGGGTGAGCCCGATATAGCTCTCCAATGCATTGGGTAACGTGAAGGAGTGAAACGTTAAGGTTTCTCCGAAGAGATTTAGGGAATATACTGTGATGGGTATTTCAAACGTAACCAAGAGGGTTACTCCCAACGTAAGAATGTTATGAATGCCTCAAGTTACCTTTATGTCTTATGATTTCTATGATTTATTCATGATTTGATGAGGTATGTTAAAGTTCTTATGTTTTATGGGTAAAGTATGATCTCATCCTTATGTATATATGTACCCATGTTTCCTTTCTATATTTTTAAATCCCTTACTAAGCTTTTTATGCTCATCCCAAGTTTTTTTGAAATGTTTTTCACAGGTCAAGGGAAAGGTACATGATATGATGATAGTGTCAAGGAAGTGTCAAGAAAGAATCCGTGTTTATTTTAAATATGTTTCCATTGATGGGAATGAAGAATACTATCTTTATGTAACCACTTTGTTTATATGTGGAATGTAATGCAAGTTTTATGATATAATTCTCTAAAACTCTAAACCCGAAAAGATCCTCAATGTGTAATCTTGTAATAACTCAAGATTAAGTAAGGTTTAAGGGTGGGACCTTATAGTATAGGTTTGTGATCCTCTCGATGGGATGATTTTCTGCTAGAGTTGTGGCATCCCTCCGGTGGGTTCAGAGCGGGATCCTCTAGCTTCGCTTCCCTAGATCAGGTTCTTGGTATCGTTGTGATCGATTATCCACGGGCAGTGATCCCCTATCTAGCAGGTTAATCCCGTAGGGTTTGAGGCATCATCAGTACTATGCTCCCCTAAGTTGTGGGCCATGCATAGTAGGGTTGTGGCATCGTTGGTTATACAATCCCCTACTCAGCATGTGGTTTATAGTAGGGTTGTGGAATCATAGGTTATACGATCCCCTACTTAGCTTATGGTTTCGGTAGGGTTGGTACATCATCGGTTTGATCCCCTACATCGCGAGTTATACCAGATAGGGTTCCGGTATCATCGTTACCACCTTTACATGGGTGACGATCCTCTATCTGAGTGATGTGATCTGTGGAGCACCAGATCGGGTTGTGGTATCCCCCAGCGGATCCTGGGAGTGATCCCCTATCTGTGAGATCTACGAGTTACTGAAGTGGGTTTTTGTATCCCCCAGCGGACCCTAGGAGTGATCCCCTATCCGAGAAGTTTGGTATTTCTGTTGTCTCAACGTGAGGTTCTCAGTGACGATTTTCGATGAGCGTATATCTCTCGGACGAGTGTCATCTGGGATGACAGATCTCGTGGAGTGTGTTCTCCTAGTTATGTACCTATCGTTGGTTATGAGGTCGGAACCTCATGAGGCTTGGTGCGTGTTTTGAGTATATATGGTTTCTCATGGTATATTTATGGGCATATACCTAAGCGGATGTTCATGGTGTATTTATGGGCATACACCTGAGCTGAGCTGACTAGTCGTGTTTAGCCGAGGATGGTCTCGAGGTGAAGTTTCTCTCTCGTTTGGGTTCCCTCTAGCTGGGATGTGTTAACTGTTGTCTTTCAATTTCTCCCTTTTATTTTGGGGTTTTGGGGTGCCTATTGGGTATTTTATATACTCACCCCTGCATGGGATTTTCTCGCACATGTTTGTGTCTTGTGCAGACCACAGGCCTTTCGACGGAGTTCCAGGAGGTCCCGGGGCAAGCGGAACTTAGTGTGTGCGACCAACCGGGGGGTTTACTGGAGTTGTGCTGAGGAGCTTACCAGCAGGTGCTTTTGGTGGCATTCTTCCTCCTTCTGAGCAGGTTGGACGCTTTTGTAGTTTTCCTTTGGTGAGCCCTGTTTTTCCCTTTTGTACTTCTGTTGCACTCTGGTTTGGGATAGATGTATGCATGCTTCCCTTTTTCAGTTTTTATATACATATCTACATTGTTTCATGGTTGTTTATGTGGGTGTGTATGTACAGGTACCTTATGTTAATTCCTCCCATGTGTGTGACAGCCTACTCAGCGTTGGTCATCAGCCCCTGGCCTATTGGAGGCAGGCTTGGGGAGTCACGGATCGAGCCCCGTTGGGTTGGGTCATGACATCTATCCTTTTCTTATCCAAGAATATTGGATTCCTTTTAATCCTTATCATGGATAGGGTTGTAGGTTCCTTTCTACTCATAGAATCTACCACTTTGTTTTCCTTCCCTTGATGGTAATTATAGCGACCCACAATTTTAATACACAAATATTACATCTTATTAGATGAATATTTAATACATAAAATTACGATCCACTCAAGATTTATAAAGTTTTAATGTCTTTGGAAACTTGAATACATAAACAACTGGTTCATAAAAGATTTACATCATCTTTCACTTAGTTATTCACAACTACCACCCTTCTTAGACACATCATACTTAAAAATTTCTTTATATCTTAGGAAAAAGAAAACATAATAAACGATGGCCTCACATTCTCATTAAGGGTGAACAAGGGATATATTAATAATTATTTTTACATAAAATGTGCATAAAGGGTATGTGAACATGATCTTAACCTTTGAAAATAATACTCGGTAATTCTTAGATCATAGACATGATTCATGGAATAATGATTGACAGTTTATAAGACATCAATCATAAATTGGTCAAAGAATATGAGGCATGAGAAAATAAAATTGGCATAAAGACATGTCATAAAATAGTGGTATAAATTTTAGAATTATCATAATCATATAAATATCATTTCAAGGATACCCGCCAAAAAATTTATGACATATTAGGCTTGGGATAAATTCTTGTGTACCTACTTTGGGCTTGGGATAACCTTCAGTGCACCCTCTTTTGGTCTTAGTAGAACCACCTATGTATTGTATTTGAGGCATGGGGTTACCTCTCGTGCACACTTTGATCTCATAGAACATTAATATTTACCCAATTCAATGTAGAAATATATAATTTTTGGACCACCCATCCCATAGTCATAATCCATTCATATGTTTGTATCATGAATCGTTCATTATATATTATAACCTGGGGAAAATAAATGAGCTTCATAGACATTTCGATATTTCTTCATTGAATAGCCCATAGAAAAAAATGGGTTTTTTTAAAATATCATCACCGTAATCATAAACCATCTAGATAAAGAATAGTTATGGAATAATAGTTTATATACCCAATAAAACATATGTAACATCAAAGGATTTCATCTTATATGAAAATTATTTTAAAAGATATCTGGGAAATTTCTTGATGAAAATACCATTTTAATTTTGAAATCACTTCTTTAAAATCTAAAAAAATCAAAAATATTATGGAAAAAAAACTTTGAAAATAAAAATGAAAAATTGTATATGAAGCTTCAAAAAATTTAGGGGTCATGATTGTGCAAAATTCTATTGATTCCATGTATGTTAAAATAAAGATTCTTTTCATATTTTCGGTAAAAGTCAAAAGTACTTTATTTTGAAAACGACAAGAAGATTCATTTTAATTTTATTTAAAATTCAATAATGGGTAAAAATAAATTTAAACAATCATATGAGATAGAAAAAAATTCTTGAAAACATTTTTATAGAACATGGACATGGAATAAAAATGATTTTCAACCGAATAGAGAAATAAATTAGGATTTCCTTAAAAATATATTTTCAGTCTCTTGAATAATTAAAGAGAGTAAAATTAAAAGAAAAATGAAATATATAGAAATAAATTTATTGGAAGAAAATTCATGATATTATTTAGAGGTAGATTATAAAATTTTATTATTGAAAACATAATCATAAACAATCCTCATAAACAATGAGACTGTAACATAAAACTCTTACCTCAAGTTTGACTTACTTAGAAGGTTATATAACCTTCTATATAGTAAATTTAAAATTATTATTATATATAAGATTAATTTACATACTTATAATATCATATATGATCCACTTATAACATTTAAACACCCATTTATTAATAATTCCTTATTAAAATCATCATTTCCTGATGTTAACTGTTTCATTTTTCATGAGATTTTTTGTACAGTAGTTTCAATCCTTGTAATTTGATTATTGTCTCATCATCTCAATA
This sequence comes from Viscum album, assembly GCA_963277665.1. Lineage (NCBI taxonomy): Eukaryota > Viridiplantae > Streptophyta > Magnoliopsida > Santalales > Viscaceae > Viscum > Viscum album. Next base: position 1,189,621,806 of record OY728164.1, read on the forward strand.
ATATTATTTATGAAAAAAGTATCATATATATTAATTATATATATATATTTATTTATAATCATCCATAAATGGTAGAGATAGATAAATGAATTACACTGTTCATAGAGATAGTAGGTCATACGTATGCATAAACGTTGTTTTTACTTTTCAAATGATAGAATGAAAGGAATATAAATATTAATTCCCCTTTCTAAATACATTATTATATAATATATATAATATATATTTATCAAATTCATCCTTATTACCATCCATGTAAACCAGAAATAAAATATGAATAATATCGCTTCGTAGATGTATTAGTCCACACATACACACGAGCAACATTATCATTTTCCAACGAATGGGAAGATAAGAAAGTAGATATGATATTATAATTGAGGAATTATTATAATATTATAAATATCATATATAAACTTCAAACTTATCATAATATTCATCTATAAATGATGGTGATGGAAAATGAATCGTATCGCTATGTAGAGGCGGTAGTCCACACATATGCACAATTGATACTTTCATGTCCCATTTGATTGAAAGAGGGTAGATAATTGTGGTTTCAAGATCATAATAATACTTTGGTATATTTATTATAATGAAGTTATTATTTTATGATGAATACCATATATTTAGAGGTAGAGGAATAAATAAATTGAAAATGGAGGGTAAGATGATTATCTCTTCTTTTGGAGACCTCATTTAGATCCTTTCTTAAGGACCATTGAAATGGTATTTCAAGAATAAAAGAACCTATAATTCATGGATAGAGGATTTTAGAAGATAATTGGTCATGTTTTAGTCAATATATATGGATCAATGTAGTTAAAATAATGGATAGAATGAGTGTCCTTTTATATGGGATAGAAAGGACACACTTGGAATTACTTAAAATATTTAAATATAACTAGCTCATTCTCAAGAAAAATTCTTCAAAATGGAAATATATTAAAATAAAGATTCTAAGGTCTAAATATCATAACTAATTAAATTTATATATCTTTTGGTGTCATTTTAAACTTATCTTTTGGTTTACCCCTTCATTAACTGTTTTTAACCTTAACTACGATAACGACTTTTTCAATCTTAAAGGGTTATAATTTTACATATAAGTTAAAAATTATCTCATAAATTAAAAAGGGATGAAAGTTTTTACCATTTATAATCCCATTTGTACTCTTAAAATATTATTATGATTTTTAAAAAAATTAATAAAATATTATTTATTATAAATTACCATTAATATCATTTTTGAAGCTATTCATTTAATTTGACTTCAAATACATCAAGATAGTTATGTAAATAGAATATAAAACTTTCATACATCATTAAAATGTTATATTTATCTAAAAAATCATGGAACATAATAATTCCTCCAAATTTTATTAGTTTTAATATTCTTAAAATCATTTATTTTATTTTTATTTTTATTGAATAAATATTGTGTTAGTGTTGCGTAAGAATTTAAAGTAATTATTTAATCGCTAAAAAGTATAAATGAAATAATATGATAAAAAATAATTTTTATTTTAAATAAACATTTATAAATGAACCACTTCTCCTTTTATCCTTATACATTGATTTTAGAGATATTAAATTCAAGAGTGTGACCTTTTAGAATTTCCTTTGCTTAAAATAATAAAAATTTCATTATCAAGGGTAAATGGAAAAAATGACATATATTATAATTTTGGATGTATATGGCCGAATTTATTCCATACAATTAAATAAAGACAAGTGATAGGTTGATTTTGAGATCTTATCTCATAGTTTTAACCATATTTTAACAATTTTACCCTAATCAAGGTGATAAATATTTTTCACAATTACTATTCATAAATACCAGAAATAAAATTAACCAATTTACCAAATTTATACCTCAAAATTCCAAATTTAGAAACAATTTTTTAAGATTCAATTTTTATATGTGTCATAAATTAATTTAATATAAAAAAGAAAAACGCAACGAAATTTTTTTTTCAAAAAAATTCCTTTTATGTTTAAGAATGTTTTTATACCAAATTCAACCTAGAATATATTAAAATATACTTACTTAGATTATTAATAATATTATATAATAAATTTTACATTTAACCCATTTTAAAACAAAATTGAACTTTGTAAATTCTTGAAACAAAAATACAATTTTCAATGAAAATCTGTAATTTTCACTATTCACCAAAAAATCAATATTTTCAGAAAAATCTAAATGATTCACACTAAGATAATTTTTAAATGATGATTTCAAAAATGATATTATTTTGATCAACTAAAATTGTCTAAATTTTATACAAATTATTTATAATATTTAATCACAAAAAGCAATTATAACTAGTTTTGAAGAAAACGTATTTTTGAAGAATAAAACAGCTTTATTAAATATCAAGTGCTTATTTCATAAGAATTAATCAGTACATTTGTATTGATTAGGTCCTTTATATATATATATCATAATGTGGTTAATACTATTCATCCTTTCCCATTCAATGGATAAGTTATAACAGTTTTATTTAAATAATAATATTTTGTAGTTGTTTAAGCATGGTGTTGTGTGTTGTATATGCTATCAAATGATGTTCTTTTAAAATATAAAGGTGTTACATTCTACCCCTTTAGTAAATTACATCCCCAAAATTTTAACTTGTTCTTGATAATCAAGGGTTGATATTTGAAAATTACTTTTTTTTAACTCACATCGTAAAAAGGGTTAATAAAGCATCCTCTTGAAAATAGGGAAAGGGAAATATAAAGGTCATTTGGAATAATACATAAATAGGTTTCCAAATTGGAGAACATTAGTGGGAAGTTAAAACATGAAAACTAGAGAAAAGTTTAATGTTCAAACAATTATGAGGATTGAAAGAGAACATTGATCACAAGAAAGTGAATGATCATTAAAAAGTTAATGACCACAAAACCTTAAATTAATAGTGTGAAGAAGAACATAAATTCATAAAAAATGAATGCAATGGGATAATTTTTTTATTTAAGATCCTTTTTCTAGATTTGAGTAATTCCTTTACCATTTAGAGTTATAATATAAGGAAATATACTTACTTTACAAGTACAATTTCACCCTTAAATCAATTTCCACCATAATATCATATTTTTCTCCAAATGATGTTTTTTCAATATGAATTTTTAATGCCTGAAGCACTAAAATCAACTTCATAATCCATAAAAGGATATCAATGTATTCCTCCCGTTTTTAGATATTAAATAAAACTGAATGGTTAGCACAAGGTAAGTAACATCCAAAATGCAAAATCCTTTATATAAATAAATAATACATTTTACTTTAAAATATCCACAACAACACCAAAGGTTCAACTTTGATTATTCCAAAAATGAATAACCCTACATCCCAATTAACCTTAATAACCTCAATATTAAATAATGTTTTAACCTCAATGGTGGCATCGTAACTTCCAACTTACATCTATAATTTAATTTCATTCTTCCAAAATAATCTTTCATGTTAAATCATGTGTTAAATGTAAAGGTTGCATATACCTCAAACCAATGAAGAGTCTCCCAAAATATTACTAGTCTCTATGATAAATCACTATATAATCTTATAATTTAGTGAACTTCACCAAAATATCGTGAATCAAATTTAGATACAAACCAAAAAGATAATCCTTAGCGTGACTATAAATATCTCCAAAAATATTTCCTTATCAATGAATCACTTTTCAACTATCAAGATTATCTATATCCCACTATCCAATAGACCATAATTAACATAACAATAAATAATATACAAATCCAAAGGGTTATTTAAAACTGAATAAAGTATTCTCCCTAAAACCCAATAAAAGTCTCAAATCACCTCAAAATCTCTCACTTAAAACCTCAAAAGGGGTAAATATGCCTTTGAACTAATGATCAACCATAAACTTGTAAACCCTTAATGGTATCCAAAAATCTTAATTTAATGACCCAAGAATACATATATACTTCCAAAAATTAACATAATCTTTATTCCTCAAATAAAATCATCGACTATTTCCATAAATCTAAAAATGAAAAAAAAATATCATCAAAGATGAACTAAAACACTTTATTATCAAATCAATAAATAGTTTCAAGGTCAAAAATATTATCTCATTTACATCATTAATGTTGATAATCTCTTTATCTCAACTAAACATTATCATCTTACCACTAAATCAATTTTCATGGTTATCGATACCTTTCAACATAATTTTTCAAATCCTTAAAGAAAAACTATTATGGAACAATCCTTAGATGTTTTGTGACTCTTTTATCTAGAATAACATAATTCTTGAATCCCAATACACAAGCACTTCAATATTTTCACTTAAATAATTTTCATAGGATAAGTCCTTCCTTGGTATATGAGTTAACCCTTGGATTTGGGAATTAGCTTAGATAATGCCCATATTCTCCACATATATGACAATAAACTATAAATGGTAACTTGGAATGAACTTCAATCCTTCCATCGAAATCTTTATTTCCCTAAGAAATTACCAACCTCATGCATTTCTTTTCCATATAGAAAACATCTTCTTGTTCCTTTGAGACATTCCCTTGATTGCTTCTTCCTGCATTCTTGACATTTAGGAATCTAAATATTCTTTCCTCCATGGTCTTCAAGAAATTCCATATTTATTTTGTTATGTTTCTCAGGAAACTCACCAAAGTTGAATTTTTAATCATATAATGAGATAACTAATTAGGAATAATCACAAGGTTTAACCTTCCAACTCATGTTTCACTTGGTTTCTCATGAGAAAAATCATTCCATTGTTTGTCACATTCAATATTAACATAAATCCTCTTAGTTTCATCCATTGAATAAAACCAAAAGGTATAGTGTGAGAAACAATATTCATAGTGATAAATCATATAATCATGAAAATCATTCATCGGATGTCTAAATCATGAAAAATTATTTACCTTAGGTTTAACCTAGACTATCTTTGGTTATCATCTATTAAAATCCTTCATAATGGTTCATGAGGAAAATATGATTTTACACAAACATACCCCCTAAGAGTATCAAACTAGGTGCACAGTAAGGGAAAACTCACCATGCATAAGAATGATAGGTGAGATATACTCAACTAACTCTTTTCAAGGTTATTAACCCCTAAATGAATTTAGGCTAAAACCAAATTCACTTATAGTATCCATACATGGATGTATTTTTAGGAAAACCACATAATCACTATGTTACCAAAACTTAAAGATGTTATCTTATACTTAAACTTATTCCTAAGGTTCTCGCTAAAGTTTTCTCATACTAGTTTCAAAAGGTAACTAAGTCATTCTCTGATACCAATTATAGAAATCCACACATTTCATACATAAATATCAAATCTTATTATATTAATATTCAAAAAATAACATTATTATTGATGCAATAACTATAAAGGTTTAGTGTCTTTGAAAACCTGGATACATTAACAATTGGTTCATAAAAGATTTGCATAATCTCCCACTTATTTTTTCAAAACTATCACCCTTATTAGACACATCATACTTAAAATTTTCTTCATATCCTGGAGAAAAGAAAACATAATAAAGAGTGAGCTTATATGCTCAGTAAGGGTGAATAAAGGAGATATTAGTAATCACTTAAACCTAAAATTAACATAAAGGGTATGAGAACATGAACTTTACCTTTTAAAATCATACCCAACTATTCATAGATCATAAACATGAGTTATGGAATAAAGCTTGATAGTTCATAAGACATGAATCATAAAGGGATAAAAGAACATAATCTAGACATAACAATTTCATAAGATCATATCATAAAAGAGTGGCATAAATAGTGGAATAATCATAATCATATAAATACTATTTCAAGGATACCTACCAAGACATTAATAAAATATTATGCTTATGCTAACCTCTCAAATACTTGCTTTGATATTGGGATAACCTCCCATGTGCCATCTTTAGAGCTTATGATAACCTCCAGTGTACCATATTTTGGGTTTGGGATAACCTCTCATGTATCATTTAAGATTATAGAACATTAATATTTTTACAATTCATTAGAGGGATGCATAATTTTGGGACCACCCATCATATAATAATAATCCATTCATATGTGTTCCACAAGATCATGAATCATTCATCATATATCATAACCTGAGGAAAGGAAATGATTTTCAAAAATATTTCAACATTGCATCATAACATAACCCATGAAAAATAAATGAGTTTCATAAAATATCATCATAATAATCATAAAACCTTTATAGAAAGAATAAGTATGGTATCATTATATCATATTCATAGTAAAACATATGTAACATTAAAGAATGTAATCTTGGATGAAAACGAATTTAAAATAACTCTAGAACATTTCTTGAGGAAAATAATTTTTCATTTTAAAATAACTTCTTTAAAATCTAAAAATTTCCAAAATACTATATATATATATAATTATTTGAAAATAACCATTTAATCTTGCATAGGAGCTTCAAAACATTAAGTTGGAATGATGTTGGAAAATTATGTTTATACTACGTATATTAAGACAAAGTTTCCTTTCACATTTTCAGTAATTGTCAAAAGTACCTCATTCAGAAAGTTAAAAGAAGATTCATTTTAAATAATTTTGTAAAAAGGCAATAATGGGTAAAAATGACTTTAATAAATCATAGGAGAATGCTAAAACATTCCTGAAAACATTTTTAAAAAACATGGACATATAAGAAAAAGTATTTTAGACTAAAGAGATAAATAAAGTTGGATTTCCTTAAAAATATTCTTTCAGTATATTAAGTGATTAAATAGAGAAAAACGAAAGGAAAAATGTAATCTACTTAAATAGAGTAGAAGAAAATTCATGAGATTCTTGACAGGTATATCATAAAATTTCTTCATCAGAAACCTAGTCATTAATAATCCCAGTAAATAATGAGATAATAACATAAAACTCTTTCCTTAAGTTTGGATTGATTTGAAGACAGTATAACCTCCTTTATAATAAATTAAAATTTATTATACTTTTATAAGAGTAATTTACATACAATATTATATATGGTATAATTATAACATTTAAACACCCATTTACTAATATTTCCTTATTAAAATCATCATTTCTAAGTGTTAACTGTTTCATTTTTCATGAGAATTTTTATTCGGTAGTTCTGGTCCTTGTACTTTGATCATGGTTACATCATCTCCAAAATTTTATTTATGATATAAATATAATATATTTTCATTATATACATATTTATAATCATCCATAAATGGTAGGTATATAAAAATGAATGACACCATTTATGGAGAAGGTAGACCGTACGTATGCATGAATGATGTTTTCACTTTTCGACGGATGGAAAAAAATGATTAGTAAATAATAAATAACAATTATTAAATAATTATTATATTATATATATGATATATATATATATATATTAAATCCATCTTTATTAATATCCATTTAAAGAAAAAATAAAAAGCGAATCACATTTCTTTATGGAGGTGGTAGTGCACACGTACGAACAGGTGACATTATCATTTTCAAACAGATAGGAAAGTAAGAAGGTTGATATGATATAATAATTATAGAATCATAATAATATTATAAATATCATATATAAACTTTAAACCCATTATAATAATCATCCATGAATGATGGTGATGGAAAATGAATTGTATCTTTATGTGGAGGCGTTAGTCCACACACACACGAGCGGTAATTTTTCCCATTTGATGGAAAAGATGATGGATAATGGTGGTTTCATGATCATAATAAAATTTTATAATATCTAATATATTTAATTTATTATTTTATAATGAATACCATAGATTTAGAGGAGGTAAAAGAAGAAATAAGTTGAAAGAGGTTGGGTAAGATGATTTCCTCTTCTTTGGGAGACCTCCTTTAAATCTTTTCTTAAGGACTCTTGGAATGGTATTTAGAGAGGATGAGAACCTCTAATTCATGTATAGAGAAGTTTATATGAGATTTTTTTTTCTTTTTGGTTGTGCTATATGGTTCAATGTAGTGTGAAGAAAAGAGACAAAGTTTGCTTTTTATAAGGGAGGGAAATGACACGCATGGAATTACTTAAAAGATTTAAATATAACTAATACATTCTTAAAAAATGTATTGATTAATTCTTAGGAAATAAACACTCAATTTTTCGTAGTCATTTTATTCTTTAAAAATACTTTTTCTTCAAAACTAGTTTTTATTTTTTTTTGTGAGAAAAATATTATAATTAATTTATGGAACTGTTAGAAATTTTATTTTATAAAAATGATATCAATTTTCAAATCAACATTTCAAAATTGTTTTAGAATGATTTTTTGGGATTTTATTAAACAATTTATTTTATAGTGAATAGAGAAAAAATGATTGATAGTGAAAACTATATTTTTTTTTCAAGCATTTACAAAATTTCATTTTTTTTAAATGGTTTAAAAGTAGCATTTGTTCTCTTATATTATAAATAATCTAATTAAGTTCATTGGAATCAATTTTATGGTTGAATGAGGTATAAAAAAGTATACTTAAAAGGGAATTTTTCTAAAAAACTATTTTTTGTTGAGTTTAGAGATTTTATCATAAATTGATTTCTGAAACTTCTAGAGATCCAATCTAAAAAATAGATTTCGTATTTGTAATTAGCAGGTCTAAATTTTTTAAATATTACCATTTTATTTATGTTTATTATGAATAATAATCATGGAAAATATTTATCACCTTAGTAAGTGTGAAATGGGTAAAACAAATTTAAAATCATCAGATGATGTCTCAAAATCAACATAACACCTGACTTTACTTCATTGTATGGATTTAATTAGACCATAGATATCCCAAATTTTAATATATGGAATTTTGGTTTCATTTTTCCAAACCTAAAGCGTTTTCTTATCCCCTTCAGTAAATTTCTGGTATTATTTTTCCCAAACTTTTGACAAATGGGATGTTGGAAATTCTTACCACTATGTGATTTGTTCATCTCTCCCCTAGAATTAAACTCTATTCTCTACTTCCTATCTCTAAACTCATGAGACACTTCAGATTCATTTATATCTATTTTTTACTTAGGGCGCATCAAACATTTTCCTCATATATTTCAATTTCATGAATCTCCAAAGCTTTTCATAGATTCATCGTTAGCCTATTAAAGAAGTGTTCAGCTTTACTTTTGGGGTCAATGAAAAGGACATAAGTATATCATGAAAGTATTATGAAGTTTTATTCATATTCAATGATAGATTCATTGTCCTTTTGATCGAGGATAAAGAAATCCCTCCCCATTTTTAATCAGAGAGTGAAAGGAAAATATTTATTGAAAAACATTTTCTAGGATTATTTTCACTCCATCACTTCAATATCCTCCTCAGGCTTCATGTTTTTGATCGATGTCCACCATTGATCAGTTTATCCCTCCATACAATAAAAATATGACACGAACATCTCTTGGTTATAGAATTGAAAGATTGAGGATATATTGTCAATAGATTTGATCCATTGTTCCACAATTAAGGGATCAAAAGATCAACTGAAAGTCGGAGGCCTTTATCACATAAAGGTCTCATTTGCAACATGATATTTCTTAGGGGGATATTTTTCCTCTCTTGATTCAAGTTTCTATTTAGAACATGAGTTAATTGAGTAAGTATTTTCATAAAGTTCCCAACTTCTGCTCTCATCGGGTTGAGCATCTTATTTGGGTAGTCATTATATTGCTCATCACATTGGTTGTTGACTTGGTTCCCCCTATTTCTAGTCATTGACTAAAATAAAGAGAAAATTAGGGATGAGAATTTTAAACTATTAATCATATAAATGGGAAGCTATGATCATTAAAGGGATAACTCGTAAATAACATACATTCCTTAACTTATGAATTTATAGGTTTTAATTTACATTATCCTTGGTCTATTTCATAACATAAAATGTTATGGTCATTTTTTCTCCCTCCATGATAGTTTTTAAGAGCTTATAAATTTACCATAACATATCTCCTATGAGTGTCAAACCAGATGTGCAACAAGGAATCTTTATCATGCACTAGGTGATTATTGAGTTTATACCCAATACATGCTTTTTGGGGTTATCACCCCTAGGTATAATTGTGCAAGAGTCACATCCACTTGTAGTATATTGACAGAGACTTACATTCTTAGAAGCCACTTAATATATGCATTACCATAATTTAAAGATTTTTCCCTATGTTTAGTCTTACCACTAAGGTTTTCACTAAATTTATCTGACCTTAATCCCCAAAAATAAATATAATTTTCATCTAAAACCAACTATGAAAACCCATATATTTTATACATTTCATTTCATGATTAATTACGTAATGATACAAATAACAAAATCTCAAAAGATCGGGCGGCCTAGTGTCTTTGGGAAATTAGAAAAATAACATATTAACTTCAAATAGGGATACAAATATATTATTTTAAACACCATAGTATGCCCTTAAAATCCAATTATCTTCTAATACTGCATGGGATAACCTAAGGACATACATAAGAAAAGGGTGAAATATAAATCTTAATAAGGAAATAATAAAATAATATAATGAAAGTGATACATGTGAGTTAAGAGGCATATCAGAGTGACATAAAAGGGACTAGATTCATAAACTTGAACATCAAACCATGATATAAGATGATAACATCAAGGCAACATAGGAATGTGGCAACAACATAAAACATGACATCATAATCACAAGTCAGGGATAATCATCGATTCATCATAACAGTGTACTTAGGATAACCTCTCTTACACCATAAATGGTATCTTATTTGATATCAACATTACCCAATGCATTAGAGGGTTAAATAATTTTGGGCTCACTTGTTACATTCATATCATGTACATGCATTTGTATGACACATATATCATATAAAATAATAACGTATTTCATCACATTTAATCCCACAATCTAGGATTTTGGGTTACATACATGGAAGTCCCCAATAAATAAAGCATAAGTATATCTAGGTGAATTCAAATGGGGACAGGTATTCAAAATATAAAAGTTGGGTGTGAAAGATCATGGGATAATTTCGGGATCATAATGGGTGTACATAAAGGTTAATGGAAGGGTTTAATGAGAGTGAAATGCCATCTCTCATTATATGGGAATCATAAGTGAAGTAAAGGGATGTTTAAAAACATATACCAACATGAAAAATTGGAAATCAAAAAGTCGTAACTCAAAAAATGTTCTTGAATAAAGTGGAGAGAATCCCCTTACACCGGCATAATAACAACTTAGGTAAAGGTTATAATGAGAGGGGATAAATGATCTCTCATTAATAGAACGTTAATTGGATAGTAAATGGATATTTATAAATACATGAAAATATAATCATTTGAGATTCAAAAGGCTAAATATAAAGAAGGATCTTGATAGGAAAAGAAGAGAGAGAGAGAGAGATACCTTACCTTAAGATGGTGCTTCTAAAAGTTTGGGAGAAGCTTCTTAAGAGAATGGAAACACGTTAGTAAGAATTTAAAGAGGGATAGGAAGATTAAATTCATGATCAACGAGTTTTGAGTGAAGAGGAGTGGGTGATTAGGTGAGTATTCAAAGAAAAAAAGAGGAGAATTCTTTATTAATTTCTAAACATAGGTTTTGGACTCTATACGATAAAATAATGAAAACCAAAAACATTTCCATGATTTTTACACATATTTTCTAGCAAATCAAATTGGTTTTCAATATTTTATTAGGATAAAAACCGAAATCCTTAAAATAATTTCATCGATGATGTGAAAGTGAGTCATGTTCTTAAAATGTTGATTTTAAAACCTTAATATAATATAGGTTTTGCATGATTCATTAAAGGTTTATAAAATTTATAAAATAATGTAAAAATAAAATTATTTTTAAGGGTAAATCTAAATTTTTTCATGTATTCCCTTTATAGTATTTATTACATCACTTTTGGGATATTATGAGGTCATAATACCTACAATATATTTATACCGCATTTAATTTTTACCCAAAAAATTCAACTCTCTTACAAAATTATAAAAAATTCATCATTATATAATTTTGACATGTTGATTTAAAAAATAATATTTATTTTATCAAAGTAATTCTCTAAACATGAGAATATACACTTAAATAAAAATCCTCATTTATTAAAAAATGCGGGTGTTTATGAGAATAACAGTTTTCTGACCCTAATAAAGATTATATTATACTTTATTAAATTATTTTATCAGTTGAATATAAATAAATATTATTTAATAAAATTATTATATGAAAATAACATTTTATTTCGAAATTATTGAATTTATCAAAAAGTTTGTTTTAATTAAAACCATTATTTTCCAAAAATAAAATTTTTGTTTCTTCATATCAAAGTCTAATTTTCATCAACTCATATATAATTGTATATATATAAATTAATAATGAAAAAGGATAAATAAAATAATTATTTTATTAAAAAGTAAAATATAAAATTCATACTATTATGTTCTAGATACATAACCTCTTACTACACTACTGTAAGTCGTAAGGGTAAGGTGTGCGATGGTAGTGTTTTCTTGAGGTGGTTCAGTGAACATAGTTTATGTTGTGATCTTGATAATCTTGAACTTCTCCTGTAAATGGTTTTATTCATGGTTCAGTTTTTAAATTTCATCCTGGGCTTGGTCAAGGAAAAACATCGCTGATTTCATCTCTCTTAGAATCTTTTATAAATGGGCTTTATGGGGAATGCTCCTTCTGGTTGAAGATATCGTTTCTTACATCCGTAAAAATTAGACTTTATAATAACCCTTAATATATATTAAACTTAATAGTCGCTATACAAAAACGATACTGTTAATGGATATGATTTTTTATGGTATTATAAGTTTGATATGCTATATTTTATAATGGTCCAAAATAATCATTGTAGTGCATGTGTTTTCTACAACTACATTACTAAATAAAATATTTATTCATTAAAAAGTATATTTTCTTTATAAAATTTCAGGTTATAGGAAAATATGGTTCATAGAGGATAAGAAAACCATTGGAGCATTATTAAGACTAAATGGAATAAACAAATACTTCGAGTGGATGTACCAGCCCCGGAAGGTTGTCTTATGAATATCTGTTTCTTAACCCCTAACTGATGGTATCCTGACCTCAAATCAATTTTTGAAAACCATCAGGATTCTCAGAGCTCTTCAAAGTGATCATCGATTTAGGGAAATGGTAATTTATTTGTAATGGTCACCTGATTGAGTTTATGATAATAGATGCAAAGTGTGGGCTTCAACCTGCCTTCATTGTAAAGAGAATAGGTGATGCCCATGATGACATGCTCAGTTGAACAAATCCCTTCCCTTTAAGACCTTCAAACTGGACTTTCAACCCCTTCGGCTTAGTGAGTGTTATCCAATAAGATATAAAGAACATGGGATTATCCCTATAAGTAATTCTACAGAAAAATCTATCTCCATATAGGGAAGAAACCTATAAAATTTATCTGAAAAGACCTTGAGATACCTGTCTACCATCCCTAGAGGTTGACCAACTATACAATGCTCTACTGCATTGAAGATTATATTGGATAACTAGCATGAGGTCACTCTAATATCCAAAATAATGGGTCTTTACTTCCCTGATCTAGGATCCCACTCCCCTCAAAAGAAACGACTGTTTCCGTTGGGAGAAAGGAACTAAACCCTATAATGATAACAATCGATTTGTGATTTAAAGTTGATCCTCCAATCTATGACAAAGATAAGATCAACAAGTACCAAGAAATCCCACAAAATATCAAAACCATCAATCCTGACCTGACTGTCACACCCCAACCTATGATATTATTTTATTTTAATTATTATTCTGCCTTTAAATATTTTTGTTGGGGTCTGAAGTGAGTCCCGGACGAAATTTCCGAGTTTCTGATAAAAAGTGTGTCTTGGCTTCGACATCGTTGGACGCACGGGCAGAGCGCGACGCCGCACGGCTTCACCCAGCAAATTGCGTGGCCTTTTCGTCTTTGAATAATTAAAACGGATAAATAAATGTTAATTTATTGCATCATTTAAGATTTTTATGGTTATTAAGAATTTTAATATTTTTATTTCAGATGAAAACTAAAATTTTTAATTTTATTATTATTGAAATTAAATAAATACTTTTATTATATTTAATTTTATCATCATGTTATTATTATTATTAATATTATTTAGGTTAGTGTGCGGGCACCACACAGTTAGCGAGAGCCGTGCGGTTATCCCGGTACCCGTGCAGTTGCTTGTGTTATTATTATTAATGTTTTAATAAATGATGTACATATTTATGAGTGCTAAATATCAACATTATTGAGATTTTTAAGACCAATATTATCAAGGTTGTTATTATTTAGAATTTTGTTATTATTATTGGAGGTTAAAAGATATTATTATTAAGCTATTAGAATTACAATTATTTAATTATTATCGTTATTAAATGTTATGAATAAGATTATTAAAGTTATGATTATCATTTTGTTATTATAAATCAGATAAATGAAATGAATTTTAGAATTAATTTTAATATTATGATTAGTATTATTATTATTATAATTATTATAATTATTATTATTATTATTATTATTATTTTGGTTACATATTAATTAGTTTTTTTTCTTTAGATTTGTTTTATTTTTTTATTTTTCTTTTAGGGTTTTGAATATCCCTCTCCCCTCTTCACGCAGTAGGGACCGACCCCCTTACCCTATATTGGTCGTGCGACTTCCCCCGGTGCGGCGCCTCCTCTTAGTGCGGCGGTCTGGCGCGCCCCGTCCTGCTCAGCGGAACACCGCACCCGGCGCACCTCTCTGCAGCGCCTGCTCCCCTCTTGCTCACCCGCTACCCATTGCCCCCCTGCTCTTTGCAGCGAGTCGACACCGACGCCCCTCCCTCCTAGCCGCCTCCTTCCCCTCATGCCCAGTAGCAGCCTCTGGCCTTGGCCTCCTCCGACGCAGCAGCTGCGCAGCTCCCATCCGACGCGACCCCAGTCCCCTGGTGCGCGTTCCACCCATTCTGGCAACAACCTCCACCGGCCTCACCCATCCAGCGCCGGTCGGCCTCCTGTCCGACTCACCTGCGCCCTGCCCGCCTCCTATCTGACTCACTTGCGCCCTGCCTGACCTCTTGTCTGACTCACTCGTGCCCTGCCAACCTCCTGTCCGGCTACCCGCCCCAACACCCTCTTGGACCTCCAGTGAGGCCTTTCTCCAGCCAGCTACCCCTTTGGCCGACTTCCTTCGGCCTCCTTGCAGCAACCTCGTCTCCCCCGCTCACCTCCTACCCTGCGCGCTCCAACCAGCCCCACCCACCTCCGGCCGCGAACCCCCGGCCAACCCTCCTCCAGCCAGCAGCACCTCCTCCCTACCAGTGTTATTCCGGCTAGCCGCAATCCCGACCGACAAGCCCTCCGGCGGTCTGTTTCCATTCGCAACCCCCGTTGGTATACCTTTCCGCTTTATTTTATTCTTGTTTTTTTTCCTTCGTTTCGATTAGAGATTACATTCATTTTTTTAGTTCACTTTGGTAGCGTTGGATTGGATTCGGTTTCTGGAGCGTGCGGCTGAGGTGAAAACATGATCTCGCACCAGTTTCCGAGTGAGCGGTGTCGTCGCGCCTTGGTTCCGAGGTTGCGTTATTGTCGCGCTTTGATCTCGAGGTAGGTTCTCATTGCACTGCATTTTAAAATTTAAGTTGCATTATTTCCTGTTGTTTTCACCCTATATATATGTGTGCTAAATATTATTATGCAACTTGTGATTAATTCAATTATTATTCAAATTTATAATTCAATTCTTGTGGTGTGTAAAATGTTGTCGTTTTGTTATGTTTGCGCACACTAATTGCTCAATTAAATGTTTTATTAATTTCTCACTTGGGTTATCATTTTAAATAAGTCTGCGCCATGGAATTGGTGTTTTTTCCTGATTGAGTCTTAAATGGAAACAATTTTATTAAATGTTTCATGTGTCGCTGATAAATTTCTCGGTTGGCTCTTACGGTTTATATGGAAAAATAAAATGTTTTGGGTTGGTTTTATAAAAATATTGGAAACTTGTGAAGTAGTATTTTGGGGCTCCTTAAATTGTTTGAAACTAGTTTTGGTCTTATAAGTAAGTTGGTTTTTTTTAATGGTTGTGGAAAGCAAGTGGTGGTTTTGCCCCCTTCTTGGAAAAGAATTTGGTTTTTTTAAGTGGTGATTGTGAAATGTGATTAATGCCCGTTTGGCACTTAATGGAAAATGATGAAATTGTTTTGATGAAAACCCTTCTAGGATAACTCTCATGTCTTGATTACGACTGATTGTTTGGGAGACCCGCGCTTAGAGGCCCCTGGGTGCTCGAATGGTTTAAAGGCAAGGGGTTGTCCCATGGAGTGGCTCAGGGTGATTCTTATTGTGCATTATTACTATATATATATATGTGTGTGTGTGTGTGTGTGATTGGATGCTCAGCTGGCATCGGTTGGCTCACCTCCTTTCCAAATACTTGATACATGGGAATCTTGCATATTGAGAGAATATTCTAAGAATGATTGTTGCACTGGTAGGTTATGGTAGTGACCAGTGGCCCATAGTAGGTGGATATATTGGGTTTATTACTATGGGATTTTCCCTCGGCCTGCCTGAGAAAGGATGGTCGAGCGTATTGGGCGTTTTGATTTCATCGTGTGTGACATGTCAAAGAGGATGAGGTCTCATGTATCGATGTCTTCTGATTTATTCTCAATCTCCTAGGTTCACTCATGTCTATTCAGTTTTTGTTGCTTGCAGTAGTGATTATGATGCTTATATGTATACCTGTATTGCCCTTGCTGTGTGATTTCTTTTGTGCATTTTTGTGTATTGTTTCCTTGGAAAGTGGTAAACTGGTTTTGATTAGGTTTCTAAAAATGGTTTTCAAATGAAAGTGTTTAATCCTCTTTGTACAAATTTGAAAATATAAACATCACTTTCCCTTTCTAAAATGATATTGACACTAATGAAATGGAACTATATTTGAAAATGGTTAAGGGAAATGGTTCGTACTTTGATTTTAAGTAAAATATTTACAAAAAAACATACTTTTATAAATTGTAGTTCAAACATGAAATGGTGTTTCTTTTATTTTAAAGGTAGTGCATTGGGAATATATATCGGGCTAGCAAACTGAGTTTTAATACTCACGCCTATAGTTCTTTTCTGCTTTTAGTGTTTATGCAGGCTACAGCTTGAGTGCGCTTGCATTGGGTGACGCTTGATCGTTGAGTCGGAGAGTGACTCGCAGGGTCACATGGAGTTAGTTTGTACGCCGAGTTCGGTTAGATTTTTTTTTCTTTTGTTCATGTTTAGTTGTGTGTTTAGTTTATTTATTATCCGATGCTCTATATTATTTTTGTTGATTTCTTTATTTGTATTGGGAAAAATCGTTCTCATAGCCTCTGTTGATGCCCTGGCACTTGTCGCCAGCCCGGGAGGATTGGGAACGCCTCTCGGGTCATGTCGCGGACCGACTCGGGTGATCGGTTCAGGGTCGACCCGGGTTGGTTCGTGACAAAATGGTATCAAAGGAGGTTATCTCTTAGCAGACCTCGCTTTTCAGAGCGCCCTTTGTTATTTGGGATTTCAAGGTAGATGGAGTAGGATTGTCGGGACTCGAGGGGTAGGAGCGGGAAGAGCGTCGTGAACTATTGCTCGTTCTGATCCCCGAGTTTCCATGGGAAGTCCGGTTTAATTAGTTTCTTTGGGTTTTTATGGAAATGTTTTGCGATTGGGATACGACAAAGGGAGTTGGGATAATAGTCCTCCTAAGCCGCACGGCCTGGAAAGCCTTGTGGAGCTAGGGGCATGGTCTAAAAAGGCTCTCTATATCGGTGACGTATTTGGTATATGGTTGTCAACCATATGGTCAGGTCACCCACCAACACTAGTTCCAAGTTTGAGTTGTTTTGGGTCTCTTATGACTTCTGGAAGTTGTTTGTATCAGAAAAATTGGTTTTGAAAAATGGTTGTTTGAATTGACATATTTAATTTGAGCATTGTTTTAAAAGAAGTGGTATGAATGATTTGTTTTTGGAAAATAAAGTTGCTTTGATTTGAACTTGGTGTTCCGATGAGTGATCACATGCATAATGGTATGTTGGAATATGAACGGATTTCTGGTATGGTGGATGGATGCCCGGGGTGGCACGGATACATGCATGTGAGTGAAACTCTAAAGAATATCAATGGTGAGGGTTTAACCTACCAAACTTATTTTAAATAAAAGATGTTTTCAAAAGAAATGTTTTGATTTTATGATGGATCGTTTTCTTGTGTTTAGAGCTTGTCATATATGCAGTGTTTGTTTTTGGGGATTTTTATTTATTGAGTTGGCCTTGATTGGGTTCTTGACTCTTCTTTTCCAATGGCTATCCCTTGAAGCTTCGATGGGTGATCGTAGTACGGTTGATCAACCTAAGGATTTTATGCTTGAGTTTCGGAAGCTAGATCCACCTCTCTTTTATGGTCAAGCAGACCCTTCCGTAACTGAGGAGTGGATGCGGGAGATTGAAAGGGACTTTAACCTCGTTGAGTTGCTCGAGTCGTTGAAGGTCAAGTTTGCGACCTTCATGCTCAAAGGTTCATTGTGGATATGGTGGAAGTCAGTGTCTCGGAACAAGCCTCGTCAAGAGATTACTTGGGAGTTTTTCAAGGCTTTGTTCATTCATCAGTATTTCTCTGAGGAAGAAAGGGTGAGAAAGGGGATAGAGATGTGTTGTCTGCAGTAGGGCGACAGGTCTGTGCTGTAATATTTCCAGCGCTTGTGGAGCTGGTCCCTTATGATTTAGGGTATGCCACATATGACCCCATGAAGGCTCGACATTTCGAGGCAGGTCTCCACCCCAATTTACAGTCAAAGGTGTCAGAGTCCAACCTAACTTCATTTGTCGGTGTGGTGAGACAGGCTTTTCACGTCGAAGTCGCAATGGCAGAAGTGCTCGAAGTAGTCCTCCCTCCTTCGATCCCTGTGAACAGTGTTGAAGATCCTGGAAAGGAGATGAGTAAGCAATTGAAAGTGGATGGAGCAAGTCATGGAATCAAAAGGCCTCAGGATCTTTCATCAACCTCTTCAGAGCGAGAGATCTCCATGTGTTATCAGTGTGGCAAGTCAGGTCACAAAAAGTCGTCGTGTATAAGTGCTCTGAAGCCTTGCCAGGCATGTGGACGCCTGGGTCACTTGCGAAGATTTTGTCAGGGCGTTGCTAGAAAGCATCGCGGAGGAAGTTCTTAGAAGTGATGTGTTGTTGGGGTTTTGTTTAAAGTTTCATGTGTATGTTTCCTTCCAGTGTAAGCGATCTCTTATCATTGTAGTGTACTGATGGTTTTTTGGGTTTTGAAATGTATGGAAATGTCACGGGTCTTTTGATGAACTCCGATTTTCAATACCAGTATGATTTTCATTTTAAAATCTTGTCCTTTCTTTTGTCAAATCATAAGGTGTATGTTTCTTATTGGGATTATCAGAACCTGACTGTGAGGTAGGAGACGCTTCATCCATCAGAGCTCCAACCAAAAGGCCTCAGAGTGAAGCCAGCGCGTAGTCAGGAACCTCGGGGAATTTTAAGGAGTCTGGTTAAGTTTGTGCCTCTATCGTGTGATGAGACAGTTTTAGTGTTTATGTCTGTAAATTTTCTCTTCTCGCAAAGAGCGCGATGGACTTACCCCTCACGCAATGCCAATAATTGAGCCTTTTTGGATGCAATTTGTCGATCAGTGGCCTTGCGTGGACCACCCATGTGAAACAATTGCGGCTTGGATTTTTGTCTAACCCGAAGCGGTGAGTTTTGAGTAGTTGTATGTTATAGTTTCATTGATCCAATCCTCGTGGGCCCTCCCTCCCCACCCATGGGGTACGGGTTTTTGGTTCGTGCAGAGTTTTCGATTCATCTCTTATCCCTTTCGAATAGGAGTGAGTGGTTTAAATGTTCTTGTTGTGCTTCTTTTAGCTCGAGTAATGCCTGGTGCAAGTCTAAGTTGGATTTCCGTTGACCGTGTATAGGTTGGTTCTCTATGGTGGGGAGTCCCACCGTCTTTCTGGGTTTTCTCTCAAGTCGTTGTCGAATGCTAGTTGAGTTCTTTTGGTGGTGAGTCCGCTTAGACCTCCCCTCTGCCGATGATCTGTTTCGGGCAATACGGTTGAGTCCCTTCAGTGATCACCGGAATGTCCTTGACTTAAGAGGTTGGATCGTGCTTGTGTGAAATCCTTAGGTGTTGATCGATCGGTTGGATAGTGTGGTGGCTTTCTGGGGGCGGAAAGCGTTATGGTGTGGATAATTGTCAAACCCCAACCTACGATATTATTTTGTTTTAATTATTCTTCTGCCTTTAAATATTTTTGTTGGGCTCCGGAGTGAGTCCCGGACGAAATTTATGAGTTTCTGATAAAAAGTGTGTGTCTTGGCTTCGACGTCGTGGGACGCACGGGCAGAGCGCGACGCCACGCGGCTTCGCCCAGGAAACTATGTGGCCTTTTCGTCTTTGAATAATTAAAATGGATAAATAAATGTTAATTTATTGCATCATTTAAGATTGTTATGGTTATTAAGAATTTTAATATTTTTATTTCAGATGAAAACTAAAATTTTTAGTTTTATTATTATTGAAATGAAATAAATACTTTTATTATATTTAAATTTATCATCATGTTATTATTATTATTATTATTATTATTTAGGTCGGTGTGCGGGCACCGCACAGTTAACAGGAGTCGTGCGGTCAGCTCAGTACCCGTGCGGCTGCTTGCGTTATTATTTTTAATGTTTTCATAAATGATGTACATATTTATGAGCTAAATATCAACATTATTGAGATTTTTAAGACCATTATTATCAAGGTTATTATTATTTAGAATTTTGATATTATTATTGGAGGTTAAAAGATATTATTATTAAGCTATTAGAATTTCAATTGTTTAATTATTATCGTTATTGAATGTTATGAATAAGATTATTAAAGTTATGATTATCATTTTGTTATTATAAATCTGATAAATGAAATGAATTTTAGAATTAATTTTAATATTATGATTAGTATTATTATTATTATTATTATTATTATTTTGGTTACATCTTAATTAGTTTTTTTTTCTTTAGATTTGTTTTATTTTATTTTTTTTCTTTTAGGGTTTCGGATATCCCTCTCCCCTCTTCATGCAGTAGGGACTGACCCCCTTCCCCTGTATTGGCGGCGCGACTTCCCCCGGTGCAGCGCCTCCTCTTAATGCGATGGTCCGGCGCGCCCTCTCCTGCTCAGCAGAACACCGCACCTGGCGCACCTCTCTACAGCGCATGCTCCCCTCCTGCTCGCCCACTACCCATCGCCCCCCTGCTCCTTGCAGCGAGCTGAAGCTGACACCCCTCCCTCCTGGCCACCTCCTTCCCCTCGTGCCCAGTAGCAGCCTCCGGCCTCGGCCTCCTCCGTCACGGCAGCTGCGCAACTCCCATCCAGCACGACCCCAGTCCCCTGGTGCGCGCTCCACCCATTCCGGCAACAACCACCGAAGGCCTCACCCAGCTAGCGCCGGTCACCCTCTTGTCTGGCTCACCTGCGACCTGCCCACCTCCTGTCCGACTCACCCGCGCCCTGCCCGACCTCCTGTCCGACTCACCCGTGCCCTGCCCGCCTCCTGTCCGGCTACCCGCCCCAGCACCCTCTCGGACCTCCGGCGAGGCCTTCCTCCGGTCAGCTACCCCTTTGGCCGACTTCCTTCAGCCTCCTTGCAGCAACCCTGTCTCTCCCACTCACCTCCTGCCCTGCGCGCTCCATCCAGTCGCACCCGCCTCCGGCCGCGAACCCCCGACCAACCCTCCTCCGGCCAGCAACACCTCCTCCCTACCTGCGCTATTCCGGCTAGCCGCAATCCCGACCAACCAGCCCTCTGAAGGTCTGTTTCCATTCGCAACCCCCGTTGGTATACCTTTCCGCTTTATTTTATTCTTTTTTTCCTTCATTTCGATTAGATATTACATTCATTTTTTTAGTTCACTTTGGTAGCGTTGGATTGGATTTGGTTTCCGGAGCGTGCGGTTGATGTGCGAACGATATCTCGCACCAGTTCGGAGTGAGCGTTGTCGTCGCGCCTTGGTTCCGAGGTTGCGTTATCGTCGCACTTTGATCTCGATGTAGGTTCTCATTGCACTGCATTTTAAAATTTAAGTTGCATTATTTCCTGCTGTTTGCGCCCTATATATATATGTGCTAAATATTATTGTGCAACTTGTGATTAATTCATTTATTATTCAAAATTATAATTCAATTCTTGTGGTGTGTAAAATGTTGTCGTTTTGTTATGTTTGCACACACTAATTGTTCAATTAAATGTTTTATTAATTTCGTACTTGGGTTATCAATTTAAATAAGTTCGCGCCATGGAATTGGTGTTTTCACCTGATTGAGTCTTAAATGGAAACTGTTTTATTAAATGTTTCATATGTCGCTGATAAATTGTCTGGTTGGCTCTTACTGTTTATATGGAAAAATAAAATGTTTTGGGTTGGTTTTATAAAAATATTGGAAACTTGTGAAGTAGTATTTTGGGGCTCCTTAAATAGTTTCAAACTAGTTTTGGTCTTATAAGGAAGTTGGTTTTTTTTAAATGGGTGTGGAAGAGAAAGTGGTGGTTTTGCCCCCTTCTTGGAAAAGAATTTGGTTTTTTTAAGTGGTGATTGTGAAATGTGTTTAATGCTCGTTTGGCACTTTATGAAAAATGATGAAATTGTTTTGATGAAAACCCTTCGAGGATAACTCGCATGCCTTGGTTACAACTGATTGTTTGGGAGACCCACGCTTAGAGGCTCCCGAGTGCTCGAATGGTTTAAAGGCAAGGAGTTGTCCCATGAAGTGGCTTAGGGTGATTCCTGTTGTGCATTATTACTATATGTGTGTGTCTGTGTGTGATTGGATGCTCGGATGGCATCGGTGCTCACCCCCTTTCCAAATACTTGAGACATGAAAATCTGGCATATTGAGAGAATATTCTAAGAATGATTATTACACTAGTAGGTTATGGTACTGACTAATGGCCCATAATAGGTGGATATATTGGGTTTATTACTATGGGATTTGCCCTTGGCCTGCCTGAGAAAGGATGGTCGAGCGTATTGGGCGTTTTGATTTCATCGTCTGTGACATGTCAATGAGGATGGGGTCTCATGTATTGGTGTCTTCTGGTTTATTTTTGATCTCCTAGGTTCACTCATGTCTATTCGACTGTTGTTGCTTGCAGTAGTGATTATAATGCTTATATGTATACTTGCATTGCCTTTATTGTGTGATTTCTTTTTCTTTTGTGCATTTTTGTGTATTGTTTCCTTAGAAAGTGGTAAACTGGTTCTGATTAGGTTTCTAAAAATGGTTTTCAAATGAAAGTGTTTAATCCTTTCTGTACAAATTTGAAAATATAAACATCACTTTCCCTTTCTAAAATGATATTGACATTAAGGAAATGGAACTATATTTGAAAATGGTTAAGAGCAATGTTTTGTACTTTGCTTTTAAGTAAAATATTTAGAAAAACATACTTTTATAAATTGTAGTTCAAACTTGAAATTGTGCTTCTTTTATTTTAAAGATAGTGCATTGGGAATAAATATTGGGCTAACCTACTGAGTTTTAATACTCACGCCTATAGTTCTTTTCTGTTTTTAGTGTTTGTGCAGGCTACAACTTGAGTGTGCTCGCCTTGGGCGACGCTTGATCGTTGAGTCGGAGAGTGACCCACGGGGTCACACAGAGTTTGTTCATACGTCGAGTTCGGTTAGCTTTTTTTTCTTTTGTTCATGTTTAGTTGTGTGTTTAGTTTATTTATTCCGCGTTGCTCTGTATTATTTCTCCTGCTTTATTTATTTGTATTGGGCAAAATCATTCGCATAGCCTATGTTGATGCCCTGGCGCTTGTCGTCAGCCCGGGAGGATCGAGAACGCCTCTCGGACCATGTCACGGACCGGCTCGGGTGATCGGTTCAGGGTCGACCCGGATTGGTTCGTGACAAGACACTCAAGACACTTTTAGCCATGCTCTTTCTTCTCACCTAATGGAGTGGAAAGATCCATCATAAATGGAATCAGCTCCGTTAAAAATCCTAATGCATCAACCAACTTTGAAAAAAATAAATGAATGAGATGTACCAGTATTGATCAAAGATAAATCCATGGTAGAAGTAATAAATAACATACCTCTCATGGTGGCTAGGCCAATATCAAGGTCCTCTGAAATATGCACAATTACATACAGACATCCAAACTCAACTCTGCTTTTCATCTTCTTAGCAGGCTGAGAATCACATTTAGTTTGAGAATGGGACACCACAACCTTATATGAACCACATTGAACCTAAGAGACCTGGGTAAATGAATAATCAACTCTTCTAACATGCAGAAGATTTATGAAAAAGTGTTGAATATGACTTGGACACCCACATGGTGGCATGTCATGGGTCTCTTCGTAGTCTCACTTAGTGTGGTGATTTTCCGCACTGGAAATAGGTCAGCTTCTTATTCCAATAATATGTCACTTACACAAAATATAATGAATGATGTGTGTCCAAACTACTACTTTGATGAGGTTCCTCCTAATTCCTCTTTTGGATAGATCTCTGACTACCGCTACTATGGAAGGGGTACCACTAAGGCTTGTCATTCCTACTATATTAGTTTATATCATCAAAACTTTATCAGCCACCTTTGGATAGGTTGGTAAGAACAAAAGAATGAGTCTTGATCAAATATTAGTCTTCAAACCCATTTCAAAGTGTGGTGCCTTAAGATAATAATTCATGACGAGCTTAAGAGAAAGATAGACTAGTTAATAGAATCAAATGGAATACTCCATTGCATAATGATTCCCTTGCTCCAAAGTCATGAAATCATAGAGCTTGGCCACCCTCAATGTTTCCTTATAATTTTTTTGATTAAACATCTTTTTGAACATATATCAGGTGTGGTCTTTGTGAAACTTAGCTTTCATAATATATTCGCACCACTTCATTCTAGGGTCTTCCAATATATAGGTGGTGAAACCTACTTTATAAGTCTCTTAGGTCTTATAGAAATGAAAGCTATAATAAATATTTTTGATCCACACCTCGGGCTCTTGAGCCCCTTTTATCGCCATGAAATCTCGATGGGTTCTACCTAATAAACAATTGATCACGGTCCACCCTTTGTGCTTGATCACTGAAACCCTCTTAAACCAAAGTCTAAATGGTTAAAATGACTGAATCAACAACAAAATGGTCTACAGGAAGGTTGGCTTGTTGGACATGCTCCATAGCTCCCACTCTTCAATTCATAGGTCCCTTTTAGGGAGGCATAATCTATAAAACATCAAATATGGAACTCAATTAATAAAAATCCCAATTCTAAAAAAAATCAATTTAATGATAAGAACTCACTCAATTACTTTTTTTAAAAAATAATAACAAAAATCCTAACAATCCCAAATACCAAAGTGGTGAAATGATTGAAAATTTAAATATTTCCTCACTGGGGCAGGGTTTGGTTACTCGGTTTGGAAAAACATGTTATAACTGTGCAATGTTCAATTAGAAAGTATATAGATCTGGTTACATGGTTGTTGCGTGGTTTTCCAGACTCTGCGCCTAAACCATGCGCCTCTGGTTTCCTTCTCTGTTTTACCCTAAAGCCTAAAACTTCCCAAAGCAATAAACAACTTCTCCCTAAAACAAATAATCAATAGTAAACAACATCATATCTCATTGAAATGATCTAAAAAACAAGTTCAACTCCATTACAAAATTCCTGACCACTCATGGTAACTTGAGGTTTAACATGAAAGAGAGGTGTCTGGGCACTCCCCCATACCTACCTCTTGAGCACTGATGGCCCTATCTCAATGCTACCTTTATAAATCCAATAACAAGAGGGGTCTGATATTATTTCATAACAAACTACCCCGAGCTGACCTAATATATATTATAATACTACTTTCAACAAGGCCCAAGGCACATTCTTGATCACCATAGGTTGACAACAAGCACCTGGGTATTAAATGAAAAAACATTGGGAATGGTTTCACAATCAGAATAAAAATAACCACCACTTGAATTCCTCTCAGAATTCTGACATGACCCATCCATAAGTTGGATTCCCATGCAACAAATAAAAAGTTTACAAACTATAAAAGCAATCAAATAGAGTATAAAATATAAATAATAACCAAGGAACTCATAAACCTCACACCAGAAAAGTAAAAAAAGTAATCGAGTTCTATATATAAAATGAACCCAAAATGGTTAAAGTTGAATATGATGATACAAAACATCTTATTATATCATCAAGGATCCCAAAAAACTCTATATGAGCTAAAAGTCCTCATAACACGTGGTCATAACCACCATCATACCAAGGAATTCTGAAGAGTATTAGGAAAAGCCTCCAAAGTGTATGACACTTTTTCCATTACATGTATCCTACACAACCATGTTTGTATATACACCATGGGTATATATAGGGTGTGAGAAAATGTCCAGTTGGATACTACCAAGAACATATATAATTTCTTTCACAATACAAATCGTTAAGTCTAGCTTGAAACTAATTTTTATTGAAAACTCTTTTATTGAAAATATTTCATAAATCCTTTGGTTTTGAGAAAAAACAAGCTAGGTTCCACATATAAAAAAATAAGGGAAACTAAAATTAGGAAAAAGGCAAAAATGGAACAAGTAACATCAAATTCAAATAATTGTATGGGCAATAAACTGAAGCACGTCTTAATAAATTACGCTACACACACCATGGGCTCAAACTTATGGGTCTAAAAAACTAAGACTTTCTCTATGAACACTAGTCATACTATAAACCTAGAAATTATATGGGATCTATTTTTATAAATGGGGTATTATTCAATCTCAGTAGTTGGGAACTAATCCACCCCATTAGGTCACTTAGTCTAATCGGGTAAGATTCTGTAGCCCAAGCATAATCTACACTAGGGTTGTTTAGTTTGGGTTGTCAACTCACCAAAAACCTCCCATACACATCCAATAATCAAAAACATTATAATCAATGCCCATAATCACATAAACAATAAAACATTAGGTCCATGGTAAACTTATTTTTGAAATGACCTTTAAAAACTCATTTGGAGTCATATTTTTCTTTAAAACATTTCATAGAACCAACACAAAACTATCTTCCTTGGTAAACCATATGAAATTTCCTTTTAAAGGTAACACAAGACGAGAATAACACTAAATATTCATAATCATCCCTCAATCGATCAGTACAATAATATCACATAAATAAATCTAATTAAAATATCAAGTTCTAATGGAAAGCTAAGTTAAAGTCCAATTATATAGAGACACCTAACTCAAAATCGATGCAAACTTATCACCTTCATTTAAGATCACAAAAGATGAGTAAGAGGGATCCCAACATGCCAAAAAAAGCATTAAACCCTTATCCCTAACCCTAAGTTCTCCCCCATGGTCTTATAGGGTTACATTATTTAATTAAGAAAGGAGGACAATATGATAGAAGTGAAAAGGGGAGAAAATCCAAGGGAAATTGAAAATTACCTCAAGAAAAAAAACTAGGATATAAGAGGAAACGTTGAAAAAGAAATGTGGAGAGAGATTCATGGATACGGGGAGCCTAGTTCGAGCATAATGATAGAGGGCTAGGTGGGTATGAGTTAAATTTGACTAGGGAAAGATAGTAATTTTACAATTTAAAAAAACAGTGTAGGTTGCATGGTTGGGACTTATGGTTCAAAAAAGCATGCACCAACCATGTGAGTTACCCCCAATCACAAAACTAGGCTGAACAGTTTCCTATAAATCTCACTGTTCAACAAACTGTGCACTAAACATGTAAAATTACACTAGAAGACCCTCCCCCTTACACGCAGTTAGGTGCACGGTTAGCACTCATCGTGTGCTAATCGTGCACCCAAGGCTGAATTTCTAAATTTTTCATAATTTTAATCACTAACTTCGTGAAACTTTAAAAATTAAATAAAATGAAAATAAAACATGTAAAAAATATATACTAGCCACCTGAAGGGTGCTATATAAATGATTGGTCAAATATTTTTTATTTAATAATTTCAACACTTTAGATCATGATTTTCAAAGTTTATAACTATATAATGTTTAGATAGGTTCATTTTCTTTAGAATTACTCTTTATGCACTTTATTAAGTCATGGGGAGTTAGTATTCATAGAGAAAGAAATTTTAGATTACTGAAATGAGATCAATAATTATTCTATAATGAAGAACCATATTATTTATTTGACAAAGGGATGGAGGGATATCCCTAGTCTAGTCTCTCCCTGAATCTCAACAAAATGGGATGATATTATATTTAACATAGATATTGTATTTCTACCACCATTGCTACATATTGAGATTTTTCTTGGAGTTTCGTAACTTTGAGCACTATGAAGAAAGATACAGATATGATCCTATAAAGGTTTGATTACACTATCCATGCCAGATCCTTTATAGGTGTTTTAAAGAGCTACTTCAAAACTTCTCTCTACACTCATTATCTCAATGCCTATTGAAATTAAATGGACTTAGAATCTAAGTTAATGTCCACTAGATAGACTAAGACATACTTTGGTACTAATTAACTTATAGGAACCATAAGCTTAATTCAATCTAATCCTGAGAAAACTTGAGACGTTCTATTTTTTATACCTTTTAATGACCAGGACATCAAATTAGTGGCCTTATCTACTTGTTACTCCACCATCTGCAGTGAAACCTCAATAATTAATGTTAAATCCTATATAGGTCAGCATGTCTAAAGTTAATGGGGAATAACATTAATAGTTCCCTCCACCCACTATGTCTCTAATTTTTTCCACCTCCATTGTTTCATCATTTGGTATAATGGGGATGTCTTCATTCACCATTACAGTCTTTATAGTTTATATGATAGGGGTACATCCTTGTGCCATTGTAATTTTAATAGTAGACATGGTTCAAACACTTTTGGAAGATGAATCGGTCTCAGGATCCTCACGAAATAGTCTTAGATAATAAGAAAATTTTATTTTTGATTATGAACAAACAAGAAGTTCATTTAAAGTGGTAAATGCACCTTCACATTCCATTCAAGGATCTTCCTACCAATATTTTTGATGGACAGGGTTAGACAAGTTCAAAATTCAATTCAGTATGAAATATAAAGGAATAAGGAAGAAAACATTGATATGATTGGATTACAACCTTCCAACTCTTTATTGAAGTCATGGAACTCTATGATGGATGTTGGTTAGTCTTCTATGGTTGGTACCAATATTTATTCTACCACAATCTACATCACAGTAAATTTTTAATATATTCTGCAAATACCTTGTAAAAGTTGTCAAAAACATCATAAGATTCCATCAATGTATTTAACAACACACTAAGAAGGTATTCCCTCTAAATGTTATAGGCTTCGGGAAAAATCACCAATTACATCCTTTCCACCATAGTTGGAGATCCTGGATGAGTCTTTGATACTTCCTCCATTGTACATGGGGATTCCACATCTCCAATTGAAATTTCCTCTTTGATTATCTGAACCTCAATCTCATTAACTCATATATCAACCAAGGATAATAGGGATTTATTGGTAGTAGTTGAAGATTACAATTAGGATGCAGAATTCCACTTTCTGTAATTAAGATTACTATATCAACACTTGGCAGGGTTACTGATGTAAAAACCCGGAAATTTCATGTAATTGTTTTTAATTATATGGGAATTTTGCATATTCCGGGCGCAGCGGAAGCGCGTTGGTGGGTCTGCCCAACTTTAATTTTAACGTTAAACAACGTTCAATCCAAGATCCATCACGATAATAAAACGCCGGATGTTCGGAATAGAACGAAGAACGAAAAGAAAGAGAAGGGTCCCGGAACCATTGAGAGAATCATCATATGTTGGTTATAATTGATTTAATTAATTGACAAAAATTACCTTGATGGAAGTATTTCTTCGTTGATGTTTTCCGGTCACGTTTCGATGTGATTCATCGTTGCGTCACAGAAGTCAAGTGTAAACTTCCTCTAGCAGTGATCCACACGTGCATCACGTATCTCTGGATGTCGCCAAAAGAATCTCCGGGTGCTAGCGTGGAGAAGCCTTTGCTTGTGTTGTCCGCCTTAGATCATCTTGATCCAATGAAGGAGGATCTCTCTCGGTCTTGAGAGTGTTCTTGCAGGAAGGAGTTCTCTCGACCTTGAGAGAATTTTCCAGAATTGTTGTGCACAATGATTCATGGAAAAGTGTTGGGGTTGTGAAAATATTTATAATCGGGTTTGAGGTTATAGAGTTATGACAATAAATAAACGCGTTACGTATTTTATTTATTTCATTAACTCTTATTGAAAACCCTCATGTCGAATCATTAATTCCTTGACATGCGCCCATTCTGATTATAATAAATATCATTTAATAAAACAATATTATTTCCTCAAAATCTCGACTGAAAAAACTACAGGGTGTGTAATCATTAATACATGGCATGTACTTGTTTTTCATTTCCTTTCCAAAATGAAAACTACACGGCGTGTACATTCAATGTACACGGCGTTTATATCTTGTTTTTTCATCTTATTCTTCCTCCAACATTAAAAACGATTCAGGCTTCCTTGAATAATTATTAAACCACATACGGGAATAATCTTTATTCTACTTGAGATAATTGGATACACTTAGTGTGTGACCCTCTAGGCCTTTTTCTCGTTGGCATTAGATGAGCTTGCCTAAAGTCCAAGATTACTGTCTAACAACGGGTCAAGGCACCCAAGAGAAAGAAGTTGACGCCGCATTGACGTGTCATCTCATACAAACGCTTACCGTGTAATTTAATCCCTTTATCTCGATATCTCTAATCAAGCGGGTTGCATGCTAGTGTCATCAACCCATGTGCTCGATTATTCTTTCTTTGACTTCCTGAAATTGAACTCGCTCATACCTTACCATGGTCATGGATGTATTTAGGCTATATCAATTTCATCAAAGGGTCTGAGATATCTACTTCCGTTATGGTACAGAAGGGACAAATCCTTTCTCGCATTATCTATTAATGCAGTATCACTCGTGACACACCCAAAGTATCCTACCTCGCTGCGAACAGTGTGTCGTCACAGTTTTCGTCAATACATCTAAGTGTGCGAGTTCTAATACTCATTAATAATAATCTTAAAGTCTAAAGACCAATACACACGTCCACAGATAGGAACATCCAATGACACTATGAAATGTGGATTTCCTATTGGCGGGGCTCGTTCTCATAATATCCTCCTGGATATTACCAAGGGCGCACACCATGAGAATGTGCCTCAAAGTTTTATGAGCCATCACCCCTAATAGCCTGTATTATTTGTTTCCCTCAAATAACATCATTCGGTCATAGAACATATATACAAGAACAGTGTTATGGCACTTTCGGGTTCTCATCATAGCAGAGATCCGCTATAACCCTTTAATGCAACAACTGTCTTTAGGACATTATCACATGCATTGTCACACAAAATAACAATCAAGATGTAATAAGGTATTTATTAATGAATAAAGTACAAAGTAGTTGGTTTTAAGCCACCAACTCCAACAGACTCTCACTTGGACTAGAGTCAACTGCTAACAACCTTTAACCCGCTAACTCTCACATGATATTCATGCTTCTGCTGAGATAGGCCTTTAGTCATGGGGTCCGCTACGTTCTCTTCCGTGGACACTCTGCTCACTACAACTTCACCCCTTCGATAGAAATCCCTCAAGAGGTGATATTTCCGGAGTATGTGCTTTGTCTATTGATGCGACCTTGGTTCTTTTGCAAGAGTCACTACTGCAATATTATCACAATACAACATGATAGGATCTTTACTGTTGGGCACCACATCAAGCTCCTGAACAAAGTTCTGAATCCAAACGGCTTCCTTGGCTGCAACAGAAGCCGTTATATATTAGGAATCTGCTGTGGAATCGACGACAACTGGCTGCTTTGAACTCTTCCAGCTCACAGCTCCTCCATTGAGACAGAAAACATATCCAGATTGCGACTTCAGATCGTTCTGATCTGTATGAAAACCAGCATCAGCATACCCTCTGATGACAAGTTCTTCGTCTCCTCCATACACTAGGAACATATCCTTGGTTCTTCTCAGATACTTAAGGATAGTCTTAGCAGCAGTCCAATGTTGTTCTCCTGAATCTGCTTGATATTTGTCTACCATGCTCAGTGCATAGGCAACATCAAGTCTGGTACATAATATGACATACATGATGGATCCTATAGCTGAAGCGTATGAGATCTTACTCATACTATCTTTTTCTTGTTGTGTCTGAGGACACATTTTCTTAGAAAGATGTAGGTCATGTGACACTGGAACCAATCCCCTCTTGGATTGTTTCATACTAAATCTCTTTAGTATCTGGTCAATGTATGTACCCTGACTTAGTTCGACCAGCCTCTTGGATCTATCACGAATGATCTTGATCCCTAAAATGTAGGTTGTTTCACCAAAGTCCTTCATGGAGAAACACTTGTTCAACCAATCCTCAACTGACTGTAAGACTGGTACATCATTTCCAATAAGCAATATGTCATCAACATATACTACTAGGATAGCAATCACATTCACATTAAACCTCTTATAAACACATGTCTCACATTCGTTCTTAATGAAACCAAATTCCTTTATGGCTTTATCAAATCGAATGTTTCATGACTTGGATGTTTGCTTTAATCCATAAATGCATTTCTGCAACTTGCAAACCTGTTTGGCTTCACTTGGTGTCACAAACCCTTCTGGTTGTGTCATATAGACATCTTCCTGAAGGTTCCCGTTAAGGAATGTTATTTTGACATCCATTTGTCAAATCTCGTAGTCATGGTAAGCTGCTATGACAAGTATGATTCTTATGGATTTAAACATGGCAACTGGCGAGAAGGTTTCATCATAGTCAATTCATTGACGCTGTTTGAATCCTTTAGTCACTAGTCTTGCTTTATATGTGCTAACTTGACCTTTCATGTCCAGTTTTCTCTTGAATACCCATTCGCATCCAATAGGCTTTACATCAACTGGCTCATCGACAAGAACCCAGACTTGGTTCCGATACATGGAATTCATCTCAGAATTCATAGCTTCTAGCAATCTTGTAGCTTCTGAGCTTTCTACTACTTCCTTGTAGGAGAGAGGTTCATCATTGTCCAACAATAATGATTCACCATCCTCGGTGACTAGGAAACCAAATCTCTCTGTTTCTCTTACCTCACTTGAGCTCCTACGCAGTACTTCTGTTTCTGGAACCTCTTCCACGGGGACCTGTGGAACTTGTTCCTATACCAACTCCTATGTATCTTGAGCATCAACTTTGTCGAAGTCAATCTTGCTCTCACTATCTCTTTTGAGGATGTACTCCCTCTCAAGAAAGACGGCTTATCTGGCGACAGTCACTTTCTTATCTTGAGGGTTATATAGGTAATATCTTTTTGTTTCCTTGAGATATCCTATAAAGATACACCTCGTGCCCCGGGGTGCTAGTTTATTACCTGATAAGGCCTTAACAAATGTCTCGCATCCCCATACACGTGTATGCGACAAAATGAGTTTCTTTCCATTCCATAACTCAGAGGGAATTCCAATTGCCGCCTTAGTTGGTACTCGGTTTAATGTGTATGTTGCAGTTTGTAATTCATATCTCCAAAAGGATAATGGAAGGTCTGCATGACTCGTCATCGACCTCACCATATCCAACAAGGTGCAGTTCCTCCTTTCACTGACACCATTTCACTATGGTGTATAAGGATGGGTGAGCTGAGATGGAATCTCAGACTCCCGTAGAAGATCGATGAACTCTTGGTTCAGATATTTTCCACCTCGATCCAATCGAAGTTTCTTTATCTTCTTACCAAACTGATTCTCTACTTCATTCTTGAATTCCTTAAATTTCTCTAAGGCTTCTGACTAATACCTCATTAAGTAGAAATAGTCATATCTACTCAAATCATCAGTAAAAGTAATGAAGTAAGAATATTCACCTCTAGATTCTATTGGAAATGGTCCACACACATCCGTGTGCATCAATCCTAGAAGCTTTGTGGCTCTTTCACCTTGTCCACCGAAGGGCGGCTCGGTCATTTTTCCTTGTAAACAAGCGTGACATCTATCAAGTGATTTTAGCTCAGTAGAGTCCAAATAACCATCTTGGCAAAGCTTTGTCAAGCGCTTCTCGTTTACATGACCGAGACGGTGATGCCACAACTGGGTGATGTATGAGTCATGTGAGTTTGTTTCGTTATCGATTGTCAACACTTGGTTTTCGTAATTTAATACATACAAACCATTATTTAAATGTGTCATACCATAACATATGTTGTTCTTATAAAAGAGACAACCCTTATTTCCAAACTTGAAAATAAATCCATCCATATCCAAACAAGATACAGAAATTATGTTCTTGATAACATTAGGCACATAATAACAGTTATGTAAAACCAAAATCATTCCAGTTGGCAATGAGAGGTGGTAATCGCCAATAGCCAATGCAGTCAGCCTTGTGTTATTGGCAGCTCGAAGATCCACCTCTCCTATGGCAATCTTTCTAAATATACTTGGTTCCTGCATTTGAATACAGATGTGAACCCCACAAGTTGTATCTAATACCCAATGTGTAGAAATGGAAAGATTACACTTGATAACGAACGCACATTTAGCGTCCCCACGCTTCTGAGTGCAGTTCCTCTTCCAGTAGCCTTGCTTGTCACATGAAAAACATGTTGTCTCTCATTCCTTGCTCTGCCTCTGGATCTTCCCCTTTTTGGAGGGACGACGCTCGGGGGCTTCAGACTGTTTATAAGTCTATGACCCATTTGTCTTGTCCTTCCTTTTCTTATTCACTATAAGGATTGCGGGTTTGTCATGCCCCATGTCCTTATCTACCTGGCGAATTAAGGTCAGAAGTTCCGATAGACTCCTCTCATTGTTGCTCATGTTATAATTGACAATGAAGCTATAGAAGGTTTTGGGCAGTGATGATGGGATGAGATCTGTACGCAACTCATCCGAGAATTTAATCCCTAAGATGTTCAAACGTTCAATGTAGCCAATAAGCTTGACTACATGAGGTCAAGCTGGCGCAGACTCTCCAAGCTTAGTTGTCAACAAAGCATTGGAGATCTCATATCTCTCTTGTCTCGTCTTCTCTTGGTAGAGATCCTTAAGGTGATACATCATGTTATACGCATCCATGTTTTCATGTTGCTTCAAGAGCTCATTAGACATGGCCGATAGCATGAAACATTGGACATCTGTGGCATCATCCATATGTTTCGCATAGAGAGATATTTCATCATCACTGGCCTCTTTCCCAGGCGCAACTGGAACAGGCTCTTCCAGCACATACAATTTTCTCTCGTGGTGAAAGATGGCGCGTAAACGCCTCTGCCACTCTTGTAAATTGGTGTCGGTGAGAAGGTTTTCCTTCTCGAGTATGGTTCGCAATGATATGTTTGAAGTCATTTTTCTTGTCGTTTCTACAAATTAAGATGAGCAAAGATTTTAGTACTTTATAAAACTGAGACAAATAAATAAATTAATACTTATTAGTTTCCCACTATTTTATCGAAATCCAATAGCTCTCACCATTGACTTCGTAATATTCTGTTGCCTGAATATTCTAGTGGCAAGGATCCATATTGCCCTTCGCATTACCCCAACTAGGGTTGGTCAACCAACTTGAAGGGTTTTAGGTAGGCATTCCAAATGTCAACTGCATTAACTCGCAGCTCCTTGACCCGCTGAGTGGACTCCCCAATCCTGAAATCCTTTTATTTTGGATTTCCTCAACCTTTGCCTCTTGGTCACACCAAGTCCTGTTGTGGCAGTCAACCCTTGATGCGAACAAAGTCAAGTCAACCTAAAACCTTGAATTAGAATTCCCCGATAATTGAAAGCACCTCAACTAGGGTTGGTCAAGCACTTTGAACTATGGTTCAATTCTAACCAAGATTATGGGAGGCTATAGCAATTTAATGTCTTTGAGAGATTTTATCCTTATACGTAAATTTTCATTTTATTATCTTTGATTACATGCTTGTTAATATTAAGTGGGATATACTTAAGTGATTAATCATGTCTAAGATAATATTTACGCATAAGCCAGTCTTATTTTAGTTTCATCTTGAATGCTTGTTTAATTCATTAATTGTGTGATTGCCACAACACACCCACAATATATAAACCATGCAACTGACAGAAATAAAATAAATGGTATGATCGTGAGCTTATTCTATTGGTTAGTTTATCTAGCAGTTGATAAACTAACCCAAGACCTAGGGTTGAAACACCTTGAACCTTTCGGGTTCGTGTTTACAGCTTTCCACATGTCCACATTTGTATCTCCTTAGATTGGTTTCACCTTGGCTCCTGACTTGAGCCGCCTCCACTAGCTTCGGAGCTCCATCCATTACATATGCATTTATCTCACATGCAGGTGAGAGGTAAAAGGGGTTTTTACATAAAAGAATCTTTGGGCGCGCAGGCCCTACATATTAATGAGGAGAATGCTCGCAAGCCAACAAATTTAATTTAAATAAATTAATTAAAATAAATCATTCACATACAAATGTCTTGGTCTAACTCATGATCATCCATACATGCAACGATATTTACGCATAAATAAAACTAGCATTCAATTCTTTAATCGTTCTTGCTTAAGATAAATCACGCTCGAATCAAATAATTGTCTTTAATTAATCAATCCTTTTATCTTAAACCCTTTTCTGAATTTCCTTGAGATTCTCATCCATCATAATTTTAAACAAATAAATTCATTTAAAATTATCTTTGTATGTAACTTGTACCTTGGAGGCAACCCGGCGAATTCTCGTTCATTACGCAGATGTTAAATTAAACACATATATATAAAACACCTAGCACGTATTGTGTCTCCACTTTACGCTGGCACTATGGTACACGTCTCAAGGGTTTGTGTAATATAATAATAAATTTTAATAAATCTACGTAATTTGGATGAGTACACGGCGTGTAGTTCCGACTACACGGCATGTACTTTCGTTCATCATCCATATGAAGTACACGCCCGGGGACATGGCGTGTAGATGTACTTCGGAAATTTTTGAAGTACACAATGTGTTCAGTGGGACACACGCCGTGTAGTATCCGCGTTACACAGTTTCCAGTCGGGCAAGCCGTGTACGGGGTACACGGTCCAACCCTAACCTGAAGGGACTACACGCCGTGTTCAGTGGACCACACGGCGTGTAATCCGGAAACGGTGTGCCACTTGTTTCTGGTCAACACACGATGTCATTTATGACTTAGGTATACTCCAATACACGGCCAGATTTGGCGGACAAGTCTGATGCCTTGAACCTAGACTACATGGCGTGTACTTCTGAATACACATCGTGTATTCTTGTGTTGTACGGCCAGGAACGTTTGGCACATCCGGATGAGATCATCTATTTTTTTTAATCAAAGTTAAAAGAAAAAAATTTGTTTCAGTAAAGTGAACGAGAAACGAGAAAGGAGGAACGGATCTCGAGATTCAGATTTAAAGAACGATTAACTTGAATTGAAACAACTAAATTATTAAATGCGTAAATCACCAACGAAAAACTAAATAATTATAATCAACGATATGACCCCTCTAATACCACTTGTAGGTTCCGGGCGCAGCGGAAGCGCGTTGGTGGGTTTGCTCAACTTTAATTTTAGCGCTAAACAACGTTCAATCCGAGATCTGTCACGATAATAAAACACTGGATCTTCGGAATAGAACGAAGAACGAAAAGAAAGAGAAGGGTCCCAGAACCATTGAGAGGATCATCATATGTTGGTTATAATTAATTAAATTAATTGACAAGAATTACCTTGATGGAATTTTTTCTTCGTTGATGTTTTCCGGTCACGTTTCGATGTGATTCGTTGTTACATCGCAGAAGCCAAGTGTAGACTTCCTCTAGCGGTGATCCACACGTGTACCACGTATCTCTGGACATCGCCAAAGGAATCTCCAGGGGCTAGCATGAAGAAGCCTTTGCTTGCGTTGACCGCCTTAGATCGCCTTGATCCGGTGGAGGAGGATTTCTCTCGGTCTTGAGAGTGTTCTTGGAGAAAGGAGTTCTCTCAGCCTTGAGAGAATTTTCCAGAATTGTTATGCACAACGATTCATGGAAAAGTGTTGGGGTTGTGAGGATATTTATAATCGGGTTTGAGGTTATAGAGTTATGACAATAAATAAACGCGTTACGCGTTTTATTTATTTCATTAACTCTTATTGAAAACCTCCATGTCGAATCATTAATTCCTTAACATGCGTCCACACTGATTATAATAAATATCATTTAATAAAACAATATTATTTCCTCAAAATCCCGACTGGAAAAACTACACAGCGTGTAATCATTAATACACGGCGTGTACTTGTTTTCCATTTCCTTTCCAAAATGAAAACTACACGGCGTGTACATTCAATGTACACGCCGTGTATATCTTGTTTTTTCATTTTATTCTCCCTCCAACATTAAAAACGATTTAGGCTTCCTTGAATAATTATTAAATCACATACATGAATAATCTTTATTCTACTTGAGATACTTGGATACACTTAGTGTGTGACCTTCTATGCCTCTTTCTCGTTGGCATTAGGCGAGCTTGCCTAAAGTCCAAGATTACTGTCTAGCAACGGGTCAAGGCACCCAAGAGAAAGAAGTTGACGCCGCATTGACGTGTCACCTCATACGAACGTTTACCGTGTAATTTAATCCATTTGTCTTGATATCTCTAATCAAGCAGGTTGCAAGCTAGTGTCATCAACCCATGTGCTCGATTATTGTTTCTTTGACTTCTCAGAATTGAACCCACTCATACCTTACCATGGTCATGAATTTATTTAGGCAATATTAATTCCATCAAAGGGCCTGAGATATCTACTTCCATTATGGAACATAAGGGACAAATCCTTTCTCGCATTATCTATTAATGCAGTATCACTCGTGACGCACCCAATGTATCCTACCTCGCTACGAACAGTGTGTCGTCACAGTTTTCATCAATACATCTAAGTGCGCGAGTTGTAATACTCATTAATAATAATCTTAAAGTCTAAGGACCAATCCACATGTCCGCAAATAGGAACATCCAATGACACTGAAATGTGGATTTCCTACCGGCAAGTCTCGTTCTCATAATATCCTCCTGGATATTACCAAGGGCGCACACCATAAGAAGGCGCCTCAAAGTTTTATGAGTCCTCGCCCCTAATAGCCTATATTATTTGTGTCCCTCAAATAACATCATCCAGCCATAGAACATATATTAAAAAACAGTGTTATGGCACTTCCGGGTTCTCAGCATAGCAGGGATCTACTATGACCCTTTAATGCAACAGTTGTCCTTAGGACATTATCAAATGCATTGTCACGCAGAAGAACAATCAAGCTATGATAAGTTATTTATTAATGAATAAAGTACAAAGTAGTTGGTTATAGGCCACCAACTCCAACAAATTTTACGAGTCTGTGAAAATTGATGATGCGTGATTCTGAGACTCAGTGTGTCTGGAATGAATTTCTGAGCTTTTTTTTTCAGGGTACGTCCAGTAAACGTGCGAGTGTGTTTTTGTAACTTTTGAACTGGTGCTCGGAATTGAAATCTGAGGACACTGTTCAACTCGCAGTGCCGATATTCGCTTAAGCAGACCTTCACCTCGACCGCAGTAGGTCGAGGGTGAAAGATAGTCTTTCACTTTTTCATGGAAAAATAGAAAAAAAAATTATTTAACATTTTATTTTTATTCTTGAAACCTCTCTACATGGGTTATGGAGGTGGGGACCACCCGAACTAAAACCCCCAATTTTGAAATTAAAGGCAGGGACCACCCGAACCCTCTTTAATGGGAGAAAACCTTTCAACTCCCCATTTAATTGTTGGAGCCAACTGAAAATTAATGAAATGTGTCAGCATTTTAATTGTGCCAACATAATTAATCTACATAATTTAAATTATATTGGCACCTCATTCTTTGGAGATGATTTTTGGTTGGCAAAGGGGAAGGGGAGAACTTGTGGAGGAATATTCTCTCCAACGAAGAACACCTCCCAATGAAGATCTTCTTCAACGAAGAACCCGTCATCTTCTCCAACGAAGAACGTCCATCCTCCAACGTGGGACGTCTTCAACAACGACGAACCGACGTCCGTCCTCCCCTCCTCACCAACGTCAACAAACCTTCGAGGTAGGATTTGTCGTTTTAAATATCCCCTTACCGTTCTTGATGTTCTTCGAGATTTGTGTTTTTCGTTGAATTAATCATCTTGATCCGCCTGTTACCGAACTAATGCTGAGGGAGCGGGCCAAACAAACACGGCTCGATCCCTCCGTCGTTCTTCATGGTTGGTGTGTTCTTCGCGATGGAGGAGGACGACAACCGACACTGGTGGGCACGAGAACGACAGCCAGCACCACGGTCGGCCGCGACGAAGGCGATGACACGACCGCGCCGCCCGACAGAGGAGAATCGCGGCCTTGTGCCGTGACGGCGAGGCAAGGGCGGTCGACTCGTTGTCGACCGCCGGCAAAGGTGCGGCGCGCGGCCGCACCGCGCGGAGAGGACGGCTGGCCACCCGGCCAGCCACGGCGGACCGTCACATCGCTGCCCCCCCCCCCCCCCGCACCGCAGCCGCCCCGTCGTACCGCGACAACTGCGGACTGCCCAGGCCGAGCCGCCAGAACGGGCCGCCCAGCGCGGGCCGGACCGCCTAGCACGGGTCGGGCCGCCCAGTGCGGGTCGGGCCGGACCTAGAGGGTCGGTCCAGGTCGACCCAAACCGGGTCAGCCCAGGCCGGGTCAGACCGGACCCGGACCAGTTTCGACCCATTCCACACATTCGACCATAACTTTGGCACCGGGCGTCCATTTGACGAACCATCTACGGCGCCGGAAACCTTGGAGCGAGACGGTCCTTTTGGTAAACCCCACTTGAGATTTGGATAAAGTTGGGGTACGGTCGAGTTGGATCGAGCACGAATCCAACCGGGCCCTCGGAACTAAAAGGCTAATAACTTACAGACCTGGTGTCTGATTGACACACCGTCTGTTGCGTTGAGACCCCTAGGACGTGGCAGACCTTTTGGATACTTCTTCGTGGGACTTCGTGGCATTTGGAGTATCGAACAGTAGCTTGAGGAGCGGACTCTCCCGGAGACGAGCAAGCTTAGTGCGGGTACCATGTAGCTGGCTGTAACATGAGAAAGAGATCCTTCGTGAGTCTGTAATTGAGGATTCCACATGGATCCGCTCTAGGAATCCATGTGGGTCTGACGAGGTACTAGGATCTTGTGTGGGTCTGACGAGGTACTAGGATCCTGTGTGGGTCTGATGTTGTACTAGGATCTTGTGTCGGTCTGATGATGTACTAGGATCTGGTGTGGGTCTGCTGTACTAGGATCCTGTGTGGGTCTGACGATGTACTAGGATCATTTGTGGGTCTGTTCTACTAGGATCACGTGTGGGTCTCATGATGTACTAGGATCCTACGTGGGTCTACCTCTTAACAGAGTAAGATGATTCAGTAGTTACATCTAATTATCTATACTTCTGTACATAAGTTATACCATGTGTGAGCTGAGTCCTTACCTTCGTGGTGATACCTTTGTGGTATTCTTTTGTGTGGCGTACCTGTGAGGTACTTACCTTCGTGGTATTCCTTCCTTTGTGGAACAGTTGAGCTTTGGGCTTTTGAGTTGGACCTCGTGTTTCCTTATGATTGAGATAGGTATACTTGATAACTTAGGCATATGTATGAGCATATACCTAAGTAGGGTTGTCAGTTGATTTCATGTTGTGTAGTTTATCCTTTGTGGATTTTGTGAGACCTTGAGGGTCTCGGGGTCCCTACTGAGTATCGTCATACTCACCCATGCGCGGGTTATGTCCGCACCTTGTTGTGTTTAGTGCAGACGAAGGACATCGCTGACTGAGGACGAGAGTACCAAGACCAGAGGTAGCTCGGAGGTGGACATTAGACGAGATGTACCGCAGAGACGACCGTTCGGGAGTTGTACCTACCCTTCAGGTAGGATCCTCACAGGAGATTTTTCAGTTTACTTGTACCTTTCATTTTTCTTGTACTTTGCAGTTGAGCTTGTATTCTGACCCCTTTTACTTATTGTACTCACTCTTTTTACTATTCA
The DNA here is from genome assembly GCA_963277665.1 of Viscum album. Lineage (NCBI taxonomy): Eukaryota > Viridiplantae > Streptophyta > Magnoliopsida > Santalales > Viscaceae > Viscum > Viscum album. Next base: position 1,189,663,996 of record OY728164.1, read on the forward strand.
GTTTACTCGTGTTCGTATCTTGTTGTGTGATTGGTTGCGTGTGTTTACATGATATAAAGGCAATGTCTTCCCGGTTTTAGGGAATACGTCTTTCGGTGCTAGTCGTCAGCCCCTGGCCTATGGAAGGCGAGCTTGGGGTAGTCACAGCACGAGCCCCGGGGGACAGACCGTGACAAATTGGTATTAGAGGGGTTGGTTCTACCATAGAACATTGGACTCTGATCTTTTAACGTCAATAATGTTAAGTGTTATGAGTATGGTTATCAGTTCAGGGAATCCAGTATTAGTGTGGCGGCCGACGTATCTATACATCAGAACCTGGACTTCTGATTTCTGACACAGTGCACGAAAACACTGATTGTGTGTGTGTTTTTAAGAGTTTTCTTTGTGATCTCTTTGAGTCAGCTCACCGGGTATAACTTATTGATCGTGGCACACCTGTTTCTTTTCAGGATGTCTCCACGCAAACAGTCAGCTAGGGTTCCGGGTATAGTACGCACTGATAGCTTACCGTGCGACGAGGCCTCGGTGCAGGGCCCTCTTCCAGTAGAGGCACCAGCGGAGGCACCAGCGGTACCATTACCCGTTGGGTCACTGATGCCACCAGCCCTAGCAGTAGAGGGTGCACGCCGCTTGAGCGTGTTGCACGAGTTCTAGCGCCAGAGGCCACCCAGGTTCAGGTGAGAGACGGACCCACAGACAGTTGAGGATTGGATGGAGGCTGTAGTGAGAGTCTTTTGACTGGTAGGGACACCAGTTGATCTCATGGTGATCCTTACCGCTAGTCTTTTACAGGCAGTATCAGGCAGATGGTGAAGCTTGATGCTCCAGGTTCACGACGAGGTGACACTCTAGGCAGACTTTGAGAGCCTGTTTCGGGCAGAGTTTGTCACAGAGACTCTTCGCGCAGTGCGCATACAGGAGCTTCTTCATCTGCAGCAGGGCAGCATGATTGTGGCTCATTACTCAGCGAGGTTCACTGACCTCTCACACTACTCCACTGATATAGTACGAGACCCATTCTTCAAGGCCCAGACCTTTGAGCAGGGGCTCAGGCGAGAGATCAGAGCTTCGATAATTTCTCTCAGCATCCCGACGCAGGCAGGGGTGTTAGAGCGAGCCCTCTTAGTGGAAAGTTTTCTTGCTGAGCAGTCACCAGCAGCGAGACCCACCACCGGACGTCACGTAGCGGAGTCTTCTGCAGCTGGCAGCAGACAGATGTCATAGAGGTCCAAGAGGACTAGACCTACAGGTGGACGACCGCATGATACAGGATCGGTTATGCAGGGCTCCGAAGACAAAGTCAGTCATGCGAGGAGCAGGCGGTGTTTCACATGCGGCGGGCAGAGTCACATAGCTCGTGATTGTCTGACCCGTCGTACGGATGATCGGCAGGCGGTCGAAGGACCGCCCAGACATAGACAGAGGTTCGACCGAGGAGGTCCGCAGGGAGCAGGCGGACGTGGCAGAGGAGCTGGTCGTGCAGCTGGCGGTGGGCGACGATTTGAGGTGTTACCGCCACCACTACCAGGTGGTCCACCCCGACCATAGGGAGCAAGTGGACAGGGGCGAGCTCAGCTCCAGACAGTTGAGGCCTACGACCATGGAGCTCCAGAGATGATACGAGGTACGATCTGTGTCTACTCCACCTTAGCTGCAGTACTTATAAACACAGGTGTCAGTCATTCTTTTATTGCCACTGCCCTCGTTCAGAGCTCGGAGATTCCAACAGAGCCGTTGGCTCGAACCTTACGGCTAGAGACTCCTACGGGAGCAGATTCGACGATTACGCACTGGTGCCGACAGTGTTAGCTTACTCTATGAGGCGAGACCTTCGACTGGGATCTCCTAATAGCGGCGTCGAGGTCTTACGACGTCATCATGGGTATGGAGTGGTTATCTACAGTCCATGCTCAGATTGACTGTATTAGGCGCAAAGCGCGGTGTGTCTGCACGAATGGGACCAAGTTTACTTTCACCGGCGAGAAGGAAGCCTTTGCAATACAATATGGACTTACTTGGAGGAGAGTGCAGTCAATCACTCATCAGTTGGCTAGCCTTACCCTCAGAGCGGTTGATGTGGGGAGTCCGAGTTATCATGTAGTGGTGGACCAGTACGCGGATGTCTTCCCTGATGATGTTCTGGGTCTACCTCCTCGCAGAGAGGTGGACTTTTACATTGACTTGTACCCCAGGACGACACCGATATCCACACCAATGTATCGAATGGCTCTCACGGAGCTTCATGAGCTGCGGGTACAGCTGGAGGACTTACAAGTGAAGGGATTCATCCTACCCAGTGTTTCTCCTTGGGCAGCTCCGATTTTGTTCGCCAAGAAGGCGGATGGGAGCTTGAGGCTTTGTGTTGACTATCGGCGCCTGAACCAGGTGACTGTGAAGAACAAGTACTCGCTCCCGAGGATTGACGACCTCTTTGATCAGCTGAAGGAAGCACGGTGGTTCTCAAAGATAGATCTCAGATCAGGCTATCACCAGCTCAGAGTGCAAGAGGAGGATGTGCAGAAGATGGCTTTCTGATGTCAGTATGGCCATTATGAGTTCGTGGTCATGCCTTTCGGTGTGACCAACGACCCAGCAGTGTTCATGAGACTCATGAACAGGATCTTTCAGTCATATCTTGATCTCTTTGTAGTGGTCTTCATTGATGACATTCTGGTCTACTCGGCTACCGAGGAGGACCATGTCTATCATTTGCAGATAGTTCTGGACACACTCTGAGAGCACCAACTTTATGGTAAGCTCTCGAAGTGCCAGTTCTGGATCCAAGAGGTTCACTTTCTGGGACACGTCATATCGGAGGCTGGAGTTGCGGTGGATCCAGCGAAGATCGAGGCGATACTTGCTTGAGAGCCACCCAGAAGTGTGACAGAGGTATGGAGTTTCCAGGGTTTGGCCAGATACTACCAAAGGTTTGTGCCAGATTTCTCCAGAGTTGCAGCACCTTTATCAGCGTTGACGAAGAATGGGCAACCTTTCGTGTGGTCGGAGAGATGTCAGCGGAGTTTTCAGGAGCTGAGCCAGAGGCTGACTAGTGCCCCTATCTTGAGGCTTCCGGAGGAGGGCGTTGGGTACGTAGTTTACTACGACGCATCAGGGACCGGACTCAGATGTGTCCTGATGCAGGAGCGAGCAGTGATCACATATGGTTCACGACAGCTGAGACAACATGAGAAGAACTACGCTACTCATGACCTGGAGTTAGCAGCAGTGGTCTTCACCTTGAAGATGTGGCGACATTAATTGATGGGCGAACGTTTTACAGTTTACTCAGATCACAAGAGTCTCAGGTATATCTTCTCTCAGAAGGACCTGAACCTAAGACAACGACGTTGGCTTGAGTTTCTCTAGGACTATAACTTCGAGATAGTCTATACTCCTAGAAAGAATAATGTTGTAGCAGATGCACTCAGCAGGAGATCCGGTATACAGCTGCTAGGTGAGGCGACAGAGCAGCTGGCCGTTTTGCAGATATCCTTTGTGGATCAGGAAGGAGCAGTTTTTCTTCAGTCTCTAACAGTCACTCCCCCACTTCTTCAGCGAGTCGGGGAGGCGCAGCGTGGGGACACTAACTGCGAGGCTCGACGTGTTCAGATATTCATAGGACAGGCACCTGATGGATTTTTTGAAGGTGGGGAACACGTCATCCTCTTCAGAGGACGTACCATGGTACCAGTGTTGCTTCGGGAGGAAGTGTTGAGAGAGTTCCACACATCCCCTCTAGCGGTACATCCAGGAGTGGCGAAGATGTACCAGGATCTCCGACGACAACACTGGTGGTCGAGAATGAAGAAAGCAGTAGCAGAGTTTGTCTCTCGGTGCCTCACTTGTCAGCAAGTGAAGGCGGAGCATCAGGTACCAGCAGACTTAGTTCAGCCTTTACAGGTCCCAGAGTGGAAGGGGGATGTGATATCCATGGACTTCGTGACAGAACTTCCACGTACATCCAGAGGTCATGAATCTATCTGGGTGATCGTCGATTGACTCACCAAGTCGGCTCACTTCCTACCGATCAGAGAGCAATGTTCAGTAGAGAGATTAAGACGCCTCTATGTGCAGGAGATTATGCGGCTACATGAAGTACCCTCGATGATTATCTCCGATCGTGATGCACATTTTACTTCTCGGCTATGGAAGGGGTTGCAGGAGGCTTTCGGGACGCAGCTTCGTTTGAGCACCGTCTTCCATCCTCAGACGGATGGCCAGACTGAGCGGATCATTCAGAACTTCGAGGACATGCTACGTGCTTGCGTCCTCGACTTCGGTCGCAGCTGGGAGGATCACTAGCCTTTGGTGGAGTTTGCATACAACAACAGCTATCACTCCACCACTGGGATGACACCTTTCGAGACTTTGTACGGCCGACCTTGCAGATCGCATTTGTGTTGGACTGACCCAGGGGAGCCAGCACTCGTGGGACCAGAGATGGTATGGGCTACCACGGAGAAGGTGAAGATCATCCAGGAGCGGATGAAGACTGCACAGAGTAGGCAGAAGTCATATGCTGACAGGAGACGGAGACCTCTGAAGTTCGAGGATGGTGACCACGTCTTTCTACGGGTCTCAACTTGACGAGGTTTGCGGAGATTTGGTCGGGGCGGCAAGTTATTTCCGAGGTTCATTGGACCCTTTCAGGTCCTCAACAGAGTTGGCGAGGTGGCTTACCGCCTAGCACTTCCCCCTCAGTTGCACCGGGTGCACGACGTTTTCCACGTATCTCAGCTGAGGAGATACGTGCATGATCCTACCCACGTCATCGACCACAGCGAGCTGGACGTTGATGATTGGGCAACCTTTACGGAGGTTCCAATAGAGATTGAGGAACGACATGAACGGGTCCTTCGTGGGCGGCCGATACCTCAGGTGCGCGTTCACTGGCAGCACGGGAACCTCCATGAGAGCACATGGGAGCGGGGGGCTCAGATACGTGCTCAGTACCCCCACATGTTCCCTTAGTTTGAGTTGTGGCTTACGGGGACGTAAAGCCCTGAAGTGGGAAGAATGTAAAGACCCGGAAATTTCATGTAATTTTTTTTAATTATATGGGAATTTTACGAGTCCGCGAAAATTGACGGCGCGTGATTCTGAGGCCCGGTGTGCCCTGAATGAATTTCTGAACATTTTTTTCAGGGTACGTTCAGTAAACATGCGAGCGAGTTTTTGTAACTTTTGAACCGGTGCTCGAAATTGAAATCTGAGGACACCGTTGAACTCGCAGTGCCGGTATTCGCTTAAGGAGACCTTCACCTCGACCGCAGTAGGTCGAGGGTGAAAGATAGTCCTTCACTTTTTCGTGGAAAAATAAAAATAAAATTATATAACATTTTATTTTTATTCTTGAAACCTCTCTACATGGGTTATGGAGGTGGGGACCACCCGAACTAAACCCCCCATTTTGAAATTAAAGGCGGGGACCACCCGAACCCTCTTTAATGGGAGAAACTCTTTCAACTCCTCATTTAATTGTTGGAGCCAACTGAAAATTAATGAAATGTGTCAGCATTTAAATTGTGTCAACATAATTAATCTACATAATTTAAATTATATTGGCACCTCATTCTTTGAAAAAGATTTTTGGTTGGCAAAGGGGAATGGGAGAACTTGTGGAGGAACATTCTCTCCAACGAAGAACACCTCCCAACGAAGATCTTCTTCAACGAAGAGCGCGCCATCTTCTCCAACGAAGAAAGTGCCACCTCCAACGTGGGACGTCTTTAACAACGACGAACTGACGTCTGTCCTCCCCTCCTCACTGACGTCAACAAACCTTCGAGGTAGGGTTTGTCGTTTTAAATATTCCTTTACCGTTCTTGATGTTCTTTGAGATTCGTGTTTTTCGTTGAATTAATCATCTTGATTCGCCTGCTATTGAACTAATGTGGAGGGAGCAGGCCAAACGAACACTGCCTGATCCCTCTGTCGTTCTTCATGGTTGATGTGTTCTTCGTGATGGAAGAGAACGACAACTAACACTGGTGGGCACGGGAATGGCGGTCGGCACCACGGTCGGCCGCGACGAAGGCGACGGCGCGACCGCGCCGCCTGACAGAGGAGAACTGCGGCCTTGTGTCGCGGCGGCAAGACAAGGGCGGTCGGCTCGCTGTCGGCCGCCAGCGAAGGCGCGACGTGCGGCCGCGCCGCGCGGAGAGGACGGTTGGCCATCCGGCCAGCCGCGGCTGCCTTGCCGCACCACGGCCGCCCCGCCGCACCACGGCCGCCCCGCCGCACCACGGCCGCACCACGGCCGCCCCGCCGCACCACGACCGCCCCGCCGCACCACGGCCGCCCCGCCGCACTACGATCGCCCCGCTGCACCACGGCCGCCCCGTCGCACCACGGCCAGCGCAAGCTGGGCCGAACCACCCAGCGCGGGTCGGGCCGGACCTAGCGGGTCGGGCTGCACCGTGGGTCAGGTCGGACCCAGCGAGTCGGGCTGGGTCGGACCGGACTCGGACCAGTTTCGACTCATTCCACACATTAGACCATAACTTTGGCATCAGGCGTCCGTTTAACGAACTGTCTGCGGCGCCAGAAACCTTGGAGCGAGACGGTCCTTTTGGTAAACCACACTTAAGATTTGGATAAAGATGATGTATGGTCGGGTTGGATCGAGCACGAATCCAACCGGGCCCTTGGGACTAAAAGACTAATAACTTACAGACCGGACGTCTGATTGACGCATCGTCGGCTGCGTTGAGACCCCTATGACACGGCGGACCTTTTGGATACTTCTTCGTGGGACTTCGCGGCAGTTGAGGTATCGACCAGTAGTTTGAGGAGCAGACTCTCCCAGAGACGAGCAAGCTTAGTGCGGGTACCCTGTAGTTGACCAGTACTAGGATCATGTGTGGGTCTGACGATGTACTAGGATCCTGTGTGGGTCTGAAGTTGTACTAGGATCATGTGTGGGTCTGACGATGTACTAGGATCCGGTGTGGGTCTGTTGTACTAGGATCTTGTGTGGGTCTGACGATGTACTAGGATCATGTGTGGGTCTGTTCTACTAAGATCACGTGTGGGTCTAATGATGTACTAGGATCCTACGTTGGTCTGCCTCTTAACAGAGTAAGATGATTCAGTAGTTACATCTAATTATCTATACTTCTGTATATAAGTTATACCAGGTGTGAGTTGAGTCCTTACCTTCGTGGTGATAACTTTGTGGTATTCTTCTGTGTGGCGTACCTGTGAGGTATTTACCTTCGTGGTATTCCTTCCTTTGTGGAACAGTTAAGCTTTGGGCTTTTGAGTTGGACACTGTGTTTCCTCATGATTGAGATGAGTATACTTGATAACTTAAGCATATGTATGGGCATATACCTAAGTAGGGTTGTTAGTTGATTTCATGTTGTGTGGTTTATCCTTTGTGGATTTTGTGAGACATTGAGGGTCTCGAGGTCCCTACTGAGTATCGTTATACTCAACCTTGCACGGGCTATGCCCGCACCTTGTTGTATTTGATGCAGACAACGGTCAGCGTTGACTGAGGACGAGAGTACCAGGACTAGAGGTAGCTCGGAGGTGAACATTAGACGAGGTGTATCGCAGAGACGGTCGTTCGAGTGGTGTACCTAACATTCAGGTAGGATCCTTGGCGGGTGTTCACAGGAGTTGTTTCAGTTTACTTGTACCTTTCAGTTTTTTGTACTTTCCAGTTGAGCTTGTATTCTGACCCCTTTTACTTATTGTACTCACTATTTTTACTATTCAGTTTACTCGTGTTCGTATCTTGTTGTGTGCTTGGTTGCATGTGTTTACAGGATATAAAGGCAATGTCTTCCCGGTTTTAGGGAATACGCTTTTCGGTGCTAGTCGTCAGCACCTGGCCTATGGAAGGCGGGCTTGGAGTAGTCACGACACGAGCCCCGGGAGACGGGTCGTGACAACTGATCATGGATGAAATTAAATATAGTCAAATTAATTATTTATAAAATCTACTAAAACTAGTAATGTGGAAGGAGTATCAATTTCACAGGGAAAGCTATTTATCAGCGTGTGACCAAAACAAAGTAAAAATAGACAAAAAAAACTTGCAAAACAAAAAAGGAAATGATGAAGTGATGAAGTGAATTATGTGAAAATGAAGTTGTGGTATGTAAGTGGTGCAAGAGGAACTATAATAGAGAAAAAGAAACTAACAGTAGTATACAGTAGGAAGATCATACTGATATGAAATGATATATTAAATTTTATACTCTTACTCAAATTATCCACTATTTGTATTAGTTCCTAGAGAAAAGGTGATGATCCACTAAACTCTCTCTTCAATGTTTAACACAACTATTTGATCTCTCCTTATAAACAATCTCTCGATCATCACTTAGGAATTGAAATATTCTTCAATGGAGAAGAGAATGTTAACATTTTCCATTTTCAGTACTTTGGTTAAAGTTAAAAAGCAAAGTGTTCACTGTCATCACCTATCAGTCCTTTGAATAGTATAGAATTTAAACCCATAAAGAATGAAAACGAGATCTATGAGCTTAAGTCACACTCATGCAATTTTTTAATTAAAAGTATAAAATATTAAAATTTCAAATCATAACAATTTGATTCCCATAATTAATCTAGCAAAAAAAATTATGAAAACCAGAAATAAATTTTTCAATTAATGCATCTCAAAACAATATAATAGAGGAATAAGAGAAACAGGCAAGAGGATTCTCTTGAGAATTATCGTCTTTCTCCAGCTCGAAGTCCACTACCTTCTGGTCTGAGACTATGGTTATGATCCTCGATTCTATGCTCTGTAATCCCTTTGATGAATGATTGGATAACCCCACTTTTACTTCATGGTGATTAGTTTTATAATATTCTTCTCCAACTCATAGATATAAGCACCCACTTAACCCAGCCCTTCTCAAAAACTTACACATGGAAGCTTTGACTGTGCATTGTCACCTCTGTGTGAAAGGAAATTATCCCTCCTAACTAAATGTCACACCACAAAGTCTATCTTGTTTTGAATTAATGCAGTCAGTCTGGATATATTTCCAGGCTCAACAGAATTTTGGTAGATATCAGAAAACTCTAGGAGCTTCACTTGTACTTGGCTTCAACCACAGCCTCACTATTACCCTGATGTAGTCTAGTTGAAATATAGAGGACCCTTACACAAGCATCAAAGGTGAGGGACTACCCTTACACAACTTTTTTGAAGCTCTTGGTATATTTATGTAACTAGGGGTACCCTTACATAGCCTGTAAATGACCCATATGCAGGTTCCTCTACCTTTACGTAGATGGAATTTACCCTTACGCAGATCTACCACTGATCCTTATGTGATATTCAACTGTATAGCTACCTTTACATAGTTCTGAAAATGACCCTAACGCAAGTTCCATTAACCCTTACATAAGTCCATCACTACCCTTATGTGAGTCATCTCTACCTTTATGAAATTCATCACTACCTTTACAAAAGTCCATCACTAAGATTACATAGATCTCGACTACCATTATGTAGATGGCCATCACCCTTACCTGATCCCTCTGCTACCTTTATGAAAATCAGTATATTTAATCATTCTTTGAAAACGGAGGAGCTTTAATTAAAAAACAGCACCTGAAAACCTTCGAACTCAGTTGATCTCCCTTGGTGCGATTCATCTTCTTCTACAAACCGCCAATCATTATCGACAACTTCAATTATCTTCCGTGGGTGTCATCTTATTCATCCAGTCTCTGACGACCTCTTCGTTCACAGATCGAGTAACCAGTCACGCATCGCCGACCATCAATCGGTCCTCATTAGGTAATCTTGGTCGGAAGCAGATCCGCGCTCGGCATAAATACAATCTGTTCTTCATCTGGGAACTCTTGGGTTAGAATCGATGGTTCGATTCGGCCTCGAACTTAGAGGACCATCTTAATTCGCAACTCAACCACACTCGGCTTTTGGATAACTTAGGATCCCTTGATTTCCTTCGATTCTTTGAACTCAGTCGGCTTTGATTTCCATGGCACAATAGCAGGTTGGGGCCTTTCCACGGAAGCAGAATAAAAATACAATCTCAATAAAAATTATAAATTAACATTTAAAATACTAAAATACTTAAAACAATATATTGTTGATTAATTAATTAAATTAACTAATCATTTAAACATTTTAGATTAAATGAATTGAAAAATTAAATACAAAATGCTTCAAAATAATTGACTAAATAATTAATTAACAAATACAAAGGAATAAAATATTAAATTCAAATAATACAAAAAGTATTCATTAACACAAGAATTAAAATTTTAAATAAAATTCAAAACTAAATAAATAAATAAATCAAGGAATGAACAATTGAAAAATTAAACAATAAAACAAACATAATTACCATAAATTTAATTAATTTACTAAAACCACTATAAATTAACCACTAAGCTATAAATAACCATAAATTGACTAAGAAATTTAAACACATAATTAATACAGAAAATGATGTGGAAAACACACATGCCGGAAAATGCCGACTAGCAGCGGGGGTGTGAAATGTATAGCGGGGAGACTATACCCTCTGGTATGAAGTGTCATAGCAGTAGAAATAAGTAATCAAAGTATAAACATAGCAGAAACCAAAAATAAAAGCCAACTGAATAATCCAATAAATAAATAAGGAATAATGTAATGATGTGTGGGAATGTAACTAAATGTCATGTTAAAAGTAAAAAAAACAGACTAGCTAATTCAAATAAAGACACAAAAGTCTCCGGTCCCAAACCCCATGTTAGTCTCACCTCTAAACTCCAGCTCATCCAACAAGCAACAATCAAATAGAACATTCTCTATTCTTGAATGAATAACCAGCGTACCTATCACCACATCATTGTTTGGTTCCACCTCAGTAGTAGTGATAACATATACCTTTGTTTCCTTTTCAGTTATTGTTGTTGATTACCTCCAACAACCCTTGGCCTAGGGAAATGACTTGCATAATTCTCACATTCCTTGCAGTTGAAACACTGCATTACATGCTAAGTGTTGATCTGAACCTTCCTTTATTATTCCACACTAGTAGGATTTTTCATATCCCTTTGGTATTTATTATTCATATGCCCCTCTCTTCCACATTTGAAGCATATCTTGGTTCTCTTTAAGCAGTTTCAAGGATGCTTCTTCCCACACTTTTGACATGTGGGATGTTGGTTTTTATTTCCATCATGGGATTTATCTGTTGATCCACCCATATTAAACCCCATTTTCTTCTTTTTGTTATCGAGCCCATAAGACCACTGAGAGTCTCTTATCTCCATTTCAACCTTAAGGGCACAATGAGCAATCTCTTCATAACTCTCGAAGTCTCAAATCACCAACACTTTTCATAGACTCATCTTTAGTTTGTTAAAGAATATATCCACCTTGCTTTCAGTGTTCATGACAAAGTTTGAGGTGTATCATGAAAGTCTTGGGAAGTTTGATTCATATGTTCCAATTGAATCATCTTCCATTTTCTTCAGTCCAAGGAACTCCCTTTCCATCTTAAAATGGATGGTTCATGGAAAATATTTATTGAAAAATATTTCCTTGAAATCTTCCAATTCCATGGAAACAATTTCCACCTTGGACTTTGAGTTATTGATCAGTGTCCACCAATGATCAGCTTCCCCATAAAAATGACATGCTGCCAGTACAACTTTATATTCTTCTATTCATTGGAGGGTAGCAAATATCTTCTCAATGGAGTTAATCCATTATTCCATGATGATGGTATCAAGATATCCACTAATGATTGGAGGCTTTTGTTGCATGAAGGATTCAGTTGCCACTTGCTATTTCTTAGGAGAAGGAGGGAATTCCACATGATTCAAGTTATTATTCATAACTTGATCTAGTTGAGAAAGTACTTTCATGAGGTTTTGAGCACCTGGTCGCTTCATATTTGGAATATCATTAAGGAAATCATCACATTGCCTATCACATTGATTGTTGGGATGAATTCTTATATTTCAATCCTTTAACTAAGAAGAGAAAATTACAATTAGGATGACTTTAATACTAATATAAAAAGTAAACTCTAAACATAGAGGGATAAACTTGTAAATGAAAATAATATCCTAACTTTTGATTCCCTATACTTCAATTTAGGTTATCTATGGTGATAGAATTATCCCTAGGATTCTTACTAAAGTTTTCTAGCCATAATATCCAAAAAATAGTCCTTCCTCTGATACCAACTATAATAGATCTATCATTTTATATAGATTATTATATGATTTTAAGCATAATTAACCATCAAATACAAATAAGGACCATAAAGTCTAGTGTCTTTGTAAGATTAGGTACATAAAACTGAAAACATGAGAATAAAATAAAACACATTAATTTTAATCATCCATAAAGATATCATATCTTACATTGATCTTCTATATGTTGGATTTGGTGGCCTAAAACCAACTACTTTTTACTTTATTCATTAATAAATACTTTATCATATCTTGATTGTTCTTCTGCGTGACAATTCATGTGATAATGTCTTAAGGATAGTTGTTGCATCAAAGGGTCAGAGCGGATCCCTACCATGATGAGAACCCAAAAGTGTCATAACACTGTTCTTGAATATATGTTCTATGGCCGGATGATGTTATTTGAGGGACACAAATAATACAAGCCATTAGGAGTGAGAACTCATAAAACTTTGAGGCATCTTCTCATGGCGTGCACCCTTGGTAATATCCAGGAAAGATATTATGAGAACGAGACCCACCAGCAAGAAATCCATATTTCATAGTGTCATTGGATGTTCCTATCTGTAGACATGTGTATTGGTCCTTAGACTTTAAGATTATTATTAATGGGTATTACAACTCGCATACTTAGATGTATTGATGAAAACTATGACGATACACTGTTCGCAGCGAGGTAGGATATGTTGGGTGCGTCATGAGTAATACTGCATTAATAGATAACGCGAGAAAGGATTTGTCCCTTCTGTTCCATAATGAAAGTAGATATCTCAGGCCCTTTCATAGAATTGATATAGCCTAAATAAATCCATGGCCATGGTAAGGAATGAGCGAGTTTAATTCCATAAAGTCAAATAAAGAATAATTGAGCACATGGGTTGATGGCACTAGCATGCAACCCGCTTGATTTGAGATATCGAGACAAAGGGATTACATTACACGGTAAGTGTTTGTAAGAGGTGACAAGTCATTGCGGCATTAATTTCTTTCTCTATGGGTTTCTTGGCGTGTTGCTAGATGCTAACCTTGGACTTTAGACAGACTTCGCCTAATTCCACTGAGAAAGAAGCCTATAGGGTCACATACTAAGTGTGTCCAAGTATCTCAGTTAAATATTAATTTAACAAGTTGAATAAAGATTATTCCCGATTGTGGTTTAATAATTATTCAAGGATGCCTGATCGCATTTATTTCGACACTAGTTATTGGAGATAATATATTGTAGGTGAAATAATATATTTATTAGCGATTAATGCAGTGATATTTATTTGAGAAATAAATAGCCATTATTCAAGGTCTAATAAATGTGGTGGAGGAAATAAATAAAATTGAAAAAATAAAAGTACACGCCGTGTAGTTTTTATAGGGATTTGTGAAAAATAATATTATTTATTTAATTAAATAATATTAGTTGTAATTTGCTAGGTGCATGTCAAGTAATAATAATAGTCAACTATTATTATTAGACATGAGGTCTTGCTATGAATTAAATGAAATGAATAAATGATTTTGGGTAATTAATTCATTTTTTATTATTCTAAGTAATTAAAATCTCAATGATATAATTCTCATTAGCCTAGCCATTTTTGCGGTCATGCACAACGGATCTAGAGAAAGCTCTCAAGCCAAGAGAGAATTCTTTTCTTCCAAGAACTCTCTCAAGCTACGAGAGATATCCTTCTCCACTGGATCAAGGAGAGCTCTTTGCAAGCGGATCTCAAGGAAATCGAAGGTAGACATCACAAGTGAAGGATCTTACGTGCTATCACCCGGAGATCCCTTCAGCGATGTCCAGATATACGCGGAGCATGTGTGGATCACTAGCCTCTAGAGGAATCCTATACTTGGATTATATGACGCAACGACGAATCACATCGGATCATGACCAAAAACATCAACGGAAAGAGAATTCCATCAAGGCAATTATTGTATTTTAATTAAATTAATTATAAATAACATATGATGATACTCTCTATGGTTCTGAGACTCCCTTCCTTTCTTTTGTTCTAATTTCTATTCCAAAGATCTAACATTTTATTATCGTGACAGATTTCAGATTGATCGTTGTTAACAGAAAAATTAAAGTTGGGTACACCCACCAACGCGCTTCTGCTGTGCCCAGAACCTACAAGTGGTATCCGAGGGGTCATATTATTGATTATAATTATTTAGTTTTTCATTGGTGATTTACACATTTAATAATTTAGTTGTTTCAATTCAAGTTAATCATTCTATAAATCTGAATATTGAGATCTATTCATCCTCTTTCGTTTCTCGTTCACCTTATAGAAATGATTTTTTCTTTTAATTTTGATTAAAATAAAATAGAGGATCTCATCAAGAGGTTCCAAATCTTCTTGGACATACAAAACTAGAACACATGACATGTATTCAGCAGCACACACTGTCTAGTATAGGTTCCATGCACTGGGATAGTCTGCCAAACGAGGTCATGTCATTGGATCCTATCTAAGTCTTTAAGACTCTGGGTGTTGACTAGGAATATGTGGCACATGATTTCTGGATTACACACTATGTGGCTCATTGAACACGATGTGTAGTCCCTTCGATTTAGGGTTGGACTGTGTACCCCGTACACGACTTTCCCAACTAGAAACTGTGTAACACGGATACTACACGACGTGTGTCCCACTGAACACGCTGTGTACTCCGAAGATTTCTGAAGTACATTTACAAGTCATGTCCCCGAGCGTGTACTTCGGATGGATGGTGAATAAAAGTACACACCGTGTAGTCAGAACTACATGCCGTGTACTCATCCAAATTATGCAGATTTATTAAAATTTATTATTATATTATACAAACCCTTGAGATGTGTACCATAGTGTGAGTGTAAAGCTGAGGCACAACATGTGATAGGTGTTATATATATATATATGTGTGTGTGTGTTTAATTTAACATCTACGTAATGTTCATTTCTACTCATTGGGTAGTTATGAATGAGAATTCACTAGGTTGTCTCCAAGGTACAAGTTACGTAAAAAGATGATTTTAAATGAATTTATTTGTTTAAAATTATGATGGATGAGAATCTCAAGGAAATTCAGAAAAGGGTTAACGATAAAAGGATTGACTAATTAAAGATAATTAATTGATTCGAGCGTGATTTATCTTAAACAAGAACGATTAAATAATTGAATGGTAGTTTTATTTATGTGTAAATATCATTGCATGTATGAATGATCATGATCTAGACCAAGACCTTTGTATGTGAATGGTTTCCTTTTAATTAAATTTGTTGGCCTATGAGCCTTCTCCTCATTAATATGTAGAGTCTGCGTGCCCAATGTTTCTTTTATGTAAAACCCCGTTTTACCCCTCACATGAGAGTGAGATAAAAGCATATGTAATGGATGGAGCTCCCAATCTAGTGGAGGTGGCTCAAGTTGGGAGCCAAGGTGAAACCAATCTAAGGAGATACAAAGGTGGATAGGTGGAAAGCTGTAAACATGAACCCAAAAGGTTCAAGCTGTTTCTCCCCTAGGTCTTGGGTTAGTTTATCAACCGCTAGATAAAATAACCAATAGAACAAGCTCATGATCATACCATTTATTTTATTTATGTCAGTTGCGTGGTTTATTTATTGTGGGTGTGTTGTCACGATCACACAATTAATTAATTCAACAAGCATGCAACATAGAAATAAAATAAGACCAGATTATGCGTAAATATTATCTTAGACATGGTTAATCACTTAAGTATATCCCACTTGATATTAAAAAGAATGTAATAAAAGATAATAAAATGACAATTTACATATAAGGATAAAATCCCTCAAAGAAAATATTTAGTCGGTATAGCCTTCCATAATCTTGGTTAGAATCGAACCATAGTTCAAAGTGCTTGGCCAACCCTAGTTGGGGTGCTTTCAATTATTGGGGAATTCTAATTCAAGGTTTTGGGTTGACTTGACTTGGTTCACATCAAGGGTTGACTACCACATCAGGACTTGGTGTGACCAAGAGGCAAAGGTTGAGGAAATCCAAAATAAAAGGATTTTAGGATTGGGGAGTCAACTCAGCGGATCAAGGAGCTGTGAGTTAATGCAGCTGACATTTGGAATGACTGCCTAAAAACCTTCAAGTTGATTGACCAACCCTAGTTGGGGTAATGCAAAGAGCAATATGGATCATTTCCACTAGAATATTCAGAAATATAATATCCCAAAGTCAGTGGTGAGAGTTATTGGATTTCGATAAAATAGTGGTAGACTAATAAGTATTAAATTATTTATTTGTCTCAGTTTTATCATGATAAAGTACGAAACCTTTGATCATATTAATTTATAGAAACAATAAGAAAAATGACTTCAAACATATCATTACGAACCATACTCGAGAAGGAAAACCTTCACACTGACACCAATTTCTAGGAATGTTAGAGGTGTTTACGTGCCATCCTTCGCCACACGAGGAAATTGTACATGCTGGAAGAGCCTGTTTCAGTTGCTCTTCAAAAAGAGGCCAGTGATGAGGAATTATCTCTCTATATAAAACATATGTATGATGCCATAAATTTCTAATGTTTTATGCTATCGACCATGTCTAATGAGCTATTGAAGCAACATGAAAACATGGATGTGTATAACATGATGTCTCACCTTAAGGATCTCTATCAAGAGAATGCAAGACAAGAGAGATATGAGATCTCCAATGCTTTTTTCACAACTAAGATTGGAGGGTCTGCACCAGCTGGGCCTCATGTAGTCAATATTATTGGCTACATTGAATGCTTGGATGTCTTAGGGATTAAGTTCCCGGATGAGTTGCGTACATATCTCATCCTATCATCACTGCCCAAAACCTTCTCTAGCTTTATTATCAACTAAAACATGAGAAATAATGAGAAGAGTCTATCAGAACTTCTGACCTTAATTCGCCATGTAGATAAGGAAATGGGGTATGAAAAACTCACAGTCCTTATGGTGAATAAGAAAAGGAAGGACAAGGAAAAGGGGCCAAGGACTTATAAACGATCTAAATCCCCCGAGCACTGTCCATCCAAGAAGGGGAAGATCCAGAGGTAGGGCAAGGAATGGGAGGTGGTGTGTTTTGCATGTGGCAAGCCAGGCCACTGGAAGAGGAATTACACCCAAAAACGTGGGGAAACTAAAGGTGCATTCATTATTGAGTGTAATCTTTCCATTTCAATGCATTGGGTATTAGATACAGCTTATGGGGATCACATCTATATTCAAATGAAGGAACCAAGTAGATTTAGAAATATTGCCAGAGGAGAGGTGGATCTACGAGCTACCAATGACGTGGGGATGGATGCATTGTCCATTGAGGATTACCATCTCTCATTACCAACTGCGATGATTTTGGTTTTACATAACTATTATTATGTGCCTAGTGTTACCAAAAACATAATTTTTGTATCACGTATGGATATAGATAGATTTATTTTCAAGATTAGAAATAAGGGTTGCTTATTTTATAATAACAATGTATGTTATGGTATGGAGCATTTAAATAATGGTTTGTATGTATTAAATTATGAAAACCAAGTGTTGGAAATCGATAACGAAACAAACTCACACGACTCATACATCACCCAGTTATGGAATCACCGTCTCGGTCATGTAAATAAGAAGCGGTTTCCAAAGTTCTTCCAAGATGGTTATTTAGACTCTACTGAGCTAAAACCACTTGATAGATGTCACACTTATTTACAAGGTAAAATGACCAAGCTTCCTTTCGGTGGACAGGGTGAAAGGGCTACAAAGATTATAGAATTGGTGCACACAGATGTGTGTGGACCATTGCCAGTAGAATCTAGAGGGGGATATTCTTACTTCATTATTTTTACTGATGATTTGAGTATATATGGCTATGTATACTTAATGAGGTATAAGTTAGAGTCCTTAGAGAAATTTAATGAATTCAAGAATGAAGTAGAGAATCATATTGGTAAGGAGATAAAGAAACTTCAATTGGATCAAGGTGGAGAATATATGAACCAAGAGTTCATTGATCTTCTATGGGAGTCTAGGATTATATCTCAGCTCACTCCTCCTTATACACCACAGTGGAATGACCTTAGTGAAAGAAGTAACCGAACCTTGTTGGACATGGTGAGGTCGATGATGAGTCATGGAGATCTTCCATTATCCTTTTGGGGATATGCATTACAAAATACAACATACACATTAAACCGAGTACCAAATAAGGTGGAAAATGGAATTCCCTTCGAGTTATGGAATGGAAAGAAACCCATTCTGTTGCACACATGTGTATGGATATGTGAGGAATTTTTTAAGGCCTTCTCAGGAAACAAACCAGCACCTTAGGGCACAAAGTGTATCTTTATAGGATATCCCAGGGAAACGAAAGGATATTACCTATATAACCCTTCAGACAAGAAAGTGACTGTCACCAGAAAAACCATCTTTCTTGAGAGAGAGAACATCCTCAAGAAGGATAGTGAGAGCAATATTGACTTAGATGAAGTTGATGCTCAAGATATATATGAGTTGGAACAAGAACAAGTTCCACATGTCCTCATGGAAAAGGTTCTAGATACAAAAGTACTATGTAGGAGCTTAATAGAGGTAAGGGAACCAGAGAGATTTGGTTTCCTAGTCACCGAGGATAGTGAATCATTATTTTTGGACAATGATGAACCTATCTCATACAAGGAAGCGGTAAAAAGCTTAGAAGATGCAAGATTTCTAGAATCTAGGAATTCTGAGATGAATTCCATGTATCAGAACCAAGTGTGGATTATAGTCGATGAGCCAGTTTATGTAAAGATTGTTGGATGAAAATGGGTATTCAAGAGAAATATGGACACAAAAGGTAAATTTAGAACCTATAAATCAAGGCTAGTGGCTAAAGGATTCAGACAACGTCAAAGAATTGACTATGATGAAACCTTCTCGCCATTTGCCATGTTTAAATCCATAAGAAGCATACTTGCCATAACAGCATACCATGATTATGAAATTTGGAAAATGGATGTCAAAACAACATTCCTTAATGGGAACTTTCCGGAATATGTCTATATGACACAACTAAAAGGGTTTGTGACACTAGGAGAATCCAAACGAGTTTGCAAGTTGCAGAAATCCATTTATGGATTAAAGCAAGAATCCAAGTCATGGAACATTCGATTTGATGAATCCATAAAGGAATTTGGTTTCATTAAGAACAAATTTGATCCATGTGTTTATAAGTGGTTTAATGGTAATTTGTTCGTTATCCTAGCAGTATATGTTGACGACATATTGCTTATTGGAAACAATGTACCATCCTTACAGTCAGTTAAGGACTGGTTGAACAAGTGTTTC
Organism: Viscum album; assembly: GCA_963277665.1. Taxonomy (NCBI): domain Eukaryota; kingdom Viridiplantae; phylum Streptophyta; class Magnoliopsida; order Santalales; family Viscaceae; genus Viscum; species Viscum album. The sequence goes on from OY728164.1 coordinate 1,189,683,501, forward strand.
TCCATGAAGTACTTGGGTGAAGCAGCCTACATTCTAGGGATCAAGATCATTCGTGATAGATCCAAGAGGCTTCTTGGACTAAGTCAAGGTACATACATTGACCATATACTAAAAATATTTAGTATGGAACAATCCAAGAGGGGATTGGTTCCAGTGTCATATGGCCTACATCTTTCTAAGAAAATGTGTCCCCAGACACAATAGGAGAAAGATAGAATGGGTAAGATCCCATATGATTTGAATATAGGATCCATTATGTATGCCATGTTATGTACCAGGATTGATGTTGCCTATGCACTAAGCATGGTAGGTATATATCAAGCAGATCCAGGAGAACAACATTGGACTGCTGTTAAGACTATCCTTAAGTATCTAAAAATAACTAAGGATATGTTCCTGGTGTATGGAGGAGATGATGAGATTGTCATTAGAGGGTATGCTGATTCTAGTTTTCAGACAGACTAGAATGATCTGAAGTTGCAATGTGGATATGTTTTCTGCCTTAATGGAGGAGCTGTGAGCTAGAAGAGTTCAAAGCAACTAGTTTTCGCCTACTCTACAGTAGAGTCTAAATATATAGCAGCTTCTAATGAATCCAAGGAATCCATTTGGATTTGTAACTTTTTCTAGGATCTTGATGTGGTTCCTAGCAGTAAAGATCCTATCACATTGTATTGTGATAACACTACAACAGTGGCTCTTGCAAAAGAACCAAGGTCACATCAACGAACAAAGAACATACTCCGGAAGTATCACCTATTGAGGGATTTATATCAAAGGGGTGAAGTTGTAGTGAGCAGAGTGTCCACAGAAGAGAAAGTGGTAGACCCCATGACTAAAGGCCTATCTCAGCAGAAGCATGGATATCATGTGAGTGCTAGCGGGTTAAAGGTTGTTAGTAGTTGGCTCTAGTCCAAGTGGGAGTCAGTTAGAGTTTGTGGCCTAGAACCAACTATTTTGTACTTTATTCATTAATAAATACCTTATCACATTTTGATTGTTCTTATACGTGACAATGCATGTGATAATGTCCTAAGGATAGCTATTTCATTAAAGGGTCATAGCGGATCCCTACTATGATGAGAACCTGGAAGTGCCATAACACTGTTCTTCAATATATGTTCTATGTCTGGATGATGTTATTTGAGGGACACAAATAATACAGGCCATTAGAGGTGAGGACTCATAAAACTTTGAGACATCTTCTCAGGGTGTGCGTCATTGGAAATATCCAGGAAGGATATTATGAGAATGAGACCACCAATAGGAAATCTACATTTCATAGTGTTATTGGATGTTCCTATCTGCGGACGTGTGTATTGGTCCTTAGACTTTAAGATTATTATTAATGAGTATTAAAACTCACGCACTTAGATGTATTGATGAAAACTGTAATGAAACACTATTCACAATGAGGTAGGATATATTGGGTTCATCATGAGTAATAATGCATTAATATATAACACAAGAAAGGATTTGTCCCTTCTGTTCCATAACGAAAGTAGATATCTCAAGCCATTTTATGGAATTGATATAGTCTAAATAAATCCATGGACATGGTAAGGAATGGGAAATTTCAATTCCATAAAGTCAAATAAAGAATAATCAAGCACATAGGTTGATGGAACTAGCATGCAACCCACTTGATTCGAGATATCGAGACAAAGGGATTACATTATACGGTAAGCGTTTGTAGGAGGTGACACTTCATTGTGGTGTTAAATTCTTTCTCTATGGGTTCCTTGGCATGTTGCTAGATAAAAACCCTGTACTTTAGGAAGAATCTGCCTAATGCCACTGAGAAAGAGTCCTAGAGGGTCACACACTAAGTGTGTCCAAGTATCTCAGTTAAATATTGATTTAACAAGTTGAATAAATATTATTCTAGATTGTGGTTTAATAATTATTCAAGGATGCCTGATCACATTTATTTTGACACTAGTTATTAAAGAGAATATATTGTGGGTAAAATAATATATTTATTAGCAAGAAATGAAGTGATATTTATTTGAGAAATAAATAACCATTATTCAAGGTAAAATAAATATGGTGGAGGAAATAAAGAAAATGAAAAAAAAACAAAAGTACACGCCGTGTATATTAATATACACGCCGTGCAATTTTTCTATGGATTTTTGAGAAATAATAATATTTATTTAATTAAATAATATTAGGTGTAATTTGTTAGAAATATTTCAAGTAATAATAATAGTCAACTGTTATTATTAGACATGGGGTCTTACTAAGAATTAAATGAAATGAATAAATGCTTTTGGATAATGAATTCATTTTTTATTATTTTAAGTAATTAAAATCCCAATTTTATAATTCTCATTAGCCTAGCCATTTTTGGGGTTATACACAATAGATCTAGAGAAAGCTCTCAAGCCAAGAGAGAATTATTTTCTTCCAAGAATGCTCTCAAGCTACGAGAGAGATCCTCCTACACCGAATCAAGGAGAGCTCTTTGCAAGAGGCTCTTAAGGCGATCAAAGGTGTACATCATAAGAGAAAGCTCTTCCATTCTAGCACTCAGAGATCCCTTTGGCGACGTCCAAAGATATGTGGAGCACGTGTGGATCACTTCTAGAGGAATCCTACACTTGGATTCTATGATGCAACAACTGATCACATCGGATCATGACCAGAAACATCAATAGAGAGAGAATTACATCAAGATAATTCTTGCCTTTTAATTAAATTAATTATAACGAACATATGATGATACTATATATGGTTCCGAGACTCCCTTCCTTTATTTCATTATTCATTCTATTCTAAAGATCCAACGTTTTAGTATCGTGACAGATCTCAGATTGATCGTTGTTAACAGAAAAATTAAAGTTGGTTACACCCACCAATGCGCTTCCGCTGCACCCAGAACCTACAATATATATGTATAAGATAACCGAGAGAATGCATGAACAAAAAGGATGAGATAAAAGGCCCATTAAGGGTATAAACATAGTAATAAAGAAAAACACATGGGTTAGAAGGCATAACATGATGACATAAAAAGGCATGAACCATGAATAAACATAATGAATCTTAACATGAAGATAATGGGGAAATGTAATCATGAAATCATTGGAATATGGAAAAAACTCAAAATATGACATAATCATGAGTCAATGCAAACTTAGAATACCATTTCATTTGGTAGAAAAAGTCATAGAAAAGAATCAAGTTCACTCCTTGTCCCAACATGACATATCATGAGACTAAATATTATCCAATGCATTGTAGTGCTATCTAGGAGCACCCATCATAACATGTTCATTCATATGTGTGCCACAAGAATAATAAAACATGAGGCATAAACATAAGGGTTACCCAAGGAAAGAATTTGGTATCATAAACACATCATAAGTCATAACCAAAGGGCGTATCATAAAAGAGTATATGAAAGAATGGATTTAAAACATAAATGTAAATTCATGAAGAAAAATAGGCATAGATAGTGATAAATTATGTCCAAATTATATGAAAAAAATTTAAAAAAAGTGTTTAGAAAACTTTATAAATGATCCACTTTTGTGTAGTTTAAGGGAAAACATTATAGAGTCATTAAAATGAAAAAGTATTAATTGTTTTTATAAAACAATAAATGAACCAAGATAATATTTCATGATAATATGAGTGAATTTATAAAAATAATGGTGTCTTAAAATAGATTAAGGATGTTACTTGAAAATGAGTAAGAATTTGAGAAGTTCCCTTTAATCAGGCTTGCTTATCGGGAGAAAATGGAAAGAAAACCTTATAAAACATGTATTTACCCATCAAAGAAAAAATAATAGGGATAGGAACATATGTTTGGAGCATAAAAACAGAATTTAGGAGGATTAAATAAGAATAATTAAGAATTACATTGGTATAAATAGAGAGAAAGTGTAACCTGAAGACAAAATGGAGGTTTAGAAATAATCCCTTACCCTATGTCCAAAAGTGTTCTACACTTGATCTTAATATCCTAAAAAATAAAATTAAATCCATTAATTAATTAATTTAGAAAATTTTATACATTTATTTGATTTATTATAATTTCATTAAGTTTATTTGTGTCCTTTTTATTAGTTATGAGATATAATTTCATCATTTGGGAGTGTTCGTTTCCTTGGTTTTCATGATTGGTTCACTTGAATAAATGTATAAAAGATTGTGTAAAATGGGAATAAATATCAAGAATTGAAGTTACATGTAATTAATGAAAATAAAGAGGATTGAATGGATATATAATTCAATTTTTTATTTTGGGATAAGATGAATCATTAGATAAGACATTAGTGATAATTATTTATATTATTTTGGTGGTTTTTTGATCATCATAAACTAGTTTTGTTTCATTATTAATTATTGTGTATAAAAGTTATATTTAGAACATAAAAATGATTATAAAATAAATTTTAAAATATTTAAAAACTATTATAATGGTTTTATGTCCAGACTTGAAATCAGTGAAGTAAAATGAATACTTTTCATCCTCAAAGGCGATAAATCAACACCTCACGGGCAATATTTACATTTTTAGAATAAAAGAGGAGAAGAGACTTGATGGTGTATTTTACATTAACATAATAACATTAAAGTATATATAAGATACTATAGTTATCATTAATATTTGGATAGAGTAGGTGAGGATAGTATAATAAAAGAAAATAAAGTGAAAAGAAAATAAATAAAGCGAAAAAGGATTTTACCTCTTGAATTATTATCCTTGAGAACCTCCTTAAGAAAAATAGTTTTAGTATTTTCCTGAGACCAGAACCTCCTGGATGTGGGGAAGAGACTTCAGAATAGTATTGGTTAGAAATTAGGCAATCTTCAGGGCTTAAGAGGTGTGAGGAGAAGAGGTGGTGAGGGGTTGTATTTATAGTGGAGAGGGGTGTTTTTTTATTATTTTATTCATTTGTTTATTGTTTTGGCTCAAGACAGTGAATGATGTTGATTATTATTACTAAATACAGTAACTAGTTCATGTGAGTTATACACTAGGTTTATTATATCATCCATACATCATCCATGACTCAATAATTCATGTATTTAGCTTATACCATAAATCACAGTATTTCACTATTCACCAAAAAATCAACTATTTCAGAAAAATCCAAAAAATTCACCCTAACCATTTTTTGATGTCAAAAATTAAAAAATGAACTCCATTTTATGAAAATAATTTTATAAATATTATAAATTTATTTTTTAAGTATAATCACTATTTATTCAAAAAATACCAATTTTAAAATTATAACTGCTTTTATAACACTTTGAAAAATTAATTAAAGTTTCATAAAAATATATTACAATCATAAAAAAAAATTTATGAATGTATTTTATGAAAATAAAATTTATTTTAAATCATTTTATTAATTAAAAAATTTTAAATAAACATTTATATTTCACAAAAATTCCAAAACTTAATTTATCATTTTTCAAAACATTTATTTACTTATACTATGATATAATTATATCATATTTTCATTTATAAGATTCCTAAATTTTATTTATCTTTCATGGGTGAGGTTACTATTCTATTATCTGGTTTACTATTCATAAGGGTCATATTACTATTCCAAAGGTCATGTTATTATTCCATTGGTATAGGTTCCTTAATTTTTAGAAATACCTTTTATTTAATTCATTATTCATTTATAAAGTTTTAATTGTGTTATATATGTGATTTATAATATATGAAATAATTATAAGAAGGGAAAATTTCACTGATATAATTCTGGGTTATTGCAATGATCATCATGTTTCCGGCTATGATAAACAAATTAGTGGTTGAATGCAGGAAGTTTTTCAAGATTGTGAATAAATAAAATCCGAAGAGGTTGAATATTTTATTCATCTGTGATGATACAATTAATAGAATGAGATTTTTTTATAACAAGTCTAACAAGTTTTTTTAGAAATTTGGTGATGTTGTATCAGAAGTAGAACCTTTAAGAAAATATGATCATTGTGAAAAGAATAAAAAGAAAAGTAATGTTGAGACATCCCCACCAAATATTGAAAAGAAACAAAAGAAAGTCCCTGATGAAGTATTTAATGAGCGGATAAAGAGGAAATATGAAAGGAAAACAAGAGATACTCAAATTATACTTGATCCTACTAAGGCCAAGACCTTAATAATTTACAACACCGATACTCTATATGAAGAAGTAAATAATAAAAAGAAAAAGAATAATTTGATAGAAGCTCAACTTTGTGAAATTATTTTTAAAGGAGAAGAAAGGGTTTCCAAAAATGTTTTTCCTCTAACTTCTTAGACCGATCAAGTAATACTATAAGTAGGATTATTTTTTCAAGACACTTCTGTTGTTCATGCTAATCTTCTATCTATGGTAGATTAAAGAAAAGGGAATATTTTGACTTGAATCATCAATAGCTAATCAAGAAAAGGAATCAAAAACGAAACCAGAAAAAGATGATTTAAGAACAGATAAATAGATTAAGGAACAGTTTGAAAAATAAATTGATTAAGAGGCTGGATGAATTGTTAAAGTTGGGAAAGAAGAAAAATAAGGAATTAAAAAAAGTGAATATTATGTAGTTGAAGAATTTGTTGAAGAATAAGTAGAAGAGGATAAGAATGAGGAAACTAAGGATAGTAAATAGAATGCACAGGATGAGAATGAAGAGAAAGATGAAAATAATAAAACCCAATCCAAAAAATCATTGGATTAATCATCATTAGATTTACCCTCTAGATCCAATAAAGAATAAAAATATGTAATTTTAGAAAAATAATCATTAGAAAAAGGAGAATATGAGTCTTCATTAAAGAAAGGAAGTGATCAAAATTCAAAAACTAATGTTGATGACAAAGTTGAAGTTGATAAGGATGAAAAGATACTTGAATTGTTATATGATAATAAAGATGAGGTAAAATTTTATATATAAGTCAAGAAAGATTTTTCAAAGAAAGATAAAGGAAAAGGGAAAGAAGTGGAAACTTGAACAAGCTGAATCAAACCTCTAGATATTCAATAAGAAAAATCAGACTCATCTAGAACAATTTCATTCTAAGGAGTAGATTATATTGTCAATGATTTGAATATTTTTTAAGAGATAATATCTTATTTTCCATATCTCAAATACTAGTTTCAATTAATACAAGATATCCTAAATAAAAAATTAGATTCAATCAAGATGTTAAAAAGAAAGGAAATTTGGATTGAAGATCAATTGAAATTTTATCAAGAAAGTTACAAAACTCACAAAAGGGATTTTAATCAAATGGTGAAATGGACACATCAAGTAGATACTAATATCAAATAACATGATGAGAATTTTGAAGATATAAAGAAACTCATGAATGAATCAGAAGATTCTTTTAGTCAGTTATCGAAAGACTTGACCGATAGAGTAAAATTTGTGGAATATTTCAAAGATACAGCTGAAAATAATACTAAAGAAGTAAAAGCTCTTAATGTGAATATCTGATACTTATAGTTTGTTATAACCATATTAAATATTTTGAAGATAAATTTAACATATTGACAAATCAGAATCAGAAACTTTCTAAGAGATTAAAAAGATTGGAACCTAATGAACTATTTTGTAAAGAAAAATTTCAGCAATTCAAAAAGGATATAAAGGAGTTCAAGAAGATGTGATCCTTTATCAAGAATCTAATGAAGAATGATGAAATTATTATTTTTTTAACTCTTTTTGTACTTTTTCATTGTAATTTTTTTTGAATGTTTTATTTTTAATGAATTATTCTCTTTATCCAATTATGAAAAGTTTAAATATTTTCTAATTCTGATTAGATGAATGTTATATCATACTTTTGTGTATGATTAGTTAGTTCATTATACTATTTTTTATATTTTTCTATAACTTTTTTAGGAAGCGTTGAATCCATACCTATTACATTTTGAAAATCACAAAGGGGGAGAATTTATAGTAAGGGAGAAATTTTATAGTTAGGGGGAGAAATATTTATGGAGGAGATTTTTTACACAAAGGGGGAGAATATTTGATAAAGGGGTATAATGTTATATTAAGGGGGAGAATAAAATACTTAGGAGAAGATGTCATCCTAAGGGGGAGTTAATTGTATTCAAAATAATTCTCTCTATCATATTCATATGACTTATAAACATAGGGGGAGTTAAGGTTTATTAACTAACTTTGAATACGAAGTACCTAAAAGAAAAAGAACTGCATATTTTTCAAAGTTATTTTTTATTTAAGTTTTGGGGTTTGTGAAGTCCAAAAAGGGGGATATGGTTGATTTGGAAATTCTATTTCACACTTTTCCATTCCTTTATTTTTGGAAATCACAAACACCTTCTTTAAACTTATTAACTAACTTCTCATATCTAATTTTTTTAGAATTATTTTTTAGAAAAAAATATTATTTTACCATAATTATAATAAGTTCCAATTAATTATGAAAATAAACTTATAATTATTCATTATAATTATCATAATTAGACTGTGTATAATAAACATTGGACTCACTGTTATCAGGTCAGATGTTAGACTTTCTGCCATGAATACTATAATGAAAACGTCTTAATAATCATACTGATACTGATACTGATGAACATAGAAATAATACTCATAAGGATTATCATAATGAAATTTGTAAGAAAGTCCATCAGACTAACTTTTAGTTTATATTCATATTAATAATACTTATTTTAAATGTAATAAATAGTTTTTACACTGTGATGGTGTAAAGCAATACAAAGTTATAATTTATATTATGTTAGAGAGGCATGATCTGTCAAGTTATAGGTGTCCAACTGATTGAGAAAAACTCAGAGAAAATGTGACCATTGAGAAGGAAATATGGTCGTTAGGGATATGCCTATAAATACCTGGTCATTAGAAGAGTTTGAATAATGATGATTGTGAACTAATTAATTACTGATTTCTACTGATTGATCACATTCACTCTCATTTTTTATAAAATTTACATATCATGAACAAATTTTTCTTAGTCTTTTTTAATTCTTTAGAGAGATACTTCTTATGGAAACCTAGTTAGATTATCTCCTTAATATTTTTTTTGTACTTTGTAATATACATCTGATCATTGTATTGATCAAAGGAATATGGTGATTGGAAAATGAAGAATCCAACCATCTTGATTGAGGGATCATGGGTATAGTGAGACTAAGAATGCGATCCATTAGATCGAGGGCTTATGTGGCTAGGAATATAGATTCGATCTTCATATTGAGGGATTTTCTTGTTGAGGAAAGATAGACTTTATTATAAGTATAAAACAAGGGATACTTTTATCTAAGGTTATTGGATACCTTACACTTAAGGATAAGAGAGGTTTATCTTTTTAATAATATCTGTAATTAATTATTAAATTAAATTGCTATTGTATTTCTTATTTATTTACAAGTAACTATTCCGCTGCATTAATGTCGAAGAAAGTGAAACATCATATTCATCTTTCTTTACCGATTGTTTTATTTATACTAAATTGATTACGATAAACAAACTCTATTTAATCACATCCACGGTGATTCAAATATTGTTTACACTATGATTTAATCATATTGATTCTAATTATGATTATATAACTATGATATATCAAAATAAATATTGATTATAATAATTTTTTAATCAGACTAAGGGATGAGTCTGAATCCAATTTTTTTACTTAAAGAGGTTTGTTAAATTGTTTAATTTAAATTCTTTTAAACTAAAGTTTTTAAAACTACAATTTACACCCCTCTTGTAATAGAGCCATCAAGAACATATTCTTACGATCCTAATATTAATATAACTAATATTGATATCCAATAGGTATCTCATAGTTTTTATGTTATATTTTATCTCTAATGTTTTATTTATATTTATAAAACCATTGGGATTTAAAATAGGTTTATATTTTTTTGGGAATCAAAGAGGTATTTATTAAAGACAATTTTTTAATTTTTTTTCTATACTAGTTCTAATGGTTTCAATCTGAAATATATTATATCAATTCAAGGTGGTATCCTTTAGAGATTTTCTTAACACCCTGTATACATTAATTGGCTATATGTAAACATAGTTTTTCTTGAAATTGGTAATGGGGAAGGGGATAAATCTTATAGTGTCACTTATTGATGCCTCTCATCCTGTTATATGTGGTGATCAATGAATACTATGAGTCATGTAGAGTGGGCTCATGTAGAATTTTTTAGGAATCTCAAGCAGTAACTTTAGTATGCTGGTGTTTTAGAAATTCCATCCATCATTTTATTTTTTGGATTTGTATTTATATAATGTTATATCTTACTTTATTTTTAGTTTATAATATGATATATATTATGATTTATTTTGGTTATTATATTTTGGTATACATTGCCTTAATGTTTTTTTATTATTTGTAACCTCTTATTTATGTGAATTGATGTAAGTTATATATAGGTCACAAAAAACATTCAGAAGGAATCTATGTCATGTTTTATTTTTTTAAGGATGAAATAATTTTCAATGGTTGTATTTGATACCCTTGTCACTTGTTTCTAGTTAGTGGTGATTGGGAACACAATTTAGGATTTATTGTGGACCTGATCTGGGTAGCACTGTGGGTTGAACTGGGACGGTTCATTACATGATACACCATAAAGGAGGAAGTTAGTTGGATGCCTCTTAGGTATCTTTATAAAACCACTCTCATAGAATATTTTAGCTAATTATCTACAGTGAAAGGTACATGAGTTATTCATTTTATATATACACAGTTTCATTTTCATGCATGGTTTATCATAGTTTTGGGTTTTTAGTTTCATCCACTATATTGTATGAGCATTGTTCGATCCTAAAAAACCCTTCATTGTGTTCCCAAAATATTTTTATAATAATAATAAAAAAAATTAAAAAAGAAAAATAAAATAAAAATAAAAATAGCAATAATAATTTACATCAGTTTGGTAAGGGATAAATATAATGAAAATACCCACACATGAACCCGAGGAGACTCAAACTTTATACCTTACTAAGGAAAAAAAGTGTTTTATATCTAATATTAAAGGAAAATAATACAAAGTGTTATGTTTTTTAGTGGGTATATAGTCAATTTTTTTTCTAGTCCTTTAAATTAATAATATAGGTTACTGGAACTATTAGAGATTTGTTGAGAGAAGTAAGGTAGATTATTACTAGAAATTTAATCTAGAAGTATAGACCACACCATGATTGGTTGGATAGAGGATAGTATTTACCACAGTTTGGTGTGTTACACTATCATTAGTGATATTACAGTGTGATATTAGGTGTTTTGAAATGGATTCTATGCTTTGATATTTTGGTATAACTCTATTTGGGGGTTATAGGAATTGTACCCTAGTGATGGGTGCTGAACTTTGGGTTTTATATTGGGGTTATATGGTTTGACTGAGGGAGGATGAGGTTTCATCATGGTTCCTTAGTGTTCAAGAATTTACAAGTAGAGATCTTACAGTGAACCAACTTGAGTCATCCACCGATCAGATAACCAAACTAGTTTGTGACATACCTGAGTCATGTTCCTAATCACCATAAGCTGAAAACTATACAAAGGTCTCAAAATATCACCATCGGGGGTGATTTAACCCTTAAATAAATAACCAGATCAAAGATACTATAACTATATTTGATTATATGGATTAAGTAAAAGGAACAAATTGTAGACTAAATAAAATAAGGTAACTACACAAGCTTGAGAAAAATGAACATAAGTAAATAAACATCAATTAATTATAAGTCTAAAAGGTATGGGAAAAATGGTACATAAACATCCCAATGAAAAAAAATCAAAACAACACCTCATGAGCTAAACCCCATAATACCATGTCACTTACAACATAAAGATCCATATACAACAATAAATAAGAAGAGACACTAAAATCACTGTTCACTTTCCCTTACCCACGTCCTACAAAACAGAGTCTCCATATGCCCAAAGGCATATGTAGGGTCTGAAGAATAAAACCCATTATGACACCACCATTAATCTATGTAATGATTTTATATATGAAAACCAATAAATTTAATTTAAAAATACCATTTCTCAAAAATCAATATCAATTTTAAAACAAGTTCTCTTAAAATATTACTTTAAATTCCATTGGAATTTCTAAACAAAACAAGTGTCCAAATCATTTCTCAATGTGGATCAAAAATAAAGAAATAATTTACCTTGAAAATATATCTCAACAAACCCAAATAAATAATAAACATGAGCATAGAGGAAAACATCATTTTCACAATCACATAATGGTGTTTGGGAATAAGAATAAACATAAACAACATAACCTTTGACAAAAATGGTTTAAATATAAAATACTGGGTATAAAATCATCTCATAATCGAATCACGATTAAGAGGGAAAGACAAAAAATAATAACATAACCACACATGACATTTAAATCATGCATAAATAATATAAACTTGAACAATCATAAATAATGCGAACTATGGGCTCTCACCATAAGGGTGTAGTGTGGCTTAGTCCAAAAAAACAAATTTCTAGCCAGATAAGAAATAATAACATGTTGGAAGCTATCTCAAATTCCCCAGGACCAAATATCCAAGATATCATTTGGTATATTATTCAACATTTTATATGATCACTGGATATTCCTCTCAATTATTTTCTTTATCCCTTAAACTACATCCCCCAGATATTCATTGACATAGAATAAGGTTTCAAATTCTTAATTCCATAGACCAAAAAAAGGTTACCCATGTGATACTTCATGTGAAATACACAAATCATTCACAAACCATTCAAAATACATTTTAAAACATTATCTAATAAACAAACTTTCCCATTTTATATCAAAACCTTTCACAAGAAAAACATTCCCATTTAATATATAATTTCTTCCTCAAGGAAAAAATATTTTTCAAATCCCATTTTAAAATTATTTTAAATCCATAACAAATTCTCCTCACACGATCCTTTTAAAAACTAATTATATAAACCATTTATGACCATACTATCTCAAAAATTTAACACCATGTAATAACTCATTGAAAATCATTTCAAAACCCCATTTAAAAGAATAAAATCTCTTTGATATATTTTAATGAACTTATTGAGTTCATAAAATCTAAATCCCTTTGGAAAGATACTTTAAATAATCAAATCCCCAATATAAATCATTCAACACTACAAAAATAGATAAAGAATAATTTATAAATCAATTTATAAATAAATTTGATAAAAAAACCAAATTAAACTAAAAATAAATGGAAATACAAAGAAAAATACCTTAAATAGATACACCCACATCAAAAATAAAATCCAAAACTTATTTCCTTTGATGAAAACCATTGAATTTGATAAGGACAGGTCCTCACACCCCTAAACCACAAAGAAAAAAACAAACACCCACATTTTCAACCCTAGGTTCATCCAAAAATAAAGCTAGGGTTCCCACCTTCCACAGATTTAGAATAACAAGGTAGGAATAGTGGAAGTAGAAGATAAATCATGAAGAAATCATGATTATCTTGAATTAAATCACTAATGGAGGAAATAGATCTACCATGAACCAAGATGAGGAGGCCTAAGAAAAAGGAGAGGTCTGTGTACATCAAGGGAGAAAAAATAGGACCAAGATGAGATAAAGTTAATCGAGGTAAAATGGTAAATTCCCAATTTTTTAATGACCTTGAAATATCACATAGTTTGTATTCATATTTAGGAAAACCATTCACCAACTAAATGGAAGTTGTTGTCTCCCAAATACACAAGGATGCATAATTACTCATGAGACCCACAAAATTAATCAAACCAATATTAAATCATTCAAAATTGAAAATTTCCCTAACCAAAATGATCACATAGTTTTCTTCATAGTTAACCAAACCATACACAAATCATGCACTATTCTCTATTTCCCCCAAAAGACATGGTTTCTAACCCCTGACACCTTGGATCTTCAAGAATAGAAACACGAGAAACTAAAAGCCCATATAAAGTATACTTGTGACCTTGAGGGTGATATAAATATCCCCAAAAATGAAACTTCTTCCCCCATAATGTCTCTATTCATGATGGAATAATAAATAATGAGTTATAATCTACACTATGAGGAATGTGGTGATTTCGACGTTAGAAAATTAGAGTGGTCCTTATGAAGAGACTCCCAAAAATTAAAGATTACTCTAAACTAAACCATCAATCAAAAAAACCATCAAAATTATCTAAGAATAATACAAACATGATCATTGATACAAGACCTATAAAGGTAAAAAAGGCCAAGTATAAGTCACTCTACTATTTCGAAATATCTAAAATGGTGTATCAAAAAAGAACACCTCGAATGAAGACCTCTATTATAAGAAATTTTCTCTAAAAAGTTATAAAGAACACTAAGGAAATGATTCTCACTTCCTAAAAGTAAAATCATATTCAATAAACTCATTTTAATAACCAAAACATGTATAAATTAAATCCCATTTTAAATGAATAAATTCCTTATTAATTAATGTACTGATAGAAAACACATGCACTACTTTATTTATTTTGAACTATTTTAAAATATACCATATCATATTTAAAATACTATTAAGTATTATAAAAACTGATAATAATGTTTTTGTACAATGACCATTATGATTAGTATATATTAAGGGTTATGATAAAGTTTAATTGATGCAGACAGAATAAGAAATGGTCACGACCAGTAAAATCATACCCTATAAAGCCCATTTGTTAGTGATTCCGAGGGCGATGTCATTACTGTGATTTTCCCTTGACCAATACCATGATAAAATTCAATAATTTAAGAATGAAAAAACCATTTATTTTATAATTTCAAGCTTATTGAGATCACAACACAAACTATGTTCGTCGAACCACCCAAAGAAAGCACCACCATCGTACACCTTACTCTTAGGGAATATGTTGGTATAATAAAGGGTTATGTATCTTGACCCCATTACTATAAATATGTATGATTTATTTTTAATAATATAATGATTATATTTATACAATTTCATTATTATTTTTGACAATTATATATGATTTGATTAGATTTTGATATGAAGAAACCAAAATTGTATTTTTGGAAAATATATGGTTTTAATTAAAATGAAATTTTTGATAAATTCAATAATTTTGGAATAAATTATATTTTCATATAATATTCTTATTAAATAATATTTATTTATATACAAATGTAAATATAATTTAATGAAGTCTAATATAAACTTTAGAAGGGTTGAAAAATTGTTTTTTTCATAAGAACCAGTATTTTTCAATAAATGTGGATTTTGATTTAAAAGTGTAAATTATCATAATTTTATAATTATTTGGTTAATAAAAATAATATTTTTGAAATTAGCATGTTGAAATTATCCAATGGTGATTTTTTATTAATTTTATGAGATGGTTTAATTTTTGGGTAAAAATTAAATACAGTATATATATATATATATACCATGTGTATTATGACATCATAATAGATAAAAAGTGATGTAATAAATGATATAAATGGAATAAACTATCAAAAATGGATTTATATTTTTAAATAATGTATTTATAATGTTATTTTATTAATTTTATAAACCTTTAATGAATCCTCCAAAACCTATATTATATTTTAAAGTTTTAAAATTAATTCTTTATGAACATGAATCACTTACACAACAACAATGGTATTATTTTAAGTATTTATGTTCTTAGCATAATAAAATATTTTAAAAAAATTACATTTTTTATAATTCATGGTAAAACACAATGGGATGGTTTTTTCATTTTGATTATTTTATCTTAGAGAGTCCAAAATTGAAGCTTAGAGATTAATAAATAATTCCCCTCTATTTTACTATAAATACCCACCCAACCTCTCACTAATCTTTACTCAAAACCCCTTGAGAATGAATTAAATCTCACTATCCCTCTATAAATCCCTCCAAATGTGTTCCATTTCTCTTAAGAATCTTCTTCTAGGCTTTTAGAATCACCCTTTCAAGGTAAGGGATTTCTCTTTCTTCTTTTCCATTCAAGCACCTTAATTTCATTTATCCTTTTGAATCAAAATTTATTATTTTTTCATACCTTTATAAATTTAACTTTATATTAGTTTTTTATAAAAATTAGAGATCATTTATCCCCTCTCATTATAACCTTTATCTAAGCTGTTACTATGCTGAAGTAAGGGGATTATCTCCTCTCATCTTCCTTTATCTCAAGTACTTTATTTGAACTAAGAACTCTTAATTTCCAATTTTTCATTTTGTAATGTCTTTTTTCTCATCCATTTAAGAAAACTTATTATTCTCATTTAATGATATAAAACATTTGTCCACTACTATAGACAACCCTTTTATCAGTGCTAGAAATAGATTTTAACGATTATTTTTTATCACTATTAATCTGAGTGAAGTTAAAGGGGGGTCCCTTTTATCAGCGATAAAAAAAGTGCTGATAAAAGGGTACTTTTATGAGTGCTAAAAGAAGCGCTGATAAAATTTAAAAAATAAATCCAAAAATTGGAGAGCACTTTTAACAACACCAACCACCCCCTTTTAACAGTGCTCAGAAGCCCCCCACTCGTGCCCACCCCTGCTAGATAGCCTTTAACAGTACCCTCCCTAGCTCTTTAAGAGCACTAGCCCCCCCTGCACATGTGCGCACACCCCTGCCTCTCCCTGGATTTGAACTCGAGACCTCTTCTTTGCGCGCTGGACACCTACCACTCCTACATGTTACTTTGTTCTCCATTTAATGATATATATATTTATTTATATATATATTTAGTTATATTTATTTGTATATTAAAATATATTTATATTAATATATATATAGTTATAGTTATACTAATATATATATATATATTTATTCATATATTAATATCTATTTATATATATTTATTCATATATATGTATAGTTATATTTTTTATCTGTATATTTATTCATATATTAATATATATTTAGTTATATATTTATTCATATATTAAAACATATTTTTAATATTTGTTTTAAATACATTTATAAAATATGTTTTTTGTGTGTGTTTATAAATAACTAAATAAATAAATACATACATATATACAACATACATACACATGTATATATATTATATATATGTGTATCTGTAAGTATAATTATACATATTTATGTATATTTACATTATTATATATTAATATGTCTATTTATATGTTAGAATATATTGATAATATATATCAGCTTGCTAAAACACACACTCACACTAATATATATATATATATAAACACACACACACACACACACTATATAGGTATATAAATATTCATATTTTGTATTTTAAATAAAATGGATATTAGTTTTTATTTAAATAAGGCTTATATATTAATAAATATATTTTATATGTTAATATGTTTAATTAATTATCTATAAAATTAAATTTTTAGGTGTGAATATATAAAAAATATGTATATATTGTTATATATTTGATTATAAATAACAGTACATTATAAAAAATGATAAAATTTTAAAACCATTATATCAATATGAATGTAATACCAGTGAATAAATTTAGTTCCCACAAAAAAAATGGCAAAAGTCCCCCATAAATGAGCATGAAAATCCATCAAATGTTAAAAAATCGGGGTACGCTGACTAAAAAATAATTTTTATAGGATTTTTTGGCATTTTTTGGCCTTGAAAAAACCTCTAATGGGGTCCTCCTAGGCCATAAAAGTGTAGTTCGCATCGTAAGCTTTGATTTGATATGTAGTAGAGCCCAAACGGACACCCGAATCAAAATTTATGATTGTTTGAAGTTTGAGTTGTTTTTCAACTTAATTTAGATCTTTTATTTATTTATTTTATATTCAAATTGTTATTAAATGACTATTATTCGATAAAAATAAAAAAATTATTATTTAAAAATATTTTTTAAATTATTTTATCAGCTTTTTTTAATAAATATCTTTCTTAAATGAGAATTTTAATTTTATTTCTTATTCCAACCCCTATAAATTTTAATCAAATATTATGATATAATATATAAAATGTCTCCCATATAATTACATGTTATTATGTTAAACTTATAACCACAATACATAAATTGTTCCATCAAATGGGATACAATATCAATATTCACGTGTACAACAGACTGTCGCCATGCGAACCGATGTTATTCGTTTTCCATCATTGCCTCTAAAATATTGTTATAAGGATGGATTTAAAGTTTTTATATGATATTTTTTCATATTTATACTTCTTTATTCATGATATCACATATATATTCTTACTTTTCATTCAATGGGGTATATTACAACATTTCTCATGTGTACGATATACTACCTCATTGGGAAGCGATGAGATTCATTTTTCACTAACACATAACATGGAAGATAAAAAATGATATATTTAATGAATATATGTGATATAAAAGACATAATTATGATATTAATTTTATATTTTTTATTTTAAAAATATAAAATATAATTTTCTTTTTTACAATGAAAAATGATAGTCTTTCGTGCGCACGTGTGAACTTTTGCCTCCACGAAGCGATGAAAATATTTTATGTCACTGAATTAGATTGATTATATATATATGTATATTTTAATAAATAATATGGTATTTATTATATTATAATAATCATGTAATTATAAAATAATACTTACATTCTTTCCACAAGGATCATTGAATAATTGAAACTTTACTCATGCGTACAAACGACCGACATTCTCTATGATTATAACGTAGTTAATTTTTCACAACCATATTTCATGATTAAGTTTAAAAGATTAATTTATTTATAAATATGATAAATATATAATTATTATTATTATAGATATATTTTTATAATTACCTTTTTGACATGGTCAACACACTGAAGTAATTTTGAAATAATGAACAGACCGTCCTCAAAACCAACTGATGTTGGATAAAATAATTCAATATTTATATATGTCATTGAAAAGAAATAAAATAAATTATTTATCAATCAGGTAAAAAAATTTATTTTTTTTATAATAAATCAAATAATTAACATAATCTCATTATAAAAGAGTTAAAGGACACACATGGAAATACTGTACTTGAGGTAAGGGTTTTTAATCTCGATTTTACTTCCATGAGACATATACCATATTTAACAACTATTTTTTTGGGTATAATACTCAAGAATAGATTTTATGATTATTTTCATGAAAATTATTGGGATTTAAACATCTATATGAGGGTCCTTATTTCAAGGTTTTTTGATCTATATATTACCAATTTCGTAATGGATTTTATCTCAATTTACTTTAATTATGGTATATTTTATTGTTATGAACATGATTTATTTAATATTTTGTATATAATAAGCCTTATAAAAATAATATAATTATTCCATCATAAATAATGTTATTTTAAGTTTTAATTATAATTATTCTATTCAATAGTATTTTAATTGAAAGTTACCAAGTGTTAAAAGAATATAATAAGTTATTTTCATTTCATTGGGTTATATTACTTATCCATTGTATTTGATATTATATGATTATATGTTTAGTGAATTTTGAATATAATATATTGTATATAAATTTATTTTTGGTGGATTTATGATTTCTACACAAAATTAATTCGTTTATGACTTCTCACTTCAATGTTATGGTCATTGTAAGGGTTTCTCGTCTCAAATTGTCTTCTTCGGGAAATATGTTATGTTATAAACCTGTATTATTTTATAAGGCGTATATAATGCCTTTTTAAAAGTTATATCATGAATATAATAGTGTTCATTGTTTTTAATGTAAAATTTTATGTTATTAGTTCACAGGTCATACTTGAAGAACACTAAAGTGGTAAAGGATTTATGTTTCAATCGCATTTATTTCATGATTTTGTATGATCAAGGTTCCTTTGGATGAAATCATGTGATCTAATTTTATTAAACCAATTATATTTTATTATCCTCTATTTATGAATGTTTTTCACATTTTTAACTTCCAAATCTTCTCTTATTATTTGAAGATATATCAAGAATTATTTTATATGTGATATAGATTATGTATCATTCTATAAAAAATTGAATCCTTCTCTTACATATCAATGTTTTCAAAAGTAGTTTAAAATTTCATATTTTCTAAACATAAATTATTTCCAAAATATATTTTACAAGGTATTTTTCCTTCTTTTAAATGGTTTTAAAGGGTTATTTCTTCAGGTTTTCTAAATGGATCACTTTTTATCCCTTTTATAGAATATGTTGAAAAGAATGTTTATTTTAAACATTTACAACCTGATAAAATTTTCTAACCATTATATCCATTATTTTCATTGAAGTTTATTTTATATGTTTCCATTATTATTTACAAGAAAATTTATTTTTCGAGAAAATTTATTTTAAAAACTTTCTATGAATTTTTTATTTGTAAAAGTTATTTTTAAAATTAAAAGATTATTTTTCTAATGAATCAATTTAGTGATAATTTAATGATATTTACATTCAGAAAAATTAACAACCCTCTATGTCACTAAGGGACTATTGAGGATATTTTTTATTGATACCATCCTCATTATTTATCTAGATGGATTATGATTATTTCAAATATCTTATAAGAGAACCCATGTCTTTTCCTTGGGTTAATAATGTTTAAAAGAGATTATCATTAACCCCATTTATTTTCTACAGATTAATTATGTTCTAAAAAGAATAAATATGGTTTCAATGGGGTTTTGATGATATTAAATCTCTATGTAATTATTTTATTAAATGATTATTAGAAATTGTTTATGACGATGGGTGGTTCCATTATAAAATTATTACATATGGTTTTTGTATATACTAAGGATTGTAGATGTTGTTATTAAGAAATTATGGTTTGATCCATGAAAAACTAAACATTAGTGGTTTTATGATAAACTAAAGAGGGTTGGGTCCATGATATCTCTCAAATTAATTTACATTTATAGTGATGGAAGTCAACCATAATGTTTATTTAATTTGTAGGAGTAATATGAATATATTTTTCCACAATATTGAAAGCCACCTAGGGAATCGTTAGTTCCCTATGGTGCTATTAGAAAACAAATTTATAAAACCTAAACTATGCTACTCAATTAAAATTTAGTATATAGAATGTTCAGATTTCGAACCCCTAGAGACAATGCATATGTCTTGAATTATTTAGGAAATTAAAATTAAAATTGATTGCTTTTTTTAGAAGGAAAGAAACAACATCAGTAATGGTTGGGTTGAAATTCAATAGGGGAGATATTCCAGGTTTAGTGATGTTTAGGTTTGTGTGCTAGGGATTCAATTGAGTATGGGTTTATTCATGTTTGGTGTCAGAATTGGGTCGGAAGGGATGCTTGGTCTTGGTATCCCATCCTATTCCTATGATGACACCTTTATAATGGTCATCTACTTAGTGAAATCATAGAAATAGGAAACCCAAAACAACTTTTAAACATAACTATCCTAGATTGCACAATGGTCATGAGAAAAGTAGGCTAATTAATAGAAGCAGTGAAATGAATCACATAAAATCACACACAATGGTCATGTAATACAAATAGAATTGTATTTGGAATTGGATAAAAAATTTTCAACAATAAAAAACTTGAATATAATGTATAAAATAATCCCTAAGCACATACCCCCTGCAAATCACATCACCAGGTACTATAAGACTACTCGCTCATGGAGAGAGTGAGTGTCATGGTTACCTGAGGAAGAATGGTGGTGAAGAACAGCTCTGAATCGTCACTCGTGGTTTGGCAGACTTCCTTTGATGCTCCTTGGATGCCTTTTCCCTTGATTATTTTGAAATGGTGGCTAGAGGCCTACTTTTATAGGTGTTTATCACCAAAACTTGTGGCCCACGTCACATTATTTTTTTCTGCGTGTCACCACCAACACAATGTGTACTTGTGATACAAGACGTGTACCTTAGATTTTTATTTTCCTCCACCATGTTGAATCCATGGAAACATCATACACTGGTTTGACTTTTGTCACGTCATGTACTAGTGGCACATGATGTGTACTTAAAGTTCACAACGTGTTTCTTTATCACGACTTGTCCTGAAAAGATATTATTTACATGAAATGGTCATGAATATTAGTTATGGTACACAACATATAGTCAAATTTTCTTCAGTTTTCAGCTATAATTCTTTATAAAAAAACCGATGGTGCGCCACGAGCAAATCATGCAGTGCGAAGGGTCATTCAACTCATTGTTTATCCACTTTTCATTCATTTCTCACAAATAATTCATTTCCTATCACAAATAATAAAACAACTAAATGCATTCCAATGTTGGAAATATCATTTAATAAATTAAAAAATCAATACATTAAAACACATTAAAATATATGCATTTAATAAATGTATCAAACCCCCCACACTTGAATTCAGTCTTGTCCTCAAGGATAGAATGCCAATATACTACAAAGGAATTTCACAATACCATGCTTTAAATTTAGTTTCAATAAAAGCAATTGATCAAATGGAAAATTAAATGTTTTAGCATCACATATAGAAAATTCATCAATACGTCATCTTTCAAAGAAACACATCATTAATGAATTTTACTTTACTCCTTTGAAAATAACCAATCCTTTTCATTAATACATTCACATATTTTCCATCCATTATTGATATGAATTCCACTATCAATCTACCTCACATGAATTTTATTATCATCATCAGGGTAAAAATGTAAATAGAATTCAGCCCATACCTAAAAAACATGTAACTTACTATAGGCTTGTAAGGCACCTATCATCTCCACCAGGTAAAGACAAAGATCAAAATTAATCAAGAGGGCTTCAACATTTAGGATCAAATTCCTCTAAGTATTCAGAGTAGGTAGGTTAATGATATAAACAATTAAGGATCAAAATGGAGGTTTGAATCTAAATAATTTTTCATGATATTCAAAACTAGATTAATGAATGTCTCCTTAACAAATTTCATTTCTACCTTCCCCAAAAAAACTTAAAGTGGGACCGTGATAAATGTAAACACAATGAATCAATAAACCAAATTTTTTCTTTTTTTTAATATTTTTTTTTCAAAAGTTACGCTTAGAAAAAATCTCACATCCACCACCTAACCATGTACGATAAAAATCATCAGTGTGGAAAATGGTGATTTTTTATCTTCCCAAAACACAACCCATTTTATTAAATATTTTTTTATAAGATAAGTGAATAATAAAATAGAATATCTAATGTCTTGGCCTCACCTCATATCAAAATAAAAAATCCCCCCAGCAAAATATCTACAATAAGTTATATCTCCGTACACCCAATAAAGTTCCTCTCCCACACTTATTCTTTTCAATATCATGCTAAATATTTAGAGGAATGGGAATGGATAAAATAGGCTTGTAACATGGCTTAATTATAAACTATGTTTTTCATGGATTATATGGGATTAAAAATGATTAATATAAGGTGGGACTTAGGATAACTGATAACAAAATATTTCCCTAATCATGTTAAAAGTGATTCTGTATAGTCATAGCTTCGTTAAGATGTAGTGAAATTTCTAAAAGATAACATGCCTGACTTTCTTAAGAAATATTCTATAGGAATAATGAAAAATATTTGGCTCAGTGGATGTCTTGGGAATAAGATGAATGGTTGGTTCAATCACTCATGGAAATTCATATGAATAATTAAATCAATTAATGAAAATAATAGAATTTTAAAACATAGACAAATATATAAAACATTTCATCTACAATGTTCAACATGCTCCCTTAAGTCATGATTTGTCGAATACTAATCCACATTTTTATCTCTAATAATTATTTTATCCATTTTTATGAATCAAATTTATTGACAAAGAAATCTAAATACATGGCATGGTAATTTTCCTAGGTAGTTTATGTCTCCTTATTCAGCTGAATAATGAATGAGTCTAGTGTGGGGCATGGAATCTATAATTAAGGCTTTAAAAAAAATTCTATGTGGGAAAAAATAGTAAAATTAATATTTCAAACTCTTACTCCCCATGAAATTGTTGCTTCGAAATTGGGTTGTACAGGTTCTGGTTGAACCCTTTCATGACGTGTAAGTGCCCTTCATGACATGTAACTCTCCTACACTTTCTTATGCTCCTTTCTCTTGCCTTCCATGATGGTCCTGCAAAAACAAAAATCACAAGTGAAATCACATTACATATCCATGATATTAAAAATATTTTGGGGGATGAGTTATTTTTCTAAAAAATGTAAAATAAATAATGAAAAATACTAAAAAACTCAGGTTGCCTCCTAGAAGAGATTTTTTTTACCATCATTGGCTCAACCTTACCTCTTTAGATCATGTGATCGACAGTAGGAAATAGGATAGATGACCTGGATCTAAAAAATGTTGAATCCTTGATTCATCCATGTAGATTGGTCTTCTCCCTTTCTCTGAAACAATCTTCACTCTCCCATTGTTGAGAAATTTCTCTATCTCCCTGGGTTGAATCCAGCGGTTCCTAGACCTTTTTGAATATCCAAATGAAACATCAATTAATTCTAAAGATTCCTATCCTTATTTTAATTCTTATTTTCTATCTTCATATTTCTACATAAATTTATTATCTTTATTTAGCATGTTCTTACTTCCTTCTCCAGTCTCTACATAAGCTACTTTAGCTATCAATCTAAGGAAAACATTGTCTCATCTTATAAAATTATCTGAAAAATCATCAACTGGTTCATTTGGATTCTGCATCACCAGGTGAAAATTGAATTTTACCTGTGATCCACCTACTCTTAAACTCATCCCTCCATTATGAACACCAATTAGTTCCCTTCCTGTACCCAGGAACGATATTCCCAAAATTATTGGAATCTTCTCTTCATCCATGTCTATCACCAGAAAATCTACTAGAAATTGTAACTCATCCACTTTAATGATGAAATATTCTTATAGTCCTCATGGACGTCTCAAAGTTGTATCATCTAATTGAATCATAACTCATGTTGGTTGCATCTCCTTAAATCCTAGACTTCTGAATGTTGTATATGACATGATGCTCACACTAACACCTAAATCATATAAAGATCTACCATACACATTAGTAACAATGATGATTAGAATGGAAAATCTTCCTAGATCACGTTGTTTCTTTAGTAAGATGCTTGAAACTACTGCTGAACTTTGTCCTTCTAGTGGAATGGTATCTAAATCTTAAATATTCTTCTTATTCATCACCAACTACTTCATGAACTTTTCATAGAGAGTGATTTTTTAAATTGCCTCAATGAAATTTTTATATTCTTAAACATTTCTAAAAACTTTTTCTTTTTCTCATCAATCTTCACCAAATTTTCCCTAAAATGATATGGTAGTGGCAGTTGGTATGATGGTGGTGCTTCTTCATCATCATTCTCAGCTTCTTAGTTATTATCTTGACTTACTTCTACTGGTGGTGGTTATTTTTGTCCTCCGAATTCTATTCCAATACCTCATGTCTTCTTTCCACTTCTAAGCTGTGTGTATTTCACATCTACAAAAGGGTGATGTTCTAGACATCCTAGATTATCTCTTATTTTCCTTTCTCTCAGTGTTTTGGTGATCTGACCGACATGTACTTCCAAGTTCCTTAATGATGATTGTCAGTTTCATGAGTCATTTCTATGTTTTCCGATTGTAATACTATAATCTATCGAGTATGTCGTAATCTCTTTAAGTGCAGCTCTGGTTGTGGTTATAAATGATGAAAGGGTATCCTCCAGTGAATGGACTTGACTGGTTAGTGAGGGCCCTTTTTTTCAAGGTTGATAACCTTATTGTCTCAGCTGAAATCCATAACCTTGATTCTAATTTTAATTTTGTTCTGGTGGTTGTGGCCTCCATCTCTGTGCATAATTTTGATGATTATAATCTAATTAATTTACATCTTCACATAACATACCTTGGGGTTTTTGGTGGGCCATCATCCCATCCATCTTCCTTACCATAGTCTCCATTTGAGCAGCCATCCATTGGTTGTCCACCACGTGTACTCCTTGTACTTTTCCTTCTTCTGGTTTCCATTGGAAAATATTACTTGACATCTCATCTAGCATCTTATTTCTCCCTTGATAGGACTTTCGCATTAGGGAACCTCCTGCAGAAACATCTACAATAGACCAATTTCCCTGTGAAAATCCTTTATAAAACGTTTGAATCAGTAACCACATATCTATGCCGGGATGAAGGCATCATCTTATCATACATTTGAAATGTTCCCATGATATATATAATTATTCTTCATTTCATTACTCAAAATTTATAATGCTTACCAACAAATCCCTAGATTTTGATGCATGGAAAAACCTTGTCAAAACTTTTCATACCAGATCCTACCAGGTTGTGATTGAATATTGGAGAAGACTCTAGATCCACTCCCATGCTTTTTTCCTTTAGAAAGAATCTAAAAAAGAGTATCCTTAAAACATAGTTTGTGATGTTTGAGAATTTGAACATGTCACAAATATCCAAGAGACATCCTATGTGTGATTTGGGGTCTTCATGTGGTAGCCCAACAAATTGTCAAGAATGCATAATCATTTGGATGACTGCCATCGTGATCTCGAAGTGTTGAGCAACCACTAGGGGTATGAGAATGATGGGGTTGGATCTAGTGTTTGAAGTTCTTCCGTAGTTGATCAGCTCTTGTCCCCCTTGAGTTCTTCCTTGAATTTTTGGCCCAACTCTCTAGCCCATCTCATGCTCATCTCCTTCAAATTTCCCTATTCCTTCCATTATGTTTTATTCATTCTCAACTTCCTACTTTTTCATGTGGTGTAAATTCATTTCCATATCAGGGTCATATGCAAGATCTTCTATTTTCTCTTTACCTCGGGTGGTGTATTCGTTCACTTGATTAGTAATTGAAACTATAACATGAGAATTCCAAGTGTAAAATAATGAATTTAAATAAAAACATCTATCAAAATTCCAAATTAATTTTAACGTTGTGGAAACCATCCTCAGCAAGGACGTAAATTTTGACAGGACCCTTAGGCATCGTTAGTTCCATACGGTGCTTTGAAAAAACAAATTTATAAATCCTGAACTAGGATAATCAATTAAAATGCAGTATAAGGAATGTTCTAGTGTCAACCCCAAAATGACATTACATATGTTCTAAATTATTTAGGAAATTTAAATTTAATTGATTGATTTGTTTGGAATGAAATATACAATAACAGTAATGGTTGGGTTTAAATTCAATAGGAGAGACATGCAAGGTTTAGGGATGTTCAGTTTCATGTTCCAAGGATTCAATTAAGTATGATTTTATTCATTTTTGGTGTTGGAATTGGGTCTATGTGGATCCTTGGTCTTGGTATCTTGCGCTATTATTATGATCACACCTTTGAAATGGTCATCTACATAGTGAAATCATAGAAATAAGCAACCCAAAACCATTTTTAAACATAACTATCCTAGATTTCTCAATGGTCATGGGAAAATTATGCTAATTAATTGACACAATAAAATTAAACACCTCAAATCTCACACAATGGTCATGTAATATGAAGAGAATTAGAATTGGAATTGGATAAATAGTTTTCAAAAATAAAAAACATGAATATAATGAAGAAAATAATCCCTTAGCACATATCCACCTACAAATCACATCACTCAACACTATTGGACTACTCGCTCATGGTGAGAGCAAGTGTCATGGTTACCTGAGGAAGAATGATGGTGAAAAACTGCTCCGAATTGTCACCCGTGGTCTGGAGGACTTCCTTTGATGTTCCTTGGCTGCCTCTTCTCTGAGTATTTTGAAATGGTGGCTAGAGGCCTCCTTTTATAGGTGTTTCTCATCCATAACCTTATCCCACATCACTTTATTTTTTTATATGAGTCACCACCTACATGACGTGTACTTGGGGTACACGACTTGTACCTTAGATTCACTTTTTCCTCTACTGCATTGAGTTTGTGGAAACTTTGTAAACTAGTTTTACTTCCATCACATTGTGTATTGGTGGTACATGATGTGTAATTGAAGTTCACAGTGTGTTCCATAATCATGATTAGTCCTGCACAGATCATATTTATTAGAAATGGTCACGATTTTTAGTTATAATACACAAAGTGTATTCAATATTCCTTCTATTTTCAAGTTCAATTCTTTCTAAAAAATACGGTGGCACGCCACGAGTGATGTTGGTGGCACAAAGGGTCATTTAACTCATTTTTCATCCACTTTTCATTCCTTTATCACAAATCCCACATTTCATTCCACAAATAATAAAACAAGTAAATATATTTCAATGTTGGAAACATCATTCAATAAATTACCAAATCAATACATTAAAACACATTAAATATATGCATGTAATAGACGTATCAGATATAAACATGTTTTCATTATGATTTATATGAGTTTTTAATGATTCATTTGTTCAAGATTTACATAACATGGATCTTGATTATTGATTCATATGAATCCTTAAATTTTTAGATATTTATACCATGTTTCATGATTAATTACCCATGTATTGATGGGTATACACTCCCTTATGTTTTGTGTAGTGACCTGACCCCAAAAAGCCCAAAGTTGGTTTCTATTTTCAATTACATTAACATGATTATAATAAATAAATCCCCAAAGGACTAAATATTTTAGTAGTCTTTGTAATCCAGATGCATACATGATACTTTTATTACAAAATAATACACTAATTACAACATATTTTTTTATCCTTTCTACATAAATAACTTAGAGGATAACTCTAATGCATATAATAAATCCTTTCATATCTTTCATTTTATGCTTATTGGATTCTAGGTGAAAGAATAAAAGTATGGGTGAGCTCAAATACTTATCAAGGGAAAAATATAGAAAAACAATAAATAATAAAGGAGAATAGTAAATATGGTAAGGTAAAAAAGTGAAACCAAATTCCTGTAATCAATAAACTGAATGAATGTACATAAAAAATATGGATAGGTAATAACTAGAAACACATTCCATCAAAATAACCAGATAAAGAAAAATAAATATGGAATGGTAATAAACTAAAATACATCCCATCTAAATAACTGAAAATTAAATGTATCTATAAATATATAGATTTATAATCACATGGATAAATAATAAATTAAACTAACAGGTGGGAAATAATTTATTACTGGACGCCATGTTTATTAGTTACATGGTACCTTTACAGTCATGGACTTTCACAAGATGGTTTAAAAAATAATAGGTAAAAACCCTTCTAAGGAAACTAGGAAAATGATTCATCCCAGGATACTATCGATGTTTCAAGGAGAAATCTATAACTGCGCTATACCCATGTCGTACCAGTCCCAAACATTCCTCATATTGAATATTTGAAATAAATAACATGCCCTATCAAATAACCGTATTGAATAAAGAATATGAAATTATCAATATTTCCCCAAATAATCAAATAACTATCAAATCAAACATTGTATGATAAATGGTATATGTTTTAGGCAATACTAATATGCATGATAAATGATATGGATAATTTTTAAAAATTCAATGATCATAGGAGATTGAATATTTCAAGGGTATTTCAAAAATGAATCAAGGATGTGAATATAAATACTATCCTTGACCAAATCAATCAAAAACTATATATGTGAAGGATATGGATGGTATCAATACAACATATGAAAATTGGAGTAAAATAAATTGTTTTTTCATTTATGAATGGATATATTATAAAAATACATTTTAGAAACATTCTTGAGGAAAATATTATTTTGTTTTGAAAAACCTTTTGTAAAATAATATTCTTTAAAAATATATTTTAAATATATTTTGTTTAAAAATTAACCTTTTAAACATGGAAATTTAGCTTCAAATAAATGATGGTAGGTAAGTCTGCATAAGCCATAAGAGGTAAAAATAACATTCCTTTTTCATAGTTAATGGTTTGAAAAATTCCTTACTCTAAAAGTGACAAGAATACTCCTTAAAAAATATTGGTAAAACAAAAAACGAGAAAATATTTCATTACCAAAAAAATTTAAATTTTTTTACAAAACATTTAAATAAAACATGGTTTTTATAATAAAACAGGTTCTCTAACTAAATAGAGACACAAAGTCGGTTTTACAAAAAAAAAATTCTAAACCGTTTGTAGTACCAAAGAATGGAAAATTGTACTAAATCATGAAAAAGTTCATGAATTACCATATGAGATAAAAATTAAAAAGTTTATTGAACAATGGTGATATAATTTCCTCAAATTTAATTACCATTGAATGATCATTAAAGTTATTGTTTAGGAAAATAATCTTTAAACATTCCAAAGTGTCCCATATCACATTGAAATATTTTAAATCATAAACCTCATGAAGGAATAATATTGAATGAAAGTATTAAACATAATAATGAAAAAGAAATTCAGGATATAATATATAAAAATGTGTAGTAGATATACAACACAAAATATGTAAGTGGTGATCAAGACATTTATCTCACGGATGTAAAAAGTGAGTTGAGAATCCCTTACCGTGAGTTTCCTTTAGGGTGAACATCATTTAACATCCTATAAAATAAACTTATCTTAATTTTTTACTTTATTTAGAAACTTTTTTATTTTTATAATTACTTTTATTTAAAATTTTACTATGTCTTATACAACAAATTAAAAAATTTAGTTTACATCGGGTGTTTCGACCAAAATGAGTTTATATGTCAAAAACAACTTTGGTGTGTCAAATATAGTAAAAGGGTTCATTACATAACATATCTAGAATAATAATAAAAAAATTATTATAATATTTATACATCAATTATAATTTTATGATAAGTAATTAAATATGGTTATGAAAAATGAATCAATATTACAATCATGGAGACGGTAGGCTGTACATACTCATGATTTTTGTTCCCATTTTTCAATGATCATTATGGGAATAAGGTAAGTAGAATTATATCATTCTTGAATGATAATTATATCATAAATACCATATTTTATTGTTATATATACTTATATATAGAATTATTTTTATGAAAAAGGAATCACATCATGTCGAGGAGGCGGTAGTCCACAAGTACAGAAACATCATTATCTCCTTTTAAGTGTGTGAAAGGGTAATAATGAAAATGATATATATATATATATATATATTATATTAACAGAAATGTAATTATGTAATTAATATCATATATATTTTTTATTTCACATATTTTAAATTGAAACCATCCTTTATATGTTCCATATACAGTGTGAACGAATCACAACGCTTCGAGGGGGCGATAGTCCACACTTCCATAAATGATGTTATCGTATTAATGTAAAATGGAAATTATTAATGGTATTTGTAATAAAAGGACAATAAGTATAAATAAATAATAAATATCATATATATATTATATAAACATATTTTCCATCATAATGGCCCCCATGATAGGTGGTAAAAGAAAAATTAACAATCATCGTTTCATGAGGCAGTAGTTTGTCGTACACAGAAATAGTAAGTTCATTACCCATTAGATGAAATTGTGTGTATGTGTAGGTAGAAAACATTGAATAAAAACATCCTAGTATATATAGGATACTATTTTATATAAAATAATATAATAATAAGGATTGATGGGTTGGATAATGGAAATAAAAATAAAAATATTAAGGAAAGATGTTTCCTCTTAACCGGGTAACTCCTATTGGTTTGAACCAAATGCTTCCATAGATTTATTTCATCTCAAGTTGATTCTTATTAATTTATTGGAGGGATTTTAATGAGATATTTGGGTAGATATTTTTATAGAAAAAGTTGTATGAGATGTGTGAGGAAGTGGGAGGAGAGGAGGCCCTTCTATAGTGGAGGTGTAGTGGCACTCTTGTAATATTTTGACTAGGGAATTCCATGCATGTTTTTTATGTTTCAAGTGGATCCAATAATGAACCAAAATATATAAAAGATTGTATAGGGTTGATATATGGTCATAAAATAACTCTTGTACAAGTGTATAGTTCACTTGGTCTCTTAAGCTAAAGAATTAGTCCTTTATTATTTTTAATTTAACAATAATCGTTGTAATTAATTTTAATCACTTTCACAAATATTTTTAATAAAAAAAATTGGTTATTTTTAGAAATTTTAAATTATTTTTATTAAAAATATAGAATCCAATTTTTCAAATTTTAGTCATATAAGAGGTTGAAATTAATTTAAAATTCATCCCATAGGCGGGACAACAATACAGGTTTTAAAAGTAAAAATACTCAAATTTTTTCCAGGTGTTTATAGACAATTTTAAATTAAAATTAATTAAGATTACATAAAATTTATTAATTAATAATAATATTATCTAATTAAACTTTTAAAAAAAATTAATTTATAATATAACATTAAAAATAAATTAGATGAAAAAGCAGTTTCGAGATAAGATTTGGTATTTTTAACTATTCATTAAAAATAGAAATATTTCAGAAAAATATAAAAAATTCACCCTAACCTTATTATTATGTTTCAATTTAATATATGAATTTTATTTTGACATATTAATTCAATTTATGTGTCAAAATTCATATCTAAAATGGGTTCTCCATTAATGGCGGTAAAATTTCCTTTATAAAAATATAAGTTTTTATGTGTAAAGTAGTGTCTGTTCATATCTTATGTCTATAAAACCTCATGGATTAATAAAAAATATTTTATTGAATTTATAATATACATATATATTACATTAATATCATTAACGTATAATAAGTAATTATTTTTATTAAGATAAAACTCCTTTAGAAGAATAAATATAATAATATTTTATTTATATTCAATTGGTTCATATTTTTATTTCCTAATAATTGGTAGTCAATAAATTAATTTTATACTTACATAGACCATAAAAATTGATAATTTTTTTAATCTTATTCATAACTAATAACATAATGGCTAGGTTATATCCTAATATATTAAATAATAATATTTTATCAATACATTATTATTTGGTGAAACTATATCTTGCGTGTAATGCAAGCTATTGAGGAAGGAAACTTTTTCATGTAATGAAAGATATCTAGGGAGGTTTCTATTTTTTATAATTCAATCTAACTTTATGTTCCATGAATTAAAATATATAGATTATATTTTAAATAATAAATTTATTATAATGTGTTTGGATATTTTATTATCTTACAGGATTAGTGTTACGTGTTATACATGCTATTGAATACAAGGTTATTACTTTAGATTTTTAGGGTGTAACATTCTCCCCACATTATTTAAATTGTGTCCTCACGATCTAAACTTGATCCCAGTAATATATCTTTTTGATATTTTCTACGTTGAAATCCCACTTCATGAGAAGTTTTCAGATGTTATCCTCTATAAATGAGAGAATGTAATTTACAAAGGTCACATGGAATACCATGTAACAAGGTATCTAAGTAGAAGAACATCATTGGAAAGTATATATATGTACTTAGAAAAAAAAGAATAAATATTTATAGGGAGTGAATGAGGTAATCAATCACAAACAATTGAATGATCAATATAATGTTGAGGGCCTCAAATCCATAAATATTTAATTATTTATAAGACCATTGGTTCAAAAGAAATTAAGGTATTAGGACAACATTTTTTCCTATGTAATTCTCCTATTTTTGGGTAATTCTTTTATAACCTTATAATATTAGGAAATATTCCTACTTTATATGTTTCAATTTTATATGAAAAATCCTAAATTTTGGTTTTTCTTCGATCAAATTATAATTCATCCCTTTACATTTGAAAATTAATTTCCAATAATGATTTTTTTATTCTTAGAGGTTTAAAAGAAATGATAAAGGATTATAAGGCCTATAAAAAGTGACAAGTCTAACTATTTGTCTTTATCTATTTTCAAAAACTAATATGGTTAATAAAATAATATCTAATCCTCAAAAGTGATACTACTAGTTCATTATTAACATTTATTCATCATTTTTTAACTAAAAATAATTAAAAATTAATCAAGACACTGAGTAGGTCGGTAGTTGGCGTTAAAACCTTATTGTCCTTTGGTCATTGGTTCAAGACCCACAACCTTGCCATATTTGATTTTTTGTCACCCGAATTATAGGTTTTCATTTTCTAAAACCAAAATAATATAATTTCAAAAATAAATATGATAGACATCCTTTAAATTAGTTTAATCACAAAATATCCATATAACTATAGATTTTAATACAACCTCAATACATTAATACTTCATCCAATTATTTCTATATAGATACTTCCTGGGTTTAGATTTTATACCTAATATCATTCATAGTATTTATATACCATTACAACTTATCCCTAATATAAAAAATATATACTTAAACAAGGTTATTCATTATCAAAATCTTTTATAGCAGTTTATATAGAAAATGTGAATTTCCCTAAGAATATCCCCTATAAGTTTCAAACCAGGTGTGCATTAAGGCCCGTTGTTGTGTACTAGGTTACCTCGATTCAGGCCTAGAACACCTTGTTGGAGTTTTTACTCTTAGATACATATTTTCCAGAACCACATCCACTTTTAGTATCCAGATTGGGATGTGTTGCTTGGACGACCCACATAATCTATACTTTACCAAAATTATATGGTGCTCTTATATACATATCGTCAAATTCTACCATAGGGTTATTTTCACTAACCTAGGTTTTCATAAATCTAGTTCTAAGGGTTTCTACTAAACTTCCTATGATACTAACTATAGAGACCCTACACCAGATAACCTCGTGACAATGTCTATAATCAATTATATTCTCATGATTAGAAGGAATCAAGCCCCAATGGACTTGATAGTTTAGTAGTATTGGTAAAATATATAAATACATGATAATTTTATTACAAAATAATACACTTATTACAACATAGTTTTTTTCCTTCTTTCTATGTAAATAATTTCAAGGATAAGACCAATCCATCTAGTAAATCCTAACATATATTTCATTGTACTCTTCGTGGATTACAATCGAAAGAAACATAAAAAGGGTGATCTAAAATGCTCAGTAAGGTAATAATATAAATCAATAAATAAATAATCAATAATAATTGTCAATATATCAAGATAAATAAATGAACATACATGCCATGTAATAAATAAACTGAATGAAAGGGTATAAAAAATATGGCAAGGTAATAACTGAAAACACATGCTATAAAAATAAATAAATAATGAAAAATAAATATGGAATGGTGAGAAACTAAAACACATTACCTCTAAAAACCTTAAAATTACAAGTATCTATAGATATATCGATACAAAATCTCATAGATGAATAATAACTAAAAATAACATGAGGGAAGTGCTTGATTATTGGATGCCACATTTCCTAGGTACATGGTACCTTTAGAGTCAAGACCTTTCAAAAAAAGGTTTACAAAATATCAGGTAAAAACCCATCTAAGGTGGATATCCAAATGACTCATCCCATGATACTATCAATGTAGGGAGGGGCTGTCTATAATTTGTACCCACCCATGTCATACAATTCCAAAACATTCCTTGTATTGAATAATCAAAATAAATAACATTCCATATCAAATAACTATATTGAATAAAAATAAGATATTATAAATATTTCCCCAAAAAATCTAATAACTGTCAACTTAGACACCATATGGAAAATGGAATATGGTTTAGGAAATACTAATTTCCATGATAAATTATATGGATAATTAGGGAAAATTCAATGATTATGGGAGATTTAATATTTCCATGGGATTTAAAAAATGAATAATGAATGTGAATATAAATACTTTTATTGACCAAATTAATAAGAAACATTTAGATGAAGTTTATGGATGGTATCAATACAACATACTCCAAATGGAGTAAAATATAGGGTCATTTTCATCGATGAATGGAAATATTATAAAAATATATTTTAAAATCATTCTTGAGGAAAATATTCTTTTGTTTTGAAAAACCTTTTGAAAAATACATTTATTTCAAAATCACTTCTGAAATTATTTTCATTAAATATTAAACATTTAAACATGAAAAGTAAGATTCAATGAAATGATAGAAGGTAAGTCCATATAAGCCATACAAGGTAAATAGAACATCCTTTTTCATGATTAAAGGTTAGAAAAAATGCTTAGTTTAGAAAGAGATGAGAAGATTCCTTTAAAAAACTGGAAAAAGTAAAAAAGGGTAAAATTTTATTTAAATAATATTTTAAAAATCATTTTAAAGATATTTTAATCAAATATGGTTTTTATAAGAAAAGTGGTTCTCTGACCAAAGAGAGACACAATGTCAGGTTTTTTGAAAAACATTTTCTAAAGCATTTTGAGTTCTAAAGTGTTGAAAAATGGTAGTAATACTAGAAAAATGTCATGAATTATTTGAGGAGAGTAAAATTAAAGGGTTTATTGAAAAATGTTAATATAATTTACTTTAATTTAAATACCCATTAAAATATCATTAATGTTGTTATTGAAGAAAATAATCATTAAACATTCCAAAGTATCCCATACCACTTTGAAAAATTTTAAATCATAAACTTCATGAAGGAATAATATTAAATGAAAGTATTAAATACTGTGAAGATAAATTAATTCATGATATAATATATAAAAATGGGCAGTATACACACCACAAAAAATATGTTAGTGGTGAATTTGAAATTTATATCAATGTTGTAAAAAGTGAGATGAGAATCCGTTATCTTGAGTTTCTTTTCAGTTTAACATATATTAAATTCCTAAATAATAAACTTATGTTAATTTTATGCTTTCTTGAAAAGTATTATAATTTTTATAATTACCTTTTTTTTTATTTTTACTATGTTATATACTACTACTTAAACAATTAAGTTTACATTTGATGTTTTGACAAAAATCAGTTTACGTGTTAAAAAACAACTTTGGTAGGTCAACTATGGTCAAAGGGTTAATTAAATAAAATCTCTTGAAAAGTAATAAGGAAAAAATTATCATATTTATACATAAATTATACTTTTATTTCCAATAATTAAACATGGTTTTGAATAACTAATCAATGTTACAATCATGGATACGGTTGACCATATGTGTGCATGAGTAACGTTCTCATTTTTCAATGACCGTTATGGAAAAAAGGTGAGTAGAATTATATATTTCCATAATGATAATTATATCATAAATACCATATTATATAGTCATATATACTTATATATATAATCATTGTGATGAAAAATGAATCACATCATGTCGAGGAGGCGGTAGTCCACACATCCACAAATAACGTTATCACTTTTTAAGTGTGTAAAAGGGTAATAAAGATAATGATATATATATATAGTATATTTCAAAAAAGGTAATTATATCATGAATATCATATATAGTTGTTTATGTCACATATTTTTAATTTAAATATTCTTTTATACATTCCATTTATAGTGTGAATGAATCACGTTGCTTCGAGGGGGCGGTAGTCCACACTTTCTGAAACGATGTTACCATATTAGCATAAATTGGAAAGTGTTAATGGTATGAGTAATAAAAATATTTCCTAATTATAAATAAATAATAAAAATCATATGTATCATATATAAAAATATTTTCCATCATAATAACCACCATGATAGGTGGTAAAGGAAAAAAATGAACAATCCTCGTTTCATTAGGTAGTAGTTCACCGTACACAGAAATAGTATATTCATTACCCATTAGATGGAATTGTGTGTAATTTTAGGTCAAAAACATAACATAACAACATCCTAGTATATTTATGATACTGTTTTGGTTATAAAATCACAGAATAAGAAGGTTTTATGGGTTGAAGAATGGAAATAAAACTAAAAATCTTAAGGAAAGTTGTTACCACTTAATCGGGTAACTCCTTTTGGTTTGAACCAAAAGATTAAATGGATTGATTTATTCACAAGGGGAGGAATATTTCATGAGGTTAGGGATTTTTAAGATATATTTTGAAATATATTGGTTGAGAAAAAGTTTCATGAGAGGTGTGAGTAAGTGGGAGGAGAGGAGGTGTTTTATAGAGGAGGGGTAGTGGCACTCTTGTAATATTTGGTCAAGGGAATTCCATGCAGGTTTTCATGTTTCACGTGGATCCAATAATCCACAAAAATCCACAAAATATAATATAGGGTCAATATTTGGACATACAATATCTCTTGGATAAATGTATAGTTCATTTGGGCTCTTAAGTTAAAGGGTTTGTCCTTTATTAAGCTTAATTTAACCTTAATCATTGTATTTAATTTTTATCACTTTCACTAATATTTTTGGTCAAAAAAATAGATCTTATTAGAAATTATATATTATTTTTACTTCCAATAAGGAATCTATTTTTCCAAATCCCAATCACATAATTTCCTAAAAATAATTTAAAATTCATCTCACATGCGGTATAACAATGCGAGTTTTAAAAGTAAAAATGATCAAAGATTACTATGTGTTTATAGTCAATTACATATTGTAATTTATTCCAACAATATAAATTGTATTAATTAATAAAAATATGATATAATTAAACTTTAAAACCAATTAAAATTAAAATTTATCCTTATTAATAAATTATATGAAAATACAGTTTTGAAAAAAGATTCGGTATTTGTAACCATTCCTTAAAAATTGAAACGTTTTAAAAAAATAACAAAAATTCACCCTAAAGTAAATATTATGTTTCAATTACAAATATGAATTTTATTTTTACACATTAAATCAATTAATGTTTCAAAATTCATATTTAAAATGGGTTCTCCATTAAAGGTAGTAAAATTGCCTTTATAAAAATACAGGTTTTAATGTGTAAAGTAGTGTTTGTTGTTATATTATGTCTATAAAACCGAATGGATGAATATAAAAAATAGTTTATTGAATATATACATATATATATTAAATTAAAATTTTTAACTAATTGTATTTAATTATTTTTATTCAGACAATACTCCTTTGGAAGCATAAATGTAATAATATTTATTTTTATATCCAATTGGTTAATATATTCATTTCTCATTAATTGGTAACTAATGAATTAATTTTATATTTATATAAAACATATATTTTCATAAGTTAGTTAATACTATTCATAACTGATAACATAATGTCTAGGTTATATCATAATATATTAAATAATAATATTCTAATAATACATTGTCATTTGGTGAAACTCAGTCTTACATGTAACGTGATCTATCAAGGAAGATCACTATTTCATGTAACACAAGATATCAAGTAAGTTAGCTACTGCATGTAACAAAAGATATCGAGGAAGTTCTATCTTACGTGTAAAGCAAGCTAACTCGGTGTTCCGTGTATTCAAATATATAGAATATATTTTAAATAATAAAAATTTATTATGTATCTAGATATTGTA
The DNA here is from genome assembly GCA_963277665.1 of Viscum album. Taxonomy (NCBI): domain Eukaryota; kingdom Viridiplantae; phylum Streptophyta; class Magnoliopsida; order Santalales; family Viscaceae; genus Viscum; species Viscum album. The sequence continues at coordinate 1,189,722,678 of OY728164.1, forward strand.
TTATCTTACGCACTGGGTGTCATATGTCACTCACACTATCTAATATAAGGTTCTTACATTATATTTTCTGGGAATATCATCATTCTCATGCACACTGATTATTTCATTATATATGTATGCTCATCTTTTTCTCACTGGTGAAATCCAGTTGAAAATGCTTATGTTCTCCCTTACTGAGCATTCAAGATCACCATGCTTATATTTCATTTTTCACTAAGTTATCATGAATTATTTAAAGTGAATTATTTATATAAGGTTTTTATAACTATTATTATTATTACCTAATAATAAATATTATAATCTAGTTATAGTGGGAAAATTACTCTCTTGATATCACGAGTGTTGTTTATTTAATATTTTTTCCTATTTATCTAAAACTATAAACCTAAAAGGTAATTATGTGTGTAGGTGATAAAATATTAGAATTTAATGTTTTACCTTTTTTATATTGAATATTTGGTCACCTTCATTAGTATCAAATCCATAAATGTAATCTTAATGACTTTAAAACTAGATATGGGAGTGCAAGTTTCAAGGCCATTATAGTGGGTATCAAAGTAGGGTTTAGATAACTTTGTAGATTATTATGTTTTCATGTGAATTTATTTTAATTATTATGGATTGCATATTGGGTTTACATGTTTAAGGTTAATCATATGTTCAAGTCACAGAGTCCCCTTTTGAGGTTTTATTTAATGAAATTTTGAGGTGATTAATAACATTTTGGGTGATGTTTTCTTGTAAGGGTATGTGTAACCCATAGGTTCACCATGAAGTATTATTTGAGAAGGAATTATTTTACTAAAAGATTTAAGGTATTTATAAACCTTTTGGTTTATATGATCATGGTTATTGTGGTATTTTTTGGATCCTTTATTTTGTTATATATATGAAAATGGTCTTAACAAGTTTTTTGGTGACTAAGTGATTAATGTTATTTCAGAAGTATAAAAATATTTTTTATAGATTTTAAGATTAAAGGCATGATATATCGATTGATTTTAAATCACTCCTTAATGTTGATGTAAATATTTTTTTGGGATATAGAGTCATTTTTATAAGGAATTATTTAGTTTTAACTTTGGGTATTACTGTTAAACTTTATCGATTAAAATATTATTTCACCTTATGAAATTTTATTCTTTTTTTGAATTATCATAAATTTTTATAAGTATTTTGGTGTTTTTAATTTTATAAATATAGTTTGGATAGATTTATTTTCCCTTTTATTTGTTACATTTCCCTTTAAAATTTTATTTTAGTTCTTCATGCATGAAACATTCATCATGAATACTCATTGTTTGGATAAAAACATGAGATTATGGGGGGGATATTGATTAATGGAATGAATTTCAAGTTATAAAGTAAATATATTTCATTATCTTATTATTCTAGATGGTATGTAATTTTTCCACCCTAAGAAAATGATATTGAATTTTTTTTCCATGTTAACATCATTTCTGATGAAATCAATTACCTTTTTCAAACTTCTTAATTAATGGTTTTGTGGTTATTGACATTCTCATGGCCATTCAATTTACTGTGATCAATGATATCTATCACTCTACATCATTATTTGGATGTTAAAATTTTATTCAATTTCCAAATATTCAATTCCCACATATTTTCTTTTATTTGGAAACATAGTATGTATTTTTTTGATGACCTTCATACTTTATTTTCTATCTTTTCAAGAGAATGTTTTATAAACCCATTTTATGATGTGGGTCTTGAAAACACGTGTTTTTAAATGTATACCATATTTTTTCATTTTTAAAAAATTAATCTATACATGATATCAATCAAAACATGAAACACCAAGATTAAATGGACCAAAAAATAATATTATTTTAAATATAACCAATGTAACATATGCAGTAAACATGTGGGTATGAATAAAATTAAATAATTTATGATATATATATATATTTAATACTCAATATAAATATATGGATAAATGATGAGTAAATAACAAAATAGATTTTAGTAATGTAATTTTATTATAAAAATATTGTTTTCTTAAAATTGTATATTATTGGATTTTATGAGAAAATATTATAGTCAATTACATGAAATTTAGAAAATTTATTTTATGAAATGAAAATAATTTTCGAAATCAAAATATCAAAATTTAAAAACTCCAAAATTTTTGGATTTTTCAGAAAAAATATTGATTTTCTATGGAAAGTGATAAATACCAATTTCTGTAAAAATTTCACATATTTTTGATAAATTATGTAATTTAAAATTACCAAAATGTTTTTAATATTATTTAAAGTAACATATGTTTTAATTATTTACATTTAATCAACTTACTTAATTTTGAATCAATTTTTATTAGATTTTAGTACAAGTTTATTTATTTGTTTAAAAACAATATTTCTCTAAAAATTATTTTAAAGTGCATAATAATTCTCTATTTTAATTAATTAAATAATCCCCTAATGTGGAATTAGGTAATTTTTTTATATAAAATATGTCTATAAATATGACTTTAAATTTATATAATGATGATTTCTAGTCATAGCGTTAAAATAAAATCATCAATTTCATAAAAAATACACTTCATGAATACCCGATTTTTCATCCTATTTGTAGATATGATATAAAATTATATTATAAAATTTTGGAAGTTTAATTTGGAAAAATTTATTACATATTTGGAATCAGAAAAATTTATATTACATAATATGTTCTACTTAATTTTTGTCAATTATGAATAGTGAATTTGGTAAATATATTTTACTATGGTTAAGGTAAATTTTTTTTACCTGGGGTTTAAACTCAAATGATAATAGTTAAAATGACCAAAATACATTCATAAAATATATTTTATGGAAATTACAGGACATTATCATTTATAAGTCATGGTAATGGTCTATTTTTTATCCTTTGGTTATGTAAAAACAGGGGTACACCATTTTCATTTCAAAAATTACAAGTGTGCCAGTCATCTATCATTTAAAAGGCCACCCATTGTCCTCTTCTATTCACACCATTAAATCCATTTTTCATAGTAAATAAATTAATACATGTCTTTATAAATTCTATACCCAGGGCCTAGAGACCTATTTTGGAAAAACATCAACCATAATAAGTATAAGGACCCAGCCATAAACGTTACATAATCTTGAATTAAATGAATAATTCACATTGAGGATCTTTTCAAGTTTAGAGTTTTAGCGAATTAGGTCATAACATTTACATAACAACATGAATATTACATGTAGACAATTATACTCAATATCTATTTTTCCTAAAATAAACACTCTTGAAAAAAAGAGTCATGTCTAGTTCTATGTTTTAGACAGTAAGACATTTCCTTGATCCTATCATTGACCCTATTCCACTTTATGTCCTATGAAAAACATTTACAAAACTTGGGATGAGCATAAAAAGCTCAGTAAGGGATACACAATGTAAAAAAACTGATAGTTTTTCAAAAAAACAAGTAAACCATGAATACATTATCATATGTAATACATTTCACCTTTATGAAGAAGTAATTACTATTCACTGAATAAAAGATCATTTCTTACCCTTTTGAAACAAAAAGATTACCATAAATCCCATATGAATAACACATAACATATAAAGGTAACTTGGGACATAAACATACTTAAATGGAATAACCATACAATCGACTTCCACACATATCACTAAATGGAATAACCATATGGCTGACTTCCATACCCAATGCATTGAAGGTTATAACATTACCACCCATCCTAGTTTATCATGACACCACCCATCATTTGGTTTATCATGTAACCACCCATCAAATGTCCAATTACCATTATAAAATCACAACACATAAAATATTGCAATTATACACATTTCACTAATAAAATTTAATTTTCAATCACAAGAAATAATTTCAAGATATTAAAATAATAAATCCATTTCAAAAACCATTTTCAATACCAAAACACCCAAAAACATAATAAGAAATTTCATTTTCATTTTAGAAAACATTAAGGCTTATAGAGGAAGCCAAATAACGACTACGGAGGTGGAGAGGTCATTATCGCCACAAATGTTAAAAACATTCCATTTATCATTTAGTAAAATGATTCATAGAAAAAATATTCCCTTTGAATGAAATTAAATTTCAAAGGATTTTATTATACACTGTGTAAAATAAGAAGGTATATATTATCGGAATATGACTCAACGAAAGGAGATTGAGACGAAGTCCCTTACCTCATGTATGACTTGACCCATTCGTTCTACAATCTCCTGAATAATAAACTAAATTTAATTTCTACTTGCTTAAGAACCTTTTTTAAGTTTATTATTCCTTTTATATCACTTATTAACATGTTATAAACATTATGTAATCATTTAAGTTAGTAACGTTTGTTTTGTCGATATTTGGTACTTGAGTCAAAAATGGACTTCTTATAATTACAACTTGATCACATGGTCAAAAGTTCATTATATCCAGAATGATATTAATGATTTAGATATCATATATATCATATATATTCAGTATATACATTTATTTATAATAGTACATAACATTTGGGGGTAAGAAATGAAATGCACCATTCATGGAGACGGTAAGCCGTAAGTACGCATGAATGCTACTTTCATTTCTATTTATTCTTTTAATAGAATTAATACATAATTATAAATAGGTATATTATAATTCTAGTATAATATCATATATAATATCATTAAATTCATCCTTTATACATCCCACATATGGCATTAATGAGTCATATCACTTTGAGGGGGTGGTAGTCTGAACTTCCTCAAATGAAATTATTGTGTTTACCCATAATGGAAACCATAAAGGTATGATATAAAAGAAAAATATAGAATCATAAAAAATATAATATATATCATATATAAATATAGTGTCATATTAATGGCCACCATGAGAGGCGGTAGGAGATAATCGAATAATCATCGTTTCGTGAGGCATTAGGTTGCCTTCTGCAAGAACAGTATGTTCTTCACCCATTAGATGAAGGTTTGTGTATGTGTAGTTATAATACTTATCATAAAAATATATTATTATATTTAGGATACTATTTTTGTTATAAAATAAAGTAATAAAAAGAGTTTAGGGGTTGGAGAAGTAAAAGAAAAGAAAATAATTTAAGAGAAACCGTTACCTTTAATTTGGGTAACTTCCTTTGGTTTGAACCAAAAGGACTTCTTGAAGTGCCTTATGCCTAAGGTAAGGATTCTAAGATGAGAATAGGGATATTGAGAGATTATTTGGGTAGAGTTTGGATGATCCAAGGGGCTTGAGAGGTGTGAGTAATTGGTTAGAAGTGAGGGCTTTTTATAAGGGGGTGGAGGGGCTCTTTAGGAAAGTGTGAAAATATTATTTTATTATATAATGATATTCAATTTATAAAGGTCCAAAACTAATTAAAGTGGATGATAATATGACTAATAGTCTAAATAAAATCATCCAATAAGAATTGGACAGGTTTTTTATATTATTTTAATATTTATAATCTTATTTATTTAATTCATTTATTAATGAGGTAAATACTGCATCATTATTGTGTCATAAATAATTTAATTTATTAGATGTATAAAAATTATAAAAAATACCATGATGTAGGAAATATTTTTATATTTACAATGAATATTTATAGTTTAAAAGATAATTTATATAACCCCTTTTAAAAATGAATTTACTAAAAGGTATTTGTTTTTCTCATTTTTTCCTTTACTTTAAGTTAATTAATCTAAAGTGTCATTATCACTTCCAAGTGGCTCAATGGGGTCCCAAAATCGACCCACAGATTCCCATGGTAATAAATGACTCAAAAAAGAAGTTTGGGACACGTTTTAAGGTAATTTTGTATTATTATAATATTATTTTTATCTTGAATTACCCTATTTACCTTTAACCGCGGTAAATAAAAGTCAAAAGTTAATATTCACCATAAATTATTTTCTTCTTATTGAATGAAATTTTACTTACTAATAACAACCATGTATTTAGGATTTATGAAATTCAATTCACAGAAGTGGTAACATTTCTTTTAAATGAAAAAGTTAGTTTCTTAACTATTACTTAGTGGTTTCACTATTCATCAAAAATTGAAGTTTTTCAGGAAACTACCAAAAATTAAGCCTAAGTTATATTTGATATTTCGAATTCAAAAATTATATCTATTTTTACAAATTCAAAACATAGAAGTTACATTAATTAATTTAAAATTAATTCCTGTTGTCAAAACAAATAACGTGTTTTTAAGAAATAATAACTATCAAAATATTGACAGTTGTTTTTGTCCAATTTCAAAGTGAAATTGCTTTTAATGACCAATATTGGATTAATTGGAAAAAATATAATCTAATTACAATTTAAAAACAATTAAAATTATAACATAACCATATAAATAAATTATATTAAAAGGCACTTTGGAATAAAAATACAGTATTTTTCACTATTCATAAAAAAACGAACTTTACCAGAAAAATATCAAAAATTTACCCAAAGTAAATTTTGATGTCCCAAATCTAAAGAAGAATTTTATTTTGTAAAATAGAACATATAAAACTGACTAAAACTATATATAAAGAGGGTTTTCCATTAAAAGGCGGTAAATCGACCTTTTAAAGTAAATTATGCTTAAAATTAGATTCATTTACATTTTAAGCCTATAACTTTTATTTAACAAACATGTATAATCATATTTTAGTTAGTTTTGTTCATTCCCACCAATAAAATGGCTATGAGTTAACTACCATTTAAAATAATTATATTATAAGTGTGCAATTTAAGATTTCCAAGAACCCGTTGTTGCGTATCGGGTACGCCATCGAACATAGCAACCCCTTTAAAGTAAAATTAATATTTAATTCACCAAATATTAATAAAAAAGAGAATGTATTATTTCTTTATTTAACCGAGATGTTACATCCTTCCCCTCTTTTGGAAATTGCATCCTCACAATTTTTTTTCACTTATCAAACAAGTGGGGTTATTTATCCCTCATAGCATTTTCAGATTCCCACGTTGCCTCTTCAACCATATGGTTTTTCCACAAAACATTTACCCGGTGAATTACCTTATTCTGCAACACTTTCTCTCTATGGACAAGAATCTAGACTGGTTGTTCCTCATAAGAGAGATTCTCTTCCAACTGAACTACCTTTAGACTCAAAACATGAGATAGATCTGGCATATACTTTCTCAACATTGAAACATGAAAAAAATTGTGTACCTGGGATAAACATGGAGGTAATGCCACTCCATATGCAACTGATCCAACTTTCTCTAGGATTTCATAAGGTCCAATGGACCTTAGACTCAACTTTCCCTTCTTACGAAAACACATCACACTTTTCCCTAGAGAAACCATGAGAAAGACATGATAACCTACCTCAAAAAGAAAGATCCTTCCTCCAGTTATCCGTATAAATTTTCTATCTGATATGAGCTATTTTCATGTTCTTATGAATCAACTGAACTTTTTCTGCCATCTCTTCTACCAATTCTGGTCCCATCAGTTTCCTTTCACCTACTTCATCCCAAAAATATAGAGTTCAACACCACTTTCCATATAATGCCTCAAATGGAGCCATCCTTATACTGGAATGAAAACTGTTATTATACAAAAATTCAACCAAAGAAAGATGTTGGTCCCAATTTCCCTGGTAATCCATTGAGTAAGCATGTAGCATATCCTCAAAGGTCTGAATTGTTCATTCTGATTGCCCATCTTATTGAGGATAAAATCTATACTAAAATTTAATTCAGTACCGAAGGACTTCTGAATGCCTTTCCAAAAGTTATAAGTAAACCTGAGATCACGATCAGATACAATGGATAAGGGAACACCATGTAACCTGAATATCTCTTTAACATACAACCGAGAAAGTTGATCTATAGAAAAATTATCTCGAATAGGAATAAAATGAGAAAATTTAGTCAACCGATCAACAATAACTCAGATTGCATTATTACCTTGAGATGTATTTGGTAATCCCAAAACGAAGTCCATGGATATATTTTACCATTTCCACTCTGGCAATGGTAAAGACTGAAGCATCCCTTTTTGTAACTGACGCTCGACTTTAACCTGGTGAGAAGTCAAACACTTCACAGTAAAATCAGCAATATCTCTTTTCATTCCATCCCACCAGTAATACTCCCAAAGATCTATATACATCTTTATACTGCCAGGATGAACTAAAAAAGGGAAACTATGAGCTTCACATAACAAATCATTCTTCAACTGTAAATCACAAGGCACACATAATATTTTTCCAAACCTCAAAACACAATCATTAAAAAAATTAAAATCAGGCAACTTACCCTTCTGAACCAACTCTATCTTTTTCTGCAACTAACTATCTTCGTTCTGCCCTTGCTTTATTCTGTCTAATAGAGATGATTTTAATGACACCTGAAACAAAAAAAATAATTTCTTGCACCAACAACTTCAATGCCAAAGTTTATCAAATAAAAAACTAAATGATCTCGATCCAAACATATCATGGGTAATAAAACCTTACTTTTTTGACTCAAAGAATCAGTCACATTATTTTCCTTTCCTGGATGGTAATGAATCGTGTAATTATAATCCTTGATTAATTCTAACCATCTCCTCTATATCATGTTCAATTATTTTTGATTTAATATATACTTTAAACTTTTATGGTGAGTATATATTTCACATTTTACTACATAAAAATAATGCCTCCAAATTTTTAAAGCAAAAACAATAGAAGCTAATTCCAAATCATGTGTAGGGTAATTTGACTCATGAGGTTTAAATTGACATAAAGCATAAGCAATTACCTGATGATTCTGCATAAGGACACATCCAAGTCCTTTCAATGAATCATCACTGTAAATAACAAACTCACCATTTCTGGAAGGCAGTTCCAAAACTGGAGCATTCACCCATCTTCTTTTCAATTCCTGAAAATAATCATAAAATTATTTTTTCCAAATGAACTTAACACCTTTTCGAGTTGAATTAGTCAATGGGATAGATAACTGTGCAAAATTCTCAAAAAACCTCCGATAATGACCTGCCAAACCAATCAAACTATGAATCTCGGTAATATTTGTGGGTCTTGGCCATTCTTCAACAACCTTTGTTTTAGTAGGATCAACAATTATTCCATTTTTTGAAACAATGTGACCAAGGAAATAAATTTGCTATAACCAAAACTCACACTTGCTAATTTTCCCAAAAAGTTTCTTTTCTTTTAAGGTTTTCAAGAAAACCCTTAAATGAATTTCATGTTTCTATTTACATTGGTAATAAACCAAAATATCATCAATGAACACAACCAAAAACATATCCAAGAACTCATGTAAAATTCTATTCATAAGATCCATGAATACATCAGGTGAATTGGTTAAACCAAAAGGAATAGCTACAAATTCATAAAGGCCATATCTAGTATAAAACACGGTCTTCATAATGTCTTCTTCCTTTACTTTCAATTGACGGTACCTCAACCTCAAATCAATATTCAAAAAATTATAAGATCCATGAAGCTGATAAAAAAAAATCATCGATATGAGGTAAAGGATACTTGTTCTTAACAGTGATGTTATTCAATACTCTACAATCAATGCAAAGTATCATTGAACCATCTTTATTTTTAACAAATAATATAGGATCACCCCATGGTGATGCGCTAGGTCGAATGAAACCTTTATCTAATAACTCCTGAAATTGCTTCTTTAACTCTAAAAGTTCAATTTGATCTATTCGATAAGTGGGTTTTGAAATTGGCATAGTATCAGGAACTAAGTCAACAGTAAATTCAACTTCCCGATCTGGTATAATTACAGGAAACTCATCTGAAAAAACATCAAGATACTCATTTACCACTAGCACATCATTTATCTGAACAATTCCTTTGTTTTCAACAATATGTGCAAGGTAACATTCATTACCATCTTTTACTTGTTTCTCAGCTTCTTGATATGTTATCAAAATCAAGGGTTCATTCTTGTACACAAATTGAAAATATTTTTGAAAAGAAACCTCTTTAGCTCTACATTCAATCTTAGCATGATAAATAGATATACAATCCGGGCCCAAAATAATATCAAACTCTAATAGAGGAAAAACAATATGGTTTGTAGGTAGATTCTTCCCACACAAAAGGACATGAAGGTTCTTATGTTTTCTTTTTATCTCAACATTTCCTCCATGTGTTTTTCCATAAGTTTAAGATCCATATCTTGATATGGAATTCCAAATTTACTAGAAAACTTCTCTGAAATGAATGAATGTGTAGACCCTGAATCAAACAACACATTGGCATAATCTGAACAAACAAAGAGTGTACCTGATACTACTTCATTTTATGGCCCAACATCTGCTGAAGTAGTTGCAAAGGACTTCACCACCCCTTTCGGATTATAGTCTGTCTGCTTTCCCTTAGTTGAGTTCTTTGTTGGACACTCATTTTCATAATGACACATTTAATTGCACTTAAAACATTTTACTGACTGTAAATCATATTTTTTCTTACCATTACCTTGATATTTTTCAGTACAATTACGAGCCTTATGTCCCATTTTACCACATTGGTAGCACTTACCAGAATTCAAAATACATTCCCCAACATGATTTTTACCACAATTTTCATAGACTGAAAACTTAATTTTCTTACCATCAGACTTTTTTGAAGAGTTATTCCCTTTCATCTGCCACCTCAACCTCTTATTCTGTTATTTTTCAAAGAACACCTGATCATTGGAAAACTCTATTTCTAGCTTCTCCACTCAACGAACAAGTTTTTTATAACTTTTGAACTCACGAGAAGATAAATCCATTCGATACATTGGATTTAATCCTGAGTAAAATCGATTTATCTTACCAAAAACATCTTGGATGAAATTTGGAGCATACCTTGCCAGTCGAGTGAATTTTGCTTCATAAGTATCCACTGAGTCATCCTCCTGCCTCAATTCCAAGAATTGTTTTTCCATCCTAAGACGAACCATATTAGGAAAATATTTCTCAAGAAACCTACCTTTGAATTCATCCCAATCAAGAGCATCAATATCCTCACTATCCCTGATATTTTTCATCATCGGCCACCACTGATCAGCTTCACCTTCAAAATGGTAAATAGTGAGACTAACCTTTTTATTTTCTGTACATCCCATGACAAAAACAATTTCTCCAATGCTTTAATCCACCCTTCTGCTAGCATAGGGTCAGACGATCCTTTGAATGATATAGTATGTTGCCTCATGAAATGCTCCACTACTGACATGTTCCTCTATGGTTGATCTGGATTACCTCATTATTTGATACCACCACTATTTATAGCCCGAGTCAACTGTGCCATCACTACAAAAAACTATTCAGTTCTAATTTCGACCATATGAGGTTGCTGATTTGGAAGGTTTTCTTCCTCCTGATGTCTTCCCAATATAGTGCCTTATTTCCTCTGTGGAAAATGATTCTGAACACAAAAATATATTAGGTGAAGAAACATGGTAATCTGTAAATGCTATATCATTTCAATATTAACAAAAATTAATTTATGGATATTAATTTAACAATACCTTAACTCCTAAAGTTTTCTAAACCGACCTCTATTACCAACTATAAGGACCCGACCTTAAACATTACATAATCTTGAATTAAATGAATAATTCACTTTAAGGATCTTTTAAAGTTTAGTTTTTTAGAGAATTAGGTCATAACATTTACATAACAACATGAATATTACATGTAGACAATTCTACTAAGTATCCATTTTTTTACTAAAATAAAAACTCTTGAAAAAAAGAGTCATGTCTAGTTCTATGTTTTAAATAGTATGACATTTCCTTGATCCCATACTTGACCCTATTCCACTTTAATTCCTATGAAAAACATTTCAAAAACATGGGATGAGCATAAAAATCTCAATAAGGGATACACAAAGAAGGAAAGTTGTTAGTTTTTCAAAACAAAAAGTAAACCATGAATACTTTATCATAAGTAATACATTTCAAATTTATGAATTAGTAAATACTCTTCACTGAATAAAAGATCATTTCATACCCTTTTTAACCAAAAATATTACCATAAAACCCATATAAAGAACACATAACAAATAAAGGTAACTTGGAACATAAACATACTTAAATGGAATAACCATACGGTCGACTTCGACACATATCACTAAATTGAATAGCCATATAGCCGACTTCCATACCCAATGCATTGGAGGTTATAACATAACCACCCATCCTAGTTTATCATGACACCACCAATCATTGAGTTTATCATGTAACCCCCTATCAAATTTCCAAGTACCATTATAAAATCATAACACATAAAATATTTCAAATATAAACATTTCACTAATAACATTTAATTTGAAATCACAGGAAATAATTTCAAGATATTGAAATAATCAATCTATTTCAAAAACCATTTTCAATCCCAAAACACCAAAAAACAGAATAAGTGATTTCCTTTTCATTTTAGAAAACATTAAGTCTTATAGAGGAAGCCAAATAACGATTACGGCGGCGGAGAGGTCATTGTCACCACAAACGTTAAAAACATTCCATTTTCCATTTAGTAAAACGCTTCATAGAAAAAATATTCCCTTTGAATGAAAGTAAAATTCAAAGGTTTATATTATACATCATGTAAAAGAATAAGGTATATATTATCGAAATATGCCTCAATGAAAAGAGATTGAGACGAAGTTTATTACCTCATGTCCGACTTGACTCGTTCATTCTTTAATCTCCTTAATAATAAAATAATGTTAATTTATACTTGATTAAGAACCTTTTTCAAGTTTATTATTCCTTTTATATCACTTATTACCATGTTATAAACATTATTTAATCATTTAGGTTAATAACGTTCGTTTTTTCGATATTTGGTACTTGAGTCAAAAATGGACTTCTTATAATTACAAGTTGTTCACTTGGTCAAAAGTTAATTATATCCAAAATGATATTCATGATTTAGATATAATATATATAATATATATCTAGTATATACATGTATTTATAATAGTATATAACATTAGGAGGTAAGAAATGAAATGCACTGTTCATGGAGATGGTAAGCCGTACGTACGCAAGAATGCTACTTTCATTTATATTTTCTTATTTTAATGGAATTAAAACATAATGATACATAGGTATATAATAATTCCAGTATAATTTCATATATAATATCATTAACTCCATCCTTTATACATCCCAAATATGGCATTAACGAGTCATATCACTTTGAGGGGGCGGTAGTCCGCACTTTCTCAAATGAAATTATCTTGTTTACCCATAATGGAAACCATAAAGGTATGATATAAAAGAAAAATACAGAAATATAAAGAAAACATAAACATAATATATATCATATATAAATATAGTTTCATATTAATGGCCACCATGAGAGGCGGTATGAGATAATCGAACAATCATCATTTCGTGAGGCGTTAGTTAGTCATCCACAGAAATAGTATGTTCTTCACCATTAGATGGAGGTGTGTGTAAGTGTAGTTCAAATACATCTCATAAAAACATCCTAGTATTTTTAGGATTCTGGTGTTGTTATAAAATAAAGTAATAAAAATATTTTAGGGGTTGGAGAAGTAAAATAAATTAAAAGAATCTAAGAGAAACTGTTACCTTTAATTTGGTTAACCTCCTTTGGTTTGAACCAAAAGGACTTCTTGAAGTTCCTTCTGCCTAAGGTAAGGATTCTAGAAGGAGTAGAGGGATCTTGAGAGATTATTTGGGTGGGGGATGGACGATCCAAGGGGATTAAGAGGTGTGAGGAATTGGTTAAAATTGAGGGCTTTTTATAAGGGGGAGGAGGGGCTCTTTATGAAAGTGTGAAAATATTATTTTATTATATAATGATATTCGGTTTCTAAAGGTCCAAAACTAATTAAAGTAGATGATAAGATGACTCATGGTCGAAATAAAATCATAAAATAAGAATTGGACATGTTTTTAAAATTATTTTTGTAACACCCCAAGGTTTTGAAAATAAATATAGAATGCAATTTTATAATCTATCCTCTTCTATGTTTTGAATTTCAAGAAATGGTCATCTAGAGTTGTGTTTAGTAAGTCATTTGGAGTCTGATAGAACAAAATTGATTTTTGGTGAATAGAAACATACCCTTATGATTAGTAATATGACATCATGAATATTAAATAATAATATTATTTTATTTTCTTAACGTAATAGGATAATGGGATCTTAATTAATTTTCCAATGTCACATAAAACTAATTGCACTTCAAGATTGTTATTTTTTGAATTAACTGTGACCTTATTTAAAAATTAAATTAATAATATTTAGAAAATTATTTTTGAAAAATGGATTTCACTTTTGAATTATACACGTCTAAAAATGGTAGGGGTGAATTTTTGGGATTTTTCTAAAATACTTGAATTTTTCGTGAATAGTAAGAAATACAGTTTTGAGTATTCAGTAGTTTAAAGACATCATAATGAAATAATAATTAAAATAAATGGCTGGTCTACTTGTGTATAGTAACTTATGACATTAGGTGTCCCAAGTGGCTTAAACCATGGACAAATACCATGGGCAAGCCCATGGTTTGGAAAAAACCACTAATGAGGTGTCCCTTTGAAATTATTAAAAAAATTACCTCTATTTTTCTATAAATACCCACTAATCCATTCCTTTTATTTCATTAAAAATCCCTCATCCTCAAAGATCTGGTGGTTTTACCTCTCTAAGAGTCCTACCAAAGGTGTCCCTAAGCCCCAAGGTCCCATCCTTCAAGATCTAGGAGTTATTCTTCAAGGTAAGGGAATCCTTCATTCTCTTCTTTAAGTCGATACTTATTTTATGTTATCTATTTGAAATTCATTTATCATATATTGAGGTTTTATTTTATTAATTATTATTACTATCCTTTTTATTTAAATATGATGAGGTACCCTTTTGATCTCATCATTTCATTTTATGAAATATTAAGCGACGCCGTTAGGCTGCTGAATTTTCATAAGGGATCTCTCACCTTTTCTCTTATTTTTAAGATCATATATATTCTTTTTATCTCCTCACCTCCTCTATCCAAATGATCATGATAACTCCAGTAACGACTATATACTAGATTTATATCATGTTAATGGAAGAACCATCATAAATATTCTTACTCCCTCCCTTTTATTTTATAAACGAAATCAACGTCCATGAGGTTCCAATTTATAGCCTTCATGGACGACAAAGTTTCGTTCTTAAATTTCTTCTTCATTACTGGTCATGAAACCATATTTATAGTAGAACCGGACTATAATATATTTATTATAACATAATTAATATTCAGGAACCAGAATATGTACATATAATTAAGTTATATGACAAAACTAGTTCATAATAATCCAAATACCGCCAAATAATCGAAGTGGTTCTCATCTAATGATTCATACTCATTCCATGTAAACAAATGAAATAAATAACCATGATCAATTCTGTATGTTCATAAATAATTTTTAATTTCAAATTCAGGAGATTTATAACCATTCCACATGAACTTCATTACTTAAAAACAAGTGAACCGAATATGAAAATAAAGGAAACGAACACTCAAGAATGACGAAATTCAATACAATAACTTATCAATAAAGACATAAATGAACTAAAAAGAATTATGGTAAACTAAATAAATGTATAATAGGTTCTGAAATAAGTTATTAACAAGTATAATTTCATATTACAGGAGCTTAAGTACAAGAGCAGAACACGTTTGGAGTTAAGGTAAGGGTTTTTCACCCGAACTTCCATTTTCATTCTGGTTACTTTCATTGCATAATTACCTCAATGAAATTATTATGTATTGTTATTTACTCCTCATAAATTATGTGTGAGTATTATATATATGTAAACCAACCAGAACCCTTCCTTATTTTATGGATAGTTACAAGTTTTAAAAGGAACTTTCAAAATTGTTTCCAAAATATAAGCCCGATTCAAGGGAATTTCTCCAATTCATATCTATTTACAAGGGCACTCTATAATCTATTTTTGGAAACCCTTATATTTCTAAAAATACTAATTTTATTATGAAAATACTATCTTACTTAACTTCTGGTTTTATACAATGATTTTCCAAAAGAACTCTTATTTTCAAAATAAAAGAGTATTTATCTCAAAATTGATTAATGATTTTATAGGAGTATTTTCGTTCAATAATCTTGTTGATTCCATGGTATTATTGAGTTTAATCATTTATGAAGTCATATAACATATTTGATTCAATGTTTGATGACTAACTCTATTGTGGATGATCTATCCTAAAACCATTCACCATATTATTCTGAATGGTTAGTGTTTTATGTTTAATGATTGAGGAATGATAGTTACATTTCATATGATAGTTTCAATATGAATGTATATGTTGTTTATGTTTATCCCTGATCATATGAGGAATGCATTGAAATTATTATGTGATGGGTGGGGCCCGCTATAGCCCCTCGATGCATCGGTAGGTCTCATGAGACAAATAGACGTGGAATTGGATGATGCCTTTCCAAATGTGATATGGATTTTGGCTGAGGCCTTAATCACTAGATGTCTTGGCTGAGGCCATGAAAAAATGATTCATAATGTCCGACATATGCACTTCCCTCATTATGATGCTAGTATTTGAAGTTCATGTGGCTATTCAACTAGTAGAATACCCATGATTATGTCTTATTATGACATTATTTATTCAGCTCATATTTCTACCATAATGTGTTCAAGTTCATTATTAAAGGCATGTGTTTTCAATTATTCACCATGTCTAAATGTTTATATTAACTTCCACTATATTGCTTACTCTTACTGATGGTTTGAGCTCACCCCTTTCTTATGTTTCAATTTTGTAGGATATGAAGAAGTAATTTATGAATGACAAGCAAGCATAATCTAGGAGACATGATGTTGCTATTGGAATAATTTAGTGTTGTTTTTCTTTTCCATATGTAAATTGGAACATAAGTATGTAACTTGTTTCTAATAATACTAAACTACTCAGTCCTTCGGGATTTTTTTTCCTTGTATGTATGCCAACGTAATCAAATAAGGCACCGACTCTGGGCAACTGGGGTTGGGTCCTTATAGTTGGTATTAGAGGAAGTTTAGTAGAATACTTGGAAACTAGATTTAGAAAAAGAAGAATTTGAGAAGAGTCCCTAAGATAGTCTTTGAGGATAAACATACAAGAACATACTGGTATTTTGGTAATGAATAGATTATGCAGATCTTTCAAGAAATACATCCCTGTCTGGATACGAGTAGGTAGAGATGGATCTGGCACAGATGTATCTAGGGGTAAATCCTGAAAAAACCGCTTTGAGCTAGACTCGAACGTGAACTAGTGCACGACAATGGGCCTTGCTGCACTCTTGGTTACGACACTCCCGGGATATATGCTTAGGATAATTCACATTTTCTTTACAAGCCATTATGAAGGATTGAAATGTAAAATATTCCTCAAAGAAACCATATTTGTGAATATGGGATTAGCCATTCGTAGGATCTCAATTTTTCTAAGTATTTTGTTAAGTTAAGATTATACATTACGATTCATAATTTAATCTAGTGTATGCCATTATCTAGATATGGCGCCTAGTGGACGAAATGGAAATCGCCCGAATGCACATGTCCCCTGTAGGGATTTTCCTCCGACACAAGATAATGATGTTGGATCTGGTGTTGTGACTGGTGCTGAGCAACTCATAACTATACTGGGACAACTTACTCAGGTTATGAATAATAACCTTACTCGTATAGAGCATCCAGATCCACCACGTGGAAGATCCATGCTTGATCGCTTTATGCGACAACAACCTCCATCATTCAACGGGACTACAAACCCATTTGTAGCATAGTAGTGGATATGTTCCCTTGAGAAGATATTTCTCGCCTTGGGATGTAATGAAAGAGAGAAGGTTGTCATGGCAGTATATCGTCTATCGGGAGATGCTGATTAGTGGTGGTCTTTAATCCAAAACACAAAGGAGGAGGAAGAGATAGAAGAGATGGAATGGAGGGATTTTAAGGAAATCTTCTTAGAAAAATATTTCCCTCATGAGCAGCGAGCAGATATGGAGAGACAATTCTTGAATCTGAGGCAGAAGGAGGATGAAAATGTTACCAAGTATAAATCCAACATCATAAGGCTAGCAAGACATGCTGTGGACTATATATGAAATCCAAGGAGAAAAATTAATCGATTCTTTGATGGTCTAAAACCATTCCTCTGGCGGGCACTGGTCTCCCAAAGGTTTTCATCATATGAGGATATAGATTCATGTGCCATCAAGACAGAATAAGAATTCTCTAAGTCTTATGACTTTAAGGGAATGCAAGAAAAGAAGAGGGCTGTTGAAAACCCTGGGAGAGGAAATAAGGAAATGGGGAAGAAGGGAAGAGTCGAATTTCTACCATGTGACAATTATGGAAGGAAACACCCTGGTGCATGCTTAAAAGGAAAAGGAGTATGTTACAAATGTGGTAAAAAAGGTCATCTTGCTGGTGATTGCAAAGGGAAGAAGGAAGACAGTGATGTTCAATTCTATAGTTGTCGGGAGATGGGACACTATTCTAATGATTGTCCAAAACGTCAAGGAAATATGCAACATAAAAGGCCAAAGGATTAGGGACAAGCTTATGCAATCACAACTGCAGAGGTTGAAGTTCCTAATGAAATAGTGGCAGGTACTTTAATTATTTCCTCAAGTTTAGCCAATGCTTTATTTGATTCTGGATCATCGCATTGTTTCATATCTTCCCAGTTTGCTAAGAAAATTAGATATTTCTAATTTGATTTAACAAGGGAGTTGTCAGTCAAAACTCCTAAGGGAAGTATCATTGCTACAAAGTTCTGTGAATCAGTTCCCATTAGGGCATAAAAATGTTCTTTATCTACTGATCTCATCGTCATACCCATGATTTAATTTGATATAATCCTCGGTATGGATTGGCTTTCGGACCATGATGCAAAAATTTATTTTAAGAAGAAGGATGTTACAATTTTAGATAACAATGATAAATAACACCTTATCTTTAGAGCAGAATTGTCACCACCTAATTCTTATCTAGATCCACCCCCAGTAGCTCAGCTAAATTCAATTATTGGGGAGGAAGCGAATGAAATAACTGTGGGTGAGGAAAGGAATGTTCAAATAGAGTATGTACCTATTGTGAGAGAATATGTTGATATGTTTCCAGAAGATTTACCTAGACATCTTCCAGAATGAGAAATTGAGTTTTCCATTGATTTAATTTCTGGTTCAAGGCCCATATCGAAGACCCCTTATAGAATGACCACTATGGAATTAGTGGAGTTAAAGAGACAATTAGAGGAATTGAGTAATAATGGATTTATTCACCCTTGTGTTTCTCCATGGGGAGCCCCTGTCCTTTTTGTTAATAAGAAATATGGATCTATGAGATTATGTATCGACTACAGGGAGATCAATGCTATAAAAATAAAGAACAAGTATCCCATACCTCACATTGATGATTTATTTGACCAACTACATAGAGCTCAATACTTTTCAAAGATTGAACTTTGATCTAGATATCATCAGTTGAGTGTGAAGAAGGAAGACATTCCGAAAACAGCGTTTTGAACCAGATACGGGCATTACGAGTTTACAGTAACACCTTTTGGATTGACTAATGCACCCTCTGTCTTCATGAATCTAATGAATAGAGTTTTCAAGGAATATCTTGATGATGTTTTAGTGGTATTCATTGATGATATCTTGGTATACTTCAAAATCTGTGAATAACATGAAAATCACTTGCGCATTATCCTAAAGACTCTTAGAAGACATGAATTATATGAGAAGTTTAGCAAGTGTGAATTCTGGATTCAGGAGATTTCTTTTCTTGGACATATTATTTCTAAGGATAGAATCCTAGTTGATCATACAAAGACAAAGGAAATCCAAGATTGGCCCATGCCAATAAACATAACCGAGGTACACAGTTTTATTGGCTTAGTAGGTTATTATCGGCGTTTCGTACATAATTTTTCCCGACTGGCTAACCCGCTAACGAAGCTCACACGTAAAGGGGTTAAATTTGTTTGGACAAAAGATTATGAAGAATGTTTCTAAGAACTGAAGAGAAAATTAGTCAATGCTTCTATATTGACTCTACCATCGGGGAATGATGGGTTTGTTATTTATAGTGATGCTTCAAAGAAAGGATTTGGTTGTGTCCTTATGAAAAATGATAGGGTTATTGCTTATGCATCATGACAACTGAAAATTCATGAGAAAATCTATCCTACTCATGATCTTGAGTTAGCTGCTGTAATATTTTCTTTGAAGATATAGAGACATTATCTCTATGGTGAAAAATGTGAGATTTATACTGATCATAAGAGTTTGAAGTATATTTTCTCACAAAAAGAACTCAACATGAGGCAAATGAGATGGATTGAACTACTCAAGGATTATGATTGTACAATACATTACCACCCGAGGAAGGCAAATAAGGTGACTGATGCTTTGAGTAGAAAGGATCATGGAGTTTTAAACAAGATGAGGGTTGAAAGAGATCCTATTTTCATGGATCTAGTAAAGATGGATATGGGAATAACCATGGAAGGTGAAACATCAATGTTTTTTAAAATGGTTGCCAAACCATCTTTACTAAAAAGGATAAAAAGTTCTCAGGCTGATGATGAGGAGTTTCAAAAGAATATTAATGCTGTGAATGATGAGAGATTGAGTGACTTCGTATATGAAGATGGAATTTTGAAATTTGGGAAGAGATTGTGTGTTCCCAATATACCTGATCTAAAAAGGGAATTGTTGGATGATTCTCATAGTTCCAATTTCTCTATACACCCTAGTAGCACTAAGATGTATAGTGATTTGAAGGAATATTTTTGGTGGGGAAAAATGAAGAGGGAGATTGCTGATTTTTTATCTAGATGTATGGTTTGTCAAAAAGTGAAAGCTAGAAGGCAACAACCTGGAGGAGTATTGCAAACTCTTCCCATACCTAAGTGGAAATGGGATAATATCATGATGGACTTTGTCATGGGACTACCAAAGACTCTTAGAAGGAACAATTCAATATGGGTCATTGTTGATCGTCTTACCAAGTCAGCACATTTTCTTTCTATAAGAGAAGATCTACCACTTGAACGTCTAGAAAGAATATATATTAAGGAAGTTTTGAGACTTCATGGAGTACCCCTATCGATTTTTTCTGATCACGATCCACATTTTTCATCAAGATTCTGGAAAAGTTTTCAGAAGGCCCTAGATACTGATCTTCATTTGAGCACTGCCTACCACCCACAAACTGATGGACAATCAGAACGGACTATTCAAACATTGGAATACATGTTGAGGTCTTGTTCAATTGATTTTCAAGGCATGTGGGATCAGTATTTACCTCTCGTAGAATTTTCCTACAACAATAGCTTCCATTCAAGTATTCAAGTGGCACCCTATGAAGCATTATATGGGAGGAGATGTCATACAACAACTTTTTGGGATGATGTTGGTGAAAGAAAGCTCATGGGCCCAGAACTTGTTGAAGAAACATTGGAGAAGGTGAAGATCATACAGAACCATATCAAAATAGCTCAAAGTAGGCAGAAGAGCTATGCTGACAACCGAAGGAAGGATTCAGAATTTCAGATAGGAGATCATGTTTTCTTGAAGGTATCTCCATGGAAGGGAGTTATACGTTTCATTAAGAAAGGTAAATTGAGTCCCAGGTACATCAGACCTTTTGAAATTCTAGACCGAATTGGAGCCGTAGCTTACCGTTTGGAAATTCCGTCAAGTCTCTCCAAGGTTCACAATGTGTTCCATGTGTCAATGTTATGAAAGTACATACCAGACCCAACACATGTACTCACATATGAAGAAGTGGAACTTGAGCCCGATCTATCTTACTATGAAGAACCTATCAAGATTCTTGATACTAGAGAAAAAGTATTGAGAAATCGGACGACTCGTCTAGTGAAGGTTCTATGGAGGAACCATAAGATGGAGGAAGCAACATGGGAGCCTGAGGAGATTATGTTGAAGACATACCTGAATCTTTTTAGGTAATATTTTATGAATTTCGAGGAAGAAATTTCTGTAAGGAGGGGAGAATGTAACACCCCAAGGTTTTGAAAATAAATATAGAATGAAATTTTATAATATATCCTCTTCTATGTTTTTAATTTCAAGGAATGGTCATCTAGAGTTGTGTTCAGTAAGTCATTTAGAGTCTGATAGAATAAACTTGTTTTTTTGTGAATAGTAACATAGCCTTATGAATATTAATATGAATAGTAATATGACATCATGAATAGTAAATAATAATATTATTTTATTTTCTTAAGGAAATAGGATAATGGGATCTTAATTAATTTTCCAATGTCACATAAAACTAATTGCACTTCGAGATTGTTATTTTTTGAATTAACTGTGACCTTATTTAAAAATTAAATTAGTAATATTTAGAAAATTATTTTTGAAAAATAGATTTCACTTTTGAATTCTACACGTCAAAAAATGGTAGGGGTGAATTTTTGGGATTTTTCTAAAATACTTGAATTTTTTGTGAATAGTAAACAATACAGTTTTGAGTATTCAGTAGTTTAATGACATCATAATGACATAATAATTAAAATAAAAGGATGTTAGACTTGTGTATAGTAACTTATGACATGAGGTGTCCCAAGTGGCTTAAACCATGGGCAAATACCATGGGAAAGGCCATGGTTTGGCAAAAACCACTAATGAGGTGTCCCTTTGAAATTATTAAAAAAATTACCTCTCTTTTTCTATAAATACCCACTCATCCATTCATTTTATTTCATTAAAAATCCCTCATCCTCGAAGATCTGGTGTTTTTACCTCTCTAAGAGTCCTCCCAAAGGTGTCCCTAATCCCCAAGGTCCCATCCTTCAAGATCTAGGAGTTATTCTTCAAGGTAAGGGAATCCTTCATTCTCTTCTTTAAGTCGATACTTCTTTTATGTTATCTATTTGAAATTCCTTTCTCATATATTGAGGGTTAATTTTATTCATTATTATTACTGTCCTTTTTTATTTCAATATTATGAGGCACCCTTTTGATCTCATCATTTCATTTTATAAAATATTAAGCGACGCCGTTAGGCTGCCGAATTTTCATAAGGGATCTCTCACCTTTTCTCTTATTTTCAAGATCATCTCTATTCTTTTTCTCTCCTCACCTCCTCTATCCAAATGATCATGATAACTCCAGTAACATCTATATACTGGATTTATATTATGTGAATGGAATAACCATCATAAATATTCTTACTCCCTCCCTTTTATTTTATAAACGAAATCAATGTCCATGAGGTTCCAATTTATAGCCTTTGTGGATGACGAAGTTTCGTTCTTCAATTTATTCTTCATTACTGGTCATGAAACCATATTTATGGTTGAACCAGACTATAATATTTGTATTATAACATAATTAATATTCATGAACCAGAATATTTACATATAATTAAGTTATATGACAAAACTAGTTCATGATAATCCAAATACCGCCAAATAATCGAAGTGGTTCTCATCTAATGATTCATACTCATTCCATGTAAACAAATAAAATAAATAACCATTATCAACTATTTATGTTCATAAATAATTTTTAATTTTAAATTCTGGAGATTTATAACCATTCCACATGAACTTCATTACTTAAAAACAAGTGAACCGAATATGAAAATAAAGGAAACGAACACTCCAGAATGACGAAATTCAATACAACAACTTATCAATAAAGACATAAATGAAATAACAATAATTATGGTAAACTAAATACATGTATAATAGGTTCTAAAATAAGTTATTAACAAGTCTAATTTTATATTACAGGAGCTTAAGTACAAGAGTGGAACACATTTGGAGTTAAGGTAAGGGTTTTTCACCCGAACTTCCATTTTCATTCGGGTTACTTTCATTGCCTAATTACCTTAATGAAATTCTTATGTATTGTTATGTACTCCTAATAAATTATGTGTGATTATTCTATATATGTAAACCAACCATAAC
Source organism: Viscum album (assembly GCA_963277665.1). NCBI lineage: Eukaryota > Viridiplantae > Streptophyta > Magnoliopsida > Santalales > Viscaceae > Viscum > Viscum album. The sequence goes on from OY728164.1 coordinate 1,189,746,672, forward strand.
CCTTCCTTATTTTATGGATATTTACATGTTTTAAAACGAACTTTCAAAATTGTTTCCAAAATATAAGCCCGATTCAAGGGAATTTCTCCAATTCATATCTATTTACAAGGGCACTCTATAATATGTTTTTGGAAACCATTATATTTATAAAAATACTCATTTTGTTATGAAAATACTATCTTACTTCACTTCTGGTTTTATACAATGATTTTCCAAAAGAACTCTTCTTTTCAAAATAAAAGAGTATTTATCTCAAGATTGCTTAATGATTTTATATGAGTATTTTCGTTCAATACTCTTGTTGATTCCATGGAATTATTGGGTTTAATCATTTATGAATTAATATACCATATTTGATTCAATGGTTTATGACTAAATTTATTGTGGATTTTCTATCCTAAAACCATTCACCATATTATTTCGAATGGTTAGTGTTTTATGTTTAATGATTGGGGAATGATAGTTACATTTCATATGATAGTTTCAATATGAATGTATATGTTGTTTATGTTTATACCCGCTCATATGAGGAATTCATTGGACTTATTATGTGATGGGTGGGGCCCTTTATAGCCCCTTGATGCATCGGTAGGTCTCATGAGACAAATAGACGTGGAATTGGCCGATGCCTTTCCCAATGTGATATGGATTTTGGCCGAGGCCTTAATCACTAGATGTCTTGGCCGAGGCCATGACAAAATGATTCAGAATATCCAACATATGCACTTCCCTAATTATGATGCTAGTATTTGAAGTTCATGTGGCTATTCGACTAGTATAATACCCATGATTATGTCTTATTATGACATTATTTATTCAGCTCATATTTTTGCCATAATGTGTTCAAGTTCATTATTAAAGGCATGTGTTTTCAATTATTCACCATGTCTAAATGTTTATATTAACTTCCACTATATTGCTTACTCTTACTGAGCATTTGAGTTCACCCCTTATGTTTAACTTTCGCAGGATATGAAGAAGTAATTTATGAATGACATGCAAGCATAATCTAGGAGACATGATGTTGATAGTGCAATAATTTAGTGTTGTTTTTCCTTTCCATATGTAAATTAGAACATATGTATGTAACTTGTTTCAATAATACTAAACTACTCGGTCCTTCGGGATTTGTTTTCCTTGTATGTATGCCAATGTAATAAAATAAGGCACCGGCTTCGGGCAACTGGGTTCGGGTCCTTAAAATTTTAATATTTATAATCTTATTTATTTAAGTCTTTTATTAATGAGGTAAATACTGCATCATTATTGTGTCATAAATAATTTAATTTATTCGATGTTTAAAAATTATAAAGAAATACTATGATGTATGAAATAATTTTAGCTTTCAAAGGAATATTTATAGTCTAAAAGATAATTTATATAACCCCTTTTTAAAATTAACTTACTAAAAGATATTTGTTTTTTTCATTTTTGCCTTTACTTTAAGTTAATTAATCTAAAGTATCATTATCACTCCCAAGTGGCTCAATGAGGTCCCAAAATTGACCCAAATATGCCCATGGTCGTAAATGACTCAACCAATAATGTTAGTACAAGTGTTAAGGTAATTTTGTATTATTATAATATTATTTTTACCTTGAATTTCCCTATTTACCTTTAACCGCAGTAAATAAAAGTCAAAAGTTACTCTTCACCAAAAATTATTTTCATCTTATTGAAACAAATTTTACTTAATAATAACAACCATTTATGTTGGATTTTTGAAATTCAATTCACGGAAGCCGTAAAATTTCATTTAAATGAAAAATTCAGTTTTTTAACTACTACTTAGTGGTTTCACTATTCATCAAAAATTGAAGTTTTTTAGAAAACTACAAAAAATTCAGCCTAAGCTATATTTGATATTTCAAATTCAAAAATGATGTCTATTTTATCAAATTCAAAACATTGAAGTTTAATTAATTAATTTAAAATTAATTCCTGTCGTCAAAACAAATAACGTGTTTCTATGAAACAATAACTATCAAAATATTGACAGTTGTTTTTGTCCAATTTCAAATTGAAATTGCTTCCGATGACCAAAATTGGATTAATTGGTAAAAATATAATCTAATTAAACTTTAAAACCAATTAAAAAGATAATATAACCTTATAAATAAATTAGAATAAAATGCACTTTTGAATAAAAATACAACATTTTTCACTATTCATAAAAAATGAACTTTACCAAAAAAATACCAAAAAATTTCCCAAAGTAAATTTTGAGGTCTCGAATCTAAATAAGAATTTTATTTTTTCAAATATAACATATAAAAGTGACCAAAACTAGATTTAAAGAGGGTTTTCCATTAAAAGTCAGTAAATCGATATTTTAAAGTAAATTATGCTTAAAATTAGATTCATTCACATTTTAAGCCTCTAAATTTTATTTAACAAACATGTATAGTCATATTATAGTTAGTTTTGTTCATTCCCACCAATACTATAGCTAGGAGTTAACTACCATTTAAAATAATTATATTATTAGTGTGCAACATAAGATTTTCAAGAAACCCGTTGTTGCGTATCGGGTACACCATCAAACATAACAACCCCTTTAAAGTAAAATTAATATTTAATTCACAAAATATTAATAAAAAAGAGAATTTATTATTTATTTATTTACCAGGGATGTTACATCCTTCACCCCTTTTGGAAATTGCATCCTCTCAATTTTATTCACTTATCAAATAAGTGGGGGTATTTATCCCTCATAGCATTTTCAGATTCCCACGTTGCCTCTTCAACCATATGGCTTTTCCATAAAACTTTACCTGGTGAATTACCTTATTCTACAACACTTGATCTATACGGTAAAGAATCTAGACTGGCTGTTCCTCATAAGAGAGATTCTCTTCCAACTGAACTACCTCTGGACTCAAAACATGAGATGGATCTCGTATATACTTTCTTAACATTGAAACATGAAAAACATTGTGTACCTGGGATAAACATGGAGGTAATGACACTCCGTATGCAACTGATCCAAATTTCTCCAGGATTTCATAAGGTCCAATAGACCTTGAACTCAACTTTCCCTTATTACCAAAACACATAAAACGTTTAGATGGAGAAACCTTGAGAAAGACATGATCCCCCACCTCAAAAGAAAGATCCTTCCTCTGGTTATCCGTACAACTTTTCTGTCTGATCTGAGATGTTATCATGTTCTTATGAATCAACTGAAAATTTTTCTTCCATCTCTTCTACTAATTCTAGTCCCATCAATTTCCTTTCACCTACTTCATCCCAAAAAACTGGAGTTTGACATCACTTTCCATATAATGCCTCAAACGAAGCCATATTTATACTGGAATGAAAACTGTTATTATATGAAAATTCAACCAAAGAAATATGTTGGTCACAACTTCCTTGGTAATCCATTGAGCAAGCACGTAGCATATCCTCCATTGTCAGAATTGTTCATTTTGATTTCCCATCTCATTGAGGATGAAAGCTGTACAAAAATTTAATTCAGTACCCAATGAATTCCGAAGGTCTTTCCAAAAGTTAGAAGTAAATATGAGATCACGATCAGATACAATGGAGAGGGGAACCCCATGTAACCTAAATATCTCCTTAACATACAATTGAGAAATTTGATCTAGAGACAAAGTATCTGGAATAGGAAGAAAATAAATAGATTTAGTCAACCGATCAACAATAACCCAGATTGCATTATTACCTTGAGATGTCTTTGGCAATCCCACAACGAAGTCCATGGATATATTTTCCCATTTCCACTCTGGAACTGGTAAAGACTGAAGCATCCCTTTTCTTAATTTTCGCTCTTCTTTAACCTTATGATAAGTCAAACACTTCAGAGTAAAATAAGCAATATCTCTTTTCATTCCATCCCACCAGTAATACTCCCAAAGATCTATGTACATCTTTGTAATGCCATGATAAACTAAAAAGGGGAACAATGAGATTCACATAACAACTCATTCTTAAACTGTAAAACACAAGGCACACATAATAATTTTCCAAACCTCAAAACACAATCATTATCAACATTAAAATCAGGAAACTTACCCTTCTGAACCAACTCTACATTTTTCTGCAACTCACTGTCTTCTTTCTGCCCTTTCTTTATTCTGTCTAATAGAGACGATTTCACTGACACCTAAGACAAAATAGAAAAATTTCCTACACCAAAAACTTCTATGAAAAAGTTTATCAAATCAAAAACCAAAGGATCTCATTCCAAACGTATCATGGTTAATGAAGCCTTAATTTTTCGACTCAAAGCATCAGTCACTTTATTTGACTTTCCTAGATGGCAATGAATCGTGCAATCATAATCCTTGATTAATTCCAACCATCTACTCTGTATCATGTTCAATTCTTTTCAATTTAATATACACTTCAAACTTTTGTGGTTAGTATATATTTCACATTTTACTACATACAAACAATGCCTCCAAATTTTTAAAGCAAAAACAACAGCAGTTAATTCCAAATCATGTGTAGGGTAATTTAACTCATGAGGTTTCAACTGACGTGAAGCATAAGAAATTACCTGATCATTCTGTATAAGGAAACACCCAATTCCTTTCAATTAAGCATCACTATAAATAACAAACTCACCATTTCTAGAAGGCTATAACGACCCGAAATTTTGAATAAATCTTGTTTCCTAATTTTGTGTGTTATTTTATTTTTCATACTCAACAAAACTATTTCATTTGATAACATGAGTATAATTAAAATGAGACTGTTGGGTTTTGACTATTATATGACCGTTAGTCAGTATGACCGTTGAAAACTGAATGTTGCAAGTGACCTTGGTAAATTAATATAGATTCGATGGCCTCATCCATTAGTCTCGGGCCAATCGAAGCCCATATAATGGAACTTGGGAAGAAGGTAGCACCACTGAGCTTTTCTCTGGACCAAACCCAAGCTGAACTTCATCATGTGAAGCTAGAACGGAATCGACTTCGTGAGAAGTTCAAATTGATAGAAATTACTACTCGTGCGATGTTGGCCGAGCCTCCCTCGGATTCTCTCACCTTATCACACCTTACACTTAGGTCCTATGCTGGTGTGATAAGGGGATATGTAAGGAGACCGTAACTGCCTTGTATAATCCTTTGTTTTAAATAAATTTTTTGATTTCTACTTATGTTGAAGTTTATGAATTTTGAAATGTCCGGATAAATATAGTAAGCATATTTTTGACGAATTTTAGAAAAAGGATATTTTAAAAAGGTTTATATAAACCTTAAATAATTAAAAATGTGTAATGATTTTCAAAAAATGGTATTCTACAATTATGTTCAGTACGAAATTTAGAGTCTAATAAGATCAACTTAAATTTTGATGAATAGTAAATTATGAATAGTGATTTTATGCTTAGGATTAGTAATGTGTCCAAATGGATTAGTAATCTCACTTAAATAAAGCATTAATATAATCTAGGCACCTTGATTAAGTAATGTGATACAATAAAATGGTTAAATAATGGTTTCATAAATTATTAGTCAAGTATTAGTTTTTTCGAGTGAATAGTGTTTTTTAATTAAAAATTTTAATTAAAAATATTTAGAAAATTATTTTTATAAAATGGATTTCATTTTTGAACTCAGAGCATCGATATTATGTTAAGGTAATTTTTGGGGATTTTTCAGAAAAAAATGAATTTTCAGTGAATAGTGTATTTATTTAAAAATTAAATTAAAAATATTTAGAAAATTATTTTTATAAAATGGATTTCATTTTTGAAATCAGAGCATCGATATTTGGTTAAGGTGAAATTTTGGGATTTTTCTGAGAAAGTTGAATTTTCAATGAATAGTGAAAATACAGTTTTTAAGTTACGGGTGTTTAATGACATAATTAAATGATTTATTAAGTATGTAATCAATATGGTCGACTTATTAATAGTAATATATGGTATGAGGTGTCCCAAGTGGCCAATACCATGGGCAAATACCATGGGCAAGCCCATTGTTTTGCCAAAACCACCAATGAGGTGTCCCTTGGCCATTAATGCCTTGTCCCCTCACTTTCCCTATAAATACCAAGCCATCCTCTCATCCATTTGACTTCCAACTCTCCCCCAACGAAGCTCTGGTCTCATTACCTCCCAAGGAGTCCTCCCAAGGTGCCCCCAAGCTCTCAAGGTCCCAAGCTTTGAGTTTTAAGAGTTATGTTTTAAGGTAAGGGATCTGACCTCTCTCTTTCTTTTCAAGTAATCTCTTTTATGTCATTTCTTTTATGCTCTATGTTCTTATGTTGGAGGATGTTATTTTATATTCCTATTACTGCCCTTTTCATGTTCATATGATGAGATACCCCCTATTTCTCTAATAAATTAATTTTAAGAATGTTTAAGTGGCACCGTTAGGCTGCCGAATTTTTAAGAGATTCTTTCACCATTCTCGTTTTCAAGTTCTATTTTCTTGTCAAGTCTTTCAAGTTCATTTTTATTTTGTTGGGGTATGATCTCTATATCTATAATACTGATCTTTTATGTTCATATGATGAGAGAACCTATTTTATCTCTTCAATTCAGTATTTTGAAGTTTTAAGTGGCGCTGTTAGGCTGCCGAATTTTTAAGGGATTCTTTCACCTTTCTCATCTTTTTCAAAGTTATACTTTCATGTCAAGTCTTTCAAGTTCCTTTTTATTTTGTTGGGGTATGATCTCTATATCTATCATACTGATCTTTTATGTTCATATGATGAGAGACCCTATTTTATCTCTTCAATTCAGCATTTTGAAGTTTTAAGTGGCACCGTTAGGCTGCCGAATTTTTAAGGGATTCTTTCACCTTTCTCATCTTTTTCAAAGTTCTACTTTCAAGTCAAGTCTTTCAAGTTCCTTTTTATTTTGTTGGGGTATTATCTCTATATCTATCATACTGATATTTTATTTTCATATGATGAGAGACCCTATTTTATCTCTTCAATTCAGTATTTTGATGTTTTAAGTGGCGCCGTTAGGCTGCCAAATTTTTAAGGGATTCATTCACCTTTCTCATTTTTCAAAGTGCTACTTTCATGTCAAGTATTTAAAGTTACTTTTTATTTATGTTGGGATATGATCTCTATATCTATCATACTGATCTTTTATGTTCATATTATGAGAGACTCTATTTTATCTCTTCAATTTAGTATTTTTAAGTTTTAAGTGACGCCGTTAGGCTGCCGAATTTTTAAGGGATTCTTTCACCTTTCTCTTTTTTCAAAGTTCTACTTTCATGTCAAGTATTTCAAGTTCCTTTTTATTATGTTGGGGTATGATCTCTATATCTATCATACTTAAATCTTATGTTCATATGATGAGAGACCCTATTTTATCTTGTCAATTCATTTTTATTGAAGTTTAAGTGACGCCGTTAGGCTGCCGAATTTTTATAAGAGAAATCTTATTTTTTTCTTACTTCCATGTTTTTCATTTCAAATGGTATTTACTTCAAATTTCATTACCATGATTCATATCCTTTATATTCTATCCCTATACTATTTTTATAGATCATTTATGAGTGAGTGAACCATGTCCCCTCTCTTTTCAACGTAATCTAAAACCCTGTAATGTAGCCGTTATGCTGCAGAATTTTCGTTTCAAAATGCCTCTCTCTTTTTCTCAAGATTATTTTATGTTATTAAGTGAATACTCAAAGCTCTTATTTCTACAGGGTTATTCACATATATATCAAAATTTTCTATTTTAAATTCTGGGATTTACATACATGAAACCCGCTTTCCCTGTCCGTGGGTTTAAAGTGACATAAAATCATGTCTTTAAAGCAGTTTTTAAAACGTTATGATTATGAAATGAAACCCATTTCTTTTATGCTATATGTGTTGTTTATGAAATGATTGATGATGATATATATGGCTCACATGATAATAAAGACATGTCAAGGGTGTGCCCAGATAGCGCTCCAATGCATTGGGTAAAGAGTTAATCTCTAGAGATGACCTTTTAGACTAATACCTTGGTGAATAACCTTGGTAATTTTTAATGACACCTTGGGGATGGACCTTGGTGAAATGAAATGATTGTCAATATTAAATGTTGTAGCCACATATTCAAGTTATGAAAAATGTTATTTTTATTATTATATGCCTCATAATTTCATTCTCATGCCTTAAAGTTCTTTTATGACTTTATTGATGTATCTCAAGTTCACATGTTAAATGTTTCACTTGTTTCCCTTACTGGGCCTTCTGCTCACCCTTTCTTTTGATGTATGTCCCCAGGTTATGAGATACAGTAATGAACCTAGTATGAACATGAGGAGAATCCTTTCAAGTGTTTAAGAAGAATGTTTTATGTTTTCATGTTTTAAGTTCCTGGGTTCCAAGACACTAAACCTTAAAGATCCTCAGTTTTTGTAAAATGTAATGAATGTTTATGTGATAAAAAGGCGGGATGCTATAAAGGCAGTGCCAAAACTTGAGCATTCATCCATCTTATTTTCAATTCCAAAAAAAAATCATCACATTCTATTGTCCAAATGAACTTAACACCTTTTTGAGTTGACTTAGTCAGTGGGCTAGATAACTGTGAAAAATTCTCAACAAACCTCCGGTAATGACCAGAAAAACCAAGAAAACTATGAATCTCAGATATATTTGTGGGTCTTGGCCATTCTTCAACAACCTTTGTTTTAGTAGGATCAACAGTTATTCCATTTTTTAAAAAAATGTGACCAAGGAAAGAAATTTTCTGTAACCAAAAATCACACTTTCTGAATTTCCCAAATAGTTTCTTTTCTTTAAAGGTTTTCAAGACAAACCTTAAATGACTTTCATGTTCCTCTTTACTTTTGGAATAAACCAAAATATCATTAATGAACACAACCAAAAACATATCCAAGAACTCATAGAAAATTCTATTCATAATATCCATGAATATAGTAGGTGAATTGGTTAAACCAAAAGGCATAACTACAAATTCATAATGGCCATATGTAGTACGAAACACGGTCTTCAGAATTTCTGCTTCCTTTAATTTCAATTGATGGTACCCCGACCTCAAATCAATCTTCGAAAAATACTGATCTCCCTGGAGTTGATCAAAAAAATCATCGATATGAGGCAAAGGAAACTTGTTCTTAACAGTGATGTTATTAAATGCTCTATAATCAATGAAAAGTCTCGTTGAACCATCTTTCTTTTTAACAAATAAGACTGGAGCACCCATGGTGATGTGCTAGGTCGAATGAAACCTTTATCTAATAACTCCCACAATTTCTTCTTTAACTCTAAAAGTTCAATTTGAGCCATTCGATAAGGGGGTTTCAAAATTGGAATAACATTAGGAACTAAGTCAACAGTAAATTCAACTTCCCGATCCGGTATAATTCCAGGAAACTCATAAGAAAAAACATCAAGATACTCAATTACCACTGGCACATCATTTATCTAAACAATTCTTTTGTTGTTAAAAATATGTGCAAGGTAACATTCATTACCATGTTTTACTAGTTTCTCAACTTCTTAATATGTTATCAAAATCAATATTTCATTCTTGTACACAAACTGAAAATCTTTCTGAAAAGAAACATCTTTAGCTCTACAGTTAATCTTAGCATGATAAACAGATAGCCAATCCATGCCCAAAATAATATCAAACTCTACTAGAGGCAAAACAATAAGGTTTTCTGGTAGATTCTTCCCGCACACAAGGACATAAAGGTTCTTATGTTTTCTTTTTGTCTCAAAATTTCCTCCAGGTGTTTTTACCATAATTTTAGGATTCATATGTTGAGATGAAATTCCCAATTTACTAGAAAAATTCTCAGAAATGAATGAATGTGTAGACCCCGAATCAAACAACACATTGGCATAATCTGAACAAATAAAAAGTGTACCTGATACTACTTCATTTGATGGCCCAACATCTACTGAAGTAGTTTCAAAGGAATTCACCACCACTTTCGACTTGTAGTCCGACTGATTTCCATCAGTTGAGCTCTTCGTAGGACACTCATTTGCATAATGACCCATTTAATTACACTTAAAACATTTTATTGACTATAAATCATATTTTTTCTTACCATTACCTTGATATTTTTCAATGTAATTATGAGCATTTTGTCCCATTTTACCACATCGGTAGCACTTACCAGAATTCAAAAGACATTCCCCAACATGCTTTTTACCACAATTTTCAAAGACTAAAAACTTAATTTTCTTACCATCAGAATTTTTTGGAGAGTTATTCCCTTACATCTGCCACCTCGACCTCTTATTCTATTGTTTGTCAAAGAACACTTGATCATCAGCAAACTCCATTTCTAGATTCTCCGCACAACGAAAAAGTTTTTCATAAATTTTGATCTCACGAGAATCTAAATCCCTTAGATACATTTTCTTTAATCCTGAGTAAAATCGATTTATCTTACTATCAAGATCTCAGATGAAATTGGAAGCATACCTTGCCAGTCGAGTGAATTTTCCTTCATAAGCAGCCACTGAGTCATCCTCCTGCCTCAATTCCAGGAATTGTTTTTCGATCCTAAGATGAACCACTTTAATAAAATATTTCTCAAGAAACATACCTTTTAATTCATCCCAATCAAGAGAATCAATCTCCTCACTATCCCTGATATTTTTCACCATCAACAACCCTGATCAGCTTCACCTTCAAAATGGTAAACAACGAGACTAACATTTTTATATTCTGAACAACCCATGACATCAAAAATTATATCCAATTATTTAATCCACCCTTATGCTAGCATAGGGTCAGATGATCCTTTGAATGATGGGGGATGTCGCCTCATGAAATTATCTACTACTAACATGTTCCTCTGTGGTTGATCTGGCTGATCTCATGCTTGGATACCACCACCATTTATAGCCTGAGTCAACTGTGCCATCACTGCAACAAACTGTTCAGTTCTGATTTCGACCATCTGAGGTTGCTAATTTGGAAGGTTGTCTTCCTCTTGATGTCTCTCTAACATAGTTTCCCTGTTTCCTCTACAGAAAACCATTCTGAACATAGAAATATCTTAGGTGAAGAAACATGGTAATATGTAAATGCTATATCATTTCAATATTAACAAAAATTAATTTATGGATATTAATTTAACAATACCCTAACTCCTAAAGTTATCTAAACCAACCTCTGATACCAACTATAAGAATGAAACCTTAAACATTACATAATCTTGAATTAAATGAATAATTCACTTTAAGGATATTTTAAATTTTAGATTTTTAGATAATTAGGTCATAAAATTTACATAACAATATGAATATTACATGTAGAAAATTCTACTAAGTATCAATTTTTTTTCCTAAAATAAAAACTCTTTAAAAAAAGAGTCATGTCTAGTTGCATGTTTTAAACTATATGAAATTTCCTTGATCCCATCCTTGACCGTATTCCACTTTATGTCCTTTGAAAAAATTTCAAAAACTTGATATGAGCATAAAAAGCTTAGTAAGGGATACACAAAGAAGGAAAACTATTAGTTTTTCAAAACAACAAGTAAACCATGAATAGTTTATCATAAGTAATTCATTTCACATTTATGAAGTAGTAAATACTCTTCACTGAATAAAATATCATTTATTACCCTTTTGTAACCAAAATATTACCATAAAACCCATATAATGAACACATAACATATAAAGGTAACTTGGGACATAAACATACTTAAATGGAATAACCATACGGTTGACATCCACACATATCACTAAATGGAATAGCCATATGGCTGACTTCCATAACCAATTAATTTGAGGTTATAATGTAACCACCCATCCTGGTTTTTCATGGAACCCCCCGTCATTTGGTTTATCATGTTACCACCCGTCAAATGTCCAAGTACCATTATAAAATCATAACACATAAAATATTGCAAATATAAACATTTCACTAATAACATTTAATTTGTAATCACAAGAAATAATTTGAAGATTTTGAAATAATAAATCTATTTCAAAAACCATTTTCAATACCAAGACACCCAAAAAGAGAAGAAGTTATTTACTTTTCATTTTAGAAAACATTAAGGCTTATAGAGGAATCCAAATAACGATTACAGCGACAGAGAGGTCATTGTCGCCGCAAACGTTAAAAACATTATGTTTGTCGTTTAGTAAAATGCTTTGTAGAAAAAATATTCCTTTTGAATGGAATTAAAATTAAAAGGGTTTTATTATACACCGTGTAAAAGAATAAGGTATATATTATCAAAATATGTCTCAATGAAAAGAGATTGAGATGAAGTCCCTTACCTCATGTCTGAATTGACCCGTTCGTTCTTTAATCTCTTGAATAATAAAATAAAGTTAATTACTACTTGCTTAAGAACCTTTTTCAAGTTTATTATTCCTTTTATATCACTTATTACCATGTTATAAACATTATGTAATCATTTATGTTAATAACGATCGTTTTGTCGATATTTGGTACTTGAGTCAAAAATGGACTTCTAATAATTACAAGTTGTTCACTTGGTCAAAAGTTAATTATATCCAGAATTATATTCATGATTTAGATATAATATATATCATATATATCCAATATATATATGTATTTATAATAGTACATAACATTTGTAGGTAAGAAATGAAATGCACCGTTCATGGAGACGGTAAGCCGTACGTATGCATGATTGCTACTTTCAGTTCTATTTATTCTTTTAATGGAATTAAAACATAACGATAAAGAGGTATATTATAATTAAAGTATAATATCATATATAATATCATTAAATTAATCCTTTATACATCCCACATATGGCATTAACGAGTCATATCACTTTGAGGGGGAAGTAGTCTGCACTTCCTGAAATAAAATTATCGTGTTTACCCATAATGGAATCCATAAAGGTATGATATAAAATAAAAATACAGAAGCATAAATAAAAAATAAACATAATATATATCATATATAAATATAGTGTCATCTTAATGTCCACCATTAGAGGCGGTAGGAGATAATCGAACAATCATCGTTTCGTGAGGTGTTAGTTTTCCATCCACATAAACAGTATGTTCTTCACCATTAGATAAAGGTGTGTGTAAGTTTAGTTAAAATACATCTCATAAAAACATACTAGTATATTTAGTATATTGGTGTTGTTATAAAATAATGTAATAAAATGATTTTAGGGGTTGGAGAAGTAAAATAAAAGAAAAGAATTTAAGAGAAACTGTTACCTTTAATTTGGGTAACTTCCTTTGGTTTGAACCAAAAGGACTTCTTGAAGTGCCTTCTACCTAAGGTAAGGCTTCTAGGAGAAGGATAGGGATCTTGATAGATTATTTGGGCGGGTTTTGGATGATTTTAGGGGCTTGAGAGGTGTGAGGAATTTGATAGAAGTGAGAGCTTTTTATAAGGGGAGGATGGGCTCTTTAGGAAAGTGTGAAAATATTATTTTATTATATAATGATATTCGGTTTGTAAAGGTCCAAAACTAAATAAAGTAGATGATAAGATGAATCCTGGTCAAAATAAAATCATCTAATAATAATTGGACAGTTTTTTGATATTATTTTAATATTTATAATCTTATTTATTTAAGTCATTTATTAATGAGGTAAATACTGCATCATTATTGTGTCATAAATAATTTAATTTAATCGATGTCTAAAAATTATAAAAAAAACTATGATGTAGGAAATATTTTTATATTTCCAATTAATATTTATAGTCGAAAATATAATTTATATAACCCCTTGTAAAAATTAATTTACTAAAAGATATTTGTTTTTATCATTTTTTCCTTTACTTAAAGTTAATTAATCTAAAGTGCCATTATCACTCCCAAGTGGCTCAATGGGGTCCCAAAATCGACCCAAATATGCCCATGGTCGTAAATGACTCAACCAATAATGTTAGTATAAGTTTTAACGTAATTTTGTATTATTATAATATTATTTTTACCTTAAATTACCCTATTTACCTTTAACCGCGGTAAATAAAAGTCAAAAGTTACTATTCACCAAAATTATTTTCATCTTATTGAACAAAATTTTACTTACTAATAACAAACATGTATGTTAGATTTTCTAAATTCAATTCACAGAAGCTGTAAAATTTCATTTAAATGAAAAAGTGAGTTTTTTAACTACTACTTAGTGGTTTCACTATTCATCAAAAATTGAAGTTTTTCAGGAAACTAACAAAAATTAACCCTATGCTATATTTGATATTTTGAATTCCAAAATGATGTCTATTTTACCAAATTCAAAACATAGATTTTACATTAATTAATTTTAAATTAATTCCCGTTGTCAAAAAAAATAACATGTTTTTATGAAACAATAACTATCAAAATATTGACAGTTGTTTTTGTCCAATTTCAAAGTGAAATTGCTTCCAATGACCAACATTGGATTAATTTTTAAAAATATAATCTAATTACACTTTAAAACCAATTAAAAAGATAATATAACCTTATTAATAAATTATATTAAAAGGCACTTTTGAATAAAAATACAGTATTTTTCACTATTCATAAAAAATGAACTTTACCAGAAAAATACCAAAAATTTTCCCAAAGTAAATTTGAGGTCCCTAATCTAAAGAATAATTTTATTTTGTCAAATAGAACAAATAAAAGTCACCAAAACTAGATTTAAAGAGGGTTCTCCATTTGATGGCAGTAAATCGACCTTTTAAAGTAAATTATGCTTAAAATTAGATTCATTCACATTTTAAGCCTATAACTTTTATTTAACAGACATGTATAATCATATTGCAGTTAGTTTTGTTCATTACCACCAATAAAATGTCTAAGAGTTAGATACCCTTTAAAATAATTATATTATTAGTGTGCAACGTAATATTTCCAGTAACCCGTTGTTGCGTATCAGGTACGCCATCAAACATAGCAACCCATTTAAAGTAAAATTAATATTTAATTGACCAAATATTAATAAAAAATATAATTTATTATTTATTTATTTACCCGGGATGTTACAATCAGTATTTTGGTACTACCTTAAGGTGTTTGTCCGAAGAAGAGGAATCATACTTAACCGAACATTTTTATTTTATTTCTTCTTACACCTCTATAAAATATTATTAAATTTATTATGTTATACTAAAACTAGTTTATATTGTATACTTAGATGTTATTATGTTATTATAATAACCTAAATCTTTATCCACTTACATAAAATGTGATATAAAATCAACACTAGTGTGTACGAATGACTCCGGACTCACGAACCGATGACATTCAATTCCCATAATCTATTTCATGTCTTGTTATATTGATGGATTTGAAGTATATTTATGATATTTATAATATAATTATACTTTTTGAGTTATGATATCACATATAATTTATCAAATTTCATTCTCTTGTGGATACGTTAATATCTATTTTGTGTACAGTGGACTACCACCTCATGAAGCAATGTGACTCATTTTTCACTAACACTTTACATGGAATGTAATAAGGATAATGATAATAAATATATTTTATATACATAAAATAATTATGTTATTTATGAGTTATTTATCAACATAAAATTATAATTTATCATTTTATTTCTTACACTGAAAAAATATAATGTCATTTGTGCGTATGTGTGGTAAACCACCTTCATGTTTCGACGTGACTATTTTTTTTATTACTAAATCACATTGATGATAAATATATGAGTAAATTTAATTAAATAATATAGTATTTATAATATTATAAAAATTATATATTGATAAAAAAAATACTTTCATCCATTCCATAATTATTATTGATAAAAGGAATTGTTACTCATGCATACGTATGACCTACCATCTCCATGATAATAATGTTGTTCCTTTTTCAAAACAAAATATAATGATTGGTTTTAAAAGTTTAAATAATGTATAAATGTTAAAAAAATCATGATTATTATTATATTACTATTTAAAAAATTACCACTTTGATTACGGTCAACACACCAAAGCCGAATTGAAACAATGAACCGAACATCCTCAAAAAAACCGATATGGACTAAAAAAATTAATTATGTAAATATGTCATTAAATATAATAAATTATTTATGTATAATGTATTAAACAAAGAAAATGTTATTATGAAATAAAATCATTGGTATAAATTATTATACAAGAGTTAAATGACAAACATTGAGAGTCTGTACTCGAGGTAAGATATTCTCATCTAGTTTTTATTTCCCTAAGACATATGCCATATTCACCAATTATATTTATCGTGTTTTGTTTATAATGATGATGAAATAATAATAATATTATTTTATGAAAAATAATTTTTACTTAAAATTTTTCCTGAGGTTATCTCTTTCATGGGGTTATGGTCAATATATTATGAAACTCATAAGGGATTTCTTCTCAATTTACTCTCATTAAGGCATATTTTATTGCTACACACCTTATTTCATTAATATGGCCTATATAATACCCCCTTTACATGTAATATCATGAATCCTTTATACATAATGGTATTTTATGGTTCATTTTTAATTATTTCATCATAGGGTATTTGAATTTAATGTTACCAAGTTGTAAATAATTTCATTACTCAATTTATTTTTATTGGGTCATATTACTTCTCCATTGTCTTTGATATTATAAGATTTATTTTATTGTTACTATTTATTATACTGTGTTTTATTTACACTTATTTTATGCATATTTGCATTTGATACACATAATCGTTTAATTGATTAATTCTCACCTCAATATTATGATCAATGTATGGGTTTCTCATCTTAAATTGTTTTCTTTGGGACATATGTTTTTTTATACTCATATCTTCATATAAAATGTGTATCTAATTCCACATTGACAAGTTATATCATGAAAATACTTATACTCATGATATTTAATGTATCATTAGATGGTATTATTTTATGGGGCTCATGATTGGAGATTACCAAAGTGATAAATGCTTTTTGTTATAATATATTTTCTTTCCGTATTGTTTATGATCATGGATCTTTTGGATCAAATCATATGATATTAATTTCATGAAGAAATATTTTTCTTATTTATTTGTTATGCGTGTGGTTCACATATTTAATTTCCATTTCCTCCTTAAATTACCATAGAAATATCTATAATTTTTTTCAAAGTGTTATCAATATTGTATCTTTAATTTTGATAAAAAAACATTGTATTCCATATCAATTTTTCTAAAAAAAATTAAAAAATGTTATTTTATAATAATAAATTATTTCTTAAATATATTTTGATGGTGTTTTTCTATCATATTTTTTAAAGGATATTTCGTAACATTTTTTAAATTGATCACTTTTGTCTATATTTTACAAAATATTCTGAAAATATTGTTTAGCTTTAAAAAGAACAGCATAAACAGACTTCCCCCACATCATGACCATTTTTTTCTTTAAATAATCATTTACATGTTTCCAATATTATTTTTAATGAAATCTATTTTCAAAATATTGTGTGTATTTTTAAATTTTAGTAGTGATTTTTAAAATAAAAAAGTTATTTTCCCCAATAAAATTTTAATGATATTTTAAAGGTATTTCCATTTATAAACCTCAACAACCCTTGATATTAATTATGTTTCACTGGGTATAATTTATATTAATAGAATCATCATTATTTATCTAGATGGATTATGATTATTTCAAAGAGATCATCATGGAATTTTTTTTCTAAGGGTAAATAATGTTCTAAAAGGAATAACGATTGTTTCTATGAATTTTTGATGAAATTAATGATAAATATAATTAATTCATGAAATATTTCTTGAATATTTTTTAAGATGATGGGTGGATGTGTTATAATCCAATTTCAGGTGGTTCTATTATGAATCATGTATTGGTGGTTATGTTATTAACCTAGGATGGGTGGTTTCATGACAAACTAAGGAAGGGTAGTTTGTGATAAAAATGGATGGGTGGGTTTATGCTAACCCTAAAATGAATTGGGAACTTAAAATATTTAATTCAACCAAACCGTTTATTCTATTTTTAAGAGTGATTTGAAGAAATATTTTTGTGATACGAACAAATTTTTTGTATGCTTGTAGAGGGGTTTTAATGATATTTTGGTAAAGATTTAAATCACATGGCTCCTGATTATTGATTCTTATGACTATTTACTATGCTAATTTATTATTATATATTTAATGATAGATGATTCAGTTATTAATGTGTATTATTTAACATTCTTTATTATCATGCACTTTAACACTGTCATCATACGATTATACTCATCTTTTTCTCACTAGTGTCATTCAGTTGTTAATGCTCTTATTTTCCCAAACTAGTTATTATAGATCTCCCTTATAATAATTCATTTTATTCAAGTTATCATGATGTGAAATGAATTATTTCTTGAATATTTTTATATGGAGGTCGATGATGATGAAAAAAATATGCAACATGAAAAGATGGGTATATTGAAAAAAATACTCTTTTGAATTCATTACTATAGTTTATAAAAGAGAATGCATTAATTCTATAAATAACAAAACCTAAAAGGTAATATGGTATGTAAGTGATAAAATATTTCCTTTTTATGTTGTGTGTTTTTATGGGGAAAATTTATCTCACCATCATCAATATCAAATATATATATTTAGTGTTTATTATTTTAGCATTGGATCTCAGAGTGTGGGTTTAATGCCTTTATAGGCATGTTCTATAATGATGAATAACTAAGAGGATCACATACCACAACAATTCAAAATCATCAAAACTTATAGATTAAATATCCAATCAAGACCCATGAATTCAGTAATTGATCTATAAAGAGTAATATTTGAATACCAAATTCAATAATTCCCATCATTTATAATGTTTACACATAGAGATAAAAAGGTATAATTAGATAAAGTTAATGATACATTATTAAAATAGTGGTCAAAATTCCAAGGGAGGTCTAATGATTCAATCAACACTTCTACCCATCAAGGAATTGATTTGAGAGAGAAAAAAACACACCAAGGGTGTCTTGAGGGAAAATTAAATGAATTTGGGTTGAAGAGGGTATATTATGAATTAAAAAGGCATCTTGGGTGGTGGAAATAAGAAACTTCCCCACACTTTTTCATCATGAAATGCCTCCCCTAGAAATCTGAAGGATTTTTGAGTTTTTTCAGAATCAATGATCTAGCTGAAAAGATATTGTAATGTCTCGGATTTTTCTATTTTTATTTTTAAATATTATATGGAATTATTTCGAGACCGGGTGTGAAGAAGGAACATCATTTCGAAGTCCAGTGATCCCGGAATGGTGGTTTGAACTTATTTTTAGTTAAGTAAGTCGGCACTTGTGTGCGGTTGTGGCAGTTTCCAAACGGATACCCAGATTAAAAATATGAGCACACCGTTGCGTCCGGGACAATGAATTTACTTAAGAATGAGGCTAACCTCGACTGGCGCGGGTCGAGGGAAAAAGTTAATTTTCGGACGTTTTAAGTAAAATAAAATAAAATAAATTAACAAGTTTATTTTATTTCATTTAAGGAAACATACGCTGCAATGATGCAATGATGCAACTATTTCCTAAATTAATGGTGAGTCAACATCATTAATACTGTCACTAAATTAAGTGCCAAACCTTGTTTACCTTTTTAATGGGTTAAGAAATTGTTGATCATGGGATAAGTGAGAGGAACCTCTGCAGAATCCGCGTGGCATTGGAATGAACCCTCGGCAACGAACGACAACGGATCGAGGCTATGAATCGCTGTGCTGATGATGTTTAAGGATCTCGACGACAACGACAGCACGTCGCCTTCATCAATGATCAATCCTTTCGAAAGGTAGGGGTTGTTATTTCAATTTCTTTTCCCTGTTTTGAGTTTAAACGACAAACGCAGATCAACCACGAACAAGTTGATCCGCTGATTCGTACGTTCTTGTGGGAGGGTTTTCTTTGGGATGATTTTGGGGAATTGATCCATGTTTTATGTTGTTGTTGATTCTTGCTCCGTTTAAACCTATTAACAGGAGTGGATCAACACCACAACGAATGACGACGGAGGTTCATTCCTCAATTTTTGTTATTAGATTTCTTTACCCCATTCTTTTCTCACACGTTCTTCGCGTTCTTCGCGGAGCGACGAACAACGGATCGTTGCGCATCCATTCTGCGACGCAATGATACTGAATCTAAGGTTCGACATCGCAACGACCTTGTGGAGGAGCGACGACGATGGCAGACAACGAATCGGACTGGATTGGAAAGAGCGTTCTTCATGCGGGAAGATCGAAACACTTTTTCGGAGTCGATCAGAGGTCCGAAAACACTGGAAGTGGCTTCGTGGTGTCGGGTAACCAAACCCAGAAGGTTTCGTGGCGATCAGATGACTGGATCGACGATCGAGTAGCACGGGAGGCACGTCGGCGAAGAGCGTCGTTTCTGTAAATTTCTAGAACACACCGCGTGTACTTCCGAAGAACACGCCGTATAGTGCTGGCGGTGGCATCTAGGGTTTTGGGGTCAGAGAGGAAGAACACGGCGTGTGACCCCAATCACACAGCGTGTTGGACTTTCCCCAAAGCTCGGCTTGTACTTTGGGTAGTACACGGGCACGGGATGATCTACACGGCTTCAGGAGGCACGGCGTGTACGGCATGGCAGAGGCGGCTACGCGGAACTCGGTGTGTACCCAGGGGTTACACGAAAACAGGATGGAGTAAATGACCATGTAATCCAGCACACGGCCAGGCGAGGCCAGCAGCGCGGGTCACCCGTGTGCCGATTACACGGGTTAGAGTACACGGGTTGATGACTGTGTACGGGCGCATGGCCAACGTACATGGGGCCAACCCCAGTCACTCGAACACAGTGTGTACATCGTACTACACGCCGTGTACTTAGTTTTTCCTACATGACCAGCCTAAGACACGGGCCGTTGTACACGGGCAGTACCCGGGGTCAGACAACACGACGTGTATATTTTCTACACGCCGTGTACTTTTTGGAAATCAGCATGGTCCTCTTGTTCACCATATCCTTGAAATCTTTCATTTGGGTTAGTGCCCCTTCTTCTCATTCTCATGAAGGTTAAACATCATTTCCTTCTACAGGAGTATGATCCCTTCAGTCGGACTTTCTGTGATAGAGTCGGCATCCCTCCAAGAGGCCCGGAGCGAGATCCTCTATCCATTCCTGACCCTAGGTAGAGTCAGGCATCGATGTGACCAACTCTACCGGGCGTTGATCCACTACCTAGCTGGTGTATCACCTAACTGGTGAATTCGGATGAGTCGCGATATCCACCATGGCCCTGGCAGTGATCCTCATCTGTTTATTGTGATATTTCCAACTCATGAGTGTGTATCCCTTAATGAGTGCTTTCTATCTGTTGTAACCTTCCCACTCAAGAGTGTGTCTCCCGTAATGAGTGCATCTACCTCTCATGACAGTTCCCGATGAACAACACTTCTCGGACGGACTTCATCAGAGCTATAAGACTTGTGGAGTGTGTTCTCCTGGAATGAGTGCATTACAGAATATTCGAACAGAATCCCTAACAGGGGTATGCGGTTGTGTGACTTTTCCCTTGACTAAGAGTCTGGGTTTTGAGTATATCTAGTTTGTTATATATATTCTGTAGAAATATACTGTGCATAGATAACTTTACCTTTACTTTGTTTACTGCTTTGTGGTTTTCGGGATCCTCTACTGAGTATTGTTATACTCACCCCTGCACGGGATTTTCCTGCACGTCTGGTGTCTTATGCAGATGAGTATCCTTTTGATAGAGTCTAGGGTGGACCAGGGTAGGACCGAGCTTTCTGAGTTCCCTACAGGCCGAGGCATTCTTACGGCTACGAGCGGCAGTCCCAATACCTTTTGTTTACAGGTTGGAATTTGCAGTTTTCAGACTCTTGTTTGTTTTCTTTTTGGTGGGCTTATATTTTTGTCCCAGTTTACTTTTACAGTACTCTACCTTTCGTCTTACTCTATTGGTTGGGTTTAGTTGTATGCATGCACTCTTTTTCCTTAGTGGTTTTTACATTTGAGCATTTGTGGGCTTGGAGATGTGTGCGTGTGTACAGGTACATGGGCAATGCCTCCCATGTTAGTGATATGCCTACTCGGTGCTAGTCACCAGCCCCTGGCCTATTGGAGGCGGGCTTGGGGAGTCGCGGCACGGGCCCCACTGGGACGGGTCGTGACAGAGTGGTATCAGAGGTGGTCGGTTCTACCTTAGGACCAAGATTCTGTGAGCTTGGTTTGGTGCAACAGTGTTTAGTGTTTCGGGATTGGCTTTTAGGCCAGGGACCCTAGTGTTGGTGCGGCAGCAGATGTATCCATACACCAGGACTCTGATAACCTGCTTTTGGACTCGGTTCATGAAAACACTGGTTGCGGAGAAATAAAAGGTACATGCATCATATAGGAATGGGTTGAGTTTTCCATGTCCTTTTTGTCAGCTATCCAGATATACTCATTGACCATGGTACATCTTTCTTGTTTATAGGATGCCTCCGTGACGCATACCTGCTAGGATTCAATAGTGCGATCACGAGGATGACCCCCTCAGCGACGAGGCTTCAATACAGGGACCAGCTCCCCAGGCGTTTCCACCAGGTGGTGCACCTGCTATACCTCCACCAGTGGAGCAGCTAGTGGTACCCGCGGTACTGACCGGTGAAGAGCGCAGGCTCAACGCGCTCCATGAGTTCCAGAGACAGAGACCCCTCAAGTTCCGAGGAGAGACCAACCCTCAGGCGGCTGACAAAAGTTTTCCATCTAGTGAGAACACCAGCAAACCAGATGGTAATCCTAGGAGCGAGCCTTCTTCAGGGTTCGGCGGGACGATGGTGGAGTCTAACCACACAGACTCACGATGAGGAGACTCTTTCATGGACGGAGTTTGAGCGACTCTTCAGGGAGGAGTTATCTCCGGTTACGCTGAGAGCTGTACGCATCCAGGAGCTTCTTCAGCTCTAGTAGGGCAGTATGACAGTGGCTGACTATTCCTCGAGATTCACCAACCTCTCCAGGTACTCGATGGATATGGTCAGGGATCAGTACTTCAGAGCTCGGACCTTCGAGCAAGGTTTGTGACGAGACATCTGAGCTAGTGTCATCTTCTATGCATATCGACTTATGCTAGAGTGCTCGAGCGAGCTTTGGTGGTCGAGAGATTCTTGGCAGAGTAGAGACAGCCGCCGGCAGTCAGCAGTAGGCAGACAGGTGCGGAGACCTCGGCGGCAGGGAGCCGATGTCAGGCACAGGGATATGGATGTGAGAGATGTCAGAGGAGGACCCAGGATAGGGGATCGATAGTCCAGGGCTCTAAGGCTGGATCCAGTCAGTCTAGGGATAAGCAATGCTACACATGCAACGGTAGGGTACATCTTCCTAGAGATTGCCCGACCCGTCAAACTGTAGACAGGGAAGCGGTGGATGAACCACCGAGGCAGAGGTAGAGAACAGAGCAGGCAGACCCGCCAGGCAGCGAACGTGGTAGAGGAGCAGAGAGAGCTGTAGGTGGTGGCAGATGTTTTGACTTACTTCCACCACCACCCCCAGGAGGTCCGCACCAGGCTCAGGGAGCTGGGGGACAGGGGCGAGGGCAGTTGCATGCAGTCGAGGCATACGACCCAGGGGCTCCAGGGATGATTCGAGGTACGATATGTGTCTTTTCTACCTTAGCTTCCGTATACATAGACACAGGTGCCAGTCATTCCTTTATAGCAACATGTCTTGTACAAAACCTCTAGATTCGGGTAGAACCGTTGACTCAATACTTATGCTTAGAGACACCTACGGGAGGAGACTCGACAATCACACACCTTTGCAGACAATGTGATCTTACCCTTGGAGGCAAGAGTTTCGGTTGGAACCTGTTGGTGGTAGCATCGAGGCCTTACGACGTAATTCTTGGTATGGATTGGTTATCTTCGGTCCATGCCCGGATTGACTGTTTTAGGCGAAGAGTGCGGTGTGTCCGCCGTGATAGAATGAGGTTTTCCTTTATCGGAGAAAAGGAAACCCAGGCAGCACAAAATGGGATCATGCATAGGAGGGTGCAGCTAATCACTCATGAGTTGGCTAGCCTTACCCTCAGAGCAGTAGATGTTGTGAGCTCTCAGTTCCCAGCGGTAGTGGTAGAGTATGAGGACGTCTTTCCCGAAGATGTTCCAGGATTACCTCCCTGCCGGGAAATTGACTTCTATATCGACTTACACCCCGGGACGACACCGAATTCCTCATCGGCATATCGGATGGCCCCCGCAGAGCTTCACGAGCTGAGGGTGCAATTGGAGGATTTGCAGAGCAAGGGTTTCGTGAGACCCAACATTTCACCCTGGGCGGCCCCAGTCTTGTTTGCCAAGAAGGCTGACGGGAGTTTGATACTGTGCGTGGATTACCGGTGCCTAAATCAGGTGACGGTGAAGAAAAATTATCCACTGCCGAGAATCAATGACCTCTTTGATCAGCTAAGAGGGGCACAGTGATTCTCGAAGGTTGACCCTCGATCAGGATATCACCAGCTACGAGTACGGGATGAGGATATACCGAAGACAGCTTTCAGATGCCGTTATGGTCACTATGAGTACTTGGTGATTCCTTTTGGAGTGACGAACACCCCCGCGGTGTTCATGGGGCTGATTAACCGGATCTTCCAGCCATACTTGGACCGGTTCGTGGTGGTATTCATCGACAAAATCCTTTTGTACTCAGCATCAGAGGAGGAGCACGCGAGACACCTATGGATGGTTCTGGACATACTCCTGGAGCACCATCTTTATGAGAAGCTCTCGAAGTGCCAGTTCAATATTCAGAAGGTCCACTTTCTAGGACATGTCATCTCAGTAGATGGAGTAGCTGTAGATCCAGCCAAGGTTGACGCTGTGTTAGCATGGGAGCCACCTCGAAGCGTGACGGAGGTGCGGAGCTTCCTTGGGTTGGCAGGATATTACCAGACATTCATTCCTAATTTCTCCCGTATATCAGCACTGATGACAGCCTTGACTAGGAAGGGGCAACCCTTTATGTGGACGAAGAAGTGCCAGCAGGATTTTGAGCAGTTGAGGAAGAGTTTGACGAGCGCCCCAATCTTGAGATTGCCGGAGGAGGGTGTCGAGTACATAGTTTTCTGCGACGCATCAGGGACCGGGCTCGGCTGTGTCCGGATGCAGTGGAACACAGTGATTTCTTATGGTTCGCGCCAGCTTAGGCCACATGAGCAGAACTATGCAACCCATGATCTTGAGTTGGCAGCGGTAGTCTTCACGTTGAAGATGTGGCGACACTACCTCATGGGCGAGCGGTTTATTGTCTACTCTGACCACAAGAGCCTCAAGTACGTCTTTTTGCAAAAAGATCTGAATTTGAGATAGAGGCGATGGCTAGAGTTCCTCCAGGACTATGATTTCGAGATCATCTATACTCCTGGAAAGGGGAACAAGGTGGCAGATTCCCTTCGCAGAAAGTCGAGCTCACAGCTGTTAAGTGAGGCAACACAACAGTTAGCCACGTTATAGTTATCCTTTGTGGATGGAGAGGATACAGATTATCTACAGTCGATGGTTGTCACCCCTCCACTCTTATAGAGAGTTAGGGAGGCACAGCTTGGGGATGCTGACTGTGTGGCTTTATGTGCTCAATTATCCACAGGACATGCTCCTGATGGATATTCTCAAGGTGGGGAGCACATAATTCTTTTCAGAGGACGCACTTTTGTACTAGTGGAATTCCAGGAGGAGGTCCTGATGGAGTTTCATACATCCCCTTTGGCGGTACATCCTGGAGTGGAAAAGATGTACCAGGATCTCCGATGACAGTTCTGGTGGTCAGGCATGAAGAAGGCAGTAGCATAGTTCGTTTCTCGATGCCTCACATGCCAGCAGGTGAAGGATGAGCACCAAGTTCCAGTAGGTTTAGCTCACCCCTGGAAGTCCCAAAGTGGAAGTGGGATGAAATATCTATGGACTTCGTGATGGGCTTACCACAGACGTCCAAGGGGCATGATTCTATCTGGGTGATCGTTGACCGACTCACCAAGATGACCCACTTCCTAGCTATCAGGGAGCAGAGTTCTGTAGAGAGCTTGAGACGCCTCTACGTGTAGGAGATAGTTTTGGCTTCATGGAGTCCCCTCGACTACAGTCTTAGAACGAGACACCCACTTTACATCCTGGCTGTGGAAGGGATTGCAAGAGGCTTTTGGGACTCAGCTACACTTGAGTACAACGTTTCATCCCCAGACGGATGGTCAGACTGAGAGAACCATTCAGGTTTTGGAGGATATGTTGCGAGCCTGTATCTTGGACTTTGGTCGTAGTTGGGAGGACCCCCTGCCACTGGTGGAGTTTGTATACAACAACAACTACCACTCCACCATTGGTATGGCACCATTTGAGGCTTTGTACGGGAGACCCTGCCAGTCACCGCTTTGCTGGACCGACCCTGGAGAGTCAGCACTCATGGGTCCAGAGTTAGTGTGAGCTACCACAGAGAAGGTGAAGATCATCCGAGAGCGTATGAAGACTTCCCAGATCCGGCAGAAGTCTTATGCTGACAGACGTCGGAGACCTCTGGAGTTCGAAGAGGGAGACCACACCTTTTTTCGAGTCTCACCTCAATGAGGGTTGCAGAGATTTGGCCGAGGTGGCAAGCTATCTCCGAGGTTCATCGGACCTTTCCAGATTTTGTGCAGAGTTGGTGAGGTGGCATACCGCCTAGCTCTACCGCCGCAGTTGCATCGGGTACATGATGTCTTCCACGTATCGCAGTTGAGGAGGTACGTGCATGACCCATCGCACATCATCGACTGGGGAGAGATGGACATCGAGGATGGAGTGACCTTTGCTGAGTACCTGGTGGAGATCAAGGATTGGCAGGAGAGGATCCTTCGTGGGTGATCGATTCCCTTGGTGCGCATCCGGTGGTAGCACGGGAACCTTCATGAGAGCATGTGGGAGCAGGAGGCCCAGATCTGTGCTCAGTACCCTCATCTTTTTGAGTAGCCTTTGTTTTGACTTTTCAGGGACGTAAAGCCCCAAGGTGGGGAGAATGTAATGTCTCATATTTTTCTGTTTTTATTTTTAAATATTATATGGAATTATTTCAAGATCGGTCACGAATAAGGCACATCATTCTGAGGTCTAGTGATCCCGGAATTGTGGTTTGAACTTTTTTTTAGTTAAGTAAGTCGACACTTGTGCATGGTTGTGGCAGTTTCCAAACGGATGCTCGGATTAAAAATCTGAGCACACCGTTACGTCCGGGACAACGACTTTACCTAAGAATGAGGAGATCCTAGACCGGCGTGGGTCAAGGAAAAAAGTTAATTTTCAGACGTTTTAAGTAAAATAAAATAAAATAAATTAACAAGTTTATTTTATTTCATTTAAGGAAACATCCGCTGAAGCGCGGCAATGGCGCAGCTGTTTCCTAAATTAATGGAGATTTAACGTCATTAATACTTCCGCAAAATTAAGTTCCAAACCTTGTTTCCCTTTTTAATGGGTTAATCAATTGTTGATCGTGGGCGACATGAGAGGAACCTCTGCAGAATCCGTGCGGCGTTGTAATGAACCCTCGGCGACGAACAACGACGGATCGTGGCTGCGAATCACTGCGCCAATGACGTTGAAGGATCTTGATGACAACGGCAGCGCGACGCCTTTGTCAACGATCGATCATTTCAAAAGTTAGGGGTTTTTATTTCAATTTCTTTTCCCCATTTTGAGTTTAAACGATGAATGCAGATTAACCACAAAAAAGTTGATCCGCGGATTCGTACGTTCTTACGAGAGGGTTTTCTTCGGGAAAATTTTGTGTAATTGATCCATGTTTTATGTTTTTGTTGATTCTTGATCCGTTTAAACCTATTAACGGGAGTGAATCAACGTCGTGACGAACGACGACGGAGGTTCGTTCCTCAATTTTTGTTATTGGATTTCTTTCCCCCATTCTTTTCTCGCACGTTCTTCACGTTCTTCGCAGAGCGACGAACAATGGATCGTTGCGCATCCGTTCTGCGATGCAACAATCCCGAATCAAAGGTTCGAAATTGCAACGACCTTGTGGAGGTGCGACGATGATGGCAGACGACGAATCAGACCAGATTGGAAAGAGCGTTCTTTGAGCATTCTTCGTGCGGGAAGATCAGAACATATTTTTGGAGCTGATTGGAGGTCCGAAAACACTGTAAGCAGCTTCGTGGTGTCAGGGAGACCAAACCCAGAAGGTTTCGTGGTGATCAGATGGCTGGATCGACGATCGGGTAGCATGGGAGGCGCGTTGGCGAGGAGCGCCATTTTCTGGAAATTTCCAGAACACACGGTGTGTACTTCCGAAGAACACTCCGTGTAGTGATGGCGGCGACAACTAGGGTTTCGGGGTTAGAGAGGAAGAACACAGCGTGTGACCCCGGTCACACGGCGTGTTGGACTTTCCCTGAAGCTCGGCATGTACTTTGGGTAGTACACAGACACAGAATGATCTACATGGCTTCAGGCGACACGGTGTGTACGGCATGGCAGAGGCGGCTATGCGGAACTCAGCGTGTACCCAGGGGGTACACGAAAATGGGATGGAGTACATGACCGTGTAATCCATCACACAGCTAGGCGAGGCCAGCAGCGCCGGTCACCCGTGTGCCAATTACACGGGTTGGAGTACACAGGTTGATGACCATGTACGGGCGCATGGCCAACTTACATGGGGCCAACCCCAGTCACTTGGACACGACATGTACATCGTACTACATTCTGTGTACTTAGTTTTTCCTACATGACCAGCCTAAGACATGAGCCGTTGTACATGGGAAGTACCCGGGTCCAGACAACACGGCATGTGTATTTTCTACACGCCGTGTAATTTTTGGAAATCAGCATGGTCCTCTTGTTCACCATATCCTGGAAATCTTTCATTTGGGTTAGTGCCCCTTCTTCTCGTTCCCCTAAAGGCCAGGCATCATTTTCTTCTACAAGAGTATGATCCCTTTAGCCGAACTTTCTGTGATAGAGTCGGCATCCCTCCGAGAGTCCCGAAGCGAGATCCTCTATCCATTTCTGACCCTAGGTAGAGTCAGGCATCGACGTGACCAACTCTACCGAGCGTTGATCCTCTACCTAGTTGGTGTATCACCTAACTGGTGAATCCGGATGAGTCGCGGTATCCGCCATGGCCCTGGCAGTGATCCTCATCTATGTATCGGGATCTTTCCCACTCAGGAGTGTGTCTCACGTAATGAGTGCTTTCTATTTATCGTAACCTTCCCACTTAGGAGTGTGTCTCCAGTAATGAGTGAAGCTACCTCTCGTGACAGTTCCCAATGAACAGAACTTCTCGGACGGACGTCATCAGAGCTATAAGACTCGTGGAGTGTGTTCTCTCGGAATGAGTGCATTACAAAATATTCGAACAGAATCCCTAATGGGGGTATGCAGTTGTGTGACTTGTCCCTTGACTACGAGTCTGGGTTTTGAGTATATCTGGTTTGTTCTATATTTTCTGTAGACATATACTATGCATAGATGATTGTACCTTTACTTTGTTTACTGCTTTGTGGTTTTCGGGGTCATATACTGAGTATTGTTATACTCACCCTTTCACGGGCTTTGCCCGCACGTCTGGTGTCTTGTGCAGACGAGCAACCTTTTGACAGAGTCCAGGGCGGACCAGGGAAGGACCGAGCTTTCTGATTTCCCTACAGGCCGAGACATTCCTACGGCTATGAGCGGCAGTCCCATTACCTTTTGTTTACAGGTTGGACTTTTCAGTTTTCAGACTCTTGTTTGTTTTCTTTTTGGTGGGCTTGTATTTTTGGCCCAGTCTAATTTTACAGTACTCTACCTTTGTTCGTACTCTGTTAGTTGGGTTTAATTGTATGCATGCACTCTTTTTTCCTTAGTGGTTTTTACATTTTAGCATTTGTGGGCTTGGAGATGTGTGCGTATGTACATGTACTTAGGCAATTCCTCCCATGTTAGTGATATGCCTACTCGGTGCTAGTCACCAGCCCCTGACCTATTGGAGGCGAGCTTGGGGAGTCACAGCGCGGGCCCCACTGGGATGGGTCGTGATAGATATAAATTGAGTATTTTCTGGATTTCCAGTGGGATTCCGTTAAGAAATACTCACAACCAATATGCCTCTTACAAGATAGTGTCCTTAACTATATAGTTAATAGACTATTTTTATCTATTAAAGGTATCAATTCTAGTACACAAGAAAACCAACAACCTAATGACCAATAAAAATTATAAAAAATGAATCTATAACTCTCCATGACCCCTGTAGTCCATCCTAAAGAATATATAATAATAGGAAAACCCAAGAAAATATTTGGAGGAAATTAAAAATAATAATATGATGATTATATTATGAGGTAATATAAAATTACTCATGTTTCTCTCTATGGACTAGTATCATTATTGAGGATAGTTTCTGGTTTTAGGATTCTACTATTTTTTATTATAGATGAATTGAGTAATTGAGGGATTTAGATTGGATTTTTAATCTTCATGGCGTATTGATCAAGAATTTTGGTGGTGTGTGATCCTTTTGGGTTTTTTTATTCTAGAACATGACAATTTATAGATTTATTATTGGGAATTAATCTTCTTGGATCCCTTCAAATTTTTTATGTCCCATTGAAATTTTCAAATTAGTATTTACAAATTATCATTGGTATTAATTGTTTTTCAAGGTTGGTAGTTTCATGATTTGAATTTTTTCTACAAACATTTCTTGATTTCTCTACAAAATGGATATCAATGTTGGTTAATGTATTGGAAATGGTTTTGGTTAAATATGGTGGTTTTGAATATGGTTTTCAATATGGAATATCACCATGATGTTTTTGAATGATATATTATTAAAATCAAGTGATTAATAATTCCAAATATGGAATTCCATTGAATGATACTATTGTGTTAATATATAAAGTGATTGATGATCAGTTAGGGATCCATCTTTGGGGATGAACACATTTTCATAATACATGTTATTCAATGGTAATATACACACTAGTTTTCCAATCATGATGTAAATAGCTACACTCATGATTATAGTATTACACCTAGACATATTTTTCTAGGGTAATGTGCACATTAGGTGGCCCACGTGTCAGGATAATAGGATGATGATTCTCATTGAACTTTCCATATTTGTACTATTGGGATTGTATTCTCTTCTAGTTATCTTGAATATTATTATTGGTGTGTGTATTTAGAAATATGGTAATCATGTTCAATGGAATGATTTCTTAAATTAAAAATGGGTTATTTTATCTTTAGATTATGTTAAATTCTTTTTCATGAATGTTTCAAATTATTTGATCATAATTGGTCTATTTTATAATGCCTTATTATAAAGAAATGATGGGATTATACTGGGATCATTAACAAACCACATATATAAATATATATATACATATTTTTGTGTATATAAATCTCAATATATTTGACGTAGGTAAGATAAATGTTCTTTAGATATATTGTGAGTTTATTTTTTATAATGGTGTGATATATTTGAAGTGACATAATTTTATATGGAGTTTGGATTAGAATTTTTTAGTATTCCTATTATATTTGATTTGTCTTAGAAAAATTATTTCATGATGTTTTTACCTTTATTTAGTTTTTTTGAATAACAACATATTTTGTTCACATACCTCCAAATTTCTTATTCATTCCGTAAAAATATATTCAAAAGGAAATTCTTGATGAATAGGTACTTTACTTCAAGACTTATGGATCAAGAATTCCTTCTAGGTCATGAAAAAAGGGTATAAGACCAACACCTAGCTAGAAGTGAAGTAGCATTTCCTTGGTTTTAGGTAAGTGGTTCCCAATAAGGATATTATGCTTTAAAGGTGTAGATATTTTAACACCACAACAAAAGTGAGAAATATTTAGATAAATGTTACTACCCATATAAATATGGCAAACATTTATTTTAGTAGGATACCTAATTATAGTTCCATAGTTAACTGAGCCTTGGAGTAGAGTTGTTCCATACTAGGTGAACCCCAGGGAGACTTCTCAAGGTGCATACGAGTGAGGACAAATAACACTGAAGGAACATGTATTGGCATGTGGGATAATCATTAGGATGATATGTGACCCAAATGGGTAATAACCTGTGGTGTATTGAGAAGGAAACTAATGTATTATAAGAGACCCATGGGATTGGAAGATCATGTTTGTGGCCTACATAGGTTGGTTCATGAAAATTAATATATGATATTTATATTATATAAATAGATCATGAAATATTAATTTTAATATAAAATGTTTATATTTAATTTAAGATCATATGTATAAGTTAATTATATATAATTAGTAATATGAAATATTTTAAACTATGAATAACTATAAAATATCTTCATTTCTTAAAATATGGATTTTTAATAATACATGGATAAGTTAGAAAGTGTTTATAATTATATTTATTGATGAAATATTTATAAATATTTTATCACATATCAAAATTTATGAGTTAGTCAATTTTTTAGTTTATTCACTTATTGATTATTCATAAATATAAAATGTTTATAGTATGAAATGATATATGAATTATTGAAAGATATAAATAACTTATAAATTCTCATATATAAATAAAATATTTTACATGAATGTTATGATGATGGATTTAGTTTTATTCTAGATTAACACAGTTATTTCCATGAGTTGTGTTTATAGTTAAACAAAAATATGGTGTGAACATATTTATTTGGTTAACATAATATTATTCCAAACTAAATGATTAAAATTATGCAAATATGTAATTGGAATACATGAGATAATATGGTGTGATTAAATAAAATTTAAAAATTCTAAGTGAACAATTTCTTCCAAAGAACGAACATGTTAATAACTTGATTATTCAAATGTGTAGGTTCTTTCATAGTAGGGTTCCATTGATTAAGTCAAATGTGTAGGTTATTTCATAGTAGGCTTCCATTGATTAAGTTATTTAAAGAATAGTGGAAATTGATAAACCTAACAGTTTGGTGTCTAAATCCAACTGTGAGACTGGTGAAATACTTATACGTGAAATTCAAAGAGTTATGATACCATAGGAATGGTCCTTCATCCATATGAATGAGTATGAAAATTTTTTATTCACAACTATCCAAGAATTATATAATTCCTAACATTAATAACTACATAATGAGAGGAATGAAAAATCTCCATCATTATATAATAAAATATATATCTTGGCCCATTAATTGATATTATGAATTCAAAAAAGGTAATATCATTTTACTGGGATCACATTGAATAAAAATTATTATTAAATTAAAGTAAACATGACCCTTATACATTAAAAGGTTATATTGTAGTATGATGAAATTATCATCTTTTAAATGAAATTTGAGATAAATATCAAAAATATATAAGGATACTGTTAGAAAATTTTTAGACTAGAAAACAAACAAAAGAATAATTATTATCAAAATAAAAATTCTTTATGTCGTACTAATACCTTTTTATATAACTTTCCATTGAGATAGTTCAAAAAGTGTATCTGGATAATTATGTGAATTATAAATTGTTTTTTTAATTTTCCATCAATAATTATTCCATTTAGGGAATTCATTTTTGTTTTTTTCCTTAGAAATGTTTTGAAAATATGAACATATTCAAGAATATTTTAAAATATTTTCCCAAATAGTTGGGGGTATAAGAAAATTGCATGTGATTCCATTATTTTGGTAATGTATATATTTTTTATGTGGGTAAATGTTAAAACTAGAAGTAAAATTTTAGGTGTATAGTTCTTAAATGATTCCTTAAATACCTAACCCAAGTCATTGAAATATAAAGGAAGTTATTGGAAATTAATTAATTTTTTTTCCTATGATGGAATTATAATTTATACCTAAAGGGGTTTGGGGAAATATTTGGAACATTCATGTGTGGTATTAGTGCTCTAGAAATTAATTAATTTATTTTGAAGTATATATGATAAAAAATTTATAGTCTTAAAATGTTGTGACTGTATAAGAGTAAAAAAATAAAAATAAGATTTAATATATCGTGTACACTTTTTTAGAATGATGAATAAAATGGTTGTTAAATCAAATAATTTAATGCTATGAAATATATCACGCTCAGTTGGATCTTAGTCAAGTATATGCATATCTTTCTCATTTTTCATGCATGATTAGTGGATTTTTATGTTAAATTATTATTTTTATGAATTATATGAGATAATGAATTTATACACAAGGTATCAAATTCATAACATTATATAACCGGTTTTAAAAATTGGAAATAGAAAAAAATAATTATATCTTAAAAGAGTTTATCATGATATTTATTAAAATGTGTAAAAATGGGATTTTACCACCATAAATGGAATATTCCTATGAAAAAAGTATTATGTTACTTGATTTTCTAAAAAATAGATTACAATTTGTTATACAGATACAAAAACTTATTTTTATGATTTTTAAACTTAAAAAATTGGTGTTATTTACTTACAAAAAAGACTTTGGGTATCTTATCATGTTCGTATGGGGATAATATAGTGTATTAGAGCCTAGTGGGAGTATGTCTCGACTTAGAGATGTTCAAAGTTAATCAATAATGTACTATACATGTAAAAATGTAAAGCTAAATATCCCATTCATGGAAAACATTTGCTGTATGGTGTTCTATGTATAATGATGGTAATAAGCTATTAAAGAGTTCAAAATAAACAATATAAGTTATTAATAATGTCAAATTTGATGTTGTGTAGTTAAAGAGTTTGAATATGCTTAAAGAGTTTAACATTAAAAATATAATTCATAATTCCCACAATTATTCAAACATTTATTATTGATATATGTTACTCCCTAAAATATTTTGGTGAAAGGATTTTATCAGATGGTCATACAAAGTTGTTTTAGGAATTACATAGATAAGTAATGAGATTAAAAAACCTTTAAATGTGTAGTGAAGATAATGCTAAAAAGAAATTATGTCATATATGTTGTATTATATAGGTTCTTATGTATAAATTTTTTAAAATTATTAACATAAATTAAGAATATAAATGTATGTTGTTATACAAATGGAAATCTCAACATTATCATTCCTTCAAATTGTCATCATATGTATATATATATATATCATGAAGTGAAATTATAGTTGACAACCAAATTTATTCCATTAATTTATCCCTAGATAATGTTTTTATGTATTATTATATGTTATGATGAATTTTTATTGTTAGTCTGTGTTTGATTCTTGTATCCAGATAAATAATACGATCACGTGACACAAAATGAGTTTTGGGAAATGGATGAAACATTTAGTAAACAACATGAAGTTTTATATAATATATATGGTACATTATGGGTTCATGGTTGATAATATGAGTCCATAATACCCAAGTATGGTGATATATATAGCATGGTAACCATTATTAATCAAAACATTTCTTACAAAATCCATGAGGCTTAGCTAATCTAAGG
Source organism: Viscum album (assembly GCA_963277665.1). NCBI lineage: Eukaryota > Viridiplantae > Streptophyta > Magnoliopsida > Santalales > Viscaceae > Viscum > Viscum album. Next base: position 1,189,781,987 of record OY728164.1, read on the forward strand.
GTTGGGTTTATTTATAACAATGTCATTGTTTGGATTTTAAACTATATGGTATTTGTAATCTCTTATTCCATTTATGATATTTGGTTATTTAATTGAGATAGATTAAGGTAGTTTAGGATTTTATCATTCTAGTATATATGACATTTTTATCTATTTATGTGAGGGGATGTGATATGCTCATCAATAAAAGTGAATGGTATGTAATGTATTCATCAAAATTGTTATTAAATACTTAAATAATCAAAAAATATAAGAGTTTTATACATGGTATGGAAATAATATATGTGTCATGGTAAGATGTTGACATAGGTAAAGGGATCATATGAAAATTAATTTCTTTATAATGTTATGCTGGTGGACATAAGTATAGAGATACCTGTGTTTGATGGAGATCACACTATGACACATTCTTACAAGGTTAACAACGATTTTTTTGTGAGAGACCACACATTTATTATATTTTGGAATTCTAGAATTCATATTTATTTTCAATGATATGAAGGACCATGGGGTATCACTTTGTAAAGGAATAAATGGGGATTTTCTTTTACTCTATGTGTTTCTATAGAAGTATTGTAGAGTTTATCTAAATAGTGATTTATATGGATGTTCATAAGTTATTTTATATAACATGATGAATGGTGAAATTTATGATACCATTAAAAAAGTGATTTAGGTGATATAAAAGGGGTCTCATATATGATTTCACTAGATATTGTATATGATACAATCTAAGGTTTAGTGTATTTACAATTTTGGTGGAGATATTCCATAAACACTTACTCATTTTATGTTAAGTTGAAAATAAATTTCATGAAAATATAAGATATTGTATTGTACTAAATCCTTGAATTAAATGTGATACATTCGTATATTATTACATAAGATATTTATATATCATGATAATTAAATAACATGATATATTATCTAAAATATCATATGATATATTGGAAACTCATTACAATTCATTACCATTCATATATCATCCATCAAAAAATATAATAAATGAATATTCCTCAAAATGTGAAATTTATTGGATGTTTGATAGATTCATGATGATGAATTCATGGTTTGATGAAGCAGTAACTCATATGTTATAAAAATGTGAGTTAATGTGTGTGAGAATTGCGATGGACATATTTGGAAGTATACACCATCAATATGATGATTGACCGAGATTATATTTATTTTATCTGATTTCATTACAATGTTTTAGCACGATTCCTCTATCTAATTTTACCTCGAGAGTAATAATCATCGAATAATAATAGAGGATACTTATGATTTTATGGGTGATTTAGTAAAACATGTGGTTACCTAATGGAGGATGGAGTCTGATGGTGGCATCTATGTGATCTTCATCAAACATTTAATGAATATAAAAATAATGGGCACATTTGTAAAAAGAAACACAAATAATTCATTTAAAATTTCATATAATTTCGGGTATCATGTATGGTGTTCTATAGATTTAGGTTTTCTATTTTTTTTAAAATTTCCTTGATTATGTTTTAATATATCCTTAGAAATAGAACAATTTCAACTATAAGAACATACTTATAAGGATTATTTTATTTTTTAATAGATCAATAATAATAATCATTTATTTTTTTCTTTTATTATCTTATATGATAAGATATATTTACAAAAAATGGTTGTTTAATGAATAAAAAATATAATTTATTGAAAACCCATGGTTATGGTCGACCCAATACTATAACATGATTTGAAAATGAGATATGGGTAGAAATATTTTATCAGCGATAAAAGTGTTTATATGTGATATTCATTAAAATATAAGGGAAAGATATCTAATGATTACAATTCATATATTTTAATGAATACTTTCTTCCTTTTAGAAAAGAATTTAAAAAAATAGAATATCATATTAGATATGGTGTTATATAGTTTACAATTTATATCCTAATTTTTTTTGAGTTTTTTGTATCCTATAAAGTTATTTTGGATAGAATATAGATTCTAATAGGTTAGTGTGAGTATGTTTGGAGTTAATGACATTTAAACTTATAAAAATAATATATTATACTGTTAATGGTTTAAATTGAATATTACCTTAAATCCATGAATATTTTAGGGTATGTTGGTAATGAAATATAATGAAATGATATACATTTTCATACTATGATGATTTGAAAGATATATTTTTAATGAGTTTGAAAATATGATAATGATTATGTTAGAAAGAATTCTATTTAGACGATAGAAAATATTGATAATATAATATTGGGTTCTGAGATGTAAATGAGTCTGATTACTTATTCAGTGATTGGTTACTGACGTGGGATTGTTTTAATACCTATTTTCCACATCTACTTTATGAACTATTTTTTTGTAAGTCTAAATGTGATGTTAATATAGAATTAGTAAATTTTTTTCATTTTTGAATTAGTAGTTTTTTTATTTTTCATTGAAAACTAAAATTATTGTTGTGCTGTTGATCAACTATTTATTCTTTAGTAATTATTATTTTTTATAAAAAAAATTGTTTGTTTTTTATGAATTCAATTTACATATTATTGTTTTGAAATTTTTTTAATTGTTTTAATGTAAAATAAATATGATTGGAGTACATATTAATTTTAGATCTAGAATTTTATTGTTCAAGTCCTTCTAATGTTTAATTTATCAATTTAAATTAACCATTTTTATTAATTGTAGAATTATATCTTATGAGAGTTGATTTCAGTAAGGATCATGGTTAATTTGGATAATGACCATTATAATATTTGGATTAAAAAATTGAATAAATTTTAATTTTCATAAGATTGAATATTTTATATATGGAATGATGTTTCTAGTGTATATGAGTAATTATTCCAAGAATTTAATTACAAAATGTATGGGAATAAAGATGATTTTTTCTTTCCATGTATATATTTTTCTATGTATTCTTATAACATATGAGTAAACTGGTGCTATATAAAGTTTATTTTTTAAAATTTCCATATGGTTTGTGTTTCATTATGTAATCTGGAAATGATGGACCTTATGGATCACATTCCATAACTATAAATAATATTTTAAATATCTTTATAAGGATATGTTCCCATCCCCCATAAGGGTGAATAATCCTTGTTCATAATGTTGATGGATTTTTTGATCTCCATTTTGATTATATATTCATGAGGATGCCTAAAATTTATCAGAGTTAAGATAGATAGTGTCTGAAACCACTTGAGGCCTACTGGGATTGAAGGAATTAGTAATCTAAAGCCACATAAATTATAATCTAGTGCATAGACTATTTGAGATAATTCACAGAATAACAAAATTTTTGAATATAGAAAAAGTATCACCTTTTTGAAGTGAGACATAAATGATTAATTTAAAATGATCATCTTGGATGATTGTAGTGCGAGTTTCATACAAAACCAATTTCAAGGAGATCAGTGATTGAGTGAATTTTTTCATGTTTTTAAGAGATACCTAAAGAATAAAATAAAAAATTTAGTATGAATTTGATCTCAATAATTGATTATATTTGGAATAAGAAACCTATTATGAAGAAATTTTACAAAAAGCAATGAATATTTTATGAGTATGGATGATGTCTATATAATGGTTATGATCAATTATAATATTAAAAATGATCAATTATACCTAAAAATGAATATATAGAATGGAGTGTGATGGGTTTATTATCTATTGTAGGATTGATTTGAAGGAAATGGAAGGGAACCAAATTGTTTTTGGAATTCATTACATTGAAACATAATTTTCATTGAAAAATAGGTGCTTGATGAAACACCTCATGGAAACAATAAATAATTTAAATACAGTGGGTGATGCTTAGTCAAGTATAGTTAATGTGAAGTGACATGATAAAAAAAACTTATCACCGTGAATTAATGATTGATGGTGAATTGAGTTATGTTAATCAAGATAATGTGATGAAACTATACCATTACATCTTTTAAAACATTATTGTATTTTGAAATTTAAATAGATTATAAAAACCATATTTTTTGATGAACCTAGACACAAGTTTGTAACATGACCTGAACTCATCTAAGAACCTATATCAAACATAGTCTATTTAAAGAATAAGACTATGTGAAACTATATAGAATGATCAAGAATCATGGATTCAAAATTCAATATGGATTTAAGAAGTTTAATTAAAGAACTCAAGACTCACATGATTCTAATTAAGGATTTAATGAATCCTTACCTTGTAAAATGGAATGTGATGTATATATTGTCAAAATTCAAGGTTGAGTTGGCCTGAGGGATGTTTTTTTTGATAGTAATTCAATTATAGATTTATAATAGATGAATCCAAGGGATGTATAATTGGAGTAGACTAACACATTACCTTAATTAGAATTGAATGAAATAATTTTTTTTATATAATTGTGAAAATTTTATTTTTCCCATATAGGATGTAGATAAGAAACAATTTTACAACCCAAATATTCTATACAAATGAGCATATGTATTGTTCATTGAATTAAATAATGATGCCTATAGGGGAAATGATGTTTTCAGGGAAACATAGTGTAACACCCGAGACTTTTATGTTATATAAATCATCAAAGGAATCTTTTTCTACACAACACTTTCTTGGCTTGCTTTACACGCAATCACGACCTTCCTCGATAGCTTGCGTCGTACGCAATATCGAGTTTCACTAAACAAAAATATGCTATTAAAACTAGCCGTTATGAATAATAATAACCACTTTTTGAAATTTTATAAATTTTATTTTTCAAAATGGACTTCATTTTTGGACTCAGAATATCGAAATTAGCTTAGGGTGAAATTTTGGTATTTTTCTGAAAACTTTCAATTTTTGATGAATAGTGAAACCACTAAGTGGTAGGTTAAAAACTGAATTTTGCATAAAACTTAATTTTACCGCTTCTGTGAATGGAATTTCAAAAATCCGAGAGACACGGTTAATATCAAGGACTAAAATGTGGTTCAATGAGATGAAAATAATTTTTTGGTGAATAGTAACTTTTTACTATTTTTACCGCGGTTAATAGTAAATAGGGTAACTAAGGGTAAAGATGATATTAATATTACCCTAAAACATGTCCTAATTCTATTGGACAAGTGTAATTCGACCAAAAACAAACTTAGGAATAAAATATGACCATTTAGGCCCACTTGGATTAGATTAGGACATTTATTATTAATTTATTTAAAGAAGGGTTAAAATCGTTAAAATCAAAGTTTAATAAGTAAATCATTTTTAATATAGGGTTATACATAAGATAAATTCGATTGTAAATATTCATTAGAAATCTAAAACGATTTCCTACATGATGGTATTTTATTTGTAATTTTTAGACATCAAATAATGTAATTTATTTATGACACAAAGATGATGCAGTAATTATCTTATTAATGAAATATTGACAAAATTGATAATATAAATACCAAAATAAATGTAATTTGAGACTTTTTATGAATTCCACTAATTTTCTAGGTTACTATGATATATTATTATTGATTTAATCAACTTGGTTCGAACATATAATTCTGTTATGACTTTCACAAAAATCATATATCAAATAGTGTCAAAATTGACACAAAATAGTTTTTAAATCAAATATTATATTATTAATTGTTATTTTATTCCTAAAAATCTATGGTTCGGCCAAATGACTTAGATAAGGATATATATATTAATAATAAACAATTTGGGGTTCGTTTGGCATGTTATAGTAAGTGTATTAACCATATAGTGAAAGAAAACAAAAAGACACGGAAAAAGTTAAATTAATTAACTTAGAGTTAAATCTAATTTATAAGGTTAAAATAATACCCTAAACTTGTCTAAATCCTATTGTTTGATAGGATTTCGACCCATCCCCACTTTAGCTTCGAAATAAGACCCTTTGGAACCATTATAAACCGATTTTGACTTTAATATAAAATAATATTTTGAGATATTCCTAAGGTGCCCCTCTCCTCCCTTATAAAAGGGCACCTCCTCCCCCTCCTCCTCACACCAATTTGAGCACTCAAGCTCGGCCAACCCCTGCCATTTTCCCTTCTACACTTCCCTAGAATAATCCTAGAGGTCCTGGTCTTGTCCAAAGACCAATCTTAGTTCCTTAAGTGGAGGATTCAAAAAGGCGTTCCAAAGAAGAGGTAATATCCATTACCGATCTTTTCAATTTCTTTCTTCTTCAACTTCTTCTTCTTTAGTTGTTTCATGATAAAGTAATAACATCAGTATTACTTACATACTGATATGTTATTATAAATATGAAACAACCCTAATTCACCTTCTATCCATCCTACGGAAAAATGAAATCACCGCGCGTGCGTACGTACGGAATACCGTCTCCACGCCGTGGTGTAATCTATTTTCCACCATCACCTTACAAGGATGGGTATAATGGTGTAATCAGTAACTATATATGATTATTATTAAGTAATATTGATACTGAAATAATATATATATATACTCCAATACAATTCCACGATCATAGGAACGATATCATCACTCGTGCGTACGTACGGAATACCGTCTCCACGGTGTGATGCGACTCGTTCTACATGATCTTCATTTCATAATGATTATATAAATGAATTGAATGAATGAATATGGTATATAATACACTAATACCATTCTGGAAATGAATTATCTATAACCTAAAGATAAGAATAAGAATTTATTCGACAAAACACGCATAAGAACAAAAAGTTATAAAGACCCGAGTAACAAGTAACAATGAAATATTACTAACAAGAAGCTAATAATATGACCATATATGATCTCATATCAATATGTATGATTCTGGAATAAGTAAATAACATTATTTAAACCATTATACAGGAGCTTCGGACACGAACAAAGCAAATCGGACCTAAGGTAAGGGAAATATCACAATCTCATTTTTATCCGAGATTGTTTATTTGTAAGTATTTACTGGGGTGTATTTTATCATCCACATCCATGTTCCCTCAATATGTAATATTGTTTCCATCCACTTGAAATAGTTTAAATCCAATTTTACCCTTAGGTGAGTTTTTAGTAAAGAATATGAAAGGAATCTTTTGTCGTTTTTCCGTACGAGGTACTTTTTGACTTTTCCGACAAAAGTACGAAGAATGTTTTTTTAACTTATACGGCATGAATGGATTTTTAAAACATTACTTCAAAGAAGCTTCCTTTACAAGTTTTCAAGTTTATTTTTAATCAAATTCTTTTATTTTAAAGTTGTATGACATGTTATGAAAGGAAAAATGTTTTTGAAGAAGAAAGGATATTTTCCTCAAGAATTCAATTCAAGTGTTTTATCAAAATTATTTTCCATCTAAGATAATAAAGGGTTCTGTTTCTATCTATATTTTTACATTGGTTTGACTATGTTGTGATGGAATTATGTTTATGAATTCCTTTATCATATATGAATTGATTTATGATGTCATGATGTTTCAAGAATCCCATTTTTGTTATATGTGTTATGCGATGATGTATGTTTTATGATTATGTGGCACACATAAGAAAGGATTCATTATAAGATGGGTGGGACCTATATCTCCCTCCAATGCATTGGGTAATGATTTTATATCTCATGAGATAGACATGGCTGGAACGGAAGGTTATTTCGGTTCAGTGATACAGGACTGAAACGAGGAGTGAACTCGGTTCAGAAAGGGACTTTGTCCACTAAGATAGTCTTGGCAATGAGTCATGACTAACAAGAAATGATTTTCCATGATTATGTGTGCATGCCACAAAGATTCAAGTTTTATGTTATGATTATGGGGATCTCATTTTCACTTCTATGATTTATTCCATGTTAAGATATTATGATCTCTTTTGCAGGTTTTAATTTTCAAAAAGATATGATATGATTTTTATTTCCTTTATTTGCCCTTGCTGAGCATTTGAGCTCACCCTTTTATGTTTTCTTTTCCCCAGGACAGGAAGATGGATATTAAGTAGAATATGCTAAAAGGACCCTAGATATGATGAAATAAATGGGAGACACTGTAGAAGATTTATGAACCAGTTGTTTATGTTTCCCAGTTTCTAAAGACACTATACCTATACGGTCCTTTGTGGTTTTGTCATATGCTGTAATAAGTGTGATTCAATTTTGAAGTATTAACAATGTATGTAAAGTGTGGGTCGTTATAGTTGGTATCAGAGGAAAGGTATAGTCAACCTTTGGAAACTAGGATGTGAAAGCCTTAGTAAGAACCCTAAGAATAAGTCTAAGCATAGAACACAATCTTAGAAATGGCCATGAATAACCTAGGATAAGACCATAAGCATGAAAATTTTATTCTTTAATTATGTGGTTTCCTATTATAATTAGTGTTGCTCACACTATTCTTCTTGGTTTTAGTCAATGGCTGGAACCCGAAGGAACCGTGTTAATGCGGAATGCGATGGGCAATGCAATGATTGTCCCCCTGAGCAACCAAACGATATGGGAGCTGGAATGCAAAATCTTGTAGCCATGCTCACACAACTTTCTCAAGCTATGAATCATGCAGGATTTCCAAACGAACAAAGGAGGGAGCAACATTCTGTTGAATCCTTCATGAGGCAGCGTCCACCATCTTTCAGCGGGTCTACTGATCCATTAGTTGCTGAACAATGGATTAGTACTACTGAAAAGATATTTTCAGTTCTTCAATGTTCTGAGCATGATAAAGTCATCCTAGCAGTGTATCGTTTGGAAGGAGATGCTGATCAATGGTGGAATCTTGTTAAGAATACAAGGCAAAGGGATGAAATTGAGTCTATGGAATGGGACGAGTTCAAGAACTTATTTTTCAATAAGTACTTCCCTCGTATTCTCCGAACAAAGATGGAGAAAGAGTTCCTTGAACTGAAGCAAAGGGATGATGAATCTGTTGGTACCTATGAAGCAAATTTTACCAGACTTGCAAGGTACGCTTCTGGTATTATTATCCAACCTGAGAGTAAGATCGATCAATTCTTTAGTGGCTTAAAACCAAGTCTTCGAAGGGCGTTAGCCATAAGGGACTTCAATAGCTACGAGGAAATCGTTCGATGTGCTCTCAAAGTCGAGATGGAGATTGGAGTAACCCATCAGTCACATGTGTTTGATAAGAAGAGGAAGATGGAATTCAAAGAAAAATCTAAAGAGCACATGGAAAAGAAGATGAACTTTCCCTTATGCTCAAAGTGTGGAAAGAAACATGGAGGGAGTTGTCTTAAAGGGACAAGTAAATGTTTTAAATGTGGAAAGGAAGGTCATCGGGCATTTGAATGCCGTGATAATGGGAAGAAGATGTCTAATGATGCAAACAAAGGAAGGGATACACAGAATGAACCTGCTACACTTCAATGTTTCAAGTGCAAGGAGATGGGGCATTATGCCAATCAATGCCCAAATCCAAGGGTTGATGATGATGGTCGACGTCAACAAACTCTTAAGGCTAAAGAAAAAGGAAAGTCACATGCAATTTCTATCAGCGATGTGGAGTACGATAACGATGTGGTGAAAGGTACACTTACCATCCACTCTAAAGTAGCAAATGTTTTATTTGATTCTGGATCCACCCACTCTTTTATTTCTGAAAAATTTTCTAAGGGTATCACCGTATTACCTCAACAATTAGATGTTGAGTTAGCTGTGACAACACCTAATGGCACATCAATCGCATCAGAAGTTTATAATTCTTCTCCGATCGAAGTTTGTGGGAAAGTGCTTCCTGCAAATCTTGTGATCCTTCCTTTAGTGGAATTTGATGTGATTCTTGGCATGGATTGGCTTTCTCTACATGGAGCTCATATCAATTTCCAAAGAAGGGAAGTCACATTTCATATTCCAGATCAACCTACGATCGTCTATCAATGCAAGGATGAACATAACCTTCCAGTGGAAATTTCTTCCATCTTATGGGTATTGATTCCACTAAATGAAGGTTATTTATCTCAAATAGTTGGTGAGAAACTCACGATTAAGAATATGCCCATTGTACGGGAGTTTGATGATGTCTTTCCGGAGGAATTACCGGGTCTTCCACCAAATCGTGAAGTTGAGTTTTCAATAGAACTCGTACCGGGTGCTTTGCCTATTTCAAAGACACCTTATAGAATGGCCCCAATTGAGTTGTAGGAATTGAAGAAGCAACTCCAAGAGAATCTTGATAAGGGATTCATACGCCCTAGTGCGTCACCTTGGGGAGCACCTGTTCTATTTGTTAAGAAGAAAGATGGATCAATGAGACTCTGCATTGATTATAGAGAACTTAACAAGATCACTATCAAGAACAAATATCCTCTCCCACGCATTGATGACTTATTTGACCAACTACGCGGAGCTCAATACTTTTCCAAGATTGATCTTCGTTCAGGGTATCATCAATTAAGGGTCAAAAGGGAGGATATACCAAAGACGGCTTTCCGTACAAGGTATGGACACTATGAATTTATAGTGATGCCATTTGGTCTTACTAATGCCCCTGCTATCTTCATGGATCTAATGAATAGAGTATTTAGAGACTATCTTGATCAATTTGTGGTAGTCTTTATAGACGATATTCTTGTCTATTCAAAGAGCAAGGAAGAGCATGAAGATCACTTGAGAATTATATTGAAGACCCTGAGAAAGGAGAAGCTTTATGCCAAATTTACCAAGTGTGAATTTTGGCTTCAAAAAGTTGCATTTTTGGGTCATATAATCTCAAAAGAGGGGATATCTGTGGATCCAGCAAAAACAGAGGTTATCGAAAGATGGTCAAGACCAACAACAGTAACTGAGATCCGAAGTTTTCTTGGTTTGGCTGGATATTATCGACGTTTTGTAAAAGATTTTTCACGATTATCTAATCCACTCACCAAGTTGACTCGGAAAGGAGTTAAGTTTTTCTGGACAGAGGAATGTGAAGAGAATTTCAAGGAGTTGAAAAGAAGGTTATCCAGTGCACCTGTGCTCACACTGCCTTGTAGTGGAGAAAGGTTTGTGATCTACAGTGATGCATCCAAGAAGGGATTGGGGTGTGTTCTTATGCAAAATGATATGGTGATAGCTTATGCCTCACGACAGTTGAAAATCCATGAGCAAAATTACCCAACACATGATTTGGAGTTGGCTGCGGTAATATTTGCATTAAAGATTTGGAGGCATTACCTTTATGGTGAAAGGTGTGATATTTATACTGATCATAAAAGTTTAAAGTATATTTTCACACAAAAGGAGCTGAATATGCGCCAAAGAAGATGGTTGGAGCTGATTAAGGATTATGACTGCTCAATCCATTACCACCCTGGGAAAGCAAACAAGGTGGCAGATGCATTAAGTCGACAAGACCATGCTAGTTTATCCATGATGAGGATCACAAAAGATCCAATATTTATGGATTTACAAAGGATGGATCTTGGAATTATAATGGAAGGGGAAAAATCTTATCTTTCTCAAATGAATGTCCAACCATCTATACATGTGAAGATTAAAGAGGCACAGAAAGAAGATGCCGAGTTACAAAAGAAGGTGAGAAATGTTCCTGAATTCAATCTTGATTGTGATGGGATAATAAAGTTTAGGAATCGGGTTTGTGTTCCTCCCATCCCCGAATTAAAGAAAGAGCTGCTGGATGAGGCTCATAGTTCTTCATTCTCTATTCATCCTGGAAGCACGAAGATGTATAGGGACCTGAAAGAGTATTTCTGGTGGGATGGCATGAAAAGAGATGTTGCTGAATATGTCTCTCGATGCTTGGTTTGTCAACAAGTTAAAGCTGAGAGACAGAAGTCTAAGGGGATGTTACAACCATTACCCATACCCGAATGGAAATGGGAAAACATCACTATGGACTTTGTCACAGGACTTCCTAAAACATCCAAAGGCAATAATGCTATCTGGGTCATAGTTGATCGTCTTACAAAGTCTGCACACTTCATTGCTATTAGAGAGGATTTCTCTCTAGATCAGCTTGCCAAGATATATGTAAAGGAAGTGGTAAGATTGCATGGAGTACCACTTTCTATTATATCTGATCGAGATCCGAGATTTACCTCGAAGTTCTGGCGAAGTCTTCAGCATACTCTGGATACAGAGTTGAGTTTCAGCACTGCTTATCATCCCCAGACAGACGGTCAGTCTGAGAGAACAATTCAAACCCTAGAAGATATGTTGAGAGCTTGCTCTATGGATTTCAAAGGAGGTTGGGATCAACACCTACCTTTGGTGGAATTTTCTTATAATAATAGCTTTCACTCCAGTATTCAGATGGCTCCTTATGAAGCTCTCTATGGAAAGAAATGCAGGACTCCAACTTGCTGGGATGAAGTTGGGGAAAGAAAGCTATTAGGACCTGATCTCGTTGATGAAATGGCAGAAAAGGTCAGATCTATTCAACAACACATAAGAGAAGCTCAGAGTCGACAAAAAAGTTATGCCGACAACCGAAGAAAAGACCTAGAGTTTGAAGTGGGTGATAAAGTGTTCTTACGAATATCTCCCTGGAAGAGGGTTATGAGATTTGGAAAGAAGGGGAAGTTGAGCCCTAGATATATCGGTCCTTTTGAAATACTGGATCGTGTTGGGAAGGTAGCTTACCGATTGGCGCTTCCACCGAATCTCTCTCAAGTTCACGATGTGTTCCATGTATCTCTCCTGAGAAAGTACATACCAGATCCTTCACATGTACTCAGCTCAGAAGTTGTACCGCTGGAGCAAGATCTTTCTTATGAAGAACAGCCGATAGAGATTCTGGATCGTAGCGAAAAAGTCCTACGAAACAAGACCACTCGCTTGGTGAAAGTTTTATGGAGAAACCACCAACTTGAAGAAGCTACATGGGAGCTTGAGGATATGATGAGGGAGAAGTATCCTCATTTGTTTGTTGCAAAGTGACGAATTTCGAGGGCGAAATTCTTTTTAAGGGGGGTAGAATGTAACACCCGAGACTTTTATGTTATATAAATCATCAAAGGAATCTTTTTCTACACAACACTTTCTTGGCTTGCTTTACACGCAATCGCGACCTTCCTCGATAGCTTGCGTCGTACGCAATACCGAGTTTCACTAAACAAAAATATGCTATTAAAACTAGCAGTTATGAATAATAATAACCACTTTTTGAAATTTTATAAATTTTATTTTTCAAAATGGACTTCATTTTTGGACTCAGAATATCGAAATTAGCTTAGGGTGAAATTTTGGTATTTTTCTGAAAACTTTCAATTTTTGATGAATAGTGAAACCACTAAGTGGTAGGTTAAAAACTGAATTTTGCATAAAACTTAATTTTACCGCTTCTGTGAATGAAATTTCAAAAATCCGAGAGACACGGTTAATATCAAGGACTAAAATGTGGTTCAATGAGATGAAAATATTTTTTTGGTGAATAGTAACTTTTTACTATTTTTACCGCGGTTAATAGTAAATAGGGTAACTAAGGGTAAAGATGATATTAATATTACCCTAAAACATGTCCTAATTCTATTGGACAAGTGTAATTCGACCAAAAACAAACTTAGGAATAAAATATGACCATTTAGGCCCACTTGGATTAGATTAGGACATTTATTATTAATTTATTTAAAGAAGGGTTAAAATAGTTAAAATCAAAGTTTAATAAGTAAATCATTTTTAATATAGGGTTATACATAAGATAAATTCGATTGTAAATATTCATTAGAAAGCTAAAACGATTTCCTACATGATGGTATTTTATTTGTAATTTTTAGACATCAAATAATGTAATTTATTTATGACACAAAGATGATGCAGTAATTATCTTATTAATGAAATATTGACAAAATTGATAATATAAATACCAAAATAAATGTAATTTGAGACTTTTTATGAATTCCACTAATTTTCTAGGTTACTATGATATATTATTATTGATTTAATCAACTTGGTTTGAACATATAATTCTGTTATGACTTTCACAAAAATCATATATCAAATAGTGTCAAAATTGACACAAAATAGTTTTTAAATCAAATATTATATTATTAATTGTTATTTTATTCCTAAAAATCTATGGTTCGGCCAAATGACTTAGATAATGATATATATATTAATAATAAACAATTTGGGGTTCGTTTGGCATGTTATAGTAAGTGTATTAACCATATAGTGAAAGAAAACAAAAAGACACGGAAAAAGTTAAATTAATTAACTTAGAGTTAAATCTAATTGATAAGGTTAAAATAATACCCTAAACTTGTCTAAATCCTATTGGTTGATAGGATTTCGACCCATCCCCACTTTAGCTTCGAAATAAGACCCTTTGGAACCATTATAAACCGATTTTGACTTTAATATAAAATAATATTTTGAGATATTCCTAAGGTGCCCCTCTCCTCCCTTATAAAAGGGCACCTCCTCCCCCTCCTCCTCACACCAATTTGAGCACTCAAGCTCGGCCAAACCCTGCCATTTTCCCTTCTACACTTCCCTAGAATAATCCTAGAGGTCCTGGTCTTGTCCAAAGACCAATCTTAGTTCCTTAAGTGGAGGATTCAAAAAGGCGTTCCAAAGAAGAGGTAATATCCATTACCGATCTTTTCAATTTCTTTCTTCTTCAACTTCTTCTTCTTTAGTTGTTTCATGATAAAGTAATAACATCAGTATTACTTACATACTGATATGTTATTATAAATATGAAACAACCCTAATTCACCTTCTATCCATCCTACGGAAAAATGAAATCACCGCGCGTGCGTACGTACGGAATACCGTCTCCACGCCGTGGTGTAATCTATTTTCCACCATCACCTTACAAGGATGGGTATAATGGTGTAATCAGTAACTATATATGATTATTATTAAGTAATATTGATACTGAAATAATATATATATATACTCCAATACAATTCCACGATCATAGGAACGATATCATCACTCGTGCGTACGTACGGAATACCGTCTCCACGGTGTGATGCGACTCGTTCTACATGATCTTCATTTCATAATGATTATATAAATGAATTGAATGAATGAATATGGTATATAATACACTAATACCATTCTGGAAATGAATTATCTATAACCTAAAGATAAGAATAAGAATTTATTCGACAAAACACGCATAAGAACAAAAAGTTATAAAGACCCGAGTAACAAGTAACAATGAAATATTACTAACAAGAAGCTAATAATATGACCATATATGATCTCATATCAATATGTATGATTCTGGAATAAGTCAATAACATTATTTAAACCATTATACAGGAGCTTCGGACACGAACAAAGCAAATCGGACCTAAGGTAAGGGAAATATCACAATCTCATTTTTATCCGAGATTGTTTATTTGTAAGTATTTACTGGGGTGTATTTTATCATCCACATCCATGTTCCCTCAATATGTAATATTGTTTCCATCCACTTGAAATAGTTTAAATCCAATTTTACCCTTAGGTGAGTTTTTAGTAAAGAATATGAAAGGAATCTTTTGTCGTTTTTCCGTACGAGGTACTTTTTGACTTTTCCGACAAAAGTACGAAGAATGTTTTTTTAACTTATACGGCATGAATGGATTTTTAAAACATTACTTCAAAGAAGCTTCCTTTACAAGTTTTCAAGTTTATTTTTAATCAAATTCTTTTATTTTAAAGTTGTATGACATGTTATGAAAGGAAAAATGTTTTCGAAGAAGAAAGGATATTTTCCTCAAGAATTCAATTCAAGTGTTTTATCAAAATTATTTTCCATCTAAGATAATAAAGGGTTCTGTTTCTATCTATATTTTTACATTGGTTTGACTATGTTGTGATGGAATTATGTTTATGAATTCCTTTATCATATATGAATTGATTTATGATGTCATGATGTTTCAAGAATCCCATTTTTGTTATATGTGTTATGCGATGATGTATGTTTTATGATTATGTGGCACACATAAGAAAGGATTCATTATAAGATGGGTGGGACCTATATCTCCCTCCAATGCATTGGGTAATGATTTTATATCTCATGAGATAGACATGGCTGGAACGGAAGGTTATTTCGGTTCAGTGATACAGGACTGAAACGAGGAGTGAACTCGGTTCAGAAAGGGACTTTGTCCACTAAGATAGTCTTGGCAATGAGTCATGACTAACAAGAAATGATTTTCCATGATTATGTGTGCATGCCACAAAGATTCAAGTTTTATGTTATGATTATGGGGATCTCATTTTCACTTCTATGATTTATTCCATGTTAAGATATTATGATCTCTTTTGCAGGTTTTAATTTTCAAAAAGATATGATATGATTTTTATTTCCTTTATTTGCCCTTGCTGAGCATTTGAGCTCACCCTTTTATGTTTTCTTTTCCCCAGGACAGGAAGATGGATATTAAGTAGAATATGCTAAAAGGACCCTAGATATGATGAAATAAATGGGAGACACTGTAGAAGATTTATGAACCAGTTGTTTATGTTTCCCAGTTTCTAAAGACACTATACCTATACGGTCCTTTGTGGTTTTGTCATATGTTGTAATAAGTGTGATTCAATTTTGAAGTATTAACAATGTATGTAAAGTGTGGGTCGTTATACATAGTTTATGTCACATAGAGAAAGACTATTAACAACAACGACTACTATATAGGGACTAAAGAAATGAGATTAAAGTCACTACTTATTTGTTAATGGATTTTGGGAATATTTAAATAATTTAATTCATTCAAGAGTGAATTTAGTCAGTTATATAAGAATCTTGAAAATCAACTAGATTATAGAAGTGGTTTATAAAAGATCAAAGCAAGATAGTGAAGATAACTCGATTAAGATTATTTATCCTTTTCCTTCTATACTTTTCTTTTAATTATATTTTTCTAATATGAAGAACATTTACTGTTCTAAATTATAATTTACTACTATATAAACATTTTTTTGAGTAAATTAAATTGATTTGATCTTTAAAAATTCACTTTGTTGTTTTCAATATTTTGGGTGAATACGTTCCTTTATCTTATTGATATAAATAATTTATTTACCAACTATTATTCAATGATAGTTGAAATTTATTTAAAATAAACAAATGGTTAAAATTGAATTGTTATATTAATTATTCAATTTTTTTAAAATATACAATGAGAAGTATCATTGAATTTTATTTAAAATTTGTTTTAGAGAAAATATGTCATCTTACATTCATAGAAATGTTCACTAATACAATTGAAAAATTTAACAAAAAAAACACATAGAGATCTATATCCTAGATTGAGTGTGTTGACCTCATTTTCCAGAATGTTAACCTAGTTTTACCCATTTTGATAAATGAAGAATTAAAAATTCATGATTTGGAATATGAAATTCACCTATTCCATTCATAACTTGTTTATATTATATTTTATTAATGTTTTGGGAACCCTTAAATATTAATTAAAACTTCACTCTGTTTTGAAATTTTTTTCTATCATGTTGTAAACTATATACACCTTATTATTCATCATGTCATTCAATCATCCAAGTTTTATTGTTTTATAGTTTTAGTTTCTTTTATTGATTTCACACAAACTTTCAAAATGGGTTTAACCTTGTATAAAACTATAATAGTTTTAGGTAGAGTTTATAGATTTGATTCATTATAGAGATAAGTAATATGAAATTTTTTCTACTCTTTCTAGTGTAGGTAGAATGTTTCCAATGAAAAAAATAAAAGTAATAAAAAACAAAAAATATTCTGAGAATATTTTTCATTCTTAATATTATTTTCTCATTTATACATATTTTTTACTTGAAATATAATTATTTTATTGGAATAATCATATTCTAAATAGAATTCATTAATTGTCAATTTTTTATCATTTTAGTGCCATAATAATGAAAAACAAACATTTAATCGAGAATGTAGAAGTTAACAGTGCTGGGAATCAAAATTAAAATATAATTCAACATCCACCTAAGAACAAATTTATTATGAGACTTAGATTTATTGGATTTTATATACCTATAGTTTTAATAAACTCTTCAATTATCTGGTTTTCCCTAGATGTTGGAACAATAAACTGAAAAAATCATATCTATCTATGTTTCATCCCTTTAATGGATTACCATATGAGGATTCTTTAGAGTTTAATAGAGATTTATATAGTGTTGTGTTGTAAGTATCATTTCATGTATTGGGTTAGGAGGACATTAAATTGAGTGTTTTTCTATTTTTATTAATTAGTTAGGATATGATTTTTTACCAACATCTTAATGATGATATTTTTAATAAATTAGACCATGTATTAAATGATTTTTTTATTAAATTTTTACCTAGGAATATAAAAATAGAATTGGGGATTAATATAACTTGTTTTGTTTAGGAAAATGAAACATTTTTTCTTTCAACAATATGATATAATTTTTTATTCGTTGAAAATAATTTAATCATTTAATTTATCATTGAATCTTGTTAGGCACATTTTATTATAATCACACTCACTAAAAATAAAAAAATTATTGATTAGGAATATTTGTATGATATGAAAGTTGAGGAGATTCTTTTTTTTAACAAAATGGTAGAGCATTCTAAACACTAATATTATTTAAAAAAAACTTTCCATAGAAGTTATCTAATTGTTCACGATGATAGAATTTTTATTTATGTGTATGATATTTCCCATTAGAAGTGATGTAATCATTTATAAATGTGTGAGAATACTAAGAATAAATATTCTAATGTCGATATTTCATTTCAATAGGATTAGACTATGCATTTTTTAGATTTTTGGGCTAGAGACTATGGTAATAGTGATACATTTTAAAACAAATTAAAACCCTATATATTGAAACCACTAAAAATTATCACCAAGATACATAGGGTTTTTGACACAATTTTCTACCCCTGAGTACTCAAAAGAGTAGAAAGTTAATATTAAAAAAAATTCAAGACCTTGTAATTGTAACATTGATTTGTATTTTTCTGTTAAATAACATATCACTAATATAGATTCAAATTAACATTTCATTCATAACCATTAAATAAAAATGGATTATTTGGATAGATCTGTTATTTTCAGAAATAAGGGAAAGATTACCATTCTAATAGAATTCCCATTGGGGAGAATTTAAGGGTTGTTACCATATGATGTGGTTTGAAAACACCAGAATAAGTTATGATATATATTCCTATGTTTCCCTAAAAAACTATAGATCACTAAAATTGGTGGTGTTACACATGACCATAGGATCACATAATTGTATTTAGAATGTTTTTTAATGGCCACAAGTGTCTATTTGGGGATAGTGGGGAGACTACACCCTAGGGTAATATTAATAAAAATAATAATGCCGGTGAAGAAATAGTCAAAGCATAGAAGGTGAAATAGATAAAAATCAATAGAAATAAAATTCCAAAAATGCATTTTATAATTTAACTAGTGTCAAATTAATATTTTAGATATAAAAGAGTTAATATAACTGATCATGGGATGGTTACATATAAAAATTTACATAATTAAAAACAATGATCACTTTCCAACCATTGAGGAAATACCCAAACCATCTAAAAAAATTATGAAATATGGACTATACACCACCTTCATGTATTTTTCTACTAATCTTATAACATCCCACATTTTCCATTACATGTTACCAAATCCATAATTTCTATATGCATCATAGGGGGACTATAAAGTGTGTGATTATGAACCCAATAGGCCACCACAAACATTTTCCCCAAAATACATTCACATATATACCATTGTATATAAAAACATAAATAAAAGAAAATAACCATATCACAAAACCTAGTCCCCTTCATCTTCACAACCAAAAATTAATCATTGATTACTTTGGATAATGTTTAATTCAAATTATACCTCTATGATATATCATATAGGAAGAACACTTATACTTCCAACCAATCTCATATAACACAACATTTATCTTTCTCCATAACTACATAGCCATCAAATCCATCTAGAAAATCCATAGGCACATCTAAAAGAAATCATATAAGTCCAAAAGACTTACACATACTTTACCATTACAAAATCAGTAGTATTCATCCCAAAGAATAGAAATAACCATCATTAACAGTCTTAGACCATCAACCCCACTTGAATATTGAGATTCAAACCCAAATTAGTGGTCTTAATTAACACTAGCTATATCCTTCTATGGTGAGAACCTCATCCAAACTAATGATCATATTTATCCTATATAGCACATAATATATAGGGGACTTCACCAATAATGAGTTTTCAACACCATATCATTGGTCATTCCCTATGTGTAGAAAACCACATTAACCCTACTGGTCAACCATAGTGAGCGACATCAGAAATATTCTAGGAAACACCTCTAGATAACCTATGTCTCCACCTATAAAACATATCTCCCAAAAAAATAATTATTAACACTATCCACTTTGACCTATAAATAAAAATTTCCTTACTTTTAGTGATCAATATTACTTATAGTAACTTGGGTTATGCCCAACATGTTCCCATGGACCCAAATCCATAATCACTTCATGAAAATATTTTCTATAAATAAAAAAAGAATTCCCATACTACCATAAAAAATTATATTACACCATCCATTCCATTCAAGGATCAATTACACTATTTTATAGATGAGACTACCCATATGTATCCCCTAGTAATAATAGAAATATGATGTAGTTTAAAATCAGTCACACACTGACCACCCTAATCATTATTTTTTTTCCATGAACCAAATAACACATGTATACTTAATTAATAAGATAACAACTACATACTAAGAGTTGATAGTACTCCACATTCCATGTAAATCTTGCTGATTCGGTTCAAGGATCCTGAAAATCCCAAACAATCCCCTAAAATTATTATACCATCAATAAAAATGGAGGTAACGACTTGAATATTTTTTTTTAAAAAACTTATAGAATTTTATCATTTTCTAAAACTATATCCCACGATTAATGAATCCGTGGAATATAATGAAATGATATAGATATCCTTCATATAATAAATAAAAAATAATATAGGGAAGAAAATTATGATTTCCCTAATATATGATTAAATATCCTTAAATCCCAAATATTATATCACTTACAAATTAAGCCATTAAATTAAATTATATCATTATTTTATGTGGATAGGGTTGTTCATGGAATGACCATATAGATTGGTATGTGATAATCCCCACTCATATTCCCTTATGGTGTGAGCCACCCTTTATGGTGTAGTATAATAAAGTCCCAAAAAGTCTATTACTCTCATTAAAAGACAATCTTATGAATTATTTAAGGCATGTAACCCCAAAGTGATGGTTTGAAAAATTCTTACATAGTTAGGAAATTACCAAAACGTTGACCACTAACCCTTCACAGTAGTCCTCCCATCATCCATGTAGTGATGAAATCACAATGCTCCACCTTCTAGGAATCAATACAGATGGATGAATTCTATCCCCTAAGCTCACCCAACTTATGAATGGGATCTCTTATATAACCCAAAATCCCCAAAAAACATTATGAGGTACAATAACATTTGGTGAATCTAAGACCAAACCCAAGGTTTTATTTTATACACCCAACTCCTTACAATATCCCCATCATATGAATTTTTTTCCCAATCTATCCTAACAACTTACTAGAATAATATCATCCAACCCAACTAGCATACACCCAATACTCCCAAATGATTACATCCAATGAAATAATGATAAACTACTTTCATAATCCTATCCCATCATCCCCAAGTGAACAATGTACTTCATCCCCTACCATTGGTCATAACTAATATAAAACATGGCCTTGAATTGTGAGAACATCCTTTATAATGATGGTCAATAACATCACTTATTAATCATTATTTTAGAGGCCTCCACTAATAAAGGCTATTAAATAATAGATAGTGGGACATTTCCTATGTCAACACGACACGAACAACCCTATTAACAACCACAATGAGTAGCATTACCAATATCTTAAGAAAAATATACAGTGAACCTCCATCATCCCCTATATACCCTATTTCCAAAAAATAAAAATGGTGAAAATCATCTACATCATCCTATCAAGAAACCTAACCTCAATTTTTGTAATCAAAATTACTCATATTAATTGGATACATTCCTAACACATTCTAATAGAACCACCTCAATTATTATATTTTTAAAATTTTTCTCATAACCAACACTATCATGCCTAACCAACTATGGAAGCATATATTTCACCTTTCATTCATTACCAAGATCGACCATATCATTTCATATAAGATAATAAATATCATTATCTACAAGATGCTATAAATATATTAATAATTTCATAACTGATCTCATATAGACTTACCCACTCATGATAATTTTCCACACATTGCCTAACATAAGCTGTCAGAACCGCCATTTTTAAATTGTTTGTTTTATTAAATTTCTAGGCGTCAGGTAGTTCAGGTTGAAGACCAATGTAATATTTTTGAGATCTTTTTTTAAAAAAAACACCAGTTTTGGTCTTGGCAGCATTCAGTGCACCACGGTCGAAGCTGCATGGCTTTCCCTGAGTCACCGCGTGACCTCGCCTACTTCACTGCACAGCCTACCCAATATTCAAAGTAGATAAATAAAATGAATTATTTATGAATAAATAAAAAATAAAGAGTGATAAAAATAAAATAAAATAAGATAATAATAGTTTTATAAATTTTATTGATTTTTTTACTGATAATAATAATATTATTACATGAAAATATTAATAATAATTATTGAGTATTATTTTAATTAATATTAGTGTTGATACTTAAATTATTTTATTTATTATTATTAATCTTGTTTTAGTTTATTATTATTGTTAATAATAATAATAATAATATTATTATTATTAATACTATTGTTATTAAGAGTGAAATAGTATTTATCATCTTTACTATTAAAATTTTTATGGGTCGCACCAGGTAACCACATGGTTGTTCGGATCTTCAAAGTAAATAAATAAAATGAAATGAGGGGTGTCCGACACATTAAAAATGTTATTAAGTAAATATTTTAACCGTAATAAAAATATCTCTAATAAATCTATTTAATTTTAATTCTTTTATTTATCATTTTGTTATTATTATTATTATCAAATTTATTAATAAATAGTTTATTATTATTAAACATGTTATTAAATTTTTATGAAGTATTATTATTATTATTGGTGTTAGTATTACTATTAGGATGTGTTTATTTATTTATTTGTTTTTTATTCATTTTTCTCTCCTTTTGGCTAGGGTTCAGCCCCTCCACTTCTCTCTCTCTAAATCCACCTCACCCCTCTTTCCATCCTCTCTCTCACTCAACACTCCCCCTAGAACACCTGGTTCCGTAATGCCGTGCCCCGACCTCTTGGACAACCCCATCGCCGTCGCACTGCAGCTCTCTCATGTTGCACCACCTTATCCTCCCAGCCATCCCAGTTCACCGTCGCCTCCCACTCTTCTGTTCGACAATCCATACTACCTCCCTTGCACATTGCTATACCCATGCTTTTCCACTAGACCACCCTCCCTCTCTCGGCCATCCCCATCACAATGCCTCCCTCCCAGCCGACCAACTCACGCCACACCCTGCTCCATCTCGAGGCCGCTCACCTGCCCCCTCCCCTTCCATCCGTCGAGCCTCGTGCTGCCCCACCATGCACCAACCTCCATTATCATCTGGTTCTCCACTAGCGGCCCTCGAACCGGCATGCCAAACCTCCCTCTAGTGACATATCTGACCAACTCCCCTCGCACTACCTCGCACCACCTCGCACTACTTCATACAATCATACAACACTTTTTTCCGGTGCGTCTGACCTCCAAAACCCCGTTTTTCACTCAGATAGTCTCCCAAACCCTCACAGCGGCCTCCCACTCCCTTTGTCACAAGTACAAAACACTCAGGTAACCTTCATTTCTTCTCCTTAAGGTTTCTGGTTATGGATTATTTTGTTTGGGGTTCAATTTTCATGGTTTTTTTCCAAATTCATGTTTTTAGAGTCTACTTTGTTTTTGTGGTGGTGTATTTGGCGAGAAATTGGAGTTGTGCATTGAACATTCAAAGGTTTCTTCACATGTGATATGTGGTTCCATATTTAAACATTATTTAATGAATTATTTACTTTCTAAATTAAATTATAATGTTCTTTGATTAATTCTTTTAGGGTGTGGATTTGGTGTTCTTGATGTTTTCTATGTGTTATATTTGTTGGGTAGCATGTTCATGTGGTGTGGGTGCATTCTTTGGATGAAAAATTGTATTTAGTCAGTTTTTAGTGTTTTAATATTATGTGTAGTTAGTTTTTCATCTGTTCATGTGGTGCTAATAATGTTTTTGACATGGTTTTGCATGTGCTTGGTCATAAGTGAAGGTTTTGTGTGGGTTGAGTAGATTATTGCTGTGAAAACCCACATTAAATTGTTTATTAGTGTTTTATGAATTGTGCATTTGTTCTGTGAAATGTGAAAAGTAAACAATTTATGTTTTACTATGGCATTTATATGAATTTTGTCTAAAAATAGGGTTTGAGTGATCCATTGGTGTTTAAATTCATGTATCATATTCTGAAATTTCTTAATAAAATTTCTAATGTTTTGTTCAATAGGGAAAATTGTCTTTTAATTGTGCAGTTGAGTTATTAAATGATGTAAGTTGTATATCTTGTGTTCTTGATGTGGCATTGGGTGTGTTTGGTCATGAAGGAGGGCTTTTTTGGTTTTGTGTGTTAAGCCATGTTATTTTTATTTTTAAATAATTTTTTTTACAAAAATTTAATATGTTTTAATAAATAATTATTAACAATGAAGAAATTGTTTTAATTGAGTTGGGTAATGTATTTTGGTGTGCATTCTATTTCAAATGGATTTGTGTGTGTGTGAAAGTGTGACGTCAGGTTTATATAACACCCTATTAGTTTTTTTCATAAAAGTTTGACATGAAATGTGAAATTGGAAAATCTTGAGCACAAAAGGGGAAGCCTGGGTACTAGGTGGGAAGAATAGATTTAATGTGCTATTGATACGGAAGCAGCTTTGACCCAGTTTCACATAGCTGGTTTGATGATTACAACACTAACTAAACATTGGATGATGATTGGAGACCACTATGTTATGGATGTATTTCCCTACTAGTGGCTCATGCATGAGAATGCATATTGTTGTGATTCATATACTACTGTTCACTGAGACATGATGTTCTATAGTCCCGATTTTGGCTAGTACCTATAGGGTTTATCCCACCTTTGGTGCTCCTAGACTACATTACACTCACCATCAGCATAAGGTGTAACAATAATGTTTTTTCTTAAACATTTGTGTTTCCTTAAAGGTAAGGGTGTTTTTTTTAATTTAAGTTGTTTTCTTTGAATTTTTTTTTATAGAAACAATTTTTTTAAATTAATTCAAGATTTGGTGTCCTTTCATTTATTTATCCAACATATGTTTTTTCCATTTAATGTTTATACGCGGGACCTTTTTATTGGGTGAATTCCTTCAGGTCTCTTGGATCACACCCTACATATACCATTGGGTGTATGTAGACCTTGTTCCTTGTGTATTCCAGGTTGTTGTATCATGCTTAGTGATGGTGGTGTGGGTTGTCAATGATTCTTTCCATGTAGGTCTAATGATGATGGTTTTATGAGGTGGCTCCTCATGTTTCATGAAGGTGTGGATATATGTGTTAGTTTTTTTTTTCATTATAGTCTTCTTAGAGTTTTGGATGGAGTTGTAAACTTTATGTTTGGTCCAATGTTAAGGGGTTTTTGGGTTTTTCCCATATTTTGTTTATTTATCATGTTAGTTATTTTTTATATCTTTTTTCAGGTTAAACATTCCCACATATTACTATTGATACCCGGGTACTTATGCTAGCCCATGGGGATCAGTAACACCCTTCGGGCCATGTTACAGACCGGGTAGGACGACGACCCAGCCTAGTTTGTGAAAAAATGGTATCAGAGTGATGTTTTCTCTCTTGGGTCATGTTCCTTTAGGATAAAGTTACGGTAGACCAAATTTAAGGTTTTCTGGACTCGACGTCTTGGCTACGAGTAAGGTTCATGGGCAGCAAACGTCATGGCGGAACTCGAGTTACCGATATATGTTAAGGTTTTTCTAAATCATTGGTCCTTGTGGTTAATAATGTCTTGGAAAAATGAAAAGGGAGTGGGGTTAGAGGTCCTAGTGAGATCTTAGGGTTTGAAAAGCTATGTGGAGCTAGGTATTATATCCTAAAATACTCTATGTGGCGATGGCGTGATTGGAATATGGCCGCTAACCATATGTTCCTGTCACCCACTAACACTAGTTTCATCTTTTGTCATTATTCATCTCTATATTTAGATATGTGGAAATCTGGGATTTAAGTAAAAATGATTTGGTCTTGGAAATTTTTTTAAAATGAATATATTTAAAAAGAAAATGATGTATGAGGTTTAAAAGGTATGGGTTGAATGTTTTGGTTTTGAATAATAGAAAGGTCAAGTTTTAATATTTGTTGTTCTCATAGGCATCCACATGCATGCATATATATGGAAGTAGAAATGGTTAATAGAACGAGTGGGTGAGTTCCTGGATGGAAATGAGATGGGTTCCAGTGTGACATAGGAACATGCATGTGTGAGGCCCATGGAACACCATTGGTGTTTGTGCAACCCACCAACTTCATTTATTTTTAGAATATTTTGTTAAATGAAAGTGCAGTTATTTAATAATCGGTGATTGTGTGGTGTGTCCTTATGTTTCAAAAATGTTGGATGTGAGGTGTTTCAAGTCGAGAATCCTTTTTGATTGATTTGTGTCTTGAGTTTAATTCATATTGGTTAGTTGGTGTGAAAGCGTGTGGTTAGTGGTTTTTTTTGAAAGGTGCTTCGGGAAGCCCTTGTAGTGGTTTCCCCTACACATTTAGTTCCCACTTGTGTTATGTCTTGGACATTGGACTAGTTTTATTGGATCCATGGTTCACTTTATTGACACGTTCATGCCCCCATAAATCATTAACATGTGATTGAAGTGTGACCATGGGAAATTTTCCGTTGGCCGACCTTCCAATTGATTATAGTGAAGACTCTCCCTTTTTATTAATAGTGCTAAGTATATTATGTTTTTTCTTTTTTTGTTAAGAGGATCCTCTCATAGCAGAGTGGAAGATGCAAGAGGAGTTGATGGGAGTTTTGGTCTTTTTGAGTTGTTTGATTCATCAAGTATGAAGTTTGACACTGTTGTGTTTGAAGGTGCCCCTGGTAAAGGTGAAAGGAATTCCAATGGGGATGGGTGAAGGTGGTTCAGAGTTATCGGTGCAGACCGATGTATTGAAAGGCTCGTAGTTCTTTCATTAGCTGTAAGGGTCATGTCTGCTGGCATCTTTGTAGTGTGGGTTCTATTCAAAGTGTAAAGGTGGATTTCATAAAACTCTTAGAGAATAACTATTTTCATAAGAGTTTGTCCTCCTCTAAGGGTGTTCTAATTTTTTCTGTTCAAAGGGGAGTGTTTATCGTACATCCTTCCTTTTGAAGTTTCTTTGTTAAGCTGAATAAGTGATTCATGTGCATCATCTAAACCCCTGTTTTGGTGGATGTACCATGAGGGAGTAGTTGGGTTTCATGGTGCGTTGTGTTTGTTGGTTTTGTCTCAGTTGTGGCATGGTTGTGTGTGGAACCAAAAGGAGAATCTCCATTATAGAGTATTCAATGCCGAACTGTGAGGCATGAGATGATTTAAAAATCAGGGCTCTAGCTATAGGCCTTAGAGTGAAGCTGGCATGTGGTCAGGAACCCCGAGAGTGTATGGGACCCAACCTTATTTCTTTCATCGGTGTTGAAAATAAAATAATTTTAAATTGTTTTATGTGGTTGTTCCATTTCGAATGACCTGTTTGGGTGCATGAGGTTTCCCATTTCTATGAGAAGGGATGGTTATCTCGTTACCTTAAAGTCCCTGGGGGTTGCATCCCATCTAATGTAATCTCTTTTAGTGATTTTTATGGGGTGTGTTCGGTAAATCTGTCTCAAAGTTGAATAGTGCTCATCTAGGGATATGAAGATATTGGTATGTCTTTGGCCCTAGTTTTGATGCCCTGGTAGTTGGCCTAGCCCTCCCCGCCCATTGTGGTGCGGTGATTGGTCACTATTGTGAAATTTTTGAAGTCACTATATATTATGTTAGTTTTAATGGTGGGGAGTCCGCATAGGCATCCTCATGTCAATTTAACAGTCTTTTCTTGGGCATTGGTAGGCTTCAAATGGTGGGGAGCCCCTATAGGATTTCCCATGTTTACTTATAGTTTCGTTCCTAGATATGACTTGGTGGTAGGAAATAATAGCGTTCCTTGGATGTGCTTGGTCTTTTTTGTTCATTCCAATCAAACAACGTGGTTTTCGTTCATTGGTTCTAGATGTGTTTTAATTTATGAAGCTAGTTTATGTGGATTCAATAGTTCATTTATTTGATTAATCAAAGGGATCTATTTAAGATATTTGGGGTGGGATACACATATCAAAAATACTTTTTATGAGTTTCTTGAGGTTTTTATTTAAGTCACTTTCTTTAAGCATGGTGTGTTTGTGTATTTTCACTTGTTAATTGTGGGGATATTCTTTGAACCTTAACAAAGTGTCATTTTCTACTTTGGGGTTTAGTCTTAGTTGGGGATTTCTTGGGACGAAAAGTTCTATGATGGGGAGAATTGTCACACCCGCCATTTTTAAATTATTATTTTTATTAAATTTCTTGGCGTCGGGTAGTTTGGGTTGAAGCCTGACTTAAAATTTTTGAGCACTAGTTAAAAAAATGCCTATTTTGGTCTTGACAACATTCAGTGCACCACGATCAAAGATGCGCTACTTTTCCTGAGTCACCACACAGCCTCGCCTGCTTCACCACACAACCTACCTGATGTTCAAGGTAGATAAATAAAATGAATTAAAAATAAAGAAATAAAAAATTAAGAGTGATAAAATAAAAATAAAATAAAATAAAAAGAGTGATAAAATTTATTGAATTATTTTACTGATAATAATAAAATTATTATTTGAGGATATTTTTAATTATTATTTAGTATTATTATTATTAACATTATTTTTGATACTTAAGTTATTTTATTTATTATTATTACTCTTGTTTTAGTTTATTATTATTGTTTTCCTAATTATTATTATTATTATTAATATTATTATTTTATTAAGAGTGAAATAGTTATTATCATCTTTACTAATAAATATCTTATTGGTTGCATGGGGTAACCATGTGTTTTTAGGCTCGTTAAAGTAAATAAATAAAATTAAATTATGGGTGAGTGGAACATTAAAAATGTTATGAAGCAAATGTTTTGACCAAAATAATAATATTGCTAATAAATGAATCAAACGTTAATTTTTTTATTTATCATTTTGTTTTTAATATTATGATTTTCAAATTTATTAATAAATAGTATATTTTTGTTAAAATTGTTATTAACTTGTGACGAAGTATTATTAATAGTATTGGTGTTAGTATTACTATTAGGTTGTGTTTATTTATTATTTATTTTGTTTTTATTTATTTTTTCCCTCCTTTTGGCTAGGGTTCAGACCCCCTCCCCTTCTCTCTCTCTCTGAACCCACCACACCCCTCTTTAGATCCTCTATCTTGCTCAGCACTTCCCCTTGGAATGCCTAGTTCTGTCACGCCGTGCCCCAACCTCCCAGCTAGCCATACCGCCATTGCACTGCACCTCTCCCATGCCAGACCGCCTTACCCTCCTAACTAACCCCGCTCACCGTCGCCTCCCACTCCTCTATCTGACAATCTGAACCATCTCCCTCGCACATCAACACACCCATGCTTAGCTAATGGACTACCCTCTCTCACCAAGTCTGCCCTATCACAACACCTCCCTCCCAGATGACTAAATCAAACCCCACCCTGCTCCCTCTCTAGGCTAGTCTCTTGCCTCCTCTCCTTCTATCCAATGAGCCTCGCAACTCCCTTCCCTCCCTTATCATCCATATCACCTTCGATGACCCTCAAACTGGCACACCACACCTCCCTCCAGTAACATACCTGACCAAAACCCCTCACTCTACCTTGCACCATCTCGTGCTGCTTCATACTGTCAGACACCACTTTTTTCTAGTGCGACTAACCTCCAAAACCTACCTTTTTTTAATTGGACATCCTCCTAAACCCTCGCAGTGGAGTCCCTATCCCTTTGCCTCAAGTACAGAACACTCGAGTAACCTTCCTTTCTCCACCCTAGGGTTTTTTGTTAGGTTCTATTGTTTTTGGGGTTTTATTTTCATGGTTTTTGTCCAAATTATTGTTTTAGGGTCTACTTTGTTTTTGTTGTGGAGCATTTGGAGAGAAATTAGAGATGCAAACTGAACATTCGGAGGTTTCATCACCCCAAGAAAGTGGTTATGCATTTAAAAATTATTTAATGAATTATTTTATTTCTTAATTAATTTATACTATTCTTTTATTAATTATTTTTGGGTGCAGATTTGGTTTTCTTGATGTTTTCTATGTGTTTTATTTTTTGGTACCATGTTCATGTGGTGTGGGAGTGTTCTTTGGCTGAAAACATGTATTTAGTCAGTTTTTCGTGTTTTAATAATATGTATAGTTAGTTTTAAAACTAAAAAAGTGGTGTTTATCATGTTATCGACATGGTGTTGCATGTGCTTGGTCATAAGTGAAGGTGTTGTGTGGGTTGAGTCAGTTTTTTCTTTGAAAACCCACATTGAACTATTTACTAGTGTTTTATGAATTGTGCATTTGTTTTGTGAAATGTGAAATGTTCAAGGTTTATGTTTTGTTGTGGAGTTCATATGCATTTTGTCCAAAAATAGGGTTTGAGTGAGATGTTGGTGTTTAATGTCATGTGTCATATTGCGAAATTTCATAATAAAATTTATAGTGTTTTTTTAGACAGGAAAATAGTCTTTTAATAGTGTAGTTGGGTTATTAAATGATGTAAGTAGTACAACTTGTGTTCTTGATATGGCATTGGGTGTGTTTTGTCATGAAGGTGGGATGGGTTGGTTTTGTGTGTTAAGCCATGTTATGTTTCATTTAAAAGAATTTGTTTACAAAAATTTAATATGTTTTAATAA
This sequence comes from Viscum album, assembly GCA_963277665.1. NCBI lineage: Eukaryota > Viridiplantae > Streptophyta > Magnoliopsida > Santalales > Viscaceae > Viscum > Viscum album. Next base: position 1,189,812,926 of record OY728164.1, read on the forward strand.
ATAATTATTAATGATGTTGAAATTGTTTTAATTGAGTTGGGTAAAGTCTTTTGGTGAGCATACTATTTTAAATGGATTTTTGTGTGTGTGAAAGTGTGGCATCGGGTTTAGTTAACACCTTGTTTTTTTGTTCATCTGAGTTTGACATGAAATGTGAAATTGGAACATCTTGAGCACAAAAGGGAAAGCCTGGGTGCTAGGTTGGTAGACTAGATCTAGTGTCCTAGAGATATAGAAGTGGGTTTGACCTGGTTTCACTTAACTAGTTTGAAGATTAAAACACTAACTAAACTTTGGATGATGATTGTAGACCACTAGATTATGGATGTGTTTCCTTAGTAGTGGCTTGTGCATGAGAACATATAGTGTTGTGATACCTATACTACTATTCACCGAGATGTGATGTTCTAGGGTCCAACTTCTTGCTAGTACATGTATATCCTCTCCCACTTTTGGTTCTCCTAGACTAATTTACAATCACCATCAATATACAATGTAACAATTGGATTTTTTATTAAAAATTTGGGGTTTCATGAAGGCAATGGTGTTATTTTAATTTGAGTTGTTTTCTTAGAAATTGTTTTTTTATATAAACTATTTCTTTAAAATTGTTCAACCTTTGGTTTCCTTTCATTTATTTATCCTACAAATGTATTTGTCATTTAATGTTTATAAGTGGAACCTTTTTATTGGGCGACTTCTTACTGGAATCTTGGATTAAACCCTACACACACCGTTGGGTTTATGTAGACCTTGATCCTTGTGTATTCCATGTTGTGGTATCGTTCTTAGTGATTGTGGTTCGGGTTGTCGATGATTATTCCCTTTCAGGTCTGACGGTGATGGTTTTAGGAGGTGGCTCCTTATGTTGCATGTTGGTGTGGGTATATGTGTTAGTTTTCATTTCATAGCAATCTTCTTAGATTTTTCAGTGGAGTTGTAAACTTTTTGTTTGGGATAATGTTAAGGGGTTTTTTGGTTTTGTTTTCCAGATTTAGTTAATTTATCATTTTAGTTGTTTTTTATCTCTTATTTCAGGTTAACTATTCCCAAATATTATTATTGATACCTAGGTACTTTTTCTAGCCCATGGGGATCAGGAATGACCTTCGGGCCATGTCACGGATAGGGTCAGGTGTCTGGTTAGACGGTGACCCAACCTAGTTCATGACATAAACTTCCTTATAGAATAATCTATGAATAACCTACATGGAGTTTATATGACTCCACACATAACACCCATATGTTTTGGATTATTTTAATTCAAACATAATACAATGTTCAATAAATTTATCAATAGACAAAAATGATTCAAATGATCCATGAAAAATTTATTTTAAATAAAATAACATAATACTAAAACATATAGTAAATAAAAAAGTATTTTAATCAATTAGTAAATTAAGAAGAAATATGATTAAGAACACTTAATGTCTTTAAAATTAATTTTTTTATAAAATATTATTTATTTATTTATATCTAAAATTCCATTAAAATATAAGTATATAATGTTTAAAATAAATATTTTAAAAAATGAACTTCATTTTCTAATTGTTAAAATAAACATTATTCTTAGGTGAAATTTTTATATTTTTCAAAAATAATTAATATTTAAATGAATAGATGAAAACCTATTTTTTCTACCACCATAACTTTTATGAAAATATCATAGTGCTAGAATGAATTGAAATTACTTGAAACAACATTTTCTAAAAAAAATATTTTTAAATTAGAATTTACCATTTAAAAATAATATGTTGAATTTCTAAGACTCTGATTTATTTTTTGGGAAAATAATTAATATTTTAGCCTAAAAACTATTTTAAATTTATTTTATTAAAATTTTATGTTACTAAAAAATAGAAATTAAATCTAAAAAAACTTAATCCAAAGTTTATATAAAAATATCTATAATATTTAATATGTTCATTTTCTTTTTTTAATAAATATTTGATTACTATAAATATAGTTAATGACCTTGATATTTTTAAAACATTTATTTTTAGATAATCATTTTATTGATATTGTGTATTTTTTTATCTAATAAAATAAATTATTTTGTTCAAAAATTTGAATTTAATATAATTATTAAAACTATATTTAAATATAGTATCACTAATTCAATTGGCAATTAATAGTAAATAATATTAGGAACACTTAATGGTGAAAAAAATATATATTTTTTTCTATAAAATAGTTTTTCTATATATTAAATAATTGAATTAAAATTTTAATTTAATAATATTTTTAAATTGAATTATATTTCAGAATAAATTATAGTTTATAGAACCCAAATTTTGTTAGAGGGGTTACATTTTATTTTTAATAAAATTTATATTACATCTATCTAATGGCCCGAAGGCCTTCATTTTTTTAGTGATTTTTGATAATCCACCTTTGAAATATATATCACATAGTAAACAACTAGTTACCAAAGTTAAAAACCAAAATAGTAAAAAATGCAAAAATAATGTGGTAAAAAGGATTGAAACATGTTTAAACCATTGTATAAAATGATTTTTAGAGGATTTTTCAACCCTATCACACCCAAAAATCAATTTTTATCATATTTATATCCACACAACCTTGAGTAGTGACATGAAATTATTGAAAAATAATGGGTATTCACGAAAGTTCCCTTTTATTCCCTTATAAAATGGAAACACTTACAACTCTTCATACAAACTGTATTCCTTCAAATTATATTCTAAAACTGTTCCATTATATTTTTCATATATTCTTTTAACATTTTCATATGAATATGTTCTTAATTAGTTTCGATAATCCTTTTATTTTGATGGATATTTTCAAGAGAAATTTCAATGTCCCGTCATGAGTGTTACTTACTCAAACACATTTTTTCATAATTTTTTAATTCTAAAAACATTATAACAATAATAATATAATCTAGTTAGTATAACAATCAAATTTTTTTTATATTAATTTATAATCCATTATTCAATCATTTCAATCAGTCATAAAAAAATAACATCAATTGTGTGTATGTGTGGACTACTGTCACTAAAAAATGATGTGGTTTGTTTTAATCACCACTATTCACGACTGATTAGAAGTAAAAATTTGATGAATGAATATGATTAATATTTTAATATTTTAAATATAAATATTTACTTTATCAAATACCTTCATTCCATCAAATTCTTTGAGAAATGGAATTCTTAATCATGCATACTGTGAACTATCATAACTACAAATATTGAATTTTTTTTCATCACCACCCTTCTTGGAGGTTCAAAGAATGAATTTAATTAAGATGTATTATATTATTTACATGTTTAATCTTCTGTAAAATTCAAATTAATATTATATTAAAAAAATCCTTAGTCATAAAATAATTAGAACACAATCACATTTGGGTTGGTTTAACCCACTAAGTGAACATTTCTATAATATTTAATTCATGAATTATTATGAAATTTTATATAATAGAAATATCATTAAGTAAGAATTTATTTAATGTGTTTTATTCTTAATGGTTTTATTTATATTTAATATATTTATTAATATATAACCCTTTGATTGTTAAACATGACGAAACTAGTTCTTCAAGATTTCAATTTTCACAAACCATACCATTATTGTTCACCAAATGAAGAAGTAATATGATGAATCATTGAATCCCCATGATTATAGTAAATTATAAAATTAATGAAATATCCAATTTTTGTTAATGAAAATGAATCAATAACCCCATCACAAAATTCTTTCAAAAAAAGAAATCAAGGTTTCTTTCATATGTTGATGAAAATATACCATAAATGACTACTATATTTAAAATAAGTAATTAAAAATGAATTTTAAATGTGTAATTACATTGAAATATGATTCTATAATAATTTATTATGAATTTTATTTATATTATATTGTCGTTTAGAGTGCAATCATGTATGCAAGAAATAATGAAAATGTTTCTTTTTCTTATTTTCAACTCCATGAGCCATGTTTTATATTATGACCTATAATTTATTTTAAATGGTTCATTCAATTAAAAATTACCTTCAATTATAATGAATATATTTCATTTTATGATATTTAAAAGTTCATTTAATGGTAACCCTCTTATTATGTTGTTAACATTACATTAATGGTTCTTGGAAAATTTAAATCTCATTAATTGAGTTATGATTGTTCATCTTAAAATTATTTAATATAAGTGGGTATCCTTCTACTTTTGATTTTAATATATGATATTTAATCTTCACATATTGGTGATTTACATTTCTATTATATATAAACCTTTCCAAATGTTTCATGATTCATAAATTATGACATTCAAAATGGATATGTTTAACCCTAATTGTCTTTATTTGAGTTAAAATATTATTCATTGGAAATACTTCTTCAACGGTTGATAAATTCTTCTAATTTATATTTTCTCAATAGGGATATGATATTATTAAGAAATATATTTTTTCATGATGAATTAATTTATAATAATGGTGTTAAATGTTTTCTTATAAAGAGGAATTCCTCCAAATAAGTGGTCATTATTCGTGAAAATATTTCCTTTCCTATTTTTTCAAATAAAAACATGTTATTATTCACGTGTCTATACTATTGACCATCACCAATTTTTAAATGGAATGTTTAGAGCTTATTTTTACAACATTAGTCTTTAATATTGGTATTTCAAAATATTCAAAATGTATTTTAATCTTCTAATATACATTCTTTTATTATAACCTTAATGTACTATTAAATATCAACAATTGCATTTTATTTTAAATAGTAAAATACTAAAAAATATTTTAGGATAAATTTTTTGAAACCCATGTAAAATTTTCTAAGATCTATTGTTGAAGATTATTTTTGAAAGTAAATGTATTCAAAGTATTTTATCTTTAAATTTTTAAAACCATTAAGTGTTTTTCAAGGATCAAATATGGAATAATCCTTTAAAAATTAATTATTTTTCAATAGTTTTACATTAAAATTTTCTTAAATGTATTTTAAGATTAACTATTACTTATTATTTTATACTTAACATAAAACTGTATTCTTAAAAATCATTTTTATTTAACAACCATTTTTAACTTTATCACTAAAGGTTATTCCTATGTTGAAATAATTTTTTAGGGATCTCCAAATAAATATTATTTTTAAAATAAAATTTTTGGAAGATTGAAATTTTAATATCCACCATTCATGTTCATTATTTTAATTTTTGTGATACCATCCGGAAGCATTATGAAACCCATTTTTAATCCATAGGTTTTTAATGTTGTGGAAAATGATTGTTTTCTAATAGAACACACATGTGTTGATCATATATGGAGATGAATGATGAGTGGCGCCCAATATGACCCTCTAATGCATTATTTATGTTTTTATATCTGATGAAATAATAACGTTGAGTGTGAATTAGATTTGGGATAGATTAGTTCACAAGATTGAGAATTAACCATATTATGGTTAAATAGGTTCACAAGATTTATTGTGAACCCAATTTTGGTTTAATATGTTCATGGGATTGAGCATTATCTTAATGTAGGATAAAAATATTCACAAGATTGGGTATGAACCTGATATGGGTTAGCTAACTTTACAAGAATTAGCATGATCCAGATGTGTGAAACCTAGGTTTACCACACTAAGCATGAACCTGATGCATATTTCTTAAGTTCAAAAGATTTAGAATCAACACGATGTAGTTATCTAGGTTCACAATATTATGGCCTATGATTATTCTTACTCCATATTTTTAGGTTACATTCCTTTCATTTCTATCCTTGGAGAATACTTAATGTCTCATGATTCCATACACTTTTTCCATGTTATAGGTTTTTCCATTTGAGATTATTTGTCTTTTTTCATGACTTATGGGAATTTATTATTATTATTTTTTATTTTAATAATACATATATCCTATGATATCATTTTACATATTCAATTATCTAAACCACGATGATACAATGATGAACATTTTACCTTACAAAGTGTTTGAGCACAACCTTTTATTTTGTTTTCTTTTTATAGGAAATATTAGACAAGACTGTACTTGGAATGAAAATTTAAGTATAATTACATTATCATATATGTTGAATATATAAAATGGAAATATTAGTATAGTGTAAAAACAACTTTTTATGAGAAATACATGGGATAAAATCAATAATGACACTAAACTGTCTATTCTTTGGATTATTTTATTTTTTTATATACGGTGAAATTTTTAGATTATTTTAATTTTTAAAAATAACAATAGTATTATTTGTCACTATAATACTCACTATGAAACTCTAGATAATTTAGATTCAATAAAAATTTCTCCCAAAACCTAATAAATCTAGTAAAATACCAGAACTATTAAATAAATCAGAGAAATAATGAGATATTTTCAAAACATATTGAAGACTGTTAGTATCTCTCGTATCAACCTATCATGATGAAATAAGACATGAAACATCATTAAATAAGATATATCTATCTCATGGAAGAAATAATATAGAAATTATGGATGAAAATTAATGCATTACTATTACTTAAAAAAGTATCCCCAAGACCATGTTTTTTATTTTATTCTCTAATTATACAATTTTATTAAATTATTTTTATTCTTAAGTGTGCATGGTGGGCCACAACATTACCATCTAGTTGAAATTATGAATCCCCCATTTACTAAACCCCAATAAACAAGACCTTTCCTTCATTAAATGACCACCCAAAAGTCCCAAAAGAATCTTATTAACTTTAAAAATGACTCGGATTCACTCATCATGACTAAAAACCCCTATTTCATAGTGAATTAAATTCTTATAAAGTCAAGACATTGTAAAAATATCAAACTCAATCATTTATAGTGTGTTTCCCCTCACCTATGGAAAAAATAACCACTACAGCATGTCTCCAATGAATCATGACCTGAATCATATCTATAATTTAAATAAACACCGATCCACCCAAGATAGACTAACATCAAAACCACATCATTTCCCAATTGTGTTACCTCTAACATAACTATACAGACCACTCACAATAGTTTGATACAATATAAAACGAAAATTAATTTTCTATAAACATTTGGACATATAGAATAAAACATAAGGAAGAAGTAGAAAATGAATTTAGTGATTCTAAAAATTTATACATTGAATATTATAAAATAAAAAAAGTGGAAATAAAGATACAAAATAAGTTAAGAATTATTCCACCCTTGAAAAAACATAACAAAGAAAATATGAAATTAGATATGATCAATAAAAGAAATAATAATTTAGTGGCTGCGAAATGAATAAAGGTACATCTTATTTTACACAAATTTAACCCTCACAATCGATTTCCCTGATTGATTAAGAATGAAAATAATGAACCTAATTATATTAAATTCCATTAGTTTTTTAAATTATAAATATAAAAAATAATCTTTTGGTGTATATAAAAAATTATTTCACATGTGAAATTTCAAAAAGAATTTTTTTTCTAATGAGGGGAATGAATGTGTATTTTACACCATAAGTTTTATAGATAAATAGAGTGATTTCTCCTAAAATAAGTTACTTAAAAAAATTGTAGGACCCCTAGGGCTTAGTAATACCATGTAGAATATGAGAAATTTAAGAGAAAAAATATTTGTTTTAAATATTAACTAGTTCAATCCTTATGACTTACACTTTAAAAAAATGTGTCAATGGTAGTTGAATTCGACTTCTGTTTTGTTATTATTGGATGTTATGGCTATCACATAAATCATTTTAAGGGTTTATGACAAGTTAGTCAGTTCGGGGAAGATAAAATTAACCAATGAATTCGTTTTTCTTTTAATGTATTGTGTTAAGATGGTCATAATCAATTTGGGTAGACCATTCATTACTAATAATTGTGATATTATATATTTATGAAAAGGGAAGTAGTTATTTGATTTTAGTGATCATCAAGAAGAATATAATTTTTTTCTAAGTCCACAGTTCTTGAAAGTTTTATGTTGATTTATTTGTATGATGAGGTATATAGATAAGAAATAAGGGAGGATATTATTGGTTAATATTATTAAATAATTCAAGGATAATTTGAATTTGAATTTAACAATATATTTTTAATCTCAATACTCTAATGAACTTAAATGAATAGTGACTGTTGTGTGTTTATTATTAAACTTGTTGCTAAGAATTATGAAGTGGTACAACATGAAAAAAATACATTTTTGTTATTTCTTATCAAGTTATTATATAGTAATCACTACCTTTTTTATAATAAAACATCCTCCCTTATACCCATTTTTATTTGAACAGGATTGTAAAAATTATGTTTTTTTAATGATTTATTTCCTATTGAAAATTACTGTTTCTTGGTTGAGTAAAATATTGAGGTATCTTCCATACAAATAGAACATGAAAACTAGTATTTATGGTATGTTGATATCGTAAGAAAATTAAATTATATAAATAATTATATATTAGGAAAGCAAATTTGTGTAAATAGTAAATGGTTGTTCAGAGTTTGATTTTTTAGTTAATGAACAAATTTAATACTTAGTATATTATTAAGATTACTCTAATACAACTTAAATGATGAAATAAATTCATAGTTACTCATTGGGAAGAAGTAAAGAGGTTTTATTAGTCCATAAACCAACTTATGGGTGTTTTAAAGCATCATATGTTGGGGAACTGAGTGAGAACAATAATGTTTATCTTGATAATGTGTATTAGATGATGTATTGTATCGTTTTTCTTCTTGATATTTTTTTATTCTAAAAAATAAGAATAATTCTTCTTCTATGTCTCTTTAGATATCATATATTATTTTTCATCATATAATTAGAATTACAATTTATATTCGCAATACCCATTGGGTTATCTCTCAAATCATTTTTGTAGTTCACATTAATTATCTTATTCCCTCAATATTTTTGAACGATGATCATACTATAAAATAATTAAAGAGAATATTATTAACCACTGGGATCATAAATAATATTAGTTTTTAAAATCTGATGGGGGTTTCAATTTTTTGGATTTCTAGAATTGAGAAACCATAAAATTTTCATAAAATGGAAAACAAGTATGTGTTATTGGATAAATCTAAATTATTATACCTTTAATGATAAGAGAGTAGTTGGTTATTTTATTGTACCTTTTTTCACTTTAATATCAAATAAATCCAAGTCGATATTTTTTTATGAATAAAACATTTATACATAATTATAAAGTGTTGTTACTAGCACAAATCAGTTGAAATATTCCTTTTGGTCACTTTTACTTTTACACAATTTTTTATAATGAATGTGTTTTTGTTATGATTTATTTTATAAATAATTGAAAAATATTTTTGAACCTAAACATAAAATAATCCTTCTATGTTAGAAATTATGTTAATTTTATGAAAATATTCATGTAGTATCCAACTAGAAAACCCTTTTCAATGATGTAATCTTTTATATTTTTTTTTGTAAATATGATTTTATAACTTTAATGCGACCATTTATTTTTCATATACATCATATTCTAAAAATAAACATTCTATAATGGTTTGTAATGGTCCTCCCTCATTGATGTTTGATATTGTGGAAAATATTGAGATTTAATTATGTGTGTGGAGGGGAGGGGGGGGGGGTGCGGGTTGGTGGTAATTTATGAGAAAATATATATTATAATATAGAACATATAAAAATTCAAATAATATTATTAAATATTTATTGTTCTTGAGACTCAATTAACAAAATCTATGGTAGAATGGTTTTCAAAAATTTAGGGTTTTATCCACTTTAATTGATTAATCTATTCTATTTGACCATAAAGAAAATAATGTATCGATTGTTAATTAATGTTAATAAAATTATTACCTTTTGTGATACATTGAATGTTTGTGTTAAAATATTTATTATATTTGAAAATATTTTTTTTTCAATTAAAATAATAATCCTTACATTCCATTGAATTGAGAATGAACACTAAATCTTGATTGAGATTTTGTTTCTTTTTAAAAACTTCTGGATTAGTTAATAATATAGTGTACATAATTATTAAACTCACTAATTGTTATTTTTTGTTAATTATAATGAGTTTCTAAAATATATATTCCATGTCACCATAGAGAATAAAATTTTAAACTAAAACTAAACACAAAGTAAAGTGGGTTCAATTATTTTAAAAAATTTAAAATTCAATTATCATTGTGAAATAGGAAAGAATCATATGGAAAAAACTATATATATTTAAGAGAGTGATCATAATTTCATACATAAGGGAGTCTATAAGGGATATTTTTTTTGAAATCACCACATGTATTCAAATTTAATTTTTTCATATTTTATGATGAATTTCTCCCCACAAATTATGAGTAAGTAATTTATTAAGGATAATCATTTTTTATGTATGAGAGAATTTGATGTAGAATTATTTTAAAAATGTTTTTCACAAATATTTTTATAATTTTTTTTATTTATAAATATGGTGTCAAAAGGTTATTATTAATGTTTTATCATTTCTAATGATATTTTAATTTTTTTGTATATTTATTCGGAAATTTTAATTTTATGTTATCTGTTGATCAACTATTATTTTTTTTCATCTTATTATATTTTTAAATTTAATTATATATTTTTTGGATAATTTAATTGAAATATTATTTTTGAGGATTTTTAGAATGCTTTCTATCATGAAGATAAATCATTGGAATGTATTTTTTATTTTAAAGATGAAACATCATTGATGATTTTTTAATTATTAATTTTCCAATTCAAAATTTTATTTTTTCTAAAGTATTATAATCTATCTCAAATGAGATGTTTTTATATTGATCAGTGTGAATTTTTATAATGATCATTTTTTTAGAAGGGTAATAAAATTTATATAAGTTTAATTTTTTATAATGATGCTAATAGATTTTAAAAAAGATTATTTCAAGTTTACGGACATGAAATTAATACAAATAATGATGATTTTTTTTCTTTCTATATATGGGAGTTTATAAGTACTCATTCAATATATGAGAAATATTTTGTAATATTTTTCAGTATTTTTATTATTTCTATAAGATTAAAATTTCATTATGTAATCATGAAATTATGGACTATAAGGATCAAAGGTTATCTTTATAAACATGCCATTGTAAATAATTATAAGGATGATTAAAATATTATTTTTAAGAATGGATATTTCCCCTTCATTAGGATGATATAATTTAAGATCTTGATTATGATCAGGTCTTCATGGGGATGATTGTACATTATAAAAACAAGGTTGCTCGCTTATTGGAACCATCTAATAGCTGTCCATACTAATGGAAATACTACTCTCATGTAGGATCATAGTGTAACTAGTGTTGATTCCATTTGATATAAATGATGTAGGATATTTTTTTTCGAATATTGGGGATGTATTGTTTTTTATTAATTTGATAATTTGATAATTTAATAATCAATTTTAGGCTCTAATATCAAAATATATCATTGGTACTCATGCACACTACCAAATTCAAGGACAATGGAGATTGCGTGAATAATTTTTTAGTTTTTGGAGATTTTAAAGAAAAAATTAGATAATGTATGATAAATTAAATCTTGCTAAAATATAAATTCTATGAGAATAAACCTAATATGAACCAATTTTCAACAAATGTAGTTGATTTAATGAGAACATATGTAGTCTAAATAGAGATGATGATCGATTTTTAGATTTCCAAGGAATGAATATACGCAAAAGAATGATTATGAAGACCTATATACATTTGTTTTGTTACCTATTTTGGATTTAATTTAATTTAAATGTAAGGGGTAATCATTATTTCACAATTCTATGGCTTCAAATTTGATGTTATGAAAAACCAATGCGCTTAAAGAAATTACTAAAAAATACTATGACCTATTTTATGGTATAGGTGACTTCTAGTTAAAATAATTTAGTGTGAAGTTAATTGAGACATGAATCTCAATGTTTAGACCCAATAAATTCTGGTGACTTAGGATATATAAAATAAAGTACTTTTATTGAACTACAAAATTTTAGCGTCCTTAAAATTACTTTTTGGTACGATTTATTGTTTTTTATTATTCTATTTATGAGTTGATATCTTGTTGTTTCCATTGGTTATTTGTTATTACTGATTTCTTGATACATTTTTAGGGAGAGAAGTGTTTTTTAATTTTTTTGAGGTATTGGGAGGCATATTTTTGTTTTAGAAACATATTGGAAATGGCCTTATAACAAAAATAATCCAGAATAGGTCAACTAGTAGGCCAATAAGGGCTACCAGCTATCCGATAGAAGGCTGTAAATACGGGTTTTCTATAGAAATATCACCCTCCCAATGGTGGAATCCACAATCCATCCAATGGGAAACCTAGTATTGTAGTAATTATGTATAGAACCATATACTACTGGGAGGGTTCTTATTCCTATAATAATTCTTCTAGGTGCCACTACCTAGCTAGTCAGAGCTAGCGACTAGATGTAGGCAAATTTTAGTGTGAGGGAAATAAGTTCATTATTGTAATGACACAACCTGAAACCCCATTTATATATTTAATATCTTATCCCTTGAACTAAATTTTATCCCAATGATTTGGGAGTCTCCCTTTTTTTGATTTTGGACCTTCCAAACATGGAACATCACGAACTGAATTATCAGTCAATTCATTAAATATTTGATGATAAGTGAAATCTTGATATGATCATGAAGTATTCTTACCTTACCTCTCCTTCATCAAGAATAGTTGGTGCTTGTGTTGATGATATATCATGATCATAATTATGTGATTTATGGTTATAGGATTCTTCCATGATTGATTATATCCCTTTTGACTCTCTAATTGAATATCATAAGTTTTTTATTGATGATACATTGATTGAATAAAGGGGGTTTCATAAGGAAATTACTATCAATTAAAACCTTTTATTCATATTTATTTTTGAGTTGGATTTATAAATGATTTTGAAAAATTTATATGATATTTGTTATTCATGTTTTCTAAATGGCATGGTATGTGTGTATTGAAACTCTTAGGTATAAATTTTCTAATAAAGAGTTGCCTTCAAGAAAATTAATTTGTATGGTAAGTAATGATTTGAAGAGTGGATATGATGCTTATTTATAAAGAAAATATGTCATGAAATGATGTATTGTTTGAAATTAATTGAATTTTATTGATATTCAAGAATTTTTATGAAAATAATTTTAATGTTTTTAAATTTAAATGGCATGTTTTGATAATTGAACTTGGGGCTGGTTTAAATGATTTATTGAAATTATTTTTGATTGATTTATTGAAATTATATACTCATATAGGGATTATTGTCTTGAATCATATGACATCATAGGTATTTTTGTTAGATCCCTTGGATAAACACAATAAAAATTTATTATATATACCATGTAAAGGATTAATGATGTTAATGAAGAATAAACATATTGAGGGAATGAGATTCATTATTTAGAAAGGATTAATATTCCCTCTCAGATTGATATATGGAATTTCTTCACACATGAAACTATAATTCACTGATAATTTAAGGATCCTTAATCTTTAATCTATCTAACCCCTATCCATATTACCATGGTTTTATGAATTAAAATGATTTATACAAGAGAATGTTTATAAATTGATTTACTCATTTTTGATTTTTAGAAATTATTATTCATGCCTATTTTAATTAAAATTCACCTTTATATCTATTTTAAACTCTCAAATGAATTGATTTGAAAAGAATGTTTTGTTATTATTTTTGAACAGATTACTATGACTTGTTTTATATAAAATAGAGCATATTTGGTTTACCTAATATGGGATGATTATAGAATTTTTGGTGAGATCCTACTGGGATTGTTTTTATCACACCCTTATTTTTTATTTTGGAATTTGTAGAATTTATTATTCTAGGTCTTGGAAGGGGAAAGGAACCACTTAGGGGCTATGGGTTTACATGATAGAAGGATCTTGGGAGTTGGTGGTGACTGGTTTATTTTGTGATATAATTTTTCAAAGATTTGTCATGACGATACCATTGAGGGATATTTCATGACATGGTTTCATGTACCATTTTGTGAATTTTATTTCTATACATTTTCAACCATTCTTTTGATGTGTGTTTTGGAATACCTGTTGTTTATGTATTCATTCTGATGATATTTTTGTTGGAATTTCATTCTATCTTGATTTTTTAATGCCAATTTTCTAGTTTTTATCCCATGGGGAATGGAAAATCCCGTCGTGCCATGTTAGGATTGATTTAGGAACCGATAAAATGGGCTATCCAGGTTGGTTCATGAAAAATAGTTATGAATGGAGGTCTAGTATATTCATTAATTGACCTATGTATTTTGTGATGTATTGGTAGAAAAGAGATAGGATATTCAGAACATAAGGGTTGGATAATGAGTTATTTCATTAAAATCTCTCATCTTAGTGATCATTGAGTTAAAATAGGTGGTTAGGAAATAATGTTCTTGATGACATTCAACAATATAATTATAGACTATCCTTAAACATTGATATGATATTTCTATTGCAATGTGGAGTGATAATATATTTATTTGATGTTATTGAGTCCATAAATTTTTCCTTGGAATATATTGATGTTGTGTAAAACAACGTCACCAAAAATATTTATGAATAGAATTTGGGTTGGAGATACTGATGAACCACAATGAGAGAACCCGCCAGTTTTCCAAAACCATGTAGATATTATAATACATGTCATGTAATCACTTGATCAAACACCCACAATTGTTTCTGTTCATGCTAGATATGTGGAACCTATGAGATAATAAAAAAAGATTATACATATGAGTTTATTATTCTAAAACCACTATCACTCTTAAAAAAATGATCCTCATGGGGTATAACATTTTTTGGGAAATAATTAGTGAGTTGTCATGTTCTAGAGACACTTTAATATATTGTTGTGAAATATATCACCCTCACGATTGAGGGACCTAGTGGGACATAGTGGGATTCTATAGTAACGTTGAAAAATAATTATGGTTTAGAGTGGAAATCCATTGATAATATTTTTAATTGACCAATTATATATTGAACCATTGGTTTTAGAAATTTCCATGGAGTTTCTCAACTATAAGAAACATGATAGGATAATAAATCAGTTTGATAATCATTTTTCTAAACATTCCTAGTTATCACTAGATGTGGTGATAAATTAGAAGCACAATACCTGGACATTTTAGATGGTTAATCCATCATATATCCAATCTAAGTTATTTATAATGAATTTTACCCCTTATATTGATGTTTTTGATAGGGATATGATGGATGGAATTTTATAGGGTACTAAATCATTCTTGAATGATGTTTCTATCACTCTTAATGTTAGTATCAACTTTCTATTAAAGGAATGAGAGTGTAATATTAGTAGTGTGGTTGAAACAATAGTAGTTTTACTCAACAATAGAGTTTATCTAAATTAACTATAGTATCTTGTAAAGGGAAAAAACTTGTTTTCAATGTGGAAAGGTTGGAAAATTTAATTGGAAATTCATGGAGCCACCTAATATGTTTAGCTCATGAGGATTATTAGTACACCTGAAAAGGTTATTCAATCCTTCAACCACATTATATAGTGGTATAAGATCATCTGTTGTGAGAGGATATATGGTGAAATCATATGCTTTAGGAATAATGTGGTTCCAACTGGAATCACTATGAATGAAGCAAAATAATGTTGTGGATGAGTCTCTAGTGGAAACTATTTCGATCAGAGTGATAGTGAAAGGTAAAATTCTTATTACCTATTATTTAGTTACTATATTTTTTATATTGGTTCCAATATATCATTTATATCAATCCATAGTATAGATTTGTGTAATATTCCTATAATGATAATTCCTTTTTTCTAGACATTATAACACCTCTTGGGTTGAAGAGTGATCAGGGTCCCCAATATATTTAATTTATTTTTTATTTATTATAGATAAATATTTTTTGGTTAGTTTTGACTATTGATATGAAACCTATTGATGCCATTATAAGAATATAATGGGTAGTGACTAAAAAATTCATGTTTGAATTTTATATTTGATAATTGTCCTTTATTTTCTGTAATAGAGAGTTACATGTATTTCTAAGAGAATGGGAACTAAGGAATAACTAATTTGGTTAAACTCTTCCAGATTGTGGTAAGAGTATATCTATGTATGATCTTTAAATGGATTATTGATAATCATGTGGTGATATTTTTCTTGTACAATATGGATTTATTAATTTTTTATTATTATATTATTTATCCTTAAAATAAAGGGTGAGGTAGAGATCCCTATAAATTTGGTGCTTGGTAGTATTTTTTTTAATATTTTACTTTATAAAACCATATATATTGAAGTAGTTAACGAAATAGTTTAATGAATTTATATTTAAAGGATTCATTCACACTAGTGTGTCAGTTTGGGTAGTGCATGTTCTTTTTTACAAGAGGGTTTATGGATCCCTTTACATGTGTGTCGATTATCGAAAGCTCAATCATGTAATGATCATGATAAAGTATCAATTTCCCTAATTTAATAATTTTTTGATTAACTGAATGTTTAAAAGTGGTTCTATGATATTGATCTTGAATCTAGTTATCACCTGTTAGGATTATGGATCCTGATATGCCAAAGACCATTTTTAGAAGAATTAATAGCTATAATGATCTCCTTTTTATTCTATTTGGTCTGCCAAAAACTCTTTCTTTTTAATGTAAATAATTAATAGGATTTTAAACCACTATATATATTCATTTTTTTTATGTTTTTCATTGATTATATCTTGTTTTATTATAATACCAAGGAGTATCATGTGTTATAGTTGGGAGAATTTAAAAAAAAAATTAGGAACCAATAACATTATGCCAAGACAAAAGAGTACCCATTATAGTTCTGATAGGAAATGTTATTGGGGATTATCATCACAAAACATGGTATCTAGGTTGATCCTGAAACACCATGGAATGAACAAAAAAATATCATTATTATTTAATGATTCTTGGGATTATAGGGGTATTAAGGCGTATTCATTAAATATTTATCAAATATGGATTCTCTTTTAGCCACTATCACAAAAAATTGAGTGTTTCTCATATAAGATGAAAAATATATGGTTCTTATCCACATGTTGAATTGAAGTTTTACATTATATCTAGTGTTGAACTTTTTATAGGTTACATAGGGATACATGGCCTATTTGGAAACATTAGGATTCTACGTGGTCTTTGTTATCATGACAAGGGATCACATGGTGGATTATGGTTCTCTTTAACATTAGACTCATGAGAAGAACTATCCCATACATGATCTAGAACTCAAAGATACGATGAAAAAACATAAGAGTTAGTGTAATTAACTTTTTAGAGAGAGGTTTACTATTTATTATAATCATAAAATTTTGAGTTATATCTTTTTGTAAAAATAAATGAACCCTCAATATAGGTGATGGTTGGAGAAACTATAATATTTTTTATTCTAAATTAGATAAAACTATATAAAATTTAACATTATTGATGATTCATTGATAAAAAAATTATTATATTAGGACATGAAAGAATAATTGGTGGAATTAAATATCAGAGATATCTTTGAACAATTAAATTTATTGAGTATGAAAGAATGGGATCATTGTTTTTAGTGAGCATTAATTTGATATCCTATCTTTTAAATATGATCCGCTAGGAACCTCAATATGCTGATGATTTTTGAGGAATTATGGATACTCTATATGGTGGGGAGAGCATTGATGAATGTTCACAAACATTAGATGGTATTATTTTCTTTAGAAACTATTATTCCATTCCATCACCGATAATGAAGTTAGTGTTAGGTAATTATCATAATTCCCAATGGGTGGTACACCCAGGAATGGTAAAGATTTTTTATGATAGAAGGTGGCTATTCTAGTAAATATGAATAAAAAAGGCATCTATATAGACATCTATCTATCACATTTTTCAGATGTCACAACATAGAAATTAATTTTCATACATGTCTAAAGTCTTGAATTGGATGTAACTTTTTGTGGAACCTGATATGTGTATTACATAGAAAATGGTATATATTATTAAATTAAAAATTAAGTTCCTTCATTGAAATTATAAACTGATTATTTAGGTTATATGAAATCATTGTTCAAATTATAAGATATAGGATATTTTTTGGAATTTATGGGAGAGAAGTGGAATCATATCATTATGAGAATGTATTCTTGATATTAATTATTGGGGAAGACATATTTATTTTGGGGATAATAATAGAGTCTCAAAACATTATTTCTAGTAAGATCCGATAGTTTTTAGTTTACCCTTTTATAATATGACCTCTAGTTATTTCAATTGATTATTGAGTTTTACTGCTTATTTAGGACATTAAAGAGACCAAGAATATATATTTTTTGGTTTGAAGTGTTGATATGCGTTCAAGTGTTTTATAAATGGAGTTAAATTAATACTTTGTCCATGAAGGATAAAATTGTTCCACCATATATCTAGTGAGGGACATCTACCAGTCAATATGAAGATTTTATTAGGAGATTACTATATTAATCCCACTGAATAGATAGTGGAATCCACTTTCCAAATGAGGGGATCTCAAGTGGTGCAGAAATTTTTCCTAGAAGCTCCAGCTACCCGATGGGGTTACCAGGGCTAGATCCTTTCATCTTGGTGCCACTACCTGGTTGATGGGAGCTAATGGATATCCAATGATGATGTTCTAGAAGACAAATAAAATGGTTTTATCGTAATTCCATCATTTTAAACCCCATTTTTTCAATTATATTATCCATAAATCCTAACTTTTCCTTCATGATTTTGGAGACTCCATTAGGGTGATTTTAGCTCATCCAATGTTAAAACATCATAGATAAAAGTTATGACTAATGCTTAGATTATTTTATTATAAGCGTATTCTTGATTTGATCATGAAATATTTTTCCCACCAACATCTTATTCTTAGAGATCAAATGATCCTTCTATTTTTTTGGATCTAAATCTTAATTTGGTTATTTGTGGTTCTAATATTACTCCTTGAATGATTTCTTCCCTTTAAACTATTCGATTGAGTATCCCATGATAGTTATTGATGATACCTTTATATAGGTAGGTGGTTTCAAAATGAGATTATTAACAAATGAATACTTTTATTAATAATAATTATTTTTTTAAAATTATTTTCATTGATTTATTTTAGTTTCTTGATTAATGATTTCTAAATGGAATATTGGTTGTATTTGTGTTGATCCTCATGGTATGTATGTTCAAATAATTTATTTTATTTAAGAAGATGAATTTGTATTGGGATGAATTATTTGAAGAGTGACTTTGATTACGATTTATTGAAAATATGATGCAAGAAATCATTTATGATTTAAAATGAAATGATTTATCTTGAAAAACATGGAATTTTATAAAAACCATTTCATGTTTATTTTTGAAATTAAATGGAATTTTTTAAAACATAAACATTGAGAAGACTGAGATTATTTATTGAAATTATTTAAGATTGACTGAAATTAATAATATTTACATGTATGGTCGGTTTCAATGAAGAACATGGGTGTATAGGTAGCTAGGTGGGTAGAATTGAATAAACATTCTTGTAATGTGTTAGTTGTTCATAGAAAAAAAATAATTATTAAAAAGATAACAAAACATGTTGAGGGAATGTGGTTCATTATTTGGGAGGAACTTGTATTCCCCTTAGAATGCGATATAGGTATGCATGAACACATGGATAAATATTTCATTGAGTATGTGTGGAACGGTGAGTTTAAAACCAACCCCATCCCTTATTAACAGGGTTATATAAATGAAAATTATATATATATTCGATTGTTTATAAATTAATTTAATCAAAAATTATTTGAAAAAAATTATTATTCATTACTATTTTTATGGAGAAAAAATTTTTCACCAATTTTATATATTCCATTTAATTTATTTGAAAATAATGTTTTGTTATAAATTGTGAAAATATTATAACTGCATGTTTTATTTAAAATTGATAATTTCTTTTTCACATGATATGGATTGTATATGTAATTCATGGTGGGATCCTACTTGGATAATGTTTCACACACTAAATTTAACATTCATTGTCTATATAATTTCATATATTGGGTTCTAGACAACTAAGGAACTTATTCGACATGGTTGGTGTTATTGATTGTGGGACCATGGGATTTGGTAGTGACTGGTGGATTAGGTGATCTTATTATTACCTTAGATCAAGCAGTGTTGTATTTTATGTTTATTTGATGACTTAGGTTGATGTACAATATTTAGAACTTGTAGTTGTATAATTTTAGTACCTTTCCCTTGATTAGTATTTTGGATTACCAACTATTTATTGATTCTTTCTACTGATTTTTCTTCTTGTAGAGAAAGCATCCCCTCTAGATATTCTTGATACCTAGGTGAATTTATCCATCCTATGGGGATATAGAAAAATTATTTGAGTTTTCTAGGATTTATTTGAGTATTGTTTAAGTGGTTTATATAGGTTCTTTCATTATAATTATGGTTGAAACATGAAAATATATGTATTTTGAGACTGATGGATATTCTAAAATAATAGATGTGTAGATTATGTATGATATGTAGGATATGTGTTTATAGCTTGAACTGATATTGAACAATAACTATTATAAATAATATTATTATCAAATAAGATGAACATGTGAATATATATATTTGTTGATCCAATATTATAGACACCAATGTCAAGATTGTTTTAAGAAGTCAAAGCATGGAATTAAAGAGTCACCTAAGCTAGAGGTATAATTTGATGAAGATTCACTAAAGACACTATAATTTGGAGTATCCAAATTGTTTGTCTAAATTATATTGATTATAGTCAATGATTATATATTTTTTGACAAATTAATTCAATTTCATGTTTATAACAGACGAATTTGAAGGGTGCATAATGGGTATAGAATGTTATGTTCCATTAAAAAGTTTAGAAATATTTTTTTATAAAATTATTGATAATGAATATTATGAAATATATATAGGAATTATATGGAATACCACATGATGAGATAAATTATATACAAACATTTCCAAATGAATAGTGTGTGTAGTAGAATCAACAGACATGTGGGTGTACCCACATTTTTAAGGGAAAGTAGCTCTTGTAACCTGGAGGAAGATAATAATTAGAAATAACATCCATGTGGAAATATGAGAGATGATATTGGAGAAAAATCTAGGTATTTAATGTGGTAAGATAATATTTAAATTCAAACTCATTCATGAAGGGATTAATCTTGAGATAAAAACTTTTTGAGTTTAGACAGGATCAGAAGGAGTAACTTGGAGGAGGATAAAGAAAGATAGAATATATATCTTAACAAATAAAATTCATCTTTTCCTTGATTATTTTTTCATTTTTCATTTTTTTTTCATTTGAAACAAATATATGGAACTCAATGTAAAATTATTGCAGTCTTTATAATTTTTTTTTGGAAATTATATTGTTTCGAACATGAAATATTCACATAATTATTGTGTTTTTTATCTTATAGGTTATTTCTCTCCTTCACCTTCTTAAAAAAAATCAATTTTTTAACAATAAAGATTTAGTGATAGTTGGATATGATTTAAAATTTTCAAATAAATAAATAATTTATTCCTTAAATAATTTGTTCCTTAAATAATTTTAAAAAAGTTTTTTTGTAATCATCAAAGAAAAGTATCACTGAATTAGAATTTATTTTTTTAGTGAAATGTTTCTTGTTTTTTTCTTGGAGAAATATAGTACTATAATCAAAATACTATAAAACCATCCAAATAAAAAATAAATCTTATATATAGGATATGTTGATCTCATTTTATTAGAATTTGTAATTGTTTAACTACTTTTAAATAATTTATCCAAAAAAATTAATATTAGGAAATAAAATTTTCCCAGCCCATGGATCACTTGGTTTTTCTATCCATTACTGCTATTGTATAAACCCTTAATTTAATATTAATTATACCTTCACCCCATTTCATTATTGGTTCATTTTCATTCATATTATAAATATTTTACTCATCACTAGTCATAATATCATTATATCATCAATGTTTTTTTATTGTTTCTTTGAGTTGTAGTTTGTTTCTATAATATTGAAAAAACCTTCATCATGGGTTATTCCATAATTACATATCTAACAGGTTTAATTTGGTTATATAAATTTATTTTTTTAATTCTTAATGAAATATCATTATCAATTAATGTTATTAGTGGTTGGTATTTATTAGGTTTCAACATAGATATATTTTAGGAATAACAATAAGATATATTGAGTTTAATAGAAAATAAATGTAGTAAACATATGGGTTTTATATATAATTTGATATGAGATATGATACCAGTTCATACATATGGTTTTTATTTAATCTTATACAATTCTAGAGTAAAATTTATCCCTATCTTATGATTGATTCTTATATACACAAAGTGTAATGATAATTAATCACTCAAAGTATGGCATTGAGTTATCCCTAACCAATGTACATCATATAGTATTACAGGCAGTGAAAATATTTTATGTATAAAAAGAGTGGGATTTTATATCAGGATATGGAATATTCTTACGAGAAAGAAAGTTCATTTTTTGTGTGGCATAATCCATGATGTATACTACAAAGAGTTTTATAATTTTTTTTGGTATAATAAAAGAGCATGTCTCAAATTTGGATTTCTATAACACATATGGTCAGATAAAATATTTTTCTTGAGAAGCCTCATAATTTAATACCTTTCATATTACATCAATAAGGATAGGGTAATTATTGGGTGGGTGGGTATAGATATGATCATGTTCATGGTTGATTTTAATCAAGTTTATATTTTTCCTCTCATTTTAATAGTATAACATTTATGCCCTGAAATGTTATTTAATAGAGGAATGTATAACCATACCTAAATAAGTGAAATGTCATTTTATTATATATTTTATGGGGTTAAAGTTATTTTATCATTCTATTTTTTGAATTCCATGTGATGTTTTCATATATCATGTTAGACTAAAAATGGCGAATTGAAAACATATGATTTTTAGAGGGGATTGACCCACTCCATGTCCCATTTTTTACTTGATGACATAGAAAAAGAGATCATATTTAAAGGAATGTGTGTATATAACAAAATCAGTGGATACATGTATTAATATATATATTTTTTTAATGAAGATCACATATGTTCCCATTATATCTTGGGTAACATTGATGATTTGTTATAGTCCATCATTTTCATACATAAATGAATTATTTAATTAATATTTATTAACATTGATATATTGGTACATGGATCTACACTATATAATATATTGAACAAGGATTTAGTTTTATAAATCTAAAAGGGCTACTGTAAATTTGTTTTATAGATTTTAAAAAATGAATTTTGGATGGATATTTAAAAGGTGATGTATATGATGTAATAATAGTTGACATAAATGAAGGCTTTCAAAATGATTATATAGATATATAAAAAAATTCATGAATATGGATTCAAAATTAATTATTTCAAGTATAATATAAGTTAAAATTAAACATATTTAAAGAATAATTAGAGTATGTGAGATATAAATAGAGATATGAATGAAAAACTGATATAAATATAATTAATTTTAGGAAATATCATAGCCGGTGATATGGTGATATCAACTAGTATGACATCAATTGAATAAAATGATTGTTATATACCATTGGGCATATTATTTTATATGATATGATGATATCATATTCCAATTCTAAAAGATAGTTGTAGAGTATGATTTCAATGTTCTATAAGTCTGTTTTTTTGTGAATAATTGTATTTTATGATTCACATTCATACTCTTTTATTGATAACTTTGTTTAATATTCTATGTTAAGGTTTATATAATGATCCAAATTTTATATCATTGATCATAACATTTCATATATTGAAACATATGGAGTTATCATGATTGAAGTTATGTGTTAAATAAATTAATCAGTTAAAGGGGATACAATAATTATAATTAGATTCATTGATTGAAAGTTATATAAAATTTATGTTAGTTAATTAAAGGATCTAAGAGAATCTAAAAATCCTATATAAATAGGTATAAGAACATTAAAATAGTGTTTGTGGTTCTTGTTTATTCTGCATGCCGAATCAATAATCTTTTTCACCCTATGATTTGAGAGGTAATAACTGGATGTGGGACTTTAGAAGGATCCCAAAAATGTTTTGGGTAATTAAGTTTATCCCATGTATAATCCATGATGGTGAGATCCTCTTAGCTTCTTCTCAATGAACTTCATTAAAATAGTGACTGATGAAGGTATAATCAACCATATTCAATGTATGTGACACACATGTCACTAAT
This sequence comes from Viscum album, assembly GCA_963277665.1. Taxonomy (NCBI): domain Eukaryota; kingdom Viridiplantae; phylum Streptophyta; class Magnoliopsida; order Santalales; family Viscaceae; genus Viscum; species Viscum album. The sequence goes on from OY728164.1 coordinate 1,189,837,209, forward strand.
TTTTGTTCATACATGGTTTTAGTTCATTAGGATGGTGACCTTGGGATCAAGGTTTATTGATTTCTTTAAATTAATGAATATTTGATATGTGATCCTTAACAACTCATCATCATCAACTCAAGAAAAAAATCTATAGTATAATGTTTTTTGAGCATAATCGAAATCCTATTTTATGAGATAGAGTAATGATTATGAGATAAATATATTTATTAATTTAATAAAAAACTATAGTGACCAAGATTCATTACCTCAAAATGTTCTTTTTATATCATTTGGGGATATTCAATCTCTTACTTTTAATTTAATTGAAACATGATTCATATTGATGTTGTATTTTCACTTGTCCTTGAAATCATATTTCTTTGTTTCTTTTTTCGATTTAGGGATTTGATATTAGGGTATAATTGATAAATAAAGAAACCTTACTCAATGACAGAGATTTTGTTTTGGAATGATTATGGATACATATAGGAGGCCTACTTATCCCATTGTGTCTTCAATCGATAACATTACATTGAGAAATGATTTTGATCTATTTTTGTTTGAATTTAATGTATTTCCCCAAAATCCCCTTTTATGAGAGATGGTGTTTTTCTTTATTGTTTATCATATGAGGTTTTTGATACTACAATTTTGTGGTAATGGATTTATAAAATCAATTCAAGGATATAGGATTCTAATTATCACTATGATGTGTAAAATATAATGGATTGAATCATGGTTTTTTCTAAATAATTAATCAACAGATTTATGATGACATTTAAAGTTTGTTTAATACATTTTTATATGTTTATTGGTGTATATGTATTTTAAGGAATCATATCATGTATTTTTTAAGGGCATGAGTGTATTACTAGAAATTTTATTTTATGGAATTTGTTGGTTGTATAAGTATTTTATTTTTAGGTTGTAATTATATTAAATATTATGATGATTCCAAATCAAGGAGTTAATAGATGCTTGGAAAAAGGTTTTTGGTTGGTGGATAAGTGTAATTAAGGGAACTCACATAATAATGGGATTAATGGAAGTCTTATTGAGTTTAATGTGGATAGTGTGGATTACTATTGAATTTTTAGGCCGTTTTAGTAAGATAATAATGATGTATAGTTGAAAACCACTCTAAGAAGAAGCTCCTTATTATTTTAAGTTTTTTGTGTGTATATAATATAATTATGGGCATGTAATTTGGTAAACATGGATTGGTATTTATTGCATCATTTTGTTTATAGTTTTACAATGGTCTGGGTTGATTATTATTAATATGTATTGATTTGATAATATCAACTTTCATGGGTAGGATTTTTTTTAAATATGGAAATGATCTACTTAGTTTCACATATATGGGGTACATGGGTAGTATACAAAGAACCATGCTAAGTGTTATTCTTATACATTAAATCTCTATAATGGTATATATAAAAATTCCATTATCGTTTCTTCAATTATAGGTTGAGTTTTGAGCATGTTGGATTACATGAGAAGATGAAAATTAATAGTTAAGATAAGTGGAGAATGGGATATCAGTATATTTCATGTTTTAAACATTATTATATATTTTATAATAGGTATTTTAGTATTGTTATATATATTTTATATTCATTTAAATTAATGGTTTCGATACGTACTATTTTCCAGGGATATAATAGTTATTTATATTAGTTTGGTAAATCATTACCCATAATACTTATTAATATTTGTGGGTTTTTATAGATCCTCAATGGTTGGAAAAAATAGTAAGGTTTGAGAAACATTTAAATTTACCTATGGTTTAGTTTGATATAATGATATGAGTTTATAAATTTCAAAATAGTATCAGTTTAGTCTAATGAGGGTCCGATATGAAAGGATAATTGATGTTTATAAACATTATAGGTATCTTATAATATGTTTTGATCAAAAAAATATTATTTAAAATGAGTTTCTATTGATGTTTGAGAATGATATATTTCATTTTCCATTGAATTATTTTGTTTTATTTGGTTTTTCTATGTGAGGTATCTTGGTCATAGTAGTGTGATATAGGTTATAAATATTTTATATAATATATATATATATATATAGATATTTAATGGAATATATGTTAATTCATATAATTGTTTTTATTCTTTTTTAATGATTGAATTTGTATGTAACACCAAAATATTTTTATGAAATATTTTTCTTAAAATAAATTTAATTCTTCAATAGCTTGAGTTGCATGCAACTGTGAGTTCAAAAAAACAACGAGACTCTATTAATATACAATTATAATTATAACCTAGACATTAATTTAATGATAATAAATATTAATAACTAATTTAATAAATAAATATAACTAAATATGAATATATTGTGTTCTGAAAATATGATCACACAATTTTTAGTAAAATCACAATATCTTTAAAAATAATTTTTTTTGGAAAAATGATTTTATTTTTATTTTTATGTGTGACTATTTATTCTTAGAAGTTATAGAAAATGGATTTGATAAGATGAATTTATTTTTTAAAAAATTAAACATGTTAAATTTTTTATTTTTTGAATATAATTAAGTAATATTGAAAATAATGATTTTTATTGATGAATGTATTTTTATTTTAAGGTATTTAAAATGTCAAATTATGATTTTATACTTTTATATATTAATTTTTTAATTTTAATTTAAAATAATCTAATTATGGGTTTTGAACAATATTTTTTGCATGAATTTATTATAAAACTTTTTATGTTCTTAAAGAGAATTTTTCTGAAAAACTGATTTTTAGTACCTTTACCAGTTTTATATCAAATTAAATTCTTAAATATTTGTGATTTAAATTTAAAAAAATGGACGTAAAATTTTGATTTAGTTGGTAAAAATTTAGTAAAAATTTAACAATTATTTTTTGGAAAATATTAATAGTAACCTTGGTAAATTTTATTACCATGGTAAATGGTAAATTGAGTATTTTAGGTTATAAATAAAATCATAAAGAAAATAAAATGACTCTAACACATGAAAAAAACTTATTGGAAGAATAAATTTCAACCCTTAACACCAAAGGATATAAATAAAATTGTTTAAATGACACTTTTCCATTAAAACTACATATATAATATTTAAATCAATAATGGTCACAAAATGTCACTTTCCATGTCTTTAATGTCCTTTATGTGTCCACATGGGGAAAGAGTTATGTTATGAATTAATATAAATGTAAAAGTTTATATTTATAAACATATTTTATGATATAAATTTATTTTTTAACTTTTGGATCACTTAGATGAAATTATAGTAATTATAATATATTATTTAATAAAAATTTAAAGATGTCACATTCATATTTTAAGTAGTATATTAATTTTTTATAGGGTTAAACAGATGATATATTTGACTATAAATATTATTTGAAAATCTAGAAGATTTTACTTCATCATGGTATTTAATTTTTTTTATTAAAAAAATAAGTATATTAAAAAACCACACAACAATAATGTTGTAATTATTTTATTAATGGAAATATAAAATAAATATTAATAAATGTATCAAAATAAATATAATTTGAGATAATTAATGTTATCAAGAAAATTCTAGATGTTCTTGACCTCATTAAGATATAATAAAATATTTTTTTTCTGTGTTATACTATTATCTATAAATTTTTAAAAGTCCAAATAATGAATATTTCCAAATTCGACACTAATGACATTTTATTAAATAATTTAAAATTAATAAAACTTCATTAAAAATAGAATTTTTTTTATTTTTGATGATTTTATAAATTTTAAATTTATGATGTAATTTAAACCACATAAATCAAAATACAAACCTTTTAATAGTGATCAATTTGTTACCTTGGTTAAAATTAAAATATATTAACTAAGGATTAATCGAAATGATAAGGTTTAAAATAATACTAAAACATCTCTAAAGTATATTGGTGGATGATATTGTAACCTAATATCACGTTATATTATAATCCATGTAATTTTTAGTTATTTGTATTGATATTGAATTTTTTATAAATTAACATTTTATTTTGAAATTACTAAAGTTCCACTCACCTCAATTATAAAAGGAAACCTCCCCCCTCACAAAATCACATCACATTGAGACTTCATTCTTGGCCATCCCTAAAATTTTCACTTTTAATCTTACCTATAGACATTCTAGAGGTTCCATATTTATGAAAATAACAACCCTACTCTTCTTAAGATCAGATCTAAAGTATGTTCTCCAATAAAGAGGTAATTGCCTTTACTGACTCTTTTATGATTATTTCTTTTTCTATATCCTATTAATGTGTTGTTTCAATTATATAGTAATAAATATTATGTTATCTATATTATATAATATTATTATGAATATGGAAAAACCATATTCTATAATTTATACATTCTATGTATAATGAATGTACAACGCATGCGTATGCACGACTTTCCGTCTCCACAGCGTAGTGTAATCTATTTTAATCACTGCATTATTTGGATTGGTATAATTATGGAAATAATATAATATATATATAATAATTATAACATGATATTTATTATTTTAAAAAATTTATACCATCCATTTCATTTCCTTTATACTATTAATGGTACGATATCATCACTCGTGCGTACGTACGACCTATCGTATCCATGATGCTATGTGATTAATTTTATATATTCATCCTTAAATAATGATTATATAAATGTATATAATTAATTAATATGATATATATTCAATAAATTACAGAAATATATCCATTGAAAAAATTTTGATACTTATATGAAAAAACATGTATAAGAAAATGAAGCATTTAACATCCCAAAAAAGAATAATAATGAAATATTATTAACAGGGGATAATATGATCATATATGATATCATAAGTATAAACATGGTTCTATAATAAGAAAATAACATTAATTAATCCATTATACATGATTTTTTGATACGTATTAATGAAATCAAACTTATGGTAAGGGTTAATTTCATGATCTCATTATTATATGAGATTGTATATATATATATATTTATGTATTTATTGGAGAATATTTATCTTACATGTCCATGATTAGTCAAAAATTTTCCAATTTTTTTACTATTCTTCTACAATTGATTAAAGTAATTTTTACACATGTGTAAATTTTTACTAATCTATTTTAAAGGAATATTTTTGTCGTTTTTATAATGAAGTACTTTTTGACTATTTGGAAAATGTATGAGAAGAATTTTTTATTAAAATATACGGAATTAATGTATTTTTAAAATTTATTGACTCTTTAATTCCATGAATAATCCATTAAATTATTACAAGGTTATTTTGAAATAAAATATTTTCTTTTAAAATTGTTTGTCATTTTCAGAAAATGAATCTTTTTCAAAGTAGAAAGGATATTTTCCTCAATAATTATTTTCAAATGATATCTAAAAATTATTTTATATCTAAGTTAAAATTATTTGATGTTACTTATATTTTAATTGGGATATTTTCAAGGTTATTATCCCTATTATTCATATGATTGTTTTATTTTTATAATGGAATAATAAATATGAAACCCATTTCTTTTATCTAGGTTACTTTATGATTTAACCCATTTTATTTCATGGGTTCTGATATGATGAATTTTTTTAGTTTTTTTGGAACACATATGTATGGTTTTCATTATGTAATGGGTGATAACTATATATCCAAAAAATGAATTAAGTAATTATTTTTATCTCATGAGATAGATAATACTAGAATGATAAATGATGTCAGTTTTGAAATATAGGTCTAGAACATGAAGTAAAGTTATTTCAATAACACAAGGCTAGAATGGGGAGTGAAACCAGTTTAGAAAAGGACTTTGTATGATATGATGGTCTTCACAGCGATCCTTGACTAATATGGAAATGATTTTATATACTTATGTGTATTCCACAATTTCATGTGTTACGTTATTATCTAATGAAATATTTTATTTATAAAGTTATATGATTTATCCCATGACATGATATCATGTTGTTTAATATATAGGATAAAATTTTGGAATGTTTTACTTACATTATTAGGTATCATCATTATGAGATGATTAATATATCCCCTATTTACCCTTACTGAGCATCTAAGATAACCATTTAATATGTTTATTTTCCTATGATATGATAAAAGGTATTAATTAAGATGTGTCAAATGGGGGTTATATTTATGAAGGAATAAGTGGGAGATAGTGCACATGTTTTATGAACCAGTTGTTTATATTTTTTAGTTTAAAAATACTCTAAACCTATATGGTTCTGGTGTTTTTTTCTATGTTATGTAATGAATATTATTCTATTCATATTTAATGTCAATGTTTGAAATGTATAGTCTATTACAGATGGAATCATAGTAGGGTTTAGTCACCCTTTATAAACTAGGATGATCAATCTTTATAATTATCCCTATTGGTAACTCTATGTAAAGGATACAATCATAGGGTTTGATAACGATCATGAATAACCTATAAATTAAAACTAAGGTGAAATAAATTGATATTTCATAAGTAATTTATTGTGATTATGTTATTTTCCAATAATCATTAGTGTTTTTCACACTATGATTTTTGGATTTTGTCAGTGGTTGAACCCTAAGGAACCTTGTTAATGTTTAATGTGGTAGAAAATGCAACAATTTTCCTCCTTATAGACATAATGTTATGGAATATGAAATGAAAAATATTACTGGTATGATCATTTTTTTTCAATCTATAAGTCAGTTTGGACTTCAAAAAAATCAAAGGAACAATATCTTTTTGATTCCTTTATGAGACAACGTCCACCTTTTATTAGTGGGTATTCTGATCAACAAGTGGCTAAACAATGGATTAGTATAAATGAAATGATATTTTCCATTCTCTATTTTCAAGAACATGAGAAAGTAATTTAGGCAGTCTATCATTTATAAGGTAAATTCGATCAATTGTAGAACCACTTCTAGAATACCTGGAAAATGGATGAAATTAAATCCATGGAATAATATGAGTTCAAGAACTTATTTTTTAATAAGTTCATTCCTCATATTCTTTTAACATGGATGGACAAAGTGTTCCTCAAGCTTAAGGAAAATGATGATGAATATGTGTATACCTAAAAATAATATTTAACAAGATATGAAAGGTATGATTCTAGAATTTTCATTCAACCTAAGAGTAAGGTTGATCAATTTTTCAGCAGCTTAAAACTTGTTTTCAAAGAGAATTTTCCATAACGGATTTCATTAGCTATGAGGAAGTCAATCAATGTGATTTTAAGGTTGATATGTATATTGGAGTGACCCATAAATCTTATGGTATTGAAAAGAAGATAAAAATGGAATTTAAAGAAAAATAAAAAACCATTGTGAAAGGAATATGAGAATTTGTTTATTATCATTGTGTGGAAAGAAACATGGTGTAAATTATACTACGAGGAATAGTAAATATTTTAAGTGTGGGTAAGAAGGTCATAAGTAAATTTACTACCAAAGTGATGGGAAAATGATAACTAATGATAAAAAAGAAAAAATGATACATAGAATAAACCACCCATTCTTTAATGTTACAAGTGAAAGTAAAATGTGAATTATGCTATTTGATTCCCTAATATAAAGATTAATGATGATGATCGACATCATAAAACTCTTAAGGACAAATAAAAAGGAAAATTTAATGAGACCATTACTAGATATGTGGAGTATGATTATTAAGTTTTGAAAGGTATAATTACCATCCACTCTAAATCATCTAATGTTTTATATGATTCTGGATCCACCCAATCTTTTATTTAAAAATAATTTTCTAAGGGTCACCATATTACCTCAACAATTTGATATTTAGTTATCTATAAAATATTATAATGTAATACTGGTTTCATCACAATATTATAATTATTCCTTGGTTGAATTTTGTGGGAAAGTGACTCCTACAAATATTTTGATCCTTCCTTTAGTTGAGTTTGATGTGATTCATGGAATAGATTAGATTTCACTATATGGAACTCATATCAATTTTTAAGGAAGTAATGTGACACTTCATATTCTGAATGAATCAATGATTATCTATTGATAAAAAGATAAATATGAACTTTAAATGGAAAGTACATCCATTGTGTGAGTATTAATTTCTATAAAGGAAGTTTTTTGATAATAGATTATTGGGTAGAAACTCACCATTAAGTATACACTTATTATATGAGAGTTTTCTGATGTCTTTATAGAATAATTTCCAGTGCTTCCACCAAATCTTGATGTTGATTTTTGAATAGATATCAAACCAGGTGATTTTTCAATTTCAAATAATCCTTATAGAATGACCTCAATTGATTTTCATGAATAGATAAAGAAACTCCATGAGAATTATGAAAAGGGATTCATACACCCAAATTCAACACATTGGGTTGAACCTATTCTATTTGTTAAAAATAAATATGGATCAATGAGAATCCACATTGATTATAGATAGCATAATAGGATTACTATCAACAAATAATATCCTCTACCATGTATTGATGACTTATTTAATCATCTATGTGGGGATGAATACTTTTCCAATATTGATCTTCATTCTAGATATAATCAAATAATGATCAATAAAGATGATATACCCTAGACTATGTTCCTTATAAGGTATGTACACCACGAATCTATAGTAATGCCTTTCAGTATTACTAATTCCCCCCACTATCTTCATGGATTTATTGAATAGAGTGTTTAGAGACTATCTTGATCTATTCATGGTAGTCTTTATAGATTATATTATAGTATATTCAACGATTAAGGAAGTAAATGAGATTAACATGAGGATTTTAATGAAGACATTATAAAAGGACAAGATTTATGAAAAAATTCACAAGTATAAATTTTGGCTTAGAAAGTTTCTTTTTTGGGTCACATAATCTCATGAGTGGGAATATCTATGGATCTGACAAAGAAAAAAGGTATTGATCATTTACCTAGACCGACAATCATAACTGATATCGAAAGCTGTCTTTGTTTGATTGGATATTATATATGTTTTGTGAAATATTTTTCATGATTTTTGAGTTGAATCACCATGTTGACTCAGAAAGGATTTAAGTTTATTTGAATGGATGAATGTGAATATAATTTCAATGATCTAAGAAGAAGGTTATTCATTGAACTTGTACTCATACTACCCTATAATAGAGAGAGGTTTGTCATATATAGTGATGCATCCATGAAGGGGATAATATGTTTTCCCATGAAAAATTATATTGTGATAGCTTGTGCCTCATGAAAATTAAAAATCCATTAGAAAATTTACCCAAACCATGATTTGGAGTTAACTGTGGGTATATTTTCATTAAATATATGGAGGCATTATATTTATGGATAATGGTGTGATGTATATACTTATAAAAAAATATTAAATTATATTTTCACTCAAAAGGGGATGAATATGCCCCAAAGGAGATGATTGGACTTTATTAAATATTTTGACATCTGAATACATTAACAACATGAGAAAGAAACCAAGGTGGTTGATGATTTGAGTAAAAAAGGCAATGCTAACCTATCAATGATGAGTATCACAAAAGATCCAATATTTATGCATTTGGAAAGAATTTATGTGGGAATCATAAAGGATGGGGAGAAATATTATCTCTCTAAAATTAATGTTCAACCATCTAAACAATTAAAGATTAAAGAGGTGTAGAAGGAGGATGTAGAGATGAGAATGAAGGTGATAAAAGTTCATGGATTCAACCAAGATTTTAATGTAATAACAAGATTTAGGAAAAATGTTTGTATCCAACCCATACCAGAATTAAAGAAGGAGCTATTGGATCTTTCTCATAGTTCATCATTCTCTATTTATCCTAAACTAAAAAATATATATATGGACCTAAAAGAGTATTTATAATGGGATGGAATGAAGAAATGTATTGTAGAATTTGTTACTCAGTGCTCAGTTTTTTAGAATGTTATGGATAAGAGACAGAAGTCTAAGGGGATGTAAAATCCATTACCCATACCTATATAGAAATAGGAAACCATCACCATGGAATTTGATGTTAGAATTTCTAAGATATCTGAAGGTCATAATTCCATATGGGTTATATTTGACTATCTTACAAAGTTGGAACACCTCATTTCTATCAGATAAAATTTATATTTGGATCATATTTCCAAAATATATATTGTATAAGTGGTATGTTTTCATGGAGTACCACATTACATTATATTTGATCGGGATCTGAGGCTCACCTCAAAGTTCTGGACAAGTTTTTAGAAGGATCTAGAGACATATTTAAGTTTCAGTACTTCTTATCATCCTTAAACATATGGAAAGTATGAGAGAAAAATTCAAACTCATGAAGAGACGATGAGAGATTACTCTATTGATTTCAATTGTAGTTTGAATCAAAACCTGTTTTTTGTATAATTTTATAACAATAATAGATTTCACTCGAACATTTAGATGGATCCTTATGAAGACCTCTATGGTAAGAAGTGGAGAACACAAAAAAGCTGGAATGATGTTGGGGAAAGAAAGATATTTGGACCTGATCAAGTTGAGGAGATGATTGAGAAGGATAGATCTTTTCAACAGAACATAAGATAATCGTATAGATGCAAAAAAGAAATGCTAAAAATTCATGAAAAGACATATAGTATGAAGTGGGTGATAAGGTATTTCTATGAATTTATCCCTAGAAGAGAGTGATGAGATTTTTATACAAGGGAAAGTTATTACCTAGGTATATCTATCCATTTAAAATTCTAGATCTTTTTGGTAAAGTATGATATATATTGGACCTTCCACTGAATCTCTATCAACATCATGGTATGTTCCATGTATCACTCCTAATAAGGTACATACCTAATCTTTAACATGTAATAATCTATGAATTCATACCACTAAATAAATATCTTTCTTACAGAGAACAACGAATAGATATTCCTGATCATAGAGAAAAAATTATACGAAAAAGACCACTTTTTAGGATAAAGTTTTATAGTGGAACCACAAAGTTGAGGAAGCCACATGGTAACCAAATTATTTGATGAGGAAGAGGAATCCACATATTTTTGTATCAAAGTGATAAATATTTTGGTAGAAATTAATTTTAATCAGGGTATAATGTAACACAAATATATTTTTATGAAATATATCTATTTAAATAATTATAATACATCAACATCTTATATTGCACGCAACCATTAGTTTATACAAACCGAGATACACTATTAGTATACCATTAACATTACAACCTATAAATTAATTTAGAAATAATAAATTTGAATAAATAATATATGAAATAAAAATAACTCACTATGAATGCATAAAGTGCTTAAAATTTATCACATATTTTTTAGTAAAATCACTTAATTCTTTAAAAATACATTTTCTACAAAAATGAGTTTATTTTTATATTTATGAGTGAATATTTATTTTTATAAGTTTTTGAAAATGTATTTCAAAAAATGAATTAATTTTTTTAAAAATAAATCCTGTGAAAATGTTAGGGAAATTAGGTCAAATTCCCTAATAGGGGGGGGGGTGAATCAGGGTATTAAAGATTAAAAAAACTACCCCTTCAGATCTTGTTTTATCATTAAACAAAACACACTTCTCACTTTCTCTCATAGAAATATATTAAAAAAATGAAATAATGCACAGGGAATAATTATTTTACTTGGTTCACCCTCACTAGGATACATCCAAGGAGCATAAAATAGTGACGTACTGATGTACCAAATCCAATAAATCTCGCTTCCAATTACAAGGTTTGATCTTGATCACTTATATGCCCAAGATCACTACCATTACATGATTTTGGGTCTGATTACTAAATTCTCAAGGGCCACTCATTATGTCTATTTATATGACTCACTACTGGGGGAAAGGATCACTATATTTCTCTTTATTCTCTTAGTAATTTTGAAAGGTATCCACTCACAATTTGTGAATTTTTAGGTCCATTCATTTTCATGAAACCCTGCATCATCCTTGTAGGTAGATGCTTTTTTGAAATCCATTTTTCACTGGTAAATGAAATACACTTTTCTACATATTTTTATCCAGTGAAAATTTATTTTGAAAAATATTTAAGTCCCTTTGAGAACCACCTACTTCCTCTTTGAACAACACTGCACCGTGTAGTGTGTATACTTCACAAACCACCTCCTCTATGAGCTAACTCCACTTTTTCTGCTGCATTCGACCTCCACGTACTATCTCTACAAACCAATTTTGTAGACATCTTCCATGTACTGCTTCCGCTTGGGTGGAATTACTTGTGGAATACTCCTTTAGTGGTCCACTTCTTCTCCTTCCTCGAAATCCTACTCGCTAACTATTCCATCCTCTATAGAATTCTCCCTCATGGACTACATTCAGATATAACCAAATTCTTGGAGAAAAGATGTTTTCTTATGAAAAATTCTACATGTAATTAAGGTATTAGTGCTCCTTATATAGTAAAATATATCCTCAAAATCCTCTAATCCAAGATTTAACCAAATCTTTAATATGGTAATGCCTTCACCATGCACTTCTCCTTCCCCAAAATACTTCCCTACTTGGTTCATGTACTACCTTTCATCCCTCACAGAGGCCCAAATCACTGTCTTGTTTTCACTAAAAACAAGTCATACCATGTACCATTATCTTTAAGCATACCTTTGTCCTCCCACCGACTACAGGCCTCCCCGTGAACCATTTTACGTTCACGATCCTTGTATTGTGCTTCGTAGCCTGCAAAGCACTGCTATGCGAAAACCTTCATTTGTCGAAATTACTTATTCATTATGCATACCACCTTTCATGGTCTACAAAAGGTCTTTTATGATCCAAGAAATGTGATCCACTTTGAGAAAAACATTTCCTTTTCCGAACAAAAACTTACACTTTTGAGACCCAAAAATTTGGAAAACATAATGAAACTGTGCCACCTTAAAAACCTACTTCAACAGACACCAACCATACTCATTAGTGGTAATCTTCTATTTTCAAAAAACATAACCACCCCATAAACATAAGTAAAGGACACCTTGAGTTATTTTTTCGCAACACAAAATTATCTTAAAATTACTTTTTATATTCTAAAAACATTTATAGAATAGTTAAAATACATATTTTTATTCAAAATTATATTTTTCTTTTAAGGACTTTACAAGGTAATATTATGTTTTTAAAAGTTTTAAATTTTAATTAGTTCATTGTGATTAGAATATTCCAATTATTTTTTTTGAAAAATATTTTATACACTAATTTATTATAAACACATATTATGTTTTCAAAAGTTTTTTTGTTTATGAAAAACTATTTTTCATGGAATTTTACCACTATCATATCAAATTATGTTTTGAAGATTTTATGTTTTTAATTTTAAGAAATTGATAAAAAATTTGGATTCAGTAGGATCCAAATTTTTAAATTGTTCCTTTTTAATTTCTGGCTAATATGAATAGTAACCTTTGTGAATTTGTTTGCCACTATAAATGGTAAATTTATTAATTTCGGTTAAAATTAAAATTTCAAAGATTATAAAATAACTCTAACACATGAAAAATATTTATTGGATGAAAAAACATAAATTCATAATTCTTAAATATTTAAATAATGTGTTTTAAAAGACATTTGTCCTTGAAAGTGACTTATATAATATATAAATCTATGAAAGTAAGAAAATGTTATTTTCTTTCTCTTTAATGTCCTTTATGTGTCCACATGGGGAGAAATTTATGTTATGAAAGAATATGACTATAAATATTTATGTTGATAAATTATTTTTCATGATATGGATTTTTTTATCTTTTTAGGTCACATGGATGATGTTGTAGTATTTATAATATTTTATTTAATAAGTTTTTTAAAAGGACGGGGATGACGCCTCGTTTATTATTAAATCAAATAAAAGAACTATTTTAAATACTATATCATTTTTTATAAGTTTACACAAAAGATATATTAAACTATAAATATTATTCTGAAATATAGAATACTTATCTTTGACTTGGTATTTTAATTTTAATTTTAACTTTAAAAAAATAATTATATTAAATAATTACACAACACTAATGTAGTAATTATTTTATTAATGAAAATATGAAATAAATTTAAATAAAAATATTAAAATAAATATAATTTGAGATAATTAATACGATAAAATAATTTTCAAGATGACTATGACTTAATAGGAATATAAATAAATATTTTCTTCAATGTTAACCTATTATCATGATATTTTTCAAATTTCACATAATTAATAGTGTCAAAATTGAAACCAATGACATTTTATAAAAATAACATTTTATTAAATTACATAAAAAATAAAACATCGTTAAAAATACAAGAAACATTTTATATGGTATAAAATATTACAATTTTTCATTTATGATTTAATTTACATCAATTTAGTAAAAAATTACAACCTCTAATATTTACAATGTTTTTTTCCTTAATTAAAATTAAAATAGATGAATTAAGAATTAATAAAGATGATAAGGTTTAAAATAATTCCAAAACTTTTCTAAATTCTATTGGTTGATGATATTATTAACATTTATTATCTTATTTTTAAATAAATGGCCTTTTAGAGGTATTTTAATTCATATTTATTTATTATAAATTAATAGTTTTTCTAAATTCCCAAAATGACACTCACCTCAATTATAAATGGGAACCTCCTCCCTTAGGTTTTCACTTTCCATTAAGCCTTTAGGATATAAAATACCATGAAAATTTATCTTCTAAATTTACAAAGAAACATTATAGAGGTTATCTAATTCTCAAAAGACCGACCCTAGGGTCCCTAAGAGGAGATCTGAAAGAAGTTATCCAAAGAAGCGATAATCATATGTACCGACTCTTTCAATATAATTTCCTCTTCTACTTACTCTTAATTGGTTGTTTGCATTATAAAGTAACAAAACCTATATAAAATATATTCATAGATGTTATTATTAAAATGGAACAACCATATTCCACCTGTTACCCATCCTAAAAAAATTAATGCACCACATATACATACGTACAACTAACCGTCTCTACGTCATGGTGTAGTATGTTTTTTCATCACTACTTTATTTGGATGGGTATAATGATAGAAATAATATATATATATATATATATATAATATAGTTATAACATGATATTTATTCTGATAACAAATATATACCAACTTTTTTTCTCTTTATTTTATTATTAAATGAATGATACCGTCGCTCGTGCATACGTATGACCTAACATCTCCATGACATGATGCAATTCATTTTACATATTTATAAATCAAGAATGATTATAAGACTGTATATAATTAATAAATATGATATAAATTCCATAAATTATGGGAAAATATCATATTCATAAGAATTGGTTCTTATACAAAAAAACATGAATAAGAAAAAAATGAAGCAATTAACCCCTGAAAGAATTATAATAATTAAATATTATTAAAATGTAATAATATGATCATATATGATATCATAAATATATATATGGTTCTAGAATATGTTAATAAAATCATTTAATCCATTATACATGAATTTTCTATATGTATGAAGGAAATCCGACCTAAGGTAATGGTTAATTTTACAATCTCATTATTATCTGAGATTTTTTATACATAAGTATTTACTGGGGAATATTTATCTACAATGTCAACATTTCTTCAAAATATATTCCAAAATATTTCTATTATTTTTTTTTTAAAAAATTTAGAGTAATTTTTAATCATGTCTAAATTTTTAGTAAACGCTTTGACATGAATATTTTTGTCGATTTCCTAAGGATGTATATTTTGACATTTATGGAAAAATTATATGAAGAATGTTTTTGAACTTTTATAGAATGAATGGTTTTTTATGATATTTTAAATCCTTATTTCCATGATTCTTACCTTAAATTATTAAATATTTATTTAAAATAAAATGTATTCTTTTAAAATTGCATGTTATTTTAAGAAAATAAAATGTTTTCAAAGTAGAAAAGAAAATATTTTTTTCTAAAGAATTATTTTTAAGTGATATCAAAAAAATATTTTCAATGTAAGATAAAATTATTTGATACTACATATGTTTTAATGGGTATATTTTTCAATGGTGATATTAGTATAATTCCTATATTTGGTTTATGTTTATAATGTAATGATAACTATGAATCAAATTTCTTTTCTATGGGTTACATTTTTATTGAATTATCTTTATGAAACCCATTTTGTTTCATGGATTTTTATATGATGAATGATTTATATTCTTAAGGCACACATATGAATGGTTTTCATTATGTGAGTGGTGGGACCTATATATCCCTAAAATTAATTGGGTAAATAATTATATCTCATGAGATGGAGATGACTAGAATAATTAATGATCTTGGTCCAGTAATACATATCTGGAATGAGATGTAAACCTGATTCAGTAATATAGGGGTGGAACAGGGAGTTAACTCAGATTAGTAATGGACTTCATCTTCTATTATGGTCTTTACAGTGAGTGTTGAGTAATATAAAATTGATTTTCTATACTTATGTGTATTCCAAAATTTCATGTCTTATGTTATGATCTCATGAAATATGTTCTTTATGATCTTCAATGACTTATACCATGATATGATATCATTTTATTTTATATAAAGGATAAGATTTCCAAATTTATTTATTATATTATTATGTATAATGATTGTAATATGATTAATATCTCCCTTTTTTACCCTTAAGGAGAAGCTGTGATAACATTTTCTTATGATTATTTTCCCAAAATATGATAAAATTTATTAATTAAGATGTGTCAATAGAGGGTTATAGTTATGAAGGGATAAGTGGGACACGATACTGATGTTTTATGAACTAGTTGTTTGAATTTTCTAGGTTCCAAAGACACTTAACTATGTGATTATAACATGGTTTTTATATGATATTTAAAGAATATTCATATATTTAAATTTAATATCTACATATGAAAAGTATGGGCCATTATAGTTGGAAATAGAAAAATGGATTGAATCTTAATTTTTTGTTAAATTTCTATATAAGGGATTTTATTTACAATTATAATTAGTGTGATGTTATTAAAAGAACAGATTTTTAAATTATTCACATGGATATAGAAATTAATTTTTTATTTTTATAATTTCTATTCATGGGCATGGATGATTTTATATTTTAGTGTCTTATATATGTGACATCCCACACTTACATGACCATGCCACTAATATATAGCACCTAATTTACTCAGGTGAGTTCCCTAATTCCTAGTAGCTGGTTAGTATCACTAATGATCTATGAGTATCGCTTGGGTAAGAATTTATCATAAAAATTATCATTATAATAGAAATAAATATAATAAATCCTGGAAATATTAATACCTATAAATACGTTCCATCATCATTAATAAACAATAATACTTCATCATAAAAATTCTTTATGATAACATATAGCCACACAATGAATTAACAGAACCAATATAGATTGGGAATAAAGAAATATATCTAATAAAACATAAATAATAATATCTATCTACATAAAAACAATAAATTTAATCTAAACCTTCATTATAATGTAACATAACATAAAATTACATATATAAAAGTCATTTATCTCTCCATACAATAACATGTATAAATTCCATACACACATGAGGCATATATATATAGGTCATGAGAAATAATATTATTATAAACCATTATCATCCCCACTAATTTTTTTGGATAATATTGTATTATTATTTAAGCCTTTTTCAGAATTAAAATATTTCAACAAATTATAAACAATACTCATTATAAAATGTCATGTGCTTTCTAAACATCCTCAATGCAATAAATCCCATCTTCATTTAGTGTTAGTAATTATTTAGAAGGTTGATCAATAAATTCCATTTATAAACTCATGAAAACCTGAAAGAGCGCTGTCATGGGCACCCTCAAATGATTAGTGTGATTTTGGGGTACTTAGGTGCAGCAGATTGGCTGACCAAGGTCGTCTCTCAAAGGAGGAAGTGAATTAAAACAACTTTTCAGAGGTATTCTAGAAATAAAATTAAAGAGAATAAAAACACTACTTGAAATGATGGGGTGTGGTTGTTTATAGTTTATAAAACTTGAAGAAGTTTTCTGGAAGAAGATTGCATTTTTTTTGTTTTTAATTTTGAAATGAAGTTTGATTAAAAAGACACAACAAGAAGATGTTTTTTTAGAAAATATTTTAAAATGAATAATCGATCTAACTCTACCTCTTAAATAAATTATTTATCATTATAATTTAAATTAACATCCACTTAATTATGACCCCTTAACTTGTTAACCCCCAAACCCTACGAGAATTAACCTTACCACAAAGATGA
This sequence comes from Viscum album, assembly GCA_963277665.1. NCBI lineage: Eukaryota > Viridiplantae > Streptophyta > Magnoliopsida > Santalales > Viscaceae > Viscum > Viscum album. Next base: position 1,189,855,462 of record OY728164.1, read on the forward strand.
AGTCAATTAAACCCTAGGTTATCTTCGGAACATGTAATCGTAGCACCCTACTTTGATTGATGTTATAAGGTTAGATTATGGTCAGTTGTAAATTAAGGCAAATATCCATTCTGGAAATGAGGATGAATTGTGTTTAGGGATTATATTTGAACTCTACAAATTTATCCCGTATGGTCTTGTATTACAAATTAAGATCGTGCTCTCACAATTTACACAAAATCCCAACCTCGCGTGTTTTTGTGTTAATTGTTCAATTGCTTGATTAGTTTCTTACAATTTAAAAACAAAATTCATGGATCATATTAAGTGAATTACATTATCTCAATGATTAAAAATAATTAAATGAAGAGGGTAGAAGATAGATCGATTACTAAAAGACTACTTTTCTATGGGTGGCGTAATCATCGTAGAAGCATTTTGCATGTGCAAAGGTTTATAATGGGTATAACCAAATAATGATTCTACTAAATAATTCCAACCCAATTAGGAATATTAAGAGAAGAATAGATTTAAACAAAACAGAAGAAAATATGATGAATAAAAGAAGATCAAATATGTTTATTACACAAATGAAAACATTACAAAATGAAGAAGAGAAGGAGGCTTCGATGAGGGGATCCTTGCTTCAAGAGATACCCCTCTTACAATGGTTGGAGAATTTGGGTGAAACAAATTCTACTCTGCCTCCAATATCCTAATTCACGTCCCAAACCCACCAAATGATAAAAAAAATCAATTTATAGAGTGGTGGGGAGGCTAGGTTCAAAGTGGTTTCAAGTGTGAATGGGGAATCTCGGCCAAATATTTTAGTCCAACTTTCGACACCAATTTGGCCACCAAAATGCATGAATTTTCCAGCCGTCCAGCAGGATAATATGTGATAATATGGGTACTCTATCTCATCTAATTTTTTTGTCTCAATCCAATCCCATATGAAGGAGTTATGGGCGAAATACATAAGATTTTCCATTCTGACGTGTCCATCCCACCTTTGACTTTATGTCCCAATTACTCCATCCAGATGCATTATTTTTATCAAGTTTCCTGAATAAAAGTTTTATCCCATGAAGTAGGAAACATATTTACAAAATATTAAGTTCAGATAATTCAGATAAAAATATTTATGATTGAAATACTACAGTGATTTTGAAAGGGTAAAACTGGAATTTTCATCAAATATTCAAATGAATGATCTAATCCCAAATACTTTCTAATTGAACATATTTAACTCAATGTGAGGAAATTATATCATTTATTATCAATAAAATATTCAATAAAATAGTGTTATATCAACTCCCCCACACTTACCCTTTTGCACTCCTGAGCAAAACCTCATATCAAGTAAACTCAATATCAAATCAAAACCAATTTTAAAACACATATCCTTGAGATCAAACAATTACACACCAAGAAAAAAAATATATCATGCCTCATAAAAAACCATTATTTCAAGTTCTTCATTTATATCATTCAATATATTTCCACTTTATTTATCCTCCCATGCACAAAACACTTACCGTGCTTAAATTTTCTCTTATCACACAAATATCATTTTTTTGCAATGTCTTTCTCATCCAAACTCATACAAGGGTCACCATAGGCTTGATAAATTACTAATTCTCCACCCGATGTGAGTCAAGGATGTATGTTTATCATGAGGACTTTTTAGGGTTGTTCTGTGGATTTTGTTTGGTAGTATTTAGATGTGAAAAATTCTGAGGCTGAATGAGGAGGGCTTGACTCTTTTTGAAGCAAAATTGCATTAATATAATTTTTACTTAAATATGGTCTTCTACTCAATCCCCATAGTATCAATTCAGCTCCATCATCATGAAAAGTCATGAAAAATTTACACTATTCATCATTTCAGCATAAAAAATGTCAATCTTCTCAAACATGATTTTCTTGAAAGCTCCAGATAGGCATAACTTTCCACCTCAATTAGAAGCTCCAGAAAAGGCACAACTTCACTTGTCATGAAAGATCCAGAAAAGGCACAACTTTCAATATAATTACTTTCTTCAGCAGCAAACACATATCTTCAGAATTTAATTTTCCACCCAAAGTATCAAAGAATGTGGTAGCACAACACAAGATAGATTCCCCCACACTTAAGCTCAACTATATTATGCAATTTCACTTCAAGAGTTGGTTGGATAGGGAAAATTGGCTTGTAATGTTGCTAACCTAACAGGGTATGCATGGATTCTTAGGGCTACAAGGATTAAATGTTCAAGGTAGACCATTATAAAAAAGGATTATTAGAAATAGGGGCTTTAATACCAAACAAATTCCTCAATCATTTAAACATAAGTACCTCAAACCCTCAAGTTTTGACAGGAATAGATCAAATTATGGTTAAATCAAGCATGGTTTGGTTCTCTCAAGAAGTGAGATGAATGTAAAGAATATAAAAATAATGGTTCTGAAGCCTCACAGGAAAGTGATTTCAAATATAATGACAGTGAGATGTGGCATGAGATTCGAAATTCAGTGTACTTTTCATGAAATTACTAAATATTTGAACTTGAAACAAAGTCATTTCAGCATTAATTTAAGCTTAGTTTCAAGGGATAAATTGTTTCACTCATTGATATGAATTTAAAAATTGTGATGATAATCATTTCAGCTCAAAAATTTCAAAAACACAAAGAAAATTGAAAAATAAACACACAAAATTTTAAAAGCACACAATTTTTTTTTGTTTTTTTTAAACAGGAAAACAATTGAAATTACTAAACTAAAAGGTTCCCTCACCCACACTTAAAATATTGAATTGTCCTAAATGTGAACCCATGAGATGATATATGCACATGAAATGCAGAATTTTTAAATAGTAAAAATAATATAAAAGTGAAAGGGTTAGGAATAGCCTGATGTGCTCAAGTGATGATGGGGTCATGCAGTGTGATAAAATCCACTGCATTAGTAGGAAGTCCCTCAATGTATCTCTTCAAACGTTGCCCATTGACTGTAAAGCTCCTTCCTGTGTCCTCTTGTGTGATCTACACTACACCATAAGGAAAAACATTAGTCACAACATAAGGACCTAACCATCTGGAATGCAACTTACCAGGCATAAGCTTTAGTCGTGAACTATAGAGAAGGACTTTCTCCCCAACATGAAACTCCCTTTGTTGGATCATTCTATCATGAGCTGCTTTTGATATTTCCTTGTAGAGGCTTGAGCTCTCATATGAAGACAATATAAACTCCTCAAGTTCTTGAATTTGCAGCTTCCTTTAGATTATAGCTTGGCCCAAATCCATGTTGCATTTCTTTATAGACCAATAAGCCCGATGCTCAACTTCCACGGGGAGATGACACGCTTTCCCAAAAACAATCCGAAACGGTGACATACCAATGGGTGTCTTGTATGCTATCCTATAATCCCACAATGCATCATCCAAGCGCTTTCTCCAATCCTTCCTATTTGGATGCACGGTTTTCTCCAATATTTGTTTCAACTCACGATTTGAAACCTCAGCCTGGCCATTTGTTTGGGGGTGGTATGGTGTTGATGTTTTGTGTGTCACCCCATACTTCCAAAGGAGGGAAGAAAAATTCTGATTGCAGAAGTGTGTCCCTTAGTCACTGATGATGGCCTTTGGTACTCCAAACCTGCAGAAAATTTGAGTCTTGACAAAATCCACTACAACATGAGAATCGTCAGTCCTGGTGGCCTTGGCCTCCACCCATTTACTCACATAATCGACAGCAACAAGGATATACAAGAAACCAAATAATCTAGGAAAAGGTCCCATAAAATCGATTCCCCAAATGTCAAAAATCTCACAGAATAAAATGGTTTATTGGGGAATCTCGTGTCTTTTTGAAATGTTTCTAGTGTGTTGGCAACGAGAGCATGATTTACAAAATACATGCGAATCATGGAATAAGATAGGCCAATATAATCAAGAGTCTAAAACTTTTCTAGCAGTATGTTGGGGTCCAAAGTGTCCACCACAAGCAAGTGTATGACATAAATGCAAAACAGACTCAAACTCATGATCAGGAACACACCTCCTAATGACTTGGTCACTACACATGCGCCAGAGGTAAGGATCATCCCACACATAAAACCTAGACTCAATTTTTAATTTTTGGACTTGATGTTTCTTTAAATTTGCAAATATTTCATATGAAATAAGGTAATTAACTAAATCTACATACCAAGGATGCGTACCTGAGATGGAATAACGATGCTCATCGGGGAAAGTGTCCCGAAGTGGTATATGGTCCAAGGTGTCATCCTATAGTGTGTGAGTAATCCTACTCATGTAGTCCGCCACCATGTTTTTTGACCCCCTTTTTTCCTTTATCTCAATATCAAATTCCTGAAGAAGGAGAATCCATCGGATCATCCTGGGCTTTGCATCTGGCTTCTTCAAGAGGTAACTCAGAGCTGCATGGTTAGAAAAAACAACTACTTTAGAGCCCAATAAATACTAACGGAATTTATCTAAAGCAAATATGATAACAAGAAACTAATTTTCCGTGGTTTTGTAGTTTGATTGGGCTGAATCCAGTTTCCTAGATGCATAGGTGATCACATGTGAACGTCCCTCCACCCTCTGAGATAAGACATCTCCAACCGCGAAGTTAGAGGCGTCACACATAATCTCAAAGGGAATCTCCCACCGTGGGGGCTGTATGATAGGTGGAGTGGTCAGACACTTCTTTAGCTCATTAAAGGAAGTCCTGAAAGAATCATCAAAATTGAAATCAATATCTTTTTGAAGCAATCGAGTTAAAGGTAGAGCGATCTTACTAAAATCTCTGATGAAGCATCGATAAAATCCATCATGTCTAAGGAATGAGCGAACATCACGCACACATGTAGGATATGACAGGGATGAAATAATGTCTACCTTATATTTATCAACTTCAATGCCATGTTGTGAGACTATATGACCTAAGACAATTCCCTTTTCGACCATGAAATGACATTTTTTAAAATTTAAGACCAGATTCTTCTCAATACAACGATGAAACACATCACCCAAAATAGAGAGACATTCATCAAATGAGGATCCATAAACTGTAAAATCATCCATAAATACCTCCATGTAGGTCTCAATGAAATCTGAGAAAATACAGACCATGCATCTCTGGAAGGTACCTAGGGCATTACAAAGTCCAAATGGCATCCTTCGGTAAGCAAAGGTACCGAATGGGTAGGTGAATTTCATCTTCTCCTGGTCCTCTGCTGCAATGGGAACCTGGAAATAGCCAAAAAATCCATCCAAGAAACAATAGTGTGTCTTCCCAGCTAGTCTCTCAAGCATCCGATCAATAAATGGGAGGGGAAATGGTCTTTGCGATTGGAATGATTTAGTTTCCTATAATCAATACACACACGCCAACTGTTTTGTACCCTCATTGGAACTAACTCATCATTCTTATTTTTAACAATAGTAACACCACTTTTCTTAGGCACAACCTGAATAGGACCTACCCACTGAGAATCTGAAATGGGATAGATTATACCTGCCTCGAGCAATTTTTCAACCTCTTTTTTAACAACCTCCAGAAGGGTTGGATTGAGTCTCTTTTTTCATTTCCTCACCGGTTTAGCCCCATCCTCCAAAAGAATCCTATGCATGCAAATGGAGGGGATAATACCCGATATGTCAGCCAAGGTCCACCCGATTGCCCTGATGTTCTCCTCAAAAGATTCAAAAGTTTTTCTTCATGTTCAAAATGGATATTGTTAGAAATTATAATAGGTAATTTTCCACCACTTAATAAGTATGAGTATTTGATATTTGGTGGCAATGGCTTGAGTTCCAGTGTAGGGGGGTGGTTTATGGATGGAAACATAGAAGGAACTGAAATATGTGCACAAAGAGCATCGGTATCAGAATAGAAATAATCACCATCAGAGAATAAAGCATCAAATCCATCAGCGTACTCAATAGCCATGTCATAATTAGAGTTCACATGATCAAAATCAGAATATGATTCCATTTCAAAATCAAATATTAGAGAGTCTTGTTCCTTTGAAATGGGTGTGGAAGTACTCTTAGACATCAAACTAGAATCAATACTCATAATCTCCCTAAGCATAGGACAATCCAATTCCATGGTGTTTTTACTTGGTTGTTCAAAATGGGAGATAAAAAATGCATAATGATCCTTTGAGGGGTACTTCATGGAATCCATAACATTAAATATCAAAACTTCATCCCCAAATTCCATGGAAAGTGTACCCTCATTGACATTTATGATAGTTTTTACAGTTTTGAGGAAGGGTATACCTAAGATAATGGGGGAATGAGAACTTACCTGATCATCCTCTATGTTAAGCACGTAAAAATCTACTGGAAAGATCATGTCTCTTACCCAGACAAGTACATCTTCAAGAACTCCCACTGGATATACCGTAACTCTATTCTCCAGTTGCACCACTACTCTCATCGGCTTCAACTCACCAACCTATAAAGAAGAGAATACAGAGTGAGGCATCACATTTATTGAAGCTCCTAAATCACAAAGAGCATTAGAGAAGTGCAACTCCCCTATGGTACATGGGATGGTGAATGTCCTGGGATCCTTGCACTTTGTTGGCATTGCTAGAGTTGGTGTAATGAGTGATGAGACATTCCTTCCAAGGTTGATCCTCTCATTTCCCTTGAGCCCTCTTCGATTGGTAAAAAGTTCTTTTAAGAATTTCACATGCCTTGGTATTTGCTTAATGGATTCAAGTAGAGGAATGTTGATCTTCACACGCTTGAATGTGTCTAAAACCTCCTTTTGCATTGCTTCTTCAGCCATCTTCTTGGTTTGAACAACCCTGTTTGGAAAAGGAAGGGGTTTAGGAGGAACATCATCAATATTTTTCTTACCTTTATCTTTCTCCTTGGATTACTCATCAGTTGGTATGGAATGCGGCTTCTCTGGAGTTGAGGTGAATCCTGGTGGAATGGTAGGTACAGATGTATCGTTTATTTGCTTCCCACTTCTCAATGTGATGGCACTGACATTCCCCTTTGGATTTGGAGTGGGTTGGGAAGGTAGATTTCCAAAATTCTTACTCACAAGTTCATGGAGGGCGGTGGCAATCTGGCTCATTTGAGTCTTCAACTCCCTCATCTCTGAACCTTGACTCTTCAGCTCATTCTGTTGATTAAGAACAATTTATTTCAAAAGATCATCGGTGTTAGAGTCTACCTTGTGTTATAGATTTCCTTGTTGCTGACTTGTGGATGTTTGAGCTTCAAATCTTCTTTGGGGTTTTTGGAAACCCTGTTGGTAAGGTGGAGGCTACTGGAAGTTTTTTTGAAAGGGGGGCCTTTGTTGTTTCCTAGAGCCATACCTCATGTATGATTGATCCTTCCACCCTTGGTTGAATGTTGGTGCAAAGGAGTCATACTTATTTTGGGGATGTGGTTGTTGTTGTTGATATGGTCTCCCAGGGAATACTGCTGCACAATCTTCTATTTCTTGTAGTTGGGGGCAATAGTCAGTTGGGTGGCTTGTCTCAGTGCAAATACCACAAGGCCTTGAAGGAGGGGGTTGGTATGTCTTTTGAGACAAAACAATATGTCTCACCATAGTTATCAATTCTTCTAACTTGGTATCAATAAAATAACTTTCAAGAGAAGAAGGACTTACCTGATGTACTCCCCTGACATGTGGTGTACCTCTATCGCCAAATTTTTGGGAGTTTTGGGCCATCTTGTCGATCAATGCACGTGCAGCTACTGGTGTCTTGTACACCAATGCTCCTCCAGCCGCAACATCCACCATGCTTCTCTCCATAGGTGTGATTCCTTTATAAAATTATTGCATGAGGAGTTTCTCACTGATTTGGTGATGTGGACAGCTTGTACACAACTTCTTGAATCGCTCCCAGTACTCATAAATTGAATCCCCTTGTGCTTGTTTGATCCCAGATATCTCCTTACGAATGGAATTGGTCCTTGATGCTGGAAAAAATCTCTACAAGAAAAGAATTTTCAAATCGTTCCAACATGTTACATCTTCAGGTTGTAAATAGTACATCCAATCCTTTTTAGATCCATCAAGTGAAAATGGGAATGCTCTTAATTTGATTTGATCTTCAGAGACATTTCTAGGTTTTAGGGTTGATCAAACCACATTAAATTCTTTCAAATGCTTATTGGGATCCTCACCAGAGAGGCCATGAAACTTTGGAAGTAATTGAATTAACCCAGATTTTAGTTCAAAGTCCGATTCAAGATTTGGGTATGCAATACAATTTGGTTGATAGTTAATATCAGGTGCATCCAATTCTCAAATGGTTCTATTAAGCTCATTGTTATTATTTCCAGCCATTGGTTCTTTTTTTATGTTTGAATTTTAATTAATTCCAATGTCAATGTTTTCAGAAGAGAGGAATTCACCAACTAATTGAATATTGAAACTTCCCGTAGACTGAGAATGTCTGATTCGTGCCCTAAGGCTGCGTTTAATATCAGGGTCAAGATATAAGAGATATTTGGGATTAGTTCATGTCATAAATCAATGAAAGATGAAAATAAGAAAAGTGGACCATAGTAAAATAAAAATTAGAAGTTTGAGTTGATGGTCCAAAAGGAAGTATAATAAAATAAAAGAGGAAAAAAAATCAGATTGGGTAAAGAAGGAAGAAAGAAGAGATGAAGAGAATAAAATTTAAAATAAAATAAATACCTCTAATTGGTTGAGATAATTACTTACCTCCCCGGCAACGGCGCCAATTTGAAAGAGCGCTGTCGTGGGTGCCCTCAAATTATTAGTGTGATTTTGGGGTACTTAGGTGTAGCAGAGTGGCCGACCAAGGTCGTCTCTCAAAGGAGGAAGTGAATTAAAACAAATTTTCAGAGGTATTCTAGAAATAAAATATAAGAGAATAAAAACACTACTTGAAAGGATTGAGGGTGGTTGTTTATAGTTTATAAAACTTGAATAATTTTTTTGGAAGAAGATTTCATTTTTTTTATTTTTAATTTTGAAATGAAGTTTGATTAAAAAGACACAACAAGAAGATGTTTTTTTAGAAAATATTTTAAAAGGCATAATCGATCTAACTATACCTCTTAAATAAATTATTTATCATTATCATTTAAATTAAAATCCACTTAATTATGACCCCTTAACTTGTTAACCCTCTAACCCTATGAGAATTAACCTTACCACAAAGATGAAGTTAATTAAACCCTAGGTTATCTTCAGAACATGTAATCGCAGCACCCTAATTTGATTGATGTTATAAGGATAGCTTATGGTCCGTGGTAAATTAAGGCACATATCCATTCTGCAAATAAGGATGAATTTTGTTTAGGGATTATATTTTAACTCTAAAAATTTATCCCGTATGGTCTTGTATTACCGATTAAGATCACGCTCTCACAATTTACACAAAATCCCGACCTCGCGTGTTTTTGTGTTAATTGTTCAATTTCTTGATTAGTTTCTTAAAATTTAAAAACACAATTCATGGATCATATTAATTGAATTATAGTAGATCAATGATTCAAAATAATTAAATTAATAGGGTAAAAGATAGATCGATTACTAAAAGACTACTCTTCCATGGGTTTCGTAATCATCATAGAAGCGTTTTGCATGTACAAAGGTTTATAATGGGTATAACCTAATAACGCTTCTACTAAATAATTACAAACCAATTAGGAAGATTAATAGAAGAAGAAATTTAAACAAAACAGAAGAAAAGATGAAGAATAAAATAAGATCAAATAATTTTATTACACAAATGAAAACATTACAAAATGAAGAAGAGAAGGAGGCTTCAATGAGGGGATCCTTGCTTCAAGAGCTACCCCTCTTACAATGGTTGGAGAATTTGGGTGAAACAAATTCTCCTTTGCCTCCAATCTCCTAATGCACGTAAAAAACCCACCAAATGAGAAAAAAATCAATTTATAGAGCGGTGGGGAGGCTAGGTTCAAAATGGTTTCAAGTGTGAATGGGGAATCTCGGCCAAATATTTTATGCCAACTTGAACCGCCAATTTGACCACCAAAACACGTGAATTGGCCGCCCTTACAGAAGGATAATATGTGAGTATATGGGTCCTCTATCTCCTCTAAGCATTTGGGCTCAATCCAAGCCCATATTCAGGATTTATGGCCGCAATACAAAAGCTTCTCCATTTTGGCGTGTCGAGCCCACCTTTGAATTTATGGCCCAATTAATCCATCCAGATACATTATTTTTATCAAGTGTCCTGAATAAAAGTTGTAGCCCATGAAGTAAGGAACATAGTTACAAAATTTTTACGTTAAAAATAATTCAGATAAAAATATTTATGATTGAAATACTACAGTGATTTTGAAAGGGTAAAATTGGAATTTTCATCAAATATTCAAATGAATGATCTAATCCCAAATACTTTCTAATTGAACATATTTAACACAATATGAGGAAATTATATCATTTATTATCAATAAAATATTATATAAAATAGTGTTTTATCAAAACCTATTAAAAAAATACAAAAACACTAAAAATAATGTCTCCCTTTGAAACCTATACCATTTCCTATATCAGGACATGACTCAAGGCTTTTCCAGACCCCTGGTTTTCATCATATTAGAGTTTATTGCATGACATACTTAAATATTTTTATTAAAAATAGATATTAAAAAAATATTTTATATATCATAATATCACAAAAAAATTATTAAATTGAATTTTACAACCATATAACCATTATCATAATTAAAAAATTCATTTGTGTTAGTTAAAATTCCCCAATATTTCCCTTGCATTGTTTCATAAGAATTTATTAAAGAATAATCACACTTCTAATTTCAACTTTGATTTTATGAAACACCATTTTTACAATTGAAATAAATATTCTTATTCTTTTAACTCAATAAAATGAGTAGTTTGTCAACATTTCACACAGTTAGGGAGAAAAAATGCACTAACAACTTATACTAATAAACTATGAAAATTCATTCCACATTTTTTAATTTCTTTTTATAAAATAAATAACATGATGATCAATATTAATTCTAACCATACATAATCAATTAAAAATCATCCCATTGAATTGAAATTATATAATTTTTATTTCATATCTCCAACTATTATCGTTTTAAATTAAAATAACTGGCCCTTTTATTTTAACATCAAGAATATTTCCTATGAAAGTAATAATTATTTCACATAAGAATTTTATTCAATAAAATTTTTACGATCACATAAACATGATTCTACAAAATTAAAATTATCTAATATTCTTTATAAATAATTAATTAACACTTACTATAACAAAAAATAATATTAATATCACATAAAAAAATTAAAATTAAAATAAATCACTTAATAAAACACCACATAAATTTGATTTGTTACCTACTTCAAAATAATTAAATTATTCCTCCATGAATTGAAGTCCAAATACAAGATAAACAAAATTAAATTATTTATTCCACTAGTAATCAAGGAGTTTAAAATAAAATATAAATAGATAATTATATAATAAATAATGAATTTGAGAAATGATTGAGTTGATTTAATTTTAGTATAAAATTGTTGGACATACTATTGACATAAAATAGAAAATTACTTTGGTAGACTTCATGGAAATGATAAGAAGAGAATAATTTAAAAAAATATGTTTCAAATAAGATGATAGAATATTTATTAAAAATATAACAAGTTTTACCAAAATTATAGTCCCATAGCTATAATTCGAGGAATTTTCCATCCATCTAGATATTTCAGAATGATTATTTCAAATACCAACCATTTAGAACCACATTATGGATTCTATAAAAAAACTTTGAGTTTTTTCAAATATCTATTCCATGAGACAATATTTCATTCCCTTTCTCACTTCCTTAACCATTCAATAAAATAATTCCTATTAAAACCATGGGGAACCATAATAAAGCATTCCATGGTTTCCTGTTATTTAGTGAACATGAATTATATGAAATTTTCAAAACCACATAAACTTCCACCATGATAATTTTCTCATATCCGCAAAATTTAACTTAACATCTTGGTGTGTTTTATCCTCATGTTGGAATGTATTTATCTTATATCCATTAAAAAGGTGTAGTATAAAAAACAACCACAAATACATAAAATTTCCATTTTTCCTATCATATTATTTCTATACATTAAAACCCTGATTTGGTTTCACTGTTTCCACATCATGTTTCCCAAAAAAATTAAATTTTATTACTTTAAGCTAAAAATAACCCAAAATTAATTTTTTAACAATAAATACTATAACCCCAAGATATTTTACTAGATGTTTAACTTTAAATAAAATCAATTATTAATAGTATAAGTTATATTATAAAAAAAACTAATGTGAATAATAAATTATATAAAATTAGAGGTACATATAAATAAAATGTGAATATAGAATTTGAAAATATATAAATTCACACTCATTTTAATTGATTTGGAATAAATTTATAATTTTCATTTCTCAGTTAAAGTGCTTTTTTTGTATGTTATTTATTCTCATTTAAAAAAATAATTCAAATTTTATAGATCAATAGATTTATAGAAAAATTATTATTTGATTAAATTTGAGTATTGAATAATAATTCATACATTGATTATAAATTTGTTAAAATGAAGATGAAATCATTTGCTGGTAAAATTAAATATTTTTTATAAAACAATGTTTTGTACATAATGTATTTATTATCTTAATAAATTAACTAAATAATTTTTCTTAATTATTTTAAATAAATTTATTGATAATATATTCAATAAAATAAATTAATGGCCATCAAATTCTTATTACTATATAAGGAATGGGAATAAACTAATTTTATACTTTAAAAAATATTTTTTAAATGGGTTTTACACATTTTCTGTAAAGATATTGTAATTATTTAATATCAATTTTAGAAATTTTATTTGATAAAATGAATATGATTTAGAATATCATTTGTTTTAAAATATATTAGCATGTCATTTTGTGATTATTATAAAATAGATGTTTTTGGAATGAATAATGAAAAACAAAGATTTTATATATACTAACACTTTTATCACATTATTAGGATATAATAATAACGTAAAAGTTTATAAAATATTTTTTAAATAAAAATTATGTATTTATTAATTAACATATTTTAGTTAAAAATATAATTTATAATATATAGATCTATTTTTAGCATTTTTGAAATCTATGTAGTTTTTATAAATAAATACTTTTTTTTGGTTCATGTTATTTAATTATGTAATATGAAAGTATATTTTAGTGTTTTATTGGGTTTAAAGTAAAATATATCTATTTTTAGATAACATACTAGAAATTCTCAATCAGAGGAGAATCCTATGACTATTTATTAAAGAAAAGAAAAGTGAAACAAGCAAAAACCACAAAGTGAAAGGACAATTACAGATCATAGTAGTCAGAACCCTCACCATACCCATTGTAGATTGCTTCCTCTACAGTAGATGATTCCGACTCTGAACTATCATAGTGTTTCAAAACCTTGGCATAATTTCTTCTAAGATTCATCTTCTCCAAAGAGAGAATTGACGTAGAAGACTGCGCAACCCATCCTTCCGTCCCGACAGAAGACTTGTTGGGCATCGGCTTTGGCAGATACAAGTAATCCCTCCTCAGACTTCTTCATGGTGGGGCTGTCATCACTTCCTCATTCTTAGGAACCTTTTTATTCCCACCCTAGTTGACATCACTTTAGGAAGCCCGAACCATGCCATCATCATTTTACTTGTCACTATCGAGACAATCCCCCCATTTTTCAGAAATGTGCACTTCACGGTAACCCTCCTCCACATCCCATTCATGTTGAGATTGGATGCCAGTGTCAAGCATGGAAAGACACTGTGATTGACCATCATTATCATGGTTGGAATGTATCCCTTTCTTCACAATAGCACCTCTAGCAACAAACACCATAGGAGCACTGCCATCTGTATTAATTGAAATATCCATAGCTTCATTAACATCTTCTCGCCCTTGCAATGATACAACATCAACACCTGGGCCTACATTGCTTTGACCCTCAGAAGCTTTGTCACCCAAAGACACCCCTCCAACTTGGTCAAAAGCCAAATAATCTATCACCAAACCAAGAAATCGGTTACCAAGCTCAATGTTGGCCATCTGTTTCACAGGTAATGGCTCCAACCTGGCTGAACACTTCACCCACACACCACTTCCATCAACAAAATGCTTCATAGAACCAGGTCCAATAGAGGAATCCTTCTCTATTGCCTCCTCCACAACACCTGCATTGTTGGTGACACCATCCTGTGAGATAGAACCCTCCATCGCCATTGGCATGTCCTTATAAACCAGATTTCCAGAATGATTGCAGCTCAAAGGTCCACCATCACAAATAGTGCTCATGTTGGTGGCCTCCTAATCACCCTCCAAAGTGTCCAATTGCTCCTCCGAGGAAGGATCTGGCTATAGATGGCATTCAACTTCCACTGCAGACTGGGACTCCACTCGAAGAGAACACTTTAATCTATAAAATACTTGAATCATTGATGGGTTAAAAGTATACTTAATCATATTCAAAACACCTGCAAATCCCGACACATCATCAAGAAGATCCTACCTCATCTCTCTATCCGCATTTCTATTAGGTTTCAATTCATTAAAATCAATTGTAGTGAAAGAAGAGTCCAGCCGGTTTTCCTGCCCAGACAAGCTTACAAGTCTGATACACACAACAAGTTTCACATGGGTACTCTTATCCCCATCCACACAACCATCTTTCACAACCGCCTGAGCCAACCTCACAACATCATGCACCACCCATTTATCTCCACTTTTCCTTTCTATCACCTGTGATTTAACACTCAGGCCTCTACTGTGAAAAACAGCCTCCAGATTCCCAAACCTTCTACACATAACACATAATTGTATCCATGACTCAAATACAACATATTTCATCTATCTGAACTCCTTATCATCAGTAATCCAAACACAACGCACAAGAGGCCTCACAACGTCAACCTCATCACATATCCACAGACAAATAAAATGAGACATTAATTCAATTCTTTGATCAGAACAAAGATATATTCCAATCACATTTCCAATCGCTCAGAGAATCGAAGGATTTTGAAAAGAATGAGGGAGGCCGTGGAGACTTACCCATGTTGACATCGACGAAGGATCATGCTTCATATGAAATTCAAAACTCCATCGGAAAAAATAAAAGGAGGAATCACCACAACTTCTAGGATCTCTGGATGAGATGATAATCATATCCTCCTCTAATCTAAAATGAACCATAATATGTCTCTGATCATGTAACCCAACAACCTCACGCTCCTGCAACTCCCAAGATTTTGAGATGACCTGAGAAAATGCTTCCACCGAAGGTCGATGAGGGAGAAAATGAGCGACCAAGGTATACTTGCACAGATCCGCATCACTGTTTAGATTCGTCGAGAACATAGATAACTGGGGCGCCTCTCAAAAGAGAACCAGAAATTTCATGGAGATAGAGATTTTAGGAAAGTGTGGGGAAGAGCCACGGTAATACAAATGGTAAAAATGAAGAGTATCCATGGTAAATATTTATCACCCATCTAAGGGTAAAATGAATTAAATAAATTAAAAACAAATGTATACAGATTAATGAAAATACAAAAAAACATAGAAAATATGATTCCATATTTTTATTTATACCATAATGTAATAATATTGGAATACATGATAATTTTGAAAAATATTACATTAGTAATATATAAATTATTTAATAATGTTTCAATTTTTTAATTATTTTCCACCCACCTCATTTATAAAAGGGAAATATATCCCCTCACCTATCCACATTTATTGAGCCACTTATCTAAACCAATACCCTAAAAAATACATTAATAACACTATTTTATTGACCTAGATGTTCAGGTCTCACAAAAGCACCACATCATGAATTCTTAATGTTTTATCTATAGGAGATCACCGAATGAATATGTGTATGTTCTTACTGATATTGTCAATGTTACTTTATTCATAAACCTCATCAAAATAAAAAAAATAACCATATTAAAATAATCTAATTAGTATGTGTTCTATACACTAATTTTTATGTTAATTTTATGCATGTTTCAATAACATACCCATCCTATGGAAAATAAAAACATCAATCATGGGTACATAAAAACTACCATATCCACGTAGGAGTGTCATTATTTTCTCATAAATGCATCACTAAGATGTATATATATATAATATTTATTAAATAATTATGATTCTATAAATATAATATATTTTCAATATTTTTCACCTCTCATCCATTAGAAAATTACAATGTCACTCGTGCGTATATGGGGGCTAGTACCTCCATAAAGCGATGCGATTTTTTAAAATTTTTGATTTACAAGGATTGTCATATGGATAGATTTGATGAATATAAATGATATTTATTAGATTAATAATAATAATATTATTATATTCTTTATTTATTTTCCAAATATTAGTAAAATGAAAATTTCATCATGCGTACACGTGAAGTAATGCCTCCATGAATGATAATTTTTTTTATTGTTTATTTATAATGTTGGTTATAAAATTTTAAAAAATAAATAAAATTGATATTAATGAAATTATTAACTCTCATGATATAGTTTAACCATTTAATAAAACCTTTTACTATAGTCAACATACACATGTTTTTTTAAATAAATTTACCAAACAACCTTAGGTGGTTGACACAAGAAAGACCCATATAAAGAATAGATGTAAAATGATTATAAAAGGACATTAAAAAAATAATATGGATAAAAAGGTTATTGAGAGTTTTTTTAATAATATAATTTTTTTATTGAGGAAGATAAATTATTTCCAAAAAATAAAGATCCAATGGTAAGGGTTTTCATCTCTATTCTACTCAATCAGGACTTAAATTATATTATGAATCCTTTTTTATGTAAATATTGATTTTACTAACCATTTATAGTATTATATAATCAATTCATATTTATTAATTATATTTAATATTTTATTTATATTTTAACTTCTATAGTTTTTTCAGAATTCATCAAAACTATAAGGGTTGATTTTGAATTATTATTTTTATTTAGTATTATTTTTGTTTGAATACCAATTGGAAAATTTTTATGGCCTCTCTTTCTTAAACCCCTTATAGTTGATGGTCCTTTTTTTATTTTTGGGATTTTTTATTTTTTATTATAACATTTTACTCTTTTGTAATCAATTACAAAATGATTGTTTTATATCCAAAACCATCAAAATTTCTCCTTTTGTGTTGGGAACAATTTCCATCTAGGTCATGATTTTCAAAAATGATTTAAGAATGTCATTTTATATTGTAAATTTTTTTTGAAATGTCATTTAAAATATATTTAACATTATTTTCAGTTTTTATAATGTATTATTTTTAATTTTTTATGAATTGGTTTTTTAAACTTTTTATAAAATAGTTTAAATGAAATGTTCATTATAATATATGTAGCATAGCCGGACAGTTTAGTCCCCTTGTCCATTATTTCCTATGAATCATTATCTAAAAATTTATATGGTTTTCCTAAGAAATAATTTATTTTTATTATATATATATTTTTAATTAAAATTAATATAGAAATGAATTATTTTCAAATGGATGATAAGAAATTTATAAATAATTTATGACATCATATTTTCAATAAATTAAAAAAACAATTAAAGGAAGTTATTTAAAAAGTTTGACTCCCATTTTCCTCTCTAATTATTAAAAGACATTATCTTATTTTAAAATATAATGTTTTATTAATTGATGGTGAATTATAATCATTCACTTATTTATGGATTATACCTTATTTTTTGATCATTAAATCTATTTTGATCATGTTCTCTATTACACTATATTATTCATTGGTCATTATATTTCTACTTCATATCTATATTATTTTTGTATCATATATTTTGGTATCATTTAATTTTTTTATAAACATATTACCATATATATATATATTAATTTTATGGAAACTTATTAATAATGTTACTTCATTTACTGGGGAGAATGTTTATTTTCCGTTTTTGTGATTCGATATAGATATTTATTGACTAAAAATTCATTTTCATTATGTATTATATTACAACTTTAATATGTGAGGAATTAATTGGAAATATATAAGTTATGATTGTGTTCTAATTATTTATATCCTCTTGATTTATTAATAAGAATCATGAGACAAAAAATGAGTATTGGTCCTTCATTTAGACACATATAACGAAAATTTCTTGGAATTAGGCCTTGATAGAATGAAAGATGTCTTAGAACAAGGTCATAATGGTATGATTTTCAATGAATTAGCATGAAGACATTATGGTAAGATCATGACGTCAAATATTATCTATTTCAATAATTAATATTTTAATTATAAATTTCAATGTGATTATGTAGTGGATATTTTCCTTAAATATATTTAGATTCTCAAGTTATTTATTAAATAGAATATTCATTTATTATAAAATTTTCCATATTTTCTTTGCTTTATCTAATCATCATTGCTTCCATAATATGCTATATATTACTATGTATTTAATATCACCTATTTTGTCTTTCCACTCGATATGATGATGTAATTTTTGAATGATTTTCATGGACATAAAAATTTCTATCATGTTATGTTTTATTTCTTGAATGTAATACGAAAATCATGTATATATCTAGTCAACCATGATTGTTAAACTGATTGACCCATGGTGTTGTAATCCATTTTATTATATAAAAATTTAGAAACTTAGATATTATATCTTAGTTACCAGAGTTAATATCATTATAATTGGAATCAAAGAATGTTTTTAGGACCTTTAAGAAGTAGGATTTAATGTAATATAGCTAATACAAAAATTACGATAACAAAATTTGAATATTTGGGAAAATTTTCCATTTTATGGATTTATATTCTATGTATGAATATTAATGATGATTATGAGATGCCTATGCATATTCATTTGTTTATATATGACTCATAGAGGATATAAAGTAAATAATATCATTCGTAAGGTTCAAAATGGATATTTCTCGTGAGGGAAAATTAATATAGTTGATTATGTAGCTCAACACAGTATATCTATATTAGGTAAGTTATCTCATTATATGATCAATATCCTTTCCCTTATAGAGAAAATTATTTATTTTCTATATTGTACAATTATTTTTGTTCCATTTATGCCTAAGAATCCCTTATCTTTAAATGGAACTACTAATCAATTAGAATATGTAGAATAAATCAAGTTCTATGATTTTTTTTGGAATTGGAATGTATTGAAAAGTAAAATATTATTTTGAAAATATATTTTTTAAAAGGATATTTAAATAAATGGTTGTATCTTATTAATAATACTATGGAGGTTTATAATATATTGGTAATGGGATAAAATACATTTAAGGTGATATTATATGATAAATATTTTTATTGAGAGAAAAAAAAAACAGATATAGAATGTAAATTAATAAATTTATGTTCGATGGAAGGGAAATGCATTACTGAGTATGAGGAATATATTATGATTTTATCAAGTCATGCTAAATACAACATAATTAATAAAAAATTATGATTTACCATTTCATTTATGAAAAATTCCAATCCTTCAAAGGGAATGAGTCTCTAAAACAGTTTTATCATATAATGATATTGTATCATGTTACATCAAGAAATAAAAAATATTTTAGAGGTAATATATTCTAAATATAATTAAATAATAAAAAATGATTACTGGTTAGTAAGGAAAAATAAATTAGGCAAAGGAGAAGAAGGTAATAATGAAACTTGAAACATGTGCTAATCTTGGAATGAATCATCTTGCTAAATGATTAAAGGTAATAATATTTTTTTATAAGTGCATAGATAAGGGACAAATAAAACATGAATAAAATAAATATATATAATTATTTTAATCATCTCTACACTGATCAAGAGAATTTACCTTTGAATAAGTTCAAAAAGAATGCCCATTATTATTCAATTACATCAATTGAAGATAAATTCCCTTATGTTTAAAAAGAAATTACATTGATCATTGAACCATATTTTTTTTTCAATGTACCATTTTTATATTTATTCATGCATATTGAATCACCTCATCACACACATAGGAATATGTATTCAGTGAGGATAAATAATTGGAATTTGATAATAATGGTATTTTTTAGCTAGTATATGTTTATATGGATTGTTTATCTATTGTTTCAAATGTGTTTGTTAAAGATATGTTTGAATTTAAACTAATCCATTTTTTTGTTTTCCAAGTATTTTTTTAGGATTTACCAATTACTAGATATTCTATACTATAATATATTTTTGATTAGAAATATTTTCTATAATATGTGATTTGAAGGTTACTATATATTTGTATGTTTTTTTACTCACAATAACTTTTTTTATTTTGTTATGTGGAAAATTATAGAATAAATAAATTATCATTATTTTATGGACATTATGATACATTAAATATTTATTTTTTATACTTAATAACAAAAATTAATTATAGGTATTCATAATATAAAGTTTTAGATGATTAAATTATTGAAAAAATTCAAATCCATTCAATGGATGAAATTAAATCAACTTTTTATATTTTCTCATATTCTCTTTCCTAATGGTAGAATAAATTTTCAAATATAGGAAATAAAAAAAATTATAATTTATTATGGGGGAATATATCTCAACTCTCAAGGTATCCTCTTAGAATATCATTCACAGGTATGGATCTACTAATATTGAAAACATATTTATATATATATTTTCTAAAAAATTATATGCTTCCAATAAGTAACATATAACTTACAGAAGAATATAATATATATACATATATATGATATCATAAATATATCATGATACATTAATTGTGGTATGAAAAAAATAAAATTTTATGTAATCAACTAATTAATGGAAATAAGGTTGTAACACCGCTTGATTTAAGTATGTGGATTAATGACATTCCATGTTGAATAATCTATAACATATAAAACACTAAAATAAAGTTTATAATACATTATTTATAATTTTAAGAAAACATTAATCAATTATGAATATTAAATGTGACTAGAAAAAAGTTTACAGTCATTTGTAATTGATACAAAATATGTTTACGATTTTAATTTTTCTAAAAAGTGGTTTTTCTTTATATGAGAAATTTTCAATTAAAGGACCAATTAATCTAATTTATTTAATTAAATTTATTTAAAAATTAATTTTTATAAATGAAAATTATTGAAAAATCATTCACCCATTGATTATAAATATTTTATAAATGAAGATAATATCATTTAATGGTAAAGAGAGGTATTTTTTGAAAATTATTTTTAAGTGTGAAAAGTATTTTTTATCATAATAAATTTTATCAATCACTATTTATTAATTATTAGGATGTAAATTATATATAATATATTCAATAAAATAAAATAAATTTTTTATTATTGTTGTTACTTGGTAATGAATGAGAATAATCTCATTTAATTCTTTAAAAACACAGTTTATCTAAAAATACTTTTTATGCATTTTTTGTTTTGATATTAAAAATAATTTCACACATTTTAAAATTTTATTATATAAAAAGTATATAAGATTAATATTAGGATTTAAAAATTATATTAGGGTGGTTTTTTATGATTTTGTAGAAATAGATGATTTTTGGCTGAATAGTGAAAAATAACAATTTTACAAATACTGTTGTTTTTATTTCATTTTCAAGATATAAGAATTAATTAAAATTTTATAAAAAACTTCCTAATAGAAATAAATATTTAATCATTAATATAATTAATTTTAATAAATAACTTTTATCATGTAAAACAATTATTTTCATTTATAAAATATAAATAATTTTATTATTCAAATAAAAATTATTTTTGGTTCTTCTATTTTATTCATGTATTCGCAAGGATCCTTTGGTTTTTTGTTTTTTTTAAAGTAATATAATCATTTTGTTAATTAATATAATCTAATTAATTCCATGTGATTCAATATTAATCATGATATTTTTATAAAATTATTTTATGCTTATATGATCAATCTTCTTAAATAATTTAATTTGTTACGTTTTGTGAACTCATTTTAAAATTAATTTATATAAACTATTGGAATTGTATCTTTTAAATTTATTCCCTATTTTTAATAAACATAGTTAATATTATATAATGAGGATAATTTTTTTTCATAATGGATTGTAATCATGGTAATAAATTATCACCTTAGATAATTGTAAAATGAGTTAAAGGTATAAAATTAAGGGGATAAAGATTAATGATAACATAAAATGAATTAATATATATCATTTATTTGTTGGATTAATACCAAAAAATAATTATAATCTACTCTATGGTAATTTTGATCCAATTTTCTTGACAAAGGTATATTTTATATAATTAGAATTTATGTATTTTTGAGCCTGCTGCCTACCTACCTTATAAAATGGGACCTTCTCCCACCACTTATTCACACATATTGAGAAACTTAGAATAATAAAGTACTATAAAATCAGCTTCTTAACTCTATTTTTCCTGACCTTAAAGTAATGGTCTCACTAACATACCACTTTAATAAGGATTAATGTGTTAGAAAAAGTAGGTTACCTTAGTAAGGGTTAAATGTTGATACTAAAATTTTGATATTTACATCCTTATTAAACCTCCTACAAATCTCCAATGACTTAATAAACATGATTACATCAATATATTTACCATTATGGTATGTTTTTATGTTAATGGTAATACTATTTTCTATTTTCATCCCATGGAAAATGAAAAAAATTTCTCGTGAATACTTATGGGCTATCATATACATGTTGTAGTGTAATTCATGTTTCATTACATACTCCCATGGATTATTATAAAGATGGAGTACATGAATATATATGATATTAATGAAATAATTTTTATTATATAAATATAGTATATAATCTATATTCTTACCCTTCCATCCACAAAAAATTAATAAGGTTTCTCATGAATACATGTGGAAACCACCTCTATGAAGCATTGTGAGTCAGTTTTTATTTACCCATTATGTAATATCACAATATTTTAGGAATACTATGTTCGATGATGTATAAAACACACAATACCAAGCTTAAACAAACCATAAAATATTAATATTTAAATATAATCAATATTACCTAGTGTAACACCCCAATGTTTTCTAAAAATAAACTGAAATTCTTGGAATTTTGTTTAAAGTAGATATTTATAAGTATCCTTTAATTTTTTTTACTACTTATATGTTTTGAATTTTAAAAATGGTTATCTACAATTGTGTTCAGTATGTTATTTGGAGTCTATTATAACCAACTTGTTTTTTTGGTGAATAGTAACATACCCTTATGAATAGTAATATGACCCTAATGAATGGTAAAATGTATTATTATTTTATTTTCTTAAGGTTTTAAGATAATGACATCTTGATTATTTTTTCAATATGATATAAAAGAAGATATAGTTTTTAAATAAATAATTTTTGAATTAATTATGATTTTATTTAAAAATTAAATTAAAAATATTTAGAAAATTATTTTCAAAAAATGGACTTTATTTTTGAATTCTACACATTGATAAATGGTTTGGGTGAATTATGGGAATTTTTCTAAAATAGTTTATTTTTCAGTGAATAGTAAAAAATACAGTTTTTAGTTTCGATGTGTTAATGACATCATTAATGATATAAAAATGATGTCATAAATCTGGTCGACTTTTGTACAGTTAAATAAGACGTGATGTGTCCCATGTGGCTTATACCATGGGAAAATACCACGGGCAAACCCATGGTTTTTCTAATACCACTTATGAGGTGTCCTTTGGAAATTATTAAAATATTCCCTTACTTTTCTTATAAATACCAACCCATTCCTTCATTAACATCATTCCCAGTTCCTCCTCAACAAAGCTCTATCCACCTTACCTTCATAGTTGTCCACCATAGGTTTCCTCAAGCCCCCAAGGTCCTAATACAATCTATCATGAACCGATCATGAAAATCATTTAAAGAACTCACCCAAAAATAGTGCAAGGAGCAAAATACTAACAATTAAAGGTTAAAATGATGTGATGAAATTATCATATAAAATTTTATAAACAAGAAAATATTTCTATAAAATACTAATACAACTCTTTAAACCATTATAAAGGATGTTTAAACAAGTTTGAAGTAAGACAAGCCTGAGGTAAGGGAATTCTTAACCTGATTTCCATTCTTTGGGTTAACCTCCTACTTCATTATTTATGTGGTATTAAAATAGTTTGTGTGATGGGTTTTGTTTATATTATGTTTCATTATGTGTATTTAAAGTTTATATACATATTCCATATACTCTATTAAGTTTCAATTCAATTATATGATTAATGTAAGGGGGTTTTCCCTTAAAATCCCTTTTTAAAATTCTATTTTACAAAATTCAAAAGAAATGTTTTTATGAAATTTTTCAGGTTGTATGATCATGTTATGGTTATTGGGAATTGTTTATGATTAAGGGTGGGACTTATATCTACCTCCAATGCATTGGGTATGTGTAAGTTGGAGGTCGGCCGTATGGTTACTCCAAGTGTAACTGTGATGGTTACACAAATAGTAAGGTACCCGTGAGGGTTACAAATTATAAGGTAGCCGAGAAGGTTAAAAGATTATGTAAGTAATTACCCAAGATTACTTTATGGTTTTACTTATGTTCTTATGTATTTTTTAAATCTTATGTTTCAAAAAGTAAGTATATATATATATATTTATAGGTGATAAGTTTGTCTTTTGAAAGTGATTTCATACGTTACAAGTATTCATGGAATAATGTGTTCTTTCCTTATTTTTATATCCCTTAATGAGTTTTTGTGCTCATCCCAAATTTTAAATTATTTTCAATGGTTAATGAATGTATAAGACAAAGAAGTAAACCATGTTAAATGTTTAATAATTGTTAAGGAGTCATGTTTTATGTTTTAATGTTTTATATTTTGAAAAAATGGAAACTGTTTTTATGGTATCCACTCTGTAACAATGTGTAACATTATGAATGTATTATGTACCAATTCTCTAAATCTCTATACTTGAAAAGATCATCAATTTAAAAGGAAGTGTTTTCTTGACTAAATTATAGATTATGTATGTAATAAGGCTGGGTCCTTATAGTTGGAATCATAGGATGGTTTGGAAAACTTTAGGGGTTAGGATGATGTTAAAAGAATACTATAAATGATTTTTACTATATGATTAATTTGAAATGTTATATCATTTAAAGATTACCATGTTGCTTCATCTAAGATATGTTTGTTTAGAATGGTGGTCTACAAAAGAAACAGGGAAGCTGAAGAGGAGAGGCACCGACAGAATGACATCCTTTCGGATCTATAGCCCGAAATTGTAGGGATTGGAACTGAGCAGTTTGTAACAGTAATGGATCGGCTAACAAATGCAATAAATGGTGGTGGAATCCATGATAGAGAACCAATAGAGGTACCACAACAGAACATGACAATAGTGGAACATTTTATGAGACAACACCCTCCCGATTTCAATGGATCTTCTGACCCAGCAGCAGCTGAAGGATGGATTAAATGCCTTGAAAAGATATTCGATGTTATAGAATGTTCAGAAAATCAAAAGGTAAGTCTTTCCATTTATCATTTTAAAGGGGAAGCTGATCTGTAGTGGTTAATGGTAAGGAATATCAGGGGTAGAGAGGATTTTTATGCCTTAGAGTGGGATGAATTTAAAAGTATTCTCCTTGAAAAATATTTTCATAAGGTTGTGCGACTTAGGATGGAGAAGCAATTATTTGAATTGAAATAGAAGGATAAAGATTCAGTGGTTGTGTATGAGGTGAACCTCACCTGACTAGCGAGGTATGCTCAAAATCTTAATCTGGATCTTGATAGCAAAATCAACCTCTTTTATTCAGGATTGAATCCAAGGCATCGAATGATGTTGGCCTCCTGTGAATTCAAAATTAATTAGAAACTTGTCCGATGTGCTGAGAGGGTATAGAGGGAGTTTGCTGATGATCATGTGCATTTTGGAAACAAGGAGAAGAAGAGGTCTAGGGGGTAAGTGATGGGTAAAAATCAACCAAAGAAATCTGATGGTAAGAAAATCCAATTTCCAGTTTGCGAAAAGTGTGGCAAAAAAACACCCTGGGGAATGTCTTGGAAAAAATGGGAAGTGTTTTAAATGTGGTAAGTGTAGACATATAGCTCGAGATTACAATGAAAATGATCCTAATACTAATACTGATAAGCAGACTGTAATGTGTTTTAAATGTGGTGAGATGGGTCATTATGAAGTTGCCTTCCCAAAGAGAGATCTGAATGATGCAAAGAAGCTATACTACAAGCACAAAGGTGTAGTGAGATCCTTTGAGACTACATCAGTAGATGGAAGACCATCCAATGAAGTTGTATCATGTACATTGTTTGTTCACTCAGATTTTTCTAAAAATTTGTTTGATATGGGGTCTACACATTCCTTCATCTCTAAGAAATTTTCTGGTAATTTGGAAATATCCCCTCAACAACTGAGACCCGAACTTGTTGTTAAAACACCAAGGGGTAATATTTTTTCAAAGAGGTATTATATGAATCATTCTATTATGGCCTGTGGAAAGACTTTACCTACAAACCTTATTATTTTACACTTAGTTAAGTTTGATGTTATTCTAGTAATGGATTGTCTTTCTGTTTATCATGCAAAGATTTACTGTAGAGCTAAAGAAGTTGTTTTTTAGAAATATTTTTAGTTTGTATACAAGAAGAAACCCATACAATTGATAACATATCAGGAGGCTGAGAAACTATTGAAATATGGAAATGAAATTTATCTTGCTCATATTGTTGAAAATAAGGGAACTATTCAGATTAATGATGTGCCGATGGTAAATGAATACCATGATGTTGTTCCTGATGTGTTACCTGATGTCATACCATATCGAGAAGTTGAATTCACAATTGAACTAGTTCCTGATGTTGATCCAATTTCAAAACCCCCTTATCGTTTGGCTCAAATAGAACTTCTTGAATTGAAAAATTAGTTGCTGGATTTGCTTGATACATGCTTCATTTGTCCCAGAACTTCACCATGAGGAGCTCCTATTTTTTTGTTAAAAAGAATGGTGCTTCCATGAGAATTTTTATTGACTATAGAGATTTGAATAACATCACTGTTAAAAACAAGTATCCTTTACCTCATATCGATGACTTGCTTGATCAGCTCCAGGGAGCTCAGTACTTTTCCAAGATAGACTAAAGATCTGGATACCATCAGCTGAAGGTGAAGGAGGATGACATCACAAAAATAGCCTTTCATACTAGATATGGGAATTATGAATTTATTGTTATGACATTTGGATTAATTAATACACCTGCTGTATTCATGAATCTTATGAATAAAGTATTTCCTGAGTTCTTGGACAAGTTTGTGGTTGTATTTATTGATGACATTC
Source organism: Viscum album (assembly GCA_963277665.1). NCBI lineage: Eukaryota > Viridiplantae > Streptophyta > Magnoliopsida > Santalales > Viscaceae > Viscum > Viscum album. Next base: position 1,189,882,826 of record OY728164.1, read on the forward strand.
TGGTATTTTCTAAAAATAAAGAGGAGCATAAAAAACATCTAAGGGTTATTTTAAAAACCTTTAAAGAAAATAAACTTTATGGAAAATTCATAAAGTGTAATTTTTGGTTGAAAAAAATTTCTTTTCTTGAGAACATTATAAATAAGGATTGAATAATAGTTGATCCTACCAAAACAAAGGTGGTTGATGAATGACGAAGAAACACAATTGTTACAGAGATCCATATTTTTATTGGTTTAACCGGTTATTACCAATGGTTTGTTAATAACTTTTCATGATTATCTATCATGATAACTATGTTAACACAGAAAGGGGTTAAATTTGTCTGGATAGAATAATGTGATGTTTTTTTAGGAACTGAAGAAGATATCGGTGAATGCCCAAGTTTTGGACTTTCCTTCCTAGAATGGTGAGTTTTTCATCTACAGTGATGCTTCTTTAAAGGGAAATGGTTGTTTTTTGATACAGAATAAGAAGGTAATTGCCTATGCTTTGAGAGAACTTAAACCTCACGAGTTAAATTATCCCACACATGATCTGGAATTGGCAACTGTGGTTTTTTCTTTGAAAATTTAGAGGCATTATTTATACAGAACCAAATGTCAAATATATAAGGACCATAAAAGTTTAAAGTATATATTCACTCAGAAGGAATTAAACATTAGGAAAAGAAGATGGATTGAACTGATAAAGTATTATGATTGCACGATCAATTACCATCCTAGAAAAGCAAACAAAGTTGAAGATGCCTTGAGTCGAAAAAATCATGCTTAATTAACTATGATACATTTGGAACATGATCCCTTGATTAATGATTTGATGAATTTTGGATTAGAAGTTGTTGGTGCAGGGAATAAATCTATTTTGTCTCAAGTTACAGTGGAGTCTTTGTTGTCAGACAGAATTAAGCGAGCATAGAAGGAATACCGTGAGCTAGAGAAAAAGCAGGTTAAACCAGAGAGGCAGTTACTGAAGGGTATGCTTCAGCCTTTGTCAGTGCCAAAGTGGAAGTGGGAGAATGTATCCATAGACTTTGTGGTGGGATTACCTAAAACATCTCTAGGTAAAAATGCAATTTGGTTTTTCGTGGATAGACTGACAAAATCTGCTCATTTTATTTCTATTCGAGATACAATGTTTTGGATCAGCTTTCTCGATTGTACCTCAAGGATATTATTAGGTTAAATAGAGTTCCCCTTTTCATTATATCTGACCGGGATCCCAGGTTCACTTATAACTTTTTAAAGGGACTTCAGAAGTCATTGGGAACATAATTAAATTTATGTATGAATTTTCATCCTCAATCTGATGGGCAGTCATAACTAACGATTCAGACATTGGAGGATATGCTTCGAGCTTGTTCAATGGACTACCAGGGAAGTTGGGATAAACATCTTTCTTTAGTATAGTTTTCTTATAAAAATATTTTTCATTACAGTATACAGATTTCACCTTTTGAGGCTTTGTACGGAAAGCAATGTTGGACTCCAGCATTTTGGGATGAAGTCGGTGATAGAAAGTTGATGGGGCCAAAATTAGTATAAGAAGTGGCTAAGAATGAGAGGATAATCTATAATCACATGAGGAAAACTTAGAGTAGGCAAAAAATTTATACAGATAACAGAAGGAAAGACTTCTCTTTCAAGGTAGGTGACCATGTTTTCCTTAAAATCACTCACTGGAAAAGTGTGATGCATTTTTGTAAGAAAGGAAAGCTATGTCCACAGTTCATCGGTCCTTTCGAAATCCTGGAGAAAGTTGGACTAGTGGCATTCTGAGTAGCTTTGCCTCTATGATTTTCTCAGGTACACAATGTTTTTTATGTTTCGATGTTGAGAAAGTATGTTTCAGATTCATCACATGTCTTTATTCCAGAAGCACTTCAGCTGGAAGAGAACCTTTCTTATGAAGAGAAACCAGTTCAAATTATTGATTGAAGGGAACAGGTATTGCGGAATAAGGTAATCCACCAGGTAAAGGTTTTGTGGAGAAACCACATGGTTGAAGAAGCAACATGGGAGTCTTATAATGCTATTAGGGAAAGGTAACCTCACTTGTTTGATAAGTAAATAAAATTGTGAGGACGTAATTTCCAAAAGGTGGGGATAATGTAATACCCCAAGGTTTTCTAAAAATAAATTAAAATGATTGGAATTTTATTTAAAGTAGATATTTATAAATAGCTTTTAAACATAATTTTACTACTTATATGTTTTGAATTTTGAAAAATGGTCATCTACAATTGTGTTCAGCATGTTATTTAGAGTATATTGGAACAAACATGTTTTTTTAGTGAATCGTAATATACCCTTATGAATAGTAATATGAATAGTAATATGACCCTAATGAATGGTAAAATGTATTATTATTTTATTTTATTAAGGATTTAGAATAATGACATCTTGATTAATTTTTCAAAATGATATAACAGCTGTTATAGTTTTTAAATAATTAATTTTTGAATTAAGTATGATTTTATTTAAAAATTAAATTAAAAATATTTAGAAAATTATTTTCAAAAAATGGACATCATTTTTGAAATCTACACGTCGATAAATGGTTAGGGTAAATTTTGGTAATTTTTATGAAACAATTGATTTTTAGGTGAATAGTAAAAAATACAGTTTTTAGTTTCGTTGTGTTAATGACATCATTAATGATGTAATAATGATGTAATAAATCTTGTAGACTTGTTTATAGTTAAATAATATGTGAGGTGTCCCAAGTGGCTTATACCATGGGCAAGCCCATGGTTTTTTAAATACCACTCATGAGGTGTTCCTTAGAAATTATAAAAATATTCCCTTACTTTTCCTATAAATACCTACCCATTCCTTCATTAACATCATTCCCAATTCCTCCTCAATGATGATTTGGACTCCTTAACATCCTAGTAGTTCTTTCAAGGATTCCTCATGTAACACCCCAAGTTTTTCTAAAAATTAAAAGAAATTCATGTAACTTTGTTTTAAAGTATATATTTATAAATAGCCTTTAAACATAATTTTATTTCTTATATGTTCTGAATTTTGAAAAATGGTCTTCTAAAATTGTGTTCAGTATATTATATTGAGTTTATTGGAACCAACTTGTTTTTTTGGTGAATAGTAACAGACCCTTATAAATAGTAATATTAATAGTAATATGACCCTAATAAATAGTAAATTTTAGTATTATTTTATTTTCTTAAGGCATTAAGATAATAACATCTTGGTTAATTTTGCATCGTGATATAAAAGCAATTATAGTTTTTAAATAATTATTTTTTGAATTAAGTATGATTTTATTTAAAAATTAAATTTAAAATATTTAGAAAATTATTTTCAAAAAATGGACTTCATTTTTGAATTCTACATGTCGATAAATTGTTAGTGTCAATTTTGGGAATTTTTCTAAAACAGTTGATTTTTCGGTGAATAGTAAAAAATACTATTTTTAGTTTCAGTGTGTTAATGAAATCATTAATGATGTAATAATGATGTCATAAATCTGGTCGACTTTTGTATAGTTAAATAAGATGTGAGGTGTCCAAAGTGGCTTATACCATGGGCAAATACCATGGGCAAGCCCATGGTTTTTCAAATACCAATCATGAGGTGTCCCTTGGAAATTATTAAAATATTCCTTTACTTTTCCAATAAATACCAACTCATTCCTCCATTAACATTATTACCAATTTCTCCTCAATGAATCTCTGGCCTCCTTACCTTCCTAGTAGTCCTCCCAAGGTTTCCTCAAGCCCCCAAGGTTCCAACCTTCATGTTCTAAAAATAACTCTACAAGGTAAAAAAATTCTCAATTTCTTTGTTTTTCCATTCAAGCTCTCTTTTATGTGGTATAACTTTCAAGTTTCCATAACATGTTCTTATTTACTTCTTATTCTCTATCTACTCTATAATATGATTCATTTATGTATGGGTTACCCTTGTCCCCTCTTTTTTTAATATTTTTTTTAAAATCATGTTGCGTAGCCGTTAGGCTGTCGAATTTTTGTAAGGGATTTCTAAATTATTATTTTATTTTGAGTTCCATTATTTTATTATTATTTATTCATCTCTTATTACACAATAGGAATTAAATATCCAGAAATAATGTATATTCTAGATGTTCTCATGTTCATGGAAAATTCATCATCATTATTTTTCTCCTCTCCCACTTATTCTAGGAATAAAAACATTGTCTGTGATGTGTCGAACTACAGACATTGTGGATGATGTGATTTCAATTTTAACTAACTCTTTCATGTCTCGTTATGAAACAATTTTTATGGTTTAACCAAGTTATAATATATTTAATATAGCTCATCCATGGTTCTGGAATTCATTTTAACACATGGTTTTAATTTATAAAATGAAATGAGGTCGTTATTATCAAAGAACCACTAAAATGATCTAAACAAACGTCATTAATGTTTTAACTTACGAATCATACTCATGTAATAATTGAAAATGATAATGGTATAATTTATGTTACTGGATATATGTAAATACTAATCCATTCCAATTCTATATTTTCAATTCCAATCAACAAGAACATCCACTATGAACCAATCATGGAAATCATGTAAAGAACTCACCCAAAAACAGTGCAAGGAGAAAAATAATTACAATTAAAGGGTGAAATGATGTTATTAAATGGTAATATAAAATTTTATAAACATTAAAATATTTATTTAAAATACTAATAACACTCTTTTAACCATTATACATAATGTTTAAACAATTTTGAAGTAAGACAAGCTTGAGGTAAGGGAATTCTTAACCTGATTTCCATTCTTTAGGTTAACCTTCTACTTCTTTATTTATGTGCTATTTAAATTATTTTTGTGATGGGTTCTATTTATATTATGTTTTATTATGTGTATTTACATTATATATACATACTCCATCCACTCTATTATGCCTCTCTTAAATTGTATGTAATTTATAAATGGCATTCCTTTTTAAAAACCTCTTTTAAAATTCTGTTTTACAAAATTCCAAATCAATGATTTTAGGGGATTATTCATGCTGTATGATTATGTTTTGGTTCTTGGGAATTATTTTTTATGAATGGTGGGACCTATATATCCCTCCAATTCATTGGGTATGAGTAAGTTGGAGGTCAGCCGTATGGTTACTCCAAGTGTAACTGCGATGGTTACACAAATAGTAAGGTAGCCATGAGAGTTACAAATTATAAGGTAGTCAAGAGGGTCACAAGATTATGTATGTAATGCACCAAGATACCTTTATGATTATATTTATGTTCTCATGTTTTTCTGGATCTTTAGTAAATCTCATGTTACACAAAGTAAGTATATATGGGTGATAAGCATGTCTTTAGTAAATGCTTTCATACGTTACGAGTATTCATGGAGTAAGGTAAAATTTCCTTCATTTCCATACCTTACTGAGATTTTGTGCTCATCCTAGGTTTTTAAATGATTTTCACAGGTTAATGGATCTGTAAGACAAAGAAGGAAGCCATGTTAAATGTTGAAGAATTGTCAAGGAGTCATTTTTAAGTTTTAATGTTTTATATTTTGAAAAAAATGGAAACTATATTTATGGTATCCACTCTATAATAATTTGTAATTTTAGGAATTTATTGTCCCAATTATCTAAAGCTCTAAACTGGAAAATATCCTCAATGTAAAAGGAAGTGTTTTCTTGACTAAATTCAAGATTAGGTATGTAATAAGTCCAGGTACTTATAGTTGGTATCAGAGGATGGTTTTGATAACTTTAGGGGTTAGGGTGATGTTAAAAGAATAACATAAATGATTTTTACTCTATTATTAATTTTAAATGTTTTAGAATTTAAATATTACCATGTTGATTCATTTAAGATATGTTTGTTTAGAATGGTTATCTGTAGAAGGAATAGGGATGCTCAAGAGGAGAGGCACCGACAGAATGAAATCCTTCTGGAATGATATCCAGAAATGTTAGGGATTGGAAACGAGCAGTTTATGACAGTAATGGCTCAGATAACACAGGAAATAAATGGTGGTGGAATCCATGAAAGAGAAACAAATAGAGGTACCACAATGGAACATGATAGTATTGGAACATTTTATGATACTACACCCTCCTGCATTTAATGGATTTTCTAACCCAGTAGTATCTACTGAAGGATGGATCAAATCTCTTGAAAAGATATTTGATGTTATGGGATGTTCAGACAAACAAAAGGTAAGTAATGCCATTTATCATTTTTAAGGGGAAGCTGATCAGTGGGGGTCAATGGTAAGAAATATCAAGGGTAGAGGGGATTTTGATTCCTTATAGTGAGATGAATTTAAAAATCTTTTCCTTGAAATTTTTTTCCTTAAGGTGGTGCGCCATAGAATGGAGAAGAAATTCCTTGAATTGAAACATAAGGAGGAAGATTCAATGGCTGTGTATGAAGAGAACTTCACCCAACTAGCGAGGTATTCTCTAAATCTTATTTTGGATCTTGATAGAAAAATCAACTACTTTTACTCAGGATTGAATCCAAGGTATCGAAGGGCGTTAGCCTCCCGTGAATTCAAAATTTATGAGAAACTTATCCGATGTGCTGAGAGGGTAGAGATGGAGTTTGCTGATGATCACGTGCATTTTGGAAAAAAAGATAAGAAGAGGTCTAGATGGCAAAAAATTGGTTAGAATCAACCAAAGAAATCTGATGGTAAGAAAATCCAATTTTCAGTTTGTGAAAAGTGTGGCAAGAAGCACCCTAGGGAATGTCTTATCAAAACTGAGAAGTGTTTTAATTGTGGTAAGTTTGGACATATGGCCTGAGATTTCAATTAAAATGATCCTAAGACTAATCTTGATAATCAGACTGTAAAGTATTTTAAATGTGGTGAGATGGGTCATTATGGAAATGCCTACCCAAAGAGAGATATGAATGATACAAAGAAGCTCGACTACAAGCAGAAATGTGTAGTGAGATCCTTTGCGACTACGTCAGCAGATGTCAAGCCATCCAATGAAGTTGTATCAGTTACTTTGTTTGTTCACTCAGATTTTGCTAATGTTTTGTTTGATATGGGGTCTATACATTCCTTCATCTTTGAGAAATTTTCTGGTAAATGGAAAATATCACCACAACAAATGAGACCCCAACTTATTGTTAAAACACTAGCGAGAAATGTTATAGCAAAGAGGAATTATAATAATCTTTCTATTGTGGTATGTGGAAAGAATTTACCTATAATCCTCGTTATTTTACCCTTAGTTTAGTTTGATCTTATTCTAGGAATAGATTGGCTTTCTGATTATCATGAAAAGATAGACTATAGAGCTAAGGAAGTTTTTTTCAGAAAGAGTTTCAGTTTTTTTACAATAAATAACCCATACAATTGATCACATATCAAGAATATGAGAAACTATTGAAAGATGGAAATAAAAGTTATCTTGATCATATTGTTGAAAACAAGGGAAATATTCAAATTAATGATGTGCTAGTGGTAAATGAATACCTTGATGTTTTTTCTTGATGAGTTACCTGGTGTCATATATGATCGAGATGTTGAATTAATAGTTGACTTAGTTCTTGATGCTAATCCAATTTCAAAACCCCCATATCTTATGGATCCAACAGAACTTCTTGAATTGAAAAATCAGTTGTAGGATTTTCCTGATAAAGGACTCATTCGTCCGGGTACTTCACCACAGGGAGCCTCTATTTTGTTTTTTTAAAAAGAAAGATGATTCCATGAGACTTTGTATTGATTATAGAGCTTTGAATAACATCACTATTAAAAAAAGTATCCTTTTCCTCATATCGAAGAATTCTTTGATTAACTTCAGGGAGCTCAGTACTTTTCCAAGATTTACTTGAGATTCAGATACCATCAGCTGAAGGTGAAGGAGGATGAAATCTCGAAAATAACCTTCCGTACTAGATATAGGCATTATGAATTTGTTGTTATGCCATTTGGAATAACTAATGCACCTGCTGTATTCATGAAACTTATGAATAGAGTATTTCATGAGTTCTTGGATAAGTTTGTGGTTATATTTGTTGATGAAATTATGATATTTCTTAAAAATAAATAGGATCATGAAAAACATCTAAGGGTTGTTTTTAAAACTTTAAAAGAAATGAAACTATATAGAAAATTTAGCAAGTATGATTTTTAGTTGAAATAGATATCTTTTCTTGGGAACAGTGTAAATAAGGATGGAATAATAGTTGATCCTTCCAAAACAAATATTGTTGATGAATGTATGAGACCCACAAATGTTATAAAGATTTGTAGTTTTCTTGGGTTAGCAGGTTATTACCAACAGTTTTTTAAGAACTTTGCACGGTTATCTAGCCCAATAACTAAGTTAAAAAGGAAAGGGGTTAAATTTGTTTGGATAGAGGAATGTGATGTTTTTTTCAGGAACTAAAGACGATATTAGTGAATGCTCCAGTTTTGTCCTTACCTTCCCTTGAATGGTGAGTTTGTCATCTACTGTGATGCTTATTTGAAGGGGTTTGGTTGTGTTTTGATGCAGAATGATCTGATAATTTCCTATGATTTGAGACAACTTAAACATAATGAGAAAAATTATCCCACACATGATTTGGAATTTGTAGCTGTGGTTTTTGCTTTGAAAATTTGGAGGCATCATTTATACAGAACCAAATGTCAAATATATACTGACTATAAAATTATGAAGTATATATTCACTCATATGGAATTAAACATGAGGCCGATAAGATGGCTAGAACTAATAAAGGATTATGACTGCACGATCAATTACCATCCTGGAAAAGAAAACAAAGTGACGGATGCCTTAAGTCAGAAACATCATGCATCATTAACCATGCTACATTTAGAACATGATACCTTGATTAATGATTTGATGAATTTTGGATTAGAAGTTGTTGGTTTAGGAAATACATCTGTTTTGTTACAGGTTTCAGTGTAATATTCATTGTCAGATAGAATTAAGCAAGCATAGAAAAAAGACCATGAACTATAGAAAATGATAGAATTGGTTAAAATGGGTAATTTACCAGAATTTAATCTTGATAAAGATAGTGTTTTGAGATTTGGTAAAAGGTTATGTGTGCCTTGTGATTCCCAGTTGAAGAAAGAATTATTGTGTGAAGCTCATAGTTCTCTATTTTTAGTTCATCCTGGCAGTAATAAGATATACAAAGACCTTCGAGAGTATTATTGGTGGGATGGAATAAAAAGAGATATTGCTCATTTTACCATGAAATTTTTGACATGTCAACAGGTTAAAGTAGAGTATTAGTTACCGAAGGGGATGCTTCATAATTTTCCAGTGCCAGATTGGAAAAGGGAGCATGTATCCATGGACCTTATGGTGGGACTACCAAAGACTTCTCGAGGTAACAATGCGATTTGGGTTATTGTGGATCAGCTGAAAAAATCTGCACATTTTCTTTCTATTCAAGATACAATGTCATTGTATAAGCTTTCTCAATTTTACCTCAAGGAGATTGTTAGGTTACATGGAGTTCCTCTTTTCATTGTATCTAATCAGGATCCAAGGTTCACTTCTAACTTTTGGAAGGAACTTCAAAATTCATTGGGCACAAAGTTAAATTTCAGTACAACTTTTCATCCTCAATCAGATGGGCAGTCAGAACGAACAACTCAAACCATAGAGGATATGCCTCGATCTTGTTCAATGGACTATCAGGGAAGTTGGGATCAACATATTTATTTAGTTTAGTTTTATTATAATAATAGTTTTCATTCCAGTATTCAGATGCCACCTTTTGAGGCCTTGTATGGGAAGCGGTGTCGGGCTCCAGCATTTTGGGATGAAGTCAGTAAAAGAAAGTTGATGGGGCTAGAATTAGTAAAAGAAGTGGATGGGAAAGTGAGGATGATCCAGAAACACACGAGGATAGCTCAGAGCAGACAAAAAAGTTATGCAGATAATATAAGAAAAGACTTCTCTTTCGATGTAGGTGACTATGTTTTCCTTAAAATATCTCCCTAGAAAAGTGTAATGCCTTTTGGTAAGAAAGGAAAGCTAAGTCCAAGGTTCATCAGACCCTTTGAAATCTTGGAGAAAGTTGGAACAGTGGCATACCGCGTAGCTTTTCCTCTGAATTTGTCTCAATTACACAATGTTTTTCATTTTTCGATGTTGATAAAGTATGTTCTAGATTCATCACATGTCTTGAGCCCAGAAGCAGTTCAACTGGAAGAGAACCTTTCTTATAAAGAGAAACCAATTCAGATTATTGATCGAAGGGAACATGTATTGCAGAATAAGGTAATCTACTAGGTAAAGGTTTTGTGGAGAAACCACATGGTTGAAGAAGTAACATGGGAGTCTGAAAATTCTATGAGGGAAAAGTACCCTGAGTTGTTTAATAAGTAAATAAAATCGTGAGGATGCAATTTCGAGGAGGTGGGGATAATGTAACACCCCAAGTTTTTATAAAAATAAATAGAAATGCATGGAACTTTGTTTTAAAGTAGATATTTATAAATAGCCTTTAAACATAATTTTATTTATTATATGTTTTGAATTTTGAAAAATGGTCTTCTATAATTGTGTTCAGTATGTTATTTAGAGTTTATTGGAACCAACTTGTTTTCTTGGTGAATAGTAATATACCCTTAGGAATAGTAATATGAATAGTAATATGACCCTAATAAATAGTAATTATTATTATTATTATTATTATATTTTCGTAAGGAATTATGATAACAACATCTTGGTTAATTTTTCATCATGATATAAAAGCAGTTATAGTTTTTAAATAATTAAATTTTGAATTAAGTATGATTTTATTTAAAAATTAAATTAAAAATATTTAGAAAATTATTTTCAAAAAATGGAATTCATTTTTGAATTCAACATGTCAATAAATGGTTAGGGTGAATTTTGGGATTTTTTTTGAAATAGTTGAATTTTTAGTGAATAGTAAAAAATACAGTTTTTAGTTTTGGTGTGTTAATGACATCATTAATATTGTAATAATGATGTCATAAATCTGGTATAATTCTCTATAGTTAAATAGGATGTGAGTTTTACCAATTGGCTTATACCATGGGCAAATACCATGGGCAAGCCCATGGTTTTTCAAATACCACTCATGAGGTGTCACTTGGAAATTATTAAAATATTTCCTTAGTTTTCCTATAAATACCAACCCATTCCTCCATTAACTTCATTCCCAATTCCTCCTCAGTGAAGCTCTGGCCTCCTTACCTTCCTAGTAGTCGTCCCAAGTTTTCCTCAATCCCCCAAGGTCCCAACCTTCATGTTCTAAGGGTTACTCTATAAGGTAAGAAAATTCTCAATTTCTTTCTTTTTTCCATTCAAGTTCTCTTTTATGTGGTATAACTTTAAAGTTTCCATACGATGTTATTATTTCCTTATTATTGTTGATCTACTATATATTATGATTAATTTATGGATTGGTGACCCATTTCACCTCTCTTTTTAATATTTTTGTTTAAAATCATGTTGCGTAGCCGTTAGGCTGCCGAATTTTTGTAAGGGATTTCTCAATTATTATTTTATTTTGAGTTCCATTATTTTCTTATTATTTCTTCATATATTATTAAACAAGAGGCATGAAATATCCAGAAATAATTTATATTCTATATGTTCTCATGTTCATGGAAAATTCAACATCATTATTTTTCTCCTCTCCCACTTATTCATGGAATAAAAACATTGTCTATGATGTGTCGAACTACCGACATCGTGGATGTTGTGATTTCAATTTTCATTAAATCTTTCAAGTATGGTTATGAAAACATTTTTATAGTTTAAACAAGTTATAATATATTTATTATAGCTCATCCATGGTTCTGGAACTCTTTTTAACACATTTTTTTAATTTATAAAATGAAATGGGGTCTTTATTATCAAAGAACCACAAAAATGATCTAAACGAATATCATTAGTGTTTTAACTTATGAATCATCCTCATGATAGAATTAAAAATTATAATGGTATAATTTTTGTTACTGGATATATCTAAATACTACTATATTAAAATTCTGGAGTTTCACTTCCAATCGACAAGAACATCCACCATGAACCAATCATGGAAATCATGTAAAGAACTCACCCAAAAACAGTGCAAGGAGCCAAATACTAACAATTAAAGGGTGAAATGATGTTATGAAATAATAATATAAGATGTTATAAACATTAAAATATTTATTTAAAATAAAAATAACACTCTTTTAACCATTATATAAAAAGTTTAATCATGTATGAAGTAAGAAAAGACTGAGGTAAGGTAATTCTTAACCCGATTTCCATTCTTTGGGTTAACCTTCTACTTCATTATTTATATGCTATTTAAATTATTTGTGTGATGGGTTCGGTTTATATTATGTTTTATTATGTGTATTTAAAGTATATATGCGTACTCCGTCCACTCTATTAAGACACTCTTAAAATAATATGTAATTTATAAATGGATTTCCTTTTTAAAAACCTCTTATAAAATTCGATTTTACGAAATTCCAAAGAAATGATTTTAGGGAATTATTCATGTTGTATGATTATGTTTTGGTTCTTGGGAATTATTTATAATGAAGGGTGGGAGCAATATATCCCTAAAATACATTAGGTATGAGTAATTTGGAGGTCGGCCGTATGGTTATTCAAAGTGTAACTGTGATGGTTACACAAATAGTAGGGTAGTCGTGAGGTTTACAAATTGTAAGGTAGCCGAGAGGGTTACAAGATTATGTAAGTAATGACCCAAGATAACTTTATGATTATATTTATGTTCTATTGTTTTGTGTGGATATTGTTTAAATCTCATGTTACACAGAGTAAGTATATATGGGTGACAAGCATGTCTTTTGTAGATGCTTTCATACATTACGAGTATTCATAGACTAATGTTCTCTTTCCTTTATTTAAATCCCTTAATGAGATTTTGTGCTCATCACCGGTTTTTAAATGATTTTAAAAGGTTAATGGATGTGTAATAAAAATAAGGAATCCATGTTAAATTTTGAATAATTTTCAAGGAGTCATGTTTAAGTTTTAATGTTTTATATTTTGAAAAAAATGGAAACTATTTTTATGGTAACCACTATGTAATAATTTGTAAGGTTATGAATGTATTGTCCCAATTCTCTAAATATCTAAACTTGAAAAGATCCTCAATGTAAAAGAAATTTTTTTCTTGACTAAATTCAAGATTATGTATGCATTAAGGCTGGGTCCTTATACCTCAAGCCCCCAAGGTCCCAACCTTCATGTTCTAGGGGTTACTCTACAAGGAAAGAAAATTCTCAATTTCTTTATTTTTCCATTCAAGTTCTCTTTTATGTAAAATAACATTAAAATTTTCCATTCCATGAACTTATTTATTTCATATTATTGAACTATACTATATTATGATTCATTTCTGGATGGGTTACCATTGTAACCTCTCTTTTTAATGTTTTCTAAAACCCTACTGCATAGCCGTTGGGCTGTTGAATTTTTGTAAGGGATTTCTCAATTATTCTTTTATTTTGAGTTCCTTTCTCATTATTTCTTAATATATTATAACCCAATAAGAATTAAATCTCCATAAATCATGTATATTATAAATTTTCTCATGTTCATTGAAAATTCATCATCATTATTTTTCTCCTTTCCCACTTATTCAAGGAATAAAAACATTGTCCGTGATGTGTCGAATTACCGACATCATGGACGATGTGATTTAAATTTTCATTAACTCTTTCAAGTCGGATTATGAAACCATTTTTATGGTTGAAAGAATTTATAATATATTTATTATGTCTCATACATGGTTCTAAAATTATTTTTTTTATTAATGGATTTAATTTATAAGACAAAATGAGGTTGTTATTATCAAAGAACTACCAAAATGATCTAAACGAACATCATTAATGTTTTAACTTATGAATCATCATCATATAAAACATAAAATTGATAAATGGTATAAATTATGGTACTATAAATATTTAAATACCTTTCCATCACAATTCTGGTGTTTCACTTTGAATCGACCAGAACATCTACCATGAACCGATCATTAAAATCATTTAAAGAACTCACCCAAAAATAGTGTAAGGAGCAAAATACTTACAACTAAAGGATAAAATTATGTGATTAAATGAACATATAAAATGTTATAAACATGAAAATATTTATTTCAATTAATTATAACACTCTTATAAAAATTACATATGAAGTTTAAACAAGTTTTAAGTAATACAATTCTGGGGTAAGGGAATTCTTAACCTGATTTCCATTCTTTGTGTTAATCTCCAACTTCATTATTTATGTGGTATTAAAATTGTTTGTGTGATGGTTTTTGTGTATGTTATGCCTAATTATGTGTATTTACTATGTATATACATATTACATATACTCTAATAAATCCCACTTCAATTATATGATTTATGTAAAGGGTTTTTTCTTTAAAATCCTCTTTTAAAATTCTATTTTACAAAATTCAAAAGCAATGTTTTTACTGAATTATTCATGTTATATGATTATGTTATGGTTATTGGGAATTTTTTATGATGAAGGGTGAGACCTATATCTCCCTCCAACACATTGGGTATGTGTAAGTTGGACATCAGCCAAATGGTTACTCCAAGTGTAACTGCGATGGTTACACAAATAGTAAGGTAGCCGTGAGGGTTACAAATTATAAGGTAGCTGATATGGTTATAAGATTATTTAAGTAATGAACCAAGATTCCTTTATGGTTCTACTTATGTTCTTATGTATTGTTGAAATATCATGTTTCACAAAGTAAGTATATATATATATATATAGGTGAGAAGTATGTCTTTTGAAAGTGATTTCATATGTTACAAGTATTCATGGATGAATGTGTTCTTTCCTTCTTTTTATACCCATTATTGAGTTTTTGTGTGCATCCCAAGTTTTAAATGATTTTCACAGGTTATTATATGTATAAGACAATGAATGAATCCATGTAAAATGTTGATGAATTTTTAAAGAGTCATGGTTTATGTTTTAATGTATTATATTTTGAAAAAAATGGAAACTGTTTTTATGGAATCCAATCTGTAACAATGTGTATCGTTATGAATGTATTATGTCCAAATTCTCTAAATCTCTAAACTTGAAAAGATCCTCAAAGTAAAAGGATGTGTTTTCTTGACTAAATTCAAGATTATGTATGTAATAAGGCCGAGTTCTTATACCTAGCCATTTAATTGGGGGGTATGAATGTGAATCACTACATTTTTCAATATTTACGATTATCGCACTCAATAAAAATTTAACGATTAATTATTTGGAAATAAACACTGACATTAGTAATGTAATTATATTCTAATGAAATTGTTAAAAATAATTTTTATTACATTCTATGATAAAATAATAAAATACCTTTTTTCCTATATGATATTATAAATTTTTTTAAATGAACATAATTTTTGATATAATAATATTAAATTTAAATTAGGCTGAATTTTTTGGGGTTTTCTAAAAATATTTATTTTTCAATTAATAGTGAATAGTGCTGATTTTAAAGAAACTACATATTTTATTAATGAATTTACAAATTTCCATATTGTCATAAAATTGATTCCTTGAAAAACTAAATTAATAATATTTATAATAAGCCAATAAGGGTATTTTAGATAATTTATATACTTAATTTGGTATAAAACATTTTTATACATAATTTTTTTTTTCGAAAAAAATGATGTTGCATTTGGTTTTTATTTTAATAATAAATTAATTTCTAATTCTTTTTAAATTGAATATTGAAAAATAGAGTCCATATATATAATCATTAGGTTCATATTTTTTAAATATATACCTTTTACTTGTATAAAATATAAATAGTTGATGTGGAAAAATTTATTAAATTGGTAATAGGGAAAATTAGATAACTAGGGTTAAAAATAATGTAATAAGGAATTAAAAAATAATCCAGCACTTTCATTTATCCCAATGAATGGATATATTCATGAAATTTCAATCATTTTTTGGAAAATATGGAAAATTTGGGCCACATTGTTTTAATTATTACCTTTATAGTATTTAATTGAGGGAGAAAGAAAAAAATGTCACATTTCTACTTTTAAAATCAATAATATTTTATGTTATGGATATAAACTATTTATGTCCAGTTATAAATAAAAATTATAAATATACATGAATTTTATCTATCATGTTAATTAATTTATAATTTTTATTGATGAAATTATCACCTTAATTGCGTTCGCAATGCCGACACATCGTTTTCATAATTATTAAAGAAAAGAAAATATTTAAATTAAAAAAAATAATAAAACAAATTTAATTTGAAATAATAATCATGTTACATAAATTTTGTTGATAAATATAATTTGATAGTGATGTGTGAAAGTATTATATTAAAATTCATCACTTTTCTTGATGTATTAAAATTCAAAATAAATGCATTGTGTCAATAATGATATTAAGGATATTTTACAATAAATAATATTTTTTTAACTAATTGAAAAATAATTAAAATATAATATTTGGAAAATTTAATGGTATATGGTTAAAAACATATACTTAATTCTATTTATGAGTATTTTTTCATTTTATATTCACATTATTTACCCTTAAATGCTAGAAAAAATTAATTCAATGTTAATTGTCAAAAAGGTAACTTGGGGGTTATAACTAAATAGTAAGGGTAAAAACATAACTAATTTTTTTTAAAATATTATTTTACGAAATGATATCACTTCATTCACATATTATCATTACTATATCTTATTTTTGATTCATTTTAAAATAAAAAATATTTTATAATAATTTAATACTTTAAGATATTCCATGAATTCCCCTCCCCTGACTTATCAAAGGATAAACCTTCTCTCAATCCCTCAAAATACATTTATTCATATAGCACAAAAAAATCCTACTTAATTATCTTATCAATATCCTTAGGTATGTTCCATATGTGTTGATCTACCTAAAGATGATCCTTATTTCCCTTATGAGAAGATATAAAGGATATCTATTAAAGAAGACATACAAATCTTTACTAACTATTTATAATATATTTCTTTTTATAATTCTCTCAATTTATTACAGTCGACCTAAAATTATGACAATAGTATGATAAATATTCTGATATGTTATTATTATCTTGGTACAACCATATTCCACCTCTTTTCCATCCCTTGAAAAGTGAAAATGTCACTTGTTCGTATGTACAACATACTATATCCACAAAGAGGTGTAATTAGTTTTTCATATTCAATTAACACAGATGGATATAAATATATAACTAATAAATACTTATTATATTTATTAAATAATTAATCTTATGTAAATTTAATAACATCTTAACTTCGTATCTTCCAATCCATTGAAAAATGATAATATTGCTCATGCGTACATGTGGAGCACTACCACCAAGAAGGGATATGATAAATTATAAATTATTATTTACAAGGAAGGTTATAAGGTTATATTTATTAGATATATATTATATTTATATCATGTTTAATGATATAGGGAATATGGGACCATAATAAAATTATAAGGACTAGAAATCCCAAGAAGAAACATGTCTGAGAAAATAATGTTGTTAGCAACCAAAATAATGATAATAATGAATATTGGTGAAAATAGGTGATAATATGTTATAAAGGTATCATATATGATATTATAAATAATAAAATGATTCTGGTATAAAATAATAACATTTTTGAAACCATTATTAAGTAGGATAAAGTACATTCAGCTAAGAGGAAATGTGAGGTAAGGGATTTTGTCTGAATTTCCACTCCATTGAGAAATATTTGGTAATATGCATGTATTAAATTTAATTTGGTGTTTATAGTTCCCCATATAGTTATTTATCAATAATATATATTTATTAATTATGATAAATGATTCAATTCAGGTTACCCTTTCAATATAAATTTATAAAATAAAATATGATCTTATTTATCATCTTGATCAAGTATATTTTTCTTCTATATCATCATTTTGAAAAATTATTTTATATAAATCCCTTCTATTTTAAAAAAATATTTATGAATTAAATTTTATGTTATCCTTTAATTTTTACAAGGAATAAAATGAATATTTTTAATGATTTTTATAATGGAGTGAATTTCAATTTTCTTTATAAAAAGTCAAAATGAATTTTTTTTATCTTATATGAAATTAACATAACCTACCAGCTCAATTACTATTTTATAATATTTATCCTATTGATAAATATTTAAATGGTAATACAATGCTTAAATTTTTGAGATATTTTTTCTCATATATTTATTTTATTATAGAAAGTAATAAATTTATCTCAAACCCTGCATTTCTAATTACTATTATGTCTTCTTTTATCTTTTATTAATTTTTTATTTATTAAAATTATCTTGAAACATTCACATTCTTTTCATCATTGAAAATTACTATTACATTAAATATATATATTATTCATTTCATGGATATGGTTATTTCCAATACTATATACCATTTCAACATATGGTGTTCTACATTGAAAGTTATTTGGTTGACAATGGAAATATTAATATTTTATATTCTATAATAAAAATGGATATCTATTGATATGTAGTACTATTCATCAATTAAATTGATCATTATATATATAAGGAATGAATTAGGAAGGTATAGAGGGTTGGGGGATAGGATTATATATCCCCATGATGAATCTATTGGCCTCATGATAAAAATTAATATGCCCAATGAAATGGGTCTTTAGCCATCATTTTAAACTATCAAGCTGCACGATCTTGATGGTAGATGTTTCATGATGTTTGAAATTTTGAGTTCTAAGAGTATATATTTCCTTCTTTTAGAATTCTTTTATAATTATCCATGAGGTTACTATATTGATGTTATCATCCAAATCATTTTTTTTTCTATTTTCATAAAATCTACTTTAAGGGTAAAGTGGGAACTGCACATGACCAATTACACCTTACAGTGGGAAAAACATTCAAAATTAAAATTTAGGGCACAAAATAAAAAATTATAATCATAAGGCATCATAATGAGATCCTTCGCAAAAAAAATCCTATAAATCAAGCTAGATGACTTTGAAATTCAGAATCAAAGAAGGCATATTGAGACCACTACATTATATCCACTATCACTATGATCACCACAACACTGTAATTATCATCACTTCATCATAGTACACTCCAAATGTCATCACCTCATCTATCTCCAACTAGTGGGATGAATTATCCTCATCCTCAAAAGTTCTACATCACCATTAAAAAACCAAAACACCACTCCATAAAAAGAAGATTAATGGCATAATAAAGATTAACCCAACTGAACCTGAAGATGGAGAAGAAGCCTCCATGAGAGACACCTCCTGGAACATTGTCAACCACTAAAAATCAAATTTAATAACATCATAAATACCACCACGTAGATCAAAATAGTATAATAATAGAAAAATCATGGTGAAATAGGAGAGAAAGGATCAGAATTGGTCCTCAACATAGATATCATCCCTAGATCACCCAATGCTAAAGGCCACCACCACATATATAAATGAACATCACCAAACCAGAAACATAGATCAACATATTATCGAAACATGCATAAAATAGTTTGAGAATTCATAGTATAAAATATAAAATAACTTCACCACAAGAAACCTTAAATAAGTACCCGAACACATAAGATAAACCCAACTCAGGTTGTGCTAGGACCATCAGAACCGCCTAAACCAAATCCTATATGTAACTCATTCACTAGATACATCCTGGAGAGATATAGAGTAATAAGGGGTTAGAGAAGTGGTTTTAGCATCCAAGGGATTCAAAGACTCTACCTTCTTCAGTACCACCCATCTCCATATTGATGTCATCATTGAAATTTCAAACACATATCACTAGACAGAAAGAATTAATAGAGAAGGGGGGAAAATTAGGGTTAAAGACAAGAGGAAAGGAAGGAGGGGTATATAGAGACACCAAGAATGAAATCCCCCCCAGTATTGATATCATTAATGGATGTATTTTATAGTCATGTAAATTATTAAATGGAATTAATTTTGGGTTACATACCTTGGCATATTGATTTTGACTAATTTACTCATGATATAATCCACTATATATAATCTATATAAAGTACTTGAGATCACATTTTAATTTCTTCCATCTCTATTATATGAATACATTATTTTGATTAATATCTGGGATTAATGAATGATTCATATGTTATGTATTTTATATTTCCAATGTAATATGAGAATCATGTTGGTATCTACTATTCTAATAGTTCTAAACTGATTGATCATGAATGTTGAAATCCATTGTATGTATTCTAATTTAAAAAATTAGAAACCATATTTATGTTATTAGAGTTGTTATTGTTATAGTTTGTATCATCAAATGTTTTGTAGAAACATTGAGAACTAGATTTGAAATAAACATAGCTAACATGAAATTTATGATAATCGCTTATATTATTTGATACAATTTTCCATAAGATATATTTTTTATGTTGGATCAAATTAATGATGATTATGATAAGATCTAACTAAGAGTGTCCCATTATTTACTAATGTCTCCCAATAGAAGAAAGAGAATCAATGGCCATGGTTTCTGTAGGGATTACCTCATTGTGGATGAGAATACTTTAAAACAATGATTATTAATGAATTATTATTTTTCAAATAAATTAAATCTATTTGATATATTTCATTACACAAAACTCTAGGTAAATCTTATGCTACACACAACATTAGATTAGCTTATGTTACAGAAGACATTGAGTTTTAACAAAACCGTAATATATTATGGATGTTGTTATTTAATTATGATCTCTATAAACAATCTCTTAAATATAAATATATGAATATTAATAAATTATTCTAAATATAAATTATAATGGGTATAAAAAATGGAAACATGTTAATAAAAAAGTACTTAATTTTCAGTAAAGTTTTTACATGTATTGAATACATAATTTTCTAATAAATGATTGCTATTTATTTTTTATGAACAATAATAAAAATAATATATCAAAAATCTAAAAAATTAATTTGAAAAATAAAAAACATTATTTAAATAATAATTCCAAATTTATGTTTGGGTTATTTTTGTGTTTTTTTGAAAAGATTCATTTTTTGATGAATAATGAAAAATATTGAATTTTAATTGAAAAATGACTTCTAATTTAATTTATTTATAAATATAAATTTTATTATAAATTTTATTTTATGTAGAATTAGTTCAATTATATATCCATTAATAAAATTTATTTCTTTGGAATCAATATTATATTTAATTTAGATATATAAACTTTTATAGACATTGGTATATTTTTTCATTAAAAACCCACTTTCTCAACGCATCTGTGGGATTAGATTTAAGTTAAAAATTTAAAATTATGTGAATGTAATTTGGAAAAATGGATTCAACATTTTTAATCAGAATAATTTATATTATTTAATAATTTAAACATAAATTTTGACTAAATTGAATAATAAGAAAATTAAAAAAATTACCACGGCTAAGGTAAAATGGGTTTACCATGGGTTAAACTAAAAAAATGGTTAAAAATAACCCAAAAAATTAAAATAATAAATTATATGTTAATATATAGATATTTTATCTACTAGTATATATAATGGTCTATTTTGGAGCCTTAGGGAATGATGAAAGTGTGGGTACACATTTTTCTATCAAAAAAATACTAGAGTACCACTCATCTCACTTATAAAAAGCCAACACTATCCTCTATTCCTAACACATTAAAACCTTTATGGTTTGGAAAATACCTTAAACTATTATATCATAAAATATATAATTTCTTAAAATCAAACATAGGAATGATTTTGGGAAAAAACTAAGCAGGATACTTGAAGAAGATGTAATATTCATCACAGAGCGTTTTATTTTATTTCATCATCCACCTACATAAATTATAATTATACCTTACTAATATAATAACTTTATTATATTCCTTATAATTATATTTTTTATGTTAATATAATTCCCTACAATCATTTTCACTTCCATCAAATGGGTTATGAAATCATCATTAATGTGTATGGTGGACTAATGCCTCACAAACCGATGAATTTTTTTTATTACCCACTCTAAAGGTCTAAAATAAGGGTGTATATATTATTTATATATGATATTAATGAAATTATTATAATATTGGAACTATAATATTACACATGATTTTATACTATTCATATTTTGGGAATATGTTAACATCATTCTTGTGTATGACATACTATAATATTGTGAAGTGATTTGATTCCTTCACACATTAAACAGAAGGTCCTAAGGATTGGATTAATGATAATATATTATATATATGAAATAAAAATTATTCTGATATTCTGATATATTTTTTAATGTTATTTCATGAAATCTAAGAAGAAAATGGAAATAATTTTCATGCGTACAAATGACTGACCATCTCCATGAATGGTGAATTTAATTTTTATCACTAAATTGTATGGATTACTCTAAATACAGATATATATAATTTATATTATATTTATCTCATGATTAAAATTATGTATATTATATGACTATGGTTAATGTAAGAGGACAAAATATAACAAATCAGAACATATATGAAAAACAAAGCTATTATTACCTAAAAAGTTATTTAAACAAGGAGTTGTTAATTAATGGGTAATAAATAGTCATAAGTAATATATATATGGTATGATATATCTAAGAAATATTATATAATAGATTTTTAATAAACAATTATTTAATATAAAGTAGTTTTGAATGTGTATTAAATATATCAACACTTATAGTAAGAGATTTCTATCTCACATTTATTTATTGTGAGAAAAATTCTATATCCAACACATGTTTATTTTATGTTCCATATATGTCACATATATGTAAATATTTTAAGTTATTTTTCCTTATTATATTTGGACTACCATTATCCCATAGGTTTCTCATTGAGTTATTGTGGAAAATGGAGATTTTTTGGTGGACATACCTATGCACATAGTTAGTGTAAACCATGTGACCAACCAAGGTAACCAGGTAGTGGGAGATAGAACCTACCATATGACTATATCATGACCATGTGACATAGCCCAAGTAACTTTGTTTTATAAATATAGAATGCACACGATTGTTGAATGGTTTATTAAACCGTGCAGACTAACTGCGCATGATATCTAGCTCATTAAAAAAAATTTAATTTTACAATTTTTCCCTTTTCAGATTTAAACCCTAATCCACCCATATTCTTCCCCAATCATTATTTTCATCCATAGGATGCCACATTCCTCCCTCAACCTCCTTGGTCACCCATTTTTGAAGGGGATTTAGTGGGAAAACATAAAGACTTTTCATGTAAGTGGATTTATCCCTTGTTTCTTCCCTTTTTATGGTTTCTTCCCTTTTTCTTGGGGTTCTAATTTCCCAACATATAGGGTATAATACTGGGTTTTGGGTTTTATTTTCATTATTAGGGTTCATGTTTTTCATACTTTTAGTGTGGTTAAGGTGTGGTTGTAAATTCACATTGAGGTTTGGTCATTTTGACACCAATGTTAGATGGTTCAATGTATAAACATTATTTGAAGAATTTATTTTTCTTTCATGAGTAATTTTGCATGTTAAATAACTATTTAGATTGGTTTAAACATTGTTTTTTATATGATTAAATATGAATTTGATTTTAAAATGGTGTTTCTATGTGGAATTGGGTTTCATGTGAAAAACCTGATTGTGTCACTTGGTAGTTTTTTTTAAACTATTCAATTGGTTTATTAAATTATGTAAGGGTGGATAATTATGTTTTGATATGGTGTTAGTGTGATGATGTTTTTAAAATTATATTTTAGGTGTAATATTAGTGTAAAATCATTTTAGTGCTTTTTGAAATTATTTTTTAAATTGTCTAAATGATTTATTAAATTAAGTAAGAGTTTCAAAACATATTTTGGAAATGTTTTGGTGTGCATATGATTGTAAAATGGAATTTGTGTATTCAAGTGGAGGAATGTGATGTTTAATGACTTGTTTGATTGATGAAATGTACAAGTGGTTTTATATGACATGTGAAACAAGATTGAGTACAATAGGCAAGCCAAGGTTTCTAGGTGGGAGGACTAGGACTAGTATTCTAGTTATTTGGAAGTGGATACATCCTGGTTTCACTTAGTAGGATTGATGATGATAATAAAAACTAAAAATGGATAATGATTTGGGACCACAATAAATTTGGATGTTTCTCCTCTCTAGTGTCTTGTGAATGTGAAAGTTGTTGGTTGTGGTTTTTATACCACATTTCACTAAGATACGAGGTTCTTAAGGTCTCATTTCTAGATAGTGCCTAAGGGTATTTTGAAAAAATAGTTCAAATTTTCTATATTTCACTTACTATTAGCATTTGGTATGCATGGTTGGAAATTTAAGAAAAAAATGTATTTTATTAAAATTTGTTTACTTTAAATATGTTTCTTATTTAAAGTATCTTTCCTCAAAATTGATAACAAAATCTAATTTTTTTTATATGAAAACATGAATGATATTTGTATTATAATGTTTATATCAAGGAATCTTGTATTGAATGGAATAATATTGGGCTTAGGATCACACCATACATACATATTCGGGTGTAAGTGGATTTGGTAATGTTTAAAACAGGTAAGGGAAAGGCCATTGGATACATTGGTTTGGGCTGTTAGAGGTTTATATTGGGGCGGTGTTGTGGTGATGGCTTGATGGTGGTTCCCCCTTTCCAGGTGTTTGTTTTTATGATAGACTAGTGGTTACTTTTTGATGAAGACTAGTTTGGTTTTGACTTGAAATGTGTATCTCAATTCTGAATTTTTTTATGGTTTGTTTAGTTTGAATTTTCATATTCAGTTTATTGGTTATTTTTGATTGTTTAATGCTTATAAATTAAGGTAAATCCTTCCCACCATATATTTATGATACCTGAGAACTTCTGCCTACCTTTAGGGATAGGTAATGCCCTTCTAGCCTTGCCATGGACTGGGTCAGGTGTCAGTCTGGATGATGACCCTTCTTGGTTCATGAAAAAATGGTGTCAGATAAAGGTTTGGATTTTTTGTTAATTTCATTTGGGATTAGTCTGGTTAGACAAGAGCACAGAATATAGGGGCTCAGGGTTTGGGATATGAGTAGGGTTCCTGGCTAGCACATCTCATGATAGATCGCGAGTATCCCTAAGATATTAGGATTTTTTGAATTAACATTCATGTGGGATGTGGAATTTGTAAACTATATGTAGAAATTGGTTGGGGTGAAGTGGTTTGGTCATTTTTTTATTGTGATAAGTTTGAATAATTTATATTTGATGTTATTACTGATATTTTTTAGTGGATTTTTACTAATGTTTTCTCTTGTGACTATTTATTTTTGTAGCAAAATGCCACCCTGGAGAGATTCCTTGAAACCGTGAGAATAATATAGAGAGAGTTCTCCCACACTACTTGATTAAAGGTCGGTGGAAGCTATGGTCAAGGCTATTCAGACTCTGGGACACAGAGTGGGTACTACTCCTATTATAGTTAGGGAAGATGAATCTGGTCATAGGGAGGAAAAATACCAAGAGTTCCTAATGAAAAAACCTCATACTATTTGAGGTAGTACAAAGCCTCAAGAAGCAGGGTGGCTTGAGAAAATAGAGAACCTATTTGATTTTCTTGATAAAACTAATGAATTTAGAGTAAAATTCACCTCATTCATGAAAGATGGTCCCAAATGAAGGTGATGGGAATCATTTCTCCAAGCTGTGATGTATGAGAAAATGAGATGGAAGGACTTCAAGGATATCTTCGATGACCAATACTGTCATGAAGTCTAATCTTATTCCAGATCTGGGGAGTTTATGGATCTTATTCTGGGTGACCATTTAGTGATGGAGTATACCAAATTATTTTCTGAGCTACTCTGATATACACTAGTAATAGACTCCAATGAGAAGATGAAGGCTCAAAAGATCTAAACAGGGTTACAACTGAAAATCTATTATTAGGTGTTCCTGTTCAAGATAAACACCTATGTCGAGGTAGTTGATCAAGATTGTATGGTGGATATTGACCACATGGGAAGGTTTGGGTTCACTTGGGAAATATAAGTAATAGGAAGTGTATGTTCATCTAAGAATAAGTGTAAATGGGATGAGTATGGGAAGACGAGAGGTGGTAGTTACGACCATCCTTCCAGACAGTCATCATCTATTACTTCTAATGCAGGTTCTATCGTGAGGCATTAGTGTGGGAGGAAAGAGAACATATGACCTGCATGTACATCTCCTCAGATTCCTTTTCATAAATGTGGTGTTATGGGAAGACTACATCATTTTTGCAAGGTGACATTCCCATACCAGAGTGGGGCAGGATCTGATAATTCCAGGGGAGTGATTGTTCTATCAGGTCCATCCATGATGATAAGATCTCTGTTTGGTGTTCATGGATGTAGGACTAGGTTGTCTTCAGGGAAGATCCAGTTTGGGGCAGAGCCACATGCACATGTTCAATCTCAGGAAGATACCTGAAATATTCATGTTGTGGATTAGTCACCAGTGATATATGATGCAGGTCCCTTGATAGATTAAGATACCATTATAATTGCATCTTCTATTGTAGCTATTTTATTTTATATAGGTGCATTTGTTTCTTTTATCTCTACTTCTATTTTTAGTCATTTGACCTTTCCAATTGAGCTGATATCTTTTTCAATGGAGTTAGTAATTCTATTTGGATAGAGGAAGTAGATGGATTTTAGGTGACCATCTTATGTTCTCTCTATGTCAGGGGTTGATATGGATTTGCCTTTCCTGGTCATAGATCTAGAACTTTTTGATGTAATAATCATCATGTATTGGCTTGTGCACTTCCAAGAACATATTAATTTCTATAGGTGATGGGTGAGTTTGATTGCACCTCATGGGAGTCCTCTATTATTTATTAGGTAATGGGTTCCTCATTTGGATCCTGTGGGACGCCCACTACTAGAGTTAGGAGATCTTGTCTTTCAATTATCGTCGCTCGCACTGGAGGACAATGGTGGTTCTCTTGTGGGTGGATTATCTCCTGTGGTGCATGATTTCCAAAAGGTATTTAAAGATTATTTTTTGGATTACCCATAGAGAAGTATGTGGATTTTTCAGTTGATTTGGCACTGGGAATAGAATTGATATCTCTTACCTCATATCATATTACCCCACCGATCTAAGGTAATTAAAGATATAGTTGGACAATTTGGAATCAAAAGGGTTTATTCGATCAAGCGTCTCTCTTTGGGCCACTACTGTTCTATTCGCGATGAAGGATGATAGATATTTTTGGTTGTGCATCAACTATTAGAAGCTAAAAAAGTAAATAATATTAATAAATACCATGTTCCCTGAATTGATGACCTATTTGACCAACTAAAGGGGGAAAAGTGGTTTTACAAGACAGACTTACGTTTGGGCTACCGCAAGTCAGGGTAAGAGAGGTGGATATCCTAGATATGGGTTTTTGATGTATGTATGAGCACTTTGAGTATTTTCTCTTTCCATTCAGATTGGCCAATGCTCTAACAGTTTTTCTAGAACTCAAGAATAGGGTGTTCCCCTAGTATCTTGATTCCATCTTTGTGGTATTCATGGATGAAATCCTTGTATATTCTAGATCCGATGAGGAACTTGAGCATCACTTTCAAATTGATTTGGGAAATCTAAGTGATCATATCCTTTATGAAGAGTTTTCAATGTTCACCTTATGGATCAGGGAGGTTATGTTTCTAGGTCATGTGATTTTGGAGCAAGGGGTCTCAATGGACCTTGAGAAGATCAATGTAGTTATGTCATGGGAGCTGATGAAGAATGTGTTTGAGAATTGGAGTTTTCTTGATCTCAGAAGTTATTACAGATTTTTTGTTCGGTATTTCTCTAGGCTTGTCTCATTCATGACCGTACTCAACCGGAATGAGGTGATGTTTGAATGGATCCTAGAGTGTAAGGAATCCTTTCAGGAGTTGAAGAAGTGGTTCACCACCAAACCTGTGTAAGTCTTTCAAGAATCTAGGAATGGCTACGTGGTTTATTGCGATGATTCAATAATGAGTCTTGGTTGTGTGCTCATGCCTGATGATCATGTAGTGGCATATGGTTCTCACTAACTCAGACTACATGAAAAGAATTACCCTACCCATGACATGGAATTAGAAGCGGTGATGCATGCTCAGAAGACTTCGATCCATTACCCTTTTGGGGAGTAGTCTGTGGTCTATCCTGAACATAAAATATTTGCCTATATTTTATCCCAAAAATATTTGTACGTGAGACAGTGCCGTTGGATATAGTATTTTCAATGGTTCAATTTTGATATCATCCATAACCCAAGAAAAGGTAATGTGATGGATAATGACATGGTCATAAAACTGACAGTTTTAGCCTTGAGGATATCCAGTTATGAGTGGACCTTGATGGGGATCTTTTCATAGATGCACTTGGAGACCAATGATCACAGTAGAGGTGTGTTCTTGGAGATCATTCAGATGACTACTTCTGTTCAAGAATTGTTTGAGAGGAAGAATCCTAGTGATGAGTTTTGTTAGTGGTCCATGTAGTTTTTTCAGGGTGGGGAGACATCTTCTAATTGGTTTTCATCTCCATATGGATTATTATGCTTAAAGGTCCATTTAGTGGTGTTTTTGTATCTATGGAAGGTGGTGATGCATGATAGCCACCATTATTAGTGTTTTGTTCATCCTCGAGATATAAAAATTTATTATGATGTTTATTGGAAATTTTTATAGTTAGGTATGAGGTGAGACCTAGAAAATTTCATATCGAGGTGTTATACATGTTAGTAGGTAAAGGAATGATATCAAATGCCCTCTGGGTTGATTTAGCCATTACCCATTCCTACCTGAAAGTGGGATGAGGTCACCGTGGACTTCATTATTGGATTCCCTCGTACAACTTGAGGAAGGAAAAAAATTTTGGTGGTGATTTACCATTTCAAAAAATTAATCCATTTCATACCAATCAGAGATTCAGCTAAAGTGGATGAGCTAGACCGATTTAATATTCAGGAGGTGGTAATGCTCCTGGGTGCTCCATCAAAAATTGTTTAAGATAGAGACACCCTAATTTATCTCTCATTTATAGGCAGGTCTTTTAAAGGAATTGGGGTTACATATTAAGATGAGTATGACAAACTATCCTAAAACGGATGGTTTGATGGAGTAGAAGAATCATATTCTGGAAGACATGCATCGTGCTTATGTTTTAGATTTTAGAGGATCATGAGATATCCATTTGGATTTGTATGAATTTTATTACAACAATAGTTTCCAATATTCAATTTGAATGGATCCATTTGAGGTGCTTTACAGTCGTCCATGTCAGTCTCCTCTATGTTGGGTTGAGGTTGGTGAGACATCACTTTTGTGATTGAGCCTTGTGAAATAGATTTCTGAGAAAGTCACGTTAATCATGAAGTATTTATTGACAACTCAGAGTTGTGACCAATCTTATGCTGATCATAGGCATCAAGATCTTGAGTTTTCCATGGGAAATCGGGTGTTTATGAAAAGGCCCCTCACTTGTGTCACCATCATTTGGGAAATCATGGAAATCTAACACCATGTTATGTTGGGCCACTAGAAATCTCCGAGTTAATTGGAAAGGTGGAATATTGGTTATATTTTACTTCTAAGTTAACTTCAATTCATGATTTATTTTTTGTCTCCTAACTAAAGAAGTATAATCTAGATCCTTCCAATTTGTTGAAATGGGAAGATTTTGAGATAGAGACCGATTTATCAGTGATTGAATGACCAGTGTGAATAGTGTATTTCCAAGAGACAATACATTTAGGGAAGTCTATTCTGTTGGATCATGTCCTTTGGCAGCATGGGAATAATGTTCATGAGACTTTGGAGATGATTTATTGGGTTGAAGAAGAGTATATATTTTTATTTTCTGACCAAGCTTCAAGTTAACTTTGTGAGGGTGGAAAGTTTTTATGGTGAGGAGAACTGTCACATTCATGTCTTTATTTTTTAGTATTTGTTCTTATTATATTTTTTATACCTATTTACCCTAGGCTTATCATTATGTTTTTGGGGAAAATGGAAATTTTGGTGTTGATAGACTCAGGCCCACAGTTGGAACAAGGGTACTGTAAACAGTTCTCCAAACCCATGTAACTATACGGTTGGAGGCCGAACCTACCACATGGCTATTACATAGTTGTGAACATTACCCCAGGTAACCCTATGTTCAAGAAATTTCATGTGCATGGTTTTTTGTAGATTTATTAAAATGAACAAACTGACCATGCACGATTTCAATCTCATTAAAAAGATTAATTTTACCATTTTTCCTTTTCAGATTTAAACCCTATTATACCCATATTCTTACCCACTCTATATTTTTAGCCATAGGAGTTCTTATTACTCCCTCAAGACCCCTTGGAATCCCATTTTTGAAGAAAATATGGTGGGGAAACTTCAAGACTATTCATGTAAGTGGATTTATCCCTTATTTATTCTATATATTTAGGGTTTCTCCCCTATTTCTTAGGGATCTAATTTTCGAATTGCTAGTGTTTCATTCCCAGGGTTTAATATAAGGTTTTTGGGTTCGATAATCATGATTGGGGTTTGTTTTTTCATGCTTGTGGTGTTTCTAAGGTATAGTTGGATATTCAAACCGATTTTTTGGCATTTTTTCATTAAAGGTAGGTGGTTCCTTGTATAATTTTTTTAGTGAGTTTATTTTTATTTCATGAGTAATTTAGCGTGTTTTTCAATTAGTGTGAGAGGTGAGAATGTGGTTTTTGATTGGATTAAATATACATTAGACTTTAAAGAGGAATTTCTATGTGGAATTGGGAGCGTTTTATTTGTAAAACCTTACTGGGTCTCTTGGTTTTGTTTTATAAATTGTGCAATTGATTTATTAAATAATTTAAGGTATTCGAATTATGTTTTGATATGGATTTAGTGTACATTTTATTTTAAAAGTGGATATTGGGGTCATTTTTGTTGTAAAATATTTGTAGAAATTATTGAAATTGTTTTATAAATTTGTAAATTGATTTATTGAATTATGTAAGAGTTTCGAAAGATATCTGGAAATGGTTTTGGTGTGAGTATGATTTTGAAATGGAATTTATGTGTGCAAGTGGTGTATGGGATGTGTAATAACTTGTTTGGTTTATGAAAGGTAACAGTGGTGATATGTGACATGTAAAACTTGATTGATCCCAAAAGGGATGCCTAGGTATCATGGTGGGTGGACTAGGACTAGTATTATAGTGATTTAGAAGTTGCTACATCCCGGTTTCACATAGAGGGATTCACGATGAAAACACTAACTAAACATGGATAATGATTTGAGACTACTATAATTTTGGATTTTTTTCCTCTCTAGTGGATCGTGAATGAGAAAGTTATTGGTCTTGGTTTCTATACCTCATTTGACCATGATATGAGGTACCTGGGGTCCCATTTCTAGCTAGTGAATGGCAGTATTTCCCTTGACTAGTTCCCATTGGCTATATCACACTAAACATCATCATATGGTATGTTAAGTTAGAAAATATAGAAGAAACTGTGTTTATTTAAAGTTGTTTTCATTAAAGTTATTTCTCATATAAAGTTTATTTCTTTAAAACTGTTACTATCATCTCTTTTTTTAAAAACATGAAATCTATTTTTCTTATAATGTTTATAGAATGAAATCTTGTATTGTGTGGCATTCTATTGGGATTATACTCACACCCTAATTAGACCTTTGGGTCAATGTAGACTTTGAAATGTCGAATACAGGTAAAGTAAAGGCCTTTAGAAATGGTGGCTTGAGTTTATATAAGATTTTTCTTTGTTTAGTGTTTTGGAGATGGATTGAGGGTTGTGCCCCATTTCCATATTGTGATTTTATTGATAGGCTTGTGCTTTCTTTTGGTTGTATCCTGGTTTAGTTTTGACCTAAACCACGTAACTAAATTCTAAAAATTTCTTAAGGCTTGTTTATTTTGAATTTTATGATTAGTTTTATGGGTTATGGTTGGTTATTTTATGCATATAAATTTGGGTAAATAATTTCCACTCTATATTTATAATAGCTAAGCACTTGTGCATGCCCATGGGGATATGGAATTCCCTTCAGGCCATGTCATAGATCAGGTCGAGTGCCGATCTGAAGGACGATCCGGTTTGGTTAGTAACCGTATATATTTCACAAGAATGTCTATTATGATTTATATAATTAAAATTATTTCTATATAAATAAACATTTTAGGATCAATCTTTTATGGGGTTTATTATTCAAAAGTAACCAAATCTACTGGGGGTTTTGTCTCAATTTTCCTTCTTTGAGACGTATTGTTATGTTATCAACCTATCATATTTTAAGAGGTGTATATACAAACCCTTTGATATGTAATATCATGAATTTATTTATCCTCATATTATTCTAAATATCCTTTATTTATATTCATTCATGTGTATTACATTTTGATGTTACTAATGTGGTGATGATTGTATGTTAAAATCTTAATGTTTATGATATTTATTTATGGTTATGTTTCAGATGATCAAATCATATTATACATCTCTAAATAAAATATTTAATTTTCATCTCCTCTTATTATTCATTAAATTTCAAATTAATTGTACCAATTTTCTACTATTTATATGTTAAAAAAGGTTTTTAATAAAATCCATCTTTATTTATCACCTTGTTTAGAACTCCATTTTTATTCCAAAACCACATTTTTTAAAAGAAAAAAAAAATGTTTTTACAAAAATGATTTAACATTATCAAAATGATTTTAATAATTTTGTTGGTTTTAAAAAGTTTTTTTCTATGTTGAAGGAATATTTTCCACAATAAATGTTTTTCACTATTTCGAAAGATTCTTTTATATGTTTTCAAGGATATATTAAAAAACGGATTTTAGAACTATTTTATGGTATAAAAAATTGATTTTCAAAGAAAATATTTTTTCCTCAAGAAATGATTAATGTGATTTTTATTTCAATATAATTTTCCATATAAGATGAAATCATTTGATGTATCTTATTGTTTGTTGGGGATATGGACCATTTATACCATTCATATTAATTCTCTGAATGGTTTCTCAAGAAAATAAGTTAATTAACCCCATTTTCACCCATAGGTTATTCCTTGATAAAATTATTAGGAAACAAGCTTCTTTTTCCATGGGTATGCGCTATAAATAATGATATAATTATTAAACCAATATATTTTCAAAAGGATATGGTATAATAAATTGTTTATGAAATATTTTTAATTTCATGTTTTAAGATTTGTTAAAATTTTATGATCTTGTGGCACATATAAATAAATTTTTTTTTATTTGAGGAGTGGTACCTATATCTACCTACAATTAATTGGGTAAATATGGATAAATCATTAGTAAATATATTATTTTTGAACCTAATTATATGTTAAAAATTTTATGAATGAACCTAATTACATGTTTATAATGTTATGAATGAACCTGATTAAATGTTTACAATGTTATGAGTGATCCTGATCACATGTCCAAAATTTTATAAGAGAATCTGAATACATGTACACAATTTTAGGCATGGAATTGGATTTCATGACCATAATGATATGTGTTAACCTTATTTCATTTCCATAACTTTATGTGAGGGCATGATTTCATATCAATAACTTAATGAGTGAACCTTTTTACATTTATACATGTTCATAATGTTCTAATCTGATGTGTATTCAAAAAATCTACATTTTATTCCAATTTTATGTTTTCATGGACCATGTTATTCGATTTATTTATAATTCACGTCTTTTGAACTTCAAATATTTAGGTCATTGATCACGATTTTTATCATTTATATATAGGGTATGTTTTTCATATGTTATTCTATCATTCTCAAAACCTTATTCCCAAGTTATGTTTATGTACTTACCTTATTTATCATTAATGAGCATCTGAGATCACGTTTTCTTATATTTCATTTCCCCTTGTAATAAATAATGGG
This sequence comes from Viscum album, assembly GCA_963277665.1. Taxonomy (NCBI): domain Eukaryota; kingdom Viridiplantae; phylum Streptophyta; class Magnoliopsida; order Santalales; family Viscaceae; genus Viscum; species Viscum album. The sequence continues at coordinate 1,189,916,727 of OY728164.1, forward strand.
TTTAAGTATGGTTTGATAGTGAAGAGTACTAATGGGGAAGATCTTTATGATAAATGCTAAATATAATTCACAAAATTAGAAGATTATACACCTAGTCTCCAATGAAACTAAACTATTATAGTCCCTTATTGTATATTTTCCAAATATATTTAATAATTATCTAAACATATGAAATTTCTATGTATAATAATCCTGGTTCTCTATAGTTTGTTTTAGATTAATTTTTTAGTTAACCATTTGAAAATAGGATGATACAACATTAGTGACATCCCTAGGGATATATCTAAGGTTATGTTTAGGGATTTATCCAAAGATATAATTAAAGATGATTAAATTTTTAGGAAAATATAATATAATTTTGTTAAAAGGATATAGAAAGTGGTGTTCATTAGATTGCATCCCTTTTAGGATAATACAAGTGAATATGTATCTGGTAGAAAGGTACCTAGGGGTAATAACATTGAAAAGGGAACCCTGATCTTGACTCAATCATCACCCTATACACGATAAAAATCCTTACTGAACAACTGGTTTAATACACCAAGGGGATATGCTTTGTAAAATCACAAACTCTTTTCAAAAAATCAGGAAGGATTTAAATTAATGACAACTTTGAATGACCTAGGATAAACCTAAGGAGTAATTGAGTAAAAATAATGTTTCATTATTTATAAACCCAATAAGTTATTTTTCATTACTATCTGGAACCATACTAAGATTTTAGTTTCTTATACTCTATTTTTTTTGGTTTTAATTAACATATTATAACTGAAAAATCTATATATATACTAATTTTAATGTAAAATAAAAAGATTTTACTCCTAAGAAAATCAATTATATAGTATATGAAATGAAAAACCTTGTTTTTATGGCCACACAACATTTTCAAGATATGATAGAATCTGAACATCCAAATGAGAAATAGAGCGAACAATGTTTTGTTGAGTCCCTTGTGAGTTAACTCCCACCTTCTTTAAGTTGTTCCAATTACCCTCTAGTTATATAAAAATATGTTAGTACCACTAAAATTATATTATTCTGTCACTAATGTTATGACCATGAGAAATTTATATTTTTTGTTTAACATTTGGATGGTGTTTTAAATAAATGGTGAAATATTACTAATAATATGAGGCAATGAGAAGAAATTGGTTTAGGAAGTGGGATGGGTTTAAAATCATATTTGTCAATAATCAGTTTCATTATATTCATAATAAAAAATATGGTATTAATTCCCCCTTCATAATTAAAAAGAGAATGAATCTCTGGGTACCTATAAATAAAATTTTATAGGACTTGTGAAGGGATCATTGGGTATTATAATTGAATCTGAATATATGTTTGACCGATTATTTAATGTATTAATACCAAATATTCAAATAGTATTATCCATAAGGGACTTTTAATTCTATGAAGAAATAATCCGATGTGTAGTAAAAATTAAAATGGAAGATGGAAATGCTCTTGGTATTGGTGATATGAAAAATAATATGGGGTCCTTTTGAAAATACCATGATATGTCACATAGAGGAAAGTAAAAGTTTCAAACTACTACTTTCTAAAACCATGTGAAGGAGAACTTAGTTGAGTTCCTATAAGGGACAACAAGGTGTTTTGTGTGTGGTAAGCTAGGAAATCGAGAAAAATAATGTATATGTTTTTTGAAGTGTAAAATTAATGAAATGAATGGAGAGAGAGTTCAGTATAATTTAATAACCATTGTCTATAATTTCAAGTTCATTGAGTTTGGGATTTATGTGAATCAATTTTCTAATCCAAGTTATAATGTGGATGATAATCCACAACATACTCTAAATACAATAGAAAAAGGAAATGGTTTTGGGATCACAATGGTTGATGTGAATTATGATAATAAGGGAAAACTTATCCTCTACTCCATAGTTGTAAATTTCATGTTTTATGTTGTATTAATAAGTCCTATAAAATTTTATTATTCATACTTTAGTAAAGTTTTATTTGATTTTGAGTATTCATTTTGTCCCTTTACATGGATTAAATAATAATGAAATCCAATTAGATATTGTATCAGTATAAGGTTTAATCCAAGTATCCAATGGAAATGTTTTTGTATAAGATAATAGATTATTTATTGGATAAATGGTGACACATGTTTTGGATGTATAAATTTCTACAGGAAAGATTATCGTTAGTGTTATGGATACCATTATGGGTTTATGATTTTATAGATGATCATAACATCAAATTAATTGACACCAATTTTCTGATTTCAATTGATGGGAGTTTATTATGGTAAAATATATTTTAAGATACATTAAAATAAATACAACCCTTTAGATTTGTATATGTTTTAATAATAAATTTATTTAAGGAGGGATGACGTTACAAATTTTGGTCATATGATTAAGTGTACTGGAAACTTTTATTGCATATTTCATCATTGATTTTGGGTTAATTATGGGTTATAGTTTATAACCTTACAATGTTATCACACTTCATCACTACCAAATAAGTATTCCCTATTGACCATATTTCCAAAATATACAATAATGAAATGTTAATTATATATGGAGTAAAACATTAAATTGTATTAGATTAGGATCCAATGACAACCATGATGTGTTGGAAAATTATTCAATAAGCTCTTGATAAAAATTTTAGTTTTATGAAATCATATTTCCCTAAATAGATGATTAGTTTAAGACAACACTTAAAACCATAAATGATATGACATGATATTGTTATATGGATTTAAAAGGTGGATGGGATCAACATATTCATTATGATTAGTTTTCTTGTGACAATATATTTTTCTTGAGAATTCATACATCTCCTTATGTAGTCTTTTATGATAATACAGGTAAAAGATGAATGTACTAGAATGATTTTACAAAAATAAATATATTAAGATCGTAAAAAGCTAATGAAATTGAAGATAATGTTAGGTCCATCGAGTGAATTATATATACTTAAATTTTTTTATATAAATGTTATGTTTATAATCCTCGAAATAATATATAATTTTATATTGTAAAGTGGTTCTTTTTTTGAATTTATCATAAGAATAAATAAGGTAAAAAATCCCTAGGTAAGTCTGTTCCATTGTAAGTGTTCCACTCACCTAAATTATAAAAGGCCACCCTCTCCTCTATTACTCACCCATTAAAAGACTATTGTATGGGAAAATACATTCCAAAATAACTTCCCAACATTCCTCTTTTGATCCTAGAATCATTAGTGTATATATAAATCCAACATAGGAAGGCTTTTAGTGAAAACCTAAGGAGGATACATGAAGAAGATGTAATGTTCATCAATGAGCGTTTTGTTTTATAACATCCTCCAAAAACATTAAATAGTATAATAAAATTATCATATAATTCCCTAATTATATTACATTTACATAGATTTTGTAATTTTTGTATCATGAACTACAACCATCTTCACTTCCATCAAATGGTTGATGAAACCATTATTCCTATGTATGATAGACTACCGACTCGCAAACTAATGTCATTTGTGTTTCTATTATCACCATTACAGGGTGGAAATAAGAATGTATTTATTAATTATGTATGATATAATTGATATTATTATACTATTTGATTTATTATATCACATGTAACTTCATACTCGCCATATTGTGGGTATATGATAATGTCGCTCACGTGTACGGCAGACTACCACCTCACGAAGTGATGTGATTCGTTCAAAATTTACCTAGAAGGTAAATAGAATGATTTCAATGAAAGGATGTGATATATATATGGCATAATTATTATTATATGATGATAAAATATCATTTAAATTTTCTTTATTACATCCTAAATGAAAATGGAAACACCATTCATGCGTATGTACGACCTACCTTTTCCTAAACACTTTATTTCATTTATATCTTTAAATTTTATGGATTCTTATAAATAAATAAATATATGAATATATATATATATGATATATTTATAATTTTTATAATTATTTATATTATTTTACTATTTTAAAAGTAATATGGCTGAAATTAAAAAATCAAAATGTATATGAAAAACAAAGCGAATATTAACTGAAATGTGATTTTAACATGGAATTGTTAACAAAAGGCAATAATTGGTTATAAGTAAATAATATATGGTATGATATATATATTAGTTAGTTTATTAAATATATTTATAATAGAATTATATTTATTATATACGATTTTTGGACATGTATGAAGGAAGTCGAGACTCATGGTATGTGATTTCCATCTCAATTTTATTTTCTATTAGATAAATTCCATATTCAACAGATGCTTATTTTATCTTGTGAATATAAATCCCATGAATATATTTTATGATGTTTATAATTATAATTTTTGGTATTTACATATCCATTTTAGGATCTCTCTTTTATGGGGTTTATGATTAAAAATATAACAAATCAGTAAAGGATTTTTCCTCAATTTGCCTTCATTGATACATATGGTCATGTTTTTCACCTATCTTATTTTCATATGGGTATATACAAACCGTTTGAAATTAAATATAATGAATTTATATATAATAATTATATTTTATGTTTTTTTAAATTATATTCCTTAATGTGACTCGCATTTTTAATGTAACACCATGAAAATATAATGTGGCGACATTGTATTCGATAACATATATAACACGTAACACCAAACACCTAAGAGAATATAATATCCAAAGTATTTATAATATATTTACAATTTTAAATTAATTGAATATAATTTTTATCTTTAAATGAATGGGATATTGAGTTATCATAATTCAAACGCAATAACAAGTTTCTTCAATGGCTTGCGTTACATGCCAGACCAAGATTTACCGAACAATAATATATTATTAATAAATTAATATTTTATATAATAAGGGATAAACCTACCGTGAAATTAGATGTTATGAATATTTTTAACTAAATATAAAAATATATTTTCTATAAAAATATAATATAGATTCATTGGTTACCACATAATTATAAATGAAAATATTGAAACCAATTGAAAAATAAAGGGATCATTTTTATAGAAAACTATTTTTATGCTCACAAATATGTTTTATCACAATAATTTAAATTAATTACAATTTCTGAGTGAAATTAATATATTATATATTATATATTCAATAATTTTTTTATATTCATCCAATAGATTTGATAGTCATGAGATAAAAATATACCCAATATTACACATAAAACCATATATTTTTATTATGTAAATTTTACTTCTTTTTCATAGAGATCATCTTTTAAATACAATTTTTGCAAAATTTATAAATATTATATGTGAAAATTAATTTAATATAAGAATTTTGAATATAAAAATTAGTTTAGGGTGAATTTTTGGTATTTATCTGTGATGTTTTATATTTTAATGAATAGTGAAAATACTGAATTTTAATTCCAAACTACTATTTCATCTAATTTATTTATAATGCTGAATAATTTTTTAAAAAGGTTTTACTATATATTAAGATAAATTTTTATTAGTTAATTTATCTTATGCTATTGGAATTAATATCACTTTGTAATTGGATATAAAAACATAGAAAACATTTAAACGTTTTTACTTTAAAAACTTGCATTGCCATCCCTTCTTTGGGATTGAATTTAAATTAATTTCTTTCACTTATGTGATTTAAATTTGGAAAAATGTATTCCAAATTTGTAATAATAATAATTTATAATTTATAGTATGGTAAAATTATATTTTTATGAATAATATTAGTGAAAATAATTAAAATTATTTATAACGATTATGGTGAACTTAAGCTTAATAAGGGACTAAACCTTAAAATTAAGGTGGAAAATGACCTTAAATATTTTACCAAATACATTTACTAATAATATTTAGATCCTATAATCCCTTAAATAAATATTTGTCCATTATTAGACCCACTTTCAATGGAAAAAAACATGTGTGGAATTTCCTTTTAAAAACTTTTTAGGAGTACCACTCATCCTCCACTATAATAAAGAACTCAAGACTCCAAATTCCTCGCACATCTTATGAAAATTTTTCTAGAAAAAAATCATCTAAAATAAATCCTAAAAATCCCTCCCATAATCCTATAAGCCTCAATTTTTTCATAAATTTATACATGGAATCCCTTTGGATCAAACAAAAAGGAGTTACCTGATAAAGAGGTAAAATCCTTCCCTCAAGCTCTTTAGTTTTATTTATTTCACCACTCAATTAATTCTTCTTATTCTATGATTATACAATGACATAATTATCTGATATATACTAATATATTTTCATACTATTTTTTACCTACACTTAGACACAGATCAATCTAATTGGTAAGGAACTTACAATTTATGTGTATGATGAACTACTAACTCACAAAACGATGATTGTTCATCTCTTTATTTACCACCTCTCATGGTCAGGAATTAAAATAGAAATGTTGTTTATATTTTTCATATTTGTTATTTATAATTTTAATATACTTATGTAATTATTTTATAATACATATCGTTAGTCACTCCATTTATTGGGAATACAATAACATCATTTCCAGAAGTGTTGACTATTGCACCCTCAAATTGTTTTATAAATTATTTAAATGATTTATTGAATTAATTAAGTGTTGGGAAACATATTTGGAAATTTTTATGGTGTGAATATGATTTTAAAATGAAATTTGGGTGCGGGAGTTGTGCAATACGACGTGTAATGCCTTTTTGGGTTTATAAAATGTACAAGTGGCGTTATATGACCTGTGAAACGTTATTTAGCACAAAAGGGATGCCTGGGTATCTTGGAGGGTGGACTAGGACTAGTATGCCAGTGATTCAAAAGTGTCTACATCCTGGTTTCAATTAGTAATATTGAAGATGAAAACACTAACTTGACATGGATAATTATTTGAGACCACTATAATTTTAGATATTTCTCCTCTCTAGTGGCTCATGAATGAGAAAGATATTGGTCATGGTTTCTATACCACATTTCACTCTAATATGAGGTACCCAGGATCCCATTTATTACTAGTGCCTAGAATTATATCTTGTAACTAGTGCTATTTGGCTATATCGCACTAAATTTCGACACACAATATGTTTGGTTGGAAATTTTAGAAGAAAATGTGTTTATTTATATTTTTTTTGTTTAATGTTATTTATCATATAAAGTTTCTTTCCTTAAAATAATTACTATTATCTCCTTTTTTTATAAAAACATTAAATATATTTTTCTTCTAATTTTTATAGAATGTATTCTTTTATTCAGTGGAATCATATTGGGCTTACACTCATACCCTACTTACACCTTTGGGTGTATGTAGACATGGTAATGTTTGACACAGGTAAGGAAAAGGCTTTTGGAGATGGTTGTTTGAGTTTTAAGAGGTTTATATTTGTGCGGTGTTTTGGAGATGGCTTTAGGGTGGTTCCCCCTTCCCATTTGGTGGTTTTTGTGATAAAATTTTGGTTCCTTTTTGTTGTATCATTTTTTGGTTTCGACTAAATCCTTGTAATTAAATTCAAAAAAATTATTAATATTTTTGTTTAATTTGAATTTACAAATTCTTTTTATTGGTTATTTTTGGATTTTTAATGCATATAAATTTGGGTAAATCCTTACCTCTCATTATTTATGATACTCAGGAACTTGTGCCAGCCCATGGAGATATGGAATTCCCATCAATCCATTCCAAAAATTAGGTCATGTGTCTATTTGGATAATGACCAGGATTGGTTAATGATAGTATATACTTCACATAAATATATTTTGTTATTTTTAGAATTAAAATTACTAATATTTAAATAAATTTTTTAGGATCACTCATTCATGGGGTTTATTATTCAAAATTTACCAAATGTATAAAGGATTTGTTTCTCAATTTTTCTTCTTTTAGAAATATTGTTATGTTATCCACCTATCATATTTTAAGAGGTGTATATACAACCACTTTAACATGCAATATCATGAATTTATTAATCTTCATAATATTTTAAATATCATTTAATGATATTCCTTCATGGGGATTAGGTTTTTATGTTACTAATGTGGTAATGATTTTCTGTTACAATCTCATCGATTGTTATGTTTGTTTATAACTATATTTCATATGATCAAATCATATTATACATCTCTAAAAATATAACTAATTTTTATCTCTTCTTATTATTCATGATATTTCAAGTTAATAGTACCAATTTCCAACTCATTATAAATGTGAAATTGTTTTTAATAAAATCCAAAATTTTTTCTCAAGTCATTTAGAATCCCGTTGTATTCCGAAAAAAAGTTTTCTAAAAGGAAAAAAACATTTTTACAAAAATGATTTACCATTCTCAAAAGGACTTTAATAATGTTGTTGGTTTTGAAAAGTATTTTCAATGTTAAAATATTATTTTCCCCATTAAATTTTTTACATTATTTTGAAATCATCCTTTATATGTTTTCAATGTTTTATTAAAAAAAGTATTTTCTAACTAATTTATGGTATAAAAAATTGATTTTCAAAAAAAAGATATATTTTCCTCAAGAAATGTTCCAAGTGATTTATTTTCAAAATCATTTTCCATATAATATGAAATCATTTAATCTATCTTATTTTTTTGGGATATGGAACCAGTATACCATTCATATTAATTCTATGAATTGTTTATTAAGACAAACAGTTTATTAAATCCATTTTCTCCCATGGGTTATAACATGATAAAATTCTTATGAAATGTGTTTATTTTTTTTATGGGCATGCTATGATAAATAATGAAATGATTATTAAAACTATCTCATTTCCAAGGATATTATATGATTAATTTTTTATGAAACCATTTTAATTTCATGTTTTATGATTTTATGATTTTTTATAATCTTGTGGAACATATAAATACTAATTTATTTATTTGAGGAGTGGGACCTATATCTACCTCCAATGCCTTGGGTAAATATGGATAACTCATTGGTAAATATGTTATGTTTAAATATGATTACATGTTCACAATTTTATGAATGAACCTAATTAAATTTTCCTAATTTTATGAAGAAACCTGATTAAACATTCATAATGTTATGAGTGAACCTGATTACATGTCCAAAATTTTAGGAGAGAAATTGATTACATATTCACAATTTTATGCATGGAATTGGATTTCATGTCCATAAGGATGTTTATTGACTATATTTAATTTCTATAAGTTTATATGAGGGCCTGATTTCATGTCCATAACATAATGAGTGAACATTTTTACATTGAAACATCAAAATGTTCTAAGATGTTGTGTATTACAAAAATCTATAATTGATTCTTGTGTTATGTTTTCATAGACCATGTTGTTTGATTTTTTTTATAATTCATGTATTTTTAGCTTCCAATATTTAGGCCATGGATCTCAATTTTTATCATTGATATAGAGGGTATGGTTTTCATATGTTATTCTCTTGTTATCATAACGTTATTCACAAGTTATGTTTATGTACTTCCCTTATTTACCCTACCTGAGCATATGAGATTCCCCTTTCTAATGTTTCCTTTCACCATGTAATAAATAATGGTTTTATATATGGTATGGTAGGGATGAGTACTAATGGGGAATATCTATATGAGAGATGTTAAATATATTTCACCGAATTAGAAGATTATTCCTCAAGTCTCTAATTACCATAAACTATTATAGCCCCTAGGTGTATATTTGTGCAATGCCTTGAATATTTATATAAACATATGTAATGTCTATATATGATAATCCTAGTTCTCTATAGTTTGTTTTTGAGGAAAGTTTTAGATAACCATTTGAAAATAGGACAGGAAACAACTAGTGAGATCCCTAGGGATATATCTAATGTTAGTTTCTTGGTTTTCTCCAAGGATATATCTAAGGATGAGTTAGTTAATAGGAAAATATCATTGAATTTCTGTAAAAGGATATAAAATGAAATATTCAATAAATTACATCCCTTTCGGAAAAATAAAAGTGTATATGTATCTATTATAAAGGTACCTTGGGGTAATAACATAGAAAAGGTTTCCTTGAGATGGACTCAATCATCACCCAGTGCATGATAACAATTGTTGCTTCACGGCTAGTTTAACATACTAAGGTGATATGCTTTAGAAATTCACACACTATATTCAAACCATCAAAGTGGATTTAAATAAATGATAACTATGAATGACCTAGGATAAACCTAGGGAGTCATAGAGTAAAAATAATGTGTCATTATTTATAAACCCTATTTGTGATTTGTCATTATAATGTGGATCCATGCTATGATTATAGTTTCTTATAATATTTTTTTTGTTTTAGTTAACAGATTGTAACTAAAAGAACTATGTTAACACTAAATTTAAGGGAAAATAAAATGATATTTCTTCCTGTAAAATGAATTATATGGGATACTAAATGACAATTGTTGTTTCTATGATCAAAACACATTCTCAAGCTTTGATAGATACTGAATGCCCAAATGAGAAATAGAGTGAACAATTTTTTGGTGAGTCCTTTATGAGGAAACTAAAAAATTATTTAACTTTTTACAATGATCCTCTAGTTATAAAGAAATATATAAGTACCACTAAAATGTTATTTTTATTTCTCCAGTGTTATGACCATGAGAATTTAATTTTTTTTATACCATTTGGATGGTGTATAAAATCAATGGTAAAATATTACTAAGAATATGAGGAAAAAAGAAGGAATTGAATTCATGAAGTGGTATGGGTTTAAAATAATTTTTTTTTCAATAACAACATTCATTGAATTTATAATAAAAAATAAGGAACTAGTTCTCCATACATAATTAAAAAAAGGTTGAATCTATTAGTACCTATAAAGAAAATTTTACAAGACTTCCGGGGAAATCATTAGGTATTATAATTGAATATGAATATATGTTTAAAAAATTATTTAATGTATTAATACCAAATATTTAAAGGGTATTATCCATAAGGGACTTAATAATCTATAAATAAATCATCTGATGTGCAGTAAAAGTTAAAATGGAAGTTGGAAATGCTATTGGTAAAGGTGAGAAAAAAAATATGGGGTCATTTAAAAAATCAATTGATATGTCTCATAGAGGGAAGAAAAAGTTTCAAAATCCTACATTCCAAAAATATGTTAAGGAGAACCTAGTTGAGTGCCTGGAAGGGACAAGAAGGTGTTTTAAGTGTGGTAATCTAGGGCACCAAGAAGAAAAAATGTATTTTTTTTGAATAGGATAATTAATGAAATGAATAGAGAGAGTCCAGTCTAATAAAATAACCTTAGTATAGTGTTTCAAGTTCTTAGAGTTTTGTATTTTTGTGAATTAATTATTTTATCCAATGTATAATGTGGATGATAAGACACAACGTCCTCTAAATACAATGGAAAAAAGGAATTCTTATGGGATCACAATAGTTGATGTGAATTATGATAATAAAAGAAAACTTATCTTTCACTTCGTAGTTTGAAATTTCATGTTTTATTTTGCATGAATAAGCCCAATAAAATTTTATTATTCATCCTTTAGTAAATTTTCATTATTAATTATCTCCCATTACATGGATTAAATAATAATGAAATTACATTAGATATTGTATTAGAACAAGGTTGAATCCAAGATTCGAATTGAAATGTTTTTGTAAAAGATAATAGATTATTTATAGGATATATTGTGACTCATCATTTGGATGTATATATTTCTATAGGTAATACTATATTTAGTGTTATAGATAACATTATGGGTTTATGATTTTATGGATGATCATAACATAAAATTCTTTGACACCCCTTTTTAGATTTTACTTATTGGGAGTTGATCTTGGATAAAGATATTTCAAGAGAAATTAATAGAAATACAACCCTTTAGTTTTGTATACATTTTAGTAATAATGTTACTTAAGGAGGGATGAAAATACAACTTATGGGCATAAGATTAATGGTACCGGTAACCATTAAAGTATATTTCATCATTGATGTTAAGGTAATTATGGGTTATAGTTTATCACATTACATTGTTAGCACACTTCATCGCTACCAAATAAGTATTATCTCTTGATCATGTTTCCTAAATATACATTAATGAAATGTTAATTATATATGGAGTAAAAAATTAAATTTTATCTGATTAGGATCCAATGATTAACTTGATGTGTTTGAAAATTCTTTAGAAATATCTCGATAAAAAGTTGAGTTTCATGAATTCATATTTTTCCCATATTGACGATCATTCCGAGAGAACAATTAAAACACTAAAAGATATGATAAAATATTGTTCATTGGATATAAAAGTTGGTTGGGATCAACATATTAATCATAATTAGTTTTATTGTGATAATTTATTTCACTTGATAATTAATATGTCTCCTTATAAAGTCGTTTATAAAAATATTGGTCGAACTTGAATGTACTGGAATGATGTTACATAACGAAATCTACTAAGATCATAACTATATAATTAAATTAATGAGAGGGTTAGATCCATTTAGTAACTTATTTATAATAATTTTTTATATATGTCTTATGTTTATCATCATAGATAAAATATATAATTTTTTTGTTGGAGACATGTTATTTTTAAAAATATATCAATGGAATAATAATGTTCAAAACATTCTAGGTATATCGGTCCCCTTATAAGTGTGCCACTAACCAAACTTATAAAAGGCCACCCATATCTTTTATTACCCACCCATTAAAACAATTTTTGTTAAGAAAATTAATTCCCAAATAACTTTCCAACTTTCTTCATATCATCCTTGAATCATTAGTTTATATATAAATCAAATTTAGGAAGGCTTTCAGTACAAACCTAAGGAGGATAACATAAGAAGAGGTAACATTCATCAATGAGAGTTTTGTTTTAATACTTCCTCCAAAAAAATTAAGTAGTATTATAAAATAATGATATAATATCCTAATTATATTTCATATACATAGATGTTGTAATTTTTTTATCACTAAATACAACCATCTTTTCTTCCATCAAATGGGCCATGAAACCATCATTCGTGTGTATGACAGACTACCGACTCACAAACCAATGTCATTTGTGTTTCCATTACTACCTATAAAGGGTGGAAATAAGAATATATTTATTATTTATATATTATATGAATTATATTATTATAATTCTGGAAAAATTATATTATATGTCACTTCATACTCTCCATATTGTGGGAATATAATACTGTCGTTCATGTGTACGACAGACTACCACCACGCAAAGTGATGTGATTCATTCAAAATTTACTTGTAAGGTAATACAGATGAGTTTAATGAAAAGATATGATATTTATGTAACACTTATTATTCTATAATGATAAATTTATTTATTTAAATCCTATATGAAATTGGAAACACTATTCATGTGTATGTACGACCAACCATCTACCTGAACGGTTAATTTCATTTATATCTCTAAATTTTATGGATTACTATGAACAAATAAATAATAAATATATATGATATATTTATAATTTTTTTAATTCATTATATTATTTTAATATTTTAAATTCAATGTGGCTGAAAATAATAAATCAGAATGTATATGAAAAACAAAGCGATTATTACCCGAAACATGATTTTATCATGGAATTGTTAACAGAAGGTAATAGTTGGTCATAAGTAAATAATATATGGTATGATATATATATGAATTTTTCTTTAATATATTTATAACAAAATTATATTTTTTATATAAGATGTTCTAACATGTATGAAGGATTTTGAGACTTATGGTACGAGATTTCCATCTCAATTTTATTTTCTGTTAGAAAAATTCTATATTCACTAAAATCTTATTTTATCTAGTTCATATTAATAACATAAATATAATTTATGATTATTATAATTAAAATTATTTTTATTTACATATCCATTTGAGGATATCTCTTTCATGGGCTTTACGATTCAATATCTAACAAATCAGTAAGAGGTTTTGTCTCAATTTTCCTACATTGAGGCACATGGCTAGGTTATGCAGTTGTCTTATTTTCATAAGTGTATGTTCAAACCGTCTGTAATTTAATATCATAAATTTTTATATAATCATGAAATTATATGTTTCTTTAAATTATTTTTCTTTACCTAGCTCACATTTTGAATGTAACGCCCCAAAAATCTAACGTGGGAGCATTATATTCAATAGCGTATATGACACATAACACCAACCACGTAAGGGAATATAATATCCCAAGAATTTATAATATATTTACTATTATAAATTAATTGAATATAATTTATAGCTTTAAATTCAAGGTATATTGGGTTAGCATAAGTCACACACAACAAAAAGCTTCTTCAATGTCTTGCATTACACACAATACCTAGTTTTATCAAACAATAATATATTATTAAAATTTTATTATTTAATATAATAAGGTATAAACCTTCTGTTAAATTAAATTTTATGAATAATATTAAATACATTATGAAAATATATTTTCTATGAAAATATAATATGGATTCATTGGTTACCAAATAATTATAAATGAAAATATAAAAACAAATTGAAAATAATGGCAGTATTTTTATAGAAAACTATTTTTATGCTCAAAAAGGTGTTTTATCATAATAAGTTAAATTAATTACCATTTGGGAGTGAAATTAATATAATAAATATTATATATTAATTAAAATATTTTTTTATATACATCCAATAGATTTGATAGGCATGAGTTAAGAATAAACACAATATTACACATAAAAACCTATATTTTTATTAAGGCACTTTTACTGCCTTTTAAGAGAGATCCCATTATAAATCCAATTTTGGAAACATTTATAAATATTATATGTTAAAATAAATTTAATATTAAAAATTGGAATATAATAATTTGGATTGGGTTATTTTTTGGTATTTCTCTATGAATTTTCATTTTTTTACAAATAACAGAAAATAATGAATTTTAATTCCAAACTACTATATCATCTAATTTATTTATAATGTTAAATAACATTTTAAATAGGTTTTAATCTATAATAAGAATAATTTTATATAATTTAATTCAATTTAATTCATTTTAATTAATTTCACTTTAAAATAGGATATAAAAACAAAGAAAACATTTTGATGTTTTTACTTTTAAAACTAGCATTTCCATCCGGTATGTAGGATTAAATTTAAATTAATTAATTAAAATTATGTGATTTGAATTTGAAAAATTGTATTCCATTTGGAATAATAATAATTTATAATTTCTAATATGGTAAACTATGTTTTTGATGAAAATTATTAGTAAAAATAATTAAAATTAATTATAATGATTATGGTGAACTTGAGAATAACAAGGGACAAAACCATAAACATTAGGGGTAAATGACATTAAATAATTCCAAAAATACATTTAATAATAATATTTACATGCTATAATACTTTTTTTAAATTTTTTTTTATTGGAGCCACATTCAAGGGAAAAAACATGTGTTGACTTTCCTTTTCAAAAATTTTCTCTAGTACCACTCGTCCTTCACTATAATAAGGCACTCTAGACTCTCACTTCCTCACACCTCTTAAGAAAATTTTTTTCGACCATTATTGACAAAATAAATCCTAAATATACATCACTTAAACCAACAAGCCTCAATAATTTTATAAATTCTTACAAGGAAGCCTTTTGGTTCAGACCAAAAAGAGTTACCCGATGAAGAAGTAACATCCTTCCCTCAAGATCTTTAGTTTTATTTATTTCACCACTCTATTATTTATTTTTATTCCATGATTATATAATTAAATTAGTATCATATATATTCCAAGATATTTTTTTTACATTTTTTTACCTACAGTTACACACACATCAATCTAATGGGGGAATGAACTTATAATTTATGTATACGATGAACTACTGCCTCACTAAACGATAATTTTTTTTCATTACCACATATCATGGTTGGGTATTAAGATGGAAAATATATTTATATTTCTTATATATGTTATTTATAATTTATTTATGCTTATTTAATTATTTTATAACATATACTGTTATTCACTCCATTTAGTGGGAATACGATAACATCATTTGCAGAAGTGTGGACAACTGCCCCCTCAAATTAATGTGATTCATTCACAATAAATATGGAGTGTATAAAGGATGGTTTTAATAAATATATGTAAAATATATAAAATATAAATGATATTTTAATTATAATATACATATATATAGTTTTCTTTTCATTCTTGTAATATAAAAATGAAATGAAAGTAGCGTTCATGTGTACATACGACCAACAATCACCATGGACAATGAATTTAAGTTCTTATCTCAAAATATTATTAATAATTATAAATACATATATACTAGACATATAATATATTTAAATAATGATTTAATTCATGGCGATGATTAAATGATGATCTAATTAATAGGAACAATAATGAGGAAGTTAAAACATAGTCAAGAAACTAGGAAATTTCCACCCAAAATAGTTAAAATAATGAATGGTTGTTAACAAATAAGAAAGAATAAGATTATATTTTTATATTATAAATATTATTATGGTTTTTTATAATATATTAACATGTTTAATCCCATTATACAAATTGATAAATTATTTTCATCAAAAATGAAAAGAATTTAAACGGATTTAATCTCAATTAAATTCCATTTAGACTTTTCTATTGTTATGAACCTAGTTTATTTTATATGATGTATATAATATAATTTGATATGTTATTACATGAATATAGTTATTATCATGGTATTATTATTTTAATTTAGATTTATTACTTAATGGATACTATGATTCAAATTTTTTATTTGTAGTGGAACACTTTGGAATATTTTAAGATTATTCTCCTCAAGAAAGTTTTTAATGATTATCTTTGAAATGTCACTTCCTTTTGCAATTTTTAACATTTTCTTGAAACGATAACTTTATTTTTATGAACATAATTTTATTTATTTGGTTTTCATAATTTTAAATATTCATATAATATCATGATTCATTCATCCTTCATGTTATTTTTAGTTTCAGTTTAAATTATTTAATCTAAAGGGATTTGAGTGAATTAACCAAGTGGAAAATAATTTCATAGCACAATTTATTTTCATTAGGTTATACTACCACCACATTCTCGTTAATATTAATTTATTTTGTTTATAATTAAATTAACTATTTTTTTTATTTTTTCCACTTCGTTATGTGGATTTATAGTGTATACACATAATCATCTCATTGATTGATTCCCACATCAATGTTGGAATTATTTCAAGGGTTTTTTGGACAATCTCATTTTGTACAGGAATTTTTACACCTAAAATTACATTAAAGGAAATTATTTTATCATTTTATAATATACCCTTTCAGTTTCATATCTTTAGTTTATTCATCAACTTTATGAAATAACATTATCATTTTTTTGCACTCCTTGGTATTTAAAATGTTTTACAAAATGTTTTTTTGAAAAACTAAAATCCTTTAACTCTTTAATTGAAGAACCTTTTTTTATTTTAAAAACAAAATTTTTTAAAATTATTTTTTAAATAACCATACTAGAATGATATATGAAATTAATTTTACCATTTTTCTATCTTATCAATGTTTTCAAAGGAATTTTCTTTTCAATTTCCAAACAAAGCATTTTTATAACCCTTTCCTATGCAAAAGGGATGTTGTTTTGATCCTATACTCCAGGTATGGATTTACCCACCATAATTTCATTTCATAATCCTTTTCATTTTAAAAAGGATTATTTTTAATGATAATGCATTTAAAAGTTATTCTTAATGAAAATTATTTTAATTTTTTTTTTCAAAATAAAAATGATATTTTCCTCAAGAATGTTTTTAAAATATATTTTATAGTATTTATATCCATAAAAATCAACAAAAACGTATTTCTACCCAACATGGGATATGTTTTATTAATACCATCCTTATTACTCATTAGGATGGTTTATGATTGATTTTTCTAAGGATATTATTCAGATTCACTAACTTGATTCCTTTTCATCCCCTTAAAATATTCAATTTCCGATGATAATTAGACAAAGAATTTACAATATTTGTCCATATCATTTATGATGGATATTTTTATTTACTAAAATATATATAATTAAAAATAGGACTTTGTACATTGAAATTTATTTTATTTTCTGGGGAAATTTGAAAAAATATACATTCTTTAGTGCATACAAATATTTGATAAGGCATATTTTTATTAATTAAATTGATTATGCGATATGGTGATTCATTTGGACATGGAATGATGGGTGGGGAACCAAAATTTTATAGGTCCTCGATACATCGATAAGTTCTCATGAGTCAATTAAGTTTAAAAAATTAAACATGTTTCTAACTAAATTTTTAAACTTTCTGAAGGATGGATCATTATAGTAGAGGTTTTAAAGTGCATGAGACATGACACAAAATAATTAAGCATTTTCTTAATTTTTATTATGTATTTATTATCCATGATATTTTCACTATAAAAGATTCTATTTAAGTATTTCATTATCAAATTATTGATTAAATTGTATTTGTTTTCAGTTATTTACCAATCCCAAATTATTATTCTCATTGATTCATTATTTATTCTACTATACTTTAACCTTAATGATCATTTGAGTTCACCCTTATTTTTTATCCATTACTTAGGAATCTAAGAATAATACTATAAAATATTTGAAGAGATATAGTAGATAGAATAAATCTTCCCTTAAAAGAAAAGAAATTATATTGTTATTAGTGTATTTTTTTGCAAAACCACCCTCATGTTTGTGTCTCGTTTACTAAGACAACTAAATTATTTGGTCCCTCAGGATTTGATTCCTAGTAATCATTCCAATGTAATGGTAGTATACACTCGCTCGAGCCTTCCCGGGGTTGGGTTGCTACACTGGGTATTAAAGGAATTTTATTAATATCCTTGGGAATTTGATTTAGGAAAACAAAGATTAGAGAAAAAACCCCTAAGGTATTATTTGAGGATAAGTATTGAATAAAAACATAGAATTTTGGTAAATTAGAGATTATAATGGGATTACAAGAAATAAATCCCTTTCTGGATACTATATGTGGATATGGTTCTAGCACCAATGTCTGTAGGGGTAATAATTATGATAAGGTTTGTCGGTCTTGACTCGACGAGACTTGGTATATGACAACATGCCTTATTGTGTGCCTAATATGACATTACTGGGAAATATTCTTAAGAAAATTCACATTTTCATTTTAAAACATTATAGGAGGACTTTAAAAATGAATAAACTAGGTTAAACCTATGGTGTTTTAGATTGAAGATAACGTGTCATGATTTAGATATCATATTATTTATTTTATGTTTTTCTATGACTATCTTTACTCACACTATGCCTTTTGAGATTATTCAATGATTGGTATATGAAGTATTTAAGATTATATTGAACATGAAGGAAAAGGTGGTGAAAATGAGAAACTAAATGATATCTTGATATCAGTGGAATATATATTCATTATGAATAATCAATTTCCTAGAAATATGATTAACAATATATACCTTAAAAAACACCCAAACTCACCAAAATAGAAGGATGTTGTTTTCTAAGAGATCAAATATTAGAGAACAAATAGAGAAGAAGGATTTATTTCATTGATGTAATAAATATGTAAGGATACACCTAGTAAAGTTTATCGATGTAATGGAGAAATTATTTATACATGGAAAAGAAGAACATAATTATAATAATTGCTGAGAAAAAATGAAGATTGTGATGTAAAAAAATTAAAATCATCCTATAGAATCATTTATAGTTATTTTTAGTAATTGTGATGAACCTATACATTTCCAAGTCAATTACCTCTTATGGAGGACAAAATCTAGTCCATAAAAGGATATATGTGTAAATAAGTGTATTAAGTAGTTTTGTATTGGGGTAGTATTGAAAATCTTATTTAAAAGGGTATTTAATGATTTATCTAATTTTAAGGATGCCCATTATATTTATTTGTGAAATTATATTAATTTGGTTTTATAAAATGATAAATCGTATGTTGGGTGACAACCAATCATGTATGATAAGGCTGAGGGTTTTGAACCCCTGATCAATAAACGATAAGGGTTTCATGACAACCACTGATCTATGCAATGTCCTAGTTAATATGCCATTGTTTTTTGTTTAAAAATTTTACAAATTAATGTTAATGATAAACCAGTAGTGTACCTTAATAGGCATATAGTTTAATGTCATAACCATGTTGTATTTAGATAATAGTTAGAGAAATATGTAAAGGATTATCACTCTTTTATGGGCATTAATATCAATTAAATATTTATTTTAGTGCTTTAGGGTTCAAAGTTAATTTTTGGATACCCATTTCATGAAGTAAGGTATTATTTAGAATCTGATAAAAGAAAAAAAAACATAATTGTTCATATTAAATTAAAATTAATCTTGTAATTAAATTTAAATATATTATTATGCCATAAAATAATTTCTCAAGCTGAGGAAAATGATCTATTTTTTTGTCCTTATACGTTAATTTTTATTCAACTAATGGTCTTTTTAATCCTCAAAAATTTATTTCTTTGAGGCCATAAACTTTACATTGATCATTAGACTATTTTTATTGATGAACTCAATAACTCCCTATAAATATTTACACTTTTACTCCATGTATGTAACTCCACCTTCCACTAATTTTCTTATACATAGAGACATAGTAATATGTTAGTCCATGAAACCTTTGTACTTCCCGTTATATCTTTTATAGGGGATGTCTTATAAAGCCTTATCTAGATGAGGGATTTATACATAGGAAATATAAAATAATATATCACAAAGATTGTGTTACAATTTCAAGGACACAATTTAATTAAGTCAGGGAGAATGTGACACCAGGAAAATATGAAGTAGGAACATTTTATTCGATAATGTGTGTGACACGAGACAACAAGCATGTAAGGGAATATAATATCCTAATAATTTATAATATATTTAATATTTTAAATAAATTCAATATAATTTATAGCTTTCAATGTAGGAGAAACTATTTTAACATACGTCACATAAAACAATGAGTTTCTTCAATGGCTTGCGTTACACACAAGACCGAGTTTTACAAAGTAATAATATATAATAAAAATATTATTATTTGATATATTAAAATATAACCTAGACATTAAATTTGAGGTTATGAATAGGAATAAGTAAATAATGAAAATATATGGTCTATAAAAAAATAATATGGATTCATTGGTTACCAATTAATTATAAATGAAAATATAAGAACCAACTGAAAAATAAATGGAATATTTTTATAGAAAAGTATTTTATGCTCACAAAGCTATTTTGTCCTATTTTTTTTAAATTAAATATAATTATTGAGTGATATTAATGTAATAAATAAATATATATATTATATTAAATAAAATATTCTTTATATTCATATAATATATTTGATAGGCATGAGATAAGAACAAACATAATGTTACACATAAACCCTATATTTTTATTAAGGAACTTTTCCCACCTTTTAACTAAGAACCTATTATAAATTCAATTTTTGGAATATAGATTAATATTATATTTTAAAATAAAAATAATAATTGAAATCATAACAAAAAACAAATATAGGGTGATTTTTTTTGTATTTTTTTGTGAACTTTCATTTTTTAATGAATAATGAAAAATACCGAATTTTAATTCAAAATTTCTTTTTCTTATAATTTCTTTTTATGGATAAATAAAATTTTTAATTGGTTTAAAAGTTTAATAAAATAAATATTTTATAATTTTATCTAATTTTTTTCCTTTTAATCAATTTCACTTTGAAATTGGATACCAATATTTAGTGAACTCTTTGGTTTTTTTACTTTAAAATCACACATCTTCATCTTATCTATGGGATTAAATTTAAATTAATTTTTACCACTTATTTGATTATAATTTGAAAAAATGGAATAAATATTCTAAATAAAAATAATTTATAATTTTTAAAAAGTTCAATTTTTTTTGAAGAAAAAGATTAGAGAAAATGATAAAATTTAATTACAATGATTAAGGTAAAATTAATCTTAATAAGGGACTAAACAATAATCTTAATGTCCAAAATAACATAGAAACTTATCCTAAATCCATTTTATAGTAATCTTTAAAAACCATACTACCTTTTATATACTTTTCATCATTATTGGAGCCACTTTCATTGGAAAAAATTATCACCTTTTTCATAAATACATCCAAGGAATATCATGGGTTCAAACAAGAAAGAGTTACATGATTAAGTGGTAACATCCTTCCTCAAGCTATTTAGTTTTACTTTTTTATCCACTCATTAAATTATAATTATTACTTGATATATAAAAAACATTATAATTGATAAATTGATAACTTTTTATGTTAATGGTTTGACCTAAAATTATACCCACTTCTATTTAATTGGTAACAAACATACCATTTATTTGTATCGTGAACTACTACCTCACAAAATAATGATTATTTATTTTTTACTTTACCATATTTCAACGTTTTGAATAATGATAGAAAATATTTTTATATATGTTATATATGATATTTATAACATATTTACAATTCTTTAATTATTTTATAACACAATCCTTTATGCACTCTATTTTATAGAAATACAATAACATCATTTTTGGAAGTGTGGACTATCACCCCCTCAAAGTAATATGACTCATTCAAATAATACATGGAATGCATAAAATATTATATTATTAATTATATGTAACATGTAAGACATATATATGATACTTGAATTATAATATACATATATATATATATATAATTTTATTTTCATTCATTTAATATGAAAAATAAATGAAAGTAGCATTCATTCGTACATACGGCTTATCATGTCCATGAAAGATGAATTTCATTTCATAAATAAAAACAATATAGATTATTATAAATACATGTATAATTAAAATATATAATATTGAAATAATGTTTTACATTTTTTAGATGATGAAACCCTAATCTAATTAATATTAAGAACAAATAACATGTCAAAACTTACTCAAGAAACTATTAAATTAACACCCTAAATAGTTAAAATAATGAAAGGTTATTGACAAAAGAGTAAAATAATATTATATATGATTTTATAAATATTAGTATAGTACTGGTATATGTTATTAACATGTTTGAACTCCATTATACATGAGGTTAAAGGAAATTCACCTAAAATGAAATGAAAGATAAGGGATTTCTTCTCAATTTACATTTTAAAGAGACTTATTCATTGTCATGAACCTTGTTTCTTTTATAAGGTGTATATACTTACCTTTTAAATGTAATATAATGTATATTTTTAATCCCATGATATTTTATGTTTCATTTAATGTTACTCCTTCATGGTGATTATGATTCAACTATTTGAATGCAGTGTGAGAGACATTACAATGTTTAAAAAATATTCTAATCGAGAATGTTTTTAATGATTATTTATAAAATATCACTTCCTTTTGTGATTTCTAACATTATATTGAAACATTCAAATTATTTTTGTGCACCTAATTTGTTATATATGGTGTAAATAATTCTAATTCTTCATATAATTTCGTGATTCATTCATCCTTAATGATATTTTGAGTTTCAATTGGAATTATCTAATCCATGGGGATTTGAGTTACAAGATAATAAGTGGAAAATAATTCCATAAACCAATTTATTTTGATTATGTTATACTATTACCTCTTTTTCGTTAACATTATATGATATTGTTTATAATTAATTTTATTATCTATTGATGTATTTCAACTTCCTTTTATGGATTTTCAACTGATACACATAATCTACTCATTAATTTATTCCTACTTAAATGTTATAATATTTTCATGGGTTTACCTTACAATCCCATTTTTATAGGACTTTTTACACCCAAATTTCCATCATAGAAAATTATATGATAATTTTATAATAAAAAATTTCATTTTCTTTACATCTATTTAGTCATATCTTTTTTCATAGTACAATTTTCTACTATTTGGTATGTAAAATGTTTGTTATTTTTTAAGAAAACCCATATTTATTTATCTATTTAGTCAAAGGACATATTTTTTATAAAAACATAGTTTTCTAAAAATCTTATCAAAAATGTTTTTAACTATTCCAAAATGATATATTAAAATCATATTTAACCTTATTTTTTTACCAATGTTTTCAAAGGAATATTTTTGTCGATTTCCAAATAAGGATTTTTAATAACCTTTTACCATTCCGAAGGAGTGTTATTTTTACCTCATATATCATATATTAATTTACCCATATTTATTTCTTCAAAGATTCCTTTGAAAGTTTAAAAGGTTAAATTTTAAGGAAAATGTTTTATGTGAATTCCAAATAAAAGGATTATCAAAAGGATTTTCAAAATAAAAAAAATAATTTTCTTAAGAATATTTTTAAAATATATTTTATAGTATTTATATTCATCAGTGACTTCAAACCATTTTTTTACTCTACTTGGGATATTTTTTATTGATACCATCATTATTCTTCCTCTTGATTGTTTATGATTGATTTTCCATGTATATTATTCACATTCACTTCCTTGATACCTTTGTTAGTCCCGTGAAAATATTCAATTTCCTATGGTTATTTGAAATTGAATTTCCCATAATTATCCATATCATTTATCATGTATATTTTTCTTACCTAAACTATATATCATTTTACATACGTTGCTTACTTTGATAGTTATAAATTATCTAATGAAATATTGATTAATCCATATTCTTTATTCCAAATGAATTTTTGAAATGGAATATTTTTTATTAATTAAATCAATTATTTGATGTTTTAAAAGATTTTATCATGCAATGAAAACTGCTCAGACATTAAATATACCCTAAATTCATCTAAAGGTTCTCATTATACAAATTTGTTGTGCAAATTTAATGCGGTTTTACCTGTAGTTTTGAACTTTCGGAAAGTTGAATCTTTCCAGTAGATGTTTCATGTTCCAAATACATGACATTTAATAATTAAGAATTAACTTTATTTTGATTTGGTATTTATTATTCATGATATTTTTACTATAACAGTTTCTATAGATGAATTTCATTCTCAGTTTATTGATTAAATGGGATGTGTGTTCAGTTATTTAGCATGCCGTAATTATTATTCTAATTGATTAGTTATTGTATCTATTATACATTACTATTAATGAGAATTTTAGTTCAACTTGATAATTTTTCCATTACCCTATAATATAAGAAGTATACTATGAATGATATGTAGGTATATACTAGATGAAAAAAATTTATCCTTGAAAGAAATAAAATTATGTTGTAATTAGTGAATTCATTTTCAATACAAGACTCATGTATGTATCCAGTTTACTAAGACTACTAAACTATTAAATCCATTAGGATTTTATTAATTATAATAATGTTAATATAATGGTAGTAGACTCTAACTCTAGGCTTACTGAGTTTGGGTCGCTACATCGAAGGTATCATTGTGGTAAATATTTTATGTTACAATATCATCATTTATTGAGATTATTTATGACTGTGTTTCTAATGAACAAATACCATGATCTATATCTCATGAAAATAATGAAATTTATTCTTCTCTAGTTATTCATGATACTTAAAAGTAATATTACCACATTACAATTTTATATGAGAGTTTTTTTTAAGAAATTAAGACTTTATTTCTCACATCGATCAAAATCCTATTTTTCTTCCAAGCCTATGTTTTCTAAAAGGTAAAAAGTGTTTTCAAAAATGTTTTTAAATTAATAAATGGATTTTAAAAATAATTTATGTTTAAAAAAAATCAAAATGTAAAGGATATATTATTTATGAAAATTTTAAATGATTTTTAAAATATTCCTCTGTATTTTTTTAAATTTATTTTCAATAAAAATAATTTTCAAACTATTTTATGTTTCAAAAAATGATTATAAAATAAAATATATTTTATTCAAGATAAGTTCAACATTATTTTTCATTAAAAATAATTTTTTATATAATATGAAATAATTTTATGTGACTTATTATTTTCTCATTATATTAAAAAATGAAACCATTATTATTATATTGAAAAATTATTTATCATGAAATTTTGTTTACAAAAATTGTTTCTTTTACAGGGTTTATACCGTGATAAAAATTTTATGAAAGGGAAAAATTCTTTTATGGGTTATGATATGAAAAAATGATGAAATTGTTATGAAGAATATCTCTTTTCTATAAGTTATTATATAAATAAATGTTTATGAAACCCATTTCATTTCGTAGTTTATAATATGATAAATTATTTATGATATTTTTGAACAAAAACATATGATTTTTATTATATGATTGGTGAGACCAATATCTCCCTCCCATAAATTATTTAATTAAGAAAACTCATGAGTAAAAATGTTATTCATGCACCAGATTACATGTTCATAATATCATGATTGAACCTAGTTACATGATCACAATGTTATGTGTGAAAATGATTACACATTAAAATTTTTATTTATAAACATGATTACATGTTCATAGTGATATGCATGAAACTGATTATATGTTCATAATTTTATGCATGGACTTGAATTTCATTTCAATTAGGTTTTGTGTGCAACTTGTTGTATATCTATATTTTTATACAAGGGCCTAATTTCATTCCCATAACTTAATGAGTGAACCTAGTTCTATTTATACATGTTCACAATGTTCTCAGTTGATTTGTATGGCACAAATCTATTTCAAATTCCAATGTTATGTTCTCATGGATTATGTACTTCTATTTCATTATTATTCATGTTCTGTGAACTCCCAATCATTATACTGTGGCTAAATATTTTGATCATTGATATGTGGGTATGGTTTTCATATGTTATTCTCTAATTGGCATACCCTTATTGTCTTGTTATATATACACACATCCATTATTTACCCTTAATAATAAATTTATATTACACTTTATTATTTTTATATTTCCCTAGGTATTGAAGAAAGGTTTCAATTAGGGTATGAAAGTGAAGATTACTACATTGGAATATGTTTATGTGAGATATTGAAGATCTTTCAAAAAATTATTATATTTTGTACCAAGTATCTAAATAAAATATACTATTATAGTACTTCTAAATGTGTTTTTGTAATGTATGGAGTATTTTTCTCAAAATATGTAATATAAATGTATGATAAGACAGGGTTTCTATAAAAGTTTTTGGCATTGGAGCTGAGTAGATCATGGGAAAATTATGTCATCTGACCCAAGTTATGTTTCATAAAAATTTAAATAATGGGAAAAACAATGTTCTAAAACATGATTCAACTATATTAGATTAATTCACTCAATATAATACTCCATAATTTAGTGGAACTTCTAATATAGTGGAAACTAGGAAATAGATCAAGCCTCTTGAAAATATATGTGACCACATTTGATGAAATGAAAGGGAAACAACTTTAGTTGTAGTGTATTGTCTTCTAGGTGGTGTTGGTCATTAGTTATAATTGATCCAGAATATTTTGGAGGAATATTAAATATCAAATACGAAGTAGAAATGTTTCGATCGAATATTCTTCGATGAATATTTCCCTAGTGAGAAATTAATTGAATTAATGTGAAACATACTCAGCCTATAGAAAAAGGAGTAAGAAAGTGTTAATGAGTATGATGATAAATTTACTGGAATGTACAGAGATTATAAACATAATCCATAGGGAATAATTAACCCTTTATTTGTAGGGATTAAGCTAAACCTTCAAATTGCAATAGTTCCAAATTTTTTTTCCTCATATGATTAAATTGTATTATGTTCCACCAAAACTGAGAAATAATTTCCTAGATCCTAAATTATTAAAGAAAATAATGAAATGAAGTTTTTTACAATGAATATTGAAAACTATAACATGTTAACGAAGAATAGGGGAATAAAACAATTCCCATCATGTAAAAAATGAGGTAATAAACATCATAGAAAAATTATATAAGGGCAAGGGAGTTGTATATAAGTGAATAGGTAAGGGTCATATGGCTAATGAGTGTAATGGGAATAAAAAATCAATGATTTCCATTGATTCAACAATATTTTAAGGGGTCATTATTCACATTAATTCACAATGAATCAAGGGAAAATTCAATAAGATATGTTTAAGAGAGAATGATAATCATTTGTGATTACTATTTCTATGTTTGATGTTCCTAATTATTTGGTAGTGGATACTTTAATAACAGCTTAAAATTTAACTAATTATTTATTTGAATACAGATCTTCAATTTTTTTATATATTCTATGTTTTCTAATATAATTATATACTTCCCTAAAACCTAAATAAGGGAGTTTCTAGTCAATACTAATAGTGTAAATTTCACTATAATAAGTTTGTTTAGTTAGTTACCATTATGGACAATAAACATGCCTTATTTGAAGAAATGATTACAATACATATTACTGATTTTTATATAATCATTTTTATTCTTTGGCTTTAAAAATATAATGAAAATAATCATTTCAAAGAGGAGGGAATTATGATTAATTATAATGATGTAGAATTCCATTTCATTATATGGGATAATTAATTATCCGAGTCATGTCCAAATCCACCAATAGTATCTCTTCTAAATGAGTTTTTTAGAGAGGAAGAGTATACATGATAGGTGGATAAAAAATATA
The DNA here is from genome assembly GCA_963277665.1 of Viscum album. NCBI lineage: Eukaryota > Viridiplantae > Streptophyta > Magnoliopsida > Santalales > Viscaceae > Viscum > Viscum album. Next base: position 1,189,945,202 of record OY728164.1, read on the forward strand.
ATATTTTAATTGAGTATGTATTTATTATATAGGAATACACTAACCTATTTCCAGATAAATTACCCAGACATTTAGAAGAACACAAAGATTAGTTTTCCATTTATCTATTCCCTTATATAAGACCTATATCATAGAATCCTTATATAATTGACACTATGGAATTAGTGGTTGTGACAAGAAAACAATAGTATCTATGCTAAAATGGATTAATACGCCCATGTGTTCTATCTTGGGGATCCCTGATTATTTTCAATATGCAGAAATATAGATTAATGAGGCTCTTTATTAATTATAGGGTAATAAATTCTATTATGATTATGAGAAAACATCATATACCACACATTGATGACTTATTCATTCAACTTTATGGGGAAAAATATTTTTCAAAGGTTTACCTTTATTCTAGGTATCATCAATTATGATTAAATAAGGATGATGACCTGAAAATGAAATTTCATACACGGTTTTGATGTTATAAATTTATGGTAATGAAATTTGGATTGACTAATGTACAATATATTTTTATGAATTTAATGAAAAAATTATTCATGGAATATCAAGACAATGTTTTATTACTTTATGATGTATTGTTATGCTCTAAATGTAATAATAATCATGAGAATCACATAAAAATCATTCCTACGAATCATAGAAAAAAAGGGTTATATATTAATTTTAGAAATTTTGAAATATGAATTTATAAATATTATTTTTATGGACATATTGCTTATGAGGATAAAATATCAGTTGATTCAATAAACACAATTGAAGTCAAATAATGGTCTAATCCAATAAAAAATATTGAGGTACATTTTTTCATTGGTTTAGAAGGTTACTATCAGATATTTTACGAAAACATTTGTTAGTTTGCTCTCCCGTGAACCAAGAATACACATAAATGGGTAATGGTCATACAGATAAAAAAATATTAAGAATTTTTTGATGAATTATAAATCAAATTGGTTAATGCTTCGACATTGACTGTACTATTAAAAAATGATTTATTTGTGCTATATAGTGATTCATTGGATAATGGAATTTTCTATTTTATTATATAAAATGATAACTTTTTTACTTATTCATCATAAATTATAAATATTCATGAAACAAAATATTCAAACCATTATCGTGATTTGGTTGTCTAATTTTTTCTTTGAAGATATAGATAAATTTATTCTATGGTCAATTATGTGGGATATAAAAAGACATAAGATCCTAAAATTCATATTTTAATATAAAAAAATTAATATGATGAAAAAGTGATTACTTGATCTACAAAAGGAATATGATTTCTCAATACACCACCACCCAAGGATGGAAAATAACATAGCATATTCATTGAGAAGTAATTATCTGGGAGTCCTAACCAAAATAAGGATTTACAATGATACTATATTCATGTATTTATTAAATATATATATGAGAATTATTACGAAACGGGAAGAATAAATATTCATTTAAATTATTTCAAAAACATAGGTTTTCAGAAAGACAATAAGATATCAACTCGGCAATTAAAATTTTGAAATGGAAATTAATACTATCAATGATGGTATTTTAGAATAAAAAATACTATATGAAGATTCAATAAATAAATTTTTGAAGAGGTTCTATGATGCATCTATAACTGTGATGAAAATGGAATTATCAAACAATTCTCATAGATGAAAATTTTCTATACACCATGGTTGTATTAATATGTATTGTGAATTGATGGAACATTTTTCATGGTAAAATATGATATAGGAAGTTATTGGTTATGTGTCCAAATATAATTATTTTCAATAGGTTAATGTTGAGATACCAAATAGTAAAGGATTCAAGAAAAATCTACCAATTACTATATTGAAATGGTATGACATTAAAAAGGAAATTATAACTGGATGAATAAAGTCTCTTTTAAAGATAATGCAATATAGGTTATTGATGATAATATTACTAAATATACATATTTCAAGGATATAAGAGAAAATTTGCCTTATGATTTCCTTTGAAGAAAATATATTAATGGTGCTGTAAGAATTAAAGGTGAACCACCTTCAATTCTATCAAATTGTGATCATTAATTTACATCAAAATTATTCAAATTTTTTCATAAGGATGCTAATACTGAACATAATTTGAGCACCACTTATCAACCTCAAACTGATGGGAGGTATAAAAGTACTATCTAAACATTTGAAGGCATGTTGAGGTCAAGATAAATTGACATTAAAAGAATGTGGGATCATTAATTAACATTTATAGAGTTTTCATATAATAGTAGCTTCCATTCAGGTATTCAGAAGGTGTCATATGAAGCATTATATAGAAAAATATGTTACACTCTACATGTTGGGATGAAGTTTGTAAAAATAAGCTTGTAGGACCAGAACATATTGATGATACAAAGTTTATGTTAAAACCCATATTAAATAATCCCAAATAAAGAAAAATGTGTTATCCTAATAACTAAAAGAAATATTTTAAATTTCCAGTGGGATATCATGTTCTAATGAAATAATCATTATGGATGGGTTTTATATGATTTAGTAAAAAGGTAAATCTTATCACTAGGTAAATCCGATCTTTTAAAATTACAGAAATAAATGGACAATAGCTTTCTGACTGGGTGTTGTAATAGGGTTTCCCTGTACCCAAATAAAAAACTACTTTTGGATTACTATATCATGTATATAGTGAGTTATGCTCAATTTAGACTAACCATAATAGTGTTTATGTTTATGTATTCAATATTTACATGGTAATTTCAAAAATTTATTTGATATATCAAAAGGATATAGAAGTTCACAATATATAATTTCAATTGTGAGATTCCATGAATTTAATCTTAACCATATTTCATATGGTCTAGATACTTCATAATTAATGGAAATAATTGATGTCTTACTATAAGGTGTTGGGGCTTATAATTGATGAGAGTTCATCTAATGATATTTAATTATTTATTTTCAGTAGATGTGATCATGTGGACTTACCTTCAATAGTAACACAACATGTTTTAGGTTTTATTAGTAATTCGTATATATGAACAAGTGCAATGGTCTCTTGAACAAAGATTATTATCTATGTACACAATTTGATCATGTACATTAATGAAAGGAAAAAAACTATAAAATTGATATTGTAGAGTGGTATCTTATGTTTGATTCATCACCGGAAGTATGAAATTTATTGAATAATAGAGATATAATTTTTTAAATTTTGAAAGTAAGTGATATTTATGGCATAGTTGACCTAGATGTGAGTACCTCCAGAAAATCTGTGGCCAAGGAAGAAGAATACAAGTTCATATAGTTCAGTCAATGCACAATAATTCAAGAAAGGATGATTAAAAAAATTATGTTTCTTAAATTTTGATATATCACTAGACCGATATATTATATTACATTGAGTATGTTCAAATGAACGGTTATCATTTCTTTGAATTTTATTTATCTCTTTAGGGTATTTAATTGATTTGTAGTCTCTATTCATGGTATGTGAATAATATTCATTACTTTTGAGATAATGTACTTGAGGGTTAAAAACTAACCATATTAAAATGTATACCCTATTATGATGAATAGGAGTATCAGACATAGTGGGATCCACCATAGGGACTAAGTGATGTTTGAGACTATAATATATCAATTAAATAAATTAATTCATATTATTCGAGTTTAGAATATTTTATTAATTAATATTATTCAAAAGTATAATGTGAATATGTGGAAAATATATTTTATGAACAAATAATAATGTATTCAAGGTTTGCTAATATATTTATGGGAGAAGGTATATATTTTAATGGATTTAATTTTATCACAAAACATAAATTAGATGTTACATGTATGTGGTAAAATAGGTATGGAATTTATGAAATCTGTAATAGGTATTAAATTTTAATATGTACTTAATTAGATGGTTATGCTTATTTGGGAGCCAAAGTGGTATTTCAATTTCCTGTAACATATCTATATAACCCATGAGAGGATCAAATTAAATATACCATTTAAATCTGAAAATTTGAGAGCATCTCACGCCCCACTCCCATTTTATAGATATAGAAGAGAGAGATTTGATAACCCTAATCCATGAAATACTTCCCTGATCAAATATACACTTCTTCTCTAATCATGTCAATGTCAAAGGTTGCATTGATTTTCCACGCTAGCACATGATGATCAAAAATTGATGTTTGAGTATAATTTTAATGTGTATGTGGATGATATAGAGAGATTCAGCTTTAGTTCCTACATGTACAACATTTTGAGATAAACGATTAAAAAATTTGGATTCAAATCAATTGAGGTATTATTTGATTTATTATTATTTCATAAAATTATTCAAACATGAACTATTAGAGTTGTATAGCCTACACATCATCAGATGTAACATTTTTTTCTTGATCTATGGTAAAAGAATATATATTATTTAGCCCATCTTCTTCCACTGTTCACCTCGATACAAATAATTGTTATCATAGAATTCAAATGATGTTTTAAGTGAAAGAAAAAAAAATAATTTCCTTTAAATTCATGTATATGGTATCTCTATGGTCTTATCACCATAGATGGTGATTCAATCTGACCTCAAATGATGATTTTGTTGTCCTTATGATGTTTTAAATTTGAATGAAATTTGTACTTATTTTGTGGGTGAAAATTGAAGTATTTATATATATAAATATATATAAATTTTAACATCAATATATCAACACGAATATATCCATTGATACCAATGATTTTATCCAAATTATATTGATGAAATAGTGTTTTATGAAAGGCCATGTTTTAAACACACTTATTGAAATTTAAAAAATAAATTAATAATAATAATAATAATAATAATAATAATTTATGTTAAAGGGGTGGTGGTTACCTTTTAAAGAGAAAATAAATAGAGAATTAACAAAAAATATTTAAATTTTGGGGGTGTGTGTCTACTAGAATATCATAGAATACAAAAAGAGGAAGAAAATAAAATCATTTTCAATTCAAACAATGTTATGTTAGTACTATCTCCACATAACCCCTGATTCAGCTCCCACCTTCAAGAAACCCACTGCCAGTTGTTCCTCATCAATAAACCCACCCGAAGAAAACCCACCTCATTTTGACCTCCATGAGCATCAGTAATATTGAATTCCAACCAACCATAGCTACAACATTTCATAGATCCATTCCAATCCAGCCTCCCTCTCTGGCATTAGCTACCTGGTGAAGCCTGTTTTGTAGGCATCCTTAATACCTAACCTTCCTTCAGAGCATATCCACACCACATCCAGCCATAATCAAACTCTATCGCACTTCTTGATCTGTTAGATCGACCCAACTAGACATTGTGGCCAAAAAATTCTAATTACCGATGCACCGTCATGCTACTCAACCCCATAACCACTAAACCCACAAATAACCAGACATGTAGCTGACCTTATCCCCTCTTCTTGGAAACCATTGACATACATATTCTCATCTTGCTTTGCACATCCACCCAATGTCAAACTTGCTGAAATATCATTTTTTCGATCAACCCATGGTCAAGAAATGTCAGCCATACCTAGGATAGGGTGGGTTGAGTCTTTCTTGACCATCAAGCCCCATTTCATGTCAATATTATTTCAACAACCCATTTCACGGTTTTATTGTCTACCGAGGGCCCAAGAATTTTTTTTGTATTGAAAAAAAATTAAAATTTCAAAATTAGCTAATAAATTTTATTTAATATAAATAAAAAATTTGGGCCAATTGATATTTCTTGTTAAAAATAAAAATAAAAGGAATTATTTATATTCATTTAAAGGTGTTGACATAAAATTTTCACTTTTTAAATTTTTAGTGTGTATATAATTTATGCACTAACTGATCTTGATCTTTGAAAAACAATGTATGTTTAAATATATATATATATATTATCAATTATTTCAATTTTCTATGGTGATTGTATTTAATTAATCAAATAGATGTTATGTGACTCATTTATATTTCACTCTTATCAAGTACAAGGGCCTTCATTACCAATATATCTCCATTAAATGTAATTATGAATTCAGAAGACCACCTATCCCATGTGTGAGTTTTTATGTATTTTTATAGGGTGTTCTAATATTGGGACTATATAGAGATGAGGAAATATTCAAGAGGAGATGGTGATACATTGGACAGGGGTGAAAGCATTGATATGAGTCAAAAACAACTTAGGTATTTTTCCCATTGGGTCATGGTTGATTCATTGAGTGTAAATGGATCAACCAATATAAAATAATCAGGATTAGTTGTTCTATTTATTTAATTTATGCATTTTTATTACTTGTTTTTGAATTTCCATGTCAGGATAATCGTATAGAATAAAAAAATACTACATATATCAAAAAAAGTTAAGATTAGAAGAATGTTTTTCTATTTACATCATAGTCATTTATGAATATGATTACATAGTACTTTCATATTATTTTGAGAATTATATTATTCATCAAAAAATAATAAAAAACCCCTAGAAGTAATATAATGTAAAATTAATTCAATCATTTTAATTTGAAAAAAAAAACTAATGAACAGGGTGCTCGTTGGCCCTATTTGAGGGTGCCTCATAATACTGGGAGATTATATGGGGGAAATGGATTTACTTAACAAATGGATGAAGAAAATATGTATCCATATATATCTTGTTTTAGATTTAGAATCCATATTTTGATAAAATCATGTTTACGATTTTAATAAGTTGGGAATTATCTCAACAATTCATGGAGTCATAAGACAATGTGGTTAGACATCCAGACACCTTCTGTAAATCTCTACGAGTAGTGTAATAGAAAAAATTTGACTATTAGTAGAGGTTTAAAGGATTTATACAATTTTAAATCTCAAGTGATAGGGTATTCTGGAAATATTTGGGAAGGATACTATGGTTGAAGAAATAAGAAAGATACATATATTGTTTTTATCCAAATGTGTAAATGGTATTGAAGATAAAATTACTTATCTAATACATTTGTTTTTCGAAAAAATTTATGTTTTACAACAAATATAATATGATTATTATTTTAAAAAGAACCTATCTGTAATTTGTTTCCCAATAGTAGTGAATGCACTTGAGAAAAGTACTATGATATATGAAATTCTATGCTTTGATTCCCTCAATAACTATTAATACACATCAAGAAGAGAGGGTGAGAAAATTTCTTACTGGAAAATGAATTATAAAACTTTTAATGTTTACATCGTAATGTTATCATCATCATCCGATGTGTTTTGTAGATACAACATCTAGTCATGGATGATTTCACTTGTTTTTCAATCACTAAGAATCATGTGAGGAGAAAGTGAATCAATACAATATTGAAGTTATCATAACCCACAATATATGTAAATTTAGGTATGTATCATGATAATCAAATACATATAATTATAATATCATAATCAATAAATCAATCCAGTTTTTATTAAAATTAAAATATGAAAATGTGGAGAAAAAACCACGTCATGAACTTTTGGGTACGGTTCACCAATTATATAGTAACATAAATAAAGAATAATCTTTATTTCTTATTGTAAATAAGATGAAGGACAATGTGTAAATGACAATGGCTAGTGTAACGCCCAAGGAACCTTCCCAACATCCATCAAGGAACTAAGGTATATCATTATAATAGAGGGTTTTAGCATCACATTTCATGAGATAATTTTATGTAATAATAAATGAAATTAATTCTATTAGAGGTGAGAAACGTCTTCAACATAGAGTATAATCATAAGTAAATATGCGATTTTCACATAATGATTCTTATTATTAAATAAATTATTCCTTTGAATTATGTGTAATGAAATATAGTATCTAATAGAGAAAATAATTATTAATAGAGGCAAATTTATTTCTGAAAGCTACTAATAAAGGGTGATTCCTATGTTAGTGGTGAGAAATACCTAAATTATAATTTCAAATATTAATGATTGAATTTGAAATTTTACTGAGCATAACCAAAGCATTTATCTTATGTGAACTTTGGTATATATAAAGAAATTATTCTAGTTTAGAAAGGAATATTTTTTTATTGTACAATAATCAACGAATTATTTAGTAATGCTTGAATCATTGATAATAAATTAATATTATAAAATTCAAGACTCTTACACCCAGTTGTGGAAAGATAATTTTTTGTCTAGAAAACTAAAATTAGGTTTAAAGGTCATACTCATTATGTTAGATAGAATATATATAGTAAAACTCTTTATGTATTAACTAAAAATTTACTTATTTAGTTTTGGATGAAAATACATAAAAAAATAATTGTATGCTAGAAGGATTTTTGAAATTTCTTCAACTAGAGAGAATAAAATTTTTTATTGTTTTTCTAGAAGAAAATATACTTCATAATTTTCTTTTGAGTTTTAAGGGATACTAATGTGATGAAAAAAATACAAATAATTAAATGATTTGAGTAGTTTTGTGTCCATGTGTCAAATAATATCTTTACCAAGCATACACCAATCATGAATTGTAGAGTGAATTTTTTTCCAAAACTCAAATTTTTTATACACTTTATTGCAATTATATTAATGAGGATATGGATGACGAGTATTATATTAAAACATAAATCAATACAATTAAGTGTGGATTAATTTCTAAATTCACATTTAATTATATAGAAATGAATCATTATGTTTGTGAAAGGGGGAATAATGTTCAGACCTATATGTATTGTAGAAACTTCCATTATTTTTTAAATACCTGAATAAAAAATAGTTCCATTATCCCATAACTAAATGAAAAATATAATTAGCAATTATTATAATAAGTCATGAATAAACTTGGGTCGACTCAGAACCCATCACCCAATACGGCCCGCGACATGACCCGAAGAGCGTTCCCAATTACAATAGGCTAGCAAATAGTGCATGACTTCAAAATTAAATAGGTGGGAATAATTTTTCCCACAAAATAAAGACAAATAATTAAAATAAAATTGAATAATGAAAACAAAAACAAGAAGCATAGAGAAAATAAAACTATATGTACCTCCATATGACCCTATGGGTCACCACTAAACTCAAACCAACATCACACTAAGGTGACTGAATCCCAACAAAGTTCAATAATCGATGCTAAAAAACAAAGATAAAACTATATGCAAGAGTATTAAAACTCAGTTGGCTTGTCAAATAAATATATTCATATGTTCATTTATGATAAATAAAATATAAAACATGTTTAATATTGAAATAAAATGTATAAAACTATGTTTTTTTCACATTTTCCTCACCAGAAATATCACGGTGCATTTCCTTTTTTCAATTAAAAACTAGATTCCATTTTTAAGAATTGGGCATTGAAATTTTAATGGAGGTGATGCTTATACTACAATTGGAGGAAGGAAGTGTAAAAAATTTTCAAAAACTTTTCCCATAAACTCTTTAAACCATTTTATTACATTTAGAAAGAATCTATACTATACAAGGAAATAAGATGAACAAAGATAAAAAATGGGTAATGGCGAAACACTAAATAAGAGAAACCAATAAACATATGCATCTCAATCACTTGTTGTAGAATACAAAATTCCATAAAATATGGGAGAACCTAGAATATCAATAATAATTTATAATTTACTATTCAATTTACTCATCTCAAAGGTATGCCCTTCCCGATGATGTTATAACACCCAAACTCCCGATTATCACCCTACCTGGCCTGACCAAGGGGACCAATATCAAAGAAATGATAACAAAATAACCCTCTACTATGAGCCACTAGCTACTGCATAATCTAAACTAGTACATCAATCATTCACCAAAATTCACTCGTTATGCAATGTTCCCATGTTCATACTACAAAAGAGATAATCCAACCAATTTCAACATTACATCCAATCACAAGAACAATCATATATATCACAAATAAGAAAATAACACAATAAGTCACCCTAGAGGCACCCTAAAAAAAGTAGGTTTCCTTTAAACAATTTAAACACAAGGGAGACCTACACGGTAGACCTATCATAATACATCAAAACCAATGAAAGATGACCTTCCACAGAGAGTTTTTAAGATAACCAGTTTTACAAAAAAGCCAACCGGACCCCCCATAATTTTCTCATTCCAAACCAGTTCTTAAATAATCACACACACACACACCACTTTGAAAACCATAACCACACTTGGAAAACCATTTATGAAACCCAAATAATAATTTAAAATATGAAATATATTTATAAAGTCCAAATGGCCATTCCACCAAGTGCATGGTATGCACATTTTAATAAAAAATTTCATGCGATTCAAGTATAAATATGGAATCAATCAATTTCACAATAAATATTTATTCTAAAAACTATACATTACTAAATATAATGAATAAAAAAGGTTTTAAAAGAATTAAATAAATAATTCATTAAATATTAATTCAAATTCATTGGGGAACCTACCTCAAACATGCCAATTTTTGATGATGACCATTGGAACCAACCCTTCACACTTACATGAACACACATTTATACACATATATAAAAATTACCTATCTACATTGCACATATTACATGCACCATGTGGTAATTTGTAAAAAGAGTTCATATATATATATATATACATAACTTACCCTATGTATATACATGTAGGTGTTATTAACACCCACAGCTCAAAACTACTGCAGTGAGGTCCAATTCACTCTATAAACGTTATCAACAACTAAAAAATCACAAAACCCCTAAAATAAAAATAATCCAATCAATGGAACCAAGATACAATTCAAAAACCAATGAAACATTTAATAAAAACACGACCAAATATTTCTCAAAACAGTAAAAAAAATTTCAATTGTCAAATGGATCAAACTTTGAAAACTATATTTCAAACCTCTTTAAGAAACCCCTTGTGGAACCAGACCCAACCATTATATAGAATTGTAAGAATCTATCCAACCATATTTTAAAAATAGGAAAACTGTTCCCAAAAAATTTCACTATATTATCAAACCTAAAAAGAAACCCAATTGACACATTAAACAAAATAAAAAAATATACAGAGTTTCCAAAATATTAAAAGGGTGTATAATATCATAACAAGTCTTGGTTTTGTCTATGAAAATAATTGGTATTTTATCAAACATTTAAAGGGGCTAACACATGGGCATAATTTATGTATTACTCTAAATACCATTTATAATAATTTTTAACAACATAATAACACTACAAGATATTAATATAAACCATAAAAAAATTAAAGATCATAATTTAGACAATGATAAACTAGGAAACAAGATTTAATTATCACCTCAGATAGCAGCGACAAACCGAAAAAACAAAAATTATTCTCATTCAGTGGGGGTTGTCGGAACATGCACCCAAGGGTCATGAGAGACCATACACACAAGTATAGAAAAAAAACTAATAAATCAGATTACCCCAAAACCTAGGGATTGGAAAAAATCTATAGGGTGATGACTAGGCTGAAAAACAGTTAAAAAAATGAAGGATAAGGGACGGGAGACTCTACCTTGGTGATTTAGATGAATAATGGGATGAAATCGAGCCCAAAATTTCATATTGAATGAGGGTCATGGAGGGGGTCACATGCATGAGAGGGGAAAACCGATGGGGGTGTTGCACCATGTGAGTCGAGTGAGGGGTGAGTTGAGAGCTTGAGATAAAAAGTAATTATAATATTAATGGTTTTAATAATAATAATAATGATGATGATAATGATAATAATAATAATAAGAAAATAATAATAATAATAATAATATAAATAATAAAACAATAATAATTCTAATAATAAGAATAAGAATAATCAGATTAATAATATTAATTTCATTTCATTAATAAAAATTATATTAATAACAAATTTAAAAATAAAACTATTAATATAATTTTGTAAATAACAGTATAATTTTTTTTAATAATAATAATATTGTTATATACAAAATAATTTTATTATTATTAAGGTATAAACATCTATAAAATTTATTCATATCAATAATTGGGCATTTGTATGGTTGCCTGCACTGACCGTATGGTTACCACTGACCACACGGTTACAGATTACTATGTGATGCCCATGAACTATCCAGAAACCCACTAAAGTCAATAAACGTCAACAAATATTTAAACAACCACTTTACCTGAACCTCAAAAGGCTAACCAAATCCAAGAAATAACTAAATAAAATAATTTTAAAGGTCATGGTGACAATTTTCCCCACCAAAAACCATTCTGCCCCCAAAAAGTCATTAAGACCAAAGTTAGTCATGAATTAAGACCATACCCGAATACAACCCGAAAAAACCCCCAATGTTAGGGATAACTTCCCAAAATTAACTCAAACCAAATGGAAAATGAAAAACATTAGCCATCAATTACAAAAAACCTTAATATCTCCAAATGAGCACAACATAAACACTCATGGAAAATAAATGATTCAAAACAACCAATTTTAAACAAGTACAACTGGTTAGACTAAAATGGAACAAGTCCATCAAAAATTTACAATGAAAGATGAATTTATGATATAAATAAAACAAAAATGAATCATTTTTTAAATATTTCAATCCCAACATAGGACATAGAATCCATAGCATGGCTTCACACCCCTGGAAACTCTTAATTGTGCTTGATATTCACTCTGAGACATGCGGCTGGTGCTCTTATGGCCGAATCATCTCCTTCCTCACAGTCAGGCATAGGAACCACTTGGTTATAATGTGTTCTTTGAGAAATTCTTGTTTTAGAACTTCTCTAGATGACCCAAAAGGCCACACCAATGGCAGGTCTTTATAGGGATTTGGTAAGATGTCATTGAGTGCCTAGACCGACCACCATGATGTCCCACCATAAAGTGGTATGATGAAATTGATGTCAAAACCAATGAGGATAACTCTTTAGAAACAGGTTACTCTAGAATTTGATCTTCCCTAGATAGCGAACCTTCATGAATAAATAAAGGCACAAAATTACCAACCATATAAGCTCAGGAAACCAACTACCTCTAGAGAAAAGGACCCCAGCTCATTGAAGTGTTCAACATAATCCTTCATCATCCATAAGCTTTGTCAAATAATCATGAAATCTTCCCTTTTTTCATCATTACCTCCTCATATAAGAATCATCGGACTAGGATGAACTCAAAAATATTACATGTCATCTAAAATTGCATCCATGGTGGGGAAAGAAACTCCCATTAATCCCAATATGGACCCTCAAACAACCCCAAAATATGGCGATCTATAATTACCTCTGGATTTCCCAATAATATAAAAACACAGTCTACCTCTTCAATCCACACCAATACCTCTAACAGACCTCAATCATCAAAAAAATAGACAATAATAGATATGAATAATGAACTGGGCATGACTCACTAGGAATTTGGTGGATTTTTATGAGAGACATATTATGATTAACATAAAAACACAGTTCCAAAAATCAACCTCCAATAAAATCATAAACAAAAGACAATATCATTCCAAAAAACTGGATCACATGCCAAACACCACAAACACACCTCAGAAACTCACTTTTTAAAAATCACAATTTCATTTAAATTTCAAAATTTCCATATTTCAAGGCCACTTTTCGAAAACAAAACCTACATTTCACAAAACAAGCCCACATTAAAAAAAACCAATATCTGGAATATTTTTCCTCTTTTAAATATCATTTTATAAAAACAAGGTCAAGCCATTGGTTTTGAATAAACATCTATGTCATCCCATGAACCATCACATGTGTGTCCTTCCATTCCACTCACATCATCAAAAATCATATTCCCCCCATTCACTTTCTGTATATACCCACACACATGAAATTGTCCATAAAAGACACCAAGGGTCACTTCCAATCCATTACATTACCAATTCAAAATAAGTTTCAAAATTTCAAACCAAAGAGATTTCAATTTTAAAAACCACTTTGCCACCTTAAGTCTTTTAAAAGAAATAATTTTCATTTATAAAACCATTTTATTTTTCCAAAACACACTTATACCAACTAGAACCAAATAGAACCACAATTAGCCCCAAAATGTCAGAATGATGAACTAGAAGTCATGTTTAACCTGATGACATGGTAGTGAGCCATCTCTTAGGTAAGAATCAACAACTAAAAGGGTATTAAAATATGAAATCAGACTCCATAAAAGTCGTTAACCCATATGAAATAATGACATAACATCAGCTTGCCTCCATTTTCATCCCTGAACCAAAATGAAAAAAATCGATTCCTAGTTTTCCCCTTGTATCTCCAGTCTCTTCATGAGTGGTGGTGATCATGAACCAAACCACAACCTCCCTCTTGAGTATCGATGACCTTAATCTCCATATACTGGATACCCTAAATAACAAGGGCCTTATCTATTTACATTTTATCATGAAATAACCCAGTTCGACCCTGGACTAGTCACCTGAGTCGACCCACAACCTGACTATAAGGGAATCCCTAATCCCCATGGGATGGAAACTAGTGTTGAGTATCAAAATTAAACATGTGAGAATGATTTATCCCATGAAAGAAATAAAAATAAATAAATAAAATCTGAAAAATAAAAATTAAAACTATTAGCGGTGAGAAAATAAAACTATATGTACCTCCATATGACCCTACAGGTAACCATCGACATCAAACCAATATCTCACTATGATGAACAAACCCAATAGACGCAAATAACTTGAATCTAAATGCAAATATAAAACTATAGGTATGAGTATTAAAACTCAGTAGGCATTCCCAAAAAATATATTCCCATATGAATTACCTCTAAAATATATCCATAAATTTCATGTTTCAAATATAATATATATAATTAGGTTTACAATCATTTTCTTCTTAAAAAAATGCACAGTCTATTCCCCATTTTCAATTATGAACCACATTCCATTTTTATTAATTAGGCATTAGAATTTTAAAGGAGGTTATGTTTACACTAAAAAGGGTGTAAGGAAGTGTAAAACACTTTCAAAACCTATATCCATAAACACTTCAAACCATTTTATCACATTTAGTATGAAGCTACACTAAGAAAATAAAGATGATCAACAAACATACAACACGAGTGATGGAGAAACCCCAAAGAAGAGATACCAATCACCATATAGATCTCAATGATCTACCACAGAATACTTAGTACCATATTATTTTGGCGAACCTAGGTGCTCATGAATAATATATAATGTACTATACATGTGAATCATCCTAAAGGCACACCCTAAACGATTACATCATAATTCCCAAATGCCCAATCGTCACCTTACATAGCCTGATCAAGGATCCAATCTCATAGAAATGAATACAAAATAACCCTATTCAATAGGCCACTATCCAGTCTATAATCTAAACTAGTTAAAAATTTCATTTACCTAAAATTCAATCACTATGATAGGTTCCCATGTTCGGACTAAAAAGGGGGCGATTCAGCCAATAACTACCAAACATCTAGTCACAAGCACATACATATATATCAAACATAATCAAATCACACAATAAGTCATCCCTAAGTCACCCTATGGAACATGTCCATTTTATTTCAACTATTTTACCAAAATGGAGTCCTACATGGTGAACCTCCTAATATAAAATATAACTAAGGAAATAGGACCATCCATGTGTGTTATTAAGATAACCAGTTTTATGAAAATGCTAACTAGGCTTCACATGATTTTCTAATAACAAAATATTTCTTAAAGAATACCACACACACAACTTTTAAAACCATAACCACAGTTTGGAATGCATTTAAGAAACCCAAATCACCATTTTAAATCTGAAGTACATTTATAATGGTGAAAGGGTCATTCCACCAAGAACTTGGTAGGCACATTTAATAAACAATTTCATAAAATTCACATATAAATATGTCATCACTAAATTTCAAAATAAAAATTTATTCTAAAAACAATGCATTACAAAAAAACATTAAAAAAATGTTGAAAAAGAAATAAATCAATAATACATTATATTTAAAGGCTAATTCATAGGGAAAACTACCTTAAACGTGCCGATTTTTTAATAAAACCACTCGAACTGACCCATTGTTCTTACACACACTTGCATATATATATATATATATATTTAAATTCCCCTAGAATCATTTCAAATATTCCCCACACCATGAGGGAATATTTAAAAAGAGGGAATATATATATATATATATTCTTTACCTTATGCATATACATGTAGGTGTTCTTGACACCCACAGCTCGAAACCACCATAGTGAGGTCCAATACACTCTTTGAACATTATTTACATCTGAAAAATCATAAAAAACCTTAAATAAAAATTATCCTAACAAAATAATGAAGATAAGATTAAAAAGAAATGAAAAATTTATGAAAAACTAGTTCAAAAACGTCTCAAAACACCCAAAATACATTTCAATTAGAAAACGTTTCTGACTTTGAAAACTAAATTTTAAACAGATTTAAGAAACATATTGAGGAATCAAACCCAACCATTCAATAGAGTTTAATGAAAATATCAAACATTATTTTAAAACCATGAAAATCATTTCCTAAAAATTTCACTATTGCCACTAAATGTCAAAGGAAACCAATTTCCACAGTAATCCAAATTAATAAAATTAATAATATGTTCCCAAAATATTTCCAAGGAAAAAATATCTTAACAAGTCTTGTTTTATATATGATAACAATCGGTATTTTATCAAACAATTAAAGGCTCCGACCCACGATCATAATTGAAGAATTACACCTAAAACCAGTTTTACAATTTTTTACCAACACCATAACACTATAAAATAATTAATATAATTCTTAAAAAATTTAAAGATATTAATTAAACTATTAGAAACCAAGAAAAAAGATTTAAACCACTCCTCTTATAGTTATGACCAGTCGAAAAGAGCCGAACCACTTCGCCTTCAGTGGAGGTTGTCAGAACATGCACCCAAGGGTCTTGAGATACCATATCACAACCCTTGAACCAAAGAAAACCAATAAATTATATTACCTAATGACCTAGGGTTCAGAAAAAACTATTGAGAAATGAGTATAATGAAACAAATCTAGAAAAAGGGATAATAAGGGAATAGAGATAATACCTTTGTGTTTTGGATGAATAACGTGATTTAATCAGGCCCAAAATCACGGATCAAATAAGGGCCACGGAGGGGGTCACACACGCAAGAGGAGGAACCCCTTGGGGTGTTGAAACAAGAAGGTTGAGTGAGGGGTCAGATGATGGTTTGAGGAAAAAAGAATGATAATAAGAATATCTTTAATAATAATAATAATAATAATAAGAATAAAACTGTTACTAATAATAATAACATAATAATACTAATAATAAGAAAATTAATATCAATGATACAATAATAATAATAATAATAATAATCATCATAATAATCACATTAATAAAATTTATTTCATTTATATAATATAAGTAATATTAATAATAAATTTAAAAACAATACTATTAATATCAATTTAGAAATAATATTATTAAAATACATTGATAATAATAATTTTATTATTATTATGGACACAATAATTTTATTATTATCATGGTATAAAAATTTTAAAATTTATTTATTTTAATAATTAGGCAGCCGCACAGTCACATTAACTGACTGCATGGTTACCCCTAACCGTTCGATGCCTGTGCTCTAGCATGAAACCCACCAAAGTCCACAAACGTAAAAAAACAACACTCAACTAGAACCTCGATGAGGCTAACCGAAGATAATAAATAATAAAAGAAAATAATTTAATCTTATGGGTGTGACTTAATATGAGTTATAGTATGATATAAATCTATTATTACATAATCTACATGTTTAGATGAGAAGTTTTTGTTACAGATATATACAAAAATGCATCACAAAATACATTGTGTTCCTCTAAAGTATTTATCCTAATGTTTTTGAGGAAATTAAAAAGTTACAAAAGATAGAATTTTTATAGCCATGTGGTAGGCTATATTTTTATAAATGTTTCACATATATATTCAAGACAGTGGGAAAAATATTGACATAGAGCTAGTCAATATAAGAGATGAAAAAGTTGTTAGTATAGGAACAAGCTCCACACGACCTTATGGAAAAGGAATATGCTACATGCACATACTTTGTAGGAAGGATAAAAAATGGTAATGATTTTAAATTCACTAGTGTTATAGATACCTTATTTATTGAGTTTAATCAATCCTATATGTAATCAGTAAATGGAAACAATCTAATTTTGACATTATCAATTAAAATTATTTAAGGGAATACATATATATCAATGTACATGTGCTTTTGATTAAGAATATTATAGTGGGTATTCATGCGAGATTATACATGGGTGGTACAAGAGTGGTAAAAATAATGATTGATTAGTAATATCATGTCATTATACATAAATCCACTAGAATTATACTTATAAATGAAATATTATATGATCATTAAATTGTAAATTTTATGACAATACCACTAATCGTGGAAGGTGTCTATACAATGAAACCAAAAAATATTGGTGATAATAAAAATGAAAATAAAGTGTATAAGTTATTTAATTATATTTTTAGATTTAATTGATAAAAATGTTCGAGAATGTTCATTTGGAATGAATTTTATTACTTGTGTATACAAATGTTTAGTTTTGGAACTACTATTTTCTATGAAAAATAATATTTTTAACATATAGAAAATAGTTATTAGTCTTATAGTTAGTTAATATGTGAATGATTTAATTTTCTACAGATTTATTTAAAGTATTAACATATGTTATAGGTAATTATTTGTACTGAATTAGATCCAATGGATTTAATAGACTAAGTCAATGTACATATGGTGAAAATGTATTCCAAGATAAAATTTGGGGCAATTAGTGATCAAATTATTACCAATATCATTTGGCATATATCTCTATGAGAAAATAAATTTTAGGAATATGAGTGGTTTATGTGTTATGTATAATTCCCTTCACTTTTATGATCTATCAATCACATATGACATGAAATAACCTAGATGTTTCAATAAAATAAATTGTGACAGGGAAAAGAACAATTATATCTAGTAGAATGGAATATAAGTAATAAAGAAAAATAATATTGTATTTGAGATAGTACAAGTGATATATACCTAGTACATAGAGAGTATAAAACACCTTTTTAACATGGAAAAAACATATCTGATTTTAGAAAAATATGATTGAATACCATATCAAATTGAAGGTATTAACCAAGACAACATATTTTATTCTATTGGTATCTATACCTACAAATACTAAGTTTTTTTGTGGATTTTCATTTGGATGAGGAAATAGTGTAAAAATATGCATCGACATATTCCTATTTTTCAAATCAAACCTAGTATGTAATTGTTTATGAAAAATATAATTTATAATAATTATACTAGAAGTACTAGCCCTGTGTTGATGTTTATTCTTTAGAAAAAGAAACATAATATGGGATATAATATCTTGAGGGTTAATACTTAATGGGGTGGAGTAAAAAATAGAATAGTATCCATAGAATAAATATGTGGCTAGTTCCTGACTAAAGCCATACCTTAGAAGAAACATGGTCTTATCATTTGAGACATAACATTGAGAGTCTGAAAGTTAGCTCGAGTGAAAGTGGGAGTTTCTTAATAGTTGGTTACCTAGACCCAAAATATGTAGTAATTTATTATTACTACATCATATATAAAGTGAGTTATTCATGATCTACATTTACCATAAATAATGTGGATTTTTTGAATCCATTATTTATATAGAAATTTTCATAGATTTTTTTATTGTATTAAATGGTTATACCAGTTCCAAGGGAATAATGAGAACCTCAAGTTACTATGAAATTATTTTTAATCATTTTTTGTACGGTTTGTATATATAATAATAACAACTATACATAGATGAAGTCTGACTATTAGCTACTAGGGGATCATATGCATTGAGACTTTATCTCATTAAGGTCACACTTGCAGATATCGAGCAGATGAGATCCTGAGAATTGACCCACCAATTGAAACACCATATGTTTTAGGTGACCTTGGTAGTTACTATATATGAACACTTATAATGGTATCTAAAATAATGATTATTATTTGTGTATTATATTTTAGTATGTACATTATGTAAGGAAAAGTGTGTGGAATTGGAGTCATAGTGAGGTAGTTTGTGTTTGGTGGGTCTTTTGTATGATGAAATTGATTTAATAATCAAAATAAATTTATGAATTCCAAAAGGAAGTGATATCTCAGGCCTAGTTTAATTGTATAGTTGCACATCAATTAAATCCATGACCATGCAATAAGATGGTATGCTTATTTAGTTAGGTTAATGCACAATAAAACAAAAAAGGATAATGAAATAATGTGTATATCCTAGTTTATGCCAAATTATGAGACAATGATATTATAGTACAAGGAATATGTTCATAGGAAAGGTTTTCATTGATATTATTTTTCCACATCTCATAAAGGGCCTTGACAGGTTTCTATAATCTTCTCTAGTCCTATGAATAATAGTCACTATTATCGAGAGAATAACTTCGAGCGTAACACACTAAGAATAAACAAATGCATGGCCAATTATTATGGATAGAAGTACAAGATATGGTGGGGGACACTACAGGGACTAAGTGATTTCAGAGAATATATGATTACAATGAAATAAATAAATTAATATTTGCTGAGATTAGAGTAATTAGTTTTTGATTTATTTATTTAATGTACTCACAAGTGTTAGGTGAATACGAGGAAAATCTATTTTTTGAATGAAGAAAATTTTATTTAAAGTCTGTTAATATATTTTTTGGATAAGTGAGTTGTTTTAATGGATAATATTTTATTATGTAACAAAATTTAGATTCTACAATTATGTGATAAAACAATTATAAAATTTATGACCTAAACTCTATGTCCTAACTATCATTAATGACTTCATTATAAGATTTTGTTCAGTTTGGAGACAAAGTGGTATTTATGTAATATTATTCATATCAATATAATCCATGAGAGGAACAAGTTTTATTTATATTCACAATATGAAATTTTGGATCTTCTATCTTCCAATTCTTAAGTTACAGAGAGAGATGAGAGAGATTTGATAACCTTAATCAATGGACTCATACTCGAAACGAAAAGACTATTCTTCTATAGTCATATTGATATAAAAGGCTTCTTCAATTCTATGTACTATAACCCATTGATCAATGATTGAAATTCAAGATGGCTTTCATTGTCTCTGTGAGTGATCTGGTGGGATCCAATTTTTATTTCTTTGAAAAATGATCACTGATGATGAACTATTGAAGAAGTTGACTTAAATCAATCAATGTATTATTCAATTTATTTTCCAATTTTAAAATTATTCTTGATGGATCATAAAAAGGGTTTTAATCTGATTTTATTAACAAAAAATGCCATTATTACATCAATAATTAGTAAATTAAATTAAATTCCTCGACCCATTTTTTTTCTCTACGTCCCTCAGTACGATCATTGGAAATTATGCCATGCCTCTCTAATGTATATAATGTGTTCCATATCTATTTTATATAAAACTATATGAAAAAACTAACATATTCTCACACTTATTAAGAAATATAATTGGAAACTAATCTATGTTTCTATGAAGACTCTATCCAGATTCATGAAACTAGAGTGACATTGTTAAGGAATCAAAACACATGACTAGTTATGTTAATTTGTAGAAATTATAAACTAATGGAAGCAACATAGGAATATGATGATGTATTGAAGATAAACCACAATAATTTTTATATAAAGTAATATCCATTAAAATATCAAGGACTAAGGTTTTTTAGGATGGATGAATATAGTATCCCACAATTCAATAAACACTATGTTTAATAACGTATACAACATTTAATAGTGATCCTAAACGAACCACATACTATTAATATTTAAATATATACATTATAACTCAGATATTGATTTTTTTGGAATAAATATGAATAAACACATTATGAAATATAAAACATGGTAATACTCAATAAAATTTATTTATTAATTCTTAGGAAATAAACACTCAATTTTTTAGTAATGTAACTTTATTCTTCAAAAACATGTTTTCTTCAAAAATGATTTTTATTACATTATAAGAGAAATTAATATAAATATTATTTCTAATTTCAAAAAGTGTATGTGATAGAATGAAATTCATTTTTAAATTCAATATATGAAATTTTACATAGGGTAAAATTTTGAGATTTTTTAGAAAAGATTAATTTTTCATTGAAAAGATAAAATATTATTTTTATTGAAAACTGTATTTTTGTTATAATAATTTCTAATGATGAAATTTTTTTTAAAATAATTTCAAAGAAATATTAGTTTAATATATTATTAATAATGTAATTATAGTATTTTTAATACATTTATAATTTAATTTTTTATAAAAACATTTTAAACATAAAAGGACATTTTTATTGAAAAACTATTTTCTTGTCTTTTAAATTATCATTTAATATTATTTTTTTCAATTATTAAAATTGAATCATGAAAAATAGATTGAATATTTGGAATCAATAAGTCAATTTTTTTAAATATAACACTTTAGTTTTTAGGCATAATGAATAGTATGAATAAATAAATAGTCATAAGCATCGCTTCTGGCTAGGCTTGCTGGGTATAAATAGTATGAATAGAAAACTTTATCAGATCGATAAAGGGTAAATTTGAAAATTAATGATAAATATAAAGTGAAAGGCATTAAAAATTAATTAAAAACATGAATATATCATATTTTATGAATGGATTTCATCCATTTACATTCATTTTATTAAAATATTGAAAAAATGTGCCATATTTATTTAATTTTAACCTTTATAATATTTAAGTAGATGGTAAAGACAAAAATGTCACTTTTATTCATTTAATATCTAGAAGATTTAATGATATGAAAGAAAAAAAAATATTTTTGTTTATAAATATTCATTTTAATGATAAATAATTTTTATAAATGGTAATTGGTTTTTAATTTTTATAATGAAATGATTTTATTAAATTCATGTGCAACACTGATATAACATTTATTTCATTTATGAAATATAAAATGAATGATTTAAAAAATATTAAAACTATTATAATTTGAATTCCATATTGATTTTTTTGGATAAATAATACAAGATAGTGATGTGTGAAAATATTTTATTTGAATACCCTATTTTCTATGTTGTATTAAATGTCAAATTAAATCAATTCTGTCAAAAATGGAATTAATGATATTTTAATGTAAATAATATTTTATTAATTGATTTAAGATTCTTAAAAATATTATACTTGAAAAAGTAATGGAATATAATTCAAAAAAAATACATTAAATATTTATGAGTCTTTTTTCATTTTATAGTAACATTACTGTCCCTTGAAACATAGAAAACATTAATAATGTTGTAATTTCAAAAAGGATTAACATGGGGGACCAAACTAAAATATAAGGGTGATGAGATAACTAAAACATGTAATTTTTTATTGGGGCATTTTTATTTAGAATCATCTTATTTTTTAATTATAGAAATTTGGATCTATTTTTACATTTTAAATAATTTATATTAGTAATATATAATATGAAATACCATGAATGGAACTCTCCTCAAATATAAAAGGAGACCCCTTCCCTCAATCCTCCGTAACATTTTGATCCATCTAGCTGAACCAAAACATAACCAATTATATCTAAACATTCTTATATAATCTCCATATAATATTTTATTCCTATGAGTCCACCCCTTTGTACATTAATAAGAGGTGTAATGGAAGTCTACTAAATAAGAGGTAATTTTCTTTATTGACACTTTCATGTTTATTTCTTCTTATAATTCTTATTATTGTGTTGTATCCATAATAAAATAATAACTATTGTTACATAAATATAATATTATTTAATTATTATTACCATATAATAATAATGAATCTCTTATCCATCGATTTAAAAGTGAAATCATTAAGTGTGTGCACGTATGACTTACCGTATCCATGCAGCGATACAAATTGTTTTTCATCACCATTTTCATGGATTTTTATAATGATATTAAAATTAAATATATATGATATTTATGAAATAAATATTATTAATTAATTTTAATACCACATATACATTCTTACCTTTCAATTTATTGGAAAATGATAACATCGCTTGTGCATAGGTGTTGACTACCACATCCATGGAGCGATATGATCTTTTATTTATTTATTCATTACATGGAAGATAATAAGGTAAGATTTATTGTCTATATATGTGATATTTATATCATTATTATAATTATTTAATATATATATATCCATTATCAAAGTAATGGATTATAACTTCTATGATAAAACATAAAAGAGAAAATAATGTAGTTAGCACCAAAAAAATGACAAGAATAATGATTGCTGACAAATGGGTGATAAGATACTATAATATGATTATTTAATACTATAAATATAAATATTATTATTTAACAAAATATTATAATGTTTAAAAACATTATATATGATGTTAAAACATGTTCAACTAAGAGGAAACATGAGGTAACGAATTTCATCAAAAGTTCCTCACATGTGAGACTTAGTTGGTAATATGAACATATTTACTTTTATGAGTAATATATATTTTACCTTTGATATATTTAAAATGAATATAAATTTATATAGGATGATTAACTATTCAATTAAATTTACTCTTTATAGTAAAATTTGTAAAATAAAATTTGATCAAATTCTTTTTTTAATTGTGTATATTTGTCTTCTATATCCAACTTTTTCAATTTTTTTTGAAAATATCTGTTATTTACAAAATTAATTTATAAAGGATAAACTATTTCATCATTAATATTATAAAATATATGAAAATAATCATTCTAATGTTTCTTATAAAAGGGTTAATTTTCATTCTTCTTTACAAAAAATCAATGAGAATTTTTTTAACTTGTACATAATTAAAAAACAACCTGATTCCAAAACCATTTGACACTATTTAATCTTTTAAAATATTATAATTTTATTATTAAAAATAATATTTTGGAAAATGTTTTCTTATAATTTTTATTTTATTATCCAAAAGACAAGAATTTATCTCAAAACCTATATTTATGATAAATTTATGGTCATATATTTTCTCATATATTTTTTTGGTTATTTACATTCTATAGAAAAATATAATTTCTTATTGTCCTTGAAAATTAACTATACATTAAATATCCATATCATTTGTATCTTGTATATGATTATTTTATAAACCAAATAACATTGATAAACATGGTGTTTTAATTTTAATGTTATTTGGTCGACTAGGAAAATATTAATATTTCATATTATTTTACAAATATGTATATTTTTTAGTAAATCATCGTGTTGATGAATTAAATACATAATTTGATATATGAAAAATGCATTTGAAATTAAATAAATTGTGGGGACCGACATTATATATCCCCACTATGCATTGAAAAGTCTCTTGAGAGATATCAGTTATCCATATTAAATGGTTATTTATCTATAATTTTAGAATATATTAATTCTTGATCTTAATGGTAGAGATATCACGATTTTTAAAATCATGAAACCCAATATTATGCATCTACTTAATTGATAATTCATTTATTATTATCTATAATATAATTTTACATATATTATTCATGAATACAATTTGTGACCATGTTATTTATTAAATGGTATGTGTTTTTTGTTAGTTACCCAACCATTTGGATTATGAATTATTTACTATTGTTATATTCTTTTTGTACCTAATGCTAACTGAGAACATGAGTTCAATATTTCATTTGTTTTTCATTTCCCAGGATATCAAGAGAGATATTAAGATTAATGTCAAGGATTAATTAGTTTTTCTTAAGATATTTAATTAATATTTCTATTGAAATATGTGAATCATTTCTATATATAGTTCCTCATGAATGCTAAAATGATCAATCCTAAATAGTGATATCTATCATATCTATGCCTATTTAATTTATTAAACACCATCTCAAGGTAACCATATATGGGGATATTACACATTAAATGGATATTGTTAAGGATATATTTCATGTTTAGATTTTATATACATGATATAAATATTATTCAAGAAATATTATTCTTTATATACATTGTTTCTTCTCCTACCATTATGAAAATGAAAAATTTATCATGCATATGTGAGAAATACCACATCCATGAATGATGGATTTGTTTTATTCTTTATAGACATGCATGGTTACTTATAAAATTATATTAAATTAATAAAAATGATATTAATTTAATTATTAAAATTATATATATTAAGGAACTATTTTATAACACATTTGAAATTGGATAATATACCTAGGTAAGTTTAGAAAAATTGATCAAATAACATTAATTTGATAGAGAAAGAATGAAAAATACAATGTATTGATATAAATTGATTAAAAAAGGAACTTTCAAAATGATTATAGATTAAATTTTTATTGGAATGTAATTTAAAATTTTATGTTGATTATATATGAGGATGTAACAAAACATACAAAGAAATGATCTAAGTTTTGCTTTTTTCATCACAATTCTACACAATCGAGATTTATTTTATATAATGTACTGAATTTAATTTATATTGTTTATATACTAAATATATGATGTTTTATATTTTTCTTTATATTTAACAGTGGTATTTAAATATTCATTTCTTGTTTTATATTTAAAATGTTTTTATTATAATGCAATCAAAACCATAAGTGTTCGTTTTTAAATATCATTTTTATTACATATTTTTTTATGTTTAATTCCCCATGAGAAAATTTATAACCCTCTATTATCTAATAAAAATATATTTTATTCTCCACTGGTTATTTTTTGGTTTTTGATGTTTTCTTATAAACTTTTATCTCTTTGGTTCTCAAAGACTAAAAAGTTGGTTTTTAGAAAAGGAGAAATTATTTATTCTTTTATGTTGTGAATACATTTTTACCATGTTGTGAATTTATAAAATCATTCATGAATTATGTTTTATATTCTAAAATTAAAATATATTATGATATTAAAAAAATATCTATTTATTTTAATTTTTTTATAATTTATTTTTTTAATGTTTTTTAAATGGGTTGTTTTCAATATTCCTTAAAAAAGTGTGATGTAAATGTTCATCATAAAGAATACTATATAAACAGATTTTACCATCCCCAAATCTGTTATTCGATATTTAGATTTGTCTATATGTTTTCATTAATTTTTTGAGAAAATACATTCCCATTATTGTATATAATTATATCTATTATATTAAAATATAGAAAAAAATAATTTTATAATATATAAAAAATAAACATTGGTAATTAAATAGAAAATTGTTTTTACAAAAATTTCACCAATGTATTGAGGAATATATTTTTTAAAGTATCACTTCAATTTTCTTCACTACTTCATAAATTAATTTTCATTACTCTATACCTTAATTTCGATAGTATTAATGGTGTTCTATCATCCGATACTGATTTACAGATCATTCCTTATTTTGAGGTCATCTAATATATTGTTTAAGTACTCTATATCACTATCAATTAATCATTGGAAATTATTATTCTTCATCATATTAACATTTATTTATATCATGCATAGATTTATCCTTTAAATATTTTCAAACAATTCACTATTTTTACATTTGCGTGTCTATTTAAGGATGAATATTAATAAATTTATTTCACTTACTAGAGAAATATTGAAGATCCATATTTTTTATTCCATACTAATATTTAATGATAGATAATTAATTTTGATTATTTTTAACATTATTGATTGAAAAATTTGTTATTAATTGAGAATATGTATGTGATGGGTGGGGATTGGTTATAGACATACAATGTATGTATCAACAGGTCTCATGATCCAAACAATAATGGGTATTTATTTATGTATTCATCCATTTAATATACATAATATGTCACGAAATAGGGCCTTTATGGTTAGGTTCATGATTTCACAGAGAAAGACCATGAAAGTAATACCATGAAATCAGACATTATAAATTAAATATAATAAAATTCATATTACTATTATTATCAATGTGATTTCAATGTTTATATATTTAATGGACATATTTTTATTCTCATGTTTTTTATTTGATAAAATATTTATTGATTGTCCACTCTGTAGTATTTTGTGTACATTATCTAATAATGATGTATTTTTTGGTATTCTTTCCCTAACCGAGTATCTAAGATCTCCATTTTCTTCTATACCCAAATATATGATGGATGAGTAATTGAATGATTTACAAGGATATAGTAATATTTTTCAAGATTTTTTTTTTATTATAATGAAATATTAAAATCATATATGTGTCTACTATACAGTGATTGATAAAATCAACAATAAATTATTCTATATAATCTTGGTTTTAATAACAATGTAATAATGCTGATATAGGATCTAAGATACTAGTGTTGGGGTTACTAAAAATATTCTGAAAAATAATACCTAAAATCATGTAAAAAGTAAATAATAACTCATACATGAACACTCAAATCAATTTTAAATTCCCCACTAGATGGCCTCTCATCCATAAGAATAAACATTGAATTTATTTAGTGAATATCCTTATATAGATTGAAAATATTTTTTTACATGTTTGTAATAAACATATCATATATAGAAAAACATGATTCCCAAAATAAAACACAAGAGGAAGTCATATTATATTAGTATATGATTAATATTTATTCTAAGTTATATATATATACTTAATGATCTATTTAACCTTATTAATAGTTTTGCAACATGATAATCCCAAATAATTATGCTTCACTAGATTCCATCAAACAAAAAGTCAACTAATATGGGAACCCAAAAATTATTTCAAGTAGATATATTTTAATAAAATATTTAAAACTATTATTATCACAAGATTCACCAAATTTTTATGATCCTAAAAATAATTAATGAAAACACGAATACATAAAAATAGTATATTCATAAGAATCTATATAGTGATCTCAAACATTATATTAGTTTGAGTATAACAGACTATACTCAACATGTCCTGAGTATCGAAAGAGTTTATAAAGCCCTGAAAAAACCCATAAGTGAATATCACACCAGGATTAGACAAAACTAATTCAGTTACCACATGAATTATAAAATTAATATGATATAAATAATTCATTTACCAAAACTATTTTTGTTTTCCTATTTAATTGAAATTATGACACTTTAATGGAAGAATAATACAATATCTACATTCAATACTTCAAGAAAAAAATTAATATAAAAACCCAAATTAAACAAAATGAAATTAGTTATTAGTGAATAATATAGAATATATAAAATAATATACTTGTAAACTATATATGAATATAATATTACTTTTTATTATTAATGACCCCTCATTTAGATTTATAATTTTCTACTTTATGGAAAATAAACTATATATACACACACCCCTTGACCATATTTATGAGTATTCTCTACCCTTATTAGCCATATATTCCTACTATGTTTATAATAGATATGATATACCATATCCATGAATATAATTCCAATAATATATATAGTTAACACTTTTCTAAGGTCTACTATCCCCTACATATGATGACAGAGTTAATGTAGAATATTTATCTCATATAATCTTGGATTCCATTCAAAAAACTAAAAAATCACCAGTTAAATGATAAAAATGAAATTAAATTAACATGTTAAGAGAAGAATATTGAGTATTGTCTTTTTAGACCAAAAAATAAAATTTCAATGTTTCCCTACCACTAGAATATTAAGAAAAAATAGAATTTTCATAATCTCTTAATTTATCACTTCCTTGAGATAATCATCTACTATAATTTTATTATGGATGTCATACTCATTAGAACCCGTTTAAACACTCATTTATTTCCCTATATACATACCATATGTTATTTATTTTTTCAACACCTCCATAATGGTTGATAAATAAAATATAATCACCCGCACTATATGATTTATTTTCAACCCATACTCAAAGCACCATGACTTTGAGGAATCCTAACTAATTATATTCCTTCAAAAATGAAGAATATTGAAAAACATTGTATTATAATCCAGAATATACATCTTACCCAGCTTTAACTCTATAAATTATTATCCTAAAAATATACTCAATAAATAGGGAATAAATTACTAAATGAATAAAAAATAACATGCATCCTTTTTCAAAGAATTTATTTTCATTTAATGAATACAATCACCCCACAAGTCTTGTATTGGTCCTTAAAATTTTAAAATAAAATAACTCACTTTTTTCCCCATAGGTGCATTAATAAACCTAAAAATATAGGTTCTACATTATGAAAATAAATAAAACTCATAGTATACCATAATTCTTAATGATATAATTAATATTTTCTTGGAAATATATAAATTCCTGAGTCACCAAATACACATTTAGTGAAGGAATACCCTCCAAAATCTAAATTACCTAATGAGAATTTTCTATAATCATAACTGCAGTAGGAGATACTGTATGTGGTGAATGCCTGGACATTTCTTGTACATTTCACCAATTTTATCACTCACAATCCACCTATTTCTAAAATGTGTCATCAATATGTTTCATTAGTCCTATAGTTATGCAAAATTAAATGTTATTTTAAAATTCATTTTCACAAGTTCATATATAATTATCACACAATTCAATATATATATAACTTGTATAATAGGAAATCAATAAAAATGAAAAAAATATTTTAACATAATCATAAAAATATAATTTTAATTATTTAACCAATTCAAGATATCATTTATTTATTATTAATAATATAATCATTTAACAAAAACAATACTTCTCAAATCAATTTATAAATAAAACCTAATCAGATGGAATACATGCACATTATGTAAATATATACCAAAATGATACCCAAACACTCCACTCTTCATTTTCCAAATAGGTGAATTTATATACATAAAATTATATTTTATTTTAATCAAATACAATCCCTTACACCATGAGAAACATGAATTTTCATCATGTTTGTGTGATCTATATATGCCCACAACAACTTCAAACCATGTCTCAATCTCCAATATCCATTATATATTTTTTTGTTAAATATTACTATCATATTTATTGAATATATCTGATACCAATTTTAACATATCACTTTATAAATATAATCTCATCAACGTACAAATCCACACGACATCATATGCACTCTACCATCAAAATATGATGGCGGTAATTTATGAGGGTTTAAGATAATATCTTGGTGATTCCTTTAAACTAAAATTAATTATATCATTGTAATCATATATAAAAAATTATTATAAAAAAAATATGTATCCTCATCGCTAAAAAACACTAAATCATAATCCAAAAAATTCATAGTTAAAAAAAAATCCCACATGAATTAACAGAAAAATTCACATGTATATTACAAAAAGAAAATTATCTAATAAAACCAAAAGCAATGCCATAGAATTTATAGAAAAAAAATTATAATGTTAAATAAATAAATATTTATGATATCTTCTGACAAAAATATTCCATCTATAATGGATTTTTTTCTTTCTTTGATTAGCTATATATAATATTTGCGTACACACAAGATGTGTATTAATTTAGGGTTACAAATTATTTAAGTCGAATCCAATAAGACCCCAAAGATCAATACGATTATATATGACTTAATTTGAGCTTTAAATAAATAAAATTATTTATAAATTATTATATTTGAGATAATATAAATTAATTTTTTTACAAAGTCACCCCAATTTCACATATACCCATATTGACCAATACCACTAATTTTTTTGATTGTTCCACCCTAAAATATCTCAAAAAACACATAGATCTTTACTAAGTAATTAAAAACATTTAGAAAATAATGTCTATATTACCAAACCATATCTCTTCATGCATCATGATATAACTCAATGCCTTTCTAATCCTATAGTTCTCATTACATCCATTTCTAAACCAAAAACACCCATCCAAGTTGTGCAGTCTCTTGGATATTTTACACTATTACCTAATATATCAAAAAATCAAAAATAATTATTATGTTCATGAAAAAAATCATATATTCATACTCATCATAAAAAATAATAATTAAATTTGATCCAAAACCTATAAATTTTTTATTTATTTCATTTTAGTTTTTATATGACTAGTATTATTCTTTTTTCATTTTAGAAATAATAATTTAATTAATTTAACCCCAAAGAAGTATTCGATTACCTCAATTACATGATTATTATGCTAATTATAAACATTTAAAAGAAGTAAATTTTCTATTAATAGTAATCTTAGTAACCTATATTTATCTAATTTCCCTATTTCATAGTTTTATTAAGAATTATAAATCACATGTCATTAATGTGAATTACAATCCTCCATTTTAAATTAAAAATTTCACTATTTAACACAAATTTGACTACATTTATATTATGAATACCTATTATTATTGTTAAATATAATATTAACATCCCTTTACATTTAATATCATTAATGTTTAATAATAAAATATAATCCATTTTAAGTAATAACTTAATTATTTCAATTTATCACAATGATATTTATCATGAAACATATTAATTAATCTTATAAATTTATTATGAAAAATAATCTCTTATTTATGAAACTTATAATACACAATATTACCATTGCATAAGTAATTTCAAAATACATATAAATAACTCAATTAAACACCATGTAAATAAGAGAGGTCAAACACCCAAAAAAAATCATTGTTTCCTTCAAGAATCAAAATCCAAACTCATATTAAACCAATTAATCTTATAGACTCCTTTAAAAAAAATTAGATCAGTATACAAAACAGATTAATTATCATTTTATAATAATATAATTTTTAGGGAGATCTTGCTGAGATGCTTTTGAGAGACAATACACAACATAATAATAAATGTGAATAGTAAAATTCCTAAGTCTTTATTATATAAATGGAAAAAATACCCCTATAAAATGTTTTTTCTTAACAAAAATATGGATTTCCTAGTAAAAAACATGATTTTCTATAATTCTAGAACCACATTAGTAGTTCCATGAATTTTAACCATATATTGTTATTTCATCAATATTTTCCAAAATCATTTCTTATGAATGACATGAATGTTTCTAAAAATAATTATAGTAATTTAGATCTATTAACTATGAGATAATTCTCTAAACTTATTCCCCCATTATTAACTATTTTCTTTGAATATTCCTCTAAAACCATAGAGAACTATAATAATCCATGTTATGGTTCCTTTCCCTATTATGAATTGAAAATTTATCAATTATATAAACCATTTCAACTCACACAAAGTTTAGTTTCTAAAATCTATTCTATTTTACAAAAAAAAATTATATTTTTGTTAGGTCAGAATAGTACAATGATACACAATAGGGGGTAAATTATGTAGAATTGATAATCTTATAAAGAATCTATGTTTCTCTTTTCTATATGATTTATATAGATATAAATCATTCTGTTTATTATAAAGGATTAATACCATTTAAATAGTGAAGAAAAAAATATAGTGGTTCATGGAACAATAGTCACCTTATCCAATCCACCATGAAATTCTCAGTGAGTGTGTTGATTTTTACTAACCATTTCCTATTATCAGAAGACAAATAAATTTAGTATAGGATGTTTAAGACTATACAAAAATCAATTTAAAGACTCTTCTTGTTCATTTAAAGGAAGCCATCAATCCATTTCTAATTCTGAGAAGGTGAAACTCCACCAATGACTAAGTTAGAGAAGATGATACTCCAATAAATCAATATACAATTCTAGTATTGAATAAACATAATTGTTCTCACAGTTTTAGTAGTAAATTATAAAAAAAGGATTTTTTTCTTCAAAATATTTATTTAATGATGAAATAATAGGTTTGAAGTGATCCCTATTGAAAATTATTTTCAATAAAAAAGAAACAGAAAAATAGAAAAAGTAATAGAAAAAAAAGTTATACATAGTATAATATTGAATCACGTATGTATCCAAGGTGTAGATTATTTAGAATAAAATATATATTCTATATTTTTTATTTTTATGAAATTATGAATTCATAAAATAGTTCTCAATGTGATAATGAAAATGAAAAAACTATTTCTATTTAACAAAAGAAACATAGCTTTCTTTCGGTTGAATTGATCCAAGAATACAACCTGATAAATAATGATCATTTGAATTTAATCCATTAAAGAGAGTTATAAATTCACATAAATATAGGAATGATTTAATTTATTGAATAAGATCCTTTAAATAAGTTGAATAATAGCTTTATGATAATAGTTATCACCAGCTAGACCATTGTAGAAAACATGGATAATATCTAAAATTTAAAACTCTATGTTGAACATTGAAATTTAGAGATCCACCATGAGGAGAAAAACTCTAAATGTTGGGTTGAAAATATATTTTTGTTTTTATACATAGGGTTGATAAACCATTTTCTTATTCCTCAACTAAATAGTTTATTCAAAATATGGGGTTCATGATACACACTTTCGCAACACCATTGGGTATATTATCTATACATTTAATTCCAAATGTCAGAGTTTCCAAACCACATACTACACATAAAAATGTATGGTATGAATATTGTTTCTAGATAATGTTTAAACATGATTAGAATACATAATCAAATATTTTTTTTAAATATGATAAATTTCACACAAAATATATTCCTAAAGAAGACATAAAGTAATGTAATTAGTAAAAAAAATCTCTTTTTGAGGAACAAAATAAAAAATATTTATAAATTATTGATAAGTAAATACGTTTCCAATAATCTCCACCTATTAGATGATCAGAAGGCCTCTAAAAAATATATAAAATATAGAATTTTTAAATAGAAATTTATTTTTTAAAGATAATAAAATGTTATAAGATATTATATAACAAAAATATATAAGAAATATTTAAAATTATTAGTTTTTATAGGTAATTATTATGAATTAGTTTTTACCAAATATTTCCAACCTAAAAAGAATGTAATAAAAAATGATTTAAAACAAATTTAATATAGAATATAACTGCCAATGAATTTTTATATTTATATTACAAAAATGATAATTTTTTAGAAAATAGAGATGAATAAAAATAAAAATAATAAAATTAAAATAGTAAGTAATAAATAATTTATGTAAAGGATTTATTTAAGTAAAAATAAAATTTAGAGAAAGAATTTCAAAGCTTTGACTTGATGAGTATGAAAATCCATATTCTGAAGATGTTTTAGAATCCATAATAGCTTGTAAATCCTAATGAAAATCATTTAAATCTATTAAAAATACATTGAAACTTTCATTAATGTTATCAACCAACTATCTAAAGAAAATGATTAAATATTTACCAACCATTAAGCTATCAACTAAATTGAATTTAAAAACTCATGAACATTCTCTTCTTACTAGAAAAACAATGATAGAATTTCACATAAATGATTAAGAATATTTTTTATACAATGGTATATTGATGTTAGTTTCAAAACAAAATCTATTTGATTTTGTAAAAAAACCTTTAGATGAGCACTATCACACTAATGTGAATATATTATATCATATATATATATATATATAGAAAAATATTAATTTATTCAATCCTCCAGATTAAATCGGATGATATTTGTGGATCAGAAGTAGTTTTTTTGGACTAATTATCACTATTTCATACTGATTTGAGTTTACACCCAAAATATATTCTTTTATATATAAAATCATTATTTGAAATGGATTATTCTCTTATATTTCCAAACTGATCATCCATATTACTCTGAGATTCATCAAAATAACTTATTAAAAATGATTTTCTATGATATTTTGTAGTTGGATTTGTACAGATTCTAATTATAGTATAAGAATGAATGGTATACTTAGATCTTCCAAATATTTCTCAGTATTCCCCATCTCACATTAAAATTTATAATCCCCCCTTCATCCTGTCAAATTTGTTGAAAAACTATTTAATTTATGTAATAATAGAATAAGAAGATTGTTTTTCTTGATTGTTATTTTCTATCAACAAGAGCCAAAAATTTATATTTATCCTCCTCACTCTAGGAGAAAAATAATATTCTAAGAAACTATGTCCTCAAAGAATATAAATAAATATTATTATCCTATGAATCTAAAAAACATAGATAGTTGGGTTCTCAAATATTATGGTTGTTCTATCCACCCTACTTCAAAAGTTTCCTCAACATGATTTTTTTGAATCTAATATTCATCAAGTGCCTTTGGATCACAATATTCACTTAGAATTTTATAATGAGCCTCTATAAATGTTCTATTATCTAGTTTATTATCAGGTTTATGTTTATTTGTAGTAGTTTTTACTCATACATCCACTAGTTGGTCAATTAAACTAGTTGTAATAACTATAACATTAGGAGCCTAAGCCTCAGGATCCTAATCTTCATGGTCATCTCTTTCTATCGGCCTAGTGAAAAAGGCCTCATCAGTTTATTATTCCAAATTTTCATCCAAATATAGAGGAACATATCATTCAATTTTGAGATTTGAGACATTATATCTAATTCTGTATCTATTTGGTTGAGAAATCTCTTCTATTCTCGATTCTAGGACTTCTTCTTCATTAAATCAAAAATGATCTAATTGATATCATATTTTCTTTTTACCTACATAATAGGACTAGTTTATTAGTGGTCTTGTACAAAAAAATAACTAGTTTCTTCTTATCTTACTCTAAAGAAAAACCAATCTTTCTTGTAGTTCAAATATTTAGAATGATAGTGTGATGAAACCAAGTGTGCATCTATACATCTCAAATATTTTCAAAATATACAAATTAAATGAAAAAATACTATCATTAGAATAAAAGGACATCCTCTCCTTATCCTATAAATAGTGATGCATGTATCAGATCCCATACATGGGGAAATCAATCTTGATATCGCTCATAATAAAAAAAAAATACATTTCAGGATAATGATTCTTTTATAACTAATTAATTCTCAAAAAAATTCGGATTGAATGAACAAGAATAATACCTTCTATTCAGCCTCAACATATTTTAATAATTTTTTTTGAATCATGGTATAACCAGAGAGAAAATACATAATATCCTTATATTTATCTTCTTGGTTTGAAATAGACAGAAGATCAAAAGGGAAAAAAAACTTTATGGGGAAACAAAAAAATATTTTCAATTTTTTATAGAAGAATAAAAATAAACCTATCATATACCATTAAAATGATAATATCATATATGTTTATAAATATGAAGTGATAATTTTTATTAAAAACACCTATTTCAATGTCTTACAACAATGGTCGAATTGTCTTCATTGAAATAGTACTCTTAAATTGAATTTCTAGGGCTTCCATCAACTATATATTTGTTTGATACATCCATTTGAATGCTACAAGTTTCCCATGAAGATGTTTTATCCTGGTCACACGTTGATGCTTCATTCCCCATAGTTCACCTTCTTTTATCCTCATAATCATCAAAATTTCTAAGAATATGATGGTTGAAGGTTTAGATTATAGATCTTATAAGGGAAGAAGATATCTTCTAAAGTTGAACAGGTTCAAATACCTCGAATATAAGTGAAATAGAGAGAGAGAGATTGGTTTTTCGAATGGTTTTGGTGAGGATTATTTTGTTTCATCAAGCCAAATATCTAGTGTTATTATTATATAATTTTGGAAAAACATGCTCATAAAATAAAATTTAATTTCAAAATATTATTAAATAAATGAATAATAAAAAAATAAAAAAATAAAAAAAGTAAATAAATAAAATTTAAGAAACATATCAATAAAAATTAATTTAAAAAAAATATTCATAACACCCCCATAATAAATTCTAACCTATATTTGGGAAGGGGTTTACTAAAAATATTAGCATATAGATATTTAGTATTTAAAAATTATAAAGACACATCTTTTTTTAGAAATGAACTATTTGAAAATGATTTCTAATATCAATGTGATTGGTAATTGAGAGACCTATGATTATTTTTTTAAATGTTAATTCAACTTGTATTATCATATTTAATATGAACATTATTGAAATTAATCCATAGTTTAGTAAGTTATATTTCATCGACAATTTTGTTTCACAAAAACTACCTGTAGATATAAATTCTTTCTCATTTATTGATAGAAAAACTAGATGTTGTTTCCTAATTGACCATGAAACTATTGTTTTTCCTAATAAGTGTCATGTTCATGATGTAATTTTACTATCTAATATTCTTCCTCCTAACTCATCATCTGAATATAAAATTTTTCTAAAATCAAAATTTTTAGATATTTTATCGATTGGGAAATAGTTTCATTTAAATTATTAAAACTTATTTTAGTAGTAGAAAGATAGTATTATTTTTTGTTTTTTTGGAGTTTAGAAAATATATAGATGTAAAATATTCTTTCTATCATACTAACATTAAGATATAATAAACTACCAATCATACCTTCATATACCTTGTCCTCAAAATGTTTTCTAGAATCATCAAAATCATGTTTTATATTTGACCACATGGGTGTTTTATAGGTATTAATATTTTCAAGGACAAACTTTTAAAACAAATCAACTATATATTTAATTTTATTAAAAACATTTCCATAACTTTTTGGATTGATTTGAAATCTATGAAATAAAATTAAATATCCCATAATAATAATTTTATATTAATTTTTCATAAGAATTGAAAAATCATTACAAATCAATTTATTTTGTGAACCCAAAATAACATCATTTACATTAATATATACTAATAGTATATTAGAATATACTATTTTTTTAAAAAGAGTAGGGTTTTCTTCCAAAAATAAATCCAGTTTTTAAGTGAAAAAACTCAATCATTCACACCATGATCCATGTTCTTATTTTAGTCCATAAAGAGGTTTGTTGATTTGGAAAACAAAATTTTATAGTTGAGGATTTTTAAAACTCAGTGGTTGTTCAATATAAACTTCTTCTACTAAATATAATTTAAAAACAAATACAACATTACATTTACCTTATATAATTTAAAATTTATATGAGATATATAAGATAAAATTATTATAATAGCTTCTAATCTAGAAACCAAGGAAAATGATTTATTATATTTTATTCCTTTGTCCCGATTGTATCTAATAGTACTAATATGGCATTATTTTTAGTAATTATTCCTTGAACATATTTTTTATTTATAAAGGAAAATTTAGTTCCTATTAATGAATAAGTTTTTAGTTTATTAACTAGTCCCCAGAAATCATTTCTACTAAATTGGTTATATTATTCTTTCATATATATTAACTTTGTTTCTTCTTCTAATGTTTAATATAATTGTTTTGTTTAAATTTACATAGAAAGGCATAGAATTATGCTAAGTTTCATAAATTTATTCTCTTTCCCACTCTAATATCTTGAACCACTATTAAGTATTTTATGGGTGATATTTTAAGGATCTAGGTTTTCTAGGAATTACACTTTTAGGGTCATTATTTTTATGTTCTTCTGAACATTATTGAATTTAATCTTGTATGTTTTTAAAACTAATCTTAGTTGGTTCATGTATCATGTTGTATAATGAATCATAAAACCAATATATTTGATTTTTATAAGGAAAAAAAGAGTAACATTAATCAACCTTAACCTGAATAGATAATTTAAAAATAATTGACTTTTTTTAAACACTTTATATGATTTAGAGGTTGTAGAATATCCCCAAAATATTTCCTCATCATACTTTGGATTAAATTTACCAAGGTTTTCCATAGTATTTGAGATATACACCTTGTATCCAAACACATTAATGTATCTAAAAATAGGTTTTCGATTATTTTATAGTTTATAGGGTGACTTTTTAATAAGGGGTCTTATTAAAACTACATTCATGATACATAATGATGTGCTTACAACTTCTTCCCAAAAATAAGTTGGAATATTATATTCATTTATTATATTCATTTTTATTTTTATAATAAATTTATTTTTTCTTTCTACAATTAAAATCCATTATGGTTATCATGGAGGAGATGAGATGTGCTTAATACCTATGTTTGAGAAAAAAAATAATTAAATTATATATTATCAAATTATCCACTTTGATAAATACTTAAAGAGAATATTTTTAAAATTTTTTTTTGAACAATTTTAAAAAAATTATTTAAAAAATAGGACTCTTTAAATTATATTTTTAGAAAATAAACCCATGTAAATCTTGAAATGTCATTAAATAAAACATAGACATAGAATATTCTAACCAAGAATCCTAATCTAGATTGTCCTAACAAATGCATGTTGATAATATCAAGTTGTTTTGATGGAGAACTTTTTTAATAAATTTTAATGATCAATTGTGCTTCATTACAATTTGAAATGCATCACAGAATCTATCTTTAAAAAATTTAGGACAAGAAAATAAAAAACTCTTTGTTTATTTGATAAATTATATTAATAAAATCCATTTAAATGTCCATGAATTATATGTCAAGTCCAAGATTCATTTGTATAAACTGTTAAACCATTCACTATTTTGTTTCTACATGGAATTAAGATCCATGGTATATTACTTTTTTGTTTTTTGGGATCTAATATTAAAATTTTTCTAGTAAATAGATCTGGAATTATTATATAAATAATTATAAAATTGATCATCATAGAGTAGAGATATACTTATCAGACTGTGATTTATTCATTTAACATGTAACACATTGTTGATTGAAATTTATTTTTGATCACCAAATGATCCAACATCAACTATTTTCCCTTTAGCATTAAATCTAAACGTAACTAGTCCTCCATTTAGTTTTTCTTGTGTATAAATATTTTATGTATCGCCATTCATGTGTATTGGGTAGACAATATCTATATGCCATGCAAAATTTCTATTTTTGTTGAAAATTTTCCTACAAGTGCATTAAAAAAAAATCATTCGGTACATGTGTTTTCATTAGTCTAACTGTGTTAACAAGTAGATATATAATTAACTAGACCATAAATATTTCTTCATAATTTATAATATATACATAAAAAATATATCGAAAAATAAAATCCTTTTTAATTCTCCTTATTTTTGTATTTCATAAATATAAATCATTATGGTAATTTTCCATAATTAAATAATAAAAAAGTAACTATTGAGATATTGATATTTCTAAAAATACGTACAAAGTAATTCTTATATAATTTTTATTTTTAACCTTTTAGTAAAATTCCATATTTTTCATTTTTGATTGTTTCCGAGAATCACATTTTTGGTTTTTTCTACTTTATTTAATATTCCTGGTATACTTTTGAATGACCATACATAATATTGTAATTAATTTATTCTATCTATATGTTTTTTATAATTTTAAGTGGTTTTATTAAAATTTTAATTATAATTTTAATTATTGTTTTACATATAATATGTTTTACCTATAATGGAATTATAAATATTCTTTGGTGATTTATGATTTTTCATGAAAGATTCATACATATTTTAAAACATGAAATAATTAGTAAATAATTTTCCATTAAAACATATTTCAAAATCTGAATTAGCAGAATAATAGGATTGTACACCATCTTCTTCTTTATCTATAAATCACATATTTTTTTTAGATTTTACATATCATTTTTTTTGTCAGATTTAGAAGAGCTGCTGGTGTCTTCAAATGAACTCTTTGTAGCCATTATATTTTTTCTCTCATAATGAGTTCTTATCTAATTATTCCTTTCATTATTTTCAATAATGATATTTTCTTCATTCATATATGGAAAATATGGTATACGATGTCCCTTTATTTAAAATTCATATCAGAAAACTTATTTATATCCTTTTTTTTATCTTTCCTGAAAGGATTCTCAAAGACTCTTTTCATTCTGAAGAATTTATTGAATCTTCAGGATAATTGTGTGAATTTCATTTCACAATATGAAAACTCTGAATCATTTTTTTCAACATTTTCTTTTCTTTTCATTCATCTGATAGTATCTTTAGGGGCAGTATTTCCCTTTTTTTATCACTTTTTGATCTTATTCTTTATCTTGTGTCTCTGCTTCATACATGATTAGGGTTCAAATTATTTCATTCCTTTTCAAATATTTTCCTAGTGATGATTAATATATTGAAGTAGATATCCCATTCCATTTAGAGGGTAAAAATATTTTTACTTTATGTCACTCATCTATTTTTGAAATTGATGTTCCTAATACAATATCATCATTGGATATATTTTTTAATATCCCACGCCTTTGGGTGATTCTTTCACTATCACATATTTTGAATGTATCTAATTTTTGTTTTTTAGTAGAGTGCCTTAATTTCCTAACATTATAATTTCAATCATAGTTAACAATAATAGTTTTCTACATTTGATAGGATGTAGGAAATTTACATACTCAATTGAATTCATCTCGACCATGTCAAAATAAAATAACATTCATTGCGTCTGAATTGATATCATATTCAGCTTCATTAATATCACCCCATGTTTTTGTGTTTAATGGATTACATATGGAGTGACCATATTCATGTTTACATTGAATCCATGATTTTTCAAATAGATAATCATAATATATTTATAGTATCCATAATTCTCACTATTAAAGTAATGATCATGTATAATTGACAAACCTTATTTTAGTTATGTAATTAACATCTTTCTTTGTATAGACCTCTTACATTGATAATGATATATCTTATTTATTCAAATCCACTCATTTAAATCCAATTTCTAGGTCGAAATAAAAAAAAAGATACAGAGGGGGGGGGGTGAGTTTTGCCTCTTTGATAGTCTTAAACAGAATCATACATTTGGCCTTTTTTTGATTTATTTATATTTACAACGATGTATTATTTAGATAGGTGAAGGAGTGTATAAATAGAAAATTTGAAAAAATAGTTTTTATAGGGGATTTGGGCACAAAGATACCCTATTACTCTCCACCAACACTCTCTTTAAGATAATATTGATTTTCCAAAAATAGGTCCTCTTATAACAAGACCTTAAAAAATGATCAAATTTAGTTCCTAACATTATAATATGAATTTTACAAAGCCTTATGGTTATTTTACAAGAACCATAAATCCACACCTTTGACCTAGAAGCTGATACTCCACCAATGGATAGACCTAATAAGATGATACTCTATTAAATCAATAGAGATTTAATTGAATAAATAAACAAATTATTGTTCATAGATTTATTAGATAGTAATAAAATAGATTTTATTCTTTAAAAATGAATTTATTCAAGAAATAAAATCTTTAAGATTTCTTTATTGCAAATGATCTTCAATAAAAATAGATATTGAAAAACAGAAGTAGTATCAACAAAAATAGTTTTCAGTGGTACAATATTGAAACACACATTTCTACAAAGTGTAGCTTCTTCATAATAATAAATACATTGAATATTTTTTTTTCAATTTCGTCAATTTTGTATTAAAAAAAGATATATCACCTTGATAATAAAAATGAAAATACTATTTCTATTAATCTAACAAAATCTTGTCTTTCTTTAATTTGAACATATCTTTGAATATATATTGATAAATCATGATCATCTGAATCTAAACCATTAAAAAGAGTCATAACATCCCATATATATAAGAATGATTTAATTATTTGAATAATAACATTTTAGTTGGCTATAAAATATATTTAAGAAGATATTTACTCACTACAAAACCCATATAGAAAATGAGAATAATATCATTACTTTGTAAATCCATAATTTCCTAGACAAACATCGAGTTACTCCATGTTATGAAAAAAATACAAACATTGGGTTGACAATTTAAGATTATTTACTAAAGTAGGGTTGATAAAAAATATATTTTTCCTAAAATGTTGTGTTTCTTATAAATATAAGGATGATGATCCATATTTTTGAATAATGTATGTTACATTATACCTATTTATTATTCTAAACATTGGGTTTCTAAACCATATTTTATACATACAACTTTAGGGTATGGATAATGTATCTAGAATTATTTTAAACACATTTATAATAATTAATCAAATATTTTAACCCATAAATAAGATAAATTTATCAAGATATATATTCCTAAAAAATACTTAATGTGAAATAATTAGTAAAATAAACAAGGGTATTTGTGAGAATCCAAAGTAATAATATTTATAGATTATTTTTGAGGCAATACATGACCAAAACATTTATAATCATAGTGTGTTATAATTTCCTTATATATACTTTATTTACCCTTGTG
Source organism: Viscum album (assembly GCA_963277665.1). Classification (NCBI taxonomy): domain Eukaryota; kingdom Viridiplantae; phylum Streptophyta; class Magnoliopsida; order Santalales; family Viscaceae; genus Viscum; species Viscum album. The sequence continues at coordinate 1,189,989,244 of OY728164.1, forward strand.
AAAAATAAAACTAAATCACCCCTAGAATACATGTTTCCTAAATGGTTACCTCTATAAATAAAATCCATGGAATGTTTTCCCAATATACACATCATGTTTTACCTCAAAATAAAATTATTTTCTAACATTATATAAGACTAACTCTTAAATTCCACGTCTTGATCACCAATATAGTGGAAACATTATATTAAAAAATATTATAAAATAATCATTAAGTCATATATGAATGTCCATAGTCACTATAAAATAATTATCGATTTAACTATTGTTTTTCAGGATCGCATGTATTGAGAAATATTGATTATTATTGTGAATTTAATAAATTGGTAGAGCCAAATTAAACATAACTATTAATAAATGTTTTGATTTGTGGAAATATATTTTCTTCAATGTCGATATCATAATATATAGAATAAATGTATGTTATTTAATTAGTTGAGCTTTAAAAACTCATCATGTTTTATTTTTATTTTTACGAAAGGGAATAATTGGATTTAATGATATTTAATTAGTCTATTAACTTTTTTTGATAAAATCATTCATTTTTTAGTTACCCATTTAAGAGATAATTAATGATTGGAATTAAAATTATTGTTAGTTATTATTAGTTGAAATATTTAATAAAATGATATTCTCATATAATTTATATTATTTTTTCTCATTTGGGTGTGGATTGGTTATTTTTATGGATGGTTTATGACTAATTTTAAATAGGTATTCCTGTGATTTATAAAATGGTTTAGGAAGTGCATGTTTTTATAGAAATAGCTTTTCATAGTTCCAAAATTATTTTATAATTATAATTTATATATTTTATGAGTGTAATATTTTTTAAAATTGGTTCATTCATTTTGAAATAAATTATTTTAACACTAGTTCACCAATTATACAAATTAATGATAGTTTTTCAAAATATTTTTTTTCAATCACTAGTTGTATAAAATTATTTTATTATCATTAACCTATTATGATGTTAATATAAGTTATTTTACTTAAAACTATGGCATGTTTTGGAGTAATATATTTATTTTTCTATAATAATATGCTTTTTATAATGGTGTATTTCATATTATATCAATGGAGAATGAAATATTTTATAATATTTTTTTGAAAAATATTGGAATCATTGGTCATAATAAATAATGCGTTTGGAGAAATATTAGTTTATGAAACATTATTTTTATTTGTTTCATATTTTAATAATTTCCATATATTTATAAATATTAGATAATTTATATTTTGGATAATTTCTTATTTGAAAAGTTATTTTTTATAAGATTTAATGACAAAAGGTGGAACAAATTTTTCTATAGTTTGTCTTGCTTGAAAAATTATTTTGTTAAGTTGTTGTGGTAATTGGTGGGGGTGTTGATTTAACTCATAAACCTAAACCACATTTTCTTATGTATTATTTGATATAAATATATTTATAGATAAAGGTGTAAAAAACCAACTTCTTATCTTGGGAAACATAACTTCTTTTACAGACATGGATGTTGGGTACAAAACTAGATCCATTATATAATATAACCCCAATGAATAGTTAGGGGAGTCATGAGAGATGTTTCATTAGAAGGTTGAATTAATGGGTCGTGGTAATAATTTTAGGATTATAGTAGAGAATCAAGCATTTTAACATGATTAGAATATTAACAAGTGGGTTTAAAAAATATTAAAGAGAATATGAAATTAATAAGATAGTGTAGTTAATTTGTGGGAGAGGAATGAGATGGGGACTTGACCAACATGGTTAATTATTAATTCTTCATAAGAGATAGAATGGTTGTTTAGGATTTATTAATTATTTTAAATCATAATTCAATTAGGCATAATTTTTAAACTCCTCTATCACAGTTGAAATTTTTCATATTTTTATTTTCATTATATTTGCATGATGATGATGTGATGGATATTTTCATTAACTATAGTTTTTATATTAAAATAGTGGAATAGTTTAGTTATGTCATGGAAAGAGTTTATTTTTATGAAAATTTGAATAGAGATGAGAACATGATAGTTTTCTGTTTATATGTTGATTAATAATAAAAATCAGTAATTGGTTTTATATGTTTGTGTCATTTCTATAATAAGAATTGTAAGAATAAAAATATTATTTATGGGTTGATATTATTTATTTTTGATAATATTTTATAGTTTTCATAGTTACATAATGATTTGGGCTTAATCTTTTGTATGTTAGTATATAAGTGTTTTTATATATTCACAATATAATCTATATATGGATGTTTTTTGGTAGTTATGGAATTATAATTATGTATTAAAAAGTTATAGATAATTTTTAGGAATTTATAAACCTTAACACGCCATCTATATTAGGGTTTTAAGGATTTAAATGTAAAAGGCTTTCATAGAACACCCAAAAGAAGCATGGGTTAGGCTTGGTAAGCCAGCTAGGCCGTGGCTATTGTGTTTGAGTAGTTGATTACAGGTTCTGATCCGCCACTAATAGATTATGGTATGGATGAAGATAATTAATTTATGTACTATTAATTCCTTACATAATAATGACGATTTGTGATTGTGATCTATCTTAATTTTTTATCAGAGTTAAACAAACTAAAATTGTACTTAGTCACTAGATAAAGATATTAAAAACTATTTGGTCTTATTTTGATCTCATTTTACTTTATTTTGACTCCAATGAATCTATTCTTCATAATTTCCTATCATATTATACATTCAACACCTTCATCATAACATGGGTCAACTAGTCATCATCTAAAAACCAGGTATTTAGTGGCACTCTTCTAGGATATATTTTTCTCACTATGGTATTCATTAAATTATCATCAATAGTTGTTTATAATTTTTTCCTCTTATTTTTGATAAAAAATGATTTTTAATTTCTTATTCTTCTTTGACCTTCCTTATTTTCATTGTTCATCTGGTTCTTCCAATTTGACAATATTCTTTAACCATAGTTTCTGTTTACATGACTGGTGGATATTTACAATGGTCGACCTTTGGGCCATAATAGAAGAACCATTTATCAATGGTGGATCATGATTCAATAGACCAATGTTTGCATCATTCATTAATGGTGGATAATTTTTTTACTGATAGATTATTTCATCCACTGCACTCTATTTTACAACTGTTTGGCATCAAATAGTAGATATATTCATCCATTGATATTTAATTTTATTCTTTATTTGTTCTCTCCAACAACCACTTCCTTCGACATTTTGTATAATGTAATTTGATCTCGCTTCTTTATACAAAAAAATTGTTCTTTTATCATCTTCAACCATTGGAAATTCATCGATAGATCAAATACCACCATAGGACATCGAACTATAACATTTTCTTCTTTCTTTTCTGGAATCCTTTTGTTATATTATGTCTTTTTGTGAACCTTTTATTCATTGGGTAGTATTTTATTTTTCTTAAAACTGAAAAAGAATATATCATTGTTTTTAAATGGTAGAAAAAGATTCCATCGATAGAAAATTCATCTACTATTCTACTTTTTCCACTATTGGATATCCAATAGTAGATTTTTTTTTCTTTCACTAGTAACAAAATCATACTACCAGTAACTGTTTCACTGGTAGTAGAATCTTTCTATCACTCTTTATTTCAATGGTGGATCTGCACCAACAGTACATGATATATCTACTACCACATAAATTTAATTCACTGTTAGTTAAAAAATCATTTCTATATTTTTTTATTCATTATTTTTAATTGATGTAATTAAAATATTCTTTTTTAAATGATTTATTAATTTTTTGAATCATAATTTTAAATTATTTAAAAATAATTGTAAGATTTATTTTTTGAACATTAATACATGTAGTTAATGTACGTTCAAGTTACTCTATTTTACAACATCTTATTGAATTAACAATCATAATTTTTATATAATTTAATATCTATTATTTTATAATTTTTAATTTTGTACATTTTTTATACTTATTATTTAATTTATTTTATATTAATATTTCAGGAAGAAATATAAATCATGATTATTCTCTGTTATTCATCATGAATTTAATAAATTAACGTAATAACAACATTTTTTTATATCTAAACTCTAACAAGTATCATGTAGTCACTGTGGATGTAAAAATTCCAAGAAGATATATTTATTAATTATCCAAGATACATATTCAAGGAATAAAAAAAATCCAATGTACATCATTCGATAAATTCTTTTTTTTGATACTGATCAACAAATTTTCACTACACCTCATATCAAGGAAACTAAACTCATTAAAAATATTATATTATAAAATCTATTTGTTTTCTTTAAAATGTTAAAATGACTATTCACCCCTTGAGGAATTATTTCCATAAATGTATATCAAAAAATAGGTATCAGAGAAAGTTTCTAATAGTTTATCTTTTCTATTTACTATAATATCATATAAAATAATTTGTATTAGAGCTAGGTCAATAGATCGATGGCCATGATATTAGAAAGTTGATATTAGAGACAACTCTCTAATATATTATCATCATTAACTACTTCTGTTTCTTACTTTTAATTTTTTTATAAGATGATATCCTAGAAATAAATGTATAATGAATAAAATAAAAAAGGATCCTTTTAATATGGTTGGTATAAATGTGAATGATTGAAGGATTCCACAAAAACATCCATTATTTTATGGAAGTGACTATAATTACTGGAAATATTTAATAGATCCATACATGAAACATTTAAGTGTGGATTAATATAACATAATTGATAAGCCATATGAACTCCAGTAAGTGGATCATGTGATAGTTCTTTGTAATGAAATTAAAAATTATCTTATTAATTATAAATTTTTAAATATTTTGTATTATTATATTAGTATTAGGGTTAATATCCATGTTTTAGATTGAAATAAATCCCATGAAATATGTAGGATACTTCATGTAACTCATTATGGGACTAAAAATCCAAAGATATCCAATCTAGGAATGCTTCGATAAGAAAACCATGTCCTCAAGATGGGATATAATGAATATTTTAACCATATAGTTCATATGTTTACCAGTATTAATAATTGTATGAGTTATCTTAGAGATTTATTTTAAAAATCATTTCATGTTTCATGAGTTATAAGAGACATTTAAAAAATATGGAATTAAAATAAGCCGTCCATCGATGAGATAAATAATTTTGAGGAGTATACATTATATGAACTAATAAGCTCTCTAATGTAGTATTATTTAGAGATAAAATATTTTCTTGATAAGGATTCTATGAAGAGAAAAAATGTTGAATTTATATATAATTTTATTGATAACTTTAATGCCTCTGAATATGAGTTCTAGTAAAGTAATAAGGAAATGACTCCGAGGTTTCAAAGGTTTAATAACAATAGAGAAGGGGGGGGGGGGGTGTTGAATCAGTTGTTCACTTTTTTATATGTTTCGAAACATTAAGAAATGTAGCCCTTAAAACCTGTTAATATTTATTTCTTTATCATCCTTTCAAAAATACTTATCATGGGATAATGGTAAAGAAATTAAATAACACACGATTTTCGAGGTTCTACCTCAATGTGAGAACCCAAATCCTTGACATAGCCACTCCCATGGGTGTAAGGAAATACATTATAATAAATAATTGAATCAAAATTATACCACATCTTGTTAGACACATTCTATATCCCAATAGAAAAGAATGTACTGACTCCCATTAGTTTGTAATATTTTTTTATATAACTATTATGAAAAACAAAATAATAATAATTTTTGAATCTACTCCACAAATGATCAGTCAAAATACTCATTTCAATTTGGCTATGTATGATCTTCTTAGCACAATAACGATGATTCCAATTTTCTCTTACTTAAGAACTCAAAGAAACATTCTTATATCTAATGAGAAATTTTCACTTTGAATTTTCTAGATCTCTACCTTTTACATGTATATAAAATATAAAAATGATCAAATGATCTGAGAATATATTTATAGACAAATCTATAATCAAAAGCGAGAAACATGAAATCTTTCCCACTTCCTTAAATCTCAAAAAATCCAAAAATATCTTGCATTTATTGTTTAATCATTAACTTCTTAAAACATCCTTAAATTTTGCTAAGATTTACACAAAATTGAAATTCTAGCATTACTTCTTAAACTCTTAATATCCTTATTAGTATGATAATGATGGATATTGGTTCCTGTCTTCTTAAAAACATGCTAATAAATATGGTTTATATTGTCTTAGAAACATTCTCAGAAATGTGTTTCTATGTTCTTTAGAATCATGCTCAGAAATTTCTTCCAGTTTTTCTTTGAAACATCCTTAGAAATGTTTTTTAGATTTTATCACAAATATTTTCAGAAATGTGGTTCTGATATCCTTAGAAACATGCTCAAAAATGTTTTTCAGATTTTATCAAAAACATTCTCAAATTTTTTTATTTTCTTAGTAACAATCCCAGAAATGTGGTTCCTATTTCATTAGAAAATAGTTTCTAAATTGCTCAAAAATTAGGTTCTGAATTTTCCAGAAATCTAGTTCTAAATTGTTCAAAAATTAGGTTTAAAATTGTTTAGAAATCAGGTTCAAAATTTATTATAAATAATGTTATTATTTTCCCAGAAACATAATTATAAAATTCATTCTAATTTATTAAAAAAATAGGTTCAGATATGTGTATAATTCAAGTTTCGATTCTCACAATAAAAATTTCTTATTTTTTACAAAAACATGTTCAGAAATGTGATTCCAAATTTCTTCAAAAAATAGGTTCTGATTTGTGCATTATATAGGTTCTAATTTACTAATAAAAAGAATTCAATTTTTCACAATAACATGGATATAAAAGTGATTCCAATATCTTCAAACCTCTCCACCATTTCTTAAAAATCATTTATCAAGAAAGTTTTCATGATTTTTGAGAACTTCCTGATCAGAAAATCATCATCTGATTTTGTTTATAATGTTTGATAAGATTTCTAATCTATGAATCTTTACTCTTTAATAACATCATTTTTGAGAAATCTTCAGTAATAAAAAGTTATCTTGAATCAACAACTTCATTCTTGAGGAACTTCTTTCTTCGCAACTTCATTCTTCTTGAATAAAAACATTCTTATACAAAAAATATTAGTGTCAACAAATAAAAAAAACATTTTTAAAAATAATTTATTACAAAGGTACTTCAATACCCCCTACTGGATTTTTTTGACATCCCTTGTTAATAACTTTTCCAACACTCATATTATTTCACAAGTCTCCTTTTGTAAGATTTTTTTTAAAATTTATCATAACATAGTCTTTCTCAAAAGAGAGTGTCCTAATGATACACTACTCGATAGAGTAATTTTTTGAAGGAATTCAATCCCTCAGTGGTAAGAAACTTTTTCAGCCATATAATGATAAATATCCATATATTTTATTCTCTGAATATGATATTTTATTTTCTCACTATTATTTTTATCCCCCGATCATATTATAACCACATATTCAGATTCAAAAAATAATGATAAATAAAACTTCTTACAAAGGATAAAGTTGTTACATTCTCTCCCCCTCTGTTAAAATAATCCAAATAATGGTGGTAGTTATTCCTAATGAGGATTATGAAGACATGGGATGCAACTGAACATGAAGTTGTAGCCTTAATTCAACTAACCATTCCTTCAACATTTATTTTTTAAATATATCATCAATTTGATACTTTGTGGAAATGTATTCCAGCAAGAAATTTCCAATGGTTAATTTATCATTTATAAAGTTAAACTTTATATCAATGTGAAATGATCATGATTGTTGGACATGATTCTTAGAAAGATCGATTGAACTCTGATTATCACAAAATATATTCCATGGGTTTGAAAAATTTAATTTCAAATATTCCAACTGAACTTTCATAAAAAACATTTGAGTACAATCCTGAGTGGCTACAAAATATTTGGATTCAACTGTGATCAGAGATACTGAACATTGTTTCTTATTATGCCAACTAAGACAACATTGTCCTAGAAAAAATATTCATCCTAAGGTTGAATTTATATCATTAAAATATCAAGCCCAATCAATAAAAATATAATAAAGAAACTTAATATAATTGTTTCTTATGTATAAAAAATCCATTTGATGTTGTTCATTTTACATATCTAAAAATCCAATTTTGAACCAAAATATGTGATTCTTTTGATTAATTTGATACATGGGACATAAAGTCATAACATAAGAAACATCAATACTTAATGCTCTTTGGTAAATATGAATTCTTATCAACTTTTGAAATTCTTTCTCATCCACATTTATTCTATATTCATAGTTACTCAGCTTTGTGAACAATGAAGTAGGAGTTGAATCTTCTTTGGATCTAGCTATTCCAGTAATCATTAACAATTCCCTGGAATAAGTTTCATGAGGTAAAAATATATACTTGTCCTTTTCTTGAACTTATAAGACATGGAAGCAAGTAATTTCTCCCAAAATTGAAATTTCAAAAATTCTTCTTCATTTCTTCAGCAAACTCTTCAAAAACATTTTATTCATTAATAGAAAAAATTATATCATCCACATAAACAATTACTATTAATGTTAAAGAGTCATCATCTTTCACATACATGTTTCTATCAACATTACCTTTATAAAATTTCATCATTATCATAAAAAAATCAAACATCAAATACCAATCATGTGGGGATTATTTCAGCCCATATAATGCTTTCATCAATTTATGAACATTGATTTCATCCTCATCCAGTCGAAAATCAAAAAATTCATCTATGTAAACATCTTCTTTAGTTTAACCATTTATGAAAAAGGACATTAAATATAGTTGATAATATTTTTAATTATGATGAGTATCCACTGCAAGGAATATTTAAATAGTTTCTAGCTTTACAATGGGGAAAAAAGTTTCATCAAAATCCACACCATCCACCTATGCATATCCTTTAAAAACATGTTTTTTTCTTGAAACTTATCCATTTTCATTAAATCTGTTTCTATAATACCACATGGTTCTAATAACATTTTTTCATGATTGTCTTGGAACAAGTTACCATGTTTCATTCATCTCTATCTAGTCCAAATCTTCATTCATAGTATCAACCCATTCATTATGTTTAATATCCTCAGAAACTGATTCTGGTTTAACTTTAGAGATATAAGAAGTTCTATTATTCTAATATCAACATCATTCTAGTCTGAACTGGAGACTCTTGATTCCCAATAATGTTTTCAAATTCAAAATTTGTTCATAAGGTATGAAATTTCAATGTTTCTTTCTCAATTATAATTTCCACATCTCATGATTCTTTTGAATCCTAACTTAAATGTTTTGGATTACATTCACTATTATTGTAAATCTCCAATTAATATTCCTCATAACTCTCAATAATATTTATTAAGGAGCTTTGATTTTCCATTTCCTTTAGATCATATGAGTTCGCCAACATGTGTAAATGTTTATTCCAAAATTTGTAACATCCCCCATTTGGTGAATATCCCATGAAAGTTCCTTCATCATCTTTTTCATCAAACTTTAAAAATCCTCATTTTTTACCTTGATAAAACATAGACTTCCAAAAAAATTGAATTATTTCAATGAAGGTTTTTTATACCAAATTTTATAAAAAGTCATATGGGTTTCCTGTCTCAACAGACATCTATTTTGAATACATACAATAGTACTAATAAATTCTCTCCAAAATAATTTTGAAGGTTCATATTCTGCTAACATACAACTTCTTATTTCCACAAAGCTTCTATACTTTATTTCTGAAACTCCTTTTTATTTTGGAGTTTAGGGAGCACTATAATGATGTTTGAAACCATGCTTCTTTAAATAAACATAAAAATAATTATTTGTGATTTTTTACCATTATATGTTCTCAAATTTTTTATGGAAACCCTCAAAACTTTCTCAACATATTTTCTAAAGAATTTGAACATTTCAACAGCCTCAAACTTGTGATTCAAGAATATGATATTTTTCATCAATGTTAAATCATTAGAAAATGTGATAAAATATAAGTCAATTTTTCTTGATTTATTTCTCATCAGTCAAAATGAATCATAATGAATAAGACCAGGTGTTATGATAGATTGAATATCTACTCTTTTATGAACTATGTTAGTAATATTTCCTTTTTGACAAGTAGTAAAAACATGTTAATCTCTACTTTTCAAATCCAAAAAATCCAGAATAGTATTAAGTTTGGAAATTTTATTAATCTTTTATCTCCCCAAGGTTACTAAGTCTTTGATGCCACAACTTTTTTTCATCTTCAATTCTCATGTAATTGGAGTTATTGAATTCCCTTATTTGAAAAAGATTTACACTGGTTCATTCCAATTTTGTAATTAATTTTCAATAATTCAAAAATTTTGATGATACAAGAATACATTCTAAAGATTAATTCTTTTCCATCATCATAAGGATGACTTAAACTATGTATGTTATGTTTTATACATTAAACAAGTAAAATTTCCTTAGATTCCAATTTTTCTTCATTAATCATTGCCTTTCCAATTCCTTTGATTTTAAAGAAACCATCATTTCCAAAAGTAACTGATCCTCCATCATGACATTAAAAACATTTAAAAAAATTTTTAAATCACCTATCATATTTGATGAAAAACCACTATCAACTATCCATGATTTATTCATTTTAATTTCCTTCAAAGTTGTGTTAACAACAAAAGCTCTTTTCTCAACCTCATTTTTTCAGCATTATTTTCTTTTCTATCATAAGAAACTTGTTTTTGAAGGAGTTTCATACATCTTTCAGCACGATAACCAGACTAATAACATCTTCTAAAATGACGTTTTAAGTCATTTTAATAGTTTTTTGTTGGAATGTTTCTATCATATTGATAATTCACCTCTTAAACATCTTATATGTTAGGAATTTTACACATTATTCAATGACTATTTCTTCAACTTTTCCTAAACCATTTTCTGGGTAATGATATATTATGACAATAATTATAATCTATGGGCCCATGGATTCCACAAAACCAGAAATATTCATCAAATATTAATTTTCTATTCAAGAATGATCTTTCACTATCAAAACATTATTGAGTTTGGTAACTTCATTCAGCTCTAACATGCTCAAGATGTGGAACATCATTTATTATGATTGATTTATCTACTTTTGAATATTTAATAGATTTTTCACCCCCTTTATCCACCCATTTTTTCCCAAGAACTTTTTTGGAACCTGAAATGTTAAAGGAGTCAGATGAAAAATTATTTTTGGTAAGAGGAGATTTCACCTGATTTTCGTATTGACCCTTCACAATAACTTTAAAAGTCTCATGTTTTACTTATGATCTTTGTTGAAGTTTTAATTAATTATCCCCAATTTACTTTTATACTCAAGATGTTTTTATTGGAGATTGTTAACCTATATTTCCTTAACATTTCACTTCATGCTAAGATCTTCTTCATATTTCCCTATTCATCCACTCTAGGTTTGTAACCTAGAATATACTGAATTAATTCATCCTCATTCCTGATGACATATTTTCATCCATTAGAAACCTATTCATGATATTTATTCATTACTCTAATTTCTTTCTTCTGTGTTTTGTATTTCTCATGAAATGCAATGAGTTCAGTTTTGAGGTAATACTCTATAGAAGATTCTTCACTACCTTCTTTACTATATGGGAGATATTTTTTCTCAAAATTTGAAATGAAGGATATTATTTTTTAAATATTCATATTTAAATAAATTATTTTTAGTTGAGTCTAATTCAATATTCTTACTCAATAAACGTCTCTTGTTTCTAGTAAACTTATTCTTGTTTATGTTGGAAGGACTTTCTTATTTATCATTTTTGTTCTATTTCTTCCATTTAAGTTTTTCATCAGAACCATCTCGAGATTCTCCAACATTATTTTTAAGTCCCTTCATAGAAATGTGTCTGATTACAGCACACTCAAAAAAATTTATAAGAGGTTTAACTCAATACTTTACTCTTCCTCTTTGATAGTTCTTGGATATAAGAGAAATTATTTTTTCATTCAACTCATCATACTATTTATCTTCAAACTCACAATGATATGATTCTTCAATATCTTGGATTTTTATATATATCATAGATTCAAAATATATTTCGTCTTTTATCTTCTTTTTAAACATGGGGGGATTTCCTCATTTTATAAGCAATGAAAACATTATGTAATTAATCAAGAGATAAATAATCCTTATCTTCTAAATAAGAAATTTAATAATCAAACTTATCTTGAATGTTTCTCATATATTTCTTCACAAATTTATAATCTTCAAGGATATCTTTGAATAATTTAACATTTCAAACAATTTCATTTATTCTGGTGAAGTATTAATTAATTGTTTCTTCATCCCTCATTATGATGTCTTCATAATTACTATGCTCAATTTGTAATATTTCTTCTTTGATATTGGTATTACCATTGAAAAAATATTCCACCATGTCCCACATACTTTTGGATGTTTTGAGACTAATCACCTTCTGATAAATATTTTATAATAATAAAATAATGATTTCATCTCTATCTTTCCCATTAACTTCTATATTTTCCTTATCAGCAAAACTATTAGGATAATCTTTCTCAATAGGTGGAAAACCAATTATAGTTGCATCTACAACTTATAATTCAAGAGATAGGAGAGAATGAATCAACCTATTTTTCCATACATAATAATTTTTTTCCATCAAATGTAGGACTTCCTATACTATTGAAAGAATTCATATTATCCATGATATGGATTCAATAAGGGATCCTTCATATGATACCAATTGAAGTTCCATGGATCGATTAATAACTAAAAACGAGGGTTGAATCAGATGCTCACTTTTTATAAGATACAGAATATTAAGAATCTTAACCCCTGAAACCTGTTAAATTTTTCCCTTATCAAAAATTAGACAATACATACTCATGCATGAATAGTAAAGCAAGTAAGGCACACACGATCCACAGGGTTTGACATCAATGTTAGAACCAACATCCTTTCCATATCCACTCATGTAGGTCTATAGAAATCTACATTAATGAAGAAGTGAATATAACTTGTGCCAACTACCGTTAGACACCATCTATGTCCTGATATGAATGATTATACTGAATTCTATTTGTTTAAAATTTTTTTCTTATAGAATAATTGATCTAAACAAATAAAATAATTGAATCTACCCAAAAAATGCCCAGTCTGAATCCTTAGTCAGATTTTTCTCTGTCTGATCTTCTCAGTATGGTAAAGATGATTTTGATTTTTCCTTACTCAAACACTCAAAAAAATTATCTCCAATATGGTGAAATTTTTTTACTTTGAATTCTACTAGGCGCCCCCTTCTGCACGTGTGTAAAAGTTATACATGAATAAATTATCTAAGAAAATATTTGTTGGAAACTTGAAAAAAAGCGGGAAACTTGAAATATTTCCCGCTTCCTTAAATATCAAAAACTCATAAAATCTCTTTCATTACATGTTTAATCTTTGACATATTTAATCCTATTTAAATTTATCTGAGAAATAGAAATAATTGAAATTATGGATTTACTTATTGAACTCTTTATATCTTTCTTAATATAAAAAGATTGGATTGTGGTTCTAGTTTTCTCAAAAACATGCTAAACAATATTTTTCATATTTTCGCAGAAATATTCTCAGAAATGTGGTTTTGATTTCATTAGAATGATGCGTAGAAAAGTTGATTAGATTTTCTCAGAAACATGTTCAAAAATTTCTTTTATATTTTATCAGAAAAATTCTTAGAAATGTGGTTTTAATTTCATTATAAACATTCTTTGAGAGGTTTTTCCTATTTTTATAGAATCTTGCTCTGAAATTTTGTTCAGATTTTATGTTATTGTTACGCAGAAATGTGGTTCTAATTTCATTAGAAAACAGGGTTTGAATTTCTCAGAAATCATGTTCTAAATTGTTCGAAATTGGGTTATGAATTCCTTATAAATGAGGTTTTGAAATTTTCAGAAATTAGGTTCCAAATTTCTCAAAAATTAGGTTCTAAATTACTCAGAAAATATGATTTTGATTTTTCCCAGAAACATACTGAAAAAGTGATTCAGGTTTCTTCATAAAATACGAACCAATTTGTATAGAATTCAGATTCCCATTGGACCAAAAAATAGGTTCCAAATTTTCTGAGAAACATGCTTATAAAAGTTACTCTGATTTCTTCAGATAACATGTTTTTTATAGAATTTAGGTACTGTATTTCTTAGAAAATAGGTTATGATTCTTTCCCAGATTCAATCTTAGAAAAGTGATTCTAATTTCATTAAACCTCTCTATAATTTTTTCAAAAGATTCTATCAACTATGTTTTCATGATTTTTGAAAACTTTTTGATTTGGAAAGCATCGTATGATTTTGAATATAAAGTTCTAGAATCATTCTAACTTCGGGATATTCCCTCTTCAACAACCAAAATACATTTTTATTTATTAACTTTTTTCTTGAGAAACTTCATTCTCACAACTACAATCTTCCTGGATAAAAAACATTATTATAAAAAAAAGTTAGTTTTCATCATATAAAAACTATTTTTAAATAGAATTTATCACAATGGTACTTCAGACTCACTTTAGTAAGAGTATTTTTATGTTTATAAAAAACAATGGTTGAAGGATGTAGTTCAAAAGGAAGTATAGAAAGGAATATAAGAAAGGTAATATAGATAAGAATTACTATTTTCATAAATATGAATGCTATGAGTGAAAGAAGAAAGGTCACATAAGGATAAAAATCTCTAAAATCAATGACATAAAGAAATATATAGCGAAGATAATAAAATATAAAAAATCTTTACTAGGAGTTTGGGACTCCTCTGATAGTTCCAACTCTAGTAGTCATTACAGAAGTTAATAAGATATAGGTAATCATTCCTTATCGGTTTTTCAGTGTGTTATAAATTATTGTCTATTTTCTCATATAATAAATCTTGAAAATTTTGATTATAATTATTTATTATAAAATTAAAATGAAATTATTTCTAATTAATGTTATGGTTTTGATTTTTTGAATTACAAAATTAAACGAATTCATAAAGATAATTAAAAATTTAAAAAATGATTGACATAGGATAATTGATAATCATAATGAAAAAATATGAAATTTATTATTGTAATTCATAAAATTAAAATGTAATGTGATAAATATGAAAATCATTATTTCGAAGAATGATATATCAAAGGAGAATTATGATTATGATATTCTAAAAACTTAAAGAGGAAAAGTAAGGTGTTAAGAAATATTTGGAAGTAAATGATAATAATCAATATTGAAAAATTAATTAATTTGTGGATGATATAAATAAGATAATAAATTAATGTAATAAACAAACACAAGAAAAAATAAACTAAGAAACATAGCTCTTGTATCAAATGTTAATGTTTATACAAATTTGGAATATATTAAAATGTATAAAATGGTTTGAAAAAATGAAGTTGTCAATATTAATGATAATTTATCTAATTTAGTAAAATTTAGTGAACAATATGATGAAATAAATTTTTAGTGAAACTAAACCCAAAGAAAATTGGTTTTTGATATAATAGTTTACCATCGATTTTTAATAAAACTAACCATGTTATAACCTTAAAAGAATAATGTCCAGTGTAACATGTTTTAAATGTAGTATGGGAGGGAATTATGACAATGAGCATTCTCTGAGATTTCAAAAATAATTTTTTCATACTTTAACCTTCATTTCAAGATATGCATTTTCTAATCAGGACACTAAAAAATTTTACAAATAAATTTGGATTCAATTGTTTTATTCTACTAATCCTATTGGACTCAGGTTATAATGGGTACTAAAAGTGTAAGTTTTTTTCTTAAATTTTGAGAAATATTCTTTAAAAGTCTTAATTATTCATGTTACATATACATTGGCTACTATATAAACATGATATATGATATTTTATAATTTATATCATTTAATTCATGTGATGGAGACCTTGTCACATTTGGAGACAATTCTAATGGTCTTAATAATGGTATAAGTGATGTTAGCCTTTTTAAAAGAGTTATTATATTAAAATAATTATATGAAATTAGATTAAAATATAATCTTATAAGTATATAATAGTTATTTTATTATGGATACAATTTTATATTTTAGAATGATACATCAATTGTTCTAAAATATAAAATAGTTTTATTTTCTTCAAATTGATAAAAAAATATACACACTATTGATTTTTCTGATCTATCAATTAAAAGATTAAGTGTTTTAATGAATTATAATTACATAAATTATGTGGAATTAGAGGACTGGGAATTAAAATTTCCAATTTTTTCATAAACTTTCAACGAATGAATAAGTTATGCAACTACCCAAGTGACATACATGTAGGTACATCATGTGAGATTTCTGTTTGAAATGTAAGCAAAAAAAATAATGATTCAAATCTATAAACAATATAAGAACTGGTAGATTATTATAATTATCATAAATTAACTTTTTTTGACCTATAAAACCTAGTAGTTTTGGCGGTATGATTAATGTTTTTATAATTGTAAATGAGTGTAGTAGAATCCTATGGATTTATTTTTTGTCACATTAAAATTATATTATACTGAAATTTTGTGTGTTGTATAAGTTTATTCAAATGTTCAAAAAAATATCAATCAAATGAATAATAATTTATAGAGGTGGTGTTTTTTTAACTTTTTTATTTGATAAATATTTAATAAAAAGGAAATTTTTTTTTCTTAGCCCCTAGAACACTACAACAGAATGGTGTGGTAGAAAGAATGAAATAAAATATATTCATGAAATAGCATATAAATAGTAATGGAGTTTACTATTCATAAAGACATTTGGGAAGAATTTGTAAATACATATTAGCATTTTTTAAATTGATTTTATATTAGATATTTCCCAAAAAATATTGCAAGACTCTCTTTTCATACATTAATATTACATAAAAATTGTATAATACTAAAAAAATTAAACAAATAAATTCCCAAAGTCGGTATAATTCTAGTGCCATTAGAAAAATGGAAGCATACACTCTAGTATATAAATGGAATACATTATCTCCCACTATGATTTTTCATTACTAAAACCCTTTTTAAACACATCATACATAGTAAATATCTTCATAACATGGGGAAAGAAACATGAAAAGGGGTGATATTAGATGCTCAGTAAGCATAAACAAGGGGGACATGTGATCAAAGGCATGAAAATAAGGGTATGAGAACATGATAAAAAAAATGGAAGATCATAACTGTAGAGACCCAAAGCTTGAATAACATAGAAATTTATTACTTTTTCATAATACTTAACACATAAAAAAATTATCCACCAAAGGACCATAATAGTTTAGTGACATTGGAAACTTGAAAAAATAATCTTCTAATCTCGGTGAAAGATCTTCAACATCTCCCATAAAGATCTTTCCCTTTTGATTTCTTATCTAAAACATTTATTTATATCCTGGGGAAAAGAAAACCTAAAAAGGGTGAGCTCAGATTCTCAGTAAGGTTAAACATAGATAACATAAAACAATCCATAAGCATTTTAATGCAAAAAAAACTTGAACATAAAATCTAAACATCAAAATCTTGAGCAAAGACACAAATCTTGAAGGTATGTAAGGAAAATATCATAAAGGAGCATTAATCATGATAAAATAACATGGGAATAAAACATGTAATTGTGGAAAACCACTAATCACATGATATGATTTCCATAGTAGCCAAGGCATTGCTGCCAAGACCATCTTAGTGGACAAAGTCCCTTTCTGAATCAAGTTCACTCATCGTTCCAGTCCTGTATCATTGAACTAGATTAACTTACCATTCCAGCCATATCTATCTCATGAGATATAAATATTTACCCAATTAATTGGAGGGAGATATAGGTCCCACCCATTTCATAATGAAATCATTCTTACTTGTGCCACAACATAATCATAAATCATTCATCATAACCCAAAGAATAAAAATGGGTTTCATAAACATCATCCCATCATAACATAATCCATATAAAACAAATGGATATCGTTTCATCATAAGAAAATTGAAACCCTATAAATCATAGAGATATTATACTTGAAACATAAACATAATAAATAATGTCATCTTAGATGGAAATTTTTTTTGATAAAACACTTGAAAATAATTCTTGAGGAAAATATCATTTCTTCTTAAAAATCATTTTCTTTTAACAAAATGCCACATAATTTTAAAAGAAAAGGATTTTATTGAAAATAACTATGAAATGTTGTAGATTAAACTTCATGAAAATAAGCTGTTATGAAACTGTAAAAATCCGTTCATTTCGTATAATTTAAAAAAAGCATTCTCCTCGTACTTTTAACGAAAAAGTAAAAAAGTACCACGTATGGTAAACAAAAGAAATATTCCTTCCATAACACAAAGTAAAAGTCAAAAAGGGGTAAACATGACTTAAAAAATAAATTGAAGAATATTAAACACATTATGAAAAACATTTTTATGGACATGAATGAAAAATATAACCCCAGTAAATACTTACGTATAAACAATCTCGGATAAAAATGAGATTTGCAAAATTATCTGTTACCTTAGATCTGATATGCTTCATACGTATCCAAAACTACTTTATAATGATTTAAATAATGTCATTGACTTATTAAAGAATCATATTCATTGTTATGAAATCATATATGGTTCACTTATGACTTTATATTACCCATTATTTTGTAAATTCCATGTTAAAGCAGCGTTTTGGGTAAAATCGTTTTATTTATCGTACGTGTTTGGACTTGTTGTTCATGATATTATTATTAATTATATCATGATTTAATTAATTACAAAATTTAAATCATTATTTATATATCATATATATTCATTATATATATATAATAGATAGTTAAATGAAATGAAATACACCGTTTATGGAGACGGTAGGCCGTACGTACGCATGAACGCTGTTTTCTTTTCCTTATTGACTTGAATGGAAGTAAGTAGATGGAATATATATATATATATATATATATATATACATAAATACATTATCTTTATCATGACATATATTTCCTTATTATTCATTATATATACTTTATAATCATTCTTGAATGGTTAACATGGAGAATGAATCTCATTGCGCCGTGGAGATGGTAATCTGTACATACGCACGAACGATGATATCGTTCCCATAATTATTGAGTTGAATTGGAGTGGATGATATAATATCTTATAATCAGTATGATGTTATAATAACTATATATAGTTATTCTTTACACCATTACACCCATCCAAGTAAGGTGGTGGTAGAAAAACAGATTACATCATGGCGTGGAGACGATATTTCGTACGTACGCACGCGCGGTGATTTCATTTTCCGTAGGCTGGATAGACGGTGAAATAGGGATGTTTCATATTTATAATAACATATCAGTATATTAGTGATAATGATTCTATTACTTATATAATGAAACAACTAAAGAATAAGAAGTTGAAGAAGAAATAAAACTTGAAAGAATCGGTAGAAGAGATTACCTCTTCTTCGATGCACCTCTTTTAAGCTTCCACTTAAGGCACTAGAGTTGGACTTTTGAGGAGACCAGAACCAATATAATGTTTCTAGGGAAGTTGATAAGGTAAATGGGTAGGGTTTTTCCGAACATGAAAGCTCAAAATTGTGTAAAGAGAAGAGAGAGGAGGTGCCCTTTTATAAGGGAGGAGAGGGGCACCTTAGGAAAAACTTAAAATATTATTTTATAATAATGTCATAATCAGTTTATAATAGCTCCTAATTGATTTATTTAAAACATAAAGTGGTTATGGGTCTAAATAATCTCAAAAAATAGGTTTTAGACAAGTTTAAGTTACTATTTTAACCATATCATTTAGATTAAACTCTAAGTTAAATAATTTAACTTTTACCGTGTCTTCTTTTCTTTTTACACTATTTGGTTAATAAACATACTATAACAAGCCAAAAGTACCCCAAGTGGTTCATTATTAATATATATAACCTTATCTAAGTCATTTTTCCGATCCTTAGATTTTTAAGAATAGAATAACAATTAATAATATAATATTTGTTTTAAAAACTATTTTATGCCAATTTTGACACTATTTGGTAATTGATTTTTTTGAAAATCATAAAAAAATGATTAGTTCGAAAATAATTAATTAAATAAATAATAACATGTAATATTAACATATAAAATTAGTTGAATTCATAAAAAGTCTCAAATTACATTTATTTGGGTATTTATAACATCAATTATGTTAATATTTTATTTATAAGGTAGTTACTGCATCATCATTGTGTCATAAATAACTTAAATTATTTAATTGTAAAAAATTATAAATAAAACATCATTATGTAGGAAATCGTTTTATCTTTCTAATGAATATTTATAGTCGAATTTATCTTATGTATAACCCTATATTAAAAATGTTTTAGTTATTAAACATTGATTTTAACTATTTTAACTATTCTTTAAATAAAATAATAATAAATGTCCTAATCTATTCCAAGTGAAACTAAAGGGTAATATTTTATTCCTAAGGTTTTTTTGGTCGATTTAAACTTATCCAATAGAATTAGAAAATGTGTTAGGGTAATAATAATATCATTTTTACCCTTAATTACCCTATTTACTTTTAACCGTGGTAAATAAAAGTAAAAAGTTACTATTCACCAAAAAATACTTTTATCTTATTGAACAAAATTTTACTCCTTGATATTAACCATGTCTCTCGGATTTTCGAAATTCAACTCACATAAGCGGTAAAATTAAGTTTTATGTACAATTGCAAATGCTCATAAGAGGTGGGTAAAAGACGGTGAAAAGTTAAATAAATTTTTTGTATATCTAAAATTATTATAAAATTACTCCGATGAATTACATTTAACTTATATAAGTATTATGTATATATTTTTACCAAAAATTAATTTAATTAAAATAAATTATTATTTAAATAAAAAGTTGATTTTAACCAATAACTCAATATTTTCACTATTCATCAAAAATTGAAAGTTTTCAGAAAAATACCAAAATTTCACCCTATGATAATTTCAATATTCCAAATAAAACAATGAAGTCCATTTTGAAAGATAAAATTTATAAAATTTCAATAAGTGGGTATTACTATTCATAATGGCTAGTTTATATAATATTTTAATAACATATCGTTGTTTAGTGAAACTCGGTATTGCATACAACACACGCTATCGTTGAAGGTCATGATTGTGTGTAAAGCTAGACAAGTTAGGGTTTCATGTAGTGAAAGATTCCTTTGTTGTTTTTTATAATAGAATCCAACCATATTTGATTTATATATTGAATATATATACACACTCAATGTTACGTAGAATAACTTCTATCAAACGATCTTGAAATTTTGTGTAACACGATCCAAGAATAGTGTTGTGTATACTGCAAGCTAATACGGTGTTGCATATAGAACAAGATAATCTTGGTGTATCATACAACACAAGACATCAAATAAATTAAATAGAATACTTCTCATAAAATCTCGTGGTGTTACATTCTACCCCCCTTAAAATGAATTTTGCCCTCGAAATTCATCGGGGTTATAAATGGTTTACTACTTGAATGTTTTTTTAATAGAAACCCACATCATAAAAAGGAGTACAAAAACTTAATTTTAAAAACTAAAGTATGAAACATAACGATTACCCAAATTAACTCATCATTGGGTTTCCATAAAGGATAACATAGGTGAAAATATGGATATGGAAGAAAAATCTAACCATCAAGTTATGATAGAGAGTGGTAGAGGACATGGCTATGAAAAAGCCAACAATCACAAATCCATAAATTTGTGATGATCTAAGGTACCATCTGATCCATCAGATATGAGGACACTAGGACAACATTTTTGGTTTTCAAGATCATTTCCCTAAAGTTGAAGAATTCAAATTAGAATAAAAACTTACTTGATTTTGCTAGAATCTCACCATTGGTCATTCCATGAACAATTTCCACTTCATCTCTTAATGAAATGATGTTGAATTTGTCATTCATGAAGTGTTAGAAGATCATGCGATTGAATGATAGGTCATTCCATCTGTCTCAAAAAAAAGGTTAGAAAAAGTTATTAAATATACATAAATTCATCTATAGTGAGATTAATTGCATATGGTTCCTAAAATGGACTTATACTTCATATATCATACTGCTTAATAAATTAAAACTAATTTATACTAACCAGTGACTTCCTATAGGCCATTGGTATGCGATAAAGGCCTGTTTCACTTCAGTTGTGGGTTCGATTCCCATAGCTTTGTCTGACGCGACGGGTTGTCGCTTGTCCTATGAGTTGTCCTTTTTCTAAAACTATACTGTTATAACATTCCAGAAATAATATCAAAAAAAAAGTTCTATCCTTAAATAATACTATCTGATGTCCAACATAATCCATTCCAATATTTAGGCTTATCCAAAATATATATGTACAATCTCATAGTATAAAGAAAACTATTACTTGAAAGGCCACATAACAAGCACGTGAATACCATCATTTATCCCCCATATATCATAAGATATATCTTGTTGGTCACATTCCAAACATGTGAATACCTTAATCATGTATTCTTTTGAAACATGAATTACCATAGAACCTTAGTGAAAACATGAATGATGTCAAAAGTTAACTCTTTCCACATACCAAAATCCCAAAATTTCTATATACTCAAACCATGATATACCTTTGTCCTTATATCAGTCATGATATCATGAATACTATCAAACATTTCATTTTATCCTTATCCATTCATTATGCACAAATCATCCACTTTCCAAAAATATTTCAATCACTTTTCATAGTTACTGGTACCATATAATTATTGGAAACCAATACATAGATATTCCAAAATTCCACAATACCATAAATGAGATTCCATGATACTATTTTGAAATCCCATTACATAAACACTTAATCATTCCATAACATCATTTTCATACTCAACATCACAAATAGTGATCACATGTGACTTCCCTTTATCTTTTTACTTAATAGGTTGCTCACGTCGATCACCATTAACCCTTGGATTAGGGCATTGATTAGCATAATGCCCCATTTCCTTGCACTTGTAGCATTGAAGTGTTGGTGGAGCATTCTCTGTAGTATTTTCTCTATTAACATCATTAGAAACGTTTTTACCATTACTTCAGTACTCAGCTAGTCGATGAAATTCTTTTCCACACTGGAAACATTTTATAGTACCTTTTAGACAATCTCCACCATGCTTCTTTCCACACTTTGAGCATAAAGAAACATTCACCTTCTTTTCACCATTGTTCTGATATTTTTCCTTTAACTCTATCTTTCATTTCTTGTCAAAACCATGAGATGGATATGTAACAAAAACTTATAGTTCTACCTTGATAGCACAACGCACAATTTCTTTATAGGTACTGAAGTCTCTTATAGTTAATTTCCATTGAAGACTTGGTTTTATGCCACTGAATAATCGATCAACTTTACTTTCAGGTTGGATGATAAATCCAAAAAATTCATCATCCTTTTGCTTAAGCTCAAGGAAATCCTTCTCCATATTTTTTCAAAGAATACGAGGGAAGTACTTATTGAAAAACAAGTTCTTGAACTGATTCCATTCCATGGATTCAATTTAATCTTGGGGCCTTGTATTCTTAATTAGATTCCACCACTGGTCTGCTTAACATTCTAAATGGTAAACAACCAGAATTAATTTTTCATGTTCTGAACAATGAAGTATGGAAAATATATTTTCAATGGTAATGATCCATTGTTCAGCAACAAGTGGATTAGAAGACCCACTGAAAGAAGGTGGACGTTGCCTCATAAAGGACTCAATAGAATATTGTTATCTTCTCTACTCATTTGGAAGTCCAGAATGATTCATAGCTTGTGTAAGTATAGTAATAATATTTTTCACTCCATCTCCCATAATATTGGTTTGTTCAGGAGGAAAATAATTTCATTGTCCATTACATTGATCAACACGGTTCCTTCGGGTTCCAGCCATCGTCTAAAACCTAAAAACAATAGTGGGAGAGGCAAAATTCATGATAGGAAAGCATCATAATAAATGGGTATTACTTTAAATATATAACATCTTAGGTTTAATTCTAAGATTGGCACCGTAATTCTAGTACTATAACCTATACGTATACTTATCCTTAGGGACATCCCTAGACACACCTTAAAAATATTTCTAGGGATTTCACTAAATTTTTCGCATCCTAGTTTCCAAAGGTTAACTAAACCTTTCCTCTGATACCAAATGTAGTGACCCAAAGATTAATGTACATAGAAATTACATTACTTTTTCAGAATACTTAACACATAACAAAAACAGACACCAAAGGAACATAATAGTTTAGTGTCTTTGGAAACTCATAAAATAATATTCTAATTTTGGTGAAGGATCTTCAACATCTCCCATAAAAATATTCCCCTTTTATTTTCTTACATAAAACCTTTCTTTATATACTGGGGAAAAGAATACATAAAAATGGTGAGCTCAAATTCTCATTAAGGGTAAACATATAGAACATAAAACAATCCATACACATTTGAATGGAAAAAAAACTTAAACATAAACTCTAAACATCAAAATCTTGAGCAAAGACATAAATCTTGGAAGTATGTAAGGCATATATCATAAAGGAACATCAATAATGATAAAATATCATGGGAATAAAACATGTAATTGTGGAAAACCATTAAGCACATGATATGATTTCCATAGTAGCCAAGGCATTGCTTCAAAGACTATTTTAGTGGAGAAAGTCCCTTTCTGAATCGAGTTCACTCCTCGTTCCAGTCCTGTATCACTGAACCAGATTAACTTACCATTCCAACCATGTCTATATAATGATATATAAATCTTTACCCAACGCATTGGAGGGAGATATAGGTCCCACCCATCTCATAATGGAATCATTCTTACTTGTGCCACAACATAATGATAAATCATTCATCATAACCCAAAGAATAAAAATGGGTTTCATAAACATCATCCTATAATAACATAATCCATATAAAAAAATGGATAATGTTTTATCATAAGAAAAGTGAAACCATGTAAATAATATAGATATTATACTTGAAAAATACACATATGAAATAATATCATCTTAGATGGAAAATGGTTTTGATAAAACACTTGAAAAGAATTCTTGAAAAAAATATCATTTCTTTTTAAAAATAATTTTCTTTTCACAAAATTCCACACAATTTTAAAAGAAAAAGATTTTATTGAAAATAAACATGAAATATTTTAGATTAAACTTCATAAAAATAAGGCATTATGAAACCGTAAAAATCTGTTCATGCTGTATATGTTAAAAAAACATCATCCTCATACTTTTAACGGAAAAGTAAAAAAGTATCACGTATGGTAAACAAAAGAAAGATTACTTCCATAACACAAAGTAAAAGTCAAAAAGGGGTGAACATGAATTTAAAAATACATGGAATAATATTAAAAACTTTATGAAAAACATTTTTATGGACATGGATGAACAATATAAGCCCAGTAAATACTTACGTCTAAGAAATCTCAGATAAAAATGAGATTTGCAAAATTATCCATTACCTTAGGTTCGATATGCTTCATATGTATCCGAACCTCCTATATAATTATTTAAATAATGTCATTGATTTATTAAATAATCATATTCATTGTTACTATATCATATATGGTTCACTTATGACTTTATATTACATGTTCTTTTGTAAATTCCATGTTAAAACAGCGTTTTGGGTAAAATCGTTTTATTTATTGTACGTGTTTGTACTTGTTGTTATTGATATTTTTATTACTTATATAATGATTGAATTACTTCCAGAATTTAAATAACAATTTATATATCATATATATTCAGTATATATATATATACATAATAGATAGATAAATGAAATGAAATACATTGTTCATGGAGATGGTAGGCCATACGTACGCATGAACGTTGTTTTCCTTTCTTTATTGACATGAATAGAAGTAAGTAGATAATATATATATATATATATATATATATATATATATATATAAATAAATACATTATCTTTATAATGTCATATATTTCATTATTATTCATTATATATACTTTATAATCATTCTTGAATGGTTAACATGGAAAATGAATCTCATCACGTCATGGAGACGGTAATCCGTACGTACGCACGAGTGATGATATCGTTCCCATAATTATTAAGTTGAATTAGAGTGGATGATATAATATATCAGAATCAGTATTATGTTATAATGACTATATATAGTTATTATTTACACCATTATACCCATCCAAGTAAGGTGGTGTTGGAAAAACAGATTACACCACGGCGTGGAGACTATATTCCGTACGCGCGCACGCGCAGTGATTTCGTTTTCCGTAGGATGGATAAAAGGTGAAATGGGGTTGTTTAATATTTATAATGACATATCAGTATATTAGTGATAATGATGTTATTACTTTATAATTAAACAACTAAATAAGAATAATTTTAAGAAGAAAGAAAACTTAAAAGAATCGGTAGAAGAGATTACCTCTTCTTCGACGCACCTCTTTTAGGATTCCTCTTAAGGCATTAGAGTTGGACTTTTGAGGAGACCAGAACCTCTATTATGTTTCTAGGGAATTTTATAAGGTAAATGGGCAGGGTTTGGCCGAGCTTGAAAGCTCAAAATTGTGTAAAGAGAAGAGGGAGGAGGTGCCCTTTTATTAGGGAGGAGAGGGGAACCATAGGAAAAACTTAAAATATTATTTTATAATAAAGTTATATTCAGTTTATAATAGCTCAAAATTGATTTATTTAGAAGCTAAAGTGGGGATGGGTCTAAATCCTCTCAACCAATAGGTTTTAGACAAGTTTTGGTTACTATTTTAACCTTATCATTTAGATTTAACTCTAAGTTAAATAATTTAACTTTTACCGTGTCTTCTTGTTTTCTTACACTATGTGGTTAATAAACTTACTATAACAAGAAAAAAGAACTCAAAGTTGTTAATTATTACTATATATAACCTTATATAAGTCGTTTTGATGAACCTTATATTTTTAGTAATAGAATAACAATTAATAATATAATATATTTTTAAAAAACTATTTTATATAAATTTGGAAACTATTTGGTAATTGATTTTTGTAAAACTAATAACAGAATTATTAGTTCAAAAAAAATTAATTAAATTAATACTAACATGTAATATTAACCTATAAAATTATTTTAATTCATAAAAAGTCTCAAATTACATTTATTTGGGTATTTATAACATCAATTATGTTAATATTTCATTAATAAAGTAGTTACTACATCATCATTGTGTCATAAA
The DNA here is from genome assembly GCA_963277665.1 of Viscum album. Taxonomy (NCBI): domain Eukaryota; kingdom Viridiplantae; phylum Streptophyta; class Magnoliopsida; order Santalales; family Viscaceae; genus Viscum; species Viscum album. The sequence goes on from OY728164.1 coordinate 1,190,016,492, forward strand.
TAATTTAAATTATTTAATGTCTAAAAATTATAATTAAAATACCATTATGTATTAAATCTTTTTATCTTTCTAATTAATATTTATAGTATAATATATCTTATGTATAACCATATATTAAACAAGTTTTAGTTATTAAACATTGATTTTAACTATTTTAACTTTTCTTTAAATAAAATAATAATAAATGTCCTAATCTATTCCAAGTGGACCTAAATGGAAATATTTTATTCCTAAGGTTGTTTTTGGTCGAATTAAACTTATAAAATAGAATTAGGACATGTGTTAGGGTAATAATAATATCATTTTTACCTTTAATTACCATATTAACTTTTAACTGTGGTAAATAAAAGTAAAAGTTACTATTCACCAAAAATTATTTTTATCTTATTGAACCGCATTTCAATCCTTGATATTAACCATGTCTCTTGGATTTTAGAAATTCAACTCACATAAGTGATAAAATTATGTTTTATGTATAATTGAAAATGATCCTAGGAGGTGGGTAAAAGACGGTGAAAAGTTCAATAAAATTTTTATATATCTAAAATTATTATAAAATGACTCCAATGAATTAAATTGAACATATATAAGTATTATTTATCTATTTTGAACTAAAATAAATTTAAATAAAATAAAATATTATTTAAATAAAAATTTGGTTTTAACCAATAACTCAATGTTTTCACTACTCATCAAAAATTGAATGTTTTCAGAAAAATACTAAAATTTCACCCTAGGATAATTTCGATATTCCGAATCCAAAAATGAAGTCCATTTTAAAAGATAAAGTTTTTAAAATTTAAAAAAGAGGGTATTATTATTCATAACGTCTAGTTTATATAATATTTTAATAACATATCGTTGTTTAGTGAAGCTCGGTATTGCGTATAACACATGCTATCGTGGAAGGTCGAGATTACATGTAAAGCAAGACAAGTCAGGGTTGTGTGTAGTGAAAGATTCTTTTTTTGTGTATAATAGAATCCAAAAATATTTAATTTATGCATTTAATATATATATACACTCAATGTTGTGTTTAATAACTTCTATCAAACGATCTTGAAATTTTGTGTAACACGATCCAAGAATAGTGTTGCATATACTGCAAGCTAATACGGTGTTTCATATAGCTCAAGATAATCTTGGTGTAGCATAAAACACAAGACATCAAATAAATTAAAGAGAATACTTCTCATAAAATCTCGGGGTGTTACAATAACACACATATTATAAGATTAAAAAAATGAATCATTGAATAATGATTATCATTTCATAAGACATGAATCATAAAGAAATAAAGAATATAATCCCTAAAAACATAACATAAGAATAAAACATGGAATTTGGTAATATACTTAATCATATGTAATTATTTACATAGAAGTCAAAGAATTACTACTAAGGCCATCATAGTGGAAAAATTATTTTACTGAACCGAGTTCAAACCCTATTCCCACATTGTACAACTGAACTGAGTTCCCTCCTCGTTAAAACCCTGTAATACTGAACCGTGTTCATTTTTCATTCCATCCCACTAATATTGAACCAAGTTCATCTCTCTTTCCAGAAAAATAATACTAATTCATGTTTATTTCACATTCCATACATGTCTTTCTCATGAGATATAAATAATTAACCAATGAATTAGAGGGAGATATATATCCCACCCATTCTATAATGAATTTAAACATTAATGTGCCACAATATCATAAATAATCATATTCTAATCCATGAAATGAAATGGGTATTATAAAAATTTAACCATATCATAACCTATAAAAAATACATGTTTCATAATAATTTCATCATAAAAATAACATGTGAAGAGAAACTGGTTTTAAAATAATATTAACATTGAACAAGAAATGGGTTTTATAAACATCATTCCATCAAAACATAATACATTAAAATAAATAATATGATTGAAAAAATTGAATAATTTAACTGGAAAGGCATGAGTAACACCAAAAGATGTTACGTTTGATGTGAAATAATTTTGAAAGATCTTTTAGATGCATTTCTTAATGAAAATATTATCTTTTTATAATGAAAAATTCATTTTAATTCATAAAAAAATTTAAATCCCATTTTATTTAAAAATATTTTTAAAACATAGAAAGATAAACTAAAAATAATTTATGAAAACCTTTTCCCTTAAAATCATATAAAACAATGTGTCAAAAATATATTGAAAACCTTTTTTACTTGAAAAATTATAAAATAATCCGTAAAACATTTTAATTTTTTTTTATTTTAAAAACATTAATAACATATTAAGAATTCTTCAAAACATTATGAAATCTATTTCCTTAAAAAAGGTTTTAAAAAATATAACAAAATCTCAAAAGCGTTCTGAATATAATTTCATTGAAAAAAATTTGAATACTTATAATGCATTTTTTAAAATGTTTTGAAACCCATTTCATAGAAAATACTATGGAAAATTTTAAATAAATCTTGAAAACATCATGAAAACCATTTCTTGGAAAATAATTTGAAATCATATAAATAAATTGTGAAAGTAATTTTAAAACCATTTCATTGAAAAATAGTTCTTTTAGAAATATTTTCGTAAAAATTAACATTTTAAACATGCAAAGAAAGAATCACATAAATGTGGTGGGTAAAGATGTACATGTTGTAAGAGTTAAAAAAACATTCCTTCTCCATGGTAAAGAGGATAATAAAATGAATTGTTTGGAATGTGAAAATTAGATTAATTTGAAAAATATTGGTAATAGAAAAAGGGTACTAATTTTCTTTTAATGATTGTAAAATAGTTGTATATTCTTGGAAATCCTTTTTATAAAACATTTTTTAAGGAACAAATATTTCCAACTAAAGAGAGTGTAAAGTTGGTATTTTTTTAAAAATAATTTCTATATTATGTACCAAAGAGTGATTGGAGTTTTCTTGACAGATGGATGATAATATTTCATTAGAGGAAGCACAAACATATAAAATATTTAAAAGCGATGAGATTGTTTCAATAAACAATTATAACACGGTAACATGGGATAATACTCTCCACGCAAGAAAATGAAATTACATGAATATTAAAAAAATATTAAAAAAATTAGATTCATTATATAATAATTAAAATATAACTATATACTCCCTGCAAAGAATTTAGGTTCATAACGACACATGAGTCTCAAAAAAGAAAAATTGAGACAAAACTATTTTACCTATTTAGTAACTTTTAAAACATAGACCCCATGAAATAAATATTATAGAATGGATATTTAAACAAACACATTTATGTATAAGAATCATTAATTACATCCTTGGTTAGTATACACACCACACAAAAGGAATGTTTGGCGAATAAAGCATGTATCTCACAGAAATAAAAAGTGAGAAGTAATCCCTTTACCTTTTGTCTTGACTCTCATTGTACTCATAAAAATCTCATATATAAATTTTTTTATTAAAAATATATCTGAGGACCTTATTAATGTATATAATACCTTATATGTTTTTATTATGACTTTGTATGACCCACTTTTTAACAATTCAAAGTAAAGGTTTCACTTCAAGTAATATATGCTTCGTTTTTTACATGTGTATTAATTTGTTATATATTTGGTCCCTAAACTTACATAATGATTTCTAGAATTTAAAACATGATATAAATATATTTTATGTTCATTATATGTGTGTAATAAATATCTATACAATATAGAATTATGAAATGGAATACATAGTTCGTGGAGATGGTAAGTTGTACGTATACATGAACATTGTTTTCATTTTTATTATCGTATTCAAAGAAAGAAGGTAAATGATATATGAGTATTTATATATATTTATTCTAGTACCGTTATAATATAATATATATCATATCCTTTCACTAAAACCATCCTTAATATATTCCTTGTTGTGTGGGAATGAATCACATGACTTTGAGGGGTGGTAGTCGACACTTCCACATACAAAAATGTCATATTTACTCCCAGGGTAAAGTATAATTATATGTGTTGTAAATGTATTATATAATCCTATATACATAAAGAATATACTATATGAAACATATAAACCAAGTCTCATTCATAATTTACACCATGAGAGGTGGTAAAGAAAAATGAACAATCATCATTTTGTAAGGTAGTAGTTCACCGTACAAATAAAATGTATGTTCGTTACCCATTAGATAGAGATATGTGTATGTTTAGGTATAATAAATAGAATAAAAAATCATAGTGTATTTATTATATAGGTTATACTATACATTTATTTAATAAAGAGAGTGGAGGGGTGGAGAAAAAAAATAAAATAAAGGATCTTGAGAGAGGTAATTATTTCTTATTTGGGAAACTACTTTTTGTTTGTGCCAAATATAATCCATGGAATAAATTATGACTAAGTGAAGGATTATATGAGTGAGATATAGATGTTGGTAAGTTTAATGGGTATATATTTTCTTATATTAAGTGGTTTTAGAGGTGTTAATAAGAGGGAGAGTCGGTGGCTATTTATGGGGAAGGGAAATGTCACACTTAAATTTTTTGAAAATAAGTAAGTTGTACCTACTCTTATACCTATATAAATTCCCAAAAGACTAAAAAAATTTCATTAATGGAAGTTTAATGTATGAATCATGGATATGCAATGGGTGTTGGACAAGTGAATAGGTCGTTTTGGCTCTTAAATTTAAGGAATGCTACTCTGTTAACCTAATTTATCTCAAAATCATTGTAATTAATTTTAATCACTTTCAATAGTTATTTTGGTACAAAAATAAATTATTAGACATTATAAATTATTATAATTCAAAATATGGAATCCATTTTTAATAATTTTAATCATATAAGTGGCAGAAATTAATTTAAAAATAATCTGAGAGATGAGATGACACTGCATGTTTTAAATGTAAAAACATCCCAACATTTTCTAAGTTTTCAAACGTAATTTCAATGTAAAATTGATTAAAATGAACTAAATTGGATTAATTTGTAAAATAATTATCTAAATAAACAGTTAAACTAATTTAAAATATAATTTAACCATATAAATTAATTAGATGAAAAAATGTTTTGAATTAAAATTCAGTATTTTTAACTATTCATTAAAAAATGAAACCTTACAGAAAAATAAAAAAAGTTTATCATAACATAATTTTTAGGTTTATCTTTATAATATGAAGTTTATATTGACATATTAATTCTATTAAAGTGTCCAAAAATCTATTTTAAATGGGATCTCAATTAAAATGAGGAAAAACTACCTTTGTAAAAATTTTGGTTAGTAAGGATAAAATTGTGTTTGTTATTACCTTATATATATCAAACATATTTGATGATTGTTAAGAAATATTTGTTTAAAAATAAAAAAATAGATTTAGTTATCATCATTCACTAATAGTAATTATTTTTACTTATTAATATAAATAGTCTTTTCATATAAAAATATAGTTGTTTAAAATTAGTTCCTTTATATTCTTTTGGTTTCTATATTTTATTCTTATTATTAGTTAACCAATGAATTCAACTATATATATTCATAAGTTAGTTAATAATATAATATTCAATTTAATTTCCATGTTATATCATATTAAATAATAATATTTTAATAATGAATTATTATTCGGTAACACTCGGTCATGCATATTACGTAAGCCATCAAAGAAAGTCAGTCTTGTATGTAATTTATGCTAACCTTGGTGTTTTGTGAATAGAAATCTATGATTTATGTTGTTTTTAGTGCATGATTAACTTTTTTTTCATATAACACAATCCAAAATAGTGATTGAATATAAAATAAACTAATTTTAGTGCTGCGTGAAAAAAACTATAAAAAATGTTTAGTTAATTCAAAAAAATTCACCAAGTCTTGGTGTGTTATATTATAATCCCCTTAAAATGAATTTCCCCCTAAATTCATCTGGGATATAAATGTTTTAATATTTGAATGTTTCTTTCATATAATCTGACATCATAATAGTAAATCCTAAAACATACTATTAAAAGGGAAATTAGAACCATAATGTTTACCCAATGTAACTAAGAATTAGATTCTCACATAGAAGAATATAGGTGGGAAGTGAAAACATATACATGGAAGAGAAATTTTACCACCATTTTATGATGAAGAGTTATATTGAACAAGGCCATGATAAAGTTTACCATCAAATAGATATAATTCTATGATATCCTAAATGACCATCTGATTCATTCCAAAAGAATGTACTAGGAAGTTTTTTTGTTTCAAGATCCTTTTTCCTAAAGTTGAGGAATTATAATGAAAATATATACATTCTTGATTTTATGGAAACATCAACCTTTATGGTATGTTGATCCTCTTTATATATTTCTCTAAAAATGAATGTCATATTTTCATTCTGGAAGTACTAACTGATCATGACATCCATAATATGGCATCCAAATTTTCATCAGTTATCATTTGCACAATGTATTTTGAATAGGCTATCCAATATGCATAAATCATCATATTAATAGATAACACTTTTATCTTACAAACCTCATTTGAAGTTTTACTTAATAATTAGTTAAATGTTAAACCTTATAAACCTTCTGAAAGATGAACATTAACATATTGGTAAATAAATTCATTAAATTTTCTTAACATTGATCCCCCATATATCAAAAAGTAACACATAGTTCTCATATTACAAATAAGTTAATACCTTCATCATATATTCCCTTGAAACATGGTAAGAACATTAATTACCATTAATGATTTTGGAAAACATGCATGATTTCTCATTTGAATTATTTCTAGATATATTATTTAAATTCAATAAGTTGTAAACATTATCCTTGATGACATATAACGATTTTTCAATAATCAAAACTAGGGTAGTCCGTACCATCCAATTTACTTATTCATATCCAAAATATCATTATCAAAACTTAATTATCTCATCATCATGAATTAACTAAAGTTCACCTTCCCCAAATCATAATATCACATTTCCCTGAAGTCACATTTTTATGTCATTATCACTATTCAACATTTCCTTTTCAATCATTATAAAAACATTATACTAAAAATACATATATATTTAATGATTCATATTATATAATTATTTAATTCCAAAACATAAATAACTCATTAATCAAACCTTATTATTAAACCATTACTAAGGCTTTATCAACTTATTACTTAGTACCTCTTTCTTATATTATGAAATAGGAATCACTCTTAAGTTTACTCAACCTCAATCTAACCATGAATCTTATGTTTAATCTAAAAAATACTTTAAGAACATCACATACATTTACCATGTCGTTTTCTACCTCATTATCCTTATTATTATAACCAATACTCATACCACCTTACTGATGGGATATAAAATTAGGAAATCAATTTTTAGATTTCCTATACTTTTAAAATATGTATAATTCAATGTTAACCTTGTTTCTTTTAGTTCTATCCATTAACTAAAACTAGAAAGAATATTTTGATAAACACATATCAATGATGTAAACCACATAATCATGAAAAATTACTTATAAGATGTCTAAATCCTATCACTTAATATTTAATTTATGACACCTTAGGTTTATCATATGTTAGGAAGAGTTATTTTCTATTTACATCCTTCATGATTTTTCATGAAGAGTATTCAAATTTTGAAAGCATTTACCCTCAGAGTGTCAAACCACGTGTACAACCAGACCTGTTTTCATGTACCACATTACCCCAAATCATGTGCGGGACATCTTTTCAGAGTTGTTACCCCTAGGTACATCTACGCCAGAGCCACATCCACTTGTAGTATCCATCCAAAGATGTATTTCTAAGAAACCACTTATTATATCATTTACCAAAATTCTAGGACAATATCCTAAATGTTAACTCATCCTTATATTTATCCTTAGAGACATCCCTAGATATATCCTTAGAAATATACCTTGAGATCTCAGTAAATATTTTGCATCCTAGTTTCTAATGGTTAACTAAACATTTTCTATGATACCAACTATAGAAACCCTCCATTTTTATACATTTATATTACATCTCACTTTTAAAATAATTAAATCATAATACAAATAGAATCCAAAAGACCATATAGGTATAGTTCCTTTAGAAACATGTAAATATAAATGCCAGTACGTAAGTGAGTTACATTATCTTCCACTATGTTCTTCACGACTTTATCCCTTCTTAGAAACATCAAACCTAAATCATATCTTCCTAACATGGAGAAAAAAGGGTTAATCTCAGATATAAATTAATTTTAAAAGTGGATACAGGTAATCATAAGAATTATTATAATGGTTTGTGAATTTGATCATAAAATTTGAAGATCATACCCTACATATCATAAGATCATATACATGAATCCTGGCATAATGCTTAGTAGTTCATAAGACATGAATCATAATGAAATAATGAACATAAGACATGAAAGAATAACATTGGAATAAAGCCATGAAATTATAGAAGACATTTAATCATGTCTAATGATTTCCATAATTGTCAAGTCATTTCTTCTGAGTCCATCATTGTGGATAAATTACTTTACTAAACCAGGAACACCCCATTCTATCCCTGTATTACTTAACCATGTTCATTCATTGTTTCAGCCCTATAATATTGAACTGAGTTCATTTCACATTTGAGCCCCTTAATACTGAACCGAGTTCATTTTTTGTTCCATCCATTTAATACTGAACATAGATTATTTATCATCCCATCCATGTCTATATCATGATATATGAATCATTACCCAATGAATTAAAGGGAGATATAGGTCCCAATCATCTATTAATAAAATCATATATACATGTTCTACATAGTCATAAATAATCATATCATAACCCATGAAAATAAATGGGTATTATAAAAATTTAGTCATATCATAACCTATAGAAATTACTAGTTTCATAATGTTTTAATTATAAATATAACATATGAAAAGAAGTGGGTTTCAAAATAATATAACCCATGAAATGGAAATGAGTTTCATAAAAATAATTATATCAAAACATAATCCATTAAGTGAAACAATATAAATGGAAGCATTGAATTATTTCCCTAGAAAGGCATGAATAACACCAAAAGATATTACCATAGATGGAAAATAATCCTGATTGATCACTTAGAAACATTTCTTGAAGAAAATATACTTTATTTGTTTTTTAAAAAACTGTTTTTATAACATCAAACCATTTGAATACCATTTTCTTCACAAATCCATTGAAAACATAGAAAGAAGGATTGAAAATTATGTTTAAAGACTTTTACCTTGAAAATAGATAAAGGAATCTTGAGAACATTTTGAAAACCTTTTACTTGAAAACATAAAAAATAATCATCAAAAAAATATTAAAAAATTTCTTTGAAAATACATTTAAAACATTAAAAGATATCCTGAAATAATTTTTAATTCAATTTCATTGAAAACATATAACTAAATCATTAGATTTATAATAAATCCATTTATTTAAAAATACTTTGAAAATATATAAATAAATCATGATAAAAATTTGAAAACCATTTAAATGGAAATAAATTGAAAACTTATATAGAAAAATTGAATATATTTTGAAAACAATTTTATTGAAATTAGATTGAAAACTTGTTAATAAAGCATGAAAATGTTTTGAAAATAATTTATTCAAAAATTACTCATTAATTTTTTTTACAATTAACCATTTAAACATGAAATGTTGGAATCGTATAAATCATGGTGGGTAAATCAATACATATCATATGAGGTAATAATAATATTACTTTTGTTTGGTAAAAAGGCGAGTAAAATGAATTCTTCGAAAATTGACAAGAATAATCCTTAGAAAATATTGGTTAAAGACAAGAAGGGTAAAAATTCCTTTATATGGCAATATAATAATAGAATATTTATAGAAACCCTTTCTATAAAACATTATTTTGAAGGAGCACATATTTCTGACAAAAGAGAGGGTAAACTTGGAATTTCTTAACAACACTTTCTTTATTATCTTATGTACCAAATAGTAGAAAATGGTAACAATAAATGAATATTATAGGAATAACCATTAGATAAAAAATTTTATGAGTTTTCTTGAGATATGGATCATAATATTTCATTAAATGAATCCGAAACATGAACAATCTTGAAAAGTGATGAGATTATTTTAATAAACTCTTATTACATGGTAACATTGAATCATACTCTCTATGTATGAAAAAAATTATGTGAATCATAAAATATCATGAAAATAAATATATTCATGATATAACATGTTTAATGTAATTATATAAACCTCTAAAATAATTTATGTTCATAAAAAAACATGAGTCTCAAAGAGGGGAAAATTGAGAAAAAAATATTTTACCAATTTTTTAACTTTTGAAAACTCAATCCCATGAAATAAATATCATCGAATATATATGTAAATAAAAATACATTTAAGTAAAATAATTACTAAATAAATACATGGATATTATAGATATCACTCAAAAGTAATGGGTGGGGAATAAATCACGTATCTCATGGAAATAATATATGTGATGAAATCCCCTTACCCTGTGTCTTGAAACTCATCGTACCCATAATAAAATTCTATATAATATATAATAGTTTATTATACATATATAAAAAAACTGATTTATTATATCTAATACATTATATGGTTTTATTATGACTTTATATTACCCAATTGTTAAAAATTCTATGTTAAGGTTTTATTTCAGGTAATATCAGCTTTCTTCTTTGAATGTGTCTTAATTTGTTTTATATTTGGTCCTTATACATAAATAAAGTTTTCAAGAATTCAAATAATTATATAAATATAATTTATATTCAGTATATTTGTGTTATAATAATACATATAATATATAAGTATGAAATGTAAGACACAGTTCATGGAGATAGAAATCCCTATGTATGCCTTAACGTTGTTTCAATTTTTATTGTAGTATTAAAAGAAAGAAGGTAAATGAAATAAGTATATATATATATATATATCATTACTATATTATCATTATTATATATTATATATTATATAAGTTCACTAAAAACATACTTAATAAATTCTATGTAGTGTGTGAACTAATTACATCGCTTTGAGGTGGCGGTAGTCCACACTTTTTTTCAAACAAGATTATCATGTTCATCCAAATGAGAGAGTATATTAATAGATTTTGTAAAAGAATTAAATAATATCAAGGACATAATAAATATAGTATATAAAATATATAAACAGAGTGTCCATCATAATTTCCACCACGAGAGGTGGTAAGGAAGAATAAACAATCCTCATTTTGTGAGGCGGTAGTTCCCTGTACACATAAACTATATGTTCATTACCCATTAGATGGAGGTGTGTGTAAGTGCAAGTGAAAAACATAGCATAAAAATATACAAGTATATTGAATATAATTGTGTTTTTACATATGTAATGAATAATGAGAGTGTAGGTTGTTGAGAAAGAAAAATAGAAATGAGTTTGAGGAAGCCCTTACCTCTTAATCAGGTAACTCCTTTTGGAATGTGCCAAAAAACATTTTTGGATTTATTTTTACCCAAAGGGAGGATTAATTGGTGAATTTATGGATTTTTGAAACTTTATTATGTAAATATTGGCTATAGGTTTGAAGAAGAGGGGCATGTGGTGGACTTTTATAGTGAATGCAGAGGAAACACTTGACATTTTTCAAAACTGGAATGGTGTACCAACGTTTTGACATAAAACAAAAGTAATACAAATACAAATAAAGTTAATAATTAAAGGTTAAATTATGAATCATGTCCATAAAATGTGTTTTGGACAAGTTTTTAGGTCGTTTTAGGGTTTAAATATAAATATTAGTACTTTGTTTTCCTAATTTTACTCTTGATCTTTGTAATTAATTTTAATCAATCTCACTAATTTTCTCTATCAAAAAGAAGTTCCTATTCTTGTAAATTTTAAAATATTATAATTAAAAATATGAAATCCATTTGTCCAAATTCTAATTATTGAAGTGGTAGAAATTAATTTAAAAATAGTCCTGCTGACGGGATGACACTAGAGGTTTTTAAAGTAAAAACATCAAAAAAATTTCTAAGATTTTGTCCCCAATTTCAAATTGAAATTGATACCAATCAACTAAATTGGATTAATTTATCAAATTTTTATCTAATAAACCTTTAATTTTTTTTAATATAACATATCCTCATAAATTAATTATACGAAAAATATTTTTTAATTGAAATTCAAATTTTTAACTATTCATTAAAAAATGAAACCTTTCAGAAAAATACGAAAAAAATTTCCAGATCAAATTTTCAATTTTTTCAATAAAATATGAATTATGTTTTGACATATTATGTCTATTAACATGTAAAAAATTGGATTTAAAATGTGTTTTCTATTAAAAGGATATTAAATTACCCTTAAAAAATATTGATTTTTAATCATAACATTAAATTTATTCTTATCTTATATCTATCAATTCAATTATACGATTAAAAACATATATGTTTTTTAATATATAACATTTATATTTGATTAATATAATCTACTATTAATAATTAATTTAACTTATTAACAAAAATCTTTATTTCACATAAATGTAGACTTTTATCAAATCAGTCGATTTATATTCATTTGGTTTCTATATTATTTTCTAATTATTAGGTAATAATTTGATTAAAAAATAAATATTCCCAATTTAGTTTATCCTATAATATTAAATTTAATTTCCATTTTATATCGTATTAAATAATAATATTTTAATAAATAATTATTGTTCAGTCACACTCGGTCTTGTGTGTTACGTAAGATATCAGGGAAAGTCTCTCTTGCGTGTAATGTAAGTGAATATCAGTGTTCTATATGGAGAATTCATGAATTTATGCTCATTATAGTGCATAATTAATGTTTTATTGTGAATAATTCAAGCCAGACGTAGTAATTTAACATAAAATAAACTGTTTTTAGTAATTTTTGAAATGAAAAATATCAAAATAATTGAATTAGTTCAAAAAAATCACTGAATCATTGGGTGTTACAAATAATACCCCTTATTATCTTTTAGCAAAGTTTAATCCAAAATTTGTATATTTAAATGTCATTAGATGTAAGTGATTATCTTAAATATATAAATATTAATTTTATAATATTTACTCTAACTCAGATGAAGGGATATTTTAGGGGTATTACAATACTAGAAAAGGTTATGGATTTTTCAATATGAAAACTTTTGTGGTTGTAAAATTATTTCTTGTTAGGTCTAATGAAAACAATTATTATTATAATTATTCCAATCTAATTAATGTAAATTATGAATTTGGAAAATTTAATATTTTTGGAGATAATTACCATGAAAATGATAATGCATCAGTTGAGGGGGTGTATATAACTTCTTAAACAAATCCAATGAAATGGAATATAACGACCCATGTATTTATAGAATAATACATTTTAATATCTATTAATATTTATCAATAAAATATAAATTTTACTTAAAATTGGACACCTTGTCCAATCGAGTACCCAACACACAATAATGTGTTTCAATTTAATCATATGTTGCACAAAAACATTGAGTTATATTAAAAAATAAAACAATAATAATATTATTAATTTAAATTGTAGTTAATTCCTAGTCATTGTATTGTTGGGAATTAATAGTAAAAACTAAAATATTATTATTCATGTTTTTAAATGTTAACTCATTTATCTAATAAATTTAAGTTGTTTAAAATGATAATGAATCCAATTTTAAGCAAAAAATACTCAAATATTTTTAAAAGTTCATTTTACCACCTTTTAATGGAGAACACATTTTAAATCTATTTTTCAACACTATTATGTGTCGTATTTGAAAAAACAAACTTCTATATTATAATTGGGACATCAAAATTTACATTGGTAGAAATTTTGGAATTTTTCTGATAAAATTCATATTTTGATGAATACTGAAAAATAATACAATTTATTTCAAAACTAACTTTTCATTGAATTTATTTATATTGATATATTATATATGTAACTAGTTTTAAAGTGTAATTGAATTATTTTTTCTTCATTTAATCCAATATTTTTCATTGAAATTAATTTCACATTTAAATTGGATATAAATGCATGTCAATATTTTGATAGTTTTTACTTCTTAAAAACCCAGTTTCTGTGTTTGACAATGAGAAATAATGTTAGACTAATTAATGAAACTTATGTATTTGTAGTTTTGAAAAATTTATTCCATATTTGGGATAAGAAGTTCCAAATTACGTAAATATGTTCTTTTTATTTTTGGACATTATGAATAATATTTTTTGTATTTTTTATTTGCTAGAGATAATGGTAAATAAGTTAAAATAGGGTAACAAACAATATGATAAGTATAATAAAATTATACTAACAACTAAAAAATTATATTGGATGAATAAAAGTCAACCCATATCATCTATGGGTCAGAATTGATTCTTTTAATGGACTTCTTTCCATGAAAGTGATGTTACTATTATTAAAATAAAAGAAAGTGACAACATGTCGCTCTCTTTTCTCTTATAAGTATAATAATTTAAAAATTTCATATTTAATTGATGAAATATCAAACATAAATTGTCTCTATAATTCTAATGAAATTTTCTATATATTTTTAATATAGTTACAATTTTTAGATATTAAATAATTACCATAAATATTGACACCATAAGAATATAATAATTATTTTATTAATAGAAATATCAAATAAATGATATTATAAATATTAAAATTAATATTATATGACCTAATTTATGAAATACATAGATTTTATATAATATTATGAAATTCTATAATTGATTAATTTTTTTAAAGTTATCAAGTTGTTATGAATTTTTGAAAAAAGTCAAGTATGAGTATTGTTCAAAATTGACATATTTCAAAACATAAAATATAAAAGAGTTTATCAAATGTTTTAAAAAACCAAAAAAACTTAATATTCTACCAAATGGTTATTATATGTCCAAATATGTTAAAATGGATCTTGTTTTTATTTTTTTGACATGTTACGATAGTTAATGTATCCCAAAATGTCTAAAAATAAACTATCATAGTAAGATTATAAAGGATTAAATTATGGTTAAAAAATATAAAGGTTAAAAAATATTCAAAACATGTATATTTTTAGTTATATTATGGTTATATGACCCAAAATAATCTTATATTTGAAAAAAAAGTATCTTGGGACCATTATAAATTGAAAATAAATTTATACTAAAATAATATTTCAAGACTTTCCTAATGTGCCCCTCCCCCCTCTTAAAAAAGGTCACCACCTCAAACCAATTTCTAACACCTATAAAGCCCCTTGGCTCATCCAAATTCTACTGACATAATTTTCCAACATCCATACCTACCTCATAGAAGCCTTAACATGGGAATATGACAATTCAAGAAAGCCTTTTGGCACAAATCAAATGAAGTTATCCATTTTAGAGGAAGCATCTTCTCAAAAGATCCTTACATTATTTTCCATCTCCACCCCTAATATCTTTATATTTCATTATTTGATAACAAAAACATTATCCGAAATATACTAGGACATTTTTATTATAAGTGTTTGACTTATAATTTTACACATCTCATCTTAATGTATATAGAACATACTGTTTCTGTGTACGTCGAACTACTACCTCCCAAAATGATGATTGTTCAATTTTCTCCTACCACCCCTCACGGTGGAAATTATGATAGATATGTTTTTATATATTATATATATTACATTTATATTTTCTCTATTTGTTTTCTAATTTTTATTTACAACATACCTTTATTCTTTCCATAATATGTAAATATGATAATTTCATTTGAGGAAGTGTGGACTGCCACCCCCTCAAAGTGATATGAATCGTTAATGAAGTATAAATAAATATAAAGGATGAAATAAATGGATTTATGTAACATATATAAAATATATATTATACTTCAATTATAATATACCTATGTATAATTTTGTTTTTAGTCCTTTAATATTAAAATGAAATGAATGTAACGTTCATGCGTACGTACGACCTACCATATCCATGAACGATGCATTACATTTCATAAAATTAAATGTTATGAAATATTATAAATACATATATACTAGATATATATTATATTAAAATCATGAATAATATTATGTATATAATGGACTTATGACCACAAGGATAATTTGCAGCAAAACATGTTCATTTTTTACTCATGTACCGAATATCAACAAAACGTACGATATGAACTCAAATAATTAAATAATTTCTATAACATGATAATAAGTGATATAAAATGAATAATAAACTTGAAAAAGTTTCTAAATAAAGTATAAATTAACCTGAGTTTATTATTCATGAAATTAAAGAACAAACAGGACAAGTCAGACTCAAATTAAGGGAACTTCCTAACCCAATTTCTATTATTTAGGTTAATCTTATACTTCTTGATTATGCGATACTAATACTATGTGATAAATAAATTTTGATATTTTTTGTTCTATTTATAATTTATTTATATGTACTTATTGTGAATACACATAATCTATCAGTTTTATTGAAAAATTATCTTTTAAGGGAATTTGTATACTTAATTTCCACTCATTGAGTTTTGCGCATACTTAGTTGATTATATTATTCAAATATTACACATGGAATAAATTTCTATTTATTTATGTTGTAATTTAAACATCCCTCCATGTGTATATACTATTTTTACTCATAGAAACCTCATTAATAAATTCTTACTTCATTAATTCTATCTTTGTAAGGGAAATCTTAACTCAATCTCATTTCATTGAGTTAAATATCCATGTCATTGTTTTTTTCAAAAACATGTGTGAATGACCTATTATTTTATTACATTTAATATCCAATTATATTTTGTGTATTTATATTTTTAACACGTAATTATGACATTTATTTATCCTTAATCTAAGGATACGATCTTTTTACAAGTTTTTATCTCAATTTACAATCTATTGAGGCTTATTTTCTGTTATGAACCAATTCACATTTATATGGTATATATAATACAATTTTAAATATTATATAAAGAATCTATTTATTATCATGATATTATAAATTTTGATTAATGTATTTCTATGATTATTTGTATTCATGTATTATCTAATGTGGTAAGGATATCTTTAACTAAAACATTGTTTTAAATGTTTTAATGATTTATTCTTCTAAATATTTCTCATTAATGTACATTTTAAAGAAAAATAGGATTTATTTAAATGGAAATTAATGTTTTAAAATGTATATTCATTTAATAGTTTCAATGTGGTATGAAATACTTCGATTAAAAAATCTTCTTTTTAAATGTTTTAAATGTTTCTTTTAACTTGGATTGATTATGTCAATATCTTGAAATGACATATTGTGAATGAAAATGTGGAAAATTTATTTTTCATTTAATATGGTTTTATGTTTTATGATTATTTTATGTTACTTGGTCATTTTTTATGAATACGGGTGGTTTTGGGATAAACAGATGGTGGGTGAGCCTATGATAGATCTCCAATGCATTGGGTAATGTGACAGAGGTAAATGTTATGGTTTCTCCTAAGGTATTTAGGGAATATACTGATATGGATATTCCAAATGTGACCATGAAGGTTACTCCATATGTAGCTATGAAAGATACAATATAATTATGTTATGGATGCCCCAAGTTACCTTTATGATTTATGATTTATATGTGTTATTCATAAATATTATGATTTCATTAGGTATATTAAAGATCTTATGTTTTATCAGTGAAAAGTATGATTTCATTGATTTGTTTGAATTCATGGACTAATGTTTTCTTTCCTTAATTTCGATCCCTTAATCATATTTTTATGCTCAAACCATGTTTTGGAATTGTTTTTCATAAGGTATAATGAATTATAAGAGGAAAGAATAATTAAATAAAATTTTAATCAATAAATAAATTATTGTTTATCTAAAGAGTTTTATTATTGTGAAAATTTGGATAGATTAAATATTTATACTTTGAAATATTTGAGATTTAATGTAATATTTATGGCCTAATTCTCTAAAACTCCAAACCTATAAATATCATCAATGTGAATTATTGACTGAACTCAAGATTATGTAATTTGATAAGTCTGGGGCCTTATAGTTTGTATCATAGATTATTTTAGAGATATTTTGAGATTAAGATGATTTTATATGGGTTTGGGATATCATAATGGGTTTATAAATTTAATGTATATCATAAGTTAAATATCATAGAATCCCATTGGTGAGGCTTTAGGATAAAAAAGTTACGGTGACTAATAGTGTTTTTGGATATTTTATCCTTTGAGGAAATTATGGGTTATTAATTTTTGGGATGCAAAATTTGAGGTATGACAAAAACATTAAGTATAAAATATTTTATGGTTTTTTCATGACTTTATATCATTCTTGAAAATGTTATAATATTATATAGTTTTTGAAAAAGGACAACACACAGACCATGTGAATACCTATCGTGTTAGATGAGGCAACAAAAATCGAACCCACAACCGAAGTGCGATTGGGATTTATTGCTTACCACTGGCCTACGTGAAGTCCCTCTTTAGTATGAATTATTGTTTTTAGTTTAATAATTTTATTGATTAAGAATAATTTTATTTTTGAAACTTATTTTTTTATCAAATGGATATCCTTATTATTGGAAAATGATTTGGAGATTATGTTGTAAATATTATTTTGTAGGATGTTTTCTATTTTTGAAATCCTATATGCCTAATGAAAATAGAATATTGTGAGATTTTATTTGATAACTAATGGTTTAATTTTATTTTGGAATAATATAAATTTTTATTTTGGACATATGGTGATTAGGGTTATTTATGGAAATGATTAGCCTATCATGAAGAATATGTGATTAGGTTAATTACTTTTAAGTGTGAGACTTTAGGAGTATTCGATGTTATTTTGTGTTAAATGTTACGATTTATCATCGAAGACAATGTGTTCAAACCCATCAAATTTTTGGGTTTCAATTTTAATTTGGATTATTCTTTTGGAGTAGTTATATGGATAATTATTTTTCAAATGGTCTTTGTTGGACTTTGGGATATTTCTATTGAATTTTTGAGATTAAGTGTAATATTTCTTTTTTATATGGGATTATTATTTTTGGGGGATTATATGATATTGAACCAACCATTTTGGTTTTGGTCTATGTATAAAGGTAAGGTAAATATATGATATATCATTTTTGTGTTATTTGATTCTCTATAAGTTTATTCTTGCACTACAGGTGTTACCAAGTCATCATGAATACTCACCGTTTGAAGAAAATATGAGTTTGTGGTATATATTTATTAAAGAATGAAACAATACTTGAAAATTATAGATGTTTCCTTATATTATTAGTCAATTTCATAAATAAATTCCTCAAATTTATGAAAAAGTCCTTAAAAAATGTTGTCCGTTTACTTTTTATACTGGGTAACTAATGAATGTTAAACCCTTCACATGTTTTTGGTTTTCATATTGTTAACATTTTCCTGATCATGTTTTCTATCACTCTCCATCAGAACAAAATGGTTAGTTTTTATTCCATATCCATGTTTTACTACATTTAATCCTAGTATGTGTTTTCTCATGTGACATTTTTACTTCTATTTCATTCTTTTAATTTTACAGTTTTAGTCACTCTTTTTTTGGTTTGGTATTTTCAATAAAGTTTCCGACCCTGATTTAAAATTGTGAGGACACAATTTCCAAAAGGGGGGAATGATGTAATGACCCTCGTATTTAAAGAATACTACATTTTCATATCAATTAATATTTATGGTTAAGATATTAATTTTAATTTATAGTGGAAACTTTTTCTAATAGTGTACCTCACAAACAAAAATGCATTTATCCTAAATCTTACATTGCACACAAAATTTTGTTATACTGAAAAATAATACAATAATATTAATATTATTTTATATGGTAATTAATTTTTAGAAGTTGTGTAGGATGAAATGAAAAAAACTAAACACAATATTATCATACTTGTTTTTAAATGTTTTTACATTTATCCAATAAATTTAAGAAGCTTTAAATGAGAATGAATCTAATTTTAAGCATAAAATGCTGTAATATTTTTAAAAGGCCGTGATACCACCTTCTGATGGTGAACTATTTTTAAATATAGTTTTTAAACTATTATACATTTTTTTTAAAATACAAACTTCTTTTTTAGAATAGGGACATCAAAAATTAACTTGGTTGAAATTTTGGTATTTTCTGGTGACATTCATATTTTTTAATAAATCATGAAAAATACTGCATTTTAATTCAAAAATGCCTTTTTGCCTAATTCATTTATGTAGTTAAATTATCTTTATAATTAGTCTTAAAGTATAAGTGTATTATGTTTTTATCATTTAATCCAATTTTTTTCATTGAATTTAATTTCATATTTATATTGGAAATAAACAAATGTCAATCTTTTGATAGTTTATACTTCTTTAAAACCCACCTTTTGATTTTAAAAATAGGAATTAATTTTAAATTAATTAATGAAACTTCTATGTCTTTACTTTTTAAAAATGGATTCCATATTTGGAATCATAAGGTCAAAATTATTTAAATATTTACATTTTATTTTTGGACATTATGAATATTAACTTTGGTAATTTTTGTTTACCACACTTAAAGATAAATTCAGTAAATTAGGGTAACAAACAATATGATACAGACAATAAAATTACCCTAACACCTACCAAAATCCTATTGGATGATTAAAAGTCAACTAATTTCACTTTAGTATCTAAATTGATTCATTTAATGAACTTTTTTTAAATAATGTGATGTAATTATTATTAATAAAACAAAGGGACAACATGTCACTCTCTTATCTATTATAAGTATAACAATTTAAATTCAAATAAAATTTTTATAAAACATAAAAAATAAATAGTCTCATAAAATCCAATTTAATTATCTACATATTTGTAATTTATTTTTAATTTTTAGAGATAAAATAATTAACATAAAATTTGAAACAACAGTGATATATTAATTATTTTATTAAAAGAAATATCAAATAAATGATATTATAAATATTTTAAAAAATATTATATGATAAAATTTATGTCATAAATGATTTTTTTGAGTATAATTAAATTTTAGGATTGAGTTAATGTTCTTTCTGGAAGTAATAAATTTGTTATGAGTTTTTGAAAAAAGGCAAGTTTGAATAGATTCAAAATTGAAATAATTCAAAACTGAAAATATAAAATATGGCATTAATTTTTTTTATAAATTCCAAAAAATATAAGATTCAGAAAAATAGTAATGATAAGTCCAAATATTTCATAAATGGAACTTTTTGGGTCATTTTACATGTTATGGTAGTTAAATTAACCCACAATGTGTAAATAATAACGTATATAGTTAGATTAAAAAGGGAAAAGTAAAGGTTAAACAAAAAATATAAGGGTTAAAAATATTCAAAACATGTCTAATTTTAATTAGATTAGGGAGATACAACCCAAAATTATCTTATATTTTAAATAAATGAGACTGGGGCCCTAAGAAACCAAAAATCTATTTACTATAAAATAATATTTCCAGACTTTCCTAAAGAGCCTCTACCCCCTTATAAAAGGACACCACCTCTAGCCACTTACTGACACATATCAGGACCCATGGCTCATCCAAATTATTCTCAAAAAATCTACTAACACCTATAACTTTCTCTTATAGATATTAAATTGTTAATAATGAAATTCAAGAAATCCTTTTGGCACAAAACAATTGGAGTTATTCGTTTTAGAGGTTGCATCTTTGGTAAAGTCCTTTTCATCTATTTACCTTCTCCACCCCCTACACACTTTTTATTAAATTATTTTATAACAAAACGAGTATCATAAATATAGTATGAAATTTTTATGCTAAATTTTTTACCTACACTTACACACACCTGCATCTAATGTATATAGAAGATATTGTTTCTGTGTACGATGAACTACTGGCTCACGAAACAATGATTGTTCAATTTTTTCCTACCACCTATCATTGAAACCATTATGATGGAACTGTATTTATATATTAATTATATTATATTTATATTTTCTATATTATTCTGTAGTTTTTATTTACAATATACCTTTATGATTTCCATAATGTTTAAATATGATAATTTCATTTGAGGAGGGGTGGACTACTGCCCCCTCAAAGTGATATGACTTATTCATGCCATAAATGGATCATATAAATCTTGGTGTAAATAAATTTATGTACTATTTAAAACATAAATATTATAAAGGAATTATAATATACTTGTGTATCATTTATTTTTAATTTATTTAATATTACAAAATAATGAAAGTAACATTCATGCGTATGTACAACCCACCGTCTCCATGAATAGTGCATTTATTTTTTTATCTCTAAATGTTATGGACTTTTATAAATAAATATATACAATATATAGGATTTTTAAATCATGAATAATATTCTGGATATAATGTACCTGGGACTACATCGATAATTTTCTTCAAAACAAGTTCATTTTTGAATCAAGTACCGAACATCGACAAAACATCTAATAAAACACAAATAATTAACTAATGGATATAAAATGGTAATAAGTGATTAAAAATTATTGACAAAAGATAAAAGGTTATAAATAAAGTATAGATTAACCTATGTTTATTTTTCATGAAATTAATGAATGATCAGGACAAGTCGGATTCAGGTAAGGGAACTTCATAACCAAATTTCCATTTTTTGGGCTAATATTCTACTTCTTGATTATGTCATGATATTATTATGTGAGAAATAAATTTTGATATCATATCATGTATTTATACTTTATTTTTTTGTATTTATATTTAATTAACACAGTCAATCTATTTTATTAACAAAATTATATTTGTTATGGAATTTGAAAACTCAATTTCTACTCATTGGGTTTTATGCGTACTTCATCAATTATATTATTCCAAGATTATGTGTGGAATCTATATTTATTTATTAATGTTGTAATTTCCACATCCCTCTATGTGGATATACTATTTATACCCATAATCATACCATTGATAAATTCTTCCATCATTTATATGATATTTTTAAGGGAAATCATAACTCAATATCATTTTATTGAGTTAAATATCCATGTCAATGGTTTTGATTTTCAAAGAATATTTGTGAATGAAATCAGATTATTTTACACTGAATATACCATTATATCAGGTGTGTTTATATTTTTCATAGATAATTAATTCATTTATATATCCTTAATCATAGGATGTGATCTTTGTGAGGCATTATTTCTAGATTTACATTCCATTGGGACTTATTTTTTGTTATGCACTAATTCAGTATTATATGCTGTATATACTACCATTATACATACTATATCATTAATCTCTTTATTCCCATGATATTATATGTTTTCTAATGTTTATATTTATTTATTTTTATTCAATAATTTTATCTATTGGTAATGGACTCTTTAACTAAAAAGTTATTTTAAATGTTTTAAAGGTATAATATTCTAATTAATTCTCATTAAAGTCCATGTCATCAAAATGGTTTTAAGGATTTATTTATATGTATATAAATGTTTTAAAATGTTAATTCATTTATAGGTTTCAATGTGGTATGAGACACTTTGATTCGAAAAATATCTATTTAAATGTTTTAAATATTACTTTTAAAATTGATTGATTATTTCAATATCTTGAAATGAGATATTGTGAATGAAAATGTGGAAATGTTATTTTACTTGTAAGATGCGTTTTTATATGATGATTATGTTATGGTTTTGGGTCATTTTATATGTATATGGGTGGTTCCATGATAAACCGAGTGTAGGTGATCCTGTGATATCTCTCATATGCGATGGGTAATGTGACAGACATAAATGTTAAGTTTTCTCCTAACAGATTTAAGAAATATACAATGATGAGTATTCCAAATGTGACCATGAAGTTTACTTCCTATGTATATATGAAATATTCAGTGTAAGTATGTTATAAATGCCACAACATACCTTTAGGACTTAGGATTTATATTAGTTATTCATAATTATTATGACCTCATGAGGTATCTTAAAGAGATTGTGTTTTATGAGTGAAAAGTAGGATTTCAGTGATTTGTTTGTATTCATGGACTAAGATTTTGTGTCTTTATTTTTATCCCTTAATGATATTTTTAAGCTTATACCATGTTTTTGAAATGTTTTTCATATTTTATAATGAATTTTAAGTGGAAATAAGAATTCAAGAATATTTTTATCAAGAAAATAATTCTTTTTTTATTTAATTAGTTTTAGTATTGTAAAAAATTGTATAGATTAAATGTGTCTACTTTGTAATATTTGAGATTGAATGTAATAGTTATGGAATAATTCTATAAAACTGTAATCCTGAAAATATACTCAATATGAATTCATGAATTAACTCAATATTATGTAATTTTAAAAGGATGGGGCCTTACATTTGGTATCATAGGATGGCTTAGACAACATTGGTGATTGGGATATTTTTTAAGGGGTAGGGATATCATCATGGGATTATAATTTTAATGTAGATCATAAGTTCAATGTCTTATAAACCCTTTTTATTCCTTATTACAATAAATATTTTGGCATGTAATGGATTTTTCTGATATTTTCATTATAGAGGAAATTGGGGATTATTAATTTTTTGGATACCAAATTTCAGGTATGATGTAAAAATTGAGGTTAAAATTTGTTATGGTTCTTTTTTAGATTTTATCACATTTTTGGGAATGTTATAAGATTAAATTGTATTTGATAAAGGAAAACATGAAGACTGTGTGACAACGCATCATGTCAAACATAGCATCAGGAATCGAACCCACAACCGCAGTGCGATTGGGATTTATTGCCTACCACTGGCCTATGAGAAGTCCCTTGTTACAACCCCTCCCTACAATGTGTACCCATCCTGGGCCGATAATTCTAGAAGATAGATAATGTCCCCCCTGAGTCCTACCTCCAGTAGGCCCCAGGTTGGCGACTAGTACCAAGGGTATAATAAGCACACAAATGGGAGGAATTACCCTCTAAGAGAACACATGAGAAAGAGAGAGATAAGAATGATACCAACCAACTTGAACTCAAACTAAAATATAAAGGAAATCTAGATTACACATATTTATTTTCATGAAAAACTACTACAACTGAAAAGGAAACTGTAAGTACCAAAGGAAAGTAAAAATAACAGTGACCATGAAGCCCGAATAGCTCATTTAACCCCCAGCTTGTAGTAACTAACCCGATCTCCAACTTTCTCCATGTGACCTAAAAAATATTTTATATATACTTAGGGTGAGTATAACAGTATACTTAGTAGGATCCTCCCTGGTGCCTCTCATAAAAAAGTAAAGAAAGCATGTTAAATCACAGTGAACAACAAGTGAAACTTGCTCATCACCTAAACATTTATATTAAGTTCCCAACCTCAGCATGGATAATATCACCAAGTATTGCATAAAAAAGTATTTAATATAATCAATAATATCAACGGTACCCTACTACTACTTACCCACTGGTTTTCCACTTTTCCCCAATGTCACACTTCCTAACCATATCTCTCCAAAAAGGATTTCCCATAGACACTAGGGCGTAGCACCACAACATGCACCACGTGAAACAAAAACCACCACATGCAAGTAACAAAAGTAATGAATTAGTTTTTGAGATCCACCACAGCTCACATGATGTGTATCATACATCAAGTATCAAACCTCAAGCCATTATAGCTCATAAACCAAGTAAGGATCCTCAATCCATCACAGACTATACACAATACACCTATATTAGTCCATAGGAAACATTATCAACAATATATATGTGTGAATAACCACATGCCATTATGGCCCTCTACAAAAATATATGAGGAAAACATATCACAGTGCCTACCATAAAAAGTAACAACCAATAGGAGAGAGTGAGGCCAAAGGCGGTAGTCAGCCATACATCCTCCCACCAAAATGTTGGGGAAAATACTCACATAGGGTTCAGAATCCTTAGGGAATAATTTTCCTTAACTAACGAGGTGGACTAGGGTATAAAAACAAAAAAGTACAGAATATACTATATCCCATAACCACACTATGGGAATTACCTATTCTTTGAGTCAACTGTAGCTAACATCTCTCGGACTCTTGAATTCCACTACTAAGACTAGGTATTTTATAAGCACACAACCATTGAAAGAGATTTATTACATTACTTTATTCCCTTTTTACCAGTTTCACTTTATGTTAATTAATTCTTTAAAAATTAATTTAACCATTTTAAATTCCACAATATATTTTATTATCATCACACTAAAGTGTGTTTCCCTCTAGGAATAATCAATCCATGTCCAAATATTCTCATAGATATTACCTTATAATTGCGTCCAAGAAAGATCCAACTCCATGGGTTGATATCATTATTTAATCATTTATTTACAGAATTATTACTTTCCCATATTCCAAGAAATTATAGAAAAACATTTTGTGCTAGTAAACACAAGGGGAATAAACGCGGTGAGTTGTTAAACTACTTGTCAAGTCTTTTCCACCTGTAGCAAGAGCATAGACCTATCCTCACATGTGAAGCTAAACATAGAAAGCACGTGGCATACCTTTCACGTCTTCTCCTATTTTGGAAAGAGTGTATGAAAGGCCAGATTCCTTGAGTCATGGGGAAAGTAAATAAAATAACCAACCAACAAGATTCAGGAAGCATCCAATCATTTAAATCCAACCCGTTTCATCATCTCTAGTGTCCTCCTTAACACCCACATGTATTAACTGATGCATCTTTCCACTCTAGACATCAATTGTTTCCACAACCAAGGGGCCTCCCTACCCCCACATCTCATAACATTCATCCAATATAATAACTCACCAAAAGAATCAAGAAATAATAATGCAACTAGGCTCTTGGCCAGAAACAAAATATTCATCATTCACATACAATGAGCTCTCACATCTCCAAGAATAAGGTTCTTGGCCTTTGCAAGAAAAAGGGTAACTCAGAACCCTACAAGGTATTATCTTTTATCAAAAAACCAGTTCTTTAATCTGTCTTAAATTAAACAGTTCATTATAATTAGGTTCCAACTATAAGAAACCTTAATAAAATGTTATCATAGTTTTCACAAATATTTAATCATGCTTCCTATATCAATCTGATTAAAATCAACAACAACCACCAGATTCATTTACATTCCACTTTATCTCTAGAAAAATAATTATCAATTAATTCTGGATTTATGTTCTATAAAAATTTCTTCAATAACGACATGCTAACAAGAAAAGCATATATGTCACACAATCTTGAAAAAACAAGATGCAATAACATACAATCGATGCCAATTTTTATATCCAGTTAAAAAATTTATTCTATAAATTATCTTGTGATCTTGTGGGAGAAAACATGATAAATCTATAGTTTCATATAAAAGGATATATAAACCACAAATACCCTACCTCAAAAGGTTTATATCTTTCATTAAATGATAAAAATCCACACAACATATCATGATTGCCTCCACCCGTGACAACTGCATCTACCTAAGGATGTCACGACACGACTACACCAACCAATACCTAAGAAAACTTCATTAGAAACATGGATATCACATTCCATAAATTGGAAAAGATAAAAGGGAGAATAATGATCAAAGAAATCACAAAAACGATGTTATATCATAACTTTTATCGATGAAGGATCCACACATGCTGCTTGGAAAAAAATAGGGGGTGCACATGTAGTAGGAAGAAACTTCAAGGGGAAAAGAACCAAGGATTAAGGTTTAATCACACCGCTCCTATAGGGAGAAGGAAAAGGATCGAGTGTCTCTAACCAAGGAAAACAATGGTAGAGCATGGTAGTAAGATAACTCATCCCTTTAGAATATTTAACGGTGAAGCGGTTTAAGATACACTGGATTTTCCATTAAAAGAAGATCATATTAAACCATGCGGTTTGACTATGTAAAGGCATCCCAAGACTTAGGAAATTTAATACAGAAGTTATGGATTTTGGATCATATTTAAATCTCTTAAAAAAAGACTTTTAATGCATTTTACATAGAAAAACATCAACGGGGAGAAACAATATGATGTTGGAAACACTGTACAATGGATGGAAACGTTATACACCTACAAATGGCTAGAAACACTATACACCTACCAATGGATGAAAAAAATGTACACCCACAAATGTCAAAATTATTAATGGCTCTCTAATGCCAACAATGCAATTGAATCACTGACACCGCCAATACAAATGGCTCATCAAAACCAAAAGTAAAAATGAATCATTGACGCTGACAGTACAAATGACTCACTAACATTGACAGAACAAATGAATTGTCGACACTAAATGTATAAATGAATCACATATGCTGATAGTAAAAATGGATCACCAATTCTAATAGTACAATTGAATCACCCACGCTGACAATAAAAATGACTCACCGACGCTAATAGTACAAATTACTCACAGACGCCTACAGTACAAATGACTTGCCAACGCCGACATTACAAATGACTCACCGACGCCCACAATATAAATGACTCATTGATGCCAAAAATACAAATGATTCATTAATGCCGATAATACATATGAATCAACAACACTGACAATACAAATGAATCACTAATGAAACTATTTATAACTGTCTCACCGATGACACAGTTCACATATGTCTCATCGAAAACACCCTTCACACCTGTCTCATTAATGACATTGTTCATATCTGTCTCACTGATGAAACTGTTCACATCTGTCTCACTGATGACACTGTTCAAAAAACTGGAAACATTGATCACAAAACTAGAAATTAGGATGTGTTGGGGATAAGTCACCATGACCTCACAGAAGACCTCAGAAACCAAATTTATGCAAAGGAATGTACCATAAAGATCCAAGACATTACATTAGATATCTCTCAAATCATTCTTGTCCTTGATAATTCAAAACCAACATAAAAAATAGAAAATGGGTTCAAATAACCTCCCATCGAGACCTCTCAAAAGAGAAAATCCACACAAAAATAACAAAATAAGAATGACTTCTCATAAACATTAAAGGTCTATAACCACAAAACGAACATCGTTACATGAAAAGGGTTAAACATTAAAAAACTAACGGTATTGAGCACGTGTTTTCATCTCATGTTCCCATGTACTCTCCTCCATTCCTCTGTTTTGCCACAATACACAAACCAAGGGAATAACATGCTCATGTAACACCTTCTCCTTAAAGTTCTAGATCTATATAGGATATCCTTAGAGGTAGTATCATCGTCAACATTGATCATTCCAAAGTTGATGATGTGAGAGTCATCATAAAGATAATTATGGAGCTGTGACACATGAAAAACATCATGTAACCTACCCATCTATGGGGGAAGTTCTACATGATACTCCACGACTCCAACACGAGACAATATCTCAAAAGGCCCAAAAAACAGAGGAAAAATCTTACTCCCATGATAATACCTTTTCTACCGATGATGGGGTGTAACCTTCGGAAACATGTGATCCCTAAAATCAAACTATAAAGGTCTCATCCTTTGATCGGAATATGATTTATGATGATCTTGTGCTTCCATCATGCTCTCAAAAATCACCTAAACCATCTCTGTCATATTCTATTCATGTTTTGGCTTGAGAATTTTTGACTCTCTGACCCAAGTCTAGCAGAACAGATAAGGGAAATTTCGGCCATATAAGTCATAAAATGGCGCTATACCGATGGTGGAGTGGATACTATTATTGTTGTTGAACACCACCAAGGGTATGTTCCTTATCCATGAACCTCCAAAATATATGACAGAAGATAGAAACATGTCTTCAAGAGTCTCGATGGGATGCTTTATCTATCCATCTACCTGCAGATGGAATGTAGTACTGAGGCACAACAAAGAACCAAAAGCATGCTGGGGGACCTATCCACACACTTGAGGTAAAATAAGGATCTTGATCAGAAATGATCTTCCATGGGACTCCATGAAGTATCATCACATCCTCTAAATACTTCCTCGACAAAACATCCACTAATCTCATCTCCTTGATCTCTATGAAGTTTACTGATTTCGTCAAACGATCCACTACCACCTATATAGTGTCATGGACTCCCTGAGATCGATGTAAACTTGTAAGAAATTCCCCTGATATGTCCTCCCACATCCACCGAGGAACATATAATGACTAGAAAAAACCATTGGGGACATCATGCTCGGACTTCACATTCTAGTAGACCAAACATCGAGACACAATCTCTATAACTTCACGTTTTATCCCAAGGAAAAAAAACTGAATCCGAATGGTTTGGTACATCTTTGTCACACTAGGATGTACCACTAATGGTGAACTATGGAACTCTCTAAGATCCTTCCCATGAATTAAAAAATGAACAAAAATCCTTCTATGATACAACAATCTATGTTGTTCATCCTCAGACTAGACATTAGGGGTCTCACCATGAACAAATTTGTCTCTCCAGACCCCCACATCTAGATCACCCAACTGGGACTGTTCCACTTGATGCACCAGAGATGACTGCACCATCATCTAAAAAAGAGAACCTCTGGCCCCAACATCTCCGATATCAAGATGAAATGAAAAATATTCTTCCATCACACTCTAGGAATCACCCGATTCATGCACTACATCACTACATGACTTCATACTCAGCGCATTATCTACAACATTCCCCTTTCTAGGTGTATACAATATTTTGATGTTGTATTCATGTAAGAACTCCATCCACGAATATTATCACTTGTTCTAGTCACACTGGGAGAAAACATACCTTAGGATCATTAGGTCAGTGAAAACCACAATGTTCTCCCCAGTGAGGTAATGTCTCCACAACATCAGAGAAAACACCACTGTCACGAACTCAAGATCAAGGGTTTTATAGTTAAGTTCATGGGGATGAAAATATTGAGACCCATAAAAAATGATAGATCTCTACTACATCAAAACACAACCTTACCCCATATCAAAGCATCGTAGAAAACATCACACTAAACTCCCTCAGCTGGTAGACAATGAATTGGAGCACATACCAACTTCTCCTTTAGATACTCAAAATCTTCCTGAAACTAATCATTCCACAATAACACCTGATCCTTCTCTAGTAAATGCTGTCATAGGAGTCACAACGTAATAGAAATCGGCTACAAACCTTGTGTAGTATCCCGTGAGGCCAAGGAAACATCACACCTATGGAACTATCCTGGGAGATGCCCAAGACACAACTAGTTCTATATTCTATGGATCCAAAACTACTTCTTTCTTGGATAAAACATTCCCCAAGAAACGATATTCTCGAGCCCAAAACTCACACTTCAACAACTTCCCAAATAACAGCTGTTGATGAAGAAATCCCAAAACATCATATAGATGCTCTGTATGCTCATACTCAGACATGGAGTACACAAGTATTTTTTCAATAAAAACCCCCATGAAGTTATCTAATAACTAACAGAGAATATAGTTCATCATCCCCATGAACACAACGGGAGAATTCGTCACACCAAATGACATTACAACAAAATCTTAATTCCCATGAAGACAACCTAAAGTAGTCTTTAGGTTATTTTCATCCTTCACACGCATCTGATGATATCTTGACCATAATTAGATCTTCTAGAACCAAAATTTACCCTACAGTTGATCGAATAAATAACCAATATATGGAATAAGATAGTGATTCTTCACTGTCACTTTGTTTAAGAAACAATAATCATTAAAAAACTGCAAAATGATTTCAGACTTCTTCATGAACCAAACTAGAGCACCCCTTGGTGACACAATCATCTAAAAAAACCATAATGTAATAGACTATTAAGCTGTATATGTAACTCCTGTAATTCATATGGGGCTATCCTATATAGAGACATAGAGATATGAGATGCTCCCGATTGTAGATTGGTCCCAAAACCGATCTCTCTCTGAGGGGGTAATGGTGCCACCTCATCTATAAAGACATCTGGGTACTCTTTTATGACCCTAGAAAATTACAACTGATGAACCTCCAAATAACTCAGGATTAGATCAGCCATCAAGGATGAGAAATACAAAACATGCCTCTGACCCATCTGAGGGTCTCTCTCGCCAACAAACACTGCTGGATCTCTATCCGCATCGAAGAAAACCACCTACCTTCTGAAGAAATCCACAATATCCTACACCGAATACAATCAATCCACTTCAAGGATGACATCATATGATTGTATCCGTAAACATAAGAAATTTTATCAAGTGCGGTGTTTCCCCAGCACTAGATCTCAGTCTCTACATACTTCAGATAAGTTAGCTCGACCTCCAACCAGTGTAGTCAATGCCAATGGCACTGAAATCCTCTCAACCTCAAGTCCCAATGCATGGACAAGGATAGATGATATGAAGGAGTTCATCACTCCTAAATCAAATAAGGAATACACCCAAGAAAAAAACATGAAAAAGGTACCTCGAACGACTTTTGGATTGCATAGTGATGGCAACGTTAAAGCATAAAGCTAACCAAAACCTCTTCTATGACCTCTATATCCCTGATGAATACCACCACAATGGCCTCACTATGGTATCTGAGGATGGGGAGTGCCCCAGAGCTGTCCTCTGCCCACCCCATATGCTCTATGCTAATCCAAATCTTGTGTAACCTGCTAGTTCTGCATCTACTAGAGCTTCCTCAATGGAGGAACTTGGAGTGGAACACCTGGTATAGGATTACCACTCTGAAAGGTCGAGAACACTCGCTACTGATGGGATCAACCTCCATAAGAAAAAATCTCATGATCCTCTGTCACAGGCCTAAGAGCCAACACCACTAGAGAAATGAGATGCTGAGGGCTGAGACCTACCCCTGGCCAAACAGAAACTCTTCTTCCCTGAAAACTGGGATCCCCATTCCACAACTTTGCTTCATGAGGAATCATGATAACTCCACTCTCATGATATTATGGTTCTAGACAATGTTACCTCGTTGACCTTTTTCCTCACTAACATTGCAAGATATATCTTCAACAACAATAGGGTAACCTTGCACTGGATATCTCGATGCAAAGACTACTCTAAATACCTCACACTGAC